>JASDFA010000008.1:114636666-117237500 GCA_035772735.1 Datura wrightii | reverse complement strand
GCACAATACTTAATATTCGACTCCGGGAATTCTATTACGGAGTCTATTGTACTATACAGGGCTAAAACTACTAACTTGCCGAAGGAACTAGCTTTACATACCTTAACCTCGAGTTATCCGTTTGTCGGACGAGGCTCGGTCAATACTCCAGCTATTTCTCCCAACTGCATTCATGTATACGCTAATTAATACTAAATATAGCTTTATTCTAAAGAACGACGTCACTTTCGATATAATTGTAGCCTAAACTTACGCTTATCGAAAGACGGTCGAAAACTCACTATTTTTCAGAAGTCCAGAAGGGAGAAGTATTCACTTCACAGCTAGGAGCACATAGACACTAGTTTGGAGCAATTCTACTTACCTTAGCTCGGTAGCTCGACGATTTGTCGGCCGTATTTCGCGAAACAAAATCCGTAGGAATGCTCCCTGCTGCTAAATACCTCGGTACCTGAGGTTAATTTGAATTTGGACCGCGTTTGGCGGCGTAATCGGAAGGAAATTATCAAATAATCCTCGTTCCTCTTTCTCTCTGCTTACCCTCTGTTTTTCACTGAAAATTATAAGAAACTTTAATGAAAAGTCGAAGTTGGAGGCTTTATATAATTTGGACTTATAAGTCGCATTCAGGGAATGCGATTTATAAGTCGCATTCCTCGAATGCGATTTATAAGTTGCATTCCTAGAATGCAACTTATAAGTCGCATTTTGCCTTGCGACGCGCCGACTTGGCGCTTGTCCGATCTTTTCCCGGGCCTTTTTCTAGCATGTATGGTTTTCAAATACTCTTAACCAACACGCGAATAGGCCATCTATATGCCGGGAATTTACGGGGTGTAACATTCTCCCCCCATTAAGAACATTCGTCCTCGAATGTAAACTGCTATATAGAGGACTACTCAATTAGCTTAACTTGTTCTTAGGAAAATTTCGGCAGAGTTTCCCCTGTAATATGGACTATAGCAAAAACCTGAAATGCAGAAAAGTCTAATACAGGTACTGCACGCAATACTTTAAGATTTACTGGATAGCTAAACATCAATCTTTCTCATTTATACATATACAACCATCAGGTACTACATAAGTAATAATACGAACGTACCTGTCGCCTGACTAGGCCTGGAATAGGTGAGGATATCTAGCTTTCATATCTTCTTCAGCCTCCCACGTCATCTCCTCTCGGTTCCTGTTACGCCACAATACCTTGACAAACGCGATATCCTTAGTTCTCAATCTACGAATCTGTCTATCTAAGATAGCTACCGGAACCTCTTCGTAGGCCAGCTCTTCTGTAACCTGGATATCCTGGACTGAGACTGCTCTGGATGGGTCTCCTATGCATTTCCTCAGCATAGACACGTGAAAGACGGGATGAACGGATTCTAGCTCTGGAGGCAAATTCAACCCATATGCTACTCGGCCTATCCTTCGACGAATCTGATAAGGCCCAACAAATCTTGGATTGAGCTTATCTTTCTTGCCGAATCTCATCACCCCTTTCATTAGTGATGCTTTTAAAAATACCCAGTCGTTCACCTCGAATTCTAGGTTTTTGCGCCGCACATCTGCATATGACTTCTGGCGGCTCTGTGTAGTCAGTAGGCGTTCTCTGATAGGTTTTACCTCCTCCTCTGACTACTGAACAATGTCTGGCCCAATCAACGCTGATTTTCCTATTTCGAACCAGCCAACCGGCGATCTGCACTTTCGCCCGTATAAAGCCTTGAAAGGTGCCATCTGAATAGCCGAGTGATAGCTATTATTATAAGCAAACTCTATCAACGGCAATTGCTTGTCCCAGCTACCGCCAAAGTCTAGCACAAACGCTCGCAGCATATCCTCGAGCGTCTGAATAGTGTGCTCAGCCTGTCCGTTTGTCTGAGGGTGGAAAGCAGTGCTCAAATTAATCTGCGTTCCCAGACCCTTTTGGAAAAATTGCCAAAATCTGGCCGTGAACTGCGCTCCTTTGTCTGAAATAATGGATACTGGCACTCCGTGCAATCTGACCATCTCACGGATATACAACTCCGCGTCATCTTCGGCCGAGAAAGTAGTTCTTACTGGCAGGAAATGAGCTGATTTAGTCAACCTGTCAATTATCACCCATATAGAGTCATGTCTGTGTCTGATACGGGGTAATCCTGCCACAAAATTCATATTCACTACTTCCCATTTCTAGAGAGGCACAACTATGTCCTGAATCAAACCGCCTAATTTCTAATGTTCTGTTTTCACCTGCTGGCAGTTAGGACACCGGGCTACAAATTCAGCAATTTCTCCTTCTTCTTTTTTTCCTATCTAGCCACCAGTAGTTTTCTTTGATATCATGGTACTTTTTTTTTGTGTCGCGTCAGGGTGGAGAAAATAGTTGCTGGCGCAGTGTACCTCGTTCATGATCTGATGGCGGAGGCCTGAAACATCTGGAACACATAGACGACCTTTACAACGTAGCACTCCACCCTCTGTTATTTTTTGAATCTGGCGCTTCCCTTGCAGGATTCTGTCCTTAAGCTAGACCATGTCAGGATCTGCATATTGCCGTTCTCTTACCCCCACAACTAAGGATGACACGGCGGTGTTCTGGATTACCGCTCTGTTGTCCTTCATTTCTATCACACGAACGGCTAAATTGACCAATTGATGTATCTCCCTGACCAACTCCCGTTGCTCGGGTTGCACATACGCCACACTCCTAATAGATCTATAGCTAAGAGAGTTTGTTGCTTCATTACCTCTTCTTGACTGATATAACATTTTCATACTTAGAGAGCTCGACATATAATTGACGGTCATACTGGCTTGTCTTGCCGAAGAGATCAACAGGTAGTTTACCGGCGTAACTAGAGCTTATCTGGCCTTCTGGCCACATGCTAAGGCTACTTGTTGCTGGGATAACCTGAACGACCGTCTGTGCACCTTGTGCCTTTATCTAATCAGAGGATCCTGATATTGATCATAACCTCTAATGATCTAGCTGCATAACCTTAAACAACTGAATAGTCGGGTTGAATGACCAGAATGTGGCAGTAGTCTAACAATGCTCTCAGTGTTCTACTTGAGTACCTATAGTTCATGCATAACTGCAGACTTGTGGGCATCTAATTGCTTTGTTATTTTGCTTGAACCACTGTAAGACTGGGCTTAATCAAACTTACTCCCAGGCGATCAATCTCTGGATCTTCACGGGGAGTCTACTGATCTCCTGGTCTTAATAAACACTGTGCTAGCAGGGTACTATCAATTTCTTACGCCTTGTGTGTATCCACTTGAATTTATACTGCTATTCTGGGGAATTCTCGGTCTTATGAGCTAATCTGTAAATACTGGCCTTCTACTAGGGCTTTGTATCTAAATACCTTACAAGAACCAGCTGAAGTACTAGTCTGTCACTGACTACTGATGTGGACCCCTTTCTTGGGGTGCCCACGGGCTTGTCTGATTCAGACGGCTGGCTAACTTGCGGGGTGTTCCTAGGTTGACTAAGGTCGAATCTTACCTACAAGGCTGGGAAAATGATGTACAGCCACTTAACATACTGGAAAAATTCTAGTATTGCTAATCTCTGAAGTATATCTATTCAGTCTCTAATTCTTGTTCTGGCACATGCGCTAGTGTTATTGATCTTTAGAGATGCTTCCCTGCTAATACAGGCGCCAGCTGGTCGGTAGACAGTCTAACTGTGCCCTTATCATCTAATTACCTGATTCAGGTTACTAACTCTTATAAGCTTCTAAAACCTAGATCTGGAAACAACATATAAGTCTATTAACTTAATAACTAAGAGCTGAGACAATTTCTATGGATTCATACATAAATCACACTTAACTTGCCCCTTCTTTTCGCTTTTCTCTTTTTCTTCTCTCTCTTTTCTCTTTTTATTTTTGGCAAGGGGTCCTGCAATGCAATTTGTACATGCTTTCTGGTACTAATCAGCATCTGTAATTGTAACCCTTATAGGCAGCTACTCACAACACATCTATTATTTGTATATATATATATATATATATATATATCAGTAGCTACGTACAATACGTACCGAATTCTGGGGTGATACATAATCTCTGACATGCTCTGCTGAGTCTCATACTGTACATGATACACCGCTTCTACGGCCTAATAATATCTCCTGCCCTGACTTATCATTTCCTTAGACTTTCATCCCATTCTAGATGTAACAAACATGAACACTTTGGTTATTGTCTGCTGTTTGAAATTCCACCACTCTTGCGATGTGGGGTCAACACTCGAATCTTGTGGCCTTACTTGGCATATATTGAGAGCCCATGACTGTCTGCTGGGCCTTATCTCTAGGTCACACTAAATTAGAATTGTTGTATCAGTAATTTCTTAACTTCTCCATAAGCGGACATACTGCGGTATTCTGAACCGCAATCTTACTGTCAACCCGAGGTTTAATTCTTAATACGATATTCTATCAATCCGGGGGTAATTCTAATTTCCCCACAAGATCTGACATTCCTGCTTCTTCCCCTCATCTTGCTTAAGCTGAACTCTGGGGTTCAAGGTACCTGTTTTTCATTGTTAATAAGATTACTGGTCAAGTATCAATTCATATTTCCCCTGACTTACAGTCAGACCTATCTGACTCACATGACCCCTCACCCTTTCGCTATCACAACTGGATCATAACTATCACCTTACAGGTATGTCTTGCTATCTGTTAGCATATATTGCGGACTTGGCCTTTTTCTGACTCGAACTTGACTATTACCCGGCATTCATCCCTAACAGGTCTTTTACCCCTGCTTCGGGTAAGCTAACGGTCTTACTTTCTCTACTGGCTTATTATCATAAGGGTCTGCACAACTTACGTAATCATAGGGGCTCTTTATACTTTCTAATACTTACTAGGATCAATCAGCCCATCTTTACTTACTACTTGATTTGGCAACCTCATCTCAAGTCTTATGCCCCTTTACTATACTGAAATCAAAATCAAGAGGTAGGAATAACCCTTTTCTTATTGCAACAAATAGAAACATCTAACTGTATCATATCCGAAAGGATGTATTTGGGATTCCTGCATTTCCCTCTCTTTCTCATACTTACCTGGTGGTCTGACCTTGTCTGTAATCTTAATCAGATCTTATATAGCTAATAAATAAATCAACTCGTATGTACATTATACTTCTGACTTCCTATTCTGACGTTACCAACGTATACTGGAAATAGTACCGATAAAGGTATCACGCTGGGAGGTCTCTGGGTACCTCCTCCTGCTGCTGTAAGTATCTTATAACTGGCTGATGCCCTCTTCTGTTGCTATATCTGATCTTTTGCCTGTAATAGGATAATGCTGATCTACCTTTGTATCTGTAATCAAAGAATACGGTAAGTTTTTAGGGACTCAACCCTATACTGTACCGCTCTAAAGCACGACTGACTGAGAAGGAAGGGTAACCATCCTATCATGCCTCGCAGCCTCCTGCCTATAGTATGTGGTGCACAACACATCCATAGACAAGACTCTACTTAGCACGGCTTGCAGACTCCCTGGGACACGACCTGCTCTGATACCAAGTTTGTCACATCCCACCTTGGGGGGTATGACGGGCACCTGGTGCCTGCTAGACTCTGGACTGCTAAATGGTCCAGCCTGAGCATATCTGGTGCTTTGGCTGGCTCTATCTCAAATTCTTGGAAACGAAGGGCTATATAGCGACTGTAAACATAGCCTCCGGCCAACAGGCCTATAGCCACATGTACCTGTAATAACAGCTAACCAGAACACACTCATAACAAGGAACCCATGCGGGCCGACAAGGCCACCATGATGTCTAGTCATCTGTAATATCAACACAAGACTACTGTAAGACTACGTGACCGACAAGGTCACCACTACTGTCAAACTAAGGCCTCACACGGCCAACATAAACTGAAATACTAAACAGCTACAGCAAACTGCACGGCCTCACACGACCGGCTCAACTGACCACAGGAAAATATATACAGACTGCAAGCCTCTAGGAATAACAACAGAAATGATCGGGACAGGGCCCCGACCTACCCGTACTGTACAAAAAGGAAAACGAAATACACCTCTGGAATTCAGACTCCGGATGACAGGAGCTGAATACTCAATAGCTGACTGGAATCACGAGGGATCGCCTCCTCGTCTATGAGTACCTGCAGGCAAGTAATGCAGCGCCCCACTGGGCGTCAGTATCACTGATACTGAGTATGCAAAGCAACTGAAATAATACAACTGAAAACAACTGAATAAAGATAGCATAACTAGCATTCCTGTATAGCAGGAGATAACTGAATCTGAAGAAGCTGACATAAACTGGATCGGGCTTTCTGTACTGATAAGGCAGAGGCGTACCTGTAGACGCAACGACCTGCTGTCTAGTAGCTAGTATACAATATATATAGCACATAAATAGACATACAAGTAGCAAGCAAGAGCCAATACCAACCCCCATAAGCCGGATGGCGCCAAGCAAGTAAACAATCTATATACCCCTACCCGGGTCAAAACCAACCAAAAATAAGTCACTCCACTCATCTACTCACTTCGGAGCTCCTCTACCGACCCCCTGGGTCTCCGGCTCGGGCCATAGCCTCCGATATAAGCAACCGCGTCTGGGTCCGGAGGACTCCTGTGTAGACAGTAATAGATAGGGTCTGGATCCCCGGACACACTCTACGGGGCTATCTGAAATCGGAGCTACACCTGTAATAACTGAATGTACAGACAGTAACAGATAGGGTCTGATTCCCTGGACACACTCAACAGGGCTATCTGATACCGGAGCTGCACCTGTAATGCTGATCAGACTGCTGTGGGGAAAGCTACATCCCACCTTCGTCCAAGCTGGGGACGGCATGCCACTCCTTGGAGTGACGTAAAACCCACCCGCTCAGTGGGCAACACGATTACCAACTCAGGGGCGGCGAGGACGCTCAATAAGGTGCCCTCACACCACAACAAGTCTCAACAAACAAATAGCACATATAAATAGCAAGCATGTATAGCTGAAAAGACTATCTGAAATTTAGCTTCTTATTCTGATATGTTTCTATACTGAACTGATTCTTTTACTGATTATACTGATTCTGAAATCTCTGTTTAACTGTATGGCTAATCTGTAGCCAAGATACTATCTGTCTGGATGGCTAATCTGTAGCCATAACTGTCTGTCTATCTAATCTTTCTTTACTGACTTTTATTATGAAAATCTGTTTCTTCTTATTCTTACAACATGCTTGCTAATCACATAATAGACTATACTGAATCTGAACTACTAACTTGCCCTTGGGCGCATGCTTTTCTAACTTTCAGACTAGATACGATATAACAACGCAAACTAGGTTTACTGAACTTGCACAATACTTAATATTCGACTCCGGGAATTCTATTACGGAGTCTATTGTACTATACAGGGCTAAAACTACTAACTTGCCGAAGGAACTAGCATTACATACCTTAACCTCGAGTTATCCGTTTGTCGGACGAGGCTCGGTCAATACTCCAGCTATTTCTCCCAACTGCATTCATGTATACGCTAATTAATACTAAATATAGCTTTATTCTAAAGAACGACGTCACTTTCGATATAATTGTAGCCTAAACTTACGCTTATCGAAAGACGATCGAAAACTCACTATTTTTCAGAAGTCCAGAAGGGAGAAGTATTCACTTCACAGCTAGGAGCACATAGACACTAGTTTGGAGCAATTCTACTTACCTTAGCTCGGTAGCTCGACGATTTGTCGGCCGTATTTCGCGAAACAAAATCCGTAGGAATGCTCCCTGCTGCTAAATACCTCGGTACCTGAGGTTAATTTGAATTTGGACCGCGTTTGGCGGCGTAATCGGAAGGAAATTATCAAATAATCCTCGTTCCTCTTTCTCTCTGCTTACCCTCTGTTTTTCACTGAAAATTATAAGAAACTTTAATGAAAAGTCGAAGTTGGAGGCTTTATATAATTTGGACTTATAAGTCGCATTCAGGGAATGCGATTTATAAGTCGCATTCCTCGAATGCGATTTATAAGTTGCATTCAGTCGCATTTTGCCTTGCGACGCGCCGACTTGGCGCTTGTCCGATCTTTTCCCGGGCCTTTTTCTAGCATGTATGGTTTTCAAATACTCTTAACCAACACGCGAATAGGCCATCTATATGCCGGGAATTTACGGGGTGTAACAAAGACGATGGATTCCCGCGTGAAACACTTTGGATCGAAAAAGTTTGATCAATTCCAAGAAATTTTTGAATTTGAAACTTGCTCGAATTGGATTCTTTCGATTTCCATACCGAAGATATATTTACGAAGTTGTTTCAATTTTTTTATTGATTGGCATTAACCCTAGACCCTTGCCCCGAGAAATAAATTAATACTTTCTACTCCAGCTCCATCATGGACTATTTACATTCCAAGACAATATTTTTCTGTCTAGAAATTAGTAGTTTTCTTAAGGGATACACGCAAGCTAAAAACACTACTTATTTTAAAACGAAAGGTTCAACTCGTTGATTGCTAACATGTACTACCACTCTTTAATTAATTTTTTTTGTGTGTGTGTAAATTTTTCCTTTAATAATAGGGATGTTATATAACTTGAGAATAAGTATAAAAGGGGTGCTTGGTCTTACCTCAACATATAACACAGATAAAATTATTATTCTTCACAAAAGGAGGGTTAAGAGAGAATTATCTACAAACTAACTCCCATAAATTTAAGAGAAGTAGATTAACTAATTAACAAGAAATCAATTTTAAGTCAAATGGAATATGGCATTTGACATTTATCCAACTGATAAGAAAAACAACCTTTAACATCATTAGAAAAATGTTAAAAAAGAAACAAAAACATGACTTTTCTGATTGATGCAAGCCATATTAGCCAAATAATCTGCAATCTGTAATGCCCTGACATTAGCTAAAATTTAAAATATTTTTGCAAATGATATTTTTCCATTAAGGTGCCATGACCTCGTTTGGGTTTCTCTAAATGTTTTAGTTTAAAACTATCCTTCCACTCTTTTAATTAATTGTCGCGATTATTAAAAATAATTTGATCTAAAATATTTATTATTTTAAAAAATCAATATAATTATTTCTTTTGAAAGATCCTTACCCTTATTTTAACAGGAAAAAAAAAGCCTATTACAAATAAGTGAAGGAGGAAAAGTTTGTGTCGATCTTGTCCAAAGGTTTGTCACGGAGGTAGTCGGTCTTCATGAAAATTAAAAACTTTAATTTACATCGGTAATTATATTATTTTTAATGATAAAAAAACAAGTTCATTAATTGTTGACAAGGACAGAAATACATTTACTACTGTTAATAACATTCTAAATCAAATTACTAGTAATAACTTTAGAATATATGCACTATATGATATGAATAATATTAATAATAATTTTGGACTTAATATATCGATAGTGGAAGTGAGAATGGGTCATTTTCAAATAAGCTGTCAACCGCTCTTGTTGACTTCATTCAATTGTTTGTCGCCAAGTATATCATTTTAACAACAATTTACTTGCATTAGTTGATATTTTTTTTTTTCCATTTCAGGAAATTCTCATCGTCAACGATGTAAACACTAAGCTTTCGGTCAGAAATTATCTTTCGCTTTTTTTATTATACGTTTCTTTCGCTTTTTTCATTATACATTTCTTAAAAAATATTACTTTCTTCATTTTATTTTTTTTTACTTGATAGAGTAAAACTTACACAATTATTATAGAGTGACCTGAATACTAACTAAGAGTAAGTGTTGAAAAAAAAAAGATTAAGTTTTTTTGACTTTTAAATTGACAATTATTTTGAAATAAATATTTTTTAGTATATCTATCAAGTAAAAGAATAGACGGAGTTATAACAATGTTAACCTTATTTATATCTAAACTATAATCTCACTCCATTAAATGTTTACTCAATTATTTAAGACTTTGTAGTTTTCAAGAAAAACTATTTTAAGGATAAAATGAAAAAAAAATAATTAAATTTTTCTTGAACTTTTAAAACGACAAATAATGTGAGATAACTATTTTAAAAAAAGACGACAGATAATTTGAGATGGAGTGAGTACTTTCTCCTTCCACTTTTACTTATTCACCATACTAAAAATAGATGTCCACTTTTATATGTGCAGTTTAGAAAATTAAGAAATAATTTGTCACTTAGTTCCTAATTTTTTAGCTATATTTATTTCTCAATGCATTTCCCAAAGCATTGAATAATTATATTCAAAGGGTAATATAGTAAAATTTTTATTCTCTTTATTGTTCTTTAAGAGGTATGTCAAATTAATATTGAACAAGTTAAAATGGCCTGAAGGAGTATTATAAATTAAGGGGGGTGTTTGGTTACAGGTTAGAGTTATGTAGATATTAGTAATACATAAATTAGTTATGAGGAAATTTATGTATTATTTTATGCAGGTATTTATGTAGGTTTTGGTTATGTAGAGATTACAATACATGAATTACTGATTATTAAATATTTAATTTTTTGTAAATTAATATATATTATTTACAAATAAATAAGTAAACAAATAGTATAAAATTCTATTGTATAATTGAAATTTTTTCAAAAGAAGAAAATAGAGGTGTAAATGTATACCGAATAAAAAAAGGTGGATCAATAATGGTTTAATTTTATATATATATAACATTCATATTATCCAAAAAATAAAAGATAATAACTAATTCTGGGTAAATATACACGAAATAAAGTACAATTTTAAAGAAATGTACCGAATTAAAAATGATTTAAAAGAGGGTAAATGTGTAATTTTATAGTTTTAATCCATTAATACCCACATAAGTCATAACTTATTCCACCTTCTATCCCATATAAAATTATACATAGATTTATTCATAAGTTATGTGAGTATTAGTTATGTAGAATTACTAAAACACAACCAAACATTGTATAACATTAATACATGAAAAAAATTTATACAATATTTGAGACCTATCAACCAAACATGGTATAAAACTAATACATGAATAACTTTTGTCCTATTTGAAAACCAAACATGGTATAAAATTAATACATGAATAACCAAATTATTTATGTATTATTTTTGCCCTTATCATGTAACCAAACGGCCCCTTACTGGTCTTAAGCATGAAGTGAGATAGGGTCGTTAACATTTTTGCTCCTATTTCGTGTTGGTCTTTAATCTTTACCCCTCAAGACAAATACCTTTTTACTATGCAATTGATATTTTCACATTATAGTATTCCATAAATTATATCCCCCACACTTAAATAATTTATATGCCGCAAAATATAAATTTGATGGCTAAAGATAAAAAATTAAAAATCGATTCATTTGACAGGGTTTTAGCTTTAATATTTAATTCAAAATAATTTTTTATATATAATTAAAAAGGTAAAAATGAAAATATTCTTTTTTAAATAAATGAATTGTTAAATAATCAAAAATTAATCATATTAAATAGGTATTATATAATTAAGATAATTTAATCAAAATATCTCTTACTTTTTTGAGTGTGATTGAATTTTTCAAGAAATATGTTCAAATTAAAAACACAAAATGTAATAGTACTATTTAACTTGATAAATTAGTGAAAAGAACATTCACTGAACAATAATTAGGAACAATTATTGGGTTATTTTAAATATATTATATATATACTAGAAAAATGTCTTCAAACCATAGCAAGAGTAGTATTTAGCATCACTATTTTATTTTTTCCATTTGGAAGAAAATGGTATTATTAGCAAATTAAAATAAGTTGAAATTCTTCACTTGAAACAAAAGAGTAGAGGATTGATAGGATTTAGGAGGGAGCAAGCAACTCAATTTGATTGGTAAGTAAAGAATAATGGAGGGGCCATAATTAGATTAGCGCGAAAACCTAGGTATTAGGTAAAATTTTAATTGAATAATCTTACACCACAGCTTATATATAATCTTACAACACAAGGATCACAATCAACAGGTCATGACAGTCAACTTCCATAATACTTTAATAATATTTTGAGGTGAGAATTAACTATAATGATGGTACTAATTAAATCTCCAATAATCCTGCCACATGTTACACATTATGGGACCATGCTGTGGCATCAAGTCCCTAACTTGGATTTGTGGTCCTCCAAATCTTGTTTGATTGAACAACTTACATTTCTCTCCACTTTAAGATGATTATTTTGATAATATTATAATTCCCTATGTTAAATCACACCAAGGTTGGGATAGAAGACGACAAGAAGTAGGGATTTTAATTTTTGTTGTCATTAGTATTTTGTGAAAACTAAGGGCTATTATATTAAGGGGAAAGTTATATATTTGATCGTTCGCTAAAAATAATTATAATTGCTAATTAAATATATAAAAAAGAAATATACTCTAGGCCTTAAATATGGACAGTACAATTTTAGGAGTCAAGGAATGGCGTTGTGTTTTCAAATGAATATTGTTTTTTTCTTGTCCTTAATTATCTTTTTTCTTAGATAGGATGAACATGTGAAAATGTAAAAAGAAAGGAAGTGAAAAGCGGCTGGTGGGATTGACGTGAGGGGGCAGGGATGGCTATATTTCTGGGAGCGAACTCCGGGCGAATATGAAGCGCATGGATACAGACATTTTCGAATCTGTTACAATTAAACCTTGTTATAATAGCATTTCACGGTAAGAGTTTGATTTTTTTCGGAATTGATTTTATAAGTTATATTTTAGTTCTGTATAATAGCATTCTACCTATAACAACAGTGCATTCAGTATAACGGTACACTCTTTGTAAAATTACCCCTCTATAATAGTCATACTCAAATATTATGCAATGATATTTTGTAATAAATATATTACGTATAAAAATAAATATTAAAATATTTATGATAATCATAAATATCATGCACATACTAAATTTCAATTACGAATATATAAAAGAAAAAAATTATATTAAAATAGCGATCACCAGCTATGACCGTAACTTCACAAAAAAAGACTAGGGGTGTTTACCTTTTTTACATTCATACTTTTTTTTTTTTTAAAGTCAAATTAGTTAATAAATACATTAATTCTTCTTGATACACAAAATCATTAAACTTGATTTTAGCATACTTTTGTTTATAACAGCTAAATGAGATATATATGTCAAATGCTAGTATACATATATAACAACACCTCACTATGACAGCTATAAAATTTTCAGACAAACGCTAGCACCGTAGCGATGTTTGAATGTATAAATCTTTAGTCAGTCTTTAAAAGTAACGGGGAACAAAGGAAATGGTCATCCTTCCATATAAAAATAAAATTTGATCCAAAAAAAGGTTCCTACTTAAGATACGAAAAGACTTGCAAAAATATTGAACTTAAACTTACAAAAGGAAAAAATTGAGGAATGATTCATTAGGTTTCAAACTTTATAAATAGTTTCTTGGGTTGGAAACTTGTCAATTATCGAATCCCAACAAGATTTTCTGAAGTTGTTCCGCGTTTTAATTTGGAATTTTTTTTTTTTAAGAAAAAGATTGTACTAAAGAAATGGTTAAATGTTTGCTCACTTCATTTCAATTTGTTAGTGTTACTTTTCTTTTTAATCCACTTTAAAAAAATATCTCTTTTCTTTTTTTAGCAACTCTTTAATTCTAATTTTTCACATAACATATTTAAAAATATAAAATTAAAGAAATTTCAAAATATTCTTCATATCTTTACTTTAAGACCACAAAGTTCAAAAAAAAAATTATTTTCTTAAATGTCATTTCAAGTCAAAATCAATAATCAATAATCAAGTTAAAACGGAGAAAGTAATAACTTTTAAAATCGTGACTAATATTTGATAGCAGGAACTAAAAGTGAGTATTTATCCACTTCTCCCGCGATAATAACGAACTTAAAATCTAAATGGGCCGTCCTTGTTCTTTCTGTGCCTGAACTAATGGGTGGTATTGGGCTGATGAAATGGGCTCCAATAAGAATTTTAGAGGTCTTTCTATGTTGTTGATCGGAAGTAGAGATTGATGCCCCTAATCATGTGCTTATATTTTGTCCCCAATATAATCTGAGCTTATCGATCACCATATTTTGATAACATCTCCATCAATTATATAATTTTCTTCAAATATGGAGCCTAAATATTCAAATTAGTTTACATTCAGGCACTGTAATTTGTTTAATGTTACCTAATCTCACTCTTCTTATACCAACTAAACTAGCAATGCTATTTGATCTTTCTTACTTATTCTAAAATCTTTACTTTCTATGATGAAACTTCACAGTTTAAACTTTTAGCTGACACCCTCTTTGACTTCACTAATTAACACAGTATCATTAACGTAGCTAGAATTTATCATGTTACCTCGTCTTGTATCGTGTTAATTAGTTCCATCATAATTAGGATAAACAAATATCGACTCAATGGCAATCCCTGATATGAACCCGCAGTTATGAAAAACTCCTTTCGATCTCCTACTATTATTCTCACACTAGTATTGACTCTTATAAGATAGATTACATTTTTCTCCAACACACTTGCCAAAAGATTTGACCAATGAACACTATATGTAAAGATATTTCCATCTATCTTCTTATCGAGAAAAAGGGAAAGGAGCAGCAACGGACGCGTCACAACAAATTTCTGCAGAACCACAAAGACTTGGTATAATTAGTCACATGCATTTATCATTTAAAGGAGATAAATAAATTCTCTAGTTAAAATTAATTGTGTATCTATTAGTAAAAAGATTTGAGGATGTTAACGAAGATGATAAGAATACTATAAGTAAAAAAAAATCAGAAAGCACAGAATCTGCCCAATTTATATGAAGTGATTTAGAAAGATTACTTTTCTATCGAAGATGATCAATCGTGGTACTCGTAACCTCACTTCTTTTTCAGCCAAGTCCTAATCTTGTTTTGTTTTTCCAATCATTGAGTCTCCTTATCAATCAATTCTACTTGCGAGCTATTCATTCTAACTTGTATTTGTCTAGAAAAATACGTCTAGTTCTCCCTCCGCTCGCCTATTTCAGTAGGCTGATCTGAAAGAAAAAACCGGTAGACGCGAGAGAGGGAAGTGGAACGAGGAATATTCAAATGAGCTAACTTTGGGACCCAAGCCGAATATTCTCGTTATACTACTCAACTAAGCTATAAAATGATACTGTTACCATTTAAGAATTGCCGACATATCTATGAGAAATGGAAATTTAAGATGAAACTAATAACTAATTAATAATTCATATGGCTAATAGCTACAGAGCTGTCCTAGTACCAGTGCATTATCAATTTGACACCTAGGGCCTATAGCTATGATAGATGCTCACTTTACTTATCTACCTCGAGAAAAAAAAAACATTTATGATAACCATTTAACAAAGTCCATATCACAAAGATAAGACAGATAAATAGCACGCGGCAAACGCATATTGGACTAGTTCATTGATTCAGTGGACCATGCTATTCTTTACCATTCACTTTCAACCAAAAATAAAACTACTATGTTTGGAGTACAAGATACTTCTTTACTTGAAAAAGACTGCTAAATAGGGATACTGCAGGCATTTGTTAATTTATTTTTAGTAATGTAAGTGTGCAAGATAATGATGGCTTTAGGTAGATGAATTAGATATCTAGTGATAATGGAATCAATGACAGTGCAACAATTGAGCACTCAAGAAGTGCCACAACCACTCTATTGGGTCAACACTGACAACTGAGAGCCCAACTTGCAGTATGATAATGCCAAAAAAAATTAGCTTAGTTGGCTCCCTTCTGAAACTAATACATAAAGAACTACCATAAACTATGTTAAATTGATATTACTGGTATTTCACTTGAAATTTTCAGAAAAAGAAATTACTGCAACCAATTACTAATTCATACCCTTATTCCAAATTGGATGTTCCATCAGCTTCTCCACATCCTAAAACAGTGAACACTGATTGCTGAGAGGCATGCTGATTGCCCAATAGAAACCTTGACAAAAAGTTAGTGGGGTAACTAATTAGGAATGAAATCAATGGTAGATATTGAAACAAACTTTAGCAAAGTCATCATAAATGCTCTTCACATCTCATGTACTATGTTATGGAATGGTCACATTTCTCTTTACATTAAAAGCTAGATCATGTTAAAAGTTGAGGCCAGTGAGAGTAGTTTCAACTTTCAATCTAATTACACCTCCCCCCTCCCCCCCTCCTCTTTCTGGCCCCCTTTTGTACGGAACACCTATCGGTATTTTAGCTCATCTTAACAGCAGATCATCTCCACTAAGTCACTTACTAGACTTCACATAGGAGGAAAAGTATGGAACTTGTGGTCCTCACACGTACTTTCCTTTCTTTTTTTACCTTGGTTCAACTTTCATACTCTTTCATCTGGCTTCCTCACTCTATTTTGGCCCAACTAGTTTCTCCTCACAGAGATGGAAACTAACAAATGGGAAGGGAAGAGAAACATGAATGAAGCAGACGATGAAGAGGAAGAACACGAAAATGTTGAAGAGGATAACAAAAGGAAGAGGGTATTGACTCTCTCCGGGAGGAAGTTATCCGGTGGAGGGCCAACACGGCCTTGTTGCCAGGTCGAGCAGTGCACTGCAGATATGGCAGATGCCAAGCAATACCATCGCCGCCACAAGGTGTGTGAGTTTCATTCAAAGTCTCCGGTAGTACTTATTAGTGGACTCCACCAACGATTCTGTCAGCAATGTAGCAGGTAAGTAACGCCTACTTTTTGATGAGCATCTCTAATTTTATCTGTGCCTTCCAAGTTGTATGGTGGCAATATCTTGGAAACCAATTATGTCCACCCAAAAATTCTTTCTTAGATGAAAGTCACGAGGAACAGTAACAAACACATCAATTAGCCAATGAACAAAGAAGAAGGTAGTTTAAGCTCTGACTGCTGATTATTTTATGCATCAGATTGTGGAGTTCATACCAATAATATAGGCAAGAACTAACACATGGAGACAGGAACGTGCAAGGCTCCCAATCCATTTCATACCATATGCAATACGTAGCATTTATTTAACCATAGACTGCGGTGAAAAAGAAAAAGTCAGTCTTTTAAATTGTGATATAGCAATGAATCCAGGACACTACTGGATGTTCCGGAAAAAAACTGTTGACATTCTTAGAAAATAACTTCAAATATGCTTAATAAGACCATGGCTGCATATAATTAAGAGACAGTTGATAACCTCTAGGTTTCCTTGTTATGAAACCAAAACCAAATCAAGCAATGTTGATCACTTCTTCTTTGAATTAATTTCACTGTCCCAAGGGCTTCTTCAAATTGAATGAAGAAATGTGAATAAATCACACCAGTATGGAGAAGAGCCGATCCCTATGGTCTGAAATAGGCCTTCTTGCCCGTCCCTTCTTTAGGTAGTACAAGGTAAGCTTTATTCCAACTGAAATTGGTATACAAAGATTTTTTTGCTTCCTTTAAAGGGAAAGACAAATACTGGTAAGGCAAACAATTAACTTCTGCACATGCAAACAGAGATTATCCTTCTGACAATTCATTGTTCCCAAGACATCCAACTGACGATGAGGTATTCTAAATAAGATTCTATTTCCCTATAAAAATCTGTAGTGTATCTGATCAGACACGAAACTCTAGCTGCAGCCACAGTCACAGCCATCTCATTTATTTTCTAATCAGCTGCTTTCAGATTCAAAGTCTAGGAGTAAATCATTTTCTAATGAGCAGGGACAAAACAGAGCTTTTAATGTGAATTTTCAATTGTTCGTGTGATGAGATGCAGATTTCATCTGTTAGCAGAGTTCGATGAAGCTAAAAGGAGTTGCCGAAGGCGTTTGGCAGGTCACAATGAGCGGCGCCGTAAAATTTCATATGACTCTCATGGAGAAAGTTCGAGCTGAACAGCATTAGCATCAATGGCAGGGAAATCACCTACTCTCTGAAGCAAATTACATAAACGATGTGGTTTGAGCATGCTCTCTACCTTCTGTCAATTTCTGAATTTCTAAGCAAATTGTTGTTTGTGACCTTCAAGTATCTAGCTAATAGTACCTTCATTTCCTTATGAAAAGGGAAGGACGAAAAGAATAAGCCGCTGGCACTGTCTGCTAGTATTCGAAAAATGAAATATTTGTAGTCTGAATGCATATCACATGGTGCTCGAAAGTCTCCATGTTGACATTCCAACTCACTTCACGAGGTTTCTATTTTAATTTTTCTCTTGTAGTTATAATTCCTGCACTTCCATAAGTTCTTTTTTTTATAACCAAGAAATCCCCGAGGGCAGTGGCGCACAATTTGAAACTTGGTGAATAATGGGTCCACCTGTTCCCCATTTAAATACCAGGTTTTTGTCTGCAACGGGGTTTAAACCCATGGCGTCCACCCACACACATCACGAGTTGTGATCCGACCACTAGATTAAAGCCTGGGGGGCTGTACTTCCATAAGTTAGATTCTATGAGAGATGCTTCTTGCCTTATGGCAACAGAACAACTCCTCAATGGGCGTTGTACCCATTAAATCTATGAGATAAATAGGAATCATGCCCTGCTAAATTGAGGCGTCTTTCAGCTTTTGACCAATTTCAGGTATATTTGAGTTGGCAAAAATGTGTTTGTTGAGATCAATGTACGATACAAGAGGTTATAAGCTAAAAGCCTAAAAGTATTACAGTTTCCGATTTTATTTAATGTACATCATCAATATAAATGAAACCGCTAACAAACCAAACAAAGGTGAGTGGAACTTAAACAATAAGACACAAATGTCAAATGATCAGGATTTCTTTTAAAACAGTCGCAAACAAACTTCAAATTGGTCATCAATGGAAAAAGTGAGAAAATTATAGGACAAGGCATGTACCAGATAGCTTCAAAACTATGTTGACATCCTTTCAAGTTCTTCTCCTTATTGATATTTAGCCCGTAGAATGGCTTGTGCCAGAACCAAAAAATAGTGTGCCGAAGTATCACTCCTGCATACACTTTGTATCACAAGCTAGCTAACATCTACTGAATGATATACCTGAAGGTGCCAAAAATATGCTGAAAGTTCACAAGGGACAAGTTCTTCAAGAGCAAACCAAATTGCTCTACATAAAGACTTACTCCAGAGTCGTGTAGTGTTGGTCTCCAGGGCCTAAACGTTAACTTTATCTCCAAGTACTAGATATTGACTTCTCTTTGCTGCTGCTTACTGGCACAAGATTGTCAAATATTTAAATTGAGGCACAAATTAGCTGGATATCCACATTCAAACTGCAAAATCTTGAGGAAAGGAGTTAAATCTTCTAGATTTAAAAGCCTAGAAGATTTAACAGTTCAATCATTTCTTAAGATATTTATGCATGAAGATCATTACTAGAGGAAACATGCACCAAGCTCCACATATCATATCTTTTCTTGCTGAAGGAGGGCTGATGAATGATGATGACCAACAAAGTCGCTAATGCTAGTTTGAATTATATGTAACAGCCACAGAATATGTGTAACACACCAATTCATGCAGCATGCAATAAGAAGGAGAATTGCACATCCTTTTAGAAATGGTAAGTGTGATGAGGGAGAATTTCATATTAGTAAGGCCATCTTTCATCACTGAAATTGTGTAAGACAAAACTGTTTTTTTTTTCTGCTTTTATATGTAAGATATAACTGTTCTTTCCCTGATAAGTTAAGATATAGTAACAGCTTTTCACAAGATATAACTATTCCAGACAGGTGTCTTTCATCAAGTGGTCCCACTTATGCAAAAGGCTATCAGTTAGTTCCTTCGATATTAATTCTCTAACCATAGGAAATATCAATAATATCTGGCAGCTAATCATACCAATGAAGTCTTGAGAATATCACTCCAATTTTTGTTAACATGTTTGAACAATGTTAACCACACAAATCTAGCTAAGAGATTAATTGTTTGACTCTTTGAAAAGAGGTACACCACAAACAGAACGATAAATCTCAGAACTACAGATGATAAATTAATATCACTAAAAGACTGATAAAAATAAATTAATATCTCTAAAAGAAATCAGAAGTTTGGTGCCAGACTAGTAGTAGTAGTACAGCGATGTTATGACAAAAGAATCATGTGGTAACCTTGTCAAGAGCCACTAAATCTTTAAACCAGCAGCAAGCAGAAGAAATAAGCAGCATCAAAAAAAAAAATTATTGGTCACGCCTGATCCCCAACAACTTGGCAGACAGCTCCCATGCAACAATAGCTGCTGCATTAGCAGGAAAAGCTCTTAACAGTGTAGGACCTAAACCTGTATAGCATCCTCTAAGTCCAGATCTCCTGTAAATCTACCATATAAACTGAATCACGCACTCTCTAGTATTTCAAATTTCAAAGTACAAGAGATTATGATAAATACCAATTTTAGAACCGAGAACGGATTTCTTGGATGGTTTTTCTCAGGGGTAGTTTGAATTATCGTCTTTGCTACATCCAATGGCAGAACAGCAGACCAGAACTGAAGAAAAATCAGAAGCATGAATGAAATATGGTACTTCCACATAGAGTACAAACTGCATCTTAATAAAAGAATAAGTAACAAGAACCCATACGGATTTAACTCCAAGCAATAATACTCACTGCTATACCACCAAGACCACCACTCATTATTCCAACTCCAACATCAATCAATTGGCTCGACTCAGGTGAAGCACCTTTCAGTTGTAGATGCATGAAATATCGCGCATATTCATAAGTACTAAAGAAGACAGCATTTCCCATAGATTCTCTCAGTAAGGTCGCGAAGCCTCCTCGAAACATGCCTGTAAGCTGGAGAAATTCTTTGTCAGTTTGAAGGCACAGCTTAAGCCTAAGTGGCATCCAGAAATTTCTCACCCCTTCTTGTTGAACTGTTTTAAGGGCACACTCAAGGGGCCCGCTGAATCTAGTGGACTTCGATACCATAAAATCAGTTCCCTGAACTTGCATCCTACACTGGAAAACAACATTATAAAGATGGTAATCCAAGTAAAGCAGGAAGTTAAGAACTCTAGCATCACTTACCTTCAGCAGCTCTGACGGGCATAGTATGAAGCTGATAATAGCTCCTCCAAAGGCTGCTGAAGGAACTATTGCATGAGGCTGGGGCTTACCACCATCTACTTCTCCCTTTAAAGCAAAAAGAGACGTTTCATAAGATAGTAGTTACCTGCATTATGTAGTTGCAAAAGCATCTAAACAGAATATACTAGTTTATTGGTTGTACAAGCAACTTATTTTCAACATATGAAAGTGCAACTAATTGAATTTATAAGCACAAAATTAAAATGTGAATTAACACATAACAAACCTGCAGAAACCGTTTTGTTTGCGAATAAATGCCAAACGAAAGTGAGCTTTCAAAGGCCATGCCAATGAAGGAAGATGTAGCTCCTCGATAAAGCCCTTTAACCTGTCAGATCAAACCTAGGTCAGCACACCAGGCCTCTGGGCGATGCCAACAAAGAAGCTGTTTCCTCAGATTGGTTTTCTTCATACGATTTGGTTAACCAGAAATTTTGTTGTGCATGCAGACACATATACTCGTGTATGTATATGTGTGTGTATGTGTGCGCAATGCATGCATGCATCTCTGGCATTATAAAAATATACAGGCAGCTTTTTGCTTTTGAGAGAAAAAAAAAGATTATCCAACAATGGGTACTGGATTGCAAACAACAGAATAATTTAACATATACTTTTTGAGTGTCATGCTCTACAAGAAAAACATCCAAGTAAAGAGATCAGAACTTCCTAGCTAAACAACATTGAACAAACAGGATAGATAATGGTAGACAGGGAGCTGGAAAAAGTTAAGAGTAATACTCCTTCCGTCTGTAATATCCTAGTAGCACAATGCAAACCATTCTTGTACTTCACTCCACTTGCTTCAGTGTTGTACTTCTGGAGCTTCACCTGACAAATACATGCTAAAATATTTCAAAACTCATAGTTGTTCAAGCTGTCAAATTCGCTGAACTTTATCTTAATAGGTGCACATACAGAATTTCAACCACTGTTAACACCTGATCAAGTATAACCTATATAATATCCCACGATCTCTATGTATCATCTTTTATATGGGTAAAACAAGACTAGAAGTTTTTATGCACTTATTAAGAAGTGGAGTCAAATTGTGAAAATAGTGTTAATTCTAAAAGAAGATTAAATTTCTTTACAATATCAAAGTAAGTCCAATGGAGCTCTTTCTATAATTGCCTCTCTGAGGAAATATTAAAGAGTATAAGGGAAAACTGTCCTTTTCAGAAAAGAAGAAACAAAATTTGGGATAAACTGATATAGGCAGTTGAAATTTGATTTGGGACAGATGGAGCTCTATGTCTTCTTAGTGCATAAATGAACTCTACCATCCACCACAAATACTTTATGGTGCACTCCTCAACATAACCATAGCCTAGTTTTCCATCTGATAATCAGTTTTCCTAAAAGCTTTACTCAAACTTCTCAAAGTTTTATGAAAATCAACCACTATCAAGCTTTTAAAAACAAAAGATGGGTATATTTTTTTCCCAGCAAAATATCTTGCTTATTTGTAAAAAGAAAACAAAAGAAAAGAATAGAAGAAGAAAGCACCTAATTTGTTAAATTTAAGAACAACTTCATTACAAAGAGTGGAAGTAAGAATAACGCCGCCCACCTATATTGCATAGCAAAGATTTGAGTATTGGACTTAAGTATTTTTTTTTCTTCTCAATTTCCCAAGATTTACACAGCAATTGGAAACTGGAATAACGAAAACAGGTTTCAATTAAAAATGAGCAAATATATTCCATCGAAGCGGCACAGAGAAGTGCCTACTTAAGGATCTTTCTCAATTTACGAAAACCTTATCCCAAATCTTTTTAGCCAAGTCCCTTTCTTTTCCAGCACGGCAATAATTCTCTAGCAGCTTTGACATGACTCATTTTACACCAAAGAAAAGATCGCGTACTTCATTTAAACCAATACATATCACCTACTGATAATCAAATCAAATGCAATCAACGGGAAATGTAAAAAAGAAAAATTGCAAATTTGCAAATGGGTAATAGTTTAGGGTTGAAGAAATGCACCTTGACGGTATCAAAAGGGTGACCAGTAATAACGGTGGCAATTCCGGCCATGAGACCTGCTACATAGTCCTTATAACCGGAGCTTGCCTCCATCTCCTATTCTTCTTGCTTGCTCCAACTCAATTGCTATCTCTTCTCTTTCTCTCTGACACTATGCTCGCCAGCAGGCAGCAGCTAACATCGGAGGTCTTTATCAGGAGACTGTTTAATACTTCTGCTGGGGTTTTTAGCTCATTACTATATTCTACGCTCCAAGATTTTTGGGGGAAAAGAGTTGCACTGATGCTGTGTATGATGTAAAGGCGGCGTGTCCCTCACCCAAATCATTAGATTCATTACCATTCCCTCGGAAAAAATACCCCTCCCGTATTTACATAAGGTTTATTTGATTTCAATCTAGAAAGAACATTTATCACAAAATGACAGATTTATCTTGTACTCTTTTACATTTCTTGTGAACTTAGTAATTTTTTTTATTTCTGATAATTTTTAACATTAGGTGTACAATTTCTTAAAGAGTCCATTCTACAAGATAACAATGGAAAAAAATTATAAGCAAATACCAATTAATTGAGATTTAATTTTGTGTTCCCGCGTTACTTTGTGTTCATGTTCACTGATATGAGGCTTTTTCATTTTGTTTGAGGCATATATGCTAGTAAAAAAAATTCTAATATTAAAGATTAAATACTCTATATTTAAATTGAGACATAGTTATTATTGTTATTAATTTTTTAACAATATACTAGGAAGACATTTATAAAGATTGTTTTCCAACTTTGTTATACGCGAAATATCTGCAAATGTATCCTTTTTATCCCAGTAACATAACATTTTGGTATCATTTCATATTGTCCAACAACCCAAAAAAAAAAAAAAAAAACTAGTACTCTATTTATATATTTTTATTTATTCACAATAAATTTGGCACTCTTAAAAAATAATAATAAAATATATATTTTATCATAATCCCCATATGATGCAATCCAAGGTACCAAAACTGATAGCAAAAGTAAAGATGTATGTTATCTTGGATGTGAAAGTTTTCAATCAGCCACGAAGAGTTTAAAATGTCATGAAAGATACACTCAAAGAATTTTAGAGACCATAACATGCTCAAATGAATTTACGAGGAAGGTGATGACAACCAAGATAGGTCATCAAGAACGTTGGAGCATCCTTCCAAGTTCCAACCATCATGAGCTTGGAGGACTTAAAAGAAAATACGAAAGAAAGACTTCAAAGCCACCAATATGTTCAAGTGATATGTATAATTTAATCATTCTTATAATTTTGACCCCAACTTGCATAAATTCTCCCTTGAGGTAAACAACGTTTTGATATTCCTCAAAGCCGAGCAGCAATAAAGTATAAACTATCTCATAACCAAACGCAAATACACCCCCCCTCCACCAAAACTTTGTACAAAAAAAAAAAAAAAAAGAATAAATCATCGACGTCATACATAAAGTTGCCGTTTATTATACAAGTCTGGCTATAATCTATTTCAATTATTCATCACAAGCTCATGTCTTTACCTCTTCACCCCTGGCTGCACATTCAGGCAACCAACATTTGTAACAACAAAAAATCGTGGTATACAATACCTACTTTGGATGGAAACTTCTAGGATACACATATGGCTCCACCAGTCTTTGGTGAATCTTTGTTGCCATGGTCGTTGAGGCATCAGCATTGCCGCGCCTCCTTTCTATGTCTGACTTGTTTTGTGAGACTAATGGTACACTGTCATAACTTACTTTGCACAAGTTTATTTGAAAGACGTTCAACCTTGCCAAGTTGAGTTGCACTCTTTAGCATGGCCTCCTGGTCAGCTATAAATTTTGCAAACTTGGAACCCTTTGCATCATCTTTACTATCTCCTCGAGGAAGCACTGGCAGATGTAGCAGAGAGGGGCTTTGCTTGGAAGATAAAGGTGGAGTCAATGCCCACACAGAAGAAAGTTCTTCATCTGGTTTGTCAAGATATTCTAAGGGTGATAGATCCTGCATGTCTGCCAGAAAAAACACTAAATATCAGACATTACTATTGTGCCTACCAAGCGTATCTTGAAACAAATCCCAGAACAGATATCTCGAGATTAAGTTGCAAAATTTATCAAGAGCATTATGGATCAAAGGTTACTGCTTTGGTTCTTCATACTGGAAAAAGCTATGTCCGTTATCTGAGAATGGAAGAAGTATCAGGAATAGTCGAATAAAGTACCTTCAGCAAACTTGAAGATGGGCTTTAAAGCTGCACATGGAATGCTGAAGTTCAAATGTGGAATGACTGTCCCTCCACCATGTCTAGCATTACTGCATCAAAAATAAAACTATGAAGACATAAATTTTCAACAAGAAATACTTCAATGGAGGGTCAAAACAATTTGAAAGACCATGACATGCGAAGATTAACATAAATGAGAGGACTAAACGATTTTCCAATATCAGATCATTTTAATAGGATACCATAACTTTCTCTGTATGCAAATCATACAATTAATATAACAGTTTTTGGCAAGTACAGTTAATACACATTCAAACAGGAATATTTTTCTTCAGGGACTTCTCAAAGTATTCCAGTATGCAATACCACAATATCATTATATTGAACTTCAAGAACAACCACAAGTAAAACATGCATAAGCTGGAAAAGAGATATCCACAATTTATAAGCATTCTCTGTTTACCAAAAGGTAATTACCTTGTCACAAGGGCAATCATGTGTCCTTCTGAATTAACAACAGCCCCACCACTACCACCAGGATGTACAGCAGCTGTTGTTTCAAGCATTGCCGGAAAATGCCCTCCTAAACACGATTGATTGGGCAGAGGCCTAGTTGCTTCAACTACTTTAGCTATTGCACCCACACAAGCAGATGGGAGGAAGTCTATATTATAGGAAAAAGAAAGATAGATTACAAAAAACAACTAAAGAAAGACTAACGTAGGTATGAAACATATGAAATACATATACGGTACATAATCATGTTCAAAATGAAAGAGCTTAACAAAATTATTACAAGAAAAAACAATTTAACCTCCAGGCAACATGATTTAGTACTATTAGGTGCACAAAGATAGTCAAACAAACAACAACTATGCCTCGGTCCCGAACAAGATGGGTCAGCTAAAAGAATCCTCCCTATTCCATTTAAGCTAAACTCATGTCAACACCACACACACAAATACGGTCAATTTCAGAAAATAATGTTCAGCAGAGTCTATGTAACAGACAAGTTAACATTGTTAAACAAAAGGATGGAACACACAAGTTTTAATTAACAACAGCAGCATTAGCAACAAATAACTTGGCTACTACTAAAATATCCTTGAGCACCAACTTGACTCGAATAAGTGAGTTTAGCAAAAACTTCCTACTTCAAGACTCCATTCCTTAAAACTGATCAAATTTTACTTGCTTTCACATTAGATAGCAATAACTTAACACTCAAGAATTTTGCCCTTTTTTTTTTTTTACTAAGTGACTTCAAAACTCAAGATTTAATTCCCTAATTCCAGTTTGTAAGCACTGTGTATATGCCCATTCTTCTGGATGAAGGTCTGAATTAGTGCCAATGGCTTTTATAAGCCCAAGAAAGAAAAACACCTTTTTATTTCTTTTACCTTTCTCCTTGTGTTCTACTAACCCTGTTTGAGCCCCAAAACAGCCGTCCTATTCTTAATCTGACATGTCCATGTTTTTCTTTTATAACTGTGGTGTCCAGCCAGCTTGCGCGTACCTCGCACAATTCCAGGGGATACCTGCTATTTCCCACCAGCACAGGTACCGGGTAACTCTGTCCATCAAGGCTTAGACAAATAGATAGAAATTGTCTAGTTAGGGATTTGAACTTGAGATGCCATGGTTATCAACCCACTTCATTGACTACAAATCGAAATCAGTATCAGTAAACAATCCCCAAGAACCCTTGTCTTAACCTAAAAGGTCAACCATTTTTGAGCCCTCTTACTGGCCAAACTGGTTACTAATTCTCCATTAAAGGATACCTCAACTTCCCCTTGTGGAGGCTTCATCGCCAAATTCTTATAGACAGCGACCACCTCATAACTACTCGATCAGTCATCAAATGATTATCATTTCGAGAAGAAGAAACATCATGCATCCCAGCAGTAACAAGAATGTGAAACTGATATAGTATGACTCGATCCTGCAATTGATTATAACGATACTTGGGAACAAATTTTTAACAGAAGAGAAGAGAAGTGGGAGAGAGAACCCCAAGATGAACAGAGTTTTTCTAGAGCATTCTAAAATTTCAGATTGCCATGACGCGTGTCCAAAGAAAAGTGAAGGTCCAAAATTTTATTTAGACAACATATCCAGCTCAGCTAGGTAAGCAAGATTTACCACATCGTGGTCCAAATAACCCATGTCCGAGAATGTATGCTTTTGATCCAGGTGACGGCCGCATGAAGTCCACAGTAATGGGACAGAGCTCATCTGGAACTAGCTGAAGTTGTAGTAGTGCAACATCCAGAGGTCCTCTGGAGACATGAACTACCTTAGCACTTGTCCATACCCAAGGATCCATAGAATCCAAGCGAACGCGAATGGTCCGACTGCTTGTGTTTGCCAAGTTGACTCTAAAACTACCTTGCTCATTGTCAACAAAGAACTGTGGGGTCTTTAGTTCCTCTTGAAGCAAATGTTTATTCCTATGGTGAATGTCAAATTTCTCATCCCGTGGGTGCTCAGATTGATCAGATGGGGAGAAAACTACATCAGATTTGATGTTATATCCAGAACCGCTTGCAGATGTTTTCCCAAATCTCCATGGCTCTAGAAGATGAGCGTTCGTAAGAAGAAGACCCTGCTTGTTGAGCAAAACTCCAGAAGCCCATGCTCCATCATCCACAGTGATAAGACAGATAGATGCCATTGCCTTCTCAATCAGGGATGGGGTAACAGGACCTGTTAGGAGATGATCTTGAGCATCATTGGTGGGTGCATCCTGAATATTATTGGAGGGTGATTCCTTTTCAACACTGATTAAGTTTCCATTATTAAAATGGATCTTTCTCCTAGTTTGTTGCTCTTCTTGAAGCAGGCTACCACAAGCAGATGTAATAGCTTCCCATGGAATCACCATCTGCCACCCAATGCTTCAATATCAAATTAAGGCAGTATATGTGAAGATAGAGCTCAAGAATATAGAGCTCAGTATTAAATGGTTACCTGAATTTCAGCAGCAGTAGCCCTTTGTCTGAGTGGCCGAGACAGAACACCAATAAGCTGCGCATGTTCCCCCAACACTGGGCTACCTTCCATTCCTGAAACATAAAGCACCATACCTAAAAAAAGTACCCAAAAATGAAAAAGATTAATTAACTAAAGCCGCAAGGTAAAAGCTCAAACCAGGGAGACAACGGATGTCAGCAATCAATAGAGCTTTATTCAGCGGACTAGTTGGGTAGCTGTTTGCGATGGATCCCACTGATATGCTGTATAGCAACAAAAGACCAAATTAAGCTTTCACAAGAAAATGTAACAAGAATCAGAGGGGAAACTAAGCCTTAGCATGATCAAAACTTGGCAGACAAATAATCACCCAACAACATCTCTATCAAATCCAGAAAGATCCAGACCCTCGAGACTGCATTAGGTACAGCTTACTCAAGAAAAGATGAGCTAAAACATCTTTAGCACTAGAAACAAGAAACACAACAGTGTTTTATATTCAGAGATTCGATTAATGATACACAGCATGAACATTCAGTTATCATACATTCTGATGCTGACAACCGAGGATGGAAAGATTACAGAAAGTTGTAATTCCAACAAATAGTAGAAACAATAACAAAGCAACTACCTATTGGAAAAGTGGCTGGGAGATAAGATGCCAAAAGGAGAACCCATAGCCAGAAGAAGGTCGCCTCTCCTACTCCAGGGAGAGACTTTTAATGTAGGCAGGTCCTGAGGAAATACCTAAGCCAGTCATTATCATCAAAAACCTAAAAACTGGAGCTTCCAAAAATTACCAGCAAAAAAGTAAGCATTCAGCCAAATGCAATGCCATGCTTCATTCACAAGTTTGATGCCACTTAGTGCAGTAAAAGCCTGAAACCTCATATGGATTTGAGGGAACTCTGAGAAGAGCAATTCTTGTAGTCGATGATCCTATCACACTTGGAAGGCTGGACTGCGCCTCCACCATTGGCATTTGACTTGGAAAAGAAATTTGCTCAACCTGAAATTATCAGTTGAGAGTTCCTATTACATAATAATCAATCTAGAAAATCAGTTTCTAATAGCTTGTTTGATCAAGCTTCTGAGAAGCCAAAAAGTGTGTTTTTTAATTTTAAAAAGGTGCTTATTTTAAGGAGTTGAGCTATTTGGCCAAGCTTTTAAGGGGGGATAAGTGCTTTTGAACAGTAACAAAAGTTGCTTTTCAAAAGTTAAAAGAGGTAGATATTCGATAAAAGCACTTTGGGAACCTTGCCAAGCACAAATTACTGTTATAATATTGGCAAATGTGATTTTCAAATTGATTAGCCAAATACAAACTGTATTCTCCAAAAGTACATTTTGCTAAAGCGTTTTTAACAAAAAGCACTTTTCAAAATAAGCAGATTTTGAAAGTTTGGCCAAACAAGCTATAAAGTCCTTTGAGACAAGAATCTCAATAGATCTTTGCCTATAAAGACTATATCATTAAGTGTCTTCATAAAAAAAAAAGAGACTAGAATGTTCGGTGCAAATATTGTTTAGACCACCCTTAAGAAAGTCTAGATTAAAATGGACAGTCAAAGACCTGGGGAAAGGAGTTCCTTTTCTCATGCCTTTTTGCACTTGTCATCCTGAGACTCAAATGAGCTAACTTTCCAGTAACACTGTTAAATGCTTTTAACCAGAGCAGCTTACTGAGTTGAAGTTCAAAATGTATATTTATTTTTGGAAAATGCCCCCAAGTTATACGGATGGTGGACAACCTTGTATGTTGTATCCAGATATTGGGAGGTGATACGAAACCATTAAACTTCCAATTGTAAATAGGTGGTGAGACATTCTCTGAAGAGAAGGTGGAAACTATTTTAGCATGAGTAGACATGAAACAATGTCATATCGGTCTATAGGAGAATGACTTGAGGAACTCATAACATGAATTTCCTTTATTCTCCCATGAAAAAAGGTCGTAGAACATATAAAGGGTACTATTTGGAAGCAGCACAATTTATAATGCAGTTAATGCTAAAAATATGGAGGAAGCCATGCTCTGCAACTCAATGAAGTAAGTGGTGCAGCACAGATCAGTTCAAATGCATACTGTGTTATGCCAGGAAAGCTTAAAGAGAAGACACAACTGCAAAGGTGGTCATGACTTTAGAAGTAGGACAAGAAATAAAATGGAATTTCTGATACTGCTCAAAAGAAATAGGTGTGTGATTTATTTAGTATTTACGAATGATAAAAGAATGATATAACTTTAAAATGATACGCCTGACAACAAAAAAACTTATTTTATGAGGTATTTTTGAAATTTGAACCATAAAGTGGGATCATAGCAGAAATTAGCTCATGAAAAAAGACAAATGATATATAGCATCCGATCAAAATATGCCTGCAGGAGAATTTAGCTTATCTTGGTCTCATCGACATTAAACTTTCATCTTTGAGTGAAAGTACTATCATTTTAATCCTGTTACATGACACCAAAAAAAAAAGTATTGTCATGTTAATTCTATTTATGACAATGCTGTGCATTAAAGAAACAATCACCTCCTTTCCTTCAACATGGTAAGGAGTCTGCTTGGAGCTCAGTTGCAGGTGGAAACGACCATGGCCAAGACTATGTTGCTAGATATCTAAGGCCTCATTTGTTTGCACTTAATGAAGGTCTGAATATGAATGGTTCAGACCTTAGGCCATTAAGTGGGTTTGTTTTCATTAAGATTTAAGCACTTATTTGGTCCGAATAAGTCTTAACCATTAAGATTTGGAACAAAGTCTTAATATCATTAAGAGGTATGTCACCATCACTCTGTCCACAACCACCAGCTACCACCATTAATCACCTCTATCATCACAAGCACCACCACCATTACCATCACCAAACCACCAGCCACCACCAACAACAACAACCACCACCTCTGCCACCATATTCAACCACCATTACCATCGCCAACCACCCCCTGACATCACAACAACCACTGGCAACCACCACTGCTACTACCCACTATTTTTAGTCATTACTATACACACACTTTCATCATTATAATTATATGCACTAACGCCACCATCACTACCACCATTGTTGTCACCGCCACCTCTACCACCACTATAGCTCATTACCACCACTGCAACTAATCCCTATTATCAACCATCTTCACCATCACAAATAGTACCGCCACCAACTACTACCAACACATTGTCAACCACCATACATTCTTTAGCCACCATCGTCAATACCATCAACTACTTACATCAATCAACTTCAACATCACAACCATCACTACCAACCGTCACCATCACATCAGTCATTACAACACCTACCACCCCATCATCATAACTATCACCGCCACCAATACTTAACTATCACCACCTTAATTACTAGCCACTAACACTAATCATTATCACGACCACCACTACAAACCATCTCTACTATAACTAGCAAACATAAATATTTTATTTTATTATCAAATAAAAAATTTATTTTATTAAATTAATATTTTTTAATACTTAATTACTTTTTTATTTGAATTGTATATTTAATATATTTACTAATAAATAAAGTATGCACATTCAGATGTTGAAAAACAAACAGTCTTAATCATTCAGTGTTCAGATCTAGAGACAACATCTTAATCATTTAGATGTGCATTCAGATTCAGACGTCTTAATCTTAATGAAAACAAATGAAACCTAAGAGTGCTCACAAGCTACATTCTACAAAACCAAATTTTAACTTATTCTGCCTGTATTCCAGACAGATCAAGTATACAGATAACTTTTTCTATATAAATCAGATTCATCAATATAACACCTAGATAATGTTAGAAGTATTGACAAGCCCCAGTGAGTGGCTCAACCACATCTATCGATTTGGTTGTACCAATCATCTATAGATAAAGGTATAGAGATTATAATTACATATTTACCCATTTATACATAAAGTTGCAGAAAATTTTATGGTCACACATTTACTTTGTGCAAGTGCCAAACAAAGGAAACAACATACCTGTCTGTGCTTAGTGTTAGTAAATGATTGATGGGCATTTCCATAAGCAGCTAGGGACCAACCAACCTCCCACCCATGTTCAATTGAACTAGAAGAACCTTCAATTAAGGACTGGACAGCAGCAGATGCCACAGGGATGTCAACCTTCAGCAAGAACACCAGACAGACAGTATCAAACGTCTTTTCATGTTTCATCAATAATAACACAGTCACAAAGAAGAACACCAGATATAAAAGTGAACAGTGAACCCATGCCAAAAACTTGGATTTAGTGGTTCAAAACTAGGTACTCCCTCAATTCCATTTTATACAGCACTATTACTGTTTTAGTCTATTCCAAAAAGAATGAACCATCCATATTAAAACTCTTTAACTTTACACATCCCGTTTTACCCTTGATATATGCTCTTATAGCCATAGAAATGACTTGATATGTTTAAGACCACCAGTTCTAAAGGTGCTTTTGGTATGTGTCAACATACCCTTCTTTTTTTTTTTTTTGGTTTTACCTCCCTTCCTAGTCAATACAGTCATATAATATGAAATTTGAAGGAGTATTAATTTATCATTACCACAGACGAGGCAAGTTCACTGGCACAAAATACCAAATGACATCAGACTGGAATTTATATGCATGCATCAAAATGAGAGCACTTAACCATTCAATAATGCAAAGAAAAGCCATATAAAATATAAAATGACGGGGTTTTATGATAATCATTATCAATGTCCTACCACTCTTATAAGTTCTGCAGGTAGCCAGTTCAAACACTCCTTGTAAGTCACTTTGAGATAATTCTGCAATTGATTTTCTTCCTGTGAACCATGGGCAAGGACATCCAATATCAATTTAATATCAACAAACCTAACAGAACTAATACTACAGAGAATTATTATTTTTGTTTGGTAGGTTCAAATAAATACCTCCCGCAGTATGTCAATTTGAGCACCAGGAATCAGCTTGGGCTTATCCTGCAAGATGGTAAAAAACACCAGGAAATTTTTAAAAAGCCCCTGGGGCAAAGGAGAATAGTCCTGATGCTTCATTTTACAATACACACCCTTTCCTTTTTCAACCATTCAAAAATTACCTATCTTCATTTAAAATCTCCTTATTCTTGACATTCTCATTGCCCTTAGTGACATTCCTTATAGGAATTGACATGTCATGTTACGGACAATTAGATGACTTCTAATATAGCATAAATATATTTAATGAAGGTCTCAAAAGTGGTTCTTTCTTTATTAAACTGCTTCTCCAATCATAGATCATCATATAAAATGAGTCTGAGGGAGCATTTATCACTGAGAAAAGACTAGAGATCCAACCTTTGATATGTCGCCTCTATCTTGTTGTACGACAAATGGCTCAATAAGAGAAGCAACAGTTAAAACCAAGAGGTGACCTCCCAAAGACTCCAACTTGCTTTCACCCTGAATCTGCTTAGACATCGAAGCATTAACAAAGGAACTGGGCAAAAGCATCCCAGATGCTGATAGTGTCGTCTTTCCAGAACTACCCACAAAATTACACCCAGTTTTAAAACTTCCAGTTCAGTACATAAAATAAACAACTGTAATACACATACAGCTATGCAAAATTACTCACTTGTAAAGGTGAAAAGCATGTTTCCGCATCTTCAGGCCTTTTGGGTCCTTAAAGAATTAAAAGAAAATCAAAACCAAATAGTAAAACAAGTAAAGTGATATATAAAATCATATACATGAATCTTGGCTTGGAAAAATGACTTACGGGGCCTTGAATTCTGACCATGACGGCATAATTGCGGGCAACATCGACGACTTCAGGAAGACCCATGAGAGGAATTATTTGGGCGTCTGGTAAGTCTGCCCCCTCTGGGAGCTTAAAGAATCAGAATTATGGCAATAATTTGGAGAATCGAAATATGGTTGCCGGGAGTGACCATGGCAGTTGGATTGCGGTTCACGAAATTCGAGGCAATGGAAATTCGAAACTATCAACTCTTGTTCAATTAAAATATTTATCCATCTCTCTTTTTTCGGCTTCTTTTTGTTTGTTTTCTTTTTCTTTTTTTCACTTTTGTTATTTTGACATTGTGGGAATCACGGGAAAAACGTTTGTTTATTTTTGCTTTGATGCGTTTTCTTCATTTTTTTTCTTTTAAGTGAGTACGATAAATACGGATAATCAAATATGTAAAAATACAATTTTAAATGTTAATAGTTGTACTTTTTTATTTGATTTATTTTAGAAAAAAGGCATAAATATCCCTTTAAACTATAATTATATTTTCAATTACACATGTTTACTTTTAAAAGGTTCTATTACCCCCTGAACTATTTTAGAATGGGATAAATGCCTCTCTATGTGTTGATATGGCAAAGAGAGTGTTCAAAAATAACTTAAAACTTAATAATATGGACATATATCATTTTTTAATTCGATACTTTACAATTAGTTAATACACATAATTAATTAATATTAAAACTTAAATTAATATATTTTGATTTGTGTTTCCTTTCTTTGTTTATAAAATATAATCAAATTTTATTATTTTCGTAATTGAAGCTACTAAAAAAGTAAAAAAAAAAATAGATTAAATTTAGATTGCCGAGAGTGATATTAATATATTTATGAAAATTATAATTTGTAATAGTGTTTTTATTAATATTACTATCAACACATAGATGTATTAATATTCCTATAATAACTAATTTAAATTTAAAAATTCTATAAATTTTTATTAATATTATTATCAGTGGATGATAAGATTTTTTTTTTTTTACTTTTAAAGTAATTGATGTTACTAAGGCTAAGTGAACAGTAACATAATGTTACTAGTTAAGAATTTTCAGAAAATTAAATACATATAAATTGAAAAAGTAAATTTATTTTTTATAAAATTAATATATTAAACACTATAAATAAATTGAACCCTAACATTTTTAAAAACTAATTTTTTTTGAAAAATATTTTGTTAAAATTAATCAACTGCTAAATTTGCTATCAAAATTTAAAAAAATTATAGAAAAGACAGTCTACAGCAACGTCAATTACTAAAAAAAATAAATTAAAAAATTAACTTTATTTCACAAAGAAGAAAAGAAAAATAATCTAAAAAATATTTGCTTAAATTTTAATATTAATTAATTATGTGTATCAATTAATTATAAAGTGTCAAATTTAAAAATGATATGTGTCCATATTAAATAAAATTTTAAGTTATTTTTTGGACTCTCACATGCCTCCAATCAACACATAAGGGTGTATTTATGTCATTTTAAAATAGTTTTTGGGGGTAATAGGATCTTCTAAAAGGAAAGGTGTGTAGTTGAAAATATGGTCATAGTTCAAGGGGGTACTTATGTCTTTTCTCTTTATTTTAATGTACTGTTTTAGACTGATGCCCCTAGAAATTAATGTAAATTTGAGTTAGAAAACATATGTCATCCTTATAATTTTTCGCACATATTGTGTGTTGAATTTGAAATGCTTTTATACAATTTCTTTCAGATAATTTTATTAGGAAAAGTAACATGAAATGTATATTATTATGTACATATAAGAAAAGAATTTACTAAATGTAAATTATAATTGAATTTAAGACCCTTGATATTAGAATTTCCTACATAGTTCGAATAAGGAAAATATTGACAAGCTAAATTTTAATTGATTTTGAAATTTTATTAAATATTAATTAAAATATTAATTTTGAAATTTTATTAAATATTATAAAATAATTAAATGATAATTATGTTGTAATATTAAATTGGATAGGGGCCTCGAGAACGCAGGCATCCGCTCATTGACACTGTCGGATATATAAGTTTCTCTTTAATATGATTTTATAGTCATTTCAACTTTTGATTTTCCTTTACATTGATTGATGTGGACATATTAAATACTTAAGAAAGCAGTTTAATGATAATTTTGTTTATTGTGAATTCTTTTAATGAAAAGTAAAATGTTCAATCAACATTTCTAAAAACCTTCATGTTTTTAATATAATACTAGTTTGGCATATATGAATTGCACGTGTGTGTCACGTAAATATATTAAATTTAACATATATAGAAAAAGTAAAATTGTTGAAAAATAACAATTGACGTCAAAATAAATGTAACATTCTATACGAATTTTGTATAATTTGCCACAAAAAAAGTAACATAGAATGTTTATTATAGTTATGTACATATATAAGAAAAGAATTTATTAAAGGTAAACTTCTGATTAGGGATGGGCGTTCGGTTCTTCGATTCGATTTTATCAAAGTTCGGTTCAATTCTTTGATTTTTGATTTTGACAAAATGTGCATCGTACACCAGACCAAACTAGTTCGATTTTTTCAACTTCGATTCGGTTTGGTTCGATGTTTTAAAACAGTTTTTCGGTGCAAGTGAGAAACAAAATTATCAAAATATTTGACATGAAATAAATATGTTTAACAATGCTATTTCGTATAACTTCTACAATAATCAATAACTTAATGGATTAATTTAAAACATTACAAAAAAAATATAATTGAAACTTAGAAACTAACTATTACCTAACACCTAATTAACATTTCTTGATTTATGGGCCCGGTAATATATCATATTAGACTATAAGTTAAGTGATGAGGCAAACTTTTAGGTTAAACTTAAATATTGGGGTTGAGTTAGGACTTGGTTTGGGTTGGGTTAAATCTAAATATGAAATGAAGGCCCAAATCTCAAAATGGATCGAGTCTGAAAACTTAAATATAAATATTATTTTAAAATTTAATTAATAGAACTTCAGTTCTTCGATGCACCAAGGAACCGTGACTCTCATATTAAATACTGAACTGAAGAATCAAACTTTCCAAATAAAAAACTTAACACCGAACCGAAGAACCAAAATTGAAGAACCGAATTAATCGGTTCCGTTCGATTCTTCGGGATTTATGCCCACCCCTACTTCTGATTGAATTTAAAATCTTTAATATGAGAGCTTCCTGCATGGGTTAAACAATAAGAGATTTAACAAGCTAAATTTTTCAAATTTTAAAATATTAAGAAATAATTAAATTTCAATTATGTCATAGTATTAACTTGGATAGGGACTGCGAGAATATAGACCCCCATTTATTGACGCTGTCGAATACATGTGCTTCTATTTGATGTGATTTTACAGTCATCTAATTTTTAATTTTCCTTAACATTAACTGATGTGAGATATCTTAAATATATAAGAAAATAATTAAATAACAATTTTATCTATTGATAATACACTAACTGATAATAAATTTGATGTCTAGTTGCTTCAATCAAACTACCCCCTTGAAACTTCAATTGTTATTGTTGTTGTTCTTCTTCCTCTTCTTCTTCTTATCTTCTTCTTATTATTGCATAATTAATCCAACTTGCTTAACATGTATTTCTTGCATGATGGCAATCAACTATGAATTTTATCATAATTGGGTTGTAATATCAATTTTTGTTACATTTTGCTATAAAATTAATGAACTCCAACATTCTCTTTTACATTTCGCTAAATTAGTGAACTCTTATATTTTATTTTTTCTTACACTTCTCTAAAAATATCAACAAACTTCTAAATTTTTATAATTTTATTCGATTTGCTAAAAAAAATCAATGAACTCCAATATATTTTTTTTTACACTTTGCTAGAAAATCAACGAACTCCTCCTTTTATATTTTACTAGAAATATCAACAAACTCATACATTATTTTAATATTTTTTATACTCTACTACAATAATTAATTTTTTACATTTTGCTAGAAAAATCAACGAACTCCTATATTATTAATATTTTTTTACACTTTGCCTTAAAAAAGAAACTAACTCCTACATTTTAATTTTTTTTTTTGACTTTGCTTAAAAAAAACAATGAATTCCTACAATTTTTTTTATTTCCTATACACTTTGCTAGAAAAATTAATAAAATCCTTATTTTTGTTTTTTACAATTTGCTCAAAAAGTCAACTAACTGTAATTTTTTTCTTTACATTTTGCTAAAAGAACCAATGAAAATCTTAATATTAAAATTTATTACAAAATTCAAATAAGAAAAGTTTAACAAGCTAAATTTTAATTGATTTCAAATTTCAAACTATTAGCAAATAATCAAATGACATTTATATCACTTATCCCTGTTTTTCTATTTTTAGGATCATATTTACTCTCATAATTATATTTTATTCAAATATAACCCTTATCCTAACGAAGATAAAGATTCAAACAAAATATAATGGAAGATTTGGTCACTTTCTCAAATTAGAAAGGTAAACTTAATCTTTCCCTAAAATACTAGGATAAGTTGGCACTATTAAATAACTTTTTCTTATTTTTTGTTCATCACATATGTATTCACGTAAAATCATTGAAATGACTTATGTTAATGATTTTCTATAGTAATTGAGCTTCAATTCTAGAGAAAAAAAATCAAATCTAATATTTATAATTTTATTGAAATATATATTAAAAACAAGTAATAAAAAATATAATAAAAACCACCTTTTATTGAATTAAAATATACCATTAAATCATATAATAAATCGTGCTAAAAAATATTTATATTATTTATTCTATTATATCGTCTAATGGTGGTATTTTACTTTAATAAAAGTGCGCTCATAATATATATATATATATATATATATATATATATCTTTTAATACACACTTCGAGAACATTTAGAGTAATATAATTTGAATTTCTTTCCTATGGGAGAAATTTAACTATTTTAGTAAACCAAGTAAGTTATCAATGATCTCGTGTGGATAAATATGTAATGAAAGAAACGTAAGAAAATTATACGTAAATTTTTGTTTGGCTATTAATTTTGAAGTTAAAATTTAAAAGTAAAAAAATTTTGAGTTTTTAAAGTTGTGATTTTTTAAATTTGAGGTTGTGTTTGAACATGTATTTTATTTGAAGGAAAAAAAATCTTTGCGAGTGAAAGTGAATGTGAATTTTTTGCCCAAAATTGGTCTACACCAGTTTTTGAAATTTGAAAATTTATTTTTTGAATTCAAAATTTATGATCAAATAAATATTTAAAGATAAAATTTTAAAATCTGATTTAAAATCTATAGTCAATCATTAAAGTGCAAATTTATTCCTGTAGGTTGTAGTTAAGAAAAGGATCAAATTTACTCTTGTACTTTTAAAAAATGATCAAATTCACTCTTTTACTTTGTTTTCATTTAAGACAAAAGGTATATTTTAATCAAAATATAATTACAAGAATAAATATAATCCCAAAATATAGCATGAGAATAAATAAAACAAAATAATTCAACGGGGAACAAATATAAAGATTTCTTCAAAGTAGATTGAGTAAATATAATCCTTTTATTTTCCAAAGAAAATATTATTAGCTTCACCAAATTAATAAATACATAAAATATGTTTCTACATAGGATATGCATAATATTGAAGAATAATATTTTTAAAATTTTTTATATCCGGTTAATCAAAATTTTTGTGAAGAATATTTTTCTCTGAGAAAATAAGTTATTTAAAAAAATGAGCAAAATTATTTTTCTAGTTGAAGTAAGAAAAATAAGTACCTGACACAAAAATAAGTACCTGACATTCTATATTGATATGTTTTCACATTTTTTAACACATCTTATCTTTATTTTCACCTGTTTGCCCCACTCCATCCCATATAGTATTTGTCTAGATTATATGCAAATTTTAGAAATAATATCTATATACCCGAATATAAGAAAATAAATAAAAAAATTCACTTATTTATTTAAAATTATTAAAAATATATATTTTTATATCGCATACACTCATAAATTTTTCCTCTCTTAATCATAATTAATTAATTTACTGTACGTAACTTAACTATAATTAAGTTAATATAGTTTTGATGCAAATACTATATATAACCAATTTTTTTATCATATTTCGATTGACTATTAAAGGAACCCGAAGTTTTTACCAACATAGTAGTGTTAAAGTTATTTATGGAGGATCAGTAAGACCTTTTAAGGTAAATTCCAAAGATAAAAATTGTACTAATAGTAATAGTGTCTTTGGATTGATAAATCACAAACAAATCCAGATTTCCCCGTTTAATTTCTTGTGTTCTCCGCTTTACAGTGAACAAATAGAGTAATAAAGGAAATTTCGGATTAAAGAATCCTGTACTTCCGTGCATCAACTCTTGTACCTTTCTTTTCATATAGAATATAAATACCGTAAATCGTAATTGTAATGACAAGCCCAATGGGAATCCTGTACCATATGCCTAAACACTTGTACATTTTTCTTTCAGAACACAGTACATAAACAGCGTGAAGGAAGCTATTTTTCTTTTTCACCTCTCTTCGGCCAGTCCACCACCATACACCAACGCCACCGCCACCACCAGTCGCTGGCGAGCTCACGTATCAGCTTTGAATAGTCAATGCCTGCACAGAAACGTTCGTACGACAGTCCTCCTACTCCTCCGCCACCGGACGAAAAAGACGATGATTCGTTACAAGGTAATCAGAATCACGAAGAAGAAGCCGATGACAGCGACGGAGATGGTACGTGTATACGTAGAGATTTGTTGTATATACATGTGTATAGATTTCTATGTTGACATTTTATTTGTCTATACAAACAATTTTCAGCGGTGTCTCGAGTTTCACTCAACATAACATGATATTTCTGATATGTTGCTCTGTGTTTGACTTTCAGATTCGGATGGAACTACTTGTTCAAGCGGCGGGGAGAAAGATGAGTAATGCGCTCTTTCCCTATCTTTCTCCATTTGTATAGGTTTATGTATGCTCCGATGGAATAATGCATCATATATACGTATGCACGATATGTATACGAGTATTTTTGTTGTGGCGTTGAAGTCCATGATGTGATTTGGGACCACGTGGAATGTTAGAAATGGTGTATAGCTTTAGATCCACTGACTTTGTTTTGTAATTGAGTTTGTATTTTGCTTGTTATGAACATTGCTATAGGAGCTCTGTGGCTTTGTCTTTCAGTAGTTTGATTTCTTCGTCTTTTTTGAGTTTTGGGAGTAAATAGTAAGATTTGTTTGAAATGAAGGAAGAACGGTCAGGAGATTTGGATTTTGATCACTCTATTTTATGCTTCTGGTCGTTTGCTTGCATGTGGCATGTCCAGATGCAGGTCGAATCTATAATTTTCTAGGGCAGGCCAACTTTGATTGGATATGATTACGAGGAATCGTGCTGCTTGAGTTATTAGAAGATACTTTAGGTTTCAGTCACGAACTTGTCTGAATTTAGACTGTCTTTCTTGTATTTACTTTGACAATTTGGCTGAGTTGATGAAACTACAAAGATTTGTTGTTGCATCATACCAATCATGAGTGTCAAAGCCAATTAAAGATAGCAAAATCTGTGCTTGTCATTACTTTTTTTTTCCTACTCGTCTTGGTAACAATATTTCTCGACACATCGAGTTCTTCTAACACGTGAACTCAATGTTTAGATCTGATTTGCCATTATCTAGAACTGTCAGTTCATCTTGTCCTAGTTCCATCTGTAATCTGCGCTTCACAAAATGCTCTTCCATGTCTCTTAAATCTTTAACCTACTCTCTTTCTTATTTCATACATTTGTAGAAAGAATTTACTTTGTGATTCCTTATACATGAACTCAGAATATACAGACTCCTTCTTCCATGAGCAGATTATTGACTGAACTTCGAAATGGCATTTTTCTTTTGACCCAAGCTATTAATATATTTGTCATAGATCTCATGGTTTAATAGACAGAAGGCACTCCCGAATAGTAAACATCCTCTTGGATCTGAAGCCATTTCATGACAGAACTAGAATTGACTCACTGGTTTGAGTAAAAACAAGTGCTCAGCTTTAGCGAGAGACATAGTTAATTACCTTCTTCTACACATCCTGTTTAGGATTGCTTAGTGAGGTAGATGAAAATTATTCCTCCAAAATAGAACCCTGGTTATGGCTGTGATAAACTATTCCATAATTTGACCAAGTTGTTTTGTTCTTGAACCTTGATAAATTATTGAGTATCTAGCTCGTTATAGTTACTTAATAATGAACCCTGAAAATGTAGTTTTAATTTCTCCTAATGTTCTTTTTCCCGATAAGTTTCTTTTTGCTGATCTTTTAAAGCCACCTGCTTAACAATTATGTTATGTGCGTACTTGTAGCTTTTCTAGAGAAAATCTATTCATGTTCCTTATTTTTCTTTAATTTCAGAAATCAAATCATGTCCCTGTTTTTCTTTAATTTTTGTTTCTTATCGTGTACCTTTCCTGGCCAAAAGAAAAAAAATGGTAGGAAAAAGGGTGCATCTCAGTAACAAATAATTTTCAATTTGAAAAATGTGCCAAATACTGTTTGACTCTATTACTTGGTCCTTCACTCCTCCTTGATCTGATGAAGGATTATAATTACCGGTACAACTGTATGAGTCATGTAGTTGGTTTCATAATAAGTCCCCCAAATTCAGGCAATTTTGTTGCAGTGTGCTTTATGGAACCTGTGTATTTTACAGAGAGTTAGAGTAACAACTTATGGGAGCTGAGGTTTAAATCCCAGAAGTGGCACTATGTGAATTCTTTGAACTAGGTTTAAATCCTAGCATTTGCCTAAGCATTAACATGAAGATTACTTGACCGATCCAGTCGTCTAGTTTTGGACTTGTGGTGCATGCAAGTTGGTTCATACACCACTATTATAGAAATAAATAATAAACAAAATTGTGCTTTCTGGAAATCATGCAGTTCACCAGGAGGGACAAGCCTATGACATTTCCTACACATCTATGGAACATAGAAGTTCAAGTTGGTTCCCATGACAAGTTGTTATTAGGTGCTGATCCTATGAAATACTTTTATTTGTTAACCTTACTTTGGGTACCAATGGAAAGAAAAGAAGCTACAAGATGCTGAACGAGATGTAATTGCTTTGGTTACTTTTAGTATTTTTATTTTATAGGCTTATAGTTTCCTATTTCTCTTTCTGGCATCTTGCACTTAAGCTTTCCAAGTGTTTTTCCAACTTGGGCTCTGGACATTTAGCTGGTGATTGTGAAGAAATTTTTTTGCTGCTACTTATAGAAAAAGTAGTTGCTGGACTTCTATTAAGTTGTAGTGTTCATGGGACAAAGGCCTTAAGTCAATGCTTAGGATTCTCCCAAGACATAGACCAGATAAAAAGAATTTGACATGACACCTCAGGCACATCTAAGTTCTTCCCTAGTGTGAATTTGTTAGTAAGCAAAGTTGTTTTAGGAAACATGCGAAAAAAACTTTTTCAAGTTGCTCCTTATTAAGTTATAAACTCGAATTTCACATGATGTCTGATTTAAAGTAGGATAGTGGGAGAGCGACTTGTTGATTTTCCTCTAAGGGAAGTCTAAATACTTCTTTATCTGTTGTTTTGTTCAGCAAAGAATCATTTCTTCCTCGTCTTTTCAGTTTCAGAGGGGCTGCAAAGTTCAAATGATACTTTGCCTGTTTTACTTTAACCATTCTTTACTTCTTCACAAAAAATATTGCATACGAAGCCTCTTGTTTTCCTAACTAGCTGATGTTCCTCTTTTCACCCCAACTTAACATTTAATTCAATAATATAAGCATTGTAAATGGTTGAACAAATTGGGAAATCAGGTGCTCAACTCTACTGCAGAGAAAGGGCATACCAGGGCATGGTTTTTTGTCAATATCAAAGTTAGACTAACTTTTGATAGATAAAAGGCAAGACGAAACCAATAGGCTTGATAATACTCAGAACAAAATTGCTCAACAACGTGTGTGGAGGGGAGTCCATCCATTCTAATAATATTGTCATCGACCTAGGACAGCGTTAAGGTCCTGTTTGGATAGCTTTTTGGGAATGTGTTTTGTAGAGTTTTTGGAGACATTTGTTGGAAAATTTCTGAGTAAAAAAAAAAAACTATTTTGATAATTGTTGTCTTGGACTTTTTCGTCTGTCCCAAAGTGCACTTCAGAAAGGTGCCTCAAATTTATTTTTAATTTCTACAATACTTTTTGCAAAATGGATCTGACAGTTACATTACAAACTTCCCCAGAGGAAAAAAATAAATAAATAAAGAGCACTCCTTAACACCAGCTAAGAGTTGAAGGTGCATTATTTCATATAAAATAGGGGAATCCTGGAGAGATAATCTAAAATTTGACTTTTCTTTGAGTTCTTTTTATACATCAGTAAGTGTCTAAGTGGTGCCTTGTTAACTTGTAAAGTACATGCTTTTGGAGAACAAATGAAGAAGAATGTTGCAGTTTTTTCTTTTAAAGGAAGTGTGCGTAATCTTTTATGCTCTATAGTATATCTGTCATTAGACTTGAATAAGCACGAGTAATTAAGTTTCTCTTACTAATAAATAACAATCTAAGATACTAGTATAGCTGGTAATAGAAACATCAAAATGGTGTGGGGGATGCACTCTAATAGAAACAGGAAAGATCGTTCAGTTATGGCCTTGCTCTATGTTTATTACCACAACATGCCCTCAAATCAATAAATGAGAGGTGAGACTAGATTTGAGTCTTTTAGTGGACATGTTAGATGTTTCATTCAAGGTAAAGAAGTTCTAAAAAGCATAAATATATTTTTTCAAAAACAGAGTGGGAAAAATTAAATGCTCTGAGAAAGATAGAAAGGTTAGATTACAAGCGAATTCAAGTACCTTCTTGTTACGCCAGGAAAGGAATTAAACCTTTAAATATGTCCAGATAATTGTTTATATTTGGTACATTAAGTATGATTAATGTTAAAATAGTAGATATTGCTCCAGTAGATCCATATCATAGGTTGACTGTTATGCATTTAGTATCTAGGATTAAAGGATACATCATCCATATGGTGATGAATGTGCACCAATTTTTCTAGATCGATGATCTGTGTGCCTAAACTAGTTGGAAGAGGCAACACATTAGTCTAGGCTTTCGTTCAATTGACGATAGTTACATATGCATATGGACATCCATGCTAAACCTAGTCCTAGTCATGTTTATCCGTTTTACTTATCAAACCAGCTTTTGTGTCTAGTTATAAATTTTTTTTTTAGTATATATGATGCTACTTGATCCTAATTTCATGACATCATTGTCTTTTAAACACTATATATCAGGATATATAGTAGCCAGAATCAGGCCCTCCCTTATGTCTTGAGGATTTCTTTGATAAGTAAAATTCCTTTTTTTTAAAGAATTAATTCCCTTGAAGTTGATTCTACAAGATTTGTTGAGTTTGCAAAGGATTCGATGGTAGAAGATTCTCTTGTATTGAAGATATAAGAATATAGCATGTCCTAATGTTCTTTGACTTCTTGACTATTTGTTGTTTCTTGTACGTCTATTGTCGTATTATTTTATTGTAGTTACTGTTCAGACTGATTTGTTATACTTTTTATAGTATTTTTCCATGGCTTCTTCACTTCTGTTATTTCTTTTTCCGTACTGCTTTGAAGTGTTCTTCCTTGAGCCGGGGTAAGATCTGCCACCCTCTTTCCTTCTTCTTGTTGTATAATTTTTTGAATATTTTTTTTGAGATGGTGACAAGCTTTATATTAAAAACACAAAAGGCTATGTGGGCCATATTTATATAGTGTATGAAGCAAAAAGATATAAACTACCAAAGTATCTAGTGCCTTGTAAAGACTCTACAACTTCTAATAGAGACTCAGTATCTTATATGTATTCCTGTTTAAACCAAAAATAGACAGTAAAATACAACTTAGTTTTATCTTCTGGATTGAGTTGCTCTTGTCTTCAAACATTTTAAATTCCTCTCCATCCATTCAATCCACCATATGGAGGCTGGACCATGCTCCATCATCTTTTCTAAACTGTTGAACCTCCACTTCTGTTCGAAATGGACATAAATTTTTGAATATTAATTTATTGAATATGGGGTATCCTGGATTTTGTCTATTGTGTTTACATTTGCTTGCTTGCAGATTTATCACTGTGAGACTTTCAGAAATTCGCAAAGAAGTACAGTGTCCTATATGTTTAGGTAAGGGTCTCAGCTCTTTCTTCACTGTTTTTATTATTTTATTTTGTTAGAATTGGATATGCCTGAAGAGAATATGTCATAGCAAGATATGGTTAGTGTCACACCACCTTATTAAATACCTCATTTCAAAGAACCATAAAAATGAATGTCAGCTTTATGAGGTTTTCGGAAGTCATGATGCACATGATTATGCTGCCTTCATTGTCCTTGAACATGGTAGAGGTTGGAAGTGAGAGAAGGTGAAGCCTCCTCTAACGTTCAACTGTTATAATTGTTTGTTCATGTTAATTTCTATATTTGTTGTTTGGTGAAATGAGAAACAATGGCTCATTATGACTGCGACTCGGAGGTTGTCTATGTTAAAAAATCCTTGTTCCGTATCTGATTTTGATAGGTATTGTGAATCTACTCTTCTATATGTTGACAGTTGCGTGTCGGGTCCTCCAAAAGTAGTGCATTCTTGGAAGATCCGAAGGGGGTACGGCAACATTTTTGGAGAGTCCAAGCAACATAGTTTGTAAATAAAATGGAGATTTTGGCAGGAAGCAAGGCTTTATCCTTGCTACCTTTTATATACCCAATGAAACAGCATTTCCAGCTCTGTATTATCTAGTAAATGGCTCTCTAGTAACCCAATTTTCAGTCTCTCTACCTCATCTTTTGTGATCTCTAGTAACCCAATTTTATTATTATTTTTAAATAAAAAAAAATTGTGCTAATTGAGACTTCTCTTTCCTGTCAATAACTGATACAGGTGAATTATTGTCTAGTTGCCTACATTTCCTGTTGTTAGAATTATGATTGAATTTTTTTTCCAACATTGAGATTTACTATTTGGATCCGATACATGTTCCTGTTGATTAAGGAGCACATAGTTCCAACTTAGGAGCCATCAGGGGAGAGAGATTACTTATCTGAGAAAACAGAACTGCCATCGGCACATATTCACTAAGAAAAGGAATACATTAATTCCTGATGAACTGTTTCAGATGCTATTTAACTATGATTGAAGCTATATACGGGGATCTCCTATGGAACATAGTGATAAAGCTCTGTATTTGTAATGCATGCCTATTGTTGCTTACCAGTTTACCACTGTGAAATGGGCAGGCATTATTCGAAAGACCAGAACAGTTATGGAATGCTTGCATCGCTTTTGCAGAGAATGCATTGACAAGTCTATGCGAATGGGGTACCTGCTAAACTTATTCCTCCATTAGTTGAGATTTGAGAAGTAACTAGTGTTTGCTTATCCACTTAAGTATTTCAATTATATTTTAGGAACAATGAGTGTCCTGCTTGTCGTACCCACTGTGCTAGTCGCCGTTCTCTGAGAGATGATCCAAACTATGATGCTCTAATTGCACTTCTATATCCAGATATTGATAAATATGAAGAGGAGGTACACTATTATGCTTCACTCCTGTATGTCTCATGGCAAAGGTCTACCATTGACCTGTTTCAGGCAAATGGACTTACTCTTTTGTGTATCACTCAGGAATTGGCTTTTCATGAAGAGGAGAAAGCTCGAAATAAGCAGGTGAGCCAATCCAAATTCAGTGCCAATGATGTATTCCATACAGATTGACTTCAGTAGCGGATATTTTTCATTTCTGTAAAATTGTCAGTTCATCCTAGTAATGTATGTGTGGCTGATTCCACGTGCAATGACAAAGAGAAGTGTGGAAATATATGACACATTTCTCTTGATATATATTAGTGATATTTTATCTATAGCAAAGTCAGATATGGGTGAAGTTAATCCTCTCCTCAAGGGAGTTTAGGTTATTCTGAGGTGGATCATTAGGTATTTTGTATCTTTTAGAATACATTGATCTAAGCCCAATAACCTTCTGAAGGCCTACGTGCAACCAAATCACATGCCTACTCTAGTTTCCTTTTCCTTTTTCACCATTTCATAGTTTTCTTTCTCTTTGAACAGATACAAGCTTCAATTGCACAGACATTACGGCGACAATCTGAAGCACTAGGAAGGAAACGGACTGCAAGAGCTACAGCAGCAGCTTTTGCAAGAAGATCTCAGGGAAGCTATCGGAATTTAAGGGGAAGAAGAAGTTTTCAGGGTCCTGAACACCATATATCTGATGAGGAGGAAGATGGTAATCATGATGTTGGCAAGGATTCTTCCTCTGCTGATGAGCGCTCCATAGAAGTCAAACCAAAGCGGTACAAAAAGAGGGCAGGACGGCCTTCTCAGGCTTCAGCAGCCAGTGATGAAAATGATGCAGAAACAAATCAAGAATCACTCGGTGCATGTAGTGGACTTATTCGCTGTTCAGAGATTCTTGCCTGGGGAAAAGGTGGCATGCGAAGTAACACCAGGCATGGGGGTCTTGGTGGAGGCAGTGGCAAGGTCTCCAGGAACAGCCGAGTCTCAAAGCTAATTGATAGTCTACATCGTTCAGATGAAAATGAAGGGAAGGTACAGCAAATAAATACCATGTACTGATTGGATGTTTTCCTTTTACTTCCTGTCTGTGGTGGAGGCTGAAGGATATTGTTTTCTGATTAGTTCTGTACATTTGTGATAATCTAATATTCACTATTGCTATTTGCTTGTTGCTTTCTATTATTGAGGTATATGTAGATGGATTTTGTTTGGTTTGCAATGGTCTAAATGGATTTTTTTCCCTTTCAGTTGGAAGTCAGGCTTATGCTTGTTTCCTTGTCCGAAGAGGATATACCAAGTTTGCAACGACCTCATCTTTGCTGCCAGCCAACTATGGAAGTTAAACATTTGAGCCAGGTAAATCGACTGGCATAAACCTTTTTCACTGTTTATAAACTTAAAATTGCAAATAGACAATTTATGTCTGCATGCTTCATTTGAATGTATGCTCTATATGCAGTATGTAGCTCAGCAAACTTCCATAGAAGTCGGCGAAATTGACATAGTGCTGATAAAAGAGATAAATCCCAGTGACAACCCTTCAAGTTCTGATATCATGACCATTTCCAAACCCATTGCTGGAGATCCTTCTAAAGTTGAAATCCAAACGATACAAGACCATCAGACATTGGGGGAAATCCAAGAGACATGTGGTTTTAACCAGCGTAATCTGGTGAGCTCCCTTTAAGACAACATATGGACAATCTTATATTTGATAGTCTAACAGATGCATTATCCTCTCCTTTAAACAACACACACTGGTCCTGAATCCACATTCTCCATTAATTCTCATCTTTCCTTTGATTTATCTCGAATGTTTCTAACTGGCTTGCTGTCTTTCAGATCTTGGCATACCGACGAAAATCAAAGAATAGGACAGACCATGATGAAGGGAAGGTGACCGTGTAATTTTGGCTATACAGAATATAATACTCGATAAGAAGTGTAATTTCAACTGGGGTGTGGAGTTCTCTGTAAATCCATATAGAAAGTAAGTAGCTCAGTAAGTTGTATCATACACATGCAGTTCATTATTCAGGAAAGGTAGTCCCCTCAACTATGACGAGTCAGCGTTTATTCACCTTGAAGTGATTATGAACACATTAGTGTAGTGATTTATTTACCTCCTTATGGACTCGTTTCATGTAGTGTGATCCAAGTGATTAATACAGCGTTAACTAGCCAATATGTTGGCTTGATGCTTCAACTTTTAAGAGAAAGATGGTGCTGCTTTGATTAATGGCGGACTTTTCTTGGTTATAGACTTATTCAATAAGCAATGTAATTAACCTTCTGTTTCTTAGACATTAAAATCCAAAAACATCTACTGATTTATTTCTAAAAGATTATTCAGTCTCATGCTTTGCGGGAAGATGCTTATTGAAACTTTTGTTAAGAGTATCTACTCTTTGTGAAAAGATTTGTGTTTACTCGAAAAATTGGCTTCTCATTTTAGGTAACATATCCATCTCGTGTACGTAGGAGATGATGAATTAAAGTCTATGTAGGTCAGCGCGTTCTCTCTCTTTTCCTGTTTTAACCTTTGAGAAGGGAAAGGAAATCCTTTTAGATTTCTTTTCCTTCCTGCTATAAATAGTTTGTAAGGGGAAGGTAAAAGAGAGTATGGTTCACGGTGGAATGGTGGATGTGGATTTCAGTAAAATTGTCTTTTCCTTTTCCGGGGTTGCGTGAAGAAAATATCTCGACCTTAAATTGTTTGACAATTCAATCTCCTATTATTTTTCAACACCGGTAACAACGTTAACATTATTTGATGACAATTCAATCTGTTATTTTTTTATTAACATGTCATCTCAGATGGCATATCTATCACTACCTAGAGTGGACAATGAGCCACTGCCAAGTTTCATTTAATAATAACTTGCAAGACGATAATCACACTTGACCACATACTAACAAACAAAAACATCACAACATTTATTTCAGATATTTAATAAGCAAACACAAACATCGAACAACTGGTCTACCACCAACAATAGAGTAATAGTAGCAACTTCATTTGGAACTGGAAAACCACTGATGGCCATTAAAGCTTACAAGTTAGCTTGGAAAACTTAACTTACAACATAGTCCCACTACCTAATACCCAACAGTAAATACATATAATCACAAATACAGACAAAAGTCGAGTAATCCATGCTTCATTAGCAAAGCAACTCGCAGGAAAAAAACACTATTTACATGCAGGTTTCAACTTTCAACTGCTTTTGCCACCCAAAAACTCTCAGCACTTCTCGTGATGCTTAGATCTGGTGTTCCCACTGTAGAGCCTGTCATTAAAAATTGAAGAGTTAAAATACTCCAAACTAACTGTGCATAAAGTTTCTGCACTATGAGGTTAAAATCGATATATAATATAGTGTAAAATAACTTTAAATCAAACCACGTCACTAAATGAAAATAATTTCGATAATTAGAAATTCAAAATGCTTTTGACAAAGAAGGAAGAAAAGAATATCCCTATGATCAGTAATAAAATTAAACAAATAAAAAAGTAAATATATGCGATGATCTGTACCAGTCATAAACAGTGGGAGCGTTAGGGTGAGAGGGCTTGTCAAAGACTTCAGCACCAATTCTCCTGGTGGCGAGATTGCTTCCTGGGTGAAAAACACTCCTCCATACGTTCTCTTTACGTGTCGTCGGCGATATATTTGTTGGCGTCACCGGCGTCCCTGGCGTCGGCGGACTTGCCGGCATCGACAGAGACCTCTGGTATTTGCTAGATCCTTCTCCTGATTCCCCACCTACCCCATAAATTTAAACATAAACGAGAATTCAGAAATTTAAGTTAGTTGATCTTCATCAATTGTGTTTCTATATATACTAGCTTTACTTATGAGGATCTTAAATAGAACAGAGTGTTTCTCAGTTTTTTGCTTTAATTTTACTTAATATTTATGAGGATCTTAATTAGAACCGAGTATTTTTCAGTTTTTCTTCTAAAAATCATGCATGGAACATAATTAACAAATGGATTTACACATATAGTACTATAGGAGTATGTGCTTAGGGGAATATAATTAGGATGGAGTACCAGTTTGAACAGCGAGGCTCTTTCGGAGCTTGCCGAGGCCTTTATCAGGGCTGGGACCAGCCATAACATCATCCCAAAGTTTATCAATCAACACCATCTTCTCTCTTTACTACTTTACTCTCTTCTTTTCTCTACTATTCTTCTCTAGAGATCTCTAGTGTAAATGTTGGATGCCTGCCTGCTACAATATATAGAGTTTTTTGGCACTCAAAAATATCTCATTGACTACAGTTTTATTTTTAAATTTTTTTATTGCCTAACTTATGTTCCATTAGGAATTTAGGATATACATGAGATATTTTTATTTATTAAAATTTAAATAAATAAATTTGACTATTATATGATGACATTCCAGAGCAAAGCTATAAGTTGGTGCGACGGATGAATATAATAATTTTAATTTTAAAATTTATATAAATTTAATAAACTATTTTCTACGTTCTCCACCTTCGATTTGGATATTTGAGATTTTACTACTACAAATAATAAATTGGAAGGTAGGGATATCAAATCTTTTCATTTAATTGATACTGTTCGTAAGCAAATTTTGTGTCTCTCACTAATCTACCGCCCCCAGTTTCTTTTAATTTTTTGGGAAGTGCGTAGTTACCATTCTGTTTCTGTGGGCAACAAAAAAAAAAAAAGAATTTACACAACATTACTGTTTTACGAAACCAAGCTAAGGTACGTTTCATCTTAAATTTTAAATATTATTTATTTTATTTAAAATTTATAAAGATAAAATTGTGTTAAATTAAATTTGTAACTAAGAGAAAATATACTTTATTTGAAATTTGTGTAAAAAAAGTCGGAGAAGTGATTTGAAGCACATTTTTAAATTTGAAAATCAACTTCAAAATAAATTTGAAATTTTTTTAATCAAACACTAAATAATGGGGCAGAGCTTCTTTTCTTTCAAATGTTATAAATAAAATGCAGGACATGAAGAGCATTTATAATTCCCTTGGTGGGGTGAGGTCCCTCCATAACACCAACACCATCATTTCTCCCTTCAGTGATCCAATTAATAAGTTACCATAAAAATATTACTCTATCAAAACCAAAATGACCCATTTTACACTTGGATAAATAGTGATTGATGCTAATTGCTAAAGCAACACTTGGACGGCTTCACTTTTCTTGTCTTCCACCCAAAAAGAAAAAGAGGGAGAAAGAATAAAATTATTGTTCAAAAGTTATCTCGAACAATTCACAGTATTATGTAGTTTTTAATATTTATTTTATTAAATTCATATAAAAAAATTTAATACATTAGATGAGGATGTTACTGTTATTTTTTTTGTTGACTGTATTTATTTGTTTTTCAATTGATTTTAACATTTAGCGAGTGGATATATAGTGTAGGAAGCAAAAAGAGGATAAGTATGAAGACTAAACAAAAAAAACAAACATGTGGGACCAATGAGGATGAGTAGGTTGTGGGTTGCTATCCAAGTGTCTGTTTTTTATTTTATGTGCTGTCCTATCCTATCCTATTCCTTTGGTTTATTTTTAAACTATATGCTATTACTTTTCACCTTTTTCCTTATTTTATTTAACGTGGAAAATATTAATGTGATTAAAAAAAAAAGAACAGTATGTTATTTTTTATTTTATTTTATTTATTGATTTTAAATTAATAATTATTTTAGAAATTTTAAATTTTAACATTAATAATTGTAATTTTTTTGATACTACTCAATTTTATAGAACCATCTAATTAAATTAATAATTATTTTAGAAATTTTAAACTTTAACATTAATAATTGTAATTTTTTTGATACTACTCAATTTTATAGAACCATCTAATAAATATATAAAGTTAGCTTAATAAATTATATTTTATATTTATGTTTTTAACAAATATAAAAAAATTAAAATAATAACTAAAATAAACAAAAAGATAAATTTTTAGTTACTACTCAGTCTATTTCATTTTAATTGCTATGAAAAGATTTATACTTTCATTTAAAAATAATTTTACTAATATAACCCTATTATTTTTTTTATATATTTTAAAATAACTTTAATTATTAAAGATAAAATTAAAATAATTATCTTTTAAATTTTAAAATTAAAATATATGTTAATTATTTTTAATATATTTGATAATTAAAATGAAACTGAGGGTGTAATATTTTTTGAAGGCGCGCACCATAAAAAAACCTAAACAGTAAAATGATGAGGGGGTAGTTTAGTATTGATTTTGCATTCCATTTAAGACATCATTATTAAATATTTATTTTATGAAGTTACCCCCATATTAACTATATTTTAATATTTTAAATTAATTACTACTACTCCAGTAAGTTTAGATAATAATAATTGATAATAAGGTAAAATTGAAAAAAATCTCTTTAATTTACTAAAATAAATTTAAAAGATAATTTTTAATATTACTAGACTAGTAAAAAGAACGGAGGAATATATTCAATCCGTCCTAATTTATGTCATTTCTTTTATTTTTATATGTTATTTTACTAATTACAGTAGTAATATTTTATGTAATTTTGTTACCACAGCTGATAGAATGGTTAATTGAATTTAATCCCTGAGGTCAGTTCTGTCTAATTCGCTTTTGAGATAGAGTTGAGTTAAGATTTTTTAAACCTATTCAAACTGAAGTTTATAAGCCCAGTTTAAAATAGTTCGCAGACCCTTGAGGCTTGATCGAAACTGGGCAGAGGCCGGCCTGTGAGCTTGAAGATTATTTAGTTTAAACTAAAAATTTAAAAGAAGATTGCAAAAAAAAGAATAAAAATTAAGAATAGTAATTAGCGAATAAGGTTTAACATCTTACACAATACTTTACTCATTTAGGATTAAATATCAATCATCAAGTATAGAAACTTTATCCATAATTGTGAACCAATTGAAACTTAAAATTTGAGGAAAATTGTGAAGAAGAAGTAAAACTAGGAATGGTTATTAAATAAACTTTAGTGTCTTATATAATACTTGACTTATTTAGCGTTAAATTTTTAATCACCAAGTATAAAATTGCATTTATCATGAAAATATTCAAACACGTTTTGCTACTCGAAATTGGTTACATTTTTTACTTAAATTCAAAGTGTAAATATTTTAAAGTGGTTTTAAATATTTAAATACTTGATATATAGTTAATTGATAATGTTTAACTAATCAGATTTTCATACGAAAGATGAAGAAGACTAAGCAGAAGATGTTAGTTAACATAACTTTATCAACGAATTTAAATGTGTTTGATAATATATTGATGTTGTATGTTATAAGTTATCATAAAATTATATACTTTATAATCATTTATTAGACATGTGAATAAATGTTATACCCTATAAATTTATATATAAATTGAAAAAAAAATTCTTAAGAATAGATTAAAAAATAAAAAATTAACTCATCCTAACTCGCCACTGTTCTAAAATTAAATTTTGCGGACCATTCTAAAGCTTCATAAAATAAAGAATCAATCCATCCTTTTAACTCATTAAATTTTCTGACCTATAAAATTTGAGCTACTTTTGATTGGACTGACCCTGAGAGGGGCTGGTGGCTCAATCTTCAGATGCCGAAGCCAAAGCAATTACTCTAAGGTAAAATTTTTGTGGGCGTCCCTATTTTAAGTTACATCTATTATTTAGGGGTGTCAACGAAACAGTTTGAGCTGGTTATTTAAAAAGAAAAATTATCATCTCAATTTTTTGATAATTTTACAACACATAATTAAAATTAAAAATTTAAAACTCTTCTAATCATGACATATCGATTCTTTTTAGCACTGATACAGTTTAATTATTTTTTGGTGATTTTACTTTTAAAACGTCACTTCATAATACATTTTTTATTAAAATATCTTTTTATTATTCAAAAGAATCTAACTCAATCAATAATGCATAGAGAAAAAGACACCTTTCACTGTTCTATAGTTCTTCGTACTGCTTTAAAGTTTAAACCATTATAACTAACAAAATTCAAATTCAATTTGACAATGAAATAAACAACAACGAAAATAAATTTTAACTTTTATTTTTGATAATTGACTTTACAAATCAAACAAAGTAATTACTTAAAGCCTTTTATTAGACAAACATAAGTTTAAAATTTTAGAACAATTTGAGTTGCTAAGAAGTTGAAGTTAAAAATATAAGATTAAAAAAACAACAACAGATAATTAATATCAATAAACTTTTCTTAAAACAAAAAATAAAAACTAGATAATTTAGCTAAAAAATCAAAAGAAAAAACAGGGAATATGAAACTACGTACCTGAGTGGAAATTGACAATTGCCTCTCCACCAAAATTTGTTGAACCTTGTTAGTTCCTCTCCAAATTGAAGTATATAGTTTCAAACTCTCAATAGGAGGGCAAAGTGCAATAATGCATACCCAACAATAGATTAGGCCGTCTACTAATTGCTTGATTATTATGGGTATCCTTTTGAAGATACTATAGGCCCAGTCTAGTGGCCCAAATTGTTTTTTTATAATTGAAACACAATTTATAAAATTTATTAAATTTAACATATTTATTAATATATAAAATATAGTTCATATTGTGTCTGCGTCGTGATAATCAAAATTTCATAAGAACACAAACATTTAGCTGCTTAGTCTGATAACATAGATAAAATTCTTTAAATAAATTATGAAGTACAAATGAGAACTACTTTGAACTTAGTACAGGCGTAAATCGAATTTCTAAAGACAATGATGACAGAATGCATAAATTTAATTAGATATGACGACACACAATGATATTGTAGCAGGGCTTGTCAACTGCAGTTGTATTGATAAGAGAGATCACCTATCACATATGAATGCCGATAAGTTTCAATTTGTATCCATGATATTAATTATGCGGCTCCCCGAGGAGTGTTAGTACAACATTCATTGTCCTCTTTATACATGTCATATACTTGCTGCACATAAAATAGGAAAAGACTTTAAAGAAGGCAATATGCTGCAATTCAAAGCATAAGAAAACATGTCATAAATTATAAAGCGTTTCATGAACTTAAAATATTATTTGAGAATTGAACAGATGACCTTAACCCTTTTTATAACGTAACATATATCACTTTAATAAGAAATGCCTATAAATATTGACATAACATAAAAAGTTACTATGTGAGTCAGATGTCAATCTTATCTCTGTAACTCTAATTAATCAATTAAGCCATCTCATTATAATGTCATACAGATAAGACATAAAAATACTAGCATAAAATCTCATCTCAAGAGGCTATCTAATCCTCAAAAATCAATGATCAGACTATAGTCCAACACCAACATGTGCAGCTTCTAGGCATTGAACCTTTTCCCAAATACCCTATCAATTACTTAAGAATACCCCAAAAATGTTTTATTTCTCATTTGACACCTCAGGCCCCTAAACATGATCTTTTAAAATGGCATTGATAGTCCAACATTTCATTCTTTCCATAAAACAAATTATAAATCTTGGTACTTATCATAAAACATATATGAAAATCATAACCTTCGTAAAGACATCATTCAATTAAAAAAACACGTGTGTTTAAAACACCACATTTAACTCATATGGAATTTATAAGTAGATGAAATCATTATCCAGTAAGAACATTCAATTCGATACTAGAAATAAAGTAGAAAATATTTAGATCATGTCAAACTAGATAGCATTTAAAGCAAGACTTAGGAAAAATGTGGATAATGCATGCAGCAGCATACTCATTTCTTCTCATTGACATACATTAATGTATAAAGTATTTGAGACATTTTAACAAACACTTAAAAGGCGTGAAGAAACTTTTAACTTCTTGTATGTGGAAGGGAGGAACATAAGTTTTTTATATTAAAGTTCTTTAATTCCTTATACCAACATTTTCAGTGTTTCATCAGTATCTTAGTTCCTTCGAGGACGGCCGAACAAATGAATCAAGTTATCACAAAATACAAAGCCAAAGGCTAATATTTAGTTTTACTTTGTAATATCCACCAAAGGATAAGTCCGCACGGGCACATCACAACAATTCAAACTCATGAGAAGGTGACTATCAACAAACGTACAGCTAAAGAAATTCCAAACTTTGAGGCCTATCTCTCTCTCTATATATATATATAAGACCAGAGTACTCTGGTAACATAGTTGTTCATTAATTGAAAAACTATAGCATCAAGCAGCTAGCATGCCGAAGAAGAAGTTAACTCATGGCAGTGATTCTGTATCAGGCGATTCACTCTCCTTTGCAGGCCTGGTGTGTGTTTAGGACGCACAGAGCAATATCCCCACAAGTAGTCGAACCAAAAAGGAAACAGAGTTTGAATTTGGTCATCATGTAACTCACAACATTATAACCACTGTGAATCCGGATAGCAACATGATGAGCTGCCCTGCTGATATTTTGTTCTACAAGGGTCAGCTCTTACCACAGGCCATTCAATTACCACAGCCAAATCTAGCTGATCAAGTTCTCAAGCAATCCAATTCAGAAAAGGATTTTCCAACAGTCCGAAACAACAAAACGAGTAAAAAGGAGGCAACTGGCGCAGGGCAATCGTTTGGTCAGAAAATTTTACGCCTAGCGACCTCTTGCAGAGACTGCAGTGCCACTGAAACAATTCCATCTACAAAACCACAAGCACAATATAGTTCCACATGACACTTAATTTGTGTTTGGTAAGACGGAAATCAAAAATATTTATTTAAGATTGATCATAATAATGTTAGCGAATCAGATAGTTCTTTGATGTGATCTTTTAGAATTAAAGATCGGTAATAATGACTGTTTCTTGGTTGAAACAGTGATGTGAAGTTAAAAGTCACCATAGCTATGAAGGAAAATGATTTTCGCCCAAAAGTGAGTCATACGGCCTTCATTAGGTTATAATAACTTTCAAGTCTTTACATATTAGTGCAAAAGAATCCGTGATTTATCTGATCATGATCATGACAATGTTACCAATATTATAGCTAGGTAGAAGCATTTCATGGTGCTTCACTGATTTTTTTTTTTTTAAAATTCTATAGGTTAATCCAATCTATTTAACAAACCCTGTTTGGAACAAATTTATAGTCTAGTTTGAGGAACAAATTAGTTTTCATTCTTTTATAATAAGTGTACAAGTTTTGTTAGCATCTCGATTAATTTTATAGATATTTGCTACCTTCCATCAACATAGGTACCAAATAACTTTATCTGGTATTAGAAAGCACAACAAATTTTATGCTTTGTACACAACATAAATCATAAATTAAAAAATTAATACATAATGAATCAATTTATCTATTCGCTGATGACAATATATTTTTATTGCACAATATATGGAAGAGAGGAAAATTTGTGCAACATTTAAAAATCACAAAAGAGATGCGTTACAAGTGGAAATCTCATCGAAAGATTTGTGTAATTTCCTTTCTCTCTCCATATACAAAAGGTAAAGATGGTAACATAATGTGATTTTGAGTATAATCAAATCTCTTTTTATTGAGCATATCTTAAGAGACTCGGTAGGAATGATTCGTGGCTCTTTGACTACAATTGAGGGGTCTAAACTGCAATAGTCGAGGCATTCTCAAGTCCCAAATCCCAATTGTCAAATTTATTATTATTCTTTATTGTGGTCAATGATGTAATTATTGCAAAATCACGGAGCCTAACTCAATTTTTAAATTTATATTTTATTTCGACGTCGGCAGCTTTTGTCTTCTAATTGACTAAAAGAAGAATATGTAAGAAAGCAGTTACACGAAGTGAAAAATCGTTGGCATTCACCCTGCCATGTTGCGCACAGGTTCATGGCCATCCCGTGCACTCGCATCACAAAGATCTATCAACAATTTGATTTTATAAAAAATAATATTAATATTTTATTATATAATTTCATAATAATTACTTTTGACATCCAAACACTCTTTCCTTAGATAGAAATATATATTACTAAATAATAATTATCAAATGATTTTAGAAACAAGCTAAGTACTCATGTCAAAGTTGAAAAGTTCTTTTTATACATGATTTTGTGATCACTATATGCTCCTAAAAGCTTCATCTTAATTCAACTTTTGATAGTATTTTGAATATTTATTTAACAAAAGATTTAAGCCATGTACATTAACAATTTATATATTTTTATATTAATAATATAATTTAATTTATTGTAATAGATAATTTATTATTTTGTTCTAACTTATCAATCATTCTCATAATGTTATTAAATTAAACACCTGTAATAAAATTTTACTCCAATTTAATTGTGTGAATAAATTTTGCAGTCCTAATGCACAAAAAATTTTAAAAATTAATCTAATAAGTTAAAGTGAAAGAAGAAAATGAAGACGGAAGCAATCTAATTATAGAGAGATATGATTGAAGCTTTCCGATACACGTGGACAATTCATTAGGGAGGCTTCACTGTTAGCGGTGGACTTACAAGCATAGTAACAATGCCCACTCACGGGTCAATATCAAAGAAGAAAAATAAAAAATAAAAATAATTAAATAGTCGACTTTCCTTTACTCTCTTTAGCTGCACAGAACATCTCCCATTATCACTCTACTGATTATTTATGGTAATTAGTGCCCAGAAAACCACAAGGAAAGGGAAGTACAAAGTTTGAGTATGAACGCAATGAGTTTGTAAAGATAAAAAAACAAGAATTGGAGGAAACCCAAGTAGCATTCGGAGCCGAAATGCTGAGATTCCACTATTTTTTGCTGTTTCTTTGCTTCTGCGTGGCTCTTCAGCTTGTCTGCTCTCGCCGGGGTCAGCACTTTTTAACTTTGCTCGTAATGTGAAATGGGTCAAGTGATTTTACTGGGTTTCTTTAGTAATGAAGACTTGCCTTTTGGGATCTACTTGTCTTATATGCAAGTAGTGACCTTTTTATTAGCTAAAAGAAAATGTACTTCTGTGGATTTGTTTTAGATGTAGTATTAATGAAATTATGTTGCTCATTGATTAGGATTTTGCAATGGACTTTCTTTGCTTTTGTTTTGTTTTAAATGATTTTTTTAATAGTTTGAATATACTTATTTTAGCTAGTTCTGCTGTTTTCCTCCCAAGTTGAGTACTTTGGATCGTTATTCTTTAACTAGAAAGTTCTTTTTTTAGTTATCTGAATAATGGACTTAGGGGCGAAGATCCCTACTACTATAATTCTTACATGTATGGTAATCAATATAGTTGGAATTTTAATCACATTAATAGTTGCATTGATAGTTATCTTCAGTCTCAAATCTGTACACTGTTTTTGACTTTTTAAGCTTTAGTGATCCTTAAAAGAAGGTAAGGTAATAACGTGGGGTGCTCACAGAATGCAAGACAAGAAAATGAGCCTGTAACTGCTGTTCAATCCCCCGAATCAGCTCAGGATAGTTGTGGCTAGCTATATGAATCTTCTATATGCATTCCACCCTACTTGGGTCCATTTCATTCCAATACTAGATCTTATCCTTTTAAGTCAACTTAAGGATCCTTAAATGTCGCGCTTATTGCTTTACGCATATAGCAATACTGTTGTCTAAATGAGAAAAACTTTTGATAATATTTTTGTTGTTGCACACATGCATTTAGTTGTTTTAGGTCACCTTTTCCCTTAGCTCTTATTTGGTTAAGGGGTGGAACTTGGAAGTCAGGTTTTGAGAGGGAGTGAGCATGATTCTTCTGTTTGTGGTTTGATGAATCAAAGGAGGAGCAACTAGGAGTTGACTCACAAATATGCTGAGCCTCTTTAGGTCTACTTTTTGCTCATTAACAATAAGCTTTTAACTGCATCAAATCAATGTAACATTAGTGAAACATAAATACTATTCCACCTCTAACATTCAAGCTGCTCCTGCTTCCTCTCAAGTGTAGAGTTTGATAAACTTGTGAAGTACCTCTAGGACTACATTTTTTATTCAATAAAAGAAGCCTTCAAGTGCATTCAAAGTGGTGTAACATTAATGAAGGTTAAAGTTAGTCCTGATATTCAAGGTGGACTTGCTTCCTATTTAGTGTACCTGTTCTGCTTTTCTGGATATCTAGTGCTCTTGTTCCATCATATTCAAAAACTTGCTCCTTGGTTATTATTCATTAGCCTCCAAGTTGGTATTTTGTTCATTATACCGTTTGTTCACTGCAGAGCCATATGTAATGCGAATAAGCTGTGGAGCTCGACATGATGTTCATACTGCCCCTACAAATACCCCCTGGCATAAGGATTTTGCATATACAGGAGGGATACCTACCAATGGAACGCCCCCAAGTTTCATTACGCCTCGACTCACTACGCTGCGTTATTTTCCTTTATCGGAGGGACCTGAGAATTGTTACAATATCAAGAGAGTTCCCCATGGCCACTATTCAGTGAGGATGTTCTTTGGATTAGTTGCAGAACAAAGCTTTGATACTGAACCATTGTTTGATGTTTCTATTGAAGGCACCTTGGTTTATACTTTGCCATCTGGTTGGAGCAATCATGACGATGAACGAGCATTTGTTGAAACACTTATTTTTCTTGATGATGGTACTGCCTCTCTTTGTTTCCACAGCACGGGTCATGGAGATCCAGCTATACTTGCAATTGAAATTCTCCAAGTAGATGACAGATCATACTATTTTGGTCCTGACTTTGGTAAAGGGACAATTATGAGAACTGTCAAAAGACTCAGCTGTGGTGCTAAGGATTCAAAGTTTGATGTGGACTACAGTGGTGATCATTGGGGTGGTGATCGGTTTTGGAATTCAATCAAGACCTTTGGCCAGAATTCTGATCGCCCCATTTCTACCAAAAACAGTATAAAGTCAACTTCCAAAGTGCCAAACTTCTATCCAGAATCTATTTATCAAACTGCTCTTCTTAGCACTGACAATGAGCCAGAATTAACATACACAATGGATGTGGATCCCAATAAAAAATACTCTGTTTGGTTACACTTTGCGGAAATTGATCCTTCAGTTACATCTGTGGGACAGAGAGTCATGGACATTTTGATCAATGGCGACACTTTATTTCCAGATGTTGACATTGTGAAGATGGCTGGGGGTATTGACAGTGCTCTTGTGCTGAACACAACAGTTCCAATCAGTGGCAGGACCTTGACAATCACATTGCATCCAACAAAAGGAACTCATGCCATAATTAGCGCTATCGAAATTTTTGAGGTTATAATAGCTGAATCTAAAACATTACTTGACGAAGGTACATAATTTGAAATATTTACACCAACATTTTTGGATGCTTATTCAGAGTTTAAAGTGGGAAAGAAAGATGTAGTTAAAAGTTTTTACAAGTCTTATATGGGATAGCTTTTTTTGTTATGCTATAGAAAGTGGCCAAAAGCAGTATTATATTCTATTTTTGGCTCATGGGTCCAGCTTGTGCCATTAACATTCTACTGCTCTGACTGTGGAAGTTATCTGAACTATTATTTATTATACTACTTTATCCTTCTTTATTTCTGCAGTCAGGGGTTTGCAGTCGCTAAAGAATGCACTTGGACTTCCCCTTAGGCTTGGATGGAACGGGGATCCATGTGTGCCCCAACAACATCCCTGGAGTGGAGCAGATTGTCAATTTGACAAAATTAGCAATAAATGGGTCATCGATGGGATGTACGTCATTGAGCTTGCTCTTAGATACAGAAGTTTCTATCTATATGTTTGTTTGTGTGGTCGGGCATATGGTGTATGCATGGGAATATTCAAATATCACTTACCTACATCCATGTTTTTTGCTTTTATTCTTCAGTCAAGTTCCTCACCTTAGTCTATTGTTTTTGGTTGACAAGTTTCTCGACAACTTGGTCTCCACCATGTATGAATTTTCTGATTAACACAATCAGGAACCAACCCAAGATAAATAGCCTTGCTTCCCTCCCAAAGGAAAACGGAAAAAATGGGCAGCTTTAAACACTTAGCTCAATTAGCGAACCTTGCAGATGTAGAAAAATTCGTATAAACATATGCTCGTGCACGCATACTCAAACACTCGTTTTCTTTACATTCTTTTCTTAAGTTCCGCACCTCAGTAAAATGGCTCTGATGATAAGGTGTTGAACAACTTGGCTTTCTCTGTTTTGTGTAATTCACTAATTAACACGGTTCATTACACATAAAGTAGGGAAAGTCAAGTTGAGTGTGTGAAAGGGAAATGCAACAATGAGGTGGAATATTGGAACTGTGAAGAGCAAAGGCCAAGGACTGGGGGAGGCCAGGAAGAAGGCGGTGAAGAGAGGATGGTGGTAGTGTCCAGAAAGGGGAGTTGCGGCAATGAGGGAAGGATTGGGTTTATGAAAGATCAGAATGAAGAAGAGGAAGGGGATTGGGCTTAGTCATTGTGGAAATGAAGGGCGTATTTTCTAACTAGACCAGAAAGCCCATGTGGAATTGGGGAAGAGGGCAGCAGTGAATTAGTCAGGAACTTCTGGTTTACTTTGGAATTTAGGCAATCTAGTGGTAACCAGGCATAATCTCAGTTACTCCCCTGCCAAATTAACCATCCCCATCTCCCATCATGGTCAAAATTTTTTATTTGAGTGTCATATTAGTTTTATTTAGGTCTTAAAATTAAACTTTATTATGTGATAGTGATAGTTGAAAGCTCTTTACTGTACCTGTTTTAATTATAAAATTCTGGCTGTTACTAAATGAAGTCAACTCGGCCCACCTAAAGGTTGGAGGTAGTGTTTGTTTGTTAAACCTTCATTCCAACTTCTCATATTTAATATATCTTGATTAGGAGTAGGGCTGGGTTGGTTTGAGGTTTTTTGTTTATGAAGTAATGTTTTATTGAGAAGCATCAAGAAGATGCAGAGAAGTGCAAATGGTGATCAGAGTACAAAAAGTTGATTAGCTCCTTTATATTTACACTTTAACTCCTAAATAAAATTTAGGCGCCAAGAAAATCCATAAATTGATATAATTTATTTCCATTGCTCCGCTCACACCAACAAAAAAGATTTAGCAAGTATCTGGTCTTGAGAGAGTGGCTGGAAGTTGAAATCCTAGCAAAATGTCTCTGTTTGATTTTTCCATAGACAGCAAAAATTGCAGCGTGGAACCATCTGTTACATCCTTTAGATCGAATTTCCAACTCTTCATTGTCCCATCCTGTGTATGCATCTTTCAATTTGTAGGGCATCACCCAGTATACCCCCAAAAAGATTCAAGAATATGTTCCAAGCATCATTTGCAACAGTGTAGTGAAGCAGAAGTTCTCTTCTGAGTCTTCCGTACACATATAGCATCTTTGACTCGAGATAAATCCTCTCCTACTGTGGTTGTCTCAAGTTAGGCCAGTCTTAGGCCAGCTTCTGATGTGCTATTCAATTAAAAAAAAGCTAGCTTTGGTGGTACCTTTATTCTCATCAGCTTCCAAGGTCACTCCTCATTTGTCTTGTTTTTTATTGAATGTTATACCAATGCTTTCACAGTGACAAGCTCAGTATCATTACTGCCACACTTCATCATGTCTTTACTCTGAGAGTGTTTTGTCGCTTGTTCCAGCTTGTGCATCAATTCCATTAAGCTACTCAGTTCCCAGTCTCGGCATTTACTCCTAAATACTATATTCATGAATTACTATCTCTACATTGTATAATACCGACCTGAGCTATTCTCACAAATAGGAATAATTCAATGAACCCCTCTTTTACTGTGCTGCTTCCAATCCACTTATCATGCAAAACACTGCTATTTTCACCATTACCTGCTTCAAATTGGACATTTTAGCTGAACTCCTACTGCAGTTCAGTGAATACTTCCAAGGTCCTACGGAGATTAAGTTATCTTTTTGCTTCAGTGATATAGCTATGATCCTTCTCCTCCAGTAGCCTCATTTTTCTTATAAGGTGTCCTTCAGTAAGCCTCATTGTCACTACTATACTTCCACAGCCACTTCATTAGCAAGCTTCTGTTAAGGATTACCAGGTTTATTATCTCAAGATCTCCACTCTTTTTGCAAAATGAGTACTTATTAGATCAGATGAGTTTATTGTTTTGGAGATGCAGATCTTGTTCTAACTTCTAACTTCTAAGTAGACCAGAAAGCCCATCTGGAATTCAGAAGAGGGTATGAATTCGTCAGGAATTTCTTCTTTTCTTGGGATTTAAGTGATTACTTTACTCAGGCAAAGTACAAACTTCTCCAACTTTTCCAAAATTTACCATCCCCAGCTGTGCATGTCAAATTTGTCTTCGAGCATCAAACTATTTTTCGTCTATTAGGTCTTTTGAATTTTAACTTATTGATGTGATTCTGGTAGTTTAATAGCTCTTTTCACTGAGCTATTTAATGCTCAAATCTAAAAAAAATTGGCGCACAATACGCCTTCCCTTTGGTGCATGTTAGTGTGTTTCTGACATCCACCGGCTGCTGGTCATGGCTATAGGTCGGCCTAGGAAGATACTCAACAATCAAGTTGGGCATGCGAAGTTCACAAAGAATAGTGGAAAGGAGAGGATTCTGCAGAATCCCAAACTGCCCCTGCCGGCTAGAGGGGCGTTGGTGATGGGATTCCTATTTCGCCGGGGATTACAGAGGATGTGCAACAATTGTCCCCCATGAATATTGCTTCTGTGGAGGGTAGGTCGGCGTCGGTAATGCAGGGAGGAATGCCGGTTGCATCAGCGGAGCCGGTAAACGCACTAAGTACCGACGTCCAAGTTGGGGAAAAAGGAGAAGATGACCAAACCCTGCCAGAAAAGCCATGGGTATCCTTGTTTGAGGGTAATAAACTAGCATCTAAAGGCCTAGATCTGCACTTTGTCCCTCCTACACTGAAAGATGGCATCAAAGTGGTGGAATTAGATTGGGATGAGCTGGAAGAAGATGCGAAGGTGTGGAAAGCAGCCCTAATCCTGTATGTAACGGGGGATTTTCCTACAATTGCTGCAGTTAGTCGATATCTCAACTCACTGCGAAAGTTTGTTCAGGCTCCAAAAATTTATTATCAGAAGGAAGGTTTTTCTGTGATTAAGTTTCATGATATTGAGGAAAGGGATGAGGTTCTCCTCTCTGACCCTCATATGCTGAACAATAAGCTAGTTATCATTAAACCTTGGACTGCTAATTTCAACATTTGTGATGAGGCGTTAAAAGGGATTGCACTCTGGGTCAAGCTACCCAACTTGCCGTTTCACTGTGGGGGTCCTAAATCCCAAAGTAGGATTGCAAGCGGGTTGGGTAACCCTATCTGTGCTGATGATTGCACATCAAAGATGGAGAGGATCTTTTATGCTCGTGTGTTGGTTGAAATGGATGCTACAGTTCCACTTCCTATGATGATTAAAGTGATGGATCCACAGGGAGGATTATTTGATCCAGAGGTGCGATATATGACTGAAAACCGCAATACTGCCCAACTTGTTGTCAAATAGGGCACATGTGCCAACCATATACGCTACACAATGCTCCTCCAGCTGGGGCACAAAAAGGTAGACAGAAGAAAACTAAGCAAACTTGGCAAAGCAAGAATCCTACAAAGGCAGGGAATCAGACGGAGAAAGAGATTGAGGACAATATAATTGTGTCAGAGAATGAAAGTATGAGCCTGAAAGGTGATGGATGGACACAGGTGAAGGGGAAATCAGTGAATAAAGCTCCCCTTGCCTCCTCTAAACAGGTTGATGTTATTGGAACCAGTAATGGTTTCAATCCACTTGCTGACAATACCCTACAACACATGATTCAGGAGGCATTTGCTAGGTTCGGACAGAGTGGTGAAGTGAATACCAGCCCTCCTAAATGAAAGTAGCAACGTGGAATGTGAGGGGTTTCAATAAGCTTTTTAAGCATAAGGAGTTCATAAAGATCAGGAATAAGGAGCAATTTGATATGATTGCTATAGTAGAACATATAGTTAATTTGGGGAAGGCTAATATGATATTGAAGAAAGTAGCTCCCGGGTGGGAATGACACCATAATTACGACGCTGGCAGGAATAGGATATGGGTGCTATGGAACCTGAACACGCTGAAGGTAACCAAGCTCCACATGGATGAGAAGATTCAAGGGGATAAAAAGATTGAATTTACTGCTGTTTACGGTCTCCATACTATTGATGATAGACAGATTTTGTGGTTTGCCTTGGAAACACTTGACCCATTAGTTCTGCATTCGTGGCTAGTTATGGGTGATTTGAATGCAGTACTCCGAAGTGAGGATAGACGGAATGGGACTCCTGTACAAGCAGAGAAGACTAGAGATTTTGAGAACCTACTAAATAACACTGGACTGGTAGAATTGAAAACAACTGGAAGGTACTATACTTGGACAAATAGCCATGTCCACAGTAAAATTGATAGAGCACTAGTTAATCACTTATGGATGAATAGTTGGCCTCACCTGAATGCATTAGCTCATGACCCTTACTTCTCAGACCACTCCATGATGAGTGTCACCGTCGAGGCACAAAGCGACAGAATCACTAGACCTTTTAAGTTCCTGAATCACTTAGCCGAGCATCAAGAGTTCGCCACCACTGTTGCCAAGTTTGGGACATACCTGTGCATGGAATGCTTATGGAGAGGGTATCAAAGAAATTGAAATTGATGAGAGATGGTATGAAGAAGCTGCATAGGAGGGAATTCCCAAAACTTGACGCGAAAATACAGGATATTAAGCATAAGTTGGCAAAGCTGCAAACCCAATTATGGGACACCTATGACAACCAAGAGCTATATGAAAGTGAGAAGGCACTTAAACTTGATCTGGAAAAATAGAGCACAGTGGAGGAGAGTATTCTTCGACAGAAATCTAGAGTACAATGGTTGGGTTTAGGGGATGCAAATTCTGCTAACTTTCATGCTAGTATTAAGCACAGAATAAGCACCAAACACATCAGTAGGCTGACAGATGCTGGTTACATTTTGCAGAACAGGCATGATATAGAGGAGGAAGTACTTAAGTTCTACAAGGCCTTACTGGGTACTAATGCTAGTCACCTGCCCTTATTGATCCCAGTATCATCTCCACTGGGCCTATTCTGAATAGGAATCAACAAGTACAGTTGGTCAAACCTGTCACTAAGAAAGAAATTGAGGATGCGCCTGAACGGCATTGGTGATCTTAAAGCTCCTGGATGTGATGGTTTCAACACTTGCTTCTTTAAGAAAGCTGGGCCCATAATAGGAGATGAGGTAGCTGCTGCCATAATGGAGGTACTGCACACTAAGAAGATGTCTAAGGCGATTAATATCACGTCTGTCACTCTCATCCCAAAGGTTCAACGCACTTCCAGTATTAGAGACTTCAGACCTATTTATTGCTGCTCTATTTGGTATAAGTTGATCTCTGAAGTTCTTACTAAGAGACTCCAAGGTGTGATGGAGAGCATCATTGAAGTTAGTCAGGCTGCTTTTGACCCGGGTAGAGTAATAATAGATAATATTCTTCTGAGCCACGAACTTGTTAAGGGATATGGTAGGAAGGGAATCTCTCCAAGGTGTATGATAAAAATCGATATGTAAAAAACATATGATTTTGTCGAAGGCTTTTCCTACAGCAGGTACTCATTGCACTAAATGTTCCACTAGTCTTCGTTGATTGGATTATGATGTGCATACAAGCGGTGTCCTATCAATAGTGATAAATGGGCAGCCTACTATCCTTTTTTAGGCTAAGAAAGGTCTAAGGCAAGGCGACTCTCTTTCACCATTCTTGTTTGTGATCGTGATGGAATATCTTAGTAGATCTCTAAAGCAGCTGGGGCAGAATCCTTCCTTTAAAATTCACCCTAAGTGCAGTAGGCTACAGATCATTCAATGGGGGTTTGCAGACGACCTTCTCCTGTTCTGTAGAGGGGATGTCACCTCAGTTAAGCTGTTATATGAGAGATTCAAGCAGTTCTCTAAAGCTTCAGGTCTTATTGCAAATTCTAATAAGAGCTCTGTCCATTATGGTGGGGTGTCGTGTGTTGTACTACAGGATATACTGTCAGTACTTGGATTCTCCCAAGGTACCTTGCCATTTAGGTATCTGGGAGTGCCTTTGAGCACTAAACGGATTTCATTATGCAATGCCAGCCCTTATTAGAGAGAATACTCAGAAGAATTAAGTCATGGACAAGTAGATATCTCTCCTATGCTGGGAGGGCACAGCTGATAAAGTCTGTCCTCTTCTCCATTCAAGTGTTTTGGGCACAGATTTTTGTCCTTCTGAAAAAAGTCATCAAGATGATTGAAGCTACTTGTAGGAATGTCTTATGGGCTGGTGGCGTTGAAATGTCGAAGACGGCTTTAATTGCTTGGGAAAAAATTTGCTATCCTAAATCTGCAGGTGGGCTGAATATTCTTGATATTTCCTGGTGGAACAAAGCAGCAATAAGCAAGCTCCTGTGGAATATCTGTGCAAAGAAGGATAAGTTCTGAGTGAAGTGGATTCATTGTTACTACGTTAGAAATAGGAACCTATTGGACGATGTTCCTAAGCAAGCCTCCTGGATCATTCAAAAAATCCTTAAAGCAAAGAAGTATTTTGAGCAGGTTGGCTATGAGATATCCGAGGTGGAGGCAATGAGGAATTCTCTACTAAACTATTTTATATGAGAATAAGAGGTCAGTTTCCAAAGGTTGAATGGCGAAGACTAATATGCAACAACCAGGGCCTTCCAAGGTGGATTTTCACGCTTCAGCTGTCTGCACATGGTCGATTATCCACTAGAGATATGCTATGCAAATGGGGTATTACTACTGATCCTTTGTGTCCTTTATGTATCATGGAAGATGAAGTATACAGCTTCTCTTTTTTGTGTGTAGTTACTCGGCTTGTGTATGGGATAAATTACTGAATTGGCTAAATATTAACAGAGTGCTTATGTTCTGGGAGGATGAATTGCTCTGGGCTACTACAATGGCAAAGGGAAGGTCCTCAAGGGTGGAGGTGTTTAGAATGATAATGGCTGCGGCAGTGTATTATGTGTGGAAAGAAAGGAATGAAAGAGTGTTCCAATTGAAAATCCAACAACCTGACAGAATTGTTAAGCGTATCATCCAGGAGGTTCACATCAAAGCTGGAAGGGGGCCTCAACTTGCAAAGTGGCTTGAAAGTTTTAATTTTTACCCATAGTCAGCAGGTTTCTCTAGTGTTTTGAGGTAATTAGCGATGCTGTGATAAAACTGGGAAACTGGGACTTTGTCCAGTTACCAGTTAATTTTCTGTACCTAAACGTTTACTTTTGGTAATGAAATCAAATTAGTTGCCAAAAAAAAAATAGCTCTCTTCACTTTTAACTTCTTACTTCGAAAATTGGCCAGTTTGAAAATAGTGAGATAAAGTTTTTGCTGTTTAAACTTTAAAAGGCCAGACCGGTGCAAAGCATCCCGCATTAGCAGCGTCCTTGGAAGGGCCGCACCCCGGTTCAATTTTACAATTCGCATAGTTCATATACTTCTGATCTCATTTCTTGGTCCCACTATAACAGTATAATAATGTATTTTGTTATCAAGATGCATTTCCTGGATGGTGTCCTCATTCTTCAAAATCTGCATGTTAGCATGCCTATGCTTTCATATTTATGATTTTTCTTGCGAGCTTTTGTAACGAATTCTTTAGAGGAGCCACATATTTGCCGCAGTTAATTCCTGTTACTCGACTAGCAAAACATGGTGTCTCCATATCTTCTGTTCTAATGCTCTCTATAAGCTGGTTCATAGCAACTGTATTTTTCTGAAAATATGCATTAGCTTTGTAGATAACACGTTACCTCTTATAATGTAACTGCTTGTGTCTGTAAACGTTCCCTTTTATCTTTTCATTGTTCAGTTCTAGTTTTTCTTCAAATTTTATCATTTTCTACCATCTATATCGTTTTGTTGACACTATGTGAATGCTTTGGATTTCCTTTGCATAATCGTCTTAACTCTTTTGCGTTTTCCAACTGGTTTACCTGTAAGGTCAGTGGCTTGGACAACCAAGGTTTAAGGGGCTTCTTACCTAATGAAATTTCTCGATTGCGTCATCTTCAGAGCATGTAAGTTAGAAACACAGCTTGCAAATGCTTTTTATTTTGGGGAATATATGTTGTCAAAGACAAATACATGTTAGAAAGCAATACATGACACTTCTGAAAATCTTCTAAGCATCCTTCTTTCTTAATGCTCCATTCTTGTATGTGTTAGTGGAAACAACCATTTCTAAATATGATCTTACTTTGACCATGCTTTCCTTGTGTGCGTTTTTACAGAAATCTAAGTGGGAATAACATTCATGGGCCTATTCCCACTGCATTGGGAACGGTAACTAGTCTGGAGACATTGTGAGTAAAGCTTTCAGGGACTTCATGTGCTTTTCAGAATTAGTTTCTTTCTTATTCTGCCAGAGTAATGGATAATTAAATTTGTAATCAAGCGGCTTCTCAACTCTACTTTTTTGAGGAGTGTTAAGTCTTACAACTCTCCTCTGTCATTAGTATCAGAGCCCAGTCTTCTTAAGATGGTGCTGGTTTTTGTGCTGCAGTATGGGTATTATTAGGAAAGAGCTTTAAGATTAGGTAGGAACAAGGAATAAGAGATGATATCTCATTTTCTCTTTGCTAATAATGATACAAAGGGAAGACTGTTGATTTTATTAGTTCTGTGGATTGTGAAATACAAGTCATATTGCCCATCCTTGTTATCTTTAAGGTAGTATATATTTTATTGTATATGCTGTAATTTGAAATTTAGATGCATCATTTATGTTTTATATGAAATTCATAGACCTACATAGGGTAGGATAATTTACAAAGGATAGAGGATTATGCTCTTACGGAGAAACATAACAATACCTTGAGCAAAGTGAAAAGGATGTTATATTCATTGTTTATTAGAACAAAGACTATTACTTTAGTTGAATTAAAGCGCTTCTCCAATTGCTCTAGACATCTCTTTTCAATTAGAAACGATACAAGATCATCTCATTCTATATTTTAGCAAAATAGTGTTAGGTTATTCCACCAGTAATGAAAAAAACGGTGAATCTTACCTGGTGAGTGTCTAACAAAGATTTGCACTACAGGGATCTCTCATACAATTTCTTCAATGGATCAATTCCTGAAAGCCTTGGGCAATTGACCTCATTACGGACACTGTAAGATACTTAAAACTTTTGATCAATTGGAGACAAAAGAATGATCGATAAAGAGAACTACTTTTTTTTTTTTGGTTTCGATAAAAAGAACTACTTTTTTTTCTTTTTGTTGTTTCAATAAAGAGAACTACATTACTGTTTTAATACAGGAATCTCAATGGCAACTCACTCTCTGGAAGGATTCCTGCTGCATTAGGTGGAAGGCTTTTGCACAGAGCTAGCTTCAAGTATGTTTCCTATAATCTTCATATTATTTGGCGTAGGGCTTGTTCTTAGGTGAAGCATCCTTCTAATATTCTATCATATATGTAGCATATGAAGGTGTTCGCTTCTATGAATCTCTTGTGGTTGCTCTTATTTTCTGGTTTGGTGGTGCCAAATAATTATACTGTGCAGCATGATGATTCCTTATGCCTTACGAACATTGCTGTGCTTAGGAGTTGTCTGGCCATCTCCTAACAGTGGTTATCATGATTATGCTGTCTTGACCAGACTGTTTCCACTAGCATGTACCAGTTTTATCCAAAATATGATTTGGCCTCGATCTGGCCTTTAAGCCTACAAGCTGCAATCAGCATCTTGAAATGTTCACTGAGAAATGTAACTAAAATTTTTGTCCGAGTGCTGTAACTTATAGGAGGTTCATGGGCGTGTATAGTTATATGGTCAATTTTAGAAAGTTGCAAATTTCTGGCATGTTGTTTCTGTAATTTATGACTGATAAAATACTAACAGTGGATGGTTCCAGTTTCACTGATAATGCAGGCCTTTGTGGTATTCCGGGATTGCCAACATGCGGAACGCATCTCACAGTTGGAGCAAAACTTGGGATCGGTCTAGGGGCGTGCGTGGCCGTCCTGCTTATTGCTACCTGCATAACATGCTGGTGGAAGAGACGGCAGAATATCCTCCGAGCTCAAAGAATTGCTGGTAAGATTCTCACTTCAAAAGTTTGTTGATACCAGATGCCCGACGATTTCAACTGCTACCCTCTGTAATCTTTGAAGTTAACTTGCTTATGGATGGGATCATCCTGTTCTTAAATTGCTTTTCCATTTTTATCCAGCGAGAGAGGCTCCGTATGCAAAGTCGAGGACTCAATTCAATCGAGACGTACAAATGACAAGAAGCTATAGTCACGAACATAGTCGAACAGCTGCTGAGAATGGACCTCCTTTGCTTACCTGACTGATTAGTAAAAAGATTGCCAGATGCAATGCTACCAAAGATTGTTTTTGTGAACTGGAAGATGTGTATATTTATTGGGCATAGAAGCTTAGTTCAAATGGTGTAGTATACAATGTATCTTATCATCATTTTCAATTACACAAGAGAGGTCCTGGAGGAATAGGAAGGAAGTAGTATATTACTCGCACTCTTTTTGTTAGCTTCAACATGTAACATATAACTGTTAATTGATGAATGGAAGGTGAATAAGTTTTTCTTCTTCAAATTTTGCTGTGGCCTTTTCATCTCAATGCACATCTACATCTTTATGGGCTGCTACTCTGTACAAACTACATTACATATGAACTGGCTATTCATTGCATAATTAGCAACTTCTATCTAAATTCGCCCATCACACAAAAGCTAGTGTTTTTAGAAAAAAAAGAGGTCAAATTATGTCAAGACAAAGTTATCCTGCTTGTGTTCAAATTTGAAATCACTTTTTTTCGATTTTGACGTGATGTTTTCGGAACTAACTTTTTACATATTATTTTAATATTTTAAAAGTAAATTCAAATCATATTTTCTGTGCTTAGTTAAATACCTTTACCTAAATGAGACGGATAAAGTAGTATTAAATTAATACGTCAATAGTTATTTGATAAATATAGTTTATATAGAAATGCAGTTCAATGAACCACTTCCTCTGTCTCAATTTATATGATTTTTTTTGTTTCGAGATTCAAACTTTTTGATTTTGATTGTGTATTTGAAAATAAAATGTTTAAATTTTATCATAATAATTGATAATTTAAAATATTTAAAACGTATAAAAAATTGTATTCTATAAATAATTTATTTAATTAAAATCTAAATACCGTCATATAAATTGAAACACATTTTATTCGAACAAATATAGAGCCAGAATGAATGGTTTTTGTATCTATTACCAGTTCTTCCTCCAGAGTTGAGACCGATCATTCAGATAGATGGATAAACTAATGAACTCAGATATTAATAAACTCTATAGAAGAGTTATCTATCAAACAATACCCTTATCAATCTATTAACAATAAGTAGATCTACGCCATTTAGGGCTTGAATTGCCGTTTGGCCCACGACGATGTCGGTCCTCCTCCTCCTCTTCTTCCTCCTGTTCATGGGCTTAGCTTGTTTGCGTGATTGTGAGTTGTGACAATCATTTCATAACTTATTGTATTGCATTTTAATGTATTATTTGATAGATTATATTATTTCTCATTATTTTATATTGTTATGCATTAGTAATCTTAAAAATAAACTCACAATATTACACACACAAAATATGGGATAGAACTCATATATATATTAGGAAAAAAAATAAATTAATGATTCAATCAAATCAAATTATCATCGTATAAAATGATAATTTTTACTGTTATTGTTACACCCCGTAGAATTCCCGGTACTTAGATAACTTATTTCCACGTTGGTTAATTATATTAGAAGGTCATACTTGCTAGAGAAAGGCCGGGAAAAAGATCGGACGAGAAACCCGTCGAACCATCGCGGGAGGAGCCGAGGCAGAGCCCCTCCGCGATGGCAGCGTGTCACGGAGGAGAGGCCTCCGCGATGGCTCCGTGACACGTTGCCCTTGTCCAGGCCCAAGTATATAAAGCCCCCACTTCGGTTTAAAGTCATTCTTCACTTGAAAATTTCCAGAATAGCGCAGAGAACAGGGGAAGACGAAGGAAAATTAAATATTTTCGTCCGATTACGCTATCAAACGCTGCCCAAACTCAAATTAATCCCAGATACCCAAGTATTTAGCAGCAGAGAGCATTTCTACGGAATTAGTTTCGTGAAATACGGCCGACGAATCGGCGAGCCACCGAACTAAAGTAAGTAGAATTGCTCTAAATTAATATTTATGTGTTCCTAGCTGAGAAGTGAATATTTCTCCCTTATGGGCCGCTGAAAAATAGCGAGTTTTCGATCGTCTTTCGATAAGCCTAAGTTTAGGCTATAAACTATATCGAAAGTAACGTTGCTCTTTACAATAAAGCTGTATTTAGTATTGATTGACATATTTATGGATGCAGTTAGGAGAAAATAGTTGAAGTACCGGCCGAGCCTCGTCCGACGGACGAATGGTCAAAGATAAGGTATGTAAAGTTAGTTTCCTCGGCAAGTTAAATAATATTGAGACAGTATAGTCATTTACAGACCAGTAGAATATTCAGAAGTTCAGTATTGCGTTATTATGAACATTGGTACAATATGAGAAGCATTGGGCTGTAACGTGTACGAGACCTATCAGTATGTGATGTAATATGCCACGTTAAGATATTGTTGTGTTTAGCTGAAACCCCGCGAAGTAGTATAGTATCCGTAAAGCATTTCAGACATAGAATAGTAGACTAAAATAAAGTTTAGAAAGCATGTCAGGAATAGTAACTCATGTTACTATAGAAAATCAGTATACGGCATAGTTTCAGCAGAAAGTCTATATCATGTTCAGCATTAGCCTCAGTATAGTCTGGTAGAAGATTATATTCGTACATACATATATATTACTTTCAGCCTCAGCATGTATTAAGTATGTACATATTTCTATCACTAGTCCAGCATGTAGTGTACACAGGAACTTAGTAAACAGCAGAGTTTTCAGCAGAAACATTGTCTTATATAGTATTTGCCCCAGTACAGCCCGGCAGGAGACTATATTCATATTTATATGTCTTTACCTGCCTCATCACGTATTAGATACGTACAGATTACTAGCATCAGCTCAGCATGTAATAGATATGATACTTTACCCCTATTAGCCTCAGCATGTGAGATACCCAGACAGTATTACCAGGGTTAATAGCTGTATCGACTCGTCCGCCAGAGGACGAGGATACGTCGCTCCACGGAGTGGCATGCCGTCCCGCAGGGGACGAAGATGGGATGCCAGTTTTCCCCATATTTGTGCCTTGATCGGCCCTTACACACCCCAGTCGAGCGGATACGCCCGGGTGCAGATTCAGGAGTCCTCCGGACTCAGATGCAGTTATAGTCAGGGGCTCAGCGAGCCCAAGTGCATACCCAGGGGACCGGAAGGACGCTTACAGCCAGTATAGGAGATGGGATGACCGGGGTAGGGGTATAGATTTTGTGTTGATTGTACCTCCCGGCTTATGGGGGCCGGGTAAGGTTGTGTATGCCATGTTATGTTCTGTATGATATGCTATATTACATTAGATACGAGCAGATTAGTAGTATAATGATACGTCTCCAGGTATGATTCCTACTCCCTCCAGTATGATTAAGAACAGGTACGATCTACACCATCAGACAGTTAATCTAGTTCTTTCTATTTCAGTTTCGTCAGTTATGTTATTGATTTCAGATATCTCTCTCAGTTATTGCTTTACATACTCAGTACCAGCGGTACTGACGCCCAGCGGGGCGCTGCATTACTTGCCTGCAGGTACCCATAGACGAGCAGGTGATACCACGTGATCCCCATCAGCGGTTGAGTATTCAGCTCCTGTCATCCGGAGACTGAGTTTCTAGAGGTGTAGTTCAGTTCCTTTTGTTGTACAGTACGGGTAGGTCGGGGCCCTGTCCCGATCATTTCTATTATTCTTCTTAGAGGCTTGCAGTCTGTATATATTTCCTGTGGTCAGATGAGCTGGTCGTGTGAGGCCGTGCAGTTGTATAGCCGTTAGTACTCCTTCTTTCTATTATGATGGTCGTGTGGGGCCATAGTTTGCCAATAGTGGTGACCTTGCCGGTCACTTAGTTTCTTTTTGTGCTTTATGATTAAGTTGTAGATAACTAGACAGCATGGTGGCCTTGTCGGCCCGCATAGGTTCCCCTGAATTGATATGTTTCTGGTCAGCTGCTAGTACAGGTACAGGAGGCTATAGGCCAATGGGCCGGGGGCTGTATTTACAGCCGTTATATAGCCCTTTGTTTCTAGAAATGTGAGTCAGAGCCAGCGAGGCGCCAGATGTGCCAGGCTTAACAGTCCAGCAGGTCAGATCCTAGTAGGGCACCAGGTGTCAGTCGTACCCCCCAAGGTGGGGTGTGACAGTTATGTAACAATGAATTCTGCCCCAAATAAATTTTGTTTTGAGTAGGTAATATCTCAAAAGAATTGAAACGTTGGAAGGGAGTTTGAATTTAAAATTGAAGCTATTTGAGTAAGATTTGAGCTGATTTTGAATTGAATTTAAATTTTAGTTCGTTGAAGTTCGAGGTTATAATTGAATTGTATCAAAGCTTGTATTATAATTATATGCTGAGTTATATGAAAATATATTTTAAGTTTGTAGATTATTATTGTAATACTATAAATTATATACTATATTATAATTAGTTCCACGTCAAACACAATTTCAGATATAAGTACATGAAGTTGCAAACTTCATGTCTGAATTTACAAATTTTATTTGAGATTGTGAAGTCAACATATGATTGAAGTGCGCAAACTTTTTACTACACTACACGTCATAAGTGAATGTAAAAAGTTGGATACACTTCAAACATGTGGGAAAAACTCTCAATGAACTATTGATATATTTTAAAAAATTAACTGAACTGATAACAAAATTATGGGCTTGTTTCACCACGCAATATGAAATTAAAATTTTATTTAAATATATAATTTAAAATTTTTAAATTATATTTTTTTCATTAATATAAAAACTTCATGATGGTGAAAACTATCAAAATTTTCTCAATTCTTATACAATCTTACTAAATAAGTAAAAATTCATAAAACAGTATAATACACAATCAGAAAATCATTAAAAAAAATATTTAGTGATTGAATTTTAATTTAATAAAAAGTAAAATTATTTTATGAGTTATAGTGTATTACTCTTTAATATAATCATCTCATATGGTTGGCAAATGTTAGTAAGAGTAATAATCCTAACAATAAATTTTGTATACATATGAAATAAATAGTTGGTAAGTATGATTAGTATATATAAAAAAATGAAATTTTCATTTTTTAAAATAAAATATAAACTTATGAATCAAATTTTTATATTTAAAAAAATTTAGCTCATAATTTAAATTTTTAAATTAATATTTTTTAAAAATTTAAAAGTTTATTTTATAACTTAAAATCACAAAATAAAATTACATAATTAAATATAATTACGAGATAAAGTCACATATTATATGCCCGCTGTATCTATACTTCTGATTACGCAATGAATATTACGTGAGATGAGTGTTAAAGCACGCTTGTTGTCATCACCAATCGTCGAGAATCATTCACTAATTCCCGAAAGCAATAACAGCTTTCCTAACGATATCTAATTAATATCCAAATCCTCTGTACTCTCTGAAAGGAAAAAGGGAGAAAAGGAAAAAGACAACATGGGCGGGTAAAAACTAAAAAGGTAAAGAAAGGAGTGAGGAGAGAGAGAGGAAAACCAGAGCAACACTCAAAAACAGAGAAAAGGAACACAGTCTACACACTACACAGTGACCTCAGCAGCATTCAGAAAATCATAATCTCTCTGCGTTGTATGTATGTATTGTGGTTTTTGAGTTGTTGTGTCTGTCTGACTCTGCTCACTCTGCCCCTCCCTGTGGTCCACCACCGCCCCAAAAACCGAGTCAAATAAAGTAACAAGTTTTTTTAAAAAAAAAACAAAATAGTGAAAAAAGAAGATAGATATTGACAACCCCCCCACATTTAGCCCCTAAACCCCAACATCAACTCCTCTGTCTCCTCAATTCAGACACCACCTACTCCTAACCCCCCTTCCACGTGGGGGCCTGACACTTATTCACTCTTAGCCGATGTATTTGTACTCTGTCCTCCGTTCATTTCTTGACACCTCACCTGCTCCAATTACTTCTTTTTCAGATTCAACAAAACGTATTTTTAATTTATGTGAACAGATAATACTCTATTACCTGCTTTCTTCGAGTACCTTCACTTGTTAATTCTTAATTTTATATCTCGCTTGAGAAGTAATATGTTTTTATTCTATGACATATTTTTTAATTAATTTAAAAATAATAATATACTTTTTATATTAATAATAACAAAATATTTATTTTATTTTTAATAAAATATAAAAATTTATAACTTATTTAAATTATAAACTTAATTTTTTTATATTTTTTTAAAATTTATTTCTAAATATAATACATCACATAAATTAAAAGAAGGATATCAGTATGAGTTTTATCTTGGATATTATAAAATATTTTAAAAAATAAGTAATTAATATTAAGAATAAAAAGTAATTATTTTTTAAATATGTTAAAAGAGATAAATAAAATAAAAATTTATTTTTAAAATATTAAACAAATAAAAATAAACAGAAAAAGTATTAACTTTTTCATAATTAAAGTTGCTCGATCCAATATAAATTTACCTTCTCTGATTTATTTTAATTTATTTATTATATTTAAACTAGATATTTACTTATTTAATTTTAAAAATTAAAAAAATTATTACTTAAATTAAAAATCAATCAATAAATTTTAAAAATGAACAAAAAGAATATTTATTTTGAAGTAGATTAAAAAAATAAACAAAACGAATAAATTGAAATGGATTTTTCAGCAGAAAGCGACAAAGGGATATTGCAGCGTATAAAATAATTAAGATATATCCGTGTCAGCATATTGAAAATGATGCAATAAGAAAAAAAAAATATATATATATATAATAAAGAAAAAAAGGGAAAGGATGGAGGCGCCGCTGAACAGGCGCCGTACAGGGAAGGAATAGTAGGGTGTAGGACTATGGGCCTCTGTTATAGGGCTGATGTAATACTCCACCATGTGGGAGAGAGAGAGAGAGAGAGAGAGTAGTCCGTTGTCCGCAGTCCGCAGTCCGCACACAAATAGAGAGACAGAATAACACGCCCCTACTCCCTACTGTGTGTGACACGTCCTATCACCCCGCGCTCCCTTCTCTGTAATATCTAAAAATATATATACGGCATGATATTTTATATTATTTTTTATTTTTAATTTCTTTCTTGTTCATTTTTTGTTCTTTAAATTTTTATATTTTTTGCTAAGCAAAGTTTGAGGGACACGATTTGGGCTTCTGATGAAAGATACTGAAAGCCAGAAGAGAACATGAAGGTGTCAAATAACACCGTCAATAATGGTTCTTGGAAGTTCTCAATCAATTATACTTTTGTTCTGTCAAGTAAAAGTCCTTTCACACGAAACTTTCACATTACTATGATCAATTTTCGTCTATTAAACTAGTAACTAGTAATTGAAACTCATGACTTTAAAATATTATCGTCTCGGTTGGAAAAGACAAGAATTTTCTAGAATCAATTTAACCCACGTGATTTTGATGCAAGTAACTATATGCCCATCAATTTATCAGTGGAATTCAACTTGGTTGAAAATTGGATTTGAGGAAATAGTATCACATGTTGTATTTTGACTATACTCAAGAGTCTCTTAAAGAAACGTGGGTGGAAATAAGAGATTAATTGAATCCACCTTAATTAGAACAAAGTTGCAAGAACATAGACTGTCAACCAAGAAGAAGAACAGAAAAAAAAACTAAATTACAATATCAATTACTTCTTCAGATGACTTGACTTAAATTTGTTACCCACATTTGTGAAAATCTAGAAGTGTTTTATAAGAGTAATACTACAATTACTTTATTAAACAAACAGTGGTATTTGATCAAGTTATTAAAAAATATTAGGGGTCTTAGATTATAGATTTTTATAATTTTTTTATATTTTTTAAATTTTATATATCACATAAATTGAAAGGAAGAAAATAATTAGTATAATGAAGCCCAAGCTATACCCTGTTGTTTTGCGGTATCAAACTAAGAATAGGTGAATTAATAGCTAACATATACTATTTCAATAAATTATTTTGCAAATAAGCAATTGCACAATTTATATTCACGAATTCTATAGTCATGATATGTATATTTTTTCATGATGAGACACAAAAGGGTTTAAATTAAGTAGTGATAGTCGGATAGAGAGTGATAAATAATTAAATATAGATTTTTGCAATGGTAATTCGGTCCTACAAACTTCAATTACAGCGTTTGGTACTTGTCTGTTCACTTACCCTTTCTTTTTAATGATTAAATATATATTTGAAATATTATGTTTTTGGAGTTTTTATTTGAATTATTTATTAAAACGTGTTTTAATTATTAAAAAAAATAGATAGTAAAAATATATTTTAATAATATTTAATGATATTAAAATAAAAACTATAATAAGTAATAGATATTTGTGTGACTATAAATTATTTAATTATAAATTAAAAAAAATTAATATTAAATTATTTTTAAATATAAAAATATATTATTCTTTCTAATAATAAAAGTGTCTCCCAATAAATTAAGCCATAAAAAGTAGTATATTTTTTCTTTCTTTTGAAATGCTACCTTTACTAGTCTTCTACACTAAAGCCCAACAATCCTCATTTAGGAAAGAAAAATCAGGTATAACAAATGCTCAAATATTAGCATGATGAAGACATGAAAAGACAAACATAATCATACCTCATAAATGGCATATATGGAAGCCAATAACTTAACATTCCGCTCTTTAGATCAGTCCATCCGTAAGCGGAGAAATTCTCATAAATTTTTCCTAAATATGATCTTTTGAAGAATTAGCAATGCGAGCTCATAACATTAAGTTGAGTATTGCAAGTCACGGTACCTTTTTTTATTTTGCTGCGATAGAGGAGATTTTCATTGTACTAGTCAAAAGGCTTAGATAACACACCGGGTTTACATAAGAAAAAGTTCACGTAGAGAAAAGAGGGCTCGGGGGTACATATACTAACACTTCAGGAGACTATGCTGCCATTGTTCGCGAGAATTTCAATTCTGCTATAAATGTGGTCCATTTACATTTGGACATGCGATTTAATCTCATAATTTAATATTATGAGATAAGATTTAAATTCTCAGAAAATCTTAATTTGAAAAATATAAAATTTGATTCGTAAAATTTATATTTTGTAAAAAAATAAATAAAAACTATTTTATATATACCAACTATATTTACCAATCATTTATTTCAGATGTAAACAAATTTTGTTATTAGCATTATTACTTTTATCAACCTTCATCAAACACGTCGGATGATTATATTAAAGAGTAGTGCACTACAACTCATGTTCAATTTTATTTTTTATTGAACTAAAGTTCAATCAATAAATATTGTATTTTTTATTAGAATGATATTTGTGATAATGCATTATACTTTGTTATGAATTTTTACTTATTTGGTAAGATTTATAAGAATTGATAAAATTTTAATAGTTTTCACAACCGATGTGATTTTAATGTTCATGAGAAAAAAATACTAATTTAAAATTTTCAAATTGCATGTCCAAATAAAACTTCAATTTGATTTCATATAATTTTAAATTATGATTTTATCTCATATGGTCAAAAGAGCCCTAGTTTGGCCTAATTATCAACAAAGTGAATTAAGAATTATCAAGTTTTAGCTTCTAAGATTCAATTTTCAAAGGAAAGCCAAAGAAATTTAGTGATTTATCCATGTCTCTTTGAGTTTTGATGAATAAAATTATTGATATTTATGTTGATATAATATTTTCTTAATTTTAAAATAAGTGATGTTTTTAGATTGAGCATATTCCTTAAGAAACTAGTAGTTCCTAGAAAGTAAGAGGTACATTTATTAATTTATCCTTAAAAATTTCTTTAAAAAAATGTAGTTCTTTAGTAGTTTTTTGATTGTGTAATTTTTTTTAATTTAAATAAAAATAAAATTAAAAAATATCATTAATTCTTTTTAATTATATAAAATACCACTTATTTTTAAATAAAATATAAATATTATTTATTTTAAAATAAATAAATTAATAAATATCTTATAAAATTAATTAAAATACGTATAAATTTACTCAAATATCACAATTATAAAAAAACTAAAAATGATTGTAGGGTAAAAATTTACTGCCCTAGATGTTTTATCCAGTAAATAAATATTTGCCATGTGTTTACATATAAATTTCTATAATTTAAACATATTTAAATTTACGAAGCAAATCAGAAGTAGCTCATTAGCTACTAAATTCGAAGATTTGCTGAAAAAATTAAAATTATTCAACATTTATATCAAAACAATAAGTATACTACACGTATTTTTAATAAAAAAATATAAAAGTTCACATACATCACATATTTATATCAAACTATATAAATTTTACAAATGCGAGGCATGGTGATTATCTCCCCATACATACATTCCACCCTCACACCTCTACTCAACCTCCATAATACATATTTAAATTGTACACAAATAATTCAAAATAATATTTTATGGTTAATTAACAGACCGAAAAGGAAAAAGCTAAGAAAATCAGTATTAATTTGTAAACATTTTCGTTCCAACCAAACACACCCTAGTGTACCTATATAAGGAGAGGTCGTGCCGTCCAGCCGACGATTACGGGTGTCTCAGTGGGTCCCAATTTTTACGACTGCTGCCCAAATATACTCTTTTTAGCTCCGAAACCCCACACGAATATAATACATTCTCTCTCTCACACATATACAATTCCCCCCCATTTTTACTCCTGTTCTCCTTTCTCTCACCGCATTTCCATGGCTTCAACTCGTGAGGGTCACTACAGAGGAGTGAGAAAGCGTCCCTGGGGTCGTTACGCCGCAGAGATTCGCGACCCCTGGAAGAAAACCCGTGTCTGGTTAGGCACTTTCGACACCCCCGAAGAAGCCGCCCTCGCTTACGACGGCGCCGCCCGTTCTCTCCGCGGCGCTAAAGCCAAGACCAACTTCCCCCCTCCGCCGCCTTCTTCCGTTCTCGCTCCTCCTCCTCCACCTCCTCCTCCACCACTTTCCCTTGACCTCAACCTTCCATCCGATCACCGGTGGGCTTCGCCGTCCGGCCGCAGGCTCATGATTGGGGAGTTTCTACAAGTCGGCTCGCTACTCAAAGACGTCGCCCCCCCTCCGGAGCTTCACTTGCCGGTCACCGGCGTTTCTCCGGCAAAGGAAAATGATGGTGGAGCCGCGGCCGCCAAGTACTTCGGGATTGTGAGACGCGGGTTGCCTATTGACTTGAATGAACCGCCGCCGTTGTGGATGTGAGGCAGCGGCAGTGACGTAGTAAATTCCTTTTCTTTTTTTCATTCTCTCTATTTTCAAGCTTCTGAGAGAAGGTTAATTCGTATGACTATGAAAAAAAAGAAGAAGTTTCCTTGAGATATTTATGTTATTAGGAGGAAGCATTATTATGTAAATTTACCTGTTTTTTTATTTTTAAAATCCTAATTCTCTTACCTTTTTGTAGCACGCTTTATCATAAAACTGACGTACATGTGAGTACTTTATGGTCTAATCTCATTGTTTTCTTGTGTTTTCTCTACGTAATCATGTTTACATTTATACATCTGTAGATGTATACCTAAATTGTATGTATATGTACTTACAAATATACGTGCTTCGTTCGACGTGTGTATATACATGTTTGGTATATATATTATATTAATAAATTGCTTCAATCGAAGAATAGTTGGATTCTGGATTATTCTACCACTGACAGCCCTATTAGGATAACGTTGGTAAAAAATGTATGTACAAAACGTTAGATCCAAAATGATTTTAGAAAAAAAAAAAAAGAAGAAACGAATAACAATAGTTACTGCTGTGTAAAACAGTGGATAAGAAAAAAGAAGAGAAATTAATTCTTGATCTTTGTTTGGTTTGATTGGGGTGTAATAGATTTTTGAGACAATGATCTTTCTTTTCACCTTTTCAGGTGGCGCATGAAAGAGCATTACAATTAGCCCAGTTATAAAAAAGGGTAAAAGCAGAAAGCTGGTGACTAATAATAGATTATTATTATAACTAGGGTGAAAAATCTTACATGCTATCAAAAGAGCTGCCTAGTTCATTCTCTAAATAGTACAAATTTAAAATCGAAAGTTACCTTAAGACTATAGCATGTACACATCAAAAAAGAGTTCTTTTTTCAGCTAAAACTTTCAATATACTGTTCAGCTTTTCCTCTACTTCCCATTTATGTCAAGTTATACGCGCATTGATATTTTAAGACAATTTATGTTGTACTTTTTATTTTCAAATAATTATTATATTTTTTTTTGAGAGTTAATTAAATTAATTTTTTAAGTTAAATTAAATTAGATTAAGTTGATACTTTAAAATTAAAATTTAAATATTTAAAAAATATACAAAAAGTTCTTAAATTGAAACTTTTTTAATATCAACACGGATGAAAAAACACACTTTAAAATATTAGTCAAAGTTTATCATCTGATTGTTAAAAAAAAATTATGACAATTAAAAGGCAACGAAGGGAGTAATTACTTCCCTGTTATAATTGCCCATCCAACCATGCATATTAAGAAGCAATTATCTCTAATTATCTTTTAAATAATGTTTGTAGACATCAAATTCCTATTGAATTTAAAATAGAATTTTACGGAACAAGTTCAATTCAACATAATCTTCAAAAGTTTGTTAATATTTTTTGAAGGATATTTAATTTTAAATCCTATCTCACATCTATAAAAAAAAATTATATCATGGGGCAACTCGCCAAAAAGAGAAAAGAAAAAACTCCTGAAAATTGCCTCCGCTGCTCAATTTTATTTTTCTAATTGCTTCACTTTTAGGGAGGGGGTCCATTTGATTCTGAGTACGTGTGAGATTAACTTAATTAATTTATAAATTATTCATGACGGTGTAGTGCTAAATTGATTTTAAAAGGTGGATGATTGACGGAAATTGGTATTAGTGGATCCTTAAAAGTGCACGGTGGGTACAAAATCCAATCAAGAAAAGGCGAACTTGTTATATTTTGGTGAAAATCAGTGCAACTTCTTCTATTGTTAGAGCTCAAACTTTATTTTTTAGCAAAAAAAAAAAGAAAAAGAAAAAACACTTAAAACTTTCGATGCCAGTATTGCATTTTTAAAAATAAAGTTATGAATGCAACTGGGAAAAAAGAATAGTAACATTATGTACACCATTTAATTCAATTCTTACTTCAATGTGTCGTACTTCTAGCTAAGGGGTCCATTTGATTGAGGGTACGTGCCAGAAAAAAACAGTAGTAGTAAACGTTATAAATAAGCCATAAAATAGACTGCTAAACGGATTATAGTAGAAAGGTATTTTGATTGATAGAATTCAAACACATGCATGAAGGGATTGGGGGACCAAAAACTTTTTCTCTTTTCTTTTTTTTTTGGGGGGACCAAGAAATTAATCCCCAGAAATTGGGGTTGTTAATGGATAAGCTCTTCTTTTTCTTTCTTTTTTTTTACTGGCTTTATGTGGGTTATTGGCGGATAGTGTAGCTTAATAGGTTATATCTTCTCCTGCTTGAATTTATTTATCTTATTTTTTAAATTTATTTAAAAAAATTATTTTTTATTTTTCAAATGATATATTTAAATTCATAAAATTAAAAGACATTTTAATACATTCTACATGTATCAAGTTTAAGATCATTAAATTTAAAAATTTCTTTACTTTATTCGTGCCGAATCAAAATCATCCAATAAATTAAAATGAAAGAAATATAATAATATAAATTTAACGTTATATAGTAATAGCACAAAATATTTATTGTTATATATATATATATATATATATATATTTGGAAAGTTAAAAATAAATTTATAATATATTAACCTTTAGATCATTGTAAAAACATACAAACGTTAAATTTACGTCCGACAATATATGGGATAGAAAAATGAAAAGAAAGAAATGCTTAAAGGAAGACATAAAGGTAATGTAATGGATACCTAATTAAAGTTTAATCAAAGTTCGATTTTTTTCCCAACATATTTTGAATTTTTAAAGTATTGTGAGTATTGATGGGTCCAATTTTTTGAAGTTCGCTTCAACAAATTATCCATGTAAAAAAGGTTTATACTATTTTGACTAAAAAGATACTCTACTTCTTTAAGGTTGCGATAAAATAATTTAAGAAAAATGTAATGTTTGTCAATAAAGGTATCAAAAAAGAAGAAAGCTTTTCGTATCAATAAAAGATATATAAAAAATTAATTTAGCCGGTAGAAGCTGATAAATGGCAATAATTAACTAAATGATTATAATAAACTGTTTTAGTGTGATATTAAAGTAAATGACAATGACAGTTTAAGTGTAATATTTTTTTAGTATGGGTATAGTTGTTAAAAATTAATGGGGCGGCTTTTTATCACAGGTTAGTCAAACATTTTGCTAGTTTAGATTTATAAATAATATTTTAACTTTTTTCTTTAAATTAATGAATGGTTACTGTAGACTTGTATGACAATCATTGTATGTTGAATTGCTCAAATTAGAAAAATATTATTTTCTTCATTTTAATTTATATGATATTTTAATTAATTGTGAAATTTTAAAAATATAAAAAAAATTAAAATTATTATTTAAAATAAATTATAAATATTTATATAAATAAAATATTTAAGTCAACGATTTCTGTAACTTCAAATCATTTCATTTAAAATAAAATAAATATTTTAAAATCTCCATTTCCGGCAAAAGAGCAAAAGTTACTCTGCCTTTTTTTTTTCTTTTTAAAAAGAAAATGAAAAAAAATCTCTGGTACTCCATCATGGTGGACCCTACACGAACGATAAGGGAACAGGAATAGAAAGAACAATTACGTAATATTTCATGCAGAGAACCAATTGAAATTTGAAAAGTAGGTGAACGTACAAATGTACAATTAACTAAAATTTAGATGCCAAGGATTATATTAAAACTAAATATTACTATATTTGTACAATTGGTAATGGAAGGTGAGAACACAAAATCACATGACACCATCAATAGTGGATATCGAGTACACTAGTATTTCAGAGACTGATCAAACAAATAACGTATAATCGTTAGGTACCAAACTTAATTTATTACCTCATAATATTTTTAAATGTCTAATTTTGCTACTTACAAGTAAAATTGTCTAGCAGGACATGTCAAAAATTAGAGAATGAAAAGAAAACCTAAAGAACTTAGGGGAATGGGGCTGTTAGCGAGCTGGAATTAAGGAATCATGTCGATCCCGAATTTGCATCACAATAATATACAACATCAAATGACATTAATATGATTTGAATATACGATATATAAAATAGTTGAATGAAATAAATAAATTGATTGAACAAATCTGAACTCATCTCGTCTTATCTCACTGCCTAAGGAGATTGGTTAGTACGAGACGAATTGAAGGTCCTTAAGGAATTTTTAAAAAAAATTATTAATTTAAAATTGATAACAATTATTTTTTTTAAATTGACAATAATTATTTTTTAATAAACTTTAAATTTAATAAATTATAAAGTAGTTAGCTTTTTCATAACTTTCACAATTTTAAAAACTAGTTTTTACTTAGTTACTTTATAACTTAAATTGACATGACTAATTCTTTTTAATAAACTTAAAAATAAACAAATTATGAAGTAGCTAATATTTTGATGATCTTTCACAATTTTAAAAATTAGTTTTTACTAAGCTAGTTCATAACTTAAGTTGACAACGACTGATATTTAAATAAATTTCAGACTTAATAAATTATGAAGTAACTAATTTTTTTGATAAACTTTCACAATTTTAAAAATTAATTTTTACGTAGCTACTTTAAAATTAAATTGGCAACAATAGTTGCAACAATTAGTTTTTAAATTATAATGTTTAACTAATAAAGATATTAATTTTTTTTAAGTAAGATAATTTTTATAATTAAGTTGCTAACTAAATAAATTAATTTTTTTATAAATTTTATAGCTAAAGTCTTTAAATTATTTAATTAAAATTAAAATTTTTACAAACAAATATAAGTTTCTTTAGAAGTATACCTAATCTACCCACAATGAAAAGTCAGGAGATGGGTAGGGGGCTGGTTTGGACGTCTTCATTTACCCACATGTTTTTTTTTTTCTTTTCTTTCTTCTAATTTTTTTGTTAGTTTATCTTTTAGTTTTTTGCCCTTTTCTCTACTTTTTGGTCTTTTTATTTTTTATTTTTTCCCCAAAGATAAAAATATTATATCTATTCATTATATTAAAAATAAATATTTAATTTTACTTATCTAATTTATAAAATCAAGATATAATTTAATATTTTATATCGATTTTACCCTTATATTAAGTATTAATCATTTTCAATTCATTCCTCAACATATAATAGTATTTTTATTTATTATTTTTTAAGGAGTTTGTCAAGTGAAAAGAGATGAAGGAAGTACTTAACTATTTTTAAACTAATAAAATATAATAAAAAGATTAAATAATTAGACTACAAACTAATAAAAATTTCATTCTCAGCTCACGAGTGTTGTGGACGATTCAGGAGAACAATCCGTGTTTAAAATAGTAAGGTGAAGGGCATGCAAGAAAGTTAACGAGGCAGTACCACACTCCTCGGGACGCGAGTCCATAGACCAGCTTACCACTTCATGTTCCTATTCGAGTTTTCTTTCTTCTTTCATTTCTTATTGGTTATGTATTCCACTTATTTGTTTTTACTTATTATTATGATTACTACCTAATCTTTTTCTTTCGGAATTTGATGGAAATTTTTTATTGGATGTATTCTTCCTAGTGTTAAATATTCATTTTTGTTCATCTCCGTTTTGATTGTTGTTAGTTGAAGAGCCCTTAATTAACAATTTCATTATATATTGCATTGCTTGAGAGAAAAAATATAAGATTAAGTTTTAATTGAACAATATAATTTCTAAGTTATTAAGAGATAAATAACTAGCTTAATGTGATCTTGCGAATAATTTAAGTAGGGTTATTTTAAAAAATTACTATACTTGATTGAGAAATATTTATTTTATTTTTTTAAATTAAATTTTACTTTTTTAAATCTTGATGGTTGAAATTTAATATTAAAAAGGTAGATTCATAATTTGAACTTAGATTATTTAATTTTTAAAATTCTTAGTACTAAACTCCCAATGCCTTTGAGATTATAGGTTGAAAATTTAATATTAAATAAAATTTCATGATTTTCACATATATATCTAGTTTCATGACAAATATAGTGAATTCGGTTGAACCTTCTAGCACAGTCCGTGATACATTTCTTACACTATCCAAAATGAATAGTGTCCTCCCAAGTTTAGTTATTTCTTCTTTAAATTGGTGTGGAGGGCGGTGCGGGCAGGGAGTTGGGTGTATTCATAGAACAATAGAGAAAAAAGAGAAAGAATATTTGATGTGAAAATATAATCAGGACATAGTATTGACACAAAACAGTCAAGTTTTAACTTTTGGCATCCAATAACCCAAATACAAATACCTACTTAATTTAAATTTTAAATAACCAATTATAATTAAATATACATATTATTAATTCTCTTCCTGTGAAAAAAATATCTTCTTTTATCCCCATTTTCTCTTACAAATCGTATTTATCTCATATATATCTTTCATCATTTTTATCAATATTACAAAAAAAATCAATCCTCTCAGGTGTGATAACTGCCAATTACCTTATATATCTTCTCTTAGTTTCTATTTATTTTGATTTCTAGGATTTTTTTTTAAAATTTCACTGTTTAATGTATTATTCATCATTTTAGTTGTGTTGCATTTGCATTTCAGTTTATACATTGTCTGAGTAAGCATGTATATCATGCCTAATATTCTGTTAAATAGTATGCCGATATACAGTTACCCATATAAGTTTTATGAGAGATATACATACATGGAGGAGAAGTTATATAGTTATACATATTCAAAAATGACAAACACAACTTGTGTATATCATGGTTAAAATTATATTAAATGACTGATATACAATCAGTTATACAAGTTTTATAATAGACGTGTCTTTTGATATACATTTCTCATAGGACGCCTTATATGGAAAATTATGTTAAATAATATGTTGATATACACTTATCCGTATAAATTTTACGAGAGATATACATGTAAAGAGGCGAGCGTATAACACGATTTATATATATCATGCTTAAAATACTATTAAATAATTGATATACAGTCAGTTATACAATATTTCATGATAAATATACTCTTTGATATACATTTTACAAAAGATATCTTATACAGTTATTGATTGTCTATCATCACATACTCTATATTAGTTTCTGATTTTAATTTGAAATAATCAGTGAAGAAGCAAAAAAACTTGTAGTTATATTAGGAGTTTTATAAATGGATACATATCACAGGGCATGAAATAAGGAATATAATTTTTACCTTCCAATTAAAATGTATAATAAAATCCAAATCTAATCCTTGACTACAAATATGACAATAATTATTAAAAAATGTAATAAGCTTTGTTCAAGTACAATTAATGTCTGCAGGATATTAGCAACTACATTTACCTGTTGTATAGCCAGCAGCACACCTCCTGCCTGCATGACATTCATTTTCATTTTTGTTGCTAAATGCGAAGACATCTTTTAGTAAGAGAAAAAAGTAAAATATATATATATATATATATATATATATATATATTTGATTTTTCAAGGTAAGTAAACTAACTTCAGCAATAAGAGAATGCTGTAAAATAATTACAAGTGGAGGCTACATTATAAATTGTGTAATGAGCTGAAGAAGTCTATAGTGTATATCAAAGTAGGAAATTGGAGTATAGCTCCCAACAGTGCAGGATCAAGGCGCGGGTTCTACCTAGCCTACCTGATGGCATCCGCTATTTGAACCTTTAAGTGTGTGTGTGAAAAATGAGTAATAGAGATGATTATTACAATATTTCTGGACCTACATTATATAATTTCAACCTATCTAGAATTCACGACCTATATAAATCCTGAATCTTCCAAAGGGTTTTGAACCTATTATAATATAATATACTTGCAAAAAGAGTAAAGGTCACAGGAGAATCAAATCATGTATTGATGAAAGTACCAGGGAAATGGGAATGAATATTAGGCATTAGAGGGACATTCACAAATAAAAGGAAATAGAAGAAAACAACTTTACGTTAAAGGTCATGTAGCAGATCTTAATTTCCATTATGATTATAATGACCAGTAATATATATTCACGGTCGTTAATATCAACAACCATACAAAATGTTGATTTAACGATTGCATCAAGCCTTTCCTCGAGCAACGTTACACACAAGAAAAAGTAGTCATTACAACATCTCTCGCCTTTGCAGGAAAAGCAATTTATCCAAATTCAGACTATCAGTGGAATCCTACCTACTACAGTCCCCAAGTTGACGAGAAGATTAGTTGAGAAGTGAAATTACAACATAACACAAAACTGTAAAAGACATATACTTGAGAGTAAAAACATCTCCACATTGAGGCTTGGCATCTCCTGTGCCAAGAATCACTTGACAGGACTCTGTATTAAGGCATTGGATCATTTCATAGAGCGTCGCATTACCAAAGCTGCAGCTATTCCTGATATCAAGTTATTTCAGTTTCTTGCACCCATTCAACACATAAAGAATTCTCTTTTCACTGTCTCCAGCAAAGAATTCAACACATAAAGAATTCTCTTTTCGCTGTCCTACTACAGTGATAACCTTTACCAAGTCTACGTCGAGCATCTAGAGCTGCTCAGCATACATTCCAATGTAAAAGAATAATTCATCAGTTAAACGCTCACAGAGTCTCAGCCACTTAAGGCCTTTGCATTACTGTACAATTGCCCCAAAACCTTCATCTAGAGGCTGCATAGCCATCACATCTTGGGCTCGGTCTTCCTCTGTTGTGTGCAATATGAAACTCACTAAATTGGGGCAATTTTCTGCCACAGTTATCAGTGCTCGAGCTTCATTAGAAAGCTCGGTGCACACATACTTCAATTTTTTAAGCTTTGGGCAACCAGCTGAGGCAGCAACAATGCCTTCTTCAGTAATTCGAAGATGATGAGTCTCAAAATAGACAAAGAGGATGCCAAAACGCAGAGCTTTGTGTCTGTAATGAGTGCACGGCGCAACCTATAAAAATAACATTCTGTCATGCCATGTAATTATTATACATCAAGAAAAGAAATCAAATAAGAAAGGTATTCAATAGAAGGAGAATAGAATATTGAACCACATAGGCACCTTAGCTTCACGCATTGACGAATCAGTTTGTTGAAATCACGTAGAAATTATATTTGAAGGGTTGAATTTCATGGATGTCAAACTCTGGCAAATAGCAGGCAGTGAGTGAGGATCCATCCAAGAGACGAACCCAGACAAGCTCCTAATCGAAGTACACTTGTGTAGAGCATCCTTTAGTCAGTTACAAGTCTCTGGACCTGGACCACCGAAAAAGGACCCAACCCCCAAGTCCACCAACTGAGGAGCTTTAGCTAAAATCTTTTGGAAGAGCATCTACTATTTAACCTCAGACTTGTTAGGACACCAGTCTCTCGAGAGAATCAATGAGAAAAATTTAACGAGACAAGAGTGATGCAGCTGTCCAGGAAACAGAACAGTCCAGCAACCACAGTTTCTTGAAATTCCAATTCTCTTTATCCCTGCATTTGAATGAAAAACGTCATCAACCGACCAAACTATTGAAAGCAAAGGGAAGGGCCTTGACAGATTTTGACATAACCAAACAGCGGGAGCGGATGCACTGCTTATCGATTCATCCAGTTATTAGCATTAGAGATCATTGTCATAAAGTTCAAATCTGAAACAGCAAAACTATGTAGCTGCAATTGGAAGCAAGAGGGCTCAGGGCGAAACTTTGACACCTAATCAATCAAAACCAAAGACTTGAAATCAGGAAAGGATTGAGAAAGTAGGAGGAGGCTCTGATTTGTAATCATCATTCTCTTCAAATGTAACTCGTCGAAATTCTTGACTTTGTTGGAGACTATAGTCTCATGATCAATCCAAGGCTGAACAGAGCCTCCCCATCCCCATGTAGGAAACAAAGGCAAAGTGGAACCAAAAGAATCAGGCCCTCCCTCATGTAACCCTTTCAGGACTAGTGGCATAGCAATTCCCAACGGTGACCTTCCTTCTGCTCAATCTTTCCGCATTGTACCAGCAGTTGCACAAGGGACACCGCATTCCTGTCCTTGTTTGACGTCAAATAAGGGCCAACGCCACCTCCACCACTTCCTCCGGCAAGTAGTTGCACCACCTTTCCACCATAAACCATCTTTTTCCACCATGCACGTTAACTATCAGTATGTGCTGTAGAAGAAAGATATGGCCTTCCATGCAACATACTATCTGTATGTGTTGCACGATGCGTTGTAGAAGAAAGGTATGACCTTTGACGCAACATACTAATAGTACGAGTTATAGAAAAGGTTTTACCTGCAGTATACCATCTGTATGTGTTGTGGAAGAAAGATCTAACCTTCGATGCAACATACTTTCATGACGCGGCATAATATCAGTATGTGTTGTAGTAGAAGAAAGGCTTGACCTTCAATGCATCATACTATAATTAGTATGTGTTTGTCATGAACACGATTAGCCAAAAGACTAAGGTAAAAGGGGCTTGTTGTTGTCCGGTGTTCAAATAATTAAAATAAAAAAGATAATTTTGTTAATATTTGAGATCATGGAATTTAATGTGTGTCCTTAAGGAAATTAATCCTCCTTTTCAGATGGTGTCTGTTCGAAATAACTATTGATGGGAAAAGAAATAATTCGGCCTGGCTTGATAGGCTGCGGGTTCTCTGTCAGATTGCATGAAAAGTTAACTCGGGTTCAACTCGAATTTTAAATAAACTTGGTCTATATCCGAAGCCGAAGCCGAGCCGAGCGACCACGACGGTGCGAGGGAAGATATGTTTATTAGATAGAAGATATGTTTTTAATATACGCATCAACTTTTCTCTTTTCTCTACCAATGTGGACAAAATTTCTTTTACAAAGAAACTTAAAAGAAATTTTTTCAACTTTCTCTTCTCTCCAATTTATTTCCCTTCATTTCCCAATTCACACCAACACTTAATTCCAACAAATGAATTGTTAATTTGGGATATTGGAAAACTTTGTGTGAGACACGGGGCAAGGGATAGCAGTGGTGATATTAAAAGAGAATCAGGTGTTGCAAAAGGGATAGCGAATTATGTTGAAGCTTTGGGGCTGAGTCTGTTAGTCTCTCATCTCTAGTATCTCATCCACTACTAGTTATCTTCTTCTTTTGTTATTCTAAGATATTCCATTAGTATTGTGCACTATTACTTTGTTGCTCCAATTCTCAGTTGTAATTTGGAGTCAGCAAGTATAAAAATATATTATTAGTATGTACTTGACCTTACACAAGGAGCTAGGGTTTAGAATTAGAGAGATATTTGTTCAGTGATATGGGTGTACATATAGGTGGATTTGGTTCCTTTTTCTATTTACCAAATCAAATCAATTTAAAACAAGAAACCAAATCAAATTGATGGAGAGCCGTTCATAATTGAAGATTTCCAACAAAAAATGCCGGAAATTATCTGAAAATAATTGAATTTTCTGACAATCTGTGGAAAGAACGGAAAAAACACCCACGAGAGTTCGTCAATTAAATATACAAAAATAATTATGGAGTCCATGCGATTCTACCACTAGACCACTACTGCGCAAAATAACCAAAGGACTTCCGTAGGATCTCTTTAAAAAATAAAGAAAAAAAACTTCATCAATAAGCTTTGTTTGTTATCTTTCGGGAATAAGTCGGTATTTTTCTCTCAAAAAAATGTATTAATAATGGTTTTCATATATTTATGAATGAGGAAATATGCTGAGAGAGAGAATGGGAAATGTTGGAGCCTAAATTATGAGAGTTGCTATGCAAGTTCAAAGCTAGCAAAACATCTCCTGCATAGCTTAGACGGTATCCAGTTTGTTGCTAGAGTCTAGGAGCAATTTTGTCATGAAAAGAAATTATGGAATATAATTAGTCTTAGTAGAACTTAATACACTGATAGTAAACTGGTATGAGCTGGTACATTGTTCTTCAATGAGTATCAAATTTTCCCTAATTTTTAAACGCAATATTAATTATTGGTCTAAGTATAACTTCAAAGGCAGTTCCGAAAAATTACTAAATTAAGATTTAGTACCTCATAAACACTCATTTATATGACACTGTAATAAACTCATGACGAAAGACAGAATTTGAGTAATTAAGAACAACAAAGCTACAGCTAAGTGAACTACTTTCCTTCAACTTTGTTTGCATCTTTTTTCCATATATAAAGTGTTGCAGTGTTGCTGACTGAGAATGTGTATATATATATACACACACACACACTTCTAGTGCTATTTTCACTTTGATTGAATTATGTTATTTTAGGGTAAGTGGTTGTTGTTATGCTTTACGGTTCAGTGTCTTTTCAAGAGAAATTTTTATTTATGAGGTCTTACAAAGTTTTCTTAAAGATGTGTAAGAATTAAGGGTGGATTTTGCCCGGTTAGATGGAGTACCCTGAAAAATGTAAGACATTTACATATCACATTCATCAGCAAAGGCTTTATCAGTTTCTGATGGGATTAAATGAATCCTATGCAAAGGCAAGTAACCAATTACCCGGTAAAATTGCTGCTACGTGATCAAGAGGTCACAGGTTCGAGCTGTAGAAATAGCTTCTTGCAGAAATATAAGATAAGACCGCGCATAATAAATTCTTATGATCTAGTTCTTCTGTGTATACGGTGCATAGTGAGAGTTTAGTACATCAAACTGCTCTTTTATGAATTTAAAGATCAGAGTCATCATATACATCTTTCGGACCGATAATGTACTCCAAGAGATCAGACACAGTGTTAGCTTTCTGTGATTTTAATTGACAGCATATTTTGTATCTAGAAAGTTCGTTACTGAATACACCGTAAAGTTTAGAGATTTATTGATTTCCTGAAAATCAAAGAAACAAGGAATAGTGTCAACTGGGGGATAAAAATTGGTCAACCTGCCAATTAAATTCTCGTAGTAAATATATATATATATATATCGATATCGATATCGATTATCATTTTGCGAGACTCGTTAGGTAAAGACCACTGTAAGTTTATTAACCACGGGATTTTGCAAAGGATAACACCAATATTAGCTAACCAAGCGGGAAATAAAAGATTTACTTTTAATATTAAAAGACTTGGAAATTTCAGGTTTTATTTAAAATTTTGATTTCAAATATACATGTATGCCCATGAAATAAGATGAGTATTCAGAATAGTCACTTTTCTAATTCTATAAATTAGGTCTTCCTTTATAAAGTGGCCAAAAAAATATGGGCTTTATTATATCCTAAAGTGAATTGTTTGTATTTTCCTAATTTATATACGAAAAATATGTCTTTAAGAAAAGTCAATTCTATCATGCCTCAAAGTTGTTTGTTCTTTAATTATGTCTTCCTATTTTTCTAACAGTAAACTTAAACAATATATGCTTAGTTAATTATTATTCTTAGTTAACTACTACAGTTGGATTAATGAGTTAGATGGCCGTTATTTTCTTAAATCCAATTATTGTACGTGCATGGTTAGATTAATATTAATAAGGATCGAGTTTGTTGTAATTCTTTTTCGTTATAGAGCAATACAATTTCAATTCATTTCCCTTCTTCCTCCATAGCTTGAATCTCGACTTCACAATAACATACTATTTACTTCTAGAGTGGTGTAAATAAAAGAATGAAACAAAAAACTAAGACACCGTTTGGATTAGTTTATTTTAGATATTTTTAAGTTAATTTTTTTTAAAAATATTTTAATGATATTTGGGTAAGATTAAAAAAATACTTTTAAATATATATTTTTAAGTTAAAATGATAAAAATAAGCCAAAACTCATAACTTAGAATAGAGTTAATATCTCAAAAAATCATTCATCTTTAAAAATTTACGTAGCTAAGTCATTAAACTTTATTTTATATCAATAAAACCACTCAATTAGTCTCTAGCTAATTTATAGTGATTACTTGTAGCAGTGACTTTCAAATATACCAATTTTATTTTTAAAATTTTGAAGAATCTACTTCTGAAATTATAATCAAAATTAAATATTTTAATTCTCATACTCAGAGTATCTTCATATAAATTGAGCCAAAATAAAAAGTTACACACCTTTTATCACATTATTCATTCTTAAAAACTCACTTTTCATGAGAAGTCCAAGATTCTACTCCTATATTAATTTGCTACTTTAGCTGAAACTGAAAGACGAATACAACCTTCAAAAGTTGGATCATATATAATACCGCCACTGTAATTATTCAAAACTTCCCCTATTTCTTTACAGGATTTACCTGATACATAATGTTTTTTAAAAAATTACACCAATATATATACTTTTATCTTATAACATCCGGTGACTTACTATATTTGTGTAGTACCACATATATTCCTTCCGTTTCATTTTAATTATTAGATATATTAAAAATAACTATTTCAAAATATTTGTTAGTTTCAAAATTTAAGAAATAACTTGTCATGTTTTTTCAATTCTACCCTTAGTACTTAAAATCATTCTAAAATGTGAAAAAAATTATTATTGTATGATTCTAAAAAGTTAATAGGGTTATATTAGTCAAATTACCATCCCTATTACTTATTTCTTAATGGGTATGCAGATCTTATCCTAGTAATTAAAATGGAATAGAGGGAGTACTAAATATGTATTTTCTCCGGTTTTCATTCTAATTATCAGGCTTATTAAAAATAATTAATCTATAATAATTGTTATTTTAGAAAATCAAGATATAACTAATTATTTGCTTTCACTTTTATACCCACTCAATAAATATAGAGAGAGATAAATGTGGTAAGGTGATCAAAGAAAAATTTATTTCAGAATATCTATCGATACGATTGGAAAAACAGAATCATATCACAGTGTTAACTAGTTTAACAAGATCTAACACTACTAAAAATGACTAAAAAGCAAATTTAAAAAAATCAGTATTAAAAGATGTAAGAAAAAACTGATCTCGAGGTCGGTTTTTTGCACGTATTTTTATTTTATTTTATTTTTAAATCAACATCCAAAAGTCAATTTCTTAGCGCCAAAAATAGAAAAAATGCAAACCAATCTTTTGAGATCGTTTTTTTGAAAAAAAATTAAAAATTGCAAAAAGTAACCTCTCCTAGGCAATTTTTTTCATGAAAATATAAATTTTAAAAGTATAAATAAAAAAAATATAGTCTTGCGCGAATAAACATCAAGGTCTAGTGATACAAATATATCTTACCATAGTGAAGACATGGGTTCAAACCTCAGATCGTTCATTTTATTATTGTAATTTTAAAACCATCCTTCATGAGGTCAGTGTTTTTTGAAAAAAAAAATTTCAGAAAAATCGACATGTGGTGGTCAGAATTTTTTTTGAATACTTTTTCTACGTCTAATTTGAGCAAAAATCAACCTCCTGAGGTCGGTTTTCTAAATCAATTTTTGATATTTTTTAGTAGTGTAATAAATTCAAGAAGAAGTGATGATCTATCAAGTGTTATTGGCTAGAATTTTCAATTTATATATATATATATAATGAAGTTTGAGGCTAATGACTCAACTTTATTATTAGCTTTTGTATTTTTGCATTATCTAAACATCCTTATTTGTAATATCACCATAGCGTGTATCATGATAAAATCCGTGATAATCATACAATACTTATTTTCTTTAGTGATATTTTCAAAAATATATATTTCAACATGAAATATTACATCTACATAGCCATAATTTTAATTTACACTCGCATAGCTAAAGAAAAATTTCGCAAAAGTGTTTATACATACGGTAAACAACTTTATACAATAATATACAACTTTATATAATATTATAGAACTTTATACAATATTATACATTCACTGTATACAATATATTAACTTTATATAAAAATATACAAAAATAAATAATAATGTATAAAAGTATTTATACACACTTTTACATGATAATATATATATATATATATTATATATATATATATATATATATATATATATATATATTTATTTATTTTGAAAAACCATCACCATTAGGTTGTGTACCTATGATTTGGGGGTTTTAGCTAGAACTCAGCGATGTTAGATAAACGAAGAGGTTGACTTGAGGGGGACATGGTACCTTACCTCAGGTCTACAAAAAATAGAGTGCACAAGTGCCTTTATAGGAAGGAATTAGCCTGTACAGAGTTCCTTCCTAAGGACTATACAAAATTTAACTAACAAAAAAAATTATATTTCTCATATCGCCTTCTAAAGCTTGGGAACTGCCACATATCTAGATGTAGCAGTCTTTTAGCCCTTCTCGGAAGATCCTGGTAGGAGAGGTATAATTCTCTTATGTTTGAGGTAGTGGCCTGCTTTGCTGGAAATTCGCCACTTGATTGGCTTCCCTAAAGCAGTGAGATATGTGTGCATTGGTCCCTGTTAACTTCTTAGCCATTTCCTTCACCATATACTTGAGCTTCAAGTTGTCGGTACCCCCTATTCTGATCATATTAGTTATCACAAGGGAATCCAACTTTATATCCACGTTGATGAAGTTATTCTGAATACACCAATTGATCCCAAAGTTCGCAACCATAAGTTCAGCGTTATTATTGCTTTGACATATGCTGTGGTTAGAGAAAGCCATAATAAACCTTCCCTGGTCATCCCTCAACACTCCTCCAATGCCAGCCCTCCCAGTAGCCACATCATAACTACCATCAATGTTTAATTTAATTCTCCTTGGATCTGAAAATTTCCAACATATCGTAGAGCATTTAAGAACAGGTTGGAGTCTGTATATTTTGCCGCAGATGTCTGGCCAATTTCCATAGATATCAATGCCGGGAAAGGTATTGTTAACAACAGCCTTAATGTTCCATGTACATTGCTTCATCATATGGAAAGGATAGAGCTTCTTGCTGTTGCCATATTTACACGCAGCCCAATTTTTCCAAATCTCCCAACAAATAATGACAAGAATAGCTTGGAGTAAAAGTTTGTGGATATTATTTATGGATTTCATCTTCCACCACTTTGTTAAAACACTTCTTATAGGGCTGATGTTGTGATTAATACCAAGCTGTGCTCCCATGTTTCCCCACAAATAATGTGCAACTGTCCCTTCAATAAAAGTATGTTGAATGGAGTCTCTTTTCGTGACAAAGCAGCACCTACAGTCCATGTCATCCCCATTACCAAACTTTGTCAAAGCTTCTTGAAAGGGGAGTTTGCCAAAATATACTTTCCAAGTAGTGAAGGAAAACTTGAGAGGAATAGCTTTATGCCAAATTTTGAAGATGTTGTTATTCTTTGGTCTCTTTTTCCTGATCAATTCCCAGACGCTGCTGTTAGAGAAATAACCATCCTCTGATTTCTCCCAAACAGCGTAATCATCACTATCTTCCTGTCCAATATCAATGGTTGTGATATGTAAGGCCACTTGATCAGGAAGAGTGTTATACAGTTTTTGGATGTTCCAGGAGTTATTGATCATGAAGTCCTTCGCCATTGCTTTGGAGTTCCTGTTGGTTATGTAGCTCGGATACATGTTAGCAAGAGCGCCAATATTCATCCAATTGTCCCACCAAAAACTACACTTCCCATTGTTAATCTTCCAAGTAATGTATTTCTCTCCTTTATCCCTTGCAAGGAGAAGAAACTTCCATGATTGAGAATTCCCTGAGATCCATTTCTTATCAACTGGGTGCTTAATGGAGCAGTATTTAGCCTTAAGAAAATCTGCCTAAATTGACTTCTCAGTTCTGAAATGCCACCACCTTTTCATGTTGAGAGTTTCCGCTATATCTTGCAATCCTCTTATGCCAATACCAGCTTCATTCTTGGGAAAGCATAACTTGTCCCAGGCACTCCAATTGTATTTGTTCTTGCCATCTTTGGTTCCCCAAAAAAAATTTGCAATATGCTTCTCTATGCTTTCCATAGTACCTGCAGGAGGGTTAATGGCAGACAAAGTGTATATAGGAAGAGATAGGATGACACTATTAATGAGGATCTGTCTTCCTCCACTAGAGAGCATGTTACCTTGCCATCCATTAAGTCTCTTAATAATCTTGGAAATCATATCATCAAATAAACACAATTTCTTTTTTTCTATATAAATAGGGTATCCCAAATAGTTAAAAGGAAAACTTTTGTCCATGAAATCAGTACAAGTTTTAATTCTATTGATTCTATATGCACAGGTTTTAGGACCAGTGAGGAAAAAACTCTTACCTTTGTTAACCATTTGACCAGAGGCATTTTCATATCTCTTAATGATCTTCATGATAAGTTTAATAGACCTGGAGTTGCCACTACTAAAAATGACTATGTCATCAGCGTAAGCAAGGTGAGTGATTATGGGGCCTTTTTTATGCATTGAGAAAGGAGTGAATTGATGGTTATTGATCAGACCATTGAGGGACCTAGAAAGCGGGATGGGGAGATGGGATCACCTTGTTTCAAACCTTGAGAGGAAGTAAAGAAGCCTTGTCTATTGCCATTTACGATAATAGAATACCACACGTTAGAGATACCTCTTCAAACCAAATCAATCCACTTATCACTGAAGCCAATATCCAGAACTTTAACTAAAAAGGTCCAGGACAGCCTATCATAGGCTTTAGCCATGTCAATCTTTAAAACAACATTCCCACCTTTGTTTTTGCCAGAAATACCATGACTCTTGGGTGAGCATGACATTGTCAGTAATCATTCTTCCATAAATAAAGCCAGATTGGTTTCAAAGATAATGGAGGGCAATAGAGGATTGAGCCTATTAGCCATAATTTTGAAAATGATTTTATTTGTAAGACTAATAGGCCTAAAATCAGCAAAGGTAGAGGGAGCCTCTGTTTTAGGAATCAAAGTAAGACAGGTGTGTGAAAAAAATTTGGTAAGCTTTTTACCGTTGAAAAAAGCTTGAACAAAGGCAACAATGTCTTTTTTAATAATGTTCCAGCAAGATTGGAAAAATGTACCATTAAAATCATCCGGGCCTGCCGAACTGTTAGTGTCAATGTTGAATACAGCTTGTCTGATCTCTTCCTCCAGAGGTAACTTAGTGAGAGCTTCATTATCCGCATCAGTGATGATCCTTGGGATGCATTGTAAAAGTCTGCTGTCCCCGTCTTGAAGGTTGAGATTAAACTACTTGCTAAAATATTTCACAACTTCTTATTGATGTTTTCTTCTTTCTGAATCCATTTCCCTTCTGGATTTTTGATCCTGTAGATCTGGAGTTTCCTCCTCCTATTTCTTAAAACACTATGAAAGTATTTAGTGTTTCTCTCACCATCATTAAACCACTTAAGCTTGGTTTTCTGCTTCAGCATTGAATCTTCTATATCAAACCATTTGGTGTAATCTGCATAGCCTTTATTGAGATTTTCTCTGCTATGGCAGTCATTATGCTCTATGTCCTGATTCTCCAGGATCTCCATTCTGGCTTCCCATAATGCACCTGATCAAGGCAATTCCAATATTATTCTTAGACCATATGCTGAGAGTCTTAATCTTTTTAGTTTGCTTTGGAGTACCCACATAGGGTTGCCAACAACATTCTCTTCCCAAGATTTCTGCACAATCTCGAGAAAATCTTTCTGCTTAGTCCAAAAATTGAGAAATTTGAAATACTTGATGTGATTCCCATCAGAGTTATAACATTTCAGAAGGATTGGTCTGTGATCAGATCAAGTTCTCGCAAGATAATGTCTTACAGAATTATTCTGGAAAAGTTGTGCCCATTCATCATTGATAAAGATTCTGTCTAACCCTTTCCACACTCTTTTAGCAGGAGGAAAATTGTTACACCAAGTGAATTTCGGGCCAGTGAAGCCTATGTCATTCAGGCCACTAGCTTCCATGCAGTTAGTAAAATCTCTACTCTTGCGAATCCTGTGAGGTCTTCCCCCTAGCTTTTCCTCTGGCTCCATGATCACATTAAAGTCCCCTCCCATACACCAGGGGCCATCAATATGATTGTTCATGTCAATAATGCTTTCCCACAAATCTTCCCTTTCGACCGGCGTGCATTTAGCATAAACACCAATAACATAGACCCCTCTATCAGTGGGGGAGTTCTTGAGATTAAGAGTAATTTGTTGGTCATTGTTGACCAAAATTCTGGTAAAGTCATTGTCCTTCCAAAAACATCAAATTTGTCCATTGGTATTCACCTCACAGTGGTGAAATTCCAAATAGTTCTTGTAGCCATTTATCTTGTTCATATCACAAAAAGGCTCTGATAAATCTAAGATTATGGGAAATTAAGAAGCAGCACCAATAAATTACAGTCATCAATTTATTAAAATTTTCAATAAATTCAAAATTCATTTGTGAGTTTCAAACTTTTAAAATTTCAGCAATAAAGCTTTAAATTTTTTAATTTAATTCATCTAATAATTAATATTTAATTTCATAACTAAGAAAAAAAAAATTTACACAGATTTGAATATAAAATTATAAAAAAAAAATAAAAGAAAGAAGCAACAAAAAAACGACGGAAGAAGGAAGAAAGAAGAAGCAGAAAAAAGCAATTAAAAAAAGAAGAACGAAAGGCAGAAGAAAAGACAGAGAAAAAAATAACAGCCAAAAAGGCAACAGAAAAAGGAAAAGAACGAAAGAAGAATAAAGAAGCAAAAAAAAGTAAATTAGCAAAGAAATTAGGCTGAAAAAATAATAAATTAAAAATAAATTAAAATAAATAATTATTTTATCCAAAATATCATAAGGATAATTTTCTCTTTTCTTTATACTTGATAATTAGTAAATGTTCATTACTTCATTAGAAAAGTAAGACCTACACACCCCTTCTTCCCCGCTCTCTCCAAGCACGCTTGTATTTTTTTCTTTGAGGTTTTCTATTTCAAAAAAATTATTTAATAGAAAACTAGTTGGACACGCTTTCTAGTGAATATGCTTAAGGAAAAAATAATTGGAGGAAGTAATAAATCTAATACTCCCTTTATTTTTGTTTGATAATTATGTTAAAATAGATTTCACTTTTACTTATTCAATTTAAAAAATTAAGAGATAATATCATTTAATTTTTGATTCATCCTTATTATTAATTTAGTTATTTCCTAGTTGATTTCTCAAAATACTAAATTTCTTATATTCAAAAGAATGGTATAATAAAATTAGCATTCTACTCTATCTCTTTACTTTTACTTGTTCAGTATTCTAAAAATAAATTTTTACATTTACTTGTTACTTCTTATCATAACAAATAATGAAAATTATTTTATTTTTTTTGCTATTTTATCCTTAATATCAATTGCTTATTCTCCAAATCATTTTTCATGTCCTACGGCTATAATGTTCATATTAATTATTATTTCTCAAGAGATACGTAAAGTCTAAAGTGAATGAAGGACGTATTTATAACTTCGGGTGTTAAATTAATACCTACAATAGACTTAATAATTTTTTTTAAAAAAAAATTATGTAAAGTTTTTTTGAAATAGAGAGTATATTTATTTACTACTATATAATTGATCAGCACCTATAAGTCACTTGTATAATTTAGTTTCTTAAGTAAGTTCTATCTGTTGCTAGTCCGAACCGGTGAACAAATGCTAAACTTCACCATCTTTGACTGGGACACGTGTGTTATAACCGAATGCACCGCTCGTTATTCCGTTTCCGATCGAACAAACCAAACAAAAATTAGAATTTCAAAAAAAAAAAAAAAGAAAAGAAGAAATAATTCTTACAAGAAAGAAAGAGAGAAATTTCTAAATTATATATTACTTCAACTTCGATCTTTTTCCGTTATGAGAAAGATTACAACACATATGGCACATTACTATTACAGGTATACAGTATATCATGACTTATTTTTTTCTTATTTCAAAAACATAAAAATAAAAGAAAGAAACAAAGAGCTCTAGCTTTTTTTATGGATAAAGTAAATTAAGCTACTACTAATATTAGATTTTTTTTGTTTTTTTTTTTTAAATAAAGGATATGATGCATGCGATACTAGCTAGATGACAAATATCGGTGGTTTCACATGGTCCCTGGCGGTGCAAGGGAGAGCTCAAGACTAATAGGCTCGGCACTGGTGGTTGGTAGCTGATTCTGGACCCCAGACCCACTGCCGCCGTCGATAAAGCTACGGCTAATGAAATCCACAGTCTCTTTTTGGATTCTGGCCGGATCCCGACGTATCACTCCATCTCTCGTCAAACCCTTATTACCGCCTCCGGGTTTGTAAGAGCTCGACCCGATAGCGCAGGTCTTGTTGGAATTATTATTATTATCACTTCCATTCTTAGGATTGAGCTTTTTGAGAAAATCATTAGCATTATTGAGGTTATGCTCAGTTGTCAGAGGAAAATTAGTTACCGCCCTGTGGCCGCGATACAGCCTCGCCGCCTTATCGTAAGCCCTAGCAGCTTCCACCGCCGTATCAAAAGTCCCGAGCCAGACACGTTGCTTCTGGCCGGGATTTCTGATCTCAGCCGCGTACCTCCCCCATGGCCTCTTCCTCACACCCCTATAATGCACCTCTTTTGGGGGAATCGCCACCGTCACCGCCGAGTCGTCGTTTCCCTTTCGCGCCATCTGAAAGAAAACGCTGGGAATTTTTCTGTGTGTATATATAGAGAGAGAAGGAGAATCAGTGAGAGAAAAAGGAAGAAGGGGAGTGGTTTATATAGTCGTCTCTAAGAGGGGTTTCTGTGGTCCACTTGATCACGTGGCATTTTGAGTTTAGTTGACGGCATTTTCATTCTTCTTTTGTAAATACGTGGGGAGTGGTACATACACATTTTGTACTGCCTACTGTTTATGAAACTGCATGTCCTATTGTCGTTTTCCATTTTCCATTTTCCATAAAATAGAAATCTAAAGTCTTTTTTACCTTTTGTTCTTTTTACCCCCTTTGTTTAAAAAATAAAATAAAATAACTCAACTTATGAAAATATGAAGATCAAAATATATTTTCAAATCATAGAATATTTTTGTTTGCGCCGGCGGATAATGTATTATATTAACAATAAGTATAATTATTATTTTAATTGATGCAAATTACGTATTGTACACGACAAATATAACCGTTATTTAAGTTTAATAAAAAGTAACATGCGTCATTTTGCATCATCATGTAATCGTTAGATCATATTTTTAAAAAATAATGCACGTGTCTATATAATTTACCAATCATCAAAAAGCCGTGATTATTTTAATAACTTGATATAATGTACATAAATTATAAATTATTTGTGCGTTATTTGATTTTAAAAAGTTTAGGAATAATTCAACGGCCATAAAAACTTTATTTCTATAAATAAAAGTTTTAGGATTAAATAAAATAAGACGCTTTAAAAGGTTTTACAACTATTAATAGAAAAGTGTTGAAGAATGAAAAAAGTTCTACATCAGTAGTTAAGAGATGAGTGTACTCTTTATATGGATTTAGGCAACCTCCCCTCACAAGCTAGCTTTTGGGGTTGAGTTAAGCCCAAGATCTATTTCTTTACTTGGTATCAGAGCCATGGGCTGTAACACTGAGCAATTGAAGAATTTGTAGAAGAGAGAATGCAAAGAACGACTAGTAGTCGACTGAAGATTTGAGATCGAGATCTGCGATCAAGTTATTTTTTGTTTTGATAGCTCCTGTAAATCCGTTTTTCTTGTGAGTTTGTTTTTTTCGCCGCTGGAGATCATCGGGAATAGCGCATGCAACTGGTTCATTGGAGCCGTCAATTTCAGAGCAAATTGCAAGTTTCACCGATATTCATCCCAGAAGCCCACCGTATCTTCATCCATCTGATACTCCAGGTAGTGTTCTTATCTCACAGCAATTGACAGGGATTGAAAATTACACTGGTTGGAGCAATTCCATGAGAATAGCTTTGTTAGCTAAGAATAAAATAGCCTTTATTGATGGAAAATGTCGAAAGGAGTAGTATAAAGGAGATCTGGAGTATGAATGGGAGTGATGTAATGCTTTTGTTTTATCGTGGATAATCAATTCAGTTTCGAAGGAGTTAGAGAATGGTTTAATGTTTTCTTCAAATACACATGATGTATGGTAAGATCTGAAAGAGAGATTTATAAAAGGGATTTAGCAAAGATTTATCATCTCCATTGGGAAATTTGCACCATAAGTCAGGGTGCTCATTCTGTTTCTGAATATTTTTCGAAGCTAAGGAATTTCTGGGATGAGTATGTATCTTTAGTTCCCCTGCCAGGTTGTGATTGTAACAAGTACAAAGAATATGCAGAACTCATGGAACGACAAAAACGTATGCAACTTTTGATGGGGTTAAACGAAGCTTTTGCCCAATTCAGAAGTCAAATTCTCATGACAGTTCCTAGTCCTACACTAAATCAGGCATACAATATGATCATGCAAGATGAGAGCCAGCGAGTACAGTCTAACATGATATCTAGCTCTATTTTGCCCTTGCAAAAATTAGATATTCGTGATCCTATTGCTTTTGCATCTATGAAGAATGATAAATTCAAAAAATCAAGTGATTTGTACTGTGATCATTGTCACCTCAGAAATCATACCAGAGATTTTTGTTACAAATTAATTGGTTACCCTCATGATCATAAGTTTGGAAAGAAGAAAGCATCTGACAAAAATGAGAAGGGGCACAATTTTGGAGGTGATAAAGCACAAAGGTTCTCAGGCAATAGGAGACATCAAGAAAACAATATGCATTTTGCAGATGAAGGTTTGGAAACTGGGACTAACACTTTGGCCATGAATAACACTACTTCTGCTTCTTTTGTCGCTTTATTCACACCTGCTCAATATCAACATATCATGAAGTTGCTGAATAATGATACTCCTCCACAAGAAAGTGCAGCTAACATGACAGGTATATCTTCTCCTAGTACTATTCCTAAATCGCCTAGTTGTTTTCCTGCAGGTTCAACAACATCTCAATGGGTGGTTGACATTGGTGCTACTAATCACATGGTTTCTTGTTTGGATTCATTGCTTTAGTCAACTCCTATTATTTCTCATTCTAGCATAGTGCACCTTCCAAATGGAAAGACCACTGATGTCACACATATTGGCTTAGTGCTTCTATTTGGTGACATTGTGTTGCATAATGTCCTTCATGTGCCTTATTTTGACTTTAATCTTTTATCCATATCCAAGCTCACTAAGGAATTACAATGGTGTGCTTCTTTTTATCCTCATTTCTACCTCTTTCAGGACCTCTGCACTGGCAAGGTGAGGGGGATTGGTAAAGAGAAGGAAGGACTCTATATACTTCCATCTACCATGAAGCCCTTACATGTTGATGCTTTTCACACTACTTCCTCCTCCTCTACTTTAACAGACTCCTCTCTTTGGCATCTCAGACTTGGACATGGTCCAGTTCTTGTTTTCCAGAAGATTCCATTATTGCAGCCTCTTTTTCACAATAAGGAGAACATTCCTCGTTCAATATGTCCACTAGCTAGACAAACTAGATTTTCTTTTCCATCTAGTACTAAGAAAACTGTCTCTATATTTGAGCTGCTTCACATGGATGTTTGGGGTTTGTACAGACAATGTATTTAGCATGGGCATAGATATTTTTTGACCATTGTGGATGATTACTCTAGAATAACTTGAATTTATCTTTTAAGAATGAAAAGTGATGTTGCTGCTTGTATCACTTCTTTCTTTGCTCTTATAAGGACTCAATTTTCTGCATCTGTCAAGACTGTTAGATCAGACAATGGTCTTGAATTTCTTAATTCTCAATGCAGTTCCTTTTTTTCTTCTCTTGGTATTATGCATCAAAGTACTTGTGTGCATACTCCTCAGCAAAATGGCATTGCTGAAAGAAAACACAGACATCTCCTTGAAATGGCAAGAGATTTCAAGCTCATGTACCATTAAAGTTTTGAGGTGACTGTGTACTTACTGCCACTTTTCTTATTAATAGATTGTCATTTTATTAGGGAAAGATTGCAAGAAGGGCTCATCACAACCTCATACGTTGCTAGCAAAGAACAGTTGGCAGATATTTTTACTAAAACACTGGGAAAACAGCTACACAACGATATATTGTTCAATTTGGGAATGATTGATATCTTTCATCACCCAACTTGAGAGGGAGTGTAGAGTTTAGTGATAGCTGACATTACTTGTACATTGCACTGTTAGCATTGAGTGATTGTACATAGTTAGTTGAGGTTAGTACAAATTAGTTAGTTTGTTAATAGTAATTAAAGAGTTAGTTACAGTTGATGTATAAATACCGTATTAGGCAATCATATGAATTTTAAGTCGGTTTAATTTTTTACAAATCTCTTCTCTATTCTTTTTCCAAGTTAGTCCAAACATGCTCAATGGTGCTAGATCATCTTCTTCAATATGATATCAGAGGAGGACCCATCTCACCCGATGTTGAGCCCCCAAATTAAAATGGCCCACGCATCAGATGTTCAGCCCTAGCGTGAGGTGGGGTGTTGAAGAATGAAAAAAGTCCTACATCGGTAGTTAAGAGATGGGTAGACTCTTTATATGAACTTAGGCAATCCTCCCCTCACAAGCTAGCTTTTGGGGTTGAATTAGGCCCAAGATACATTTCTTTACAAAAGGAAATACATTACTTATCATTTTTACAAATGATGAAATAGTGATAATTTAGTCGGAATTCCTAAAACCCACAACAAAGAAGTTCTTAAGAATGCATAATTTAGTTTAACATAAACAATTTTGTATTGATATGTTTATAATTTAAACAATTTTGTATTAATACACAGAAAAAAAAAACTATATTGATGATGATACAAGCATGAGGTGATAATATTCAATAGCTATTTATAATAGTTATCCAAAAATCCATATTGGCAAAAACATATTATTGAGTGTTTGACTAATGGGTAGTTATTAGTTACTAGTTAACCTTAAAAGCTAAATTTACGTGAATTTTGACTTGGGCACTCTTCTCTTTTAGGGTCCACTTGGGTTAATTTCCAAAAATGTTTTGATTAATCATATAACAAAACTGCATAAAAAATAAACGGAGTATTTGTTTAGCTCGTTAGATTGTAAATTACTTGCAAATTAATTAACCTAATTATAAAACTAAAAACTTCTAAGGTTAAATAAAATAAGACGTTTCCAAATTTTTACATGATATATTGTTAGAGGTGTTGGGCTTGTGGAGGCCTGATTAATTAGGCCCGTTAGAAACCCTAATAACCCTAATCTATTTCTATAAATAGATAGCTTGTACTTGTAATCTATACACCACAAGAGAGAGAGTAATAAATTCCTCCTAATTGCAGTTGTGGACTAGGTCGTGAGACCGAACCACGTAAATTCTTGTGTGTCGTTTGTGTTCCGTTTTTCTCTATTTTCTCGCAGTTAATTTGTGTGTGTGTGTGTTTATTGTTGTTATTCCGTTGTCCTTACAATTGGTATCAGAGCGAGGTTATACACACGAAAAAAATTAGCGAGAAGACCAAAAAAAAAAATTTTTTTTGGAGAAAGGGAGAGAGCAGCAGCAGCGCAACCCAGATCAAGCAGCCGTCGCTGCTGCCAGTTGCGAACCAGTCCGACCGAAAGAAAAAAAAATAGAAACCAGTCGTGCAGGTCTCCGTTCAGCCGTTCAGTCGCACCGTCGCCGTCACGAGCATCAAATCTGAACAGCCTCGAGCGCGCAGCACCGGAGAAACAGAAACTCGCAGTCGCCGGCAGGTACTGTTCACCGGCAGAAAGTTTTCAATTGTTTTTTTTTGTTGTTGTTGTTGGTCCGAGTTGCTTTGTTGGTGCGTATTTGTTTTGTCATTGAATTTCTGACGAAGTTACCAAGATCTGAGATGAGAGAGCAGCAGCAGCGCAACCCAGATCAAGCAGCCGTCGCTGCTGCCAGTTGCGATTCAGATCGAGCAAGAAAAAAAAACAGAAACCAGTCGTGCAGGTCTCCGTTCAGCCGTTCAGTCGCACCGTCGCCGTCACGAGCAGCAGATCTGAACAGCCTCGAGCGCGCAGCACCGGAGAAAGAGAAACTCGCAGTCGCCGGCAGGTACTGTTCACCGGCAGAAAGTTTTCAATTGGTTTTTTTTTGTTGTTGTTGGTCCGAGTTGCTTTGTTGGTGCGTATTTGTTTTGTCATTGAATTTCTGACGAAGTTACCAAGATCTGAGATCAGTTGTACCGGGTACCTCATCTAGTCGTTTGAGATGGCAGAAGATGGGAAGTATCGAGTTGAAAAGTTTGATGGTGCAGATTTCAGTTGGTGGAAAATGCAAATTGAGGATTTGCTGGTTCAGAAGGAGTTTGACATGGTATTGGGTGACAAGCCAGAAAAGATGTCTGATGCAGAGTGGGCAGGTTTGGATCGGAAAGCCATGGTGGTTATTCGACTCTCGTTGACCAAGAATGTTGCGTTTAACATTCTGAAGGAGAAGACAGCGAAAGGTGTCATGGAAGCGTTGTCTAACATGTACGAGAAGCCATCTGCAGCAAACAAGGTCTTTCTGATTAGAGAATTGGTGAACACAAAAATGAAGGAAGGCAGTTTAGTTACCGAGCACATAAATACAATGAATTCAATCTTAGCCAGACTTATGTCAGTGGGCATTAAGTTCGATGATGAAGTTCAAGCCTTACTACTGCTATCGTCATTACCTGACAGTTGGTCCGGAACGGTTACAGCAGTTACCAGTTCAGCGGGACCTGATGGATTCACTTTTGAGAAGATTCGTGATCTCATTCTAGGCGAGGATGTCAGAAGAAGGAGTTCTGGGGAATCATCGAGTGAATTGCTAAATGTCAGCAGAGGAAGGAGAAATAGCAGAGGTAGTGGGAGCAGGAACAGAAGAAGGAGTCAGTCGAAGACTCAGGATCGCTCAGATGTAACGTGTTGGACGTGCAAGGAGGTGGGGCATTTCAGGAATCAATGCCCGAATAATAAAAAAGTTAACATTGCAGGAGACTATGCTCATAATGATCTCTTGATATGTAGCGTGGAGAGCAGTGTGGATTCCTGGGTCATCGATTCTGGTGCTTCATTTCATGCTACCCACAGCAGTGAAGCATTGCAGAATCTGAAAGAAGGGGATTTTGAAAAGGTAAGACTAGCAAACAATAAAGTTCTTGATGTAACGGGCATGGGTGACATGATTCTGAAAACTTCAGTCGGTTCGTGGACTTTAAAGGATGTCCGAGTGATTCCAAGCTTGAAGAAACGGTTGATTTCTGTTGGGCAGTTGGATGATGAGGGACACGATGTTAAGTTCGGAAACGGGCAGTGGAAGGTGATGAAGGGGAACTTGGTCATAGCTCGAGGAAAGAAACGGAGTTCGCTGTATATGGTCTATTTACCATCTGAGGGAGTGACTGTCCCAGATCAGAAGAGAAACAAAATCCGATTCACAGAGTCTCGTGGGCATAAGAAGGTTCATTTTGCAGGAGATAAACCCAGAGCCACAGGTCAGATTCAGGTTGAACGTGCTTGGAAAGGTTCAGGTAAACCAGTCAGGGGTTCTCGTGGCAGTGGGAGCATCGGCAGTCAGCCAGTTAAAACTTCAGCCAGAGTTACCAGACAGTGGGTTAAGAGAACCAGTGTTCCAGCTGTCAAAGTCTCTCCGGATGATTACCTGCTAACTATGGAGAGTGTTGTTTGTTCTCAGAGTATCCCAGGATTCGGCAGTTCGTGCAAGTGGGAGTCGGTAGGGACAGAGGACGAGTCAGGGGCAGTTTTAGCCGTGACTGATGTTGGAGCTTGGGGAAGCTTCAACGGGCCTTCAGGTTAACTGATGAAAAGGCCGCTGCAACCAGGAAGATGAGGAGGAGATTACTAGATGTACAAGTGCTCACAGTGGATGGCAGTTGAAGATTATCATGCCTCCAAGTGGGAGATTGTTGGGCTTGTGGAGGCCTGATTAATTAGGCCCGTTAGAAACCCTAATAACCCTAATCTATTTCTATAAATAGATAGCTTGTACTTGTAATCTATACACCACAAGAGAGAGAGTAATAAAATTCCTCCTAGTTGCAGTTATGGACTAGGTCGTGAGACCGAACCACGTAAATTCTTGTGTGTCGTTTGTGTTCCGTTTTTCTCTATTTTCTCGCAGTTAATTTGTGTGTGTGTGTTTATTGTTGTTATTCAGCTGTCCTTACAAGAGGTGACAACAATTACTTATCAAGGACAATATCGAAGAGAAGATAATCCTTTTTTTTTAAACTCCTAAAAATCACAACCGAAAAATACTTTAGCAATGCTTAATAAATTAGGACAACATGTATATAAACAATTTTCAATGGATATGCTTTGCAGTTTATGACAATGAAAATTTTTATATATTGATCACGTTCAAAATTCATTCTAAAAAGATATGCGATTATGATAAATATTTGATTTTAAAGTTAGAAATTGAATGTCACAAAAAATGAAATTAGTTATAATAGTTCAAAATCAATAAAAAATAACTTCGAATAATTTTATGAGTTATGAAGATTAAGATTTCTATTTGAAATTATCCAACTAATAAATATTTATAGTTGAAAAATTATCAACTAATGAGGATGAAGTGGGGAAACAAGATTAAGGAGGCCCAGAGTTATGATTTCCTCAATTATGAATTTTTTTCCTTGCAATGTTAGCTATAATCTAATTGATTTATTCTCTACTAACCGTGAGCACTCTACTTACCATGATTCTCTCTCGACCAATCACCACAATCTACTAGATGTATTCTTTCGAACAACTCTAGCTAGCAATTTCTCATAGCTCACTATGACTACGCCAAAACTTGGTTATCTCTAATCTCGCTTTTGAATCCGTGGTTGATCTCTCATATACCTAAGGAGTGACGTTGTTCAATAATTACCTAAATATACATTCTCGCTCAAGCAACACATAATAAATAGTCATAATTAATTGAGAACTCTTCAATTAACTAAATAAGCATGTAGTTCAGTAAGTAAAGAATTAAATGACTCAATTATATCAAAAGCATATATATCAAGAATTTATCCAACAAAAAGTTTCATTAAAATTTTGGAAAAATAATCTGACTACTCATAATATTGTTTAAGAACAAAGCATAGAATTTCATAACGACAAAGTAAGAAAATGAAAGAAATAAAACTCTAAGCTGAATTTCCGTTACTTCCGCTCCTTGTTGTGCTCTTGCCTTTGAAAGTCGTGTGTTGTCCCCAAAAATGATGTGTTTTTCTTCCTCCAAAAATAACGCGTATTTAGGGGTTTATATATGATCTAGGTTTTGTAGAAGATATTCAAACAGAGAAAGATATACAATACACAGGCTTGGCCCTAAACCCCAATATAGAATATGTCGCATAGATCAAGACACTAGATTTTTCCTTTTCTTTACTTGTTAGTTCGTCCTAAAGGCTATCCATCATTAGAAAAAATCCAAACTAAGAAATAATCTACCTATAAATAAAAATTACATATTACTATCCGATTCAAAAAGTCATCCCTCGAAACAAAACAAGGTCATAAGAAAATCCAAGGGAGATTATTAGTTATTATTAAGATTGAGTTCAGAGTATCTCCCTACCCCATATTTAAAATTGTGTATTACGCTCAATACATGCTATATATAATAAGAGAGGTGGAAGAAATTCTCCCAAGCATGATCGTTTATGAAGAAACCCACACTTAGTTTCGACCATCTCACTCGCTTTTTGCATCCTTCAAATGAATGATATAATTTATTTGTATGATTAGTCACCGGTAGCACAACCTATAAGCTAAGTAGCTCCTCAATGTGAGACAATTTTTTACTCCACAATAGTGTTCATTGAGGAATATTTGGGCTTAAAGGGTGATCCTTTTCATTGTGTAAAAATGATTAGAATTCGAACACGTCGCGCTTTACTATGAATTGCTTCATATTGTCATATAAAACAAAATAACATTACAAAAAAAATAATAAAAATGAAAATAAAAAATAGAAGAAAACGACAAAGCCCAGTTGCCTCCCTAACAAGCGCCTAATTTAGCGTCACGGAACGACGGAAATCACTTTTTGCCTCCACCTCAATCTTATGAGTTGGATCTCTAGCTTTGATTCCGCTTTATGATTATGTTCATTGGGCAGTACAAATTGTTGCGAGCCAAAAATCAAATAATTTCTTATGCACTTATTAGCTTTCATTTCCAGAGTGTCTCCTTTCCTAGGCGGTCTTGAAAATTTCAGAATACAAGACTCATCTACCTCTTCTCTTGATTTTCTTTTTATGTTCATAAGGATCCATTCTCAATTCACCATCCGAACACAATGTAGAGAAGTATTTGGAATGAGATCCAATGCCTCAAACACACACACACATATAAACTTAATTCAAGACTCTCAACATCAATCACACTAGACCAACTAAATTTTTATCCTCAATGTCCTTTGTTGACTCTAGTATTACTTCTTCAACATCAGTATCCTCAAATTCTAGTTGGTTAGGTTATTGGTGTTCCATTCTAATTAAACTCCCGCTTTAGGACCTCAAGTTCTACCTCTAATTCATAATTTTTCTTGGCTACTATCCATAATATTAGTTTGTCGAATATTTAAAGCTTTAACTAATTGACTCATTTGAGCTTCCAAGTTGCAAAATAGTTGCCTCTTGTCTTTGGATCTGTATATGTTTCTCATCGTCTTGCTTCACAGGACGCTTTAACATCTATCTAATATCTTTCGGGTTAGTTTCCCTTGTTTCTTTGTTAACATTAACTTCACTAGAAAAAATATAACCATCAAAATAAGAGGGTAGGAGAAGGAGATGCTTAACCTCTCTCCCTGTATCTCTCTCCTCTCTCTCCTCTCTCTCTCTGCCCTTTCTCTTTGTCTCATCTTTCTCTCCTTCTCTGTATACTGCATTTTCATCCCTCTTTGCATTTTGTATTTTCATCCTTCTCTCTTTGTATTTCTATATTTTTTGAGGTATCAGACAACTATATTTGTTGTATTCATACATGCATTTAGGTTGTATCCTCTCTCCCTCCCCCCTCGATATTCTATATGTCCACACCTCTTTTTATATTTCTATATTTTTGAGGTGTCAGGTGACTATTTGTTCTATTCATATGTGCATTTAGGTTGTATCGACAAATACATATTTTATCAACAATACAGACTCTATCAACGAATACAATTTGCGTGTATACAAAGATATTAACAACAAAAAAATATGAGGAATTGTATTCATTCTCTCTAATTGCACTTGTACTCATTCGTTCTTCTATCACTTGTAATCCTACACACATTTAGGTTGTATCGACGATACAGTCCGCGTGTATACAAAGATATCAAACAATAAAAAATACAAGGGACTGGCTATATTCATTCACTCTTGTATCACTTGTATTTATTCTTTCTCATATCACTTGTATTCATTCATCTTATATCACTTGTATTCATTCGCTCTAATTTCACTTGTATTCATACACGCATATTCATTCATCTTACATTACTTGTATTCATTCGCTATTGTATCACTTGTATCTATTCGCTCTTATATCACTTGTATTTATTCAATCTTACATTACTTCTATTCACTCACTCTAACTTCACTAGTATTCATACACGCATTTAGGTTATATTCATTCGCTCTTGTATCACTTGTATAATTAGATGAAAGCTACCCTCAATAATAAATTTAGAATTTGGAGTTAATTAATGAATTTCGTTCTTTATATTTATCTATTTTTTTAAATTTAATTTAACATGCACACACATAAGGTTTGAATTAGTGGGAATTTGAAGGGTTCCACCAAAACCATTGCGTCTATTCTAGGTTTGCAACTAACCTTTGATTGATGAGCAACTAAATTTTTATCAAGATGAGATTTTGTGTTTTACATATATAGGTGCACGAAAGGAGTCAGAGATTTCAGTATTGGTGTTGTAGTTGTTGGTGCTCGTGGTTTGATGCTTTATGTCTCACAACAGGTAAATTTTTAACCCTTCCCTCTCTTATTGAGACTGCAGAATTATCTTGTGAATTATGGTCAATATCAGATATATAAGCAGTGATTTCAAATTCAGAATTAATCATACTCTAGCAACTTTATGTAAAGCAGTTTGATTTATTTGGGGGTAATAGCGGAAAAGTTGACAAATAAGTCACTCTTACTGCCACTCTATAGAATCGTACTTGAGATTTTCACCTTATACGACTCTTCGTTCAATTCTTTCGAATTCATTGGATCCTTTTCCGCGTTCGAGAACCCCCTTCTTCCACTCCGCCTCAAAGAATAACTAAAACCATACTCATTTACATTCACACGTAAATTTTCTAATACTATGAAGATGGATCTGATTTAGCTATTTTTACATAGAAGTATGCTTACATTTAATATCAATGGTAGTGAACTATAATAATGTTTTAATCAAGCTAATTAAGTGATAAGAAAGAAAGAAAATTTATTATCTCTTCCAATTCACTTATGTTTAAATTGATAAAAAGCCTGTTAACATGACTTCAAATAAATAGTTGCTTCAAAAGTCTAATAATCTTCTCTATACATGCCATAAAAGCTACTCCCTCCATTTTATTTTTATGTGAATTAAGATGTTATTATTTGCAGTCAAATTGTTTTCTCTTTGATCGTAATTTTCTCAAACTTTTTAAAAATAATTATGATGATCACTTATATGAAATTGAAAAATCTACGTTAACTCAATTTTATAAATAACATTAACTCTCGTACTTCAATTAAATTGGGATAGAATGAGTACTTACACACCTTTTTATTTTTAATCACAATATTTATTCTTAAAAAAATCACTTTTCATGAGAAGTCCAAGATACTACTCCTATATTAATTTGGTACTTTAGCTGAAACAGCCTCCGAAAGTTGGATTATACATAACACACCACCAATGTAATTTGTTCAAAACTTCCTCTGTATCTTTATATTCTCTTCCTTTCCATTTAAGTGTTTTATTTTCTTTATGATTTGTCGTCAAAAGCATACATTTTTTTTTCATATTTAGTAGATTTTTTAATTTTAATATTTTATCTGATAAATTTAAAATCATAAAATTTTAAAATATTATACACACATATATATAATATATTTTAAATCTGGTAATCAATTAAACTAAAATACTTGAATTAAAATGGAGTAAATAGAATTTACCTTATACTCAGCTAGGGAAAAAAAAGTTTGACCAATAACATGTACTGTAGTAACTTACTATGGTTGGGTACTAATCTAGTATAGCCCATCATGCCTCAGTTCCGCCGGCCCTCATCTTTATCCGTTTCCAATGGAACAATCCAAATAAAAACTCATCCAACAAAATTTCGAAAAAGAAAAAATGACAGAGAAAAATAATACTTACAGTGAAGAAAAGCAGAAATTTATTACTTCAACGTCATCTTTTTCCATCATCAGGTGATATGAGAAAAGATTACAACATGCGACATTCCTATGAAAGGTATAGAGTACTATATCATGATCTTTATTTTGGATACTCAGATCCAGCAACAAAATAAGCATTCTCTATCTATTATTTATTCCTGCTTGTTTCTATTTCTTCTATTCAGATGTTCCCTGGCTGTGCAAGGGTGAGCTCAAGACTCAGAGGCTCGTCACTGCTCTTCTCTTCTTCAATGCTGGCCGGGTCAGTGAGAGGCTCATCACTGGTCTTCTCTTCTTCAATGCTGGCCAGGTCACTCAGAGACTCGTCAATGGTCTTCTCTTCTTCAACGCTGCCCGGGTCAGTGAGAGGCTCGTCGCTGGTCTTCTTTTCATCAATGCTGGCCGGGTCGTTCCGAAGTATCACTCCAGCTTTCGTCAAAACCTCCACATAGTACTTATCAAGCGCCGTCGGCGGTGGAGCAGATGGGTTAAACGCCGGAAAACCACGAAGCTGCATTGGCAACGGAGACTTCTCAGCATCACTGCCTGGTAGGGAAGACGACCCGGGAGCGCTGGTCTCATTTGGGAGGACATTCTCGGTATTATTATCAGTGACATAGTTAAGCATAAGCTTTTGGAAATAATCTTCGTTGTGTTGGAGGTAATCATCAGGTGACGGAGGAAAATTAGTTATGGCGTTGGGGCCGCGATACAGCCTCGCGGCCGTATCGTATGCCCTAGCAGCTTGCTCCGCCGTATCAAAACTCCCCAGCCAGACGCGTTCCCTCTTGTTGGGATCTCTGATCTCAGCCCCGTACCTCCCCCATGGCCTCTTCCTCACACCCCTGTAACGCACCTTCACCACCGCGTCGCCGTTTTTCTGCTGCGCCATCTGAAAGAACAAAAGGAACTTTTTTGTTTGTGAGAAGAATGAGTGAGTGTAAAAGGAAAAGGGACAGTGGTTTATATAGCCGCCTCTCAACTGGTCCATTCAATTACATTCCAAGTTAATTGGTCGAGTCGTTTTGAAAAAATTAGGATATTCATTCTCTAATAAAAGTAAGAAAATAATTTCATAATTCACATTCCAAAATGATTATTTATTTGTCTATATTTGAATTGTGTAATAATTTTATTAATTAACTAAATGCTAAACAATAAATAATAAATTCATTTATTTTCTAAAAATAACATTTTCATCCTTCCTACCAACTACCCTCATAGGAATGTTTGAATATGAAAGCATTATTTACTTTTTTTGAATTTTTTCATAAAAAATTTCAAATACAAATAATATCCAAAAATTTATTTTCATTTTCACTATATTTTTATTTTTCAAATTTTATTCTTATAAAAATGACTTTATTTTTTATTTTACCAAATATTGTTTGTAAAAATTATATCAAACACTAGTTCATCTTCAACTGAAACTTTTTAAAAAAAGAAACAAAGAAATTAATAATAGTTTGTAATAGTTTGTATGCAATCTAATTTATGATATTTGTATCTATCTATTATGATAAATTACTCTTTTGAAAGTAAATTTGATTATATGTTTAAGATAAATTAGTCTAGTTAAATAAAATTTTACTAATTTTTAAAAATTAGAAATTATAATTCATATTTAAAAAAGTATATTTAAATTTTAAATATTCTTTATAAAAGTATAATCAAACACAACTCTATCTTTAATTTCAATTTTAAATTTTTAAATAAAATAAATAAAATTTTATTTTCGTAAGCAAACCCATACTTAGCGGCATTTTCATGTTTTATTCTTCCAGTAACTTGACTGCTGTAATGAAACTGCCGTATTGTCTTTCTCTATTTTCCAACGGGCCACGCCCCACCCACCCTTGCAATAAAGGAAAGCTATAAATCTTTTTCCTTTGGCTTTTTGTCCTTTTTATTCTTTTATGTTTACTCAATTCTAAAAAATAAAGAGAACTTAAAAGTTGAAAATTATTTATATTTCTTAATTTTATTTTAAAATTTAACCTTTTAATTAATTTTATATCATAGATATTTTTTTTCTTTATACTAATTAACATTTTCAAAGACCCATTTTACTCTTGTCTTGTCAATGTTTGTCATATTTTTTTTTAAAAAAAATCATGATTTCTTAATCTGTATAACAATTTTTTTTTTGAAAAAGAAAAATATTACTTTTAAGATGAAAATATTAATTGCATAAATAAGTTAATAATATACTATAATAAAATAAGTGAGCGAAATTTTTAACAATAATCAAACTCCTTATGTCTATTTTACACAGCTGAAAATAATAGGTAAAGATAACTCTTTTAATATCCCAAAAAGTTCTTAAGAATGCATAATTTAGTTTAACAGAAACAATAATTTTGTATTGATATGTTTATAGTATACATCATATTTAGCTACATTTTTTTTGCATATATCAATTACAATAATACATAGAAATCAAATATAATGATGCAAGAAAGATGACGTGATAATCTTCAATAGCCATTTTAAATAGTTATCCAAAAATTCATATTGGAAAAAAACAATTATTGAATGATTGACCAATGGGTCTAGTAGTTATTACTCTAACTAGTTAACAAAAAGCTAAATTACGTTAATTTTGATTTGGTTGAATAACGAAAGAGAATATTTATTAGTCTGATTACTACATAATCTTTAGTAACAATAATTTAAATAAGGAGGTGACACGTGGAAGCTCGTCAACTTACAAACTAAAGCATCATTTCTTTATGTATACATAAATTTGTACTATTTATTTTTAAAATCAAGAAAATGTGGGTAGCTAAAGAAGATGCTTTATAAGTTTTTTTGCTCAAGGATACACATTTTTTTTAACTAGATGAATTCTATTTGCATATTAATCTGACAAAAGCATTATTTTAAAATTTATTCTACAAGAATAAGATATTCTTTTCATTACGTTATGCAACAAGTCGACAACAAATTACATTTTATATAAAATAAAAAAATTAATTAATTAAAAGTTTCATTTGTCGATTTCTCTTCATGCAATTAATCAATAGAAAGATTTATGAATTCATGAAGATTCTGATTTTGGAGAAACAAAACATGATAGCTAATTAGGAACAGAAAACATATGGAAAATGTATAGTCTTACAAAAACACTTCTAACAACTATTTACTTGCACTATGAAAACTGAAGTTATTAGCTTTAATTTGTAAACTTACTTGTACTTTGAAAAATGAAGTTAATTTTAAGCTTTCACCGATTCTTTACTTGTTGTTCAGATTGAAAATTTACTGTTCTTGTCATTGAGAAACATGAAAAAAAAGACATTTGAAATAACTGTTTTCATCCATAGATGTGCCACTTTAGCTAGATAATCAGTCACTTTATTGGCTTCTCTATAATAATGGAAGAAGTTAAAATCAGCATTGCCCCATGACAAAAACAGTAAGACATCAAATAATTAATGTCACTTTAGTTTTAACTGAATGGCTAACCAAACAATTGATGAGATGCTGGCACACTTTCTACTACTATGTAATTTTTTTAATTTGAACTTTGAAGCAATGTACAAGTTTGCAACTAATTATATAAGGGTCTATTTGATAATTTTCTCCTAGGTGAAACAGATGTTGTCTTTTAATTTATAATTCTCTAATTTAATTTCTATTGTTCCACTCCTCTCAGTTTCAATTTCTTTAGTTGATAATTGTGTTTGCTTCTTCTTCTTCTTCTTCTTCTTTTTTTTCTTTGGTGCAGATTTACTTGATACTTCAAATGTATCCCTCTAATGTGCTGAAATAATCCAAAATAATAAGAAACTGGCTACGAGAATATATTAGTCCCAAGTGTATGTCCCGTTGTAAAAGAGAGATTAAATACAATTTGCATCTTTTGCCAATATAATTAGATGGCCACGACCTTTAATGGTAAATTCATAATTTGGAGTTAATTAATGAATTTCGCTCTTTATATTTATCTATTTACATGCACACACATAAAAAGTTTCAATTAGTGAGAATGCGATAAAATTCAGCACCTTAACAGGGTGAAAAACTTATATGTAGATTTCAAGAAGCTCCTGGACACAATAATTAGAGAGCCAAATATTATTATATTTCAAAGGTAAAGTGTTTAAATATTCTTTTTAATTGTCATGTTCTAATAAATTAAAAAGTGCAAAACTTTTTTTTTTTTTTGTTCTTCTTAAAATTAAAGAACATGTAAAGAAAGAAAAGAACCTAGAAGGATTGAGCAGATCAAATGAGTTAAAGAGTTAAATTTATCGCTCCTAAATAATTATCACTGCACTTAATATATCAGGGTAAAATAAACTCAAATAACCAGTTGACACACAAGAAAATTGACTCATAATTCGCATAATCCTCTTCCTTCTATGTTCTAACCCCAAGTCCTATTAAACCATCCATTGATTGGGCCTGGATCCCAAATAAAACTCTTCATAATTTTATTCGGCTCAATTGGATCAGCCTCATTCACCCCTTCTAATTCATAAGCCCGTACAGAGTCATAGCCTGTTTGAAAAGACTTTCAAAATCAATTTATTTTGAAAAGTATTTTTTTAAAAAATATTTTGAGTGAAAAACAGTTTATGCTTTACCAATAAATTTACAAAATATTTTTGAGCAACAATTAGTGTGTGGCAAAGCTTTTTGAAAGTATATTTTTCGAAAAAGTGTTTTTCAATAAAGTGCATTTTGGGAGAAGCTATTTTTTTTATTTTCTGAAAACCAATTTCTGTTATTCCTCAGAAGCACTTATTTTCTCTCAAAAACTTGGCCAAACACCTCACTTTTTTTAAAATAAGTACTTATGGTCTTCCAAAAGCTTGGCCAAACAGGCTATTAGTTTGATTCACAACACACGAAATATATACATAGGGTCATTTGCACAAATGTCCTTATTTTGAGGTGGTCTTTAATTTTTGCCCATTAAATTTGTGGTCTTTAATTTTTTTCCTTCAATACTTTAAGTGACAAAAAAGCGATAAAAAATACTTTTAACAGCAAAAACAAAAAAAATAACTCGCAGGTAAAATACCCAACTTATGCCTTAAGGCATAAATTCACACAGGTTATGGCTCAAGGCATAAGATAAGTAGCATAAACTTATGTCTTGAGCATAAATTCAGTAGCATGAACTTGTGTTTTGGGGCAGAAGTTCAATTGCATGAACTTGTGTCTTGGAGCACAAATTCAATAGCATGAACTTCTGGTGCCTTAGGACAGAAATTCAGTAGCATGAACTTCTGTCTGACCCATACCTTGCGAATTTTTGTTACCCTGTGAATGTTTTAAAAAATATTAGAGATATTTTTATTTCGTCTTTATTACTTAAAATATTTAAGGGCAAAAATTAAATACCACCCCAAAATATAAATAGTCGACACAAAAAATTAGTATATTTTTACAATTACAATATCAAGAAAACGAGCTTAGACATTACAGGAAGATTGAGAAATTGGTGCTAAACTTCTCAGTCGTCAAAGACGACAATGGAAACAGATGAAACAACATTATATTAAACAAAAACCTCATAACAAGTTTCTGGCTAATATTTGTAGTTCTAATACTCCCTTTAAGATTATTCTTTTTCTAACTTAAAAGGTTGTGACAGGGTAAATGTTCACTTTCAGTGCACACACAGGTAGAAATGATTGCTCAAGTAATAGAATGATTATAAATAATCAAATGTCGAACTCATAGAAATTTATGATTGACGAATACTTGAAATTCACTATCATTACAAAATAAACAAGTGATTTTTATAAGAGTTTGTTTGGTGTGAATTACTTCTACTTTAGATATTTAACTAATTAACTAACGAGATGTGAGCTGTTCAAAAGTTATGTTTATCAGTAAAAGATAAATTTCAGGTTATGGCATTCCTAGGAATCAGGTTGCATATGGACTTTTGTTGTCTTGTATTAATTATTGAATTATTGATTTATTGGGTTAAAATTATGACTATGATTCTCTCAAACCTCTAGTCGCGTACTTACGAGGGTTTCATGTCTATATTGCTATTTCCCGTTTGTAAATTAAGTAGGAAGAATTAGGTATATCCTAGCCACAAAGTCACTAACCCATTAAGGGAAAAAAGATCTAAATTAAAAAAAAAATCTAAAATTCCCCTTTCCTTTCCCGCGTAAGAATCCTACTGTGTTTGATGTTCGTTCTATGTCAATATATCTTTCTCAAGTTCAATTAAAGAACATAGATTTATCCTACTAGTCGCGAAGCAGTAAAATAATAAGAACAAAAAAATAACAGATCATGTGATAATTATGAAATTCAATTTAATTCATAACATCAACAATCATACTATAGTCGCAACCCCAACTTGAGTGTTTTAGGCACTCATAACTAGATTATACATATACTTATTCATAATCAATCTAAGAAAATATGAAATAATAAAGCTATAAAAAAGTAACCCTATAGAAAGAAGCTAACTGCGTACTTTGTTACGATAAAAACTCTAAACTTCATTAAAAAATGTCGAAGGATTATATTTATAGTGTTTGAAAAAAGGACAAAAAGCCCACCCAAAATCAGGTGGGACTTGGTAAAATAAATCCTCTATAGTCTCTTTCTTGCATCGTGAGGCTCAGGGCGAGGGCAAGCCTCACTATGGTGTTCATGCCGCAAGGTCTCTTCCCATTCTTAGCGACTTTTTTATCATGTGGCATCTTTACCTCACGTGGCAAGCTCCATCGCGAGCATCAGTCTCGCCCTGACTCTTGCTCCGCGAGGTCATCTTTTGTGTTTCAACCTTAGCCAAAAAATTTTACGGTTTATGAAAAATTATTTAGGGCAAACTTTTTCAGGGTTTATATATATACGGAAAAATTTTGAGGGCAAAATTTTTAGGATTTAAATTTTATAAAGATAGTTAAATAATAATTTGAGGAAAAAAGTGGACGATAATTTTATCAATTATAGAGTGGACTTAAATATTATAAAAATAATTAGATAATAATTTGAGAATAATAATAAATGACAAATTTATCTATTATGGAGTCTTGAAATGAAGGAAATTAAAAAAATTCAATCAACGTTCTAAGAACTTTCATACTTTTAATATAATTTAGATAAATAATTGCTTCAAAATCAAATAATCTTCTATATGCACGTCATCAAATAATTTCATGTGAATTAAGATGTTATTATTTTAGGGTCAAACAAATTTTTTTCATTACAATTTTCTCAAACACGTTAAAATATTTTGAATCATTATCTATAATGATTTGTAGTGATTTTTATGTAGTTTTAAAATAAGTAAATTTTAATTTTTAAAAATTAAAAAGCCTATACATAAAACCTAAAGTTAAAATTAAGTATTTTGATAGTCATATTCCAAACATTTTCATATAAATTAAGATCGATGGAGTAAGTTGCTTACCTTTTATCACATTATTCATTCTTTAAAACTCACTTTTCATGAGAAATTCAAAATACTACTTAATTAGTATGACCAAAGCTCCTATACATATTAATTTGCTTCTTTAACTAAAACTGAAAGAGGAATCGACCTCCAAAAGTTGGATCATAAATAACACAACCCATTGTTCAAAAACTTTACCTCTTTTTTTTTGGATTTATCTGATACACAATTAAGGAAAAAAATCACACCGGAATATATATTCTTATCTTATAACATGCACTAACTTAGTATAATTGTGTATACAGTTACATATAGTAATATAATCTAATACTAGATCAAGGTATTGTACATTTTAGTCAAGTAAACATGATTGATCAGCACTTATAAGTCCTTGCTTAAATAATAAATATTAGTAGTATAGGATATATTTTTTAAAAAAAAGAAAAAACTAAGCACTCTCTTTAATATTTTCTTTAAGTAATCCTATCCGTCGGTGATTTTCCCGAACCGAACCAGGGAACAAAAGGTTAAACTCTATTTATTTTGCTCCTCTCTTCGTCTTAATATTGTTTTTTAATTTCTGTTGATGTTTTAAGGGAATGCATTTTTTTTAGTGATTCTTTAATTTTATTTTTATATATGATATGTATAAAATTATAAAATTAAAGTATATTTTCATATATTTTATATATTTTTAATTTAAAATTTAAATTTTCTATCAAGCTAGAATTAGATAAATAAATTAAAATAATTCTTAAACTCCTCGTAAAACTAAAATTAAATAAAATGAAAAGACTAATCTTTTTACATGGACACGTGTTTTGTAACGGACTGCACCGCACACTGTCCCTCGAGACACAGCTTCCTTCGGTCGTCCCTCATTTTTTTCGTTTCCAATCGAACAACCCAACAAAAATTCATTCAACAGAATTTCGTAAAGAAAACAATGACGGATAAAAGAGTAATACTTAAAATGAAGAAGACAGAAATTTAAACATTAAAATATTACTTCAACAACATCTTTTTCCATCATCAGGTGATAATGAGAAAAGATCACAACATACATTGCACATTCTTATGACAGGAGATATATGAGACAGAGATCTAGCTTTTTTATGGATATTCAGAGCAACAAACTGATCACTCACACTCTCTCTCTCTCTCTTATTTTTGTTTACTGAAAACTTAGAAGGGGAAATTAAAACAACTTTAACATAACTTAACATAAAAAGACATTTTAAGAACTGATATGGGATGACAAATGCATGTCGGCGGCGGTTTCACATGCTTCCAGGCTGTCCAAGGGAGAGATCAAGGTTGAGAGGAGGCTCGGCCCTGGCAGCTGGTGGCTGCATCTGAACCTGGACCTCACGCCAAAAGTCGTCGCCGTTAGCTCCGAGGCCAATGAAATCCAGAGTCTCCTTTTGGCTGGGATCGGCCGGGTCCTGAAACAGCACTCCAATTCCAATGAAAGGATCCAAAAAGTACTTACCTTGCGCCGCCGGCACCGCAACAGAAGCTCCGTTAACAGCTGGAGAACGACGAAACCTAGGAGTATGACTTGGAGCCTGAGACCTCACCGCACCGCCGCCTGCTCTGGAAGACGATCCGATATCACTGGTCTGATGATATGGGATGGCATGATTGTCACTCATGACATTCTTACGGTTAAGCTTCTCCAGAAAATTCTTAGTTACCTCCTTTTCGACGCGATACTGCATCATCGCAGCATCGTAAGCCCTAAAAGCCTCCTCCTGCGTATTAAAAGTCCCCAGGCAGACACTTTTTTTCTCGCCGGGATATTTGATCTCAGCTGTGTACAACCCCCATAGCACCTTCCTCACACCCCCATAATGCTCCTCCACCGCCATCGCCGCGTCAACACTTTGTTTTTTTGTGTGTGTGTATAAAGAAAAGAGAATGAGCGAGCAAAAAAGGAAGACGGAGAGTGGTTTATATAGGAAAACAGTAGGACCTCTCAACGAGGATTTCCCTAGTCCCTTAATTACGTGTCATTTAAATATATTTTCTCTATAAAAATAATATAATTTTTCTAATTAAATTAAGAAAAAAAGAAAATTTTATAATTTACATTAATGCAATATTTTAAAATCTTTTTTTCTTAAATTAAAAGATTAAATTTTCTTCTTCTCTGCACCAAACACACACTAAATTTAATTAGCGGCATTTTCATGTTTTATTCTGATTCGTGGGGAGTGGTAGATTCACATTTGGATCGTCCAGTAACTTGACTGCTGTAATGAAACTGCATGCCGTATTGTCTTTTTTCTATTTTCCAACGGGCCACGCCCCACCCTCCTCACATTAAAGGAGAAGCTCAAATCTTTTTCCTTTCTCTGTTTGTCCCTTTCTATTCTTTTATTCTTTTTTACTCAAACTCATGAAAATAAGGTGATCTAAAAATGTTTTTCCTTTAAAGGGTTTTTGTGGTGGGGGGAAACACCAATCAATTTTCTTTTACAATTATAATATTGAATTCTATTTGCATTTTGTAGTTCATGGGTTAAAATTAAGGTTTTTTCGAATTAATATCTTTTAATAATAGAATAAGCACAAATATACATACAACACATTATACGATAAATATAATCGTTATTTTAGTTTGGCACATATTACATATTATATATACGTCAAGTATAACCGTTATTTTAGTTTAATAAACAGTATATATGTCGTTTTGCGCCGTCATATAACCAATATACGATATCTTTTTTAGGTTATGCACGTACTTATTCAGAACACAGTTAACTAAAAACGACGGCGCAAAACGACAAGATACGATTTATTGATTACACGACATAGCAAAACGATAAAATATAATTTATTGGTTAAACGACGGCGCAAAACGACAAGATTTGATTTATTAATTATACAATAACACAAAAAACGACATACATTCCTTTTATTGAACTAAAACAACGGTTATATATCACATATATGATATGTAATATGTGTCAATTAAAATAACGATAATACTAATTATCGAACAATAATACATAATCTATTTGTGCATAGACAAAATACTCTATTATTTAAAAAAATTAGTAAAAGTATTCGCGCTACGCGCGGTCATTTGAAACCACTAACTTTATGAAATAATACATCTATAAATTTAATCAAAGTAAACTAAATATATTAAACAATAAATATGCGTGCAAAATAACTTTATAAATTAAATAAATGACAAATATAAATTTATTTCTTTCAATTAGCACCGGCACTTTCTCCTTTTATAGTATCAAGTGATAAAAATACAGTATCTACAATATGAAGAAAATCTATCAGCCTTTGGAACTACAATAATATACACCTTACATATGAAATTACATAGTAACAAATGTTAATTAAGAAAAAAAATAATAGTAACATATTATCATTCATCCTTGAATCAATCATCTTTAATTTTATTGTATTATTTAGCCTTTTGCTTTTTTCTAGAAGTGTTAATATTTGAAATTTTAGAAGAATCAAATAAATGTCTACGTGACATATTAAATTTTTTAATAAATAAATAATTTATTTGTAAAAGAAACAATAGAAAGGTGGAAAAAAAAGATGAATAGATATTCTAGTTTTAACTTGATATTTCCTTGTAGAAAGTTCACTCCTCCTTTTTGCATTACATACATCATTTAAATGTTCCCCCATTTAAATGGCCCAAAAGAAATTATTAAAATAAAAAGTAAGGGAGCATATTTCATGATTGCACAAAAAATCAACTAATTATATATACTTGAAGGAAAAAAATATTTCAATAATTTAATAAGTTCCTTAGGTGCTTTATAATAAATCAGGATATCAGAGTGATAGAGTTCAATTTAAAATTATGCTTTTATTTCAATATTAGTCTAGAAATCCACATCTATTACTTTAAGAAGAATTTACAACTTGCAGATTAACTTGAAAATCTATCCATACTTCTCTACTGAATATGAGAAAATAATTTTTTGTATAGTAAATCAAAATCAAATTTACGTACAAATGAAATAGGCGAACAATCGAACTCTTAATTCATATTAAGTTTCGTTTGTGACATGTCAAATGGCACTTACAAGTTGAAAACTTCAAATGCGTAAATGTTTTAATCAGCAAAACAAGAACTACAATATGAGTAATCGTCTCAACGACTTGAATTGAAATGAATGCTTTACTCTGAGACATAATGTGGTTTACCCTTTTCTAGATTATGTGCATAGCTAGAGTTTACTATATACTATACCTGGATTCAATTATGTAGTATTTTTATGGCTTGATATGCCTTGGGATTATAAAAGTTTTACTCAAGTCATGTTCCTAAATGGGTTATCCAATACAACATCGTTGAAGCCATGTCAAAATTTTGTTACTTCTCGTCTTCTTGTCATGGTTCATTGAGCATATCAAAGGCTGATAAGGTTTTTAAGGTCTTCACGTTTTTACCATAGGCATACCAAATCAGAATTTATCTTCAACAGATATCAGTATAGATCTTTAAAGAAAATTCTGATTGTACCTTCAACAATTTCAGTAGCGAAAACTCAGCGCAAATACTCAATTAGCATATACTTCAGATATCAATTAATAGGTCTAAAAATTACGTTGACCTTCAATGTATATCCTACCACCATTACACCAAAAAAAGTACAAATCATTATAGAAAAAATTAGATAACCCAAAAACTGTAGACTAATGCATGCAACAATACAAGTATACATAGAATTAGAGGAGGAACGTTCATTATTTCAAAATAAGAAGGAAAAATCATTCCATTGTGATTTTTCTGGATGAAACTTAGCTATCTATATTTTATGTAATCCTATTTAATGAGGAATATTTGCTTCTATATTCATGTCCGGGGTAAAAAAAAGTTTGATAGTAATAGACACAATCTCTTATTATACCTTTAACAGACTTCTAAATCATTCAAAAGCTTATGTAAATAATTGCTAGTTACAGTAATAGAAATGTGACTCCTGCAGACTGCATTAGCGAAGTCATATAGATAATTAAAAATATCTAATCTTTAAACAAAAGTAGATTAGTCTCTTCCAAAAATAAAACTCAACAAAAGCAACAAAAGCAGCTATATACAAAGGTCAGATCTATATGTATATGTTATTGATATATGTAAATCTTTTTTCCAACACAAATGTCAGCATCAAGTTATCTTGAATCCACACATCAAGGAGAATATCCAAATTGAACTGCTAGTAAGAATTTAATGCAAATGCGTAAGAGGAACTTGGTGACCAATGATATAAGAAAATATCAAGAGTGCACTCTAGATAATATTAAGTGCAATTGAAGACCAAGTACACAAACACATAGAAAGTAACATAGCGTATTTACTTTTTTGAAATAATAAGTTTTTGAGAAATTAAAGGAAGAGACGCGATCAATTTTTTTTTTTACAATTATAATATTGAATTCTATTTGCATTTTGTAGTTCATAGGTTAAAATTAAGGTTTTGTCGAATTAATATCTTTTAATAATAGAATAAGCATAAATATATATACGATTCATTATACAATAAATATAATCGTTATTTTAGTTTGGCGCATATTATATATACGTCAAGTATAACAGTTACTTTAGTTTAATAAACAATGCATATATCGTTTTGCGCCGCCGTATAATCAATATACTTTATCTTTTTTAGGTAATGCACGGACTTATTCAGAAAATAGTTAACTAAACGACGGCGCAAAATGACAAGAGACGATTTATTGATTACACGACAACGCAAAATGATAAAATATAATTTATTGGTTAAACGACGACGCAAAACGACAAGATTTGATTTACTAATTATACGATAACGCAAAAAACGACATACATTCCTTTTATTGAACTAAAATAACGGCTATATATGACATATATTATATGTATTATATGTCGATTAAAATAATAATAATAATACTGATTATCGTACATATAATATGTAATCTATTTGCGCATAGATAAAATATCCTATTATTAGAAAGAAAAAAATTAATTCGACAAAACTTTATTTTTAACCTATCAACTACAAAATGCAAATGGAATTCAATATTTGTAAAAACTGATTGGTGTTCCCCACAAAACCCCTTAAAAAAGAACATTTTTGGATCTCCTAATTTTCTCGAGTTGATTAAAAATAAATGAATAGTATTACAATAAGTTAACATAAATTATTAGCTGACCTTGTTAGATTTTAAAAAGTTAGCAAACCAACAATAATAATAATATATTTAGTATAGTTCTAAAAGTAAAATTTGAGGAAAATATTGTGTACACAGACAATCTATTTTGGGAGATAGAGATATTACTTTCAATAGACTCTCGGCCCCAAAAAAAAAATAGGAGTGAAGAAACTAAGGAAAAATACCAAACAAGGTATGATTTACAATAAAATAATGCAATGATCAAAGTGCAAGGAACAATCAATAATAACAGAAATCAAAGGATCAAGAACCTACAAGAGTAATACTATTGATAAAGAAGGATAAGCAAGACAACTCTTAACTATCTACTAATCTTTTACTTTAATTTGTGTCCTCCATAATCGGCTATCTAAGGCCATGTTCTCAATAAGCAGAAGTTGTGTCGTGTCATGTCATGTCTAACAAACTCTCATCAATACTTCTTCGGCCTATATCTACCTCTCCCCAAACCATCCATAGCTAACCTTTCACATCTCTACATTGAGGTATTCGTACAACTCCTCTTCATAAACTCAAACCATCTCAATCTTGCTTCCCGTATTTTGTCCTCCACCTAAATCACTCCCACCTTGTATCGGATATCTTCATTTTTAATTTTATTTCTCCCAGTATGCCTACACATTCATCTCAACATCCTCATTTACATAACTTTCATCTTCTGAACATGAGAGTTCTTGACTGGCCAATACACCACTTCATACACCATAATCGGTCTAACCACTTTGTAGAACTTATGTTTAAGTTTTAATGGCACCTTCTTTTCGCATAAGACTCCGAATGCAAGCTTTTATTTCATCCACCCCTGCTCCAATACGATGAGTGACATACTCGTCAATCTCCCCATTACCTTGAAGTTTATACTCAAGATACTTGAAACTTTTCTTCTTTTGGACGACCTGGGTATCAAGTTTCACTTCCATGCTAGCTTCATGAATTAGCCGTTGAACTTGAACACCAAGTATTATGTCTTGGTCCTGCTCAACTTTAACCCATTAGACTCTAGTATTCGTCTCCATACCTCTAGTTTAGCGCTAACTCCATTGCTCTGATCTTCTCGTCAATCAGAACTACGTCATCTTCAACTAACATATATCATGGCACCTCAGTTAGGATATTTATCGCATCAATACATCTAGCTCCAAGGTAAATTAAAATGTGCTAAGAGTTTATCCCTGGTGCAACCCCATCACAACAGAAAAGTATTTTGAGTCTTCTCCCATTGTTGTTACTTGAGTCTTGTCTATTATACATGTCATTGGTCGTCCTAATGTACATCGCATGTACACTTCTAGCCTCCAAGCATTTGCATAGAACCCCATTGAGATTTATTGTACATATGCTTTTTCTAGGTAGATGACACTATGTGTGTAAGTCCTTCCTCTCCCTGTACTCTCCACCAGCTTCCTAACAATGTGGATAGCTTCTGTAGTTAAGCGCTTCGGCATGAATTCAAATTGATTCTCGTAAAAGACACGCCTTTTCCTCACCCTCATCTCCGAGGTCCTCTTCCAAACCTTCATAGTATGGTCTAACAGCTTGATACTCCTGCAGTTATTGCAATAGCCAGCAAATAATTGATATTTTTTAATAAAAATTTCAGGATTAAATAATAAGACGCATTAAAAAGTTTATGAGATGTTAGTAAAAAGGAAATCCATTACTTATCAATTATATAAATGATAAAATAATCTTAATTTAGTCTGAATTCCTAAAACCCACATAAAAGAAGTTCTTAAGAATGCATAATTTAGTTTAACAGAAACAATAATTTTGTATTGATATGTTTATAGTTTACATTTAGCTACAATTTTTTGCATATCAATTACAATATAATAATACGAAGAGCTCAAATATAATGATGCAAGCAATAAAGTGATAATCTTTCAATAGTCATTTTAAATAGTTATCCAAAAATTCATATGGGAAAAAATAATTATTGAATGATTGACTAATGGGTAGTTATATATTGGGTGTGTTTAATATGTTATTTTATATAATTAAAATTAATTTTTTAAAACTATCTCATAATCTTGGTTTCTTAGTTGATATTCGTACGATTTGATTTAATTTTTTATATATTTTTTAAAAAAATTATCATGTAAAAGATAGAAATAGAAGTTAGAATAAGATATCACATATATCTATAGGACATTGGCAAAAATTTCTCTAAATATATTTGCAATTTAAAAAATGATGAATCAGATTCATTCCACTATTGACTAATTACGTGAATTTTGACTTGGGAATTCTCTTTAAGGTCCGCTATGTTTACTCACCGAAAATGTTTTCGTTGTGTCATAAGTGAATAACTTAAAAAATATATATTAGTCTAATTACTACATAATCTTACACGTGGAAGCTCGTCAACTGAAACCGGCAATGACCGGTTTGAAACTAAATTGCTGGGTATCCGGTCCAAGTGATAGGAATCTTCATCCACAATCTAACTGACTGCATGCCCTTTTGTCTTTTTTTATTTTATCTATTTGACACGTGCCCGTTCTTATAGCTTATAAATAAAGCAGCATTTCTTTATATATATAAAATTTGTACCTTTTTTTTTTTTTTCCTCAAAATAGCTAAAAAGATGTTTATAAGGTTTTTTGCTTTGATAATAAACATTTAAAGTTACAACATGAATTCTATTTGCATCTTAATATATTATAAAAGTATATATAATTTTGTCGATACAACAAGAATAATTAGATCCCAAATTTTACTTGTCGGCCTTCACTCAATATATTATTGGCGTGTTGTTATAAAAATAAATAGATATTTTTTATTACGTGATGCAATAAATTGATAATAAATTACATTTCATATATATGTTATATAAAATAATTAACTAAATAAAAATTTCGTTCGTCATTTCACTTCAAGTATTTAATAAATAGTATATTACTGTTTGATCACACGCATTTTTAGAGAATGCTTGAATAAATGATAAAATACTTGATTATTATAACAGATTACACAAAGGATAAATGAAGTATTTATTTATCTAATTAGATTAAATTATTTTACAAATTAATTAACCTAATTATAAAACTAATTAAAAACTTCTAGGCACTTTAATAAAATAAGACATACTTTCAAATTTTTACATGATATTATTAGAGTAGACAACAGTTACGTGTGAAGGACAATATCGAAGAGAAGATGATTCTTATTATTTTTGTGAACTCCTAAAAAACACAACAGAAAAATACTCTAAAAAATGCTTAATTAATTAGAACAACATAAACAATTTTCAATTGGTATGCTTTGATATGTTTATGCGTTAAAAACTTTTGTATGTTATTCGAAATGAAAATATTTATTGGTGAAGCAACGAATATGAATTTTGATAAACAAGATTTACTAGTTACCTAACAACTTAAATTATGTAATGGATTTTGTATTCAGAAATTTAGGTCCACAATAATTACTTATCAAATATATTACCAAAATTTTAATTATCAGAACAAAGTATTATTTATCAAAATTAAATGGTGTAAAGATATAGCACCTTGACCTAACTCAACCCCAAAAGTTAGCTCATGAGGTGAGAGACATTGTCCAAGTCCATATAAGTAAACCATCAATCTATTTGTCGAACCAATATGGGACTTTGACCCACTCTAACACCCCCCTTCATGCCCAGGGCCGATTGGAGTGTGGACCGAGAGGCCAAATAGGAATGAACCTGGCTCTGATACCATATAAAGATATGACACCTGGGTCTAACTCAATCCCAAAAGGTAGCTCATGAGGTGAGTATTGCTCAAATTCATATAAGCAAACAATCAATGAGACTTTGATCCACCCTAACAAATGGCAAAGTAAAGAAGGAAAAAATTAAAATTTCAGGTTACAAGTTACTAGTAAGTGGAAACCGGAAACTAGTCCAACTGCTACCGCAATTACCAGTTGAAACTAAGTTGTCGGTGTTCTTCCGGTATCTCACGTCATGATAATGTATCCCTTTCCCAATATTTTTGCCTTTTTACAAAAGAGACGGGTGAGCCAGACTTCTTTCATTTGGACATAGCGACCCATTATTTTAAAGAAAAAATAAATTAGAATGCCCATCAAAATATTACACTTCATATCTATTTAATAAAAATTTTAAAAAACAATAAAATTATTAATAGTTATATATGCACGTTCAACATTTTCGAAGTATGCAGTTTACATGTTTGATATAATAATAGTATATATTAGTGTTAATTTAACTGTATTCTTACCGGAATATAACCTGAAGATATACAACTTATATAAAATTATATTTTGTATTTTTTAATGGAGAAAATTTTTATAAGTATAGAAATTATTATTTTTTTAGATTAACCCGTTTGAATAGTCCCGTAAATATTCTTTAGAAGTTTAATTACACTGAAAAGGAAAAGGAAGACTTATTTAACAGGGGCCTGGTCCTTTTGTTGAGATGGTTCAACCAAGTTATTGGGCCAGCCCAGCCCAATTACCAGTAAAACCTATTACCTTGCAGAGTGTCAAGTCTTTGCATGTCCTGTTGTAAGAGAGATCAAATACAATTTGCATCTCTTGCTATATCACTAGATGGAAATGACCATTAGCGATAAATTCAGAATTTGAAGTCAATAATTTTCATCGTTTATGTTTACCTAACATGCGCACACACAAGATTTGAATTAGTTGGAACGGAAAGTTTAGATCAAAATCACTGTGGCTACGCGGAGTTTGCAACTGTTAAAATTCTCATAGTTGTTGATTATACGTAATTTTATATTTTTATTAGTTGATTATAATCTATAGGCATTTCAGAGCACGATGTTGGTTCATATAGTGCTTTTGTGAATTATCGATTAACTGATAACTCATTTAGTAATACATCAGGTCCATGTTGGGCCAATTTGTAGTATCTAAAGTGTCATTAGAAAGATCAAGGCCCATTCTCTTAGAAGACTTGTTTATATAAGGAACTTGGGTCAATGTTTATCCACTTGTGCCACTTAAATTTTGGAAAAATTACATAACATAATTATATTAGACATTATATGTAAATATTTTTTATATTATAAACATAGTTTTATGTTACAAAACTTATCAGATTTAGAATTTTATATCAAGATTATGCGCTGACTGCTCTTATTTTGATGTGACATTAAATTATTATTTCCACTATAAATTTAATAAAATTTATTGTTCAAAATATTCTTAATCGTGATTTAATTTTGTTAGGTAAACCTTTTTAGAGAATGTTTCTCTAGAGGCAAGGCCAATTTTTACCCTTAATATTAAAAAAATAAAACGTCAGGCATAGATTTGCCCCAGAAGGTATAAATTCAGTAGGCAAGAGTTCATCCTACTAAGCTTATACTCAAGGCACAAGTTCATGCTACTGAACTTGTGTCCCTAAGCACAAGATTATGCTACGGAACTTATGCACACGGTACAAGTTCATGCTACTCAATTTATTCGCAAAACACAAGTTTATGCTACTCAACTTATGCCTTGAGGAATAACTTGTGCAAAAACTTATGTCTTGTGAATTTTTATTTTTATTTTTATTTTTTAGGGACATCGAATTTTTTTATCACTTAAAATGTCGAATTGCAAAAATTAAAAATCATAAATTTGAAAAAGATAATTAAAGATCGCTCAAAAATAAAGACATTTGTATGAATAACCCAAATATCCCACATTTTTTTGGCTTGAAATTAGAGATTTTATATTGGGCTTAGATTTCATCCATTACCCATTTAATTTCAAATCTGAAATTTTAAATAGCCCACATCTTTTAACTCAAAATTAGAGAGAATATTTTGGGTTTAGATTTAATCAGTTATCCTTTAATTCCACCATTTTTCATATTTCAAAATTATTATAATTTTTTTCATACAAATTAACCAAAATATCTTTCTCTCTCTCTTCATGCAAATCCAACAAAATATTCTTATATGATTTTCTCGCCTGAGAACCAATCAAAATTGTAGTGAAAGTAAAGATTTCTTCTTCATCATCATTGTATGTTTTAAAGATGAAGAGAATTGAAATCTACAAGATTTACATTTTTAAAAAGGCCAAGAAGAGCATTCAAACCTACAAGATCTACATCTTTAAGGTGTTTAAGCAAGTTCGTCTAGATATTGGAGTCTGTGGCAAGACTATGTGAATTATGAATAGTTTCATTAATGATGAAGATCATGAATTATGTGATGAAGGATGTTGATGGAAAATTCAATTATTATAGATCAATTTACTATTTTTAATAAGTAGTAGATGTTTTTTACTATATATTATATTAGGTTTTGTTTCACAATATGTATTGTATGGATAGGATAAGTAACATGGTATGTACACCTCATTATACAATTATATATATATATATATCAGTACAGAACAAGTATAGAAATTGATTTACTTAATCATTTTTATACTATGCTATATACAAACATGTTTAAGTGAATGTGTTGTAGATAAAATATAATATATCTAACTAGTTTAAATATGCTTTTATTTTTTGGGATCTGAAATTTGTATAGAAACTGGTGTATCTTCATTTTTTTTACATGTTAGTATGTAAGAAATTTGTATATATTTTAGTGTATGGATTCTGTATAAAATATGATGTATTTAACTAGTTTAGGTAGCTTTTATTTTTGGGTATCTAAATTTTATAGAGAAACGTGTATCTTTATTTTTCTGTTGCTTTTACGTGTTTGTATGTAAGAATTTTCCATACAAACTAATAATGATCATAAATGCGGAGTTATTCATTGAATTTGCTATCTCATAAAAAAATTAAAAAAATTCATGGATATAGATAAACATATATTAGTGTATAGACTGCGTATGAAATATGTTAAAATTAAATAGTTTAGGTGTGCTTTTTTTGTTTTCTAGGGTCTGAAATTTGTATAGAAACTGATATATCTTCTCTTATTTTTAGTTGATTATCAAAATGTATTGTTTGTCAATAAATACACACAAAAAGGTATAAAAATTGATTTTTAAATCAACGATTTTGTATCAACTGTGTATGAAAAGTTAATTAGTGAATTCACTATTTCATAAAAGAACAAAAAATCTGAAAAAAAATCATGGATGAAAGGATGAAAATCATGTCTGACTTATGTATAAAACATAATTTTTTAAATAAAACTTGTATTGGAGGGAAACAAGGGAGAGAAAAATATTTGTGTATGAAAAAGTTAAAGGAGATAATTTATGAAAAGGCAACAATCTAAAAGAATTTTATGGGGAATTAATATCAAGAAAACCTTATTTAAGGAAATGAATCTCCTTAAATAATGTGATTTAATAGAAAAAGAATTACATGTTTTTAAATTTTTTGTACCTTTTTTACTGGATTTTGATAAAATTCTATTGATATGATTTGAAAAGTGAAACTCATATAAAATGTTATAATATTAACTCTCTTCCGCCCCTTCTTTCAAAGAGAGGAGGACGAGTTATTCACATTTCATTTGATGGTCAGAAGTGAATTGAAAGTTAAGCAGTGGGAATTCTAAAAAAATTTCAGGGAGAAATAAAGATATCTCCTACGTTATCCATAATATGTGAAAGTATCGACGTAATTTCATAGAGTCATTCGATGTGAATGCTATATGAAGAACATAAGCCAGACTTGATAGGTGTAGTGACTTAGATTCCATGAAGTATCGTCAGACTTCGATGTAGTTCTGTCTAATCAAGGTATAAAAGAAAAAGCCGTACAGACTCGTTTGTTTTTCCCTTAAATTTTTTTCCTTACTTTCATACAGCAGAGAATAATGAAAACAATAACTTGAATATACTCATTAGGCACTCTTTCTTTTTTGGTAATTTTTTTTTTCAGAAATAACATATTTCTATTTTGAATTTCTTTTTAACATTCTGATTTAGTCCTTATACGTAGACAACAAGATAATCCGAGTACTTTGATTTGAGTGTGTTATATATTGTTGCATTATGCACGAAAAGTTTTTTTAAAAAAAAAAATTTATAGCAAGTTAAACACCATCCTATAAAATGAAATAAATGTAACAATAGCTTTTACCTTACCATCATTGACTGAAGATGAAATCTAAAAGTGCAACTCACGAATTGTGGTCTATAAAAGGTAATAATTCTAACACAAACAGCATGTAAGTTATTTTGCTGGATAATTTATTATTACAATTAAATCTCCACACAGTGATAACGCTTATCTGAAAATTTTATGATTGATATAAGGAGGAATTATTACATATATTAAAATTTGACATTTAGATATCATTTAGTTGTTATAAATAAAAGTATGCAAAAAAATTAGTTTAATTATTTTGTGTATCAAAAAGAAGAAATATATTTGTTAACCAATTTAATAAAAATAAAAATTGTTCATCATTTGTCTTTTTTTATTTTTTTATTTTTTTCAAATGAATAACTAATAGATTAAATTAAATAAACTAAAAAATCGGATATGTCATTTATTTAGCTTCTGAATATATATTATAATACTAGTTTAGTGTACGCGCTTTGCGCGTGATGAAAACGCGTATCTCATTTGAAAACAAGTATTATTTTAAAAAATTAAACTTAGCTACAAACTTGTCGATAAATTGCTTTTAACATTTATTTAGGTGGAAATATAGATGAAGAAAATAATCTCTACTTCTAATTTGTAAGCAAAGTTAATTTTATGTTTTATAACTAAGTGCAAGTCTATTATTAATACTTAATTTTTTTTAATTCATAAATGTATTTTTTGATATATAAAACTTGCTAGAACATGACTTTAGCAAAGTATTGAAATTCTAGAATGAAAAAAGATTTAAAAAATCAAAGTTCAAAATATTAAAAAAAAAATATTATATAACTATTTCTAAATATGATGAAAATAATTAAATAACTACTCCTAAATATTAGAAAAATATGTCAATAACTATACTTAAATGATATAATTTTTAAAAGAGAAAGCCTAGTTTATCTTTTCTGATAAAATATGAGTAACTTGAGCCAATATAATAATTATAAGTACAATTACAAAATATTGACCAAAATCCGAAATTAATAAGATATTCAATTGATATGACTTAGAATATTTAATTAATTTTCTATTAGAATATTATAATAATAAATACGAAATTTATATATGAGTCAATCTTGAACTGATAATCATACATGAGATCATAAATAAAAATCACAACTGATAACCTTTTAATTTATAATTATCATGAATATCTACAACAACAACGTATCAATACAATCACACAAAGTATTGTCAATTCTCGTGAACATTATTATTCAAAAACTTGAAGAACAAACTAAATGTTAGAAAATTTACCTATAAATGTATATGAGATAAAAATCACACATGACAACCTTTTAGTTTGTAATTATCTGTCAAGAATATACGAACATCTATTATTACATAATTTTAAGATCAGATTAAAGTTTATAAAATCCTAGCTCAAATTACCATAAGTTTACTTCTACAAAAAGATATACGAACACATATTATTACATAACTTTAACATCATTATAGTTTGAAAAATCTACCTCAAATTTTAGTAAGTTTACCTCCGCAACGTGGCACTAACTAAAGTATATGATAAAGAATATAAAATATTGATTTTTTTATAAGTCTCCGGGTCCTCCTTATCCAATATAGTTTTGATTTAAAATTCTACATCAGTAAAATTAATTGGAAAAAAAAAACTAAGAAATTTCTAAACCTAAAGTCAATTTTAACCTAAATACAGAAAAGATATTATATACAAACATTAATTTTCATCAGCTCCGCGGTATTTTAAATTTATAGGTCATATTTTATTCGTCAAAGCTCAAGTAACATTAATTGATATAAAGGAATCGTAAACTAAAGTGAATCTAACAAAAAATTATTTCCAATTTAAAAAGTAATAACATAAATTTTATAATCTTAAATGTTATGACTTTTAATATAGTTCAAATAAAAAAAGATTTAAGAAGCAAAATTTTAGTCAATTTTAAAATACTAAATATTACGAGTTCTTATATCATATAAATAAATAAAGATTTAATAGCTATAACTTTAATTAATTTCAATATCCTAAATATTAAAATAATAATTAAATGATAATTATTTGAGGAGAATAGTAAGTGACAATATTATTTATTATAGATCATTTAATATAATATAGATATAGATAGATATAAATAAGAAACAATCCACAAGTAATAAAAGGAAGTTTCTTTCCACGTTCAATCTTTAATATGCATAATAAAACCTCAAAGAATGGAGATTTAATTTTCAACCAAGGAAAATAAAAATTCACACTTATAGATTCTGCTAAAAATAGAGTCCGCCAAATGACTACATAAATGAACAATTTTCTTTCTCTAAATACCTTAGCCATGAAACAAAAACTTCACATAAATTAGCACCATTATTGAGTTATCAAGAGAATAGAAATATAAAACAAAATTTAAGAATGATGGTAAAACGAAACTTACATGCTCTAATTTATAAGCTAAAGCGTCAAATTTCATAATTTGGCTTGATATCAAGTCAAGAAACAAACCAGTATAAAGTCTATAAAGTTCGACAATTAATAACTTGATATGCAGTAGAGTTGTGAGTAAAGTTTAGTAACGTTACATTTATTATTAGGCTCTTTTATAGATGTTTTTTTCTAACCTAAGTAATTTTTTATTTAGATTTAAAAATTAAAAAATTTAAAGTGCCTTATGAAATAGTCTAGATACCCACAAATACCTACTTGGATATCATCATCGTAAAAAAAAGTACTATATAACAAAACATAGTAGATCGATGATTTTCCTAAACAATAGATCGTATCATGATATAAAGAAAATAATAAGTATTAAAACAACGAAACAATACTAATAGTGCTTGTGCAAATAAATTAACAGCCTTAGACTTGTAAGAAAAATCTTACACCAATTAAACTTAAACTTTCTTGTAAAATCAATAAATAACGGCTCTAACATTTTCTTAAAAAAAAAAAAAAAAAAAATCACTCAAATATAAATAACTAATATATTATTATTTGAAGTATATATATTACCTTCTTGATCCGTTGTTGAATATGCACATAGAATCAATTTGTGGCAGAGGACTCATGTAACCAAACTTTGGGAGAAAATTTTGTGTTAAAGAAAGAACCAACGAAACCCTATTAATAGATTAAAATTTGAAACCTTTTCAATCCTAAATAGGGAAGGATCTATATAAGTAATTTTTTTTTAAAATTTAGTTTTAGAATTCCAAATATAACGAATTTCTTCTTAGTTTGACAAGAAAATATTAAGATAATAATTATTTGAGGAAAATAGTAAATGATAATTTTATCTATTATAGAGTCTTTTAATGAAGATAAAAAGTTCAATCGATATTTTTTAGCACCTTCACACTTTTAATATAATATAAATTATTAAAAAATATAGCATGAATTTTTGTGCACTGCAAAAAATTAAACTTTAACGATTAAAAAATATATATAAAAAAATAATAAAAATATATAAGAACTCAAACATATATATTAAAATATAACATATAATGAAAAAGAATTACTATTTATACTCTTTTACTATTCGAGCTCTAATTACTAAGACTTTTATTATTCAATGAGAATTATATCTCCTTAAGTTGTTGATTAGCACAATTTTTCGTAAATTTCTTTTTTGATTTCATTACAAGATTATCTAAAACAAATTGTGTACAAAAGTTATAATTGTAATATTTTATAATTTTATAAAAGAATCATTTTTTGAGATAAAGTGATTATTTTACCTAAATAGATTAAACTTATAAATATATGAGTAGATGAAATATGATAGTTACAAATAAGACAAAATTTAAATTACATAATATTAATATAAGAACAATTAAATTAAAGGAGATAAAATAGTATCAATAGTAGACTCAACTAAATGAGACAATCTAAGTTAAATTATTTTGAAAATGAACAACTTGAGCTGGCATAGAATTCACAACATAAATTCATAAACATGAAAAAAGAAGTAGAAGGTAGATTGACACGAAAATATACCAGATTAGGGAGTACTGATGTAGAAGAGTTGATAAATTAAATTATGTAATTATAAATTTTTTTATAGAAGTGAAAAGATTCATAAATATAAAAATATTAGGACACTAAGATTAAAAAAGAAAAAAAGATTATCAAAAGAGGAAAATAATTTAAAATTTTTGTGTATGCAAAAGGAGACAAAAATATCAAAAGCCAAAAAAAAAACAGAGAGAGAACGTGTACCGTCAAAAGAGGAAAAAGAAAATATTCCAAATCACAAAGGAAAAGAAAAACTTTAGTGGAAGATTTTTTTATTATTATTTATTGTTATTATTATTAAGAAATACATTATAAATAAAATTATGTCATAAATAAAAAAATTTAATATAAAAAAATAATATAGAAAAAAATCGTGACTCAAAAAAGAAAGAATACTTGGTATTAATTTTTATTTATTTTTTAAGCTTATACCATAAATAGAATATCTAATATGACAAAATAAAGTGATGAAAATAATTTTAAATAATAATTGTGTAAAAATTTTAAATGACTATTTTGTCTATTGCTATGTCTAAAAGTTCAATCAACATTTTTAAAGGTCTTCACACTTTTAATATAATGTAGATTAGTAATTCAACGTTACATTTTTTAAAATAATTTTGGCAATTTTTAAAAGAAAAAATTACATAATATAGCAATCGTATGCTAATATTTACTACGCATAGCTATAGTTTCAACTAATTACAATTATTAGCTATATTTTCAATTTATAGCTATATTCTTCTATTTAATAGCAAATAAGGAAAAAATCTCTTAATCTCTCTTCCAATCTCGCTCGTCTCTCTCTCTCTCTCTCTCTCTCTCTCTCTCTCCATCGCTTCTCTCTTCCCTGTCGACCTCGCCTCTCTCCTCCATCTCTCTCGTTGCTTCTCTCTTCCCTCTCTCGTTCTGTGTTATTTCTCTCATTCTCTCTTTCTCCTTTGTCCCTCTCTTTCTCCTTTGTCCCTCTCTCTCTCTCTCTCCATCTTTTCCTTTTTCTCTCTCTCCTCTTTTCTGTGTTATTTTTTTGTATTTTCTGTATCACGAATGATACAATTGATATAAAAGCGCGAATGAATACACGCGATACAAGAACGAATGAATACAAGCTAAATTAGAGCAAATGAATACAACCTAAATGTACGTATTAATATAACAAATACAGTTGCCTGACATCTCAAAAAATATAAAAATACAAAGAGAGAGCTGGTAATACAGCACACAAAGATATGATACAACCTAAATGCATGTATGAATACAACAATACAGTTATATAATACCTCAAAAAAAATAAAAATATAAATAGAGAAGGTTGGAAATACAAATAATACAGAGAGATGAAAATACAGTATACAAAGAGGGCGAAGGGAGAGAGGGCAGAGAGAGAGAAAGAGAGAGAGATGGAAGATTATATTAATTCTAGTGTGATTTTTGGTAATTTGCCATTTTAAAAAGATAGTATCTCATATTTTCCTCAACACATTAATTAGTGTATTTGTATCCAAATATAAAATACCCTAACTTTTTAAATGAAATACATCTCATACCAACTTAAAATATAGCTATAAATTGCAATTAATGAAAATAGAACTATAAGGGCCTAGTTTCAATAAAAAATATGTCATTTATGTAAATTTCTTTTTTTTAAATAATATATTATTAAATAAATACTAAATTTAAAATTTTAAAAGTTTAAAATAAAGTAAAATACTGTAAAATAAAAATAAATAAAAAAATATAAAAATTTAAAAAAACTTAATAGAGCAGAATAAAAGTAGAAAGAAACACTAAATAAGAGATGACGGAAAAACTTAAATTTAATAGATTAAAATTAGTCTTTTCTTTTTTTGCTTTGCTTCATTTTCTATTCAATAACTTTTATATATTTACTTTTTCATATTTTAAATTCTTTAATAAAAATTTAACCTTCGTAACGGAGGCTAATAATTTGTATGTTAAGTATAACTGATGCAACAATCCAAACTCTTTATAAGCTTTTGGGTTTGGGGAAGGGAGGGGGGAAGGCATTTATAATCAATCAATATACATATATATTATTGACACCCAATTTTAATTTATCTGCGCCTTAATATGCTGTTTATATATGTATATATTTATTTATTTATTTTACATAAATATTTGACTTACTTTATATTTATAATATAATTTATTATCATAATATTGTGAAAAATTATTTCAAGTTACATATATATGACTCATATTATTTTAAGTTTTGATATTAAATAATTACGCCGTATATAATGTATTTCGTTTATATGCGCCTTTATCTTGAAATATATATTTATTTAAAAACTATTTACATAATTTCACTAAATTTTATAAATTTATTTAAATAATTATGTTAATAGAATTTAAATTATTTATGGTAATAATATAATTTTTATAATATTTGACAACTTAATATTATTTTCTTTTCTAGTCGTTAAAATATTTATAAATATAATAATTTAATTATGTGATATTTACGTAAATATACTCGAATTTAGGATTTATTTATATTAATAATAATGTTTATGTGATAATTTATGTAACTTTATTATCTATTTATTAAATCATTTAAAAGTGTAGTATATTTATTAATTTAATAGCAGCTAAATTCAGTTTCATTCAATTTATTTAAATTATAGTCATTTTCTATTCAATTTTATCCAATTTATTTCGAATCTAGCCACTTTCTATTCAATTTATGTCAATTTTAGCCACTTCTGATCAATTTTGGCTATTATTTAAATTCAATTTCAGCCTAAATTAAATCCAACCCATTGGTCCAAATCCGGACAACCCGTTTGACCCATAAACCGACCCATTTATCCCAGAATCAATCCTAGCTGTTCATCTAATTTAATCTTAACGGTCCTAATTAGCCCTAACATATTTCCTTATTTAACTACCTACCTCCCCTAACCCGAATTTACTTTCATTCTCCCTCTTCTCCAAAAACAGCAGTCGCCGCCCATTCCTCCCTCCTCTCGACCTTCTCTCCCCATTGCCGGCCATCTCCGGCAAAACACCACTGTCAACAAACCCCCTCCTCATCTCCGGCCGAACAACACCACCAAACGACCCGCCTCCCTCTCCCTCACTATGCCGATAGCCACCATTCCTCCATCTCACTCCATTCTTTTCGGCAGGTAATCTGCCGCGCCGCCGACTCCCCTTTACCTTTCCCTCTCTTCTTCTTCCTCTCTCTATCTCTAGCCGCACCACTCTCTCCTCTCTCCCTCCATGAACTCCGGTGAACAACCCCAACCCGCCGGAAAACAACATCCAGACCTCCCTATCTCCTCTCACTCCTCCGTCCAACCGGAAAACAACCATCAACATCCTCACCCTTCACCCTCTTCTCCCACCGCCGGACCTCCCTCCTCTTTCTTTTCTCTCCACTGCCGGCGACGACAGTGGCGGCGACGACAGTGGCAGAACACCATTTCGACCGTGAAACCACCTCCCGCCGAACACCACCCGATATCCCTCTTGCTTTTGCTCTCCTCTACTGAGCTCTATGTTTTCTTTATTCGTGAGGGTCTTTTGGTAATTTCATTTTATACGTTGATTTTCTTTTTCTTCTCGTTTTGTTTGTTTGACTCCACAACTGTATTCTGTTAGTGTCGTCTATTTTTGTGTAAGATATTTGGAATATTTAGTGAATCTGTAGGTTATTAAAGATAAAATAATAATAATAATAATAATAATAATAATAATACAAATAAAAAAAAAATTAATATGCATGCTGACAACAATGCTCGTTTGAAATATTTCAATTACTACTTTTGTTTTAGAATATCGTAGAAACGTCTAAATATTTATGCGATTTTTGTTTCTGCCATGATGAAATATCCCTGTGAAACAGTTGTTCTACATGTTTCAGTCACTCTTCTTGTTAAAAATTCATCTATTGGATTTTGTAAGTTTTTGTGCATGTATAGTTATATATGTAACCACTATTATTGTATGTCTTCTTTGCCTTCTTCTTGATCTCTAAATTGCTATTGATTATGCAAGTTTTTTCTTCTTTCATACTGTGCTATAAGTTTCTGCAATTAGTATTGATTATATGGATTATCTATAAGACCATTTCGTACTTATTTATAATTGGCAAATTTCAACTGTTACATGCAATTGAAAATCTACTAATTTGTATTTCTTTTTGTCTGCTATAATTGAGTATTTGAGAGCTTTGATACGTATTATTTAAGCCAAGTTTTTATTCTTGCATTTAATTTATTTAATCATAATTTAATTAAGGAAGGTCCCTACAATTAGTTATTTCAGCCCGATATGGTAATTTTTATTACTCTTTTCTGGTCCAATAAGGCAATTGTTTAACGCCCTTGATGTAGTTGATTTGATTGTGTACATAAGGAAACATTTTCTTAGCTTTTTCAATCCTTTTTAATTCCTTGGTGATTGGCTATATAAGCACACCTTTACCTCTCATTTGGGAGAGGGGAGGACACATTCATAAACAACACTACTTTATATTGCTCTTTTCTTTCTAAATCATAGTCTTGAATCCCATTTCAGCATTAACATTATTGGAAAACCTTCCGTAATCGTTGCATTATTCTGACTTGTTACGTGCATCATATCATAATAATTTCAAGTTTTACACGCATCGATCTGTCTGTGTCTTGTAAAATAACATGCCCGAATAAAAATATCTTTCATAAAAGTATCTGATTAATTATTTGTGTTTCTGGGAGTTTTGAGTAAAGAAAAAATGTGTGTGCGAGTTTGTTCGTGTAAGTTTGTTTAATAGGTTACCATTGACGTGAAATGAAGATTTTCGCCGTGATTGGAGGATCTGTAGTTTTATCAATTTAATTTTATGCATGGTGATGTAGTATTTATTTCAGTTATTTTATTTGGTATGTAACATTGTAATCAAATACTGATTAATAGTGGAATGTGGTTTGGGGATGGGGTTTGTGTGTTTTTTTTACTTTATTTCATCTAATTATTAAATTCACCTAGAAAGCAAGCCTATAGGATTTTCGTAACATACGCAGCAAATGTAAATCACGCTTATAGGTATCATAATGAATTAATTGAAGCATTATTAGCAAACTTGTCTGTAGGAACTATTTTGGTAAATGTTGGTATATTAAAATGGTTTAAAGAACGGTTTTTATTTATCTTCTGCAAGCAGATTTTGAATATTGATAATATACTAGATATCTTGCCCATTGAATTAACAGATTTGAATGATTTGTAAGAAATGAAGTAACTAATTCAAGCAAATCAGACCTCTTTTCTTGACATCCTAATCACGTAGGAATTTATTTTGTATAAATGAGATTTATTTATTTATTTATTTATTTTCTTTCTTTAACAAAAATACCAGCGATTTTTTTATTTGCTATATCTTGCTGCTATTTGATACTATCTTGTTTCATAGTATTAAGCATTACGAAATCTGGAATAACTTTGAAGTATGTCTAGGACCAAAATCAATTGATTTAAAGGCATAAAGGTGTTCATGTTTCCGCATATTTTTTTATTTTTTTTAACATATCTAATATATCCTATTGTGCTCATATTTACTAACATATTTAATAAGTCCCACTGTTTTAGCTTATTTGTTGTCTCTTTTTAAACCTAGAAATTATGCTTATGGTTCAAGTCGGTAATTTGTTTAAATATTCACAATGCTCATTTATTTCAGATCGGCACCCTTTTTAATTTTGGTTTCATAGGTAAAGTATGGTATTCCTGCATTAGAGAATGTTTATAGGTTCTGCTTGCACTCATTTAGAAATCATGTTCATAGGTTTAATATAGAGGCTTAATTGAAATCTTTGTATGGTAAAAATTGTTTGGCGTTAATCATCTTTAATAAAGCCTTAGGAATTATAGATCCCAATTTCAAAATAGTGTCCAATGCCTCTCGGACTTTAAGATTGGGACGGGTAGGCAAATATTAGGGCGTTAGTTTTGTCACATAGAACGTTTAAGTTAATAATCAACTAGGTGGTTAGACGGGAATTGATAGTCCGTGCTCGCTGAATAATACGAGCAATCTAAACGATTGCGAAGTATTATTTAAGTTGCACGGGGTGATCCCATTAAGTTAAACAATTCTCGAACGTAGAACTACGTTTGACCTTATTATCTTAAGGGATACGTAGGTACCTCACCAAGGCTCGGCCCCATAATTAAAAAAGTGTTTATTTATTTTGTTTAATATTAGTAAATGATTGTTTGCCACGGCTTTTGTATTTATTTAAGAAATTAAAATAGGATAAATTTATTTTTTAACTTTCATTCCGTCCAAATTTCCTTCTCGTTTGTCCAAACTTTGTTATCATTTTAGTTTAAGCAATATAAGTTAAAATCAATTTAATTTGGTCGCTTAGCTAATTTCCCATTTAATGAATCCGGTCGGGAACACATTTGTGGACCTCGAAAGGTGACTCACACCTTCCTTTCGAGGTAATTAAAGCCCTTCCCCGACTCTGGTAACCTAGGAAATAAACTTAGTTCAGAACGGTGTCCTAACGCACCTTAATTCGTTAGGTGACGACTCTTCAAACTCATAAATCCTTAAGAGTTGTCAGATGTTGTATCCCGTTTTTCTGCGAGGAAAAATGTGGCGCGATATATGTATATATAGGAGGCTTAGGAGGCATGCTGGCATGCCTCTAAGGCCTCCAATTTTATTTTTCTTTTTTCTTATTTTTAATTTTTTTTTATTTTAAAATTATTTTTTATTTCATTTATGTAATTAATGTCATTTAATATTATGTCATTCAACAAACTCCACTAAATAAAATAAATAATAATAATAAAATAAAATAAAATTAAAATATAATAAAAGTAAAAATTCCTAAGTGCAAAGCTGCATTATCATTTTAACCCTCCGCTAAATAAAATAAATGAATAAAATAAAAATTAATATAATATGTAAAAATTATCATCATATCATATTATTATTATATAAATGGGAAGTCAAAAAGTAAAAAGTTAGATTATCATTTTGCCCTTTCGCTGAATTAAAATTTAATTAAATACATAATTAAATATTAATATTTTATCATATCATATCATAATTATATATTTATTATTGTATAAGTGAGAAGTCAAACAGTGAAAAGTTAAAATAAATAAATTAATAATAATAAACAAATATAACTAATCATTATTATTAATGATAATAAATAAATAAATAAATGATGATTGATGATGATGATGATGTCGTCAGGATGATGATGATAATAATAATAATATAAGTGGAAGATAAAATATGAAAAGTTAAAATAGTAAAATAACCTCCAAATATTGAGAGACTAATATACCCTTCAAATAATAAATAGGTTTACTCCTTCATCGTCATTTAATAATTCATTGTGAAAGATTTAATGGTCTAATAATATTTATTTTTATGCAATTTTAGCTTTTAATATATACAATATTATAGAAATAGTTTTAGATTGAAGGGTAAAATAGTCATTCAATATTTCATGAACACTTGCTTATATATCATATATATTTAATTTACTTTCATGGGAATCTAACTTTTCACTTTTTGGCTTTCCACTTATATAAATAATATGATTATATTAAAAGTGAGAACAACCTAATTCTTAAGTTAAAAGACTAAAATATCCATAAAAAATTGAAGGACCATATTTACCCTTTATTTCAAACCTATTCATCTACTAAAATGTAATTTGCATTTCAAAGAATAATAAAGTGATAGTACATAATAAATGTAAAAGATGAATAGTATGAAGATGGTTCATATTTCAAAAATTAATGTCATTTATTGTAATCAATTAAATTTAAAATTACTTTAATCTTACCTATCTTTTACATATCAGTTAATATCAATCTTCAATATGTATATTCAATATTTAGTTTCTTCATCTTTCAACTCCTGATAGAAAGTATATTAATTCATTCATTACATAAAGAAAAAGCTCAACGACATATTTTCATGTTCAAAGTGTGTCCCTGTTGGTGATGGTTAGTCTTCTCTTTCATTATTTTACTTGGTGATATTTTATTTAGATGATGTAATGGAGATCTGTTGATGTTGTGATATAATCAAGTCATTAATCCTGAGCCTGTGAAGTCTTCTATATTGTGTTTTAATTACTTATTCTATTTAATTATTTCTCAATTGTCTTCATTTATTTGCTAAACAATGTTTATTTTTTTCTGCTACACCATATTTGTTTTATCGCGACTAAAAACGATCACTTTTATCAAAAAATATTTGTTTCATGATTAATATATTTTTATTAACTTATTATGTTCTCTAATTTATATTTTAATGTATCCACGTCCAAGGTACAAAGACATAAATGCATGTCAAGAAAGAGTCAACATATGAAAGAAAGTCAATTGAATGAATGGCGGCGATGCCGAAAATTAAAACTTTGAGATCTATCAATCGTACATTTTTTAGAATTATTTTTTGAGGAATTTAATAAGGTCGACAACTCTTCATCTGTTCTTTTTATAAATCTGATATGCGTTTATTCTATTCAAGCACATATGTATACTGTTTTATTTTTTTCTAAGTCAATGAACAACTCTATTTTTGGTCTTCAAAAAAAATTAAATTGCAACTCGAACACAAATTAAATACTCATAATATTTATGTAATTTAACAAAATTTTATATTTATATTTGATATGAATACACGCACGACGCAGGTATCCAAATACTAGTTTATTTCATAAGATAAGAATTAGAGATTAGGGTCAAATTTACCCCTCTATTATCGAAAATTGGTAAGATCTGCCCTTCGTTATGCTATCCGGTTATATATACCCCCACAGTTATTCAAGTTTTCATATATGCCCCTCATTTAACAGACAAATCCATTTTTAACTTAAATTATCCATTTTCTAAGTTTAACCCGCCCGTCCACCCCACTTTGCTGGATCTAGCTAGCTACCCCTCTTGAATGTTTACTGAACTGGAAACTGCTTTTCCTTGTTCACTTTTAGAAATCGGATCACATTTGTGGTACTCATGCTGACCATAGCTATGCACAATTCTTAGCAACTGTTGTTCACAACATTGCTAGATTAAAACCTACTGTTTCATTCAATAATTTTTCGATGTTGATTCCATTTACTGTACCTAGATTTTGGTTAATGAAATGTTTAAGATGAAAATTTTCAAGAGGGAGAGTTATCAGATTCAAGTAACAGGGAGAGTTATAACAGGGAGAGTTATCAGATTCTCGGCAATCTCAAAGAAACTCACAACTCTTTGTATTTTGATGATACCCGAGAAAAAAAAAACACATATCTTTGTTTGACAGTCATGGCGTCTTGTCTCCCTCACGTGAAGGCCCATTCTTCTTCTCCTCAATTTCTGATACCCAATTCCAAGATTTCTGCAACTAGTAACCTCCAAGTTTCCCGCCGTTATGGTAATGTCGGTAGTTGTTCGCTCCGGCAGCCATTGAAAAACGGGAAAAGGTGTATATTGTCATTGAAATGTGCAGAAGGGGGTTCAGTTGGGGAAATAGAAAATAAATTAGAGAAACAGATTAGTACGAAAGAAGATTTGACCCGAATTGAAAGACCGACGGGTAAGTACTGTGAGGAAGTGGGTGGAATGGTAGAGTCGTTGGAACGTTTGGAAAGAGGAGCAATCATGGGAGAGGATGAGGGGAAGGAACCAATGTTTCTTAGATTGTTGATGCTGCACTGGTTCGTTGGGTTCATAAGGTTGGCATTGAAGAGGGATTCTGAGAAAAGGAAGAAAAATGCTGAGATGAGCTTGAGCTTTCAATCATGGTGTTTGATTCCCTTGCTTTGAACAACAAAGTGGGGGCGGGCGGGATAGATTTAGGAAATTCGTAATATATGTTTAAAATGAATTTTTCTATTAAATGAGGGATATGTATAAAAATTTAAATAATGATAGAAATATATATAGCCAAATAGTATAATAAAGAATAAATCTGATCAATTTTCAATAGCAGAGGAATAAATTTAGCCCTAATCCCTAAGAATTTAAGAATTATGTCTCATGGGGACGCCACCAGATGATAGATGAGGAAAGAGGTGGGGTGGCGTACTTGTATTTTAGTCAACTGTAACTATTTATTTTATTTCTCGAAATTTAAAGTTAAATTTAACCATTACCCCTTTTTAAATATCTATTAATATAAAATTACAAATAAAATACCAAAGTTATAACATTTAATATTTACTATGATATGTATATATATAGCCACTTTAATTTCTTTCTTTACTTCCGTCAACAAGTATATGCTACTTCTCTATCAATCCTTCGATTTCCAGATGTCGCAGAATGAAAAGGGTGACGCGGCTGTGACAGTGGCGGTTCCGGCAGCCGAGAAAGAAAACGGAGGAGTTTCATATAGAGGGGTGACTAAGAGGCCATGGGGAAGGTTTGCTGCTGAAATCAGAGATCCTGTCAGGAAATCACGTCTGTGGCTTGGGACATTTGATACGCCGGAGGACGCTGCCAGAGCCTATGATATGGCGGCAATGAGGTTGCGCGGTACAAAGGCCAAAACCAATTTTCCTCCTCCGACGATGATTTTTAATGACAACATGCGTTATGTGCACGCGCCGTCGGTGACGGTGGACTCATCGCCGTTGAATATCAGCATCAGCGGTGGGTCTTCCGTTGGTACTGCTGCGAGTTTCACGTATCTGAAACGGAACCAACATCAGTCTCGTCGTTTTCCTGTTGCTGGAGGTTCTTCTCTGTCGTCGGCGCGTGATTATCAGTACTTGGAGGCTTTAACTGCGGCTGAAGTGATTCATTGTGAACCCAGTAGCCAAAGAGGGACGGTGGCTTTCTACGGTGGCGGCGATAGCGTCAGTGGGTGTGAGATCCAGAGTGAGTCAGAGTCATCATCGATCTTCAACTACAACTTTAACGAACGGATCATGGCCACCAAGGGTCTCGATTTGGACCTTAACCTTCCACCGCCGGAGAACATGTGAAACGGCCCCGCATATTGTCATTAGGAATTTTCTGAGAAATTTTTAAGTAGTATATTTCATTGTACTTTCCTGCTTTTAAATTTTCAGAAGAGAAAAAAAACAGTACCTATGGAAAAAATAATTAGCACTTGAAATTAGTTTTTCAAATTTATCTTTGGAAACTAACCGAAAACTATAGTTTGGATTTTGAAACGAAATGAGTAGTTCTTTTTTTCAAAAAAAGAATAATTTCAAAGTTATTTTCCATTTTACAAACAAAAAAAGAAAAGTTAAAAGAGGAATTCGAGCAAACCAAGCGCATTATAGACAATCAGACTTTAAAAGTTGTTAACTAGTATTGGGAGTTTCCACGAAAATGGTACGTACTAGAGCCGGTGTTTCATTTACACAAATATTTTTATTTATGAATAATTTTTTAATATTTAATTTTTATCTTCTAATATTTTAAATAATAAAAAGTAATAAAAAATACTTCTTTAAAAAAGTCATGAAGCAAAAATGAAATTCGCAAAGTATAAAGTTTGACATAAGTTATACCTCAGAATATAAGTTAGTAATATGAATTTATATCTTATCGCATTAACTTGTACCTTGTGGCAGAAGTTTACTAATATGAACTTGTGTCATACAATATAAGTTCAATTTATGCCTTAAAATATATTGAACTTATGTCTTAATATAAATGTGTTGAAGTGTAAGTTCAGTAGCATTAACTTGTGTTTTATAAGGCTAACACGTGTTTGATAATTTTTTTTAAAAATATTAAGGGTAAAAATTTATCTTGCGAATTAGATAACACTTAACTTATGCATTCAGATAAATATTCTCTAAAAATACATGCATAATAAAATTAATTTATAATTACGGATCACTATTTTAAAAGATAAAAATTAAAGATCACCTCAAAATAGAAACAGTATTTATAAAAACTTTGTCCAAATGTGGAACAATCCAACCTAGATTGTTGAATTGAATTAAGATTTTTTGAGCTCATCTGAAATTAAGGTTTATAAATTTGATCCCAATAAACTCGCTGACGCTTGAGGCTTAATTGAGATTAGGACTGGGACTAGGCTGGCTTATGGCTGAATAATTTAATTTTAATTTAATACTTAAAAGAAAAAAATAAAGTTACAAAAAGCTAATAATTTAAGCGTTGGTTGATATTCTAATTTAAGTTCTTTTTATTGGTTCATGATGTTGCCAATTTAATGGCTTATATGTTATCATTTTTATTATGTAATGATTTGTTATTTTGTAACGTCGATAGTTTGTTTGGTTAAGTTCTTTTAAAGTTATTTTAAAAGTTTTATATTAATTTTAAAGTTTTCATATGCTATTTAAGAAGTTAAAGTTAAAGGCCAGTATAATATTATTTTTTTAAAAAAATAATTATATGATTACGGGATTATGTTATAAAAAAAAATCTTAGAATTTTTTTTAAAAAATAAAAAAAAACAAAATGCTAGCTGCGGCCCTTTTTAGAGTTGTATTAAGCTAACCTTTGTAAGGCTCTTTCAAATGAAGAGTCGATTAAGAACTTCGTAATTTTTGTGGCCTTAAAGCTATTGAAAAGGGTATAATGATATGATTTGATTGATTATTTTATTAACTTTATACTATAAATTTTTTTTAAAAAAATTACTCAATTTCTCTTCAATATTGATAAATTCTAATTAATTTTTAATATTCTTTTTACAGAAAATATATAAAATTTCTCCTGAATTTGTACATTAAATTTATTTTAGAACTTTAACTTTACAGGTAGTTTTGTACCCCATAACCTTATTTCAAGTGAATTTAATATCACCCTAAGAGTATAATATCAGTCTCACAATGTAAAGTGTATTACACACGTCCCATGTCAGTTCTACGTCAGTGCCACGTCGAAATTATTTAAATTTTTTATTTTTTATTTTTCATTTTTTTACTTATCGATAAAAGTTTCTTTTCCTTATATTTTTAGACACTATTTAATTTCTAATTCATAATTAATTCAAAAAAAAATAGAGGTTGTTTTCCTCCATTAGGTGTCTATTTTTCAAAAAAAAAAATTAAATCTTGAAAGTACAAAGTAAAAAAAATTAAGATAAATGTACTTTTTTTGTGTGTGGGTGTGTTGGGTGGTTGAGACTGAGGGGGAGGGGATAATAAGATAGAGTTGGGAAGGGTTTGTTTATTAATTATTATTTTTATTTTATTATATAATATAAATATTACAGGCTCAATTTTTTTTTAAAATTACACATTTTTTTTAATTTTTCATGTCGGTCGTTTAGGTAATACTAAATTCACTTGAAACGAGATTAGAGAGGTAAAAAATTATATATAAAATTAAAATGTTAAAGTAAATTTAGTGGACAAATTTAGAAGAATCTTTTATATGTTTTCTCATTTTCTATAAACATCATAAAATTCAGAAATAAAAATTAAAATAAGATACGATGCATACTTCTTACCCACTTGTGCCATTTAAATTTTTGCCTTACGAGAAGGGACGGTGAAAAAAATAACTTGTATATATCAAAAATTTATATTATTTTACTTTAGTCCTTACATAAAAAGGACAGTTGAGCTTCTTGTTTACCTTGAGTTAGGGATGTTTTAGGGTTTTCCCTTATTGTTTGCATTATTGTGCTTGAACATTAATACTGTTGAAGCAATATTTTCTTTTTAATAGTCAGAAAAACCTTAACTAGTTGTATCAAGTGTATTCTCGATATTTAATATTTGTACTTGTTGTTGCCTTTTGTACATTAGGAATAAAAGATTGAACTACCTCATTTAACTTATTTAATGACCCTCAATATTGCTACCTATTTCACGTTGTTGTGATTCGGAATCAGTTCACTCCTTTATAAGTCTCCAAAATATTCTTTTCTTCATAAACGACTGCTCTTTCCTACACAGTGTTCCTTGTATAGGAAAGTTTTCCCCCCTTCCTTTGTTTATTCGGCCTTCTTTTGTTATCACTTGTGTTTCTAATCTGAAAATGTTTCAAATTTTTTATGAAAGAATTATGCTTCTGTTTTGCGTGTTTCTTTTTTGTTGCTATTTCACGGTTTCAATTCTTTCAAGGTAAGTACAATAGATTTTGAATTTATTATTTTAGATATTACATCCAAAATTGCATTAGAGGTGTTCATGAAATTGTCCAAAGGAAACTATAACTGTTTGTGGACTATGTTAGAAAGCGCTTAACCCGGTTGATTTTGACTTTCCAAAGATAGCTTTGACACGTGCTATTCTTTTTTCAATTGCTATGCGTCTAAGATAAGCCTTGACATTTAATATGAATTTTCATTCATCATTTTTTCTGTAATTTTTCCATTAAAACTATACACGAAATGGATAGAAGAATATGCTGCTCATATCTTACTGCAGCTTCATTGAAAACTTCTGAAATTTCTCTCCTCGATTTTTTTGCCATTTGAATTTGAGCATCACTGAATAGGTAATTTAAAGAAAGTAACATTAGTACAAAACTTGCTAAAGTCTACTATTAGCTTCTTAAAAAAGAAAGATTATAAACAAAGAATAGATTATTAATGAGAACATTGTAACTATAATTCAATTTGTTGGAATAAATACTCTGGATATGGAATAGTAGTTGGTTTTAGTTATTTTGATTTTTCAATGTGAAATTCATTTGTCAAGTTAACAGGAATATTCTTTAAAAGTTATTCAATGTGAATTAGCATTTGCTTTTTCAATGTAGATGTTCACTTTAACAAATTTGTAGATTTACCAAAATTATAAACAAGTTTCGTAGCTTAGTTAACGACTTCCTCTCTTAGAATTTGTCTATATGCCTTATTTGGTTCTTTAGTGTGAAATTCCTTGATGAGATAGTTTAATTATAAATGACCTATGGGTATTTACTCATTTATATTGCATTATATGCAGTAGATACCTGAACTTCATTGTTTTGCACTTGTTGTTCCAACTACATTCAACCGGAAAAAATACAGCTACATTCGCTCAAAGAAAAATAGCTACATTAGCTGCTATGGTAATTTATACATGGTGTGTCAGACTAAATAATAACAAAATATTGTTGGTTCATCACTCATACAAAGACAAAAACTATAAACCTAAAGCAGCAAGAACAATGGCAATATATAACAAAGATATAGTCATCATTTCCCTTTCACTATAGAAATTTAAACTTGAGTTATATATCTTTTCTATATTACTCAGTAGATGTGCAATCTAAGCCTCAACAGAAAGTTGGGTACTCTTACTGTGCTTTTTTACTTCTTCATCTTATTAAAGAAATATGCTCACACGATGTCGATGGAAAGTCTCAAAGAAAATAATGTCACATCTTCGAGCAACGAAAGCCGAAGATCCTTCCTTTTCAACATTTTCATGTTGGAACATGGAACAAAGTGGTTTTTGGGCGGTCTTGAGTTGTATTACCTATTAGGTAATAAGACTGAGTGATTTATCTTAGTGTTTTGGTATTATAATTATAGTTTTCTATAAAGATTTATGATTCACTAGCTAGTATTTTTTATTTGTCATTTATGTTACAGATCGTGGTCAAGATGTAAATTCATATTCAGATGATTTATATTTTGTAAGATAGTTGAAATCTATTGACGAAGAAGGGAAAGAGAATTTAGAAGAAGCTGAAGCAAAATGACAGCTCAATATTGTCAACAACTGAGATTTACTTAATTTTGCTTCAAGTTAGTTATTGGTCAGAGGTTTTGGCTTGTGACTCTCGTGTCGGAAAAATTAATGAATAGTAATGCAAGGAAGTAGTCTATTTTCTTTGGTAATTATCTGATGTTTCTTAGTTTCCTCTAACGCAAGAGAAGTTGACTCCCATAGAACGTATAACTAAGTATTATCCTGTTACAGCCTCTATCTTTCAAACCATTCTCTCATGTTGTGCCCTTTAACAAAATTATTTGATTTGTTTTACATTTTGCAGTATGAAGGAATATGAAGAGAAGACGAGGTCATTGAAACTAAATCGCCCAAGACTCCAAGATCTGTCCAATAGACTCGAGATTGTGCACATGAGCTGCCTTTTATTTAATACAACATGTTGGATGAGTAATCAAACACATCAGATTTAATTTTAGCTCGTGTATATCCTTCAAGAAAATTATTCAATTCTATAAAGAAAAATATATTTTATATCTATTTATTTCTAATGAATATCTTAAAAATGATGTAGCTTTTTTGTATTTTCTTTATTATGTAAAACTCTTTTCATTTAAATAAGGATAAATTTAAAAAAATATCATTAATATATTTTTAATTATATAAAACACTACTTATTTTAAAATAAAATTAAATAATTAAAATATTATTTATTTTAAAATGAGAACAATAATATTTATTTCCATAGTTGATGGATGAAAAAGATAAGGATTAAAAAAAGATAGATTAACGTACATTCTAAGAAGGCGGGGCTATTATTCCAGTAATTTCCCCTTCGGTCCAAAAGCTTGTTTGAACATCCCGTTTTCCTACATTGTCTATATATTTATATAACCACTTTAATTTCTTGCTTTACTTACGTCAACAAATATATGCTCGTCTATAAATCCTTCCATTTCCAGATGGCGCAGAATGAAAAGGGTGATGCGCCGGTGATAATGACGGTTCCGGCAGCCAAGAAAGGAAGCAGAGGAGTTTCATATATAGGGGTGGTTAAAAGGCCATTGGGAATGTTTGCTGCTGAAATCAGAGATCCTCTCAGGAAAGATCGTTTGTGGCTTGGGACATATGATACGCCGGAGAAAGCTGCCAGAGTATATGATGAGGCGATAATGAAGCTTCGCGGTCAATTTTCCTCCTCCGACGATGATTTCTAAGGACAACACGCGTGGCGCACGCGCCTTCGGTGACGGTGGACTCATCGCCGTTCAATCTGAGCATCAGCAGTGGGTCCTCCGTTGGTATTGCTGCGAGTTTCACGTATCTGGAACAGAACCAACATCAGTTTCGCTGTTTTCCTGTTGCCGGAGGTTCTTCTCCGTCCTCGGCGCGTGATTATCAGTATCTGGAGGCTTTAATTGCGGCTGAAGTGAGTCATTTGCGAACCCAGTAGCCAAAGAGGGACGGTGGCTTTCTTCTGTGGGGGCGATAGCGTCAGTGGGTGTGAGATTCAGAGTGAGTCAGAGTCATCGTCGGTATTCAACTACAACTTTAACGAACCCACCATCACCACCAAGTGTCTCGATTTGGACCTTAACCTTCCAGCGCCGGAGAATATGTGAAACGGCCCGCAAATTGTCGTTAGGAATTTTGTGAGTAATTTTTAAGTAGTACTGTGGAATTTTCAGAGGAGAAAAAAAAAATAGTACTGTGGAAGTGATATTTGCAAAAATAAATAAATAAATAATAAAAATAAAAAAATGGAGTTTTTGAAAGTTAAATTTTGTCTTTGAATATATATTTCATTAGAAAAAAAATTAAAATTTTATGAGGAAAGAAAATAGAATTTGATACTAGTATCTTTGGAAACTAACCAAAAACTATAGTTTGGAATGAAACGAGTAGTTCTTTTTCTTTTTAGAAAAAGAATAAATCCAAAGTTATTTTCGGTTTAGAAAAAGAAAAAAAAAAGTTAAAAGAATTCAAGCAAAACAATCAGACTTTAAAAGTTATAAAACTCGTATTGGAAGTTCCCACGAAAGTGGTACGAACTAGAGCCGTCAAAAGGTGGGTTACTCACAATTATATTTTTATTTTTGAATATTTTTAAAATTTATGATTTATAATTTTTATTTTTTAACACTTTAAATAATAAAAATATAATTAAAGATATGTCACGATCCGAGTCTACCACTCTAGAAGTGACACGGTACTTAAAATCACGAGTGACCCCAAACTAAATTTAGTATGATACTAAACATATACTGAATTAAATTAGCAAAAGCTAGAATATGTCATAATCACATGACTAAATAAGTCTGAATTTAAAAGTAAATGTTTAAAGCTGGAAACATATATAAGTACTGACCAAAGTTGAATATCTATCTATCAATGTCTGAAAACATCTAGGACTGACGAGCTGAAGGGAAGGTCCCTAACCAGCTCTCTAAATACTAAAATTGAGTTTGGTAAAAGAAAAAGGTAACTAAACACTAGTCCTCAAATGATGAGGATTCTCCACTCATAACGTTAGACTGGTATTGGAGCGTGTCTAATTGCGGGATTAAGTTTGAGCACCTGAACCAATATCATCTAATGATATAGCACGAGAAGTATGCGATCAGTACTTTGAATGTACTGAGTATGTAAGATAAGTAAAATGTAGGTGAAATAAAAAAACCATCCTAAAAGCTGAAATCATGATTAGTACGTAACATGTCTAGGAAAAATATAAGTTGACGCACAATGACCCAAAAATAAAACATACATACAGAGTTAAACACGTGTGTAAGTTATGAAGTAAATTTATATATTGAAACTATGGGTCATGTACAAATCCGATAAAAAGATGTATCTTGGGAGATTCTCATAACCGACATCCGCCATGTGAGCAACATGGAGCCCAACATGTAACCCTAATCAGGAGGGTGTTCATACCTTGCTAAGGGTATGAACCATGACTGGTGTGAGTTCACTCATGAGTCCATTCGGGCAAGGAAGACACTCAGCTGGCGAGGACCCCTTATCCTACGGTGGCATGTAGTTTTGGGACTTGGATTATTGAGCTCGCATCGTGTTAAATACTAATTTCAAAACTATGTATATGCTCATAATTATAGCTGAGGTATGAAAATTTTTGCGTGCATTAGTTAAAAATCATGTTGTTTACTTAAGTGTATGAAATACTGAACTAGTCATGCAAGTTGTACTGATTTTGAAGTCATAAGATTGTAATATCATGGATCATTTTGAAAATATGTTTAAACTGAGTAAACCATGCTAAATACTGAGTATAATGATAAATAGAGGTTTCTCAAAGAATTTAACTCATACACAACTATAAAATATATGTGGAAATCATGAGGAAACATAACATACTAAAATCTATAGTTTTTGCATAAAGAGTTTTTAGCCCTAGAAATCATGAATTCGAATAATCATTCTGAAACACAGTTTAAAGCTTGAGTTTTGGGCATAAGGATAAAAGAATATCCTTATTGATGATCCCACATACCAGGACTGACGAGTTCTTGCCCATTGCTTGAGAATCCAAGGGTTGGAGAAGAAGGGTCTGAGAGCTACTATTTCCTTGAAACTTCGATATTATGAGAAGGAGTGGCAAAAATTAGTTGACTAAACCCCTTAACTTCCCTTTAACAAAATCCAGAATGATGCAGTTTAGGAGTTAAAAGTATAGGAAGTTACGAAAAACCCTAGATAAACTGTCTGAAATTTTATATTCCAGTCCCAACGGATAGTACCACGAGTTGTGCTATCAACCAACGACTCATGGAATGGACTCGTGAGTTATTGGGCAATTTGAACACTCGCGGAAAATCATACCATAGACTGTCAGGACGGGTTGTTGTCTGCTACAACAAGTCGTGCCTCACCTTATAGTGTCTAGGTTTAACCTAAACACTTCACCGATCTAGGTACTACAACTCGTATCTACCAGTTGTACTCACTACCACGACTTGTATCTACCAATTGTGCTCACATACCACGACTCATAGTATGAGTCATGATTTCTTGGGCATTTACTTATGGGGTAACCACGACTGCCACCCATGACTCATGGTTCGAACTGATGAGTTGTGATTTGGACTCGTGCTCCCTGGGAGGAACTTGCAAGGTTGTTGAACTTTTGCCAGGCTGCTCAGGACGGGTTTGACCACGTCTCGTCGTCTCGCACCATGACTTGTGGTGTGAGTCGGTTTTAAGGAAAAAGTCAAGTTTTTTGCTGGTTTTCTATATCATGTCTAGGATATGATCTTAGGAACTTTTAGGATATTACAAAAATATTTTTAAAAAAATCACAAGGCAAAAAGATAATTCGCAAAATATAAGTTTTGACCTAAATTATGCATCAGAACATAAATTCATTAGCATGAATTTGTGTCTTACGACATAAGTTTAGTACATGAACTTGTACATTATGTCAAAAGTTCAGTAGTATAAATTTATGTCTTGCGACATAACTTTAGTAGCATGAACTTGTGCATAGGGGCAGAAGTTTAATAACATGAATTTGTGTCTTAAAGCATAAGTTAGTTCATTTTGTTAAGAGTATTACAAAAAGATTGTCATTTTTAATGATTTTAAATCGTAAGATAGTTTCCGTTTTTTCTTTGAATAAAAAGAGATATTTCATAAACAAATAAATAAATAAAAGAAGTTTATATATTTATAAGTTGAAAATATACGAGTGATTTTAATCTTTAACTTGACAACTCAATTGACATTGCATTCATCAAATTATTTTTATTAAGATTGCTAAATCTAGTTAGTCAACCGACTTTTTATTGCGACTTAATAGCTAATTCAAAAGCATTAATTTTTGCTTAATCGTTTTAAATTTTAAATTAAATGATCACACACTTTAATATAATATAGTATCGTAACAAATTCATTCATGTAAGTTTGAGATTCAATTGCATTCATTATTTCAAAAAAACAATAACAATAGTACATGCTTGCCCTTGAAAAAAAATTGACTAGGCTTGCATGTAATAAAGCGCATTAAAGCTAAAATTAAGTAAATAAAAATATATTTTATGTGCGAATAGTTCTAAAATAGTAATGACTGAAGTTCGACAAAAAAGAAAAAAATATATATAGTACCTGACCAAAATAACCTTTTATGAGTTCACTTTCAGAAATTTCTTTTTTGATTGTTCCTCGATATGATCCATTTAACAAAGAAGCATAAATTTTAAAGATGTATTCTTTTGTAGTGTCATCGTTACACAATTTAGTCCTTATTTCGAATATATCCAAAGAACTAAATTTCTTGTATTTGATCTTTCAAACATGTAACTGCGGACAAATTAAGAAATTTAACACTAAATGTTTTTCAAGTATATAACTATATCTGATTTTCTTTTTAAATAACAAACTAGGTTTTAGTGAAGATGTTAACATATCGAATATTACACATTGTTTAAACTAATCCTATTGAAAATATTCTTATGTAATAATACTTATAGAGTTGTTTGATTAGTGAAATGAGATAGATAATAATATCGTATGAAATTATTTTATTTTATTTTTTATATGAGATAATTTATCTTATTATTTATATTAAAATAATAAAATTAAATAATATTTTTATTAAAAATAAAATAAAAGAAATTATTATCACGCACCTAATCAAACTACTCCAATATTTTTAGTATTTGGTCATGTAACCATCATTTGTACAGTTAGTTGACTGTGTTTCTCCATTTGTCGAAACTTTTCTAAAGCTTCTTTACTAGCATCTCCTTTGCCCTTTTGTTTGAAAGTCGAAGAAGTCATTATCAATTTGCTGATTTTCTATTACGTTCAATACAAAATAAACAAATACTTGGTCAAAAAGTTTCCTTTCTGACTTTTTCTCATCCATAATATAAAAATTAAAAATAAAAATTCTATACTTAAAAAACTTTTTTATTTCTAACGTTGCACTTAATAGGACTTACTTATAATAACGTAATATGTTTAAGATTCTTAAGCTTTTAATATAATATTTTCAATATATTATACTTGTATAGTTAGCTTCTATATATATGTCTGACAATTGTCTTATTTTCTCTCTCCTTGAACCCAATGATTAATTGAATATCATCATAATTAAACAGAAAAAATAAATAAAAAGTACTACTTCTGAATTTACGACAAAATAAATTTATTTTTAAAAAATTGATATCTTCAAAAAGTAAAACATAATTACTGATATATTTTTATATCGACGCTCACTGTTTCAATCAGTAAATTATTAATTAAGATATTTATGGAAAGATGAAAAATCATAAATGAATAATTTTATAATTAAAAGCTAATATTATTTTTTAAGAGTTGTCCCAAGGGTTTTTAAATGTTCAGTATGAATCAAAGGGAATGAAAGGTATATTCCTTTCATCCCATTTTGTAATGTTTGATTGCTAACGCCTAACGGTGTTTCAAGATATTTTTTTAAAACTTTTATATTAAAAAATATGCAACAGACATTAAGATATTAATTTTTGTTTTGAAACAAATTTAAAAAGAAAGTGGAAATCTAAAGAAAGCACGTAATTTGCACGATGATAAATTGAGAAGCAAAATGACTGCTTCCTCCGTTTAAATTATGTATCGTGATTTATTAAAATAATTATTTTAAATTATATTTATTAATTTAAAAATTTTAAAATAAAAGTAATTATTTTTTTAAATTTTATTATTGGTAGAAACTATTCTGAAAGATTACAAATATGCCTATTTAATAACGAAATATATTATTAGCCACAAATGTAGAATAGTAGTCTGTTAAGTCTACACATCTTTGTCAGAAACTGATCTTATCTAAGATTTATTGTGTTAATTTCTGTTCCGTTACTTTTATTTTGTTGAGCTGAAGTTAGTGATTCACGGACTCTAATTCTGCCTTTTTATTTTTGTTTGTCTTTTTATTTTTAGATAAGTGTGGTGCTAAATTTTTGTACTCACACCCGTTCAAAAAAACTTATCACAATTTTTTTGAAGTTAAATAATATGAATTTTGATTAATATTTTAAAATATATTTTTTTATTATATTGATATGAGAAAAAATATAATCTATAGTATTTTTTGTATAGTTTCTGAATATCTAGATTTTAATTTTAAAATATTAAATTAATTTAATTTAATTTAGCTTTAAAAATTAGTCAAATTAACTTTTGAAAGCAAATTAACATAACTAAAAGAGAGCGGAGGGCAATGTTTGTATGGATTATTCAGAAAACAAAGGTAAAAGTCATTTGGCTCAATTGCTTAAATTTCTTTATGCCGAGTTCATATATGGAGTATGAATTAAGAGGAATGCTAGAACATTTGACAAGAAAAAGCAACAATATGATCATCTAGCCAGGTTAATCACTTGTTCCATTTGTCTCAGGGCCTCGGCATACCTAGAGATCTGTTGGGTAAATGTAAGTTCTAGAGGAGAAAATGACTTAACTTGTTTAGTTTTCTTTTTTAGAAAGACAAAGTGATATTGGTAGGTGGGATTCTATAGAAAAAAGCAGAGTGAGTTACTCTGCTTTGTTTTGTAAATGTTACTTTTGGTGATTAATAAAATCTTTAGTTACCAAACCAAAAAAAAAAGAGAGCAGAGTGGTATTTACTTTCAATTTAGGTGCTCTTAACTTATATTATCAGGTTTTTAAAGGTATTTCTATTTTTCCCTCTCTGTCTCATTTTATATGATACACTTTTTTTTTAATTAGTCTAAAAAAGAATGATATATTTTTATATTTAGTAGTAATAATTTAACTTAAAAATACTTACTTCACCATTAATGAGATGATTTATAACCACATAAACATTTATGACTTATTTTAGACTACAAGTTTCAAAAGCCTTTTCATATTTCTTAAAATTCATACCCGGTCAAAATATATCACATAAATTGGGATGAAGAGAGTACTCCCCGCTCTTTAGTCTTTTGATTTTGTTTCAAAATAAGAGGTATTTTACATAGTTATTCTCTTTCAATTTTACTCTTATTTAAATGGAGAAGATTTACATAACTAAGAAAATATTAAAAAGTCATAATTTTTTTAAGGTGTTTATTAAAAGTAAGTTGGTAAAAATATATTTTACTTTCTAAAAATAAGTAATTTTTTTAAAAAATATGTTCAAGTTAAAAACACCACATATTTTAAAATGAAGAGAATATTAGTTTGCACTTATGTTATTTTAAAATTGTGACTCAAGGGCCGAAGGGGCTGTAGACAATAAGATCTCGCTTCGAGAAAATAATAATCAAGACGAAAAAATATCGCAACAATCGTAGTATTTATTATGAATATGAGTGTTACAATCTCTATAAATCCTCTGATTCTTCCTTTCAAATATAAAGTCAAGAGCTTTTTAGATTAATCTTGAACTTGATGGTGATCTTGATCTTGATTCGTGTTTTCAAGAACTTGAAGCTTGTTCTTGAAGATCACGAGTTCTCTCTGGCTTGTTGTTGGAATTCAGGTCCCTTTTCTGAATTATGAGACCCCTATTTATAGTCGTAGGATGGAAGAGTTGCGATAAGGACGAACTTCTTTCAACCAATCAGATTTAAGTTGACATGTCGATATTTGATTGGTCACAACATGTCACTTATACATGTGACACATTTTCATTGGCGTTTGATTGACTAGGCATGCTGTGTCATTTTTTTGACATGTGGCATGTTATACCCCGTAGGATTCCCGGCACCTAGATGGCCTATTCGTGCGTTGGTTGAGCATATTTGGAAGCCATACATGCTATAAAAGGGCCCGGAGAAAGATCGGACAAGCGCCAAGTCGGCGCGTCGCAAGGCAAAATGCGACTTATAAATCGCATTTCAGGAATGCGACTTATAAATCGCATTTCCGGAATGCAACTTATAAATCGCATTTGAAGAATGCGACTTATAAATCGCATTCCATGAATGCGATTTATAGTGCCAATTATATTTATGCTCCCACTTCGGTTTTAATTTAGTATGTTCATTATATTTTCCAGAAACGTGAGAGAAAACAGAGGGGGCGAAGGATATGGATAAATTGTCGCTCGATTACGCCGCCAAATGCGGTCCAAATTCAAATTAACCTCAGGTACCGAGGTATTTAGCAACAGGGAGCATTCCTACGGATTTTGTTTCGCGAAATACGGCCGACGAATCGTCGAGCTACCGAGCTAAGGTAAGTAGAATTGCTCCAAACTAGTGTCTATGTGCTCCTAGCTGTGAAGTGAATACTTCTCCCTTCTGGACTTTTGAAAAATAGCGAGTTTTCGACCGTCTTTCGATAAGTCTAAGTTTAGGCTACAATTATATCAAAAGTGACGTCGTTCTTTAGAATAAAACTATATTTAGTATTAATTAGCGTATACATGAATGCAGTTGGGAGAAATAGCTGGAGTATTGACTGAGCCTCGTCCGACAGACGGATAACTCGAGGTTAAGGTATGTAAAGCTAGTTCTTTCGGCAAGTTGGTAGCTTTAGCCTTGTATAATACAATAAACTCCGTAGTAGAATTTCCGGAAGTGGAATGTTAAGTATTGTGCGAGTTCAGTAAACCTAGTTCGCGTTGTGATATCATATTCAGTCTGAAAGTTAGAAAAGCATGTGCCCAAGGGCAAGTTAGTATTTCAGATTCAGTATAGCCTATTATGTGAATAGCAAGCTGTTGTAGAATAAAAAGGAATAGATTTTCATAATAAAAGTCAGTAAAGAAAGATCTGATAGACAGACAGTATCTTGGCTACAGAGTAGCCGTACAGTTAAACAGAGGTTACAGAATCAGTATAATTAGTAAGAATCAGTTCAGTATAGAAACAGATCAGAATAAGAAGTTAGATTCCAGATAGTCTTTTCAGTTATACATGCTTGCTATTTCTATGTGCTATTTGTTTGTTGAGACTTGTTGTGGCATGTGGGCACCCCTTTAGCATCCCCACCGCCCCTGGGTTATAGCTGTGTCGATACCAGATTCAGATACCGCCACCAGCTGGGCGATGCCGTCCGCCTAGAGGACGATGATGGCCGACCACCATGATAATACGGTCCAGACCACCCTGCTTGCAGGGGTAGTTCAGTTTACTCTGCGCAGAGCCAGTCCACCCTGTTTACAGGGGCAGAACACTCTGTGTGCGCTTGTGGCCGGGGGCAGACTCCGATACAGATTTTTATAAAATTACCCTGTTGCGTGCTTGCACCCAGGGGCAGTTTTTATTACACACCCCGTGTGCACTTGCGCCCAGAGGCAGGAGTCTTCGGACTCAGACACAGTTTATTGTCAGAGGCCAAGGCCTGAGCTACGTACCCAAGGGGGCCGGTAGGAGGAGCTCACAGTTATCAGATGAGTGGAGTGACTTATTTTTGGTTGGTTTTGACCCGGGTAGGGGTATATAGATTGTTTGCTTGCTTGGCGCCATCCGGCTTATGGGGGTTGGTATTGGCTCTTGCTTGCTACTTGTATATCCATTTATGTGCTTTATATATTATATACTAGCTACTAGACAGCAGGCCATCGCGTCTACAGGTACGCCTCTGCCTTATCAGTACAGAAAGCTTGATTTAGTTCATACCAGCTTCTTCAGATTCAGTTATCTCCTGCTATACAGAAATGCTAGATACGCTATCTATATTCAGTTGTTTTCAGTTGTACTATTTAAGTTGCTTTGCATACTCAGTACCAGTGGTACTGACGCCCAGTGGGGCGCTGCATTACTTGCCTGCAGGTACTCATAGACGAGGAGGCGATCCCTCGTGATTCCAGCCAGCTATTGAGTATTCAGCTCCTGTCATCCGGAGTCTGAATTCCAGAGGTGTATTTTGTTTTCTTTTGTTGTACAGTACGGGTAGGTCGGGGCCCTGTCCCGATCATTTCTATTGCTATTCCTAGAGGCTTGCAGTCTGTATATTTCCCTGTGGTCAGTTGAGCCGGTCGTGTGGGGCCGTGCAGTTGTTAGCTGTTAGTACTTTTACTCCTTTATGTTGGCCGTGTGGGGCCATAAGTTTGACGGTAGTAGTGACCTTGCCGGTCACGTAGCTTTCTAGTATTTCATTGCTGAGTTGCAGATAACTAGACAGTATGGTGGCCTTGTCGGCCCACATAGGTTTCCCTATAGTTGCATGTTCTGGTCAGCTGTTATTACAGGTACAGGAGGCTATAGGCCATTGGGCCGGGGGTTGTGTTTACAGCCGTTATATAGCCCTTTGTGTCCAGAAATATGAGTTAGAGCCAGCTAGGCACCAGATGTGCCCAGGCTTAGCAGTTCAGCAGTTCAGGTCCCAGTAGGGCACTAGGTGCCAGTCGTACCCCCCAAGGTGGGGTGTGACAAACTTGGTATCAGAGCAGGTCGTGTCCCAGGGAGTCTGCAAGCCGTGCTAAGTAGAGTCTTGTCTATGGATGTGTTGTGCACCACATACTATAGGCAGGAGGCTGCGAGGCATGATATGATGGTTACCCTTCCTTCTCAGTCAGTCGTGCTTTAGAGCGGTACAGTATAGGGTTGAGTCCCTGAGAACTTACCGTATTCTTTGATTACAAATAAAGGGCAGATCAGCATTACCCTATCACAGGCAGAAGATCAGATATAGCAACAGAAGAGGGCATCAGCCAGTTACATGATAACTACAACAGCAGGAGGAGGTACCAGAGACCTCCCAGCGTGATACCTTTATCGGTACTATTCCCAGTATACGTTGATAACGTCAGAATAGGAAGCCAGAAGTATAATGTACATACGAGTTGACTTATTTATTAGTTATATAAGATCTGATTAAGATTACAGCCAAGGTCAGACCACCAGGTAAGTATGAGAAAGAGAGGGAAATGCGGGAATCCCGAATACATCCTTTCGATATTGTACAGTTAAATGTTTCTATTTGTTACAAAAAAAAGGGGCTATTTCTACCTCTCGATTTTGATTCCAGTATAGTAAAGGGGCATAAGACTTGAGATGAGGTTGCCAAATCAAGCAGTAAGTAAAGATGGGCTGATTGATCCTAGTAAGTATTAGAAAGTATAAAGAGCCCCTATGATTACGTAACTTGTGCAGACCCTTATGATAATAAGCCAGTAGAGAAAGTAAGACTGTTAGCCTACCTGAAGTAGGGGTAACAGACCTGCTAGTGATGAATGCCTAATAATAGTCGAGTTTGAGTCAGAAGAGGGCCAAGTCCGCCATATATGCTAACAGATAGCAAGATATACCGGTAAGATTATAGTTATGATCTAGTTGTGACATCGAAAGATATAAAGGTCCTGTGAATCAGATGGGCTTGAATATATGCCAGAAGAAGTATAGGTCGAGGCTTGATCAGTGATCTCATTAGCAACGAAAGGCAGGTACCTTGAACCCCAGAGTTCAGTTTAAGTAAGATGAGGGGAAGAAGCAGGAATGCCAGATTTGATGGGGAAATCAGGGTTACCCCCCCCCCCCAGATTAATAGAGTATCGTTTTAAGGATTAAGCCTCGGGCTGACGGTAAGATTGCGGTTCAGAATACCGCAGTATGTCCGCTATGGAGAAGTTAAGAAGTTACTGATACAACAATTCTAATCTAGTGTGACCTAGAGATAAGGCCCAGCAGACAGTCATGGGCTCTCAATATATGCCAAGTAAGGCCACAAGATTCGAACGTTGACCCCACATCGCAAGAGTGGCGGAATTTCAAACAGCAGACAATAACTAAAGTGTTTATGTTTGTTACTTTCAGAATGGGGTGACAATACAATGAAATGTTAAGAGAAGGCAGGAGGTATTATTAGACCATAGAAGCAGTATATCATGTACAATATGAAATTTAGCAAAGTGTGTCAGAGATTACGTATCACTACAGAATTCAGTATGTATTGTACGTATTTATTAATATATATCTGTGCAGATAATAAATATGCTGTGAGCAACTGCTAATAAGGGTTACAATCACACAGATGCATATTAGTGCTGGGAAGTATATACAAATTGCATTGCAGGACCCTTTGCCAAAAAAAAAAAGAGAAAAGAGAGAGAAGAAAAAGAGAAAAGCTAAAAGAAGGGGCAAGTTAAGTGTGATTTACATATGAATCCATAGAAACAGTCTCAGCTCTTAGTTATTCAGTTAATAGACTTATATGTTGTTTCCAGATCTAGGTTTTAGAAGCTTATAAGAGTTAGTACCTGAATCAGGTAATTAGATGATAAGGGCACAGTTAGACGGTCTACCGACCAGCTGGCGCCTGTATTAGCAGGGAAGCATCTCTAAAGATCAATAACACTAGCGCATGTGCCAGAACCAGAATTAGAGACTGAATAGGTATACTTCAAAGATTAGCAATACTAGAATTGTTCCAGTATGTTAAGTGGCCATACATCATTTTCCCAGCCTTGTAGGTGAGAGTCGACCTTAGTCAACCGAGCAGTTATTACAAGGAATACCCCGCAAGTCAGACAAGCCCGTGGGCACCCCAAGAAAGGGGTCCACATCAGCAGTCAGTGACAGACTAGTACTTCAGCTGGTTCTCGTAAGATATTCAGATACAGAGCCCTAGCAGAAGGCCAGTATTTACAGAATAGCTCATAAGACCGAGAATTCCCTAGAATAGCAGTATAAATACAAGTGGATACACACAAGGCGTAAGAAATTGATAGTACCCTGCTAGCACAGTGTTTATTAAGACCAGGAGATCAGTAGACTCCCCGTGAAGATCCAGAGATTGATCGCCTGGGAGTAAGTTTGATTAAGCCCAGCCTTACAGTGGTTCAAGCAAAATAACAAAGCAATTAGATGCCCACAAGTCTGCAGTTATGCATGAACTATAAGTACTCAAGTAGAACAGTTAGAGCATTGTTAGACTACTGCCACATTCGGGTCATTCAACCCGACTATTCAGTTATTTAAGGTTATGCAGCCAGATCATTAGAGTTCATGATCAATATCAGGATCCTCTGATCAGATAAAGGCACAAGGTGCGCAGACGGTCGTTCAGGTTATCCCAGCAACAAGTAGCCTTAGCATGTGGCCGGAAGGCCAGATAAGCTCTAGCTACGCCTGTAAACTACCTGTCGATCTCTTCGGCAAGACAAGCCAGTATGACCGTCAATTATATGCCGAGCTCTCTAAGTATGAATATGTTATATCAGTCAAGAAGAGATAATGGAGCAGCACATGCTCTTAGCTATAGATCTATTAGGAGTGTGGCGTATTTGCAACCCAAGCAACGGAAGTTGGTCAGAGAGATACATCAATTGGTCAATTTAGCCGTTCGTGTAATAGAAATGAAGGACAACAGAGCGGTAATCTAGAACATCGCCGTGTCGTCGTCAGTTGTGAAGGAAAAAAAAGAATGGTAGTATAAGAATCCTGACCTGGTTAACAAGGGAAAGTGCCAGATTTCCAAGTAACAGAGGATGGAGTGCTGCGTTGTAAAGGCCGTCTATATGTTCCAGATGTTTCAGACCTCCACCAGCAGATTATGAACGAGGTACGAAAAGGGAAATTGCTGAATTTGTAGCCAGTGTCCTAACTGCCAACAAGTGAAAGCAAAACATCAGAAACTAGGCGGGTTAACTCAGGACATAGTTCTGCCTCTTTGGAAGTGGGAAGCAGTAAATATGAATTTTGTGGCAGGATTACCCCGTACTAAATATGGACATGACTCTATATGGGTGATAGTTGACAGATTGACCGAATCAGCTCATTTCCTGCCAGTGGAAACTACTTTTTTGGCCAGATTAAGCGGAGTTGTATATCCGAGAAATAGTCAGGTTGCACGGAGTACCAGTATCCATTATTTCAGACAGAGGAGCACAGTTTACGGCTAGATTCTGGCAGTCGTTTCAGAAAGGTCTAGGAACGCAGATTAATTTGAGCACAACATTCCACCCTCAGACAGATGAGCAGGCTGAGCACATAATTCAAACGCTCGAAAGTATGTTGCGAGCGTGTGTACTAGATTTCGGTAGTAGCCAAAGTGAGCATTTACCGTTAATTGAATTTGCCTCCAGAATTAGAATCCGTTCGTCCGGTCTTTCATGTATCTATGCTGAGGAAATGCATAGGAGACCCATCCAGAACAGTCCCAGTCCAGGATATCCAGGTTACAGAAGAGCTGGCCTACGAAGAGATTCCGGTAGCCATCTTAGACAGACAGATTCGTAGATTGAGAACTAAGGATATTGCGTCTGTCAAAGTATTGTAGCGTAACAGGAACCAAAAAGAGATGACGTGGGAAGCGAAGGTAGATATGAAAGCTAGATATCCTCACTTATTTCAGGCCTAGCTAGGCGACAGGTATGTCAGTATTGTTACCTATGCAAGTTATATATAAGTGAGAAAGATTGATGTTTAGTTATCGAATGAATCTTATAGTATCGTGTAGAGTACCTGTATTGGACTTTTCTGTGTTTCAGGATTTCGGGATAGTCCAGATTACAGGGGAAACTCTGCCGAAATTTTCCTAAGAACAAGTTAAGCTAGTTGAGTAGTCCTTTAGATAGAAGTTTACATTCGAGGACGAATGTTCTTAAGGGGGGGAGAATGTTATACCCCGTAGGATTCCCGGCACCTAGATGGCCTATTCGTGCGTTGGTTGAGCATATTTGGAAGCCATACATGCTATAAAAGGGCCCGGAGAAAGATCGGACAAGCGCCAAGTCGGCGCGTCGCAAGGCAAAATGCGACTTATAAATCGCATTTCAGGAATGCGACTTATAAATCGCATTTCCGGAATGCAACTTATAAATCGCATTTGAAGAATGCGACTTATAAATCGCATTCCATGAATGCGATTTATAGTGCCAATTATATTTATGCTCCCACTTCGGTTTTAATTTAGTATGTTCATTATATTTTCCAGAAACGTGAGAGAAAACAGAGGGGGCGAAGGATATGGATAAATTGTCGCTCGATTACGCCGCCAAATGCGGTCCAAATTCAAATTAACCTCAGGTACCGAGGTATTTAGCAACAGGGAGCATTCCTACGGATTTTGTTTCGCGAAATACGGCCGACGAATCGTCGAGCTACCGAGCTAAGGTAAGTAGAATTGCTCCAAACTAGTGTCTATGTGCTCCTAGCTGTGAAGTGAATACTTCTCCCTTCTGGACTTTTGAAAAATAGCGAGTTTTCGACCGTCTTTCGATAAGTCTAAGTTTAGGCTACAATTATATCAAAAGTGACGTCGTTCTTTAGAATAAAACTATATTTAGTATTAATTAGCGTATACATGAATGCAGTTGGGAGAAATAGCTGGAGTATTGACTGAGCCTCGTCCGACAGACGGATAACTCGAGGTTAAGGTATGTAAAGCTAGTTCTTTCGGCAAGTTGGTAGCTTTAGCCTTGTATAATACAATAAACTCCGTAGTAGAATTTCCGGAAGTGGAATGTTAAGTATTGTGCGAGTTCAGTAAACCTAGTTCGCGTTGTGATATCATATTCAGTCTGAAAGTTAGAAAAGCATGTGCCCAAGGGCAAGTTAGTATTTCAGATTCAGTATAGCCTATTATGTGAATAGCAAGCTGTTGTAGAATAAAAAGGAATAGATTTTCATAATAAAAGTCAGTAAAGAAAGATCTGATAGACAGACAGTATCTTGGCTACAGAGTAGCCGTACAGTTAAACAGAGGTTACAGAATCAGTATAATTAGTAAGAATCAGTTCAGTATAGAAACAGATCAGAATAAGAAGTTAGATTCCAGATAGTCTTTTCAGTTATACATGCTTGCTATTTCTATGTGCTATTTGTTTGTTGAGACTTGTTGTGGCATGTGGGCACCCCTTTAGCATCCCCACCGCCCCTGGGTTATAGCTGTGTCGATACCAGATTCAGATACCGCCACCAGCTGGGCGATGCCGTCCGCCTAGAGGACGATGATGGCCGACCACCATGATAATACGGTCCAGACCACCCTGCTTGCAGGGGTAGTTCAGTTTACTCTGCGCAGAGCCAGTCCACCCTGTTTACAGGGGCAGAACACTCTGTGTGCGCTTGTGGCCGGGGGCAGACTCCGATACAGATTTTTATAAAATTACCCTGTTGCGTGCTTGCACCCAGGGGCAGTTTTTATTACACACCCCGTGTGCACTTGCGCCCAGAGGCAGGAGTCTTCGGACTCAGACACAGTTTATTGTCAGAGGCCAAGGCCTGAGCTACGTACCCAAGGGGGCCGGTAGGAGGAGCTCACAGTTATCAGATGAGTGGAGTGACTTATTTTTGGTTGGTTTTGACCCGGGTAGGGGTATATAGATTGTTTGCTTGCTTGGCGCCATCCGGCTTATGGGGGTTGGTATTGGCTCTTGCTTGCTACTTGTATATCCATTTATGTGCTTTATATATTATATACTAGCTACTAGACAGCAGGCCATCGCGTCTACAGGTACGCCTCTGCCTTATCAGTACAGAAAGCTTGATTTAGTTCATACCAGCTTCTTCAGATTCAGTTATCTCCTGCTATACAGAAATGCTAGATACGCTATCTATATTCAGTTGTTTTCAGTTGTACTATTTAAGTTGCTTTGCATACTCAGTACCAGTGGTACTGACGCCCAGTGGGGCGCTGCATTACTTGCCTGCAGGTACTCATAGACGAGGAGGCGATCCCTCGTGATTCCAGCCAGTTATTGAGTATTCAGCTCCTGTCATTCGGAGTCTGAATTCCAGAGGTGTATTTTGTTTTCTTTTGTTGTACAGTACGGGTAGGTCGGGGCCCTGTCCCGATCATTTCTATTGCTATTCCTAGAGGTTTGCAGTCTGTATATTTCCCTGTGGTCAGTTGAGCCGGTCGTGTGGGGCCGTGCAGTTGTTAGCTGTTAGTACTTTTACTCCTTTATGTTGGCCGTGTGGGGCCATAAGTTTGACGGTAGTAGTGACCTTGCCGGTCACGTAGCTTTCTAGTATTTCATTGCTGAGTTGCAGATAACTAGACAGTATGGTGGCCTTGTCGGCCCACATAGGTTTCCCTATAGTTGCATGTTCTGGTCAGCTGTTATTACAGGTACAGGAGGCTATAGGCCATTGGGCCGGGGGCTGTGTTTACAGCCGTTATATAGCCCTTTGTGTCCAGAAATATGAGTTAGAGCCAGCTAGGCACCAGATGTGCCCAGGCTTAGCAGTTCAGCAGTTCAGGTCCCAGTAGGGCACTAGGTGCCAGTCGTACCCCCCAAGGTGGGGTGTGACATGGCATGACCCTATTGGCTCTTTTATTTGACTTGGCTTGACACGTGACATCAATTTGGGCCTCTAGGAAGATGACATCTTGGGCTTCTTAAAATAGGTTTATCATTTGTAGCCCAATTTTGATGGATTAACCCAATAAAATTAGATCATTAATTAAATCCATATTTATTAGATTCAAATGATTAATTCAATTATATTAATTCATAATATTTATTTGAATTAATATATTTTGGACTTAAAATAATTCAAATTTCTTACGAATTTAAATTTGATAAAATTTAACCGAGGGGCATGTAAAAAAAGATGAAAAAATAACGTATATGTATAATTTTAGATAAAATATTATAAAATCTACCAACAGTTTTCATTTTTAAAAAATAACATTAAAAAAATTACAAACCCGACGGAAAGTTAAAAAAAAGAGGTAAGAACACGGTAATTTTAAAAATATATATATGTATAAATCACAATAATAGCGATTTGTCTTTTTTTTTATTTATATTCATTTCATAAATTTCTCCAAAATTTTTTCCTATATCTATTTTATAAATTACTCTTAGATTTTTGTCTTTTTATATTTCCCTTATATACGTTTTTTTTCTTTTCTTGATATTTATTTCATAAATTTCTCCTATATTTTTTCTTTTCCCTATTTCATAAATTTTTTCTTAGATTTTTGTCTTCCCGTATTTCTCTTATTCACTTTCTTTTTTCCTTTTTTCTTTATACACAATCTTTTATACTAAATCATATTTGTATATAAGTTGGTATAAAAAAAATTAAGTAATCCAATTTGCATTATCATATTATATACACAATTCATAGCTAAAATATGTATAAATTTCTCATATAGTAACTTGTAAAACCCAACAGAAAAATGAAGATACATTAATTCTATATAAATTTCAGATCCCAAAAAATAAAAACATATTAAAACTAATTAGATATATCATATTTTATAATATTGCATTGATATTTCCTTTTAAAGATATCTTTTTTCATGGTATTCCCTTTAAAAAAATATTCAATTGGTATAACGAAAGTGTTTAATATTTTGGTAGATATTTAGATCGTTCGTTTGCATATATTTGTAACTTTTTTTTTTTGCCAAAAGAATGTGAATAAGTTTGTTGGGAAATATGTATGCGTTTTGCATGCAAATTGGTGCATTCGCAAATTATTTTCTCAACTAATAATAATATAAATTATGCTTATGATCCAATATGTTTTTAGATTTTAAGTGGTATATATTTATTTTATAATATGATAATTTTAAATTATATTTCTTTTTAAATTATTCAGTTAGTATAAGGTAAATATTTAAAAGTTGATAGAGATTTAGAATATTAAATAATTATAGAAAAGAAGAAAATTAAAATATTAAAGAAATTAGAAAATATTAAAAAAAAAAGAAAAATATATTTTTGATAAGGTGTGATAGAATAAAATAATTAATTTTCATTATAAGTATGCTATAAAATTATAAATTTAATCAATAATTCAGATTTAGTGGCATTTATTAAAAAAAGTATATATTATATTTAAATATATAATCCGGTAGTTGACAAATAAAAAAATATTATTAATATTTAATATTTATTATATAATTTTTTTAGAAAAGGAAGGGGCAAAGGAACAAATGACCTAGTTATATGTGTAAGTAGGGCCAGCCGCCGCTAATCAGCTAGCTCCGTTCACATTTGCCCAAAAAAATCTAACTTTACCATCTTCTGTGAGTCAAAGTCAAACCTCTTTCACCCAAACACGCCATAGAATTTTACCCAACACCGCCAGAAAAAAGCTGTCTTTTTCGTCACTCATGAATTTCCTCCAATATTTAAACTCAATAAAATGACAAAGCTATCCCGTCATTCAACAACCCACCCACTTCAACTTGGTCATTTTTTTTGTCATTTTAACAACAACAAAGAAATAAAGACAAAAAAGAAAAAGAAAGAAGACTTTGCTTTCTTCTTTCTCCAGCTCAAATTCTGTAATAGCACTCAGAAAGGCAAAAGACTCCTATGAAGAAGAGAATTACTTAAAAAAATAAATTCCAGATTCTGACACCCTTTTGGGAAATTCGAATTGGGTTTGGTTTTCCCTTGGCAGATGGCGTTTAATCCTAGTAGTAGAATGGACCCACAAACGGCTGCTGAAAGAGCCGTCTCTGTGATCGGGTTAGGTTATGATTTGACAAGTGATATCCGGTTGACGGCGTGTAAACCCGGTCCCAGCGGGTCGGGTTTGATAGAGGTTGATCAGAAGTCGACCAAGGACCTGGTGGTGCCTGGCGGGGTGGTGGTTTCTAATGTTTCCACCTCTATCAAGTGCGATAAAGGTGAACGAACTAGGTTTCGCTCTGACGCGCTTTCTTTTAGTCAGGTAAGTTTCTTGTTTTAGCTTTTTGTATCTTAAAATTCTTTTACTAGTATTTATTTTTCTTAAGTGCTTGATATGGGTATCGTTGGGAATAGGGAATTGTGGTTTTTTTAAAAGCATTTTGTAGCTGTAGTGAAGATCTTGTAATCAGTTCAATTTGATGGTTTGACTGAAATTTCATTTCTGGGAAATGTGATTTGCTTTGAAATGGGAGGGGAAATTTTTAAAAAATGAAACTTTTTGTGTTTTTCTTCCTACTAGTTGAGTTTGAAGACTTAAATTAATTATTGTTGGTGATTAACGGATGTGTACAAAAAGAGAAAGAGTTACTGGTGTTGCTATTTCAAGTCTCATACTTGAAAAGCCGAAGGAAAAGTAATGTAGCTAAATTCTGGTGAATTAAGTACAATTTTGATAGAGGCGTTGAGCTGTCTAGTCTTGGATAAAGTTTTGCCCAGTTTGTGGAGTTGCATGTGAAGGTTTCTGGTATCGGGCCATAAATAGGTCTTCTTGAAGTATTGGTTATTGGATAAAGTTTTATCCGGTTCACGTAGTTGCATGTGAAGGTTTATGGTATCGTTTGGCCATAAAATAGGTGTTCTAGAAGTATTGGTTATTGTATGACAACTGAGTACATCAATCTCTTTGGCTTCTGGAACTTTGTCACTGTTGGAACTCAACATTGATAAATGAATATGGAGATTGGAGTTGCTAAACGAGATTAGTTTTTACCTATTCTGGGGGTAGAGCGGATCTCCCTTTTGTTTCTTATTAAAGAAAAAAGTAATTTAAGAGGTCACTTCGCTTTGTTAGTTCTTTTGTGCATTTATGAGCTATCATGATGCTTTTTATTTGATAATTGCTTGGGAAAGATGACTTTTTGGTGCCTTTTAGATTAAGTGTTGAATTTTTTTTTCAAAACTCTAATAATTATGGGTGGATTGATAATTCATTTCAGCCTAATGTTTCCTACTTCAATGTGCATATCTGACTAATCTTACCTTCTCTGCTCTATCATCTGCTCATTGCATTCAGATGTCAGAGCAATTGAATCAGGAGTTGTCCCTGTCTGGCAAGATACCATCTGGTTTGTTTAATGCGATGTTTGGTCATAAGGGATGCTGGCAAAAAGATGCATCTTCAACAAAGCTTCTCGCTTTTGATGGTTGGTTCATTACCTTGTACAATATTGAGTTAGTTAGATCCCATCTAACACTATCTGAGCAAGTGAAACAAGACGTGCCTTCTTCCTGGGATCCTCCTGCACTTGCAGAGTAAGATTTTGTCATCCATAATTATTTGAACAACTATTTTTTCATGCACCAGGATATATATAGATAAAGGCTTTGTATGTTCAGAATCTCAAGGTGATATCTGGTACATGCTCCTCTATGAAATAGGACATAAGATGAATTGGATTCGAAGAAGGTCTGAATTAGGGGGCTGCAAATTTTAGTACAGAAGCATCTTTTCCCCATATTGTGCTTTGTGTTTGGAAACTAAGGGAAGGAGGAGAAAGAAAACAAATTTGAGAAGGATGATATCATGGAGAAAGAGAGAGATCTGAGATTGTTTCTTTTGGTTGGGTGAATTACATTAGGATATTATTGAGAGTAAAGGTCTGTTTCTTCCTTTGATTTTCTTTTCCCGCCTCCTAAGTCGGATGAAAAAGTATTCTCTCCTATCTGTTTTCTATCCATAAACATTGCCAATGCTTTCCCTCTTTTCTATTGAGTAGTAGTAATTTAATAAGGGAAAAGGGAATCGAAAAAGAATTGACTGAAGAATTCTAGAGGGTCGTTATAACCCTGAAATTTGGACATGGGAAAAGCAGGTTCCTTTATCTTAAGACAGTTTGTGGAGATCTTTGATTTTTGCCGCTTCTGATTTTGATGTTATCTCCTTCACTGATTTCCTGGGCCTTCTTTTGACTTATGAAGGCTGACATAACTTTCTATTGATTATACCCTTATTCTAACATGGAAAAATATTAACTATGATGCCAATTGTACGATTTTCCAGGTTTATCGAAAAATATGGCACCCATATTGTTGTCGGGGTTAAGATGGGAGGTAAAGATGTAATTCACATAAAGCAGCTGCAAAATTCCATTCTTCAGCCAATGGAGGTGCAGAAATTACTTAAGCAATTAGCTGATGAAAAATTTTCAGAAGATGTAAATGGATGCCAGATAGCAAATGCTGTTAGATCCTCCGAAAAATCAAAGGTATCCCATATCTTATATTTCATTCTGTAATGCAACTACCTTTTCTTTTAATATCTAGATTGTTATTTTTGTGCACCTTCTTTTCGACCAGTAATATTTTGCCCAACTTCATAGCAAATAGTTGAACTTGAGTACATGGAACATGCTTTTTTTTATTGGTTCAACCAACTTCAATATCAACAATTGTGAAAATGAATAAGTTAGAATATTTTACGTGGAAAGCCTTCCTGCTCAAGGGGAGTAAAAACCACAACCCATGTAGGTAGGTTTCTCAAAACTTGACTCAAACAAATGAGCAGTTTTTGGTTACAATTCTATAACTTAAGAGACTAACTCTAGCCCTTAACAGCCTACAATCACTTTGACCGTGGCTACACCTTCAAGCTAACTCTAAAATTTTCTCTCAGAAAATCACCTAAGAACAATGCTTCTAGAATAAGCAAGTTAGGTTACAAATCAAGACACTTACTACAAGAACTAGACAAATGGTAAAACTTGAAGGAAATTCAACTCTAATCTTGGTTCTTCAGTTTTATCTCTTCTTGCTCACAGGAACTTGCTTTTTGCTTTTGCTCTCACGATGCTCTCAATGTAAGTGCGTAAATCTGTAAGAAAGCAATGTCTATAATATATAGAGCACATGTTAACAACAAGGGTTAAGTGATAGACACGAATGAATAAAATCTGCTAACCCTAGAGAACAAAGAAAGTGTACAAAGAAAGTATTAAAGAAAACAGACAGCTTTCCTTAAAACAACTCCTACTTTGACTCTACTTCCTTGTAAACTTGGACGTCACATTAACATGCAAGATCTTCAAAGATTCTCAATTAATTTGGCTACTTCAGATCTTTCTCATAATAAAACATGTTATGCGGTTGAAAATGACTCCTAGCTCTTCTGGGATTAAGTACCAGACATGTTGGCATAATCAAATCCAAGGACCAGGTTCTTCAGCTTGTAACACTCAGTCGAAATAGCTTTATTGTTTGTTAATCATCAAAACCATCTAAATGTGGAAAAAAAATTTAAGGCATGACAATGAGTACGGACTCATTCTGAGATGCTTGTTGACTTGGGAATGTGTTTGGGTTGCCAAACTGATTCTGTCACTTCCAAAATATTTCGGAGGATACTTAACCCATTTTACTGTTGAGAGTGGATGATTGATTTGCTTTATGGCTGTTCAGGTCATTTAGCAGCCATGTACTGGGGTACGACATAAGCCACACTTCAGAATGAACTTCTATAGATTCATATATATTGAGAATGATGCTGGCACTGAAGCAATAAAATTCCGACTAATATTAGTTATGGTGTTTGTTAGTTCTCTTTGATAAAGGACATTCAGATTGTTCCACTGCCTTCCATTCAACTAGTTTAATCTAAGATTGAGAATTATTTAACTAGGCTAGTACAATTGAAAAGATTTATCAATATGATTTTAGAATTTCTTGAAATGGTAAAAAGAGCTATTATAAATTTAATTGTAAAATCATACTCCCACCGTCCCATTTTATATGCATAGTTTGGCTGTACACCAAGTTTAAGAAAGAAAGGAAGACATTTAAAACATATGATCTTAAATATACCATTACATTTGTCTGGGTACAAGACTTATGAAACTTTCTATATTATTTGAGTGGCTATGAATAGCTTTTCATTAGGGATAAAATGTGAAATTCAAGTTAAACTTTTTCCAAATTTAGGGAAGTGTCATTCTTTCAGGATCGGGCTAATAAAGAAATAGTGTCATTCTTTTTAGAACAGAGAGAGTATTATTTATTGACAGTGAGTCATGGTAGGAATAATGTCAAATAATACAATGTAATGCTAAATCAGATTCTTGTAGAAACATTTATTTGCTAGTGTTCAATCTTTTCAAGAGAACGTAGTACTGAAAGCGGGACAAGCAAAATGGGGTAGAGGGATCAAAATGTAATGTCTGTTAATGTAGCTGAGCCACTAAATCTACAAGCCCCAAGTCATAATTATGGTGGAACAAAGTTATGTATGGGTTAGTTGAACAGACTTAGGGTAAGTAATGGCATGCCCACTAATTTCTCCAGGAAAGCTAAGCAAAATGGTTAATTCAATGTTCATTGCAAAACTTCATTACAGGTATTTTTGCACAGATTAAACAAAATAGATAGTCTGACAGGAGTTTCAATTTTTGACACATGACAGGATGAAAGATCAATATTCTCAGATCCTCATCTACCATTTGCAAACTCAATGAGACCATCTATTATGTCTCACTCGAAAGCTGATGTAAGATTGTTTTGTTCCCTCTGAAACCAATTGCTATGTGTTCTAAAGATAAGCTTTTTGTAAAGGATTTGGATTTGAATTCTTCATGCAGGATCTACTAAGTATTCATATCCGTCGAGGAGGTGTTGATTTTGGTCAAAGTCATAGCCAGTGGCTTCCTACTGTATCACAGTCTCCCAATGCCATATCAATGTCTTTTGTGCCAATAGCTTCACTTTTGAGTGGTGTAAGGGGCAGTGGATTTCTAAGCCATGCAATTAATCTTTACCTGCGATGTGAGTATGTCTATTTCATCGTTGCTTTATTTTTCTGGTGGAAATGGTGCTCTTCGCTGTGTATGCCTGAGTTTTTGGCTATTCCTCTGAATATCAACAAGATCTAGCTTATTCTCTTCTCCCTTGACCCAAACAACAAACTCCAGCACGACAGACGGAAGGAATGTAAAATGAGAAGGGTTTAATATTCAGAGCATTACAGTTGAAATCTTGTCTTTAGAGATCAGCTCTGAGCCTTAGTTTACCTGATAAAGGCAGATAGATAAATCACCCCACCAGTGATCTTTTGCTTTGAATTCTTCCCTCTTATCTATTTGGATATTTGAGCGGTATTACAGCCTTATACAATGAATAGATTGTTGCAATTGATGCCGGTGTAAAGCTATTCATTCTTTTTGCTATATGATATTGATCATCTTTGAAGGGATATTAATGAGCCATTAGAGAACCCAAATTTTCCAGAACAAACTATTGAGTATTGGAATGGAACTGTTCCAAACGAAGCAAATAGCTATCGAGGATTCATATAACTTACAGTCTTACACAGTTACACTAACTAGTTTGGGATTTTACCACAAAGGGATATGGTGGGATGGATGGATCCCTCCACCCTTAACCAGAGCTCTCGGGTTCGAGCACCGGGATCGGAAAATTTCTCGTAGGGAGTGTTTCCCTCTTAAATGGACCCTATGTGGCATGAATCAGGATTAGTCTGGTCATATTTCTGGATGCCAGATGGTTAAACAAAGAAATTTGGGATTGAGTCGTAGTTATTGCTATTTTCGTGCATTTCATAAATATAAGAATGTATTGGAATACATTTAGGCTGTCTTCATCAGTTTTGAACAGACGAAGCATCACTGGATTGATAATAGTAGAAAACCAGTTGAAGAGTCCTTTGTTTTCGACAATGAACAAAAAAACACAGATGCGCTCTTATAAAAAATTGGGTCAAGCATTTTGGCTATGTATTAGATATAAGGGTTGAAGAAGTTATGCTGTTTTGATGTGTGCTTTTCAGTTTCCATCACCAGCTTCTGCAGAATTGTTTGGGTTACAAAGTCTACCATTTTTTGCACACACTCGCAGTTTACACATATAGGACTTCTATGAAAATATCTTCCTTTTATGTTTTAGGAAGACCAAATGCTTTTTTTCATGTCAACAATTGTGAAGTTCTTTTCCATTTCTTTCATTTAGAGCTACATGACTATAAACTGCTTCTTATCTCTGATAGCAAAAGATTTTTTTATGCAGATAAACCGCCAATCGAGGAACTTGGACAATTTTTAGAATTTCAGTTACCTCGGCAGTGGGCTCCAGCATATAGTGATCTACCTCTCGGTCATCGCCACAGAAAACAAGCCTCTCCATCCTTACAGTTCACTTTGATGGGTCCAAGGCTATATGTTAACACTATAAAGGTATATCTTCATGTGTTAAGAGTAAGAACATCAAGAAAGCTTTTTTTTCTACTCTGGATTTTCAAGAGAAACATTTCAAACTTTTCGTATTTATCTGCAGAGAGACCTAATTATGGTTAAAAAGTTACCCTTTTCCCCTTACTTGGAAGGAACAAAGCAAATGCAGCAGGATCAGTTCTTTACTGTGCCTTCCAAATGTCTCTAGCCATCTTCTGACTCAGATTCAACTCTTTCTGCTTAAACAAGTATTGTAGGCTCTTGTGATCTATAAACACATTAACTAGTTTTGTTGTACTAGTCTCAAAATTCAGAAAGAGGGTGCACTTCTATTATGAGTTTTGATTCGATGGCCAACCCTTACTGTTTTTCTCCTTAATCTATTTTGGAGCAGTAGAGATGATCATTTTCTTGACTTGGTGATTTTGACCTACCAAACAATTTCTAGAGAGCTTGTTAAATTTATACTCTCGTATTTGGGGAATAGGTAATCTACCCCCTTTACCTTCTCCAGAGGATAACCTGTGCTTCAACTTCCTTTTGCTTTAAATAAGCATAAACTTTTCGCGAAAAGAGTGACTATTGTTGATTGTGTTCTATGATCAGCATTTCTAAGATCTTAGTGGGCTAAACATAACTATAATCGGATAGTTTGTTATTTTGGGAATGTCTTAGTCGAGCTGGGAGCTGTGAATGATCATTCTTTCTTTCCTCTTGCTAATATTTGCAGGTAGACTCTGGAAACAGGCCAGTAACTGGAATTCGGTTATACTTGGAAGGTAAAAGGAGTGATCACCTAGCTATCCATCTTCAACATCTATCAGCACTTCCTCAAAGTATCCAACTAACAGATGATCTTAGCTATGAGCCTGTCGATGAACCAGTTGAAAGAGGATATTTTGAACCTGTCAAATGGAGCATATTTTCACATGTTTGCACTGCTCCAGTAGAATACCGCGGAACACGAATAGATGATTCTGCTTCTATTGTGACCAAGGCCTGGTTTGAGGTGAAGGTTATTGGAATGAAAAAGGTCCTCTTCCTGAGGCTGGGATTCTCGATGGTCGCTTCAGCAAAGATCCGTCGGTCAGAATGGGAAGGACCAGCAACCACATGTCGAAAATCAGGTTTAATCTCAATGCTGATCACCACCCCGTTCAGTACAAAGCTAAACCAACCACAGAAGCCAGCAAAGGTGGACTTGAATTCCGCGGTTTATCCTGGTGGTCCACCTTCACCAGCAAGGGCACCAAAGATGTCACACTTCGTTGATACAACAGAAATGGTAAGAGGTCCGGAAGAGTCACCTGGCTACTGGGTGGTCACTGGTGCAAAGCTGTGTGTTGAAGATAGTAGGATAAGAATGAAAGTGAAATACTCCCTCTTAACCATACTTACAGAGGACTCATTGTTGATATAAAGGATTGAAAGATTGCAACTCATGCTTTATCTATGTTTCTCTATAGGACATTGTGTATATTTCTTCATATGATATTTGCTCAAATATGTGAAATCTGTTAGTGGGGTCAAATTGGCCTGGTTAAAAGTTGTAGTGTGTACAAACTTTGAACTTTTGTTGAAAGAAAGGAACGCATTTTTTGGATGTGCATGTGTCGTTTATAAATGTGTTATATATATTTTATACATGAATAACTTTCCTCTTAACCAGCTATCAAACGTGGTATTACTTAAGATTTAACACCTATATAACTCATTTTTAAACTGGCTATCAAACGGCTCTTTAGGAGTTGCTAGACGGCAAGAAAACATTTGTGTTAGTTTCTGCTTCTGGTTCAAGTCTCATCTGATATGTCGCAGAGGTTTGTAATAGCTTCTCTTTTTCATTCATTTCAAATCATATTCTGAAAATAATATTTTTGCCAAGGGTTTAACAACTTTTTTATTCCAGATAAGTAAGGGTAAAGTCTGTATATATCGAATAAGTATGTGTTATTATTGTTGTTTGGAGTTGTCTCAAAGTGCGCGTAGTATTCTTTCCAATTCCACGTATCCTTGTAAATAGGCATACATCATATTACAATAGTTTAACCTTCAAATATCTAATCTTTTGAAGAATATTCGAAGAAAAGATATTACTTGTCCCCTCACTGGTTTCTCATAAAGAAAGAAACGGAAAACCTAACATCATAACCATCCTTCGTCCTATGTTGTAACAAAGATGCTTAATAACATATTAGTTTCTGGATACGTGCGAATCCACATTAAATAATTTAAGAATTACGATAAGTGTAAATTCAAAATGATTGAACTGACATTTTGGTTATTTTAGTTTATAAATCATGTTTTGATAATAATTAAGTATAAACCGTGCCAAGATCATCTTAATAAAATGAAAAACTAAAATTTTTTCAACATTTTATGCAGAAAAGTGCAAGAATTATATAAAATACAAGTTACTATGATGGGCATAATAAGATATGTGCTAAGAGTAAATTTAATCTGTAGGTTTGAGGCTGCTTCTATCAAGTTTATGGAAATTTCATACAAACCCAAAATGCCAACAACAACAAAACAATAAGGTAAATCAGAAAATACTTGAAAAACTATGAAAAACACGAAGAAAGAATGCAATAACTTCATATTACCTATTAAAAGGTGCAGTGTATGATCATGACACAAAAACATATATTTTCATATTGAGTCTGCTTAATGATACAAATCTTCATTAGAAGATTGTGTATAAATACTATTGTAACTGGTAGAAGCTTATAGATGAAAAGATAGTATATGAAATAATAATTAAAAAAATATAAAAGTGCAACCTACAATAATTACTGGCAGGTGAAATAATCTTCCTCATTTATTCGGTTCAATGAATGACTTTATTCATTTATATATGTGTGTGTGTGTGTGTGTGTGTATTTGATGGTAAAATATTACTATTTAATTAGATATTTTATTATATTTTAATTTACTACAGGGGCAAAATGATAATCCAACTTTTAAGATAATGGCTTTCCACTTTTAGTATAATAATAATAATAATAATAATAATAATAATAATAATAATTATTATTATTATTATTATTATTATTATTATTTATTTATTTATTTATTATCATTATCATTATTATTATTATTTATTTATTTATTATCATTATTATTATTATTATTATTTATTTATTTTAACTTTTCACTTTTTGGCTTCTCACTTATATTGTATTAAATATAAAATATGATATGATATGATAAAATACTAATAGTTAATTATGTATTAATTAAATTTTAACTTAGTGGAGGGACAAAATTTTAAATTAAATAATAATATTTGAATCATATCATAATATCATATTATACTAAAAGTGAAAAGTCCCACATATTAGTCGATAAAATATTGAACGATTATTTTGCCATACATTAAACAATACTTTTATAATATTTTTTATACCAAACTTTAAAAAAACTCTGATTATACATATATAAAAGATATTTAACTAAATAATGAGTTATAATATTTATATTTCAATACAGTTATGAAATTATAAAAGTGAAAAGTCACAAAATAAAAAATAAATAATTAAAATATCTATCAAATATTAAATGATATTTTTACCCTTCAACCAAATAGTATTTCAAAATATATTAGTAGAAAACATAGATATATGTCACACCCCACCTTGGGAGGCATGACTGACATCTGGTGCCCTACTAGGACCTGAACTGCTGAGCTGATTGAGCCTAAGCACCTCTGGTGTAGGGCTGACTCTAACTCTGGAATCAAGAAAACAACGGGCTATATAGCGGCTGTAAATAAAAACCCCGGTCGACAAGGCCTATAGCCACCAGTGAAAAATAAACAACTAACCAGAGACAACAGTCATAGGGAGTCCTATGCAGGCCGACAAGGCCACCATGATATCTAGTTATAACTGAAAAATAAGATCAGATGCTAAACTGAGCTATGACCGACAGGACCACCAATCAACAGCTAAACAGGGCCCCACACGGCCAACACACATAGTCTAAAACATATATAGGCCCCACACGATCGATATTATCTAACCACAGGGAAGTAACACAATCTGCAAGCCTCTAGGAGTAATAAGATGGTCGAAACAGGCCCCGACCAGCCCATACTGTACAAACAAAAGAAATAAACCGCTATCACACAAGCTCCGAAAGAAGGGAGCTGACGGCTCTGTACAACTGAGTGGAACTACGAGGGACCTGCTCCTAGTCTATCTGTTGCAGGCAAGTAATGCAGCGCCCCGAGAAGGGCATCAGTACAATATGTACCGAGTATGTAAGATAATAAATAAGCTGAATAGGACTAGAAGCAAATAAAGAGAAGAGCCGAAAGATTAACCTGTATGCCTGCTGATTCGTAATTTGCATCTAACTGACACTACATGTACATAAGCTAAGACTGCATACTTACACATTTATGCACTACAGCTAGCAGACAAGAATTCATACAAGAACCCCACCTGGCCCCCATAAGCCGGGAGGTACAATCACCACAGAATAACTCGTTTAGGACCCCATAAGTTCTGGCGAGCACATCTCAATCTATACACCCCTACTCAGGTGTCTACAACTCTACTAGTACTGTAGCCAACCTATCGGTCCCCTGGGTCTACAACTAGGCCCGCTTAGCCCTTGAACTGTAGCTGTGTTTGAGTCTGGAGGACTCCTAATCTGTACACCCCGGACGTAAACGCTCGGCGGGGGTGTGTATAAGGCCAACCACGGCAATATGAGGATCTGTATCCCCATCCTCGTCCCTTGCGGACGGCATGCCATTTCGTAGAGCGACGTATCCTCGCCCCTGGCGGGCGAATCGACACAGCTATTAACCCAGGGGCAGTCATGGAAGGCTTCTAACTGAGGGCAACCCCAACTCAGGTCTATACTGACACATCAATCTATCTGTATAAAGAGAGCGTATCTGACCTTCTGGGCCTCATGCTAATGCTACTCGCTTTTGGGATAATCTGTATGGCTGTCTACAGGCATGCCATGTGCCCGTATTTGATCAGAGGATCCTGATAGTGATCATGATCTCTAATAGTCTGGGATGAATAGGGCGAGGTCTGAAGTGGCCTAGCAATATTCTGAATGTCCTACTCGGACATCTATAACTCCTGAATAACTGTGGGGTTGCAGATAGCAAACTACTTTATTCTTCTAATTAAACAACTATAGGACTGGGCTTGGTCGAACTTGCTTCTGTGCGATCGGCACCCTGGTCCTTCATAGGGAGCTTGTTGATCTCCTTAACTTGTAGTTAACACTAAACTAGCAGAGTACTACTGACTCCTTAAGCCTTGTCTGAATCCACTCGGATCTATATTACTGTTCTGGGCAATTCTCAATCTTATAGGCAATTCTATATAGACTGGCCCTCTCCTGACACTCTGTACCTGAATACCTTACAAGAACCGGCTAGGGTGCTGGCCCGTCACTGACTACTGATGTGGACTCCTCCTTGGGGTACCCACGAGTTTATCTGACTCGGACAACTGGGCTGGCTTGCTGGCGTCCTACATGATAACTGTTAGGTCGACCAAGACTGACAATCGCTGGTAAGGCTAAAGGGATGGCGGGCGATCACTCAATACACTGGAGAACCCTGGTGTCGCTAACTCTAGAATATACCTATTCTGTCTCTATTTAATAGTCTAATAATATTTATTGTAATGCATATTTATTTTTTAATACATAAAATATTATTGAAATAGTTTTAGATTGAAGGGCAAAATGGTAATCCAGCTTTTAACTTGAGGGCTTCCCACTTATATTATTGAAATAGTTTTAGATTGAAAGGAAAAATGGTAATCTAACTTTTAACTTGAGGGCTTCTCCCTATATAATAATATGATATGATATAGATAATAGTTATCTCAAATAATTTATCATTTTAAAAATTTAAAAAAGAATTAATTATTTTCTAATTATAAATACTTTAATTATGGGATGATATTATGCTTATTTAAATACTAATAAAAAATAAAATAATTATATATATATATATATATATATATATATATATATATATATATATATATTAAATATTTGATGATAAAATATTACTATCTAATTAGATATTTTATTATATTTTAATTTACTACATGCGCAATATTTTATATTTTATTCTAGTTTAGGACACGTGTGTTGCAAGTATATCTCATGCAAATTGTCTATATGGTATGAATCATATCAAGAATGTATTATAATGGATAACATAATATTTAAAGTAAAAAAGTACAAGTTGAAATAGATGAATAATCAGCCCGTTTGAATAACTTTATTGTTGAACCGCAAATGATTAAATATTGTCTGAACTTGCAAAATTAAACAACTAAATTTAGTTTGATTGGTGAAATATATAATTAGTTACATTTTAATGTTATTAGGTGTAAACATGTAATATATTGATATGTTATCTGAATACATTTTTATAAACAATATCCTTGTTATATGTTCACTTTGATGTTTGGTTATGACTTCAACTGTTTGTTTTATATATCTACTAATAATTTTATAATTAGAAAAACATTAGCACAAATCACTAAAATACAATATATGAATACTTATATTTTTTTTCATTTATTCATTACTCTTACTAACTTCAACAAATTAAATTTAAGACATCAAACATTAACATTTTGAACAACTTCAAGCAAAGAATCAAGCAAAAAAACAAGCAAAATGATGAGAATCAAGCAAAATGATGAGGCATAACATATAAGAGGATTAAAAGTTAATATTTCATACTTTTTTATAAATACATCAGTTTAATTTGAACTTTAAAGTGTGTACTTGTGTTAATTAGTGTGCATTAGTTTCTGAAAAAATTATTATTGTGGTGCTTAAAATACCTGGTGACTCGTCAGTGTGAATAATTTTTACACCTTCACATCATCTTTACTTGTTGTAATATATCTTATTTTAAAATTTCAAATCTCACATTTTAAAAACTTATTTGTAGGTATTCTTGATAACTCGGTAATGTAAAAAATTGCTTAATTATACTAACAACGTATAAAATTTAAACTCATAAAAAATAATTAAAAATAGATATATTTTTATGAATATTTTCACAGTATCAAGTTTTTCAGAATCTGACTTTCTAAAAAATGCATTTTTATGAATATTAATATATAAAAAGTAATTTTAAAAAAACAGTAAACTTACCTGATAAATTGCAGTTTCCATTTATTGTTTCTTCTAATAGTGACTGATAAACATATTCTAGGTTTTAAAATCATATTTATATAATCTATTGAACATAATTTAATAGAGTAGATAAAATAATTCAGTATCATTTAAATGAGGTAGTTGAAAAATATCAAAAGTTTTTTTGCCTTGAAAAGAAAAATTATAGGTTGTGATATTAAGTCTTCTTTTTGTTAGTAATATGAGAAATTTGAATAGGTGGAATTAATATGGTAATATGGACTAAATTTTATTTTTAAAAGTGTAAATTGTATTGTCCTTTATTCACATATTTAATGCATAAAAAAATCAAGATAAAAATAAGGATGTTTTATGCGGAGGTTAAAATGTGCAATAATTAAAATTTAAAGCCTCTTAATTTTATGTATCTGATTTAATATTTAATAATTTTTTTTAATAATCTAACTTTTAACTTGAATGAGGAATTTTGTTAAGATCGATGTGAAACGGCAAAGGCCAACATTTGAAGAGCAATCCATTTGTTGTTGAACAAGTAGAAATTCTCAGAGTAAAAATTTTTCTCAAAGACATCAACAAGCATTATATGTCAAAGGTGGGGTTGTATATATACGCTTGTAGGGCATTTTTGACACTTTATTTTATAGATATTTGTGTATATATGCGTATTAATTTTGGACATGTGTGTTGTACGTGTGTCTCAGTTAGTTTGTGTAAATTTATTAGATGATATATGTAGAATGATATATTATTGCAGACGGATGATAAATGTAATTTATAATCAAACAAAATTGATAGAAATTCTAGGTATTACTTTCTGATATGCACCTAAACAAATTATATTATTTGCTTTTATAATTGTCATTAATCTGAAAATATTTTGTCAATCATTAATATAAATTTATTATAGCAATGAGAAAAATAATTCTCTCTGTAACTCTTGTTGAAGTTATATATCATCATATTATACTAAACTTCTAGATTAAAAGTTGGATTAACATTTTGCACCTACGATAAATTAAAATATAATAAAGTATCTAATTAAATAATAATATTTTATATTCATTGAATCAAAACCAAATTGAATATCTAATTAAATGATAATATTTTATCATTTACTGGATCAAAACTAAATTAAATATCTATTAATATAGTTATATTTAAATCATATCATTTCATATTTAAATATTTAATTAAATAATAATATTTTATTATTTATTGAACCAAGACTAAATTAAATATCTAACTAAATAATAATATCAAATCATATCATATCATATCATACTAAAAGTGGGAAGTCCGACTTATCAGTCCATCAAATATTGAATGATTATTTTGCCTACATTTAAACAATACTCTTATAATATATATGAAACTGAATAATAACTTACTGAACTAAAAGATATTTGACTATTTTTAAAAAAAAAATTAAATAATGAGTTATAATATTCATATTTCAGTACAATTATTAAATTATAAAAGTAAAAAGTTACGAAATAAAAAATAAATGACTAAAATACCCATCAAATATTAAATAATATTTTTACCTTTTAACCAAATAGTATTTCAAAATATTTTAATAGAAAACATAGATATAAATCTTTAAAAAAATAAAAAAATATATTAAATGAAAGAAATAACCACGATACTATGGCTTTGAGTTTTTTTTTACATTTTGATAAAGATGACGATAAATAATTATAATTAAATTTGAATAACGGGAAATAATGTAAATTAAATGAAAACATTAATTCTCTATTATGACAATTATAAATTTCTTATTTAATTTAAAAGTCTAATAATATATAATTGTAATGTATATTTACTTTTTAGTACATAAAATATTATTTGAATAGTTTTAGGTTAAAGGGCAAAATGGTAATCCAACTTTTAATTTGAAGACTTTCCACTTATATAATAATATGATTCCCGCAAATAGAGGGTTTACGTCGACATTTAAAGTATATTTTAGTCTCGCTCATACTATCAAATTGCTTAAAAGATACTAGTAATTATTCATAATAAATAAGATTAGTAACCCGATAAAAGATATTAAATTACGTTAGTGCTATTAAAAATTTAACACAGTGTTAATGCATAAAAGTTGAATCTTGATTATTAGCATAATAATATCTTGGCCCAATTTTAGCATCCAAACAGAGAGTTGAAATGGTCAATATTACTCAAGACTCGTAATAAGGTACTCAATGTCCACATCAAATGAGCTATGAAGCATTCACCTTCGGAGGAGTGGACATGGATCCCCATTTGCTAATATTCGATCTGAAATATATATAGTAAGTTAGCAATGTATGAAATAGGCTATACACAAAATTTTGCTTAAGCGATTATTGATTTATTATTAGATTCAACTTGTATATGAGTATAGATCTGGATTATGCTGGCCTTAAAATTGATATATTTACTTTGTATTATTTTCATCATCCGTGGTTGGTTTATCATATGTGTACAAACTGTTTTATAGAAAATAATTACACACATACATAACGAAAAAAAATTCAAAATGAAGGGACGATATACGAAACAGTACTTACTATTTGTAGTTTATTATTTAATCATAATTAGTTAATATGGTTTCTCCTTTTAACCTGTAAGTTGTCTAATTTAGTATAATTATGATTAAAATCAAGTACTCACTAGCTTTTTTTAATAATATTAATGTTAATGGCTGACCGTCTGATACAATTATGAAAATAAGAAATGAGAGGGGTACAATTGCATTCATTTCTTATCCATTTGCTTGCACTTCTATTTATGTTGAAATGATTTTTCTAATTGATTTTAATAATTAGTTCTTGCCCTTCTAAGAACATAAAATAAACATGCATATATTTAATATAATTTACACCAGAAATGACATATTCATTTTGTAGAAAAACCTGGTTATCAATCTACTGGTCGTCAATATAATTTTTTTTTTTTTTTTAAAAGAGTTGAAAGGTTGTTGTTTCACTTTAAATAAGGCAAAAGCCTTTCAGTGATTACAATATACAAGGATATATTTTATCATCATAGCTATTCTCTTTCAGGGACCACAACAATATCATAAGTAACATTTACCTTTATTTTTTTCTTTTTCGTTATATAAAGATTGGAGAGGAGAAAATAGAGAAAAAAATTATAAGATAGAGGAATTAAACTCTCGCAATGAGATAAAAATTTAGATAATCAATTAAGTAAACTATTAGAATTGCCTTTTAACATCTCCTTAAAGAAAAAGAAAAAAATATCGAATATTTACAAAAAAGCATTGCTGCTGGTGCAAGCTTCCTTTAGCTCGTGATCATCATTCTTCACCAACCAACAAATCCTAAGAAGCTGCACCCAAGAAAAATTAAACCCATATATTAAAATTAAATAGTCAACAGGAAATATTCAGCTAATTAATACATAAAAAATTTTATTGGTAAAAACTTTTGATTCAACAGTCCTTTTTAATTTTATTCTTGGAAAAAAAAAATTTCACTTTGGTGCCTTATTCTGATTTTGATTCTTATAATATTTCATTAAGTATATTTAATCATTAATTAACTCAAGTGTGTATTTATGGTACATTTTATACCTGAAATATGTGATATTTAAATTATTTTTAGAACTATACTGCTCTTAATAATAAAATATTAACATCATATCAATAATTGAACGCTTTAGCGCTTAATAATTCTTTAAATTAGTGAAGATTCTCATTTAGAAAGATCAAATCTAAGCTAAAATCATATATATATATATATAAATTCTCACTATTCATATCGTTCCATTTAAACTCATCAATTTTGAATTAAAACTCAAAGAAGAGGATAAAAAGTGAAGGTGTGTACCTGAGAGAACGAATGGCCATATGTTGAGAGAGAGCATGGAAGAAGAAATTGGCTCCATGAAGGAACATCACAACACCAGTACACCCTAGCACAAAGAATTCAAACATCCTTAACTTTTGCTTTCTTCAAATCTTAAAGAAATTGGGACTGTTTGTTTTATATGTGTTTGCAGATGTTTGATGAAAGAAAAGAGAAAGGTGTATGATAGTTTACAGAGAGGGGGCTTTTACTTAAATAGAAAAGGTCCAAACAGGGAACAAGGAGAGATGCATTATTTGTTGTTGCTTTTTTTTTTTTCCTTTCTTTTTTCATTTAATTTAATGGGATTAATGATTGGTGGAAATGACGTGGACATACAAATCTCAATTCCCAATCAATGAGATTTTTAGGGTGGGTTGGATGGGCTTATCTGACCCACTTTGGGGCTTAGGCCCAACAATGCTAGATTGTGACAACTGAGCCCACTTTAAAATTTCACTTTGACTTTGACATGCTCCTTTTGTTTTTTTTTCCATTGAGAAATAAGAGGAGAAGAAAAATGGCTTGAATCAAACTTACATTCAGTCGGAATTCAAGATTTTCATTAAGAAGATTTAATAAATAAAAACGCGATTCAAAAATTTTACTAAAAGAGTTTTGAAAAAATAAATATATAGAGCCTGAAATTCGAACTTGAATTCTCAAAGTTAATTTTAAAATTTTAAAATTATTGAATTAACTTCAAATCTTGTGTTGACCTAATTTAAAATATATGTATATATAAATAAATAAATTTATCTTATACATACAGTGTAATTTTATGCTGATGGGATTCGAGTAATCATCCTCACGTTTTTTTTGACATTTTACTTATAGTATCAGCAAGTAAAATTACTAATTTTTATATAATAAATCATAAATATGCAATATAAAGTAGCATACTCATAGATTTCCTTAACAAGTAATCATAATCAATTGTAACGTAAATTTAAGAAAACTTCTTCAGATTAAAAGAAATTCATAAAGAGGAAAGTATATAAAAATGAATGTCAAACTACAAAAATTATTAAGTTTGATGCGACACCTTTTCAACTTAGCGCTCTTTTTGTATCTCAAACCAACCATTACTCATTTACTCTTACTTTAAACTACTTTTCTCTCCCATCATTTTTATTTATATATATATATATATATATTTTAAATTCTCATCTCAAGACTTAATTAATTTTAATTTAAAGTAGGAAAGATTTAAAATATTTTAATTTTTTCTTTCAGACTTAAATTTGAGATTTCTAATAAAAATAAAAGAATTTATCATCCCACTATAGTTCTTAATTATTTTTTTCCCATTATATGCGACTCACTTGGATATATAGAATTTTTTATTTCTAAAAAAGAAAAGAGGAAAATGGGATTAGCATCTTTTAAAATAGCATCCACACAATTGAATATGACATAAAATGAAAAGAAAAAAAAAAGAGTAAATGGGACCAAATTGAGTGGATGGAACTTTTTTTTTTTTTTTTTTTGCATCCAAACAACCTCATAATGCTATGTTGGAAACAGTCAGCATTCTATCTAATCTAGTACAGCACCGACTGCTGGCCGCCCCATTGCTGGCTGTGCTATTCGCCTTCTTTTGTTAGGTTACCTGTCTTTTTCAAAGTATATTTATCTGGTCATATAATTTGCTAATTAAGTCTTTATTAGAGAGATTCTATATTGTTATAATTATCATTATTGTGAAAGAACTTTAATTACGTAACATATTGGGAGGTATCTAGTGGTACCAACCAACTACCAAGAGACAGCTCAAAATGAGAAGGCTAATAGCAATTTGTTGTTGTAGTTTCTTCTTTTTCTATTTAATTTGGTCATCTTCTCTTTGAAGAAATTGACTCTCTATATTGTGGGAACTTCGAAATTGGAATCCATACTTTAACTTTAAGTAGCATTCTTAAATTTAACATCACTTGCTACTTAAATTTATAATCACTGTCTATGCCGCTTTATTTAAGCCTTTTTCGACAAAAGTGATTGAAAAATCTATTAGTGTATGTTACATATACTAAAAATAGTTGTTAGTTTCAAAATTCAAGAAATAATTAATTAATTTTTTTCAACTTTACCCTTAGTACTTAAGTCACTTTAAAATAGAATATGAAAATAATAATTATTATATGTTTCTAAAAAAAATACCTATCAATTAATAAAATTATATTAGTCAAATTATAATCTTTATTATTATTTTTTTAAACCTAGAAACTAAAAAGGAACTGAGGATGTATTTGAAACGGAGTAAAACAACCTGAATAAAGATCTAGAATAGAGTAGGCTATCAATTTTGCCATCCTCTCACATTTATTTTTGTATATTAGTGGACACAGACAGCTAGATGTTTGCGGAATTTCCTCTAACAAAACGGGCCACGGGTCTACATGCAACATGACAGATGAATAATGATGTCCATCTTAAATGTATATACTCTATAGACTACAGCTCCTTTCTCCTCTCTCTTCTTTCCTCTTCAAGCCATGGATGAAGATCATCAACTCCCCGAGAAAAATGATTTGCTTCTATGTTGTTGATAGTAATCATAGATCAAGTTATGTGTTGTGAAAGAGGGCACAACACTGGGAGGAAGAACAAGACATCAACAAATATAAGAAAAAACAAAGAACTTTCTTTTTCTCCTTTGTATCACAAAATGATAAAAACAGTGACAGAAGGAAAACTATAATGGAAAAATAAATAAAACAAATTGGTGCAACACTGTTGTATCCTAACAAGTGAACACATATAGTGCTGCTGTCCTGATTAAATCCTTCTTGCCATGACAAACTACTTTTCTGCATTGCCTAGATTAAAACTTACAATATCATAACATCATTAAAGCAAAAACCAACCAGGTAGTAACCATTCTTATGGGCCAGATCTCTCATTGAGAGGACTTGAGGAGATGGGATGATTAAGCATCACTATGCTGCATCAAGAAAACATCAAATCAGGCATACTGGATTGTCAAAAATATGAATTGATAAACTCCCCAAAGATGCCCCTTATCTGGATTTTCAACTCGAATTATAATCTCGCAGTGCAATACTTACTCCTATTAGTCAGCTAACAAAGAGGAGGCAAACAGATCTTGGACAAAAACTGCTCTTCCAGTAGCCTGTCTTATCCTCTTTTCTCGCTCTTCCGCACTTAGTGAAGGGTCAAAACTGCAAAAAATACAGACAGAAAGATAAAATATCTTGTTGAATAGATCATTTAAGATTTTGAGGTAGCATTGACAACCACAAGGATCATCAAAGGCAGCTAGTGCTGTTCTCTTGCATACAAGTAAAAGCAAAGTCTAATTTACTGTTTGCCTATCAGGACCCTTCTTTCAATATCCAAGATAACCTCAACTACAGGCAGTTGAAAATACAAGGGCTAGCATCACTACCTTAACTTCCATATATGTTGTGATGTCACATTCTTTGTAGCAGAGTCCTCAACAGTGGATAAAACAGATTTTGAAATTTCCTCTGCTTCAAATGTGGGATAGTTCAAAACTAGAGATGAAAGGAAGGGGTCATTGGCTGCAGTGGTTGATGTTGCACTGCTTGATCGATATCCACTGCTTCCTAAAAGTACCTGCAAATGAGCTTCGCGAAGATCTCTACCTAGTAGAGACAGCGCCTGACTGCTAGGAATTGCAACTCTACGTAATCTACGGCGGCGCTGCCCGTGTTTTAGAGTTAAAGAAACTTCACCAGAACAGGAAATTATTACAATGAAAGAGTTTGCAGCATATACAGTTTCAATAACAAGTTATCTTTACAAAGTAATGACAAATCGAAAAGGATATCCTCAGCAAGTGTCCATGTTGCGCTGTAATATGACTTAGCATGTCCCTCGACACTTTATGAGAACAAATGGGACAGACCTGCAATGGAAGGCGGACAGAATAGTTAAATGCTTATCCAGCAGGTTAGACTCACTAAAGTTAAAAATAAAATAAAATAAAATAAAAAGAAGACTCACTACAAGTTAAGATACAGGGAACAATTATATGGTAAAAATAATAACATTGCAAACATTATACGCTGTAATCCATCACTTCCCTCTGGCGATATTGCATTTGTAAAGGTAAGAAAAGAACCAAAAAAAACTGAAGGCGACATAGTCCTCAGGTACTAGAGCAGATGCAAAAGGATTTGCCTTTCAAGCAGTTTAAAGAACTAAAAAAATGCTTTAGTGAACTAACATTTAAGACTCAATCTTGATTAAGAGCAAAATTTTCCTAGGTTGGAAAGGCAGTAAGGCACTAAGCAACTTTAAAAGAACAAAATATTGAATATTGAATGAAACATGCCCAAAATGAGTGGACCAAATACAAAGAATCTGCATAGCCAACCACAAGTAGTTTGGAATTCAGGTGCAGTCATTGGTGTTGGGAAAGGCACTAGAGATGACACAGGAGGCTAGTGTAATCCTCAGCCACATATCAAGAAGTGCACTGCAGCAGCAATCTAGAAGCCAACACTCCTATAATCTGATGCTTGGAAACATTCACATTTGATCACAATATCCTCTGCATTAGAAGAAATTGCCAAAAAATAGGATTTTTTTTTCTATTCTAATTTCTTTGTTTGTCTCTACTTTCTGTTTATAACCTTTTTAAAGTATTTTCTGTCAACACACTCTTCATGACGCTGAATTGGAACCCCCTATCAAATTAATGCAAAAATGAAATACTCATTGGAACATCCCAGTTTTGCCACTATGTGAAAGAGATACAAAAAGAAATGGTTCCACATCAAAAAAAAAAAAGGGGACATTATGTATGCTCTCCTTTCCACTTTAAGAAAAGGTATTAAGGGAACCGAAATGGTGCAAATGAAAGACAACTTGTCCTAATCTTCTAAACGAGCAAGGTAGTGACATCCAACTAATAACTTTGACGCCGTAACTCGAATATCCTCTGATAGGACATATGAAACCAAAGACTGAGAGGCTATTTGATTAATTGCTCAACTAGAATCACAAGGATGACTTTGGTCATCCCAATATTAGTGCAAGACAGAAACCTTAACTCTACCATTAGAATTATGTCAGCCATGAAAAGGGTCCTATGAGAATTGTGAAGGTTTCATAAGCATGCGCGGCCATATGATATCTATAAAAAGGATTGAAAATATTTGACATTAAATCCTGACCTTGGCTCAATTCCCACATGGCTGGCATCACCTACATGTATTTCAAAATAGGCGAAGTGCCTTCGAAAGGTTGGAGTATTATGCCCTATCAAGCTTTTCAATGTTATATTAAAGGAGTTGCAAGATGCCCAACGAAGGGAGATGGATTGCATTTGTTCCAACTTCCAATTATAAAAATAAGAAGATATTTGTTCAAGGAATGATCATAGACTATTTCCTAGGAATTTACATAACACATAAATAGATAGCCACTTCATGCCGCATCTACGGTCAAATATCGGGAATCTTTGGAACAGATTCTATGTTACTAAAGGAGCTCCTAGTCTTGGCATATTGCTAGTAATCACAGTCATACTCGTGTAGAGTTTCTTGCAGATGTTGACTGGGCTGGATCCAAAATTAATAGGAGATCTACTACATGCTATTGTGTTTTTGTTGGAGGGAACCTAGTATCATTAAGGAGTTAGAAGCGAAGTGTTGTATCTTGATTTAATGCAAATTCGAGTACAGAGCTATGTCACAGACTATGTGTTTGATTATGTGGACACATCATCTTTTAACTGAAATTGGGTTGAACTTTCCTACTCCATCAAAACTCCAGTGCGATAATCAAGTTGCACTCCATATTGCCTCAAATCCGGTGTATCATGAAAGAACCAAACATATTGAAGTTGACTGTCATTTTATTTGTGAAAAGATTCAGGAGAATTTGATTTCTACTGGCTACGTAAAGACAAGAGAGCAACTAGTTGATTTGTTCACAAAGACATTAAATGACACTCGAGTTGATTACCTTTGTAACAAGCTTGGCATGAGCAATATATATGTTCAAGCTCGAGGGGAAGTGTTAAAGAATGAACATAGACTTTGCAAAGGAATGTCACTTACAAAGTTGGAAGTGGATCTCACATTAAGTTTTGGAAAGACATCTGGATTGGGCAGGAGTCTTTAATGACATCCTTCCCAAAATTGTTTTCTATAAGCAACTGCCCAAGAGCAAAGATAACTGAACTGTGGAATCCTAAAGGGTGGAACCTGGAATTCAGAAGACTATTGAATGATTGGGAGCTAAGTTGCTTGGACTCGGGTGCAGATCTAGAGGTCGGATCCTTCATGGTCTAAATTTTAAGATTCGGAGATACGGATCCAAGTATGGATACGGGTGCGGGAATTCGGCTAAAAATAATTCAAATATCTAAAAATAAAGTAATAAAATCTAGATTACGAGGTTTTATATGGAGAACTTGAGGAGAAAATATTAAGCAAGAGAAGAATCTGCGAAGGAGATAAAAGAAAAAACAGTGACATAGAAATTTCTATATACAAGGTATTCCATTTTCTTCAATTGCACCTTAGCTTTTGTTTTGATAACAAAAATTATTGAATCTGTTCGGAATTTCTTGGTCGATTTTGGTCAAAGCACCCGGGGTCGATTGACCAGATCGGGTACGGATCCCACACCCACAACCACATCGTGTGGACACGGGTGCGGCACCGAAAGTGAGAGTCCGAGCAACTTAGACTGGGAGATAGAGAGAGCAGCTGAACTTCTGGAAACAATAAGTGGATTAAAAGGCACAAACACTGAGGCAGATGCAATGCAATTAAAACACAACAAGGATGACAAATTCTCCGTGAAGAGGGTATACAACAAAAAAGTAAAGGAACTCACAGGAGGCAGTCAGGGTCCACGGAGACAGGTGTGGGAGAACTCAGTACCACTCAAAGTGAAATGTTTACATGGTTGGCAATAAGAAAGGCATGCCTCACACATGAAAAGCTTCAAAAAAGGGGTTTCCAGATAGCATCACGGTGCTCATTGTGCAATGAGACAGAGGAGACTAATAGTCATCTGTTTCTTCACTGCACAAGTATGGAATATGTTTCTCAAGCTCACTCACACTGAATGGACAATGCCGGAACACACAGCCGACCTCCTCAGCTGCTGGATTAGGGGCGGAGGGGGGGAAGCAAGAGTCAAAAGAAATGGTGGAAAATGATCCCACCTTGCATTTGGTGGGGAATCTGGGAAGAAAGAAACAGAAGATGCTTTGATAACACAATCAACTCAATCCAAAATATAAAATGGAATTGTATGAAAACTTTTTATTTTTGGTGTAAAGAGGAACACATAGAGGACAGCAGTCAGATTATAGAGTTCATAGGCTCCTTATAGCCTTTGTAAAGAATTTTTGTTGGTAGTGTGTCGTAGAAGATGTAAATTTTTAGTTGGTAGCCAGCATAGCCTTAATGCTGAGAAATACAACATTACCTTAATCCAAAAAAAAAAAAGAATGAACGTAGACTAATTCTTAGGAATGTACGTAACACATATATAGATAGTAGATTTATAGGAATCTCTATTATTTCTTTCCTTAGTTAGCACCTTATGTACATGTTGTATTGCTTACCTCTTGGAATGATAGTACAAGTTCTTCCATTCGATTACAATATTCAAAGTTATATGAACTACTAAGGGCTGCTTTCGTGCAATGCATTGGTGCCCGTCACACTGCGTGACCTGGACGGACGCACGAATAAAATTTGAGAAAGGGTGGTAATGCGTAGTATGCAAAAACAAAAGCTTTATTTTTTCTAAGAAGAACATAAATATATATGGAGAAAAACCAGAATCACTACATGATATACATTTTTTTTATGACCAAGAAATTTGTCTAGAGCCAACTCTTTGGCCCAACTGCAGCCTTCGAAATTTGGGAATGATGGGAACGCCCCTCTATCCATTTCCACTTAAATACTGATCTTAGTTCGCTCGACATAGGGCTCAAACTTGTGAGCTAAAACACAAGTCCTTCAACCTTTGCCAATTGAGCTAACCTCCAGGGGGTCTCTAGATGATATTCATTAATCTAGAGGAAGCATATGGCAGTGTCAAACAAAGTCTTGTGTGTGTATGGGAGAAGAAATGAAGTTACACCAAAGGCATTTATGCAAAAGCTGTTACCAGTGTGAGAAAACTAACTACTAATTATTTTCCTGCAACCATTAGCTTACACCAACATGTTTACCCTACAGATGATCAAACTTGTTATATGACATTGGATGATTTTTACACTGACTTGGTGTTTATCAATGAAAATTTTGACCTATCAACAAGAAAAGTAAGACCTTGCAGTTTCATTGTTGCTAGTGTGAAGGTTTAACTCAAGATCTGTTACTGATGCGCAGAGTAAAAAATATACCACCAACTCCTACCAGACATGGTTAGGCCAGCGCCTAAGTGTAGATTATCTTGATGGAAAGTTAATCTGGTATGGATTTTAAGCAAACTGAAAACTTTTCATCTGTCAAACCAACGTTTGAATATCTTTCGTACAGGTTGTGCAAGAGTAATCAGTGATCACACAACCAAGATTGTACCTTCAATAGATTTTTACCCTGTATATGTCTTCTTCTTTACATACAAGAGACTTATTTTAAGGAAATGGAAAGAAGACCTCATATTCAAATTTTTATCCCAAAATAAAATAATTGAAATAAGCTAATCCAAACAATAAATCAAACATTTAAACAAAATGATACAGCATAAGAAAAGCCAAACATTAAAAGAAAAAAAAAACAGGTACATCTAGTTAGATATAATGATTCGGAAAGAAACTCACAGTGACTCTGGACTCGCAAGAATGCTCCTCTTCGAGATGCGAACAAAGAGAGGCAATATCAAAATCCTCGTAGCAATACGGGCATGGGAAATCGGGTCGGACCTCTTCTTCAACCTCGAAATCGTCGATGCTCAGCCTATCTACTTCAACACAAATCATGCAAATTGTTTTTAAATAAACAGAGAAAAAAAAGATCTCATTTTTTTTTACATACCAATAAAATAGACATAAGATCCAAAGGGAAAAAGAAAACACAAACCCAGTTGAGAACTTTGATGATTGTGGGAATGGTATTGCTGTAAATTTAACTGCCGTTTTGCAGCTGCAAGACGAGAGGTCCAGAAATCGGAATCCATGGAGAAGAGAGGGAGGAAAAAGAAGGAGAGAAATGGGGCTTGAGCTGAAAATGAAGAGAAAAGCAAAAAAAAGGGAAAATAGATGAAAATTTTATTTTCCCTTGATATTGATGTGATTTTTAAAAATAATTGTTGATGGAATTAAATTAGTCCATAAATCTATTTTTCTATGGATGTTGAAAAAAGAACACTGTTTTGACTTTTTTCTCTTGCTGGGTGATGCATTGTTCATGTCACATAAATTTTATTTTAATAATAATAATATAATATAATAACAATAATAATAGTGAATTATTTAATGTGTCTAGAAAGGGGAGTAGTTATGGTGGTTCTGGTTATGGATGGGAAGGAGTAGAGTAAATATTTGTGTGTAAGAGAAGAGAAGCGGACATGACAGGTGGCAGGAGGCTTACGTAGCGAAGAATACGTTTGGACTTTTCATATCTATTGCAGGTTACGATGACCACCATTTATCCAATCTACCATTTATCTTTCCTTTTCAGTTCAGTTATTATTCTTTAAATTGTGTCACATAAATTTAAAAATATTATATTTTTTATTTTGATTTATGTAAATATGATGTTTAAAAAGAACTTTAAAAAATTAAGTTTATTTTCCTAAAGAACTTTATGTAAGTAAAAAGTTTAAAACGTTGTTTTCAAATACAAAAATAAATATAATTTAATAAATTATTAGTAAAAATATAATTTCACATAAATTTAAATAAAAAGTGTTAAATATTGAAAATTGTTAATTCGATTAGTTTATTTTCCTAAAGGTGAGTTCGCAGGAAAGTATTACCTAATTCAGTAGTGAGTTTACTGTAATGACTGACTTGACTTTTGCGTCACTTCAATTTTGATATTTTATTTTAAATCAACACTTTATCATTTTTCCCAATTTATTATATTTATATATACGGCGTATTTCAAATAGTAGTACGTACTTCATATCATTTCACTTGTACTATTTTTTATAATTCAAATTTCCTTGATTTCAAAAATTTAATTTTTTAATGTGATATTCTCTTTATCAGCTATATTAACTGGAATGTTTTTTTCGACATAGATTAATAAAAATGTACAAATAAAAAATTTGGTGTTTGAACAAATTTGATTAAAGTTAAAAAGACATATATTTAAAATTAAAGTTGAAAAAAAGATATTTGTATGTTTAAATTACGTCTAGACAAAAATTATACTTTAAAAATTAATTTCATGAAATTTCACGATATCTGAATTTCAAAGGGTCAATATCTTAATAACAATGTGACCAAAAAATTATTTTTTTCAAATACGAAATTTTAATATTTGCAAATAATGAAGTATTGTGTATGACCAAAGACATTTGCATGCTCTTAAATGTAAGAGGGAGAAACTTTCACTTAATTATATGCTATTTTAAAATTAAAATTTGTTATTTATTTTACTGATAATCTTTAATAGTTATATGTATTTTTTTTATTTTAATTTATTTGTTTAATTTTAATTCGATACAGAGTTTTAATTAATATAATTTTTAATTAAAAATATGTAAAATATATAAAAATATATTTTAATCTCGTAATCTTAAATATGTCAAATATAAAAACTTGAGATTAAAAAATTATCCAAAAAATATATTTTTTTCGACAAATTAAAAAAAAGTAAGACAAAATTTAAAACAAAAAAGAAAGAAAATGCAAACCGAACATTTTAATTTTCACAACTCAACATCCTAATATTCAATGTGTCTTATTTTTCTTTTTTGGGTATGCATTTGAAAGATTTCCTACTTCAAAATATCATAAATGAATAGGTAGGAAGTGGAACTTACGAAATAATTGCAATAAAAAAACCAAATGATATCTTTTTAGAAGGAAAAAAAAAAGAAGAAAGAAATACCCAAAGGGGTCAGTTGCCTTCTAGGCAGACTGAAACGACGTCGCCCTTTTCGTAGCGTGGACGCCACGCCACTTACGGGAAACCATTCAGCAATCCCGTTCAAAACGTACTCCATTTTCCTCAATTCCTGAAATCACGATTAGGGTTAGGGTTAGAGACCTCTAGTTTTACCGATCTCCCAAAAAAAATCAAGAATTTTTACTCAACCATTTTCAATCCAAAATGGCTAGCAGATCCGGCAACCGACAACAGGCTAACGCCGGTGGAGCAAACACCGCGGCGAAGCCAGCGATGAGAAAGCCAGTTTTCATCAAAGTGGATCAGTTGAAACCAGGAACAAGCGGTCACAATCTTACTGTTAAGATTGTGAACGCCAACACAGTACTCAGTAAGAAACCTAGGAACCCATCATCCTTGCGTGTTCCAGCACGACCCCAACAGAACACTCGCATCGCTGAATGTCTTGTTGGGGATGAAACTGGATCCATCCTTCTCACTGCTCGTAACGATCAAGGTTTATTCCCCTTCTATGGATTTATGTTATCACCTTTTGTTTGCAATTTTGGGTCCAAATATTGGGCCTTTTTGACATTTCCGGCGATCTGTTTAATTTTATGTTGTCTGTAGATTATGGTTTGAGTGATGGACAATTCAGTCGGAGGAGAATGGTTTGTGATTGAAAATAAGACTAGTTATTGCGATGCAGTTATAAATGTGTGTTCTAAGGGGTTCTTAAAGTGTGTTTTAAGTGAATCTGCCATTTTAAATCATTTCTCTTGTGAACCTGCATTTTTTATGTGCCAGCTTTTCAACACTAAAAAAGAGAATGTGTTTGCCTACTTTATTGAGTGGAACTGTATTAGCATTTGGACAAGAGAGGAATAACATAGTGTAAAAACCTCCCACCCCTAACTATAAGGTTGTGGTTTTGAGTTGTCAGGGGAGAAAAGTGGGAAATGGTCGTGGTTGGACTTGTGGGTAGGGGGTTCAGGCAATGTATTTCACCATATGAAAAATATAGTGGTTGCATTGTCATTTTCTTGAAGGAGTGGAGCATTATCTATATGGCTTTCTTAGATGAGCCTTTGTCTCCGGTGGAATTAGTTCTCACCTAGTCAAACCACATCTTAGAAGAACAAAGCTTTTTGCCTGTTGCACCTCGTTCACCTTTGGAATTATAAGGTAGTGTTTGATACAGAAATCTCATCTCTGATTTACTTTTTCAATTCATTTTTCCACAAAAATAGAAAAGGGAAAAAAAGAACTTGTCTGGATATACTTTTCATTTTTCACTAGTTTCCAGAAAGAAAATCCTTTAATCCTCCTTCCACCTACCCTCACTTGCTAATGAATCTTAGCCTACTCATTCCAGTGTTCCTTCCTCATGCCGAAAGGCGTTCATCTTTTGTATATTGAAAGGGCGCAAGACCACTTATGGAGTAAGCATCTTTTTCCTTTACTAATTACTGGTTTATCTGATTTGGCTGGGTTATGTATTTGCAGCTGCTTTGTTGTGGTTTCTGGTGGTGCTGGTCGTAAGAAGTAGAGAGGGTTGAAGGATGGAAGTAAGGAATTGATCTTTGAGAGCGTAGAGTAATCAGAGGGATTTTGACAAGCTGATGTTCATGGGATGTGGGGAGTGAGAAATGTGGAAGTGGTTAGATAAGTACAGAAATTAGATGATTTGTAGATGATCAGCTTCAAAGGCGAGATGTGATTAAGTTAAATAATTAAATAGCCATTACCTTCTTTTACAATTGTAAAATTGCAAAAAGAATTCACCACTTATGTGTTTTGTAGATGGGATCAATATTTATCTCTAAAGTATTCATTGTTTAGGCTACTAGGCTTTTAAAGGAAATGGAATTCACAAAAGCCTCCTATTGAGGTCAGACCCTAATGTCCCATATGTAAAAACATTTACGATCCCGGTTCCTTGTTCAAGTTGAAGTATTAGTTAACCTGTTGCTTGTAGAGTGAAGTTCACATCAGTTGGTAAGGTATTCATGACTGTGTCTGTTCTATATAGTAGTCCAAGATATATATAACCTCAAACCGGCAGGCGCTTTAGTATGAAATATTGTTTGATCCTGAAGCTCATTAAGGTGGTGACTGGAGTTGTGCACCATATAAATAACTTGTGGATTTTCTGTTTATTTTTTGATGATTTTGTCTGAGGCAAATTAACATGATATTTAGTATAGAATTAAGTTCTATTAATGTGGTTTTGTGGATAAAGGGTGTGTTTCCTTCAGTTTTTGCTTTTTCTGTGCAACTTTGTTTTTGTCTCTTCATGTCAAGTATGTATTATCAGATTTTTCCTCCCAGAACAAGGGGGAAAAAAGAATTTTGTCACAGCTTTGACAAGTAATGTTGTGACGATGCTTTCCCCGCCCTACTTTTTGTGATTGGTGATGTACCCAAATGTTTATTAAATTGTTGGATCTCCTTAATATAATTTTTTGCTCAAGGGATCCAGGGGGAGGCTACTTCTTTGTTGTGACATCTCCTGACTTCTTTGCAGTTGACTTGATGAAGCCAGATGCCACAATCATACTTCGGAATGCGAAGATTGACATGTTTAAGGGATCTATGAGGCTAGCTGTTGATAAATGGGGCCGTATTGAGGTTGCTGAGCCTGCAACTTTCGTGGTCAATGAAGAAAACAATTTATCCTTGGTTGAGTACGAGTTGGTGAATGTTGAAGAATAGAAGTGGGTTTACATAAGTAAGGGGGTAAATTTGCTATTTGTGGGTATCTGATTTTGGTATACACATCTCACTCAATAAATTAGTTGTTGCGCTGAAGATGCTTAACATGTGGTAGGACTAATCTAATGTAAAAAGGATTCACCTTATTAAGAGTGTGTTAAGATGGGTGTTACTTGTTATTAGTATTAATATATCTTACTTCCAGTCCATTTGTAGATTCAGATTATGTTTCCCTGGCAATTTTCTATTTACAAGATTTCACCTTGTTCTATGGTGGGTAACGGGTTTCACCTCAGAACCATTATTTACACTCTTCATGGATTGTAAGACGGCCATCTCAGATATCTAAAACTCCATCAAGATTTCAAAGTTGGATACTCTTCACTTAAACAACTGCAAATTTCATTATGCTGATATTGCTATACTGTTTCAAACTCGTGCCAAAATAACTGTGCGGGACAGTCCATTCTCTCTGGGCTGCTATTATATATATATAATTACTGTTCCAGACGAATGTGTTGAGGCACGAAAATTACTTGCTTGCACGTTCTGTTTACATTAAACTGAAAGAATCAGAAACTATACAAGTGTATATGAAAGGTATATATGTTTTTCCATTCATAAATGGTGTTAATAAAAAGTGTGGAATGTTTCTTTCCATTCCAAGTGACGTTTCGGGGTTAATCTATTCCTATCTGCTTGCTTGTCAATTGACTAGAGGACCCGAACCGTTATGCCATCAAAGACTTCCTGGTTATGACAGCGGGAATTGAAGAAAGCATGCGCTGATGGATGGATATTGTACTTCATTAAATTAGTTGGCCATTCAAATCTCACAACCCCACTTGAGAGCATTACATTGTCTACGTTGTTGTTGTACTTCCCTTTGTGATCTCTCACTCCTATCGTCCTACCAACTCTATTCACTACTATCCCACATTTTCAAACCCAAGTTGGGGATAATTTTCTACTTCTCCAAGACCCCCGTTGTTTAATGGGTGAAATTAACGCACTGGAAGATCTATCAATGACATCTCAATGAAAAGACCAAGAGTTATCAGCAGCACTGAATATGAAAACCTTTTTAAAAGGGAAAAAGAAAAGAGAGAAACTTCATTAGCATCACTGCAGATGCTTGAATAGTTAAATATTCCACGCAGTTACACTCTTATCAGACTGAACTAAAATTAGCAGACTATTTTATACTGAATTGTTTTTTGGTAATCAAAACCCTACTGTGTGACAAGGACAACAAAGATCATCATTTCACTCCAAAATACATCAGAAAATGACTCGGGCTCTAGTGTTACATTCTCCATCTAGATCCATTGGACAACAAGACATGCACCGCATCCCAAAACATTCTAACAATCATCCATCTACAATGCAACAACAAAGGGAATACTCAAGGAAGGCAACGGAAATAACCAAGTAGATTACCTATGAAACAACAATCAGAAGTCAGTTTAGAAGGGATGGGGGCAGCTAAGTCAACATTCTTATTGGAAACTCATAGCATAAACAGGGAAGACCCAAAATCTTCAAGCTGAAAGGAAGTCAAAGCAGTAATCGCAGCCCTAACCAGAGAAAAAACAAAATCAAACGACCACAAGTTAACACTTGGAATTTAACCCCAACTACTGTGCTGTCTACTATTCTAGACATTTAGTTTCTTGATTTGGCAAATTGAAGAAAACCCTGCACCAGAGCTTGCTCTGATGGTTTACTTCAAAATCAGATTTTAGTACCAATTACTTCCTTTAGTTGTCTAGAACACTATGTATTCATCAAATTTGAAATCAGAGGAAGATGCACACTATAAGGAATATCACCCGATTTTGAATTTTAGCTTCAGTCTAAGAACCCACATATTACCTTCTTCAGATTTTGCATGTACCCAGGGATGCGCATAAATCACCAGAAAAGACTTTGAACTTTCGGCAAATTTGGCAATATATAGCTAAATCAAAGATAAAAAATCAATTTATTTCATTTAAACTGCTAAAGATATTATAAATCTGATACCTTGAGTTCTACTCATTTACTCATTTTTCTCGTATACTCATAAGCACTAGAAGCTTCAACGGAGTTGAACAAATAAACACAACCAAATAAAAACTCCAAAAGAAGCCAGAATTTACTGGAACAGATCAAATGGGAAGATTAGACTGATAAATCAAATGATAGTCAGAAAATGTATATTTCTTCATCAGAGCTCATACAGTACTCTATATTTCAGACATTCTCTCAGAGTGTGTTGACATTAAACTTCGCTTGAACCCTCCGACATTCATCATAGATCATCATTGCAATCTGATTAAATGCCAAGTATTAGAATGACCCTAAGCATGATTAAACTAACAGAAAAATGAGAAAGAAAAAATAGCTAAGCAAGAAGCCTTCAGCCTATTCAATTCAGTTATCTGGAAATTTATTTAAGGCATTAACTCAATCAAATGATAGTATCTTCATATCAATTTATAATCAGGCAAGCATAGCAACTTGCAGCAAATATATAACTTTATATGCTTCAAAGTTTATAAAATACTCCTGAGAAACTTAAATATGGTCAATAAAACACCACATGTTAAAGACAACATTATTAAGGCTTGTATAAAACATTTTTGAGACAAATTAAAGCTTTAACCGTCCCTCAATATCTAATAACAATGAGCTTCCACAGGACTTCAACGTCTAGATACCAATGAAATACAGTCCAACAGAAACCAGAATTCACAGAAAGGAAAGAGTCCCAAGTTCTCATTCAGTACTCTACTTATCATTTGCTTAGACTGCATGGATATAAAACTTCGCTTGAACTCTCTGACATTCATCATACATCATCATTGCAATCTGATTAAACACCAAGTATTAGAATGATGCTGACAACTTAACAACTACAACTGGAAATTCAAAATTCATATCTAAGCAACTTTTGGTCCCACAGACTATCTGATTCAGTTTTCTTGAAGCTTAATATGAAATTAACTCATCAACAATCAATACCAGCTGCATGATTCACAAATCTGCAAGAAATAGGTATTTCGATATCAATCTACAATCAGACCACATGAATCATATAAATGCACATTTCATGTCCTAATACTATAACAAAGTGCATTCATATCTATTTTTAGGAATGCAAGCTGAAGTCATAAAGACTAAAGGAGCTATTGGGAGTTAGCTACTGCCGAAATTTGTTCAGAGATTAGAATGGCCAAAAAGAAGGCAAAAAGCTAATATCACTTCAGTATCAGAAATTGCAAAACTCAAACATATATTAGAGGTCACTTCAATTTTCAATAAGTCACAGTACAACTATGAACAGCGTTTGAGCAATATTATTTTGAAAAGCTGCATCCTCACATCAACTTAATATCAAACAACTTTGTCTAGATACTTGGAAAGAGTAATGATTAACTCGTTCTTCAGCACTGGAAAAAGACAAATAGTGGTAGCATAAACCAAGATGATCCTTTTTCTGCAGATACTATCATCTTTTACTTGGCAAATCCAAAATTTTTCAGTAATTTCAAGCTTAATTTTGTAAAATCTCAGATGAAAGGTTCCTCATCAACCTTAAGTAAAATTAAAAGAGGAAAAGGAAAAAACTGCTACAAGTTACTTAAAACTCCAGCATAAGAAGATATTCGTATAACTTGAACTTCATTTCATGATCTTCATCTAGTCCTCTTTTGCCCTACAAGATCAAAGAATATGCATTGTTTACCTTTACCGGAGGAAAGAGGAAGTAACACATTAGTAAAAACTACGGCTGATGCATAAGAATTGAATTTTTGAATTTTATCAATGAATAGAATCCTTTGATGTTTTGAAGAAGGTAAAAATGAACATTCCTATAGAATTTGGTATTAACAAAATAATTCAATTAGATGTACTGCCAGTAGACATATTTTATGTTCATCACCACTTACTCTATCTTTGTGGAGGGAGCGAGCTAGCTGGAGGATCTAAATAACTTCTTTTGAAGTACAAAGCTAGAACAAATGCGCACCTTCCACTATTGCTAAGCGCAATGTCATGCAAACAACACTACCTATATATTGTCTACCACTCGTCTCAAAGGATAAAACGGAGAAAGAAAGAACATGTAAAGCTACAAAATTTAGCTCACTGGCAAAACAGTTGAATCTACACAGTACAATCTCTTTGAAACACAATTTAAGGCCAAACAACTACAATTCCACACATTCGCAGACAACATACAAACAAAAACATTTGTATGACAAGCATAGATCAATATAAGAAGTGCAAAATGAAGGCCTATGAAATATACCTTCAAGAGTCCAACCATAACTCCGAGGAGTAGCAGAGAGCATTGAAGTCAGCAACGCAGAAGCAGTGGCAGTGTGATAAGGAAGCATAGTTTCCACTGCACAACTCATTTCAACAGGAGACCTTCATATATATTGCCAAATTCAAAACTTCAATATCATATCGCAATTCTAGAAACAAATACTCAATTTAATCGATAAAATATGAAAAATATAACATTTGTGTTTACTGCGAGACCTGAAAATGCGAGCAGTGAGGGGTTTTTGAGTGGGGATGCGAAAGGGAGAAGGAGACGCCTTGGGCTTGGCACCAGCAGCAAGTCTAGTGGCGGCGGTTCTAGCGGAGGAAGTGGCGGAGCGAAGGATAGACCTGGCGGCGAAAGTGGCCATTTTTCGGATCGGGATGGCTCTGAGGGTGAGATGAGTTTCTACCGCCGAAATGCTAAAGGGGCTTTGTTGGGGTTTTAGTTTTCTGAGATTTAGGGGCCGTTCCCGTCTTTTTGTTCTAATAGATAAAAAGACCCCAAAAGAAAGAGTATATGGCACTAGAGGTCACTAATTTGTTTCCAGAAAGATAACAATGAGATTTAACTAGAATCTAGTTCTTTTTATCTTTGTTTTGAACGTATCTATTTAATTTGCGATCTTTCTTCAATTCAAATCCACAAAAGGAATTCATTTGTATTATTTGTTAATGACACTACATATCATTTAAAACATGAACAAATGAAGCCATATTATTTAATATGGGATTAAAAAAAAATATCTCATATTATAAAGTATTATTTGTTATACTTTTCCGGATCACAAAAATGATAAAAATTATCCCTCTTAAAACTTTTTTATTACCCTTGAAATGTCTCACTCACACTTATCATAGTAGTTTTACATGAAAAGACATATTATTTAACATGTTTGGCCCTATTTCTTTTATTTCCTCGGAGAATTATGCCTTCTTCTTTATTTTTTTTTATCATTTAAAAGTGTCGTGAGCTAAAATATTTTTATCATAATTGGAGGTTATCAACTTTTTTGGCAATGTTATGTTATTATATCAAAGGTGTCCTTCATTCGAAGAAAGATTTTTCACAAAATGTATTGGAAAATCAATCTCTAATTTAAAATAATAAGAAAAACTGTAACAATATATTTTTTGGATTGAATTAATTTAACTATAATTGCATTGTCCTCTATATTACATGCGTTTTTATTTACTATAGAGATTGTTAATAGTAGGTTTAGCCAATGGGAAAAGTTTTAAAAAAAAAAACTAATATTGAAATTCAACATATGATTTATATATAATTGACATTGTGAATAATGTGTGACTTTTCAACTTTGGAAGTTCACCCTTCTTAGGGAAAGCAATAAGCAAACCTCGAATATAAACAATATAAATAATAAGAAAGATACTACAGCCACCAAGCGCCTGTAGCTCAGTGGATAGAGCGTCTGTTTCCTAAGCAGAAGGTCGTAGGTTCGACCCCTACCTGGCGCGTTTGGACTTTTTTAACAAATTTATTACAAAGCTGGGTCCCTGTGTATTTCTTGTTTTTTGTCTTTGGACCCCTACCTGGCGCGTTTCAACTTTTACAATCGGGTCCCTGTGTATTTCTTGTTTTTTCGTCTTTGGTGAAGTACAAATTGTTAATCCGTTGGTAAAAATGGCACCACTCAGTTAATCAATGGTCCTGTTTTAGTTCATAAAACTATAGAATTTTTGGCTTTGAGCATCAAATACTTAATGATGAAAATGTAGGCAAATTCAGAAGGCAGAAGTACTTGATCTTTTGTATAGAATTGCATGGGATGGTAACGAATAGTGTGTTATTTTATTCACTAATTAAATTTTATTACCGAAATACAAAGAAGAAAACAAAAGATAAACAGAATTGACAAAGCAACGATATCATTATAGTGTCACAATCAATTTGGTAACAGGCCTGAAACATTTGTGTTGAAAACTCAGTTTTTTGGTGAGTGTGAGTTACTCTTACTACGACTCATCTTCTCTATCACATTGTGTAGCAATGGAACACACAGTTTCTGTGACATATTATCCCCTTCTTGTCCCTTGTAATCCTCTGCGTCTGATCTTCTAGGAGAAACATTCTCATTGTTCTCACAATGAACTCTGTTTGAAAACTCCAATCTTCCTCTATTTCCTGGTTTAATACCGATAAGACGGCCTAGAGATACACTTTGATCTTGGAAGAAAGACATCGTGGACTGGAAACAAATCCCAGAAAGTAACATTAATTAATATCATTTGATGCATGTGGTGCATTCAATGCCTTTGAATCGAACTATATACATAGTTAAGAGTTTTATGAAATTATACAATTAAGGAAATCACCTCAGTGTCAAGGCTGGAGGATGAAAAAGATGAGAAACTAGGGGAAGATACATATAAACGGTACGCTGCTTCTCCTGCTGCTGCAGCTGTTACAACCTGAGATCTTTCACCCACTCTAAGCCTAATGTTCATGTTTTCAAGCCCAAGTGGCCATCCACTAGGTACCTCATGCTCCTGCACATACAATATCAATCAATCAATTAACTGTGCCTCAAATCTCAAATCAGTTGTGGTTGGCTAAATAATCCTCCGTCCATTTTGCTTAATTCACGTCTATTTCATGATTTTGGGAAGCAGTCACTAATACTTGTAGGTTATACGATTTACATTACATTCTTGTAGTGCAGTCCTTTCCTGTACGCTGCCTTGTGCTTTTGTGCATCAAACTATTCTTGTCTTTTTTTTGGTTCAAAATATTAAAAAATGTGAAAGCCCAAGTTTCTAGGCCTGATCTTCACTCCCCTACCACTACAAACAAGAAATCTCTACTCTACTTTCTATACTCAAGACCATAGGTGGATTTAGGACAAGTGGTGCAGGTTCAACTATTCATTACTTTCAAGTCGAACTTTTTATACATATAAAAAGAAAAAGACTTGAAATGTATACATATAATAACAGCACACTTATTATAAATCCACTGAATCTAGTACTAGATTCGCCTCTGCTCAAGATTGGTGATGAATCACAGCAGAGCAGTGAATCAAGTCTTGGATGCAAGTTCACCAAGAGCTACTCAATCAAACTTCCATTTTGTTCCTTAATCTGCAACAATCATGTACAAAATACATACAAGACACCCCACCACCCCCAAACCCCACCTCACAACTTCCACAAGGAAAACAAAACATAAACATATTCTAGAGGTTTGTTTTGAATCAGCAAACCAAGAGTTTTCAGGGCACAAAATCCACTGTCATATTCCCTATTAGAGATCTATCAAGAGTATACACCAAAGAAACAGTAGCAATAACTTTAAACTTTGAATCCTAATTCCTGAAAAACAAACAAACAAACAATTCATTCAGAAAAGTATGGCAATGAGCAAGAATGGTGCAATATGTTTACCTGTGTTACAACCATGAGATGTATGAAGATGATGATGATGGGTATCACTAAAAAGTGACAGCAAAAAGAGTTTATTTGGAAGGAGTAAGCACTGAAATCCAAGTTTATGAAAAGAGAGAGAGAGAGAGAGAGAGAGAGAGAGAGAGAGGTCTTTATGGAGTCTTTGTTACTATCTTCACATTCTTTCCTAAATCAATTGAGCAGTTGAATGGTCTTTCCCTGTGCCCCCACTCAGGAGTTGAGCTTTTATATCTGAGTTACACGCGAGGTCCCGTCCATGTACTGATAGCTCTTCTTTTTTCAAACTCAATATGAATACTGAATTTATGACTAGTTAGATCTGGTCCACCATGAATTGTAGGAGATCTATTAAAATTATTGAATCCGAAATACTCTCTCCGTTTGAAAATAAGTCATGTTTTAACTTTTTGATTTTATTTCAAAATAATGAGTGTTGTATAATAAAGAAAACATTAATAATATTCTTCTAATTTCACTCTTATTTAAATAAATACTGTTTTACATAGTCAGAAAAATATTAAAAAACTATATCTTTTTTCAAGATATTTATTAGGGATAAATGGTTTAAAATACATTTTTCATTTTAGGAATGAATAGTTTTCTTAAGGGGTGTGTTTTAGCTTTTGAACTAAGTTCCAGAGTTGTATTTAGTGTTAACTAGATGCTTCTTGACTTGATAATTAGGAATTTGAGCATATTTTGACAACATTTTACTTATATTTTCTTCTGCTACTAGATATATCATATTGGAGACTTCAAGTTCAAAACACTATTTATTTTGAAACAGAGGAGTATGGTAGAAGTGCTCCCTCAGTCGGGAACTTAGAACCTGTTTGAATTAATTTATTTTAAGTGTTTTTTAAATCAAAATAACTTTTAAGTAATTTTATAGTATTTGGATAAATTTAAAAAATGCTCCTAAGTACTTATTTTTAAGATAAAATAATAAAAATAAATCAAAAACCACAAGTCAAACTAAATAGACCTTCAATTATGGAGTGATTGATTTAGAATATAAATTTGATGAATTCAATCTTCGAACTTGATGCACAAATAGATAGAATAGCAGCAAATAACATCTTTCTAACCTGCATATTCGTGGAACTCAATCTCATTTAGAAAGCCTGATCTCTACCTTTCAGCAACTGAACGGGAGATTGAAAAGTCATTATAATTCAACTATTATATTCATCAAACTGAATAAGCCAAAATGAAAATTAGGTCCTTAATTAATTAGAATTCAAGTTTTTTATTAAACAAGATAAAAGAACAGTCCACCTTGAGAGATTAGTTGAACTTGATAGGTTAGCAGTTCATAAAATTATATGTCACTTACTAATTACCGCGACAACTTGAAAACTACGGTGGGTGGTTAAATGTATAATTATAGTACTATTTTCATTTCATAATTTATTTTTATTTATTCGATTTAGAAAATTAAAACATAATTTATTATTTAATTTAAATTTATTATTTGAAAGGTAAAATAATAAAATTATTATTTTATTTGCGATCTTTCAAATATCACCATGATCTTGATATCATATTCAATATAACCCGGCCCAAAAGACATTTAATTTAATCATCTGAATTATTAAAGTATTTGTCTGAGCTGAACTATCATTTATTTTTTATTATTAGTAGTCCCACGCTTCTATAAGTTAAAATTGCATAATTCTGTTGAAAATAATGCGAAAATATTATTCAATTTACAGTATTTCTTTTGGATTAAAGGATAATGACTTGAAGCTGTAACTATGTTTTGGAATTCAAACGAGTCTTGAGTGAAATTCTCTCACATAGTATTCTACATTTTCATTTTTAGAAAATTTCAAATTCTAACATATTGTATAGAGTTTCGCCCATACACAGAAAGATGTCATACTCTAATATAGTGTGATGAATTTTCACTTATAAAAAATATAAATTCCAGCATATTATATCAAAGTTTTTATTTTTTATTTGTGTGTGTGTGTGTTTTAGGCAAGGATATTTTTGTGCAAATATTTTTTTTTCACATTAAAAAATGAATAAAGTGTCTTAAAAGTGACCACCTATTTCTCGGTGGAGACATTGGGTTTTCTAAAATCATCCCCAACTTTTAGGTCTGAAAGTACGTAGCTCAAAACTTCCAGCACGTGAGCTTCTTGTATATTTTCAAAATATTAGAATTATTTATTAAATATTCGTCCTATAAAAAGATATCAGAAGTTCATCAAGTTTGTAAAAAAGAGTATATAGCGAATTATATTGAAATTAAAATATTTGATATCGTGGTTTTAATATTATGATAGTTGATATGATATTTGGTATGATGTTATAAATATTTTTATATTTGGTATGGTATTCGGTAATTATCAAAAAATATCGAAATATCGAATAGCATATAAAAGTATATAAGTACATATATAATTCATACATATTATTATAATGCTAATATAAAATTGTATTCGAAACTTTATTCTCTTCTACCGCTCTTTGTTTACTTCTGGCCTTCCCGAACTCCTACACGGGGGGAGTCAGATCTTGGAGTAAGCTCCTTTCCATGGGCAATCTACTCAGGTTCGAGAAATCAAATTAAGAGGCTCGAACCATTTCTTCTGACTCTTTTTCAAATTCGATAAATATTGGTTGATCGTATATTTCATTATAGTTCTATGATTCAGAGTATCCTTTCCTATTTGATCCCTTTGAATTTCATATTCGAAGTTGCGATCGGATCGAATCGATTCAATGCATTTCTTATGTACCCATAGGTACTATATTGAATTTGAATAAGATTTCGGATCAATCTATATTGAGTGACTGCCTCCATTATGTTGTTGCTAGCAAATACCACTATTTTTGGTTTTGGATACCCGATCCGGAGATAAAAAAGAATCAAATTTTCTGCTAGATCTCGTATTTCCCTGGGATTGTAGTTCAATTGGTCAGAGCGGAATGAATCATTGATAATTCGCCAGATCATTGATACAAAAAATATCCAATTATTTAGACATCGAAATTTTGATTATCTATCCTGATTGAATTTTTTTTTGTGTGTAATAGATTGAAGAAGGAAAATTACTTATATTTTCTTTTTAATATATTTACACGTGTAAGATGTTAGTATGATATAATTGTGACGTTTCTTTGAAGCGAAAGTCATAATTCTAAGTTAAAATCGAACAAACTATGATTACCGATATACCATACCGCAAAATAAGAAACCAAACTTTAAAATACCAACTCATATTAAATTAGTTTAATATGATAATAACATAATATTTGTAAAAACTGAAAATCAAAATTACTGTGCCAAAATTTTAAATATCGTATCATACCATATCATATCCCCTAAAAGGTAGGTCGTTCCCGGCTTCTTTGCCAACAACTAATCTGAAATTATAACCTAATTCAAAATTTAAAATCTCAATTATCTCACTACACCTATTCATGTTGATTTGACAGAAATTAAAATTTTTATAAATAAGATGTATTTTTGATGCACATCAAAAATGTGATTTATTAATCAAAGAAGTAGGTTTTTAAATATATGTTTTTTTTATTTAACCAAATTTGGATTACCAAAACCAAAAAAAAAAAGGAGGGGGGAGGTGTGTAGGGGGGTTACGATGTGTCCTTGTTGAGGCCAACAAGGGGCAATGGGTGAAATAGCATTGAAGTCTCACTGTGTCTACCGACAATTTCACCACACCAACCTCCTAATCCTAATTCCCCACTGACACGGCACTCCAAATCTTAATTTTCATTTTAATTATTATTTAAGTGAGTATGTAAGACATCGTTTAATTTGCAAATTAAATTATTGCAAAATTATAATTTTATTTTTTAAGTGGAATAAAATAATATTAAGATGAGATATATAATCATGTCTCATAAACCAAACACTATAATCACATTCACAGTTTGATATTATGTAGCATTATCTTACTCTCCCAATCCTAATTTATATAGTGACGCAAAAATTCAAAGAAAACTACTGTATTAGTCTATTATCAGTTTATTTGAATTTTTTTAAGAAAAAAAAATAACAGCAAAAGGGTATATTTTAATTTTGAAGTAGAAGGAATTATTACTTACTACCTTTAGTGTATGATCAGTAAATTTGACCAAGAAGGGTAAGTGGATGACTTAAAATTCATTTTTTAGAAATTGCTCCATACTTTCTACTCAAAGTACATGTCATAGTCATTGAAGAGTCCTATCCACCCACTTAATTAATGCTTGGAAAATTGGTAGGAGCATGAATTTATGGGGAAAATTGTGGGCTTCCATTTTCTACTATACTTTAATTACTTAAAAAGTCTATGAAAGAATAAAATTGGTAGTCTTCTTTGCAATGAGTGGTATTGCATTTACTATCACTATTTACTTTTACTTAGTTCAATATTTTCTTTTAAAAAATATTTTTATTCAACGCTTGCAATTACTTCCTCTGATTATTTTTATTTATCTAATATTTTAAAAATAGATTTTTTCATTTATACTTGTCGTTTTTAACATATCAAAAATAAATAAATTATTTTTTTCTATTTTATTCTCAACAATGATTACTTATTTTCCAAATTATTTCTCAAAATCTAAGACTATATACTATTATTTTTTAAGAGACGTGTAAAGTTTAAGATGGATAAATAAAATAAACGGAAAAACTAGAGAGTAATTTGTTGAAGAAAATGCCAACTTGTGAATTTTCCTTTTTATTGAAAGACCAGAAGTTTAATTGACTAGCATAATGTGTGATTTTTTTCATGAAAAAACATTGTAAAAATAAGTTAAAACTCAAGAGATTTTGGATCTACACCCGTGGCAGATAGATATTTATGGAGCAAACAATTTCTGGAAAAACAGGTATGAGATGACCAAGTCCTAATGTTGGATGGACCTAAGCAAACTGAACTTGTATTTCAATTGAAGATCTTTGGATTTAAAAGCCCATCTTTAAGTGGCTCATTCTCAACCATTTGGATCTAAAAGCCCATCTTTTAAGTGCCTCATTCTCAACCATTTGGATCTAGGCCCATTTCCTCGATAGTCATTATCACAAAGTTATGTAGAGAGAAAGAGGGATGAAATAGTAAAGAGACCTTTTTCTATTTTATGACAAAGTTATTTAGATGTATTAATATGAGTTGTTCCCAAATGGATCCATTCATAAATAGAAAACTTACGCTTTATATTTATTAAGAGAAATATTTACACATTTTAGTTTATATTTTAAATTTATTATTCAATTTAGCTCATGTTTGTGCATAAACAATTTTTATACACTTTTATACCAGATTGATTTATTATTTTAATACTTTCGTTCCCAATATAATATTATATAATATTATATAAACTGAAAATATAGTTACTGTGACATAATATTTTATGTTAGTCGGTATAATTTTGAAAATCTCCATTAATAAATTGTTCCAAACTCATCAACCCGTCCAAATTCAGACGGGTTACACTTACATGAGCCCAGTCTCTCGTGGGTGTGGCTAATAGACCTTTTGTGCATCAAAGAAAGTGACAAATTCAAAATAGGGAAAACTATAGTAGTATTCGAATTATTACGGATAAAAATAGTAAACATTTCATCAGGGCATAATTTATATATATATATAAAGATTTGGGTGATTTAGTGAAATATTTGGCATATGGTACAAAGAGGGTAAAATATGTAAATATCATGTAAGTCAGTTTTCAGGACCACAATTTCACATGGTCCTGCTGGATTAGCATAAATGGTTAACACTATATATAGGTCTGCATTCCCCTATCCAGAAAATAACAAAATGATTAAAATATTACTAAACAGTTTGCAATATATGCTGATAAATCATTTTCTTTTGACCCACTAATTTTCTACTTCTTCTGTAAAGACGAAACATGAAACTCTGTTGACAGCAAAATTATTCTTTACTATAAGCTTTGAGAAATTTGTAAGAACAAAGATAATGTTAAGAACTTTCCTTTCTCTCATGACCCCTCTCCCCTCACTATTTTGTTTTCAATTTTATATCCATCCAAAAAAACTATTGTCTTTTGGTGTATATATTTTCTTGTGTTCAATTTTTCTCATTTAATTTGAGGAACCACACAATATATTCAACACGATAAGTTGACTCTCACAATCAAAACAACATTTTATTTTTTTTGCTTTTGGAATATATATGGGGAGGAAACACCTACCAGGTGAACTAAAATAATATCGAATCTGAATTACAAAATTTATTATGGAATTAACTATATCTTGAAGAAAGTATAAATTTTATTTTAAATTTAATCATAACATATCCCACCTTACCAAAACGATCCCTTAAGGTTTTAAGCTGGTTACAAAAGGTTAGAACACTTCAGTAGATAATTAAACTTTGTCAAGTTGGAGCTGGTGGTAGGCATGGGGGATGAGTTTCTGATAATTTGGCAGGTAAAAAAGAGGATGTACGTGATGATCATAATGAAATTCAAAATTTATTCATCAACCAAACACCACATGCACTTTTCCAGATTAAGGCATTTAATTTACGTATCCAGTTTGGACCATTTTGTACAACGAATTTTATTATTATTTTTCTCTTAATTAACTTAATTGGTAGCCGGCAAAAAATAACTGTAACCACACAAATCCAATAGAACCAATATGGATGGCATTGACATAGTTTGAAATTCCTCCGCTTTTAATTAGGTCTCAGATTCAAGATTTGTGAATGAAATTTTTTTTGTTGAAAGAGTCGCTTTCAGAAATAGACTTTGCAATGCATTGTTTATCCTTTAAAAATAAGGTACAATTAAATTTATAACGAGGTTAAAAGAATACGAGGATGGTTTCAATCAAATTAATGAATAAAATGTAAAATATCGAAAAAAAATATAAAATAATGAAAAATTTAATATGATGGTTTGAACTCATAAAGGTTATACCTTGAAAAATGCAACAAAATTAACTTGGAGAACACTTTTGATCCATAGAAACCTATAAATTTAGAACTCATAGTATGTTTTTCCCATTGTTGTCGGATGATCATTTTCGATACATGTGTTGACCTTTATATATGTCTCAATTCAATCAAAATTTTAAAGTCTGATAATCAATATACATTAAATTATTTTGATGAATAATAAATAAATTTTAATGCGGATAGAATAACACACGATATCTACTCCGAAATGACCGTTCCTTAGCTGTTCTATCTTTTTCCTTCAGTTTTTTTTACTTGTGTCCGATTTTAATCCTTCTTTGACTTTTTGTCTCTTCCATGTTAGACTGTGCACAGTCTTCTAGCTTCGCTAGCTAGCTGCAAGTGCTAACAAATGTGACATATATCTTCACTCAACATGTTCAGGTGTTAAACTTGTCTTTCACCTTATACATGCATGATTCGAATTTAGTCAGGCTCTAGTACAAAATAATATATACCAGATTGGAAACGAAAAATACAAAACTTTTATAGACACATAATATGTATTTGAACATATATATATATATATATATATATATATATATACAAGTTATAACTATCATTCACCAACGATTATTAATAAATACTTTCAAATTATTAAATCAATTTAATATAAAAATATTCTATGCAGGTAAATATTTAAACACAGTAGCCCACATACTAAGCCATTCTCTTGACAATTAATTAATCCCATGCACCTATATATATCCCATACAACTACTTCAAGTTACATTAAATTTGTAACTTCATGTAAAGTACTGGTTCCAAAATTGGAACAACTTCTTCTTCCTGATAGATCAATATAATCTTAATTTGTAAGTCGGACAATATTTTTCGATATATTTACATTACTCGATCACCATAAAGAAAATGTGGTTGCCAAATTGTAAGAAAAATTGTTCTTGACATGATGAGGTGAGAAAATTTTATTTAAATGATTAGGAACGTACTCCTAATGCCAAAGACTCGAAACAATTGTTCATCCCATAAGAGCAAGGTACAAATGTTCAAGAACATAGTGCAACACTTGCTATGCACATATTGTTTTGGTAGTGATGATAAAATTGTTCTGATCACCATATGATAAATAATCTTGCATATTATTATCTTAATTAACTATGTAGAGAATTTCTTAATTAGTAGATACTTTTCTTTAAGCAAATCTGCTGTACTTATACGTTTCTTCACTATACATATTCACACCACTTTCTAACTTATAGAAAACCAAACAATAGTTCCTAGAGGGCCCATTTTACTCCTCGTATTTTTACTTTACATACATGTCTTTTAAAAAATTATGTGTTTTAACTATTAAATTTGTATTTATTATTTTTAGTTATTTAGAATAATAATTTTTCTTCAATAGAATTCTTCACTCAAGCTTTTTATGCTAACTAATTAATATTTATTATTTTCAAGGATAATTATTATTAAGAAAAAAATGAAAAAAAATATATTTAATTATATCTTAATTTTTTAAAATAATAACTATTTTGAATCATCTAGTTTTAACCAGGAAACAAATAAAATGGGGTGGAGGAAGTACTCCTTCTGTTTCATTTCACTCGGGCCTTTTACTAAAAATAATTTTTTTTTATTTGTCTAGCAAATTCAAAAAATTATGAGTTGTTTAATTTCCAATACTACACTTGTCATTAAATAACTATATAAAATATTAATATTCAAATTTAAATATTTAAATTATAATTAATAAAATTAATTTAATCAAAATATATAAACCCCTAATAAAATATTTTCTTAATAGAATTGTCAAGTCAGAGCCAGATAATACGAAACGAATATAGTATGAATGTAGACTCACATATAGAGATATATAATTTTTTTTACTATAGTAAGTCATTATTTAAATTAATTTACAAAAAAAAAATATTTTGCGTTAAAATAAAGGTATTTCACAATAACGTAATATATTTTATTTTTAAATAAAGTAATACCTATATTATTACAAAATAAATTTATTTAGTTTTAATTTTTTTAAAAAATATATTATATTTATAAATTAATTTAAATAATAACTTACTTTGGTAAAAAAATCGAGATATATTGTCCTGGAATTTATAATATCAAGGTTAGGAATTTCGAAAATTCATATTGGGGTCTTTTTCCAAACACTTGTTTACAAGTGATTCTAGGTAATTCTTTGTTAAATTTCTTACTTTGACCTAGAAGATCCCACTTTAAACCGTTGTGCAATACTCCCTTCTGCGTTTTCAAAGTGGTATTTTTAGTTTCAACATATCTTTTAAAGAATTATTTATTTTTAAAAAATAAAAAAATATTTTTATTAATTTATTTTTAATTAAATCTATTAAAAATAACAAACTCTTTAATAATATTTTTAGTTATATAAAATTTTATTTAAATAAGGATAAATTTAAAAGAAAAAAGTAAACGCATTCTTGATTTTGTTGAAACACCGTTCATTTGAAATAACACTGATAATATACATAATTTTGCACTATCAAGTTAGTTAACCTAATATATTATAACACGTTATCTTCTTTATGTTTTGGGTAAGTAATTTGACTTGATATGATCATTAATTATTGAGATGTAGATGTGTGGATTCTGAAATTTAAAATAGATAATTTAGTGTATTTTGAATAAATTATTTGTATATATAAAATTAATTTTTAATCACAAATATAAAATATGAACTAAAAGTATTAAATTCTATCAAATTTATATGTGGAACTGTATGTAACTCCATTTCTGAATATTTATAGTTATTTTTTATGTGACGCAACAATGTAAAAACTTATTGAGAAAAAGAAAGAAAGAAAGGAGAAGTTTCACAAATGTGCGACCTTTCTTAAAGCAAAGGTAGTAGCAATACTCAATATCTAATTATGACGCATGACTTTAATTGTCTCTAGGAATTGAGTATAGGAAGCAACCTCATTATGAAATTATTCCATCCAATTTTCCATAACTTAAAAACTTTGCTGCCAAACAAAGTGAAAAATGGTAAATTAAAGCAAAAGAAAAAGAAAAGTTTAAAACAGTGAATTGAAAAGAATGATTTATATAGTTTCAATTCAAAGAGATGAGTAAAAGAAAGTCAAAAAGTTCTTTAAGAAGCTTGAAGCATACATTGAAAGACCAACATCAAAAGATTTATTCTTTCTAAACTAAAAACATGAAGAAAAAAAAAAAGGAATAAGGAAAATCAAAGAAAGTTTCTAAGACGACCCGCCATTCACGGCAGGCAGACAAAAGTCCAATGAAATAGGTATTGGTTTCTGACTTTTCTTTATCTTTTTATTTTGAATTTTTGTATTTGCCATCAAATCATCTAATTATGGATTTAACAGAATTTAAGAATCTCGAGTAAAATATAATGATTGTATTAAAAATTATATCTAATACTCTTATAAAAAAAATTAAAAATTTTAAAATTTTGAATCTGTCTCCGCCACAATGGCATAAGGTTTCTATATAAAAATAATTGTATATAGATTAAATCCTTTTATTTTGGGTTTTGTTTCTATATCATTTAATTGTAGCATATGACACTCGCCATCAGCTCCAATGGTGCCATGCCCCTATGCAACTTTCACTTACATTACATATTTGATATGTGGACAAATCAACCCATTGTGGAGAAGGTTGTCTGGGAATTGGGAGGGTCCCCCCTCCCAATATTTAATAGTGTACCCATCCACCAAACTATGCTACATTGGGCACAGATGAATTTAATTTTTCCTTCTCTATATCTACGCCTTATCCAAAAAGAAGCTTGAAGAATCACATTTTATGATTTTTATTTTTATTATTATTTTTTTAAAAAAAAAACACAAGATCTAATTAATGAGTTCTGTCTCATGTTGTACTTAATTTGATTTTTTTGGTCTTTCTGTCGCCCCGGTGTTTTATATCTGTATTAGGATCCGATTTAATTTAAATTCGTGTCGAGAAATATCACATTAGAAGTAAAATGTTTCCTAGCAAAAGTAACTTCATATTCAGAATGCAAATCCGAGATCTCTAACTAAAGATGAGAATACTTAACGGTTTCTATTCCATCACAACCCTTACTTTTTGTTTGTGATGAAAGAAAGGTAGATATGTTGAAGAATGAAAAAAGTCTCGTATTCGTGCTCTTTTTATATGATTTGGACAATTCTTTTTTCATGAGCTAATTTTTGGAATGATTTAAGCTCAAGATTCATTTCTTTATATGGTATTAGAGCATGACCCATCTCACTCAAAGTTGGGCCCTCAAATTAAATTGATCATGCTCCAGATGTCCATCTCTAGACATAAGATGGGTGTTGAAGAAAAAAAAATCTCACGTCGATAATTAATGAGACGGACGATCTCCTTATATAGACTTGAACAAACCTTTCTATCTCCCCTCATGAGCTAAATTTCTTTACCGAGTAGCTTTTTAAATGAGTTTATTGTTGAAAAACCATATTATATATTAAAGTTATAATGCGATAATTAGATTTAACAGTGTACATAAACACATTTAAAGCAAGAATACATAATTCACAGCCATAAAAAAAGCAAACGTAAAATAAAATAAAGTAAAAAATAGGGATTTTTTAGGCAGAAATTTCAAGCATTAAATGGTTGAGAGGGAAATGGTCATGGAAACTGGTGGAGGAAACAATGTTGGTGGAAATGGTCACTATGTTGATACAAGTCATTGTCTTTTAAATAAACAGAGAAAGGAAAACAGAGAAAGGAAAATAAATGAATTTGCTGATAACACTACGATAAAGGGAAAAAATAAAATAAAATCCTATGGTTCTAAATAGTGATGAGCATCTTTATTTGAGTAAAAAAGGAAATATTGTGAAAGAAAAGGAAAAAATAAAATTAAAAGGAACATAGAGAAAACAGAAAATTGACACCACGGAAATTGTCTCTGTTCTCTCTTCTTTCTTTTTGTTAATTTTAACGGTGACCAGATCAATTTGTACACACTCTAATTAATTCATTAAATACTATGTTTAACTAAAAGTATAGTTGCTAAGATGATTTTGTCTAAGATCTCCGAGTTGTTATACAAAACATTGTAATTGAAATCGAGCTTGAAATTTTCTAATTGTTACCCTCCTACTTTATATTAAAAATATTAAAGATCACAATTCAAATTTCAACTGAAGTAAAAATATTAGATAATTTTTTTCTCCCCATATCTCTAAGTTTTGATAAATAAAATCACCGGATAGACTGATATCTATATATATTAATAGAAAGTATCAAATATTCATAAAATAATCAAAATATATACAAACTAATTTGGACACCGTTATTATTGAAAAAGAAGAAAATAATATCAACAGTTTTGTTTACAAATAAATACTCAATCTTGGTAGGTAGAGTCACAAGTCATATCTTTGATGAATTGGTATTATTAATCATAATTAAGCGTACTACACTACTTGGCATGATAATTATTTAGAGAAAAAAAAATTTTCATCTCTGACTAGTAGACTAATAGAATTACTCTGATCCAGTCAATATTATATAGGCGACATAATAATAGGTACAACATTTACTGCAGATAAATAAAATACCCAGTCTAAATATAGATGCTTCATTATATTAATAAAAAAAATTCTAAAAGTGATTTTCCTCTCAAATCTCATTTCCTCATTAATTACCTCATAAGCTTCTTGTTATTTTATTGTTCATTTAAGAAAATTAAAGTGCAAAACATTATACTCATACCCATTTATCAGACTTCCATCATAATTATACATAAAACACCCAAAGATAAAATCTGTAGTTTAATTAACATTTTTTCTAATAAAAATATAACTTAGATAAAAAGAAAAAGAAAAGGAAAAGCAACATCAATCATAATTGGGACACATAACATTACTTTTGGCTCACTATGATTATAACTTTTTTGTTTTCAATTGTCGAACAATTAAGGCATGTTCTCTTCATCTTGGAACTGCTCTTCATTCTCAAAGTTGTTGTTGTTGTACTCATTGTACTGTTGGTTCATTCCAGCAAATTCCCTAGCATTTTCATATGGATCCCTGGCATGTCTCTCAGCATTGATATCATAGTAGAATTTCCCATTTCCCAAGAACCTTGTGTCACTCATCCCCTGCTGCTGGTGCACTCTGTAATTACCATTCCCAGTGCTGTAGCTATTGTAATTGGTGGCGTAGCTCTGTTCTTGATTGTTGTTGTTGTAATTGTAATTGTTTCCGTAATTTGTCGGGTTGGTGCTGTAGCTTCTGGCACTCAATCTTGTTTCGGTCAACCCCTGTTGCTGCACGTTATTGTTGTAGTAAGTGTTAGCAGCGTTATAGTACTGCTCCTCATCGTCGTCATCATTGTTGTTGTTAATGTTGTTGTAGTACTGCTGATTGTTGCTGTAAAAGCTGTCACCGCTGTAGAACTGTGGTTGTTGGTTGTTGTTGTGGTGGTTTTTAGAACTAAAATCGCTGACGCCGTGGTAGTACTGTTGCTGGTTGTTGTTGTTGTTGTTGCGGTAATTGGTGGGACCACTGTAGAATTGGTTGTTATTGGAGGTTGTGGTCGTGGTGGCAGTAGTGTGCTTGGTTGCAAACTCGTTGTTGTTGTTGTTGAAGTTGTTTTCTTTGGTGTTGTCCTCAGCTACAGTCACATAAGAAACAGGGTTGTAATTTTTGGGGAGGTACTTGCTGTTGGGAAGATTGTTGACATTAGGATTATTGGTGTTTGTAGTGGCTGTGGGGGTGGAAACAGAGTCATGAGCATAAAGGCCATAGGCTCCATTTTCATTCTCAGGCATGAAATTTGGATCTTGCTCATTGTTGGGAATAACTGTTTGTGTCTCTTTTTCACCGTTGTTGCTAGGGACTTTGTTGAAAAACTGGCCATCTCTTGCATAAATTTGAAGTGAGGATAAGAGAGTAAGGAGGAAAATGAGGGAGAAATTTTTGGCAGTGGAAGCCATTTTGGATAGGAAAAAAAAAAGGAGAGCAAGAGGTGAGAATTTGTGTTGTGTTAGTTCTTCTATGCCTGTGAACTTGCAATAGACTGTCTTTATATAGAGACCCTTTATCCCTTCTTTTCTGTGTGTCTACCTTTTTTTAAATTTTTTTTTTAATAGTTCTAATTTTTCAAACATTTATTTATTTTCCTTTTTCTTTATTTTTGAGTGAGGAGTGATTATCTCTCCCTACAATTTTCATGCTTATTAGGTGCAAATGGGGACAGGAAAAATGGAAGGAAGAAGCTGGTCCCCATGCGTAATTATAGCACTTTAACAAAAGGGTTCTTCTGTTAGATGGATGTTTCTAATTTGTATCGGGTTTAATTAACAGAATCCACATATCATTGTGCCACTTGAAAGATAATTAAGGGTAACTATTTGTGGTAAATAAATCCATAAGTTAAAATAAAAAAGATAACCTACTATAATATGTTCAAAAATAATGATTAAAAAAAAGGAGAATAAAATTAAATTGAGATATAAAAAGTAATTTAATCAAATTACATTTTAGTTAAATTTCTTGCTTTAGTTTTTTGTAATTTTCTCTGGTGCCAATCTTTAATAAAAAAAATTTATATCCATCAGTTGCAGAAAACAGCAATTATATGGATTTAACTTTGTCCTTAAGATTCAAGTCATGCGGCTCAAAAGCGTAATCCTTATGCTTTAGCTGATTAATCCCAGTATTTTCTTTTTCTTTCTTTCCATATTTTTATAAACTCAATTAACTTTTCAAGAACACAACAAAATCAGTAATGATTCTAAAGAATATATAACTTTAAGCTTTTAGGGTTTACGCAACTTTTGATGCATTTGGCAAAAGGATCCCGAGGTAGTTTAATAAATTCCAAGTAAGTAAAATCCAGGCCACAATTCCCTCTACAATAACTCAATTGACAATCAAAACATAAATGTGTATCAATTGATAGTACTAACTAAATTTCAATTTGTTAGGTATAGTGTTAAATTTCCTCTATTCAGTTGTAAAGACTTAAAGATGGCAATTATTAAGTCAGAGATTAACAGCATTTTCAAAATTCTGTCTAAATTACAACTTTGTTTTAATAATAATTATTCAGTATTCGAAATTCACAAACCTGATTAATTTTTTTTTTAAAAATGACATGGCTCCTCTAACTCTAACTGTTGAGTCAAAAGTTCGAGTTACATTTCAATAAACTAAAAAGTCACTCATTAGCATTTGTAAAAAGAAAAAGACCCCTCTCTCCCTCTCTCTTGCCAAACAAGATGTCATGGAAACTACAAAAAAAGGAAAAATAGAAACAAAAAGAGAGAGAGACATAGTATAATACAAAGAAAAGGGAATTAGAAAGAAAACGAGTGAAGGGATTGAAGGGAAAATTGGAATTGGAAGGAGAAGAGGCGGGGATTGTGGTGTGGCTGTGAAAGGAAAGGAAAGTGTGGGGGTGGACATTGAAAGTTATGGGATTTCATTGGCGCGCACACACGCCATGTGCCTATTGTTTAATAGATTATTAGGGGTACTCTTTTTTTGCTTCTTATGCTTAAATTTTTCCTACTACTCTTATTCTATCCCATTTCTGCATGCTTGGGTATGGCAAATACTTGTCCACGCGCATATCTACATTCTTTTAAGTGAGTGCAAAATTAATATTTTAATTTAAATTTTTTTAGTTATTTTTATTAAAATGATTTATAGTATATAAATGTCTAAAGTTTGTTTTGTTAAATTTAAGATATGAAAAAAGAAAATGAATGGAAATGAAACTTAAACAAAATATATTTGCGCATTTCTTTCATATTGGGTATGAAGAGGAAAATTTTTGGGTATGAAGCACATTTTTTAGCTCATAAATAATTGATAAGAGAGAGAGTCTCTCCTTCCTTTGTTGTTGTCGCTCAACTTGAATTTGAATTTCAAGATTTGATTGATAATATTTTTTTAGACTAAATTTATTTAATATTTTTTTTGAGATGGAGTATAATGATTCCGTGTACAAAAATAAGGGCGACATTCAGAATTGTGACAACTATAAGGGTATTAAGTTGTTAAGCCACATTATGAAGGTTTGGGAGAGAGTGGTGAAGAGCTGGGTGATGAGTGTCGTGGTGATTTTCGAAACTTAGTTCGGATTTTATGCCGAGGCGCTCGACGACATAATTTATTCATCTCGTAAGGAGACTGGTAAAGCAATATAGGGAGAAGAAGAAGGGTTTACACATGATGTTCATCGACCTAAAAAAGGCCTATGATAAGGTCCAGAGGGAGGTTCTTTAGAGATGTCTGACAGTGGTGTACATCAGTGATCAAAGATATGCACGATGAAATTAAGATTCGAGTAAGGACAGTGAGAGGAGACTCGGAGCACTTTTCCTTTTTTGATGGGTTGCACTAGGGATCAACACTTACCCCATTTTTATTTGCCCTGGTAATGAATACATTGACACGAGGAATTCAAGGTGAGATGCTATGGTGTATGTTATTTGCAAATGAATAGTTTCAGTTGACAAGACTCATGGCGGGCGTGAGTGCAAGTTGAAGGTTTGGAGATGATTCTTAGAGGCTAAATGGTTTAGCTTAAGTAGGACCAAGACAAAATATTTAGAGTGTAAATTTAGTGATGGGATCTATGAGGCCGATGAGAGAGTAATGTTGGACACATAGGTTATCCAGAAATGAGAAAGTTACAAGTACCTTGGGTCTATTATCTGAGGAAATAGAGAGATCAATAAGGATGTTGCTCACCGCATTAGTGCAGGTTAAATTACATGGATGCTAGCATCCAGAATCTTATGTGATAAGAAGGTGCCAACAAAACTTAAAGATAAATTTTATATAGTAGTGGTTAGACCGACTATATTGTGTGCGGTGGAGTGCTGCCAGTCAAGAACTCTCATATCCAGAAAATGAAGGTTACAGAAGTAAGGATGTTATGGTGGATGTGTGGGCATATTATGAGGGAGAGGATTAGGAATGATGATATCCAGGCCAAGGTAGGAGTGGATACGATGGACAAAAACATGCATGAGGCGAGACTGAGGTAGTTCGGGCATATGATGAGCAACACAGGTGCCCAGTGCGGATGTGTGGGAGGTTGGACATGGATGATTTTAGGAGAGGTAAAGGTAGACCGAAGAAGAAGTGGAGAGAGGTGATTAGATAGGATATGACACAATTGCAGCTTATAGAGGACTTGGTCTTAGATAGGAAGGTGTGGAGGACACGGACTAGGGCAGCAAGGTAGTAGGTAGCAACGTGTTGCCTTGTTTTTGCATTAGTATTGCTTATATAATTACTTATCCTTTAATTTATGTTACTATATGTTGTTTGTCATATCGTGATTAGTATTTTTTTATTATTATTGTTGTTTTTTTTTCTTTCCCATTTTTGTTTTTGTTTTTCTTTGCTTTTATTTTTCTCTTCTTTTTTCTTTTTTCATTGTCATTTTTTTATATTGTTTTTATTAGTATTACTATTATTCTGTTTGTATTTTTTATAAGCTGAGGTTCTATCGAAAATAGTTTCTTTACCTCGGTAGGGATATGATCTGCATATATTCTACTCTCCCCAGATCTCAGTTTGTGGGATTAGACTGGACTGTTGCTATTGTTGTTACTGAGATTTCGCGCAATATTTAACTTTAAAATTTGCGAAATTTTATTCTTCCCAAATGATATCTATATTTGAATTGACATTTCTGTACCTCAGTTTTTAAAGCAATAAAAATAGAAAATATTTTCTCTCATCTGCATTCTCTGCATCATTTTTCAAAAGCAAAAACATAAGCGTCAAGTGTGATTCTGTTTTACCATTTGAGTTTGACAGAGTTCTGCAATTTGCATTGTCGCTATTACAAAAAAAAAAAAAATTCGTTCTACCCTGGAAGTAATCCAATTCCTTAGTAACAATATAATGGGAGGGGGGGGGGGGAGGGGGGGGGGGGAGGTTTTATAATTTTTCAAGGATACACAAGAAATTTGTGGTCTTGGAATAATTTTCTACTTCTTTTACATTTCTGTTTTTAATATATATATATAATGTTTTGTTTCTTTATTAGAAAAACATAAATTAATTGTTACAGAACTATTTAAAACACAGATAATAACATATTTTAGATCATAAATTTTAAAAATCTATTATTTTTTTTTAAAATTTTATGTTTAATCAAATAGTGTCATATAAATTAGGATAGAGAAAATATTCTTTATAATAAGTAAAACTAGTCATTCAAAAAATAAAACAAACAATTCGCTAAAATATGTTAAATTACACTAATTATATAAAAATAGTTTATATCTTGAGTGTGTATAAGTTAGATATCCAAGTGAAAATACATATCACTTAATTGCTTTAAGTGATAGATGAAAGTATATAGGCAAGACATACTTTACTTTTATTTCTCATTTGATATAAATATAAATGTCGGATAAACTCAATCATTTTACTCTTAAGCTTTTCCCATTCCCTTTTTAAATGCACCAAAACGAAAAATTTGAAGGATGGCATGCTTTTTTCACTTACAATTTTGTCACTTCATTAAAGTTTTACAAAAAAAAGAAAATGTTATATAAAAATCTTGAAATAAATAAATTCCTCCACTAACTCCATGCATCTGTCGATTACAAATAAAAATTTCCCCCTTTTATTAATTAGTAATCAAGTTTAAACTCCAATGGCCCCTACCTAAAACAAAAAAGTTAATACTTGAAACATCTCAAACCTAAATATAAAGAAAGAAAAATTGGAGTTAAAGATCAATAATTTGAAGAAGACGGGCTACTAAATTGCACCGAGTGCAATTAATCCCAAATTTTTGGAGAGGATAAATTAAATAGAATTGTTCAACTTTTAAACAATTACACTCCATTTATTTTTATTTATCCACTGCATTGAAAATAGATGTCAAAGTTTTACTTGTCCAATTTGATAAATCAAAAGATAATTTATCATTTTATACCTATATTATCCTTATTATTAAGTGTTATCTATTTCTCAATGACGGAGATACAACAACTCCAACAATAACAATATGCCCAGTATAATTGCACAAGTGAGTTGTGAAAAAAGTGATGTGTCTTATCTCTACCCCGTGAAGGTAGAGAAGTTTAAAGAAGACCCTCAGTTCAAATAAAGCGTATCAAAGCAGTAACAAATAAGCCATTTAAAAAAAAGTGCAACATCAACAATGAGCACTATAATAACTGAAATCAAGAAAATGACAGATAATAATAAAATCTAGGAATATATAGACATGAGTAATAATAATAATACTAATAGAAAAATTAGACAACGCTTGATACCTACTAACCCGCTACTCTAATCCTCAATCTCTAAATCCTCTTATCTAAAGGGGCATGTTCTCGGTAAGTTGCAGGTGCGCCATGTTTAGTCACATTTCCTAATACATTTTCGACCTATCTCTACCTCTCCTTAGATCTACCATAGTCAAACCACTCACACCTTCTCACTTAGAAGTCTATATATGAATCTTCTCTTCACATGTTCGAACCATCTCAATCTCGCTTCTCTCATTTTATCCATCACAGAAACCACTCCTACCTTGTCCGGAATCTCTTCGTTCCTAATATTATCTCTATCTTCTTTGGTCTCATACATCTATTTCAACATCTCTATCTTCTGAACCTGCAAGTTTTTGATAGATTATTTTAAAATTAATATAATAAAATTTTTATTTTATTTATTGCTTCTTGAGAAATGTAGCTAAGTAAAATGAATCAAAGTACAAAGTTCTTTTTTTCCTTTTTCTGAGCTTGATCATAAAAAGCTTATAGAATTAAATTTAAAGAAAACAAGGGAGTTTTCTTATTGGATGGAAAGGGAAGTACAATTGATAGTTGATCAGTTGGTTGAAATTAATGGCACATTGATCCCCACTCCATATTATTCCTCTCTTTCTTTTGGCTAATTTTCTGCTTTTTACTACTTTGTATTTATTGATATTTATTTCAAAATGTATTGCTAGGTGCCTCCATTCTTTTTGTGGATTTATGATTAAGGCGACTACTCTTACAAATTGTTGGCTTCTACACTTATAGTTGTATTAGAAATAAATATTTCTAACAATTTATGAACCTCCTCTTAAAAGGTAGATTAAATATTGGAAGAATCATATTCAATGCCTCAAAAATAATATCGACCCAAAAATTAAAAGAACTTAAAAGTTTGATCCAATTTTTTCGAAGAGAGGACTATTAGAAAGTTTGCAGTTCAACCACCCAAATTAAGATAGATTTATGGATTGGTGTAAGAAGTCCAATGGAGCTAGCTATATGTTCTTAAAGTGATGCATGTGGATGCTGTATGAGAAATTAATAAGAATCTAGAAGTCTAGCATGATGTTATTGAGAGGGAACATAATGTTATAGGGGATAGATTAATCACCAGAAAAGGACATTATTTTCATAACTTTGTTTGATCATCAAATTATTGCGTGCATCTAAATTATTTCATCAGATATATGCGGCCTCATATAAGCATAGTATCACGATTGCTATATCTCACCCTTCGGTGTAAATTATAATTTGAGTCATAGTATTACAAATTCTGATGTAGTTCAATTTATATTTCCCAACATACTTCTCTTTTAATTATATTAGGAAAGGTAAAATTAGTCGGGTCATTCGCAGAAATGCCTTATATTGCGGTGATCTTTAATTTTTGTCTTTCAAACTTTAAGAAATAAAGACACAAACAAAATATCCTTAATTTTAAAAAATAAAATCGAAAGGCAAAATAAAATTACTCAGGCAAAAAAAGTTTGTTGGGCAGAGATTATACGCTCTAAGATATAAGTTCAGTTTTAGAATATTATACCTTAAGAAGTCCATGCGCCGAACTTATGTCTTATAGGGCATAACTCGTGTTTTGAAATTCTTTTGCCTAAAAGAAATTCATACTACTGAACTTATGTCTTAAGCATGATTTGTGTCTAGGAGCATAACTCATCAATATGAATTTTTTAAGACATAAAGTTCTCTTACAAGGCATAATTGTACCTTGGGATGTAAATTCATTAAAATGAATTTCTCAAGGTAAAGAAAATGCCAAGGCACAAGTTGGACCCTTTGAGAAATAAATCCAGTGTATGAACTTCTTAAGACATAATGTCTTAATATTGAACTTATGTCTTATAGGATATAATTTGTGCCCTGAAATTTTTTTTAAAAAAATATTAAGGGTAAAAATTTGTTTAGCGATATTAGATCATAGTTAAATGTACTTTGAACAATAAATTTTTATTAAATAAATAATAAAAATAAAAATTAAAGACCATCTCAAAATAGATACAATCCATGCAAAAACATAAAAGTAGCCCACGCAAAATATAGTCTACCCAACCTATTGAAATTTAGGTTGGTTGATAACCTTTCTATTTATTTAATTCAAATCATAATCACACTCCCAAATTCAAATACATCTAAAAGTTCGATTACTTTGGATCAAGTATGTAGATAAATTGATCATAATAAAATTTATCAAAATATTTAAATAATTTTTTATTTAATATGTCACATATAACTATAACAATGAAGAAAAAAGTATTATTACTTGTATTTGTTATTAAATAAATTATAAAAAAATAAATAATTATTTTTTAAAATTTAATAAAAATTAAACGAATTGAATTATAACTCTTATTTAACCTATTTTGACTTAATCCATATTAACTAACTATATTTGAGCATAGTTAATCAATAATTTATTTATTAATTTAACTTATTTTTAATATGCCTGACTTTTGTTCCAATAGCTTATTTGCCGCTTCAAAATTATGTGGAGGAAAATAAGAAAAGGAACATTGATTTTAGAGTTTGTCTTAGTCATGGGTATAAAGTGTTGGATGGTAGGGTCGGACCTTAGTTGCAGGCCATGTCCTATAATGTATTAGACCTACCCATAAATTATGGCTTGATTGACTGTACAGTACTCCACTAAAATGACCCCCAAGATAAGACCTAGAGCTTAGCCGCAATTACACATGACTTTGTTTTAACTAATTAACTACTCCCTCTTTACCTCATCTTATACTAATACATATATCGTACACTGATGCTTTAGATTCATTTTTTTTAATCAACCCGTCCATATTTGAATGGGTTAGGTAACTGAAAATATCGAAAGATGGATAAATATAGGTTAGCCCACTTAAAAGTGGGTAAATTATGAATAAAATATGTCTAGCTCATATTTGTTCATTTTTCAATATCACTCACCCAACTCATTTAAATATAAAGGGTGGTTAGTGAAAAATGGATCTAAATTGCCAGTGCTAGATCATTTACATCAAATAATTCTTAGGAAACTTTTAAATGCATGTTTAGTTTAAATTATGCAACTTTTTCTGATTTTCAGACAAACAACTCTTTAATGATTAATGTACAATAATATAGTAATTAAATAGTAAATAATAGCTCTTTTCCCCCTCCCTTCCACTTCCACTAACACCCCAACAAAAAAAATCAAAAAAGGAGAAAAGATCTTCTAAAGTCCTTCCAAAAATAAAATCATGACATTTGAAGTTCTAATTCTATTCTATGGAAACTCCAATGAAAATACCATTTAATAAACATGATTAATTAAGAAGTTTGGATTTCAAAATCCATTACGTTTGACTGATGAAAAAGGAGGAAAGAAATAATTAAAATCCCGCACTAATCAAGCTCCATTGTAATTAAATGGGCTAATAAGAAGCAGCACGTTCACATGATTTGATAGTAGAAGTTAATTAGGGAGTGATTAGGCCACATCTCTTGGGATACACAGCAGAAAGGGGACAATTAGTTCACTTAAACTAACTTTATTGTCAACCTTTGTAATATTTGAAACGAACAAATCCATTCACAAGAAAGAAAAGAAAAGAAAAAACTAAAAAGGAAAAGCCAAACAAAAGTACCAAACAGTTTGACCAATCAACTCTCTTACTAAACTTTTGTTCTTGGGTTAAGTAATTAGTTGCGTGATTAGCGGCCGGGAAAATTGGCAAGTCCACTAGGTTTTTTAATTAGTAAAAGAATTGCAAATTTTATGCTCTACTCCCTCTGTTTTATTTTGATTGTTAGCATAAAATTTATATATTCATTAAGAAAAATTTAATAGGAACGATAATTTAATTAACATAACATATAATAATAAATTTTTTTCATATTCTAAAATGACTTTAAATACTAAGAGTATAATTAAAAAAATATAATTAATTATTATTTAAATTTTAAAACTAATAAATATTTTAAAACAGCTAATTTGAGTTAGCTTCTTTAAGTCTTTCGATAATTCTACAAGGGGGGAGTCAATCCAGGAGATAATATCGGAGAAATTACAATACTTTTCATTTTCATCTTTTGGTAATACTTCTGTAGCAATTTGATTTTCCCTTTTCCCATTTACTAGAATATGACCTAAAAAATTAATTTTTTTATTATTGTATTATGCATTATTTAAAGTGATTGCCTTTTGAAAATAGTCGTTCTATCTCTACGAAATTAAAAATAAAATTCATGCCTTTTTTAAAGGAAAAATATACTCAACATATTATTATTATTATTATTATTATTATTATTATTATTATTATTATTATTATTAAATACGAAGCATTAACCATATATATTCGAATCAAGTGTCTAGTTACGCATGCATTCATAGGCAAATTAAAACCTTTGGTTTTTTATAAAATTTTACTTTTAGGTAAGGGAGGCTGAGATAGGGGACAGGACCCTAAGAGAATCAAGTCTTGCAGCTCTAGGATATACTACTACTATCACTCATTTAATTACCACTTAATTGTTATGCTTGTGTTCACAATTAAGTTTTCCCTCTAATATTTTATTTCAAATATTACAAGAAGTGTTTAAAAAACGGTGTCTTATAAAAATCAAATAGCCACTTGAACTTAAGAAAATGTATATGTCATTCGTTAATAGTTGATTCTAAATATGTCTCAATCTTTATTATTTTAGACCATACGTGCCATTATCCATTAATGGAATTCCCATTTTGTTTAATTAGTACCAAAATTTGGAAAGAAGTAGTCTTCGAACCCTTTGCAATTTTATTTTTTAAAAAGTTTTATAGCCTTTTTACTAGAGATTTTCATTCTTACACATAAGAAATCTAAAAAGACTATTTTCTTCTATTCAAATTGTAAACGGCCAAAAGATCTCATTTCCTCCAAAAATAATTTTGTTATGTTGCTTTATCCGAACCCTCCATCACTTACCACCTCCTTCCCCTCTTACTCTCTTTTACGAGTATCACATGTGAGTCATTTCATTAAGTTCAATGACATATTTAAATTTTTTTTCAAGTCACTATCACATCCTCAAGCATTATAACACCCTAAATCCCACTATAAACGCACTTACATTGCACACTTTAATTCACAAACTCATACTTTTGAAGAAATGAGATTTCTTGTCCTTTTATAATTTGAATAGAAGAACTAGCCTTTTCAGATTTCTTATGTGTAAAAATAAAGATCTCTTACTAAAAAAAATTTATAAAGGCCCGTACTTTCCGCACCCAAATAAAAATTTCATTTCTTTTATTAGTAAAGATAAGACGAAATGACAGAGAAATATAATGGAGTATTCGGTGAGGCCGCCTAGTTGCATAGCAGCAAGTCTATTTCACTATTTAATAGCATGTGCAACTTCGTCTTAATTCAACAAAAACAAACTCACATGCAGGGTCACCATTGGAGGTTCACATTTCCTTAACTGAAATGGAAAGTTTCATATCCATACAAAAGAAGATAAACACATATTGAAATAGAAATTGGATGTTTGTTGAGTTGTTGGTTACCTTCAACTAATGGTCACTTGTACCTGTCTACTTCAACACTATTAAGCAAGAAACCGTGTCTTGTTTTCTTGATTAATTGGATTATTATTTAAAATCACATGGACAATTAATCGTTTAATGTCTAAACATATAGTATTTATAAACATGTTGAGTTGTTTAGATGCTTAAAAACATTTCAAATAGGAATGTAAAAAAAGTTTTATAAAATTGTGAGTTGTTAATTCCTTGCATTGTTCCTAAAGTATTGAAATCTGTTGAGATCCTTTCACACTTATCCATTATACATCTTGTGTGAGCATGGCCTTTAATGTAACCCACTTAAGCCCACTTGCTGGCTGAAAGAAGAATCTTCCCAAGCCACTTTAATTAAAATAGAGCTTGAAAACTCTAGTGTTAAAACATTTGAATTCTTGTTCAAAATGACACCAGTAATCTGAGTTCATTAAAACTAATAGAAGTGTCAAAATCTCAACAATTACTTTGGCAATGAGAGTCTCTCCAATTGTACATCTGCAAATTGGTAAACTTGGGAATAAAAGCACCTGAATTAAAACAATGTCTTGGCAACATCTTTACTACTCCTACATAAAACAAATTTGCATAAGCAAATGGAATTTGAATGTAAAAAGGAACTCTTTTTCCTCTGTTTAATATGTTAAAACACATACTTATTGATCTTCGCCAGTTTTCCCCCCTGCTTTTCAGCTCTTCCTTTCTCTTTATTCTTGTATTTTTCATCTTCCATTCTTAACTATTGTTTGTTCGGAGAATAAAACATAAACAGCTAAGTCAAAGTGTTCCTTCTTACTGATTTGTTAACGTCTTGGAACATTAAGGATGTTTTATGTTACCCATTGATAGGGAAAAGAAACATAGAACTTGCAATTAGGTCAGCGAACATGGAAAGATTAAACTAGGAGAAACATATTTCCTCTAATTTAGGAGTAAAGAAGATAAAACTAGGAACAGTTCTATCACACAAACAAGCTCCAAATTCAAGAATCTAACCCATCAATTGGAAAAGGGTTCCAAAACAGAAGAAAGAACAACATGAGATTAGGCACAATAAATGGAATCAAAGGATGAACATCACTCCCAAAGTGTCTCCTTTTAAACCTTTTCCTCACATACTGTCTCCTCTGTTCATCTCCCCACTGAGCTTCCTCCACTCCCTTGGCCAGTATTAATGGAGGGGGTTGTTGATATGGGCATTTGGACCTCCAAGAAGTTTCGGGTGCCCCAAGTCTTGAAACACTTTTGAGGAAAACTGAGAAAGCCCATTTCAGATGCACAGAAGGGAAGGTGCTTGTGGAATATTTGGTGCACAAAATTGGGGGATAGTCCCAATTGAGATAACATGGAAATTGGCTAGAAATGAAGATTTGAGATTCAAAGTTTGGTTTAGTCGTGGGATTGATTATGATGTGTGTTAATGCTTGGATTCTTTGATCCCATGTTGTGTCTTCCATTTTTGCGTGATCATTGTTTTCTTGTTGAGAGCAGAGACTGGTTATCTTAGCTGGCTCAACTTGGATGAGAATGAGGAATGTGGATGTGGGGAAGACAAGTGTTGCTTTTGGCCTAGTTTCATTTTGACCCTCATAGGTCATGAATGTTGCAAAGTTGGCCCTCCTGAACAAATATTTGTTTTTACGCATAAGAGATTTAAAAAAACTATTTTCTTTTATTCATTTTGTAAGAGGCCAAGAGATTTCATTTCTTCCTAAAACGTCATCCTGGAGAGGTGACCCCAATTTAGATCATGGGGTGTCATCTCTAGTCAATAATTTTCAACCATATAAGTTCTCTAAAATCCCCAATTTAACACCCTGAAAGTATTCAGCTTATGTGATGGAACCAACTAAATGATTATCATATAATCCTTAAATGGAAGAGCAAATGAAAAGAGTATCAGAAGATATGTAAATAAGTAATCTTTCTTTTTCGGTTCATAAAGATTTTGTGATGGTTTACTATATGAGCTACCGTTTTACTTCTATAAGGTTATGTTAAAAAGACAAATGATATAGGGGTTATTGGTGCCAAATAGGTATAGCTTGGAGATTCATGGGGAACTATTACAGCCACCAGTTTGTTTGTTTTGATAATAAAACCAGCACTTACATTCCCGGAACCTGGTACTTAGTTGCTGACAATTTAAGCTATGATAATTTCCACATCCATATATTAACAAAGAGTAACCATAAGGTGAATTTCCTCAGGTAGATAAAAGGATTCTATAGAGGTGATTATTTACACTGTACAAGAGATCAACAATTTTTCCATGTGATGATCTGTTTCCTTCTTTTCGTGCATATTCCTGACTCCCATGTGCTAATGATATAGTTGCTCCCCAGACCATACTAATCCAATCTCGCATAGATTCTCGACCTTCAAGATTTCTTAGACGAAAGAGCTGATAAACGCTATTCTCACCTTCATTCTTGGTGCAATATCACTAGTTTTCCATCAGTTTGTTTATACCCGCCTAGCTAAAGCGTTGAGAAGAGAAGCATGAATGCACTTAAAATTGGAAAGACCATCAGAGCTGAGGCCTGCCCAAACAGATTCCCGTAAAGAAGTGAGGGAATTATACATTGACATGCGAAGATAAATAAAATTCACAAACTCGGCAGTATCAAGATTCTTACCACTAAGAACACCACTTCTTCATTAGCTAAAGCCGCAGGGAATTGCTGCTTTACAAACCTCTGCAACTGCATAGTACATACGTTGTTTGAAGTTCATATCATTGTTCTGAGGATGTACATGTTGAAATTTGCTTTTAGTTATTGCAGTAATTATTAGTATAATAAGTTGCCTAGTTTTAGGAAGATCTGAATTTTAAACTTTTGTTAGATTGTTTGAATTGTTGAGATATTTTGGTTTTTTGAATTTTAAATTATGCAGATTTGTGTTTTAAGTTGGTTATTTAAAGCCCTCATATGCTCAATAAAATTATTGAGAGATATTTTCGATCTATACTTTTAACCATTGTTGCTGCACCAATTTTTTTTTTAAAAAAACCAACAGTAATGTCAAGAGCCCCATTGATTTTGCGAGATCTGTGAGTTCATCTAAGGAACCATTTTCAATCCATTTTTAACCCGTGCTTATTTTCAACGTGCAGGGCTATTTTCAACCAAATCGACTTTTAACCAATATCAATTTTTAACCTACTTCTCAAAACATGACAAGCAGCAGTCTCTCTTTCAATGCCCCACAAATTCTCGTTGACAAAGAACTTTCAAATTTGGTCAATGAAAATAAAATCATATGTTGAAAACTAATGATCTATGGAATGTTGTGTTGGAAGAAAAATCTTTACAACAATTTTTGCAAATCCTACAATTATCCAGGTTAAAATACTTGCAAGAAAAAAAACCTTCAGAGAAAACAATGCTATTGAGGATATTTTTTATGCACAAACCCAAAAGAAGAAAAAGAACGCAGAAGAAGAAAGATTCATGTTATAAAAGTGTGCAAATTCAGAGACGCTCAAGATAATCCTCAAGCACAAACAACAAAAACATAAATTGAGGAGGAGCAATTTTTTAAAATTGCAGGAACTGAAGCAAAGGAGAATTCTTGAACTTTGCTTTCAATAACTGCAGCAATTATTAGCATAATAAGTTGACAAGTTTTAGCATAATAAGTTGACAAGTTTTAGGAAGATTTGAATTTTAAACTTTTGTTAGGTTGTTTGAGTTATTGAGATATTTTAGGTTTTTAAATTTTAAATGATATTAGATATTGTGTTTTAAGTTAGGCTATTTAAAGCCCTCATATGCTTAATAAAGTTATTGAGAGATATTTTCAATCTATACTTCTAACCATTTTTGCAGCACCAATCTTTTTTAAAAGCCCAACAGTACATCAAACAGCAATCAAATAATCAGGGAGTGAAGCTTCCAATTTTCTAGTTACTAATGTACGCTAAGCTCCAGAAAGTGTAGGTCACTTGTACAAGTATGTATATCCATCTTACCCCAAAAATACAGAAGAATTTAAAGATTGTTTCGGACCCTACTTCAAACGTACTCCAGTTACCAACTTAAATGTCAACATAAACATTTATCCTGATATTGCTAATTCAAGAGGAAGAACAACTGAACATTGGATAGATGAAAAAATCCGATGTAGAATATCACCTCATAAAGTGATTAACCAGCAAGAGACAACTAATCAATCCCCACCCTCCTAATTAAGGAACTTTGAGTACCTCATAATGGTATTGTTTTGCAGATGAAAAGATCCCCCAGAAGTGATGTAAAGCTTGATCCCAGTAGGAACTAGAATCAGCCGCACCGTATGATCCATATGAATGCAGAATTCCCTTCAACGTTTCAAGGTAGCGGCCGAAAAGGTTTTTGATGAACTGGAGATCACAAGAGTGTTAGTTCTCTTCAAAGAAAATGTCGAGAGTAATCATTGCAATCTCTATATACGATGTTCCAAGAGGAGTTGGCAAGCTAGGAAAATTTTATGACTTCCAGTACCTTGACAAATGGACATTTATTGAACGTTAGTTGCCTTTTGACCTTCAGTGTTCTCATCTGACATATAAAGTTCTGATTTAGCTTTTGGTGCAACTTTATTATAGTTTTAATGGTAAATTCAAGCCAAGGTGTACATAAGAAGATACCTCTGCTATTTGAACAGCTTGTTCAAGTCGTTGTATCTGAATCCATTTTTCGGATACAATTTCAGCCGTCTGTCAACCAAGTTAAAAGTGCATCAACAGAAGATAGAGGAATATCATAATGCTCTCATGGAAATTTTTTTCCAGAACATCTCTTTCCTAAAAAAGAAATGGATAGCAGGTCATTACCTTTTCATTTCCTCAGACAAAAAGTAGGTGAACTAAAACCTTTCAAGAGGGCAAAAGTACAGTTATGCTCTTCTTCCATATCTTTTTCTTTGAATGCTATAAATTTCCTTTATAATCATATAGGGTATATTGATAGTCACAACAGTACCAACTTTCCAAAACCAAGAAAGACATTATCCCTGTTGACATCTTGTATCCATTAGGTCCTATTCCTATCTCCTATGCATGAAATAGGATCATTTGTTCACCCCCGAGTAGGGCTGCATATCAGTCGGTTCGGTTCAGTTTTGAAAGTTATTGGTTTTACTTATCGGTTATCGGTTTGTAGACATGCTAAACCGCTAAAGAACCGTTAAGATATCGGTTAATTGGTTATTGGTTAGTCGGTTATTGATCGTTATCGGTTCGGTTATCGGGTTAACCGGTAAGATCTCACATGAAAAATCTCATAAGTCATAAGTATGTTTAGCTAGAAAAAAGTGAGTGAAAAGCGAAAAAACATATAAAACTAGCTCAATTAAAACAATCAACTTTAATTTAAATTAAAACACCATCCCCTTCACTTTTCACCAATACCCATTTCATCCTTCTTGTTTGGATACTTCATATATTGAAGGCTAAAATTATAATTTAATAAGTTATTATCGGGTTATCGGTTAACCCGTCAAAGAAAATGATCAAACCGATAACCGAACCAATAACCCAATAACTTGGGTTAGTAAACCGATAATCAAACCGTTAAACCAATAACCCAAATCATTAATCCAATAACTCAATTATCAGTTCGGGTTATTGGTTTAACCGTTAATTTGAACACCCCTACTCTAGAGCTTTGATCTAGTGGTAAGAGTGCAAAGCATGATATGCGGGTTAGGTGAGCGTCACGGGTTTGAACCATGTCTCCGAAAAAAGTCTAGTATTTATGTAGAGAAGGGTAGAGGGGCAGGCCCATTATCCACCAAGTTCCAAAACAGTGCTCCATGTGTCCTTGGGGATTTCTAGGTTATAATAATAAAAAGAAGACCATTTCTTCAACTGAAGATAAAATTAAGCATCGTGTTACCTAGTATACAATAAAAATGTGTCAAAACACTTTTACCGAAATCTCATTCTCAGGATGATGAAAGAATACTCAACATTTTAAAATAAATTATTTTCCTCCAGTTGACCTGCACTAGAGAAATATTAATTACTGAAATTGTTTACTCATGGTTTAGAAAAGCTACCTTTTCGATTTGAGAGGTAAGAACTTTTAATCTTTTCTCAGCATCTAGCGCTTTGAATTCCAATTTATGCTCGAAGTTGTTTTTTCTTGCCGCTTCCCAAAGCAGTTGTACCTACTCAATTCTTCATTTTTATAAGAAGAGAAACTGTATGGAGAAAAGAAGTTGTGAAAATGTGGCAATCATACCTCTTCTTGTAGAGCATTAATCCTTGATGAGTGATACTGAATAAAAGAGAAAAAGATAGCATTTATGAGGAATGGATGTGTATCATTTATTTCCATTTTCTTTTACTAATATGAATTTCACTCAGGCTGTATCAACTATAGATGCTCTGGTAATAGTTGGCACAATTCCCATGAAGGCATGACAATTTACCTACTTAAGATCAGATGATATTAGGTCACCAAATGAAAGATCAAACAAGAAACCAGAAAAATTACAACTGAAAAGCTGTTTCTGGAATCATATTCAATAAAATGGCAGAGAATTGAAGACCACCTCTTTTATGTACAAAAATGTGAATCAGTAATATACCTGGGGTTCACAAACTTATTACAACAAAGTCATACGGCCTTAATAGTCCCAGAACTTGCCAATTTTAATAATCAAAGTGATCGGAATCACACAAGGAAATTAGGGCAATACTGTTCAGCTTTCTGCATAAGCACTCAAAATATGTCTGGCATTAGTTAGTTAATAAAGGGAGATTACCTTATGGTTTTAGCTATTTAGAGGCAATGGTGCTCTTTTGAGTGAACATGTTCCCTTATAAATAGAAAAGATTCTGCTCCCTAACCAAATGAAACAAAACATTTGGCAAAGTAGGTTGGAGGAATAACTTCTCTTGTGTTATGCAATATCTGTTACCCATACTACTACTACAACAACAACAACAACAACAACCCAGTGAAATCCCACCAGGTGAGGCCTGGGGAGGGTAGAATGTACGCAGACCTTATCACTACCTCAAGGGTAGAGAGGCATCTGTTACCCATACTACTTGAAATATTTAGACCTTAAACCATAAGTGCTTGGTCAATCCCTTCATTGTTGTCACTCAATGTCAACCTATTGTACCTCAAGAAATTTAGACCCTACTCGTAATAACACAAGATCTCAGTCAGATATTAGCAGACATGAGAAACTGGAATCTAGCCAGAAACCAACCTGCAATTTGGACAAAGCGGCTGTAAGATTGTCAATTTCTATACTAATGTCCTCGATTTTCTTCTCGGTTTCCCTGATGTATTGGCTTTTAGCAAAAAGATTTGGCATGCTTTCGTCGAGGATGGATTCTGCAATCAAATGCACCAATATTAAAATTTTACAGAACCTTGCAGAATAATAACAGGCGAAGACATAGTATACTTCTCATGCAAAATGCTACTGAATATATATCTTTATCTATGCATAAGAAGACCTAGAACTGCACGGAATAAAGGAAACTCATTGTATTGATATCACAGGATTCTGATAAGTACATATTAAGAAGTGATAGATAGGATCATTAGGACACAAGCATAAGAAAGAACACGAAACCCCTGCATTCATGCTGGAAACACCATTAAGGACCGCAAAAAGTTAGAAATATGACTTGGTAATGCTATGCAAATTTAATAGGAAAAGGAGAAATAAAAAATATTACATTTTTCAATGCACATATTGAATACAATGTCTCAATAAGGCTTCCTAGCATGACACAAATTTTTAAAGGTAACATGATAAGATCTTACCATAGTTCAATTGAGATATGCTAATATCAAGTTATTAAAGCTTTATACATGTTACCCTCATGCTAGTGTCTAATGTATGTTTATTTTTTTTGACAAAGGTAACAGATTTTGTATATATAAATCTATTGTTGATCTTTTGAAAGGAACTTGTGTGTGATTATCCTCTGTGAATTTTGATTCTATAACAGATGATTATTTGTCAAGGAAGAGAATGTTACCATGGTTTGCTTCAATTTCCACGAGTAAAGGGTCTATCCTTGTGGGGCACGTGCCAGCCAAAAGCCTTGAGTTTGTCATCTGAGCCTCAGCAAAAGTGGTCTTTTTTAAAATCTGATCTTCTTTCTTCTTTTTGCAAGACTTTTTTCTGGGCCCATTAAAAGCCCACATTTTGTTAACCCTAACCCCTTCTATAACACCCTAAAAGTTCCTAAGATCAGATCCTAGACATGAAATAGAAAACCAGCAAAAATTTGACTTTTTCCATCAGTATGACTCACACCACAAGTCATGGTGTGATACCACGAGTTGTGAGAAGACTCAAGGTACACAGTCCAGAGATATCATCAAGTTCCCAGTAACCACGAGTCATGGAATCATGATATGAGTCGTGGGTAGACTCGTATTGAGCAGTCCAGCAAGATCCCACAACCTTATATTTTCTTCCCAGAGACCACGAGTCCAAACCACGACTCATGGGTTGGGATCACGAGTCGTGGGAAGCACCCGTGGTTACCCAATCAGTGACTGTCCAGGAAACCACGACTCAGACCATGAGTCGAGGTAGGCGAGTACGACTAGTACGAATGAGTCGTGGTACCCAAATCTTTGAAGTGTTCAGGTTAACCCAGACAAACACGAGTCAAGGTACGACTCATGGTACCAAACGACGACCTGTCCTGACAGTTCGTGGTATGACTTTCGCAAGTGTTCAAGTCGCCCAGTAACTACGAGACCAATCCACGAGTCGTAGGTTGATAGTACGACTCATGGTATGATCTGTGAGAACTGAATTCCAAAATTTTAGAATGATTCTCCAAGGGTATTTTCGTAAGTTCCTATGCTTTTAACTCTTATACTATGTTGTTTTGGGTTTTGTTAGAGGGAAGTTAAGGGGCACTTAGACGACTAACCTCCCACTTCCCCGCATAACATTGAATTACCCAGAGAACAGTGGCTCTCAGGCTCTCAATAAAAACTAGGGTTCCTCTTCTCCAAACCCTTGGATTCTCAAGCAATATGCAAGAATTCATCAATCTAGGTATGTAGGATTACCAGTAAGGGTTTCCTTTCACCCTTATGCCCAAAAACTCAAGTCTCAATCCATGTCTTTAACTACGATTATATGAATTTATGATTTAGGGCTAAAATCCCTTTATGCTGAAAAACTATGAATTTTCATATATTACGTTTTCCTCATGATTCTCATATGAAAACTACAGATATGCATGATATAAACTCAGAGAATCTCTGATAGCCCTACTTTCGGAATTTATCATAATTTACTCAGTTTAAGCATATTTTCAAAATGCTTCATGATATTATGATTTTATGACTTCAAAATCAGTACAGCTTGCACGACTAGTTTAGTATTTCAGATAATTCAGTAAATAGCGTGATTCTAACTAGTCCATGCAAACTTTTCAGACCTCTAGTTATAATTATGAGCAAATATGTATAGTTTTGGGAGTAATACTTAACACTGAGCGGATGCGAGTTTAGATAACCTAAGTCCTAGAACTACGTGCCGCCGTAGGTTAAGGGGTCCTCACCAGAGAGTGTCTCTCCTCGCCCGAATGGGCTCATGAGTGAATTCATGTCAGTCATGGTTTTTACCCTTGGCAAGGTATGAATGACCTCCCAACTAGGGTTACGGGTAGGACTCCATGCACTCACATGGCGTATGTCGGTTACAAAAACCTCCCATAGATACTTAGATATATATCTATTTATGTAGTATTTGTGCGTAGCCCATGTTTTAAGTAAATGAGTTTATGTTATGATTCACACATATGTGCAACTCTACATGTATGTTTTACTCTTGGGTCATTGTATTTCAGCTTATATTATTCCCATATTTTACTCATACAACATGATTTCAGTTCCAGTATAGTTTTCCTACTTTAATTATTTTTTACTCATCTACATACTCAATATATTTAAAGTACCGATTGCATACTTCTTGTGCTATATCGTTTCATGATATAGGTTCAAATGCTCAGACTCAGCCCCGTGGATAGACATGCTCCAGTACTTATTCAACCTTACTATTGGTGAGTCCTCATCATCCGAGGACGATAGTTTGGTTATGTCTTTCTTTTCCATTTCAGTTTTCAGAATTTAGAACTAGTTAGGGATCTATCCCTTCAACTTGTCAGTCTTAGAGGCTTTTCAGACATAGACAGATAATTCGGCTTGGTCAACTTTTAAGTTATTTTCAGATTGAGTATTTACTTTTATTTTCAGACTTAATCATTTAAATGCTTATGTACCAGTTTAGCTTCCGCTCAGTTATTCAATATATGTTTAGTGTCATGCTAGTACCATGGTTTAGCTTGGGGCCACTTGTAATTCTAAATACCGTGTCGCTTCCAGGGTCTAGACTCAGGTCGTGACACCTTCTTTGCTCCATGTGTAGCTGGGCCCTTGCCAGCTGTTAAAGTATGCCCAGAGGATCCCACGTGCTTCTCCACTTCTTTGTTTGGACCGGTATATCTTTCCTTGTATGGCTGTTTTGTCAAGCGGTCCTTCTTCAGCATCTATTCCTCTTCTCCGGCGATCACCCAGATTTTTTCCTCACACCAAATTGGGATGTGAAAGGTAAGACCATTATCGACTATTTTAACCTCTTTAGAAACTCTCGCTTCATCTCCTTTAACTCTTATTCTCGCCCATTTCAGGTGGTTTTTCAAAAAAGTCTCTTCCTCTGTTTCCAGCCAATCCCCCACTGATTTCCAATGGCTTTGAGAGCTTTTTCCATCCAAAACTGTAGAAGTAGACCTATTTCTCTTATCCATGTTGAGGTTTCCTTTTGACTACAGCAACCGGTTGTCGGCATCCACCAATCAAAATGGATCTTACAGTGCTTTCACATCCACTGACCCTATAGGATATGCTCTGTCATGTGCTTGTTGGGGAACTCAAATAGGAAAGAGTTCCCCCACATTTCATAGATATTGATACCAAAAACGTGATTCTAAGTACTCATCACCCATTTTCTGATATCTGTGAAAGATGGTTTCTCCTTCTCGCTACCACTAAAGCTCCCGACTATACATCTTCCAAGCATTTTATTTTCCTACTTTGCATCACCACCAGAGATAGAGATAGTGTTTATTGCTGACTTGCGCCTCCGATGCCTCCTTTGATTGTCATCTGCTAGTCCTCACCAACTATATATAGGAGATCGTTGGCTCTGTCTTTCTGTAGTTGTTTGTAATAAATGCTCACTTATGTTGCTTGATGAAATTATCAATCTTAAATGCTATGTCTCCCCATCCTGCATTTATTGTAATTTCTGGAATAATTGTGACAGATCTATTTCCTCGTACCATCACAATGCTTATAAATTTATGTTTCCAGGAGCAAAATAGCTCGAGAATTGCTCATTTAACTTCCATCTTCTCACGTGATTGCCGTTTTCTTACTGAAGGTCATCATGCGCATCAGGTTCTGACCCATTCAAACTATACTTCAGCCCTTGCCACCAGTTTGGTTACCTACTGCGAAATAGATTCTATTATCCCCCATGTAGACCACACGCCGATTGTAAGAAATCTCTGAGAATACTAGTGCAATCTAGGTGTAGAGGTCGCCAGAAAACTAAAACATGGATCACTGAAAAGAAGAAAAGAGAAGACAAAGGAAAGCCCTTGATGTATTAGGACAAGCTTATATTCACATATTCCAATCATACAAGATAACCCAGTCAAATCTTTCTTGAAGAGTTAACCTAAATAGCTGTCCACTCAACCGCATAAACTTAAAATAACCGGAAAATGTATAATATATACGTATAATTCATGTATAATATGTGTATAATCTATGTACACCGGTTAGGAAAAGTAAACCATGAATCCAACCGGCTATTATGTAAAGATCCCATTTTTCTTTCCCGCCTGATCACTAGTTAAGAATAAGAAGGGGATGAAAGAGCCTAACTACAGAAATGCAGCACTTATATCAACCAGCTTTTAATGAAAATTTTACTGAAACCCTAATAATCCGTAAGTAGAATGATTATTTTGGACTGTTCCTTCTTCTAACAATAAACCTATGCATAGTTGTCAGTTTCAATCTAATCACCAATCCAAGAATCAGTAATAGATAGAGCCAGATTCCATTTTAAATACAGTTTTCTGACTGATTACAGCTGCTCACAGTTAGAACTATCTACATATAAATGCAGTTTTTCTGTGTGACTGTTGTTTCCTGTGCGCGTAATTACATCGATATACAGTTTCTTTGTGTGTATGTGTTGTCTGTGTGAGTAATTACATGTAAATGCACTTCTGTGCGTGTGTGCCTCTGTGCTCTGTACGTGTAAATAAATGAAAATACACTTCTGATTTTGCGTGTGTAATTACGTCTATACGCACTTAATAAACTAAGCATTTAGCCATGTCAAGTTGGAAATTTTCAACGGGGAAAGTGATGACTGATGAGGAATAAGAAAATAATAACCTAATCGAGCGATTTTGATCTTCGCTTCTTGCAATTCGTTGATCAGCGAATTCTGATTCTGATGATCAGAGGACGGCGGAATCTGAGATTCCACCGCAGGAGCGAGATCAGCCGTCGACACTATGAGAGAGGAGAGACCAGTAAATGTGGAGGCAAGCAAAATTAAGGAGATCGCCATCTCCATTTTTGTTTTCCTACTGAATGCTGAATAGCTGCTGCTAATAATTATATGAACACCGTTTTGCTCCTCGCTACTAAAGACAGATCTTAGGAAGGAAAGTACAAAAAGACCTAGAAAATCTTTTCAAGTAATATTTAGTCAAAAAATATTCATATGTCAAAGTGTCCATTAAATAATTTATGATTGAGATTAATTTTATATATTTATTAAATAAATAAAATATTGATAAAATAATTAATAGAATATTTTTATAATATTCTTTTTTTTTAATTATTTTTTATAAGTATTGATAAAAATAAAGTATCATTATCTTTTTGAGTTATCAGGTTCATATTAAATAACTTTTTAGATTTTTATATTTTAATAGACACATTTAATTATTAACATTTTAAAATTAGTTACGCTTTGCAGGTAAATTTTTTCGAGAGTCAAGAATCACAAAAATTTCAAAATAACAGTACATAATGATCTATTTTGAGTTTAGATTGTGTTGACTTTTTTTGACACTCGACATATCCAAATATTTTATAAATGTAATTAAATTGAGTGTCATTTTTACTCAATTTAATTGGACATATAGACGATGGTACATTTGTTTTTAACAATACTTGCAAAAGGGTAATAGAAGGAAAAAAATATGTGAAAATATTTCGTTAGTGTTATGAAATAATAAAGAAAGAACAATAATATTATAGAGAAAGAGAGAAATTCTTATTTCTCTTGATGGGATTAAATATAATGAAGGAGAACCCCTCTATTTATAGGGATAATTTCTCCTAACTTTTCTCCAAAAGATAGACTTTCACAATGATATAAACACATGTATCCAGTACAATACAAATACCTTTATAGACATTCACTACAACACAAATATGTTTATAACACTCCCCCTTGAATGTCTATTTGATAGATAATGTGTCTCGTTAAAACCTTACTAGAAAAAACCCAGTGGGAAAAAATCTAGTGAAGGAAAAAGAGTACACATATCTAATAATACGCATTTTGGCTGCCTCGTTAAAAACCTTACAAGGAAAACCCAGTGGGACAAAACCTCGCAAGGGAAAAAGAGTACAGCGCGTATTAACTCCCCCTAATGAGAACATCCTTGAATCTTTGCATCCTGATCTTGTGCACCATCTTCTTGAAAGTTGCAGTTGGTAGAGATTTGGTGAATAAATCAGCCACATTATCACTTGAACGAATCTGGTGCACATTGATATCACCATTCTTTTGGAGCTCATGTGTGTAGAAAAACTTTGGCGAGATGTGCTTCGTTCTATCTCCTTTTATGAATCCTCCCTTTAGTTGTGCTATGCATGCAACATTATCTTCATACAAAATTGTGGGTACTTTGTCACAATTCAAACCACATTTTTCTCTAATGAGATGTATCATGGACCTCAACCACACACATTCTCGGCTTGCTTCATGAATATCTATTATATCAACATGATTTGATGAAACAGCTACCAGAGGCTGCTTTATAGATCTCCAAGATATGGTAGTACGTCCACATATGAACACGTAGCCAGTTTGAGATCGAGCTTTGTGTAGGTCAGATAGATACCCTGCATTAGCATAATCAAGAAGATCCAGACTTGCTAACAAATTAACCGAATGTTATGCCTTATAGTATTAGCAAGATATATTAGTGCAACAATCACAGTAAGATATGGTACTTCAGGACCAAGGATTTCCTCATATAAGAATTATGAACAAGTTTAAAGAAACTTGTAAATGCTTCAGGCATTTTGAATCCTTCATGATTTTCATATAAATTTTATCAAGTGATAGCATTCATTAATATTTAAATGCATGACATCTTCTAGTGTCTGGACTACAGGTCCAATAAGCTTTATGCTTATCAATACGCATCATTTCACTTGATAATTATTTCTACATCAGCATGCTTTAATAGATGTAGAATTCAGATCCTCACAATCTTTTACAATATTGTGCACTATATTGTATCAAAAATATCGTCGATGATCAGTTCCAATGAGACATAACTTATTGAGATCTCTTCATTTTTCGTCACTTTCAGGTACCTGAACCTTTGCCAAGGTTTTATGAAGTGTTATGTCGTGGTGCTTTCTCAAAGCACTTGCCTCATCATTATGACCATCTTAATCACTTGCTCCTCTTCTTTTTCAAGAAGTTCTATATTTGGAACCGTTTGGTCTATCACGCTTCAGGCGTCTCATAGACTCTATCCTTCAAGGACTTTCCATTGGAGCATTTGCAACTTTTCTTTTTCCCGAGGATCTAGATAATTCATCCCACACTCAATTTTCAGTTGCTAATCATTTCTCCCCCTAATGTTAGAAAAACTAACATTTACTCCCCAAGCTCATTTGGGGACCCATCTTTGTGCGTTGTGGTGGGGCAATTCAATCATATATCGCACATTCAAATTTTAGATGGAATTATTTGGTTCCTGACCCTGGACCAATTGTGATAGGGGAACCTTGTTGGCTTGATGCATTCAAGTGTTGCTATATGTTAAATAAACATATCTCATACCAAATTTTATTTGGGAGTTTTATTCTCATAATCAATGATTTAGCTATAACTGGAGGCATACAATTCTCGCTAAACCAACATAGATATGAATCAGCATTATCAACATGATTTTATAATTTGGAACTATGCTCTTAGTATAATAATTCGAGCAACAACCTTACAAAAATCAATTGCAAGTGATATCAAAACACATGTGACCATTCCATAGATGCATTTGTTAGCAAACGGTTCACATGGTAGGTGAATGGGCCCATATTCACCCTTTTATAAGTTCCAAAATTTCAGGGAATATAATTCCAATCTTAGCTGATCAAGATCATTCTATGATGAGAACAAGCAACACAAGAGAATTCTTGAAGAATCTTTTATTTCTTCAACATATAGCCACGTGAATTCTCAATTATTTTTGTATCACATTTGAACCGGGATGGCCAACCGGTATGCCAACTTATTTCAGTAAACTTCTGATTTACTTTCGTATGTGATTTCATCATCATACCCATATTTATGTACTACAAATAAAAAAACCGTCGGGTAATCTTTTACATAAATATTTATAACCCGCTTCAATTGTAGTAGCATGAAGATATTAGATCTTCCCATAATTTATAGTCTCATTTTTTTTTCAATGTCATTGAAACTTATAAGTTTCCTTTTGAGACTTAATACAACAATTTCATTCCTTCAGGTAGTAATACATTAGCTCTTCCGGATCTCTCAATTAATTTTGTATACTACCACATATTCAATCATATCAAAATAGTTTCTCCATATAGTTTCAATTTTGAAACAATTTTGAATGTTGATGAGCTATACTCATGAACAGACGTATAGTCTTGATGAATCCAATCATATCGTGCCTTTGGGTGGATGACCATCTTCAGATGGTCATACCTTTCTTTTAGGCTATTCCACAAAATAAGTGGATCCTTGATCATGAGATATTCAATTTTAAGAATTTCATCAAGATGATGACGCAAGAATATCATAGCCTTAGCACGATCTTGATTTGATGCTTTGTTTTCACTTTTAATGGTGTCTCCAAGACCCATTGCATCCATATGCATTTTTGATGCTTTGTTTTCACTTTTAATGGTGTCTCCAAGACCCATTGCATCCATATGGATTTTTGATGCTTTGATTTCCCTTCAGGGACTAGATCTGTATTAGATCTATATTTGTAACATTTATCAAAGTTCTCAATTTCTCATTTTTCAGGAATGGAACATGATCATCTAAATATGCCTTAACCACATAAGGTATGATAGCTTAAAACCTCTTTTAAGATATTGCTACTTCGGGAGCAAATCGAGGTATGCATAGATGATTTCTCTTACATATTTTCACAATATTGTTCTGCTGGAACAAATATATTTTCACAATATTGTTCTTCTGGAACAAATATATTTTTCACAATATTGTTCTTCTGGAACAAATATATTTTTCACAATATTGTTCTTCTGGAACAATTATATTTTCACTATATTGTTCTTCTGGAACAAATATATTTTTCACAATATTGTTCTTCTGGAACAATTATGAGGCATGAATTGCCAAGTGAATCAATAAGTCGTCCTCAAGTTCATATACAAAATCGACATTGTTATTAGTAAATACATAAATATCAAAAAATACTAACCTTCATCTTTCTAAGTAAACTTTGATTTCTTACTTCAAATCTTTCAAAGTGAGTGCTCAAGGCAGAGACTCGTGCTGATAACGTGTTATGAAATAATAAAGAAAGAACAATAATATTATAGAGAAAGAGAGAAGTTCTTATTTCTCTTGATGGGATTAAATATAATGAAGGAGAACCCCTCTATTTATAGGGATAATTTCTCCTAACTTTTCTCCAAAAGATAGACTTTCACAATGATATAAACATATGTATCCAGTACAATACAAATATCTTTATAGACATTCACTACAACACAAATATGTTTATAACAGTTAGTTTATTTTATCAGTTTTTTTACTCTTTTGATGAGTATATAAATTTAAATGAATCTTAATTATAAATTATTTTATAATACACTCGGCATGATGGTTAAATATTAGTTGACGAATTTTTTCCCAAAAATTAGACCAAAAAGTATAAAGTAAAATCTATGTATGCAATTAATAGATCAGAGAATTGCTACAACTTATCACAGTTTTATTTTTAACTGGCTTCTCTCAAATCTAGAGAATAGAGCTTGAATGATGAAGATGTGATTTTTTTATTGAATTAAGTTATCCGATATATGTGTCGTTGAAAGATAATAGAAACACGGGAAATTAATATTGTATAATTTATGAGGTATTAAATGCACACGGTATAGTACAAAGATTAGAAAGTAGGGGCCGAGTTACTATATTACGTACGGGTTTAGAAAAACTCAATTATGTTATCCAATAGTTGTCTTCACTCTTTTTTTCGTCAATTTATGTGGTATTAAATGCACAATACAGAGTGCGAAGATCAAAATGCAGGGGCGGAGCTACTACATTAGGTATGAGTTCAGATAAACTTAATTTTTTTTGGGGACTTAGATCATGTATTTATATTAAAAATTCATTAAATATATATTAGTATTTAATTACAAATCCAATAACTAAAACCAACTTTGAATTTTAGTATGAGTTCAGAGTTATCACAGTTAAGTGTTCTTTAAAATGAGATTTAAGGAGTAAAAAGCGAGAAGCTTATAGCTTATAGTTTCAAGTCAATGGTTAATAGCACGTTTGTATCTCAGGTCTCAGCTATTGAATTCTAGTTTGGCTTGTATCGTTACTTCCTATTTAAAAGCAGTATACTTCTGAAAAAAAGATCAAATATAATATATTTTCAATCATATATATTTTAATTGATTGAAAATGAAATTATATTGAGTCATATGTTACAAGAATCAAAATCACAATTTACCCATTAACTTCTTAAACCCAAAACTCGTTTGCACCTTCATATTAATGGCTTGCATAGCATAAAACTTAAATTGTAGGGCCATGTACATGATTCAAGATTCTGTAATGGTGGACTTCACATGCCACAAGTTGATAAAAAATAAACTGACTAGCGCTTGGTTAAAATTACTATGTTACATGATTCACATCAGCATTCAGAAAAGACATACAGATGATGAATAGCAAATCAAAAGGGGCATTTGCAGGGTTCAATGCCCCAACTCTGCTCTGCATATTCTTCTATTGTTCTGTCGCTGCTGAATTTCCCAGAACCGGCTGTAGAAAGTATGCTCATTTGAGTCCACTTTTCTTGATCAACAAATGCTCTATCAGCAGCAGCCTGTCATCATATTCTGTCAGTGTCAAATTGAACATGTTTATTTCTAACAGGAGTAGTTGCATTAACAAATTGGTTTGATAACATTACCTGAGCCTCTAAATAACTAGCAAAATCATATCCCAGGAGATAAAAATCTCCACCATCCTCTACATTGTCGCATAGTGACTTGAAGTAGTCTTTGAACCCAAAGTAACCATCCCGGACCATCCTGCACATACAGTACAATGAAATTAGCTAAAAACTGAAAATTCTTTAAGTTATTCTCAGGAATATAGCACAGTGCAGTCCACTAACAATGATCATTCAGCAATAAACTTCATTCTATGACTAATAATCTTGCAGAGTGAGCTGATCAAGGTAATCTCACTCTAGCTGACAATTGGAAGCCACTTTTATTTCCTTTCTTCTTTTCTATTGTTTTTCATTTTTCACAAGTTTCTTTTCCAGTTTTGTAAAGAAAACTGAGAGTTAAACTTCAATAAATTCTTTATGCACGTCAGCAGGAAAGCCTCAACCACGGAGCTGATATTACTATGATCTGACTTCTGTATGTTGTTTGCTTATATAAATTATATACTACAGTTGACATTTCCTGTAAAATAGGCAGGCATTTGAAAAGTTATGCCACTATATGTCCATTCAAATCTGTTTACTATGACCTGGCTTACCCAAAACATAGAGGAACACTTTACTGCATGCTTATCATACATTAACCTCATACGAGAGAGAAACAAGTACATTTATTATCTAAAATAAAGTGCCAAATAGAAACAAAAAAAAAAAGGAAACACAGTACACGTTCATTTAATCTGCAACATCATTCACATAGAAAGTTTTAACTAATTCTCACTAGATGTGTTTCTACTAAGGTTGCATGTCAACAATGAACACTCATGCTTACAGCTAGGGGTGTTCATGGTTCGGTTTGGGTCAGTTTTTGAATTAAACCATAATCAAACCAATTTAGTCGGTTTTTAAATTTCTAAAACCAAACCAAACCAAATAAAATAAATAACCATCGGTTTGGTTCGGTTTATAACTAGCTAATGATAAATTAATAATAGTAAAACAACAGAGACATAAGATAATTATTTCAAGTAAACATTAGGAATCAACAAAATTCTCTCTACTATCACGAGATGAATGTATCTGAATCATCTATTATTTTTCAACACTATTCCAAAGTTTTAGCATGTTTAAGTTGCATAGATGTAGAGGTTTTTCCACTTCACATGTCTAATATCGACACAGATACAATATACAACTTTATATAGAATGGTCAACCCTTCAAAAATCAAAGAGGCAAACGATTGAATAGTAGATGAATGTCTTAGCAAATGAAAATAAAAAAATTGGCAATATGTCACACCACATATAAACAATTAGAATTAGAGTATTGGGTTTGGACATATTTTTTAAGTAATAGAATTTAAAAGTATCGTAATGCATATGAAATAAAGTATACTAAAACTAAATTAATGTTTAAAAGATATAAATATTTATAATTATTTATAAAAGAACTATTAACATATATTCAAATAATTATAAAATTTACTTATAAAATTTATCAGTTCGGTTTGGTTATTTCTTCGATTTTTCTTTTAGTAAAACCAAAACCAAACCAAATATCACCGGTTTTTAAAATTTAAAACCAAACCAAACGAATCCAAACCAAATGTCGGTTTTTTAATCGGTTTGGTTTGGTTTGCGGTTTGGTTTGGTTCTTCACCAAACCGTGAACACCCCTACTTACAGTAGTGGGCAGCCACATAACTGCAAACTGAATTGCAATTGCAAATAGGATGGGAAATACTTCAGATAGAATAAAACTCTATAGTCAGGACAAATCTCCAAGAACCTTGGAGGCAAAGCAATGGCTTTAATGCTCACCCATTCTCCCAAGTACCAACTCATTATGTTAATGAGAAGTACAGAAATTACAAGTGGGGATGAGTGATGCCACATCATAAAGACCATTAGTGTGACAAAATGATATGGCCATCAGCTTTGACAATCACACCAGTAAATGAGACATGGTATAGACGATCTTTGTGGTGGAAAAAACAGAGTGCAATATGACTGTCAGAGAGAGAGAGAGAAATGACCATATCCAATGATTATCTAGACTACGGCCACATTCTTGTGGCACCCAACAGAAGCAAAAAATCTGCAAACGGCAGATAGTTCATTGTGGACGGTCTGACAGATACAGAGAATAGACTGTAAAGGTCAAGGGAAAGATTGCTCAAAATACATTGCATACCTTACAACTCGTGCAAATTGAAGTGAACCTTTGACGGTAGTTCCTTTTTCTCGCAATGCTGGAACCTCATCTACCTTTGCACCAAAAAGAAACTGGAGAAGAAAAAGCAAAAGAAAAGAACATAATAAGATATCAAACAAGAAAATGGAGTTAATTAAGGGGATCATATCCTATGACGTTTCTTCTCTCTTTTCTTCTGTTCTTTTTATCAGCATTTACACGGGTCTACTGTTACCACTCAGTCAATTGCTCGATCATTTGAAAGTATTGGAAAAGTAGAAACCTGGAAAAGAAGCCTAAGCCTATTTCAGATGGACTAACAAATTAAATAAATGAATCAACAAGACAACAAAATAACCCCGGGAAATAGATCAAGACCAACGAATATTTATCTAACACAGTATCTCTATACATGAAGTCTTAGTGTGGTTGCTTGATGTAGATTTTATCCTTCTAACCACACTGTGAACAAGTGCAGTTATCGTCAACAGGTGAAATGGAGTCTGTAGAAGCATCCTAACACTACTTACCATGTTTGCTGCCCCTATTTCTTCAGCAATTTCAACTGCTGAGCCATCTGCAGTTGCTAATAATAAACAACCGTTCATCAAAAATTTCATACATCCAGTTCCAGATGCCTCATGTCCAGCAGTACTGCATCATATATACATGATTTCTATGCGTTGTTAGCACACATTTGTACATGCAAAATTCCTGGTACATCAAGTTTGGGAGGGAACTGCAAATACTGGAGTTATAGATACCAGTTAAAGCAAGCAATGACTTTCGTAATGAAACAAAGATGCAGTCAATGTGAATTCCAAAGTTTGACCATCCAAAGAGGAAACATAATGCGAATATTGGAGTTATAGAAACCAGTTAAAGCAAGCAATGACTTTGATAATGAAACAAAGACTCAGCCAATCGAAGTTTGACTATCCAAAGAGGAAATATGTAATTTTATCCTACTTAGGAAAAAACAAAAGATGTTATCAGGTAAGGCAGTGTGTTATAATTGTAAATTGCACCTGTTAAAAGATAAAAAATTGAAAGGATGCACAGGCTAGACACTGACCTTAGGTGCTGTGAAAGATCGCTCCATGGAATTACTAGTTCGGCAACAGAGACATTATAATCAGGGATGAAAACCTGAAACGACAGTAGACGAATTCATTTCTATTAAGTCCTAGGCTCCTAGCTATATAATGACAGCAGAAAGATGGAATTATAAAAATCCTGACTACTACATTTATACTGATGGTCCAGGAACAGTGTACATGAACAGTCTGCAGGGATGGGGAAAAGAAAGCAAGGATAACATACAAAGTAAACCCTGACAATTTTTAGATCAATGACATGACAAAGTGATCTGAAGTCTTGTGAAACCAAACAATTTCAAAATTCTGCAGCTAAATAGTAGAAGTGTTTCCAATAACTTTCCTCAAAATTTCCAATTAGGGTCGACTCTAGAATGAACACATCATTTCAGAAGAAGAGTTTATGGGATAAATTGTTAGGCCCAAGAACGTAATTCTTAGAACCTGCTTGCTATTCTCTTCCTGTCCGTTAGCTTTTTTAATTTCCTTTGATCATCCCATGTTGTATTTTCAAAAGCAGATGAAGTTTCTGAATGGGCATTCTCTAACTTTCAAAGAGCAAAGCATGAACAATGGTTTTTGGGCCTATTCAACCTCAAAAGGTATCTCAAGAGGGAAGATTGTCCAAGTCCATATGAGGAAACCACCCATCCCTTTTTCATCCAATGTGGGACTTTTCAACACCCCACTTCAGCCCAGGATTGGACAACTGGTGCATGGGTAATTTAATATGGGGCCCAACATCGTACATAATAATTGGGATGGGTCCTGCTCTTCTACCAAGTAAAAAAATGGATTTTGAGCCTATTCAACCTCAAAAGCTAGCTCATGAGGAGAGAATTGTCCAAGTCCATATAAGAAGGGATTACCCAAATCCATATAAGGAGACTGATGTGGGACTTTTCAATACATAAATATGATGAGATCATACTTAATTGAGGTTTCAACAAATAAATCAAATCATTATCCTACCACTTTCAGGAGATCCCCAACATCAGGATCATTGTTAACTTTATCAGCCACCGCATGACAAAGTTTGATTATCTTCTTTGCAACTTCATAACCAGGAGCAGCTTTCCCACCAATTATACATACACGAGGTACAACTCTCCGCTTGTCACTTTCATCCATATTCTTCAAAAAATAATGACAGTATAATGTATCAGGGAGATGATTCGTCGATTACAGTTCAGTAGAAACTTTTCTGAGAAATAGTATAATTCAACAGAAACTTTGAAGGAAAATATGGATTTAATGGAGCTTCTCCTAGAAATTAGATGATAATTAATAGCATGTCCATATTCTGAATAAACAAGGTAAGTTAGATATCTTATGTGTTTCAGCAAAAGTGATTTTGGAGCATCCATGATATTCTATTGAAGAAATGATGGAAAAAAAAAGAAGAAGATAATAATATCAGCCCACTGGACAAAAACAAAGATTCAAAGGGCAAGAAGAAGAAATTTTTTAGCTAAGACAGGTGTTTCTATTAGTGCTGATATTTTTCGCAGCTGGTGGTGAAATCATGTGTTCTGTTCTATTTTCGAAGATGACTTATTTACTATTCTGGCTTAACAACAACTAAACTTAGTTTCAGTGGCCTTGTATTTGGCCTTGCACATAAGCATATAAGTCTATGATAAATGCCCATGGCTCGATTCAATATAACATCTGAACCAGAGTCGGCAAAAATAAGCGTCTTTAGTCTCAAAGATTCTGAGTTTGAACTCCAAAAAGAAAACAAATGTTGGTGATACATATCGAGGTAGAAAATTTTTTTCCTGGTATGCCTGAAACATCTTCTGAACAAGGTGATACTTGCATTACAAACTAATGTGGTTATATCTCCAGTAGATAGTCAGGTTCGGCTCAGGAATATTATTCTAAGAAGAAGAAAGGAAAAATAGAAGATACCTTAATGCAGTCGTATCTGTGGATGATACCTAATATGTTGAGCAGTTGTCTTTTGTATTCATGTATTCGTTTTATCTGCACATCGAACATTGCATCCAAACTGACCTGTAATTTAGGGTATATAGCTTGGTCAGGCGACAACAGACATGCAAGTTGTTTTGCAAAAAGGAAGTGAAATTGATATATTCAGAAACCTTCACACTGGTAAGTGTCTCAATGTACTCAGCAAGCCTCATTTTGTTAACTCTCTTCATCTACAAGTCAGAAGTCAAATGTATTACAGATTGCACAGCAATAAGCAACTACTCTTTTCAGATTGCGAATGCAAAGAAAGATCTCATACATTCTTCCATTCTGTGTGTAAATCAGGATCTTTTGCAGATTCTCTTAAACCTGCTATAAGGTCAACATTACGGATCCATGCTTCTGTCCCAAGCCATTTTGAAATGATCGAACACAAGCTAGGATTGCTCACCACTATCCAACGGCGCTGACATATAACAAATTAAAATTGTGAAGAATATAGCACAATGCTTCAAATTTAATTCATATCATCATTTTACATGCCCAATAGAACTCCAATGAAAGGTCCCCCACCCCCCAAATAAAATTTGTTTATGATGACAGAAGGAAGATACAGAATATTTTAGATTAGATATGAACCTTGTTATTATGCAAGTAAACACTGCTGACTAAAGGCAGTAATGGAAAATCAGAAGCTTTTGAACATAAAGTGCCAGAAATTTTTGGAGAATAGCTGTCAAGTATAAACCTGAGGCAGAAATCTTGAAACTGATAGAGTCAATAAAAAACCAGTCAATTATGCACCTGGGTTACTCCATTAGTCTTGCACTGAAATTTCTGAGGCCACAGCTCATAAAAGTCCTGCAAGAAACAGCAACTACAAAATGATCTCTTTTTGAAACATCGTTCCCACTAGCTAATTCTTGGGTTATGACTTACGAGAAAAAACTAAGATGAATAACAGAACTATAAAATTAGTCCTCCGGAGTTGTTTGATTTCATTTAAATGAGATATCGTATAAACTCTACATTAATAATCAGATGTTCGGTTGGCAGTTTCATGTCCTGTATGTATAATCCCGCATACTTATGTTGCAATCTATGTATCATTTTGTGCCAAATATAATGTGGAGAAACACTACCTGCATTAGCAATAACTGATTAAAAATACCAAAACGGCAAAAATACCTTTTACTCTTTAGAGAATAAAAATAAAATCATGATAGTGTTATCTAATAATTAATAATACTCACAAAAAATTGTACATTTATAGTAATTATAAGACCAATTTTTAGCATTCGGGCTACAAAAGTTCAGTCTCACAACTTGTACATTTATAGTAATTATAAAACCAATTTTTAGCAGTCGGGCTACAAAAGTTCAGTCTTCAGTTCACCTCTATCTTCAAAACCTTAAGAAACATTCTTTTCATTTACCCAAAAGAAAAAGGAAACAGAATCTTGCATAATTGTTTACAGTGACATTCTTAGTTGAGCCAAACTTTTATCCCATCAAAGTTCTGAGAGATGACAAAGAAATGATGTCTGCCTAAGGTGTCATTGGAAACAACACTTTATCCAGTTTTAAACCAAATACATGTTTTAAGTTATACATCATATCTTCCTCATCACAAAAAAAGTTATCTATCATATATCTAATTTTTAATACATTGAATATCCTCCAAAATATTTTCCTGATCAAAGAAAAAATTCAATACATTGAACAAAATGTCCAATAATAAATGAATATGCTTCAAAACTTGTTATATCTCTGTATAACTTGTCCATGAACCAAACTACACTATGTAGCATAATTGGTTATATAGCATGGAGGGAAGAAATTAATAGGATACAACAACATAATACCCAGTACAATCCCACGAATTGGGGTAAGAAATGAATAGGATACAATTGTTAAATTCAAGCTGATTAGTTAATTCCTCATTTAGACAATTATGCTCTCTTCAATCTCTCGAATAACCCAAGTAAATAAGAACAAAAAGAAATCCCAAGGGATTAAATATTTCTTTTGACATTATAAAGAATCTATACAGTGAATTGGATAGAAATTCTGCCAAAGCACTCTCTGAATAGGCCTTAGAGATAGTGACATTTATTTAGTGAAGGTAAAAGCACATATTATTGCAGGATTTAGATCAAGTTCTCATGAAATATTGGGCAAAAGAGAAAAATCATAAAAGTGCATAATCAAAATTACCTTAAACACTCTTGTTTTAAGTGTCTCTAGATGCACTCTGGAAACACCATTCACAGTGTGGCAACATGCGAGTGACAGGTTTGCCATCCGAATACTCTGTCCATATGGGGAGCAAAATAAAAATTGGCTATTGCAGGAAAACAAGGAACTGAAATTCAGGCATGTACTCAATTTTTCACCTAGTGAAAATGTCATAATGCAAATGCATCATGGATTGTCAGGCTAATGTGAACCATATAAAATCAAGCTGAAAGTAAGAAGTAACAAGCATGAACATCATAACCTTTTTTTTTCATCAAATAACCCTTTTTACTGTTCGGCCTCTCTTTCTCTCTCTCCCGTCTCCCACCTGCTCACCCTCTCTCCTCTTTGTTAAGTTTTATAAACATGAGTTATGTAACACAAGCATCACTGAGTTCAAAGCAAACTACTGATCCTAGTTCATGGATGTGGAAATTTGCAGTATTAGTATATCATTGATACATAATATGGGATTGCTGGCAGGTCGGAATGGAGCAACATTGTTGATGAGAATTCATATAGCCACCGCCAACTGATTGAGTAGTTGTGGTTGGTATAATTGTACATTATTGGGACATCTACATGTCACTACTACAGGTTGTCCGGTAGAAAAATTTGATTTATTCTTTATTCATTTTATATCTTAAATAGCAGGAAAACATCAAAATTTGATCAACCACTGAAAGCATTAATTAAAACAAAACCGGGATCAAAAGGTTGTCTTCTATACCTTCACAGCACCTTCCTCAATAATTGACATTCGGGAAAGTTTATCATAGTCCTGACCAAAACTCTTTTTTAACTCTTCCATGAGACGATGGTTTATCTCATAAATAATCTGCAACAAAAGGTGAACCATTCAATCAGACGAAGAGATTTTTTAACAAAATAACTTGAAGACAATCACTCCCAAATTGATAAACACATAAAACAAGCTAGCATTGGTGCAAAAAGGATGACACTCTTTACGGCTGAAAGAAAAACCAATTCAAGCACAGACTAAAAACTACTATGAGATAATATAAGATCTTCTGCAAGAAACAAACCTCTAAATGCCGAGGAAGAACATTACCCAAAAGATCCACGGGGATTTTCTCAAGCCCTTCAGGTTGTACTGCATGAATGGTGACTGAGAAAATCTTGCAAGCAATATCCCATGCTTTACTCCAATCCAAGTGCTCTTCATCAACAAGCATTCTCATTACCTCAGCAATGGAAATTGATGGATGTGTATCATTTATCTGAAGAGCAACCTGAAATGAAAAACTCAATAGAATAAATTAGCAAATGCAGCCATGAATAGTTGGCTGTAAAAGAAAAGGCTTACTTTTTCCTTGTCCTTTTCAGATTCTAATCTCCTGTAAGAATGTGAAAAATAATGACATTTTCAAAATACATTTAGTAGGAAAAGCTCAGATTAAGTGCACTGAACCAATGTAGAAATTCTTTTATGACATATCATAAGTAAGAATATCCGTATGATGGAATTATAAAGAATATGACCACCCGTACCTCCAAAAAGGCAGGTGTCTAGCATGATTCTTAGCATCTGCATCGCAAATGCCACTGGCTATCTTTTGCACTGTATAACTTTGTTTTGGATTAGAATGTGAAACATGAAACTATTTTAGGAAAGGTCACGGCGAGATGAGCCTTTTATCATTACAATAGGAGTCAAGTGGAAGTATCATGTCGTGATACTTGAGGCTTATACTTCATGCAATGCCCTTTCATCTTAAAACAACAACACCAAGTGAATTGACAAATTTTCTTAAGTCTATGCCTTCAAGCCAAAATTGTCACTACCGCAGTGAAGAAACAAGTATTTGTTTATCCATGATAAGCAAACTATAAGAGAATGGTTTTCGAGGCCTCCTTTAGCAAGGTCCACTGACCTGAGCCCATTGTTTTATGAATGACATGACTTTATATGCTTATAAGGAACTCTACACATTACAGGCCCCAAAAATTTCAGCTAAATACCTTCTCTGGAAACTCATCAAAGTTTCTATGTAGATCCTTAAACCTCCTTATTATGTCTTGTAGTGATGCTGAAACAAAGAAATACTGTTGCTTCAGCCGCAGTTCCTTACCCTGAAGAAAGAACATCAAAGAAAGTAAAGGAATATGTTTCTCAAAATGGTTGGAGAATACATAAGAAAAACCAAATAGAGAATACATTCACAAGCTTCAAGTTGAACCCAAAGGTATGACCTAGTGGTCAATGAGTGGGTCGAAAAACCATGAGGTTTCAGGTTAAAAAATACTTGGTGATTTCTTCTCATTTATTCAAGCCTGTGGATAGAATTATCCGGTACCCATGCTAGTACGAAATAATACGTATCCCATGGAACTAATCGAGGAGCCTTCTGCAAGCTGGCTCGGACACTACAATTATCAGAAAAAGAAGTTTCTCAAGCTTCAAGTTTCAGTATAAGCTCCCATGTGATGATTTGGAATTTGAAATTTGCAACTCATGTTTCAATTTCCATGTTCAACTTGCTTAATTTTGTTAAAATTTCGGCAACGTGGTTCTTTCACTCCATGCTAATTGTATTATAATGGCATCTTCTTCATTGTCATTTCATAGTGGTCTTACATCACTCGGCCTCATTGCTAGACATAAAATTTTGTAAGATGTTATTAGACAATACAACAAATATAAAGTGTGATATGTTATTGGAGCAATAGTAATTGGATTGTACTGAAAAGAATTTTAGCATACTAGTCACTCAAAGACAAACATATGGCTTTGCGAATTGCTAACATGATGTAGTCGTTGATTTATTATCAAGAGGTAAGGTTTTTTCCTAATTTTCCGAAATTATTAAAGATTGTCAAAATTATTTGAGGTAGATACTAAAGAAAATAAAAATTTATCATTTATGTCATTACCATATCATGCCCAAGAAATCAAATATACAAGGATGTATCAAGCACACTACATAAACCAAAAGAATTATATTTAGATATTCCAAAACATGGACTACATTTTATGAAAAATGTCAGTTTGTGCATGAGAATTTAAAGATCCACTAACTGAAATATATATTTAATATGCTGTAGGACCTAGCAAATAATAATAAAGATTGGGCACATTGTGAATGAATTATTTAATTTTTTAAATAAATTTCAGTAATTGAAATTACTATCTGGTTCTTATTACCCTACCGGTATTATTACTTTATTTGCTATTAGTGAAATCGTAGCATCATTTGTTGAATCTAAGGATAAGCCTTCTATACTATTTTTCTTGAGGTTTATTATATTTTTGTTTGAGTCAAAGCTGAATAAAGATGTCTATTGTTAGAATCTAAGGATAAGCCCTATAATATTATTTTTCTTGAGATTTATTATATTTTTGTTTGGGTCAAAGCTGAACAAAGAAGTCAAGTGGACAACAATAACTTAGACTCGAAAGAACTTAATAACATATCCGAAGATTAATGAAGTATGAATAGGTTATAATTTCCCTTGTTAGTTTTTGATATGTAAAGTGAAATTTTGTTTTATATTTGCAATTTTCTTAAACTATTTCCTTACATTGGGGGTAAGGAATGGGGATTACAAAGTGGAGAATCAAACATTCACCAACAAGGTGAAAGTTTTGGTAGTAAATCAACTGAGCTGCACTATTTTCTTAAACTAATAGTAATATATACGTATTTTTTCAAATTTTATTCTTGTTTCAGTTAAAAAACTACTAGTAAATTTAATATACAAAATACAATGTTCAGAAGAAACAAACCCTAAGATAACCCCAAAAAATCCAGGCCCCGGGCTAACCGGTTAGGTTCATGGGCCTGGACTGATTCCATCCCTCAAAAACTAACTGGACTGGCCAGCTCGGACCTGTTCAAGCTCGGCAGACTTCGAGTTAAGTAGCTGGTGCCGGTTCATGGCAGCATTTGTCAGTAGCCCTAATCATTTCAATTCAATGATGATCAATTGTTCATCTTCTTGAATATTGCAAAGCAATCCCAAACTAGTTCCCGAATCTATGGGATTCCATTAACTACGAAAACCGTTTCCTCCATCTTATTATATGTCCCCACAGTTCACAAGCCTCCAGATCCTCATGCTTACCACATTTCTTAGAGGTTATTAAGACTTTCTCCTACCTATACTTTTAATTCAAGAAAACTATTCCAGTGATAACAACTCTAAGAAACCAAAAGTATTGGTTTTTTTTTGGAAGATGGTAAGATTTAATCTATATATTCACAAGTATACTACAAACAAAAGTGTAGTATTTCTTTATCACTTATATTACTGTTAGTCAGCTCTTAAAACAACTCCTTCTTGAGTCTTCTGAAAACCTTTCCTTTGACATCGGTGGTGTTTGGTCCAGCTTCACCTCAACTAGAACAATCTTTTCCATCTTAAAATCATAGGGGACAAATTTAATTTACCCTTTCTAAATGTAACTATCTCTGGCCAAAGCATTTGAAGACTAAAGCAGTAATTTAGGATTATTTGGACGATGCAGTAGTGCTACTGGAGAGATTGGAAAAATGAATCTAGTCATAATTCAGGAATTTCACATTTTATTTTACCCATTCAATGACAGGAATTCAAAAAAATAAAGCACCAAAGCAATTCTAACTCAATCCAACATAGCATGGGCAGGTTCATAACCTAAAGGCTAGCCTCCCAAGGAACTAAAGGAAGTCTACATTTATCCACTTTCTCAAAAAATTATATAGAATGGATATACCTGGTAAGAACGGTCATCAGGGTACAACACATTACTTATAGTTTCAGCCTTCTGTCTGCTAACGATAGCATTAATATAGTCCCCAGTGGTATAAGACTCCTGCAAATGATGAAATGGAGACCATGTCGAGGTTAAGATGTAGACAGATGTCAAACAACATAATAAGATTTATTCTCAAAAAATTGAAAGGGTTCTGATCAGTGAAACGATAGGTAAGAAGTTCACATTTGACAAAGAAGAAAGTGATTGATTATGAAGTTCTATCCCTTTTTCATACAAACCTCCAGCCGACCCCTAGAAAAACATAAAACCACTCTGTAAATACAGAAGATAAGTCCCTCAAAAGTATATAGAGGCCTCCTCTGCAGCATCCCTGCTAGACATTGTCAGAAACAATTACTAGACAACATGGTGAAAAATTACCATATCATATTGATCACTTGGTTTAGCAGCCCACAGTCGAAGGTTGATGGCATTTCGGGTTCCATAACCAGGTATTGGATTATCATAAGCCACTGCTTCAACCTACAAGAGACAAAAGAAATTCTCAAGGAATAGTATTTCTCATGTGGCAATATGACATGACAATAAGTCTAAATTTCTCAACAAAAGAAAGGGTTACAAAATACAGAAGCACTTACTGATTCTCCAGGTATCCAAATTTTACATTTCTTTCCATTTAAAACTTCCTCTTTAAGAGTCCCATAGAACTTGCATAAAAAGCACATTGCCAGTCAGCAACAAGTAAAAGTTTCAATCAAAACGACTGAAGAAGATATATCAAAGACATTCCCACCCCACACCCCCAAATCCCCCACCTGACCAAGAGCTAAAACAAGAAAAAAAAAATGTTTTATGTAGGTAAATTACTGAAAGAGACAGAAAAGTAAATACTTCAAACCTTCACAGGATATGATACATGAACACGCTCTATCTCCCAGGGATTCCCAAAGTTCAACCAAAAATCAGGTTGTTCGTGTTGAAAACCATCCACTATGATCTGACGAAATAATCCATATTGATAGCGTAATCCATAACTGAAGATGAAGAGATGTAAAGGATCCCAACTAAATTGACCTTTTTCAAGAAAACTTCAAGATGATAAAGGACAAATCCTTGAAGAAAAGCTGATACCATTTGTTTCAGACCCTATAATTTCAATTTTAGATATGGAACTCCATAAAAGCAGCCCAATAAATTCTGAAGGGTCCTAAAAGATATTTTGGTTTTGGAACAATACAGAAACTCTTCTTATAAAAGGAAAAGAAAAAAAAAGAACTAAACAAACACTCTGATCTTAGCATCACAAGGGCGGCTATTATCTGGATATGAAAATGCAGCCATGAAACAGGATGTTGTTCGAGAAAGGCAGAGACCCATTTATTCTGACTGTTTCTATTGTTTAGTGTGCTTGGGAAAGCGAGGAGATTCAAAAGCCAAGGCCATAATAAAGCGAACAACATCAGAACTAAAGTGATGTTCAGACAACAAGAAAAAGAAGCCTAGACCATACCCCCAAGCTGGATAGTCCAATGTCGCTAGCGAATCCATTTGGCAAGCTGCAAGGCGAGCTAGGCCACCATTACCAAGGGCAGCATCTCCTTCCTTGAAACAAATGAACGTCAGAAACAAAATCATCAGAGAGAATTTATTTTTAGGGAACAACCAAATGTGAGTAAGATGAAATGGAGAAGAAGTTGATATCAATTGTAAATGCAAATTTCTTCAAGAAAATTAGGCTGATTACCAGAATAATTAACAGTGTCTATGGATGAAGGATCAACTGATATTCATTAATTGCACAAACCAAGGCCAGTCAATAAAGTTGTCCTATGAATTTGAAATTATTGTATTTTCAAATGCAAGCATTATCCTATCATGTCCTGTAAATGTTACTCAAAAGTTTTCTAGATAAACTTACAATTCAAAAAAGAAGTTCATATAATCCAAAGTAACCATTATACATACTCATTACTTATTAGTTTGTGACATGTTACAGGCACAAACAATTACTAGAGAATTAGAGACAACAGATCGAGATTTCTCCAACCTGCTCCGCCAAGACTTCAAAGTCAAATCCAAGCTGAGTCAAAGCATCAGCATATTGGTCCTGAATGCCAAGGTTTATGACACTGTTAGTTAGAGAACGACCTGACAGATCAAATAAAGGAAAAACTTAATTAGACAACAGTTTCCAAAAAGAAAACTGAGAAAAATATGAACAGGAAAGGCCTAGCTGTGCCCCAATTAGATGCAGCAAAAGAAAATGTCTTTATGAGCGTGTGAATGTTAAGTACCCATAAGAAATTCAAGTGAGAGGAAGTAAATTCGCTTAGGATCTTTCTTCTTAAAATACTGGTGAGTATCATGCCATCGCTCAATAAGCCGATCCCTGACACTATGCGCTAATGCCTGCATTGTCCATACTTCATCAGTAATAGCTACTGAGTAATATGAAATGGAGGGACATTCCTTTTGAAATTGGAGGAAGGGAATACCTGGTAAGCTTCAAAATCATCAAAATTGAATCTTGATCTAGCAACAGTAAATTCAACGTGATCAAGAATATCCTTCTGCAAACTAATTGAATCATTCTTCAAGAACCCATCCATCAACCCAAACATCTTCTCTGCTTTCGCCCTCCTGTCTCCAAATTCCAACTTCAACCCAGCTTTCCTCACAACCACCCCTCTCCCACTAACCGCTACCGACGGCGAAACTCCACCACCATCATCCCCGTCAATGGCTTCCAACAACGCCTTCTGAATCTTCTCCAAATGTTCCATTTTCTCAATCTTCTTACCGTTAGAATCATTGACGAAAAACTTCTTCACGAAAAACTCTCCTTCGAATTCAACTATGGCCTTCTCAATTCTGAGCCCGAGAATTTTGAACACCCGGGTGATGATTTGAAGAAGCCCAATTCGGTTCTTGGCCCGAATAACGAAAAGGGTGGTGTCTAAAGCGTCGTCGTTTTGGACATTGATGGTAGAGCTAGAGTTTGTTTCGGTGACGGCTTGGTTAGAAGTACTACTTGAGACTAGTTGTAAATGGCTGAAGCCATTGGAGGAGAGTGAAGTAGAAAAGGGGCGGTTGAGATTGAAGATTGAGGGGAATGGGATGTTGGCTGGAGGTGGTCGGACGGCCAGGAGAGGAACTGAAATGGCGACCATTGCTGAAAAGTTGAAGAAAGTTGGAGGACTACCGAAACTCAACTGAAGTTGTAGTAGTGAAGTACATCACGGGAAAAGGTTGACAACTTTCTACTGAATGGCTCTTACAGTTTGACTTGTGAAATTAGAAATCCGAATTATATTGTCAGGACATAATTTATTTTACTTATATTATTAAATTATGCACTAATCTTGTTTTTTTTTTTTTCTTTTCTTTTTTAGAACACTAAAAAGATTGGTAAATTTTATTTTGCTTTTTGTATGGAAATGAGCAGTAGTGATGTGATGCATGTTGAATTCACGTGATGTAAACACTTTCAAGAAGTAAAATGGCAATCAGTAACTATTTTCTTTATGTAAGAAACAATACATAATTTAATTAGCTCATGCCTAAGCTCAAAAAATAACTCCTGTTTAAATGAGTTTATAACTTATAATTTATAAGTTAAAAATTATAAATTTTAACTTATTATTTTTTATATATTTTTATTATTTTAACTTAAAAATATTTTTTTTTCTTATTCAAACTTTATATTTAAAAAATTTAACTATTTTAATTTAAAAATATTTAAAATAAGTCAATTCATACATGTTTTTAATTTGTTTCAGAATATACTGCAAGATTTTCTTTTTGAAAAGCACTTTTGTTAAATTAGATCTTTAGAAAAATATTTACTTTTGATAAGCAAATTGTATTTGTCTCATTTTTTTTAGACAAAATATTTTGAAGTGTCAAATTATGAAAAAGAATAAGTATAATGCATGTTTACTATTAATATTATTTTACAAAGAGGAATAATTTTAAATACCTATTATGAAATACTTTAATTAATTTTTATTTTATTTAATTAAAACTAATTTCTTTTAAAATTTTAATCAATATAATATACAGATAAATAAAAATAAATAAATACTGATAAAATATTAACATGATGATTTAGATATACTAAAAAATATCAAGAAAAATAAATTTAAAAATTATTCTACAAGTTAAATCACTATATATGAGTAATAAGGCCGCTTGAAGGGTAAAAGAAAAATAAATGTTTTTTCTTTGGACAAAAAATAAGTTATATTTATGGTATAAAAATAAAATATTAGAAATATAACTTAATAATTATAACAAGAATATAAAGTAACTGCAATTTTATTTTTATCATTAAATGTATGGTTGAGAATTCATTAAAAGAAAATGAGTTGCTATACATAATAATCGAACGGATTGTTTTAAAAATATTGATTAAAATTAGGTGCAAAGTTTAAAAAAACACCTTTTTTGTTTGTGAATATTTTGATGATTGAAATATATATATATTCACACACATTACACAGTGGCCTGGTTATATTTTATATTGTTTTGGTTGGACATTATGTCTTTTACTATTTTTTTAATTAGAGTATCTTAAAATTTCAATAGCGAAAATATTTTTCTTAAATGTCAAATAATTTTAGTTTTATATTAAATTTGACAATGAATGATGATTTTTTAGACGATTTCATAGTATATTTTGTAAAAAACAAATATCTAGTATTCTTTCTAACGAGATAATTATTTAAAAATTTCAATATATGAATTCTCCTCGCTATTAGACTAATATATCCAAATTATGTTTTGCTTGAAGAATTTTTTCGGTCAACTTTTATGCTAGTTTGGTTTATACATTTGTTAGTTCAAATATTCTTATGATTTAATTAAAAACGAGTATGTTGTTCAGTAGTTTAATCTAAATTTTTTAGCTGCATTCATTTGTCATTTTTTTATTTGTCTTTTGAAATTTGAACACCCTTAATAAAAATTTTAGCTACGCCACTATTTAATTTGACATATATTTGTAATACGATGCAATGCTCATTATGAAAAAACTTTAAAAGACACAATTTTCTTGTACAATTCATTTTCTATTTGATATCTTCAAGAGATTTTATTTGTTTGCGTAATTTTGATTATTTCAAATGTCTTTGATTGATTTTTTTTTTGGTCACGAATCTTTGAAAAATTAAGTTTCTTTTAAGAATATTTTCTTGTCAATAACTTAATTTCATTGTTATTAGATTTCTATAGTTTAATCAAATTTTTTGGATTATTGTCTTTTTCATAGCTTTTATGATTAATAAATTTTTATCCCTACTTTTTGTGGATATATATATATAATGTATACATAACAATGAAATATATACTACTCTTGTCATCCGCAATATATATTTAAATTTTGTATGCTAACACTTTTATATTGACTTATGTTATGAAATAATGAGACTAAGAACAAGAAAAATAAGGGAGAAAATGAGAGAAGTTCTTATTTATCTTAAGGGATGATTTATAATGAAAAGAACCCTTCTATTTATAGAGATAATTCCTCCTAACTTTCCTTCTATTTGATAGATAATGTGCCTCATTAAAACCTTACTAGAAAAAACCCAGTGAAGAAAAGGGAGTACACATATCCTGTAATACACATTGGTAGCTGCCTCGTTAAAAACCTTACAAGAAAAATTCAATGGGACAAAATCTTACAAGAAAGAACGAGTACAGTGCGCATTAACTCCCCCTGATGAGAATATCAACCCAAAAATTTGGATCTTCACATCTCAATCTTGTGCATCATTTTCTCAAAAATTGAAGTTGATAGAGATTTGGTGAATAAATCAGTCATACTGTCACTTGAACGAATCTGTTGCACGTTGACATCAACATTCTTATGGAGCTCGTGTGTGTACAAAAGTTTTGGAGAAATGTGCTTCATTCTATCTCCTTTTATGAATCCTTCATTTAGTTTTACTATGTATGTTGCATTATCTTCATATAAAATTAAATTACTTTCGTGCATTGCATAACCAACAATCCTTTGACAATATTGGTTAGAAATAATAAACTCATATTAGTATTTTTATTCACTCGTATCTCTACTAATAAAAGTGAAATTATATTTTTTCTGTACAGTATAAAAATTTTATTTTATGGATAGTAATTGCAAGATATATAAGTACACTAATTGTTCTAAAATACTGTACTTTCTAACCATTTTCATGAGATCGAAATTGATCTTTATTTATGTTAAGCGATCTCACAGCCATTGGGTATTCAATAGAGTTGTTTTAAACTTTTTAAATCCTTCAAGGATTTTCACATATCCTTCATTGTCTATCTGGACCTGAAATAATTTCATTATACGCATATCAAAATTTTCATGTATTGTCAAACTTATGAACAACCTCAAAATAATTGCATCCATACTGGAGGACCTCTGCATATAATTATCTCCGAATTTGCGAAAATTTTTATACCACAAGGCACAAGTCATACTATTTTACGATTTTATTTATTTCACCTTTGGCACAAAAAATCATTTATACCCTACCGACATTATAATTGAATTGCATATTTTTGTTTGGTAAATTATTTATTTGTCCATACTTTTTGACAGATTTGAATTGAAGATCCTCGTCAACATTTCTAATATTGAGCACGACATTATATCAAAGGCATCGTTGACGATCATTTTGATATCAATTCAATACAACATAACTTATCAAGACCTCTTCATTTTTCATCATTTCAGGTACCTGAATCTTTGCCAAGGTTTTATTAAGTATATGCCGTGGTGCTCCTTTTAAAGCACTTTCCTCATTATTCAAACCATTTTGATCATTTGCTTTTCTCCTTCTATCGTGGAGTTTTGATTTCTAGAATCGATTGATCTATCACGCTTAAAGCGTACTTGTCCTTCAAGGACTCTAATTTTCATTAGAGCATTTCTAGCTGAATTATAGGGTCAACAAATACATCTAGTAATTAATTTGTAATATTTTGCAAGTAAATTATCTCTTGAACTTTAAGTTCACATTTTCTTTTTTGAGGATCTAAATAATTTATCTCACACACAATTTCAGCTGCTAATCACTTCTCCCCTAATGTTAGGAACTCTAACATTTACCCCCAATCTCATTTGGGGACCCATCTTTGTGCGTTGTGGTGGAGCAATTAAATCATATACCGCACATTCAAACTTTTAGATGAAATTATTTGGTTCCTCACAGTAAATCAATTGTGATAAGGGAACCTTGTTGGCTTGATGCATTCAAGTGTTGTGTCACGCCCCGCCTTGGGGGGTATGACTGGCACCTGGTGCCCTACTAGGACCTGAACTGCTAGACTACTGGGCCTAAGCACATCTGGTGCCTGGATGGCTATAACTCAGATTCAGGAAAACAACGGGCTATATAACGGCTGTAAACACAGCCTCCGGCCGACTAGGCCTGTAGCCACCTGTACCTGTAGTAACAGCTAACCAGAACACACTCATAACAAGGAATCTATGCGGGCCGACAAGGCCACCATGCTGTCTAGTTCTCTGTAACTCAACAATAGCATGCTAAATAATTACGTGACCGGCAAGGTTACCACTACTGACTGGTTATGGCCACACACGGCCAACAGGAACTGAAATACTAACTAACTATAACAAACTGCACGGCCTCACACGACCGGCTCAACTGACCACAGGAAAATATATACAGACTGCAAGCCTCTAGGAATAACAATAGAAATGATCGGGACAGGGCCCCGACCTCCCGTACTGTACAACAAAAGAAAATGAAATACACCTCTGGAAATCAGACTCCGGATGACAGGAGCTGAATACTCAATAGCTGACTGGAATCACGAGGGATCGCCTCCTCGTCTATGAGTACCTGCAGGCAAGTAATGCAGCGCCCCACTGGGCGTTAGTACCACAGGTACTGAGCATGTAAAGCAACTGAAATACACAACTGAAATGAATAACAACAGTAACATGACACAAAAGCAGGAAGTAGCTGAGTCTATCTAGCTGAGAATAACTGGGGAGAGTTTAATTATTTTATATCTAAACTGAGCGTACCTGATGTTGTGTTGTCCTACTGTCTATCAGTATCTAATAGCACATATAGGTATACATATAAATACACACAATACCTGACCGAGCCCCATAAGCCGGAAGGTGCCAACCAACACACAATCTATTTACCCCTACCCGGGTCTAAACCAACCAAAAATAAGTCACTCCACTCATCTGATAACCGTGAGCTCCTCCTACCGGTCCCCTTGGGTACGTAGCTTAGGCCTTGGCCTCTGACAATAAACTGTGTCTGAGTCCGAAGACTCCTGCCTCTGGGCGCAAGTGCACACGGGGTGTGTAATTAAAACTGCCCCTGGGTGCAAGCACGCAACAGGGTAATTTTATAAAAATCTGTATCTGAAACTGCCCCCGGCCACAAGCGCACGCAGAGTAATCTGCCCCTGTAAACAGGGTAATCTGGCTCTGCACAAAGTAAACTGAACTGCCCCTACAAGCAGGGTAATCTGGATCGTATTATCATGGTGGTCGGCCATCATCGTCCTCTAGGCGGACGGCATCGCCCAGCTGGTGGCGGTATCTGAATCTGGTATCGACACAGCTATAACCTAGGGGCGGTGGGGATGCAACGGGACACCCACATGCCATAGCAAGTCTCAACAAACAAATAGCACATATAAATAGCAAGCATGTATAACTGAAAAGACTATTTGAAAGCTGATTTCTTATTTTGATCTGTTTCTGTACTAAACTGACTCTGTAACCTCTGTTTAACTATATGGCTAAGCTGTAGCCAAGATACTGTCTGTCTGAATGGCTAATCTGTAGCCATAACTGTCTGTCTATCTGATCTTTCTTTATTGACTTTTATTATGAAAATCTGTTTCTTTTATTCTACTACATGTTTGCTAATCACGTAATAGGCTATACTGAATCTGAAATACTAACTTGCCCTCGGGCGTATACTTTTCTAACTTTCAGACTGAATACGATATAACAACGCAAACTAGGTTTACTGAACTTTGCACAATACTTAACATTCAACTCCGGGAATTCTACTACGGAGTTTATTGTACTATACAAGGCTAAAGCTACTAACTTGCCGAAGGAACTAGCTTTACATACCTTAACCTCGAGTTATCCGTCTATCAGACCAGGCTCGTTCAATACTCCAGCTATTTCTCCCAACTGCATTCATGTATACGCTAATTAATACTAAATATAGCTTTATTCTAAAGAACGATGTCACTTTTGATATAATTGTAGCCTAAACTTAGGCTTATCGAAAGACGGTCGAAAACTCGCTATTTTTTAGAAGTCCAGAAGGGAGAAGTATTCACTTCACAGCTAGGAGCACATAGACACTAGTTTGGAGCAATTCCATTTACCTTAGCCCGGTAGCACGACGATTCGTCGGTCGTATTTCGCGAAACAAAATCCGTAGGAATGCTCTCTGCTGCTAAATACCTCGGTACCTGAGATTAATTCGAGTTTGGACCGCGTTTGACAGCGTAATCGGAAGGAAATTATCAAATAATCCTCGTTCCTCTTTCTCTCTGCTTACCCTCTGTTTTTCACTGGAAATTATAAGAAACTTTAATGAAAAATCGAAGTTGGAGGCTTTATATAATTGGGACTTATAAGTCGCATTCAGGGAATGCGATTTATAAGTCGCATTCCTGGAATGCGATTTATATGTCGCATTTTGCCTTGCGACGCGCCGACTTGGCGCTTGTCCGATCTTTCCCCGGGCCTTTTTCTAGCATGTATGGTTTTCAAATACTCTTAACCAACACGCGAATAGGCCATCTATATGCCGGGAATTCACGAGGTGTAACATGTTGCTACATGTTAAATATACTTATCTCATGCCAAATTTTATTTGGTGGTTTTATTCTCATAATCAATGGTTTTGCTATAATTGAAGGCATACAATTTCTACTAGCTAAACCAACTTAATTAGATATGAACCAACATTATTAATATGATTTTATAATTTGAAACTATGCTCTTAATTTGTCAATTCAAGCAAACAACCTTGCATCAATTAGTAAGTTGTTATGAAGGCACATGTGACTATACCGTAGATGCATTTATTAAAATTATATAATAGCAAACAGTTCACATGACAGGTGAACGGGTCCATGTTCACCTTTTCATAAGTTTTAAAATTTCAGGAAATAAAATCTCAATCTTAGCTGATATAATGGTCATTCTATCACGAGAATAAGCAACACAAGAGAATTTTTAAAGAATCTTTTATTTCTTCAACATATAATCACATGAATTCTCAATTATTTTTGCATCACATTTGTGCCAATTTTCTTTATTTCAGTAAACTTTTAGTTTACTTTCGCCTGTGATTTCTTCGTTATACCATATTTATGTACTACAAACAAAAGGAAATGACAGGTAATCTTTTACATAAATATTTATAACCCGTTTTAATTGTATGAATATGAAGATATTAGATCTTCCCATAATTTATAGTCTCAATTTTTTTCAATGTCTTTGAAACTTATAAGTTTCCTTTTGAGACTTACTATAATACCAATATTATGAATAATTTCACTCCTCCGAGTAGTAACACATTAGCTCTTCTGGAGCTCGCAATTAATTTTGTATACTACTACATATTCCATCATATCAACATCGCTAATAGTCTCTCCACATAGTTTCAACAGAGAAATAATTTCGAACATTATATAGTTATACTATGAACAAACTTATAGTCTTGAAACCTCATATGCATCCAATCTTATTGTGCCTATGGATAGATGACCATCTTCAGGTGGTCATACCTTTCTTTCAGGGTATTCCATAAAACAAGTGGATCATTAATTATGAGATATTCAATTTTCAGAATTTCGCCAAGATGATGACGCAAGAATATTATAGCCTTAGCACGATCTTGGTTTGATGCTTTATTTTTATTTTTAATGGCGTCTCCAGGACCTATTGCATTCAACTAAATTTCAGCATCCCAACACCCATGAGAGGTAGTTCTTGCCCGAACTTTGAAGGGCAACAAACTCAAGTTTCGTAAGATTAGTCATACTAAAAGGAACAGAGAAAAAAATATAATACTTTAGCCTTCAAATTTTGAGACGATAGAGTCGTAGAGAAATAATATCACCAAAGGAATATCATTCATGTGATTAAGTGATACATCTTTTGAAAAGAAATTTTGATTTTTTTTACCTCATATCTTTTCAAAATGAGTGTTAAAAAATTATAACTAATTGTGTTATGGTTCATGGCAGTGCATAATCTTATGGCTTAGTACATATGATTACTTTTGAATAAGAAAAATAAAAGTATACCAGATTTTGATAATCAACCGGATTACTGTTATAACCTGTTAAGCTACAACACAGTTGTACATGTGACGATTACGTACCTTACTTTTTCTCAGATAGAAAAAAATTGAAACTCAACTTGAAAAGGATTAGAGCTTCATGTTGATAACGTGTTATGAAATAATAAGACTAAGAACAAGAAGAATAAGGGAGAGAAAGAGAGAAGTTCGTATTTATCTTGAGGTATGATTTATAATGAAAAGAACCTGTTCATTTATAGGGATAATTCCTCCTAATTTTTCTTCAAACGATAGGCATTCATTATAATACAAATATACACATTCACTATAATACAAATAACTTTATAAACATTCACTATAATACAAATACATTTATAACAGCTTGCTCTTTCTGATCAGTTCTTTTTCATTTTTTGTCTTTCTCGTTAATTTTCTTCACTTGGTATTTTTTATTAATTCAAATTGACTCTTTTTAGTTTTAATTAATTCTTAACTTTTTTAAATAATAAAAATAAGTTGTGTTTAACGATATAGAAATAAGGTTTGTTGAACCATATGAAAAGCATAACTAATATGAAATATCACTTACTAGAATTTATTTACTTTCACTGAAAAACTTTTTTTTATTATTATTATCAAAAATATTTTCTGGGCGAACAAACCCCAAATGTCAAATTTATTGGGATCAGATAAAAATGATATTTTTCTAGTTTTCAGGAATTTTGCGTAGAATTTCTATTGTACATGCCAGTTAGCCGTTTGTTCCATGGAAATGTCTCGAATTTATTATTGTAAGAACCGTTAAAACGCTTTATGGAAATAGCGAATTTGTTTCCACGTCAAAATAACAGTGGCAGGGCAATAATACTCAACTGAAATCTGGAAAGTTCTACATTCTTCCCCCTTCTACTACCTCTGTTTTCCAGACCCATCTCTTTCCTTCTCTTAAAAAACACTACCCACAAGCAAATTCCAAACACAATCTTCAATCATTCTATTTACACAACACAACATATCCTCTGCATAAATTAGACTTGTTTTATCTTTCTGTCTTATCAAATTTAAGCTCAAGAACTGGTGAACAAGCTAAGTTAAGAGATGGGTGCAGATTACTATAAGATATTGCAGGTTGATAAGAATGCTAAAGATGATGATTTGAAGAAAGCTTATCGGAAGTTGGCTATGAAATGGCACCCTGATAAGAACCCCAATAACAAGAAAGAAGCTGAGGCCAAATTCAAACAGATCTCTGAAGCCTATGAGGTATTTAATACACAATTCTTGTTTCTCTCTTTCTTTATTCTGATTATTGAATAAAGCTACTAAATTTATCGTTCTTCTATTAACTACTGCTAGTTTTCTTCATTTGTTATGCTCTTCTTTCTTCTTTTTTTTACCCATACTTAGAATTAGGTCTCAATTACCTTTCCACGATTGTATTTTTATTTTTGGACTTGTGATTGTGTGTTAACTTGAAATTGTGATGCAGGTTTTGAGTGATCCACAGAAGAGGGCGGTTTATGATCAGTATGGGGAAGAAGGCCTTAAAGGTCAAGTGCCACCACCAGATGCTGCTGGTGGACCTGGTGGGGCTACATTTTTCCAGACAGGGGAAGGGCCAAACGTATTTAGATTCAATCCAAGAAATGCCAATGATATCTTTGCAGAATTTTTCGGGTTTTCAAGCCCCTTTGGTGGGGGTATGGGAGGTGGTGGGGGTGGGATGAGAGGTACAAGGTTTTCTAGTTCAATGTTTGGGGATGATATCTTCAGTTCATTTGGAGAAGGCAGACCAATGAGTTCAGGCCCACGGAAGGCGCCACCAATCGAGCGAACATTGCCTTGTAGTCTAGAAGAACTTTATAAGGGGACAACCAAGAAGATGAAAATCTCTAGAGAGATAGCTGATGCAAGTGGGTAAGTAAACTAATCAGATTTTTCAGATATGATATGCTTTTTTCTGATTGTTTGGCTTATAGTTATGTAGTCATGTTTATACTTTCTTTTAGTTCAATAGTTATGATCCCTGCCTGGTCAACTTGTGAATTAGTATCTTCTGAATATCATTGCACTTCCATGAATGGGTCCTTTACTTGTTAGCAGTCGAATAACTGTTCACTGTGCAGACCAACCTGATTGCCACCTAGTGTCCTTTGGGATGTTTGAAACTTGCATCTGCTGCATAATTTTTGTTGTGTTCTTTAAGTATTTGTGATTACTTTGTGACTAAGACGAATGCGATCATAGACATTGGGTGAAGTTTTTACTTCCAAATTATGCTTCAGTGTCAATAGTATGGGTATTACAAAGGAATGAGTATGATAGGAGGATTAATATCTTAAATGTATGATCTGACTTTGCTGAATATGCATGTGTTTCACAGAGCGGAATTGGGCTTGTGGCTATAATTCTCAGTTATTCACTGCTGTAGAAAAGTACAAAAGAACAAAGTAAATGTCCAGCTCTCTTAATCTGATCAAGTTACATAAAGTTGCTACTATTTCTGTTGAAACTTGATCATAATTACCTTTTATCTGGTTCTTCTGTGTATGATTCAAATCATATTCTGTTGTCACTGCAGATCATGATGTGCTGAGTGTGACCTTCATGGCATCTTAGTACATTTTAAAGCCAATGTTGTTGGGTTATGTATGCTCATGTTGCTTTTGATTTGCATTCTCTATGTATTTATCTTGAATGCACTGATAGTGTAAAAAAGTAAATGAATTCTTACACCATCAGTGCTAACCTCTGTGCTGTAGAAGATTATCCGCCTTATCTTTCAGGTCACTGGATCCGCTTCCACAGATAAAGTAAAGATGACCTGACATTGTGAAATCAGCATATAGAAGTTAAATCCATTAATTGATATGCTGACAATTAGTTTTTGTGTACAGAAAGACTTTACCAGTAGAAGAAATTCTAACCATCGACATCAAACCGGGCTGGAAAAAGGGAACCAAGATCACATTCCCAGAGAAAGGAAACGAAGAGCCCAATGTCGTTCCTGCAGATCTCGTGTTCATAATTGATGAGAAACCACACAGTGTGTTCACAAGGGACGGAAATGACCTTGTGATCCATCAGAGAATCTCACTTGCTGAAGCATTAACAGGCTACACGGTCCATCTAACGACGCTTGATGGAAGAAAACTGACAATTCCCATCAACAATGTAATACATCCAAACTATGAAGAGGTTGTGCCAAGGGAAGGAATGCCTATACCCAAAGAGCCTTCAAAGAGAGGGAATTTGAGGATTAAGTTCAATATCAAGTTCCCTACAAGGTTAACAGCAGAACAGAAGACTGGAATTAAGAAGTTACTTGCTTCTTAGGACACAAGCACCCAGAGTTCGTGTCATAGTATGCTTTTTGCTTGTCCTTTTGTCCTTCTCTTCTTTTTTTTTTTTGGGTACTGCTTTTCCTCTACATTGGGATAATTGGTTTCCTAGTAGTCTCTGTATTTAGCTACATACTGCGAGTGTAAGACAATAAATTGAATAATGTCCATCCCATCGACGTATTTTTCCATGTAAAGATACAAATTTATATCTTCTGAACCAAACACACTAACTTCTACGAATGATTTAGTTTCAAAACTTTAACCCAAACACAGTTGTCTATTTGTAAAATCTACTTAAAGTTTTTCAACGTTTAGATACTTATCGGCTACTGTTAGAGGGAAGTCATTACTTAACACAGTATTGAGTTTTTGTAATATAAAAAGATAAGATCCCAATGAAGCAAAAAGATATTGGCTAACAATCTATCATTACAGCTAAGAGGAGGTTCATACAAAGTCTGAAAGACAATGGAGTAAAAGATGAGTCACTAATCATTAATATTGAAGTTAAAATGATGAGAAATGTGCAACTGCGAAATTTGACAATAGCTGTTTTTGATAACCAACAGCCCCATATTACACGATTGCACCGACGGTATGGAACTCGGACTAACCAATTTTATACTATTCTGACATCTGCTATGATGATAAAATGTATAACAAAAATCTGCTCCTTTTAACACTATACAGAGAGACAAGCCAGCTCTCGGGCTTCATCTTAAAAGAATACCAAAGTTTCTCCAACAAAAAAGAATATTGCAGTCACACCAGACCTTTGAGCTCCGGCGATCAACCATCAGAGCTATATTGCGGTTGTCAAGCCCCCTGAAAATCTTGCCAACCTCAATCACTATAATCTTCAGAGTCTGAAGACTCTTGATCCTCGTTGGCATCCCCATCCCTATCTGAGTCGTCATCATCCATGTTAACGTATCTTTCCAGATTTTGACCATGACTTCTGTATATGTTATCATTGCCATTATCAGGGTCATCACCGTCATCATCGTCGTCGTCATCATTGTCATCTTCAATGCCATCACCGACAGAAACAACCTGATCCTCATCTGACATTTCCATTAAATCACTCCTGTTAAACTCATATGTATTTTCCGGAGCACTATCATCAGATTCAGCAGCTTCCATACTATTACTATTATCATTTGGGGCTTCTATTCCTTCCATATTCATGTCAAACTCTTCTCTCGCATGCTTTCTAGGTGAGACTACAAGACTGGGTCGGCTGCTTCTGCCACCCAAGAAATCAGGTTGAATCTCTTCAACAACTTTCTTCTCTATTCTCCTCTTCCTGACAGTCCGGCGACCTCGTACATGTCTCTGCCCATGCGTTTCTCCCTGCTTAATAAGAACTTGAGTTAACGTTTCACTAGGCCTCACAACAGCTCTGCCAGATTCTGGTGGTTTGCTAGCAGTTCCTTTCTGCAGCCTTCCACGCGGACGACCGCCTCCTCGCCCACGAACAACTTGTCTACTTCTTGAGCTGCTAGGCAAATGGCTGAGATAATCCCAGTTTTCCTCTCTCAATGGTCCATCATGATCCACTTCTGTAGGTTCTACCTTCTGCAGATCTTTCAAAGAATCATACCCCCAAGATGACTTCTGTGTGCAAGAAAAAGTATGTCATCAAGATGTGATTCAGAAGAAGCGCATCATTAGCCAAAAATATGACATTTATTTTATTGACAAGTATTATCTGCAGTCCTAGAGGTGATTAGCCAGTGAATGATCAATGTCAGGAATATATACAAGTCGACAAATTTTCTTTCACCAAATAAATCCACAAAGACGGTACCATGCAGTGCAAATAAACATGGATAAACAGTAAAACTAAATGTAATTAATAACACCCAATTACTTGAATTAAAAGGGAAGACAACTCAACTGGAAGGCAATCTACTTTATTTTTTAACTCAGCCTCAGTTTTCTGCTGAGGATCATAGGATATCGAGGCATCAAGCTCCAAAAGTCTGAGAGCCACTGCAGCGGTGGTCTGAGGTATCCATGGGAGTTGTGGTACAGATTCAGGGTAAGTAAATTCGCAAGCAGCATTTCTTGATAAAGCGCATAGACCCATCAATTCTTCTGCGGTCTCATATTCAGCAGACAAGTAATTTCGCTTGATAAAGCCTTCTAACTGAGTCAGAATCTGCAAAAAATACCACAATCAAGAACAATTTCTTTTGCAGCTTCTGAATTTGGAGGGGGCATATATGACAGGTTTAGCAACAGCTAGCAAATCAGCTAAACTATACGAATTTGCCATGCTTTCTGGCATAGAACAGTATTTAGATGATCCCAGCACCATTAACACAAATAACTGGTTTGAGGAAGTAGGAACAATCATGCAGGAGTAAAACCTATTGCCAGATGAGGCATAACCTTTGCTTTTCTATTCTACTCTTTGCCTCTCTTTTTTAAAACGAGTATAAGAAAGAGAACTCACTGGGGAAGAAATATTGCCAGTTCCTTATCATACATAATAGTAATATATTTTATTTCACTTAACACCGTAAAATAAATTGTGCTTGACAAACACTTCAATCCCTTAAGCCTAAATCAGACTGACTCGTGAAATGAAATTGACAGAAATATAATTATTGTCCAAATATCAATGATTAATGACGGGGCACGGATGAGGCCCAAAGCATTTTCCATAGTAAACTCGTACATGGATTCCTTAAACTTGTTTTTAGTAGTCAAGAGAAAAGAATCTACGACCTCTATGGAAATTCAAAAATTTAGGAACTACATAAAAAGAACTACAAATCATATTTGTTTATAATTAAGCAAATCTAAAGAACATTTAAGAAACTTGTAAGTAAATATAAATTTCCCGAACAATAATGCCATATAAATTGAGTCAAAAGGAGTGAGACAAACCTGGAGAAGATCCTCTGCAGACGACGAACTTTGCAGCTTCATGCCCCAATTCTTCCTACAGTCTTCTGTCCAAGATGATTGAAGTGCCTCATATGGCACATAAACCTGTGAATTCCAGAGCAAAAAGTTAATACTAAACATCACACTAAAAGAAACTAAAAGCTGTCGACTGGTTGTGCCTCGTATGTACTTGATGTTCATGTCTGTCCAGACATAAGAAAGACACTTACACAAGGAGAGAAGTGAAGGAGGGCAGCCTAACAGCAAACCAGATTCATGGAGATATATATCAAAGAATCTCACCTCAAGGAAACTTAATACAACCTTCATCAATCTGACTCTTAGAGGACAAGCATTTGAAACCATCAAATTATTGTAATCAATTTTCAGATTGTCTATAGAATCCATTGCCTGCTCAAAGAACTCCGCAGTCATGTCAACTTCGCAACTCATCTTGTTGCAAGAAGGGCAAATGCCCTCTTTTGAAAGATAAGAGTCTAAACAGTGACCACAAATGCCCAAAAGCGGCAAGCTCCTTTTATTCCCATATCGGAAGGCACGTAAGATTGATGAGCTGAGACATTCTCTCCACATCCAGATCTGAAAACCTTGGTATCTCTTGAAGGCATTCTTTTTCTCTTCCTCATTCCTCCCGAGCTCAATTTTAAAAGACGAAGATGTTTCCCAGCTATCAGAACTCACGCCATATATGGTACTGCTAGGACTGTCTGCACTTGCTCCAGAGGCTGGGCTTGAACTAGCTGCTGAAGATTCATTTCTACATTTGTTTCCATGTTGATCTATGATATCACCATAAGACATGTTTTGCCGTGCACGTTCCTTGAAAGGACGCTCAATCTTTTGTAACATAATATGCAAATGTGATTCCCTGACCCCTCGAGTATCCAAAGAAGCCAAAAGACAATCAAATGCCTGCAGGTAAAATAAAGGATTAGTAGATAACAGGTGATAGCTAGGCCTGGTATATTCAGGACAGACAAGACCTTGTTAAGATCTATATAACTACATATAGGGTGTTTCCCAGTAATTTTCCTTGGTCCAGAAAACCAACAATGTCCGCAACAATTGTTGAGTAATACCAGACATGTAATTTTTTCTAAACTACGGATTCATCTGGTTTTTCATTTCTTAAATGAGTCATCTCATTGTTCATTGTTATCTCTTCTTCAGTCATAACTTGCCATTTTAGACCTAAATATAGAAAAACCTCTTCGCAGAAATGCAAGGTAAGGCTGCTTACAATAAAGTGATCTTGGTCAGGGCCATCCTTCGACCCATGCACAGCGGGAGCTTAGTGCACTGGGCTGGCCTCTTTTTTTAACCAAAATAGTGCAAATGGCCTCCCTTGGGTAAAACATATATTCATAAGCCTACTAAACCTACTTCAAAGATTTACTCACAGCAAAGTGCATTCTGAAAAAGAATGGAAGGAGCATACCTCTTCAGTGTCAATAAGTCTCCAGCAGCCATGAGGTGATTCAACAAATATCCTGCCAGAGCCAGGATCCTGGCTAGAACCAGAGGCAACAAATAGCCAGTAGCGATTACGTCTACGGTCTTGACCTAAAGGCAAGGACCTGTACACATACATCTCTTCTGCTTTGTGGCCAATGAAAGACTTTAACTGCATGCGTGACCTTTCTGCGGTATTTCCACTTGGTACAGCAAATTGACCCACGAAGGTTTCTTGTGCGGCTGAACTTTTTTCAGCAGCAAAGCTTTCAAAGTGGTTCTGAGCATTGCCTATGATAACAGCAGATTCATCCTTAACCAGCGTGGTTGGTGATGTCCCTTGATTTTTATTGTTTGGAAATCCCAAAGGACTTTGGCTACCCTCAACCACAGCATTGAAGGAACTATCATTAAATTTATTGATTGTCTCCTCCTTTAATCGTCTTTTATCCAATTGGGATTCAGCCCACATCTGTTTTTTCAAAGCATTTGCTGCATCCAGACGATCCTGAAAAACCATCTTTGTTAGATAGCTGAAAGAGACAGCAATGGACTAAAGGTCAATAATGATAAATTTACCAGATTTATTACCTCAAGAATTGTACGGATAGAATTCCCTTCATTTGCAATGCCAATCAAGGAAACAAGAGCACTTAGACGCTCCTCAACACATAGGTCAGAGTATTCACCTTCAGTGAGTCCTTGAACCCATGGCTCACCTGCTTTGCTCTCATCAACTTCCGAGCGTTCTTGGCTAGGGTTACTTCCCTCAATACCTACAAGAGAGCATCAATAGATACTGAAAATAGTGTTTTCAAACAACTACTACTACACTGTGCTTTCACATTAAGAAGATAAAGCCAAATAAAGCATAAAAATACATCAGTAGTTAAAAACATGTCCTTACCTACAACATCAACTCCAATTTGTTGTGCAACCACATCAGAGGCCTTAGTTTTTCCATTCACCAAGCAGGTGTCAAGGACGCTGAATTGCTCGCCATTTTTGTTTACACCATATGGAGCACCCAAGTCATCGACTTCTGGACCTTCAGCAACATCACCTTCACCTTCAGAATCATCATCTCTCTCTTCATCTTCAGCATTTTGTCCAGAGAGAAATCCATTAGCATATCTTTGTATTTTCTCCTTGGCTGCTGAAATAATTGCATCAGCATCAGCAGGATCCTTCCTGAAAGCAAGTCGGACATTGTATGTTGAAGGAGCAATTCTCTCAAAAAGTATTGGATCCCTTGACAAAGCAACAGATATAGAGGCTTCTGGAGTCTTGCTTGTTGAAAGATCACGTAATCCAGATTTCTGGAGAATAAAGCATAAAGAAGAAATTAACAAGAAAAATCTTCAAACACATCAAAACAGACTAACATGAGAGACAGCGACAATGTGCGTCAAGAGAACAGTTACTTGAATCCTTTCTGCAATATCTAGAACATTCAAGCCCTTGTCTCCCTCGAGAGCAAGAATATGGTAAGCAGCAAACTTCACAGTCCCTGGTGTCAACCGATGCCTGGATTTGCGCTGCGACATAAATCCTTTTTCTTGCATAATTGCAACAGCATTTTCAGCTGCCGAACCACTTCGCAGAGTGGATACAATGTCTTCGCAACCTTTAGTCTGCATAGAAGGGAAACATCACCATAATTAGACATAGTGCACCATCTATTTGACATAGAATGTCAAGAAGGATACAAGTTAGCATTCTAGGATAAGAGGGAGTGCTCTGATGATCATCTTAGAAAGCCTCAATTCCAAGCAACTTAGGGTCGACTATGTGAATCCACTCTGACTAAGTTCCATTTAAAAACTACAGCACATAGGTCCAAAAGGTAAAGCTTCTAATCCATGCAGGAACTATACAATATCAGCTAATTGAGATAATTGGGAGAGCAATGACTTGGGATGATGGATTAAAAGGTGGAATAATTTATAACTAGGAAGCTAGTTTCAGTGATAACCCATCAGTAGCAGATTGACTTTCCCACTGTCATCCAATTTGTACCAGCATCACTTATTATCAGCACACCAATTAGCAGAGCTGCACAGTCACATTTATACCAACATTTTCTTTTTGTAACAGTGATGCCTGGGTCATCTTACACTTGCCTCGACTATTCAACCAGGAACCTCCTACCTCCCCCTAACACCAGGTACATCTGCTAACCCACAATAACATACCTAGTGTAGTCCCACAAAGTGGGGTCTGGGGAGGGTAGAGTGTACGCAGACCTATCCCTACCTCAAAGGTAGAGAGGCTGCTTATGATAGGTACCTCTGCTCACCTAACCTTAGACAAATGGGAAGAGATCACCTAATGTTGGCTCTCCTGGAATTTAACCTTGGTCTCCCCTAGTTTTCACCCACTTTATTTACCGCTGGGTCACACCCTTTGTTGAAACACATACACCAACATAACATGCATCTACATGAAAGAAACAATGGTTAGATAACACAATTGGAAGAAGAAACAGTCTGAATCCTAGTGGTTCAAGACCTGAGTCTTGACGAAAAAATATTGCTATAGCAACTGAAGCAGCTATGATCAAAATTAGGCAGAGTAGCTAATGGACCATGAACTTGGGCTGATAGTAACCAATTTCAAAAAAAAATTATACCAAAGCGTCTGGTAAAGCCATATATGTAGCACCACCACCAGAATGGAACATAAGATAATGACTTTAGACAACAGAAAAACAGCTGGAAGAAGGCATATATCCAAATTGCAACTACTGTCAGTCTTATGGCTATAGCAGAGAGCAATTACAAAAACCAGCTCAAACACAGTTAAGAGTGGTCCCTTTAGCATAATCACCGATTGTTACTTAAATTTCTAGTAGAGTTAAATTTGGAAGCATAAAAGAAAAAAGAACTAAATGAGTTTTTGCATTATACATATCCATAAACTTTGACTAACTTCAAAATACCCAATTATTAAGAAGTTCACTACATCTCCATCTGCAGCAAGCCAACATCATAATATCCCATCACTTCGATTACTACCAAATATTAGATCTTAAGCCACAGGAAAAGATAGAAGCCACGATATATAGCTAAGATGAAAATGAAGACAGAAAATGTAGCACCTCATCAGAATCATTCAAACAAGTATGTTCTCTCTTTTTCTTCAATGGAGGTCCAAATCCAGCAGAGAGTGCAAATTGGCGCAGTACTTCAGACCATGTCAAAGGATTTAAGTGCTTCTGCCAATTGCGTATGTCAAAACCCCAAAGATATGCCTGTCAATGAAGTCCACAAACTGGTAAGCTTTAATCATCCCACAAGAGAGTGTCTTAGGGCCTAAAGAGGAAGTATGAACAGCATTGATTACCCCTTCAACTATTTGAGGATGTCCGCCTTCAGGATTGACAGCACTATACTGATTTGTCCCAGGCCCACCAGAAGGAGTTCGAGCAACATCTTCAATATCTTTTATAATCAGTTTCAGAAGAGCAATATGAATCTCAGCCAGCAATCTGGAATCCTGAAAATGAAAAGCAATTAAACTATGGGAATCAGATCCCCGTCCAGTATTTCTAAAACGATAGGAGAACTTGATAGCCCAAATGACTATGCAGAAAAAGTAACTCAGACCGTGAGTTCACAATTAACTTTAGCCAAATATACTCACATAATCATGGAAAGCTTGAAGAAATTCATCAAGAGTGAAAGGCCAAAGCCCCAGAATATCAGCAAAATTTAAGCAGAATCTCCAAGCCTGTAAAAATCAAAAAGTTTGATGTTTAGTTCAAAGGCACCAAAGAGACCTGACTCGACACCAAGAGCAAAATCACTATAGAATCATACAAAACTTGGTTTAGAACGCAAATATGTAGCTTTCCCTTGTTTTATTATCCTTCGTGAGTTTAGTGACTACTATTTTAGTTTTCACCAATTACCATCCATCCAAGTAAAGCTGACCTATTTTCCACTTAGGTCTGCAAATAAAATATTGACCTGTTTCTTTAAATCGTAAATTTCACTCCCTCCAAAAATTCAAACTAATATAAACCAAATAGTAATCAACACCATTTAAAACTTAATGTATAACATCCTTTAAGTATTAACATCTTCTCCACCACTCAATCTAATAATCAAATGAAATTTTTTTAATACACAGGTCAAAGTCATTTCGATGAGAAAGGGTACACTACCAGTTTGCTTGTAACATTTCAAAAGACCCTTAATATTGATGTTTAATTAAGATAATCTTTAAATTATTTTTTTTAAAAAAGAAAAAGGATAAACTTGAAACTTGCGAAAGAAAACAATTCCTATGCTAAACTGACTAAAACAGTGTCTTTTGACTCTATATAACCCAGAAGGAAAAAGAAGCCTCTGCCCCATTCTTTGCCTATTCCAATCTGAGATATAAATAGGCTTGTAATGATAAGTGGTTTAAAATCCTTTCGTCAAAGGATGATGAAGTACAAATAAACAAATAGGAGTAGATATGTGGCTTAGATAATCATCAAAACATGTGCGAAATTGGAGCACTAGGCAGTGGATTTCTCCACATGATTCAGGTCGCTGGAAACATATTTCAAAACTTTGGGGTGAATTCAAGCTCAAGTCATCCCTCAAGCTAGGGAATGGGGCTCATATTTCTTTCTGGAAAGATAATTGGCTATGGACAGGGACTCTGAAAGATGGATTTCCAGCTGTATTCTCAATTGCTAGTAATCAAGAAGACATTATTGGCAAGTCCACAGTTCAGAAGGAACATCCAGGACTCGGAATTGAGTGATGTGTTGGGTTTACTTACTAAATTATCAGGTGTTAAATGTCAACTCCCAGGTGCAGGACAAGTTGGAGTGGGGGGAATCAAAAGATAGATCCTATACTATCAAAAGAGGGTATGACAATCTATGTTCCAACAAGGAATTGATTGACATAAGGCACTGGAAGCTTATATAGAAAACCAAACTACCCACAAAAGTAATTGGTTTATCTGGACAACCTTATGTGAAGCATGTCTTAGTCAAGACAACCTTAACAGAAGAAGAATTCAAATGATGAATAGGTGTTATATGTCATAGGTGTTTTGATGGGATTTCAACTCCTAACCACACTCTTAAAGGATGTTGTTTAATTAACTTATTCAGTTGGTTCAAGCAGAGCCCTGTAACTAGTACTGATCTTTTTCTGGATTTTGTTTGCTCCTTAGTTGCTTGTAAGTTTTTGTTCAGGAGCAGACATCTCCCTTTTTGTTGTAATGTTTTGTATGCATCTTCTTGATGCCATTTAATGAAACTCCCTTACTTCATTTGGAAAAAAAAAAAGGAAATACTTAATAAATGGAAGGATAAGAGAAATAGCAGTCAACTAGTGATGAAGACAAATTTAAATGATCCAGCAGCATACCATAAGAAGATTCGCAACATTGTCATCTGAAGCAATCCAGGGTTGGATGGAGAATGGCTTTTTCAATTTGACAGACTTGGGGGGAAATTCACACAAAGATTCTGGATCACATAAGAAGTATCTCAGCAACAAACGAAAAACTTCATGACCTTTGCCGATAAGCAGCTTAAATAAGATAGAGACAAGCGAGAAGAATGAATAACATGTAAATTTTCTACTTCAGACTGGGTTACATATAACACTTGTACCAAAATTGCAGGTAATCACTGCTTTCCTGGACGCCCTATCACTAGATGCTCTTCATAAGGAATACAAGATGAAAATGCAACGAGAATGAGGTTCTGACACATGTTATTAACTAATCTGGAACTAAAGCAATTAAACTAAAAAATGCATGCAGATTTAATTTTCATTGTGACGGTCAAGTTAACAAACTCCTACCTCTAAATGACTCGAGGTTCTGCAAAGTGTCATAATTAAGAGATGCAATAGATGGTAACCCTTTGCTAGAGGCAGCCAGATCCATAAGTTCCAAGCGCTCATCCTCAATTAGTTCCATCGATTCTTTAGCAATTCTGCGTGCCATTGCCCTCTCCATAGCAGCCTTCTGTTTTGCAGCTTCCCTCTCTTTTCGCAGCTCTTCTTTTTGCTTCTTCCTCTCCGCCTAGAATTACAAAACCAATAGTACCGGAAAGTATTCAATTAGCAAATTTTGAAAGGTAAAAAATCAAAGCATGGGAAAAACAAAATTCTCATTTTGAATACCTACCCTCAAGAGCTCCTTCTGCAAAAACCTCTCTCTCCTCTCCATTTCACGCTTTTCCTCGCGCTGATATCGCTCCTCCTTCCTCTGCTGTTCACGCATCAGCCTTTGTTCTTCCTTTCTTCTTTCACGATCCTGCCTCTCCATGTCCTTTTTCAATTGTTCTTCCCTCTAAAAAACAAATATTATAATATCAGTTGTAAAAACAAGAAAATTAGTTTTCAAATGTCTACACTTCTGAAAGAAGATCCAGAAGCTACACATCCAGAAATGTAAGTATTCCATACTTTCCGCCGAAGAAGATCTTGCTTCTCAAGTTCTTTCCTGATCCGTTTTTCATTGGCTTGAACTTCCCTTCCTATTCTAGCCTCTTCACTCTGCAAGAAACCAACAATAAAGCCTACTGCGAAAAGCAAAGAGAAGAAAACAGAGTGGGGGAAAGCAGGTGCTTCTATGGCTGCAAAATGATAGAATTCTGAAGCTTCAAGTTACCTTGCGCTTCCGATCCAATTGCAAGATGTCCTCATTACTAGGGACAAATTCATTATCCCTCGGAGAGGATGGAAAGCGTCCCTGTCTGCTCTGTTGAGACATTATACTGATGCTTTGACCTTCAACACCATATTCCTTAACAAAATGTCCATTCCCTTGCATGATTGGCACGTTTTTAGAAGGACCGTCAACAGGCGGTTCATAAGGGTAAGGAGCTGCAATTTGTCCATATTTATCAGATACAATCTTGGGCTCAGCAGGTTGACGATGACCACTTGCCAGAACCTGAAGATAAAGTAGAGCTAAGCTTCACTATCAAATTGACATGCTAATAAATCTCACTTTAGAGTTTTACCATTGACATGTTATCATCCAAAACTAGGCAATCACGAGGCACCTTTTACACTACCTCTTAGATAACAACCATGAATGCTAGCAGCATTGCAATCACACAAATTGATAGTGAAAAGACCAGCCTATTATGCAATGACTTCACAAACAGATATAAAACAATATCCCATCAAAAACTTACACATCTTGGGGCTGAATCTCGATGGAAAATAACCCACGCAATTATTCTAAGCTAGGAGTATGAAAAGAAATAAATGATTCGCAAAGTGCCAAGCAGAGGGTCAATGGAAATCCAGTGGAGCATAGCGGAGAAGAGTAGCTCCTCAAGATGAAAGAAAGGATACACTATTACACGTCCTATAAGGCTATAACCACTCAAAGGCGCAATGTGAAATAGCAAGAGACTGATCTCTTTATACATACCGGCGGAGAAAGAGAGAGAGCTGACCCAACATTAACTTTAGCATCATATGGTCCATATAATTTGCTGTCATAAGAGTGCCTGTAATGGTCCCGACGTTCTTCCATATCTGTGCCATAAATGACAAATAAAAGATAAAATAAGTCAGAAAACAATCCAAAAGAATTGTTTTTTATCCAAACTGAGGAGGTCTGAACAAAATATTGGAAGGCCACCGGTCATAAGCAGATAACATTAGCACATTAGAAGTAAACCCAAATGATAAGAGGCTCCTAGGGAAACAAATATGAAAAATTTACACTGTTAAACAACCAGCAGTCTGCAGAGTAACACAACAGCAGGGGAAATGAGTAGAATCACTTGGTCAATTCCAGCTTAGTGACGCATACTTCAGGATACCAACTCACAAAGCAGTGTTTTGATAAATACAGAATGGTCTTGATCTCATTTGATATTTCACATACAGCCAGGGATATTCATTACTTCTATCATTCACATCAAGTTATTACTGCTCTCCCTCCCAAAGGCAAATCAATAAGAGGCCAAAGGCACTCCGAAGAGCAACTTACAACATATATGATGATATGATCTCATAAACTTGGGGAAGAAAGTAACAAACAATAACATTAAGGCATTCAATTATCCAGTGTTTCATTTGAAAATATATCTCACCTGAAAAGATACTCAAATCACATTTGGATTTATAAGACACTGAACTTAATGCCACAGAATCGATGTTCCGCTTCAAATATAATTATTTTTAAGAAAACAAATATGCATTTACAAGCATACTGAGATAACATCATAAACTACACCTACAAAGACAGGGAAGATGGGAACATGAAGGACAAAACGAATTGTCAGATTCTTTCATTTCAATACTATATCCAAATTTAGAAGAGAGACACCATACATGCATTTATATATTATAAGAACTCTAAGAACATGAGTAGGTTAATTTACCAATAGGGGTCCCAAATGCACCGGGTGGCAGCTCATCGAACTCCACCCCAAGAATAGGACCATCCTCATGTAAAGGTTCTCCTAATTGTGCCTCTATACAAGCTATTATTCGGCGCTCCATTGCCCTCCTAGGTGACTCATAATATCTTATGGGTGGTGTTGGCATGTCATCCCCATTATCAAACCGACTTGACCCTGACCCTGACCCTGACCTTGAAGCTGATCCTGAGCCACGATCACTAGCAGCTTCAGCAACCATTAAATCCTCTCTAGGTGACTCCATCAAATTTCTCTTACCGCCTGACCCACCAGCACGTGGCTTCTTTTCTGTACCCCCTGATGTGTTTTTGTCCTTTAACCTCCTGTGACAAAACCACATCTGTAATTGTCGGTCCGTTAGACCTAATTTTTCCGACAGCTCAGCGCGAGTGGCCTCAGATGGATACGTCTCCACTGCATAAACCACAAAGAAAAACAAATAACATCAGTCCGTGCATGGAAATAACAGAACCTTTCATAAAGACCAAAATTTTGTCCATAGGATCTCTAAGTCTATGACAGCATGCAAACACTACAAAAATATTACACAAGAAATGCATATCCCACCAGTAATATTAATCCCAAAATTTCCTACTACACAGAGAGCATAATCAAAAAGGGCAGAAGTACAAAACATACACTAATATTAGTGCACTGCCAAAGAACCATATAAGTTCAAATATGGGAATGATAGAATCCACAGAAAGACCCAAAATTTCACCATCTCCTAAAATATAACATAGTATCCCCGTCCCAGTTGTTTCCAACTACATAAATATGCTTAATTAGATACTACACAAAAGAATTACACATCTGACACAAAACAATCTTCTAATATCATTACACATAGTGCATAGACACCTATGAACAGCATAATAATACACCTAAATCTCAAGAATTTCCACATCTGCAAGCTATTTATACAAACCCAGATCAACAAACAAGAAAAAAGAACAAGAATATGAAGTCCAAGAGTGAATATGAAGAAGACATACTAGCATAGACCCTTTCTAGGGTTTCCAATTGGAAGGGAGTCTTCATCTGCCGCTTTGGCTTCTTGGGTCCTTCAGGTGAATCCTGATTAACATTCCTGTTGCCTTCTCCTTCCGACCCACCATCCATATTTCAGATCTTTCTTGGAGAAAACCCTAAAAATCCAATCTTTCTTGAGAGAGAAAAACAACCCCGTTACAGATGGGTAACAATATATTCTTCCCGTGACAGCCAAGAACACATGAATGAACGATGAAAAAGAGAAAAAAATATCTAAAAAAAGATGAGGTAAATAATAAGAATAAATAGAAAAGAGAGAAACAAAAATAAACCCAATTCAGAAGGGAGGCGAGAGAGGAAGAATAAGAAGAAGAAATTGAATAAAAAGGAACAGTATAGTAGAAGAAGTCCCTCTTGTTGGTTCCAAATTCCATGTTCTTTCGGTGTGTAATTGTATAATTTTTAATTTTTCCCAAATTTTTGTTTTTTAAAAAGGAATTTCCAAAACACGTTACAACATGTACATACATGTAATACTACTACTTTCTTTTGTTGTTTAAAACAAAAACAAAAACTCTTGAGGTTTGAGTCTTTTTCTTATTTTTGACAATGAAAATGAAATCAAAGTGTGAAATTTTTATGTGTGTGTGTTTCATTGATTGAGATGCACTTTTCTCTCTCTCTCTCTCTCCCTTTTTTATTTATATATATATATATATTTTTTTTCCCGATTTTTTTCTTTTTATTTCTATTTAAAGTTGGACTTTCTGGGTTTTTCGGTACTTTCAGGTTTATCTTCACTTGTAATCTTTTGTTTCACATCTTGCTCGAAGAATCTTCTCTCTTCGGATGACTAATCCGATTTGTGAGCCTCAGCAATTTGTTTAAGTGGGCTCCACTTTTTTGGGCCTACTACTCTTTCATCATTTGTGAAAGAGAGTAATTTCAAGAGAATTTTACCTAAAATTCATTTTTGATCGCACATTTAACTGCTACCCCATCTTGGGTTTTATTTTAAACAATAAATATTCAATATAAGGTAACTTTTTTTAATTAAAAATATTTACTTCGAAGAATATGTATTATTTTTCAGTTCATTTTTGAAAAAAAAATTTCAACTTTTCACTTCTAATTATTTATATGACATATTTAAAAACACAATATTAGAAAAGATTTTGAAATATATTCTATATATATATATATAATTTAATATCACAAGATTACATCTTGTTCAAACAGTTGCATTTGAGACTATTTGCAGAAGCTACATCTTCTCTCCTAAAGCAACAGAAGAACTTAATCTTATTAACGTGAATAGTAGAATCAAACTGCAATTATTAAGACATGCTGAGATTTGACTATTATTAAGACATGCTGAGATTTGACTAGTAAGCAAGATAAATTGTGGATCAAATGGATTCACAACTATATATCAAGAAGCGGGACATCCACACTATGTCAATCCGTCAACAAACCTGCTAGATGATGATGAAAATATTTAGTGTCAGAGAAAAGCATGGTTTCTAACTACTGGAGGTACACACCAAGGCAATGTCATTAAAACAAACTTACCTTCAATTGCTAGGCAACTTACCTAAGGTTCTATGGGAAAGGATTTTATACCAGAATTAGGCTAGGCCTAAAATTGTGTTCACTGCTTGGTTATATCTCCGTGGGATATTATTAACAATTGACAGATTAAGATCCCAAGACATCCAACTAGATCATACTTGCTCCCTATGTAAACAAGCACATGGAACCATCGCTCTCTAGCAGAAGATTCACCAATGACTGCAGCTACCTCCATCTCCAGATTTGCACCACTGAATTATAGAAAGCACTAAAGGAATAGGTCACAGGGCTAAGCTCCTCAAGCTAGTGTATGTTGAATTTATCTATGTTGTGTGGATTAAGAGGAATAATAGAACTTTTGAGAAGAAGGATGGTAGAATAAAAGTGATTGCAAAGAGAATAGTTTGTAATAGTATAGCTAGAGCCAAAGGTTATATGCATGTCTTACTTAGTCGTTGTAAGTTTTAGCTATAGTTGAGGCACTGATCTATGTTGTATGGGTAGAGTAGTCATATAAAGAAGATTGTACTGGATCAAGTAGATTGTGTGTATCTGCTGCTATGTATATTTTTTCACTTGGTAAGAAAAGTTCCCTAATTATTTATAAAGAAAAATACAAGATTCAAAAGTCTCAAAATTTTGTGTCAAATTAAACTAAACAAATAAATTAAAAACGGAGGTGGAGTATAATTTTTTACAACAAAAAATTGACTTCACGCGAGTGATTCGATTTTTACATGTATTTCAGTCATATGCAACAACAACATATATAATATAATATTATAAGTGAGGTTTGAAGAGAGTAGAATGTACTATAATATATGCATATATGAAAATATTAAAAGAGTGCTAATTACATGGATTTGTTAGATTTGTTGTGGTTTTGAGAATGTGATAATTGAGATTTGTTCTTTATAATATATGAAACTTATGTTTCAAATTTGAGCTTATTTAGAATGCGTTTGGATGTTGAATTGTATGTTAAAATGTTGAAATTCGAAAAATAATTATATTTAATGAATCAAAGACAAGTGATTGAAATTTTAGCTAATTTTACATGCACTTCAATCATACATGATAAATTCAGACACGCGTGAATAAAAATTTAGCCAATTTTTACATGCACCTCAGTCAGAAATGTTTGAAATTATCTTTGGCAAGTGAAGTAAATTTTCGGTCAAAAATGTTCGAAATTTGGTCTTATAAAGTCCACAACTTCAGTACAAAATGATCAAATATGGTCTTGATAAGTCATGCTAAACTTAGACGAAAATATCTTATAACTAGGTTTCAAAATTCACACTTCAAACACGAAAGTCAGAAGTTATCAAATTTCAAACGCTATTGTATAAAGTTTTGTCTGAAACAGATAAACTTGCTAAAAAAAATTAAATGACAATCCTAAACATGAGTAATTATGCTCTTCTCTAAAAAAATTTACACTAATAATCAATGTCTAAATCCTAATTATAAATATTATATGTACTTATTTTCAATTACTAATATAATAATAGTTTACTAATCATGAAAAAAGATAATCTTTTAATTTTAGTCAGATATAACCGATTACACCAAAAAAGAATTAGATATCCTAATATCTATCATCATTTTTATCTATATTTTTCTATTTTTACCTAGAGATATTACAATGTTTCTACTTTTTTTCCTTTAAATTCATCACATGATCCATTATTATGAACATTTTTTTTTCTCATTTAATATAGTTTTATGCTCTTGTAATCTTCATCACAAATACTTAATTGAATTCTTTCTCTCCTTTTTATTGTGAAAAAGTATTCTATCTATTGTTGTAGGGGAAAAATTATTATTTTAGTAGTTTTTATAATGACGTGTGATTTTTTTGGTATGATCCGATGATAAAATAATTATATAACGAGTGTATATTTTTTGTATGTTATATGTGTATGTTACTTGTGAGGAGTTAGTGCATATCTCTGATATATGTATGATTTATATTTAGTGCATGATGAATTTATGAAGCTGTATGTTTTATTATATCATTTTACATACACATACACACGATATTTAAAATGCATAAAAATTATCATATAAATATATATAACATTATTGATCTGTGTATAATACCAATTTTAAAGTAAGTTTACCATTGATTCCTCTTCTGCATCTTTCCCTTCCTCCTCCTTCTCCTGTTTTCCTTCCTCCTTATTTGGTATGATTTATGGTGAACAAGTGATAGTTATGTTGTGTTTCGGTGATGGTTATAGTGATTTTATGGCGATGTGGTAGTCGATTAATGGCGGCTAGGATTTACGAGAAGAGAAAATAAGAAATAAAAGAAACGAAGATCTTTAAAATTTCCAACTGTGAAATTTATTAGAGGTATATATATATATATAGTTATGAATATTCTAATTTTTCTCAAAGCATGATTGTTAGATGGGATAATTAAACTTTTTATTTTGTGTCTCTAAAAAAAGTTTCTATTTTCAATTTGCACGACACTTGTATCAAGAAACTTACTTATATGATATCTTAGCCAATTTTATATGCACTTTAATCATACATGATAAATTTAGACATGCGTGAATAAAAATTTAGCTAACTTTTACATGCACCATAGTCAAAAATGTCTGAAACTACCTTTGGCAAGTGAAATAAATTTTCAGTCAAAAATATTCAAAATTTGGTCTTATAAAGTCCACAACTTCAGTAAAAAAATGATCAAATATGGTCTTGAGAACTCATGCTAAACTTAGACGAAAATATCTTATAATTGGGTTTCAAAATTCACACTTCAAACACGAAAGTCAGAAGTTATCAAACTTCAGAAGTTATTGTATAAAGTTTTGTTTGAAACAGATAAACTTGCTAAAAATAATTAAATGGCAATCCTAAATACGAGTAATTATGCCCTTCTCTAAAAAAATTTACACTGATAATCAATATCTAAATCCTAATTATAAATAATATATTTACCTATTTTTAATTACTAATATAATAATATTTTACTAATCATGAAAAAAAGATAAATCTTTTATTTTTAGCCAGATATAATCGATTACACCCAAAATAAATTAGGTATTCTAATATCTATCATCATTTTCATCTATATTTTTCCATTTTTACCTAGAGGTATTTTAATGTTTCTACTTTTTTTCTTTTTAAATTCATCACACGGCCCATTATTATGTACAAAGTTTCATTTTTTTTCCCTCATTTAATCTAGTTTCATGCTCTTGTAATCTTCATCCCAAAAATGTAATGAAATTTTTTATCTCCTTTTTATTGTGAAAAAAGTATTCTTTCTATTATTGTAGGGAAAAATTTATGATTTAGTAGTTTTTATAATGATGTGTGACTTTTTTGGAATAATCCGATAATAAAATAATTATATAACGGGTGTATATTTTTTGTGTATTATATGTGTATGTTACTTGTGTGGAGTTAGTGTGTACCTCTAATATATGTATGATGTACATTTAGTGTATGACGAATTTATGAAACTGTGTGTTTTATTATATCATTTCACATACACATACACACAGTATCTAAAATGCATAAAAAATTATCATATAAATATATATAACATTATTGATCTGTGTATCATACCATTTTTAAAGCAAGTTTACCTTTGATTCCTCTTCTGCACCGTTCCTTTCCTCCTCCTCCTGCTTTCTCTCCTCCTTGTTTGGTATGATTTATGGTGAACAAGTGATAGTTATATTATGTTTCGATGATGGTTATAGTGATTTTGATGGCGATGTGGTAGTCGATTAATGGCAGCTAGGATTTCCGAGAAGAAAAAATAAGAAATAAAAGCAATGAAGAACTTCAAAATTTTCAATTGTGAAACTTATTAGACGATATATATATATATATATATATATATATATATATATATATATATTGTTATGAATATTCTAATTTTTTTGAAAGCATGATTCTTTCGTTAAATGGGATAATTAAATTTCTGCTTTTATATCTCTAAATAAAGATTTCTATTTTCAATCTGCACAACACTTTTATTCTCTACTTAAAAAATAAAAATAAAATCTAATTTAAAAAAAATATAAAAATTAACCTTTCAAAAACTTGATCTATCTTATTGTTATTTACTCAACATCCTCGTTATTGAGGAGTATCAACCAATCTTGTGTTGCTCGTGATTCCACCATGAAAATAGAATATTTGGTAATTTTTGAGCAGCCAAAGAGATGATGTGGTTCGAAATTTTTTTGAGAAAATAAAACATAGTTTTACCTATGCGAGCGCAGATTTCACTTTATTGTGATAATAGCGGTGCGATTGCAAATTCAAAGAAATCACATATTCATTAGAGAGATGAGTCATTGAGCAACAATATCATTTAATTCGTGAAATAGTGTGCAAATGAGTGATGTAATAATTACGATGATTGTATCGGAAAATAACTTGCATCAAAAGAATTTTGATAGACATGTAGAGAATGAGTGTTAAAGTTGTAGACACAAGATTAAGAGTAAATGAGAGACTATAAACAACGTGTGTTGTTATAGTATTATTTATGAAATAACTGTTTATTTATTTATTTAACTAGTTTCTGATCACGTGCAACCCATGTTAATTGATATAATATTTTTTCACTTATAAAAAAAAATGCTCATGAGATATAAATATCTTTATTTTTTTAATATAGGAATAATATTTTTTTGGAAGTTACAATATATATATATATATATATATATATATATATATATATAATATCATACTATAATATTTTTATTATTTATTTATTTTATTTAGTGGAGAGACAAAATTAGTAATTCAATTTCAAAGTTAGGAGCTTCTCATTTTTATTATAATATAATTATTTATTTATTTAATTTAGTAGAGAGGTAAAATGATAATCCAATTTTGAAGTTAGGAGCTTTCCACTTTTAATATAAAATTTCTCTTTCTTCCTTTTTGGATTATTTTTACATGTATAAAATAATTAAAACTTAATAAGTATTGACAGATGTTACAACACTTTATCATGCATTTAATTTTATACCAAAATTATTTGTTTAGCTAAAAACTCTCATTTTTTAATAGAGGATTATTTTCGTAATCTAACTTTTGACTTGGAGACTTCCTAACTATAATATAATAATATGATTTAATAACATTTACTTTTAAATGTATCATGCATTTATTTGTTGTATCCTTTTTTTATTAGAGTTGAAAATTTCGTGTATAGAGTTTAAATTACGCACGAAAGAGTAAATAAGTAATTTTTATAAGTATAAAATTTATATTCACAATCTGGGATGAAATTTAGCAAAGTCATATAACTATAGTACAAAATTAAATATAATTTATCTTGTTAATATAAAAAATATAATTTTAGTTTCTTATGCTAGTATATTTTATACGTATTGAATGGACCAAATAAAAATAAATATTTTTATACAAATAATTTAAAAATAATTCTCTAGTTCATTAAAATGCATATACTCTTAATCATAATATAGTTATTATTAGTTGTTTATGTTGCTCATTGTTATGATCTATTAGAAGGCTAAATTTTTTTTGGACCAATATATCTGAAAAATGACAATGTCTATTGGTGAAATTATAATTAGTTGATAAAATTTATATTTTAGAGATATCTATAAAAGCTTATAAGTCTTCGTATGTAAACTCGATTAATAAATTTTATATCCGATATATTAAATAAGTAATGTGAAAAATAAAAAAGATAATCAAATTGATTAGTATTTGAATTTTTATAATAAAATTAAATAATATTGAACTTAACTTCAAAAATTTTTAGTGAAATAATTTATAATATATTAGGGTAACATTAATTCGGGTCTGGAAAAAAACTTGTAAAGCAATTCGGCATCGTTCATCACAACGACCTTTAACACGAGGAGGCACTAATTTTTTGAATACTTTACCGTGGGATGCTGAAGCCGCTCGACTCTCCGACGCCGGAGACGGAATTTATAGGCCGTGAAGTCGAGACGAGAAGACCGAAACGGAGTGAAGCTGTTTCCGAGACAAAGACAAACTAGTAGATGTGCAAAACTGACAGAAGAGGTAATTCTTAACTTAACTGCCTGCTGTTATTATGTTTCCTGAAATTACTATATATTCGAAAGCTGGTTAAATATTTATTTGTATGAGAATGTGGAACTTAGTGGAAGTATTAACTGAAGCAAGGTGCGGAAATAATGCAGGAAAGGTGTTTGTCGAAATGCTCGATATACTTGATTTCTAGGTGTTGTTGCTTTCTACTCAATTTCTTGTAGTGGATTAGGAATTGCATTTTCTCTTTCTCAGATGTTCTCATTTCTATATCAAATGGGTTTGGTGAGTCTCTCACGGCTGAAGTTGGTAAGCAAGAATGGAAACAAAAAGTGGGAAAACTGTTAAACTCTAGTTTCTAAAATTTGACATTTCTTTCTTCTTGGATGTCAGAGAGGTTTTCTGGAAAAATTCTCACTATTTCTTTATGCTACTTATCGTCAACTGAATGCATTAATAACATCTTTTTAGTCTTACTTTCGTCGTTTTTTCTTATATTTTGTATTTTTACACTCTAATACGGTTTGGGGTATAATGAAGTATGTTTGCTGTTTTCTCTCTTTTCGACTCCGACGACATTGAAATTCTAATTCTTTAGTCCTTTGCTTGAGCATTAGCACTAATACACTCATGCTCTCCTTTTTTTTTTCTTCACCATGGCATCTCTCACTCTTTGTGGTTAGTGACAGATCGACACTAAAGGCCCTCGTGCACTCACTGCCTTTAAATATTGATTCACTTCATTATGTTTTGTTGATCCATCTAAAGGTTAAAGCTTTGATCAAAATTTCTGTTCTTTGCTTTGAATATTAAAAAATCAAAAAATTAAAATAATCAGTTCGATTTTCCTGTATCAGTGTATTTTGAGCTTAAAATTTAGTTTTGTCCAATGACTCCAACTTGTTTGATGCACTGCCTGCTATAAAATCTTGTGATTTTGGCATTTCTTTAGCTGGTAACAGGGTTGAAGATATTAGACCCTAATTAATTTTCTATTGGAAACAGTTACTCAACTCCAGTATTGGATGCTTCAATACACAGGATCGGCAAGAAGCATTTTTATTGTTACAACTTTAATCAGTGAAAAGCTAATGATATTAGCTAAAATTTGAGGCACATATTTCTGGAAAGGGGATTGCAGCATTTGAAGAGAAGAGTTGAACTGATGGGTAGCAAGATACCAATCAAATGGCCAAGAGAAGTCACAGCGGCTTTTGTTGAACAGCTGATTCGAGCAGAAAAAGATGTACAAAAAGCGGTTCTTATATTTGATGCCGCAACAGCAGAGTACTCTAATGGATTCCGGCACGATCGTAGCACTTTTGGTCTCATCATCTCGAGATTGCTTTCTGCAAATCATTTTAATTTGGCAGAGGAAATGCTTGTCAGAATGAAGGATGAGAACTGTAAGATTACTGAGGATATATTCCTCTCAATCTATCGAGCATATGGGCGGGTTCACAAGCCACTTGAGGTGATCAGGGTTTTCCAAACGATGAAGGAGTATGATTGCGAGCCAACCCAGAAATCGTATATTACAGTGTTCTCTGTACTCGTTGATGAAAACCGGTTAAAAACTGCTTTTAGGTTTTATCGTTACATGAGGGGGGTGGGCATTCCACCTTGTGTTGCTTCGCTTAATATTTTGATTAAAGCTCTCTGCAAGAACAGTGGAACAATAGATTCTGCTTTTCGTATTTTTCATGAGATGCCCAAGCGGGGATTTACACCAGATTCCTATACGTATGGGACTCTCATCAATGGACTTTGCAGATCGGGCAAGGCCCCTGAAGCAAAAGAACTTCTGATGGAGATGGAAGCAAATGATTGTTCGCCTACTGTAGTCACCTATACTTGTTTAATTCGTGGCTTTTGCCAGTCAAATAACTTGGATGAAGCCATGGGATTGCTTGAGGACATGAGGAGCAAAGGTATTGAGCCCAACGTGTTCACTTATAGTTCTTTGATGGATGGTCTTTGTAAGGGTGGACGTTCCTCTGAAGCAATGGAGCTACTGGAGATAATGATTCATAAACATAAGGTTCCAAATATGATTACTTACAGTACCTTAATTCACGGACTCTGTGGAGAAGGTAAAATTGGAGAAGCGTTAGAGATTTTCGACAGAATGAAACTTCAGGGATGTAAACCTGATGCAGGGTTATACTGGAAAGTCATCAATGGCTTTTGTGAGAATAACAAGTTTCATGAAGCAGCCAACTATCTTGACGAAATGATTCTTAGTGGAATATCTCCAAACCGATTAACTTGGAGCTTGCACGTGAAGATCCATAATGCAGTAGTCCGAGGTTTGTGTGCTGTGAATGATCCAAAGCGAGCTTTTCAATTATATCTAAGTATGCGCACCAGAGCCATCTCAGTTGAGGCTAAGTCTTTTGAGACTTTAGTCAACCATTTCTGCAAGAAAGGAGATGTGCACAAGGTTGCTCGTATTGTCGAGGAAATGTTGACCGATGGATGCATTCCAGATGAACAAACATGGACTGTTGTGGTGGGTGGATTTTGGGATAGAAGGAAAGTAAGGGAAGCAGCTGATTTGGTACAGGCTGACCTGATGTGTAAAAGTATGGATCTTGGGACTTGATGTCTTGTTCAAGTTACTGATTGTGACCGCAATGCCTTTGTGAATCCATATGGATGTCAAGCCAAAATAATCTGGTTTTATGCATTGCTTCACCTTCCAAGAGCATATTTGGTAAACATTTTCATGGATATTTGGTGCAAAGCTAAGATTATTCCATGGCAACCTGGAACTCAAGGGTTCAAGTTGCAGTTCAATCTTCGCAGTGCAAAGTGGTAAGTGTTCAGACACTCTATTCCTTAATGCCCCAAAATACGGAGTTTCTTGGACTTAGCTTTACAATGAAATGCTTATTATATACTAGCATTTACACGATTAAGTGCAATCTTTAATTCTAGTATGTTTCCTCCAGAATTTTGAATTACCACTCTTTTTGCATATTCAAAACGAACTTCTTGATCTCTGACTTCCTGGACTACAGATTATTCAAATTCCATTAAAGGCAAACACTAGCGTTCTTATTTGTACATTCGCTGGTAAATCATTTACAGCTTCATCTGGCAAGTTAAGTCAGTGGCAATGAAAATGGTTACATTGTTACATGAATGGAAAGACCAATAAAAAGCATGAATCTCACTCTGAATGTAAAAGAAGATGAGGATAAACATGCGACAAATCTCTGGGAACAAACATATTAGTTGGTAGTGAGGGGGAAGCCAATACCATGACGTTGTGTAGGGAACACCACAAACAACATACTGCAGATGACCCCAATTGCAACTGGCAGAGCTGCAAGTAGTTCCTGTGTTTGATATGAAGGGGTCGGGTAGAAACAATTTACTACATTCTGATCAAACAATGCAACAGCTGCAAAAACCAATATTGACATGATGGCATGCATGAAATCTATAAATTTCAGCTTGTACTTTGCTGCAGTTTCCGGTGGGAGAGTCGCTGATCCATCAATTATCCACAAGCCGCGCAATGTGGCAAACCCATAGCAAACATTTCCTTTTTGATCCTTGAAACTATCAGTGAAGCTCAATAGGAAACACGACAGTCCACAAAGTGCTACAAGAACAGCAGTCAAGGATCGGCCAACCACGTCACACTCCCCTTGGTTTGTGAATATGGGTGATAAAAATTGAAAAGTAAGAACAGACCCAGTAGGCAGAAGATTGGCGAGGTGGGCAGTGCTTTTAAATGTCTGGCTGATTGCCTGCTGTATCGCGTTTTTCTCCACTTCAGGCAGTTCTGAGTTTTTAAGCAGGGGGGTTTTCTCTTCATCAAGATTCTGGTGTGTCTCATTTTCCACCTTAATCTCCATAGCCTTGAAGTCTTCAGTTAGTAAGTATTAATTTTATATCTTCTCAAATTTGTGTTAGAATGTTTATTGTGTGAGGATGTATTTATAACTGAAGGAAAGATAAATAGAGTGCACTTTGGTTAATGGTGCTTTGCAAGAAAGAGAAAAACAGAAGCAACTCTTCCCCGGGTATTCTTGGTTTGGAATTTCAGTTACCATTTGGTGCCAGATAGTTGCATAAAGTATTTTAAAAGTTGCTTTTAATGCCTGCGCAGTTTCCTTTACAGTTATGGAACTCAAATTTTAGAAATTATTGATGTTGTTTCGGGATATCCCTTTTTAACTGAACTATATCCTTTTTACTTGGGTGTTTTGTCATCAAAAAAATTCACTTTACCTCAAAATTGTAACTTTTAAGTTTATTGTGAAAAAGAAAGCTTGAACTTTCCGTTGGAATTGTTTGAACGTTTAGGAGTAGATATTGTTGGTTGCTTGGAGAGTTTTGAATGTTTGTCTTGCTTATTTCTTCAGGTGACAACTTTAGCAAGATCTTCCTTAAAAGTCATCTTTTTGTTTGGGTAAATTAAAGCATCAGCATGACACCTGTTCAACAAATTTGCTTTTTTCCTGTTAGTTTTATAGCGGTTATTGGGACCGAAAGCTTCATTGGCTATACCGCCACAGAGGTCACTAGACAGGCAAAAGCTGCCGCGTTCGAACCGTTTTGGTTTCAACAGATTCGATAAATATGCTTAGGGTGTGTTTGATTTTCAATTTTTTCGTATATAAAATTACTTACTTTTTCATGCAAGAAAATATTTTCTGGGAAACATTTCTTTCTTTACCAAACACACTCTTTAAGTCATCTATTCATTTTCCTTAATCAAAATGTCTAGGGATTTTTCAGTTCGGGCAAATTTTCTTTTATTGGATACTACAAAGTTTTCCTCGTCGAACACGCATACATCAGTTCCAAAACTATCTTTAATCCAAAGCTACACAAACCCCAAACGCCACGGATATTTTAAGATACATTTTTGGGAGAAATGTGCAGGTGATTATTTTTTGAATCATTAATCAAGTGTTAGTTAACATTTGAAAATTAATTAAATTTTAGTTGCTTTTAATGCAGAGATATCATTTGGACAATGATACTCCTACTAATCGTCCAAACTTTAAAATTTCAATGTAATTTGAAATACAAGGAGTCATTAAAACTGACACGTTTCAAAGTTCAAGAGAATATTTCTGAATTTTCAAATATGCAGTTTAAATTTCAAAAAATTATAGAATTTTTGTTTTTATCAATTCAAATTTTAGAAATCTTTTATGGAGTTTAAGTTCACGTTTATAAGTTCGGACTTCAGGATTTTTAATAAACTCTATTGTTCAAATTCCAAGTCAAAATCACAAAGATAATTTCACTTTTTAGCAAGGCTTATTCGATTTCTAGGACAAAGTTATGAAACTAATTTCAACTTGTAAAAATGACTATTTTGCAATTACATATAAAATTTATTAAATTATGGCAAAACTTTAATTGCCGGAACAAAAAGTAATCATATACCACCTCATCATTTTCTGAAGTTTTCTGCTAGTAATCAAACCATGTTCCCGGCCCACAAAGAATGATACTTCCTAGTTAGCATGGGTTTAAGGACTGGCCCAATTACTAGCATTTGGGCTTTACACTTTTGAGTGTGGCTTCTCTTGGTTTTCATGTTCGCTTTACTAAATGCTTAACCAGTTTGAATTTATTACAGTAAATTCATGTCATTAAGTCAAGAAAATTATTTCTTCTTGTTGGGTGTTCCATCTGTGATTGTCTTTTTATTTGTTAAATAATTTAGGGTTGATTTCTTGAAAAGGAAAAGTAGAATGACGTGAAAATCATATGCAGTGTACAATTGAAATATGAGGAATTTTCATATATAGCAATAGTTTCGTTTTTAATTATGGAATATAGGAGTAGTTAGTTTCAGGATATAGTAGAATATAATATATTTGCACACGAGCGAAACACATTATATCCATGTCCTTATATTTTTACTACGTGACACTTGTATTATTATCAGAAACTATCTCAACTTCCATAAAAAATCACTTATATATCACTATATTTTATGAGATACACTTGTATTTCAAGTTTAAAATAAAAAATTATACATATTGAATGTATTTGCTACTAAACTTAAATTTTCACTATATATCATAATTCTTATATTTAGAGCAATAGCTCAAAACGTAAACATTTTATTTGTTTATCATAAAGAAAATCTCTCCTACTCACTCCCCAAAAATAAAAGTATATATACTTTAATTTCTGGAATTAAATTAAGACTTTTTTTTTTAAATAGATATTTCAAACAAATCTTGGTCTAAATATGCAGCATAGTCAGAAAGCATCAGTTCAAACGTAGTGGTTACATGTCATGTTTGATCATTACGAGGTCGATTAATCTAATTTTGACCAGCAAATCAAAATTAAAAAAAAAATTGAACAATTTAAAAGTCATTAATAAACTATAACTATAAAAAGTGGATTTTTATTAATAAAACTCCATCATTAATTATTTAGACATAATGGTAGACTTTTAATTTGATATCATAAAATTTAAAGGTGATGCAACAGCATAGACAAATAACAAAAAAATTAGTGAAAGAAAATGAGGTCCACGAGTAGATAAGGTCATTATGTTGTCTATTAAACGCCATATATAATAGGATTAATTGGTGTTTTAGTTAATTCTGTGAATTATACAAATGTATAACATACAGAAAAGCCTTTTGGGTTAGGTATTTGTTCACTGGTTGGAGGCAAAGAATTTTTATGGTTTAAAGTGATGGAAAACATATATGAATAAAGTTATTAATTGGTTTACCAAAAAGAAAACAAAAGCAAAATTCTGAGTATGATGGGCCATTATATAATAGAACATCAATATGCTTCATCTCATGAAATAGAACAATAAAATGGATACTCCTCCTGTCTCAATTTAATTATCATTTTTCTTTCTTTGACTGTTTGTAATTTGTAAGAGTGATTAGTCAAGTTTAAGTATTGTATGACAGTCTTTGGGTATAATAGGACCAAAGGTAGCCATCTTTGACTTTTAACACTTTTATACCACTGCTGAAAAAAAAAAATATTCTTCCCGTTTTAAAATAAGTGATATTTTAGTTTTTTAATTTTATTTTTAAATAAGTGGTATTTTACATAATCATGAACACATTAATGATTTTCTTTCAATTTTATCTTTATTTAAATGGAGAGAGTTTTACATAATCAAGAAAATACTAAATAGTTACATCTTTTTAAAGATATTTATTAAGGTTAAATGTTTAAAAATACATTTTTCTTTCTAAGAATGAGTAGTTTTAAGGAGTATGTCCAAGTTAAAAATACGATTTATTTTGAAAAGGAGGAAGTAAAAATTAGCAAGAGACAAATTCTATAGGTAAATAATAAAATTTATCACTAATTTTATATAGCGATATATTAATCATAAATTTTTTTGTAGTTATGAGAAAATTAATAATGATAGTTAATTTTTTTTTTTGATAACGTATACTAAAACTGTAAAAGAATTTTTATATTATCACACCGTTTAAAAGATAACTATTTTCATAATAAGTAGAACTAATTACCCGAAAGAGTAATAATACTTTTGGTCCCTAAGTTATTGATAGATTCTATCTTTGATTGTTATAATATATGATTCAATATATTTAATTTTGAATTAATTAAAATATGTATTTCGATCTCTTCATGTAGAAAATATGTTATATTTATCTTTTTATAGGATTATATTACCATCAAATATGAAATAAACTTATAAAAATAACGTAACACATGAGAAAATAGTGCAACCATTAATAACTATGATAAATTCATGACTATTCACCAGTTAAAAATAAAACAGGTACGATTCAATTAATTAAAATTTTAATATATTTAATCAAATATCATAATAATTAAAATCAGGATTCGTCAATAATTAAGGGATCAAAAATATTATTACCGTTGCTTCAAAGATAAAATTGATAACCAACAACAATAGATTGATTAAATCATATAATCATACTGATTAAGTAACTTAAGTTGCATTGTGGTTAAAAATTTACTAACATTGAATAAATTTAATTATATAATGTTTATATTAACCACATTTACTAACATTGAATAAATTTAATTATATAATATTAAAATTAATATAATATGTTAAGTTAATTTTCTAATGTACTTCGTAATTGAGGTTAATGAAAGGATATTATTTCTTAAATCGAGCCAATCGAGCCAAAATTTAATTGAAATCAAGCCGAGCAGAGCCGAGCTTTTTTTCAATATGAGCCGAGTCAAGCGGAGCTAAATACCTGGCTCGACTCTTTGCCCAGACCTACCAACAACAAAAGATAACTCTTATTTTTATTTTTTTATAAAAATTTAGATAGTATAATTACTATATATATACTTCGACTATAATTAGTGTGTATATGCTATGCACCAAGTATAAACTTACATGTGTTGAGTATATATAGACGATCACTACAAAAGATTACGGGTAGGTGGGTGAAATTTTTTTAGCTGCCGTCTACCTGACTCTGACTAAAAATATTAAGATTTATATAATCTTCCCTTTACAAAAAAAAAAAAAAGAAGTTGAAATTAAAGATTTTTAAAACTTTTTTTAAAAAAAATTTATTTAAAAGTTCATTTTGTTCTATGAGCTTATACAATGAGTGCGGATATTAAGAATTTTGTACCTCCAAGCAAGAAACTAAATTGAAAAAACAAGTATGTTGGGAAAAATTGTGAATCTTTTTGAGCACTCAAATAGTGATAATGATTTTTTCTCCATGCTTCATAAGTATGCAGCATGAAAATTTGTAGCAGTGTTGTGTTTACTTTCCTCTTTCTTTTTCATTTTTTTTTTCCTATCATGAGTTGATTGCCTGCTGACCTTTCCTCCTTCAATTTGTATTGAGTAGTAATATTGAGGGCTGCTCAAAAGTGTCAAATCACGACAATGTCATCATCATGCATATGGCTGGTTGCAACAAAATGGCAAGAGCTTGGTATTATCTACTGCACCTACCAACTTTATGTTTTAAAAAAGAAAAACAAATTTGCAATCTTGGATTTTATATAATAAACATGTCTAATGCATGTACTTCCTCTCACCTTATATTGTTTTTTGATTTCAGCAACTTTCTAATTAATCATCCGGTGATCAATTTTGTTATTCTATTTAGCCCATGGAGAGTTTAAGAACTCGTTTGTTTTTCATAAATCTGAAAACACTTTTGAATGATTAAGATGTTGTTTTCATATTTGAATATTAAATGATTAAGATTGTTTGTTTTTTTGATATGTTTGTCAGATAGAGTCAAAATCTATCCTAAGGTCCCAAATTAGACCAATGGAATTCTGTCTGCTATATTTAAAACTAATAAATAAGTGATTTGAATGTACATACTTTATTTATTTGTATATATATTAAATATACAATTCAAATAAAAAAAGAAAATCTATCAATTTAATAAAATATAATAATTTATTACTGATAAAATAATAATAATAATAAATGTGTTGGTGGTAGTTGACTGTGGTGCTAGTTGTGATGGTGAAGGTGGTTGGTAATAGGAATTGGTCGCAGTGGTGGTAGTAGGTGATAGTTATGGTGATGGTAGATGTGGCGGCGATGGTAGTAGTGACAATGAATATAATTACAATGATAGAATTAGTATGTGTAGTAACGACTGATAGTGATAGTTGAAAACAATGGTGGTTTGTCAGTGATTATTGTGATGGCAGGATTGGTTGACAATGGTAACAGGGATGGCGGCGGCAGCTAGTGGTTGGTGATAGAAATGGCGGTAGTGGTTGTGATGACAAAGGTGGTGGTTGGTGATTGTGGACATATTAATGGTGAAAATTATCCATACAAACATATTTTTTAATGATATTAAGACTTTGTTTCAGATTTTAATAATTAAGACCTATTCAAATCAGATAAGTATTTAAATCTTAATAAAAAAAATGCACTTAATGGCCTATGATCTAAATCAATCATTCACATTTAAACCCCCATTAAGTGCCAACAAATAAAGCCTAAGTTTGACACAACATGGCTGTTTATTTTTATACTATCAAAGATAAGTTACTTACCTATAACATATTAAAATAGATTAACAATATAATTTTTTATACTATCAATGTATATAACTTAAACACGCCCAGAAATTTGTTTGTTTTCTACAAAGTTGGGGGACGATTGATGGTGGTGGATATGAAGTACATCCATTAGTTTTTATTTGAAACACACAGACACACACACCAGATATGTATACTTAAAATTTTCAAAAGATAATACATTTATACTAAATCTGTAATTATTTTCACATAAAAAGTTGAGGAGATGCAATGATAATTCTGTCAAAAGCTACGTACACTAATTTCAGAGCCCTAGCTAATGGTCTAAAATATGGAATTTAGTAATTTGTTCTAATCCAGGCTGCAGCATTATTCTTTATCCCAAAAAAGAAACCAAGCCAAATATTGCATTCCTGTAAAGTTGATTGGTTCAAGAAACTAAAGTTATATATCATGGATCATCAACATATACACTATTATTAAATTTCTTTCTTAATTTTGTCAAGTCTCCCATTTTGTCTCGTTTTCTGTTTGCCTAAATCATTTTTGGATAAATGCCAAAAACTGGGGGAGTAGGCTTATCCTATGTATATTTTTAGTCATCAGTTGCCTTTCTTTTTCCCCTTCTTCTTTAACTCTTGTATTTTTTTGCTGTGAAAAATTCTAAATTCCATGATTCTCTAAAAGACCAAATTTGCCAGAAAGGATAAAAGAAAATACAGCCAGAAGCAACAAAAATTTACGCCAGAATAATCATTTCCATGAAATCACTATTCATCCACCTTTTAAAATTTCTTTGCATATCTTGTTTGATATTATTTTCAAGAGAAATTAATATTTCCTAGTGGGCCTTAAATAAGACTAGCTCAGCCTTACCCAACATCAATATTTTCTTATTAAAAAAATTATTTAAATTATGGTTTGCTCAATCATTTAAACTAAAAAAATAATTAAATATATAATATATGTATAAAATATATATAACCGTATATAATTAATTAATATACATAATCTTTATACAGAAGGTAAGAAAAAAAAATCTGGCCTAAAGATCTAAAAAAAACGAATTAAAATTTTATACATGATAGATTTTTCTTTTATATACCATCAGATTAAATTGACATACAATAATAGGATAGTAAATCCTAATCGCAAGTCCAATAATTAATAATCTACAGTTAGTGTATTTAACTCAAGTTAAAAATAAAAATCATGACTAAAATCGTTATAAGTCATTTGTGACTATTTTTTCTTTCTTTTTCTTTCTTTTCCTATGAGTTGTCCCCTAATCCTAAGTCGTCATATACTATGATCTAATTGATTTAGACAACTGTATTTCCTTTTGAAAACTAATTTGTAAGTACATTCAATTGAGACTTTCTTTCATCGTGATTTTGGATCTTTTTGGAGATGATAAGAATAATTTGTACTTATTACTGTGATGATGCCCAATATAGTTTGGTTTGGATTTGATTTGCAACCACATGAAAGTTTCCACAATTTATATATATTTAAAAAACATTAGGTAAAATCTAAAGGGTCCCAGACTTAAGTCATTTCCTACCCAATTTCACGTGATTGTGCAATTCATGAATATTAACTATAGTTTGATGTGATTTAGTTCTGAGATTTCCCCAACTCAAAAGATAATAGTTGCACTTAGGTATGTATAATATATTAGAGTTTGCTTCATAATATTAAATATAAAGATTTTCATTTCTTTAACTTAAAAGACTTATAATTAAGTAGTTGTAGATTCGTACTTGACAACACGTATTAAAGTGCAAATTTGAAAAATTGAAAAGAAAAAAAAGATGAATTTTTGTTTGATTAACATAATCCTTAGGTCCCAAAAGGGCATCACAAGGTAATGATTCACAAAGCAGTGGTAGTAAGCACGAAAGGGACTCTTTCTGTGACAAAACAAGAGAAAAGCTATTCAACATTGGGACAACACACTATTATAGAAAAGGAACAAATCAGGGGCGGACATGGAATTTCAAATAAGATTTCGATAGTGTATTTATAATAAAAAATATATTTAAAATTTAAAATGCAATTATTAGTATTGAAGATTGAAAGAAATTTTACATTGGCGGTTAATGAGATGAGTGACATTTTTATACGAAGTTGATATTCCTTCCCTCATAAAGCTAGCATTTGGGGTTAAATTAGGCTCAAGATCCATTTCATTACATGGTATCAGAGTAGGACCCATCACATTCGATGTTGAGCTCCCAAATTAAAATTAACCACACACCATATGTCCAGCCGTGAGCGTGAGGTGTTGATGATTGAAAAAGTGGTCAATGAGATGAGTGATCTCCTTACGTGGACTTTCGTAATCCTCCCTTCATAAGTTAGCATGTGAGGTTGAGTTAGGCTGAAAATCTATTTTTTTATAATTAACATTTGAAATTATCATTTTAAAATTTTAAATCCATAAATTAGTTGATATTTTAGCTTTGGGATTTCAATGAACTGAGTTTCCGCAAGAACTAGTGAATTGCTTTTTTTTACAGTAAAAAGTGAGTGACAAAAACAAGAGAAAAAAAAAAAAAGAAGAAGAAGAAGCAATGGCAGAGTCCTTTTACTTTGGGGGTATTATATAGAAAGATTGAAGAGAGATATTGGTGCAGGTGTGGGGTTGAACCATAAGATGACAATGATGAAATGGGGTGAGGAACAAACTCAAATGGGTTGTTGACACTACTGTGCCTTTTTGAAATCTTTACACTATTGGAGTTTGTTTTTTTTTGGATTATATTTATTGGAGTAGGGCTTTGATCTATTGCCTCAAAGTTTGTAAAAGGTATTTTGATCATGGGGTCCCAAACAGATCTCATTTGCTTCTCTCTCCCTATCTTATAGAATTTTTGATGAGCTAGCATTCATTCTCGTTTCCAATTTTGACACTTTAATAATCCCATAAAATATCACCTCATCATTCAATTGCTAAAGCCTCTTATATTTTTTTGATTTTAAATTCGTATTAGAGCATTAATTAAATAAATACGTATTGTGCAAGACTTATTTAAAGAGCAAATATTTTCTAACATCATTTTTAATTTCACACACTCATAAATTTTATCCAGTCCAATGTATTCCTGATTGATCCGAAGGCTCTTATATACCTTTAGTCCTTACTGCATCAACTAGACCAAGGACATCTTCAAGCTTTCCTCTAATTAAACTCTTCTTTTCATTTATTTATTTATACATCTCGTTTAAATTGTTAACATAAACTAGTCACCGTCTAGTGGAATCCACGTCATTATCGATGTGTTAAAACTTAAATAACTTCTTCCACATTACGGGCCGGTAACATTGTTAACATACTACACAAAAATGTATGAAAAATATTTCAGAAATAGCAATAATTTGGATAATTATTAAATATAGTGATACCTTTAAAAATTCTCTTTATATAAGTGATATAACAAGAGATACTGGATGATTTGTTATATGAGTGATATCTAATACATGATAAAATTTAGAAACTATCACTATGTTTAATATTTTTTTAAAACTTTCGCTATATTTAATAAATATGTACAATATATAATTTTATCTAATTAAATAATTATTTCAAAATATATACGTACTATATAAATTATTTTTTCTTTCCCTAACCAGCTTTCAGAGTTTAATTATTGCAAAATTATAAATTTAGAACTCTGGACAACAACTAAACGATGGAAGATAAGATATTCCAACAACATGCATTGCCTCATGAATAGAGCAAAAATAACTTTGAAAGGATAGCTTTATTCACATGAACAAGAAAAAAAAGAAGCCAACACCTAGTCAAATTAAGGAAAAACCTCCATCTCCACATGCAATTTCTATTTTCAATGATAATAGGTGAACTTCTTTCTTTATATTTAGTAATAATTTAATTTAAAATACATATTTCACCCTTAATGAGATGATTTATAGTCACACAAACATTTCTAACTTATTTTAGACCATAAATTTCAACAGTATTCCCATAATTCTTAAATTCCGTGCCCAATAGAAATATATCACATAAATTGGGACAGAGAAATTAATATTCTAGAAAATCAAGATATAATTGAGTATATTCTTCGCAATTTAACTTTAGTAATAATTATTCTAATATTTGTCAAGATAAGGTTTTTATACACCCTTTAAGAATTAATTAGGAGTATAATTTGAATAATATATTCCTTATTATTCTTTAGTCTTTATTTATTTATGTGTCTTTTAATTGTAATTAATACTAAGGGTAAAGTTAAAAAAATATAATTAATTCTATCTTGATTTTTTAAATTGACAAGTACTCTCTCCGTTCCTTTTTACTTGATAGGATAAGTTTACACCAGTGTTTTCAAAGGTGTTTTCGGGCCAAGTCTCGGGGCGAGTTTCGGGGCGGGGCGTACCAAAAATGCACCGTGCGCAAATAAAAGGCATAGATCCATAAAGCGTAAGTCCCAGAATTTGGGGCAAATAATTTCGAACGTAAAAGCGTAAGTTTCGGGTGTTAAATTTGATTTTTATTATTTTGAAAGTATTTTTTTATAAATAATATTTTTATTACTACTGGTGTAATGATATTTATACTTTATGCTATCATGTTTTCATATTATAGTCATTTTTTCTAGAATATATCAATAATAAAAATAACTCTCATAGAAAATGACGTTATAAATAGTTTTTTTTGGTGATTATGCCTAAAAATGATAAGATAGAGATTTCATATCCCTATGCACCTGAGAAACTTTATCTATATTTTTATATTGCTCTTATAATATTTATCCTTCTTTGAAATATATATAAACTATAATCAGTGTAAATATTAGTTAAGAGTGAGAAGAACAGATCGATGATGAAGTATATGGTGATTTTATTTTAAAGATTATCGCGGCTATTATCATTTGTTGTTGTTGTTATCTTTCTCAAATAATAATAATTTTTTCTATATTATCGGGATTTATTTGAATTTATTTGCAAAATTATTAAAAATATTATTTTTGCTTATTTTCTTAGTAATAAAATTATAAAATTTAAAATATATGATATATACGCCCCATAGATCCATGAGACTTATGGCCCGTGTCTCGAGGCTTACGCCTTACCCCGTGCTATGTAAAACGTCTCGCCTCACGCCGCCGCCTTTTAAAACATTGGTTTACACATCCTTTAAGAAAAAATTAATAGGGGTTAGAATTTGACTAATATAACCTCTATTGATTGACAGATGTTTTTTAAAAATATAAAATAATCATTCTTTTCACCTTCTAGAATAACTTAAATACTAAGGATAGAGTTGAAAAAATGATCAATTATTTCTTGAATTTTTAAATTATCAACTATTTCTAAACAAGTATTTTTAATATATCTACCAAGTAAAAAGGAACAGAAGGAGTATTTGAGAAAGATTATTTTTAGTATACATGACAATTAAAAGAGAAAGGAGGGAGTAAGTAATATTCCCTCCATCCCATTTAATAGATATGTACTAAACATAGTTGTTTCAAAATACTTGTTAGTTTCAAAATTCAAGAGATAATTGACCATATTTTTTCAATTCTATCCTTAGTACTTAAAGTCATTCTAAAATGTAAATAGAATTATTATTGTATGTTTCCAAAAAACTAATAAGGTTATATCAGTCAAATTATCATTCCAAATATTTTTTTTAATGGGTGTACAAATCTTATTCTCACAATTAAAATGGAGAGAGTAACATTGACTAATTAGCACAGAAAATCTAAGTAAAGAGCACATATAAACACACCAATACGATGATCGCTTAGATTAACTCTCTTCCTATTTCTTGAAAAAAAAAGTTAAAGAGAGACTAACATTTTAAAGGATTAAAGATAATAAATAAAAGTATGATAGCCCAATACATAAATTTTAGGAGACATGTAAATAAAAAACATGACAAGTAAAGTGATTTGGAGAGAGTATAACTTTACGTATCATTCTTTTAGGAATTTAATTTCTTGTTCAAAATTATTATTTCTATTGGAGAAAATGTGATCTCTTGGCCACTTATAAATTAAATAAGAGAAAATAATCTTTTTAAATATAAAAATAAAAAAATTTTATATATAAAAAAAATCTCTTATAAAAAATTTATAAAACTAATATATATATATATAAATTTATATTTTAATTTAGTTTCAATATATATATATTGATTATTTAAGTTAATTTTATATGTATAAATTATTTTTAATTTCTAACACATATATATAATGTGTATAAAACAGAAGGAAAGGAAAAGTTTCTATAGGAATATCTTTTAAATTCACATTCATTTTTCCGTGGCTATCTATCATTGACATATTTTTCCGTTACCACAAATTATTTCTAAGGAAAAAAGCAAAAGGAGGAGAATATAATATATATTCATATTTCAAAGACGGAGGATTTGATACAAAATAAGTGCTAACATGGTTAGAAGCACTTCACTATCGCAAAATCGATAATATAATAAACCTCTGAGCAAAACGCCAAAAAAAAAAAAAAAAAAGGACGATGAAAAAGATGAAGGAAGGGAAGAGGAAACAAGAGAAAAGGAACCGGTTATGAAGAAAAAATAAATGAAGGAGTTAGTATCTCAAAAGATCACCCAATTATGAGAATTTATGTAGTAAAGTTATTGAACTTTTTTTGTATCAATAAAATCACTCACCTGAAGATATTTCTCTTACAAAATCACTCAAATAATTTATCATAAAATATTTGATATGACAAAATCAATTCTTTTATGCCATATAAACATGAACTCCATAAATAAATAAAATTAAAGAAAACTCATTTCTTATACCCGAACTATCCACCCACAAATAAAATGAGTTTTTTCTCTGTCTATTCTCGAAATTTTTTTAATTCGATTTCTAAATATTAATTTTCAATTATCTTTAATACAAACCCATTTTGATTTGTGGGTGGGTGGGGTATAAATAATTTTTAAATTTTTTAATTTATTTGTGAACTCCATGTTTACATGCCATAAAAAATTTTATTTTTTCCTACCATTTTTCTATAATAAATTTGATTGAATGATTTTGTAAGATAAATACCTTAGTTGAGTGAATTTATTGATGCAAAATTTTTTTTTTATCCAAAAATAAAAAGTTAAGGAACTCTAACTTTTGACTTCTATTAAATATTTTTTTTAAAAAAACATAGACTTTTAAACTAATTCAAACACCAACGAAGTCTCCTATCCAAACAAGAGTATTTTTGGGCTAGCTTAGTTCAACAACTATATTTAAGGCCACTCTTTTGCGAGATAAGTACAGAATTGGTCGTGATGGTATGGACCCGATTTACTATATTGACTTGTTTGCGGGTTGGTTTAACTTTTAACTTTTAATTTTTTTTAAAGAAATTTAAACCATCAACTTTTAAGCTAATTCAAACACCGTCGAAGTCTCATGTCCAAACAAGAGTATTTTTGGGCTAGCTGAGTTCAACAACTATATTTAGTGCCACTCTTTAGGCGAGATAAGTACAGAATTGGTCGTGATGGTGTGGACCCGATTTACTATATTGACTTGTTTGTAGATTGGTTTAACTTTTAACTTCTATTAAAAAAATTTAAAACATCAACTTTTAAGCTAATTCAAATACCTTCGGAGTCTTGGGCTAGCTTTGTTCAACAATTGTTTTTAAGGGCAACCTTTAGACGAGATAAGTACAAAATTGGCCGTGATGATATGAACCCGATTTACTATATTGACTTATTTGTGGGTTGGTTTACTATTTTTATCGGTAGTATGGAGATGCACATACACAAATGAAAGCCTATCGATTTTGTGGTCATAAATAGTTGGATGATGTGAGTAGTAAATTGTTACTCCCTCCGTTTTAAATTGCTTATCACAATATTTTTTTTAGAGTTAAATAATATAAATTTTGATCAATATTTTTAAGATAATTTTTTATTATATTAATATGAGAAAAAAATATAATTTATTATAATTTTCATATAGTATTTGAATATTTAAATGTTAATTTTAAAATACTGACTTAATCTAATCTAATTTAGCTTTTAAAATTAGTCAAATTAACCCTCGAAAAGCGAAACATGACAACTATTTTGAAATGAAGTTTGTAATTTCCTGATAATTTCATGAGGCAATGGGTCATGAGTGTGGAATTTAGTTCGAAAGAGAAATTATTGGGTGTGTGAATAAAAGTTTCACATTGACGATTAGAAAAAATTAAAGATGCTACATTTTTTATTTAAAAAGAATGAATTATAATCCAAAGTAAATTAATAATATCATATAAAACATGCTAAAAGTATCTTTAGAATATTTTCGCTCAACGTAAAAGAGTTCGATAATTTGATGCGTTACTACATAGGCGGATTTAGAATTTTATTTTTATGAATTTAATTTCTAAATTTTTTAGCATTAGACCCAATATATTTTAAAAGCCTATGAATTAATATCTACTATTTATTACAAATTTTACAAAATTTTACCTATAAATATATACTTTACATCAAAATAGATAAATCTAATATTTTTACTTTGCATCTGCCTCTGCATTACTTGACTTAAGGAATACAACAAATCTATTAAACATTAATGTATGATTTGAAGAGAAGCTTGATATAGGGTTTATTAGAGTGGCTTTATAACAAAGTCGATGTACTAAGGGTCGTTTGGCTATACAAAATAAAATTATAATAAAAAATTATAGAAAATAAACTTGAAGTTTATTTGAATATTAATTTAAAATTTTTAAATTGTACTTTTTTTTTCATGAATATAAAATTTCGTAAGTTGTGCAAACTATTAAATTTCCTCAATTCTTATACAATCTTACCAAATAAGTAAAAGTTCATAACAAAATATAATATATTATGACAAAATAATTCTAAAAAGAAATATAATATTCATTAATCAAATTTTAATTCAAATAAAATTTAAAAATTTATTTTGAGATAAATATTTTTAATATACTAATCAATAAAAAAATTAAATAAAGGGAATAGTAAAATTTTGCCCTTCTAGGATACAGTGCTTTTTTACTCCTCCTACCTTGTTCTCAAACCACTTTCATTTGAGTTTGGAAAAAATAAGTAAAATTATTTAAGTTGTAGAGAAGTAGTGGAAGTCTGGAACTGTTAGGATTCAAACACACGACACATATTGTTTGTTTAGAATTTATGCTTGTATGAATTAATTTTTAGGCTACAAGCTTTCAAAAAATGTATGGCATTTTGTCTTTTTATATTCTATAAACTTGCATATTACAATTGAGAGTTAAAGATATTCGATATAATATAAATATTTTATTAGAGAAAGTTTTTTAATACGATGTCAAAACATTTTTATTTTATCCTTGATTAAATATTTTTTATGAAAAAATATAAATCGAAATTTGAAGAAGGAGAGCGAGAAGGAGCTCTCTGCTCTTGACGTGCTGAAAGATTTATTAAATCACATAATTTCAACTTTAGAATGTGATTTTTTATTTGATTTTGTGTATATATAATCTGATTTAAAATATATCTTAGAGATTTTACTTTTTTCTCTCGTTCTTCGATGAAATCGCACCGCATCTTTAAAAATATATTAGCCTAAAAATTTATTTGTGCTAGTTGACTCGCCCTCGTTTGTCCGTCCTCCGCGGGGAGTATCTCAAGTACACTCGGCTGATAGTTTACATATCAGCTTAAGCTTTAGCTCGTCCGTAATTAATTGAAAGTAGTTAATAACTTAAATCATAAAATTCTTTAAACATTTCACCTAATTAATAGTCTAGTAATTCAAACATGACCATAAAGGTTAACTATTAATTAAATAAATTTAAAGTAATAAATGACATACTGAATTTTGTCAATAATATTTACTCATTGGCATTTGGCAACATAATAAAACATTTTTAAATTTTTTTTTTTAATTTGAGCGTGCTCCTTGTCTGGTTATATAGCGTATATACCAGGCAATACTTTACAGTAAACACTTTTTTCACAAAGTTGTTTAAACTTTGGCCAGCACATTCAAATACACTTGTTATAGAAGACACAAATCAAAACAGGACCTCAGTCCTAATAAAGACTGTTTTTGTTTGCTTCAAAACATAAATTATGACCTTTAGGCGGCATGTATTTATACTTTTTGCTTTTCATAGTCAAATAATAACTGGATTAATTAATTTTATACTCCTATATACTATCAGTTCAATGCTTGTATTTATATGGTGATCACTCATAAATACAAATCAATTTTCTTTTATAATTCAAACATAATTTAATTACTACCTTTTTATGTTTAAATTTAAATAAGTCTTCCTAAACATATTCGTAATTTCAGGAAGTAGTTAAGTAATTAGGAGTAAAACCTAAATAGGAAGGAAAAAAAAAACGAATGATTGAGAAGGAGGACAAAATATGGGATAGGTGGGACAGGATTTTCAATCATTTGGAAATAACTGATGCTACAACAACATTAGCATTTAGTCAAGTACTGTCATTCTCTCTAAATCTGATGCTTGGAAAATAGTCCCATGTAACAGCAATAGGTTTGTACTATACTGTTAATGTTCTTTGTCCATAAATACAATTGACCAATTTCCATGTCTTTTTGTCTTCACTAATTTTTATGTAATCGTAGGGTAAAGGTATGTGGTCCAAGTTAATCTTTTATTTAGTATATGGAGTATTAACCACTCAAGAAAAATTATGCCCAAATGCTTAAACTGTTTAATTAAAAGCACACAATTAATTAGGGTAAAGCTATGTGGTCCATGCGGTTTGTTTATTTTCACACTTATTTACATGAATGAAATCGCCCCGCTCCAGGCCGAAACAAAAGCCACCTTCTTCAACATATTTAACTAGGCGTTTGATCATAAAATCTGAGATTTTATAACTAAGTTAAAGATTTAATTTAAAATTAATATTTATTTATGAAATTTATATAAAATTTTAATTTTAAATTTCAAATTGTGATTTAAATTTTTTTAATATTAATATATACAATAAAAATATTAATAATATAAACTTTGATATCAACAATCAAACGCTACAATAGGTAATATTTGCTTGGTCACCGTTAAAGATTATGATAGAAAAACGTATTTCATTTTCAATCAAAAATTTTATATTTCAGCGTTGAATATATAATTGCCTTCGATAGAAAGTATTATACTTTTAAAGTGAAACTTTCTAATACAAATTCGAAAATCAAATGTTACTTGAGGAAAAAATTTCACTTGATTAAAGCATTTCGAAAATCAGTTTTAAATATCAATAACAAACGACTTTATTTAAATAAGGTCTTTTTATTGATTTGTAGAATAGTCATAGAGAAGTGCTGATAAATACTAGGATACTTGTGGCTACATCATCAAAAATTGTGGTAGAATGACAAGTATTTTTCTATTATTAATTAGAGATTTCAAATTTAAATTCCATGTATGAAATCGTCTTTTATAACTTTAAGTAATATGTTAATTTCACGTAATAAATTGAATAATTGACAAAAAAAAATTATCACACAATTACTTAAGAAAATATACTAAAATAAAAATTTTCAATACGAATTTAAATTAATCCATCCCAAAATAACTTCCCTGCCACCGGACATGGGTAACCCCAAAAAGAACAATTCGTCGGGCATCTTAATTAGTTTCGAGTAAGTAAGGAACTTCGCCATCGATTGATAATGAAAGTTCATTACATACGTACCATCAATTCTTCCATTGGCTAATAGTCATCACATAATCACTTTTAAAATATCTTTTTAAAAAATTTTCTTTAAAATGAAATTCTTTGATGCAAATTTAAAAAATCAATCTCAAAACAAATATCTAACACCAAAACATGAAAAATCCAAAGGAAAATTCGTTGGGGAATCTTGATTAGTTTCGAGTAAGTTTTTCTGAAACCCCCAGTAAAATTAATAACCTCTGTCCTTTGGGTGAACACTCTGTCATGAGCACTCTGTGTAATCTGCTCACTGTGCAATAGCTTGTAAACTACACAGGAGATGTAAATCACGTTAGGCAAACCCTATGTTCATGAATAATAAACAACGGCTGAATTCGATCCGGTATCTCTCACATGAAAATCACCTTCTAACCACTCAACCATAGCCAGCTGGCTAGTTTCGAGTAAGTTAATGGACTTCGCCATCAATTGATAATGAAAGTTCATCAATTCTTCCATTGGTTAATAGTATAGCTGAATTTTGACTTTTGTCTTTCAAATAGTGGAATACCAATCCCTATGGCTTGTAGGCCAGAGTAAAAGTTCTATGATTATTTCTTTAATTTAAAGTTTGCTCCCTCTCTTATTTTTATTTATTTACTGTATTAAAAATAAAAAAATTATTTATTATTAGTTAAATTTATTCTTAATATATTTTAAAATATAAATTTATTATATTCATAGGGTGATATAATAAAATTATCATTTTATCATTTAAGATATATTTTTTTATTATATTAATATAAAAAAGATTACAACTTATAATATTTTTTAAATATTTAAATTTAATATATTAAATTAATTTATAATAAAATTAATTTTAATAAAATAAAATATGATAAGTAAAAGTGAACGAATAATTTGCCCACTTTCGCCCCGGACCGATAGGATATATTAATTTGACAGGGTAATTGTCGAATATATAGAAATGATTGGGTGAGGTAATAGAAGCAAGAAGTCATGGGGTAAAAGTGGCAACAATAATTCTTACTATGCTTGGTAGCTAAGGAAAATGGTGATTATAAATGCGTGGAATGTTCTCATTATTACTGTCATTATTTTCTTTAACCAACTATAATTTCTGAAATATCATGTCTCTCACAAAATTTCTTTTATAAAAACATATATAGCAGCTATATATATTTAGTGGACGCTTGGACATTTGATTTTTATTTTATAATTTTAAATTATGAGATAATATTTTAAATTTTTATAAAATTTAAATTTAAAATTTTATATTATGAGATAAATTTTTTTTAAATATAATATTTGATTTATAAGTTTATATTTTATATGTAAAAGAAAATCAATCACTTTATATATACCAACTATATTTATTAATTATTTATATTGGATATAAATAAAATTTATTGTTGGTATTAATACCCGTATCAACCTTTGCCAATCATGTGGAAGGTTATATTAAAGAGTGGTACAATACAACTCATATTCAATATAATAATTCAAAAAATAATTATTCAATTTAGTATTTAAGTCACTCTAGAATGTAAAAAGAATAATTATTCTATAATTTTAAAAAAATAAAAGTATGTTAATCAAATTACAGCTCTTATTAATTTTTTTACCGCTTTATCTTATCAGGTAAAAATGAACAAAGGGAGTATTTGAATGCCCCCAATACTAAATATGTAGCCAATCCATGTATGCCTCTCACTCAACAAAATAAAAAATTACTAATTCCAATCCTGTTCATATGTAGGAATTGGCGAGCAAGAAATGAACACGAAAAACTTGGTCGTCTCGTTAATGGCTCCTTCAATGCTTGGGAATCGTTAAATATCGTTCGCTACAAAATCGACGGGTATTTTTTTATAAATGTAGTTTAACGGGGAAAAAATATACTCATTTATCATTTTTATTAGGTTACCAACATAATGTTTATATTTCCATTGCATAAACTTTACCCCAAAAGTTTTCGTACCTACTTTTTTGGAGCAACAAGCTCATGTAGTTAAGAAAAAGGACAAAAAGAACACAAAAATAAGTGAAAAATGTATTCCATTTGCCTACAAGTGGTTAATAATTTTAGGCACCCGTCTGACAGTTTTCCTGAATCTTTTGGAGGAAATATTTATTTTTGAAAAAAGGTTTTGTTCTATTCTTAAAACAAATTGCGAGAAAAATGCATTAAGGAATACCAATTTAAAATAGCCATATATGGTTACAAGCTAGAGGAGTTTTGTTTTGAATTCGAAAGAGAATTGCAGTGGCCAAGAAATGGGTAAAATGGCCATATTGAAAGAGGGAAATTTTGGGGACAATTCGACATATTTTACTGTTCTATTTGACTACTTTGATAACTATGCACACGGTTTTTACTGCTTCGTTTTTTTGTCTCCTTTCTCTTTGTTACATCCTAGGACGGTGAATCTTGGATTCTGGATTTGATCGAACGGCTGTCATTTATTCTGTCGAAATGTATTATTTTGGCGTATTATTGAGCACGTCACCATCACTATATATAGGAAAACAACGAAAGGGTAAGAAGTAGATCCATTGATGCACCCCAGCAAAGCCTATGCTAAATGAATACTATACATAATTTAAAAGTTTATAAGTTTTTATGCTGAATTTGAATTAATATACTGTTAAATAATTGTAAATATCTAATGTATTTTTCAATATACACACACAATTTAGATAAAAATAGTGTGTTTTCATAAATTCATATATTATATTAGGAATTTGACCCTAGTGGCAAGTGATAAGTATTTTTCTATTTTAAATTAAATATTCCACTTTTGAATCATAAGACTTTATATATATATAATAAAAAGAATATTTTGTAATTGAGATTATTGGAGCAAAGATGTATCTTAGTATCAAAATAATAATATAAATTTATATAATATCTCAGTACTCTCTGATTCACTCTATGAAAGAATTCTTATATCTATATACACAGATGTTTTTTTATGAGTTGTGAAATGAGAAATATTGAGTTGGTATGTAAGAAGTATAGAAGAATATTGTGGTATGCAGTAAAATTGAAACAATGAAAGAGAGAATTGAGAGAGAGGAAAATTTTCGAATTAATAATTTTATGTTGAAGCAAGATATTCTTATTGATATAGATTTGAACTCTTCAACTAGTTCAGAGTTATTCGATTTACACGACATTGTCGACTGTATAATGAAGGAAACAAGTGAAAAGTTATACTGTTGGATCGAGTATATTGCAGTGAATTTATTGAATCTTTTTAGAGAAAGTAAAATATTCATATTTTAATCTGAATATTTATTTTATTTTTTATTATAATTTATGATTTTTTTTTACTAATAAAAACTTTTCAACATAAGTTTGAATTAATCCAAATCTGATATGAAAAGGGCAAAAAAAGAAAAAAAGAAAAAGAATCCTATGAAGCACTGGCATAAAACGACAAATTTGGAGTGCGAGCTAATGGCTAAATATGTTAAAATTGACCCTAGATAGAAATAGGTTCATTCCTAATTTCGCGACTTTATGTACAAACTTCAAAAGCTGTTAAAAGAACATATAGGATATGAAGCACTATTCATGTGTGTGTATTTCACTGGTGATTCACGTTTAACTCATGAAAATATTTTGCCCATAAAATGTGAAAATTTCATTCAGAGAGATAAAAAAGTGGATTTCACTTATTTACTGATCATAAAATAGGGGTTTTAGCTTGCAAAGTAATTGAAGTTAGTTTTGTGAAATTGAGAAAAATCTTTAATTTTAACTCATAAAATTTCAATTTTTTAATCAAAAGAAGAAAAACCAATAACTGTGTAACTATCCAAATACAACTTTAGTTTACGTTCTTTTTTCACACTTCAGTTTTTAATATACGTTCATATGGGCTATCATATTTATTATAATATGTATTGCAACATTCAGTTCTTTATTCTTACTGACAAATTCTTATAAATCAAGTAGCAGAGCAGTTAAATAATTTATAATATATAGTGTATTCACGCAGTAATAAATTAACTACTACGATATTGTATTATACTAAATTATAAAATTAGACATGTGCACGTTATAATTAACTTAGCCATAACTCAATAAAAATAGAAGTGAGATCCAATTTTGAAGGGTAATAATTACAGAATTTGAAATTTTAAGTCAGGAATATGTATATAGATAAACATAGGTCAAAGTCAAATACATGAGGAGATTTTGCTGATATTCTAAGATATTTATATGGGATAATAATAATAATAATATATTTGGGAATTTTGAATACATTTAACTACATGAGAATATATACAGTATGTCGTGATTTATACTCCTAACAGCTGCCATTTTTCATGAAATCGGTATGTATATTTCTAAAATAATTTGATAGACTGAGAGATTTTTTGATATTATAAGTTCAAAACAATATTGCTTATTATCCAAGTTATCCAACTCGTAGTAAATGCATTTACAGATCTCTAAGACTCACTAAACACTTTAATACAAATGAATTATAATTACTCGTATTCAGTGTTTATCTCAAATCATATTAATTTAATTTTTTAATTAAGTTTTAATTTAAATAAAAATATATTAATTAACTATGAAGTATATGTGAAGAAAGAAACTAATGAGAATCGATCTTACACCTAATGTTGGGCTAATATCAATATTGAACTAAATGATAATTTGTTCAAAATTCTGCTAATACACCCACACACACTCTCTCTCTATATATAAAATTTTGGTTTGTAATGTACAATATATTTAGTTAACGTGTAAATACTTGTGATTTTTCTTGCAAAAGAATTGCATTGCTGATCTCTTCATTAAATTTTTTTAACTTTTAAAGAATAATCTCATTACCTAAGATTGATAGCAGTTTATTCAAATTTTGTTTTAATAATTAAAAATTTTGTGAGTACATACTATTTTTCCACTTGATAATTAATGTAAAATCATTAAATTATTTCAAAATTATCTTGAGTCATATTTTGGCAAAAAAATTCTAACTTTCGCACTGTATTCCCTTGTTCCTACGAAAAGTATCCAATGTTTAAGGAAAGACTAAAGAGTTGAATCCATGTCATAAAAACATCGATCTTAATTAAAAATTGGACCCCATATACAGCATGAAAGTTCATGCTAATAAATTGTGGTATTTCCCCCATTAACTATTGCAGCACAAAATGAATTAATTAAATTCTGTATCATTATTTTAAAACTGTTAAAAGACTTTTATCACTTCCTTTATTTTAAAATAATAATATTTTTAATTTGAATATATTTTTTAAAAAAATTATTTATTATAATATAGAGAAATATATTTTTACTTATTTATTTTTAATAAATTTTTTTAAAAATATAACTCTTTAATATTTTATTAATTATGTAAGACTTTCTCCATTTAAATAAAAATAAAATTAAAAAAATATTATTAATATTTTTTTAATTATAAAAATACTATTTAATTTAAAATAAAATTTAAAAACTTAAATTCATTTATTTTAAAATAAAAAAAATATTTAATACTAATAATAAATTTCTTACACTGGCATACTGTTCCCATCCATGTAGATAAAACCCAGATTTTTGTGCAATTGTACACGCGCGCGCACACACAAAAAACCACACACAATCATTTCCACATTCAAAATATAATTGTTTCATTTTATTTTATTTGGTTCATATTAATTTCACTCTTTAAAAAAGGTATTTATTAAAAATTATATCTTACTAAATTAATGTTATTAATTATATTTTAAAATTTTTAAATTTTATTATTGATACTTTATGTATTTTTTTTGTTCTACAATAAATATTATTTTAACTTATTTCACGTTCATTATAATTTATAAAATTATTTTTATTTATTTATTAGATATATTTTAAGAATTAAGCATTATTAAAAAAATATAGTTGAAAAAAAAAAGTCCTACTTTTAATATACGATTAAGTAAAATGAAACTGAAAGAGTATAAAAAAAGGACTTATATCACATCATCTCCATCTCCATATAGCTACTAGTGCAGTCTATATATAATTACTTGTAAAAACCAATTCACTATAAATGTCTCTCTCAAAAAACTTACAACATGTCTTAGTCAGCTTTTACTACTCCCTTTTCCCAAAAAGAAAATTGCAGTCTTTCCTCTTCTTCTTCTTCTTCTTCCTTGTTCTTTCTTGATCCTCAGACCACTCTTTGAACAAAGCAAAAATCAAATTGACAGCTCCAATTTCAATTATGTTCCTTCAAATCTTGGTTACCCTTTTGTTCCCAACTTTGATTTTCTCCCTTAACCAAGAGGGTCTCTATTTACACAACGTCAAGCTCGGATTTGATGACCCTGATAATATTCTTTCCAACTGGAATGAGCATGATGATACTCCGTGTAACTGGTTTGGTGTATCATGTGACCAAATAACTCGGTCTGTTACATCCTTGGACCTCTCTAATGCTAATGTTGCTGGTCCTTTCCCTTCACTGCTTTGTCGGCTGAAGAAACTTCGGTACATTTCGTTGTACAACAACTCGGTTAACACCACTCTTCCTGAAGATTTATCTGGGTGTGAATCAGTGGAGCATCTCGATTTGGCTCAGAATTTTTTGGTGGGTACACTTCCTGCGAGTTTATCTGAGCTCCCAAACTTGAAATACCTTGACTTGTCGGGTAATAACTTTACTGGCGATATTCCTGCCAGTTTTGGCTCTTTCCAGCAGCTTGAAGTTCTTGGGCTAGTTGGAAACTTGCTTGACGGGACTATACCGGCATTTCTGGGAAACATTTCGACGTTAAAGCAGCTGAATCTGTCGTACAACCCGTTTTCTCAGGGTCGGATCCCGCCGGAGCTGGGAAATCTGACAAATCTTGAGGTTTTGTGGCTTACGGACTGTAATTTGGTTGGTGACGTTCCTGACACATTGGGCCGCTTGAAGAAGATAGTGGATTTAGACCTTGCTGTGAACTACTTGGACGGGCCGATTCCGAGTTGGCTCACTGAGCTGACTAGTGCTGAACAAATTGAGCTGTATAACAACTCGTTTACCGGCGAGTTTCCGGTGAATGGGTGGTCGAAAATGACGGCGTTGAGGCGAATCGACGTATCAATGAACCGGGTTACTGGTACAATTCCGAGGGAGTTGTGTGAGTTGCCACTTGAGTCACTCAATGTTTACGAGAACCAGATGTTTGGTGAATTGCCACAAGGCATTGCAAATTCGCCGAACTTGTACGAGTTGCGGCTTTTTCACAACCGTTTTAATGGAAGTTTACCTAAAGATCTTGGAAAAAATTCACCTTTGTTGTGGATTGATGTGTCGGAAAACAAATTTTCTGGTGAAATTCCGGAAAATTTGTGTGGGAAAGGGTTGTTGGAGGAGCTTTTGATGATAGATAACTTACTTTCCGGTGAAATTCCGGCGAGTTTGAGTGAATGCCGGAGCTTATTGCGAGTGAGATTGGCTCACAACCAGTTATCCGGTGATGTTCCGGCGGGCTTCTGGGGTCTGCCGCACCTTTCCCTGCTTGAGCTCATGGACAATTCGCTCTCCGGTGATATAGCGAAAACTATAGCCAGTGCTTCTAATTTATCAGCTTTGATTTTGTCTAAGAACAAATTTTCAGGTTCCATTCCTGAGGAGATTGGCTCTCTGGAAAATCTTCTTGATTTTGTGGGCAATGATAACCAGTTTTCTGGGCCTTTACCTGCAAGTCTGGTGCTTCTTGGACAATTGGGGAGGCTGGATCTTCACAACAACGAGTTAACTGGTAAGCTTCCAAGTGGGATTCATTCTTTGAAGAAATTGAATGAATTGAACTTGGCAAACAATGATCTTTCTGGAGATATCCCCAAGGAAATTGGGAGCTTGTCTGTTTTGAATTATCTTGATCTATCAGGGAATCAGTTTTCAGGGAAAATCCCAGAGGAGTTACAGAATTTGAAGCTCAATCAGCTGAACTTGTCTAACAATGACCTTTCGGGTGATATTCCCCCTGTTTATGCTAAAGAAATGTATAAGAGTAGCTTTTTGGGCAATGCTGGTCTATGTGGAGACATCGAGGGCTTGTGTGATGGAACAGCTGAAGGTAAAACTGCTGGTTATGTCTGGTTATTGAGGTTACTCTTCACGCTTGCTGGATTGGTGTTTGTAGTTGGGGTTGTTTGGTTCTACTGGAAGTACAAGAATTTTAAGGAAGCTAAAAGGGCTATTGATAAGTCTAAATGGACTTTGATGTCGTTTCATAAACTGGGTTTTAACGAGTATGAAATCTTGGATGCTCTTGACGAGGACAACTTAATTGGCAGTGGCTCTTCTGGGAAGGTTTACAAGGTTGTTCTGAGCAAGGGTGACACTGTTGCGGTGAAGAAGATTTTGAGAAGTATGAAAATGGCAGATGAGAGTAGTGATATCGAGAAAGGTAGCATCCAAGAAGATGGATTTGAAGCAGAGGTTGAGACGTTGGGGAAGATTCGGCACAAGAACATTGTTAAGCTATGGTGTTGTTGTACAACTAGGGATTGCAAACTTCTGGTCTATGAGTATATGCCTAACGGTAGCTTGGGTGATTTGCTACACAGCAGCAAAAGTGGCCTTCTAGACTGGCCTATGAGATATAAGATAGCCATGGATGCAGCTGAGGGACTCTCTTACTTGCATCATGATTGTGCTCCACCCATTGTTCACAGAGATGTCAAGTCAAACAACATCTTGCTGGATGGTGATTTTGGAGCTCGAGTTGCTGATTTTGGTGTGGCAAAGGCAGTCGATGCCAATGCCAATGCCAAGGGAATCAAGTCCATGTCTGTTATTGCAGGGTCTTGTGGTTATATTGCTCCAGGTTAGTGAATTAATTTTTTCACCTTGCAGCTTCAGTTTCATGAGTTTTTGTTGAAGTCGTTCATATTGATATCATGTTGAGTTTTACTTGCAAATTGTTATGCCTTTAGTTTCTGGATTCTTGCCTTTCAAAAATGAGATCTAGTATTACTGTAGCAGTGTTGCATCCATTAAGTAGAAGGCTAGATCTATATACTGCAGTATTTCCTGGATATTCCACATTTTGTTAAGTATTAGACTTCTGATAGAAATTGGCTCATATCTGGAGTACCCTACTACAGTAACAGTGTATCATAAAGATCATAGCTTTTGAATAGTTAAGTAGGCTCCATGTGTTTCTGTAGCCAAGTTTAGGACTGTAGAAAAAGCTATCCCATAGCTTGCCACTTATGATGTTTGAAATCTTAACAGTTAGCTATATTGGGGGTGGCTGTTAAGTTTTATTATCAACCAACCACCATATTTTGGGTTTCATATGGTTATTCCTTGTTTAGATTTGTATTGTTGTTTTCTTGGAACTGCTGAGTTGATTTAGTTCTTTTTTGCATTCCAGAATATGCATACACGCTGCGGGTGAATGAGAAGAGTGATATATACAGCTTCGGTGTGGTCATCCTAGAGCTTGTGACGGGGAAACGCCCTGTGGATCCTGAGTTCGGGGAAAAGGATTTGGTGAAGTGGGTGTGCAGTACATTGGACCACAAGGGCGTAGATCATGTAATTGACCCTAAACTTGATTCTTGTTTCAAGGAGGAGATATGCAAGGCCCTAAATATTGGCCTACTCTGCACTAGCCCACTCCCAATTAACCGACCCTCGATGAGGCGGGTCGTTAAAATGTTGCAAGAAGTGGGTGGTGGTAACCAGCCCAAGGCTGCTTCAAAGGATGGCAAATTGACACCTTATTACTATGAAGAAGCATCGGATCAAGGAAGTGTAGCATAAGGATGGCTCAACAAATTTTGTCACAAAGGATGAACTTAAAAAGTGAGACTCATAACTTCTATGTTCATCTGCTAACTACTCAATTCTTTGTCCACAAGTACCCACTAGATGTTTGCTGTTGTGTTTGGGTTGAGGGAGGAAGAAAGAATTAAAGTTAAATGAAAAAAAAAAAGAAAAAGAAGTGAGAACAAAAGAATATTAGGAAAAGAATGGAGTTGGAAGAAGCTTGTTTCTCATTGTAAATCTCATCCAACTACCAAAATTATTGCAGTAATTACTATCTGGCATTAAAAGATCTTAAATGTGCCTGCCTATACTCTTATTTTCTTGAAAGTGATTCCTCTTCACTCTCCAGCATCTTTGTTTGAGACTAATCAAGCACATTTTAAAGTTGGTTGTTGCAATTGAACTACTGCTTTTAATGGTAACTACTAGAGTATGTACTAACAGAATTTTACCAAAAGAAGGGGTATATTTCACCTTCTTCTAGGCTTAATTCTTGAAAGATGTTACTACTCTATTTTGAAATTGTTTACTGTGCAGAGAATGTGATACCAATTATTAGGATGTACTGGAGTTTGGTGACTTATTTATGGCCCTCTCTTCTCATTAACTGTAATGGGTCCCTTACCTTGTTCATTCTCTACCTCAAATTGCAATAACTACATACTGATGAAGAAACATTTCACCAGAACTATGGCCAAGTGAAGAGGACAATCCAGTGCATATCCAGAAGGACTGTATCCATTTGTTAGCCAACATGTGAGACTTCTTGCACGTGTGCCTGTTGTTTCTTCATTTATTTATTTGAAATATTGGAAAATAACTAGCCAAAAAGAGAGAAGTGATTTCACATATTTGGGGATTGGATCACCTCCCGTAACAAAGATAGAATCTCGACGAGAAATAACAATTTATTTAATAATAATAAAGAATCTCTCATTCCTAATATGCATGGTGGTTGGAACAACAATTCCTAATATTCATCTTTGTTGTACTTAATTTGTTTCCCATTCCCTGTTCTATTTCTATTACAACAATTCTTCCAAACCTAACATCCTTCAAAATGAAAGCATACAATAATATATGAGGTAGGTAAACATTGAGTACTAGAAATTTTGAGGAAAGTCACTTAGCAAGTGGGTATATCTTTTAAGAAAGAGAAAATTAAATGGACAAGAATTAAGGCTAAAGTAGGCAATATAAACTTATTAAATAGTACTTCAACTATTGATTTGTCCTTTGGTGAAAGGTATGGTGGTTGGAAAAAGAATTCCCAATTCATTATCATTCAATTCAGTGTCCTAATTCCTAACTTTACTAGTAAATGAACTTGGCTCTCATCTCATTCACACTCTTTAAAGACTAAATAGGTTAAAAAGATTTTAGTTGGGAAATAAATTCCCAATTCCTTATTATTCAATGCACTCCTTTCACTAGTACGTGAAGTTGGCTCATCCATACACGCTTTATCGGGTAAATAAGTAATTCTTGCATCCAAATCCAAATTTATATGATGATGTATGACTGAACATAAAATATAAAAAAGAAAGTTTCTAAACATATCCAATTTGGACTAAGGTAAGTATGCTCCTAACTTAATTGAGTTTCCATGGTAGTCGCTTTCTAAGTGCACGGTTTACCCTTTAAATGAGTTTATCTTTTAAATTAGTTGATTTTTAATTTTTACCCTTAGAAATTAAATTTATGCCTAGCGAAATAAAAGTTATTTAAGAGAGCGAGGCATAACTTTTAAAATATTATGATACACAAAAATAAACTTATTTCTCATAAAAAACTTATTTGCCTCGAGCGATAAAAATTAAAGACGATAAGTGGCTTTTCCAATAATGTGGCCATGTAAAACCTGGGATCACACTCCGTTTTGATAGGCCCATGCACGTGTGCACAGGCCCAAATTACAAATCGACTTCCTTTGTGGGCCGTTTTTTCACATAAATATGAGAATGACCCCACACTCTGTAATGCCTGCACCTTTCTACATTGGTTTGTCAGCACTTACTCGGGTTTTAATACCCCGGTGGCCCATTTCCAATATCCTTTCATTTTCAGTTTTTAAAATTTCCTCAGAGACCACAGATTTTTGGTGGGAGTTTAATTCTTCCACATTATTGCTTGAAGATACCTTTCTTTCTTTAATATCAAGTCAACGCCAGAACTGTCAATGATTTGCCCTTTCTTCTCCTTTCATCAGCTGTGTCAAGAACTGAAACTTCTAAGGCTCCATTTAGTTGGACAGAAAGAAAACAGTCGTATACAGAACAAGTCTTATTGTAAAAGTCAGTTCACCTCAAGATGGATTTTTGTAATTGAATCAGAATTTGATTGTTTGTTAAAAAGTGGAGACTGATATATTATTTTGTTGAAGTTCAAAGATACATTAACTGTAACGGAAAATGGAGATAAAATTATCTCTTATGACTTAATTAAAGGTTGAATAAAAGAAAAGAATTTTATAATATTTTATCGATCTCCTGTGAAAAAATATCAGTATAATTATAAATAAATAAATAAAAAAAGAACACATTTGCAGTAGCTATAAAACTGATCACCCGAAACTCATGAAGGAAATATTTATTGCAATTACATGTGGACTATGTCAAATACCTTACGTAGAAGTGATCCAGCCAGATCAGAGTTGATATTTGAGCAGAAAATATTTTATGAAGTATAGTGATATATAGGAGTCAAATAACCAGGTTAAAATGAATTTGAGTGGGCTAAAAAATTGAGCTGAATTAATAAATGGGTAGATTATTAACTCGGCAAAAAATTACTTAACCTAAATGAATTAAAATGCAAATCAAAACTTAGCCTGTCCAATTCTTATGAAGTTTTAATTGCTTTATTTATTTTTTAATACCTAATTATATTATTATTTTTCTTTATTATCACTATATATAATATGTTAAGTAACTAAAAGATATTTTTAAAAATATTTGATAAAATTTTTCATAAATCAATTTGGGCTGAATATCAGCCCAAATTTTAAGGACTAAAATAAGTTTGGCTGAAATGGATGAAGACGGGTAAATAATAAATCCCAAAATTAATCGGATTAAGCGGGTTATGATTTCATGGACTGGTTTTACCATCTCTGGTGAGGGAATAGATGCTATAAAAGTAATAACGAAAATGAAGTTTGCATGTGAGATTTTTTGATGTGAATTCGAATTTAATCGGACCTCAATGATATCAGTACTAAACGCTAGGCGGAAAATCTCAAAGAAGGAGAAATATTCAATAATAACCAAGGGAAATACATAGGGTTGGCTCCAATACTGAATGACAAATGTTTCTTCTAATTCAATCTCCAAATAGTAAGGGCAGATGAAACCGATCTTTAATGTAAGAACAACTGGTATTAACCTTCTCAACTTAAATGGATTTAAGGAATTTGTAAATATTTGAAGTAAATTATCTATTTCCCAAATATTTTCAAAGGAAAAAACGGTCGAATGATTCCATGGATTTGTATCAGTAGCAAGGCTTTTGGTATCCATTTGTCAATGCTTCAAGCTATCATTTCTGTTCAAGAAAACTTCAAGTCTTCTCGGAAAGATATATACCTGTGCAGTGCTCCTAAAACCGGTTGCATGCGGCTCAAAGTTCTGTGTTATGCCATTACAACCAGGGATCATTTGAATATGGGAAAAAAGCCCTGATCTTCCTTACGGTCTCATCCCTTCCTTGGATTTTGATCTCGCCAAAAACCATTCAAATAGGGACGCGCAAATTCCTCTTATTTTCACCCATTTGCAATTCAATGCTTTACCCAAATCAGTCCAATCCTTGGATGGTACTAAGATGATTTACTTGTGTAGGGAACCTAAGGACACTTCCATTTCTCTTTGGTATTTCATGCAAAGATTTACCTGGCTGCAGCAAGGAGAGTCGGATGGAACAACAGAATGTTTTCCCTTCAAGAAAGAGTTTGAGTTGTTCTTGTGAAGGGAAAACAATATGGGACCGTATTGGGATCATGTTTTGGGGTATTGAAAAGAAAGTTTAGACAAGCCAGAATCATTATTATTTTTCTCAAAATGGCTGAGTTCATGGGAAAACCATTTTGAAGAGATGAAGAGGGAGATGGGGTACCAGAAATGATAGCGAAATTATGTAGTTTTGAGAACTTGAGCAATTTGGAGGTGACTAAGACCGGGAAGAACCGGCCAACAGCCTCTTTGCAGATAGATAACAGCGCCTATTTCAGGAAGGGTAAGCCTGGAGATTGGAAGAATCATCTAAAATCTAACATGATAGAATGAATGGATCAATGTTGGGGGATCTTATTAGCTTAGTTGGTTGACTACACGAATTTTCACTTTGTCGGTGAGGGTTCCATTCCCCACCTTGTAATCCCCTCCCCCATTCCCCTTCCCCATTTCAAAAAGAAAAAGGATCATATTTCATATCAAAGAAGAAAAGCTAAGAGGGTCACAAGCTTTAAATTTGGTACGTCAAGCACTACAAATTCACAGGCAAAGAACTTCTTTGTCCTATAACATTAAAATCCTATTCTCCCAATTGAAATAAATTGTATGTCTGCGTGGTTTCATTACCTTTCAGCACATCACTATTGTTAGTTTCTTTTCTCATTTGACTTCTAACCGTAGTTGTTATTTCATGATTTTTATTTAAAATCACACATATGCAAGTCTTTCATTTATCAAGGTAGAAACTTATCTCTGATAACAATGTCTCAATCTCATTGGTGCTTCTTTTTTTTTCTTTAGATGCCTAGATCGAAAAGAGAGACGATTAATTTTTATGCCTCAGCAGGGCTTTTTATTCTAATAGAATCATTGAGTATTGTGAAAAGGGTAAGAAATACCTTTGAACTACTCAAAATAGCACAACTTTATTGTCCATTTCGTTTTTGGACCAAAATTGTCCTTGCCGTTAGACAACTGTAAACTTAAGCCTCTCCCCACCTCAGACAAAACCAGGTTTAAAAGAAAAATTATATTGTTGCTGACACGGAGCTCCAACTCAAACAAAAGCCCGCCTCATTGATTTGTTATATCCGTGTCTTCTACTCTCTCCATTAAGGGATGGGTTGTTTATTTGTTACATTATATGGTTTGGACAATCTTTCCCTCATGAGCTAGTTTTGAAATTGACCTACGTTCAAGGTCATTTTATTAACACGGTATCAGAGCAAGATCCATCCTTGTTATTGTGTATTATAATGTTGGACCCTCATGGTATATTGTTCACGCTCCAATTGACACGCCTAAGCGTGTAGGCTGATAAAATGAGCCACACTAGTAGAGGGATGGGTTGTTTCTCTTATTATATTGTCTTGGACAACCTTCCACTTACAACTTAGTTTTAAGCGTTTACTACAAGAGAAACGGTAATTTAACGACGAAAAATTATCTCTAAAAGTTTGATTCTAATCCCTAAAGGTCAATAGCGACCAGATTTTTCTGGTTGCTATAGGGTCCCGCGCTAAAAGTAATTAACGACGAGGTTTAATGACCAATCCTATATTTTCATTTGCAGATGATCAGATAGATAGAGTTACCGTATAATGAGGAACATGATTAGTTGCATATATATCATTCCTAAATTTATGTACTACAAACAACTAATCTACCATTTATCAATCACTTCTTTCGGAATTGAGATCAACACTTTTTTGCTGTAACTTGTCCGATAAAATATTAGATAGAGAAACAAAGTGTGGCCACATTCTTCTCTTGCAAAATTCATCAATTGTTCATAAGAGGGAAGCATGGCCATGACAACCATCAACCCTGTTTAGGCCTCGACGAATACAAGAAAGTGATCACATGTTTCTCACATCTGGGGGAAAATCTATAATAATCAAGCATGTACTGGAAGCCATGCCAGTACATTTATTATCCATATGTCAACCACCCAAAACTATTTTGAAACAAATAGAAAGTTTATTTGCTAACTTCTTTGGGGAAATATTGCAGGGAAACATAAGTATAACTTGACCGCCTGGAACAAACTTTACTATCTAACTATCAAGGGAGGTATTGGCATCAGGTCGTTGCAAGATATCACAGATACCTTTGCTGCAAAGCTGTGGTGGCAGTTTAGAACCAAAATTTTCCCTCTGGACTGAGTGTATAAAAGCAAAGTACTCCAAGAGGATCCACCCTATGGCTAGGAAATGGTCATATGCACACTCTCATACTTGGAGGAGGCTAATGGAGATTAAAGTGAGTGGATAAATTCATCTTGTGGCAGATTCATGAAGGAGAAACCAGCTTTTGGTAGGACAACTGGACTAGATTGGGTCATTTCGCACAGTTTGGTAATGCCTCTACTTCTGTCAATTCAATGTCTCCTCTTTATGACTCAAAGGAGATGGAATGTGGATAAGCTCAACCAAGTTTCGCCTGTTTGGATTGTCCAAGTCATTAATGGAGTTAAAAAATTTACTCTCCTAATTTACAAGACAAAGCCATTAGGACTTGATCTATAGATGGGAGATCCAATTGTAACTCCATTTGAATAAGCTGAGAGACAGCTGTTCAGCTACTTTGATCAACAAGTTTATGTGGCATACATCCTTCCCTTTTAAGGCTTCCTTCTTTCTCTGGAAGTTATTGAAACACAAGATGCCTTCAGATTTTAATATGAATAGGTTTGGTATTCAGTTGCCATCCAAATGTTCCTGTTGCAAGAAAGCTGCAATTGAAGAGGAAGAGCATGTTTTCATGAAGAGTGACCTCTGTAGACCATTATGGAAATATTATAACCAAGTCTTTGGGCTTAGGTATGATTCGTGTGAGCAGGTGAATATTAGACACCAAGTTTTATCTTGGTGGTTTATGAGATCCAAAACAAACCTGTCCTGAAGCTGATGTATCAAGCACTGCCAAATTATTGTGATATGACAGATTTGGAAGACAAGATGCAAATACAGATTTGAAGATTTAAAAGTCCCCATTCTGTTGGAAATTAACCAACAGATGAACATGATCATCCGTAAAAAATTTCCAATGATTAGTCCTTTTCTGAAGTGAGAAGCACTGTGCGGGATTGCTAATAACGCAAACGGTATATTTCATCTACTGTTGTCCTATGGAAACTCCCAGGAGATGGTTTTATCAAGTTAAACTCAGATGGCTGTTCAAAAGGCAATCCTAGACCTAGTGGAGGTGGAGGCATCATAAGAGATTCTTAGGGCAATTGGATAACTGCTTTTGCTGCCTCCTTTGGAAATAATACAAACAATTTAGCAGAAGCTTTGGCCTGGAGGATTGGGATAGGTCGGTGTTTACATAGCCCTTTCAGGACGATTATTGTGGAGGTTGACTCCTCACTACTGGCTAACTGGCTACTTGGAAGAATAAAGTCCCATGAATTTGATTGACATAATTATGGAGTTCACTGATAAATTGAAGCATATGGAAGAGGTGGTCATTCAGCATTGCTTCAGAGAGGGGAATAAGGTGGCTGACACTCTTGCTAATTTTAGACTCTCGGTTCAAGAAACAACATAATCGACAACCTGCAGCTCATGCCAAGAGAAGCAAGAGGAAACTATAGACTAGACAAAATACATTTACCTTCTTTTCGTCTGAAGCAGACAAAGCATCTCCAGTACTTAGATAGAAAACCAGAAAGAATTCACCAATTTGATGTCCCTTAGTGTTCACTCTGTTATATAGATGAGGATATTTATTCCTCCAATACATTTTTGTGGGATTACATGGTTCTGTTTTCTTTTTTGCAATGGATTGAGTCTACTCAATCCACAATGTAAATGGGATCCTCCCTTCCATGTAAGAAGTTTTATAATGAATCTATTTTGCATCCAATCTCCAGAATGAGATGGATGTTTTACCCCCAAAAAGAATGTTTACCAGTCTAGTAGTTCCTTCTTTAGACAACGATTTAAGAAGAGAGAAAAGTAGTTGTTCACAAGTTGGGGTGAAAATGGCCCCCAAACCATCTATATGGTGTTCCTTAATCTCTAGTAGCATGTACATGATCAAGTTTCCCAATTCCCACCTACAGAAATATCTACAATCAATGTGCTATAGTTGAAAGATTTAGTTTATTTTTCAACTTTGTTTCCAGCTATATCTTATCCACAACTAGCTAATATAGTATAGTTCATCCAAGCATACAGTTGTCTGCAGACTATACATAACATTGCAAGTTTGATCTTTAAAAATTATTAATAATTCAGTAGAAGAACCATAATGTCGTTTATCCATATAAAATTGTACAAGGAAACCACAAATTTTGAGATCTAACTTACCTCTTGATTCCTAAGAACCCAAAAACCTTTGTTGTTGAGGAACTGTCTTCTTCCCCCGAAAATTGAAACCTTGAGTAATAAGCAACTCCAGTGGTGGAATCCTTCTTCCAACATTCGAATGTTGGGGCTAGAGATCCCACCGTTTCTTTCCCTTTAAAGTCTAAATTCAAGTTCACTGCCGCCATTCAACAAGTGCAAAGCTTCTGCTTTTCTATTTCCCTTTGGTTTTCCTTTTTCTCGTTTTACTTTATTTTATTTGATTTGGTATCCATATGGGTCAAATCGTCAAAGCCCATTTCAGGTGTGAGATATGGGACAAGTGCTGAAGGGCCACTAGTTAAGGCATAATCGAAAATTACAAAATATGTAATATTTAAATTATTTCAAACCTAAAATATTAAAATTAAAATGAAACAAGGCTTGATAGTTCAAGCTTCAAATATATAAGTTCGAAATTAATTAATTTTAAATTCGTATATCTAATTTTAAACTTCATTTGAATGAAGTCTAACTTTATATATATATATATATTTATATATATTTGAGTCTAGAAATTTCACTCCTTAAACAAAATTTGTCTTTTTTTAGTCGTGAATTTTATTTATTTTTCTTCTTGTGCAACTAAAGCTTTTTAAGATTGAATATATCGATAATTACTTAAGTTTAATTTATTAATAAATTTTACTTTGACATTCAAATTATGATATATGTCGATTGAGCATTTAAACATATAATAAATTATTCTTATTACATATTTTTGTCTTAAATTTTTGAAAAAATTTTGTGCGTCTTCTAAAGCACCCAAAATGTAGATAAACTGACCACTTAAAATATGTCAGCTTCTTTAGTTATACATATTAACCTCGTAAATAAGCACTAAAAAATCATGCACGCTTCACTTGTTGTTGATATGCATAATTAAAAAAAGAAATATATTTTAAATAATTAACTTATATATATCATAAACACTTATGAACACACATAAAAATATTTTTAGAATATGAACCAAAAATTTTATTAATAGAAACACTTTATTATATATTCAAATACTTAATTTAAATACATTGCAATTCCAATATATATCTAAACAAAATTTACTCACGCATTTAAAAAGGTTGTTGATGTATTCACTGATACACATGGATTAGCAATCAATGTCCTCCATCGAGGATTTGAACTTCATGCAAAGTTTCATTCTTCATCCCCTTTCATTAGTAGCTCTGCTACCCTTTCTTCAACTAGCTGGTCAAAGGAAAAGTTCCAACATGATATCAAGTCATTAAAAATCCTTAAAGGAACAAAGGTCAAGATTAAAATTTCAATTGAAGGTGCAAATTAGTCAAGGAATATTTTGACCATTTCTCTAATTAGTTATCGTGACTAAATAGTAGTAATATTTAGAGTTTATTTCGTTAATTAGTTAGCTTTTGAATAATGAAGAATATGAATACTCCTCGTGAGGTGGGGAAGTATTTCGTATCTCTTCAATGACTTTTCTTAAAATGTTTTAATTAAGTAAAATAATCATCCCTCTTAAATTATATAGTAGCTTATAATTGAATGGTTAATTGATTTGTTTCAGATTATTATTTACTATAATCAAGTCCATACACCAAAGAATTCGTAGCAAAGGAATAGTTTCATAGTAATGTGAAACGTGATATGGAATTATATTTCCTTTGTTTCATTTTACTTCACTTTCTTTTTTATGTTTGTTTTAAAAAAAGATTTGTTTTTGGTATATTTAAAAAAAAATTATTTTAAAATTTCAATTTTACCTTTAGCGTCTCCATCTCATAATTAGATTTGGAATAATTGTAACACAATATAATAATTATAGTAATTGATTCTTTTTCTTATTATTAAAAAGAAAAAGAATACTTCTTGATACTTCCCGACATTTCAAAATAAGTGGTATTTTTAGTTTGAACACACCTCTTAAGAAAACTATTTATTCCTAGATAATCTAGAAAAATGTATTTTTACCCACTTACTCCTAATAAATATAATGAGAAAGATGTAACTCTTTAATATTTTCTTGATTATGTAAAACTCTCTCCACTTAAATAAGGGTAAAATTGGAACATCATTATTACTGTCTTCTTAATTAGATAAAACACTATTTATTTTGAAATAAAATTAAAAGGCTAAAACACCAGTTATTTTGAAATGGGTGAGTACGACTTTCCAATATCTTATTCCTTTGAAGAAATTTAAGTAGATCCGTTGGTTTACTACCAAAACTTTTATCTTGTCGGCGAGAGTTTAATTCCCCTCCTCCATTTCCTACTCCCAATAAAAAAGAAAAACCTTATTCCCTTTAATAGTTGTAATCACAGAATCATATATAGGATGCCATGCATATTTTAATTTAAATTACAAGTTTTAATTAAGATTTCTTTTATATGTATAAAAAAATAATTATTACTGTAGGTACTTAAATTTTTTTATCAGCGACCAAACACTATTATATAAAATGAAATTGATGGATTAAAGAACTGCCTTCAATTTCTTAATTCGCCAAATTGAGAAAAACTAAATGTTAATCAGACTTTCAAATTTCAATCATTATATCCTGGCAAATAACCCAGTCCATAAGTTAAAGAAAAACCCTAAAAACCAAAGCTTCCTCGTTAAGCTTCATGTTGCGTGGCGTCTCTGATAAGCTTCATGAGTTTCATAATTATTTAATTAATGACCACCATTTCGATTAGACAACCAATAAACTACTGTCCTATAATTTCTAAACGTGTCGGCTGCTACAAGTTATTATAATGTGAAAGTTAGAAATTTTTCTGCTGTCCTTCTGCCTCACTTGTTTCTTCATTATTATTATTATTTTCTTTAATGACGATTGTGATCTATCATAAATATAAAATTAATAAAAACAAAAACGATTCGACCAAGAATCGAATAAAATTAGTACGTATACATATAATTTTCCTTAATTGGAATTATAGAACTGAAGGTCCAAAATATAGAATTTAATTTCAAATACTCGACATGTAAGATGTATATTTGGACAATTTTAATTGTTTAGAGATATCTGGGACATAAACTATATAACATCTGGAGCTTTCATGAAGTAATAAGTTTACCAAAAATATATAGGAATAATTCCGTAAAAGTACGGTTCAGAACACTATATATTATTTATGTAGCTAAGTTTTTAAGTGTTCAGTCATATGATTTATTATTTTCTAATAATTATGTTTAAAAGATTGATATATAAAATTATATAAAATTTATTTTTTTTATAACAATATTTATAATATTATACAAAATTAAAAGTTATGTTTATATGCCCCCGTCCATTATTACATAAAAAATGATTTCGTTTTTTTTTTCCTTTAGTCTTTTCTAAATTTTAGCTCAAATCTTAATTAGATTTACTTCATATTACTTCAAAATTTAAAATTTAAATCTCTCTTAATATTTAAAATCAATTGAAGTAACATCCAATTCAAATAACATAAAAACTCACATTTAATTCAAATGAGAAGAGGGAGAGAGTGAATGTGCGAGAGAGAAGAGAGATAGCTGGAAATTAGAAAAAAAGGAGAGAATTTTAATTAGGGCTGAAATATATATATATAAATTGATCCAAAATTTAAAATAAGGAACTGAATCAACTCTTGTAAACTAAACGGCCGATAGATACTCAACAGTGATTATTCCAAATATATATTAGTTATTAAGAAATGTGAAAGCAGACAACTCTAAGTCAATATGTCTTTTATTGGCGGAGGTAATTTGATATTTTTAAATAGTTTAATTTTTACTTTAAAAAGTGCATTTTATGTAGGTATATGATCGGAGCAATTTGATAGTTTCATATATTTTTAAGATATAGTAATTTTCTGAACTTATAGACATTACTTATTAATTTTTTCTGTGCATTTATTCATATGGGGCATTATATTCAAAGTTAAAGTGTTTATGGTCTCGAAGAATAATAACTATTACGGTTAGATTGAATAAAAATAAATATTTTTAGTTTGAACTTCAAAAATAAATAAATAATTTTAGATAACTATTTTAGCTTATCCACTGCATAATGAATAATAAATAGTATATCATTGTTCGTATGCGATCCGCATAATTACGCCCGAGTTATCATATAAAAGACAAATCACAAACATTAGATTTTTTTTTTTTACCCTTTTCTAAAAAGAAAAAAAGAATTAATGGTGTGAAAAATAAATGGAGAAAGGCTAAACATACCTTTAAACTAATCAAAATTGAGCCCTTCGACAATAATTTAGCTCAAACATACCCTTATGACCTTATCTTTCAAAACTGGACCATTTCCGAAAAATAATGCTGTTGAATAGCGTGTGAGAAAGAAGCACCGGTGTTCATGTACAAAGTACGCGTACGACATGTGTTTACATAATTTTTATTTTTCTAATTATAATAATTAATATGTATTTTTTTACTTAAAACTTTATCGTTTAACCTTACTTAGCTAAAACAAATTCTTTCCCATCTAACTGGCAAGTACTCAGGGAATCAAAGACCATGAAAATAATACTATAAATTGGTAAAAATCACTCATTAATAGGAAAAATTTCCGAGGATAGATGAATCACATCAATTTCATCAAATCGATCCCTCGATGACTTTCAGATTAGTTAGTCACGCAAAGGGAAAAAAAAGAAAAGAGTAGAAAAATACAAGTTAAGCCGGGTTGGTAATTCAGCGTTTGTTACTTTCACATTTGTTGGTACGTATGTATATACCAAACCTTCAATTTATTACCTATCTTATATGTAGCTTTAAGAACACTCTAGGTTGACACTGCATCTAAAGCCCCCCCTCTCTTTCTTCTTGTTAGGGTCTTGAGGCTAAAAGAGGTGAAATGTCCTACCTAAGAATTTTTCTTTGTCCCCTCAACACTCTACTGTACTTGTACTACTAGTAGCTAATATTTCCGGCCTTTATGATCAGGCATATGTTTATTAATTTACTTTAATTTCTCTCTACAGTACTTAGCTTATGAATAAATATAGGATTACGAATAATGGAATCAGTTGGCCGGGGCTAAGGATTTGTGTCGTGGACTAAGTTATCGCGGACCAACTTAGAAATATATCGAATGGCGAGAGTAAAATTTTCATCCATTCGATAAAATATAAAATAGAATCATGGAATAGTAAGAAAAGCGACCTCCAACCTGTTATTTATTCTGGTACATTTGTATTCTTCTGGTACATGTGTATGTATACACATTAACATAAACAAACTTGACGTCCAAGCAACTAATTTTCGTTTTTTCTTTCTCATTTCTAGAAAAAAAAAAAAATTTAATTCCAAGCTTGTTCCTTTCACAGATAAATCTGACCCTTTTTGTTCCTCTTCCCCTTTTTCTCTCTCTCTCCCTTTTAAAAGGTTTTAACAACACAGCAGCACAGGAACAATTCCATTTCCATCAAAAAGAAGAGAAGAAACTACAGAAAGTAAGAGAGAACTCAATTCCTTCCCAACAACAAGAAAAAAAGTTGTTCACTTCAGAAAAACGTACTTCAAAATTCTTATCTTCTTTTCTGTGTAATTATTTTTTTTCTTATCTTTCACACCCTTTTGTTTTTTGTTGTTGTTGTTGGTATTTTGTTGAATTAGCTAGGAGAGGAAGTAGACGAAGAAATTAAAATCGACCAAATTAAATTTGGGATCGATGTGAGTAGAAAATATGACATGGTGCAGTCAATCGAATGGTGAAACAGCCCTCCCGATAATATCATCATCAGAGGAAAATAATAGTAATGTTATGATCACCTCAAAAACTAGCAGATTCATAACTTGTCCTTCATGTGGACATAGCATAGAGCTTCAACATCAGGTATTGATGATGGATTTATTTAATTAATTATACTTATTTGAAGTTATTAGCTACTCCAATTATTAATATAGGTGCACTTTTTTTTTTTTTGGGTCATGTGTAATGAAAATAGGGGGGAATACTACATGATTTACCTGGTCTACCAGCTGGAGTGAAGTTTGATCCATCAGATGGAGAGATTCTTGAGCATTTGGAAGCAAAAGTTCTTTCAGATACCCATAAAATTCATCCCCTTATTGATGATTTCATTTTGACCATTGATGGTCAAAATGGTATTTGCTACACTCATCCACAGAAATTACCAGGTAATTAATTTTTCATCAATATATTCGGTATTACAATGATTCATCATAAATTACTTAGTTCGAATTGATTATCAACCCATCCGCAGCTCTCCATTAGCGGTGGTATATATTTCTGTGTATGAGAACATAGTAATGGAGAAGGTAATAGCCAAAATAAGATTCATGTTGGTTAAAGCGTCCAAGTCAGCGATATATTCAATACGAATTTGTCGTAATGCTAAAACCATGGCGCCCACTGTATCTCCGCTTAGAACTGGTAATGTAAACAAGCTCATGGAAACGAAATTTAAGATAAAAAATAATGTATCTAAATTTACAAAAAAGGAAGTAGTGAAAAATGAAAATTACTAAGAAGATTCATGATGTTTTCTTGTCCGGATTTTATTCCTTCCTGGATTTATATTCGGATTTTGTTATTTGAGTGGGTCACACTTTAACATTATTAATAAATTAGAAATTTCCTAATTTCTATTACGCAAAATTTCGATTTAATTATTTACTACTATTAATCTTTCTTTTTTCTTGATTCTTGTTTCATGAGAAATCTTCAACTAATTATACAATTAGTAATTGCTACTCCCTCTGGACCATTTTTCACATTTTTGGTTTATACGCCCCTTATAAAATTACTTTTTTGTCTTGATCAATATATTAAATAGATGTTCGTTTTTACTTATTCAGTTTAAAAAATTAAGAGATAATTTATTACTTAGTCCTAATTTACTCTTATTATTAACTATAGTTATTTCCTAATGCATTTTCTAAAGTATTAAATTTATTATATTCAAAAGGACGATGTATATAGTAATATTATCATTTTATTTGTTGTTCCTTAAGAGATGTGTCAAATCAATACTGGACAAGTAAAAATGAATCGAGGAAGTATGTGTTTTGACTATCATGCCTTTATTTATTATCTTTAATTATTTAAAATGTTAATATCTCTTCAATAAATATTCTTTCTTTAACCTTTCTTCAATAAATAAAAAGAGAGTTAATTTAAGCAATTACAATATTATAGTAGGTGTATGTGCTCTTCACTTAGGTTTTTTATGCTAATTAGTCAAATATTTATTACATTTTAGAATGATTATTACTAAGGGCAAAATGCAAAAAATGTACTCAATTATATCTTGATCTTCCAAAATAACAACTATTTTGGATTATCTATTTTTAACAAAAACGACAAGTAAAGCGATCCGGAGGGAGTACTAATTTATGATTAAGGAAATTTCCCAAGTGAGACAGTTTGCCTCTAAAAGTTAGTAATTGCTTATAGCATTTGGATTATTCTAAACTTGTTTCATTCATTTCTTGGAAACTCCAAGCCATGAAATTCTGTTAATGGCTTTCTTTCCTTTTCCTTATTTTCTGGCTTTTTATCCTATAAGTTGATGCCCTTTTAGTCTCTTGGCTTGAGAAGTTGTTACTAACAAAACACCCTTTAGTGGCTAGCTGTTGAATGTGCCAGCTTGATTGAGAATTTCATTCTTTCTTCAATGATCCAAAAGTGGAAAATACTTGGTTAAGGAAGCTAAGTTACCTATTTGGTAAAAAGTTATATTCAAGATACCAAGGTCAATTGAGTGTCTTATGCAACATACTATGAAGTTTGTTATATATATATATATATATACATATGTATATTGTCAATGGTGGTGTCGAAACAAGTTTACTCGCACCTCTACTATTCCACTGAATATCTGCGGGCCACCTCTTAATTCGAAAATTTATTATAGATTTTTGTTCATTAATAATGTCATTCAAAAACAATTTAGTTGCACCTTGACTATACCTTTGAGTACCTGCAACTACCTCTTAGAAAGTTTGTTATAGATTTTTTGTTTAGAGTGATAGACACTTAAAAACAATTTACTCGCACATTAACTATTCCATTGAGAACTTACTGCCTCTTAGAAACTTTGTTATAGATTTTTGTTTATAATTGGTGACTTTTCAAATTTCAAAAACGTTTTAGTTGTACCTCTTAAAATGTTTAGATTTTAATTTGTTTATAATGGTGGAGTTCAAAAATATAAAGACTTTAATTTGTTGCGCATTATTCTGTGTTATGTGATTATGTGTTTCATGTGAGCTACTTATTAGATTGGTTTTATGGTAAATTCTGCCCCATCTAAATAGCTATGCAATTTCCCATAGGTAACGTAAATACTTGTTATTGTGACAAAGAGTATATGACACACAAATATACATATTATTTATGTGTTACACTATTTTTTATTGAGTAGAAGGAGAAAAAAAATAAAAATGAAAGAGTGAATCATGTATTGTAAGCACCTGCCGACTTAAAATTCTGACTACGCTACTGTCTGCGTGTAGGAGTGAGCAAGGATGGTCAAGTGCGTCACTTTTTTCACCGGCCATCAAAGGCATACATGACGGGGACTAGAAAACGTCGAAAGGTACACACTGAAATTGATGGTGGTGAAACAAGATGGCACAAAACAGGAAAAACCAGGCCAGTTTACATAGGTGGTGTCCTCAAAGGTTACAAGAAAATTTTGGTACTCTACACAAATTATGGTAGGCAACGAAAGCCTGAGAAGACAAATTGGGTAATGCACCAATATCACTTAGGTGAAAATGAGGAGGAAAAAGATGGAGAATTAGTTGTATCAAAAGTTTTCTACCAAACACAACCTAGACAATGTGGATCCTTAAGCATAAAAAAATCACTTGACAACAACAACAACAATCCTGTCCTCATAAAAACAACGAATTTCGCAGATTATTATAATCCTGATCCTTTCAATATTTCATACAATGTTGAGAGCCAAATCTCACCTCAACTAATCCAAAATTTGGTTGTTCATGGTGATAGCTCATCCTTTGTTATGCCTTCAGAATCAAGCAAAGAGAAATGAGAAAGTAGGAAGCCAAAAAAAAAAAAACAAAGGTTATACTGCTATTATTAAAATTAAAAATTGAAAAAGAGTGTTGCGGTTGTTGTTGTAGTGTGTAATAACTAGTCAAATAAGTTAAGGATTTGAGCCTAGCTACTAATGAGGATGGAGGAATAAAATTAGTATTTTACTTTTTAACTGATCATGAGAAATCTACTTTCTTAGTCTTGTTTGTTTAATTAATTAGGAACTTTTTTTTGTTTTGTTTTGTTTGTAAAGGTAGACAAGATACAGTGTTCATCTTTATTCACTTTTTTTTTAATCAACAGTTGTGTATATAAGATGTAAAGGTGAACAATTACGTCTATAGCTTAATTTAAATTTCCTTTATATTCATAATACATACATATATATATATATATATTGTCATGACTCAATGACTTATATTTGCTCCTTGGTACGTCTTGGCAGAATAGATTGATATGCTACCTCTCTCTTTTTTTTTGTTTATTGATAACTTTGGTTGTTCGGATCAACTCTCGCGCATACACTACCTCTGGAATTATACGCTTCTTTCTTTCATTCAATAGTACATTTGTAGGGGGAAATGCATTGAGCAAACAAGTTAGTATGGCAATATTTTCTTTCTTAAGATCATTAAGGTATTAAGTATACTAGGATAATTGAAGTTAATTGATGGTTTGATTGAACAAACAATTTGGTTGTTTGATCTTCTTTTCATTTAATTGATCTCTTAGGAGATATTATACTAAACTACAACTTCATAATTTGGCCTATTACGAATTTTGAGGTCTAGCATTTGGACATAACTTGCAAATACTGTTCCGAGATGAGTGTGTGTCATTTATATTCTTAAAGTATTGTTCACGTTATTTAAAATTTATAAAGTTGAAATTGAAAATTCCGTTATGGTTCATTATACTTTTTGCAACAAAAAAAAAAGACACTTTATTTGAAATTTATAAAGATAGAGTTGAAAAATAAATTTTCAAATTCAGAATCCATCTACCAATTAAATTTAGAAATCTTGATTTTAAAATAAAGTCAACAATTATTTTCAAAAAAAAAAATTATGACCAAAGAGATCCTTAAGCTCTCAAGACAAAGGAGTATGACAAGTTAGTTTTAGCCGGAGTAGTAAAACAAATATTTCTATGTGCAAAAACTTGACCCATTTATTTTAAAATTATCGTTCGGTTCATTTATCGAACCCTAAATACTTTTATCGTTATTTTTAGTTCAAAAATATTTCTACGGTTAACGGTTGACTTGTTTGACTTAATGAGGCTTTATAGAAGTATGCAGACGGAACATTTCTCTATTGCCCTACGTGAAACCAAAAATTTAAAAAGAAAAAAATCCAATCCGGCCCATAAAATCCGACAGATCTCTGTGGTACTATCTCCGGCTGGATTCAAACGAATGTCGTCAGCAAACTGCGTCGCTAAATCAAAAACTCCGACAGAACTCCCAACCCACGAGCAAACATAAAATTAATTCCTCCAACCATCATATTCAACATTTTAGGGGCCGTTTGATTACGCGTTAGAGTTTTTCAGATATGAGCAATATATAAATTAGTTATAAGGGATTTATATATTATTTTATGTAGAGATTAGTTGTGTAAGGTTTAGCTATTCATGTATTAGTTATGTAAGTATTCGTTTATGTAAGATTTAGTAATGTAGATATTACAATACATCAATTATTGATTATTGAATATTTAATTTGTTGTAAATTAATATATATTATTTACAAATAAATAAGTAAACAAACAGTATAAAATTCTATTATATATTTAATTTTTTTTTATAAAAAAATGATGAAAGTGGAGGTGCAAATGTACACCGAATAACAAAAAACGTGCATAGAAACTTATCAACCAAATATTGTATAAAATTAATACATGAATAACTTTTATCTTATTTGAAAACCAAACAATGCATAAAATTAATACATGAATAGCCAAATTATTCATGTATTGACTTGGGTCTTATCCAGCAACCATACTGTCCTTTAGAATTTTAATGTACATCGATGCATCGAAGAATAAAACTAAATGTACAAAGTAGATATCACGTTATCTAGATCCTATTTTTTTTCTCCAAAACAGAAAATAAGTTAGAGTGCCATTGGAACAAATCTTTTCAGAAGAGTCCAGCACCGAAACGATTAAAATTATTTTAAAAATTTTCAAAAAGGGCAGTTGCTTTTTTAGGTGACCAAAATGGACACCTCGTTGGACATCCAACGAGGTTCTACTTATGTTTTTAAAAGAAAAATTATAAAATCTCGTTGGATAGCCAACGAAGTTCTATTAAAATTACTTTTTTTTTTCTCCTGCATCAGCTGAAAGTTAAAAAAAGAAGAAATTTCAATAACTTTGACTACTCGTAAAAAGTGAAAGATTTTGTGTGTGGGTTTGCTTTCTAGTTGCAGACTGTTCATCGCGAGCATTGCTTTAAAATTACCAATTCATGTGGACCACTTAAGTTGTCACATTTTATTTAAGTTCCATCAAAAATTATTACATTAGGGGTAGAGAAAGAAAAAATGAGAAAAAATAATAAAGTAAAATATTAAACCCTTACCAATAAGGTAAAAATTTCATCTAGTCAATATTCAATCTTAGGAATATTTTCAAATAATGGCAAGGGTATCTGGGAGGCGATAAGTGGATGGAGGGCAATTTTAAAACAAAATTCAATAGTATAATGATAGTTTTGGTCCCTCTCCGTTTTACATTATCTTTTGGTCGAGTTACAAACTATTGAGCCAAATATTAAATATATATGATAATAGCAAAAGAGAAAATGGAAAGCAAAACCCTCTCGAAGCGTTTATGCCTCAGCAAAGCTGTTAAAACCCCTCTTAAGAACATATATACGACAACTAAATACTAAATTAAGAAAAACATATGTAATAAATAATTTCGATTTTTCAAAGGATATGTTGTTGTTGGAATTCCGATTTTCAGTTGACAAAATCAACATGAGCTTACAGGAAACGAAGTTAAAAAGTGAGGAAAAAAATCAAATACCTCAGCAGGAATTCTTACACAACATGCTTGTCCCGGGAACTGAGATTTACATAACGTGATCCTACCAACTACCAAGTATCAACCATTAACATCTAAAACAGGGAAAGAAAAGAATAAAACAAACTTAAAACCTAGAGTCAGCCCCAAAACGAGGGTGACTACACGTACAAGTAGACTCTCAATACACCAATTTCAAATCTTGAGTTGTAGTAGCTCACTAAGCAATCTTCCTGAAACAACCAACAGTGAACAAACAACAAAATGTCTATAACCAGTGGAAGATTCCAGATAGGAAAAAGTTACATCAATGATTAAGTCAGCAGCAGCAGCAAGTATACCAGCTTCTGTCATCAAGTAATGTGGCCAAAGATCTCCATTTAAAATCTCCTAAGATGTCAGAGAAAGTCACCTGGTCAAATTTGTTGGGGAGTTACTTGAAACCTTTCTACAAAGCAGCGTGGAAGCTACGATTTCTGGAGAACACACTTCTCATATAAAGCTAGAATATCCTTCTTGTTCGGATTTTTCAATTGGAGCAGTTCAGCACCAAAATTATGCTTTGTGAGCTCTTGCTTCAGTTTCTGCACTGTGTATCTAGTATAATCCTCAGCATTTGTTTGTTGACTACTAGTAACAGCATCTCCCCTAAACTCGGAGCCCCCATCTTCTGGACAGGTGACTGCCATGGGGCTGGTCGTACTCTTTGACCTCTTATTTACCCTGGTTGCTCTATCATTTGTGCCCATATCAAGATCAGATTCTACACCGGCTTCATATTCTTCTATCCTAGCACGTTTTCCATGGGAAGCAGTTCTAAGTTTGCTATCTAATGCTGTTTCATTCAGCCGAACTGTAGTTAACTGTTGCTGAAGAAGATCCAGCTTTCCTTGTGTAGTTTGCAACTGAACAGATAGTGCTTCTGCCCTGTTGTTTGCCTCAGCACGTGCAGCACGCTCAGTCTCCAACAGACTCTCAAGGACTTGCACAGTACTGGCTCTCTGTTCATTATTTGATTTCAGAAGTGATTCAATTTCCTTTTCCCTTTCTTCAACTCTGGCCTCCAAAGTTGTAACTTTTGAATGCGCATCAAACTCAGAAGCACGACACCTCTCTAATTCATCAGCCAAGTCATCTCTTTGCCTCTCCAAGTTTTGTATATTTCTCTCATTCCTCTCAATCTGAGCCAACCTTTCCATAGCTACTCGATGGATTTCACTCTTTTCTTTCTGGGCAGTAGCTGCTTCAACCCTTGCTTTATCAGCCAGCTCAGTTGCTCTTTTCGCCTCTCTTTCAGCTGAATTACATCTATCCTGGACATCTTCAAATCTACTGAATTCAGACTGATACTTCTGCTCCAGATGGACTTTCTCCTGGGCCAGGATCCCAGCTTCTCTTTCAAATGATTGTGCAGTAGCGTTGATGCGCCCTAACCTTTCACCTAATTCCTTAATTTCAAGCTTTAAGGATGAAACTTCCAGATCATAGTTCTGTATCTTTGACTCAGCAACCTGTGTAAAGTAAAGATCTTAGTATAGCCGTTAGAAAATACTTTGTTTAAGTAGGTAAAGTATGCCATTAGAACAGGAACTTGCACATATATTGTCCTAACTATACACAATGTACATGTGCATAATGAGTTATATTGCTAGAGCAGCAAGTTGGTCTTTTTATGAAGTGAGACATTAATACGAAGATCTAATGGACTACTCTTTTCATATTATATGGAGCTATGCTGGGCATATGACAACCATCTTGCATGGTATGAACCAGCACTACAATAAACTATCTAAAATTATCATGACCAATACACAAATGCCAAAATACAAGGCTGCAAATAACTACAGAGCTGGAAGACAACATTTCATAAATCTGAGTAACAGATATTGGAAGATGGAGGTAGTGACTTCTTCTGCAAGCACGGAATTTACAGGGTCAGTTAAAGCAAGTTTAATATCTTGTGCTCCACACCCCCCACCCCCCCGGCATCTTTCTCACACACACATTTTTCTCCATCCTGTTAAAAAAAGACAAAAATCAGGTAAGGTACACGTGAATTAGTTTAAAATAGCAGACGCTCACCTTCAACTCCAAATTTAATGTTGACAAACGCTGCTCAGCCTGCTCAAGTTTTGCTGCCTTCTCCTTGATATCTTCTTCCTGCAGTTTCACAAGAAGAGTAAAGATTTTTAGACTGAAAAGAAAAGGTAAAAATCTCAATTGTCATTTCAGAACACTAAGCAAGCCGGCCAGCAGAGTCTGAGGTTTTAAGGTGGAGGGAAGAAAAGCAAAAGAAAATGAAGGGCAATAACTAGAATCAGTCCGTTAAGTAGAAATCACCTTATTAGCCAAAGTACTCGAAAATTCATCCCTTAAAGCATCTTCTCTCAATTGTGCTTGCTTGTTAGTGCGCTCTTGGACAGCTGCTGCCTTCTCAAGAGCATTCTTTGCTTCCTTGACAGCAATGCCGTATTTACGTTTCCACTCCTCTGCCTCCTCTTGAGCGGATTCAGCTTGCTCTTTGGCAGCATTAACCCTGGCTTCTGCTGCACTAGTTCTTGCCTTCAGAATACTTATCTCTGCATTTGACTGTTCCTCCTCAGCCTTCTGTTTTGAAAGCACCTGCTCGTATTTTCTTTTCCATTCCATGGACTCAATTCTAGTAGAATCTAATGTTTTTGATAAGCTGGTATATCTTTCTTCTAACACACTATGTTTACTCTGCAAATTTGCAATACGGCTTGCATAATCTTCTGCAAGCTTCTTCTTGTCACTAGTGGCATCTTCATAGCGCTTCAAATATTCAGATTTAAACTTCTCGCTAGCTTCCAGTTGTTTGTTAAGGAAACTCATCTTATCCTCAATGGAACGACACTTCAATGCAAGTGCTGTTTTCTCTGACCCAATTTGGTCTATTTGTTTATTGATGAGATCAAGAAGTGGCCCCTCCAAACTGCAAAATTCAAAATGAATCACATATGTATTCCTAAACGGAAGTGCTTCAGTAAGAACTATGGATACAAACCTCTGTTGTAAGAAGACTAGTAGCTTTCTCCATTTTTCAGGACCTTGACACATTGTTTCATATTTGGACACAGAATCATCAAGAACCTACATACAACATGGATTTACAACGTAAACAACTCATTGCACAAACAATTTTAATTTTGCTACACAATAGGTGTTAAAGTCTACCATAAAGACTTACTTTGAGCACCATATCTACTTTTGCATCAGGAGCATGACAAGCTTTTCTCAGTCTATTTTCCATGTCCTGTATCACGTTTGAACATTGTAGAGAAGACTCCCTAAAAGCATCCTTTCTAATGTCCTACATTAGAATGAATGCAAATCAGCATATTTTTGGAGATATTTCAAATTACAGTTAATATGCAAGCGAAGACCTAGACAACTAAATTTGTTACATGTCTAATCATTTTAAGGGCGAATTTAAGCTTTCGCCAACTATAAATCTCTCTTGTGGACCTCGTCTCCTAAAATTTAGGGGGGAATGAATGGGGCAGAAATAATCAAAACCTCAAATGCTTTCTTTATGAAATTTTGGAGACGTTTCTCATATTTGATTCTGATGGATCCAGCTCCTACAGCTGTAGCATTAAATGCAGCCATGGACTTCTGGATAGCATCTTCATGTGCTTCTCTTAGTGCTGCCTGCAATTACAAAAATATCAGTAGATATTTTTAAATTGCAAGACTTATCAAACACAGCAGTACTTACTTCCTCCGGAGGCTTAGAACGATCAAAAGAAGACATGTACATTTCAGCAGCCAAATCATATGCTCTTTGACACTCAGCTTCCTCAACACTCTGCCGCAGGGAAATCACAGTCAACAAAATTCCATATCATGTGCAAGGTACAAATGATCAAAAAATTGGTTACTAGAATTTATGCTTCATCTGAGAACTACTTATCACAAATACAATTATGGATTTGAAGTCGAAATATATCCACAAGATCCTCCATATACAATGCACTAGGTTTTTTTTAAAAAATATAAAGTAGTAACTAAATTTATTAATGCTGGAAGAATCACTAAATACAATAGAAGTAGCATACCAAAAGGTATGAGAAACATAGACCAAAATAGGGTTCTCTGCTATTCACTAGTAAACTAGTAAATCTGCTTTTTGGTCAGAGTCCAATTTAGGAGCAAAGGGAATAGAAAAAGACTTGCTTGCAAACCAAACAGGATAAACGAGGTGGAAAAGGAAATAAATAACATGCAGTTATTAGCGTCCAATAAGAAAACCCTGAAAAAGAAATAAGCAATCCATTTCTTCATACTGCAGAAGAATGCAATTTTAGCCACAAAAAAGAACCATAGCCACTTATTTTGTCCATTGAAGTCAAAGATAAACCCAAGACTAGGCCGAGCAACTAGCTGCTGCAGGATTTGACATCTACACATCTCACCATACTCTCCTACTGCTAAAAACCTATCAGCAAAGTACTTCCCAGCTCAATTATCTCACATAGTTTAGAAGGTTGCGCAATTCTACAATCATACCACTTGTTCCATCATGTATTCCAAATTCAATTTTTCTGATTTTTCAATAATCCAAATGAAAATCAAAAGGAGCTGTCCACAAGTAGTCGAGTTGAATTAAAACAAAAAAGGCAGCCAAGATAAAGAAAAACCATAAGGGCCATGCTCAATCTGAAGAAACAATTCTACAAAGAAGGTCCATAGAGCAAGATAAACAAATAGTTCAACTTTGGACAAAGAACTTGGTGAAACTTTAAATTTAATCTATGAGAAAAAATAAAGACAACACAAGCATAAAGATGTCATATAATCATTATTTTGTCAAACAAAATAATCAATAGTTGATTTAGATCGTAGGTAGAGAAAACAAGGATGCCTCTATTAAATAATATCAGAACATGGTAAAGAAGAATTCTTGTTGCTTTACAAAAGTCATTAACGGAAGCAGAATATAAATACCATCAAATATGATTAGTTGCTTGACTGGCTTCCATATGTATCAGTATTCAGTCTCTTACGACACAATATTTACCACAAGACCAAGAAATACATGGGTCATAAAACAATATATAAAGGTCACAAGCCTCTAATACAAAATATCAATGACTCTAGGTTACAATTCATGCACATAAAAACATCTAAAGCAAGAATAATCTTTTTCCCCAGCTTATACTCAGCATCCGCGACCAAATAATATATAACAACAACTCATACTCCTGCAGATACAAGTAAGAACAACAAAGACAACAAGCAGATTGAAGAAACAAAATGTGCTAATATCTGCAGCACTAACAACATTCACCTGCCATGAAGATGTAATTGTGGGCACTGCCCCATTGTTAAGAGCATCAACGAAGGACTGAGTTATACGGGCAAATATCGGCCCCGTCATTACAGTAGCTCCAAACTGCTTGGGTTTAGTCCTCTCAAAAACAAATCTTGTCAAAGCATCAAGACCTGCTTTAAACTCTGGCCTTAGTTTTTCTATCTGCATATAAAGTTAAACCACAGTAAGAAAACTATAACGGGTTATACTCACTACAAAGTAAAGCAATCAGATAGTAATTAAAATCCTAGAGAATGAAAGAAATGTATCATTAGCACCGACGGGTATTTGGTCAAGCCGTTGGAGCTCATTTTCATTGCTCAGTGGCCGCACAAGGGTGAAGCATTCTCTGTCAGGGAAAAGAGCACGAATGGACTCCCTAATCTGCAGTCACAAAGTTTAAATTTTTTATCTACTATGGAACTTGTTTAAACAAAATATGAGACAAAAACAAAATCAAGTGCAAGTATTCTACAAAATCAGCAAGCCAGTCCCTAGGATAGAGAATTAATCTTTTTTTTAATAAGTAAAGCAGAACTACCACCTGATCAAAAAAAGTAAAGCAGAACAACCATTGAAGTCCTTAGGATAGAGACGATTACTAGTAGCAATTGAGGCTTTTGTGGATAAGCAAAATGAAAGAAGAATGATTTAATGTGAGTACCTCATTTTTAGCGGCTACATCTCTCCTACCACCTTGAACTGGCCGCAAAGCAAGCTCTAGGTAGTCCCGAGGTGTTATCTTGTGATTATCCTCAGCCAAGTCTAAATAAAAATCCTATTCAACAGTAAAAAGTAATATGTGTATGTCATTTACTTATAATTCAGAAGAGAGTGCCTTAAAAGAAGCTAAACTGGTATTAATAATTAAATTCTAAATTACCCTAAGCAACCAAACAAAGATTGGGGAGAACTGTCCAAGCTCTGAGGCACTGGTTCTTCCTCCAGAAGCTCTAACACGTATATGCTTAGTCATTTCAGTGACGAGAGAGAGGCGATCAAGTGCAGCTTCATCAATACCACCCATCTAAATTAATAAAAATATTAGGAAACAAGTCTAAATTGGATACAAGTTTTTTTTTTTTTTTAATGTGAATAAAAAGCATACTGCGAAAACAACAGAAGTATACAAATCAAAAGGGGATAGGGATGTGTCTTGTGAGATTCGTCTTTTTCTCATTAGTAACTAAAAGTAAAAGGAAATTCCTGCAAGACACATAGGAATGATTTATCTTGTCAGAAAGAGATAAGAGATCCATGCCTGAGTAGTTCAAACCTGGTTATAAACGAACATACTCGAGAGGAGGACTGCCAAGGAGAATATCTGTGTGCTGTAAGTTCCCTGTTGAACAACTAAAACACGAATAAGGGGGAAGACATAAATTGGGTGTTTTTTTTTTTTTTTTTTTGGGGGGGGGGGGGGGGGGGGGGGGGGGTATTTGTTGTGTTTTGATGACATCAAAAGGTGACTTAAGTTGCTATTCCTTTAAAGTTTAATCAAACCCGAAATGTATAAGATAGCAAGGAATAATTTTTTTCGAGGAGTAAAGAGTAATACTCAATGAGGAACAATTATGCAGCATACTAATACTACCCCAAACAAAAAAGAATAACAATTATCAGAGTTGACAAATAGCAGACATTTTCTTTATCATTTAGTTGAGATGAGGGAGAGGTAAAAGTAAAAGAATTTACTATAAGGAAAAAAGAGCATGGTGAATCGAAGAAAGTTGCCCGATTTGTTTTTTGAGAAGGTAACAATTTGTATATATTAAACAGAAACCATTATATTGATTGTACTGAAACCTTGTGTACAATTTGAGCAAAAGTAAGCCCCTCAATCTACCATTCTAACAAGAACCTAATGTATCTAAGATAGCTATTGTATGTGCAGGGTAGATTTGATTGCACTAACAACAGAAAAACAAGTTCCCAGTACAACAATGATAAAAATGTTTAAGAAAAACAATTATTCAAAGTTGACAAATAGCAGACATTTTCTTTATCATTTAGTTGAGGTAGGGAAGAGGTAAAAGTAAAAGATTCTTACTATAAGGAAAGAAAAAGCATGGTGAATCAAAGAAAGTTGTCCCTTTTTCCCAGTACAACAATGATAAAAATGTTTAAGCGCGAAATCTAACCGTTTGATCATAAGCATCTATTCCTTCAGTGTCCAGCAGTAGAAGGTTGTATTCTGTTCCATCAAGAGCCGTTCGACGTAAAGGTGCACTCCACAACCAAATGCCTTTGGTACATGGGCGATGAGTTGGTGCTACTTGAAAGCCACTGCTCCTCCCAAGAAGCTACATCAAATGCAGGAAACTCTCAGTGATAATTCGGAAGCTCTTCCTCAAGTTAAATATCTAACATCAGAAAGGAAATGGCCGAAGAACAAAAGGAAGTTTGTTTTCCTCATAAATTTATTCATACGATAAATCAAACAAGACTCCTAAAGCAAAACATTAGCTATCATTTTATTATGGCTTTAGCCCATGGATTGACGGAAAGCTATGCTATTTCTATCAGTGAGGCTTGAGAACAGTATATGCAAAATGTACTTAAATAAATCAAAAGGGGAAAAAAGTGGAACACTCTACACAATGGAGATAAGTTTACTTCATGAGGCAAAAAAGGAGTTCCTTTTAATAGGTAAGTAAACATTATATTAAAAAATAGAGGGGCCTAGCAATAAGATGGTTCAAGGGCAGAACAGGAGTTAGGGATCCTTCATTACAAGCAACAAAAAGGAAGGAATTCCGCTGTATAAAAACCTATTCCTGTAAGATTCTATGAAATCTAGCAATGCCATTTTCATCCTTTACATCATGTAGATAACACCAAAAAGCCAATAGCCATAGATATTTGTATTTCAGCTTCTGTATAGTATATGTCTTCTCCTTAAAACATTGGCATTCCTTTCCTTCCATATAACTTAAGAGACAAGGGCAGGCACCCTGCTCCAGTCTTCCCTTCAAAACAGGAGGGTAGTTACTCGAGGCAAATCAAGCCTACCACATGAGGCAACAAATAGGGAGTTCTATATAGAAATGCACAGAAAGCTATTGTCCTGACCTGTACTCCAGTTTAACAGAACACTTTCCCCGTTTAAAGAGCATTTCCTAAACTTTCCAACACATTTAACAAAAAACAGCAGGGTTTTTTGTCCTCGAAAAATAGGAAAGTTGCATACATGAAGTTAATGGAGAGCAGCAACAAAGACGAAAAGAGGATGAATAGGGAGAGGTATAAGACTGTGAGGAAGGAAGCGGAGAAGGCGGTCACCGAGGCAAAAACGGCAGCATTTGAACACTTGTACGAAGAACTGGACGTCAAAGGCGGGAAAAAAAGTTGTATAGGCTTGCCAAGGAGAGAAAAAGAGGACTCGCGACCTAGATCAAGCGAGATGCATTAAAGACGAGGATGACAAAGTAATGGTGGAAGAGACACACATTAAATGGAGATAGTACGTTCTGTAAACTCTTAAATGAAGGGGGAGACAGGAGTATTTTAGAGCACTCTGAGAGCCGTCGAGATTTTGGATATTACATGTGTATTAAGTTTGAGGAGGTTAAGGGGGCGATTCGCAAGATGAGAGGGGGAAGGCAAGTGGGCCCAGACGAGATTCCTATGAAATTATGGAAGAGTGCAGGCAAAGTGGGTTTGGAGTGGCTAGTTGAGTTATTTAATGCCATTTTAAGGTCGACTAGAATGTCCAAAGAATGGAGGTGCAGTATAATAATCCTAATATACAAGAACAAAGGCGGTATACAAAATTACAACAATTATAGGGGTTTCAAACTACTAAGTCATACTATGAAAGTTTAGGAGAGGGTGATCGAGATGACGATGAGGAGGAATGCATTTATTTCAAAGAATCAATTCGATTCATGTGGTGGCGATCGATAACGGAAGTCATTCACCTTTTGAGGAGGTTGTTGGAGCAATATAGGAAGAAGAAAAGTAACTTACATATGGTATTCATCAATCTAGAAAAGGCATACAAAAAAGTTCCAGGGGAGGTTTTGTGGAGATGCTTGGAGTCTAGAGGTACACTTGTAACATCATTAGAGTGATCAAAGTCATGTATGATGAGCCAAGGCCCGAGTGAGGAGATTTGAAACACTTCTCAGGATGGGGTTATACCAAAGATTAGCTCTAAACCCATTTTTATTTGTCTTGTTGATGGATGAATTGACACAGCATATTCAAGAAGACGTATCGCAGTGTATGTTATTCACAAACAACAGAGTATTGATCGACGAGACATGCGGTGGAGTTAATGATAGACTAGAAATATAGAGACAAACCTTAGAGCCTAAAGGCTTCAAGCAAAGCAAGACTAAAACAGATTACATGGACTGCAAGTTTAGTGTCGCAACATAGGAATAGAACGAGGAATGAGAATTGACACACAAGTCATCCCCAAGAAAGAAAGCTTGAAATATCTTTGAAACAGAGAAATCAACAAGGATGTCGCTCATCGTATTGGAGCGGGTGGATGAAAGGAAGGCTCGCATCTAGTGTTCTATGTGATAAGAACGTGTCACCGAGACTTAATGGTAAGTTCTACAAAGTGGTTGTTAGACCGACTATGTTGTACGAGGTGAAGTGCTTGCCAGTCAAAGAATTCATATTTTCAGAAGATGAAAATAGCATAAATGAGAATATTTAGAAGGATGTATGGGCACACTAGAAGGGACAAGATTAGGAATGAAGATATACGGAGTAAAGTGGGAGTAGCTGCCGTGGCGGACAAGATGTAAAAGCGAGACTAAGATGGTTCGGACATGTGAAGAGGAGCGCAGATGCCCTAATGAAGAGGTGCAAGAGGTTGACAGTGATAGGTTTGAGGAGAGGTAGACCGAGGAAGAATTGGAGAGAGGCGATTAGACAGACATAGCACATCTGCAGCCCGAGGACATGTCCTAGATAGGAAAGCATGGAGATCGAGGATTAGAGTATACAGTTAGTAGGTAGAAGAGTGTTTTCTCTGCACAATGGAAGAGCAGGGTTCTAATCTGAAACACAGGTTGTACTGAAACCATATTTTCAAAAGATCAAAAGAAAATAAAGATGAGAAAAATGGATAAACAATCGTAACAAGATTCCAGAACTTCTAGGATTGCTACGGTGTCATCTCTCCAAGTCTGTTTACACCAAAAAGTAAACAACAAAACACAATTGAGCATGATCTTCTAAACTAATTAGTTCTGTCCTTAAAACACCAAGAATTTCTTTCTTTCCAGATATCCACCAGATACATGTTGGGACAATCCTCTATCTATCTCTATCTCTTGCTCTAGCTTCATCCCAACTAAGAACTTCAAGAATCTTACCAAGCATTGTCCATGAAATGCTTTTGAGATGAAAAAAAAACTTCCATGATTGGTCTGTTTATTCTGCAATGTAAGAATAGATGGCCAATTGTCCCAGCAGCTTCCTCATATAGACAACATTTTGAGCACACTGAAATCCCTCTCATCCCAACTAAGAAGAACTTCAACAATCTTACCGAGCATTGTCCATGAAATGCTTCTGAGATGAAAAAAAAAACTTCCATGATTGGTCTATTTATTCAGCAATGTAAGAATAGATGGCCAATTGTCCCAGCAGCTTCCCCATATAGACAACATTTTGAGCACACTGAAATCCCTCTCTTTATAAGATTTTCATGTGTTGAAATAGTCTCCTTTGCTAATAACCAGGTGAAGCAAGCTGCCTTATAGGAAATCTTGACTTTCTAGATATGTTTCCATCGCTAGTTAGTAATTTGTAGGCCAGTTTGGTTCAGTATCTTGTATGTTGAATCCACCTCGTATATGCTTCTATTGTTTCCTTGCCAACAAAGACAATCCACCCCATTTTTAGCTCTTTGAATACTTCCCTTTGTTTGTATTAATCAGTTAGTCTGGGCATCTCCCAATCATTCAGCATTTCACCTAAATACAAGGTCCCAACCTTGAAAAGTCCACATTTTAGCTATTGTCCTCTATTGATGTTGAGCCAAAACATATATCAGGATATATTTCCCGCAAACATCCAATTCCCAGCCAATTATCTTTTAGAAGGAGGTTTTGTTACCGTTTTGCACTTTAATATAGGAATGATTCTTTATGAAAGGCCTAAATGTCCAAATAGATCTCCAAAGACTTATTTCACATGGTGTGTTAACCTCATTTGATATCCATTGCCATCCTCTCCATATTTAACTTTAATCACTCTGCTTTAAAGAGTTTGGGGTTCTTGAAGATATCTCCATAACCATTTTATCTTAATAGCCTTACTTTGATTCTTCAAATTTTTTATGCCTAGTCCACCTTAGGCGTAGCTGCTTATAAGAGATTTCCATTTGACCATATGGAAAACCCTTTGATCTTTGTTTTCTTGCCATAAAAAGGACCCCTGGATCTCCATTTTCTTGGCAATGCAGAAAACTAGTCTAGTCATAAAGCACTAAATTGAAAATCTAATACAACAAATCGCACTATTAAAAGCAATCCACACCCACACCCATGTCGTGTCGACACAAGTGCGGCAAGGAATTTGAAGAATCTGTGGAACATAGATCCATGCACAATTGAACATAGATCCATGCACAATTAAACGCCTCTATATAAAAGGAAATGTATCGGAAAAAGGTATAAATATAGTGATACTTTAATTCTTAGTTCCATAGTAAAGAGGAGAGAGAAAAATGATTTGCGCTATATGCTTCTTTCTTATTTGGTGAAGGTCCTCTTCTACTAATACTATCTTTGGGCTTTTTTCTTCAACTATTCTTGTTGCTAATGATTTAATTTTATCCTTTCCATGTATGCTTGGTTTCATTCTCTACATTCTCATTCTTGATTTGTGGTCGGTTGTTTTAAAAATATTAAATGACCTTCGTCATTGAAACTACCTATTCATATAGTTGCTAAACCAATTAAATATGAAATTGATGTAAATAATATTTTAGAGTTTTGACGAAAGAATTGAAAATTAAATCAATTTTCCCTTGAATTTATCTATATGTGAACATTTAGAATTATGTTTGTAATGATTCTTTTGTTACTTAATTATATTTAAAAAATGGTGTTAAATTTTAGTTTTTAAAAATGATATTATCATTTTGATGCTTCCGTTTATAGATATTCGAAATGTTTGACATCATTCTACTAATGATACTATTTTACGCTCTGAGGCTCTAGTCTAATCACAAGAGGCAATGCATGAAGTGTGGGTTAGGGCATATCATAGATTTGAACCCTGCCACAACCAAAAGCCTAGAATTTTAGTGAAAAAAGATAAAGGGACGAGCTTATTAACCATCAAGCTTCGAACCATGTGCCACTAGCCCTGGGGGATTTCTCAATTATAAAAGATAAGAATATCATTCTATAAATTTTACAAATTTCTAGAATTCAAATCTATTTGACTAGTCAAGTATAAGTTTTGACCCGATGTTTTCTCTTTCATGCTAATAATTTCCATCATTACTTAAATATTTTCTTCTACAAATATGTCAAACAAATATCTTAAACTCCTATCATAAAGTGAAAGAAAAGAGCATATGTTAAGTAAATTTTATATTTTTCATTAAATTGTGTACTTCACTTTGAAGTGCACACTTAGCTTCTAGTTTCTAATTTAAAGACCCATGAGTCTTATCAGGTTTTTCCAGGCTTCTTTGATTCTTTTCTTTTTTCAAAGACAATTTGGCAAACTCGTGCACTCAAAGGTGGGCCTAGTTGTCAATGAAGTGGTTGAGAACAATGAGATCTCAGGTTCAGAACTCAGGTTCTTCATATCTTACCAAGCCTTTGAGGATAAAGCTACCCCATAGTTCCTTATTTATCTGGTCAAAAAATTTTATGAGTGTGCTTCAGATTCTCCATCTTGTTTTTGGTCATCTACAATGAACATCTTTGTTGATACAGCTGACATGATAAATCCGCTCATTGTTGGTCAATATCTTTCTGGAACCTTAGCAAGCAATTAGACAGCCTAAAAACGTACTTTTTTCATCTGCAGCCTCAAAACTACAAAACTCACCTCAGCTTTAATCACTAACATGACAGTCGGAAACCACTTACAGGAACACATAGTTTTCCAACAGCTGCAATTCATTGATTCAGGAAATTTCTAGTCCTAATTCATCTAGCCTATTTTTCTTACTGCTTTAGTTTCTTCGTGTTTACTTCCTATTCTGTTTCTCATTTCACAGTATGCATTGTGAAACTGGTTTATCCAAACAATTAAGTAGCTATTACTAGGTCACAAAGTCTCAGTTCAAATTAAAAAGTACAACACCTGCAAGCACTAACTCTAATAAACAAAGGTGGCTGAAATATTGCACCACATAAATAACATAGATAACCTAAAGATAAAAAAGATAGATAGAAAAATAAAAAAGCTTGCTTTACTGAATTTTTAAATTATACCTACCTGGTTTAATATAAAGCTCTTGCCTTGACGAGCGCGACCGCAGACCGAGACAACGCCAACTGGTTCCTTGACAAGCTGAAGCACCGCTAGGGCTTCGGGATCGATATGGAACTTCCCTTTCTCATCGCAATACACAAAACGTATCGGCCTCGCTGGTCCCGTAGCAACATTGACAGAGGAGCGCTTTGGAGGCGATGGAGATGGAGATGGAGATGGCGACGGAGACGGAGACAGTGACGGAGAATCTTGCGGCGGCGAGTCTCCGGTGGAGCCTCTGCTGAAAAACCTCAGCATATTCTCACACACTGCGGTGTTACTTTAGGCGAAACGATGAGAGAGAGAGAGAGGATTTCTTGTTTTTGTGGAGATTCTTTTATTTATAAATGGAGAAGAGGGAAAAGAAACGGAAAGCTAGGAGACCTGAAAGTTTTTATAGGGTGTCCGACCGTGAGGCGATTTAGAAGAAGTTCGATTTACATCTTTACCCTCAGCAATGGAAAAAGAGTTACCGAGAGAACCTACAGAAATGTAGTTGTGGGTTTTTATGGAATGATAAAACTGTCTTTTCAGTATTTTTCCCAGTTCCCAATGTCTGATTTGGAAATTAACGAATAACAATCCTACAACATCTTCTCTTAACCTTTGTTTTCTTTTTCTAATTACGTTGTTATTAGAATTAACTTGCAAGGACCGTGATTACTTATCAAACAATTTGGGATTCTAAGCAGCTGTTTGCACATCTAACTTATTAAAATCATTAATTTGGATAGAGGTCGATTTAAAATTAAATTTTATATTTAAAAAAAAATTGAAGTTACAAACTTGAAGTGGGATTAAAATATTACCTTTTAAGTGAATTTGGATTTAAAATTAAAATTTTAAATTCAAATTAAATTTTACTTAAATATCATAAATAAATATAAATTTTAAATTTTTTTATCTCGTTAAGTAAATCACTCTTGGGGACACAACAAGCTATATAAAGACACTATTTAAAGAAAGAAATTACGAATTCACTAATTGCATTAGATAAGAAACGCAAAATTTATCTTAACCGTAAGTATATTGTTATTTGATTACATCCAAAATTTCATTAATTTTAAAATGTGTATTGCTCGTTTATTTTTAAGTGATAAGGGGAGTGACAAAAACGTATACTGTAAGCTTTCTATATCTGTGAAAAGCAATTCATTTTTTTCTGAATTTCATTGTATTATTTCTCCTGCCTAGTGCCAATTCATGCTGATACTGGGTTAAATTTGTATTGGGCTAGTCAACTCATTTGGGCTTCTCATGTATTTGATAGAGGAATTAGTATCTACAAGTTTTAAATATAAGTGATATTCTTATAATTTAATAAATATTAATAAAATTTTAATATATAATTATTGATAAGTTATAATGAAAAGACAGTAAAAAAGTGCTTTAACAGTAAAAAGTCGTATTACAGTTTCTTTTTAGACGATAATTTAGGATTTAAGATTTCAATCCCTAATTTAAATTGTATACATAAGAATTTTAATCATAATCTTTTTAACTCCTTGCAAGAAGAAAGTGTTCCACCACAAAAAAAAAAATTCTATATTATTAACTTTAACTGTAATTACAAAAAAATCTTGCATCATGAATAAATGTGTGTGTGTGTGTGTGTGTGTGTATGAAGAAAAATACATATATAATTAAGATATGTATTTAGATGATGTATATTGTTATAATTTGATTCTAAATATATATTATTTGTATTAGGGTATGTATACATAATCTGTGTTGTTTATATATATATGTTAAATATACATAAAAATTACTGCATATCTATTCTAGTAATGTATATGCTCATAAATTAGCAATATGTATACATCGCATCAATAATACAATCATATAGTTTTATTATACGTAAAAAAAATTAATGTACATAACGATTTATTCTTAGGTAAAAATTTAGATTTAAGATTTCAATACCTAATTTAAATTGTATACATTAGAGTTTTAACTATATGTATACATAAAAATTTACATATGTATACATGAAGAAAAATGCACATATAACTAATATATGTATTTAGATAATGTATATAATTATAATTTGATTCTAAATATATATTATTTTTTGTATTAGAGTATGCATACATAATATATGTTGTGTATATATATTTTTAGTATACATAAAAATTACTGTGTATTTATCTAAAATGAAGTCTCAGAGTTCTATTGAAGTTCTAATGGAGATATTTTAGGGAAGAACACAGAAAGAGAATATTGTCTAAGAGAGAGAAGAAGGAAAAAGAATGAGAAAATAATTGGGGAATAAATACACCTAAAAATATTTCTAATTTTACTCCACTTTTTCAATCAAATGTCGGGCAAAAATTGAATAAAACAAACTTAAAATTCCCTATTTTTACTCAACTTTTTGACTTTTACTGACCCAATAAATATTAAAAGGACGTGTTATGTCAATTAATAAAATTATGATTATTTTATGATAATTAAATTTTTAAGCATACACACAATGCCATTTTTTCTATTTCATATTGTTTTATTAGCCCAGTTAGCTAGTTAAGTCCACTTAGGTTTTTGGTAGAAAAACCCACTCATATTTTTATCAGAAATTCCAAAAACAAAGATACTTTGTGGTCTAATTATTAAATATAGTGATAGTTTATCTAATTATAACTCATAATTATTATTTGGAGTTGTATTTGTTTGTTATCTGTTCGCTCAATCTAGTTGTATCTATATATACAATTTCGTTGCATACATTATATTTGCTTGTTCAATTTAATTATACCGATACATACAATTTCATTGCATAAATTATATCTATTCACTCAATATAATTGCATCAACACATACAATTATTAAACAACTTTAATTGTTCAGCTCCATCCTTTAAATTAATAAATATGTTCACATAAAATTAAGATTGGGAGAAGTACAAAAACAAATGAAACTTTAAAAAAAAAAAATAATAAGCCCCAAACAATGTAAAAGAAAACAAAACAAACAAGTAGGACACTATTGAGAAAATATTAATTTTTTATTGAAAATTTTTGCTAAAAATGTTAAGTGGCATTTTTTACAGATATTTTGATTGAATCAACAAGCAAAGAAAAAATAATAGTATTTTCATATGAAAAAATCAGAAAGCTTCTCACTATTTAAGTAAAAATTTAATTTTCACAATACATTTTTTCACTGAATTGATTCAATAAAAAATAAATTTAAAAAATTATATCTTATAACAAAAATTTCTTATTGATTCGCCCTTTTTTTTCTCCCCAGTAATGGGAACTAAGCGATTGATTTAAATGGGAAACATAATCGAGAGTTCAACAAATATATACAAAATCACAGTAATTTATATATTGGTTAACTTTTATCAAATAGAAAAATATTACAGTTATACTAACTTATATATTAAATTTATATAATTAAAAAAATATAATTATTAAGTCATTTAGTTGCCTGCATAATAATGCACCACTGAATCAATGATGTTAAGTTTATTATCTGTTTAATTTAAACGAGAAGTTATATATTATTTTTGAAAGATAAATATAAAATAAATGTATGAATATTAACAATTAATCTGATAAAAATATTTAATATATTTAATTCTGATAAATCTGATTAAAAATTATTATGTCCAGTTACCTGAAGGGATGGATCTATAAGAATTCACTTATCCCAATAACAAAAAATCATGATTTGAATGATCTTGTATTAAGAGCTAAATTGGCTAAACTCTCCTTTTAGGCGAGCTACTTCATTTTAGCCTTTCTCTTTCTATTTTGAAATACTTTCGGCTTTCACTCTATTCGTTTGAGCTCACAGCCCTTCTCGACCTGTCTTTTCAGACTCATTTCCTTTCTCTTTTGAAACAATCTTAGTTCAAGCACTGGGCGACAGACTCATCTACTTATATATTTTCGGAATGCACTCCTAGACCGGGAAGCGCAGGTTCGAGCCTAGCTCGTGAAAAGGCCTTTTCTATTAAAGAAGAATGAGCTTTCTCTATCTCCGCAACTCTAATTGTAACATGATCTACATTTTATGTATTATTTTAGAGGTGGTTCATATTCGTGGTTTTATATTTTCAAATTCTATAGCAAAAAGAATCTTATAGTTTGATAAATTTATTATTATAATTTGACTTATGTTGAAGTCCTAATATTACAAGAGTGTACCATTATAGTGAATATCACCGTTGTTATAGCATTATAGGTAGAATACCGATATAGAAAAGTAAAATATAATATGAAAAATTAATTTCGAGAAAAATTGAAATGTTATAGTAAAATGTTTTAATAAATTATAAATAATAATAAGGTTTAACTGTATAATAAATAGCTATTATCAAACTACCTGATAAAAATGAACCTCAGTCTTAATTCGATTTCAAAAGCAACTAGTTCAAAAAGTAAAGATTACGCATGCAAGATAATATAAAGAGATTAAATGGGCACATCCTACTGATGTAGGATATTTAGGGGTGACAAAATTTTCAAACTCATTTGATCCGTTCCACAGTTCAATCTGTTCAAATTTTAATGAATCAGGCATGGGCTATATTATAAATAGGCTAAGTCTTGCAACAACCATTAACTCATGACAAAAGTGAGCCCATGAAGCAACTCAATATACCCATCACTATCCGAGCTTCAACCTCCCCTAGTAATTTAATTTTTTTGTAGCCAAAGTTCACTTAAATGAATAAAATTATAAAATATTTCAAAATTGACCATTCTACACTTATTTATAAGATGTTAAGTTTAATGCTATAAACTTTCCCTCAATAACTTCTTATGCTACGAATCATCGCGTAGTCTTTTTGCAATCTAATTTTTTTTCATATTTTTATTTCTAATAATTAAATGAAATTTAAATATTAGTATATATATATAATAACACCTTGTTATAATAATCATAAATTTTCAAATAAACACTATTACTATAATAAAGTTTGATGGTAGAGACAATAGTTAATGAGGTTTATCAAGTGGTTTCGATAACACACGAAAAAAAATTATGTTTACATGATTGTATGTAGGTATTTTTTGTAACCTTGGTGATCTCTGTACAAGGATAGTCTTCCTTATATTTTATGGTAAGAAAGTTATCCCATTAATGTATTTTTTGTATTAAATGGAGTTAGAATCTTGATAAACGGGTGTAATTAAAGGGAGTCCGGCATCAAAACGGATAAAAGAATTTTTTAAAATTTTAATTTTAAAAGTAAATAATTTTTTCTTATTTACTATTATTATCACTACTACTTGACATTTGAAATTAAGATGTGTATGATTTCTGTGGAGAAATTTGAGTAATTGTGTTATCTGTTTATTGTTATTATTATTACTTGAAATTAGATTATTTGCAATGTTCATATTATTTGCAATGTTCATATCATTCATGTAAAGAAAAGGGCACTACATATTGCCAATTTAAAGAGGACCTCGTGGACAGCCAATGAGGTCCTTAATTTTAAAAAATTTCTTTTTTAATGAATCCAACGAGGTTCAACTTAATATATTCTTTTTAAAAAAAAATTATTAAAACTTTGTTGCCTCAGCAACGAGGAGTCCGTTTTGATAAGTCCCAAAATTGAGTGTCTGTTTTGGAACTTTTGAAATTCTTTTTGTCCGTTTTAGTGGTGGACTCTAATTAAAGGGGTGGCTATTATCTACAACTTACAGTAAGACATAGGTGGTTATTATTGGGAGAAAATAGTTTTTGAAATTTTCATTTCTCGACGTAAGAGATCATCATTTTTACACACAAAAAATTTAAAAAATTATTTTCTTCTATTCAAATTATAAAAAATTAAAAAGATCTCATTTCCTCATTATTATCACTTGCTTTATTAACTCCCCTATTCTTTTGTGATAACATTTATAATTAGAGTGCAGTGAACCTAATATGTCAAATGTTACGGAAGAGACCAGTTTTGACTCAATAAATTAGACCAGCCGATTTGATAGCATAGTTAACATACCATGTGAACGCGACTCAAAATAGGCGTCAGCGGGTTTAAATTTAAAAGTGGTTGAATTTAATTTTTAAATTAAATAATATATATGATTAATTATAATAAGTTACATAAATTTATTTTTTAAAATTGAAAAAAAGTTATTAATTTAAAAGATATGAAAATATTTTTAAATCATTCGATGAATGAAGAATATCTGTATGTTATTTTTATATTTGGTCATTTTTCGCTTTAAAACCAACTAAAAAAATTCTTAAAGTACTCCTTGTAACCTGCAATCACATGTAACCTTATTAAAAATGGTAATTCGCTGTCACATGTTACTATCTTTAAACTTAGATCCAATTAAAAAAAGCTGGCTGCTTTAATTCAGGATGTTGATATCAATAGGCCTAGCCAAATGTAGAAAGTGACAAGCTACTAAAATGACTACCTCATCTTTGTTCTTTTAATACAATATTGTTAGTGTTTTCACTTAATTAAATGTCTTCTTAACTAATCACTTCAAAGTTAAGCTAAAATTAAACTAGGATTATTATCTTTTTCCTCTTGGAGTTTTGGTCATAATAAGTAGATTAATGTCCAAAAGCACACTCCTTAATTATATACAGTAAAACAAACTGGCTGATGGTGTTAATTAAGGACATATATACCAAAAGATGCTAAAATAGTTTTAGAAAAAATGAAGTTAAATTGATACAACTTCGTCGGCAGAAAATGACCTTTAATTTGTTGTGTGGAATAGTGAAGATCTAGAATTATTATTGTTGTTTAATAGCAAAACTTAATAAGTACAGAGTTTAAGTTAAACTCAATTAATGTCGATCCAAGAATTTGGATAATTGGGAATCCATCGCAGCATAGGTCGACATGAAAGCATGCAAATCCATATATAGGACTTAATCATTTGATAAGAGTTAATATATATCGATAACGTAAAAAACAAAATCATATACTATTTGCATAATTTAACTTGTTTATGATAAATTAATTATCATTTTTATCAAATTAATTATATAAATCAATACTTTTTGCTTGTAGTCATATTCTAAGAGATTTGATCTTATAACAATTCTTTTTTACGCAGTTTGTTTATGTATAAAGCTTAAAACTATTTGAAAGAAAAAAAAAGTAGTGTTGGGAAATGGCTTTGCTACGACAAGTATATGTAATTTGAAACATAAAACTTTTTGTCCTCTAATTCCAATGCTCTCAAAAATATACTTTTGCAAAAGAAAAATTGGAATGACAGAATAAAGTGTGACATGATATGTTAATGTTAATAGAAGTGACAACATAGGTGTTAATACACTGAATATAGCGTCTCATGAAAGTAAAGTAGTTTCACAATTTATTTCCTTATTGTTTCTTACTTGTTCTCGGCACGAAGATAAATGTTTTTTAATTTTTCATGTTTGATTAGTCTAATTTTTTTTTTAGAAATATTAATTTCTTAAAGATCAAAAATATAACTCTAGTGAAAGCAGAGAAAATAAAAATTCTTAAATGACGTTCAATAATGATTGTCTTTTACCTCACTCCGATCCCCGATCCCTCAGGCCTCACCTCCAACACCCTAGGCCCACCCCTCAACCCACTGGCCACATCCCATCTCTTGTATTCTCTTTACCTCACTTCAATAATTATAGTGTTTATCTAAATTATATATAAGTTCTATTAGAATAATGATAATTTTTGTTTTATCATTAAACATAAAAAAGAAAAAGTAAGAGAAATACTTATTTTTCAAAAGAAAAAAAAAGAAGAAGTGAAAAATATTTTGCTTCTTACTGAAAAAACCTTTAATTGTTTCCAAATTCACATGATGGCTTCAAATATTTATGGGTCCTTCCCCTTGGTCTACTTGCTTCTTAAGTCCCTACTAAGTTAGTACTAATACTTTGAATTCAAATAGGTCAAGTTGCAAGAAGGGGAATGAATGAATAGGCTTTCAACGTTCATGCATTTTCCAGAAAAAGCCAATTGTTCTAGACTGGGGATATATATGTGCAACCCTCAAAATTCTTAAAACTTTACTCTTTTTTTTAAGAATTTAATTTATATAATATGTAAAGAACATTTATACGATCAATATAATATAACTTGCTATAACAAATTGCTATCATATGTTATTATCTTTTAGGTGATCGATCTGATATATACAGAAATATTTGTACTATCGATATTAATTTTTTTTTATAAAAATAACACGCTGTCATAGAAAATGTCAAATATTTAATACCCCAGTAGTACAGGTGAAAATTAAGTATAAATATGGCATTTATCTAGCCATTGTGAAGTGGGGCAAGTATTGCCCTCCTTCCTAACGACATATTCTTTCGATCATTATATCAATCAAACATTAGAAATAGCAATTTGCCCTACCCCAAACATACTACCAAATTGGACCAATAGTACATAGCATTTTCCGATTTTGAGTAGCTTTCCTAACTTTTTTTTCTTTGCAACTTCAAATGTACATTTGAAAAATTAAATAAAAAAGAAAAGACACATCACTAACCTATATAAAATTCAAACGAGTTTAAATTTTGTAATACACTGATAATATAATTTTTTTTAATATTATCAAGTCAAGTTGAACAATTAACTCTTTATATCAAACCTGACATAATAATTTAAAAAATAAAATAGCTAATAATTTGCCAAAATTGATTGAATTTCACCGATAATATGAAAATTATTTACATTATTGGATGTGCAACTTAAATTGATCATTTATAAGTGTTATATATAGAAGAAAAATAATGTTAAGAGTAACTTCCTATCATATAAAAGGACTTATAATAAGTTTCTGATAGTCATTGATCTCTACGTTTTGTCATTCACTTATCTTTTTTCCTCAATGTTTTGTGTGGGGAGGGAGAGGGTTTGTCGGGCTGGCCTAGATTAATTGTGTAGTTAAGATGTCATTATAGCTTATCTAAAGGAGGATCAAAGTCATCAAGACATGGCTTAATCAGATCAGTACTAAACACCAAACTATGATCTACTCCGTTTCGAATACACCTTACATAACTTATGTACATTAATTTTTATATTATGAAAATTTTACATTTACGATTTTACACCCGAATTTGACTCCTCTCTTATCTTTAGTTGTAGCATTTTGTGCAACTAGGACGTTCTAATTGTCAAGTCTTTTCAGTTAGAAATTACTACATTCAAATTATAAATTAGTATTACTATATTATATATGTATAGAAAGTCAAATAGTACAAGTTGTTTGGAAGTTTTGTATACTTCTCTATTCTACTTATTTAAAAATCTAGAAATCATTGAAGTTAGTCAGCAAACGTATACTTCACAAATTTATCTATGATTTTTTAGTGCTTGTGGCAGTGGTCAAAGACCTCTACTATGTTGTGTTGTTTTCATTTTTTTCCCATTAATTTAGAACCACTTATGTAGTTTCAGATTCCTATATATAGAATATTCTAGATCACAAACGTAATCTTGAACATTTATAACTATTTACTTAATAATAATAATTAATTGTTATATAATCAGTGAGAATTTATATAATTCAATGCTAAATTTATTTGAAATTGTGACATACACGTGGATATCTAAGTAATCAATGGATGTCTTCAATTAAGCTTTACGCCCAAAGACTTTGGAGCTAGAAAATTTCATTAAGAGTTCGAGACGTTAAACCTGTTGAAGATTAATGAAAAAGTCTCACGTCGGTGATTATGAGATGGATGATCTCGTTATATGGACTTGGACAATTCTTCCTTCATAAATCAACTTTCGGGGTTGAGTTATGTCTAAGATCCATTTCTTTATGTGGTCAGCAGGACCTATCTCACTCGATGTTGTGCCTCTAAATTAAATTGCCAACACTCCATATGTCCTGCACTGGACGTGAGATAGGGTGTTGAAGAATGAAAAAGTCCCACATTAGTGATTAATAAGATGTGCGATCTCCTTATATGCACTTAGACAATTCTTCCTTTTAATAAATTAGTTTTTAGGATTGAGTTAGGGCTATGATACCCATTTCTTTACCAAACCAAACCAAAACTTATTAGTAATTAATTAGAGATTTAAATATACAAGTATGATATGATCTTTAATTTGATAAAAAAGGATTTTATGTCAATATACTATGATAAGTAGGCCACACCCACGTGATGACCTCGTGTATACATGAAAACGATATCTTGCCCAACTTTCTTCTAGCTAGCTCCTTTTTTAGTTATGAAAATGAACTATATATGAGAGCCAAATTCCTAATCATTCTTTCCTTATATGACTCCCAAATTCATGAATTTTTCATAAACTTTCTACTACTATATAAATCACAATGGATTTCTTGAATGCCCAAATTCGAAAGAATAATCTAAAATGCCACAAGAAAAGGCTCACCCAAGATCAAGTGAGGCTCTTGGAGATCAGCTTCAGCTCCAATAACAAGCTTGATTCCGATAGAAAATCCCAGCTCGCACAGGAACTGGGGTTGCCACCTAGGCAAGTCGCAATATGGTATCAAAACAAGCGAGCAAGATGGAAAAGTCAGAGCCTGGAGGTTGACTACAAGGCCTTGCAACAAAGACTAGATAGTGTCCTAGAAGATAATGACAAGTTGAAATTGGAAGTTGAGAGGCTTAGAAAGGAGCTAAACAAAACTCAAGAAATGTTGTTGGGATTCAACACCACACCTAATTATTCATCAATTTCAAGCTCTTGTGATGAAGTTGGGAGTACTTCATGTTTGCAGCAGCTTCATGATCAATCCAAGCATAATCATCTTGATAAGGAGCTTTATGCTTGTTTAATTGGTGATGAAGGACACTTTGGGACACATGATGGCCATAATTTCTTTGCTTCATCTTTGTAATTAAATTAAGCTACATATTGTATATGGTAACTAATTAAGTCCAAAAATGAAGGATGTTTATGTGATATGTAGTTGTGTTTTCTCTTTTAGCCCCATAGTAAGGTTTTTCTTCTTATTATTATATTATTTTGTGTTTTTTTTAAAAAATATTTATACCACTACCCTTTTTTCATTTAACTTTTTCTTGTACATATAAAATAATATTAGACTTGGACAGACAAATTATGGCAAAAAGAATTTCATATTATCTTGAATGTTTGATGAATCTATTTCGGGATTGGCTTTATGTTTATCAAACTCGTAAATTCGTATTTGACTCTAAAGTTATTGTTGATTGTTTTTATATATGAAAATAATGAAGCCCATAAAGTTACTCGTATCTAGATTCATGATGATTTTTTATGCATAATTTTGACCGCACAATTTAAAATCGTCTATCCATATAAAAGAATTCTTTTAAAATAAATGAGATTTTAATTTATTCACTAACAATGTGGTAATTAAAATTCCAGTTTCATGTTCCCTCCATGCAACAGTCCCCCGAGATGTGAAAAAGGAAAAATCAAGTTTCCGATGATTCTAGTTTTATTAATTCAACATTAGGTTTAAATTTTACTTTCTCCATCTCATATTACTTGTCCACTTTTTTTGTTCTCTCTTTAAGAAATCAAAATAAGAAGAATACTTAACTAATTTATTCTTTAACTCTTTTTAATAAACTTTATTCACGTGTCTTATTCATCAATATCGAGATTAACAAATGAAGAAGTTCTCTTTCTCTCTTTTTTTTTGAAACTTTACAATATTTATAGTTTCAAAAATAATTAATTTTAAAAGGAAAATGGGAAAATTTTAATTTTATATTATGATTTTATAAATTAATAAATAATTTAAGATAATCATTTTTAATAATGTGAACAAATAATATGTGATGGAGGGAGTAATTAGTAAATGCAGTATCTGACATTAATATCAGTGAACCTACCAATTTGACGTTTGGGCATAGTAGCCCGCATCTTAATTAGGATTAGTGAAACCAAGCTAACTGTAATAAAGAATTTCTTATGCAAATATCATTTTTAAAAATTATAATTATAAAAATTATAATTTTTTAAATAAAATTATATAAATATAAATTATTTAAAATTTTATCTTTTTAATTATATTTTGTACAACTTTTATTTTCCTAAAATATCTATTCTAATTAAATATGAAAAAAATTATATACCTAATATAATAATTTGAACACAAAATAAGTATAAAATACTCTCTTTTTTTTTTTTTTTTTTTGCAGAAATTTTAAAAATCCTTCAAAAATTCCTCTATCTTCTCCATATTTTTTTTTTGAAAATTCCTATAATCCCTCTCTCTTCTCCATTCTTTATTTTCCCAAAAATTTCTCTGTCTTCTCCATTTTTGTTTTTTCAAAAAATTCAAAAATCCCTCTTTTTTCTCCATTTTTATTTGATTTTCCAAGAATCTCTTTCTTCTCCTTTTTTTTTTTTATAAATTAGTTGTGATTTATTAAAAATTTATTTTTATTTCATCAAAATATTTTAAGATACTTGAATAAAATGTAAATTCATCCAAGGGTTCATCAAAAGTATTTATGTATTAATAAAAATCGTGCATAATATAAATAATAGATGCACATTTATGCTTCAACTATGTAATATAATATATTGATACACATATATATAATATAATATATAGTATATGATGTCTAATATATATTATATAATAATCTTTATATGTGAAAGATTAAAGTAAAAGAAAAATTTATGGATTAAGAATATGAGAATAATATGAAAAAAAAAAATCTTTTTAAAAAATATAATAATACAAATTTAATATATGTATTGTGTTAAATTTTTAGTATAAAAATTGTGCATAATATAAAAAATAGATACACATATATGCTTCAATTATATAATATAATATATTAATACACATATGCATGACATAATATAGGTGTCTAATATATATTATATTCATAATCTTTATATGTGAAAAACTAAAGATAAAGGAAAATTTATAGATGATGAATACGAGGTAATATTAATAAATTTTTTTTAAAACATATAATATTACATATTTTGCATAATTAAGATATATATGATATTAAAATAATAGTACATATTAAACTTTTTTCATATTTAATCTACTTAAATTATGGAAAAAATTAATACTTATGTTATTTATAAGAAAAATACTGTATTTATAATTTTTTATCCACTTAATAATGTATAATGTATGTCGCGCCCCATTTTTCCCTCGCGGAAAGCGGGATTCGACGTATGACAACTCTTAAGGGTGGAAAAGAAAGAGAGTCGCCACCTAACGAGTTAAGGTGCGTTAGGGCACCGTTCTAGACTAAATTATTTCCTAGGTCACCAGAGTTCGGGTAAGGGCTTTAATTACCTCGAAAGGAAGGTGTTAGACACCTTTCGAGGTCCACTAATGTGGTTCCCGACCGTACTCATTAAATGGGGATTTTAACTAAGCGATCAAGTAAATTTATTTTACGCCAATTTTATTCGCATAAAAGGTTGATAAAATAAGTCGATAAATTATAAGCATAAACAAAACACTAACATAAATACTAAATTAGCAAATTAAGAAATTAACCTTAAAAGTGGGATCAGGTTTTGACAAGGCTGAAAATGAGCCCAATGCGATATTACTCCCTTCTATTCCATTTTTAAAATCAAGATAGTTTGAAGAGAATAATATATATATATATATATATAACTTGAGTAAAAATATGTGCATTTTTTAGAAAATCATGTATATGTATATATTATATTTTTAACAAAATTTCCTTTTAATGAAAAATATATCAATATTTCAACATAACAAAAGAAAATTTTAAAATCTTTGAAAAGCTCTTTTAAAAAAATATGTATTTAGAAAAGATGGGAGTAATAGATTGCTTTGTATTTACAAAGCTGATATGCGCTTCATACGTGAAGTCAGCAATAGCCTGTCTGTTTCATCATATCCCGTCTACCCTCCTAATTTGTTATTAAGCCTAAGTAAACTAAATGGAAAAGACTAACGCCTTAATAAGTGCCTACCCGTCCCAATCCTAATGTCCAAGAGGCGATGGACTACTAAATGGGATTTTGGGTTCTAAGATTCTTAAGGCTTTAATAAAGGTAATTAAAATGAAATACAAACAAGCAACATAAATAAAACATTTAGCATATAAGGTTCCAAATGGGCCTCTTCTAAACCTAAGAGCATGACTTCTAAAACGGGGCAAATGATTTCATAAACATGATGTCTGAAGCGAATATACATAATTCATGTATAGCACCAATTAAATGCAAAATCGTAAATTAAGAAAAACAGAATTTAATGTAAGAGAGATCTAATTTCAAAACAAATTCAGAAATGCAAATTTAATGAAATGAAGCTTTAATGTAATCATAACACAAGCCTAAAATGGATGCACAAATGTAGATTAATGAGAACAGAATTTAACATAAAGGTAAAAGTAGTTTAAAAAGAGATAAATATAATGATGTTTAAATAAGAAGTATGTTCTAAAACAAATCAATATCTTAACCTAGATGCATGATTTCTATGTGTTTTTAAGAGTGAAATTGATTTTATTCGTGACAAACAATGTTTAAAACATAATACATACTTTACAATAAATTATTTAAAACCTATAGGCATGATTTCTATATGTTAGTATCGAATTAAATTCTTAAAGGCATGATTTCTAATGTTCATATGATTTTTATGTTATTCCTAAAGGCATGCTTTTCTAAGTGGGATTAGCAGTAAAGAAAAACAATAAGGAAAAATACAATCCCCACCCCCAAACCCTTTTCCACTATTATTATTGTTTATATTACAAATATTACAAAAGAATAAAATAGAATGAATAACTACGGCATTAAAATAAATAACAATAAATAACTCCAGTAGCCTCCTTTCATCCCGGCAACTCTCTGATGAATGCCGGTATAAGACGATACCTGCTTAAAGGTTAGTACAATCATAGATACAACAATAATCGGTAATTAACAACAGCAAAAGAAAATCAAAAGATCACGGATACCACAGTTGTTACCCGCACTCAATACGTCAAGATCACGGGAATCTCGAGGATTCCGAGCAGTGCTCGTATTGAGGTGGGGAGAAGAACAAAGAATAAAGAATTTTGAAAGAACAGAGCCATAGCAATATTTGTAAAAAAAAAAATTGTATATTACTCACTCTGTCCGTGTTCTTCCCCAAAAAAATGAAAAGAAAAGGGGGCTTTTATAGGAGACAAACTAACGATCCAATAAGAGTATGGAAGGAGAATAATTAAATGATTAATTAAGAGACATTTCCTTAATTAGAAATAAATTACAGCATAATTAAATGAATTTAAAAATGCACCATAATACGAATATCAACCTTGGTTAAGGAAGGGGAGCAATTAGTTACATGGTATTTAGGAGGTTTTCCTTAATTAACAAAGCTAATTAAAATAAATCAAATCAAATCAGGAACAAAGATCCATCCTAAAAATCAGATTAAACCTTACCACAAATATTTATACTCTAAATCAATTAACAGAGGGGCCTAAATGAAATATTTACCTTAAATAAATAGTAAATCAAATAAAGGGCAAATCATATCAGAATTAATAATTTAATTAAGGGATGAGAATAAAATAAGTCAGAATTTTTTTTTTAATTAGCGAAAATCAGAAATCAAGATCCATCAACAAATCTTTATTTACTATAATTAACATATTCTGAGAATAAATAAAACTTAGTCATTAAATATTAAATAAGGCAGGACATGTAGAGAAAACGCTAAATAAGCTATCAAAATTTACGGTTATGAAAGCCAACAAATGAATAAAAATATTATGTCGTCGTAAAGGGTGTACATTTTCAGAAACTAAATATGGAAGGAAATAACATAAATTATTTTCCCAATATCCTGTCACATGCTAGCCAGGGAAGTAAATGAATTTAGATAAAGAAGGACTCGCTATCAGTTATTCATATACACAATTGGACTAAAATCAAAATGCTCAGTTTACCATGCTAATTAATTTCTAATTGACCGACAATAACAAGATTAAGAATCATATTAACAAGGTTCCATTACACCAGCTTCTATAAATATTTATAATTTTCTAACTTTCAAGTAAAACAGAGAAACATTAGAACAATAATAAGTTCTAATTAGAGGGCAGGATGAACGACTAAACAGTGACGCATATAAACAATTTTAATAAAATTCTTCAACAAGAGCGGTGATATACATAAATTCTAAGAATACTAATTTTTCTTTTCAAACATATTCGGCCAGTTTAAACAAAGTTTCATGAACAAGCATACTAATCGGACATGCCTAACTAAATAATTAACATATACCTATTGTATATACACACATATATATATAAACAAAACACAAGGAAGAACAATACAAATTATTTATACATATATAAGTATATGTTATTATATAAACGAAACAAAAGGATAATAGTATATACATATCCACATATCTATTTCATGAATTATTATATATACGTAACCATATTATATATATATATATTATATATCATTATATATATATGAAACGGAAAGGAAAAACAAACAGTACATATTATATACATATCCACATTTATTATAGCATATATTTATTTATTATATATATATATATATATATATATATATATATTATATATATTTATTATATACATATATTACCTAAATAAACAAAGCAGAAGAAGGAAATAAATAAAAAAAATAAAAAATAAAAATAAATTTGCGGACAGATCTTCGCAGATCTGTCCGGATCCGTCGGCTGGGAGGTATTTCCGGCGGTGGTGAGGGAGAAGAGGGAGGCCGGCGGGGTCTGTTTGGTCGGAGATGGTGTTGGCTGTTTTCCGGCGAGAAGGGAAGATGACGGTAGTTGTTGTTTTAAACCGGAAGTTATGGAGGTTGGACGGAGGTTGCATGTGGTGATTTCACCAGAGAGGAGGAAAGAAGAGGTAAGTTCGCCGGAAAAATGGGGAGAAGGGAGAGGGTATGCGACGGGTGTTGCTTCGCCGAAGGAGATGATCGGGGAAGAGAGACCGAGACGGGTATGGTATTTTCCGGTGGTAGTTCGGCCGGAGATGGGCGGCAGGCTGTGGTGCTGTTCGGTGGGATGGAGAGGGAGTGGAGTTGAGGGAGATAGGCGGCGGCTAAGGTAAGGGATATGAGGGAAAATGAAAAGTGTTTAGGGTTTGGGGTGTGTGGTAATTAAATAAGGAAAAAGGGGTAGGACTAATTAGAGCCGTTGGATCAAAATGGATGAATGGATGAGATTAAATGCATGTTTGGGTCGGGTTCCGGATTTAAGTGGGTCACCCGAATTAAGACAAATGGTTAATTAAATGGATGGCTGAAATTGAATTTAAATAGTAGCCAAAATTGATCAAAAGTGGGATCGAATAGAAAGTGGCCAAAATTGAAATGAAATTGAATACAAGGTGGCTATAATTTAAATAAATTGAATGAAATTGAATTTAGCTGCTATTAAATTAATAAATATACTACTCTTTTAAACAATTTAATAAAATAGTTTAAGTTATGAGAAAATTATATAATTATTATTATTAATAAATAAAATCATAAATATTAGTATACTTATGTAAATATTATATAATTAAATTAAAATAATTTAATGACTAGAAAATTAAGTTATCAAATATTATAAAAATCATATTATTTACATAAATAATTTTAAAATTCGAGTAATAATATTAGTCAAATACTTTTGTAAAACTTAGTAAAATTAGGTAAATAATTTATTAAGTAAAGAATATATTTTAAAATAAGGGCGCATATTAAAACGAAATACATTATGTACGACGTAATTATTTAATATCAAAACTTAAAAATCATATATATATAACTTGAAATAATTTTCGCAATATTATGATAATAAATTATTTTATAAATACAAAAATAAGTTGAATTTTTGCATAAAATATATAAATAAATATATACATATATAAGCAGCATATTAAGGTGCAGGTCGGTCAAAATTGGGTGTCAACAGCTGCCCCTTCTTTGCTCGGGAATGAAGGATGAATTGTCGAGCAAAGAACGTTGACTTAGTAGCCAATTTTGTCCGACCGAAGCAAAAATTTTGGGGAGGCAAAATAAAAGGATATGAAGTCATGAAGATATCGCGACCGAGACTTCAGTTTCAAGTCGCCTACATATCTCGGGTGTCACGAGAATTAGGCCGCGTGTAGTTCTGGATTTTAGGGACGAACGAGATCCCTAAAAATTGATAACACGAGGCTTGAATAAGGATGAGGTAGCACGACTCGACATGATTTAGAGCGCATTATGAAAATAAGCAAGTGGGAATACAATTCAAAAGAAGAAAGTAGGGGGCATTGTCACTCGTAGCTTGTGATTTCTCGACATATTCGCGAAAACAGTATGTGCATCAAATTACTTCGCAAAATAAACAGATACCAAAAATTTAAACATAATGCAAATTCCCTTTAGACAATGAAAGCTTGTTTAGAGATAAATGGATGATGTCTCTAAACCATGATGTCTTGGGTCATGATACGCAAAATAAATTCCTTAGGCCATGAAATGATGTCTGCAGGCCATGAAAAATGACGCCTTTAGACTATGACGCCTTAGGAGCATGATAAGCTGAAGATAAATTCCCTAGGCCATGAAATGATGTCCGTAGGCCATGAAAAATGACGCCTTTAGACTATGACGCCTGAGGGCATGATAAACTGGAAAGTAAAATTCCTTAGGCCATGACATGATATCTGCAGGCCATGAAAATGACGCCTTTAGACTATGACGCCTTCGGATGAGTGGAAGAAATGCTTATTCGAAGAAAGTAAATTGCTCGAGAGTCTCGATTAATTCGATCGAGAGCTCCAGGTTATTCGGGCTCAAATGCAAATAACGGGTTCAAAATGCATAAACGGGCTTAAAATGCAAATATGGGGCTCAGATGCATACGTCAAAATGTATACCACGGGCTCGGATGCATATAGGGATGTATATCAGGGCTCAAATGCATATGCACAATGTATATACGGGCTCAAATGCATGCATATCACGGGCTCAAATGTATGTATAAAATGTATATTCAGGGCTCAAATGCATGTATAAAATGTATATTCAGGGCTCAAATGCATAAACGACTTTAAAATGCAAATATCGGGCTCAGATGCATACGTCAAAATGTATATCACGGGCTCGGATGCATATATGGATGTATATCAGGGCTCAAACGCATATGCACAATGTATATACGGGCTCAAATGCATATGCAAATATATATCACGGGCTCAAAATGCATATGCAAATGTATATCAAGGGCTCAAGATGCATATGCAAAATGTATATCACGGGCTCAAAATGCATATGCAAATATATATCAAGGGCTCAAGATGCATATGCAAATATATATCACGGGCTCAGATGTATATAAATGAATGTCACAGGCTCATATGTATGTAAATAATCACGGGCTCAAACCTGTATAAGATGTATATCACGAGCTTAAAATGCAAATATAGGCTCAAAAGTGGAAACATAAATAAATAGTGATGGGCAGAGGTAACTATCACAACGTATAGACTCCGAGGACGAATCGTGGCTCAGATAATTTTGGAAGGGTAGTGCGTTACCCAAACAACGTAAAACGGTAGAACTATGCTTAGCGTTTAAAAGTTTGGGGTAAAGCTTGACTATCTAACATCACAAGAATGAGAGTAGCACGAGGATAATAGGTTAAAAATAGCAGAGAGTAGCATAAGAATATCAAAGAGCGTGGGAGCTTGAAAATGACGTGATAGTCATTCAATCCAATAACATGAGGAGAACGCAACAGTAGCCTGCAAGCTTCAAAAACTGGATAAATGATTAGTCAATAAGCATGAAGTAACTAACAATTAGCGCTTAATCAAATCAAAATTTAGGAAACAATGCTTAGCCTTTAAGATCAGAGGGTAGTGCTTAACCCGTAGGACAATGATTAGTCCTTAAAAGAAAACTTTAGGGTAATGCTTAACCCTAGGACAATGCTTAGTCCTTGAAATAAAATTTAGGGTAGTGCTTAACCCTAGGACAATGCTTAGCCATTGAAAAATAAAATTTAGGGTAGTGCTTAACCCTAGGACAGTGCTTAGCCCTTGAAATAAATTTAGGGTAGTGCTTAACCCTAGGACAGTGCTTAGCCCTTGAAAAATAAAATTTAGGGTAATGCTTAACCCTAGGACAGTGCTTAGCCCTTGAAAAATAAAATTTAGGGTAGTGCTTAACCCTAGGACAGTGCTTAGCCCTTGAAATAAATTTAGGGTAGTGCTTAACCCTAGGACAGTGCTTAGCCCTTGAAAAATAAAATTTAGGGTAATGCTTAACCCTAGGACAGTGCTTAGCCCTATTCATGAACAAATTTCAAGTAGTTTAGCTTTGAAGTTGATAGTAAATACCTTAGAAGATCCATATGGAATGATTGCAAATTTGGTACCTGTTGCATCCTGTGCTCAAAGAAAAAATCAGATTAAAATGGAAAAGGCTGATTTGTGCCTTTGTTCAACCGTTGCTATCCCGATCTCATGAGCTTGATGATCAGATTGGATGTCACGTCCTTTTTGGGAATCAGCTTCTTGGCTTAACTGAGTCTCGATGAAATTTTGAGATCCTTCTCAAAATTTTTGCCCCAGTTACGTAGAAACGCTCGATCTAGCGAATTTTTGAGGTCCTCTCAAAAATTTTGCCCCAGTGTAGAAGATACATAGACTCCTTTTGCAGATGACTCAAAGTTGTGAATTTTTGAGGTCCCCTCAAAAATTCTGCCCCAGTTGCGCAGAAACGCTTGATTTATTGAATTTTTGAGGTCGTTTCAAAAATTCTGCCTAGTTGGTAAAGGAAAAAAGAAAGGAAATTTTATTGAGATATAGACCGAACCCCATAAGGGCGCCTACGTATCCCTCTTAAACGGGAATCAGGTCCAACGTAGTTCAGAATTGCAAGAAATGAAGGTTTTCGAATAAAGAATAGATCAAGTTGAGGATAGCTTTGGGCATCAAGTTTTAACTTGGGTGGATCACCTTGGCATCAATCAATGCTTGAATTAAGTCTTTTAAATTGGATTATAGATTCACCCAAAGGAGTAGACTGCTCAGATGAACTTGCTCGGGGTCTCGCAGGCTTGCGAGATTGCCGAGTCAGAGGATTTTGAAAAAAATTGATTGCCTTTGGAATGTAGGTGGAGGAGGCAATTTGATCGGGATATGAGGAGAAAGAAAATTTATTTGATTGAGACCGAACCCAAAATGGGCTGCCTACGTATCCAAAAGGAATCAGGTCAGACGTAGTTCGCATCTCCAAAGCGATGGGTGACCGGAGAAGTCTCGATATAAAGAGGCTTATGGTATGATCTTTTGAAGCGCGAGACATGTTGGATATAACTGTAGGAGGTAAACATGGTGGGCGGTCTTTGCGGTATGGCTTGATTTGAAGAAGCTGCATATATTATGCGAATGTTGTATATGATTTTGAGAAAATGAATAGAGTTGACTAGAATTATTTTGAGGAATATGAGGCTTGATAAGTTGTCGAACGAAAACTTATGAAAGTGACGCGGGGTTTGGTAAAAGCATGATCTCAGGAAGAAGACTAACCAAGATAACCAATAAACAGAAAAATAAAAATAATAAAGAAATTGAAGCACGACATGTTGTCAATGAAATAAACACATTAATACACTTCACATGTTAAAATAAAAAATAAACACATCTATACGTTTTCCTAATTTGGGGACCTCTTTTGTGCCAGAGGTAGGCCTAACGTATTTTTGGAAATCAAATATGTCATAATGCGTCATTCTTTTTGCCCCATTACTATTCCAAATAGATACAAATAAATAAATAAGTTTCTTCATTTACATAACAAGATATTATGAGAAAATGAAGATTACAAAAAAAAATATAAGTCTATGATGGAGATGCCCTTCCATTTTTGGTCACTTCTTTGATTATGCAATGGATCAACCTGCATAATAAAAGGTTAGTTTCAACCTAAGGAGCAAATAGTCAACATTTAGACATATTGATTTCCCAAATAAAAAAATGCAACAGATATAATGATGTCCTTTTTGAGATTGTAAATCTCTTTGGACTTAGGGCAAGTTTTTCTATTTAATCTTGACGTGCCATGGACGTCACGATTTTTTCTAAGTTTGAAGATATGTACATGCCTTACTAAAGGCGTACATGTTCAAGTTCTAGGAGTATGAGTGGGTATGACACGGTTCTCTCGAGCGGACAACTCGAGAGCGAGGAAGCTTATGACCGTCGACGCACCGCTGATCGACCAAATCATAAAACAATCCTCGAGGTGTTTTAGAATGGTGAACGGTCGTGAAACCACGCAACCGTTATTGTGTGTGAAAAGTGTGAAATTCCCAAGTGGGGGAAGTATGAGCGATATGCAAGTTAAAAGAAAATTACAACAATTTATGTACTAACAATTACATAAGAAAATAATAAACAATAAGAAAACAAAGAAAACGGTTAGTAACTTCATGATAAAGTCAAAAATAAGAGAGTAAATTGAACACTTAGCAAATTAGCACTTAATTAAACCCCATTTAAATAAGCACGTAATGGTTTAAAACCTAAAAATCCCCAGCAGAGTCGCCATTCTGTCGCGCCCCATTTTTCCCTCGCGGAAAGCGGGATTCGACGTATGACAACTCTTAAGGGTGGAAAAGAAAGAGAGTCGCCACCTAACGAGTTAAGGTGCGTTAGGGCACCGTTCTAGACTAAATTATTTCCTAGGTCACCAGAGTTCGGGTAAGGGCTTTAATTACCTCGAAAGGAAGGTGTTAGGCACCTTTCGAGGTCCACTAATGTGGTTCCCGACCGTACTCATTAAATGGGGATTTTAACTAAGCGATCAAGTAAATTTGTTTTACGCCAATTTTATTCGCATAAAAGGTTGATAAAATAAGTCGATAAATTATAAGCATAAACAAAACACTAACATAAATACTAAATTAGCAAATTAAGAAATTAACCTTAAAAGTGGGATCAGGTTTTGACAAGGCTGAAAATGAGCCCAATGCGATATTACTCCCTTCTATTCCATTTTTAAAATCAAGATAGTTTGAAGAGAATAATATATATATATATATATATAACTTGAGTAAAAATATGTGCATTTTTTAGAAAATCATGTATATGTATATATTATATTTTTAACAAAATTTCCTTTTAATGAAAAATATATCAATATTTCAACATAACAAAAGAAAATTTTAAAATCTTTGAAAAGCTCTTTTAAAAAAATATGTATTTAGAAAAGATGGGAGTAATAGATTGCTTTGTATTTACAAAGCTGATATGCGCTTCATACGTGAAGTCAGCAATAGCCTGTCTGTTTCATCATATCCCGTCTACCCTCCTAATTTGTTATTAAGCCTAAGTAAACGAAATGGAAAAGACTAACGCCTTAATAAGTGCCTACCCGTCCCAATCCTAATGTCCAAGAGGCGATGGACTACTAAATGGGATTTTGGGTTCTAAGATTCTTAAGGCTTTAATAAAGGTAATTAAAATGAAATACAAACAAGCAACATAAATAAAACATTTAGCATATAAGGTTCCAAATGGGCCTCTTCTAAACCTAAGAGCATGACTTCTAAAACGGGGCAAATGATTTCATAAACATGATGTCTGAAGCGAATATACATAATTCATGTATAGCACCAATTAAATGCAAAATCGTAAATTAAGAAAAACAGAATTTAATGTAAGAGAGATCTAATTTCAAAACAAATTCAGAAATGCAAATTTAATGAAATGAAGCTTTAATGTAATCATAACACAAGCCTAAAATGGATGCACAAATGTAGATTAATGAGAACAGAATTTAACATAAAGGTAAAAGTAGTTTAAAAAGAGATAAATATAATGATGTTTAAATAAGAAGTATGTTCTAAAACAAATCAATATCTTAACCTAGATGCATGATTTCTATGTGTTTTTAAGAGTGAAATTGATTTTATTCGTGACAAACAATGTTTAAAACATAATACATACTTTACAATAAATTATTTAAAACCTATAGGCATGATTTCTATATGTTAGTATCGAATTAAATTCTTAAAGGCATGATTTCTAATGTTCATATGATTTTTATGTTATTCCTAAAGGCATGCTTTTCTAAGTGGGATTAGCAGTAAAGAAAAACAATAAGGAAAAATACAATCCCCACCCCCAAACCCTTTTCCACTATTATTATTGTTTATATTACAAATATTACAAAAGAATAAAATAGAATGAATAACTACGGCATTAAAATAAATAACAATAAATAACTCCAGTAGCCTCCTTTCATCCCGGCAACTCTCTGATGAATGCCGGTATAAGACGATACCTGCTTAAAGGTTAGTACAATCATAGATACAACAATAATCGGTAATTAACAACAGCAAAAGAAAATCAAAAGATCACGGATACCACAGTTGTTACCCGCACTCAATACGTCAAGATCACGGGAATCTCGAGGATTCCGAGCAGTGCTCGTATTGAGGTGGGGAGAAGAACAAAGAATAAAGAATTTTGAAAGAACAGAGCCATAGCAATATTTGTAAAAAAAAAAAAATTGTATATTACTCACTCTGTCCGTGTTCTTCCCCAAAAAAATGAAAAGAAAAGGGGGCTTTTATAGGAGACAAACTAACGATCCAATAAGAGTATGGAAGGAGAATAATTAAATGATTAATTAAGAGACATTTCCTTAATTAGAAATAAATTACAGCATAATTAAATGAATTTAAAAATGCACCATAATACGAATATCAACCTTGGTTAAGGAAGGGGAGCAATTAGTTACATGGTATTTAGGAGGTTTTCCTTAATTAACAAAGCTAATTAAAATAAATCAAATCAAATCAGGAACAAAGATCCATCCTAAAAATCAGATTAAACCTTACCACAAATATTTATACTCTAAATCAATTAACAGAGGGGCCTAAATGAAATATTTACCTTAAATAAATAGTAAATCAAATAAAGGGCAAATCATATCAGAATTAATAATTTAATTAAGGGATGAGAATAAAATAAGTCAGATTTTTTTTTTTTAATTAGCGAAAATCAGAAATCAAGATCCATCAACATATCTTTATTTACTATAATTAACATATTCTGAGAATAAATAAAACTTAGTCATTAAATATTAAATAAGGCAGGACATGTAGAGAAAACGCTAAATAAGCTATCAAAATTTACGGTTATGAAAGCCAACAAATGAATAAAAATATTATGTCGTCGTAAAGGGTGTACATTTTCAGAAACTAAATATGGAAGGAAATAACATAAATTATTTTCCCAATATCCTGTCACATGCTAGCCAGGGAAGTAAATGAATTTAGATAAAGAAGGACTCGCTATCAGTTATTCATATACACAATTGGACTAAAATCAAAATGCTCAGTTTACCATGCTAATTAATTTCTAATTGACCGACAATAACAAGATTAAGAATCATATTAACAAGGTTCCATTACACCAGCTTCTATAAATATTTATAATTTTCTAACTTTCAAGTAAAACAGAGAAACATTAGAACAATAATAAGTTCTAATTAGAGGGCAGGATGAACGACTAAACAGTGACGCATATAAACAATTTTAATAAAATTCTTCAACAAGAGCGGTGATATACATAAATTCTAAGAATACTAATTTTTCTTTTCAAACATATTCGGCCAGTTTAAACAAAGTTTCATGAACAAGCATACTAATCGGACATGCCTAACTAAATAATTAACATATACCTATTGTATATACACACACATATATATAAACAAAACACAAGGAAGAACAATACAAATTATTTATACATATATAAGTATATGTTATTATATAAATGAAACAAAAGGATAACAGTATATACATATCCACATATCTATTTCATGAATTATTATATATACGTAACCATATTATATATATATATATATATATATATATTATATATCATTATATATATATGAAACGGAAAGGAAAAACAAATAGTACATATTATATACATATCCATATTTATTATAGCATATATTTATTATATATTATTATATATATATATATATATATATATATATTATATTTATTATATACATATATTACATAAATAAACAAAGCAGAAGAAGGAAATAAATAAAAAAAATAAAAAATAAAAATAAATTTGCGGACAGATCTTCGCAGATCTGTCCGGATCCGTCGGCTGGGAGGTATTTCCGGCGGTGGTGAGGGAGAAGAGGGATATATTAAGGCGCAGATCGGTCAAAATTGGGTGTCAACAATGTATATATTATATATTATATAATTAAAAAAAATAGATATAACTTTTATAATTATAATTTAAAAAAATTATATTTATGTAACATCGCCTTACTATATGATTAAGTAGGGCTAAATTGGTGTAATTCCAAACTGACCATATTCTCCTAATGTTTGCAATTATACCCCTTTTACAGTTTTACTTTTAAAAAGAAATTCTCAAAACTATCTCTATAAATTTAGCAATTCATACCTTAAACAATAAAAAATAAAAAGCGTGCATTCATACTGATTTTCAACATATACTTTAGTCTAAAGTAGTACTTTTTATAAAATAGAATTTTAAATATGAGCTTCTGTTTCATTCATTTTATATTAATATAGTGAATAATATTTTTCTGTCTTTCTATTTTTTTGGATAATAAATCTAAGATACTTAAAAAAATTTCTTTCTTTTGAATGATCTGTGTATCAAGCCCCATTTTTATGTCAGATTCATGTATTACCTCACTGAACTTACATTCTAAATATTCTGTATTAGTCTTTCTCAATCTAAACTCATTAGCCTCTAGGGTATCTTCAAACCTCCAGCTTACGTAAACTCCAACGCGAGTCTCGTCAATCAAAACTACACTATTAGAAGTAGAGTTTTTTTTCACCGCAAATCAGTGAGAAATTTGTGTTATAAAACATAATTTTTTCACTCATTTTCACCGAAATAGTGAAAACTTCATGATTTTTGCATGTGAACACCATTATTTTTTCTTTTTCCATCGATTCAATCAAAATATCGGTGGGAATAGCCAAATATTTTTTTGGTAGAAAATTTCAATGGAGAAATAGTGATTTTTTAGTAGTGCTATGTCATCCACACCTCACCTTGAATTTGTCGTGTCAATGCATCTATCACCAAGGTAAATAAAAATGGACTAAGGGTTGATCCTGGTGCAACCCTATCAAAACTGAAAAAGGTTCCGAGTTTTCTCTCCCCATCTTTATCCCCGTCTTGCCTATCGTACATGTCCTAGATTGCCCCAATATACGCCACAGGTACATTTCTAGCCTCCAAGTACCTCTATAAAATCTCCTTGGAAATTTTGTCGTAAACCTTTTCTAAATATAAATCCTTCTTCCTCTCCCTGTATTGCTCGACCAATTTACTCATGAGATGAATGACTTCTGTAATATCTGAACTGATTATCAAAAATAGCTACGCTCCTCCTTACCCTCATCTCCACCACCCTCTTTCGTACCTTCATAATGTGGCTTAGCAGCTTTATATCCATATAGTTGTTACAATTTTGAATGTCAGTACCCCTGTTCTTGTACAACAGAAGCATTATATATACTACATCTCCATGCTTCACACATCTTCGACGTCTTGAAATGACATTGAACAACTTAGTTAGGCACTCCATACCTGTCGCGCCTATGCTTTTTCACAATTTCATCGGGATCTTGTCTGGCCCAATCACTCTGCCCCTACGTATCTATGAATAACACTATTGACCTCCTTAATCTTTATATGCCTACAATATTCACAATCACAATGCCTTTCTGAGTGCTCTAAATCTCCCATCTTAATGCATTTGTCCCTCTTCATTCAAGAGTTTATGAAAGTGTGATTGTCATCTCCATCTAATCATTAAGTGACTCATCTACTAGAACTTTGCGGTATCATACATGCACTAAAATAAAAATATTTTAATAACATACACTATTAATACTTATTTTATTAGGGTATGCGGTGTTGTTTTCCCTAATAATTTCTTTAAGGGATCATTTGGTTGAGAATAGGGATAATTAATTTGGATTTAATTATCCCAAAATTATTATCTCACCCTTTATGAGGAATAAGAAATAAATAGATTCGAAATTAATTTTTGGATGGTTTATCCCATATTTGGTTGGGATAAAATTTTAAAATAACTTATGATGAAATTATAATGTTATTTTTGTCCCACCCTTAATGTGAGATAGTAATTCCGGAATAACTAATCCTATGATAAGTTATTCTGAGATTTTATCCAAACCAAACGTAGATAAACCTATTCAAAAATTAATTTTGAGACTATTTATTTCTTATTCTTCATTAAAGGTGAAATAATAATTCTAAAATAACTAAATTTGAAACTAATTATTTTAAAATAACTTATTTTCTAATCTAACTGACTCTAGGAGACGAGGGTGACAATGGCCTTTGTATTCACAGGCTGTTAAAAAGTCCAACACCAAGATCCATTAAACTCATAGAAAGCAATATTGGGCTACTTTTCGTTTATTGGGCCTAGAACTCTGTTCCCATTTGACAAATTAAACACGAACTTTTATCTTATAACCCAGTTTGATGCTCATCAGCTTGCTCTTGGAACTTATGATCCAGTAAAAATTAAATCCTACTTAGATTTGGAGAGAAATTGATATGGCGAAAGATTAAAGATATATATATATATATATATAAATACGGGTGCATTAATAAAAAAATTCTTCTTATTAATGTTTTCTTGTCAGTAAAAAACAACATGAAAAATAAAAATAACATAAGGTAGCACGCATTTTAAAAATCTTTTTTATCTTTTATAATATTTTTTCACAAAAATAATAGATAAATAGAAAATATTCAACTGATTAACAGTAGTCAAAAGTCGTTAATTAATAAAATCAAACTCCTAATAAAAAAACAGTGACCTCGTAGTCGTTGAGTTTCTCCACGTGTTCATAATCTTTTGTAGAAAGAGTAAACTATCTTACTATTCCCATCATTTTAAATTCTCTCTTATAATTTTTAAAAATAATTATCTTAAATTATTTATTATTTAAAAATTTAAGATAATTTTTAAATTTTTTTCATAATAATGTTATGATTGTTCAAATACTGTTAAATGGTAAATAGTTAAACCATCCTTCTAATTAATATTTTTTAAAAAACGTATAAAAGAGAATTACGATAGATAATTTGAAACGGAAGAAATAAATTGGAAGCATATAAAAATCGTATATAGTCAGGAACTCAAAATCAAATTACTCTCTCTGTTTCTTTTTACTTGATAGATATATTAAAAATAGTTATTTTAAAATAATTGATAATTTAGAAATACAAAAAATAATTGATTATTATTTTTATCCAACTCTATTGTTAGTATTGAAGTCGCTTTAGAATGTGAACAGAATAATTATTGTATATTTTTTAAAAAAATATCTATTAATTAATAAAAATATATTAGGATCTCGTTGTGATGTCATTCCTTTTTCTTTTTCTTTCATTTATACTGGAACCATTACAACTCCTATTAATTTCTTTTTAAAGAATATATAAATCTTATAATATTAAAAATTATATAAATTTTATCCGATCTAAGTAAAAAGAAAAGAAGGATCAACATCCAAGTTTTGACACATAGTTGACTTGAGATCACAACTGTTTGATCACAACTGTTTAATCACAATGAGACCATCTCGAGAAAAAGAAAAGAAAACGAAACCAAAAAAATATAAAGAGAGAGGGGCCATGCATCTAAATTGCCAAATTGGAATTATAATCAAATTAAACTGTTCCATTGTCTAATGACAAATAAATGAGATACTTTCTTTATAGCTAATTACTTTTTTATCTTAAAAAATAAAATATGACAAGTATTATGAGACAGAAAAAATATTTTAATAATTTCGTCATTCATTATATTATTTATTCTATTCTTTTTTATTCAATTTTTTTTTTCTATCGTTCCACGGATCACAAAATTATTGTGAATAAATAGTACTTCATATGCACTCACAATCCTTAATAGGGGTGTCAAAACTTTTCTTATAACCGATCGAACTGATCAAACAAAACCTAATTGATCCGTTAATTATGTTTTTTAAAAATAAAATTATAGGCTTCAATATATATTTATAATTGTCCCGAGAATTAGGGTATTTTTTTAATTTTTTTTAATAAAAATTATCAAATTGTATTGAATAAATTTGTTTGTATAAATTTTATTTTATAGGTTAAGTTTAAAAATATAAAATATTAAAAATTTTGACGTGAATCTTGAGGTGAATTACAAACCTACTACTATTTGAGCCTCAGGTATAACTTTTTCGAATAACACTATCACTAATATGATTTTGCAAAAAATTTAATAAATTGTGAAAAAATGTGTTCAAAGTTTGTAAGCTTTACTTAGAATTTAATGGACCGATTTATATGAAATTTCACCATATTTTTTTAGTATACCATCTGTGTATATTTTAAATGGCATGGTATAGCATTTTTTATGGATAAATTCTCATATTCTTTCTACTTAATGATCATGTAAAGGAGTAATAGTCAGTTCCGTATATCAGTTTTTCATTGTATAAGTAGTTTAGAATCATATTAATTTCACAAAATCACGAGAATTGTATACCTTTTGCACTATATTAAAGCTTTTCATTATTTAATCATAAAAAATTATTAAATCGCACAAATATTAAAGTAAAGACAAGATGATTGAGATAATTTTGAAAAATCTAAAATAATTATATATAATAAATAATAAAAAAAAATAATATAATTTTTTAAAATAATCGACCCATCTAATTCCTAATATAGTTAATTTGGATAATGAGCAATTGAATCATCATGTGAAGTGTCATTGGTGCTTTATAATTGGTCCTAGACAGTCAACTATTTAACTAATACAAACTACTTCTCATGTTAACACGTCTTTCTCCAGACATTTTATGATCAGTACGTGTTTGATTTGTTTGTTTAAGGAGTAACTGTTTAAGATACTGCTATATTTAATCAATTATACACGGAACTATCAAATGCAAGAAATAATTTTCTAGTTTTTTAAAATTTTTTGTAGTTTTATAATGTTTTATAAAAGATTTTTATTTATATATAAAATATTATTATTTTTATATATAAAAAAATTCTAAAAATTATTTTATTTAAATTGTTCAAGAACAAAAGATCTCATTTCTTCCCATCAAACTTAAGTTTTCAAAAAGAAAATGTTGATAAATATATTTATGATTAAAAAAAGCTTTAGTTAAATTAAAATTATCTCTGATGATAATATTCTTGAATGATTTTTGTAGTTTACCTGAATAATTTACTGTTCATTAAATATTGAACGCAAAAATGAGCAAAATAAATAAAAAAAGTGCAGTACATGCGAATAAAGAAACTCAAGTATTCATTCTAAGACTGCATATTCTTTATCAATTCTTTGGATGATCAATTTTGGTTAAACACAAATATATAATGCATCACCATTTTACTGCTGATATTTGTAAGTAAATTCAACATTTGAAAGCAGTTGTTCAATGAAATTAGTAAAATTTTAGGGGATGTGATTCTTAAAAAATGGGAATAAAAGGAAGCTAGTGTAATTCAATTCAAACTAAACCACTAGCAGATTTTAGTACTTTCTCCATCTAGAAAGAAAACCTATTGGCCTTTTACAAAATAAATAAAAAGAAAATAATTTTTTCAGTTTTTTTATATATAGAAATAAAAATTTCTTATAGAAAAATCATAAAATTAAAAATAAACTAAAAGTTACCTAAAAATTTATGTGTTATACTTTTTCTTTTAAGTTCTTTTCCAAAAAAATAATAATTATACATCATTTTTTAGAAATTATTTAATTTGAAACTTTTCATATTCAATCTTAATAAAATAATTTAATATTCACATAAAATTATATCTACTACTTATAGCCCGTTTGACCAAGCTTTTGAGAGGTCAAAAGTGTTTATTTTTTCTAAAAAAATTTATTTTAAAAAAATAAGGTGTTTGGCCAAACTTTTGAGAGAAAATAAGTGCTTTTAGGGAGTACTAAAAACTGTTTTTCACAAGCTAAAAAAAATAGTTTTCTCCCCAAAAGCATTTTTGTGAAAAATACACTTAGAACCACTTTTCAAAAGTTTAGTCAAACACTAAGTGCTGTTCGAATGTGCTTTTTAAATTTATTGGTTAAACACAAACCGCGTCGCACCAAAATTACTTTTTTAATAAGCACTTTTAAAAAAAAAACACTTACCAAAATATAAGCTGATTTGAGAAATTTGAACAAACAGATTAATAGTTTAGATCCCATTTTAATTTTTTAAAGTTCCATATTACCCATAAACTTCATGTCGAATGCCATCACTACATAAATTAGGTATTTTTCTGAGCTGCCACCTGTTCAGAGAAGAGGCAGGATCATGTTCCTAATTTTTCTAGGGGAAAACGGTGGTGATGACAACTACTGACTAGTAATGTAAATTACATCATACGCTAAAAGGAAAACAAGGAAAAACAACAGATTTTCCTCCTCTATATAAATAAGGAGTAGGTCAAAGCCATAACGCCCCAGCTGCCTTAAGCATGGGTATCAGCTCATTTTTGATATGAGTCTCCACTACTTTTTCAACTCCTCCCAGCAGCTGACCACCTATATACACCACCGGCAGCATCTTCGGTCCTTCTCCTCCTTTGCCGCGGCGACTCTTAATCTTACGCAGCTCCTCCAGCATGGCGTCAGTCTCCGCCTCATCAATCTCCAAAACCTTGGGGTTAACACCCAAACCTTTCAGCAGATGCATCAACACCAGGTACATGCAACACTCACGTACGCATATGATGACTATCGCATTCTCTGCTATCAACTGCACCACACCCGCTCTTGCCCTGTTGTTGTTGTTGATCTGATCACCACCAGGCGGCTGCTGTGATCCGGATCCTCCGCCGCTCCCGGAGGAGGCGGATGATGGAAAGAAATTTCTGTCGGAAATAGTTCGAGGCATGGTATCAAAGTGGAGTAGTGTGAATTGGAGATGCAAGGCAATGGTGGATTATATAGGGCAATTTACAAACACATACACTGACGTAGTAATTGGCGTCACACCTACTTTTTTTGGATTCATGTACTCTCATCGCTAACTGCTTTTGTATTTCACTCGACTCATTTACTTTTATATTGACCTTTTTTACTACTTCTCCACATTTGCAATACAAAATTAACTGAGGAAGGTAGGTTTGTGTTAATTTTTTTTTTTTAAATTAAGTGTAATTTGGTATTTATATATGTATATAAAGATAACTAATTTGATTGTTATTGTTCAATTTTATTTATGGATCTTTTTATCACCCCGAACCTACACGCTAAAGCGCACGAAAAATCAAGAACCAATATCAAAAATTGAAATCTTTTGGCTAGTGCACTAATATATTCGACCTACCTAAATAAAGATAAAAATGTTTTCATTTTAAAGTACGTTTTTAGCCGAATTGAACAAATCTAGTTCACGGTAAGTCTTGCTTTTGAGAAGTCAAGTATGCACTTATTATTATTGTTTTACCTATCTTTGTTCTAATAAAATAATCTTTCAACAATAATTACATACCATTAATTAAGAAGTTAATGCTATTAAATACTTCTTCGTTCTAATTTATGCAGCATTCTTCGATTAGGTAGAATTTTTGTTTTAAAAAAAATTATTTTAAAGTTTATAGTCTAAAACAAATCTAAAATATTTATGTGGCTATAAATTATGTTATTAATGGTAAAAGAAAAATTTTAAAGTTAATTATTTCTAATTATATAAAAGTGACGTTCTTATTGGGATAGGATAATAAAAGAACTGCTGTCGAGGACATGATATGCCGTAGCTTCGGCTCACCGAAGACATGAAGACTTGAGATAGGAGGATTTGGAAATCGCGAATTAAGATAATTTTTTTTTTTTTAAAAAAAGAAATTTATCGTCATATGGTGGTGTGACCTTTATATCAATAAGTCAGAAATTACAAAGCTGAGAGGAGCATAATTTCCATCCTCTGTTCTAGTTTGCAGTCAATGACTGCTCGCAAAAATATAGCACAAACAAAAACTACACAAAATTTTGCACAAAAATAATAATTTAGCATCCCAGCTTAAGTAGTAGTTGGGCAAGCATTGTCTCGCTTTCTTATGGGTTATAAGGCTTGGGATAGTATGGTACCGCTGCCTGTTTCCTTTTTTAGTACCAACAGTATTAGCAGGTTTTGAGTACTTTCTAGTCCAGCGATTCATGTTGCTATTGTGTCTTGTGTTTTTGCGGCCGTTTGGACATGCGAATTTATTTTATAATTTGAAATTATAAGATGAGATTAGTGTTTGGATATGCAATTTATTTCATAATTTTAAATCATGAGATGAAATTTTAAATTCTCAAAAAAGCTTGATTTGGGATTTTCAAATCATGAGATAGGCTTTTTCAACTATAAAATTTGACTCACTAGTTTATATTTATAAAAAAAAAATCTACCATTTTATATTTACTAACTATTTATTTAGGATATAAATAAAATTTGTTGTTGGTATTATTACTCTTACTAACCTTTACTAACCATTTATATTGAATATAAGTTTGCCAGCTATGTGGAGAATTATATTAAAGAGTAGTACACTACAACTCATGCTTAATGAACTAAAGTTCGATCAATAAATATTGTACTTTTTTTAGAATGACTTTCTGATACATTGTACTGCACTTTCTTATGAATTTTTACTTATTTGGTAAGATTATATAAAAATTGGGGAAATTTTGATAGTTTTTACAACTTATGAAGTTTTTATGTTCACAAGAAAAAAAATAGAACTTAAGAATTTCAAATTGCATGTTCAAACAAAGTTCAACTTCATCTGATATAATTTCATATCATAATTTCAAATCATGATTTCATCTTTCATGACCAAACGGGTCCTTAATTATCACATAATTTTTGCAGGTGTTACAATATTGTCCCTTTCGTGTATGCTATGTGACATGCTTACTCCTGTACATGTTTTATTTCTTTTTTTCTTTATGTATTTTTTTTGATTTGCGATATTTAAGTTGAAGGTATTTTTGAAATAGTCACTCCATCTCTATAAAATAGGGGTAAGATTTGCATATACCTTACTTTTTTCAAATCCCACTTTATAAGATTACACCAGATATATTGTTAATTTATTTTTAATAATAAGAAAAGTGTGCCAAATTGAAACGGAGGTAGTAATTATTTTACTTAAGTGTGTCAAAACCTTAAATCACAAGTAATGCAGCTTCCTCCGTTTATTTTTACTTGTTCGTAATGAACTTTGCACTTTTCGTAAGTAATAAATGAAATATATATTTTACTATAATACCCATATTATTTGAATATATTATATAGTGTAAATAGACTTAGAAATGAGTAATTAGTATTAAGGATAAAATAAGAAAAAAACTTAATTTTTGTAAATAGACTTAAAAATGCGTAATTAGTATTAAGGATAAAACAAGAAAAAAAACTTATCTTTCTCTTGAGGTGCGAAAATGAATAAATAAAAATATAAATTATTTATAATATAGTAAACATATAGAAATGAACTGGATGAATATTTTACTTCTGCGTAAGCTGCGGTTAAAACAATCAAGTAAGGAATCAAAATTAATGATTTGCAGTTAGGTGGTTGAAAGCCGGAGCATTCACTTTACTTGCGACATATTTAATGACAGAAGGTACGAAAGGAAATAGATAGTAAATTATATTAAATTAATATTAAATTTAACCGTAAAAAATGTATCAGTATCAAGTATTTATATTAAATTAATAAATATATATTTTAATACGCACCGTAATTACTTAATCACAATACACACACGTATGTTTCACTTCATTAAATCATATAACTATGATAAATTAAATTAGTTTGACACAAACACCTTATACGAATAAATATTTATCAATTTTATCCATCCAACAAGTCATCGTTTCTTCATAAGCATAAATTTGACTTTTAGCGGCAGATCTCTTTGTCTCCCTATCTCCTGATAGATTTTTTTCTAACATAATTAATAGAAAGATCATAATCTAACTAGTTATAACTCGTCATCAATAAGTATCGAAATTTTGTTATGTATAATATATGTTTTGTACAGCTGACTAAGAACCAATGTCCTAACATAATTAGATTCGAAATTATAATATATGTTCTTGTCAACTTTAAATTGCAACACAAACATAATTGTTTGAGAGGTAGTATAGATTTTGACATGTTACATACACAGGTTGACAGGGACTGAAAAAATAAAAGGCTATTTAGGGTGGTGTATAAGTATTGCATGTAAATCAAGGTAAATAATTTAAATTCTTTCACCTATTTAGGATGTCCTTGGGAAAGAAAAAGATATGCCACTTTGATGGAAGGATCTCTAAGGTGGTCAAAAGGCTCGGTGGTTGGCAAGGAAAATGTTATCTCATGGAGAAAGACTGGTTCTCATTGAAAGTGTACTTCAGTCTCTTCTCACTCACACTCTATCGGCTATTTTTCCTCCAAAGAAAACTTTGGAAATGCTTGAAAAATACTTTGCTAGATATTTTTGGGGCTCAAGCGCTGATAATAGAAAGTATCATTGGAGCTCCTGGAGGAATTTATGTTTTCCGAAGGATGAAGGAGGTATTGAAATCAGAAACACGGAAGACATTGCTAATACTATGGCAAAAAAAGATGGTGGAAGTTTCGAACACAATCTACTCTTTTTGCCAACTTTCTTAAAGCTAAGTACTTCCCTAGAAGTCATCCTACAGTCAAGAAGGCCAACAATAAAAACTCCCAACTCTGGAAATATATGCTCTTATTCAGAGACGGGCAGAAAGTCGAATGCTCTGGAAAATTAACAAAGGAGACTGTAACTTCTGGTGGAATAACTGGGAGAAAAAAGGAGCTCTTGCTCATCTTTTTCCTACCAATTGAAGGAAATTCAAAGTTTCTCTTAGTGATTACACGATAAATGAAAAATGAAACTTTGACAAGCTTAAGAGGATTATGCCAGATCAGATGGTACAACTCATTGGCAATATAGAAATTGGTGATCCTCATCATCGTGATTACACCGTTTGGAGTGATACTAACAATGGTCAATTCTCCAACAAAACAACATCGAATGCTGTGAGACACACCAACTAGAAGTACATGGATATCAACAAAGTTTGGCATAAAGCCATTCTTTTTTAAAACATCTTTTAATGCTCGGAGATTCTTTCTTGGAAAGCTTCCTTTTAATGAAGTAGTTTCTAAATTTGGTAATCTAAATATTACTGATTGTTTTTGTTACAAGATCCCTCAAACAGATAGCATACAACACTCATTCATTAAGGGAGAGATCACTAGGTACATATGGAGCTATTTTGGAGCTCCTTTAGGGATCACTCACCAACAGTGGAGTGTCAAAAGAGTCTTCAGAATATGGTTGGATATTACTATGATCCTTCATGTCACCCATATAATTATCTTTTGTGAAATATGAAGGAGTTGGGCATCTTGCAAATATGGAGACAATACCAATTTCAACAAGTTCAAAATGGTGCATTAGATTATATGGCTCATCACAGCTGCCATCAATAGTATCTGTCCGAAAGTGAAGATCAATGGAAGTTGGACTCAAATTTGTATGACAGTGGAAAAGCTGAAGCCTATGCTAAATTGGAGGCAAATATCTTGGATTAAGCCTCCAATAGGTACGGTAATGGCAAACACAGATGGTAGCTTTAATATTAATAAAGGAAAAACTGGCATTAGAGGTGTTATTAGAAGTGCAAATGGGAATCTTATTATGGCTTTTTCAATTTATACTCACTGCACTAGCAATAATCAAGCAAAAGCAAAAGCGGATCTCTATGATTGTGAATAGTGCATTCAAAATGGCTTCAGAAAAGTGCATTTGAAACTTGATTCTTTGATGATTGTTAACATGATCAGGGGCCAAGACAGTAGTAATCTCAAGCTCAAAAATGCCATTCAGAAACACCATCAGAAACACCATTCATAACTTGAAGAATGGAGACGTGGAGATTATGCATTGTTATAAGGAAGCTAACGAAGTTGCGGACTTCATAGCAAAATTGGCATCTACAAGTGGAAATAGTACCTTCTTCTACTCTTTTCAAGATCTACCAAAAGAGGTGAAGGGACTCTTTCAACTTGACAAAATATAACTCCCTAGCATAAGGAAAAGATACGACAAATCCAACTTCTTTGGTTAGCTAATCTTCTAGATTTTACTTGCTATGGAGGGCTTTTGTTCACTGTATATCCTCATAGCTTTTTTGGGTAGGCTGTATATATATTGCCTTCTCTGCTCCATTGGAGGTTTGGTCAACGTCTCCCTCCTCTTTCTGTAATTATAATCAGATGAATGGACGATGACAGGTTCAACTAAATCCATAATTTAATAAAAAAATAATTTAAAAGCACCGAGTCCAAAACATAAGCTAAATACTTTACTAATAAATTCCATTGATTTGATATCACATTCATATATAGTTTCGTTTTCCAAATTCCAAACGAGAAAAATAGTAAAAATATGAGAAATGGAAAAGATAACCGAGAAACAACAGCAAGTACTGCAAGGGTCATGTCATGTGTTCTGTATCGACTATATATGGAGGAAATATTTTTTTGAAAATATTTGTCAATTGTTCTTTTTTAATGTTTGATTAGATAAAATTTTTGAAAAAAATTATTTTTTAGTCCAAAAACATAAAAAGCATGTTTTTCAAGCAAACGGATCAAAAGAGGTTTGTTAAAAGTTCTTCGGAACCTAAAAATGATTTGTCTCCCAACAGGGCGACATGTCAGAACTGTGACGGCCCACACCAAACAATCCTACGTTTGGTTTGTGGGCCCCACTATTTAAAATAAAATAAAATAAAATAAATCGCCTATTTGGCCAACGACACATTTTTAATTTTTTTGTTAGATCTGACTGTGTCGTTGGAAAAAAGGCGATACAATATCTATTATTATTTTTAAACTTTGTTTACATGTCGTCAAAAATTTCAGGGACATGTAATTTTTCATTTGATGCGCTAATTAGGGTTTCATTATAAATATACAGCAAAGCCTTAATTTCGAAGCCATCTACTTCACCGCTTTCATTTTTCTTCGAAAACAACATTAATGGCGGAAACTCATGTTAGAGTTACTCCCATTGTTTCAATTTATGTGATACACCTTCCTTTTTAGTCAGTTTAAAAAAGAATGACATATTTCTATATTAGTAATAATTTAATTTTAAAATATCTATTTCACACTTAATGGAATGATTTATAGCCACACAAATATCTATAACTTATTTTAGACCACAAGTTTCAAAAGTCTTCTCATATTCCTTAAACTTCGTGTCCAATCAAACTACCTCACATAAATTGAGACGGAGGGAGTAGTTTATTTTGAGGTGGTAGTAGTGTATGAAACAGGTTTGGTGAGACGATACAACCGTTGACCTAAAGTGGTGCAAAGATTTTCAAACTCACTCAAATACAATCGTTTACAACACGTCTTTCGGAATAAAATGATTGTAAGCAATTTCTATCTGACGGTGGACATCACTGGGCGATATCCAATGTCATTTATGACCAATAAGTTTCCAATTTACAGTGAGATTCGGGTTCACGATGATGATTCTTTGTCTCTAAAGTCCTAAAATTTTTAGTAATCGATCACATCACCATATATAGCGATGCTTGAAATATATGCAACAATTAGATGCGCCAAGTTGAAGAATCTACCATTCACGAGTTCGATGTTGGTGGTATTTCATATCTTCCTAGTTTGAATATTAATTTTTTAAGGGGTATACATCAACAACAAACAATAGTGGGAGCTGGTAGCCATTCAAACAATACGAATGGTTTGGGTACATAATATTACAATGTGGCTTCAATGCACTATCATAACTTTTATTGGAGTGTACAAAATCGTGAGATAGAGGGATCGAGTAATTCTCCTATGCAGTTATAGAATTTGAACTTGAGTGTTCAACACTCTTCAGATTCATCAGGTACAAGTGAATTAGGCAAGGGTAGGATCTGTAACACCTTGTACCTTCGTGCTAATACTTGAACAGTGTAACATATGACTTTTACATGTTTGGAGGACTATACCTAAGTATGCTTGATAAAGTGTTATATAAGTTTTAAGTTGGTTAAAAATTGAAAAGATTAAATTTCAAATTATTTTTGCACCAAGATTGGTCTCAAGTACGATCGTAAAATTGAGGCACGAGTCGTATCTTGAGTCGTGAATGGGATTTGAAATGTAGGGGCTACTATTTACCAGGTTGAATCCATGTAAATACCATACATAGGTTGTACAAGTTGTATCTTAACCGTAGGTAGAAGGTTATGAATACACAATGGAAAATGTGAAGCATATGTTGAGTTAATTGCGGATAATATTCAACTTTAAATGATCATATATCCTACTACATTAGTAGTTTTAAGTTGTTCTACTTATTGAATTAAAGCCCTTTGAGTTTAGTTTTCAATGCATTCAACCATTCGTCAATTTAAATTTAGAGTAAAAAGTTATGAATATTTTAGTAAAATAGTGTCAAACAATTGCGATCGGACCACATACGAACCGTAAGTGGATTTTGCAGTCTGCAAATCATGGCCACATCCGGACCACAAGTTGAATGCAGTGAAGGATTTTTTGAGGGGTTGACTTGCCACCCTATCTAGGGCCACCAAGTGGATTCTGCAGTCCGTAAATGAGCAAAACGTGGTTGTAAGTAGGGGTTGTCAGCTTTCTTAAGAAGGATGTTTGAGTTTTTTTCTCACTTCTTTTATCTTGCTCGATTCCAACAACTCCCAAAAGCTCTTTCCACTTCTCCTAAGGCTATGTATGTGTTCTCCGTGAATTTCTAACATAAATTCAAAAATTTCTACATGATTCTAATATCAAATCCTTCTCCTATCTCTAGTGAAATCAAAAACTCATCTCCAGGTTCAAGAATAGATTTGCTTTTGAAGTTCTTCTTCAACGTCAGGATTTCATGTCAAGTCATTGATGCGATTGAAGGTATATATGTTGTGGAAATTCGAGCTATTTTCCACCAATAGCAACACTAATAATGGCTAACAATGATAAATAAGAAGCAGAAAAGAAAATAAAGAGAATACCAAGATTTGACGAGGTTCGGCCAATTATGCCTAAGTCCCCGGACACCACTACAAATATATTTCTCCGAGAAGATTACAAGAGAGAAAGTAAACTAAGCCTCTAGAAGAGTTAGAAGGCTTCAAGTTTGGTGTGATAAAACCAAAAGGGGGAGGCTTCCTTTTATAGTCTAAGGTTGCCTCCCTATTTCTTCTCATCTTCCAATGTGGGACTTTGAGCCAAAAAACAACAAATCTCCACCTTGGCAAAAAGTCCCAAAAGTTACAAAATCTTCTCTCACAACTATCTCTAGTAGTGTCTTCAAATGCACCTATGGTGCTACCCATGTGCAATCTTCACAATATTGATCAAATTCATACAATGTTGAAATTTGATCGATGTCACTATCTTGGTCATCATATCTGCAGGATTTTCAGCTGTCTGGATCTTCTAAAGTAGTATTTCACCTTCTTCCAGAATCTCCCTTACAAAGTGATATCGAACATCTATATGCTTCGTTCGTGCGTGATAGACTTGGTTCTTTGCTAAACAAATAGCACTCTGACTGTCACAATGCACCTTGACGTGCTTTTGACCAACTCCCAAATCCTTCAGCAACCCTTGAAGCCAAATAGCCTCCTTAACAGCTTCGGTAACAGCCATATACTCTGCCTCTGTAGTAGACAAAGCGACTGTTGACTGCAAAGTAGACTTCCAACTAACCGGTGCCTTTGTAAGTGTAAACACATAACCGGTAGTTGATCTTCGTTTGTCCAAATCACCGGCATAGTCGGAATCACAATATCCAACTACATATTGACCAATCTTTTTATCCTGCTCAAATAATAACCCAACATCCACGGTGTTCCGAATATACCGTAGAATCCATTTGACAGCTTGCCAATGTCCTTTACCAGGATCATGCATATACCTGCTCACAACCCCAACTGCTTGTGAAATGTCAGGTCTTGTACACACCATAGCATACATCAAGCTACCAACAGCATTTGCATAAGGAATTTTTGCCATATATTCTCGTTCAGCATCATTCTTCGGAGATAAATCAGCACTAAGTTTCATATGAGGAGCAAGTGGGGTACTCACAGATTTTGACTTGTCATTGATGCCAAAACGTTGCAGCACCTTTCTCAGATATTGCTTCTGAGTTAGACGAAGTTGCCCCAATTGTCTGTCTCTATTTATCTCCATGCCGAGAATCTTCTTAGCTTCCCCTAAATCTTTCATCTCAAATTCTTGCTTTAGTTTAGCTTTCAGCTTGTCAATTTCTCCAGAATTCCTTGAAGCTATCAACATATCATCAACATAAAGAAGAAGATAGATGAAAGATCCATCTTGTAGCTTGCGCAAATACACACAATGATCGTATTTGCTTCTTGTGTACATCTGCCCCAACATAAACTTGTCAAATCGCTTGTACCACTGTCTTGGAGATTGCTTCAATCCGTACAATGATTTTTCAAGTTTGCATACCATATTTTCTTTCCCAGCAACCTTGAACCCTTCTGGCTGAGTCATATAGATTTCCTCCTCCAAGTCTCCATGTAAAAATGCAGTTTTTACATCAAGTTGAACTAGTTCCAAATCCAGCTGAGCTACCAAGGCCAATAAGATTCTGATAGAGGAATGTTTCACTACTGGAGAAAAAACTTCATTATAGTCAATTCCCTCCATCTGAGCATAGCCTTTAGCTACCAATCTCGCCTTGTAGCGAATGCTTTTCTTGTCAGGAAATCCTTCTTTCTTTGTATATATCCATTTGCATCTAATAGCCTTCTTTCCCTTCGGTAGACTTGCTAGCTTCCAAGTCTGATTCTTATGAAGAGACTGCATCTCTTCATTCATAGCATTCTTCCACTCTTCATCTTCGGAACTTTGAATTGCTTCTTGATAAGTGGTAGGAATACCATCATTCACTATTATAGATGCATGAGCCACCATATCACTAAATCGAGCAAGTTTGTGTCTTACCCGTTGTGGCTTCCTTAATGCAATAGGTTCTTCTTGCTGGTGAGGTCCTTGGGTTGGAACCTCTTCTTCATTTGACTCCTCTTCTGCCATAGGAGTTTCTCCATCTTTGAACAGAACTGGATTGATTCTCCTTTCAAACTCCACCTGTTGCGGAGCACTATTGATCTGTTGAATGTCATCCTTCTTCAACATGGAAGATTCATCAAAGGTAACATCTCTGCTAAGGATTATCTTCTTTGTTTCAAGACACCAGAGGCGGTATCCTTTAACACCAGTAGTGATCCCCATAAAGAGCGCTTTCTTGGCTCTCGGATCCAACTTCGATCCCTTCACATGATAGTATGCAGTGGAACCAAACACACGTAAGGAATCATAATCATTAACAGGTTTTCCAGACCAAACCTCTAAAGGAGTTTTACCACCAATAGCAGTTGATGGTAAACGATTAACAAGATGGCTTGCATATCTCACAGCCTCAGCCCAAAATTGTCTGTCCAACCTAGCATTAGACAGCATACACCGAACTTTCTCCAGCAATGTTCGGTTCATCCGTTCGGCCACCCCATTCTGTTGTGGTGTATGTCTAACTGTGAAGTGTCTCACAATACCTTCATCTTGACAAACTTTGTCAAACGGATCACTTCGATATTCACCTCCGTTGTCTGTTCTGAGGCGTTTGATCCTTTTGCCAGTCTGAGTTTCAATCATCTTTTTCCACTTAAGGAAACAATTTAACACTTCATCCTTTGACTTCATAGTGTACACCCACACTCTTCGTGAGAAGTCATCAACAAAAGTAACATAATAGTGTTTTCCTCCCAAAGAAGTTGTCTTGGAAGGACCCCACACATCAGAGTGAACATAATCCAGAATACCTTTAGTATCATGGATTGCAGTGCCAAATTTCACTCTCTTCTGCTTTCCCATCATGCAATGCTCGCAGAAATTCAGCTTACAAGTTTTTGTATCTTTCAATAATCCTTGCTTTGCTAGAAGTTGCAAGGATTTTTCACTTGCATGCCCCAATCGCATATGCCACAACTTAGTTGCATCTGACCCTTCATCATCAAGAGTTGCAACTGCAGCTGTCCCAACAATTGTATTACCATCATAGTAATACAAATTATTCTTCCGGGTGCCTTTAAGCATCACCAGAGCTCCAGAGACTATTTTCAAGACTCCATCTCGCATTGTCACCGTCAATCCTTTGGATTCTAGGACTCCCAAAGAGATGAGATTCTTCTTCATGTCAGGTACATACCTGATCTCTGTCAAAACTCTAGTTGATCCATCATGATTCTTTAAGTTGACTGAACCAATTCCTATTGTTTCACAAAATGTGTCGTTGCCCATATAGACAACTCCACCGTCTATCTCTTTAAACTCAAAGAACCACTCCCGGATATGACAAATATGTTGGTTGCATGCTGAGTCAAACAACCACTTGTCAGATCGCCTTGTGGAGGTTGTAACAACCAGTGAAAGATCTGAATCTTCATCACTGTATTCAGCAGCACATGACTCTGCAACAGCTTTGCATTTTTCAACTTTGCCCTTATTTTTCAATTTCGGGCAATCTTTCTTCCAGTGTCCCTTCTCTCTACAAAAGGCACATTCATCTTTACTCGGTCTGCTTCTTGACTGAGATTTTCCTCTTCTTCCTTTCTTCTGGTTTTGTGTTCTGCCTCTTGCTACCAGTGCTTCTGCAACCACCTCTGCATGCTTGCTTTCCTCCCTGTCTTTTTTCCTCAATTCATAACTATATAGAGTACTACATACTTCACTGAGGGAAACTTGGTCTTTCCCATGAAGTAACATAGCTTCTATAAATTCATACTCTTCAGGAAGTGAAAACAGCAACATCAATGCCAGATCTCCATCTTTGAAAGTTTCATCAAGGTTCCTCAAATCAGCTACTGCCTTGTTAAAAGCAGTAATATGATCATTCATGGTGGTACCCGGTTGATAACTAAATCGGAATAACTTCTTCTTCATGAAGTGCTTATTGTGACCGCTCTTCTTCAAGAATTTCTCCTCCAATGCCTTCCATAGCTTACTTGCAGAAGTTTCCTTTGAGAATGAATATTTCTGCTCTCTTGAAAGGCATGAGCGAATAGTACCACACGCCAACCGATTGATGGTCTTCCATTCTTTTTCTTCAATTTCTTCTGGTTTCTCTTCTTCAATAGCAATGTCTAGACCTTGCTGGAAAAGCGCGTCTAGAACTTCACCTTGCCACATCCCGAAATGACCCGTACCGTCAAAAATCTCCACCGCGAATCTTGCATTTGGCACCGCAAATCTCGTCAAAATTGACGACGAAGATGCTGCCGAAGTTGATGTAGTGGAAACTGTGGCTCTCGAAGTCTGCTCATTATTATCAGCCATTTTTGCTCTAAAGTGAAAAATTACCAGTAATAATTTAGCCAAAAAAAAATGCACCAGGAAAATTCCCAGGAAAAACTGGAGGGGTCACACGGTCCCACTTAAAAACCAGTTTCCTTAGACAGAACTTCCCTAGACATGCATTTAATTAGACAATATATTACTTAGCAATTTTAACACAAATTTACAAAAAAATAATCTCAAGAAATTTTTTCTGATGTGGAGGATCAGTTAAAACCGCAACCACAGAGCATACTAAAATTTCAAGAGAAATCGCAACCAAAAGCTCTGATACCAATTGTTGTGGAAATTCGAGCTATTTTCCACCAATAGCAACACTAATAATGGCTAACAATGATAAATAAGAAGCAGAAAAGAAAATAAAGAGAATACCAAGATTTGACGAGGTTCGGCCAATTATGCCTAAGTCCCCGGACACCACTACAAATATATTTCTCCGAGAAGATTACAAGAGAGAAAGTAAACTAAGCCTCTAGAAGAGTTAGAAGGCTTCAAGTTTGGTGTGATAAAACCAAAAGGGGGAGGCTTCCTTTTATAGTCTAAGGTTGCCTCCCTATTTCTTCTCATCTTCCAATGTGGGACTTTGAGCCAAAAAACAACAATATAAGGTTATCCTTATGTGTGAGAGTATTATTTTTCCTCCCTATGATCGTTTTTTCATACACGTGAGATTATTTTCATGAATATCAGGTTTTATTTCGAAATATCAATAAATTTTCATGATAAATTAATCACGGCGAACATCATAAATTCTTAAGACTCTTGTGAATTTCATTGTGCCTTATTCTATGAATATCCGTGAAATTATATCTAAATAACAATTTTACCCTTTTTATCAAAATATAAACTTTTATGCTATAATAACTTTTTTATAATGATCTTACTCCATGAATTATGGACACGACTACTTATGATATTTTTGAGATAAAACACGTGAATTGAACGATGTTTTGTGGGCTCTCGAGTCAATCATGACTTAAAAACTTTTAAGACTGAGCATGACTTATGATTACGAGTTTGAGGGCTGAACTATGAACATGAAATAAAAGGGAGTAAAATGGTAAAATGAAATAAGTGCTTGAAACTATATTTGCCGATGTAGGATATGAATTATATCCTTGGGTCGGGTGTACTCTTTATATTGCCCAATGAGGCGTACTATAGATCCTTTACAAGCAAAACTTTGTTATATATGTTCCTTGCCTGACACGATATTATATACTTTAGCAGATAGGGCTGAAATCAGGCTAGCTCCATATACTCACGTGGTGGTTTATGTTGGTTATACTACTAAACTCCCATAATAATCTGTTAAATGATGAAATACAAATGTTAATGTCAACCTACTATTGTTTTGAACTCTTTTTGATTTTTATAATATGACCATGATAGCTTTGAGCTACTCTTCTACTTCAGTTATGTTTCATATGTCATTATTCTATATTACATACAATACAATTTCAAATGTACAAATAATGCAGACTTGGGTACTCAGATGCACGGTCGAACAACCTACTAGGATATACTCACTCAGCTATTGTTGAGCTCCACTTGCTTTTTGGGGCGAGTCATTTACTTTAGTTTTTTAATTTTACTTATAAATATGTTAGGAGCCTTGTCTCGGTAAGGCAGTTATTCACATGTTAAAGACTTCATAGATTAGTCAAGTCTAGTATATTTATTCATGATATAAATTTAGTAAATCTTTCCTTTTTATGGAATATTACTTCTTTATTTTTGATAAAAGCTTTCAAGTGGAAATTCTTTTCTTTTAAAGAACTTTGCATATAATATGAATATTTTTCATTCTTTTTCTGCATATTATGAGTCATGTCATGTAAATGGTTCAGTCGTGCAAGATAATACTTGCCGGTCCTGCCCAGAGTCTAAGCTCGAGGCATGATAATATCGTTCGACATTGCCCTACTCAGGTAGAGTCAGTGGATATCTAAATATAATTATATTTTGTTCACCTTATTAGGGAGTCTTACAGTTGTATTTGAGGTTTGAATGCCTTGAATTTTTCTATATTTGTAGGTATAATGATTTTTTTTATTTTTTTACTCCTCCCTACTCTTTAGGATCTCCCACTTTTTTAGCCCCCTTCATGATTCAAACCCATAACTTTACTAATAATAAAATCAAATTTATTCTGAACATGCAGACTTTTGGGTGTGCCAATAAGTAAATTGCCTCGATCTGTCCATTTCTCATAAAATTTACAATAATATTCTAGTGTTGTACTCTAATTGAACTCGAGTGAAAGCCATCAAAAGATCGAAGTTGTGTATGCTGCTGAAGTTGTCTCATCAGCTACAATGAATTATCAATACCAAATGATGGTGAAATAATATCCAAAGAATTTTGTGCCAATAGCCAATTTCCTATTACAGTTGGAGAATTGAAACTTGACAAATGCTTAAGGCTTAAAATATAAATACACTTGTAAGCTGTGGAAAAGAAAAATATCTACTAACTCCTAACTAACTCACTAATGACTTAATTCTATACTAATTTCTGTTACAAATGGTAGATCACATAACGACGAATACATCATCAATTATAATTAATCTAACTAAGTCAATTCCAACTGTTGAGATTCATCAATGGAGATCTGGAGCTGATGTAATCGTAAGAATTGAGAGAGGAAGGAAGATAACTTCTCTTGTATTTTATTAATCTGAATCAATTACAAAATGTCTAGCCTACACTATATATGCAGTGTATCTACTTGTTAACCATACTAGCTAGTTAACTCTAACTTAACTACAATTAACTAACTACAATTATTAACTATCTAACAGACTAACTTCCAGTCTAACTAACTTTGTGATTAGTATCACTTCCAGCAACCACTACTTTAGACTTAGAGTTCAGCAAGAATATTCAGGTATATCGTGAGAAATCATCAACCAAGGTAAGAAAAAATCTCTTATCATCATGTGTAGGAACTCGATAAGGACCCCAGACATTGGCATGTAGAATATGAAAACAGGCAAATGTAGATGTATTACTTAAAGGAAAAGAAAGTCGAGACTGTTTAGCCAATGGACATACAGGGCAAAGATCAACAGCACTATATTTAGGTAAGTTCTTGAAACAACTTAATTTTCGTAAAGTAGCAATTGGAACATGACCTAGTCTTCTATGCCAAAGAGATACACTTATTCTCGCTTGCTTTATTGAATCCACTGAACAAGATGTAGTATTACAAGAAATAACATTCACTTGAGCTCCTTGAGACTTCAAACGACAATCAACATTAACCACATGCAAGTCATTCTCCACTCTACCAATCCCCCTCACTTTTCCATTGAAGAGGTCCTGAAAAATACAAAAATCAGGATAAAAAAATGCACCACAATTTAGCTCTCATTTAAGTTTTGACACAGAGAGCAAATTGTACTTGAACTCAAGGATATGCAGAACATTGGTAATTTCATTTCCTCCAAGTATATGAGAAGAACCTATACGGTTAACCCTAGCCAGACGTCCTGTTGGTAAGTGCACTTTCTCTTCCTTTGAATTATTAAGAGAATTGTAATGTGTAAGCAAGTTAAGTCTATTAACCATATGTTTAGAAGCACCAAAATCAATTATCCATTTCTCTTCATTAGGAATTAGTGTAGAGCAGTTCATCATACCTGCTGCTCTTATAGTCGAATCACCTTCACTCTTCCTATTTCCCTGATCTATTAGCTGAAGAATTTGTGAGTACTGTCGCTGAGAGAACTGTGGAGGCCGTATATTTGTCATAAAAGCATGAGGGATACTTGGTCTGAGGCCACTCTGTCTTTGACTAGACTGATTGATTCTTGCGTTGTGTCCTTGTATAGGTCCTTGACTTGAATAACCAAAAATTCCTTGATGTCCTCTATTAGACCCAAACTCAAAAGCATTTCCTACACAGTTTGCTGAAGATATAGGACCAGGGCTAGGACTAGAGTTTTTCTTCCCCTTCCAATCAGCTAGATAGCCATGTAACCGATAGCACATATCATGAGTATAACCACTCTAGTGATAGTAATCACAGTAAAAATTACTATTGAATGGCTTCTTAGGTCTGTATGTTGAGTCGTTGTTACTTCGACCACTAAAAAAAACAATGTTATCATTTTTTCCTCCCCTGTTTGATGTGGAGACTCCAAACTTGGATGAATTTGGCTTGCCAAAATTTCCTTGACCACTAAAGAATGCCATAGCATCACTCAGACCTCCAGTAACTGTTGGACTGGACATGTCAGCAACTGCATTAGACTTACCAAGGATCCTCTGACTCTCTTCTGCCATTACTAACGAATAGGCCTTAGTCACTGTAGGTGCTGGATCCATCATCATAATTTGACTTCTACACTAATTGTATGACTCATTTAGACCTAAGAGGAATTGCATCAGTTGTTGATACTCAGCGTGTGCAGCGTATGTCCTGGACTCTTCACAAGCACATCCAGGGCATGGCATGAGTGAATCAAATTCCATCCATAATTCCTTCAGTCTCGAGAAGTAACTAGATACTGACGAAACTCCTTGCATCAGAGTCACAATTTCTTTATGTAGATAGAAGATTCTAGATCCATCTACTTTATCAAATCTCTCTTTTAAATCATTCCAGACCTGTTGTGCATTGCTTGCATATACAATACCACTGAGTAATTCTCTACTGACTGAGATCATAATCCAGGAGAGAATTATTGCATTGCATTTCTCCCAGAGATCATAGAGGGACGGATCGAACATCTCTTTTGCATGCTTACTGTTTACAAACCCTATTTTACCTTTTCTTAGTAAATAGATTTACTCCATAGTGAGTAATTATCAGATCCAATTAGCTGAACAGAGACTAAAGAGCTATCTGGAGTATCACACACTTGAAGATAGAGAGGATGATGATGATTAACAATAATTTCTGCTCCACCAGCTGAATTGGTTGTCTCCGTAGTTATACCTTCATCAATCGCCATTGATGCTCTGCAGAAACTTCACAATCAGAAGTTCGTATTCAGTGTCAAACTGCAAATCCAGTTGCTTCTTAGATCAATGCAACAGTTCCTGTCAATGAACTCTCTTCTGCACTGATAAGCAGTCTGCAATTTGAGAAGTCTTAATTACAGGAATCTTCAATCGCCTACCAATGGCTCTGATACCATGTTGAGATTCATCAATGGAGATCTGGAGCTGATGTAATCGTAAGAATTGAGAGAGGAAGGAAGATAAGTTCTCTTGTATTTTATTAATCTAAATCAATTACAAAATGTATAGCCTACACTATATATACAGTGTATCTACTTGTTAACCATACTAGCTAGTTAACTCTAACTTAACTACAATTAACTAACTATAGTTACTAACTATCTAATAGACTAACTTCCAGTCTAACTAACTCTGTGATTAGCATCATTTAATCACAAACCCAACACCCTCTCAAGTTGGAGGTGAATTATTCACTGCCAACTAGCATAGAATGCAAGAATGCTTAACGTCAGTCAAAGCCATAGTAAAAATATCACCCAGTTGATTTCCTGTTGAAATGTGATGAAACTGATCAACCCTTCATATAACTTGTCTCTAGCAAAGTGGCAATCCACTTCCATGTGCTTGATATGTTCGTGAATTACTGGATTTTTAGCTACGTGAACAACTGCTTGGTTGTCACAAAACACGGATATAGGTAGAGCACATGGAGTTGTCAACTCATCTAGCAGCCTGTTCATCCAGATTGGTTCTCCAACAACTATTCTAATTGCTCTATGTTCTGCTTCAGCCGAAGACAAGGAGACGATAGTCAGCTTCTTTGACTTCTAGTTGATTGGACAATCTCCCAAAAGAATAATATACCCACTCACAGACCTTCTGGAGTCTGCGTAGACTGCCTAGTCTGAAACACAATATGCAGTGGTCTTGAAGTCTGATTTGCTGGATAAGAAAATGCCAAGAGTAGGATCGGATTTGAGGTATCTCAAGATTACAGTGCAACCTTCATATGTAGTTCCCTGGATGACTGCATGACACTACTAAAAATTGGTCAAAAAATGAGGGTCATTTCCGACACACAACGTTAGTTTTTTGGCCAAAAACGATGAAAAACTGACGGACAAAGGGTCGTGGAAATATGTCGCGTCGAAAACAAAAGACCGACTGACAGCGTCGGTAAAAACCAAGGGACACCCGACCCAATCCGTCGATTTTTAAAAATAAAAAATAAATAAATAATTTAAAAAAATCGAGGGACAGGGTAGGTTTGTCCGTCGGTTTTTCACAAACATATATTTATAAAATGTAGCTACTTGGAATCGAACCCAGATATTTACTATGGTATTAGATAATTCTACCACTCGACTACACATGCTATTTGATGATATCTTTCCTTCGTTTTTATTTATACTATTCAACTGTAATTTTCTCACTTCAAAAACTGACCAAATCCCTCAGTTTTTATTAAAAAATAATAAAAAACCGAAGGAGTCCCTCGGTTTCTTTTTTTTTTTAAATATTTTTTAAAAAAATTTGTGGATTTTTGCGCGAAAAAAATCGACGGACAACCTACCCTGTCCGTCGTTTTTTTTAAAAATAATTAAAAAATAAAAATCGATGGACTGAATCGATTTTCCCTCGATTTTTCAGACCAACTCTGTCCATCGACTTTTGTTCCCTCGATTTTGATAATATTTTTAGTAGTAAATTGTCTAAGGTGTTGCACACTATATGCAATGTCTAGCCTTGTATGCGTGAGGAAGTTTAATTTTTCCACCAACTTTCTATACTGTGAAGGATCAATGAGTAGAAAATCATCATTCATTTGAAGCTTAATGGTGCAGTCAAGAGGGGACGAGATTGTGGTGCAGTCTAGGCAATCAAATTCCTTTAGATCTGAGAGATCAAAACTCCATTATTTTAATATAGGATTTTCATCCCCAGGAAGTAGTGAATTTTCTCCAAATCCTTGATCTTGAATTAGTCATGCAAGAAAGACTTCAATGACTGAATCTCATCCATGTCTATCCCTGTCAGAGTCACATCATTATCATAGATGAATACAAAAACAGTTGGAGGTTAATAGGTTTGGTACAAAATTCCCCTATTAGTGAATATTTACAACTGCAGTGGTACGTAAGCCACACATTGAATGGTCTATACAGGGAGTAAACAATATTACTGTTACTCCGTTTTAAATTATCTATCGCGAATTTTTATAATAGTTAACTCAAATTATTCAGCATTTAAAAGAATTTTATCTATAAAAAATAGCTATTTTTGAATACTACAAACATCAATTATGAATATACTATGATTGATCAAACATGCTGAAGGATAAAATAGTTAAACTTCCCTTCTTATTAATATTTCTCAAGAGACGTATAAAAATAATCACGACAAATAATTTGAAATGAAGAAAGTAAAAAGAAAGCATTAACATATTAACTAGTTATAACTTATTATAAGTAATATAAATTAGATCTTCATAACAATCTTATATAGTCTTGACTCTCGAAAAATAAAATATGATAAATATTATGAGATAGCAGGAATATTTTAGCAGTTTCATCATCAATTATATCATCTATCCTGTTCTTTTTTATATATCCCAAAGTTATTTTTTCTCATTTCGTGGACCACAATTATCGTAACTAAATAGTACTCCATATACACTCACAATCCCTAATAGGGGTTTCAAAACTTTTCTTATAACTGACGGAACTGATCAAACTAAACCTAATTGAACGAATTAATAGGTTTTCTAAAGAAAAATTATAGATTTCAATATATATTTATTATCATGCCAAAAATTAGGATAATTTATAAAAATATCAAACCTACCATTATTGAGCCTCATATGTAACTTTTTTGAATGACAGTTTCACTGATATGATTTTGTAAAAATTTTAATAAATCATCAAAAAATATATATGATAATAAAATGTTCAAAATTTATAAGTTTTTCTTTGAATTCAATGAATTGGTTTATATGAAATTCGTCATATTTTGTCGAGCAATATTTTATATATATTTTTTAAATAGCTTGGTATAGCATTTGTTGGAGATAAATTCTCATATTCTTTCATTAGTTATTGACATCGTAAACCAGTCCATCTTTTAATCCCTCTGTTAAGAAGCTTGTCGGTCTTATCATGGGTCAAGAAATAACTTTTATCCTTGTTAATCTCCTCACTGGAAGCTAACTGGTACTTGTGCAAAAGATTCATAATCAACTTAATGGAGTACTTATCACCTGAAGTGAACAGGACTAAATCATCTGCGTAACTAAGTTGATTAATTTGGGGACCCCTTTTATGCATTGAGAAACCAATGAACTTTTCATTAAAATGTAGGTAATTCAAAGCTTTGGACAAAGTTTCAGCAGCAATAATAAAAAGAGCAGGAGATAAGGGTTCACCCTGTTTAAGACCCCAAATAAATTTAAAGAAACCACATCTAGTCCATTAATGATCACAGAATACTAATTATTAGAGAGAAGTCTATAAATCATTTCACTGAAGGCCTCAGAAAAACCCATTTTCCTAAGAACAGAGGTTAGAAAACTCCATGATAATTTATCATAAGTTTTATACATATCTAGTTTAATCACAACATTGCAACTAGAACTCTTAGCTCTGATATTATGCCATAAACACAGAAGCATACTCCTGTGTTATGGGGGGTTTGGGAAGACCCTTACCACGTCCATTTCACTTTAAAACAACAAAATACATAATTTGGAGGGGGACATCAAACCTTACCTCTTTTTACTTCTTAGAATACATAGTATTCTAGTAAAGATTCTTAAAGAATTTAATCTCTCCCGTGAAGCATCATGGAGTGTAAACACACAGGAGAAATAAGGGGGAAGGGGATTATGGAGGTTCGTAAGGCCAGTAGGGGACTTCTTTGATCTTCTCCTGAAGTAAGGCAATTGAAGTTTATTCATTCGTAGAGGGCCCATGACCTCAGGAGGAAGCTCAGACTCCTGTAAAAAGATAATTGGATCCTGTAAATTAGTAGCATGCTTAGCAAGAGCATCTGCAACCTCATTTCCTTCCCTATAACAATGCTTTACTGTTATGTTTCTTTGAGCAATTCTATTCTTGATATCTTCAATAATGTTGTGAATTCTCGAAGATGGTTTTCTACTCCTATTAATCATTTGGACCACAACTTGAGAATCCAATTTTACCTCTAAGGATTCAAATTGCTGATTGAGGCACCAAGAGATACCAAACAAAGCTGCTTGAGCTTCACTATAATTGTAAGTTCAGAATTGAGTAGGGAATGAGAAAGCCATAATCATGCTCCCAATTCTGTTTCTAACAATTCCTCCAGCTCCAGCCTTGTTCTGATTTTTCATGTAACTCCCATCTGTATTGAGTTTCCAATTATTGCCATTTGGTCTGGTCCAGTTGATCATCTTGCTAATGATAACTGCTTTGAAATTTTCAGCCGTAAGACATACTTTGCTCCAGTTTCACGTGTAATCTATGAATTTGAACTTCTTTCCAATAGCTACTTCAACCTGAAAAAGGATTTGAAAGCATATGTTAGAAGCTGTAACTTTCTTTTGTTCAAATCTCTGTGTACATCTGGCTTTCCAAATTTCCCAACATGTAATAATTGGAGTATGAGTAGATCAAGAATGTCATATACAAATAAGTAGATCAATATTAACATAATATTAATATTAAACTCAATTAAAGGAGACAATCTAAGTTAAATTATTTTGAATATGAATGACTTGAACTGGCATAAAATCTATAACATTGAAAAAAAATTCATAACATGAACAAAAGAAGAAGAAGATACATTAACACGAAAACATATCAGGTTGAAGATTGAATCAAAGGTACTGAGATAAAAGAGTTGATAAATTAAATTATGCAATTATAATTTTTTTTATAGAAATGAAAGAATGTATAAAAAAAATTAAAAAAATAAAAATATTAGAACATTAAGATTAAAAAAGAAAAAAAGAGTATAAAAAAAAAAAAGAAAAAAAATCGTGGCATGCAAATTGCAAAAGGTAACAAAAAGATCAAAAAGAAAAAAAATTTAAAAAAAATTAAAACTCATACCATCAAAAAGGGAAAAAAGAACATTAATTTTTGAATTATTATTATTTTTAAGATTTACACAATAAATAGAGCTATGTCATAAATGAAAAATCTAATATAATAAAATAAGATAGAAAAAATTCGTGACAATCAAAAAAGAAAAAAATTTATTGTAAATTTTTATTTATTTTTAAAGTTTACATAATAAATAGAGTTTATGCCACAAATAGAAAATTTAATATGATAAATAAGGTAATGAAAATAATTTTAAATAATAATTATGTAAAAATAGTAAATGACTATTTTGTCTATTATGATATCTTTTAATGAAGGGCAAAAAGTTCAATCAATATTTCTAAGGACCTTCAACTTTTAATATAACTAATCTATGCGTACGCGTCTTGCACGTATACCTCATGTTAATAAGAATAAATATATAAAAATTACATAGATGTGTTTGTTTAACAATAAAAAAAAATTATAAATTTTAAATTGATAAATAATTGTGTTTAAGATTGATCCAATCTAATAGTTCTTTCTTCAATTTGTTCTAGTACTTGTTTCAATGAACAAAAACATCATAGAAATAGCTTTTGATAGAAAGGTAAAAAATTTATCCACCTAGCACTTACATGCATTATATGTATATATAAATATTAGTATTTTCTTTATATTTAAAAAAAAAATTAATACATAGTTTATATCTACAAAAATATTTTGTTAAGTAAATAGGAGTAAAATATTATGTGCATATTGAATATTAGATTAGTTGATGAAATCTAAAAAAATTATCAAAGATTATTCTACCGAAAGATTGTATTGCATTTTCAAATGAAACATTGTTTGAAAAAATAATAATAGAAAATGTGTAGGAGTCCAAAATTAAATCTTTTTTGATTTATGAATCCTGTTTTTTTATCTATTTTAAAATGCTTCCGTAAAAAAAGTTACAATTTCAAGGTCTTCTTCACCAACTTTATCCTAGCTTTATCTCTATCTTGAGTAATTTTCAGCTTTGTTTTCTTTTTCAGTAAATAATGAGATTTTGATTATCCTGTTTTTATTTCTTTGAGCTTTTTTTTTTGTTTTCAGGTCTTTCTCGTAAACTTTGTCGAATATTCTCTTTTGCAATAATTTTTTTACACTTCAATTCGATGTTTGCTGAAACTAAAAATATATAGATTATTCATATTAAATTGTCACGAAGAGTAGTTGACTACTACAGTAATACAGTAAGGAGCACTATTTTTTTACGTTTCAATATATAATTATTGAAAGTATAGCATGAACTTTTTCCCTGCAAAAAAATAAACTTTAATGATCAAATATATATATATATATATATATATAATAAAAATAGATAAGAACTCAAACATAAATCTAAAAATATAAAATATAAATATAGAATATGATATTTTTTATTACCTTTTCATCAACTAATGTTAAGTCATTCATGTATCTTCCTTTGTTAACTTTTTATATTCTTTCACTAATCCTACTCCAATTACTAAGACTTTTACTATCCATTGAGAATCATATGGTCTTAAGTTGTTAATTGGCATAGTTTTGTTCACGAAATCCTTTTTAGATTCCATTGCAATATTATCTAAAATAAATTGTGTACAAGGGTTATAATTATAATAATTTATTATTTTATAAAAAGAATATTTATGAGATTGACAGATTACTTTACCTGAATAGATGATACTTGTGGATGTATGAGTACATGAAGAACGTCAGTTATAAATAACACAAAATTTTAAATCACATAATATCAGTATAAGACTCAATTAAAGGAGATAACATAGTATCAATATTAGATTCAGCTAAAGAAGACAAACTAAGTTAAATTATTTTGAATACAAACAAACTGACATAATTCAAATCTACATGATTAAAAAAATCCATAACATGAAAAGAAGAAGAAGAGAAATTAATACGAAAATATAAAACGTTGGAGATTGAATCAAAAAGTGTTGATGCAGGAGAGTTAATGAATTAAATTATGCAATTACAAATTCTTTTATAGAGGTGAAAGAATTATTAATCAAAAAGAATTTAAAAGTCTAAAAATATTAGGACATTACTGTTAAAAAGAATTTTTTTTAAATCTAAAAGGAAAAGAATAATTTGTAACTTTGAGAAAAGGAAAAAAAATTGTAAAAGTTCCCACGATAAAAAAGGAAAAAAAGTTCTCAAATCAAAAGGGAAAAAAGAAAAAACTTGTGGAAGTGCTTTTATTTTTTATTAGTTTAATGTTTATTTTATTTTATTTTTTAAATTTTAAGATTTATACTATAAAATAAACTTATGCCATAAATAGAATAATAAAGTAAAAATAAATTCGAAATTATTAAAAAGGTAAAAAAATTCGGTAGAAATTTTTTATATTTTTAGATTTACACTACAAATAGAGCTATGTCATAAATAAAAAACCTAATATGATAAAATAAAGTGATGAAAATAATTAAAAACAATAATTTTAAATAATAATTCTATAAAAAATAGTAAATGACGATTTTGTCTATTGCAATATATTTTAATGAAGGGCAAAAGGTTGAATCAACACTTTTAATATAATATAGATACAGATAGATATACAAATAATAAAATGAAGATACATTCTGAACATAGAATTTTCCTCAATCAGTCCACATCTCATAAAATTTACAATAATATTCTAGTGTTGTACTCTAACTGAACTAGAGTGAAATCCATCAAAAGATCCAAGTTGTGTGTGCTTCTGAAGCTGTCTCTCATCAGCTACAATTTCATCATCATCATTTTCAGTTTGGGTTGACGATGAACCATCCAAAGAAGTTCTAAAAGATAATGAATTATCAACAGTACCAAATGTTGGTGAAATAATATCCAAAAAATTTTGTGTCAATAAGTAATTGTTTCTTTCAGCCAACTTCTTCTTTGCTTTTGCTTGCCATCTTCTTAGCCCGCTAATCATTCCATCTGTGAAAACACTATTTTTTATTTTGGTTCCCATCTGTTACCAAAAGGTTAAAAAAATAATAATTAAAGTATATACAATTAAATCGAATCAAAAATAATAAAATAAAAGTTAATAATAGTGGGGATTTGTTTATAATATTGAACCTGAGTGACGAGAGCATATAAAGGCAATGTGACATATCCACAGAGGAAATGAACCAGTACTCCCATAACAAGCCTTGTCACAATGTCAACTGTTTCACGGTGGAAGCAGGAATTTAAACCATACTTGTACTGCTCAAAACAACCACAAACAAATTAGTTAACAATGTTCCTCAAAATGCATAAAAAGATATGTCGCACGTCACTAGCATAAATTAGCGTACTAGATAGTTAAAAAATGGAAAAAGGGTCAAAAATACTCTCTACTTTTGTTTATTAGCTGATTTTATCCGCTAGTTATACTATAGGGTCAAATATGCCTCGACCATTAACAAAATATGCAAAAATACCCTTATTTTGGATGGAATCACCCAAACCAAACAAAAATACGCAATTCAAAAAGTACCTCTAATTCACTTTACTTGTCATAAATATTTCAAATAATTGTCATTTCATAAAACCAAGACATAATTAATTATAATAGTTTTCATTCTTATTCTTACCCTATAAATATAGAGAGAAATTATTTTCTCCATGTGAATATTTATTTTGAAATTGGGTATTTTCGTTTGGTTCGGGGATTCCATCCAAATAAGGATATTTTTGCATACTTTGTTAACGGTAGGAGCATATTTGGGCTTATAATATCACTACGGATAAAGTTAGCTAATAAATAAAAGTAAAGGAATATTTTTGACCATTTTTCGTAGAAAAAAATATATAGAAGATCTAATTGATCGAAATGCTTCAAATTCAAAAGCGTACTGTGGTCCATGTAAAGAATGCCAACTGAAACGAGTTCTGCAAATTAAAACAACAGATCGATCGAGGATGAGTAAATATAAATAAGTAGATATATAAGTTTTGACAAATTTAAAGATTTTCTTTTTTTTACCTGAAAGAGAATGAAGTGCATGAGATGGAGAAGAAGTTTGGGTCTGCCAAACCAAAAGAATTGATCATCAGGTCTAACAACTAAATTTCCTCTAACAACACTTGACTTATAATTGCTCTCCAAACACATCTTTGTGATGATGCCTTGTAGTTTCGTTCCGACTATCAACAACATCTGCATGTGTTGTACATTTCAATGTAAGAAGCTTTTTTTGTTTTTTCTTTGTTTTTCTTTGAACTGAATTTGCTTACCGCTAAAGGAATGAAAGGAAGCCAATAGGTGCTGTGGAACACTGCAAAAATAAACAAATGAATATAATTAATTTTGCTCACTATTTTGGCACAGTTAATTAATACATCATTTGTTTCAATATTATAACATTAAAATTTGAACGTTCAAAAACTATATGATAAGTTCTATAAGTTACAATTCTTCACATGTCAATATAATGAAAAATATTTTTTAAAATGTATTGATCAAAATTCATATAATTTGAATATTCAAAAGCAAAAAGTGTCCGCATAATTTAAGTATATAGATGTTAGTATTGTTTCCCATGAAAGAAAAATACGAGTAATATTTACCATATGCGTTGAAGAATATGAAGAGCACAGAGAACGTCCAAATCCACGGGCTGCATCAACGAAGAAAAACCAAAAATATAACTAATTAAATTCCCAGAAAGTCATCTATCATGCATATATATATTTTTTCGGTTTCCCACTCACTTTCGGTGACTAATATTTGTGTCGGTAAATGTCATTTTGAGAGTAAATCATTGCCTAATAAAGGCGATTCAATTTTCAAAATTTAAACTTGAAATCTTTGATTCAAGATAGAGCCAGAATTTAGATATCCAACCTTTGGCGGTATTGATATTTCCTTGAGTTTAAAATCCAACGGTATGAGAAATGAACTTTTCCACATATAGTAGAGTAATTACCTAATTCCAACCACCACTTTAAAATCTTTATCCAAAGCTCTTCTTATGTACTTGTGGAAATCAAACTCTGTTCCTTCTGCAAAATGTGCCTAATAAATTAAAGAGGAGTAATTAATGAAGTACATGCTCTGATGATCTTAAATATTCTTTAATTAATTAAAAGAAAGAAGAGTTGTAAATACCATTATGAATCCATGCCGGAGAGTGAAGTAGTCTACTTTATATACTGATCCATAAAATTGCCTCAAGAAACATACCTATATACACATTAAAATTAACTTTAGCAATTCATTCGAGACTTTTTAAAAAAAAAATTATTTCATTTTTATTTTTATTTTTTTGACTAAATAAGTAGTAATTGAAAACTTAACTAAGTGAAGAAAAGAGCTTACTGGCAAACGCAGAAACCGGTGTTCACTCCAAAAATTGAGATGCCGTTTCCCGAATGATGTTTGATGAATTAGTTGAAACCTCCTTGGATCTAAAATATTATTTAACCACATCAAATATATATATATATATATATATATATATATAAAAGCATGACTTGAATTTAACTTGATCTAAATTGGCCAAATAAAGTATGCATATTTAGGACACACCCCTTTAAAAATGTTTAGATATCAATTTTCAAAATTAAAATATTCGTGAGATACACCTGTATTAAATTAAAATATTAAAATAATCATAATAAAAATTATAATATTCGAGTGAAGATCAAATAAAAATATCTATTTATATATTATGTTTCGTTTACTTTTTTGGAAAAAGAGCAGGAGTTGAACCCACACATCTAGTTTGACCTACGTCAACTAATGTCATCAAGTTGAAAGTTCAAGTGTTTTAAATTCTATGTACACATTTAGATAGTGAGATCATTAAAATGCAATTACAAATTACTTTATAAAATAAGCCTACTATTTAATAATAATTTAAAATAAATTATAAATAAATATATTATAACAGTCTTTTTATTTTTATAAAATAGAAATAAAATTATATACATATAACTCCCTTCAAACCTCATGTGTCAAAATACACTAAATATATTGTTATATATTATAACATGTTAAAGTATTTTAATTATGTAAAAAAGGCATTCGTGTGCGGTATATCTAACTTCAATCCTTTGTTTGTTAAAATGTTTTCCTTATTAAGCTTACCATGGAATATAATAATTGCTCGAATGATAATGTGTTTGATTGAGACAATAAATTAATGTCCCTGCGGAATGAAGACTTTTTGACAATTAGTGAAAGACGCGACATGACATGTTTTCTATTTACTCCTCTATTTTTATTTGTCCGTTATATTAAAATTAAATATTTATTTTATTTGTCTAATTTATTATTTTATATTTATTTTATTTTTATTATTATTTTTTTCCAGTGAATAAAATAACTTATAATAATTAAAAATAATATATTAAAATTATTATTTTATTTACTGTTACTTAAAAGATATGCCAAATCAATATTAAACAAATAAAAATGAATGGAAAAAATGATTGTTTAAGAGATTTATCAAATCAAATATGGATAAAGAAACATGCATGGAAGGAGTAACAGCTTACCATGTGAAAATTGATAATCTAAGGTTCTTGTTTCTGCCTCCCAAAATTTCCATCTTCTCATCTGACCATTTACCAAAACAGTAGTAAGAATAAACAATACATATGATCAAACATATATAAAAATGTCCAACTCTAGCTACATCATCAATAGTTGTCGAATTGTCTAGAAGACTCATGACAATCATAGTAAAAAGTTGCACAAATAATGTTCAAATAAGACTTCTAATTCAACTTCCCTACTTCTTTTTTTTCTTCTTGGTTTTAATGATATATATTTGGAGTGGACCGCTCGCATGATTATCCAATTAGTGGAAATTTTGTAGTAATTTTTTTATTTATTATTTCTTTTAATAAATAAAATTTCATTTTATTATTCATTGCTATTTTTCACACAAAAGTCATTTTTAATAATAAAAATAATAATATTTTAGAAAATTTACGGTACAATTACTGATTATTTGAGTAATCAACTCTAATATTTGCTAGTAGATCCGATAAAACCAATCGTGCAAACAAATAATTGTTGCCATATGAAGCACTAGTTACTATATATGAAGTTGGCTCAAATAATTGTGATCATAATGAAACCCTGGTCATGAAATTAATAGTACATTCCTCCTGTCCATTTTACTTCGTTATATTTCGGATCATCTTTTTCCTAAAAAGTCCTCACATGATTAATGAAGATTCAAGTATATCTATAAAAAAGAAATGCACGGTAGCTTTTTTTTTCAAATCTTTTAAGAAAATATTAATTAAAAAGGTAATAGATTATATTATTTTTATTTATTTTGTTATCTTCATTTTACTAATTTTTTTCTTTTTTAACCACATTAATGTTTTTTCATATTTATTGAGTAAGGATAAAAATAAAAACTACTATAATTAATTGTGTCTTGGTTTTATGAAAAGGCAATTACTTTGCACCATTTATGTTTAATAATGATGACAAATAAAGTGAATCGGATTTTAAGAAAGAAGAAGAAGAAGAAGCTGTAAAGATTGAACAAGTTTAATAAATTACCTTAAGTGTTCCAAGACTGAAGGTGAGGAAGCAAGAAAGAATATGGAAGAAAGCAAGAGCAAATATTAAGAGCTGGAGCTGCTGGACACCTGCTCTAGACATCAAAGATTTCTTTCCCTGAAAATAAAATTATTGGCACATAAATACATTTATATAATTATATTAAAATTTGTCTATTTTTTACAATATTGAATGTCATGTCTATTTTCTTTAATAAAAAGAAATACCTGTTGTTCACATTTTGGTTCCTCCTCCTCCTCATCACTAATTGTCAAGCTTTGGCAAGGAAGAAAAGTTTGAGCAGCAACCTTTGGGATACAGATTTTGGCAATAGGCTTTTGGAGAACAGTAAGCAATAAGGAGATGAATCCCAAAAGCATCAACTCTTCAAACACAAGTGTTTATATATGTAGACAAAAGTCAGGCAACCATTTCTAGCTAAGAACAAATAGCACTACTACAAAATTATTATTTCCCTACTGATTTTCCACTGAAAAATGTTAAGAGACTGTTTCCACTGATTATTCATAGAAAAAAAATAAAAATAATAGTGTTTTCACTTGAAAAAATTATGGAATTTCCCACTATTTCAGATTTTCAGTGAGAAACTGTTTCCTACCATGCATTTTCGCAGTGAACAAGTTCGGTGGGAAATAAGTAGGAAAATCATGTCTTATAACACAAATTTTTCATTGATTTACGGTGGGAAAAATCTCTATTTCTAATAATGTATTAACATATTCATTCAAATTTTCTTATTGTGATTAATTAGTACCTGATTTGATATTGTCTAGAGCTTGAATCAAAGACTTCCTTCTCTTCTTGTTGAAGTACTATACAGGAATGAATTCAAAACCAGTCAAACATAGAACCACTATATATGGATTGATCATATGTATTCAGCACTAATTCCAAATTATTAATTGTTGATGTTGCTTCCTAAATAGCAATAGTAAGTATTGCTTGTGGGGTGATTAGGAGGTTACAAATTCAAGATGTGAAAATAGTGTCGCATAAATACAGAACTAGTTCTTTCCAGACTCCATGCATAATGAAAGCTTAGTGCAGTAAGAATTGTTGACGAGTGACTAGGAGGTCACAAGTTCAAGACATCAAAATATAGTCTCTTGGATATATACAAGTTAAGGTAAGACTACGTACGCACAATAGACCAACGTGCTGAGATCCTTTCCCGACCCTATGTATAATAATGGAAGTTTAGTGCACTGAGTTGCACTATTTTTTGCTTTCTAATTAAAGGGCAAACCGAACTTATTATATTTACTGTGGGATATAGAGAGTAGAGAGAGTAAGACATACCTTAGCTAAGAGATGAAGGGCATGTTCGATAAGAATGGAAATAGTAATCAAAATGAAACAGACAACAGCAACAGCCCATGTTGGTGTTGTCTCCAAAGTTATGGCACTGCTGCTGTTTGAACCTGCCATATATCTGTCTGGTCTTAATTCTCTTTGTTTAGGAATTAATGAAAGAGAGAAGGGTTATAAAATTAAAAAGAAGTATGGAGAGAGAGAGAGAATCAGGAGTTCTCGGTATTATAGCCACTGAGCTGCAAAAAGAATAGGTTAGTCAAAAGATGTAAGCCGAACAATCCACGAAGGCCATAAGGTGGGTTCACAAGTTATAAAATATTCTTGGTCTCGTTATGTGTGACATAGTAGGAAAGAATATTAGGTACCAACTCGTCAACTTTTGGTGGCCTTTGATTTTGGGATCCTAAGAGGAAACCTCCCTCATTTTATAATAACATGTTGTTTTCGAATTATAATATATATAGTATTAACTTATTCACCAATAATTTGTCTTTGGTACCAAGCACATCTTAGAAATTTCGGACATGCACGTTCTTAAACAATTAATCGTCTTCTGAACTGTGGTTACTGATCCAATATATGAATACACGTTATGTTGATTGTTAATTGTCACTGGTTTCAAGGAGATGTATAGCCTATTGAATTGAGTAACACAATATGTGTATGAATCAAATTCTTATATAAAAACATTTCATTAAAGAAGCTTTAATCCATCAAAACAAAATAAGAAATCATAAGAGAACAAGCTGATAATCTAGCTGTTACCACCATAATATCATATCTCAATTAATGATCAGTCATGAAGGAAGAGCTCCCTGAAATAAGATTGATTGTCTGTCGACAATCTTTTTGTTGTTTGTACCAGACGAATTTGACGTAACAAAGCTCAAATGAAAGATGATGAATGTTCAAATCTCACAGCTCTATGTGACCATGAATTGTGGCTTTTCGCACCAGATACAAGATCTCGAAAAAACAGTGAGAATATCATTACAACTTAAAAGGCAATGCACAAACTACCATGATAGACATTTTGGAGCGCAGAGTTGAACAATAAGAGGAATTCCAGAAACTGATGTTGATTGACAAGGGAGCATTGACTCAACAAAATCTTCTTCAGCATTACACTAATAATTTGGGGCAATTATTTGTTTCCAAAATTAGAGACAGTACAGAAGGTCATCCAAAGAGGAGAATAATTCAGGAATGCAGGAGTATCAAATAACAAACAGAAAACCATATTCAGCCTGTTTAATTACAGGACTATACATGACAATTCCTTAACGATTACAATATTGTGTTCCCGCAACAGAGCTCCTACAACAAACTTACCTTCTTGTGTAGGAGCTAGAGTTAGTTCACAGCATAGAAAGAGAAGGTAAAGATATAAATACAAAAGTTATCTCAAACCTAAAAGAAAGACCACTAGGTAATTTCAAGCAGAGTGCAATTATCATACAGAGATCTTGATGCAGCAACACAACCTCCAATTGTTACATCATAGTACATCAACATCACAGGATCATACACGCCAAATTTTCCTGCAAAGTGAAACCACCCAAATAGTCATGCTCATTCCCATGTTTATCGAAAGCAAAATTAAGGAACTGATACCAAATGATTGCAAAAGAATACTGGAAAATAACAAGGACACAGCCCCTGGAACAGACCAAACTAGATCTTGATACATTGCAACCAAATAACTGAGAAAATATCCACAACAGAATATCATTAAGAACACTGTATTTCTTCTCTTAGAGTAAACTTATATTATTCCATCAAAAATTAAACTTCAGACAATCTACAGCTACACTCCCCATTGGACAAAGTTTATTCATTAATGAAACTTTCAAGAAATTATGCATGATAACCTAAGAAAGCAGATCAGAAAATTTTGTACTGCAGGCACTTACAAGCACATATGTTCCTCAATGATATCAATCTTCATTAAAAACTCTCAATTCTCATCTCTGGATAGGCATTCTACTGGCAACTAAATAAATGCTTGCGCACCCAACAGCCAGAAGATTACAAGCCAACTAAAACCTAAGAATCAATAATGCTGCACACACATGCTTCTGTCTACATATGCTAGAACGACATCACAACAAACACCTGCTACAGAGCAATATCAAGAAGCACATCCCTTGCAGCATAGAGGTCATTTACTTTAGTAAAATTTGTTCCCACAACATTACTCATCAATGGTGGCCCTGGCTGCAACTTTCCATCACTAGAAGGGAGAAATGTTGTTTCTAGACCATGTGAATATACAGCTTCGGCAGGAGTCTCCACTCTAGTTGCACTTATTTTACTCTCAGTCAAGGGGAATCCAAAGATCCTGCAACTGGTTTTACACATGGAAACTAAGTTTTGATTGCCTTTAAATGACGACTGCGTCCCAAGAGAAAGATATGATATTCCTGTTTGCTTTTGCTCCTTTAAGAAACCAAAAGAACTGATTCCTTGAGTATCTTCCTTCCTACTAATGTCCTCAGTATGTGAGCCAGATGCAAGATACCTACTACAGTTCTCAGACACATCTAAAGAAGCCTGGTTGCCAGTCTGAAGCTTCCCATGTTTATGATTGAACATAGCCTGGAAATTTGAAGCTGGAGGGCTTGGATGCTGAAAAGTGAGTGCAGAAGGTGGTGATGATGCTGGGACAAGATTACTTGGCTTGCAACGAGTGCGATTATCCTGATTTGGAGCAGACCACCTGTTTCCATGGCTTGGAACCTGAATACCGACAAAAATACCAGTCCTACTTTTCTCCTGCATTGGGATACCAGCTTGAGATCTCCCATAAGGAGGACTTGTAAAAATTTCTTGACTTTGCAAGACCTTATTGAATCGAAGAGATTCACTAAAGCCAATGCTTTCACGGGACTTGTCATTGTCACCAAGCAGGGGTCTCATGCTGTTTCCCATTCTAGATGTCGCAGAACTAGGAAAACCAGGAAAGCATCTTATCCCCACTGGACGAGGACTCCGAGCATCAAGTCCACCATAAGGAGCATGCATCCCCAAAATTTCTTGACCTTGCAAGACCTTCTGGAACCTAGAAGATTCCCCAAAGTCTGATACTGCAATTCCATCTGTAAGAAGTGAGGTAAAGACTACTTACTACCATTGCAGAAGCATCATACAACTAAATTCAAGCGGGAATGAGATATGGGTGTGTGTCTCTATATGGATATATGTTTGTGTTGTGTGTGCATGTGATAAAGAGAAACAGAGGGAATTAACGGAAACCTCTAGGAATTGGAAAATCTGCCTTTGAAATTGGAAAGCCAACCCTGGTCCTCTTTGCAGAAGGCATCACCAAGCTGCTGGATACAGGAGCTGAACCCGATGGCTCAATCTCCCATGGTGAAACCCTATTATGTCTAGACACATCCAGATCATCCCACCTGACCTGAAATATCCATTCAGTAACACATTTAGTGAGCCGGCAAAAAATATTTCCAGAGACATGAGAAAAATAACTGTGCACATTTGAACCTCTTATTTAAAATTTCCAACTAAATTTAACACTACGTTTGGCCAAAAACAGATGGAGGTTTCATTAGCTAACTTAAGAAGGACGAAGAGAGCTAGAACAAACTGTCATATTACATTCTCAGGGGAGAAATATACATATGCAAGGGACCTCCATAAATGAAAGTATTCGTTGATCATATACCAAGATGGTGTCAACCGTTTCATTTATTCTTTAGCTGTAAAGAGAAGATTACTATGGTAATATACTAAATGACTAGGGTTAAGTATACTGTTTACACAGTTTTGACACAACCATGATGTTTTATTGATGAAGTAATCTTGATATATCACCCCCCCCCCCCCCCAAAAAAAAAAAAAAACAAAGAAGAAAAAAAAAGATACGCATGTCATCAAAGGAAAGTATGGACTTGCATATGCTGCCTTTTGGGATATTATTTTTCCATTACAACTGAATGTTCATGACCCAAACAGCCTAGAAAAGGAGTGTTCATGAAAAACCAAACCAGACCGATAGAAAAAAAAACCAATATTTTGTAGTTTGGTTTTTTAAATTTTAAAAACCGACATAATTTGGTTTGGTTTTGATTTTAAGCCGAAAAAAAACAAATCACACCAATTACATAGTTACATATCTAAAGATTGTAATTACACATATGTGTATATTTTATATAAAAAATTTTAAATTTGATGGTACATATTAATGTTTGCACTTTTGGTTCGTTATCTAGGTGTTTGCCTTAATAGTAATTGAATTCTTTACCTTCTAGTTTGTTTTGTCATTTTTATTTTGATAATACCAAGAATCTATTTGATGTTCGAAATAACTTATCTTTGGGTCTTTGATTAATCATACTTGTTTAATTTAAATATCATCAAGATATCTTGATTTATCACACCTAAATCTTTAATTTTTTTGTACAAAAAGAAAAATTCATTGTGAATTTTTTATTATATTCCTCAGAGATGACTAAATTCTTGACAATGCATACGATTTTTTTGAAGGAAGCTCCATATATAACTTGATAAACTATATATATTTCCTTCTTTTCTTAAAGGGTACTTGATTTGAATATAGTCAACCTAATATGGACTTGGAAGATAATCATATATTTTACAATAAAAAAATCGACAACAATCAAATAAACCAAAAAACCCGACAAAACTGACTTAACTGGTTTGGTTTCCTTTTAGTGAAAAACTGACCCAATCCGAACCACGAACATCCCTACCTAGAATACAAAAGACTTCCTTTTCCTGATAGAGTTCAAGGAACCACTATTCTTGTTTCCATTTTAAACTTTATCAATATACGAATAACCAAAACTAGGTTACATAAGCAAGGGAGCATATTTAGCTACAAAGGACGCATGGCGCACCAAATAGAGTATCAGCCCCAATATCTACGACCTTTTGACTTGAGTGAGAAAAGAACTTCCTATTCTATTTTCGAGTACTTAACTATATGTTAAGACTTAAGTGGACTATCTACGTTAAGCTTTATGTCAACAGAATACAGGGAGTGCAGGACAGGTAGCATACCAATAGGCACCGCCATTTCGAACCAGGCCATCGAACCGGATCTACATCGCTGACTCCTACAACAAGTCCAGTGAACCTGATACATAAACACCATGTTTTGATCAATGAAAGTGTAAACAACTCCTCTTGATCCAAGCCTAAAGCGCAGAAAAAAGAATTATAAACATATAGACTAACCTTTGCTCAGCTGCATCTTCTGTTTCTACACGCATCTTAAACCTCATTCCAGCTGAAAAGGGATGTGCAAGAGTCTTAGCGAATTTGTGATAAGGTACAATGAAGTCCGATGAGCTACCCCTGAAATAAAAAAGATCCACAGGTACTAAGAGTAAATGGACAGGGACGGACAAGTAGATTCTAGGATAGAGAATAATCGCTTACGAAATAGATCAAACTAAACATACTTTATTCAGAAATCAAAACAATCTACTATTTAAACTGAGTGCTACATTGGCTTCATAGGACTTTATAACTAAGCTAATAAATAGCTCAATCTTTTTTGAAAAGTGTAAACAGTTCAATTTTTAATATTGTGTTAACAGAAATCTTTTGTACATTGTCCATCTACGCCACTGATTTAAATTTTAGAGAAACTTTCAGCAATATAGAAGTTGTCAATGAGCAGAACACAGTGCACTCAGTGCAGTATATGAGCTCGCAGCCTCCCACATCTAATTGACAGGAGTCCTCCACTTTCATCATACAACAATATTGTGTCCATATATGGAACACTCTACTATTCCCCTCAAATCAATTGTTTCCAGAGGAAAGCCGGGAAATGTGTTGCTCACAAGGCACTCTACTTACTAAACAAAGAAATGTTCATGGTACAAAAGGAAATGTAGAGGGAAGGATAATGAAATGAGGAAAACTATGAAGAGAAAAAATAAAATTTGCAATTTTTCCCTCATTAACCTTTACTATGAACCGTTTCATTGATCATATACCAAGATAATGAAAGTATTCTTTAACTTACTAAACATGCAGCGCTTCAACTCACATCCAGTCAGTTGTTCAACTTCAATATTTGAAAATCAAGCTTTGAATTTGCAGTAAATACTTATACAAGCACGTGAAAGGAATGGGAAAGGACGCCATCACATGCATACCGAAAATTAACAGAACTTCTGAAATAAGATAGTATTGGAATAGCATTGCAAGGATCTTTTTCAGAGATTGAATACCTTGGGTTATAACAAATGTTGAAGGCATTTCTGCTAGATATGGCATTAACAGCATCGACAATACCACTGACATTCAACAGTTGGCTATAGGGAGCCAGATAACTAGAACATGTTTTTGCTTGGGCAGCTCGTCTCACTCCTAACCTGAGCTCTCCATCACCAGTCCTACAAGAAATAATGGGAACATGAGAAATAAAATAACATAATGCAGGACTTCTTTCCAGATTTAGCATTTCATACCTCAAGAAAAGAACAGCGTCACCAGAAACAAGCTTCTTCTTGTTTACAAATGCACTCCATCCTGTAGTGAGCAGATGCCGTCGTGGCTGACCTGCAATGTGAAGTTCATTAAGCATCCACCCAGCCCTAGCATTTTTTCAATCAATCGGTATCCAAAGCATAGCAATTTTCTGTACCCCGATAGATATGCCGAAATTTCCACTCTATACCATGCAGATCTTTGGCTACCAGCTCCTGTGAGGGCCTCTGCTGTCTGTAATCCTGCAATAATAACAATGTGCTCCTGTAAGTCAGATATCCAAATGGTATACACTCACACAACTACATCTAACTCTCATCTACTATTAACAATTGAAGTTGGCTTAAGAAAGCTCTACCAAGGGAGGAAAACAATCTTCTGCTGCCCGACGAGGGACAGAAAAACCACCATGAGTGCTTGTATCGGAAGCAGTGAGAGTCTTGCAGAACATGTGTGGTGTTGTTGATCTTCCAGCTCCTTCTATTTCCTCCTCTTCAGTATCTACATCAATGTCTCCATCCCTCCATTTCTGCTCAGTCTGCTAATGAGATAAACATACTACAATGAACTCAATGAAGGAAAAAATTCAACAAAACAAGAGTTTCAGTACATTTTGTTCATGTTTATAACTATCATATACAAGCATTTCAACAAGTCCTTACTTTATTAACAAGAACTTGCACCTGCCTAAACTCTAAAGAAGAGTGACATATCCAAGTTAACCATACTACCACTTTCCTAGCCAAACCACATATTTCATATTTGTCTCACTCTCTTCTTTTTTACTGCTTGAATAAAGCTCCAATTTTGGCTATCAAATAGCAATGGTAAAAACAGAATAAAATCACCATCACAATGCTTGTATTAACCAAATTTTACCTAAAGAAACTAAATTTAAGCAGCTAGAATAACACATCCATATTATACAAATTAGAAAACAATGGATGCACATAATACCTGATTGTCAGGAACTAGTGAGACTTGTGCATAGACCTCATCAGTGGCTGCATCCGCCTGTAATTGAACACACATGGCAACCAAATGTCAGGTTAATATTCAAAATTTTCTACAATCAAAATTAAGCAGAGAAAATTACACAAGCAAATATTTTAACCAATCTGTCCCAAATTTTCAACAAATTGACACTAAGCAGAGGAAAAGTATACTGACTTGTAGCTTCACATCTACAACGCGACAGAAAACGTGAGGAGGTAGGTTATAGGCTATAGGCGGGTACTCAGAGAGATGTTCCAAGTGACCTTGAGGCAGGTACACGACAGCACTTCCTTTCTTCGGCAGCGAAATCAACGGTCCAGCACACGCATGCCAGAGCTCCATACATACCGATGCCCCCGCCGGCGGAGTTGACGACGTCAAATCCGAACTTCCAGACGCCGACGACGACGACGCCGGTGAATCCAATGACACCGGCGCCGTCGTTTCTTCCCCGACGTCATCGTTATCCACAGTATTTAGATCAATAAGTCCGCACACCATCTTTAAACCCTAAGATTAAATACAAAGAAATTCGTCAAATTTCTCAAAACTCCTAAACATAAATTGTGCGTGTGTGTGTTTGTATGTGGGGTGTTTCTGTGTCTGTATAAATACACACACTCATTAAACAGAGTAATTAACACAGATAGTACCTTTTGCTAGTCCAACTGCGCACTCACGGCATTGCATAAAGAAGATGACTCTCTTTCTCTCTCTTTGCTTTCTCTCTCTAAAAAGTGAAATGCTTTTCTCTACATATCAAATCACACTTTATGTTAGTGTCCTGCACAGCTCACAGTATATATCGAACTGTATACAAATATATATATAGAGATACAAATAAACACATAAATAAATATATAGATATAGAAAAAAGTTGTACGTATAGATTAACCTGCAAATTGCAGCAGCTGCAAAGAGCAGCGCTGCAACTGCTGGGTATAGGGGGGGAAACCGGGGGTAGGGGGTTGGGGGGGAACCGGACCAATAGTATCTCTATCTATAATTAGAAATGTATGTATAGCCTCTAGATACAGTCTGATTTGTACGTATACAGTTGTTCGATTTCAAGATAGTGTATGTATATGTATGTACAATAATCATACAGAAGATAGTGACTGGTCACTCTGAAGGAGTGGGGATGGGGGTGGGGTAAAGGGAATAGTACAAAATGACTTGAGGAATGTATAAAAGACTCCCTGTATTTTCGGGGGATGTCTATTGTGTCCCCTTGTTAATCAACAAATCTCCACCATGTCCCTTTTAACATTATTTAATTTTTGGTTCAAATTTGACTCTAGATTTCCAGACACAATAATATTTTATTCATTTCTTCTTCTTCTTTTTTTTTTTTTGTTTTTAACCAAAAGAAGCCCAAAAAAAATGGTGCTTTTTAATAGTGTTTTTTGTTGATTTTAAGGTACTTTAGTTCTATACAATATTTTATTACTGTGATTCATGGAGACAAATAGAATGACTTGTTTCTTCAACATTTAGCAACTTCCCACGCGGGAATGTTCATTGTTCGATGTGTATTTCGTATTAAACTAATATAAGTATTTTTTTTTGAAAAAGGATTAATCCGTTAATCATAAATTGCATCCGCCTTTCCATATCAGTACAGGTAACGTATTATTGCACCTACTACTATTTTTTCTGTAACAATGAGTTCAACTTTGTCTGTGTCTATATGTCATCAATTGAATGTAGATACAAATTAAACTGCCTGTAATAACACTCGTTCCTGCATTGTAGACATAGAAAAACTGGCTTAGTTTTTTTAAAATATTACTGTAGATAAATACTATAGTTCTGTAAACATTGGCTTGCAAAGAATTGTTTTTACCAAAAAAAAGAAAAAAAAGTAGTACATTGTCAAGGGCGGATATACCTTATCCAAGTGATGTTACGAGACATCAATCCGTCAAAACAATTTAGTGAACATGTATATCAAGTTAAGATAATAACTTAAATGAAAAATATATATATTGAATACCGATTGTCTTTATAAAAATAATAATTTAGTTCATTTATTTACTTCTTCAAATATTCGCATGATCGATCACGAAAAAATATACCATATGTCACCGTACTAATTTCAAAAAGAGAGAGAGAACAATGCAAAACTACAATTAAAAATTTATAAGGATCTATACCTGTTGTGGGTAGAAATTACATACTATAACATTTAATTATCAGGAACTTCAATTTAAAAAAAAAAATGCATGTGTTAAACTTATATGTGGTATACAGTTGCAAGTGAGGAAGAAGCCTTTATCAGTTGTCAAAAGTTGTCCTTGTCTAGATTGCAAATTTTGCCCAAAGGAATTAATTAATATTTTTAGTCCACTCAATAACCAACTTGTCGACCTTAGGTTTGGTTACTACAAAATTAAAAATGTTTGTAATGGTAATGGTACTACTCTTATTCACTTATTTTCTTGTGAGCTATAATTATGCCTAACATGTCTCAATAGCACAGATTGGGGGTGGCCTCTATGGTAGGTATTAAATGAAATCTCTCTGTCCAAACTCTCAATTTTACTAGTACTAGTAGCATTTATAGTTTTTATTATTTCTAACTTTTATAGACAATATGTTCAACATAGATTGAGAATTAAAGAGCAAATTTAAGAGATCTTCACTAAGTTTTTGATTCTTTCGGTTTATTCGCATGCTAATATAAAGGTTTTTTCAAGCAAAAATACTTTTTTCTCATTAAATTTTTTTAGATCATTTTTTTATGCTTGATTGAGTATAAAAGGTAAAAACTTTATTATAAACAGTCTCTTTATTTTTTTAAGATAAGGATAAAGTAATATATATATTTATATGTATATTTCAGTCTTCACTTATAAACTTATATTAAGTATATTATTGTTTTTATTGCATTTTTTTATGTTTGATTGAGTATAAAGGTAAAAATTTATTCGGGGGATATTTACACCAAATCATCTTAATGACATATGATAATGTAAAAAGTGGACAATAGGGTATGGAAATAATGCATTGACAATAATTTTTAATATTATCGCTTTATTTGTATTCATTAAGATTGAGACATCTCAATCTGAAAGTACGTCTAAATGATTAAGATGTTAACTTTAAATTTGAACACTAAATGATTAAAATTATTTATTTTTCAACTGAATGTGCGTAATATATTTATTCATAAATGTTATACCCCGTAGAATTCCCGGCACCTAGACGACCTATTCGCACGTCGGTTAAGCATATTAGAAGGCCATACGTGCTAGAGAAAGGCCGGGAAAAAGATCGGACGAGAAACCCGTCGAACCATCGCGGGAGGAGCCGACGCAGAGCCCCTCCGCGATGGCAGCGTGTCACGGAGGTGAGGCCTCCGCGATGGCTCCGTGACACGTTGCCCAAGTTCAGGCCCAAGTATATAAAGCCCCCACTTCGGTTTAAAATCATTTTACACTTGAAAATTTCCAGAAAAGCGCAGTAAACAGAGGAAAACGAAGGAAAATTATATATTTTCGTCTGATTACGCTGCCAAACGCTGCCCAAACTCAAATTAATCCTAGATACCAAAGTATTTAGCAGCAGAGAGCATTTCTATGGATTTAGTTTCGTGAAATACGGTCGACGAATCGGCGAGCCACCGAACTAAGGTAAGTAGAATTGCTCTAAATTAATGTTTATGTGTTCCTAGCTGAGAGGTGAATACTTCTCCCTTCTGGGCCGCTGAAAAATAGCGAGTTTTCGACCGTCTTTCGATAAGCCTAAGTTTAGGCTATAAACTATATCGAAAGTAACGTTGCTCTTTACAATACAGCTGTATTTAGTATTAATTGGCGTATTTATGAATGCAGTTGGGATAAAATAGTCGAAGTACCGGTCGAGCCTCGTCCAACGGACGAATAATTCAAAGATAAGGTATGTAAAGTTAGTTTCCTTCGGCAAGTTAAGTAATATCAGTATAGTGTAATAAATTACGGACCAGTAGAATGTTCAGAAGTCGAGTATTGCGTTATTATGAATATTGGTACGATGTGAGAAACATTGGGTTGTAATATATATGAAACCTATCAGTATGATACAGATTCTAACGCAAGTGTTAGAGATTGCCCAGTATACTCAGTATGTAATGTAATATGCCATGTTAAGACATGGTTGTATTCAGTTGAAACCCCGTATAATAATGCAATACTCGTAGAGCTCTTCAGAAATAGAATAGCAGACTAAAATGAAGTTCAGAAAGCATGTCAGGAATAGTAAATCATGTTACTATAGAAAGTCAGTATACAGCATAGTTCAGCAGAATGATTATATTCGTACATACATATATAGTACTTCCAGCCTCAGCATGTATTAAGCATGTACATATTTCTATCACTAGTCCAGCATATAGTGTATACAGAAACTTAGTAAACAGTAGAGTTTTTAGCAGAAACATTATCTTATGTAGCATTTGCCCAGTACAGCCCGGCAGGAGACTATGTTCATATTTATACATCTTTACCTGCCTCAGCATGTATTAAATACGTACAGATTGCTATCATTAGCTCAGCATGTAATATGTACGGTACTTTACCCCTATTAGCCTCAGCATGTGAGATACACAGACAGTATTACCAGTTGAGACCGTTGTATTGTTTGGGGTTGGATTACCTAGCATCCATGACCGCCCCAGTGTTAATAGCTGTATCGACTCGTCCACCAGAGGACGAGGATACGTCACTCTACGGAGTGGCATGCCATCCCGCCAGGGGACGAAGATGGGATGCCAGTTTTCCCCATATTTGTGCCTTGATCGGCCCTTACACACCCCAGTCGAGCGGATACGCCCGGGTGCAGATTCAGGAGTCCTCCGGACTCAGATGCAGTTATAGTCAGGGGCTCAGCAAGCCCAAGTGCATACCCAGGGGACCGGCGGGATGCTTACAGCCAGTATAGGAGATGGGATGACCGGGGTAGGGGTATAGATTCTGTGTTGATTGTACCTCCCGGGGCCGGGTAAAGTTGTGTATGCCATGTTATGTTATGTATGTTACGCTATATTACAGTAGATACGAGCAGATTAGTAGTAGAATGATACGTCTCCAGGTATGATTCCTACTCCCTTCAGTATGACTAAGAACAGGTACGATCTACACCATCAGATAATTAATCTAGTTTTTCTTATTCCAGTTTTGTCAGTTATATTATTGATTTCAGATATCTCTTTCAGTTATTGCTTTACATACTCAGTACCAGCGGTACTGACGCCCAGTGGGGCGCTGCATTACTTGCCTGCAGGTACCCATAGACGAGCAGGCGATACCACGTGATCCCCATCAGCGGTTGAGTATTCAGCTCCTGTCATCCGGAGACTGAATTTCTAGAGGTGTAGTTCAGTTCCTTTTGTTGTACAGTACGGGTAGGTCGGGGCCCTGTCCCGATCGTTTCTATTATTCTTCCTAGAGGCTTGCAGTCTGTATATATTCCCTGTGGTCAGATGAGCCGGTCGTGTGAGGCCGTGCAGTTGTATAGCTGTCAGTATCCTTTCTTTCTATTATGATGGTCGTGTGGGGCCATAGCTTGCCAGTAGTGGTGACCTTGCCGGTCACGTAGTTTCTTTTTGCGCTTTATGATCGAGTTGCAGATAACTAGACAGCATGGTGGCCTTGTCGGCCCGCATAGGTTTCCCTGAGATGATATGTTTCTGGTCAGCTGCTAGTACAGGTACAGAAGGCTATAGGCCAATGGGCCGGGGGCTGTGTTTACAGCCGTTATATAGCCCTTTGTTTCCAGAAATGTGAGTTAGAGCCAGCCAGGCGCCAGATGCGCCCAGGCTTAATAGTCCAGCAGGTCAGGTCCTAGTAGGGCACCAGGTGCCAGTCATACCCCCCAAGGCGGGGTGTGACAATAAACTTATCAAATATATAATTCACATAAAAAAGTAACTAAATATTAAAAAAAACATCTATTTAATAAAATAAATTCATTATCCGATAAAAAAAATTATGTTTTCAAGTGATGATGGAGATGATTGTAATAGTGGTGGTAGTAATGACAAATGTTAGTGGCTAGTAAGGGTGGTGGTGATAGTTGTGATGTTAGAGGTGGTTAGTATTGTACTGACTGTCATGATGGTGGCGGTTGGTAGTGATAGTAATGGTGAAGTTAATTGGTTGATGTTAGTTGTTGATGGTATTGATGGTGGTTGTTGAAGAATGTGTGGTAGTTGATGATGTGTTGGTGGTAGTCGGGCGCGGTGCTAGTTGTGACGATGGAGGTGGTTGATAGTAGAAATTGGCCGCAATAGTGGTACTGACTAATAATCATGGTACAGGTGGCTGCGACGGTGATGGTCGTGGAGGTGGTAGTAGCAACGCCGGTGGATATAAGTATAATAAGGGGGTGGTGAGTGTGGCAACCATTGACAATGGTGGTTGGAAACTGTGATGATTGTCAATGGTTGTTGTGATGGCGGAGGTAATTAGAGACCGTAATGGAAGTTGACAATGGTAGCAGAGGTAGTTAGAGATGGTGGTCGGAGATTGGCGACAATAATGGAGATGATGATTGTGATGACAACGGTGATTAATTAGTGGTGGCGGCTGGTGATTGTGGACAAAATGACGGTGAAAATTACCCTACAAACATACCTCTTAATGATATTAAAACTTTGTTCCAGATCTTAATAATTAAGACTTATTAAGACTAAATAAATGCTTAAATCTTTAACGAAAATAAATGCATTTAATGACTTAAAGTCTAAACCATTCAGATTCAAACCTCCATTAAGTACAAACAAATGGGACCTAAAGAGTGTGATCGTTGGGAAGGAAAATTATTTTTAAAGAAAATATATTTTATAAAAAATATTTTTCAAGAAAATATTTTCTAGAAAAATAAGTGGTTTCTTATTTATATTATTGTGCACAGTATGCAAGTAAAAAATATTTATATATATTTAAGACAAACTATGAGGATGGACTGATGGGTGTTGTGAGTGGGGGAGGGGTGGGTGATTGGAGGGTGAAACGGAGACAACTTATTTTCTATACTTTCATTAGGAAAATGATTTTTCTTATTTTGAAGAAACTTATTTTCTCAAAAGATAAATTAAAAAAATATTTTTACACATCCCAAAGGATGACAACAATATTTACATTAAATTTCAACCTGTGACATAAATAAAACTTGAGATACTTCTTTAGGTGAATGAGTAGTACTTGCTATATTCATAAGTGGTACATATCATTTAATTTTCTCCCATTTCAAATTATAACTTTGAAATTTATTACAATGAAAATAATTTTGTCTTATACCAAACACAACAATAATTACTCCTTGCATTTCATGCATAATAATTTAGATCCTTTTTAAAATTATTCAATTCATTTTATATTTATTTTTATTGGAGTATTTTCAAGTTGTGATACAACAAAAGTGGAAAAAAATTACTTGGAGGAAGTGAACGCGATAAACCTATCAATTTGTTAATCTACCATGTGATAACTTGAGATAAAATTGCATATTAATCATTGGTTAAGATGCACAATCTTCAGTTTGTTAATTCATGGTAAAATTGTATGCATTAAATAACAAAGTTGCAGTAAAGGGGAAAAAATGAAAAAAAAAAAAAGAAATTGGATACTGATAGTACGAACTTTTAATGAAACATAATTGTAACACATACTAACTTTTAGATAATAATACAATAAATACACCAACTTTTTTTCCTTTTCTTTTCTTCAATTTTTTTTCACTAATAGTCTTGCACAAAATAACAAATCTAGCAATTGAAAATGAGAAAAAAAACCCAACTAATTCTTATTGAACTAAAATCCTATGCTAAATAGTGACACAACAGATTGTACAGAATCATTAGCATGGTCTAACAAGTATAGCTACTACTCCATCAAATTGCACAAGAAATAAATTTGAAGTGTTTAATAGTCCCTTCATTTTAAATTTATTTATCTAATTTTAACTTTTAAATTTTATAATTTTAAATTAAAAATATATTAAAATAACTTTTTAATCTCATTAAAAAAATATAAGACAAATAAATTAAAAATGAGATAGCGTATACGTAGAAAGGAGCTTAGCATAAAAAATGGTCCACGTGAATTGTATATTAGGCAAAAGAATAAGGGAAAAGGACAATCCCAATTTTGATAATAACTTTATTTTGTAAGTACTAATTTTGATAATTACTTATACCAAAAAGGTAGCTGTGTCGAACATGTCCCTAGTCTGGACAAAGTTGTCTCATAGTAATAGAGAAAAGAAAAACGAAAAGGCAGCGACTTTTCTTAAGTGGTCATTGAAATGAATTGCTGAGAAGTAAGAACCCAACACATATTAGAGTAGAGGGGTCCACCGCCAGCGAATTGCTGTTTGGCTTTACTAGGGGCGGACATTCTATAATATTATGATTATGATATGTTATGGTATTACAAATTTTAATTTAAAATTGTATTATTAGTATATTAAATTATAGTTTGATATTTTTTAATTTAATTTTAATAATTTGTGGTACAATAATTAATAAATATAATTTATTTGATTTTAAATTTATATATAATTATATAATAGCGAATTATAATATTAAATATTATAATATTAATTTTCATCTCAAGCTTTATGTGTTTTGCTCGATTTCATGCTTTCTTCCCTTACGTGAAAATTACAATATTAAAAATCTCAATTTTAATATGATAATTCGATATCTATCGTGTTATTTTCACCAGACCTTAACATACCTATTTGGGAAGAAGGATAAAATACTAATCGGGATAAGAACGGATTAACCGTAGAAAATCCATTTCCGCTTCTATCCTTTATTGGGATTATTTTACTATACCATGCCCGTTTGGATTTATTGTTGAATTTACTCGAAAGTTTAAAATTTAAAATTTACCACCTCAAGACTCAAGTACATATTAAGGGGTTGTTTCGTGGGAAATAAGTTATGTTAAGAAATTATAATGATGTGATTATAATATATAAACTAAATAATAATAATAATAATAATAATAATAATAATAATAATATTCTTTAATGAATATAGATTTATTAGTAGATGTTCGATTTATTAAATTAAAAATAAAATATACGAAGTAGAATGTCAAGTATTTGTTTAGTTTTAGACTACATAAGGTGGGATAAAGTTTTTATTTACAATTTTAATCTTAAATATTTTAAAGAACTTTTAAAGAAGGGCATTCTGGTCTCTAAAGTGTTTTATTTTGGAATTAGAAATTTTGAAATTGTTACCGCACATTAAATGTGGTACAAAATGTAATATCACAATTATGATATAACTAATTCTGAAATTGCTAATCCTAAAATAAAAAGCTCAACCAAATGTCACATAAATTAATTTTGTATTTTATTCTGCAATTATAGTCCTATATTCTACATAGCAAACAATCCTTAATAGTAGCGTGTAAAGAAATGAATTTTTAGTCTAATTCAATCTCAAAAACTTTTGGGGTTGAGTTACACTTAAGATCCATTTCTTTACACAGTGTAACTAATCTTGAGATTGTTAATTTGAAAATAAGGGATTCAATAAAATTCAAAATTTTATATTTTGTCTCGAGATTATTATCCCTTATCCCACAAATCAACGGTTGTTTACTTTTAAATCACGTTATCCCGGGATTTTGGGATTAAACCATGATAAATAGTTTCAGCTTCTATATGTAATAGATAATCCATTTATTTATCCCGATTTAACTGATACTCACAATCAAATACTCAAAAAATTTAGTACAGTTCTTTGTCATGATCCAAACCCATGAAAGGTGTTGTTCGCTTTTCCTGACATACCTCACGGCATGGAGCCCAAAAATGTGCATAGCATGAGTATCACGCCCCAAAATTCGGGGAGGAGTAACAGACATTCGATGTCTTACTTGACTGGGTGAATCCTACAACACCTAACGATATCAATCATAATAAAACAAGCCTAAGCAAAAGAGGCTTAGCACAAAAACCCAACTTATAACTTAAAATAAATAAATAAATTAAACACCAGCAGAATCTATGTCATAACTACCAGAACAAAGCTGACCCACAATCCAAAATATATATACAACAGGCCGACAAGTCGAAGTTTGGAAGCTACAACTATACAATAGAGCCGACAAGGTCTATATCAAATATCACAATACATTACAAGTCTACAAGCCTCTAAAAGTTATGACAACGTTTAAACAATTGGGACAAGGCCTTGACCCATCCAACAACAACAAATGTACACAAAAACAAAAACAATAGATAACTCCGGATGACATGGAGCTTACCACCAAGTTGGAACTCCACTCAGTTAACGAGGATCAAAGTTGTCTGCCGATCAATACCTGCATGCATATATGCAGCGCTCCATGCTCGGGGTATCAATACAAAGAATATATTGAGTATGTAAGACAAAAAATAAGTAGAGACAATCTAACAGAAACGAAATCGAAGAATACCAACATACTAGCCATAACCCGCACAGCAAGTCAGCAACAAATGTCAATCTGATACCACCTTACCTACCCTTGCTCTGGGCCTCGCAACGACAACAACAATCCTGACCACACATCTCCTCGGAATTTCAATACTTAGTTAACCATAATATGTATGCGACATGAATGTAACATGATGCATATGTACATAACAATTCAACCATGCCGGAAGTTCTCACGACTTTACTAGCTAATAGAATAAATAAGCTCAACCCTGCCAGAAGTTCTCGCGGCCTCACAGGCCCCCACAAAGCCCGAAGGTAAAATAATTAACATGCAACAAACATACGTATATGTGTATGCACAATAAAAATCTTTCTACAAATATAAATCAATCTCCATTTTCAATCAACACTAGAATCACAACCCTCAATACAAACTATTGTTATGCCACCAACACGAATAAGAATACTAATTTCCAAACTATACAACTGATTATAGCCCATGACACAACAATACCAATATGAGTAACGAGAGGATGAACAAAGATACTATGGACATCTAGGATAGCACGACAACGTGATGATTTAAAATTTATGGAAAAACACGCCAAAAGAGTAACAAACAAGCCTTAAAATACCTTAACACACGGAGCTAAGCCAAATCCCTCTTTCTTAACCACGAAGCTACTTCCAACAACACCTCACCACCAAACCAAACAACTAACGGTAAAGAAAACAACAAATAAATACAATATCGGTAAGAATTCTACGTAACTAGCTTTCGAAACTCGAAACAAGAATTGATCAAGGATCTAAGAACACTTATCTCCATGTACAAGATGATAACAAAAGATGAAGGAATAACTATGAAACAACTTCTCTAAAACAACCACTAATCAAAATAAATCGATGCAACATCACGTATTAGCCTAAGAGTTCAACGATTTAGGCTCGGATTCTAACTCGGATGATCAAATCTCTTCAAACTATCAATATCCTATGATTTCAAGAGAGTATTTAAGGGTTTTTACTGACTTGAAATTGTTGAAAGTTATGCTAAGCATTAGAATTGTCACATCCCACCCTGGGGGTATGACGGGCACCTGGTGCCTGCTAGACTCTAGACTGCTAAATGGTCCAGCCTGAGCACATCTGGTGCTTTGGCTGGCTTTGGCTCTATTTCAAGAAACAAACCGGCTATATAACGGCTGTAAACACAGCCTCCGGCCCACTGGCCTGTAGCCATCTGTACCTGTAATAACAACTAACCAGAAACATATCAATATAAGGGAACTTATGCGGGCCGACAAGGCCACCATGCTGTCTAGTTATCTGTAACTCAACACAAGCCTACTGTAAGACTACGTGACCGGCAAGGTCACCACTACTGTCAAACTAAGGCCCCACACGGCCAACATAAACTGAAATACTAAACAGCTACAGCAGACTGCACGGCCCCACACGACCGGCTCAAGTAACCACAGGGAATATATACAGACTGCAAGCCTCTAGGAATAACAATAGAAATGATCGGGACAGGGCCCCGACCTACCCGTACTGTACAAAAAAGAAAAGAGCTACACCTCTGGAAATCAGACTCCGGGTGATAGGAGCTGAATACTCAATAGCTGACTGGAATCACGAGGGATCGCCTCCTTGTCTATGAGTACCTGCAGGCAAGTAATGCAGCGCCCCACTGGGCGTCAGTATCACTGATACTGAGTATGCAAAGCAACTGAAATAATACAACTGAAAACAACTGAATAAAGATAGCATAACTAGCATTTCTGTATAGCAGGAGATAACTGAATCTGAAGAAGCTGACATAAACTGGATCGGGCTTCCTGTACTGATAAGGCAGAGGCGTACCTGTAGACGCAACGGCCTACTGTCTAGTAGCTAGTATACAATATATATAGCACATAAATAGATATATAAGTAACAAGCAAGAGCCAATACCAATCCCCATAAGCCGAATGGCGCCAAGCAAGCAAACAATCTGTGTACCCGGGTCAAAACCAACCAAAATAAGTCACTCCACTCATCTACTCACTTCGGAGCTCCTCTACCGGCCCCCTGGGTCTCCGGCTTGGGCCGTAGCCTCCGATATAAGCAACCGTGTCTGGGTCCGGCGGACTCCTGTGTAGACAGTAACAGATAGGGTCTGGATCCCCGGAAACACTCAACGGGGCTACCTGAAACCGGAGCTACACTTGTAATAACTAAATGTACAGACAGTAACAGATAGGGTCTGATTCCCTGGACACACTCAACAGAGTTATCTGATACCGGAGCTGCACCTGCAATGCTGATCAGACTGCTGTGGGGAAAGCTACATCCCACCTTCGTCCAAGCTGGGGACGACATGCCACTCCTTGGAGTGACGTAAAACCCACCCGCTCAGTGGGCGACACGATTACCAACCCAGGGGCTGCGAGGACGCTCAATAAGGTGCCCTCACACCACAACAAGTCTCAACAAACAAATAGCACATATAAATAGCAAGCATGTATAGCTGAAAAGACTATCTAAAATTTAGCTTCTTGTTCTGATCTATTCCTACTGAACTGATTCTTTTACTGATTATACTGATTCTAGAATCTCTATTAACTGTATGGCTAATCTGTAGCCAAGATACTATCTGTCTGGATGGCTAATCTGTAGCCATAACTGTCTGTCTATCTGATCTTTCTTTACTAACTTTTATTATGAAAATCTGTTTCTTTTTATTCTTACAACATGCTTGCTAATCACATAATAGACTATACTGGATCTGAACTACTAACTTGCCCTTGGGCGCATGCTTTTCTAACTTTCAGACTAGATACGATATAACAACGCAAACTAGGTTTACTGAACTTGCACAATACTTAACATTCGACTCCGGGAATTCTATTACGGAGTCTATTGTACTATACAGGGCTAAAACTACTAACTTGCCGAAGGAACTAGCTTTACATACCTTAACCTCGGGTTATCCGACCGTCGGACGAGGCTCGGTCAATACTCCAACTATTTCTCCCAACTGCATTAAGATATACGTCAATTAATACTATAAAGAACAACGTTACTTTCGATATAATTATAGCCTAAACTTAGGCTTATCGAAAGACGGTCAAAAACTCGCTATTTTTCAGAAGTCCAGAAGGGAGAAGTGTTCACTTCACAGCTAGGAGCACATAGACACTAATTTGGAGTAATTCTACTTACCTTGGTTCGGTAGCTCGACGATTCGCTGGCCGTATTTCGCGAAACAAAAACCGTAGGAATGCTCCCTGCTGCTAAATACCTCGGTACCTGAGGTTAATTTGAGTTTAGACTACGTTTGGCAGCGTAATCAAACGATTATATAACTCCCTCCTTCGTCCCTGTTCCTCTCTCTGTGTTCTCTGGAAATTACAATGGAAAACATCTTTAAACGAAGGGAAGATCATTATTTAAAGGGAGTCTTTATTAATTAAAGGAAATTATTGTTAATTAAAAGAAATTATTATTAATTAAAGGAAAATATCTTATGGGAATTATTATTAATTAAAGGAAATTACATTACAAACCGAGCTCCATATACTTGGACACTATAAATCGCATTTTACCTTGCGACGCGCAGACTTGGCGCTTGTCCGATCTTTCCCCGGGCCTTTTTCTAGCATGCCTGACTTTCAAATATTCTTAACCAATACGTGAATAGGCCATCTATGTGCCGAAAATTTTACGGGGTATAACAAGAATGTCTGATTAATAGTGCATTTGATCAAATTTTTAAAATTTACTTATTTTTTTATTTTCGAAGAGAACTAAAATAACAAGAAATTAGTTTGAAATTAAGCGAGGGAATGAGACCCTAACAACATGTCCTGCAGCACGAGAAGAAATGCTAGAAGGCCGTGTGAATGTCATTCAAAGTGAGACTCTTGACTAAAGGTCAAATTGGCTAAATCATCAGGCATCAACTACCGAATTAGCCTCCCTATTTTTATTATTATTTTTTTTAATCCCAAGTGCTTTCAAAAAATGTAAATTTAAATATTGCTATTTTGTGTTTGTCTAATCAATTTGAAATTTTTTTTTATCACTATTAAAATAATAATTTCTGTTTGAACAAAATTTCAAAAGCGCTTATAAAAAATTATCTTTTTAATTTTTAAAAAATAACTTTTGAACGTACTAGTCAAACGAATCTATATTTTCCTAAAAATTTGCCTCAAACACTTTTTAATAAAAAAAGAAAAATTTCTAAAAGTCTTAATATAGAGAAAATCTCATTCTAAAAAAAACTCTAACCTTGTTACACTCACTAGTGCAAAAGATTTGTTTAGTTTTCTTCATCTTATTTTATTTTATACCTTTTTTGTTAAACATAATTTATTATTTTATTTCCTTATTGCCTCACCAACCCAAGTCAATTTCCGAGTCCCGAGAGCTGATTAAGGCTACGCTTAATATCCTCCGGCTTAAATTACGCTAAAAATTCTTAGCCCTCCCTCACCCATACAACGGCTAACCTCACAGCCAAGGCTATTTTAACGATTCTAAATTTATCGATTTAGAAATTTGTTAGTCTCTTTTCTTAATCCTCCCTCGTTGAACCTCCTTATGTATTCAACCGTGTTCATTGAGTTTGTCTCATCATCATATTAAGGAATTGAAGAGTCCAATTTTGATACCGTACTTTGACGACTAAAGTTTAGTCCGCTCTGGCCAACAAACTTTATAAATTTGTCATTTCAATTACGCCATCATCAAAATGAAAAATATGTATCTTATATGAAATTATGTTATGTTTATAAAGCTCTTCACTGTTTTAGTTTCTGGCTTGACCTGACCCATCTGCCAGGTACAAGGTGAATGATCTAACAATGAATTAACATTAATATTAACATGTAATTATACGGCAATCCACTAGGAGAAACAAAAATTTAAAAAAGAAAAAGAAAGAAATGATTAAGGGATGCAAAAAGTTGAACTCCTTTTACCAATAGGATAAATAATGGAGTAATGAAAAAGAATGGTAATTGTAGGGCTCACGTGTGCCATTTAGGAAATCAACCAAAATGAAAATGGCAATTGCTGCTGGTGCCATCATTTTGTTACACTTAATTATCATATTTTAGCGTAATTAAATCTTATCATTATGTTGCCCTTGACCAAATTTTTGATAATGTTGTTTAACTTTGTCGCTTGTGGTAATGGCTCTATTTAATTAAGTGTTTGCTTCTTTTTCTCTTTTCGAATTCATTTATTTTCTCCAACTCTAATTATAGGAGGTGATGATTTTTACTAGGAAAGTGAAAATCATTACTTATTGCACCCATCTAAATTGCTTGTTAAATAATCCAAATATAGTAATAGTACACTTAATAGAATAAGTAAAAAGGTGCACTCTGTTTGAACAAAGTGTACTTTCTTAAATGAAGCCAACAGAAAGATAAAAAGCAATAATAATGTGCTCTCACTAAAATCCTCGTAATTCCTCCAAAAGCGTAAATTTAATTACCTAACGCCTAAATTGTTTTTACTTTTAACTTTTCTTTTCCCCTGGATTTTCAATATCCGTTTTAAAATTTCGAATAATCATAAATTCGTACTTAAAGGAGAATTTAACGAACATTTTATTAGTATTTTTCATTATTAGATCTCAAATTTGAGTTTATTTTTAAAATATATATATATTCGTACTATCATAACTCTTTATCTATATGCGTTCTACTTTTACTTTGATTAACTACAAATAAATTCTAATGGTTATATCTAAGATTTTCAAAGTCAAAGAAATAGAGGAAAAAAAGGAATGGTGATTAATTTTCTACAAAAAGAATAATCATATATAAAACTGTTCCTAAGGAATCACCGTAAAAAGAATAACTCTTTATATATATATAACATAAATATAGATATGTTTTCTTCGTTTCAATTTACTTATTGTATCTTTTTACTCTATTTAAATAAATATTTTTTTGATAAATTCTTAATAATATTTTCACATTATATATTTAAAGCGGCGAGATTAAAGGACGTTTTAATTCTTTTTGCATATTTTTAATTTAAAACTATAAAATTCAAAAATCTTTTTTATTTTCTTAAACTTCATACCAAATTAAATCAGTCAAACAAATTAAAATGAAATGAATACAACTTTTATCATTATTAATTTCCTTTTAGTTCTTTATCTAAAGCCATTTTATTGCCCATTTCTCGAAGATGTATCTAAATTAAGAATCTACATACTTAAAAATAATTATCTAAATACTTTATTCTGTCTCAAAATACTTATCAAAGATCAAAGTTGTTGGGTAACGTCAACATCCTGCCTATGGCAAGGCCCACGAGGGGACGAGTGGCCCGAGTTGGAGTCATGATCGAACATGACGCTTGCTTGGTGGACTTAGTTGCGTCTTTGCAATCAGTTATAGCTTTTGGTATGATGGTAAGCGATTTATCCTAACATGTGGTATCAGAACCAAGGTCATGGGGACAAATTCCTTTTCTTAAGAACACATTCAAGATTCGTCACTCCAAAAAGGATAATGGTAACCCTAGAAGCAACATGCTGCATGAGGCAGGTGTTGGGAGGAGGATTGTTGGGTAATGCCAATATCCTGCCTATGGCAAAGCTCATGAGGAGATGAGTGATCCGGGTTGGAGTCATGATCAACCATGACGCTTGCTTGGTGGGCTAAGTTAAGAAATAAAATTGTGCCTTTGCTATCAGTTATAGCTTTTGACATGATAATCAGCGCTTGATACTAACAAGACCTAATAAAAAGTAATTATCAAAGATAAAAACTTAATATCTATTTTGAGTAAAAACTTAATATCTATTTTGAGTCAATCAAGCTGGCAAATTTCCTTTAACTTGCTTTAGAGGGTATATAGACAGGAGGAGTTTTGATTCTTATGATTAGATTTGGTCCATAAGATTTGCTATATGGGAAATAGCCATTCACAAAACCTTATCCTAAAAATGTAAGATTATAATAATTGTAATCATTATATTTGCACTAATCTCTCAGGAATGATAATTGAAGTCTTTGACTGTTCGAATTGTCAATTTTCTTTTGGAAGAAATTTTTTAAGTAATTACTTCATATTATCTGTCATTTAAGTTTTTTTTTCATATTAATATTCTTAAATTGTAAGAGTATACATCTTATAATATTGATCACGAGTTAGAATTATGCAGGTATTAGTAATACGTGAATTAATTATGAATAAATTTATGTATTATTTTATGCAGAGATTAGTTGTGTAAGTCTTAGTTATTCATGTATTAATTGTGTAGGTATTAGCTATGCAAATATTAGTTATATATGTATTATTTATGTAGAGTTTAGTTATTGTGGCTTTTCTCCTCAAAATTCTTTAAATTGAAGAAAAATAAATTTCATAAATGACGTTTTTGCATTTTAAATTGAATGCAAAATTTCTAAGAGACAAATAATATGGATTAGATATCATTAATTTTTTCCCCAAAATTTCTTCATCAAATTTTCAAGCAAATGCAGTGTGTCTACAGTTTTCTCTAACACTATTTTGTGGGTTTAAAAAAGAGCCTTCTATTTATATAATTCTCTCTATTTTTCCTAATAATATCAATAACAATATTTGTATCTCAAGTTCAAACAAATTGAATATCGATTATATAAATTCTCATTTTTTTATTCTACATCTCTTAACAACAAATCTCGAATATTAATAATATTATTATTTTCTTAATTATATCAATGATAATTTAAAAAAATGTACCGAATTAAAAAAGATTTTAAAAATAAATTGATAGGGGTAAATGTAATTTTATTATGTTAATCCATGTATAACTAATTTCTCACATAACTTGTTCCACTTTCCACCTGCATAAAATTATACCTAGATTTTTTCATAAGTTATGTGAGTATTAATTATGTAGAATTAATAAAACACAATCAAACACAGTATAAAATTAATACATGACAAACTTTTATACAACATTTAAAAACTACCAACCAAACATTGTATAAAATTAATATATGAATAACTTTTATTATATTTAAAAATCAAATGACGTATAAAATTAATACATAAATAATCAAATTATTCATATATTAACTTAAGCTTGTATAAAATTAATATATGAATAACTTTTATTCTATTTAAAAATTAAATGACGTATAAAATTAATACATAAATAATCAAATTATTCATATATTAACTTAGACTTTATCTAGTAACCAAACGCCCTTCATGTTTATCTTAAATGTCTCAATTGACGAATATTCCGTTATGAATTTGAAAAAAGAAAATGCTTCTTTTTTAAAAAAATATCATATATTTTTAGTCTAATTTAATTTGTCAAAACGATTAAATCGTTGTAGTTGAGAAGAGTTTTCTTTTTAAAATCAATTAATTAAAAAAATAGATTAAAAAAAAAAGAAAAGAAAGGCGTGACTCTTATACAATTATTATCATGCCACTGGTGATCACTCGACATTTTGGTGGCAAAAGTTGTAATTAGTTGTAACTAATTTTAACTAATTTCAGCTCACCACTACAAAGAAGCAAACTTAATTGATGACATTACTATTCACTTATCATAGAAAGCGTGACTAATAATACTCTCTTCTATTTATTTATCCTATTTTTTTAGTATATTTAATTTTAATTTTTTATATGACATATTTAAGTTTATATAATTAAATATTATTTTAATATATTTAATTTATTTTTAATTTAAAATTATAAACTTTTTAATATATTTTAAATTTTATATTAAATTAAAATTAGATAAATAAATTAAAATGTGAAAAGTAACTTTTGGTTGTACAGCACTTAAAGAAAACAATTGAAAAATTACTTTTCGTTTCAAAGTCTGGTTGCAAAGTCCACTTTGTAATTATTTTGTTACTTCATTGTTGTCGATTAATGCTTTGAACTTTTTCTCAATTAATTTAATCTAAATCTAAAAATCTAAGATGAGGGAAGACGTCATATCACTTTTGCACTTTGTAACAAGAAAAAGAAAATTCAAAATGGTATTTAACCCACCATAATTTCTCTAAGTTTAATGTAAAGTTAATTTTAAGGAATTAAAACCAACCTGAAATGAAAATCAACTCTTTCTAAATTTTTGCCTAGCATGAATAATTTTTGTGCACTAATTACCACAATTTTTATATAATTATGTGATTTTTCATTAATAAGTGAGTATCCTCTCAAAAAAGCAACACATTTATTTTGAAAGGCCGTTTCCGCTTGAGCTCGCGGCATAGCCCAAAAATTTAGTTTAAAAAATATTTAAACTTAAAAAGAGTAAATAGTTGTTTTCAATAAGTCCAGGCATCAGAAATTTTAAATCAATTTTAGCTTTACTATATTGCTTTATAGTTTGTCTTGGAACCATTACCCAAGCATTATATTTGAAATGCGTTTTTAGATTTAAACTGAAAACTTTAGTTGAAAAATGGGGAGTCCGATAAGAAAATCACCAGACATTCGTAGAGAAGAAAAAAAGAAAAGGATGCTAACATAAGGATGTAAAATATTTATTATATAATTGACTTATATTATAAATATATAATTTTTTTTATTCGAGAAATAAAAAAGTAGCCCCATCACTGATTGGAGTCACCAGTTACTACACGAACTTCTAACAACAGAATTGCAAAAGTATGTGATGATAACGAGTCCAATGACTCGAATATGGTTATTTATTAAATTGAAGAAAGTTAGCTATATCTAATATCTCGATCTGCTTTTAATATTGATTCATGTTCATGAGCTTAGTCTAATTAATATTTAGAAGACTGAAGAGAACGGGGCCTGGTAAATGGCAGAAATTAAGAGAGTTGATTGATTTCTGCCAACAATTATCGAATCTACATTAATTTAGTCGATTCAATTTATTTGAAAGTAAAACGTAAGTGTTCCAAATATTATTGTAGAGGTGACTATTGATTCTTTGAAATGGCTGGAATTGATTGATAAATCATAATCTTCTCTGAGTCCAATTTAACATTTGACGAGAGAAGATTATGATATTAACCACGTTTTACTTAAATTTTGAATATCAACACGTGTTTATAATGAATTGCTAGACTTATTTTGTTACATTGAACGATACAAATTACCATCAATTGTAGCAGCAACCATGCATGATTAATTTTACTAATAAAACAAAAAAGAATCTAGTACCACTAATATAATATTGCAAGGTAAATTACATAACGTTTTGACTTTTAACCTTTTAAAATTCTAAGGAGCTTTCCGAAAAATTATATGATGAATGTAATTGAGTGTAATAATGTTGTTTAATTTGTTCGTTTCATCGTTTGGCCTAGACTAATCACGGAAAACATAGAAAATTTACTATAATTGAGATGGGGTAATTACACTCTCCAATTCTCACGTAAGATGAGAATTGATGGTAATTATATAGTGTAATTATAAAGTTATTTTTTATATCTCTTTTTTTTTCTTTTTTATTTTTATTATATTTAATTTAACCGTGGAACCTAAATTTGTGCAATCAAATAGTATGTCTATAATTATACTATAATTACTTTGTGGCATACAAACAAATCATCATAAATACTATATTGTATAATTATTAGGTTAAGTAGTAATAAGGGGTCGTTTGATAGCTGGTTTAGATTATGAGTTATGCAAGTATCAAATTCTGCATAAATAATATCATGTTTGGTAGTTGGTTAGGAGGTAAATTATTCATATATAAAATTAAATCTGATGTTTGATTTGTGAATTAGAAATCTGCATAACTAATATATGTATAAGTTATGAGAGAATATATGTATTATATTATGCAAAATAAAAGATGAAATAAATAATACATGAATAACTGAATTTTATATAATTAATCATTGCATAAAATAATATATGAATTTTTTCATAATTAATTCATATATTATTATTTATATCTTCCTAACTTAAATCAAACAACTCCTAATTACACCAAATTTAACTAAGGGAAAATAACATAACTATACATATTTAGAGTAATAATTATAAAATATACTAATATTTTATAATTTTCAAAAATAACAAAAAAATATTTACAAATATACCAGATTAGATAAAACTTTAAAAAAAGAAGGTAAAATTACTATCCCATAAATTAGGGTCTAACTAATTATCTACGTGTCTTCCTTGATTTATTGTCTTTTAACTGTAAAATAATTAAATATTTAATTTATACCACATTAATATCTAAACACTAAAAATTTTTCTTCTTCTCAAATAATACAAATCATTCTTGATATTCATTCAATAAATTTCTCCCAGATCCATAAATTTCTTTCCGTGTTTTTTCTAGATACATTTTTTTCTTTTTCTTTTATACACAATTGATGCACCAAATCATTTCGTATATAATCTGTTATTAAAAAACTTTAAGTAACCCGATTTGTATTATCATATTCTATATCCAACCCATACACTAAAATAAATATAAATTTCTTACATACTAATATGTAAAAAAAAACATCAGAGAATTTAAGATATACTAGTTTCTATACAAATTTCAGACAAGAAAAAAATATTTAGACTAATTAGATATATCATATTTTATATACAATGCATTCACTAAAACATGTTTGTATATAATATGATATTCTCTTATGAAAATATGATATTATTTTTCATGTTATTCTTTTTAAGAAAATGAATATTTCGTCGGCATAATGAAAATATTTAAATTTGATAGAGATTTAGGTTGCCAATTTGTATATATTTGCATTTTTTTAAAGTTCTTTTCTTACCTAAAGAATATAAATCAGTTTGTGAAAAAATATGTACGTATTGTGTATATAAATTGGTTCCATCTATATATATGTAGATTACCTTTCCAACTAATAATTATATGAATTATGTTTATGGTCGAATATATGCTTTCAAATTTTACGTGATATATATTTAGTTTATAATATAATTTTTTTTTAATGTTATAACGTAAGTGTTTAAAAGTTGGGAGAAATTTAGAATATTAAAAAAACTTAAAAATTAGTAGAGATTTAGAGTATTAAGGAGTTTTAGGAAAGAAGAAGTTCTGGAGAAGAAGATGATTAGATTATTAAGAAAACTAGATAATATTGAAGAAAGAGAAAAAATAGAATGATTACTTTCCATTGATAAGTGTGCTATAAAATAAAAAATTTAATAACTAATTTGGATTTAATAATATTTATTTAAAAATATATTATATTGAAATATAAAATTTAATAGTTTTATAAATAATTTAATACTTTAATAAATAAAAAAGACTATTTATATATATATATATATATATATATTGTAATTAAATATTTTATATTACAATTTTTCTTTTAACTTATCGGGTAACTTTTCAAAAAGAAAGAAAGAGACAAGATAATGAGATGAGTAAAAGGAGGGAAAAAAAACAAAAGAGAGACTGATAGCGCAGCAACATGTTTTGTGAAGATGCTCCACAAAAAAGGCATATACATAATACATGGATAGCATAAACAATTTTTATATCATCAGACTAATTTTAATTATTTGTTATAGCATATGATATATTTTATTTTTAAAATTTAAAATAAAATATTAATAATTTTGAAATAATTTGACAGTGAATATTATTTAATCTCCAGAAAAAGAAAAGGGAAAAAAAGTAATGACTGACAAAAGATATTATCTGTCAAAGAAAAAAAGAAAAGTAAAATAAATAGGGCAGTGGTTATTACTTTGGGTCAGCTGGTTGTGTCCTGTTGTGTACAGTAGAAGATAGGCTTTTACTGACAGAAACCCCTCGACTTTTTCGCGGGGGGCTTTTACTCTGAATCAACAGTCAGCTCTATATCTCTCTTCTTCTTTATACTTGGGTTTGTGTGTGTTAATTTGTCTCTCACTTGTCTGTTTTTGGCTGACCCCGCAACAGTAGCCTCATCAAAACTCTCAGCCTTTTTGGTACTACTTTAATTAGTCATGTTCTTTCGTGTATTGTATAATGTATGTATTGTATGTATTCAACTAGTACAGTACTAGTGATCTTTCTATTTACTATTACCAGGTACAGGCAGAGGGGGGCTCTTATGCAGTAGCCACACAAAGCTTAACAGGTCATCTCCCTTGTCTCCTTTCTCACCCTTCACGTGTTCCCCCTCTTCCTTCCCCTGCCCCCACCCCCACACCCTCTTTTTCTTTTTGTGTTAAAATATCAAACTATTCGGGTTAGATTAAAGTGGATTTTTCATAAATTTTATCAGGTACGTGTTCTCTCCATCAGCATATATATATATATATATATATATATATATATATGGTAATTATGTATATTATTCATAATAATAAAATATTTAGTGTAATTTTATAAGTGGAATTTGAGAAGGATAATGTGTACACAACTTTGTTTTTGCTTTGTGAAGATAGAAATTGTTTTCGATACACCCTCAATTCAAGTAAAACATACCAAAAATAAGAAGAGATAATATCTCTGATGATCACTCAACTAAGGGTATATCTCTCAAAAAGTCACTCAACTTTATTTTATAACTCAAAAATCACTCAACTAAGAATATTTTCCTCAAAAAGTCACTTAACTAATGGTATTTCTCTCAGAAAGTCACTCAACTTTATTTTATAACCCAAAAGTCATTCAACTAAAGCTAGTTCTCTCATAAAGTCACTCAACTATTGGTATTTCACTTAAAAAATCACTCAATCAATTTAAATAATTTTTTAATTAAATTTTTGTTGACATGTACTTAAAACTAAATTTTTAAGAAATAAAAAATATGTATTTTTAACAATTTTATTGACTCGCCCCACTTGATATGACCCACTAAAATTATATAGGTTAATTTATTAATTATCTCTCTATAAATAATGAATTAATTTTAGTTGTTCATATTTTATATCTCGTTCTTTCATTAAATTACGAATTGAATACTAAAATATCTTCTTCGAATTTTCTCAAAGAGCATATTCTGATTTTATTTTAATGGTATAAATAAAGTATAGTAATAATTTCTTATAATATGCATGATTTTAATTTATTATATTTAAAATATTATCAAAGTCAATGGTATGTTTAAAATATAAAACATTTATATTGAAAAATATACCATAATTATGAAAATATTAAAAACAAATTATGGGCATCAATATATATATATTTGTTGCTAAAGATTTAAATATTTAAACATTTAAAAAATTATAAATAAAAAATTACAAATAATTAAATTTGTGCATGTTAAATAGTGTGTATTATACAAAATAAAAAAGGGAAAGAAAAACGATAGTGGTATCTTGTATTTAATTTTTTTTTTATCTTAGGAGACAAAAATAATAATTAAGTTACTAAGGAGTGAGATTTTAGGCTAACGATGAGGGTTTCGTTTGGATGGGATATGCTACGGAAGAGTATTTTTTTGTGCTAAATTGATATACTATTTTTTATGCTAAAAATATGTTATGTGTTTTTCAATATTGTATAATTAAGTAAAGATGATTCATATAATTTTAGGGGGTCGTATCAAGTGAGGTGGGTTAATAAAATGATTAAAATAGATATCATTTTGTGTTCATAAAAATTTAGCTTAAAATAAAGTTTTTATTTTACCAAATTAATTTAATTAAAAGAATTTTTTAAATTGGTTTGATGACTTTCTAGGTGAAATATCAATAATTAAGTGACTTTTGAGTTAAAAACAGAGTTGAGTGACTTTGTGAGAGAACTACCCTTAGTTCAGTGAATTTCTGAGAGAGGTATTCTTAGTTGAGTGACTTTTAGGTTATAAAACAAAGTTGAGTGATATTCTAAAAGAAATATCCTTAATTGAGTGACCATTTGAGATATTACCTCAAAATAAGAACGTAACAAAAATGAGTTATATAGTAGTAAAGATGTCATGCTAAAATAAAAGAGAAGGGAATAATAACAATGACGGATAATACGCTAACCTAATCAAAGGAAACAACGTGTAGAGATAAATTCGATAAATAAAATAGTAGCTAAGAGAGTAATTATAATAGCAATATTAATAAGGAAAGTTCAACGACGCTCAATTGCTTACTGACCTACTAATCTAACCCAGATCTCCATATCATCTTATTTAGGGTCATTGTCTTAGATAAATTATAGGTTTGTCATTCCTGTCTAATCACCTCTTCTTAATTTTTTTTTTTACCAACCTTTGCCTCCTCACATGCACCATAGTTAAACCCTCACACCTCATTGATGGAGCTAGCATCTCCTTTTCACGGGCCCAAATTATCTTAGTCTCGTCAGTACTAGAAATAGAGATTTTTCTCATCGCAAATCAATGAAAAATTTGTGTTATAACACATGAGTTTTCTACCTGTTTCCCACAGACCCAGTTCATTCGAAAAACGCATGGCGCGCAGGAGATAGATTCTCACTGAAATAATGAAAAACTTCATAATTTTTTTATGTGAAAACACTATTATTTTTTCTTTTCCCACTAATATCAGTAGGAATAACCACTTAATATTTTTTGATGGAAAATTTCAGTGGGAAAATAGTGATCTTTTAGTAATGCGTCTTCCTTATCTTGTCCGTCATATAAGTCATCACTCCCACTTTATCCCGAACATCTTCATTTCTCCCACACATCTATTTCAACATCCTCATCTCCGCTTCTTTTATCTTTTGGACATACGAGTTCTTGACCGGCCAATACTCTACCACATATAATATAGCTAGTCTAACAACTACTTAATAAAACTTACTTTTTTGATTGATTGTCCGACTACCTAAAACTTACTTTTTTGATTGATTGTCCGACTACCTATGTTGCATGCGCAAGAATATTAACACGTCAAAAATCCACACGTCCAAAAGAATTTACATATAATTTTGTACATCAAAATTTAGAAAAATGGTAAGAAATCATTTTCTCGTTTCGGCGCCTCCCTTATGAAATCACTTATCATAGGAAATAACAGATGTTGTCATTCATTTATTCTTATTAAAAAGTATCTGTTTAATATAATTTTCTGATAATATAGATAATTACTTATGAAAAAGATAATCAATATCTTTTTAATTATGTAAAAGAAATTTATTTATTTTATATAAATATGAAAATTAAAGATCTGACATAATTTGAAGCGAAGATAGCAATATATTTGGCAGTACTAATATTCAAATAGTACAATTTTTATTGTGATGTGGTCCTAATTCCTAAAGAATTTAAATGTTATCAATTTTATAGTTAAAATGCAAACTGTTCAACTATTCGGGGCACCTGTTTGAATCACACATTTTTCTTTGATAAAGTACACTCTTCTGTTTTCAGTATAATTGACTTTTATTTCTTTCTACCAGTGAGAAGAGTGATTCAATATTGATCTCTTTTTAATCTAGATACGATATGTTCCAAGGATTTTTCTTTAAAGAAAATTAATTAATTATTTTTTATATTTAATAAATAATTTAAAAACACTATCTCAAAAATATTTAGCAAAATATTATAAGGATGGAATGAAGTAAAGAATAGGTGAATGCTCCAGGGGTGGGGTTGAACAGGTGAAAAAAAATTTAATTAACTTGAAATGGCATCTTTAAAATTTATTTTTCTATTTTCATTAGAATAATCATTTTATTTATTTTTCTTAAAAAATTTTTTAAAATTTATTGACCTATTAAAAGTTTTTCTTCTTCATATCGAACGCCATCCAAAAATTAAAGAATTTGTCAAGAAACAGGATCGTATGGAAGAGAAGTTGTTTGAGTTAATGAGGAGACACGATATGTGAATTAGGAAAGAAGAAGATTTTTGAGAAAAATATCCTAAAAATAATAAAAATAATTTTTGTACGCAAATTTGAGGGACCAGAAAATTAACTTTATTTTGAAGGGAAAGAGAATTTAAGGAAAAAAGAAAAAAAAAAAAGAAGTGGTGAAACACTGCAACTCATATCCCTAGGGAGCAGGAGTAACGTGGCAAGAAATGATTGGTTGATAATGTGATCGTAGTACGGTTTGCCAAAAGGAACTAGACCGGTCCTTGTCTGAGCCAGTGGCTGTGAGCTTACTGACTCAGTTACATCGCTGCTCTGCTGCTGTGTAAAGTCGTGAATGTGAAAAGTATTTACTCCTATTCCATTTTTACATTAAATTTTAATCCGTACGATTATTTTTACTTGTCTACCATAAATTTTATATATTTCTCAAAAGCATATAAAATAAACGCTTCCTGAGTTTGTAGTTATTATGATTTGATATAGTTATTGGATTCTCATAATTATTTTCTAACTAGCTAGGTGAAGTTGAGGTAATGTAGAGGTTAAACTAGCAAAAGAGCCCACTTTCTGAGGGTTAGGTTTAAGCAATTTAAGCAACATTTAAAACTTTAGTCCACTGGTGTAAATTATAAAACACCTAAACAAGAAATCCTTACAATTTTGCAGCATTAAATTTCTACAGTTAGCACCTATAAATACGTAATAAATACAATTTACTACTACTACGTAGTACTCCACTAAGGTAGTTTCCTAAAGTAGGATACTCATTTAAGTGCATGTATGTATTAATCTATGTAAATGAACTAAGGTAGTTCAAAAAAGTAGGATACTCGATTAAATGATTCTTTACTTTTATGAGTATTATCTACATAAATTCGTAAAAGAAGATCTTCAATTCCATCTGATCTGGTGATACTTTTTTTAAATTGAGAGTGTCCCGAAAATAATTTTGTCACATAATAGTAGGAGTAGAGTCAACGTACATCTTATTATTCCTAAATCTTATTGTGTATATTATTATTGCTGTAATTATTTCAAATTATTTGTCATTTTAAAAATTTAAGATAAAAATTAATTATTTTTAATCCTAAATAATAATTGTTCTTAAAAACTATAAATATTTTAATAATGTAAATATTTAATGAAGATAAAATATATTTTAAGATATAAATGAGGATAAATTAGTTAAAATTTTCTCCACATTAATATATATATATATATTTTTTAAAATGCATAAAAAGAAAATCGATAATTTGAGGGCGGAAGGTTACAGGGCCACTTAAACTTTCTTAGAATGGTCCACATACAGCATAATTGTCTCTCAATCGTTAATTAATCTATATAATTTCCCTCTATTTTGGTAAATGTTTCATTCTGCTTTTACATATACCATCACTAGAAGGTAAGCAAAATATTTTTAAAAAAACCTTATTAGAGGAAATGTTCCTTTGATCTAAACTCACAAACAAGATGGCAGTAAAATAAACAAAATTTTCACTTTTATTTTGAGGGTCAAATAAGTTATTCACTCGTTTCAATAAATTCAACTTAATTCCCTCTGTGATACTTTTAGAGAAATTTTACCCTTTTCTTAAATTACTCAATATTAGCGTTTATTATTATATCTTAACTCAAAACAAATTGATATCGATTATATAAATACTCACGAATCGGGTTTAGGTCGACTCATATCATCAATGTTAGCGTTTGCTTACAAAGATCATAAAACTTATTTTGGAAATTTTTTTCAAACCAAACTCCAAGAAAGAAGTGTTTTTTAAATAAAATTTTTTTAGAAAAACTATTCACCTTTTAAGAAGTTTATTTGAGCTGTTGAAAGGAACGCCCGACTTTATAGGGACAATCAAATAGTAACAGTACAAAATATTATCTCTTTACTTGGAATATTTTAGAACTTTTTAAGGAGTCTTTCAACCTATTTCTTTCTCAATACAGGCTTTTCCAAGCATCAAACAGGTGATGGAACAGCCATCAAAAGTGGAGCTATAAATAGAAAAAAGAAAAAGAAAAATGGAAGCCTCAATTTATCCAATGTGTACATATTTTGTAGAACTGTTGGATTATCCATGGGAGTAATGGAGTATTTATTTTTGTGTGTTATAAATAACTAAGAATGGTAAAATGCCCAAATGTCAAAAGAAGTTAGCCTGAGTCTAAGCTTTTAGGGCCAAGCTAAAAAGGAAAAATAAATAGGCCTAGCCTGTCAAAATTGAATGTAGGGTTTGGAAGGTTTTATAGTACAATTTAGATTTCATTTTAAACAAGGGCCACTACAACAAACCTAGAGATGATTAATGAATTTTCCTATCTTCTATAATTAGATTAGATTGGTAAAAGAAATAAATAATGCTAATTATGAGACGCAATGTTTGGAAGCCCTAAATTATAGGTTTAGATATATTTGCATTATTGTGTTGTGCGATAGTCAGCACCCTTGTTATTCGCTTAGGGTCGATTGATTCGTGAATTAAATTATTTTATAATTATAATTTTGAAATTAATTAAAAGATGGAATAAAATAATATTAAGTTGAATAGGATAAGGTGAAATATTCAGAATTAAATTTATACTTTATTTGATTGAACATATAAATTCCTGTCAAACTAAATTTATACCTTCAATCGAACAAAATATAATTTTTTCAGTCTTAAACTCTTGGGATATCCATCTTATATCATGAACCAAACGACCCCTCATGGTGTATTTAGTTGGAAAGAAATGTTTCTTTTTTTATATAAATATTTTCTTAAAAAATAAATAATTTTCTTACTTATTTTTTAACATCTGGTAAGTGCGCAAAAAATTATTACTCTAAGATCATTTATACGTAAGTTAGAAAATATTATGGAGTGGGGGTCGGATATAGGGGCATTCGTCCCCGAGGGAGGGGGTATGAAGGACACAATAAACTTGAAATATAACTTGTGAGATTTGTTTTTCATGCGCCAATCAAAAAAGTCATTTTTTTATTTTAAGAAACTTATTTTTTTTTTAAAGAATATTTTTCAAGTATTGTTTTCCTTTATATCAAATACACCCTCATTATTTTTGTTTTCGATAAAATTTAAATTTAAAATTTAATAATTTTCAATTTATTTCATTAATAATTAAGCCACATCTTTAAGTGCGAATGCGATAAGCGAGATTTATCCACTCTTGAGCACATCAGTAGTTTAGATTTAAAGTATTTTTAGTAAAAGGTATTTAATTATTTTTTTTAGTGAACCTAGTAAATGTAAATTTAAATTAGTTCAGGCAGGGAATTTCAATAGAAAAGAAATTGGCAACTTAATTTCATAAAGTCCACATAGTTAACCAAAAATGAACAAAGACCACAAGAATTTGTTCTTGTACAATAAGATTTGAATAGTGGAAATTTGACTTGTCTCCTTTAAAATTTTAATTGATGATGTTGTTCTTCTTTGCAATTACTACACTCTATGACCAAACCCATTTCATATTGGGTTGTTTGCTGCTGCTATCCTAGACTACTCTAGGCTTTTTATTAGCCTTTATAAATTTTTTTAAGAAAATCATTTTAATTGAAGTTCCCATGTTTTATTAGTAGTTGTAAAAGTAATTGGTATCTGGTTCTTCTGGGACATATCAATCTTTAATTCTGGTTTGCCAACAGGCAATTATTGTGGGCCATCAAAAATATATTTTCTTCACTTCAAAATAAGTGATATTTTAAATTTTTTATTTTATTTTAAATAAGTAGTATTTTATATAATTAAGAAAATATTAATGATATTTTATTTTACTATCTAAATATAGAAAGTTTTACATAATTAAGAAAATATTAAAGAGTTACATCTTTTTCAAGATATTTATTAGGGGTAAGTGTGTAAAGTACTTTTTTTTTCTAGAAATGAATAGTTTTATTAAGGAGTGTATCCAAACTAAAAGCATCACTTATTTTGAAACGGAAGGAGTAACTAATATATTAAATACATGAATTTTTTTAGGAAGAATGATTGTTCGAGGCCTAATTATTAAATATAGCGAGAGAATATTGAAATTCTTTTTGTATCAGTGATACAATAATTTTGACATTCGCTGTGTATCAATGATACAACAACAAAACGAATTGTTTTACAAGAGAAAATTATTATATCACTTATACATAACGAATTTTAAAAATTATTATATCACTAAGAAACGATATTAATACATATTTAATGATTTTTTTCAAACTCTCATTACATCTGATAAATATAATGCATAAATTATTTAAATATCTCTTATGTAAACATAAGAAGTTAATGAAATTATACTCCATTTTCATTAGTTAGGAATCCACAAACGTAGACCGGTGGGAAAAATTGGAGCGTATGTGATTGGGGAGTCACATAAGTTCCCGTTAAATCCAAAGTTACATTTGCGCTGTATAACTTGTCAACAAAATAACATTTATTCATTCGCTAGAAATTTATTAACACGTAACACAGATAATTGATCTATTTGATTTATTTTGTGAAAATGTAATTTATCTTATTCTTTCGTTCAATATAACTTGTAAAATATTTATGATCCGCTTATAAAAGTTATGACCACATAGATTACTTTTGCACAAATTCATAAAGCAGGAAGTTTTAAATAAAAATAAAATCACCCTAAATGATTTTATTTGTGAAAAAAAAAAGAAAGAAAAGAAAAAATTACACGGTATAATAAATATATATTATGTATTTACCGTTAGTAGATATCTCTCTTTTTTTTTTCTCTTTTATTATAGATCGTAATTTATAATATTTCTTTTGGTGCTGATACAAATGTATTTCACAAAATAAAAATGATAGATACACCGATACAATTTACAAATGAATGTTGTATTTGAAAATATTTTTTGGATTTATATTAGTCTATCCAATAATTTTGAGAAAAAGTGTGTGTGAGAAACAAGAACAAATAAATACAAGATTGAATGAATACCGTCTCTTGTAATTTTAGTTGTTTGCATCTATTGTGGTTTGTTCTTCATGATATGCCGAACTTATAATTTAAATTTGAGCTTATTTAAAGTCGATTTTGATATTGAACCGTGTGTTGAATTGTTAAAATACAAAAAAAAAATTAGTTAATTTTTATACGCACTTTACTCAAAAAAATCTAAAGTTAAAAAATATTCAATTTAGCTTTGTAAATCCACAAACTTCAGTAAAAAAATGTTTCAATTAACTTTGACAAAACATATCGAACAAGAATATTTGATATTTGGCTTTTACAAAACTACACTTGAAGTCAAACATAATTTTTTATTTTAATCGCATAGACTAAAGTTATTTTCAAATCGTGTAAACTTGTAATATCTTTAGAAAGAAAAAGACACAAATTAAATAGTGGCTCCAAAAATAAGTATTTGTGCACTTTAGTTCCTTTTAGTGGGAAGTTTTTGTCCAAGCCTATTACTTGGACTTACATATGGTCCAAGCCCGTCTTTATGTGGACCAGTTGGCCAAGTTTGGCAGACGACGTGTCTGAACTAAATACTCATTCTGCTGTCAAAATTCTAATTACAATTATTTAGTGTACTTACATTTAATTATAAAATATAATAATACTTTATCAATTATAACAACATATTACTTTCTCAATTCCCTCACGTTTTAATAATGACTATAAGAAATAACAACTATTAAAGAGCTTTGCAAAGTTGTTATTTATTAGAACTGAAACGCATTGGAAATATCCTTTGAAATTTAAACGTTAACTTTTAAGAAGTTTGGTGAATATTAGAATTAGTTTTGGTTGAAACTCCATATTAAAATCTTTATATATATGAATCCACTGTTGTATTGTACGAAATCAAGCTTCTCATTTACGATTAATAATTTTTGGAGCCTTCTTGATTTAATCCGTTTATTATTGGTCATTTGCTTTTTTATTATTTATTATTTTATTTTATTTATTTTTCTCATTTCATGTTTTGTTCTGGTTTTTAATTTTTATTCCTGAAGCCAAACAAAATAAAAAAAAGAATAAAAAATTACAGCGCATAAACTTATGTTTACGCATTATAATATTATAAAAAATTATGATCTGTACCCTTAAAAAACATATATTTCGCTAGGTGTAAATTCAATTGCTAAGGACAAGAATTAAAGATCAATCTATTTAAAAGACAAATCATACAATTAAATGGTTTATTATTGAGAAAATTTCAAAAATAGCGGTACTTTGAGCTCTAATTATTATTAATAGTTATAATTTAACTAATTAAAAAATGTAGCAAATCCTTATATGTTTCTTCTTTGTAGATTCACTCAGTATTAGAGCAAATAAATACAACAAATACAGAGCGATGCAATTCTACTCGAACAAATACATTACAAAAAAATAAAATCTAAAATTATAATTTTTTAAAAGCTCTCACTATTTCAAATAAATGCTGAGCATATATTTAATCTGTCAAATAAATTTTTTATTTATTAAATTCACAATCACAATTAGACCGATGTATTGTAATTTGGGCCCAATAATTTCCTTTTCCTTCAGAAAGTAGGCTAATCTTCTAAATTTCCTTTCCTTTCCTTTTAGACCAAGGGCTGAAACCAGCTAATGGAATATTATTATAGCCCTAAGCCCCCCACCCCCACCCAAACCCCAACCCCCAAAAGGAGTTAAGAGTCTTATTAGTCAAACATTATAATTTATAAAGTAATAAGAAAGGAGAAATTTTTTTTTTGCTCATATTGTTGTTGCATCTAAAAGTTGCAAAATTTAAAATTTTTACTAATTCACCAGACAACTAACATGATTTCCTCTAAGCTTTGCTGGAAGAATGATGTTGCAGCAATGGGCTCTTGTTGGTGTCAAGATAATTAAGAAGAAACACCATCCCAATTGAAGTAACAAACATGGGAATTGGACCAAAAAACCAGAGTAACAAAGTGATAGCAAAATAAAGAGCTCTAAGCCCAATAGACCAAAAATCACCTCCCCTAATCACAGCCAACTCAACATAGCTTGCAGGCACTTCACCATTTGGTATACTAATTAGGTAATTTGCATGGATGAAACATCTTGATGACTGAACAAAACATGAAAATGCAACCAAGAAACATACAAGAAGGCTTATGTACTTAATTGACACGGTGGATGGCCTTGTGTCACCATATATCAATTCACTCTCAAAAATTGTTAAAGTATTTGCCATCCATGCTCCAATGAGAGAGCTTAGAGTTAAACAGACAGTTGCCAAGAAGGTTGCTCCTGAATTGTTTGATGATAGGACATCTAAGGCTGTCCTAACATCCCGATTTTCGGTCTGAAAATAAACAAAACTAATCTTAGTATGTTTGGCGTAACGTAAATTATTTCAAACTACTGTTTATTTATAACATGCATACATTATTTCGATTTCAAACTTTGAAATATAAAATTTGAAGTTTGAAAAGGGATTTCTAGGAGTTTTTCATGTTTTTTCAAGTTTCACTCACAAAACTTCAACTATGGTTTCATTTCCAAATACACCATTTTCAACTTCAAACATCATTTTCTTTTTCAAATCTCAACCAAATCATGTCCTAACGCATGCGACATACACCTGAAACTTAATTTTGATGGGCTAATAGGAGATTTATTAATACTTACCTGCATGATTTTTTGAATCCAAGCAATTTTATCATTGTTCTCAAAGCCAAAGACAGTGGTATGAGGATTCTTGATGTATCTTTGGAGAAGAAAGAGATGGTAAGCAAACATGATGAGCAATCCACTAGGAACCAAGAAAAGATCAAGGTTTTCTTTTTGGAATACCATTTATTATTTTTTTTTTCCCGTTTTCTTCTATTCTTGTTAGTAGATTTGTGAAGCTGAAAGAATTTGAATGATATTTGGTATATGAAATTGACAAAAATTGTTGTTGCTTTAAAGGAACTAGTAACACAGTTTGCTATTTGTTTCATTAAAGCAAACCTCTGACTTAACGTATTGTCAAGATAAACCTCTTGCTTAAGCTGTTTAAATAGATAATCTTACAAGTAACAATTATAGTTAATGATAATATTTTATACACTTAGAATCCTTGACCTGGCGGCTGTGTTGTAAGTAAATTTATTTACCAATTATATTACAAAGAAAATGCCAAAATTAGCTGTTGGCATTTTCTATTTTTGTACAAATTAAACAAACAGGTTCCTTATGTTCCAAACCTCATTTACAATTGTTTATATATTACATCAAGATTGTGTACTAGCCAGGGTGAAATTTGGCCTAAAGCAGAGTTACCCTGCTTGTAGTTTCCTCAACTCTCTTGTAAAACTGCTTTCTTTTTCCAGAAGATCGATGATTGTGCAACTGCTTTGTGTTTTTGTCGAGGTAATGGAGGAGGAAAACCATGCCTATTGAGGTTGCAAACATGGGAATTGGACCAAAAAACCATAGAAGTAGAGTGGTTGCAAAGTAAAGTGCTCTAAGCCCAAGTGACCAAAACTCACCTCCTCTGATCACAGCCAATTCAACATAACTAATTGGAATATCAGTATCTGGTGTGGTGATTAGGTAATTTGCATGAATGAAGCATCTGGATGATTGTACAAAGCACGCAAAAGCCATTAAGAAGAAGATTAGTAGGCTTATGAACTTGATTGATATTGTTTCTGGCCTTGTGTCACCATAGATTACTCCACTGCTGAAAACACTGTTATTAGCCATCCAGGCTCCAATGAGAGAGCTCAATGTTAATGAAACTGATGCCAAGAATGTTGCTCCACTGTTGTTGGATCCTAAAACACTTAGAGCTGTATCTATAGTCTTGCTATCTGAAGCCTGCATGATTCAGCAGAAATAAATTGGAAAATTTCTATTGCTTCTTTTTTTCCAAAAAAAAAAAAAAACAAAACTTTCCTATGTCAAAATGAGGAAAGTTGAAGCTCATACACACGCACACACATACATACGTACTAACGCAGAGGCAACCTATATTCAAGGGGTTCAATTGAATCCAGTATTTCACATACGAAACATAAGTACATATGTGAAAAATTATTAACATTTTTGACTAGTGGCAGAACAAATTTTTTAAAACAAAGATATGTTTTTCGACTAAGAGACGTCAATTGACTCTCTTTGGACAAAAGTGGCTCCACCATTGATTTCGACAAATATTAAATTCCGAACTCATAATTTCAAAAGTACAGTATGTTCAATATTAAGAGCTTTAAAGGCAGAATTCATCAAGTTTAAATCTTGAATTCGTTTTTGTAAGTACATAGTTATATATATTAATTACCTGCATGATTCTTTCAACCCAAGCTCTCTTGTCATTGTTTTCAAAGCCCATGATAGTGGTATGAGGAATGGTGAGGTATCTATAGAGCAAGTAGAGATGGTAAAGGAACATGATGGAGAGCCCAGTTGGGACCAATAACAAATCAAGGTACTCTTTTTGGAAAACCATTCTTTTTCTCTTCTCTTCTCCTCTCTGAAAGGGCCAGAGTAGTGAAGAAGAAGAGTTCCCAGGAATTAAATGGCATCTTTTATCTTCTTTTTATTTTAAGTGGTGCACCTACTTTACGTACATGTGTTGCAAAGAACAACTTGTATCCCATGTGTTTATATCTTAACAAACTTTAACAGAAATAATATGCACAATTTTGATACGAAACATATAGCTAGTTGCTACGTTTTTGGTCTCCCATGTGTTTATTTCTTCAAATTCATGGCTACCGTCATCAGCTGAACAGAGTAATGTCTTTCACTACGATAATAATGCCTGTTTAGCAAGTGTTATCTTTTTAGATAGCCAAATAATGTGGAACTTCTTTTACACTATCACTACATAAAAATTAAATTAAATTAGATACCTTCAAACGGGAAGTTTTACCAATTAACCTTAGTGCCTGTTGGATATAGAACCGGTTAATAGTTTATTAACTTTTTCACTTTGGGCAGTTCAAAAATGGAATTTTAGAATAGTTTCCTTCTCCAAGTTGAACCTTTTTTGTTCTTTTTCTTTTTTCGGTAGACTTTTGATTCTTGAACGTTAAGTATGGTTGTATGAGTACCTGGCTGTCAGGGATCAACTTGTTAAGTAGCTGATACTTCAATTTACTGCAATGACATATTTGAATGTTCGGCACACGATAACGTACTAATGTATGCACAGGTAGTACTATTGTAAATAAAAAAAGAAAAAGAAGATCCTTCACAAAATTGAGCTATATATTATTTCCGATTCAAAATGATACATCAAATCGATATGATTGATAATTTTAACAGTGGTAGCATATAGCCAAATTTGGTCATCACAAAGTATAGTCATTATTTATGAGAGCACATCATGAACATGAACATGATCTCTTAAGGAAAAACTTCAATAGAAGACCTAAGGCCAAAGATTGGTCTGATATTGTAACGAGTAAAGCCAGCTTCAAGGAAAAGTTTTTTCCCACTCTTTCTCAGTTCTTTCCTTTCCAGAAAAAAACATCACCATCAACATGTCATATATGAGCTTCACTTCAGTCATGTCTGCTTCATCTCTGTTAGTGTCTAATACTATGTCAATGGTAAGGACCTTCTTCCCTTTCCTACCCTCTTCATTCTCACCTTCACAGAATCCTCATCATTCCAGTTGTGCAATACATGCTGCAAAATTAACTTACTAATTATGCGGCATTGTATCAAATCTTGATTTGATTTGCACAAGTGTTTGCCCAACTTCAAAGATTGTTGATCAGATGAAACAGAGGTAACACAATAGGTTTTAAATTAATAAAAGTACTCTCATGTTCCAATTCATGTGACACTTTTTTCATTTTAGCCTGTTAAAAAAGAAAGAATTGACACATTTCTATAATTTAGTAACGATTTAACTTTAAATTTTTCATTTTATCATGATTAACTCCACATCTATACTCATTTTAAGAGGGCGAAGGCAACCTGCTTTCCTACTTTATCCATGGTAAGGATTCCATCAAAGTTTGTGTTCATTTGAGTCAACCAACACTAGTTTAACAGGGATTGAACTTTTGAATGGTTACATTTCTACCCCAAGTGTCAAGAATTTAACAAGAACTCTAAGAGGGTTGGGTTTGAGGAATTGCTTCCAAAGGTAAACCCACTACCTTGAACTGATAAATTGGTATTATTGGAATAGTATGAACTTATAAAGCTCAATTTTTGTAGTGGTTTCTTTGTGGAACTGAAAGAAGCCATTAATGGCTGCTGCTTCAAAGCTTGGTGGAAAAGATGGGTCGTAGGAAATTTGGAATTAATCAAATTTGATGGAATCAATTATTCTAGACAATTCTAGTGGATAACTTAAGACTAAAATGGAGTCTAACTCAACCCTAGCATGAAAATCCAAGCTAGTATGGAAACTTGAGATTTTCAAGGCTTGGGGATTCATTCAATTTAAATGAATTGAACTAGTTAATCTCGTGTTGATCTGTTCAGCCCTAATGGTTGTAAATTTCAGGATTTGTCGGATATCGGGAAGTTAAGAAGGAAAGTTTCAGTCCAAAGCTTGAGGTAAGTTAAGGCTAAAGTCTTTCTAAATGGATTATTGACAAAAGCATGTCTACCAAGTGTTTGAAAGAACGTTTTGAGGTTAAGTGCTTAGAGGGTAAGCAAGTGCTTAACTCTCCATATGTAGAATAAGTTGAACTCGGAATGAGTTTTGAAAGTGTTAATATTATTGTATTCTATCCTAGCACAGTTTTCAGACAAATAAATGCATTGTGTTGAAAATACTAGTTCTGTGTGAATACAAGGACTTCATTGTATTAATGTGTGCATTTCATGTAACTCCTGCATCCAGTTTCACCATTAAATTTCAGTCCATCAATGTGATTACATTCAGCTGGGTGAAATAGCCACTACCCCGAGCATAAGTGCCAAACGGCCAGTTGTTAGCTACCCCATGCTTGTCTGTAAGATAAGTTGACACCCCCTTATGTGACACCAGTTGCACATATGCAAGGTCATTGCTTGTAGCTTATCATAGTAGAATATTTCCTTATAAAATAGGTGTTCAAGAATAACTATCAGTTCAGTTTCAGCGCAATTATCAGTTTCAGTGACAATTTTCAGTGTAAGTATCCATTATTAGTTTTCAATTATAGTTTCAGATTATGAAATTTTATATATATGTGTTTTACTGCATTTCGTAAATTCCCTCACCAAGTCCTGCACCACCATTTTGGGGTAGTCAACGAGAACCTAATTCCTTTCTGGATGAAGATACCGGGTAACACTAGGTCGGTACCACCAGCTGGACTCAGCATCTAGATTCAACATTCTTCCGCTATTTGTTTGGTGGGGGATTTTATCCTTATTAGTTCTATTCAATTGTTTCAGTATTCCAAGATATGCCCGAACACTCTATGTACTTAGAGATTTGATCTTTCTTTAGAGGCTCATGACTTTGTCTAATACATGGGTATTGTTAAGTCAAAGTTTCAAATCTATAAACTTGTTTGGAACTTGCGTTTCGTATGACAGTACTAAACACAACTCGGATATCTTAAGTTAAACTTATATTATGATGCATTTTCAGGTTACTCAATGATTATAATCGTCCGAACAGATAAGTTTAGGATTAATTCGGCTGGTAGTTCGGGACGGGTGTCAATCACGCCCCACCCAGTTTGAGGGTGTGACTGATCTATGCTAGTTTCGAAGGTTGTGCCTTTGATATAACATAGTGAATGGAGAAAATATTTTCAAGCTAAGAGGGAATACGTGTATGAAATGTTCTTGATTATCTACAGAATTTAACTTAATGAACTGAAACTAACTGTGCGAAAACCCTTTACATGATTAGTGGATTTGACCTGTTTTATTTTAATTTAGAGTTACTAATCTCACTGTTATTAACGATTATCTTTAAGGTGACCTATCAGCATTCAGCCCATGGAAGACAAACTTATCTACATAAAGGACATGTTAAGAATATAACTTTTCTGCATACCTTAAGCAAAATGGCATCAGCATGAGGAATAGACTGAAACATATCCCCTCCTACAAAGCTTAAGTTCTCACTCTGTGGCATGTTAGAAACAACATGTGGAAGATCAAGGACAGTGCATTTCAAGTGAGGAAATTCCTCCAAGATGGTCTTAGCTATAATCCCAGTGCCGCCTCCAACATCAACCAATGAGTTCAATCCCTCGAAAACTTCTCTGCAGTCCTTCACAACTAATCTCATCATTTGGGAATCACTAGCCGTTCCTTCATTGAAAACTCTGTCGAATCTTGGCTTTTGTGCACAAAACTCCCACATAGACACCCCATGTGCTGTCTCAAATGCTGTGGCTTCTTCATTGTTATTGTGAAACCATTCTCCCAATAATTGCCAAGTAGTGACAGAGTCCGGATCAACTATTCCTCTAACACAAGGTGACAAGTTCGGGATTTCACTCCTAAGAAGCAGCCTTGAAGAAGTTGTTAAAACATATCTTAGTTCTGTCTCTGAGTTTTCATTTGTAGCAAAGAATCCAGAGTGCACCAACAGTCGCATTAATCGATGTATTCCAATTGATTTTGATGAGGGAAGTTTGAGTGCAGAAAGCAACTCCGGAAGAGTGATTGGTTTTTTGTGGTTATACACAATATCTGGTATGCCTAGTTGAATGGCACAATTCAGGGCCATGGAATTTGCATAAGCAAATGCATGTTTGTAGATATGAACCTGTGCTTTGAAGGGTTCACTGGCTGTTAGTAAATACAATTTAGGCTAAATACCTAAACAACTCTTTAAATTTGATACGATTAACTAGTGATCAGATAAATACTTTAACTTCACGGTGATTGGAAAGATATGCAGCTTGGTTGGACGGAGAAGACAATGGAGGGGTAGTGTTAGTGAGAATTGTTTCCTTTTAAAAGAAATTCTCAAAATATATTGGCAGAATATCGAAAGTCTCCCTTAAACTTACGCATTTTCTTTAAATTTTCTTAAACTATCAGTAGTCTTAATTATCCCCAAAATTTATTTATTTGATAGTTTTTAACCCCTTATGTGTGTGTTGATGTGACAAAGAGAGTGACTACACTCTCTTTTAAGCATGTGAGGATGAAAACTAAAATAAAAATTAGCTCTTAATTATTTATTTTGATGGTGTATTTCTATTTTTCAGACTGATTAATAAAAATTGACTCGAATTCTATCATTCTAGCAAAATAAAATAAATTTTTTTAAAATAATGAAGTATCAACTATGTATTTTTTTTTCTTAGATGAAATGCTATTTATTTCAATTGTATATTCTCTTTTCAGGCCTAAATCAATTATTTTTTTTGGAGTCCCATCATTTTTATTTCATATAAAAAATAATTTAACCTGACTAATGAAGTTGCGTAATTTTTTATTTTTTGTTAAGATGCAATAATTATTTATTTTCTTTCAAATCAAATCTAGAACAAGAAAAAAAACTCGGGTAAAACTCCTTTATTTTTAGTGAAATAAAAAGTATTAGAAGAATAATGACGCTTCAATTGTATAATTTTTATTATATTTTACTCAGATATGATGACTATCTGTTTCGACAACGAATTTTTTCGGGCAAAATCTGTAAAAAAATGTTAATTATAATTTTATTACTTTTAGCAAAATAATTTCTTTGTTTGCTTAAAAAGTAAAGTCTAACAAAGTTTTTTTTTTTAACTAATTGAAAAATTAATAAATTTTAAAACATAATCTTTTTTTAAAAAAATGAGATGTGATAAAAAGTCCATATGACAGGAGAGTGTATCTCACTCTCTTGGGATGAGATGAGGCAGGGGGTTAAAGGCAGCCAAATAACTAAGTTTAGGGGAGTAATTAAGACTACGGATAGTTTATGGGGGATTTGAAGAAAACACGTTAAGTTTAGGAAGGTCTTTAGGTATTCTTCCAAATATATTTTAATAGCTATTTTATGTCCAAATAACACATGTCTTCATTCTATTTGTCGATTTTCCTCGTCATCCGCAAGCGAATTACACTCGTCAGCGGAGTGTTTAATGATACATTTAAGATATGCTTTAAGGGGTCGTTTGGTTCGTGAGATGGCATGGGTTGAGATATCTCAAATTATTTTATTTCATCTTCTATATGAAATAACTTATTCCACCATTTATACTAAAAATGGTGGGATGAAATAATTATGGGACTAAATAATACTCATTTTCAAATACAGAATAAAATAATTTTTCATGAAATATTTCGGGATTATCCTTGTATCACCAACCAAAACGACCCCTAAATGACTAATAGAAAAAAGATATCAGCTGAAGTACTAAAATGAAAAGTTCTGGCTACGGGTGTACATAGTCTGGGTTACTTCGGATTTCTTAAATATCAAACCAAATCAATTGTATCAAGGTTTTAAATCTATAAATCAAATCAAATCAATAAAAGTCGGGTTTTTCAATCTCGAATTTTTTCGAATTCTTTTCTTGGTAAAGTATTCATACAAAACATATAACTTATAATTGAAATATTTCTTTAATTCTAGGAACATACCATTATTCAGGATATTTTTTAATTAAGAAAATAACATAAAATACGAGATAAGTATTAACATTATACTAAAATATCCAACGAAATAGATAATGAAATCGCATAAAACAAATAGAGCTAATTAATAAGTCATAATAAAAATGATCATACTCTAAAAGTACAAACCTGTTTAGCCAAGTTTCTTGGAGGCCAAAAGTACTTATTTTAACAAAAGGTGGTGTTTGGCCAAGCTTTTGGGAGAAAATAAGTGTTGTTAGGAAGTAGCAAAAGTTGTTTTTTAGAAGCTAAAAAAAGTATCTTCTCCTCAAAAACACTTATTTGAGAAGAGCTTTTGAGAAAAATAGACTTAAAAGCATTTTCCAAAAGTTTGGTCATACAGTAATTGCTGCTAAAAAGTGCTTTTTAAATTTATTGACAAAGTACATACTGCTTCTCACAAAAAATACTTTTTTAATAAGCACTTCTCAAAATAAGCTAATTTTAAAAGTTTGGCCAAACAGGCTATAAGACATGTCAGACTAAGCAAGGCTAATAAGTATTAATTACATAACGACTAAATATTTTTTTAAAAAATAAGTTATGTATTTTTATTGTGTAAATTAACCAATATAAAATTAAAGAAAATATTTTATTGTCATTCCTAGTATTGAAATAATTTCTTTTGTTAGCATTATTATTGATTAGTTTTGGTTTGAATTTATTTGTGTCAATAACATGCATCTATGTTATAAAACTTATTGGATCATTCAAAATTCTAAATTCAAGCTTGAAATAATATGTTAAAAGACAAAAACTATGAAAGAAATTAAGAAGTATTTATAAATTACACAAAAGTATTTTTAAAAATTATATATATATTGTTAGGTTAGTTTGGTTCGATTTGACTTTTTTTTTTAGTTAAAATCAAATCAAATCAATTATGTTCGAATTTTTTTTAAAGATCAAACTAAATCGAACCAAATCACTAATTGAATTTTTTTTTAAATTTAACTCAAATTATCAAATTGATGCGATTTATCGATTTATCAATTTACTCACCTCAAATTCTGATAACTTTAAGTGGCTGATTAGATATTTAACCTTTCCGTAAAGTTAAAATTACCTCTACACCTAACTAAATAAGATTCTGTACTACTAAATATATAAATATTTTTTTCTTATTTATCAAACATAACAAGTTTACAACTTATAGCATATCTGAAAAGAAAAAAACCTTTTGTGCAGCTCCCTTCCTTTATGCGCAACTCTCTTCTCTAATGAAATCGATTATATAAAGTAAAAACTAATTCTCATAATTAAATAAAATTTTATATTACTAAATATATAAATATTTTCCTTGTCTATCAAATATATAAAGTATACAATTTGTAGCACATCTGAAAAAAAAAAAAGAGCACCGTTGTGTGCAGCTTCCCTCCCTTTGTGCGCAGCGTCATCTCACACTTTTCTTGTCTTTGATCAACCAATTCCAATTCCAAACAAGAAACTTCAATGACTAACATGATAATTCCTTCGCGATGAAGAGACAAATCAGAAAAAGAAAAAAATAAATAAAAAAGATGATAAAGTTTGTGGGAAAAGGATCCCCTCCAGTAACAATATATCCGGTAATGTTCAGTGGTATTGTGGATTCATGCCACTTGTTCATTAAATACTTTATGGCTGAGATTTATTTCATAATTTTGTACTTATCGAAAGAATTATATATAGTAAAAAGCTTTTATCAAAATACTTTTCCTTCAATCAATATAAGCACTTTATTTACGGATAAAACTAAAAAAGTATCACTGTGTTTTGACTCGAAAAAAAAAACCCATAAACTTGTTAACATGATCACAAATTAAAAATATAATACTTTAACCTTCTTTGTAATTTCATCTTTTCGAATGAAGTATGTAGGAAAAAATATAATAATAGAATAAACAAATGCGGGTAGTTGGGTAGAGTTTAAGTTTTTGTTGAAACTAATTTTCATATCATATATTTTTTTATAATATTATTTTATTATATTTATTAAAAAATATTTAGACAAATAATATCATTAGATAAATTACAAAATAAAATGTTCACTTATTTTATGCTACTGTTGACATTTAGAATAATGAAGCTTTTAATTTCTTAGAAGAAAAAAATATACTTGCAAACTTTTAGAATATATAATTTCTTCGATTTATATTTTGTAATGATGTTAGACAATGCATATATTTTTGTGATTATAAATTATCTTATTAAAAATAAAAAATAATTAAATAAATAAAAAATTGTGGAATAAAGAAAGTGGATCGGAAAGAAAATTTGAGAAAGGCGGAGTTGACGGCTCCGTTAGTTTTTATCAAATTTATTTTAGCATATTTAATTCTTTGGATAAGTACTAAATTGTGGAATAAATCTCAACCACAGAATATTTAATGGACAAGTGGCATGAATTCAAAATATCATTGAACATTACTGGACATAGTTGTACTGGAGGGTATCCTTTTCCAAGTTCGTGTGGTTTTACGGATGGAGTTGTGCCGCGATATTAGTTTCGATTTGTGGGAAAATAGATAAAGTGTACTAGGCTAAAAAAAAATAAGAAAAAGACATTTGCCCCTTTTCAGCCTAATATTAGACAAACTTTATTTTCGGCCAAGCTCGAAGTTCAAGTTCGAAATAAACAATATAATTTGAACTTTAAAAGTAATAAATAATTTTATTATAATTATTTTTATATATAAATAAATAATATAATATTATTCGTATTAGCCTTCGAATTATGCTGATCAGTACTTCACTGGAAGGTAATAGTCACCCGATGTGCTGTCTCAAATGCTGTTATTGCTTCATTCTTGATTTTGATGAGGCAAGTTTGACTGCTGAAAGTAGATCAAGAAGAGTGATTGGCTTTTTATGATTATAAATAATATCTGGTATGACTAGTTGAATGGCACAATTCAGGGCCATTGAATTTGCATAAGCAAATGCATGTTTATAGATATGAGCCGGTGCTTTGAAGAGTTCACTAGGTAGTTCATTCAAACATTGTTATTTGTTTCCATTAGCTCTGGAAGTTCTCTAAATAGCTCTGGCAGTTCTCTACAATTGTTGCTTAAACTAGACAATTGTGATGAGTTATCTTTATTTATGGAATTAGGCTTGTGATGGCATGCTCAGAATTGTGAAAGCTCACTATTTTCTTGTTCTTATTCTCTGTTGGTTGGAAAAATTAACGTGTGTCATTCGAATAACAGCTCTATCTTTACAAAAGCTTATTCTTATATTTATATTCTATGACTTTTCGTCTTGTTTTGATTTTGTATTTACTTTTGTCATTAACAAAATCATAGCGTGATATGAGTGAATTCTATGTGTTTAAATTCTACTAGAAAAAAGGATTCATATTATCTCTTGACTTGGAGTTCCATTAGAGTCGAGGACAAAAATGACTTTTTTTCCAAAAGTCTTGCAGAAGACACAATTGATATATTTCAGGTAGTACACATACAAATTTGACCATTTTCTCTAATTTTTATCTACCCCTCTATAATTTCATCTGATTGTTTACTTAATAGCGCATGTAGTTCATCAATTTATTTTAATTTTTACATAATATTTTAAGGAAAAACTTCAATGAGGGACCTTAGGCCAAAGACAGGTGTAATCTTGTAGGTCATGAAGCCAGCCTCAAGGAATAGCTTTTCCCATTCTTTCTCAGTTCTCTCCCTTCCAGTGAGTACAACCATCATTAGTACATCAAAAATGAGCTTCACTTCAGTCATGTCTGCTTCTTCGTCATCTCTATTCAATACTATGTCAATGATAAGGACCTTCCCTTTTCTTCCTTCATTTTTATCCTTAACAGCTTCTCTGCATCTCTTTAGTATCTTCACACAATTCTCATCATTCCAGTTATGCATAACATGCTGCAAAATTTCATATTTTCTCAAGCATAGGACAAAATTTCTTAACTGTTTTTGTCGAACATTCCCATGAGCAGGAAAATAGACGAGGAAATCAAAAGAACAGGGATTCTAATTGGCTATTTTCCCCCTTGTTTGCAAGAAAAAAAAAAGCAAATGACCTAAACAGACTCTTCATAAACATCACAATCAATGATCTATAGCCTTTAATATTGAAACTATAAATACTCTGGGGTGGGTTCATCAGAAAATTACTATATATAATGCCAATTATATTTTTACGTTTATATAGTCTGTTCAATCTCATTAGTTATTTTCATGTGTTTACTTTTTCTGTTTTGAATATCCTTAATAAAAATTTTAACTCGTCAAAGACTAGGTTATAAAGTATGAAGAGCTAAGAAAAGCTGCAAAGGAATTGCCGACCTACCAAGTCATGAGATCAAAATTTGATGCTTCATTGTCCATAAGGGACATGAATTAGCATTATGCCATTCCTGCCAATGATGTTGTGTATTGTTGAAATTTACTTTCAGTTACTTTTTGAGGTTTTTTTGAATTCTTGTTATGCAGATTTTCTACGATTATATTTTCAAGTTGGCTGTTTTAAAGCCCTCTATGGTTAATATGTATATTGAGAGACAATTTTCATCACTTTTAATATTTTTTCTGCTCCACCGTCTTTTAAAAGATCATCTGCAGACTAAGAGATTTGTAAACAAAAGAAACAAAAGCTAGAATATTGTTACCTTAAACAAAATGGCATCAGCTGAGAGAATTGACTGAAACATGTCACCTCCCACATATTTCAAATTTTCTGTCTCTGGCATGTTAGCAACAACATGAGGGAGGTCCAACACAGTGCATTTTAGATGGGGAAATGCAGCCAAAATGGTCTTAGCTATTATTCCAGTGCCACCTCCAACATCAACCAAGGAATCTATCTCTTCAAAAACTTGTTTGCAGTCCTTTACAACCAAACACATCATTTGGGAATCACCAGCCATTGCTTCATTGAAAACATTATTGAATCTTGGATTTTGGTCACAGAATTCCCACATGGGTGCACCATGTGCTGTCTCAAATGGGGTTTCTCCGTTTCCTAGAAACCAATTCCCCAAAAATTTCCATGGATTCACCATAACAGGATCAACCATTGCTCTAACAAAAGGTGACAAATTTGTGATCTCACTCTTCAAAAGCAACTTAGAAGAAGCTGTAAGAACATACCCTTCTTCTTGATTTTCTGAGTTTTCATCACGCAATTTTGTAGTAGTAAAGAAGCCAGAGAATACCAATAGGCGCATCAATCGATGAATTTCATTTGATTTTGCAGGTGGAAGTTTCAGGCCTGAAACAAGTTCAGATAGAGTCATTGGCTGCTTATGACTATGAATTGCATCTGGTATGCCTAATTGAATTGCACAACCAAGAACCATGGAATTTGCATAACTGAAAGCATGCTTGTATATATGAGCCTGAGCTCGGAACAGTTCACTAGACATTGGAACATCAGCGGCCTCCATTGATCAGTATTTTCCTACATGCTCTTTTTCTTATTATATTTAGTCTTTATATAAACTTTGAATGGCTACACAAAAAGTACTGTATGCACCTGGGGGGTCGTTTGGTTCCGAGTCAAGTTAGGTTGGGATTAGTTATGCTGTGATTAATTATCTACAGTATTATGATATTATTTTTAATTGATAGTTTGATTTGTTGTATTAAAAATTAGATACACAATTATATTACAATGTGCATTATATGTCATGTAATAAATTCATTAATGAATAGCACATTTATTAAAATCATTTTTAAATAATAAAAAGATCAAAAAAATGAATACAATTCTAAGCCTCAGAGAATGTCACATTATCATGCCTATGTCTTATCTTTATATATATTTCTATTATATAGAAGAAAGTCTTAGAAGGCTACGACTCTATAAGTTTCGCGTCTTATTTTTTTGCGTGTCTACTATTTATTTAGGTGCAAAGAGCCTAAGCGGTTCAAGCGAATGACTTAAAAAAGACGACCAAGGATAATTTGGTCATTTAAGTTAATTATAAATTTTTATTATTTACAATTTTTAATTCTCTACTATGCTATATTTATACAAAATATCGGTACTACACTCATGTTAATATTAGCCACGTGGCTATACCTCTTTTTCTAGAATGTTTTCATCAAATATAAAAAGACGCTTTCCTTTCTACAGTTTTACCTTTTCATCTTCATCTTAGCTTCCATCAGGTAAGTCTCCTTTGCTCCCCCTATTCTAATATTTTTTCAAAAAAAATTTAATTGTACGAATCTTGCTTTATTAGAGAGTGAAAGAAGATAAAAATAATGAGTTCCGTTAAAAGTTTTGAAATTTTTTTTTCTTTATTTGGAGAGTGAAAGAAAAGAAAAAATAGTGACATCTGTTAGAAATTTTGACTTTTCTTTCTTCATTATAAAAAGAAAAATGTTGAGATCTATTAAAAAATTTAAATCTTTTTGTTTGTGCTCTATTTAGATAGTGAAAGAAAATAAAAAACTGTGAGATTTGTTAGAAATTTTTAATTTTTTTGTTTGTTCTTCATTATAATCTTACGTATATATTGCTTATTCTTTGACTGAAACAAAAAGAATTATTTTTTATGATTTTTACAAATACTTACAAATATCCATTCTCTAAAACCTAATCTATATAATGTGTCACTTTCCCATCAAGCTCCATAATATTGAAATCATTCAAATCCATAAATCAACAAAATATATTAAAAAATAAGCAATCAAATCGAAAAAAGACAAATCCCACAAGATAAAGAAAATCAAATTTCCCAAAATTAGCACAGATCCAAAAAAAAAAAAAATCGAACATTTAAACTTTGAAACCCACAAGTTTCATATCAGGAATAGATCAAGCTCTATTTGGTTTCAAAATTGAGGTGTACTGCTATATCAAAATCACATGAAGTTAGCAATTGAAGTACCTTTTTCCACCTCACCCACTATTGTTATTAAGGGTCTGAACAAAAAAATAAAAATTACTAAGGTAACTTGTATTATTAAGAAAACAGCTCTAAAAAGAGCTGAAATGGATAGAAGTTTCAAGGTCCAAATTTCAATGTCGAGATACCCTGTTTTTTTAATTTAACTTTTTTAAACTTTTCTCTTAAAGAAAAATAAAATTATTATTGTTGCCTTAAGTAGATATAGAAATGCCTTAAAAGGGACAACCAAAGATATTTTGATCATTTAACTCAATTATAAATTTTTTACTTCAAATATTCTTTATATTATGGAATACCATATAATTAAATTTTTTACATTTTTATTTTTTTTCAAGAATTTCATAAAAATATTTGAGTCATAAATATGTCAAGTAGTGAATATATTTCTAATATATATATATTCTTAGAATTAACTTATTTCAATATTATTAATCCATCCATATGTAAAAATAACTTATCCCAATATTAATTTTTAATTCTGAAATAAATTATTTCAAACTTTGTAATCAAATAAAAAATAAAAAATTACCAAAGATTTATCCCAAAATTATTCCCAAACTTCCCCTTAATCTTTATATAAACTTTGAATGGCTACACAAAAATTGTATACACTTGTAGATGTTACCAAAAATGGTGATCACATTTCAAAAGGTTGACTAGTGGCCTTAGTAGTTTTTGGATGTTACCAGAGATGCTGATTACATTTCAAAAGGTTGGCCACTCATTTCAAAAGGTTACCAAAGATGCTGATCACATTTCGAAAGGTTGGCCACTCATTTCAAAAGGTTGGCCTTAGAAGTATTTTTTGGACACACTTGTCATATCTTGTGATTACTCTTCATACGTTTCCTCTCTGTCAATTTGTTTTCTTCTATATATTTTAATTGCGCCTTTGTTGGCTTCTGGCTTTTATTCTTTTAACTTGTTAGTATTAATTAATTTTGCTGCTTGGTTAATTTTGAAAAAATATTTTATATTATTGAAATAGTTTTTTAAAATAGTGTTCAGCGTGATTCAAAGTATTATTTCTATATTATTTATAATATTATTATAATAATATTTAATATCTCTAATTTATAAAAAATGTTTCATAAATTTTTGATTGTATGTGTAAACTTTATCGGTTTTATTAATTTTTAAAATAAAAAGTAAAGAAAATAAAATTTCAAATCTATAAATATTAAAATTTTCAAGGTTGAGGATATTTTTAGACACTTTATATGTAAAAATGACGATCTATTATATGTAAAAATGAGAATTTTCTATTTTAAATTTTGACACTTTCTTTGTTTTAGTATTAAATACTTAGCTAGAAATAGATTAAAGGTATTTTTGGTCCTTTTTCAATTTATTTATTATTAAAACTGCTTGCTATTATTTGTATGCAGACTAACATAGTACTTATTTTTAATTATTTACTAACTTCTTTCATTTCCGTCTTTAGTAGTGTATATATGATCAAATTTCTCAATAATAATAATAATGTTATAAATATATTTGTATTATAATGAATGTCTATAAATGTATGTGTATTATAGTGAATACATGTGTTTATATTATAGTGAAAGTCTATATTTTGGAGAAAAGTTAGGAGGAATTATCCCTATAAATAGAGGGGTTCTCCTTCATTCTATTTTATCTCATCATGAGAAATAAGAACTTCTCTCCTTCTCTATAATATTCTTGTTCTTTCTTTATTATTTCATAACACGTTATCAGCACAAATCTCTGCCCTGAGCACTCACTGTGAAAGATCTGAGGTAAGAAAAATTAAATTTTTTTTTTGAAAGATGTATTACTTAACCACAGGAATGATATTCCTTTGGTGATATTATTGCTCTACGACTCTACCGTTTCAAAATTTGAAGGTCAAGGTATTATTTTTCTCTTTCTTTTAATATGGCTAACCTTACGAAACTTGATTTCGTTGCCCTTCAAAGTTCAGGCAAGAACTACTTTTCATGGGTGTTGGATGCTGAAATCCATATGGATGCAATGGGTCTTGGAGACACCATTAAAAGTGAAAAGAAAGCATCAAAGCAAAATCGTGATAAGGCTATGATATTCTTGCGTCATCATATTGACGAAATTCTGAAAATTAAATATCTCATGATTAAGAATCCACTTGTTTTGTGGAATAGTCTAAAAGAAAGGTATACCCACCTGAAGATGGTCATCCACCCAAAGACACGATATGGTTGGATCAAACAAGACTACAAGTTTGTTCATGAGTACAACTCTGCAATATTTAGAATTGTTTCTCAGTTGAAACAATGTGGAGAGACAATTAATGATGTTGATATGATTGAATATGTGGTAATATACAAAATTAATTGAGAACTCCGGAAGAGCTAATGTGTTACTACCCAAAGGAATGAAATTATTGTAGTAAGTCTCAAAAGAAAACTTATAAGTTTCAAGGACATTGAAAAAGGATTGAAACTATAAATTTGGAAGATCTAATATCTTCATATTACTACAATATTTATGTAAAAGATTACCCGTCGTTTTCTTTGTTTGTAGTACATAAATATGAGTATGATAATAAAATCACATATGAAAGTGAACTAGAAATTGACTGAAATAAAGATAAGTTGGCATAACTGGTTGGTCATCCCGGTTCAAATGTGATGCAAAAATAATTGAGAATTCACATGGCTATATGTTGAAGAAATAAAAGATTCTTCAAGAATTCTCTTGTGTTTCTTGCTCTCGTGATAGTATGATCTTGATCAGCTAAGACTGAAATTATATTCCCTGAAATTTTAGAACTTATAAAAGGGTGAATATGGGCCCGTTACCTGTCATGTGAACCGTTTGCTATCATATAATTTTAATAGATCCAACTATGGTATGTCACATGTGCTTTGATATCAACTTGCAATTGATTTTTGCAAGGTTGTTTGTTCTAATTATTAAATTAAGAGCACAATTCCAAATTATAAAATTATATTGATAATGTTGGTTCATATCTAAGTTGGTTTATCAAAAATTATATGCCTCCAATTATAGCTAAACCATTGGTTATGAGAACAAAATTCCCAAATAAAATTTGGTATGAGATATGTTTATTTAACATATAGCAACACTTAAATGCATCAAGTCAACAAGGCTCCCCTATCACGATTGGTTTAGAGTCAGGAACCAAATAATTCCATTTAAAAATTTAAATGTGCGGTATATGATTCAATTGCTCTACCACAACGCACAAAGATGGGTCCCCAAAACATATTTGTATTATAATGAATGTCTATAAAGGTATTTGTATTGTAGTGAATACATGTGTTTATATTATAGTGAAAGTCTATATTTTGGAGAAAAGTTAGGAGTATTTATCCCTATAAATAGAGGGGTTCTCTTTCATTGTATTTCATCCCATCAAAAGAAATAAGAACTTCTCTCATTCTCTCTTTCTCTACAATATTCTTGTTCTTTCTTTATTATTTCATAACAAATAATAATATTTTAATATTTTTTTTATAGTGAATAACAGTTATATACTTACAATAATATTTAATATTTAAATAATATTTAATTATTGCACTCATTTTTTAGTCTCATAAAAAGATTTAAAAAATTATTTAAATTTAAAATCTCAAAATATATGTACAATATATGTTTTTCATTAATTAAAAATAAAATAAAATTAATAGATTATCCTAAATGTTAATACTTTTTATACAAGATTATCAAAGAAATAATATTTATTAATATTGAGAAACTATATTCTATAATTTCTTTGATTTTTTCAAAATAAAAAAGAGAAAAATTATTATTTTTTATTTGTACATAGATGAATTACTTGTTTAATGTTAATTTGTTACTTTTTATTTCATGAATTACAAAGATATTTGATTCACAAAATATTTTTTTATACAAAACTCAAAATAAAAAATAAAAGAAAATTCAAATGAAAACAAACCGCAAAAGGAAAGCATGACACCAATTTCGGGAACTAACTTTCTATATTGATATTAAATTAGTTAATTTGTTCGCGTTTCACGTGATCTTAAAAAAAAAAAATTAAAAGTTATAATTTAAATTTTTTTAATTATTTAAATATTAAAATAATCATAAAATATATTTTGTGATATTTAATATTATTATTAGTTTTTATTTTGAAAGATGATCTAAATAAATAAATTTATAACTTTAATTCATATGTATTTGTTAAGATAAATTTTCAAAAATTAAAATAAAAATTCAAATTAAAGCGTTCTTTTATTTATTTTAAACAAAAAATAAATACAAATAAGAAAAAGTAACTACAAAGACACAACAACAAAAATCTAAATAAAAATCTTGAAATCTTATAAGAGAAACCAATTATAGTCTATATGTACTAAAAATTATTATAAAATAAATAACTAATTTAATATTTCTCATTTGATATTGAGATATTTAATTATTTCAAAAATATACAAATAGTTCTAACCAAGTGATTAGTTGCAACATAAATATATCATTAATTAAGATGTAATGTACTTTTTAAAGTGCAGTTTTTTAAAATTTTAGAAAATATCAATTGTGCTTTTAAGACCATACACTTAGAGAACATATGATAAATAATTTAAAAAAATTTTAAGTCTGAATATTTTAGTAATTGTGTTAGAAGTATCCAATTTTACAAACTTAAAGGACCATGCGTGCTTAAATATTAAAATAAAAATAAAAATAAAAATAAAAATATTCTTAAATTAAAAAGATTATTTGAGGCTACTAATAGTTTTAAAGGGAATAATCCATTATTTAAGTGACTTAGTTCGAACTTTAATTTCAATATTTTGAATTTTAATTATTTTTTAATACATTTTTCTTTAAAAGTCTCTCTAAATAAATTAAAATTTCATGGCAAAGCTATTAAAATAATTCTTGACAAAATGCTACTCATAAATCTAAAGAAAAGAAAAAATTATTGGCAAGAAAAGTTTGTCAACATTCTATTGCATAAAATTGCTAGTGTATTGTTGTCTTTTTATTTGCAACAGTATTCGAAATGTTATTGTGATTAGGGGTATACATAGGTTGGATTGGTTTAGTTTTTTATTAAAAAATTATTAAACCAATCATGTTGGTTTATTAAATTCATAAATCGAATCAAACCAACATAAATCGGTTCTTTCGGTTTCGGTTCTAATATGTTCTTTCAATTTTTTTGTTTTTTTAAACAAAATCAAATAGCTAAAAAAAATCAAACATAACTAAATTGGATCTTTATACTCGGTTCTTTTAAAAATTAAATCAAACATAACTAAATTAACCAAAAATTAGAAAACTATAAATGACTTCTGAGAAAATAAAAATATGAAGAAATGGAGCCAGCTTAACGGCTTAACTCATAAGAAGAATAGAAAGAAGAAATACTAACAAACATGTGAAAGTAACCATGACCTGATGAATGAGGAGAGGAGGAAAAATAGATCTCCGAAAAGTTAAAATAAGGATTGAAAGTTTTATTTTATCTCGCTAAGTTTTTAGGTTAATACTAGGTCTTTATATTTAGATCATTTACTTAAAGTTAATATATATATTATTTATAAATAAATAAGTAAGCAAATAGTACAAAATTCTTTCTTTTTTTCACAAAAAATAATATAACTTTTTTTATTTTAATAAAAGATGGCTTACAGCCCTTTAAAAAGAATTTAGTCAATAATCTTTGTTATGTTTAAAAATTGTGTACTCACATATCGAATTAAAAAAGATTTTAAAATAGGGTAAATGTATATTTTTATTATTTTAATTCATGTATAACTAATACTCACATAACTTATTCCACCTTCTACCTGACATAAAATTATACATAGATTTTCGCATAAGCTATGTAGGTACAATTATATAGAATTACTAAAACACAACCAAATACCACATAAAATTAATACATGAATAACTTTTATACAACGTTTGAAACCTACCAACCAAACATGACATAAAATTAATACATAAATAGCTTTTATCCTAATTGAAAATCAAACATAATATAAAATTAATATATAAATAACTAAATTATTCATATATTAACTTATATTTTATCCAATAACTAAACGGCCTCGCTGGTTAAAATAGAATGAGTAAATTTTATCATAATATTGAGTACTGTAAAGTGAAAAAGTAATTTCATTCATTAAATTAAAATGAAAATACATTGAATGACGTAACCGTTTGAACAGTGAATGGAAAAGTAAACACCTTTTACTTTCAAGCAACTCTTAAATTTATTCTCATATGTTGCTGCAATTTGATTTTTATATATTCCCCCTCCTTTTCTTAATTTCTCCACGTTCTAAGTCTCGCTTTAGCTATAATTTATTCATCAAAAGTTCAGTAAAATATTAGAGCTCAAGAATACTATTGAATCAATATAATGGGTATTCATTTGATTTTTTTCTCGAGTTTCAAGTAATACAGTTAAATTTTGTTATAATAATAGTGTTTGTCTGAAAATTTTATGGTCACTATATTGAGGTGTTGAATATATGTATATTGCCATTTCATGTTTAGATTTCATTTAGATATTATAAATAAAAGTACGCAAAAATTTAGTTTAATGATTTTGTGTATCAAGAAGAATGAATTTATTTATTAACCAATTTAACTCAAGAAAAAAAAATATAAATGTAAAAAAAGTAAACACCTGTAGCCTTTTCTCATGGATTTACTATCATAACTGTTGGATACTATTTTAATATTTTTTTAAAAAAAAATTCGTACTTGAATTTTATTATGTGCATGACATTAATAATGATTTATCATAAATATTTTAATATTTATTTTTATACATAATATATATCTTATAGAATATCATTGCTGAATATTTGAGAATGAATGGTATAAAGGGATAATTTTATAAAGAATGTACTGTTATACTGAATGTAATTGTTATTATAGGTAGAATGTTATTATAAAGAACTAAAATATAACATGAAAAATCAATTTTAAAAAAAAATAAATTATTATAATAAAATGTTATTATAACAAATAATTGTTACGGTGAGATTTAACTATACAATAATTATATTGAAGCAATGAAAGATTATGTATTAATATCAAGTAATCAATTTCTCAAATTTAAAATTATATTATTTTTTCATTCAAAATTTGTTAGGTATGTAATCTCTTTTTAATTATTTGTTAGAATTTGTATATCTCATGGTTGGCCATATTATTAGTTGGAAAAAAAAAGTATTACTAGAAATAAATTGATTTTAACATTTTAAATCTCAAAAAGCTTTGTTTAAAATTTTCAAAATTTTCCTGTAGTGTTCTTGGAGTCCACGACTCCTTTCGATGTAGTCCCTTCACTTCAAATAAATGATATTTTATATTTTTTATTTATTTTAAAATAAATTATATTAAAAAATATTAATAATGTTTTTTTAATTAAACTTTTTTTACATAATTAACAATCTATTAAATAATTACATTTTTTGAGATATTTATTAAGATAGATAAATAAAAACATATATTACGTTTTAGAGATGGATAGCTAAAATCTAGAAATGGATAATTTTTTGGTATGCTCAACTTATATATGTTACAAGTATATAATAATAAATCAGAGGTTACAAGAGTGATTAATGTTAAGATGTTAATTTTGCAGTTTGGTCAGGCTAACAACATCAATTATGTTAAAATAAAGAAAGTATATAATAATAAATCAGAGGTTTACAAGAGACCTCTTGATTCTTCTCTGGACTATATATAAAAGATGGAAGCTTTTATCATTGTCCATGCCATTTTAAGGATTCCACCTGTCAACTTCTACCATTTGCAGTATAGTTAAATTATAGGTTGCACTACTTTATAATTCAATTAGTGAATTCGTCACACTTGTTACAATTATAAAATATATCAAGGAATTTAGAAACTTTTTATAGAAATTACCAACTAATAGACTAGGGAATTTTGGACCCTTTTCCGTTTAGAATTTGATAGTTTTATGCTGCTTGATCTAAAAGAATCAAAGGCATATTTAGTTAGTAAGTGCAGGTGCATTTCATCCTTGAGAGGAAACAAAAGCAAATTAGAAAGAAATAGAATGCATGGAGAAACGCATAATGTTACAGCCCCATTTAAGTCTTTGCCAATTAATCTTCTTTTTGCTTCGGAAAAAGACCTACTGATCAACAAGAAAGTAATTCTTTTGAAAGCTTCACCAGCTACCTATTTTAGTACTGCATCTGTTAACATATTTAGGCTTCAGCTTTAAAATAACCTCTCAAATTTTGATCAGTTGCTATAAAAGTTCAGCAATATATATATAGCTTTCCTGAAACTTGTTCAACTCCAGGAAAACTAACTGGAAGTTTGTGAATGTACTAGTTGTGATTCAAGTGTCACCACCACCATCATCATCAAAGAATTCTCACTAGCTTTGCAGGAAAAAGAATGTGATCTCGCACATGAAGGAACAACTTAAACACATAAACAAATAGATAAAAGTATCCTAACAGCTTAAGCTTTCACACGCATCAACACAAACAACGTAAATCCTTCCACTCACACAGCCACAGAGACTATAAGAGAAGGGAAACACAGGGAGATCGACAGAGGTGGAACACACAAGTCTGATAATGAACAAGCATTACAACAGCCAGTCTAATGTTTATGTACAAAGCGATGGCACTAGAGGTCCCAATAACACATGGAGAAGAAACACAAAAAGAATATAAAGACATAACGGGCTTAGAATGTATACCAGCAGTTCACAGCCACTGCTCTTTAAAGCTAACATTACACCCCTTGGAATTGGCTCTTCTCAATGAAATTTTAGCATTGTCCACTGATAGAGGGGAATCAGGGTTAGGACATAATGAATTCCAAGCTTCCTGACCCGCAGATGGACATTTTAGGATCCCTTTTAGAGGCTTTTTTGACAAATAGGCTGCTGGCTCCTTGGAATCTTTTTTTGCCAAAAAGACTAAAGCTTCCTTATTGGAATCATCATTTGCACTAATCTCTTTAGCCTTGGCAATTGCAGAACCATCACCTGACTTATCCTCACTAGCTTTGACTAGGACAAGATCCTCACTCGAACCGAATTCACCGCCACTTATACGAGGAGCGACACCATCATCTAAGTTACACTTACTACTTTTGCCTTGGACACGATCATCAACCATGGCTTCTTCTTTATCACCCCAGAAGTCCGCAGAATCGTCACAGAAGGTAAATTCTGCAATTTTGGTTTGTAATAAGCCATTACCGTTTGTACCTTCTTTATGTTTGTTTACAGTTGTGTCAACAAGATACTCTTCTTCCTCTGATGGTGTCCTAACAAGAACATCCGTACCTCTTTGCAATGGAAGGTTCTTGTCTCCCTTTTTCCCTTTAGGTAATTTGAACAATCCTTCACTCAACAAAGGCAGAGAAGATAGATTCTTCAGAAATGAGGTCTTCTTTGGAGCATCTGACAGCTTTTTCTTATCATGTGCAGTCAATAATGACATGGCAATCACACTGGATATGAAAAGTTGACAGATTGCGCATTTGATTTGCTCATGTCTCTCAAAGGATGAAGCCTCTGTAAGACCTATCATTTTCTTGATCCTGAGAACTTTGCGGGCCAACTCACCTAGTTCACACCGCTTATATTTGGGATTGTTGAAATACTTGGTGGCAATATAGCCAATGTCTACTTTATCTTTAGTCAAACCTAATTCCTCAAATGGGAACAGATCTTTCTTTTCTGGGATTCCAAAACCAACAAAACGGATTCTCTCATCCGTAAGGAATTTTAGGACAGGATCAGGTAGTTGTTCCCCAGAACGAAACCTGAGGATCAGACAACCTACTCCAAAACACAATAGAACCAAAATTATGGTGGGATCACGAGGGTGACACATGACGTCAAGGCCAACAATAGGTGGACGTACCCAAATCTTACCTTCTGGGAAAAGAAAATCGATTGCGCATAAAGATTCAAACTCTTTGGCCTTAAAGGTGATGCCTTCTAGTTTAACCTCAAATCTATTAGTTCTCAAATATACTGTACCTGCCATAGGTTGGTTAGATGGATAAGATGATCCTAATATTGTTGGGTTGGCATGAATAGATGGAGAAAAGATTATTAAAAGGATGAGCGTTCCATAACAGATGCTAGAGAAAGGAATAGCTCTAGAAAGAAAATGAGATTTGACCCAATATTGCAGGGCAACCAAGACAAAAGACTGGCAAGAGGTACATGAAGATGTAATTAAAATGATATTCAAAACTGCAAGAGAATAAAAGGGATAAAAGGAAGGGAGACTAGTGGATTATCATTAAAATTGGATGGTTCTGCAGAAATATATGACACTTGTAGGGAAGGTTTTGTGTTTGTCAGTTACTGATACTTTACCTCCACAGAATCCTAGACTTCGCCATGTCAGATATTGGTCAACAGTTGAAGCATTTTGCAGCTATCCTCAACTTGAGATATTATCTCTTCCACCAAAATAGGAGAATACCAATCCTGCCTTCAAGGAGAGCGATTAGTGATTCACATGTATGTGTAAACGCTGGTTTGCCATTATCTGTATTCCGTACATTATAAGCTCAAGAAATATTATTTTCACAATTAAAAGCACAGGCACATAGATAGTGTGACTACACCGTATGTACAATTTATGATTTTGATAACATTCTCTATGCACTCATGGCTACCAGTAACCAATCCATTAATATTAACTATTTCCCCACCAATACAGAAAGTTTTCGAAATGGATTTGAAAGTCAAAAGTATGAACTATGGTCTATGCACATCTATCATCAGAATAATTTTCCATGTCATAATTATCCATTTTATTCTTCAGTTCCTATTAACTAAACTGTAATTACTTTAATGACATATATTAATATGAAAAAAGCAATAAAAAGGAATTTTAAAACCAACAGCTTCAACAAAATGAATACTCCACATACAACAGCACTTAAGCACCGGTATGGCGGTAAAACACATCTGAACCAAAGAATTATCCAAACCCTCGCAACTAGTTCATAATTATTCCCACGGGAGAAAAAGTCTAAACCAATAAGAACAGTTTGAGTTTACGAACATGACTTCAAAATTAATGTTTCACACATACTCACATATAAATACGCATACATAAAATTGAAAAATACATCAATTTTGCAGAGAAGTGCTGATAATTCATTAGAATACTTTTAATTCAACAACACATCCAGAATTGAGATAATTCTGAATCAAATACACTGAGAAATCTAGCAACCATCTACCATTCATTTTTTTCCATCTAATAGCTACCGTGGATTCACATTTATGCCCTCTCACCCCTAATTCTCCTAGCAAGTTGAATATCCTTGGGCATAATGGTAACCCTCTTAGCATGAATAGCACACAAGTTAGTGTCTTCAAACAAACCGACAAGGTAAGCTTCAGCAGCTTCCTGGAGTGCAGCAACAGCTGAACTCTGGAAACGGAGATCAGTCTTGAAGTCCTGAGCAATCTCACGAACCAAACGCTGGAATGGAAGTTTACGGATCAATAGCTCAGTTGATTTCTGGTACTTACGAATCTCCCGAAGAGCCACTGTCCCTGGCCTGAATCGGTGAGGCTTCTTCACTCCTCCGGTGGCCGGAGCTGACTTTCTGGCGGCTTTTGTGGCCAATTGCTTCCTCGGAGCTTTTCCTCCGGTGGATTTTCGAGCAGTTTGCTTTGTACGAGCCATTTGGGAATTAGGGTTGTGAGGGATTTGATAGAAATAATAAAAGGTTTTTGAAAGCTTTTGAGTTTTCGAATGTGATGATGATGGAGGAAGAGAGGAGGGAGAATTTAAAGAAATTTGAGGGGAGGAGGAGGAGTGATCTTGGCCGTTGATGAATCGAAATTGAATGAATGGAGGAGATTAGGGGATTTTGGTGTAGTGGATCGATGACGTGGAGGAATGAAAAGGTCATCGTGGTCGTTGGTTTCAAATTGAAATAGGTGCGTAATCGACGGTTCTGATTGGCTATAGTATGCTTTAAGTTGCGGATCGATGACGTGGATAGTTTTGTGATTCGTGAATAGGTGTGATAATCAGGTACGTCAATTCTCAAATTCGTCTACGGCTTACATTTTCCAAGGGGTTTTTGGCATCGATGATAAATCATTGAAATATGCATCTTTCAAGTTTCAGCCTGATTATATTGCTCACCAATCTTTTATACTTTCTGCATTGTAATTTATTTTTCTAATTTTGATTTAATATTAAAAAATAATAATTATAAATTAAAAATATGTAGAATATATTTAAATATTTTTATGGCTTGTTTGGATGATTGTTATCTACTATATTATATTGTGTAGTTCATTGTTACGTAACGATCTCATTTTATATAAGATCTATTTGGTGTAATACATCGTTATCTTATTTTTCTATTTTATCTTTATTTATTATTTAATAATATATCTTATTTTTTATCATACCTTTTGTAATAATTTTAATCAGAATCCTATTTTTCGTGTAGATTTATTTTTTTTTTCTTTGGCAACTAAAAAACTTTATTAATTACCAAGGAAAGCTTTACATATCTAGACCCAACTATCCGGTCCGTCTTCTCAGATTTCCTCACTGTCAGTCTCCAAATACTACCCTTCTAGTTACAAATCAACTATACCAAGGTTTTCAGATATTCAAAGAGCCTCACAGTATCACAATATCTCTCTATCCATATAGCATAGATAGTGTGAGTAAAACATGCTTTGAGAAGAGTATGTTGGGGGACCTTGCTAAGAGAGGTCATTCGAATCCACTGTCATTCTGCCTCCCATTTCAGGATCACTCCACTCCATCCAAGCCATCTCAGTACTCCTTGCCATAATACTGTGGAGTAACAACATTCAAAGAATAAGTGTTCATGATTTTCGACACCAGTCTGGCATAGTGGACATATTCTAGTCATGCTCATGCCCCATTTCAATAAGACATCCTGTGTTATCAATTTCCCCAGGAGTGCCAGCCATAAGATGAATATACACTTTAGACCGGCTGCATTATGGCACACTAAGTTCCTCCAAGAAACTTGGTTCACCTCACCTCACAATCTTTTGTATGCATCCCTAAGCTGAAAATTTTCTCGGTTGAAGGCTGTATGATTGTAGTCTAAAGCAGACCAGTGTTTGCGCATGTTAAAAATTTTCCTGATCATCCATGATGCTTGTTTTGGAGCTCCATCATAAAAACATTCTGGCACTTTAAATAATACATATGAATCTAGGTGACCCGTAACTTCTGCCTATGTTTCTTAATGCCCATAATAGTTTGCTGATAGTAGCTTGGTTCCAGACCTTTAGGTTAAGTATGTTTAATCCTCCTGCTCCTTTTGGCAAACATATATTTCTCCACGCAACTTGTGCATTCCTTTTTATTGTTGCATCCCCGGTCCATAACTAGCTCCTACATATAGCCTCTATTTACTTGATCACCTTTTGCAAGCATAAGAAATAATTGGCTCCAGTAGTCTTGAATGCCAAAAATTACAGCTCTAATTAATTGTACTTTGCCAGCATACGAGATCCTTTTAGTCATCCAACGTGTAATTCTGCTAGTGATATTATCTACCAAAGGCTTACATTGTACTGCTGTAAATCTTTTGATGGACAAAGGGACGCCTAAGTACTTGACAAGTAGCAGCCTTTCTCCGTATCCTAGAAGCTTAATAATAAGTTCTCTAGTGGATGTATCCACCCCTCCAAAATAGACTTGACTCATACTCAAGTTCGCATGTAATCCTGATGCAGCAAAAAATAGTTCGAACCTCTCCTTCATTAATCTTATTGAAGTAAGATCCCCTCTGGTAAATAGCAGCAAATTGTCTACAAAACAGAGATGAGTAATGCCAAGTTTTTGACATCTAAGATGATAATTAAAATCAGGTATATCCTCCAAAGCACTTACACACATATTCAAATATGCCTGTACATCTATTTTTCAAATTGTTGATGTTTGATATTATTATATAAATAAAAAAATATATAATTTATTTAAATATTATATTAGTTAAAATACTATTTATATAATATAATATAATACCATATATAGTATTTATTTTGCCATTATCGGTATTCCCTACATTGTAAACTCCCGAAATATTATTTTCACAATTAAAAACACAGGAATATAAACAGTATGACTACTTCATATGTACAATTTATGACTTTGATAATATTCTCTACCCACTCATGGCTACCTGTAACCAATCCATTTATATTAATTATATTTCACCACAAAACAAAAAGTTCTTAAGATGGAATTGAAAGTCAAAAGTATGAATTTAACATCTGATAAAATGACAAAAATTAAACACAGAGGAACGCTAAGATCTATACACATCTATCATGAAAATAATTTTTCATGTCATAATTATCAATTATGTTCTTCAGTTCCTATTAACTAAATAAAAATTGGGTTAGCTGTTTTTCCAAGAAATGCGAGAATAGTGAAAACTTCCAATACCATAATTTATATTGGTATGAAAAGAACAATAACAAGGAATTATAAATCAAGAGCTTCAATAGAATGAACACTCCACATACAACAGCACTTCAGCACCGCTAAAACAAATCTGAACCGAAGAAGTATCTGATCTCTCGCAACTAGTTCATAATTACTCTCACAGGGGCAAAAGTCAAAACCAATGACAACCAATTTGAGTTTACGAGGATGACTTCAAAATTAATGTTTCACACATACTCACATATAAATACGCATACATAAAACTGAAAAATACATCAATTTTGCAGAGAAGTGCTGATAACTCATTAAAATACTTTCAATTCAACTACATATCCAGAATTGAGGTAGTTCTGAATCAAAATACACTGAGAACTCTAGCAACCATCTACCATTGATTTTTTTTCCATCTAATAGCTACCGCGGATTCACATTTATGCCCTTTCACCCCTAATTCTCCTAGCAAGTTGAATATCCTTGGGCATAATAGTAACCCTCTTAGCATGAATAGCACACAAGTTAGTGTCTTCAAACAAACCAACAAGGTAGGCTTCAGCAGCTTCCTGGAGTGCAGCTACAGCTGAACTCTGGAAACGGAGATCAGTCTTGAAGTCCTGAGCAATTTCACGAACCAAACGCTGGAATGGGAGCTTACGGATCAATAGCTCAGTTGACTTCTGGTACTTACGAATCTCCCTAAGAGCTACTGTCCCTGGCCTGAATCGGTGAGGCTTCTTCACTCCTCCGGTGGCCGGAGCTGACTTTCTGGCGGCTTTTGTGGCCAATTGCTTCCTCGGGGCTTTTCCTCCGGTGGATTTTCGAGCAGTTTGCTTTGTACGAGCCATTTGGGGAATAGGGTTGTGAGGGATTAGGTAGAAAGAGCAAGAAGGATTTTGAAAGCTTTTGAGGTTTGGAATGTGATGATGATGAAGAAGAGAGGAGGGAGAATTTAAAGGAAATTTGAGGGGAGGAGGAGGAGTGATCTTGGCCGTTGATGAATCGAAATTGAATGGACGGAGGAGATTAGGGGATTGTTTGGTGTGGATCGATGACGTGGAGGAAAGAAAAGGTGATCGTGTGCGTTGGTTACAAATTGAAATAGGTGCGTAATCGACGGTTCTGATTGGCTATAGTATGCTAGAAGTTGCGGATCGATGACGTGGATAGTTTTGTGCTTCGTGAATAGGTGTGATAATCAGGTACGTCAATTCCCATATTCATCTACGGCATATATTTCCCAAGGGGTTTTGGCATCGATGATAAAACATTGAAATATGGAGAGATTACATAAAAAGGAAAAAAAAAAAACGGGAGTAACACCTTAATTTCAAGAAGATATTTTGTAGGTGTTTGGATATGAGATTTTATGTTGCGAATTTAAATTATAAGATGAAATTAGTGTTTAGACATGTGATTTTATTCATAATTTTAAATTATGAGACGAAATCTCAAATTTTTCGAAAAGCTTGATTTGGGATTTTAAATCATGATATGAGATTTTTCAAAGACAAAATTTAATCAACAAGTTTATATGTTGTGAAAAATAAGTCCGCAATTTTATATTTACAAATCATTTATTTAATAAATGTAAACAACCTTTGCCAACTATTATATTGGACATAATAGTTTGCCAACTATTTACTATGTGGGAGGATTATATTAAAGAGTAGTACTTTATAACTCGTGTTTAATTTTACGTTTAATTGAATTAAAGTTCGATTTTTAATTTGTATTTTTCTTTAGAATAGTTTTTTGATAGTGTATTATATTTTATTATAAATTTTTACTTATTTGGTACAGCTGTATAATAATTTGGACAATTTGAATAGTTTTTACAATTTATGCGGTTCTTATATTCATGAGGAAAAGATACATTTTAAAAATCTCAAATTGCATGTTCAAACAAAACTTCAAACTTCATCTCATGTGATTATCAAATCATAATTTTATCTTGCATGATCAAATGGTCCCTTAGATTTTGCCGGGGTTCTATTATCCCCTAAATAATTTTGAATTTATATTATTATCTTTGTTTTTGACCAATTCTAATTCCAAAAAGAAAGTATAAACCACACCATAATACTTACTTGACACGATTTATTTAACTAAAATTTTTATTTTTTAATTTTTGTTTATGTTTTAGCTTGTATTTTTTTTCTCTTTCTTACTTTTTACTTACCACAAATTATTTTTTACCCTCATTCCCTACTATCAACCACCCCATACTTTTTCTTCTCCCCCTTCCCCACTTTCATCCCGCACTTCTTCTTCTTCCCCAGCCAATCAGTTGGAGGTAAAACAGTCTCACTAAGATTTTCCCCACAGTTGCAGCGTGCTATACTTGGCTAGTCATGGTTTTCAAAATGTTGTTAGAACAGATAATTTATACATAATAATATAGACTCATATGTTACGTTAAGTTTATATTGTTGTTTTATGCGTGAGAGTAATATACTTTTAAAAATAATTTAAATATACTATTAATCATGTGGTTTAGTATATATAGTGTTGTGCTTTAATTTTATATAAGACTTTAATTTTATTTATTCATATTAATAAAATCTTATGTTAGATGGGTCATTTTTTGCATGTGTATCATTTGAATATTTAGTAGATGATTTAGTGTATAAAGTTTAGTTTATACACGAAAGATTAAATCATCAATTTGTATAAGTATAAATTTTATATATCTTCACAATTAAAATAAAAATTGGACAAATTCATCGGTGCAATTGTATCACAAGATAAATATAATTTTATCTTGATTATACGAATGACATAATTCCAACTTTTTGTGCTGATATATTTTGTAAATATTGAACAGACCAAGTATAGATAAGTAGTTTATCTGACTTAATGAAATAAATTTTATAGATCATCAAATGTACTTATATTATTAATCTTGATATAATTATTATGATCATTATATTTTTTTTTTTGATCTATCAAATGATGAAACTCTTCGTGAGTTAAAATATTCTCAATATGTTGGATGATGACAAATAACATTTGTGAAGTAATAATTAGTCGATGGAATCCATATATCGACATTGAGATTGATGATACCCTTTTATGATTGCTTATTAGTTTTTTATGTGAAAATCCTGTAGGTAGATATCCGTCATATGAAATAAGTCAAGTGTATGAATTAAAGACTGAATTAATCAATGAATTAAATAATCAGAAATTTAATTCGATTGGTTGGTATCTGTAATCTTAACATGGGGAGTTAAATAAAATTCGATAAACGATTTTGAAATTATCCTGAGAAGTGTAATTACGAATTTTTAGTGAAATAATTTGTAATTTATTATAGTAGATTAATTCATTCAAATTGGAAGCTTCACTAATTAAATATGTGATCCTTGTTATGTCTAATTAATTAATGAACTTGAAAATGAAGAAATCAATTTACTAGAAGTAGTAAAACCCTACGAGATTTTGGACAACTTCTAGAAAGGAAAGTTACACACATTTTGGGTTTGTGATAGCCTAAAAATGTATACGAACACATGGAGAGAAAGAATCCTTTACATTTTGGGATGTAAGACCGTCATCCCAAAAAATGTGGCAATAAATAGGACCTCTTCCTTCATGAAAAACCCACATTTTTTAGAATGCAGTACTTGTCCACACAAATATTCCGTACTTGGAGATTTTTGAGGCTATAGCAAAAGACCGCAAACCTGGAGAGCGAGTTGGACGCTTTGTGCGAAAGTTTCAAAAGGTAAGTAATACATAATCTAATTTATTGTTATTATCTAGTTATTCATGTAAGTCGATTGATCCTTTATACTTGCTTCCACTGCACATGTTCTAATAATTAGAAAAAATAATCTATACATAATAACCTATACTCATATGTTACAGTAAGTTTATATTGTTGTTTCATGTGTGGGAGTAAAATACTTTTAAAAATAGGTTAAAAATACTTTCTTTATTTTTATTTTATTTAGCCTTTATATTAAACACGTATTTTCCTTTTTACTTATCTATGTTAATAAATTAAAAAAAAACTTATTATTATTTTTCAATACAATTATTATCATTAAATAGCTACATAATATACCAATAATCAAATTTAAATTTTTCTAGGACTTTTCTAAACTTCTTATAGTCCACTTTAATTTAACTAGGACGTGTGATAGATCATCTGAGATTTTTTTTAAAAAAAAATTAGTTAGTACTAAAAAAGGAGGCAGTTTAAAAAGGCAATTCCGAGCTGCTTTGATTAGGGTGGGGTATAGAGACTTAAGAGATTAATAGCAAGTTGATTAGAGTTATGAGAGTATTATTAAAATAAAGATTAATTATGAGAAAATTTATATATATTATTTTATAAAAATTAGTTTTAGTACACGTGTCTCGCGCATGTCTCTCATATTAGTAAGAATAAAAATTTAAAAATAGCATAACTGATATTTAAAAAATGTGTTTATATAATAATATAAGAATTTAGAAAGAAAATTATAAATTTTAAGATAAAAAATGATTATGTTTAAGAGTTTAATCCAATACAAATAACATAAATTTTAAATCACATAATATCAATATAAGACTTGAATAAAGGAGATAACGTAATATCAATATTATATTCAACTAAAAGAGACAGTCTAAGTTAAGTTATTTTGAATATAAACAACTTGAGCTGGCATAGTAATTATTCTGTTTTTCAAATCAACAATATAAAAAAAATTAGAAAAAAAAGATAGATTAACACGAAAACATACAAGAGATTGAATTAAAGATATTGATGTAGAAGAGTTGATGAATCAAATTATGCAGTTATAAATTCTTTTATTAAAGTAGAGAAATTTATAAATTAAAAAAAATTAAAAGCATAAAAATGTTAGCTCATTACTATCAAAAAGGAAAAATAATCATCAAAAAAAGGATAAAAATCTTTTCAATACTGTGAAAAAAGGAAAAAAAATTCAAATCAAAAAGGAAATAATTTTCTATGGAATTTTTTTTTTTTTTAAATGTAGGTTTACACTGTAAATAAAGTTAATGCACAAGTAGATATAAACAACAATAACAACAACAACAACAATAACAATCCAGTATAGTCCCACCGAGTGAGGTCTAGGGAGGGTAGAATATACGCAGACCTTACCACTACCACAGGGGTAGGAGGTTGTATCCGGAAGACCCTCGCTTTTATGAAAGATAGACCCAAAGAAAAATAATAACAATACGGGAGACAATAAAATCTAATATAATAAAACAAGGTCAAAAAAATTTGTGTCTATTAAAAAGAAAAAAAAATTGATGAATTTTTTTTTTGGTTTACACAACAAATAGAGTTATGCCACAAATAGAAAACCTAATATGATAAAATAATTAAAAGTAATAATTGTGCAACAATAGTAAATGATAATTTTATTTATTGTGATTTCTTTTAATGAAGGGTAAAAAGTTCAATCAACATTTCTAAGGATCTTCACAGTTTTAATATAGTATATATATAAATAGATAAAGAATAGAAGATAAGATAACTAATATTATATAAAATAATATATAAATTCTTTAGTAACTATTTCTGCATTAATCCAAACTAGCTGCCAAATATTTCCTCTGCTATTTTCTATTCAGTAGAATAAGGTTTACACATTTTTTAACGAAAAATTAATATGGGTTATAATATAACCCTATTAATTGATAGATATTTTTTCAAAATATATAATAATTATCTTTTTTCAAATTTTAAAGTGACTTAAATACTAAGAGTAATATTAAAAAATAATTAATTATTCTTAAATTTCTATGTTAATAATTATTTTAAAATAAATATTTTTAATATATCAATTTGATAAAAAGAAATGAGCAAGTATTACTACTCTGTTCGTTTCAAAATAAGTGATGTTTATAGTTTGGGCACACTTTTTAAGAAAATTACTCATTTTTATAAAGAAAAATATATTTTAATCCACTTGCCCTTAATAAATTTATATTATATTAAAAGTATGAATGTGCTTAGAAATGTTGATTGAACTTTTTGCCCTTCACTAAAAGATTTCGCAATAGACAAAATTGTCATTTACTATTTCTATACAATTATTATTTTTAATTATTTATCACCTTATTTTATCGTATTAGATTTTCTATTTCTAGCATAACTCTATTTATGGTGTAAAAACCCAGAAAAAAAAAGATTTTATTGAATCTTTTTCTTTTCTAATAATTATAATTTTTATACCTTATTTATTATATTAAATTTTCTACTTGTGGCATAACTCTATTTATAGTGTAAGCCTTTAAAAAAAAGAAATTAAATAAATAATAATAATAATAATAATAAATAAAAAAAATTCCTTCCGCCGAAAATGTTTTGCTTTTTGATTTGGGAAAAAAATTTCCCATTTTATGGTATGTTTTCCTCCTTTTTTTGATAATTTTTTTTTTCCTTTTCAATAGTTATTAAAATATATTTTTTCCTTTTTGATAGTAATATTTTAATATAATTATACTTTAAATTTATAAATTTTTTTACTTTTATAAAAAAATTTTATAATTGCATAATTTAATTCATCAACTCTTTTACCTCAATATTCAATTTCTACGTTTTTATTTTTCGTGTTAAATCTATCTTTTTTTCTTTTATGTTGTGAATTTTTTTTAATATTGTGGACTTGAAAAAGATAATAATAATTGTTATTCCAACTCAAATTGTTTATATTCAAAATAGTTTAACTTAGATTGTCTCTTTTAGTCGAGTCTAATGATACTATATTATCTCCTTTGATTAAGACTTATATTGATATAATGTGATTTAAAATTTATGTTTTATAACTGGCATTCTTCATCTACTCATACATTCACAAGTTTCATCTATTCAGGTAAAGTAATCTCTTCATCTCACAATTTTTTAAAATATAATTATAAATTATTATAATTATAACTCTTGTGCATGTTTTGTTTTAGATAATCTTGCAATGGAATTTGAAAAGAATTTCGTGAATGAAATCGTGCCAATTGACAACTTAATGCAATATGATTCTCATTTGATTAAAAAGTCTTAATAATTAGAGTTGGATTAATAAAAGAGTATAAAAAGGAATAAAGGAAGTCACTTGAATGACTATAGCATTAGTTGACAAAGAGGTAATAATTCTTTTTAGTATTATCTTCTATATTTATATTTTATATTTTACATGTATGTTTGAGTTCTTGTCCATTTTTATTATATATTATATTTTTTATATTTTAATATATATATATTTTGACCATTAAAGTTTAACTTTTTGTAGGGCACAATGCAAGAGTTCATATTATACTTTTTAATAATTATATTTAAAGTGAAAAAGTTATTTAGTAATGTTGATTGAACATTTTGCCCTTCATTAAATTAAAAAATATCGTCATAGACAAAATTGTCATTTATTATTTTTCTTAAATAATTATCATATTGTTTAGGAGTTTGGAATTAATTAAAATTATATGTATTAAATTTTTACTTATTTGCAAAAAACAAGGACTCCTATATTTAGTATTTTAAAATTAACTAAAAGTTTTCTTCTTAAATCTATCTTCATTTGAACTATATTAAAAGTCCTAACATTTAAAACTTGAAAATTAATTATAATAATGTTAATTTATATTAATCTTTTATTTATTAAACTAACTAATTATCCATCATAATTTTTCAACTCACGCTAATAGAAATAAATTAAAGAGTGTAATTTTATTATGCATTAATATGTTAAATTCCTTCTTTTTCTCTTTTTTTTTTTAAAAAAATTATACAATTGAAAAAAAAAAAACATAACATACTTTAAGTTGTACCAATTAATCAAGTGCTCTTATTATTCACACTCTTTAGTTAAATCTACACTATTTTTTTATTTTAATTTATGTGAAGATGTTAGATTAGACACATAAATTAAGACAGAAAAAAAAAATAGAATTGAAATCATCTTACAAAGATAAACTAAAAAATTTAAAATTATGTTATAACTAAATATTTTAAGTACGAAACCTCATAGCAAATTATCATTCACTTTTTTACCCTTTCAAAAAATTAGAGTTTTATTTTCACTAATTTTGATGAGTCTTTCTTAATTTGGACGATCAACCACAAAAAAAATTAATTATGTTTGCGATATAATATCAATTATTCGGGCCAAAATATGCCAATAATAATTCATGCTACGATTTCGCAAGTGCGATTGTTTAAATGAATAACTCATATCATGTGTTATATTCAATGAATAACTTTGTATTACAATGTGTCTTTGTAATGCTAATATTTATATTAAATGTTAATATGTTAATAGTGTAGCAATACAATTTTTTGAAATAATATTAACATGAAATATACATATAATGCATGCATTAAGTGCTCATAAAAAAATGAACGATATTTCACCTTCCAATCAAATGCTATTTCTACGATGTTTTGTTTATTAAAACAAATTTTAGGACAAACTAAGAAAAGAACTACTGAATTAGATCAAACTCTAAAACATAATTATTTATCAACTTCAAATCTATAATTTTCTTTCTAAATTTTTATATTGTTACATAACTATATTTTTTAAATATTATTTATGTTATTTTTAAAATTTTGTTCTTATTAATATAAGGGACACGCGCAGGGCGCTTACACTAATACTAGTATCTTAAAAAAAATATAACTCTTTAATATTTTATTACTTTTATAAAATTTTCTCTATTTAAATAAAAATAAAATAAAATAAAATATTATTAATATCTTATTAATACATAAAACATAATTTATTTTAAAATAAAATTATAATATTAAAATATCACTTATTTTAAAATCTGCTGAGTAACTTCTAATGTAAAGTTAAATCCTATTTGCATAATCGAGACATAATTTTGACCCTTTTCCTCTCAATTTATCATTTCCAAACACCTCAACATCTCTGATTTCGACTTTTCGTCAACGAATCGCACGCTGGAGTAATATTCACCCACTCCCGTCAAACATCTTCACAATTTTATAGGCATTTATCGTTCACCACACTGCATACGCGGAGGGATCACCAAAAGACCACTTCCCAGCTTCCATGAAAGAACCTTCACCTTACCCCACTCGCATTTAGCTTGTACCTCAAGAAAATAAACCTTTCTGAACTGGTCAATTTTTTAGTTTTCAGCAAACAATTTCGTGAATGTTTAGATATAAATACTTGTAGAAACACACACACATGGAACGTCGTCTTTGCACGTACAGTTCTCTTTAACGCTTGATTGGTTCTTTTAGAATACCCAGATCGAGAAATTGTTGATACGGTAATGGCCCTGCCAGTTTTGAAGCTTGGGACACTTGCATTGAAAACACTGAGCAAACCCATTGCCAGTAGGCTCAAGCAACAAGCTGGGTTGCACCCCAAGTTCCGTAACATCATCGTCAGCATCGCCCAGGTAATCCCCAATTATCTTGGAAATGATATCTAGTTATTTATCCTCTTTAGTGCTGAATTTTCTCAGCCTTCTCATTACTTTGGTTTAAATTGGTGACTATATAGGGCATGAATGTGAAGTCGTTTGTTCTTAATCTCCTTTTTGGTATGGCCAATTAGGATGAAGAGCGCACAAGTTGTGCATTTCTATTGCTCCCTCCATCCCGAAAAGAATGATTTGGTCTGGAGTACGACTGCCAAAGTTTCAACCTTTTTTTTTTTTTTTGGGTGTGTGTGTGTGTGTATGAGGACTAGATATTTGGTGAAGAATTGGTGACCACATAGGGCATAAACTCAATTCCTAGTAAGAGCTCTTAGTCCTTTTCATCATAAGGTTTGTTCTTGCTTCTGGTTCTTCACATTACGAGAATCTAATTGGGGCTATTTGAACTGATAGAGAAGTAATAGTAGTATAGATCATTAAGTGCTGGCAGAAAAGTGTTTGTTGCATGCCTAATGCTGTGTGGCTGGTTTTAGACTTCATGAGTAAAGAGGGTAATTGACATGAGCATAAGTTTATGACACCTGAACAACCTGCAATTTTACAATTTTACTGCTCCTGTTAGTTATAGTTTCACATTCATTTCAGTTTGTTGTGAGTTGTTGAAAGAGCATAAATAATGCAGTTGCATGATTCCTCAACATTCACATAGTTTGATTAGCAACCCATAGCCTGTTGACTGGCTTTGAATGGAATCTACGATCTGGTGTGATGTTAGATTCAGAAAACAGAAAATGAAATGAAACCATTATCAGATGCCAATGTATTTGACAACGATTGGTCATCATTTTGGAGAATGCACTTTGGTCTGTAGTACATGTAGTTTCAGGATTGAGGGGCTGGTAAGATTCACTTATGTGGTTGGATGATTCTAACTGTTACATCTTCGGATACCTATTAAGAGTGGCTTGTGATCCGGACAAGAATTTTTTTGTGGTTTGACTAGGTGCAAAGTGCTTGTCATCTCTAAATAGCTGATCGTTCATGTGCGTCTTTACTTTTCATAAATCCATGCGCTTGTTTTGCTGTCTCATACTTTTAATCCTAAGAATGCAAGAAATTTTCTTGCATTCATCAGTGCATTTCTCTTTATTATATTTCAGTACATTATTTCAGCTATTTATGCCTTGTTTGTAGATGCAAATACCCATCTTTCAAGAACTTTTTACTCCACTATATATTTATCTTTTGAATTCAGTTAGCATTTCAAATTTCATCTTTTTGAACACATTCATTGCTGGAAGCAGGCAAACCACCGGATGACAACAACAATGCAGAGGCGGTTATATGGTCATGCAACCAATGTAGAAATACGGCCTTTGAATGAGGAGAAAGCTGTTCAAGCTGCTGTTGACCTTCTGGGGGAGGCTTTTGTCTTCTCGGTATTGCTCATGACTCTGTGATGACATATCTAGATAGTTATATACACTTCCCTGGTTTGTTAACTGTTATATGTCATTACTGTTTAGATAAGAACATATACTTTGCTAACTACTCAAGGTTTGAATTCTTGTGCATTTAAAACATGATGTGCACTCTGACTGCAGTATGGAAGTAGCCGTGCTACCTTTGTTATCCAGACTAGCAGTGGCAACTTCTAATAATCTAAATAGCCCTTGAAGTCTTGGACAATAAAGTTGCTTTGCATCAATAAGTGAGAGTATGCCTGATTCTATGTCCATTGAATCCTCCTTTGTGCAACTGCCTTGTGATTTTTTTCCCAAGAAGAGCTTGGAACACAAAGCCAGAGGCAGACCTACCCCTAGAATAGGGGGGTCACGTGCCCTGGTAACCTCGGAGAAAATATGTGTATATATCGTAAATATGATGTCTATATTTTGATTGACACCCTCAGTCACAAAGGCTGGGTAGCTGCAATGGTTGATACAGGGTGCACAAATGATCCTGCAGTGCGTAGACCTGGGTTTGATACCCACTCCAGCATCCGAACAGAAAAAATTTTCCCAAAGTTTTTGTAGCCACAAACCAGTAGTGTCCCCCTACTCTCAAATCCCGGGTCCACCTCTGCACAAAGCTAACAGCTCTGCAACTTGTATACATGAAAGTCTCATATCTACCATCTTGAGATACACGATCAGCTTTAAAGTTTGCTTGAAGTCTGAAATTTCCACTTACTATCTTCAAAACATCAAAGAGTGTTATTCTGACTGATCATGCATGTAGGAAGTAGCTCCTAAACTAGGTGCTGTTAAACAACATAGATATGAGTTTAGAATTGTTTATGACCATTTCTACATGATCTTCCAAAATATAAAAGCATATTGCTTTGGAAGATCTGTGTGAATATTAGTAGTTCATGTGATTAGTGATATTAAACAACACAGGTTTGAGCTAAAATTTCGTACGACGAACCATACTTGTTCAGTTGATTGGTTTTCTTTTTGGAGTAATTTATATTTGTGAATTGTTTGCTTGTGGAAGAAGAAAAAGAAAGTCCGTTTATATGAAAATTCTTCCAATTTAAAGATACCATGTTGAATACCCACCTTAAATACTACATCAATGTTGATCTTGCTCTGATTGAACACATTTTGGTGGAATGATGGTTGGGATGGAAGATGAGAGAAAAGTTTCAAAGTTCAGGGTCTCTCATCAGTTTGTTTTGGGTTGTTGATAGTGTAGCGACATATTACAAAACTATTGTTCTTTTGGCAACTTGTCCTAATAGTATCGTTTAGAGCCCATTACATTGACTTAAAATTAGAAGGCCCAACCTCTGGTTCCTGACAATTTTTATTTCACACTATCGGATTCTCAGAAATGGTACTGCCTTGAAGATTGAAGACTACTATATTTTCTATTTTTTGCTGAAATACTAGAGTTAACACACACACACACACACACACACACACACATATACACAAACACACACACATATATATACATATATACACACATATATATATTATAAATATATATATATATATATATATATATATATATATTTTTTTTTTTTTTTTTTTTGATAACCGTAGTGTCCAGGCCAGCTTGCGCGCACCTCGACTAATTTCAAACGATACCTGCCACCTCCCACCAGCAACAGGTACCAGGTAACTTTGTCCACCAAGGTTAGGACAGATGGGAAGAAATCACCTAGTATTTTTTTCTCTGGTGAGGTTTGAACCTGAGACCTCATGGTTCTCACCCACTTTATTGACCACTAGGCCACACCCTTGGATGCTAGAGTTAACATATTTTAAGTATAATTTTATCCAACATTTTATGTTGACTGCACTTTCTGGTTCTGTTATGAAACCTTGTCCCAAATTTCTGTTGTGAGTTCCCTTTCAGATCTCTTGGATGAGTTAGACATGAACACTTGGGTTCTAGTGCTGATATTCTTCTCTTGAGTTACCCTGGGTTGCTAAATAAGGAAAGGAAAGTACTAAGAGTTACTCTTTGAACTCCTGGGCTCTTGTGCTTATTTGTTTCTTTTTTGAGGTATCCTTGGTTGCTAAGAAAGGGAAAGAAATGTACTGATAATTAATCATTTGCACATGATTGTGTTTAGTCAGCAAGCGGTGAAAAATTCCCTCACATGAAAGACTTGACTTCATGTGTCCTAAAAAATATTTAGGAAAGTCAAAAGCAAATACAACAATAACATACTCAGTGTAATCCCACCACTTGTGGGTCTGGGGAGGGTAGGATATATGCAGATCTTACCCTTAGCTTTGTAAGATAAAGAGACTGTTTTTGAAAGACCCTCGGCTCAAACGGGAAGTATCTGATGCAGGAACTTAAGAATACAGATAGCAAAGTAGCAACATATAAAGCAAATGCAGCAACAGACAACAATACACATTGAAATATGAGAAACTATGCAATAACTAAGGGCTTGTTTGGCCATATGAGATGAAATCATGATATGATATCATATAAGATGAAGTTTGAAGTTTTGTTTATACATGCAATTTGAAATTTTTATGTTGTATTTTTTCTTCATGAATATAAGAATCCCATAAGTTGTAAAAACTATTCAAATTGACCAAATTCTTATATAATCTTACCAAAACAGTAAAAGTTCATAATAAAATATAATACACTATCACAAAGCAATTCATAAAAAAATATACAACTTAAGAATCGAACTTTAGTTCAATAAGAAGTAAAATTAAACATGAGTTATAATGTACTACTCTTTAATAGAATCCTTCCACATAGTACGGACAAAAACTTACAAACTATTTATGTCCAATATAATAATTGGCAAAGGTTGTTTACATTTATTAAATAAATGATTGGTAAATATAGTTGGTATATATAAAATGGTGGACTTCTTTTTATAAAATATAAAATTGTGGGTTAAATTTTGCATTTGAAAAATTTCATCTCATGATTTGAAATCTCAAATCAAGCTTTTTGGAGAATTTGAAATTTCATCTCATGATTTGAAATTATGAGATGAAATCGCATGTCCAAATGCTTATTTCATCTCATAATTCCAAATCGCAACATAAAATCGCATGTCCAAATGCCTACTAAGTATAATACTACTAAAAGCACAATAGGAGAGGAGGCGATCCTACTCTCTCTACCACACAGAATGCAACAACCCTTAGCTACCTACTAATCTTCTACTCTAATTCTCCATCTCCATATATTTCTATCTAAGATCAATGCCCTTAGTCTGGTGAAGTTGTGGCATGTCATTTCTAATCAACCCTCCCATCTCCAAATTCTTTTCCGGCCTACCTCTACCTCTCCTAACTCCTGCTACAACCAACCTCTCACACCTTTTAACTGGCGCATCGTCGCATTGCCTCTTCACTTGCCCGAATTGTCTCAACCTTGTTTCACTCATTTTATCTACCACTGATGCCACTCCCACTTTGTCTCGTATAATTTCATTCCTAATCTTATCTTTTTGAGTGTGCCCACACATCCATCTGAACATCTTCATCTTCTGAATGTGAGCATTCTTGACTGGGCAACACTCTGCCCCATACAACAATGTTGGTCGAACCGCTCTGTAGAACTTACCTTTTAAGCCTTGACAATACATTCTTATCTCACAGTACAACAAATGTGAGCCTCAATTTCATCCACCCCGCTTCAATATGACGTGCAACATCATCGTCAATCTCCTCATCTCCTTGAGTTATAAACCCAAGATACTTGAAGCTTCCTCTCGTGGGTATGACTAGTTCCTCTATCTTTACTTCGACTTCTGCCTCCTGTGTTACATCACTGAGCTTGTACTCCAGATATTCTATTTTAGTCCTGCTCAACTAGAAAACTTTAGACTCAAGGGTCCTTCTCCACACTTTCAACCTATCATTAACTCCAATGTGTGTCTCGCCATTCAATACTATGTCATCTGTGAATAATATACACCACGACACCTTCCCTTTGAATATGTCGTGTTAAATCGTCCATCACTAGGCAAACTGGAATGGGCTAATGATTGATCCCTGGTGCAACCTCATCATGATCGGAAAGTGTTCTGAGTCACCACTCACTATCATAACTGAGTCTTGGCTCCATCATACATGTCCTTAACTACCCTAATGTATGCCACAGGTGCACCTCTAGACTCCATATATCTCTAAAGGACCTCCCTTGAGACTCTATCATATGCTTTTTCTAGATCAATGAACACCATTTGTAAGTCTCTTTTCTTGTTTCTGTATTTACTCCAACAATCTCCTTACAAGACGGATGACTTCTGTAGTCGATCGCTCCGGCATGAATCCGAATTGATTCTCAGAGATAGACATGGCTCTCCTTATCCTTTTCTCAACCACCTTTTCCCAGACTTTCGTAGTGTGACTTTGTAACTCGATGTCCCTATAGTTACTGCAATTTTGTATATCACCCTTGTTCTTGTACAACAGAACCATTGTACTCCACCTCCATTCCTCAGGCATTTTAGTTGTCCTAAATATGACATTAAATAACCCAATCAGCCACTACATACCTGCCTCGCCCGTGTTCTTCCAAAAGTCTTTTGGGATCTCGTCTGGCCCGCTCGCTCTTCCCCTCCTCATATTATCAATAGCCCTCTAAACCTCCGCAACCTTTATACCCCTTCAATGCGACTCTCTGAATGCTCCAACTCTCCTAGCACGATTTCACTATCCCCTTCTCCATTCAGGAGCTTATGAAGATACATTTGCCATCTCCGTCTAATGTGTGCCTCTTCTACCAGCGCTTCCATTCTCTTCCTTGATGCACTTCAATTGGTTTGTTTTTTAAAAGCAAATAATTTGTTTTTTAAATCTCCTTTCCCTTTCAAATGAACACGTGCAAAAAAATGATTTTCGTTTTTCTTTTCTTTAGTTTGCTGCAATTTTCTCAAGAAATATATTTTCCGGCAACTTTCTTGACATCCCAACAAGAGAGATACCAGTCTTTTCTTTTGCTGCTTATTCTGAATTTTTAGGAGTGGTCAATGCTGAAACTAGGCCATACTGAACACTATGTATCTTTGGTAGGAAGCGTCCGGCTTTTACTGTTTATTAGAGAAAGATTCTTACCATCTGTCAATAGCCAAGGTAACTATCCTTCTGTTAGGTGTAGATATGCTTTACATACTTCTTCTGCATTCACCATCCACCTCTGTTGACTTCACAAGTCTTTGGACCACAAACAGTCCCCAGCTACCGCATGGACTCATACCCTTTTCTTACTCCCATCTTTTCTTTTTACGTCTATGAATTCGTGTCTCGGGCCTACAGGAACTGCTCTAATCTTATTTCTCTGCTTAGTTTTAAAAGAATGTCCCTGTCATACAAGTGATATTTGATTTTGATCACTGGAAGTCTATTCTTCTTTCCCAAATCCAGAAGTTTATTTTAGCACTTCATAATCTTAAACAATATGAATTAGAATGAGTGGCTTCAGTTGCATTATCCATTTGATTTTTTATTGAGATGAAATGATTTAAAATTAGATCTACAGCTTATGCAAGTGTAAAGGTGCAATTGGTTCTTCCTGTAATTTTTTCCCTCAAGCATTTGTGTTCTATAACTTGGTGGCCCATAAGAAATCACTAAACTACATCTTATGCTTAGCTAAGGGTCAAGTAGTTGCAATTCTATCAGCCAACTTGTTTGAGTTGAGCTTCTTAAATTCTTCATCTCACAGTTTTGACATGTCTCAAATCCATAAACATGATTTGCCGCATGGTTCATTAACCCATGGTTTTATTCTGGAACACGAGCTATTGCTGTGAAAAACTGCTCAGCTATATGACCTAGCAGCCACTGTCCCCTTAGGTTTTGTGTTCCCAAAAGCAACCTTCTGAGTCTTTGGCAGTTCTTGACTCCAGAATTCATCAAGCTTAATTAATTATAACGCTTTTGCGCTGTAGGTTCCTTAAGAAAATTGGGAAGCTCGGGCCCTTCTCATAATCTGTTTCATTATATTAGGGGATTGGGAAGTCCCATTTAAACGCTGCCTTGCTGCAACTTCTTTCTTTTTGGTCTTATCATTGGAGGGCTGGTCGCAAAAAGGAATGTGGACAATGACAGAAGTTTAGTTTTTCTTCTTGCTATTTGAGGTAGGGGCATGGACATGTGTGGATGCGACTCAAGTGCTGAAAAGGTTGTGAATAACGAAGTATTTCTTAGAAACATGAAATTTGTAGGTTCCGCAGGATAAATTTGAAAAGAAAAACCTCTCTCTTCCTCGGATATCTAAGTTCAGTTATCAGATCTTCATTTTCTAAAAAAAGAAAAGTTTCAATGAAAATCTGAAAATCCAAGGGAAGAAATTGTGCCTCTTCAGAAATAAAGGGATCAAGTAAACTTCAAAGTTTCAAGGGATTTATGTGGAATTGCTAGAAACCTCTGGGTCTGCCACCTGAGATTGCAAGCAGTAGTAAGTCATTGGTTGTTGAAGATGGACTAGACTAGAGGTATACTGGTTACCTCTTAGTCAAATTCTGGTACGTGCAAGGAAGGTGGATGTCCAGTGACAAAACTTCATCCTGTTATCTCTTTTGGCAATGGTCTCAGGAATATGAGAGAGAAGATCAATTGAAGATTAATGTATACAAGGCACACTGTCTTATTATGTCAAACACAATACACATGATATTGTCCATTGTGGGATTATATTTAAAATTTAAGAATTTAACTCTTCCACTACTTAACTCTATCATTCCATCACAGACACTTAACGCACTAAATGCAGTGTTTTTAAAAGTGATAAGTGTAAATACTGACAAGGTCCACGTGGCTTGGAAAAAAGCATGAAGTGAAACACATGCTTCTCTGTAGTAAAATGCACAATTTACGGAAAACTAAAAGTACTCAAATAATCAAATTGTAATTAAAATAACTAATTTCAGCATCCAATATATAATATTGCCGATATTAATCAAATTTTTCTTGAAGTTGAGCTTCAAAGAACCGACAACATGTTATCATTTGAAGCTCTCATTTCTCTAAAGCGCGTGGCTTCCCCATGAAGTGATAACTCCTTGCTTTTTCGTAGTTTCATCGCTTTAAGAGACAAAGTGATGACTTTTAATGACACTACTGACATTTTTCGTCAAACTCAAGGTAGGACACCAGCTTTACTTATTTGAAAATAAAATAGTTGTCGGACTTATGCAGTTGGAACAACCATTAAAAAAATGAAAGAAAATCACCAACTGAATTTCAGTTGACAAAATCTTATCAAGAAAATTGCTACAGAAGTGGTAAAAAAAGGCATTGCCGCCGAAACACTCAATGTAAAGAGGAATCGTGCTGCCAAAAAGTGGTAAAAAAAGGCATTGCCACCGAAACACTCAATGTAAAGAGGAATCATACTGCCAAAACAATCTTCATCATTGTTGTTAAAAGTTCTCTTGAGATATGCTTGCGCCTGGAAGATACGTGAAGCCATGTTAAAATTCTCTGTCTAGCTTAGGCAATGCTTTAATGCTAGTACTAAGGCGTTAAGGCATGTGCCTCATTCCTATGAGCTATGACACAGAAATGGATGCATCATACAATATAAAGTTGATAAAGCAATATTTTAATCATTTAGAAAAGTTATAAATGAAAGTATACTAAATTAGAATATGGAAAGTTGAAATTTATTATGAGAAAGTTTGTCAGTTAATTTAATAGGAACTTGAAACTGCTCCGCTGCATCTGTATAGAAAAATTAAAACAGACTTTTTGAATTTGATTGACATGATTTTTATTTTGTGTATTTCACTTAATTGTAGTATTTCAATTCTAATGTCTAGATAAATGTTGTGTATTGATGTATGCATGCATTAATACTTTCTTCTTTTGAACCTTTCATATTCTTTTTTGTTCTTTCCGCCTTTGACAAGACTGTCGGAAATAGCCTTATCGACGATGGTCAATGAGGCTGGAGTTTAGTTCATGAGATATTGAAGATGATAAAAGAAAATGATTTTGTATTTATTGAGGTCAAAGCTTGGTTTATCCCCACTGTTTGTGCTATTTTCAGATTATTTCTGTCCTGCACAAAACAGTTATATAGATAAAGGGATAAACTAAAATCCTATGATATTTCTCACTTTTAGATGTTTTTAATTGAACAGTTACATAATGACGGAATAACTAATACATCGTTATGATCTATTTCATCTTTCAAGATTGACACGAGTCAAAAGCTGTTAGCCTATTCTAGAGTTGGGAGATTAAGAAAATCACAGTATTGCAGCCTATTATAGAGTTGGGAGATTTAGAAAATCACAATATTTCAGCTGCTTGGCAACACTGCCATTTAACTAGTTATTAATGGGCATTTGAGAATGAAAATAAAAGATTCAATGGTCTCTGTCAGCAGCTGGATAATTAGAACGGCTGTGCTGTGTTGAAGATGAAACACAAGTTCTAAAATGTTGGAGATGAAACTAAAATTCTAATACAGTTTATAGAACTGACTGTGTCATTCCGTGAGGCACTCCCTACATGTCAATCTCAGTGCAACAATAATCTGTTCAATTTGTTTGCCCATTTCTTGTGAGTGACACTGTAATCAATCATGAATATGCAGCATGGAGAGCGTCATTATATTTGGTTGAAGCTGTTGATAATGGTGGTCTGTTTTGAGTGATGTAATGGCACTTGACATTGATATCTTGTATCTAGCACCTTTATGTCGTCTAAGTTGTGCTTTGGCTACTCTTTTAAATCACTGGAACAGGTTGCAGTTGCTGCACTTTTCTTTGAGGTGCAAAGAAGTTCTCGATCAGAAGCTAAAAAGGAGGAAGTTCGTAGGCAAGAGCTAGAGGTAGTCTCTCAAACTTTTTGGTTACTTGTTTGGTCTTGACAAACTCTTTCATTGCTTTATTCAATGACCCAAAACCAAAAGTATTGAACACCCCAGAAAGCATATGTTCTGTCCCTTTGATGTTCTCTCACTAAACATCTGCTTTAGCATCTCTTTTTCAAGTTTATGGTTACCTATTATAATTGTTAAAAGCTAACTTTTGGGGTTGAGTTAGGCTAAGGTCTATTTCTTGACAATTATTGTTGTTGTTGTTGTTGTTGTTGTAAATTAGGTGATGGTTACTTATTTGCATTTCAATTTTTTTTTTCATGAAAAATAGGTCCAGTAAAGCAAGCACTTTTTGGTTAACTGGTTGCTGATCTAGTCCTTGTATGCCAAGTAGCGGATCAATTTTGCACCACATCTATCAATACTGTTGCATATAAATCTTAGATCAGATAGGTGGATGAGCCAAGCATTCCTTTAATTTACATACTATTATTTCTATTACGAAACCTGTAAAGACACCTAAAACTTTTATAGTCTTGTTTATTAATATTTCATAATAATGAAAGTACCTATTTTTATTTCTTTTAATCCGCATTTGATTTTAATGCACTTAAAAAATTTTATTTTTTTAGAAAAAAGGCACCTAAATTGTTTTAGTTTATTTTAAAAAGGCACCTAAATTTACCTGTCTCGTGTTTGGCTCTTTGCAGCAGCACAAGGAACTATTGTAATTTGGTGCTTTGAGTTTTTCTTAATTCTATCTAAAACAAGAGTTTTCTGTTCTATTACATCATGACTAGAGTTTAAAACCTCTATTAGCTCTTATAATAAACTGAAATTCATCCTCCTTGAATTTTTTTGAGTTATATTTGATGTCCTTGTGTGTTTTCTCAGCAAATGAGGGAACGAGATGAAGCATTGTCAAGAGAGATAGAGAGCCTAAAAAACAAAATTCAAGAGCTTGAGCAGTTGGCTAGGGGACGAGGACTTGCTGGAGTGTTCAATTTCAGACCTTCTCACGTTGAAGAAGGCAAGTCCCCGACACCAGCATGATCTATTGTGTGAAGTTTTGGCAGCAAAATGATCAATTGTTTTTCCCATTCTTTGGAGCCAAGAATCAAATGCCTTCTGTAAACCAGAAGCCTAGGCTCCTTATTGAAAATGAAGTTGACTTGAAAATTTCCATTGATGTGGTCAATATTTGTGAGGTTATGAAGCAAGAGTTTCATAGGCTGAGTGTTTGCTATGTCCTCCTTGTAATTGTGGCACTATACTACTGATTTTACATATGCCTAACACCACATGCTTAAGAGACTTGTATACTTTTAGCATCATAGGGTGCAAGATTGTGAAATGTTGGATTTGGAGATTTTTTGCTCAGCCATGTTCTAATGTTCTGTACTGGTGAGGTGACAATATGAGCAGATGCACCTTACCTGCAAAAGTTATGTAATACAAATGAAACACCAATGTTTGTCCTTTAGTATAGTTCAATCTCATCCTATAGGATGGTTGGCACCATGAATTGACTACACCCTACAGGTAATCTTGAAGATGGATAGTGGGGTGTGCCCTTTATGTTTTGTTGTTTCTCTTTTTAGTCACCCACAAAAGGGACCTTTTTGCTGATGGATCTGGATTCTCCTCACAAAGGCTTGTATCTTCTTGCTCAATGTGGGGTAAAAAGGACCAATCTCTCTGTGCCACATCAATTCTAAAATAGAGTCCTATTTTAATGTTTCTTTTCTTATTCCCTTTCTTTTAACTTTTTTTGGCCATAGTAAGAAATACACAGTATTAATATCAGGTTTATAATTTCAAAAGGCATTTTAAAGGAAATAAAAAAAAAAAAAGCGAAAGAAGCAGCACAACAATATAGTTATATATGTTACATATAGCGAGAGAGAGGAACAATTAAAAATTTTATTTGCAAAAGAAGTCAAAGTTTGAGTCGAGTCTGCTAATAATTAACACGTGGAATAAGTAGGAGGATTAGAACTTTGTCCTTAATTTTGCTTTTATTTATGAAAAGAAAAATGTCTGGTAGGCGATCAAAGTATTCACATTTATTGTATAGTTAAATAAAAAGAAACAAGAAAAAACAGTGAATAAAAAAGAAAGAGGAAGAAGAATCACAGTAAAGAGAGAGTAACATATACTTTTTGTTAAAAAGACAAAGTTTGAGGTGGAGTTGTCGATATTTTAATATGTGGGATAAGCAAGGAGGATTAGAAATTTTCCTCACGATAATAAGAGAACGTCCTGAATAATCAACTTGTTTGTCAAGTAGATCTCATGAATAAGGAAAGAGCAAAAAGAATCTACCTGAGGCTGAGAGTGAAAAAGAGCAAGCAAATAGGCGCGCGGAAGAAGAAGCACATTAACATTACATACAGATTACCGAGAGAGTTATATTTAAATCAATATGCTTTTTGCAACATATAATCAAGTGTTAATAATTAAAAATATATTTGAAGTATTATAATGATTTATCTCGATTTTGCTACTTAAATTTTCTTGGTCTCTATTTTGAGTGTTAACCAATTTGTAATTCTTTTCTTTCATTTTGCAAGATGTTTCTATATCCGCAGTGAGGCCTATTCAGATTCTACTTGATTATAAATATACAGTAAAGTAATTATATTTTAAAAAATAATTGATATATATATATATATATGTATGTATGTATGTATGTATATAATTAATAATATTTTAATTTAATTAATTATAAAAATTAGAACTCACTGTTTTAAGAACAATATGAAATGCATGTGTGAAAAAAAAATTAATATTATAACATAAATGCGTTATAATTTTAACTTTTAGACTAAAGTAGAATTTCATTATTGAATGATATTATATGCTTATGTTTTTCTTTTCTTTTGAATTATATTTACTTAAATTAAATTGGAACTAATTTTAAATTATATTGGAATTTTAACATAAGAGTATTAATTTTTTGAAAAAAAAAATTGAATTTATGTTATATTCTCGGTTCTAGTTTATTTGCTTTAGTAGTATTGACTTATTATTTCACATTGCATGTCATTCATTTTTTAGTTAAAATTGATTGATTATTTTTTGCCAAATATTTGAGTAATTTTATGGCATTATATTTATAATGTTAATTTTTTGTTGTCCAATATGCATTCTATGATATTCTTAAAATATATGAGTTTTAGTTTTTATAATTAATTAAATTAAAATATTATTAATTTAAAAATACATACCAATTATTTTTAATAATATTCGTTAAAATATATCATTATTAATTAATATATTTTCATAATAATATGTATCTTAAATACCTAATTTAATATCATTTATAAAAGCACATATTTCTTAAATATTAGTTTAAATTTTGTACAATTAACTCTTATTTAAAAAAATAATCTAACTATCTAATTGCATTTGTGCAACCAAACAGTACACTTATAATACACTGTAATTACATTATGACAAATAAATAAACAATCGTAATTACTATATTGTGTAATTACTACCCTAAATTACATCAATTTCAACTATCAGGTGGCTTTCCAAACAGACCCTGGAGAGTATAATTACCTCAATATCAATTCCACCTAATGTCCTACTAACCAAGAAATTACTTAGCTAAATAAATAGGTTAAACTATGTAATTATACAAATATATTCAAATTCAATTCTCATGCTATGTCTTTTTAAACAGACCCTTAGATTTGTTGATTATGTTTGTCTACGGTGGACCTTGTTGTCTAATGCATTGTTTGGTAGGATGCATTAGAAAAAATAATATATGCATTAGTTTTGTGTATTATTAATATCTTATTGGGTACGCTTTTTCAGTACATACAAGCATTAGCTATAATGCTTGTATTAGTTATGCTTGCATTAGTTGTGTTGATATTATTTTTTATGCATCGTTTGGTTTGATATATTAAAAATAACTTTTATTGCATAATGTTTTAAAAAAATATTTATTTATAAAAATACCCACCATAAATAAGATAGAAACGATGTAGAAAAAATTTTGAAAGACAATTGTGTCTTTAATTATGCTAATGCATGTATTAAAAACCCATTGCATTACTAATACCATGATTTTTTATGTATTACTTATATATAGTCTAAGTGGTCGTTTCGTAGAGCGTATAAGGACAATGTTGTATAAAATGTATTAGTAATGCTTTCATTGGTAATGCTGGTAATAGTTATGCTTGCACTAGTTATACTCATGTTATTTCTTATGCAGTGTAGATTTAGTGTGTTAAAAATAACATTCATTGAATAATTTATTTAAAAAATTATTTATTTATTTATTAAAAATACCCTCCACAAATAAGATAGAAAGGACGTGGAAAAGGTTTTGAGGGACAATTATGTCTTTAACCATGTAGTGCATGCATTAACAACCATTGTATTACTAATACCATGATTTTTAGTGCGTTAGCTACAAATAGCTTAATACCAAATAGAGTGCATAACTAATGCTTGCATTAGTTATATATAGGTTGAAAAAGCATATGAAACAACGTATTAGTAATATACAAAACTAATGCTTACATTATTTTTTCTAATGCACTCTACCAAACGACCACTAATACCAAATAGAGTTTTTAGTTATACATAGGTTGAAAAAGTGAAGCAAACAGGTATTAGTAATACACAAAGTTAATGCATGCATTATTTTTTCTAATGCATCCTACCAAACGATCACGAAAAATCATGGTATTAGCAATGTAATGATTTTAAATGCATGTATTAGCATGGTTAAAGAGACACTTGCCCCTCAAAACTTTTTACATGTCCTTTCTATCTTATTTGTGGAGGATATTTTTGTAAACAAATATATTTTGTTAGAAATTATGCAATAAATATTATGTTTAACATATCAAACCAAACAGTGCATAAGAATTAATCTCATAATAACTTATGCAAACATAACTAATACTTGCTATTTAATATTATTCTTATACATCGTATCAAACAATTAGATATAGTGTTATGTAATGCATAATTCCTTTTAAATGAAATGGAGACTGTATATGGATCTTCATACAGAAGGTTTCTAGAATCAGGCGTGAGACTGATAATGCATCCCCTTTAGGCCTCAAAATTTTGAGATCTTAAAAAAATTATAGTAAATTTTATAATTTTATTTTAAATTAAAAGAATATTGGAAATTGTTTTTAAAAGAGTACAAAATCCATGTATATAAAAAACAAACACCAAAAAAAGGGGACAAACTATCTATTTTTTACCAAAAATATTTTAGAATTTCAATTAAACAACTCAAATCTTCATGTTAATAAATACATTCTTTTTACAATAACATCTAAAATAATGTATTATATATAAATTGCTAACCTTTTACTAACTAGAATTAATTCTTATTTTTATAAATAATAACATTACTATGTGAAGGTAAAATCTTTAATAACTAGTACTTAAAACTAAAAGAGTAATCCTGGAGTAAAATTTGGCTGCACGCTTTTGTCTACAATTTTTTCTCGACATTCGATTAGACCAATCTTGCTTGTCTAAAATAGGCATGAGATAATTCCTACAAATCAGCTGGATAAAATATTTATACTGTCATGATAATGATAAATAATAGAAATAGAATATCTCAATATACAGAAGGGATATAAGAGAAGTCTCGTTCCGCTCTAACTTTAAAATGTGAGCCATCAGAAATCAACAAAAATGCAAAACATAATATATCCTGAAAATACAAAAAAGAACTTTGAATAAGACCGTAAAAAATAGTTACACAGTTCACAATGTTGAGCTATCAATATTATATTCAAACACAAACATAATTAGGGCCAAATTTTTACTAGACATTGCATTTATTAGTAGTTGGAGAAGAAATATAAATATGCAATCCAACTAAAGATTATCTCAATATTAATAACAAAACTCAAGTAAAAATAATTTTTTTATTTTAATATATTTTTTCACTATAATAAATCAAAAGAGAATTATTAATTTTTTTTAAAAAAAAAATTATCCTTATCATTAAGTAATCATTTTTCATATTAATTATACTAGTAATCAAATTTAAATTTCCAAAAGAATCATTAATAAGAATAATTTAATAAATTAATATTTAGTTAATATTTTTTCAAGTGAGTACGAAATACAAACTTAATAAATAAAAGTAAATGGAGGAAATGTTTTGTAAATTATAATAATTAATTATAAATTGATTAGCTTTACTATAAATTATTCTTGCTATGGATGACAATTTGTGCAAAGTTTGCGTAGACAGAGTTTAAGTTACTTTAATACTATTAAAATAAATAAAAACATTATTTCTTTTTTATCGAAACGTAAATTTTATTCCAACCATTAAATAATTTGTACACCAATCAGCTCATTGAACTCTTGAGCTAATTCCTCGAGAAATAATAAATACATTATTATAAGTGGATATAGCTTACATAAGTCGAGTGGCGACAAATAGACGGATTGGATCAAATTTGGACGGCTCGAAATAAAGTGAACAAAAACATGTTGAGTTTCAATACGCCCATATTTCATGCGGATTGAAAACCGATTGAGTGATAAATGTGTGGATTGAAAATGCACATTATATACGAGTAATATTATTACAAGTATAATATTCTATAATTTTAAAGACATGTCATAAAAGCCAGCATTATCATGTTCGAGATAAACAATATAAGGAGAATATGTAGAGCGGGATACTAGAGGAGTTCTGCTCTGCTCTAACTTGAAAGCGTAGGCGATCAGTAATCACCAAAAGTGCGAGACATAAAATTTATTTAAAAAACTAAAAAAGAAAAACTTTAAATAAAAAGTGAATTAGGTAAATTGATTATACAATAGCAGAGCTATCAGTATTATATTCAAACAAAAACCTATCTTCCATTTAATCAAATTAATAATTGATTAAACAATTAAAATAGTAAAATAGGGCTTTAGTAATTTAATAGGCTTTCATGATTTGTTATTCTAAATTTGAGACGAGAAAAAATCAAGTTGTGCGTATAGAGCAATGAGCAAAAATTCAATGTAATAAATATATTGTAGCTATTAGGCCTCAAAATGCAAATAAGACATGTTTAAGTTTAGTCGCGCCGAGTTTCAAAGATTTAAAAATAAAATCATGTTGACTTTATTAATTAAGACACAAAGGCTTTGAGTAAAATGATTTTCGTTTTTAATGTATTATAATTAAAAAGAAAATGAAGTTCAGAATCAAACAGCTTTAAAAGATTAGTTAAAACCCCATAATTTTACTATAGTATAAACAATTTCAAATTGTTTAATGAATTATGACATTACTCATAAGCTTCAGTACATTTGTAAAATTATTAAGCATAAAACCACAAAAAAATGTCTTTGTGATTAATTAATTATTATTGGCATGATACTAAATTCTCATAAAACAAAATCATTTGATTAATCAATGAACTTCAACTGCAAGCAAGGAAGGAAATTTTCACCTATGTTATGTGTAGAGTTGTTATTACATGCCAGAATGAAATACAAACTTCTAACAAGCTTTCTTTTGATTTTTTCCAATTTCATGGCTTCACAATTTGATCCACATAGTCATGCTCAGGCCCCTGCAATCCCAAATCAAACAAAAAAGAGGGATTTTCAAAAACAAATACAATTTGGGATTTATTGGCGGTCTGTAGTTATAATTTAGATATTTATCATTCTTAGCAACTGTTTGAGGTCAGACAGTTTTTCTTTGAGGTGTCAAGCAACTAGATTTTTTATATTCATATAAATGTAATATGTATCGACGAATACAATTTAGATGTATACAAAGATATAACAACAAAAATTACAGGAGATTGTATCATATGCTTTCTAATTTTACTTGTGGTCATTCACTCTTATATCACTTATATTCATTCTCTCTAATTTCACTTGTATTCATTCTATCTGTTGTATCAACTGTTACCAATTTGTATCACTTGTATTCATTCGCTATGGTTGTATCGACCCATACAATTTTGATGGATGCAGTTATGATAGGTTGTATGCATTCACTTTATCGATGAATACAGATCAAGTGTATACAAGGATACAAAAAACAGAAAATACAGAGACTGTATTCAGGCGATCTAATTTCACCTATATTCACTCGCTCTTGTATCACTTGTATTCATTCACTCTTGCATCACTTGTATTCATTCGCTATTGTATCACTTGTATTCATTCGCTATTGTATCACTTCTATCTGCAAAAAAGTTATGGAAGTGCAAAATTAAGGCGAAATACAAAAATACAAATGTTTGCCAAAAAATCCTCCTTCATATAGAAATACAGTCGAAAAAATTAAATAAAAATCAAAGAAAGAGAGGGGAGAGCGTGCGAGAGATTGAGAGAGATTAGGAAACTTTTTGCTTATTTGATATTAAATACAAAGTATTGCTACAAATAATAATTATTTTAAATATTAACTGTTAATGATAAATTCATAGTATAAATTTGCTTTTTCATATGAAATTTCCAAAGAAGAACACATATGAAATTTCAACATGACATAAGTTTAGAACACATATGCTTGTAGTTTATTTTAGTGTAGAAGTAAACTGAGACTTGTTTCAATATTTCTTGAGGGATATTAATCTCTAGAAGTTAACTCACATTCAACATGACATAACATTAGATTGTTGAATAAGTTTTACTAGTCCTTAGGTATGACAATTGAGAAGGATGAATTAAATTTTATAGTCATGATATCTAAATAAAATTCAGCATTTAAACACTTCTCAAGTGGTAAAATTTAACTAATAAAGTTTGCCAAAAATATGATTTCTAATTTGTGTGCTTTCAACATTCATACAACCTACAGGTCTAAAAGCAAACTAATCTAGTTTGCACAACTAAATTTTAAATCGTAATCCAAGTTCATGTTCAAGTTCAAACGTCTACTTATATTGTCTATAACATAAGTCCTTATTATAATGTGAGGATAAGTTGATTTTTGTCTATAAGACAAGATTTTGTAACATTTGAATAAATCATAAATATTGAAAATAGAGTAACATGTGGCCTCTTGGAAAAAAATTTCAAACGTATTGATTAAATTGCTTGCTTTCTAATTGTTTTAATTGAGGATCATCAAGTTCAATTGTATTTTTTAAATAATTAATTTTAAAAAAAATGATCAAAAATATTTTTCTATTTTCAAGTTCATGTTCATGTTCAAACACCTACTTATATTGTCCATCAGATATAAATTTTTATTATAATGAGAGCACAAGTTAAATTTTTGTCTATAAGACAAGAATTTTGTAACATTTGAATAAGCTGCAGAGATTGAAAATAGTGTAACTTGTTGGTTATAACAAAAAAGAAATTCATTGGATTGATAGATTGCTTGCTTTTAATTTTTTTTCTCTAATCATGATCATCAAGTTAACTTGTGCTTTTTTAATAATTAATTTAAGGAAAAATGATCAAAAATACCTTTTTATTTTGTTTATTAGTTAACTTTGTTTTTCGTTATGCTATCTAACTAAAAATTACTTCCACCGTTATGAAACTTAACAAAAATGCCCCTCCAAATCAATCAAAATTACCTGATTTTACTTAAATTATCCAATTTCATCTTTTAACTTTGACCCACCAAATAACACCAGATCCATCTTTCCTTCAATTAGGATTATTCTCAAGTAAATATCTCTCCTCTTCACCCACTTTATTTTCACTCCACTCACAATACACTACACATGCACTCACCATTATAATCACACGCATTCTATACAAATACATTGAAGAGAATTTGGAGACATGCACAAAATTGAGGGTATTTATACTTTTCATTGGCTTCCCATTTGATATTGTTTTTTGGTTGAAGAATTATATAAAGACAACAATATAGAAGAAAATATAGAGATATAGTGCACAGGAATATGAGAATTTTTGTCCAGTTTTATTTGATCTAGATAACAGGAAATTTTTGGATACAAATCAGTGGAAGGGGACACGATTTTGGCACAAACACATAAAGACTAGAGATATAGATTGCACAGATCACCACCCTTATTGCCAAATCACCCATGTTTTCCATTACTGTCCTGCCATCAAACTCCTCCTCAACACCATTCATTCGCAACTCAGCCATGACCCATCTTAACACACCCACCTAAACGTTCAAACACTCCAATTTTTTTAATTGGTAAATATTCTGCTAGTTAAGTTGAAATCCTGATGAGTTCAAAGGTTCTATAATAGAGTCACTCATGTTATTTTGTATAAATTAAATTAATTTGGTGTGTTGAGTTGGGTTAAAACAGAAAATTGAATAATTTAGGTAAAATCAGATATATTTTGATTGATTTGAGTAATTTATTCAATTGAAATATTTTTTTATTAGGTTTTATAAGGGGAGAAATATTTTTTATTAGATAATATAATGAGAGATTAAATTAATTAACAAACAGAAATAAAGAGATATGTTTGAGGCTTCTTTCTTGTCTTAATTAACCACCCTAAGGTCAAAGAGATCCAAAATTAACATAACTGCCGTGTAAATTGTTATTTCTTTTTCTTTTTATTTTGCTCAAGTGGTTTGGACACACACATGTACATGTCAATGCGTACACACCATGCCCTTTATATTAATAAAAATAAATTTATAAGAATAATATAAATAATATTTAAAAAATATATTTATATAATAATATAAAAATTTAGAAAGAAAATTATGAATTTCAAATCAATAAATGATTATGTTTAAGAGTTTGATCTAATATAATAGTTTTTTTTTTATTTTGTTTTAATACTTGTTTCGATAAACAAAAATGTCATAGAAATAACATCTGATTGAAAGATAAAAAAATAATTCGCTTTTACACAAGCAATATGTAAATAATATATTCATTATATATATATATATATATATATATATATATATATATATATATATATATATATATATATATATATATATATTTAAATAAGGAATAATTTAATACATAAAAATTTGGTCAATTTTAAAATTCTAAATATTAGAAAAATAATTAAACAACTATTTTGCCAAGTGTGAACTCTATTTTTAAAAGGGTAAAAAAGTGAATGATATTTCTACGAGGTTTCATACTTTAAATATTTAGTAATAGTTTAATCTTAAACTTTTCATTTTACCCTTTATGAGATGATTTCAGTTTAATTTTTTTTTTCTTTCTCTTAATCCATCTTTTTAGTCAAACACTTCACATGAATTTAAAACGAAAAAAATAATGTAGGTTTAACTAAAGAGAGTGAATAACAAGAGCAGTCGATTAACTGAAGCAACTTAAAGTATGTTGCGTATCTATATTTATTCTTTTCTAATACAATATTTTTTAAAGGAAGAAGAAGGAGAAATTCACGTATTAATGCATAATAAAATTACGCTCTTTAATTTAATTTTTTCATATTGAAATATTGTGATGGATAATTAGTTAGTTTAATAAATAGTGGATTGATATATAAGTTGACAGAATTGTAATTGATTTTAAAGTCTTAAATGTTAGGACTTTTAATATAGTTCAAATAAGAAAAGATTTAAGAAGCAAATTTGGTCAATTTTAAAATATTAAATATTAGGAGTTTTACATTTTACGAATTAGTAAAGGTCTATAATAATTAATAACAACTAATTATGAAAAATAATAAATGATAATTTTGTCTATTGTAGAATCTTTTAATAAAGGGCAAAAAGGTCAATCAACATTTCTAAGGACCTTTGTGCTTAGATCTACATAGAATTTATTAAGTAAATATGAGTAAAATATTATGCATATGTTGAATATTTGAATGTTAGATTAGTTGTGAAATCTAAAGATATTATTAAAGGTTGTTCCATCAAAAGATTGTAATGCATCTTCAAACAAAATAAAATTATTTGAAAAAGTGAGAATAGAAAAGTGATTATTGCATTCGTAAACTATAGTATTGTAACTCCAACATCAATGTTCTTGTTTACTGATACAAATTGAAAGTAACACTATTAATGTACCTGTTTATGATGTAATAGATTTTGTCTTGTTATAAATATTCTTTCCACTTTTTGATATAATTATTGAAAAGTATAGTATGAACATTTGTATCTTGCAAAAAAAATATATATAAAGGTATAAAATATAAGTATAGAATATAATACGAAATAAAATTATTACATCTGTCAACTGATGTTATAGTCATTCTTGTACTTTTTTTTATTCTCTTTTTATGCTCTTTTATTAATCCAGCTCCAATTACTAAGACTTTTATTATCCGATGAGAATCATATTGTCTTAAGTTGTTAATGTTGGGATGAGGAAGCACCACAACTAAAGTTTGATATGATAATAAATAATGAAAATACGTTGGACACAATATTTTACGTGGAAAACCCTCAAATAAATAGAAGGAAAAAACTACGGAGTAGAAGGATTCACTATATAAATATGGGAGTACACTACTCTCAATTACAAGGCGAAAACACTTGTAAAAGGAATAACTCACTAAAGACACTCAAGACTACAATAGTGTATAACTCTCTTTATGTTCTTACTCTTTTGGATTGTAATTTTTGTGGGGATTTGTGGATCTGTGTATATATAATAATGAAAGCAAAACGTTCTATTTATAATAGAACTAAACCGTGTAGAAGGGTGTAAAACAGAGATCAATTTGGACAAGGTTTGTCCTCTTTTTCCTTTTTCCATTTGGACAAGGTTTGTCCTCTTTTTTTCTTTTCCTTGTCTGACTAACTTTGTTGACAGCTAATTGACACAATTTTTGTTCACGAAATTCGATTTCATTTCAAGCTCATTAACAAACTGTGCACAAGAGTTATAATTGTAATAATTTATAATTTTATAATAAAAATTATTTTATGAGATAAATAAATTATTTTATTTGAATAGATGAAACTTGAAAATGTATGAGTAGATAAATAATGTTAGTTACAATAGTATAAAATTAAAATCATATAATATCAATATAAAACTCAAATAAATGAGATAACATGCATATTGTAAATATTAGACTCAACTAAAGGAGGCAATCTACATTAAATTATTTTAAATATAAATAACATAAACTGACATAACAATTACTATTATCTTTTTCAGATTCACAACATAAAAAAATTCCTAATATAATAAAAAAAGATAAATTAACACGAAAATATTATATTTATTAAAAAAAGATTTTTTTTATCAAAATAAAAAAAATAAAATGAAATTCGTGACTATGAATTTAAAAAAAAGAAGAAGAAGAAGAGAGGAAGGTTTGAAAAATTTCCTATCATGGAAAAGGTAAAAAAAAGAATCTCAAATGAAAAAATATACTTTGGTGGAGGTTTGTTTGTTTATTTATTTATTTATCCGTAAGATTTTACTATAAATAAAGTTATATCGTAAATAAAAAGTTTAATATAATAAAATAAGTTAGGAAAAAAATTGTGACTATTAAGAAAAAAATAAAAAAATTTAATTTCTTTTAAGTTTATATCACAAATAAAGTTATGTTTCAAATTAAAAATCTATTACAATAAAATAAGGTCGATGAAAATAATAATTTTAAATAATAATCATGTAAAAATAGTAAATAATAATTTCATCTATTGATATCGTTTAGTGAAGGGTGAAAAATTCAATTTAACATTTTTAAATACCTTCACACTTTTAATGTACTCCCTCTGTTTCAAAATAAATGGTGTTTTTAGCTCATGCACACTCTTTAATAAAATCACTCATTCTTAGAAAGAAAAATGTATTTTTATCTAATTACTCATAATAAATATCTTAAAAAATGTAACTGTTTAATATTTCTTGATTTTATAAAACCCTCTTCATTTAAATAAGGGTAAAATTATCGCTCTATTTAAATAAAAATAAAATTAAAAAAAATATATTTTTAATTATATAAAATATCATTTATTTTAAAATAAATTAAAAAATTAAAACTTGTTTATTTTGAAATAGAATGAGTAATATATACATAAACCAGTCTGCGCAAAGACAAATCAGAATCCAATTTTCAAGAATATATATAAGGAGAGAAAATCTCAGACACGAAATCAAAACCCAAAAGCAACTCAACACATACTCTCTCTTTCTCTACCCTACTGTTCAGAGGCCGCAATCTCGTTTTTCTCCTCCGACCCACCTGCTGATAACTGGTATGAACCCTACTCATCTTCCCAGTTGGGAATTTTCCTGTTGTACTTACCAATTAACACTTTCTCCCCTTTTTTCCCCTTATTTTTTCATTGACTAATTTCTGAGTAGTTGCCTATTTTTGTTCCATGTTTTATTCTGCTTTTCTTAACCTTGCTTTATATCTATATTCCCTTCCTTCAGAATTTTTTAGTTGATTTTGATGCTGCAATTGTTCTTTTGATTCCCATAATTAGGGTTATGCAAATGGTTTCTCCCACCGTTAAGATCGCCTTAACTCCCGGGTTTTTGTTGAATCGAGCAAATTTGTGCCTTTTCTGATTTGGGTTTTGCCAGAGTTTTGGTTCTAGAGGGTATGATGCAAATTGGGCTACTTTGGTGGTTGTTACTTATGTCTGATTATTTGTGAATTTCGATTCTGGTTTAGTGCTTGATTTTCTCTGCAAAGGTTGGATTTATTGTGGGTTTTTATTGCTTTTTCTAACATGAAAAACCAAATGCGATCTTGTTGGTTATCTTTGGGTCATGTTTTGTGCTTGATGGTGGAATTGATCATATAATGATGGTAACTTTAAAGCTAAGATTTTTTTTTTTCAGGTGAAGAATTGAGGAGTTTCTTCTGTTTGATTAGAATGGGAAAGGGTTCGAAGAGCGGTGCATGCAAGTCTGCATCGCACCAGCTCTTCAAGGACAAGGCGAAGAACCGTGTCGACGATCTGCAGGGTGTGTTCACTAACCTGCAATCTGCAAGGAAAGAAAGTCGAACTTATGATGTTGGAGTGCTTGAAGAGCAGGTTCACCAGATGCTTCGTGAATGGAAGGCTGAGCTCAATGAGCCTTCCCCTGCCTCTTCTTTGCAGGCAAGAACCAGCATTATGTCCCTTTAGCAGGGTGTGCCAAGTGGCTTTTCTTTCCTTTACTGTCCACAATGTGCATGTTCTGATATTGTCCTATACACATCAGTCTTAAATTAATGTGATCAAATTTTGACATTTGCTTGTTGGCCTGCGTGTGCCTTTATCTGTGTGTATGTGATGTCTAATGTTATGTTTGGTTGAAGCGTCTTGAGCAAATGCTTACAAAATTTTTGGATCTGTTACACGTGCAAAGTTGAATCACTTGAAGTGTAATTGTGTCTGTGTGTCCATTATGGTCTAACTGTGTGCAGTCGTGGATACAATAGTGTGTCAAGTATGTTTCTGTGTGCAAGCCTTTGTATATAGTTCTAATGCACATGAAGATATTAGTTGTGAGTGTTTATATTGATGCATGGTGTCCAGGGAGGAAGCCGTATCTCATCAGACCTCTATAGACTGCTGCTTGGTGAGGAGGAAGATGATGCTACCAGCGCATTAGCTGCACCTAAGCCTGATCCTGATGCTCAAAAACATGATGTTGCTGGTTTACAGGAGGTAATTATTTTCCTTGAGATTATCTTGTGCATGTGATGGACTCTTGGCTGGTGGTGTTTCTAACAGAATGAACCTTCTCATGACTCCATTTTAGAATGTGGTTGGTTGGTTATTTGTCTTAGGAGATTTGATTTCATTAAAATTTGCGTATTGATAGACTCTCATCTTTGTTTTATTTGACCCAGTCTCCATGTTTTATCGTCCCAGTTTAATTGATGGTTGACCGTTTTGTGCAAATGGAAAAACTTAAAAGATTCTGATCTGAAATCGTTGGTTGTTGATGGTCACAGATCCAAACTGGACAACTTTGCCAAACATGACTATGGGTTCATTTCCGAGTCAAGACAAAAAGAGGCCAAAGAGACTACTCAGCAACTATTATTTTAAATTAATCTTCTAGTGACTACAATATGATACCTCTTAAGAGACCACAATGGCCAATGGATGATGCAATTTGGTTTGCTGGTGATCTATTCTTTGTCTAGTTTGACACATTAATGAATATTTTTTGATGAAATGTATAGTCTAAGAAATTGCACAAAAAATTGTGTCTAATATCAAAATATAAGAGCCAAAACTAATAAATGAACGAATGAAAGCATAATTGTGAAAAAAGAGTTTATTTTCTAGAACAAACTCGCAAGCAGCTCAAACAAATGACCAAGTATAATATGTCTAGACTTTGTCTAGTTTCACATAATAATGAATGTATTACTCATGCAATGAAATTTGAAATAATAGAGAATATGTCTTAACCATGAAATGCAAGAATTTAATATAATAAATCACAAATTGACAACATAATGGTCAAAGAGGAGTTTCTTTTTCTCACCGAAGTGGCAAGCAGGTGAAATAAATAACAAAGTGTATAACATGTTTTCTCGATCAGTAAGAGTACAACATATTCTTTTAAAAAGAAATTAAAATAATACTTTATTTATTCAGATGACTCCTGAAATTAGTTCAGCTCAAAGCTTTTGAATGTCCAGTTGTCATATGTTCAAACCTTCTTAATAGTAGAATAGTATGACACTTCTGAAAGGGGGTGGGTGGAGGACTAGTGGTATCACTTCGCCGTTTTGGTGCTGTTTGTGGAGAATATCATGAAGTTGTGGGAAGATTGTAGTGGCCATGTTGCTTTTACGGTTGGAAATAGCGAGACGAGTTAGCTTTTGGAACCATAAGTGCTGCAGGAGGATACTTTGAGTGTCTCCTTATTAAACGTATTCAGAGCTCCACCAAGAGAGAGTTGGCTGTTTGAAAGCTTCGAAGGGTGCATGAGGGAGAGGTTCTTTGGGATCTCATCAGAAAAAATCTACAACACGGGGTGATAGGGGAGTCCCAAAATTTGTTGGAGTTACTTTAAAAGCAGTTCTTGTCATCTCACAATCAGGACTCAGAGGTGGATTTTGAACAGGGATTATTTCCGCAGTTAAATCTTTTTATCAGAAATTGTTGGTGAGAGAGGAGATGTGCTTTCCCATTTATCAGTATGGATTCCAAGGGTGCCCAGGAAAGTGTACCTTTTTATTTAGTTGGCGGCGAGGGGAGCGATTTTGACAGCTAGTAATCTGAGGAGAAATATTACTTAGCTGGTGCTATATGCGTTGGATCTGTGGAGGGTAATATCGAATTACTTTGGGTTGCAGTGGTTGATGTAAGACACTCTTAGAGATGTGTTATACTGCTGGGATTGTTAGAAGTAAGAAAAGATAACATAGGGGATGGGAGGCTGTCCGTCTAGCTCTTATGTGGATGGTATGGTGAGAGAAATAGGTGAGCAACTGATGGAATTGAAAATGATTTATACGTTCGAGGAATAACCTTTTGTCTTTATTTGATCTTTCGTACACGCTTAAAGTTCCTATTTGTATAGATGATTGGGTGTCATTTGTGGAGAATCATGTTTTGATTTAGACTCTTTGCCTTTTGGTATACCTCTTCTTATGTGGGAGCTTTCCCAATGTCACTAAAATTTTTACCTTATCAACAAAAAGATCTCTTGATAAATTGTGAAATACTTTTGTATCTGTCTTGGTAGACCATATTGTGGAATTTCATTACATTTATAGGTCTTATGATCTTGTAGAGTAGGCGCTTATTTTGGTATATCTGAAACATGTTCGTCTTTTTGTAAATTGAATCTACATGTCTTATGTATAAAATTTTCTCTACTATTGCCTTCATTAGTTTCTTTGATCTACTCTTTTTTTGATAAGAAAGTTTCTTTGATCTACTTCCCCCGGAAGCTTGTCGGTAGGGGTGTCCATGGTTCAGTTTAGATCGTTTTTCCTCTAAAAGGAAACCCAACTAATTAAGTTATTTTTTCATCTCTACGATCTTGGTCCATTCTATCTGTTTTTTTGGTTAATTTGGTTTTTTCCGTTTTTTAAAAAAAATATATGATAATATATCTCCAAGCACATATAGATTGACTATATTTCAGCATTACACTATCAAATCAATTATTCTTTTAGGAAAAAATGGAATATATATATATATCATATATGTAATCAAGTTATAATCATAGCTTCCTCGAAAAAAATCATATGCATTATTCATGAATTTAGCAATTTTCAAGAACATTATAAAATTTATTACAATAATTTTTATGGTGCAAAAAAATTAATGTAGTTATGATATACCAAGATATGTATCTTGACAATAGTTGAATTAGACAATGATGAATAATTAAAGGACTCAAAGACAACTTATTTTGAACATGAAATAGATTGTTAGAATTATCAAAATAAACATTACAAATAGTAAAGGCAAACACCTTATTAACAAACCAAGAGTGCAAAAGGTTTACATGTATGAACTAGATTGTTAGAATTATCAAAATAAACATTACAAATAGTAAAGGCAAACACCTTACTAACAAACCAAGAGTGCAAAATATTAACATGTATGAAATTTTATATATATTCAATAAGACAGAGTTTCCTATGAAATAAACCTACTTATTTGATTGATGTTCAGTTTCCCCCCTCCTAAGCTAAGTAAGGAGCGAATAAAGCTCCCTAACCCCTATCTTAAAGGGAAGATCATTGCTTATATCCAGAAGGAATTCAAACCTAGGAAGATTGAACTCTTTTCTCCCAACACTTAAGGTGGGGTTCAAATGCCCAACAAGAAGGGCCAAAAGGAAAAAGGGTTGTATGGCTGAGGGGAGGAGAGAAAGAACGTGAAGGGATCTTACTAAGACTTCTTAGAAAGACCTTTATCCACCTATATCTACAGTTTGTCCATATATAGTAAATAGATATAGAAAATACTATAGTTTATGGTGGGTTCATGCAAATACATAGGTCCCTTCCCTTCACTTTGGGATAAATGGTGTGGTTCAGAAGGTGCTTTTCGATCTACGGTTCCTCGAAGGTGAAGGGTTATTCATTTTATTATTTATTTATTAATTATTAATATTTTGGTCAATCGTTGAATAAAATCGAGAATGATTTTGATCTAGTTCATGGCCTATTAGAAGTAGAAGGTGCTCTGGTGGGATCTTCATGGACAGAAAAAGATTGCGCGATACTTATTGAATACAAAGAAAAAAATGCATTTCGACCCTATTGTAGTTCTCAATCATTTCGTGGCATCAGGCATAGCTGAACCTTATATAAATATCTCTCAATCTCTAAGGTCCACTAATTATTTGATTGTTGGCAGGTCTCTTTGTTTGTGTTGTTCGGAAGGAGTATTTGATGATTGTTCATTCACCGGAACCAGAAGTTAACATTTTGGTAGATAGGATCCCATAAAAATTTCTTTTGAGGAATGGGCTAGATCGGGTCATTTCTCAAGAACAATAACTAAAGGGCCTGATACTCCCTTTCTAGTTGGCATTAGCTTGGAACCACGTGCATCTAAAGCACCTTTTACTAAGATCAATGTAGTTGTATGTAAAGCCAGAGCAATAACATGATAAACCAAAATCTCCGGGTCCTATTGTTACAAATAATGAATTACTATTTTCATTGTTGGCATTTAACCAACCTGACAACCAGATGCTTCGACTTGCCTTTAATGTTGGGCCACTCGTTGAAAATAAAAGTATGTCTAAGTCAAACTCTGAGTATGAGATATGACCTCAAAATAATAGGGGTCAAGATTGGCTAGTGACACGATGGGGATAAGCTTCATAAGATTTATTCAATAGCCAAGCAGGAGAGTATGCACCACTTCGAAGAACTAATAACTAAGTTGAAAAGAGAGCGGTGCAGGCCATACTTTTCGGTTCTGTTGGTTCTGAATTATGGTTAGGTTTTTCGGTCACGATTTTTGCTATTTCTTGTTTTGGATGAAACTTGTTGCATAGTTGAATGTATGGATCCTTTCTTGCTGTTGGTTCAAACCAAGTTGGGGGGTACTGCTGTCATTGAATACTCTATTTTTTCCTAGACTCGCTTTGAGTGCTCCAACTTCCAGGTCTGAGTTAGATTTTGTCTTACCATTTGCCGCCGCCTCCTCCTCCTCCTCCTTCTTCTTCGAAGAAGCATATCGGAAGATGCTTGGAAATGATTTTTCTTTTCGAACCACAAGATTTAAAATTATATTACCATGTTAGACTAGTTGGTGAGTGTGTGCTGACAATGGAGATTTGTCTACGGATTTGTGTCCCAAAAAGTGCTTTTGGAAGTACCTAAAAAATGTGAACGTTATTCAGTGTTCCCTAGTCCCTCGTTACACATCAATCAATCAACTGTCGCACCAAATTAGTTAGGGCCAGCTTTATGTTTTCCTTGTATCCATTCTGCTGTATTACGGATTCATTATTTAAAGGATCACAATAGCTAGACTATTTTCCTGTTGGTCTTTAACCTATCAGGATATTTTTTCTTTATCTCAGCAGGGACCAGTTGTGCTTTGCAAAGTTCACAGAGGCTGAATTCTCTCTCTGTACATAGTTAAAGTAAACTTTTTCCTACCATTTGCTGGTTGTTTCTAATTCCTTTTGCTTAAAAGACTCAAGATAGTTGACTAGTGACCACTCAATCTTCTTTGTGATATCTTGGACTTGAAAATGCTTTCCTCCAAATTTCGTCCTTGTAATGTAGTGTGTCATGGGGGACCATCTTGTTGAAGTTTTAAATCTTGCTTCTGTTTGATTATCCTTATGCTTCGTTTTCTTTTTCTAGCCTCATTCTCTAATGAATGTACTCCTTTTAGAGACTTCTTGACCGTCCTTTTTCAGATAGCTTTTCTTGAAATCTTTTTTCTTTTATCAGTTTTCACGCACCAATTTTATCAATGAATCCTCACTAGTTAAGTGATGCGTTTTCTGCAGGGTTTCAATGCAGCTCCGGTGCTGCAGGAGCAAGGCTACCAGTTGATTGATCAATGCAAAAGTATGCCTTTAGTGGTCAACAATGCAGGGATTAACAACCCAGGGATGGCAACACAATTAGATTACCATTCTTTTGATCCGCAGCAAGACTTTGATCAGTTTGGATTTGATGCTTTAAATCTTTGTCTAGAGGATGATTTGCCTCCTATTCAGATTAGCCCTCCACCCTCTGCTTTTCTGGGACCTAAATGTGCACTTTGGGATTGTCCTCGACCTGCGATGGGGTCAGATTGGTGCCAAAAGTCTCATGACTACTGCAGTGACTATCATTCTGCTCTTGCGCCTTCTGAAGGCCATCTTGGAAGACCTCCAGTTGTTCGACCAATGGGTATTGGCTTAAAGGATAATTTGCTTTTCCAAGCTCTTAGTGCAAAAGCACAGGGGAAAGATGTTGGTGTTCCGGAATGTAAGGGTGCTGCCACTGCAAAGTCCCCTTGGAATGCACCAGGTTAGTGTGCTAAGACAGTTCTGTATTTCTGATTGCTGAATATCATATACCAGTTCAGTTTATTCCTTTTTTGTTTTACTTGTAAAATCTGATATCGATTCGTTTTCTTGGGCTTCTGCAGAGCTCTTTGACCTTGAAGTTGTTGAAGGTGAAACAATCAGGGAATGGCTTTTCTTTGATAAGCCGCGAAGAGCATTTGAAAGTGGAAACAGAAAGCAGAGATCACTGCCAGATTATAACGGGCGGGGTTGGCATGAGTCTAGGAAGCAAGTGATGAATGATTATGGAGGGCTGAAGAGATCCTACTATATGGATCCACAGCCAATGAAAAATCTTGAATGGCATCTGTATGAATATGAGATCGACAAGTATGATGCATGGGCCTTGTACAGATTGGAGCTGAAACTTGTTGATGGGAAGAAGAGTCCGAAAGGGAAAATAGCGAATGAGTCAGTTGCGGATTTGCAAAAGCAAATGGGAAGGCTCTCTGCTGAATTTCCTTTGGAGAACAAGCGTTCTGTTAAAGGCAGAGCAAAGGCCAACTCAAAGGATGTTGCTACTAATGTGCATGTTGCTCCAAATCAAACTGCTCCCGCTATTGAAGGGTTTGATTATGTGACCGGTGGACCTTTCCCTGACTATCTCGTTGATAATTCAGGTGGTTACTACATAACATAGACTGGATAAGTAGTTGAGTGCATTTAAATTATATGCATTTTGTCTATGTATTATACATAACTCTCGTCCTTGATTCAACCTCCTGGTGGTCGCTGGAGTTAAATGGAGGCTCTTGTTTCCTTGTTGTCAAGCGGAGGCAACTGGAACCCCTCCCGTTTCTGTAGGTATATTTGTCAATACATCATTGTCATCTAAGTGTTGGTGCAGTCTAACCTCGGAGCTTTTTTAACTGCTTGAAGATGAGGCGGATAATATGTCAGTTCACTTTATAATATACGAGCCAAGTTATGACAGTGAACGCATATAGTGGTTTTAGTGTTGGGTTCGGTGACCACAGGGAAAGAGCCATTAAGTTTTACTAATCTGCCTTTTGTTTTCATAAGACTTCCATTGTAGTTATGACTTACATAGTAATAACAGAGTTTCATATGCATGGTTTGGAGCTCTATTCGTGTTACAACATTGCACTAGTGAGTGAAAAGGTTTACATGCTTTTGAAAGGGGTCGTTCGGTTTACCGACAAGTTCTACAGTGCTTACAATTAATATGTTGGATTGTTTCACCTATTAGTATCAAGTAATAAAGAGATAAATAGTGCACTTCTTTCACTACACTAAACTTGCACTTTCAGTAGGGGCACGTTTGAAAACCCAGCTTGAAATTAAACTCGAGTGCAATTGAATATATTAGACTAATTTACTTATTTATTCAATCACATAATTACTTAATTTGCATAACATCGAATGTAGTTGAAGAAAAATAATTACACTCCGATTCACAAGGGGCCAAAGAATTAGTGACAATTATATGAAAAATTGAGTTAATTTTTCAAATTCAAACTCTTTTTTTAATTAAAATATTTTTATACTCACGTTTATTGCGCATCACAACTTAGTACATGTTCATTTTGAAAAAAAAAATATTTTATTTTTTAATTAGCTTTATTTAAAATAACAAAACACTTCCCCATCTATTATTATTTGTCATAATTTCTAAAATTTAATTGTTTTAAATTATTTAAGAAATTCAGCCAATTTTTATTTTAAAATTTTATGCGCAGTAATAATTATTTTTGAAGACTACAAACATCAACAAATAATTTAAAGCACAGAAAGTATGTAATTGAACCTGTGCAACCAAAGCGGAAACATGACACTAACAATTATGCTGCAATTACGTTATGGCGAATAATTGCATAAGTTGGCAACTAACATCGGGTTCCCAACCAGCCATGAAAGCCACTTTGGGCACATTCATTTTTGATAAATAGTAATACCAAGGTGAAAACTTGATCGTATGGAGTTAAATTCAATCTCACACGACCTGTAATAGCACATTCAGAATATAATACACGATAATAACTACATCTATTTCAAACTATTTGAACATAGAAAGCCAGTCACATGGAGCTTATTTATCGGAGCCCAACAGGCTTTCCTAAGTTTAGGTATTAACTTTAAGTAGCGAAACATAGAAGTATCACCAGAACTGATATCAAGCTAAGTCAGCTTTAGATCATTCTCAGGCTATTGTCTGCACAACTGAAACAGATCATCACTAGAACCTAAGAACCATCATCATCTTCGAGGTTGTTCACACGTTCACACTCGTCAATCCATTCACTGTATCTGCAAGTTTTCAAACAAAGAGTATGTGAGGAGTGTACGGCTACCAAGGAAGGAAAGAAAGGCATATAGCAAAGCTAGATGAACTTACATGTCAATGGGCTCTGTCAGTGCTGCAGGATAAAAAAGTAAGAACTGTCAGCCAAACAGTAAAATCCTTTTGGAGAAATCCACAAGTGTTCAAATCTCCAAATATTAAGAAGCTATTCTTTGAAGTATGTAATGCTCATCTAAAAGATTATGTCGTGAGAGAGAGGGACACTTTAATCATTTATTCTAGATTTGTAACACGCCTCTATATACTCCAGAATAATGTGCTAAAACAAACTTGAAACAATTGAATGCAGCTTGTCCTCTTTTTTTCTTTTGATAACCAAAAAACGCAATGGCCAATAGTGCACAGCTCGATTGGAGGTTAATGGGGCAACCCCACTACTTTTCTCCACTAAGATACCAGGTTTTGTCTTCGACAATATTTGAACCAGAGATGTATGCCTAAACCAACACATCACATGTTCCGCTCTTACCACTAAACCAAAGCCCTTGGAGCACATCTTGTACTCTTTTATCTTACAGAAGGCAGATTATCTAGAGAACAACAATTGAACATAATAACTAATTTAATGCATAAAAAACAATGAGGTAGAACATAAAAAGGAAATATCTCTAGTTTCTTTTTCCGCCCCTTTTAGTTAGTCCTCCCATATTTTATGTTGTCAAACCAATTGAACCATCTTTTTCAAAATGAATGAGATGCAGTGAACAATAAATAGATAAATGAGAAACCACTAGACATACCCGTAACAGTGGTGCTGAAGCTCTCTTGACAAATCCTGCAATTTGCCTCCCCAATCAAGTTCTTCATATCACTGGAAACCAGGTAAAATGCAAACTTGAGCATTGATAGATAAGTAAATGGCCAACCAAAAATAAATTTCAGCAGTACAATCTTTTGTTCATGAGAAAAATCTTTTGACACATGATAAGGGGAACGCATATATCACTTTAGCTGGGTTACAGAACTTATTCATCCAAACTACAGAGCAAGACACAGCTTATTCCTCTGCTATTTTGGCTGGGGTAAGGGTGGGTTTTATGTTTTTGGTTTTTGTGTGTGTTTTTGGGGGGAGTGGAAAGTTATAATTATCAAGCACCTTCGCCAGGGACTATAGCTCATCCTTATTGGCCCACTTAGGAGTTATCATCCACATCTAAGAGTATACTTCCATAGAATGTGCTATTTCCAAGACTAATTTAGCTGCTCCAAGGAGAAGTTAAAGTCAATAAAAGGTAAACATGTACTGGTATTGAATCACAATTAAATATTCCAATCTTTACCCACAGAGAAAATGTCTAAAAGTGCACAGGTGAGAAGGGAACAGCTGAATCTAGCCGATGGATATGCAGAAAAATAACTTGGACATAGAAATGCTAAAGTAATTAATTTACATTCGACATTCAACGCTGGTGCCATGGCTACAGAATGGACAGCTGAAGACAGTGTCAAGTTTGTCCATTCTCTTCTTTGGAGGCGGCTTTGATTTCGACTTCCTCTTCCCCATATCTCAAGCAACTGTAAGACATAAATTTTGAAACATAAATCAGCAACAAGAAACAAAGTGAATTATTAATGGGAAATGTGGCATTTATAGCTCTTCTGCGCCCTGCATTAATTGGTTCATTTCGGAGAATAATAACCAGCAAATTTGAGTTACTTTACTTCATTGCAAACAGAGGCGGATCCAAGATTTTGAGACTCCAGGAGCCCCACTATTTTTTTACTTGATTTATGTTGAGCTTCGATTTAGATTATCCGTCTTTTTGATTTATATAAACAAGTCAATCAAACGAAATAATTTAATAATTATGACAATTTTGAACAAAGCATAAAATTTCAACAATATTACTAATATCAACAAATATGTATTTATAGTTATCCTTGACAAATTTTTATATTCTGGAGTTATCGACTCAAGAATAGACGTTTAGAACTAGAACTCACTATAGATAATACAATTTTGGGGGCTTCCGCCTTACACGCGGAAGATTGGATTGCCTGAATCACGAGTCTTATATACTGTGTCACGATCACCTCATAAAGTATTTAGATTCTCAAAGTAAGAAGCTTAAACACTATGAACTTAAAATAGGAGAAAGAATTTTTAAAAAATGAATAGGAACTCATAGGAAAAAAGAGTCAACAACAAATAAAGAAAAAGAAAAGAAGGAAAAAAAAAAAGAAGACACACACACACAAAAAAAGAAGGAAAAGAAGAAGCAAAATGGCTGTAAGCTTATTAAATGCAGAAGACAAAAATAGTTCTCTGGCTGGGCTCGATCTCTTGCCCCGTGGGCAGGAAACACAGAACTTAGCCAGTGGCACCAAATGACTATTAGTTAGTACGGGTGTCCGTTTATATATTTATGATATTTCTTATACATATATGTACATATATATACAGTTTGGATTGAGGTGTGTGGGTGCCATGGCACCCCCACCCACCTTAATAGATCCGCCCCTGATTGCAAATGATTGCAACAGAGAAGATGTTAGCAACTGCTATGCTGATCTGACATAGCATTAAGTGTTTTGCAAATAAAAATAAGTGAGATATTCAAACCGGAAGAATTGAAGAACTAAGAGACACATTTGCATGCCATACACGCACACACTCTCACTTTCACTCTCTCTCACACACGCATGCACACGCACATATTTCAGTTCCAAAGAAGTTACTCTATCTTATTCCAGGGAATTACTTGTGACACCTTTACGACTTTCTTCTTTCTGTCTATGTGTTTTGTAAAATAAGGTAAGCCGCAAGCCGTAAGCCAAAGTGATGACACATCAAACAAGTGTGGTTAAGGATCCTAAGCAATAAATGACCCTCGAATAATCCATTAGGTAAGGGCTTCAAAGCTGAAGAAGAGCACATGCAACATGATGTAAATTGCAAGATCACAAAATATAGCATCAAAGTTTAAGCAAATACTTGCTCCAGTTATTTGAATCCCAGTCAATAAAAGAAAAAGAAAGAAAGTACATTAGACCATAAACAGCATGAAACTTCAGAAAATTTCCTTAAAGTAAGGCATTCGAACAAGTGGAACATAAGAACCTCATGCACTGAAGCCATGTCCAACAATGGCGAATTCAGGATTTTCACTAAGGGGAGGTTCGAAAAATAAAAATGTAGTGCCACCTAGGATTTGAACTTGGAACCTCAAGCTGAATTTTGAACCCTTAAACCACCTAACCAACCTCTAGTCTTGCTCTAATCTTGTGTTGAGGGGATTCAAAATCTACATATATATACATAAAAGATTAAAAAATTACCTTCTATATACCATGTAATTTTTTGCTGAGGCTCGCGCCCCCTAGATCTGCCCCGTGTCCAAGTGCCCATTAAATAAGCATATTTGGGAACACAACTAAGTATGAAAAGTCGAACAAATCTCCAACATGAACAAAGAAAAGAACCGACATATTCTCCAGAAAACCACAAGTCACAGAACGGTACTCCGGTATTAAACCAAAAGTTCATATAAATCCACCGAAAGAAAAACATGAAATCAAAGCTGTAAAATATCCCAAAATCCGAAACCCTAGAGCTCAACTGAAAAATTATTTCCCTTCTTTTTTTGTGATTTCATATGAAGCACCAGACAAAAACAGAAAGACCAACATAATACTTCTTAAAAAGACATGATTTTGGAAATTCTCGAAGCATAAACATGGGATATCAACAAATCTTTCGTTTTAGGCATAGGAAAAGAGAGATACCTAAAGAAGAACAGAGATTGAGATCGCCTTCCGTAATCTGCAAAACAAAGATTTGAACTTTTACAAGAAACTCTATGGACGATTGTATGAGGAGAAATTCAGTGGGCAGAGAAAAACAGGGAACTCACCGCGCTACCCACTCGGTCCTTTGTCTTGCCTTGCTGCTGACTATTGAAAAAAAATAAAAACGCTCATCAATTTATGTCGTCGAAACAACATTCATCATTTAAAAGAAACATTTATTAAAATCAGATGGATAACCTTTTTTTCTTTTCCTTTTTCGTTTTTTTCAACAAAAATATTTAGAATTATTTGATAAGGTGGGTAAGAATAATGTTAGAATATGGTATATTAGTAATGGTAATACTAGTGATGTTGAGATTACTTTTTATTACAATCTGATTTGATGTGTTAAAAATAATATTCATTTTATAATTTTTTTTAAAAATATTTATTTATGAAAATATTCTCCACAAATAAGATAAAACGAATGTGAAAATTTTTTAAAAGACAATTACATCTTTAATGATGCTAATACATATATTAAAGAAATATTATATTACTAATATTATTTTTCGTATATTAATTATATATAATATAGTATTAAATAAAGTGCTTACACCAGTAAAACAGTAATATATAAGTTTTAAAAAAATATATCAAATAAAATACTAATAATATACAAACTTACATATATTATTTTTCTTAATATATCCTACCAAATAAGCCCTTCTACTTTTTGCCCTAAATACATGCCGTAAAAACGATAGTTGAAAAAACAGCTTCTGAAAAGGATATTACTTGTGACAGGAGTTAGATTTACGTCATTAAAATTTATAATTTAAAAATATCGATAAGAGTTTTCCGCATGATAAATGGAGATTCAATATTCATTGTTCTTCTATTTTCTCTTTTACTGGGTAAATTTTCATCGAAAAGATTTATCATTTATTATATTTATTTAAAAAAATATTTGAATTTTATATATATTGTAATTTCGTACGAATAGAGTTGGAATAAATTCTTCCGCCGCTCTAACTTTGTCATTGCTTTTATTTCCTCTCATGGAATATAAATAAAAAAGAAAAAAAAGAAGCAACTAGGTTTACATTCGAAAATCGTGAATCTTCATCATAAATATTTTTTTCTATTATTTAAGTTTCATTATCTTCGTAATATTCATTTTGAAAACAATATTTGTTAGCACATATTTAGAATCAACTATAAAACTAAATAACATAAGTGGATTCTTTATATTTATTTAGATGTTTCTTCAATATCATTAGCAAAATGTACAGACAGTTATTTGGTTTAACTTTATAAAAAGTATAATTAAGGCATAACACGAGATGCTTTATTTACTTGATCGATGATTTTTAAGGATGATGTAGTTCTATTTTTTAAGCCTATTATATTTGTTGTCGCTACTTATCTAAATAGATAAGACTAGTTTTTCAGTAAAATTTCTAACTTGAATTAAGAATTTGAAGCTTCTCTCTTCTCTCAGTTTATTATATGAGGGGTGATAATGATTGAACAAAATTTAAACAGATTAAAATAAGCTAAAACTAAAAGATGAACGAATCACTATTATATTGAAAGTTTATTTAAACCGAAATAAATTGAATCATTACGCAATAAATCAATGCCAACCCATCCAATTTACAACTCTATTTTCAAGTTTTTTCTTCTTCTTTTTGTTACTATTGCATCAAAAAAGAAAAGAGAACAAAATGGAGCACATATTAATCTTAAGATAATTAATTATCAGTAAATAATTTCATTGAAACATTATATTTCATGACTAACGTAGTAGACCAACTAAAGAAGCAATAATTTGCTGGGTGTATTACGCAAAAGATTACAAAATTTCAATAGGTTTTTCTTATAAAAAATTTAAAAGTAAAAGAAATTAATGAAATAGAATTGCAATTTATTTTATTTGTTTTATGTTTCTATGAAGAAAATAAATTTCACGCATTTTGTGTTGGTCTTTTATTTTTATTTCTTAATATATAAAAAAATAAAATATAAATTTATATTTGTACATTATAATATCTCATAAACTATAGCCAACATCAATTATTAATGATAAAAATTAAATATCATTTTATTTAAAAAATTAAAATTAAAAATCAATCATTTAAAAAGCAAACCGTTTAATTAAATAAAAATATCCTCCGGAATAAAAGAGAAGCGACACAATAACTTATTGGGCGATTCATGGGCTAATTTTGGCAAAAATCACGGGTCGGTTTGGCGGCAAAAATGGTGCTGAGCGACTTTCTTTGAATGGGCTCATCGGTAGCTTTATTGAAAAAATTAGATAATTAAGTAAATTTTATTATTTATTTATAATATATAATAATATTTTTGAAAAAATTATAAAAAATAGCAAGTTATCATATGTATTAATTTTTCTATCTTCTCTCTCCAATCAACTGACAGAGTTTCTCTCTAATCAACTGGCAGAGTTTCTCTCTAATTTAATGTCTGTTTCTCCGTCTTTCAAAATTTCCAGTATCTCTGTCGATTCTCTCTCTCTCAGTCATGGCGATTTGGATGCAGAGAATTGCAGATCTCTAAATAAAGTAAAAAAGGATTCAAACTTTTTGGCGAAGAAGATATAGAAAATTATATATCTGAATTATTGTCCTTCTTATTTTCCAGAGCTGCTCGTTTTTTATTCCTTTTGACCTGATCTTTAATTGAAGTTGTGATAATTGTGTATTTCAATATATTTCATATGCACAGCTTTGTTAAAACACTCATCGGAAAGACCATCACTTTTGAGATCGAGAGCTTAGACACCATTGATAATGTCAAAGCTAAGATTGAAGGAGAAATCGAAGCAGAAGATTTTATTAGCAATAATATTGCCGGATTTCTCAAGCTTTTGTTCGTTTCAATGACAAAATTAATACACTGCAATTTTTTCAAAGTCTTTTTATCTTTGCATATCTACGATGGAATTGATGCATGTATCATTATCAGATTTTTGATTTATATAGCTCCAGCATTGTTATGTACCAATGTATTGCTTTGTGTTTATCAATACATTGTACTAATTTGTTATTAGTGTTTATCAATATTTTCAGTGATACATGAATGTAAAATACCCATATTGCTTTGTGTATCAATTTAGAAAAAGCTTGCCAATTTTTTGCTTTGTTGCTCATGTATCAATATTATCTTGAATAAATTACAAATTGAAAATTATCCATTCATATTCATTAATGTATGACAACTGTATCATTTTTTATAAAATATTTAATGTTATAGAATTTTATAGATTATAAATTCTTTAATTGTGTAGCTATTTTTTTTTTTAAATTTTACTATTGAAACTGATGATACCGTGTTTATGTATTATATTTGTATACATATCAAATTTTTTTATAATTATTAGTATGTATCAATTTTTCTAGTGAATCACATAACTTTCATTTAGATAGGTGAGTTTTTTGATACATGTATCATCACAAATTTAGAAAATTTTCTCAAATTTGCAACGATGATACGCCAAAGAAAAAAATTCTCCAAAATCTGTGATTTCATATTTAGAAATTACACAAATTGTGAAATTTTGGTTTAAAATTTTAAATAAGGAAAAAAATATCCAAGATCATAAAAAGAATGATTTACTCCCATTAAATACGCAATTTTCCTTTAAAAAATAAACAACACCAATTAAGGAGTGATTGCAGAGTTTGAAATTTAGATACAGTCATAATGATTACAATAAATTATATCAGAAAATTAAAAAAATATGTTATTTTCTGTAATTTTAATAAATCTTGCTATTTTATATAATTATTTTATTATATAATGCTATTTATGAAAATTTCTCTAAATTATTAGGACGGGTCATATAAATTTGGGCCAAGTTTGATTGTAATGATTATTTTCTTGTACGAACAAATTTGAATTGAGACGATCAAAAATTGTCCTGCCAATTGTTAGCCCAGTTACAACTTACAATTAAAGGTGTATCAACTTGATATAAAGTCAGATTTCTTAAACTTCGAGTTGGAAGGAGCAATATATATGTAGAGCAGTATGTCATAAATGGGAACAAAATGTATACGTGAGTTGAAGTTAATATATATCATTAGTGTAAAGAAATATTTGTATTATATTAGATTGCTCAAATAATACTTATAGGTAAGCTTTCTTAAAAAGAAGGGACGTTAAGAACATAATACTGTATTTTAAGAATGAACATTTGATGTTCTCGATTTTTCAATAATATATATCAAACACTAAACCAAACTAATTTCGTTCAATTCGATGCAAACCTGAGCACAAAATAATAACAACAACTCAACGAAGAATGCCATGGAAACATATTTTTAATTAGAAAAGAGGAGAGGATAAGTAGAGAACTCCTAGTCAGTCAAAACTCAAAACTAAACTCTAATGGGCTTAGGTTGCAATCTGTAATGCATAGGGCCCAGAGAGTCAGCATCTGAACTTATGTTATTAAACTTTGGGTTCTTCGATACTTTGAAGTACGAGTACTTTAAAATCGAGAACCCATCAGAAAAACTGATATTTTAAAAAAATTGAATCGCAATCAAATTAAAAAATTAAATTAATTTGATTAAATCAAGCCTAATTTTTTAATACTTATATCTATTCCTAACATATTTCATTTTCTTTATCTGTTGATGGCTTGATTTACTACGGTACAATAATAATCTGAGTATATATGGTGGAGAGATACAAGAAATTATGACGGAAATTTCTCGATTTTATGAAATAAAAATTATTTAATTACCATGCATATAGTAATATATATTCACCATATATATCATTAGACCTTTGTAAATCTACATCGCCCTTTCTCATGTAACCTACGAGCAATGGCGGGATGCAGTTTTCCCGCAAAAAGTTTATCCAAATTCAGTATTAAATTTTTATATGTAGCATAAATATATATTAAATATGATGAATATATTATTCAAAAAATATAATAAGTTTAATATTAAAAATTTTAAAAATTTGTCACATTTAAATTTTGAAACAATGTGAGTGCCTCTGGCGACCGATGACCAGCCTACATAACATGTCTTGAATGAATATAAATATGTTTAGTAGCTTATATGTCATGAAAGGGATACAATTATAAAAATAGCATTTGATATAAAAAGATATTCATGTTTCTATTTATCACTTACAAAAATATAAAATTAAGATTCGTGTGATAAGTCAAGACATTAAAAAAATAACTAATAAAATATCGTATTTAAAAGCATATTTACCGACAAATTTAGAAAAAAGAAAATAAAAGTGGTGATGCTTGAATTTTGACTATTAAGCAGAGATGAAGGATATCTAATTTAGTAGGTAAATTAACACACGTTATAAATGAAACATAATTAAACGTAGAATATGTTAGTTAGGCAATTTTTGTTTATCTTATCTCAATGACTAATTTTCAACTCAATAATTTAGGTGTATTTGATGATAAGGATCGCTCTATTGTCTCATTGAATGTCAAAATAGTCATGTTGATGAGACTTATAACAACTAGCTGATCTTTTCTTCGCAAAAGTTGCTTTAAGATTAACTTGAATAAATAAATAAATAAATATTGCTTTAGTGTGTGTTAGATATGGAGGAAAGAAAATTTTGTTTTTCTTTTTTTATATTTAATTGATTAAAAATTTTAAAAATATTTTATTTAAAAAAATGATTTTCTGATATTTATATTGATGTGTCCTTCTCATTTTTTGCACACCTCATTTTTATTTCAACACCACAATTCTCATTTTTATGCTGAATCTTCATCTCTCATATATTTATTTAAATTAGAGTTAATGATAAAAATATATTAATTATTATTTTTGTAAAAAAAAAATTCTACTCAAACTATTATGTTTTTGCATTTCTCACTTGAATTATGATCAATTATTTATTAAAAATCACATGAACTTTATTAGTTAAGTTAAACAAGGAAGAAAATCAAATTCAATTTTGATTGTATTTTACAGATAATTTGAACTCGTTCTACTTATTTATTTTTGCACATCGGCATCCGTAACTTTTATCAAGAACACAATCTTGATCTTCTTTGTATTTTAAATAAAAATTAACTATAAAAAGATAATAAATTTAGATAAACATATACTTTAATATGTAATATATGTATATATAAATATTAAAAGATGATATCAAAAGTTATTTACACCACCTATTCTTGCGCCTATATTATTTTATTATAATAATTTTTGCTTAAAAACAAAGTACCCGTATTGTGACAATTCATAATGGATTACTCATACAGCACCCAACACCTCCTCCACTCCTCAAGTGTAATTGGTCCGCCCTCATTACATTTACAAATTCATACTTATCAAATATCAAATGCCTAGCTTATTTTTTGTTGTCATGTATATTAGAAATAATTATTTAAAAATATTAGTTAATTTAAAAAAATTATATATTTTTTTAATTTTATTGTTAATATTAATTATTTTAAAATTAAAATGTATGTAAATAGTAAAAATTTAAAAATTAATAAGAGATACATTAATTTAATTATACTTTAAATTAATATTTTTGACAATTAAAATGAAATTAAGAGAGCAATTATTTGGCTAGATATACATGTTAAATTGCGTAATTATGCTCAATTATATATATATATATATATATATATTAGTGTGCGAATATGTGCGTTGCACGTGTATCCCATGGTGATAAGTATGAATCTTTTGTAACAATATAAATAAAACGATGGGTTACACAAAATTTTAAAGAAAATACAAGACAATATGATTAAAAAATAGATCTATATACACAATATTTTTAATTATTACAAATACAATCTTATCGGAGAGAGAAAGTAAAAATTTTAGTAGAAGCAAAAATCTATGAAAAAAGTAAGAGAGAACATATATTTAAATAGGAGAAAACAAAAGACAAAAACACCATAAAAAGATTTTTCCTTATCATCATGAAAATTTTATGTTTATCAGTATAAAACATACACGATAATAACTGCAAATAATAACATTAAAATCACCACTCAATTATAATAATCAAAAATCGAAAAAATAATAATAAATCACTCAATTATCCAAGCTAACCAAAGAAAGAAGAGTAGAATCCTAACTTAAAAAGTATATATATATCTTTCTGCAGTAAAAATACTACACTATATATTTTTGTAACTTGAATTTGCCATCATATCCTCTTATAAATAGTTCAAGAAGTAAGCATGAAGGAATAAAAAAGGTTGAAGCACTAAATATATTGAAACTATTAAAAAAAAAATTTTAAAAAATTTATAATAATTCAATCTTTTAAATTTATTTAATAATGCAATCATAGAGCTCAAAACCGTTTCGCATTTATGGTGATAATGTCTTCCACATTTTTCTTTCTTCTGATTTTACTTTTTTGTTTCACTTCTTCTTTTATTATTTTTCTTCAATGTATATATATATTTTTTCACTAAGAAGGTTTTGAAATAATATAGTGTAATAATAATAAATGTAATATATATGTGTGTGTATATATCCTCAATAAGTATCAAAGGAAAAAGTAATTCTAAGAAATGAATAAATTATAATAAATTTAATTTCTTATCTAATTAATTTATTGTAAAATATTTAATTGTGTAATAGCAAAACTTTTAATTTAATATAATTATTAAATAATTAAATATTTTATAATATATAATTTTAATAGGGATAAAATTGTAATGTAACTTTGAACTTCAAGGGCTTCCTACTTATATAATAATATGATATGATATATTCAATAAATGAATATATAGAATTAAAAAATTAAAAAAAAAAAGATAAATAGAACTTTTGATCAAAGATATATTCAATATCTCATCTAACTAATTCATTATAAAGTATTTAATTGTCTAATAGCAAAACTTCTAATTTAATGTAATTATTAAATAATTAAATATTTTATAATATTTAATTTTAATAGAGACAAAATTATAATCTAACTTTGAACTTTAAGGATTTCCTACTTATATAATAATATGAATATATATCTATCAAATTGCGTAATTATACTCATTTACATCCAAAATTGATTACAGAATGATTTTTTAAATACATCTCGAGGGGTCTCTTAGTAGCGGGTTATAATTATGCATGATGTTAGTAATATATATTAGTTATGAGGAAATCTATATATTACTTTGTGTATGATGTAGTTATTTTAGTTTATATCTTGCATAAAATAATATATAGATTCTCCATAATTTATATATGTATTACGGTATTAGTTATGTAGATTTCTCAAGTACAAACAATCTATTAATTTTATACATAAATAACTTACTTCCTAATTAACTATCAAATATAATATTACTTATAAAAAAGTTTAATATGTATACCTAACTCACCTACAAATCAGCCCTTAAAATTTCCACACACTAATTTAAAAAGTCAGTTGATAGTACAAGTATTAACCATTAGGATTATTTGATTAGATTATGATTTTCTCTTCCTCGTGATTTTATAGCCTTTTAAAATGATAAGGATGGAATTGATTAATAGTTAAATTTTGAAGGACAGCCATATAGAGGAGACGTTTCACTTTTCAACTCCTATATTTTTATTTCGTTTACAATAGTCAATAGATTTACCTATTTCCTATTTCTCATGATGCACATTTTTCCGGTCACTATCATCGAGTTGCTTGCCATTTTTATATTGAGATGCAGGTAGGGACAGAGCATACATCTCATTATTTATAAATTCAGAAATATTTTTTATTAAAATTATATATTTATTTTTTAAAAAAATATTAAATATATATAAATATTTAATTATAATTTTTATAACTAATTGAGTTATAAATTAAATAATAAATTTCAAATACAAAAAAAAAAATTTAAAATAGTAAAAAGAGAGATAAAAACAAATAAATTGAATAAAATTAGATTGACCATTATTAATCTATCGCCAACTAGTTCATTATTAGAATTTAATGGCAAGCCAGAATAATAAAAAAAAGATTCATTATTGATGATGAACAAACTCTTTAAGCTGTCGCATAAATAACGCAGCACTAAAACGTGACATGTCAACAATTTAGCAGTATGCAATCCAGCAATCGATAATCTTACTGAATATGTTATTTCTTACTCTCTCCATTTATCTATATATCATATGGTATTTTTAATTTTTTTTATTTAATATAAAATAAATATTTATTTATATAATTAAGAACAAATTGCTTGATTTTATTCAAATTTACACTTATTTAGATAAACACTTTTCTTTATATTCACAAAATTACATTAAATAAGTATTTTTAATTAAGAATAATTTAATATTTATTTTTAAGAGTGAGTGAATTCTTAAAAGGTGCGTTTACGCAAAAAAAAAGGAAAAATAAAAGAATTTCAAGCAACAAAATAAACCTATATATTGCACATAATAACAAAGTACTAACGATTATTAAAAATATCGATAGATTTTATGGTAAAATAATAACAAATCTTCTCTGTTTATTGTTATATGAGAAAAACGAATTGGAATATCATATTAGAAAAAATATTGTTTAAATAGGAGGATTAAAGAAAATTTGAAATTATTTATGCTCTTACTTAATTTTAAAAATAAAACAAAGTAAAAATTAAACTAAAATTATTACTATTGAGAAATTTAAATAATAGAATTCTAAAAATACAATAAAAGTGTACCAAAAAATAAAATTAGGAGTAAAAAAATCATACTTATCATAAATTAAAGAGAGGTAATGAACAATGATATAAGACAAATGACAAACTAATAAACTGTTACTTGGCTATATAACAATACTAAATAATAAATATGATGCAGCATGATAAACAAGGAACAAAAATGATAATAAAATTAAAAAACAAATAAGTAAACAGTTATAGAAGAATAAAGCTTAAATATATAAAAACCATTTTTGTGAAAAAAGAATTAGTAGTAATAACTTTCGCACAAAATTTGATAGTATAAGTATTACTCATTAGGGGTTATTTTATTAAATTATTATCATTTTTTCTTCCTAAATGAGTAATTAATAATTTTATGTCCTTTAAAATCTTAAGGGTAAAATTAAAAGAAGGAAAAAAGTGAAAAAGTGCATTATATTATTCGTATTTCTTTAAAGTTTTGAGATTGATGACCACTAGAAAAATAATCAAAAAATTGATTTATGAAATCGATCCATTTCTGAAGATCATTTTTTGAAAATATTGATCAAAAACCTATCTCAAATAAGAGGTGAATATTATTCTAGTCAGTAAAAGAAAATTAACTTTCAAAGATTGATTATTTTTCGTCTAAAAAAATATTAATATTTAGAGATTGATTTTTTAAAATAAATAATTATAAAATATATCCTTTATTAAAATATATTTTTATCACTAGATTATTTATGCTTGTTGATTTAAAATTTTATTTTTTTTAATTTATTTTTCAAATTTAACTTTTCACGAAAAGAATCGATCTTTAAAGATCAACTGTCTTTTTATCTTCTTTAGAAAATTGATTTTTAGGTTTGACTTTTGCTAATTTTTTGTAACCTAGTGAACGTGTGAAAAAGTTTATGAATAATTTGATCTAAGCCTATATATATTTATTTATTTATTTATTTATTTATACTATAGAGAAGTGTGGTTGTTTCCCCACAATTGTCCTTTGGTCTTAGAGCATGAAATAAATGTAGCAATAAATTGATGAATAGTTAAAATTTGAATGACAAGTTGACAACGATATAGAGGACACATTTCATTTTTTCGACATATTTTTATTTCGTTTATTACCATAGTCAATAGGTTTACCTACTATTTCGTCTCTCATGATGCACATTTTTCTGGTCACTGTCAACGAGTTTTTTGGCATTTTTTAAATTGAGATGTTGCTGGGGCATAGCTAAAATTATGTGTCCATTTAACGCTTTTCATAATTAAAATAAAAAATTTATTAATAGCACCTAAATTACTCATAATCATCTATTTACGGAAAACGCCTACTAAGAAAGAGAGATAGAAACAAATAAATTGAACAGAGTTTGGTTGAACATCACCAATCAATTAATTGCCACCAAGTTCATTATTGGAATTCAATGGCAAACAAGATAATTTAAAAAATTAAATATTAATGACGAACCATCTCTTTGAGCGGTCACATAAATAAATTCACAATGTTAGCAAGTGTACTCCTAAATTATTTACAATCCACCAATGAAATAGGAAACATATTGAATCATGCTATAATTGAATACTGTATGTTATTTCTTACCTCAATATATATTATGATGGTATTTAAACTTTTATATTTAATTTAAAATTGATATTTTTTATTTTATTGTGTCAGTAAATCAATCATTAAGATTAAAAAAAAAGGAAAGATTAAGAGTTGATTTCTGAGGTAAATCCATTAAAATTAAGAATTCATACTTTTCATCATGTAATTTTATCCTTCGATTTTAATAACTATTTATTATATCTTGCACTTCGATTAACATATTAATTTATAATAGTTATTTGTTATGTAAATGAATTACTTATAAAGATTGCACAGAATAATCATTATTTTTTTAATTTTTAATTAGATATTTTATATTTGAGCCATAAATAAAAATCTCTTTTCTAAGAAAACGCTTTTTCCCTGAATGTGAAATCCTGCACGCAAATTCAAAATTGAATAGTTGCGAGGAAACTATCACTTAGTGATGATCACAACTTAAAGCTATAAAAGAAACACAAGCCAAAGCAAAATTAATAAGACAAATATACCCCTTTCATCAACGACCAAGTTGCATAACCTATACTATACATATGACTCACACCCCACCCGAACTGATCTAAGTCGTAAGCATAAAGTTTTATCCATAAATAAATACTTTCAGGTATATAAATGCAAGGTTATTTTTGAAAATACAACTTTGCTTTCAAAGAGGATACTCTCTTTAGTTTATTTTATGTGACTGCACAAAAAATTTTAAATTTTGTGATTTTAATAAAAAATTTGTGTACTATATCAAAATGTTGTTAAATTTCATAAATCTTAAATACATCATTAGAGATGTTGGAGTTAATTAAAGAATTATTAAATATAAAAAATAACATTTCTTTAAAACTTATTAAAAGGAAAAGACATAAATTGTGGGAGGGAGGGTGAGGAAAATTAATTTTGTACGTCACTTATAATTTATTTTTTAATTTTATAATTTTTTTATCAATTCTTTTTATTTTTATACATAATGTGCTCACATCTAACAAGTTTAAAGTTTCAAAACTGCTTAAAAGTATATTTAAGGGATCATTTTGAAACTACTTTCAAACATAAGGGATCATTTTGAAACTACTTTCAAACATAAGGGTTCATTTTAGGTAGGATTTTAATTAAATTTTGTCAAAGTTACTTTTGTGAAAAGGTGAGGCAAAATTAAATGATTTTTATATAGCAAATTAAAGAAAAATGACTTTTGAGTAATAAACATAAAGTTGAATGATCATCCGTGAAATTTACTCTCCGAAATATCAATGGCACAATATAATTGGAGTTCTCAAGTAAAATTTTAATTAGAGGCCTAAAATTTAAATAAATTTTCTAAAAATTTATTTTTTAATAAAAATTATTACTTAATAATTTTTTGTAATTGATTTCTTTGAATACTTCTTTTTTCAATTGTTAAATTTTAGATATAATTTCATCAATTTAAATGTTGAAAAATATCCTTCCAATGAGACAATTATTATATAAATTGTTAACATAATTCTATAAGTAATAAGTTCAACATTTTTGGACTACCAACTCTTTATCTCTCACAAAGTATTATTCTAGCTTATTGAAAATTTAAAGAAAGAGAGCACAAAAGGAGTTAAAGAGAATGATAATGTGAGTGTTGGCGGACAAAATACAAGAACGCAAAACAATATTTTCTTGATTTTTTAAATTTGGAAAAGGTTAAAGAAAATAAAATAGTATAACTTTATAAAAAAAATATTATAATTTTTATAAATTAAAGGGAAAAGGGCAAAGATGTCTTTAAATTATGCAAAATTGAATAAAAATATCCTCTGTGTTATAAACATATTTGTATTATAATGAATGTCTATAAATGTATTTGTATTGTAGTGGATACATGTGTTTATATTACAGTGAAAGTCGTCTATATTTTGGGAAATGTGTATGGTCGAGGTCCATGATACATCTCATTAGAGAAAAATGTGATTTTGAAATGTAACAAAGTACCCAAAATTTTATATGAAGATATTGCAGCATGCATAACAAAACTAAAGGGAGGATTCATAAAAGGAGATAAAACGAAGCACATCTCGCCAAAGCTTTTTTACACATATGAGCTCTAAAAGAATGATGATATCAAAGTACAACAGATTCGTTCAAGTGACAATGTGGCTGATTTATTCACCAAGTCTCTACCAACTGCAACTTTCAAGAAGATGGTGCACAAGATCGGGATGAAAAGATTCAAGGATGTTCTCATTAGTGGGAGTTAACACGCGTTGTACTCTTTTTTCCTTACGAGGTTTTGTCCCACTGGGTTTTCCTTGTAAGATTTTAATGAGGCAGCCAAAATGCGTATTATTAGATATGGGTACTGTTTTTCCTTCACTAGATTTTTTTCCCACTGTGTTTTTTCTAGTAAGGTTTTAACGAAGCACATTATCTATCAAATAGACATTCAAGGGGTAGTGTTATAAACATATTTGTATTATAATAAATGTTTATAAAGGTATTTGTATTGTAGTGGATACATGTGTTTATGTTATAGTGAAAATCTATATTTTAGAGAAAAGGAATTATCCCTATAAATAGAGGGGTTCTCCTTCATTGTATTTCATCTCATCAAGAGAAATAAGAACTTCTCTCCTTCTCAATATTGTTGTTCTTTCTTTATTATTTCATAACACTGTTAATAGTTTGATCCAAAAATACCCCTACCATCAATATTTTGATTTAAAAATGCTCCTGCTCTACATAATTTAATCCAAAAATACCCCTACTATTATTTTTGGATCAAAATATCTTCTTTCTAATAAACATATATATATTTTAAAACACATTATCTTTCTAAAAACATATTTTTCAAAAATAAACTATTAACACATAATTTACTCTAGATAAAATTTGGGCCCCTCAACATTAAGGGTCCAACGCATATGCCTTACTGGCCTATTCACAGAGCCGGCCCTGAGAAATATGGAGATGATTTTAATACTATTGCTTGCTCATTTCAATTATTGGGCACTTAAAACATGTTTCATGCACGAGAAAAACTTTCAGAGAGAAACGAATTCGATTCATCACTATAAATACATGAACTAATTGATAAGAACATACCAAGGAAATACTAAGAGAGAAAAAGAAGAAAAAAGAAAAATGGGTAGCAATATGGCTGAGAAATGGGAGGAACTTAGTGGGAAAAACAATTGGGATGGGCTATTAAATCCATTGGATGTTGATCTTCGTAGATACATCATTCATTATGGAGAATTGGCTCACGTAACTTATGATACCTTCATCGAAGAAAAAGTATCTAAAAACGCGGGAGCTAGCAGATTCTCGATGGAAAATCTTTTTGCTAGAGCTGGACTTGACCCGCTCAAGTATAAAGTAACCAAATACTTCTATGCTACCTCATCCATTCCACTTCCTGATGCTTTCATTACAAAATCATTGTCAAGAGAAGCATGGAGTAAGGAATCAAATTTTATGGGGTACATTGCTGTGGCTACTGATGAGGGCAAAGTTTCACTAGGAAGGAGGGACATTGTGGTTGCTTGGAGAGGAACTATTCAGACACTGGAGTGGATTAATGACCTTCAATTTTTACTCATTCCAGCACCAAAAGTATTTGGTGATGGGGGTTTACTTTCTTTGACCCAACCATTGGTGCATCATGGCTTCTACAACATTTATACATCAGATAGTGAACGATCAAAGTTTAATAAAACTAGCGCCAGAGATCAGGTATATATTAATACTTTCTTTTATTATTATTATTATTATTATTATTTTAGTTACTATAAGAGCTTACCATTATGCCCAAAATTATAACTGATAGCAATTGACACAATTTTATTTTTTTAAACTAAATTCGTCAAGCTTCGTCATGTTTTATATCATGACTCTGACCAGGACCCACTCCAACCCCCTCATAGGCCTTATCATAGGCAAGATGTTGTTGTTAAACTACAACTGTTTGGACCAGTTTTTCAAGTTAATTTTTTTTTTCTTGCTCATAAAACTTTTACTTTGTCAAAATTTCACACTTTTTAGGTCCAAACGCCTATATACCAAGAGTATGTTATATTGTACTAATTTCAGGTGCTTAAAGAAGTGAAAAGATTGGTCGAGGAATACAAGCATGAAGAGGTGAGCATAACAGTGGCTGGGCACAGCCTAGGTGCATCCCTTGCAACCTTAAATGCGGTGGACATAGCTTACAACGGAATCAACAAAACAAGCAGTGGCAAGGAATTCCCAGTGACAGCTTTTGTATTCGCAAGTCCAAAAGTTGGGGAGCTGAATTTTGTTAATGCGTTTAACAAATTGAAACACCTTCACATCTTGAGAATTCACAACTTATTGGATATTGTTCCGAAATACCCACCCCTTGGGTATTTCGACGTTGGGCAGGAAATAATGATTGACACCACAAAATCCCCCTATTTGAAGCTGAATCCTGGAGACCCACACACTAGGCATAATTTAGAGGGCTACTTGCACGGAATTGATGGTACTCAAGGAGTAGATGTTTTATCAGGTTTTAAACTAGAAGTGAATCGCGATCTCGCACTTGTCAACAGGATATGGGACATTCTAAAAGATGAATATTTGATACCTGGGGCTTGGTGGGTCGAGAAAAACAAAGGAATGGTTCAACAAGAAGATGGAAAGTGGGTTCTCAATGATCGCGAGGATTATGACATAATTGTGGAGGAACTCTAATTTATTTCCTTAATTCCATGTAATGTTTGAATAAAGGGGCATTTACGTGAGCTTGAGAAATATGATCGTGTGATGCGGAAATTCTGTACCTCTGCTCTAAAGCTGGAGAGGAAGTATTTCTGGCCTTGGGGCGATGAAGCTTAATGTCAGTTTATTATTTGCTATATCTATTAACATGTTTTCATTAACGCGTTAATTTATAAGTTGTGGTTTTTATTATGTTGAGAAATAAATGATGGATCTTAATGTATTGATGCACAATATATTCTCCTATTTCATCAAAGCTAGCTAGGCAGTGAAGAATTAAGTTGAATCTGGACAATCATTCATGAAGATTCCCCAAATTCCGCTAGAGCTTCATACTAGATAATTAAGTTGGATTTTTCCTTTTGATGGTTGATGGATATATAATAAATATGGAGTTTGATATTTCCATTATTTATAATCTTTGGAATTCAAACTCGGTTTGCTTAATTAATATTTTTTTCCGACGAGGAGTTCTGGTCAGAGAAACTGCGGGTCGACTCTTTGGAGGAAAAAGAGTTGAACAATAATGTGACACTTAGTTATTTAAGTGTAATTAGTTGCAACACGACCCATTTAGAACGACATCACGTTTACAATTATTTAAAAGAGATAAATTTACTGTTTATTTTTTTCAAATCGATATATATTATGCATTAGTTATATATAATTATATACATATTATATATAAAAAAATTCGACTCAAGTTGTGGGGTAGGGATAAGGAGGGGGGGGGGGTGTTCTTATGACTTTTCCTGACGAGAGAAGTCAAGTTTTTTTTATTTTAAATAATTAAATTTGACTTTAAATTTTGAGTCATTTTATATATGTCAAAAATGAGTAAACTGATCAATAATGCAAGAATAGAAAACAGAAAAATAATTTTAGTTAATTAGCATGAGAATGCACACATGTTTATAATATTTTTGTAAAGCTAATAATGCAGATCACAACTTATATATTTATGGACCCAAAACGGCGTTGGGACACGAATCAACTTCTGTGAAAAATCGGATACATAAATACAAGGTGGGGATGAACATTAATATCTCGTACCACCACAAAGAGGAATTTTTTAAACTAAATAAACTATACAACTATAAATGGTCTTTTTTTTTTTCCTTTTATTATGTGTCGTTTTGTTTAACGAAGAGCCAATGTACATATCCTGGGTTTTATATGTATTCCAATTTGCAAAGAATAAAATTCAAAAATCTTTCTGGTAAAGTCATAATTATTGATTCAACATGCTATGTATATGAAATGAAAACTCAGAATTTTTTACCAAACTAAATATTACATAAAATTTTATTTGGTCCAAATGAACTTTTTTTCCCCTCAGTCCACATGACAATAATAAACTTTGGTCACACCACCCATTGCAAGCGAATACCAAAACTTTAGCTTCTATACATCAATGACGACCCTATATAGTATATATTATAAAGTATTTTTAAATTATTGAAAGACTGACTACTAAAATATAAAATCTGAATGTTATGCACATGGACTTGTAGGACAAAACACACATAGTATTAGTAGGTACACATAAATAATTTATCGGATAAAACATGCATAATAGCAAGACATCTCTTCTTGTCTTGCTTCGTTGAATAAAAGTCACAAAATTTTAGAGACATTCAAAAAATGTTGAATTCTTTACACCAAAGTAATTTTGAATTCATTAATTCGGAGACAAGAATGGAATTGTTTGCTATACTTTGGATTGGGAAGTGAGGAAAGTGAATGAATTTTTTTTAAAAAATCAAACATTAAACTTTTAAATTTACTAATTAAATATTTTAATAAATTAAAATTATACATTATCAGTCATTATTAAGTGATATATATATATATGTATAAAATATTAGAATTAGCTAATACTTCAAATCAAACATACATGAAATAAAATTAATTTTAAATTTTATCTCGAAATTATTATTTTTATCATGTCAAATTTGATATAAAGACAACTTTTACCCAAATTTAATTGGGAGATGCTTGTTTGGCCCCAAACAAGAATCCAAAATTCCAATAGGTGTAGGATATGTACCACTAGGCACTAAAATGTTTCAAAAGATGGACGAATCTTTCGATCATTTGGGAACATCACACATGGATATGGATAATACTAGTATCAAGCATTCAATTTTGTGACCACCCCAAATATATAGGGAGCATGCCTGCAAAAACCAAAGTTCTACTACAGTTACAGAAACGGACAAAAGAAAATAAATAGATTTTACCTACTACTTTCGTTTCTCATGATGCACATTTTTCCGGTCACTGTCATCGAGTTTATTGGTATTATTAAATGGAAAAAAGATAAATATATTATTTAATTATGTGATTTAGAGTACATATATCTCTCGTTAAAAAAATAATATAAATATATTTCTATCGTTTATCAAATGGGACAAATATATTCATCTTGCTAACTGATTTTTTTCTTTTTGAATTAAAATTTTTTTATTTTTATATTTTTAAATTAAAAAAGTCACGTGGCTTTAAATTAAAGAATTAGTTTCTCTTCTCTCACCCTACCCGACCCACATTCAAACTCATCAAGACCCACGACCCAAACATTAAAAAAAAAACCAATTCATTCTCTTCCTTACCCAATTCCATATAAATCGATCAAAACCTTTGAATGAGTACAAAAATTTCAAACTCAAGACGTCTTTTAATGATGATTATTAGGTTCTTTACCTGAATTATCTAATGCAACTGCTGTTGATTACCCTGGGTTAACTCAGCAGCAAGAAGCAAAAATAGCAGGTGAGCAAATCTCAATATAAAATAGAAGAGAGAAGAAGAAAAATAAATTCAGGTTCTTGATCATTGAGTGAAACATTCAAAAATGAGGCATTAACGATGTGTGAGGAAGAAAATGAACTGAGTTTTTTTTTTTGAAGTTTAGGTCGTGGGTTTTGGTGGGTTTGGGTAGAGTGAGAGAAGAGAGATTGATTCTTTAATTTAAAGCCACGTGATTTTTCAAAATAAATATTTTTTAATTCAAAAAAAGAAGGTATGTTAGTAAGAAGGGTATATTTGCCCCATATAATATACGGCAGGGACATATTTGTATCACTTTTTTAACGGGATATGTTTGCTCTAAATCACAGAATTGAGGGGTATAAAATATACCCCTTTCCCTTTTTAAATTGAGATGGGACGAAGCTAAATCACTATATGTGAATTCAAATGAAACGCAATAATTTTTATTTAAATTATATAATTATATGAAAAACTTTATTAAATTTATAAAAATTATTTAATTATAAATTCCTAACTCTCTTAAATCCTAGAGTCTACCGGAAATAGTTTCTCTACCTTTGAAATAATGATAAAATCTGAGTATATTCTACTCTCTCCAGACTTCATTTCGTGAAATTACACTGAATTATTCTCGTTATATAAATTCCTAACTAGATAGAGCTACAAATATAATAATAAATTTTAAATATCTATTTCATTGAAAGTGTATTGAATAACGATAGATTGACTTGAACATTATTAATCTATGGCCAACTAGTTCACCACTGGAATTAATAAATAATGCCGCACTGAACCGTGACACGTCAACAATATTAGCAAGTACTCCTTAAATTATTTGCAATCCACCAGTGAAATAGGAAACATATTGAATATGTTATTTCTTACTTTCTCCGGTCAATGTCATGTGGCATTTTAACTTGTTAATGCTTATTTATTTTTTCCACCAAAGGATGGGAGATGTACTTTGAATTGGGAAGTGAGGAAAATGAATTTCTTATTTTAATCAAACATTGCAACTTTTAAGTTTATTAATTAAGTTAAACCAGGAAGTAATCAAATTTAATTTTGATTTTTCACAGGAAATTTTAATTTGTTATACTTATTCATTTTTGCACATCGACATCCGTAACTTTTATCAGGAAAACAACTTTGATCATCTTTTATTTTTACATAGTTTGATTTTTATTTATTTCTTTTATTTTAAACAAAAATTAACTATAAAATGATAAAATAAATTTAGATAAACATATAATTTAATTGATACATATGTGTGGGTAGAGAGAATGTGTAGAAGAAATATTTAAAAGGAATTTCAAAAGTCATTAAACAACCGATTATGTACTTTTACATAGTTTGATTTTCTTTTAGTTTTAAATAAAAATTAACTATAAATTGATTAAAAAATTTAGATAAACATGTAATTTAATGTGAGATATTACTTTACTTATTAAGAGATGTGAAACCAGGCAAAAGTGTGAAACCTATTAGACAAGTGTAGTTTTTAGAGTCTTTTGTTGGGTATTCTTTGATTATTAATATTTAATAGGAGTATTCTAGTAGTAGTTTTTTCTTTTTGTGGGAGGAACAAATGAGTATTATCAGTTTCTAGTTTTGTATCGCCTATTTTGGTGATTAATATTATTAAATATATAAATTAATTTAATAGTATAAAAATATATCACATTTAATTTAATGCTAAATTATATTTAAGAGGAGATTTCACCATTAAAATAAATTTTTTATTCAAAAGCATTAAATTTTCTTGAACAACTTTGATCTTTTAGACGTACTACGAATAGAATTATATTTATAGTAGATTCAAGAGAATTAATTATTCTAATGTGATATGAAATATTTTTTTTTTGCAATTGATTAATGAAGATAATTTTTAGTCTAATATAATTAAGACATTATTTAATATATAAGTCGAAGTCAAATAAACTATGATTACTTACTTACTGCTCCAAAAAATACTGATACCGAAGCTAAAATAACCGAATCATACCAAATTAATTTTATGTGATAGTGATATAAAATTTTTGAATATCAAAAATTTAAAATTATCAAATTAAAATTTTCAATATCCTACCATATCCTACCATATCCATCCCTACCAATGATAGCTAAAATCCAAAGTTATGAATAAGGGTGGCCCACTAACTTATCTAAGATTCAAAGTTACGAGTAAGGGTGGCCCACTAACTTATCAGGAAGCAATTATTGGGTCATTGGCACAAAAAATTTTATTTTGACGTAGTTTCTAATTTTTACTCTTTAAATTTGAGATCTTTAATTTTTCTCCTTTAACACTTTAAGTAAAATAAAAAATAATCAAAAATATTCTTAACAACAAAAACAAACAAACAAAAAATTTGCAGGTTATGAGTTTTGCCTAAATTATACTTTGAGGTATAAATTTTGCTACTTAAATCGTGTCTATATTTAAAATCTTCTGCCTTTGTTGTGCATAACTAGTTGTATCTATAACTTATGTCTTGAGTCATAACATATGTATTTGGGCATAATTTTTTTTTTTTTACAATAAACTTCTTAGATTTATAATTTATGTTTTTTGCCATGAGTTATGCATTTAGGGCATGATTTTATTTTTTTCAATACAACAAACTTTCCCTTCATCTATAACTTATGTGTTCCATCATGACTTGTGTCCTTTGGGACATGATTTTTTTTTTCACGCAAAAAATTTTCTGCATTTATAACTAATGTCTTTTGTCATGACTTGTGTCTTTGAGACATACTTTATTGTTTTTTTTCATGCAATAAACTCCCTACATTTATAACTTGTGACTTGTGTCTTTGGGGCATAATTTTTTTTCTTTTTTATACAATAAACTTCTTATATTAATAACTTATGCCTTGAGACATGACTTGTGTGTTTGGGACATGATTTTTTTTCCTGTCAATAAACTTTCTCTAACACGACTTGAGCATTTGGGACATAATTTTTTTTTTAATTCAATAAACTCCCTATATTTATAACTTATATCTTATGTCCTGACTTGTGCCTTTGGGGTATGATTTTTTTTCCATCCAATAAACTTTCTGCATTTATTCCTTGTGCCTTATGCCATAACTCGTGTTTTTGAGGCATAATTTTATTTTTTTCCCATGCAATAAACTCCCTACATATATAACTTATGCCTTATGTCATGACTTGTGTCTTTAGAGCATAATTTATTTTTTTTCTCATACAATAAACTCCCTATATTTATAACTTATGTCTTATGTCATGATTTGTGTCTACTTAATTTTATTTTAATCCAATAAACTTCATGCAGTTATATCATATGTCATGACTTTGTCTATTTTACAAATTTAACTTCGTCTTTATTCACACAAATTTTTCAGCAAACAATTTATATAGCACAATAATTAAAATTTGAGGGACAACAATATAAACGAGACAATTATTTTCTCGACTTTACCGTAGTAGATATATATGTCTATCTCATTTCTCATGATGCACATTATTTAGGTCACTGTCAGCGACATTTTCTTAGACATTAATTTATGTACCAACATCTTTCTTTGTGAGAAAAATAATCTTCTTCTTGTACTTGTTTGAATTTAGGTATTATATTTTTATGATTTAACTTACATGTGTTAAATAATAATATTACTTACTATAAAAATTAGAAATTAATGTTGGATAAGTTTTATCACTAAATTAATAAAAGAAATTATCCCAAATCTAATTTAACGACAAAATATTTTAAAATTTTGTTAGTTATAAGCTATTTCCTGATAGATTAATGATGAATTTAATAGCTGATGTTTCTTCTTCTTCTTCTGCCTTTTTTTTTTTTATGTAGTGATGTACTTTCTCTAATAGTTTAAACTTTTAATTGAGATGATCGCATATTTCTGACATAGTTCAGAGCAAGCAAACTTCTTAGGTTTGAGTCCCATCATCACCTAATATCTTGACCCACGAAAAGAAATCATTTTTGCACATGAATGAACATATTAAAGATATAATTAAGTAATTAAAAATGAGTTTTTTTAAATAATTTAGACTTTTAGATGAAATAATCACTTACTTCTACACTGTATGATGAAAATAACTGTTAGTAAAAACATGTATAAATTTCCAGATTCTAATAGTCCATTTTACATAAAAATATTATTTGTAATTACATTTTAGTTAATCTAATTATTTAAATATATATACTATCAACGTATAAACATTGAAGTTTATTTTAATGTGTGTAACAATAAATCGCTATAACAGAAAGAAAAAATATATTCTAATTGACCTTTTAAAATTTTAAGTGTGCAGCTAACTGCAATGGTTACTGGGTTAAGCAAAATAGCTCACTTAACGAGTCCCCTGCCTTTCAAAAACCCATCAATGACATAGTATGTTTTCTTTCCTAATCTCCAATAATATCTGCAATACTATTGAAGGTCTTTTAAATCTATATTATTATTCTCATAAAAGTTGACCTATCAAACTATAGAATAAATGGACGCACGTTAAAAATATGTTGCGCTTGCTAGTCGATGACAAAAGTTATTACTACATGTCAAAAATGAGCAAGTTGGCTGGCCTCTTGTACCAATACAATGAAATCAAATAGTAGGTGTTTTTGGAACTTGCTTTTTCCCCCTACAACTGATATTAATTGTATAAGCTATTTTTTTATCTCACAAATTAATGAATATAAATTTTTCCAGTTTTAAATTTATAAATTTTAAATCAACTAATTTATGAAATAAAAAAAAATTAATGTCAATGGTATGAAACATAAAAGTGAAATTTTCCATTGCAATTATATGGTACAGACCGTTGTTCACACAACATTATACTTCAAAAATGTTGGCAATTATCTTAATGAAACATATCTAGCCATTATCGTGAAAAAGTATTGATTGCTGGTCAGGTAAAATGGAAAAATGGGATATGACTTCAACTTTATGAATGGAGTAAAAAATCCAAAGAAAAACTGACAGAAGAGAAAAAACGAAAGAGAAATTGTTGGTACCAAATTTAAAAAGTTTTGGTACTGCAAATGATTTTAAAAAAAAGAATAAAAAAAAGAGGAAGATATGAAGAATATATTATTTACATCCATCCATTTGAGTAATTGAAACACACTGCTCTTTTTATAAAATATTAAAGGTCAATGATGGGTGAAGAGTAAGAAAAACAGAAAGAAAAAAAAAGTGATAGAAGAAATATAAAGGTGCGGGTAAAAATTACTTAAAATTCTCATTTTGTTATACGTATCGCACCACCTCTTAGGATTACAATAATTTTATTTTAAAAAAGCTTAAGAAAATAAGAGTATTTATGAAAAAATAAGTGTGTTACTTGCAAATACAATATAAGTCTGGAGTGACTTATATATTTTTTCTTCATTTTACAGGTCCATGAAGGGTGTTTACAAATGAATATATACTAAAATTTTCATTTCCCATCTGATATAAATTTCAGGATTATAGATTAATATTTTGCCCCACAACTTGTTGTCTTCTTAATGAACTGTGATATTCAATATATAATTGTAAATGAGATGTCAAATTGAGAAATCCAAAACATATTGATATGTATCTAGACGAAAAAAAATCTGAATATACATGTTAGGTGAACAATAATGGAGAAGGAAATGATTCACTATTTAAAAAAGAAAAAGCAAAATTCAATTACCAAAATTGATTGCAATCAGTGATAGACTTTACTCCTTTTTTCTAGAGTTTTTTTTTTTTCGCGAAAATAACCGACTCAATTTAGTCATTTTCTCTTTAAAGAATTGCAAATTTTTAATCCGTTTTTCCAAAAATTATAATAATATTTTTTTTTTTGCAAAAAAATCAAGTTAATATCGGACAACTTTTTCAAATAATTTTTAAAATTTTAAATACAACTAATTATAATTTCATGAGTACCTTTAATGATTGAATTTGATCTATTTTAATCTTTTCTCGATTTTATTTTTAATAAAAGGCCTAGCCTCCTTGCTTGGTCCTTTAAATTTTCCAAAAGTGATCACTTTTATCTTTATCAAGTATTACAAGCTTTAGTTACCAGGTTTGAGGAGGACAGTAAAACAAAATAAAATAATTAATAATATCAAGAACAATAAACTTCTTGCTATAACATAATAAGCTTTAGTTACCAGGTTTGCTACATCAATTGTATATTTAGTTTGAATTGTCAATTTGGAGTTTGGTCCCTAACTATTTGATTGTATAAGTTAAATTCTCAATGAAAATAAACTTCTTGCAATAACATACTCGAAGAAAATGAACATTATTTTAAAATTATAAAATTAAAACTTATAGAAAGTCTTAAAATTTATCGAGAATGCTTCTAAATAAATAGACATTATTATTTTTTAAAATCATATCAATTCGTATTTAATAAATAAATGAATCAAATTATGACACGTGGCTAGATCGAAATTGGAAAGGCATTAGTAATTTTCGCATCAGTTTAAGAAAATCCTGCAATTGTAATCCGCCGTACAAAACTTAAATTGATATTTAGAAATAGACCGACATTGTATAGGTGAGGAGGCAGGGGCATCCTAATAAAGGCACCTTCAATCCTAAGGGGGTAATTGGAGGCACCGGTGGTAGGTAAGATTCAAAGTTATGAATAAAGGTGGCCCACCAACTTATCCAGAAGCAATTATTTCTTTCGCATTCTGTTATTTCCTTTCTTTTCTACTTTTTTTTTCTTCATATTTTATTATACTAGTTTTAATGTATCTCATGCGTATCTCTTATATAATAAAAATAAAATTTTAAAAATAATATAAACAATATATAAAAAATATAATTATATAATAATATAAATTCTTTAAAAAAATTATGAATTTTAAATTAATAAATAATTATTTTTAAGAGTTTGGTCAAATTCAATAGTTCTTTCTTTAATTTATTCTAATATATGTTCAACAAATGAAAAAGTTGTAAAATAGCGTTTGATTGAAAGCTAAAAAAGTTATTTGTTTTTATATGAACAATGGCATGCATGCATTATATGTATATTTCATATAAATTATTACACAAAATTTGTATTACAATTATTAACAAATTAATATTTAATATAAATATTATCATTACCAAGACGCATTGTAATACAAAGTTGTATAGTAGAATAAAACATATAATATAAGTTATTAGTTTAAATAATTAACACTTACGAAATCCTATTATGAGCTATTATTGACTTGTTTTGACACTAATAATTGATATCATATCATCAAACGTAGTTATTTGTAATTGATCGTCCAAACAAATTAAGAAGGGATTCATCAAAATTTGTGAAAACAGTCACTAATGCTTGTATTATAGCACACTCCTAGAGTTGTGATCCTTTTCTGGACCCTTAACACGGGATATTTTGTGCATCAAACTGCCTTTTTATTTAAAATTGTATTTCTAAAAATCCTAAACATAAGATTGATTGGCATTATATTTATAGTTTGATTCAGTGTGTAATTATTTCTTAAATTAATCATATTGCTTTTAAAATTTTAAAATATTCATATTTTTTATATATTTTAAATAAGAAAATAATTAATATATAAAATTTAGTTAATTTTAAAATTCTTAATATTAAAAAATAATTAAATAACTATTTTGTCAAGCATAACTATTTTTAAAAAGGTAAAAGGTGAATGATATTTTGTTATGAAACTCTCTACTTTAAATATTTAGTAATAACTTAATTTTAAACTGTTCATTTTATCCTTTATGAGATGATTTCAACTCAATTTTTTAATCTCTCGTCCTTATCTATGTGTTTAGTCACACACTTACACGTAAATTGAAATAGAAGAAATAGTGTAGATTTAACTAAAGAAAGTGAATAACAAAAGCACTCGATTAATTGAAAAAACTTAAAGTTTATTACTGTTTTATACTTTTTTTTCTACTATACAATATTTTAAAATTAAAAAGAAGAAACAAAAATCGCATTTGATGAACGTGATTTGTAAATTGCATACATTGAAACAATTTATAAATCGCATGTTCTAAATTAAAAATATACATATCGTGTACGGTAAATGCGATTTACAAATAGCTTACACTGAATGCGATTTACAAATTGCATTATTGAATGCGTTTTATACAACACATACAACAAGATTTAGGGATCGTTTTCCCATAGTACATATAAAATCGTGTTCTATCAAAGATTTGTAATCTTATTTCGCCGATGAGTATATAGATCGTGTTCGTCAATATGATTTATAAATTCATATAAGGTAAAAAAGTTTAATAATTTTAAAATCATAAATAATAAAACTTCTTATCTAGACAAACACGATTGTTCAAATAAGGAAAGATTTAAGAAGCAAAATTTTAGTCAATTTAAAGTACTAAATATTATGAGTTCTTATATTTTATAAATAAATAAAGATTTAATAGTTACAACTTTAATTAATTTTAAAGTCTTAAATATTAGAATGATAATTAAATAATAATTAATTAACAAAAATAGTAAAATGACAAGTTTGTCTATTGTAGAGTCTTTTAATGATTTCAAAAAGTTCAATCAACAATTTTAAGAGTCTTTATATTTTTAATATGATATAGATAGATAGATACACGAAGATTAAATTTCTAAATATTAATATTTTTTATTTTTTCAAATAAGAAAAGATCTAATACATAATATTTAGTTAATTTTAAAATTATAAATATTAAAAAATAATTAAATAACTATTTTGTCAAGTATGAACTATATTTTTAATAGTATAAAAAAGTGAATGATATTTTGCTGTGAGGTTTCGTATTTTAAATATTTACTAAGAACTTAATTTTAAACTTTTTCTTTACCATTTATGAGATAAATTAGCTCAATTTTTTTCTTTCTCTCTCTCTCTTAATTTATGTGTCTAGTCAAATACCTTCACATAAATTAAAATGAAAGAAATAGTGTAGATTTAACTAAAAAGAATGAATAATAAAAGCATTCAATTGATTGAAAAACTTCAAATATATTGTGTTTCTATATTTTTTTCGGTTATATTGTTAAAAAGAAGAAGAAGGAGGAGGAGGAGGAGGAATTCAACATTAATGCATAATAAAATTATACTCTTTAATTTATTTTCTCATACCATGAGTTAAAAATTTATGATGGATAATCAGTTGGTTTAATAAAGAAATGATTGATACAACTTAACAGAATTGTAATTGATTTTAAAATCTTAAATGTTAGGCCATTTAATATAGTTCAAATAAAAAAAGATTTAAGAAGCAAAATTTTAGTTAATTTTAAGATACTAAATATTCGAAGATCGTACCTTTTACAAATAAGTAAGAATTTAATAGTTATAACTTTAATTAATTTCAAAGTCCTAAATATCTTAATAATAATTATATATAATTACTTTTAAAAAACACAAAATAATAATTTTATCTATTATAAAATCTGTTAACAAAAAATAAAATATTCAATTAATATTTCAAGAGCCTTCGTGCTTTTAATATAACATAAATAATTTTTCTTTTCTCCCTAACCTTTAAACATGACCCACAAGTAAAAACAATTCCCAACTCTTAACCCTTTTTATGCACAAAACAATATCTGCTATTTGATATTTTTATTATATATAAATGGTGTTATGCACCACTCAGTCATTGTAATTAATAATATTATTATAAAATAATTCTTGATAAATGGTGTTATGCACCACTTAGTCATTGTAATTAATAATATCATTATAAAATAATTCTGATAAATGGTGCTATGCACCACTCAGTCATTGTAATTAATAACATCACTATAGAATAATTCTTTGCCGTCGAGAATTAAAATTACCACAATTAAGAAGAAAACAAAATGCCATATATATTATGTTATTAATATGGAAGAAGATTAATTGTGTAAATAACTAGTTTTTAATGATATATGACTTCCATCAGTGTTTGGATTATGAATGCAGCTAGAAAATAATTTAATCAATCTTTCACAAGGTGCTAATTAATCTTCTCATTTATACTGAAACAGTAAATTGAAGAGGACTGCTTACATTATTGATTTATCTATGAACGAATCAAAAAATAAATTGAATCGAATTAACATAAAAGGTATTGAATTTCAACCTGAATTAACTATTTATTTAATTAAGCTTGAAAAATTTATTTATTGTAAAAAAATGTTTGTTAGGAAAAATAGTTTTGAAGAGTTAGCAAATTGTGTTTGGCTAAATTGATAAATACTTTTCTCAATATTAGAATAACATTTGTTTTTGACCAAGATTTTAATAAGTGTTCTCTAGAAAAAGCTATAACTTTTAAAAAATAATGTATGCTATTACTTGAAAGTACTTTTTTTTCTTTCTAAAAGTTGGGCTATATACCTCTAACTTTCTAAAATAAATATTTTTTATTTTTATTTTTTAAAATTTACGTTTGACTCTTTGTAAACTTGGTCAAACAAATTATAAGTACACTAACTAGAGGTGATGGTGCACTCACTTTCTTCATATCCTGGATCCATCTCTGTTGGTATTGCTTCGATATAATTAGAGCTACTCTATAATCGGGTAGCTTGCAGGACCTCTCCCCGAAAATAAATCATTTTATAGCTAGAGCACCCTTATAATATCCCTCGGGCATATTAACAATCAGTCTCGAGTTTAGCGTCGATCTGTTTATCCTATTTGATCAAACTTCTAAAATCAGCTTATTTTGATAAGTTTTTTTTCAAGTGCTTATCAAAAAAATACTTTTGGTGAGAAATAATTTGTGTTTAGCCTATAAATTTAAAAGCACTTTTGAGCTGCAATTAGTATTTGGTCAAGCTGTTGAAAAGTGTTTCTAAGTGTATTTTTCTCAAAAGTGTTTTTCAAATAAGTGCTTTTAAGGAGAAGCTACATTTTTTAGCTTCCGAAAAATAGTTTTTGCTACTCTCTAAAAGCACTTATTTTTCTTTCAAAAGTTTGACCATAAACACTTTTTTAGCCTTTTAAAAACTTGACCAAACATGGTTGAAGAAGGCTTTCGATCTCTTTATCTTTTGTATTTTTCCTTTCCTTCGAGTCATCTGCATTCTTATTTTTGACCCTACTTTGTTATTTGCTCAAAAGAAAAGAAAAAAGCTTAGTCGAGCTTAATCTAGTTGTTTTTAATTCTATTTTACAAATCTAACTTCGTCTTTATTCACACAGATTTTTCAGTAAACAATTTATATAGCACAATAATTAAAATTTGAGAGACCACGATATAAACGAGCCAATTATTTTCTCGACTTTACAGTAGTAAATATATATGCCTATTTGGTTTCTCATGATGCACATTATTTAGGTCACTGTCAGCGACAGTTTCTTAACATTAATTTTTGTACCATCATCTTTCTTTATGAGAAAAATAATCTTTCTTCTTGTATTTGTTTGAATTAGCTATTATATTTGTATGATTTAACTTACATGTGTTAAAAAGATAATTAAGTAGGTAAAAGTATGTTATTATAATATTACTTACTATATAAACACTAGAAATTAACGATGAATAAGTTTTATCATTAAATAATAAAAAAGAAATTGTCCCTAATCTTATTTAACAACAACATATTTAGAAAAAATTTGTCAGCTGTAAGCTATTTACTGATAGATTAACGATGAATTTAATGTTGTTTTTTGGCTCAAAGTCCCACATTGGAAGATGAGTAGAAATAGGGAGGCAACCTTAGACTATAAAAGGAAGTCTCCCCCTTTTGGTTTTATCACACCAAACTTGAAGCCTTCTAACTCTTCTAGAGACTTAGTTTATTTTCTCTCTTGTAATCTTCTCAGAGAAATATACTTGTAGTGGTGTCCGGGGAGTAGGCATAATTGGCCGAACCTCGTCAAATCTCGGTATTCTCTTTATTTTCTTTTCTGCTTATTATTTATCATTGTTAGCCATTATTAGTTTTGCTATTGGTGGAAAATAGCTCGTATTTCCACAACAATTGGTATCAGAGCTTTTGGTTGCGATTTCTCTTGAAATTTTAGTATGCTCTGTGGTTGCGGTTTTAACTGATCCTCCACATCAGAAAAAATTTCTTGAGATTATTTTTTTGTAAATTTGTGTTAAAATTGCTAAGTAATATATTATCTAATTAAGTGCATGTCTAGGGAAGTTCTGTCTAAGGAAACTGGTTTTTAAGTGGGACCGTGTGACCCCTCCAGTTTTTCCTGGGAATTTTCCTGGTGCATTTTTTTTGGCTAAATTATTACTGGTAATTTTTCACTTTAGAGCAAAAAATGACTGATAATAATGAGCAGACTTCGAGAGCCACAGTTTCCACTATATCAACTTCGGCAGCATCTTCGTCGTCAATTTTGACGAGATTTGTTGTGCCAAATGCAAGATTTGCGGTGGAGATTTTTGACGGTACGGGTCATTTCGGGATGTGGCAAGGTGAAGTTCTAGACGCGCTTTTCCAGCAAGGTCTAGACATTGCTATTGAAGAAGAGAAACCAGAAGAAATTGAAGAAAAAGAATGGAAGACCATCAATCGGTTGGCGTGTGGTACTATTCGCTCATGCCTTTCCAGAGAGCAGAAATATTCATTCTCAAAGGAAACTTCTGCAAGTAAGCTATGGAAGGCATTGGAGGAGAAATTCTTGAAGAAAAGCGGTCACAATAAGCACTTCATGAAGAAGAAGTTATTCCGGTTTAGTTATCAACCGGGTACCACCATGAATGATCATATTACTGCTTTTAACAAGGCAGCAGCTGATTTGAGGAACGTTGATGAAACTTTCAAAAATGGAGATCTGGCATTGATGTTGCTGTTTTCACTTCCTGAAGAGTATGAATTTATAGAAACTATGTTACTTCATGGGAAAGATCAAGTTTCCCTCAGTGAAGTATGTAGTACTCTATATAGTTATGAATTGAGGAAAAAAGACAGGGAGGAAAGCAAGCATGCAGAGGTGGTTGCAGAAGCACTGGTAGCAAGAGGCAGACCACAAAACCAGAAGAAAGGAAGAAGAGGGAAATCTCAGTCAAGAAGCAGACCGAGTAAAGATGAATGTGCCTTTTGTAGAGAGAAGGGGCACTGGAAGAAAGATTGCCCGAAATTGAAAAATAAGGGCAAAGTTGAAAAATGCAAAGCTGTTGCAGAGTCATGTGCTGCTGAATACAGTGATGAAGATTCAGATCTTTCACTGGTTGTTACAACCTCCACAAGGCGATCTGACAAGTGGTTGTTTGACTCAGCATGCAACCAACATATTTGTCATATCCGGGAGTGGTTCTTTGAGTTTAAAGAGATAGACGGTGGAGTTGTCTATATGGGCAACGACACATTTTGTGAAACAATAGGAATTGGTTCAGTCAACTTAAAGAATCATGATGGATCAACTAGAGTTTTGACAGAGGTCAGGTATGTACCTGACATGAAGAAGAATCTCATCTCTTTGGGAGTCCTAGAATCCAAAGGATTGACGGTGGCAATGCGAGATGGAGTCTTGAAAATAGTCTCTGGAGCTCTGGTGATGCTTAAAGGCACCCGGAAGAATAATTTGTATTACTATGATGGTAATACAATTGTTGGGACAGCTGCAGTTGCAACTCTTGATGATGAAGGGTCAGATGCAACTAAGTTGTGGCATATGCGATTGGGGCATGCAAGTGAAAAATCCTTGCAACTTCTAGCAAAGCAAGGATTATTGAAAGATGCAAAAACTTGTAAGCTGAATTTCTGCGAGCATTGCGTGATGGGAAAGCAGAAGAGAGTGAAATTTGGCACTGCAATCCATGATACTAAAGGTATTCTGGATTATGTTCACTCTGATGTGTGGGGTCCTTCCAAGACAACTTCTTTGGGAGGAAAACACTATTATGTTACTTTTGTTGATGACTTCTCACGAAGAGTGTGGGTGTACACTATGAAGTCAAAGGATGAAGTGTTAAATTGTTTCCTTAAGTGGAAAAAGATGATTGAAACTCAGACTGGCAAAAGGATCAAACGCCTCAGAACAGACAACGGAGGTGAATATCGAAGTGATCCGTTTGACAAAGTTTGTCAAGATGAAGGTATTGTGAGACACTTCACAGTTAGACATACACCACAACAGAATGGGGTGGCCGAACGGATGAACCGAACATTGCTGGAGAAAGTTCGGTGTATGCTGTCTAATGCTAGGTTGGAGAGACAATTTTGGGCTGAGGCTGTGAGATATGCAAGCCATCTTGTTAATCGTTTACCATCAACTGCTATTGGTGGTAAAACTCCTTTAGAGGTTTGGTCTGGAAAACCTGTTAATGATTATGATTCCTTACGTGTGTTTGGTTCCACTGCATACTATCATGTGAAGGGATCGAAGTTGGATCCGAGAGCCAAGAAAGCGCTCTTTATGGGGATCACTACTGGTGTTAAAGGATACCGCCTCTGGTGTCTTGAAACAAAGAAGATAATCCTTAGCAGAGATGTTACCTTTGATGAATCTTCCATGTTGAAGAAGGATGACATTCAACAGATCAATAGTGCTCCGCAACAGGTGGAGTTTGAAAGGAGAATCAATCCAGTTCTGTTCAAAGATGGAGAAACTCCTATGGCAGAAGAGGAGTCAAATGAAGAAGAGGTTCCAACCCAAGGACCTCACCAGCAAGAAGAACCTATTGCATTAAGGAAGCCACAACGGGTAAGACACAAACCTGCTCGATTTAGTGATATGGTGGCTCATGCATCTATAATAGTGAATGATGGTATTCCTACCACTTATCAAGAAGCAATTCAAAGTTCCGAAGATGAAGAGTGGAAGAATGCTATGAATGAAGAGATGCAGTCTCTTCATAAGAATCAGACTTGGAAGCTAGCAAGTCTACCGAAGGGAAAGAAGGCTATTAGATGCAAATGGATATATACAAAGAAAGAAGGATTTCCTGACAAGAAAAGCATTCGCTACAAGGCGAGATTGGTAGCTAAAGGCTATGCTCAGATGGAGGGAATTGACTATAATGAAGTTTTTTCTCCAGTAGTGAAACATTCCTCTATCAGAATATTATTGGCCTTGGTAGCTCAGCTGGATTTGGAACTAGTTCAACTTGATGTAAAAACTGCATTTTTACATGGAGACTTGGAGGAGGAAATCTATATGACTCAGCCAGAAGGGTTCAAGGTTGCTGGGAAAGAAAATATGGTATGCAAACTTGAAAAATCATTGTACGGATTGAAGCAATCTCCATGACAGTGGTACAAGCGATTTGACAAGTTTATGTTGGGGCAGATGTACACAAGAAGCAAATACGATCATTGTGTGTATTTGCGCAAGCTACAAGATGGATCTTTCATCTATCTTCTTCTTTATGTTGATGATATGTTGATAGCTTCAAGGAATTCTGGAGAAATTGACAAGCTGAAAGCTAAACTAAAGCAAGAATTTGAGATGAAAGATTTAGGGGAAGCTAAGAAGATTCTCGGCATGGAGATAAATAGAGACAGACAATTGGGGCAACTTCGTCTAACTCAGAAGCAATATCTGAGAAAGGTGCTGCAACGTTTTGGCATCAATGACAAGTCAAAATCTGTGAGTACCCCACTTGCTCCTCATATGAAACTTAGTGCTGATTTATCTCCGAAGAATGATGCTGAACGAGAATATATGGCAAAGATTCCTTATGCAAATGCTGTTGGTAGCTTGATGTATGCTATGGTGTGTACAAGACCTGACATTTCACAAGCAGTTGGGGTTGTGAGCAGGTATATGCATGATCCTGGTAAAGGACATTGGCAAGCTGTCAAATGGATTCTACGGTATATTTGGAACACCGTGGATGTTGGGTTATTATTTGAGCAGGATAAAAAGATTGGTCAATATGTAGTTGGATATTGTGATTCCGACTATGCCGGTGATTTGGACAAACGAAGATCAACTACCGGTTATGTGTTTACACTTACAAAGGCACCGGTTAGTTGGAAGTCTACTTTGCAGTCAACAGTCGCTTTGTCTACTACAGAGGCAGAGTATATGGCTGTTACCGAAGCTGTTAAGGAGGCTATTTGGCTTCAAGGGTTGCTGAAGGATTTGGGAGTTGGTCAAAAGCACGTCAAGGTGCATTGTGACAGTCAGAGTGCTATTTGTTTAGCAAAGAACCAAGTCTATCACGCACGAACGAAGCATATAGATGTTCGATATCACTTTGTAAGGGAGATTCTGGAAGAAGGTGAAATACTACTTCAGAAGATCCAGACAGCTGAAAATCCTGCAGATATGATGACCAAGATAGTGACATCGATCAAATTTCAACATTGTATGAATTTGATCAATATTGTGAAGATTGCACATGGGTAGCACCATAGGTGCATTTGAAGACACTACTAGAGATAGTTGTGAGAGAAGATTTTGTAACTTTTGGGACTTTTTGCCAAGGTGGAGATTTGTTGTTTTTTGGCTCAAAGTCCCACATTGGAAGATGAGTAGAAATAGGGAGGCAACCTTAGACTATAAAAGGAAGTCTCCCCCTTTTGGTTTTATCACACCAAACTTGAAGCCTTCTAACTCTTCTAGAGGCTTAGTTTATTTTCTCTCTTGTAATCTTCTCAGAGAAATATACTTGTAGTGGTGTCCGGGGAAAATAGCTCGTATTTCCACAACATTTAATAGCTGCTGCTTCTTCTTCTGCTTCTTCTTCTTCTTCTTCTTCTGCTTCTTCTTCTTCTTTTTGTGGATAGTGATATACTTTCTCTAATAGTTTAAATTTTTAAATGAGATGATCGCATATTTCCGACATGGTTCAAATCAAGCAAGCAAACTTCTAATGTTTGAGTTCCATCGTCACCTAATATTTTGACCCACGAAAAGAAATCATGTTTGTACATGAATGAACATGTTAAAGATATAATTAAGTAATTAAAAATTTTTTTTTTAATAACTTAAACTTTTAGATGAGATAATCACTTACTTCTATAATGTATAATGAAAATAACTATTAGTGAAAACATGTATAAATTTGCAGATTCTAATAGTCTATTTTACATAAAAATTATTATTTATAATTTTATTTTAATTAATCTAATTATTTAAATATATATACTGTCTACGTATAAAAGTTAAATTTTATTTTTATGTTTGTCACAATAAATCTCTATAATAGAAAGAAAAGAAAGAAAAAAAAACGTATAGATAAATTAAAGAAAACTGTCGTAGAGATGTTTGAATGTGCTAAAGTATTTCTTCAACACACATAATGATTTGCTAAAATTATTATTACTTCTATATTATTATTCTCATAAAAGTTGACCTATCAAACTATAGAATAAATGCACACACGTTAAAAATATGTTATGCTTGCTAGTCGATGAAAAAAGTTATTACTACATGATAAATATGAGCAAGTTGGCTGGCCTCTTGTACCAATACAATGAAATCAAATAGTAGGTTTTTTTGGAACTTACTTTTTTTTCCCCTACAAATTCAAACTATATTTTCAATAAGTGACTTATTTAAATATTACAAAGCTCCATCATTTAACTTAAGTATATATTACAACAAATGAGAAACGTAAATTAAGGAGGAGGGAGAAATAAATATAGTTGATATCTATTTAAAGGGATAATGAAAATACAAGGCTATTCTTAATAAGGAATACTATATTAAAAGTAGGTCCGTGCAGTCATCAAGTAATTAAGACGTGTAACATGATTTGGTAATTGATTTATTTAAAAAGAATAACATTTGAAGTTAATTAAGTTTGAAAAATACTATTTGAAAGTTATAAAGTTCTGTAATTTGGACATGAAAACAGCCGAGTTGAAGTTTTGTAAGTCAAATTCTGATAAAATTTGAAAGCTCGTTTCATATTCAGATTTGAAGTTAAAATAATGAGGTCGTTTTAATAAACAAATGCTTATTTTAAAATAATCTCCGGATATTATTCCAAATGTTCATCATATGGCCCAACTAAATTTGAAATGGGGGCAGAGGGTAATGGTGGTAGTTCAGAAATTCAATATGGAAGTCATTATTATTATTATCACTATTGGTTGTTTTGGTCATTCCAATTACTATTGGGCTATGACATAATAGTGACCTTGTTCATACAGAAAAAAAAAAAACAAAAAAACTTAGAATTAAAACGTGTTTCATGCATGAGAAACCATATATAGAGATCAACGAAGTTGCTTCCCTATAAATTCATGGGCTAAATATAGTTCACATACCAAGAAAAAACAAAGAGTAACAAGGGGGAAAAAAAGAAAAAGAAAAGAATGGGTAGCAGTATGGCTGAGAAATGGGAGGAACTTAGTGGGAAAAACAATTGGCATGGGCTATTAAATCCATTGGATGTTGATCTTCGTAAATATATCATTCAATACGGAGAAAAGGCTGAGGTAACTTATGATACCTTCATTTCGGATAAAGCATCCAAATATGCGGGAGCTAGCAGATACTCGATGGAAAACCTTTTCTCTCAGGTTGGACTTGACCCAACGAAGTATCGCGTAACCAAATTTTTCTATGCTACCTCATCCATGCCACTTCCTGATGCTTTCATTACAAAATCATTGTCAAGGGAAGCATGGAGTAAGGAATCAAATTTTATGGGGTATATTGCTGTGGCTACTGATGAGGGCAAAGTTTCACTAGGAAGGAGGGACATTGTGGTTGCTTGGAGAGGAACAATCCAGACGCTGGAGTGGGTGAATGACCTTCAATTTTTACTAATTCCAGGACCTAAAATATTTGGTAATGGGGGTTTAATTCCTTTGATCCAACCATTGGTGCATCATGGCTTCTACAATGTTTATACATCAGAAAGTGCACGATCAAAGTTTAATAAAACTAGTGCCAGAGATCAGGTATATTTTGATTTATTTTTCGAATGTATAACTAATGTCAATACTTATTGTGCACGGTTACTTATAACTAATATGAATACAGGTGCTAGAAGAAGTGAAAAGATTGGTTGAGGAATATAAGCATGAAGAGGTGAGCATAACAGTGACTGGGCATAGTCTAGGTGCATCCCTTGCAACTATGAATGCAGTTGACATAGCCTTCAATGGTATCAACAAGTCAAGCAATGGCAAAGAATTCCCAGTGACAGCTTTTGTATTCGCAAGTCCTAAAGTTGGGGATCTAAATTTTGTTAACGCGTTTAACAAATTGAAACACCTTCACATCTTGAGAATTCACAACTTATTGGATATTGTTCCGAAATACCCACCCCTTGGGTATTTCGACGTTGGGCAGGAAATAATGATTGACACCGTAAAATCCCCTTATTTGAAGCCCCCTGGAGATATCCTCACTTGGCATAATTTGGAATGTTACCTGCACGGAGTTGCTGGAACTCAAGGTTTAATAGGTTTTAAACTAGAGGTGGATCGTGATCTCGCGCTTGTCAACAAATCTTCAGGTGCATTGAAAGATGAGTATCTTGTCCCAGCTAATTGGTGGACTGTGAAGAACAAAGGAATGATTCAACAAGAAGATGGAAAATGGGTTCTCAACGATCGTGAGGATTATGACATAATTGTGGCTGAGCTTTAATTTATTTTCTTAATTAAATTTATGTAATGTCTGAATAAAGGGTACTTTTATCACGAACACATTATATATGCAATACATATATATATGAATGTTCGGAAAATTTCGTAGTGTGTGTTGTAAAGCTAGAAAGGAAGTTATCTTTACTGGCACCTAATTAATAACTTAATACCAATCTGTTTCTTTGTTAATTTTGTATACATGCTTTAAGAAGGGCTTTTTAAGTGTTGTACTTAAGGTTGATCAGACCCTTTAGCACATCATTACTCTCATTAAAAGGGCTATTTAAATTTCTCCTTTATACCGTAGTTATACCCGTAACATGGTAGGGAGGAGACCCAATAAATAAAGCTCCTATTTTGCTATAAATTTTGAGAATAGATTTTCAAATAAAATATAAAAGTATTCAAATTAAATATTCATAAGATGAAGATTGTTTAAAATAATATAATAAATCTTTCTGTCCCTAAATAGCCAATACGAGAACTCGTCATATTTCATCACATCAAAATTTTACTAAAGCATTTGGCACTTTTTATGTTTGCAAATATGAAAGATCTTGCGATCTAATTATTATCAACCATGTGAGTTAATTTTAAGTAGCTGAGATTTTTTTAAATGTAATTTCGTATTAAATTTTAGTGAATAAAGTATTTTTTATTAAAAATAATTTTAAATTTGAGATTTATATTCAAAATATTTAATTAAAATTTTAAAAAATATATTTGCATATTCATTAAGAAAAAAATTAATAAGGATAATAAATTAACTAATATAACATTATTTTTTTAAAGTTAAATTTGGGTCAGACCCATTTTATTACTCAAATGACCACATATAAGTGGCCCAACTAATACACTGATCCGACCCAACATGGGTCAGATATGATTTTTGATAAATTTGATTTTAGAAACCAGAGTTGTCATTTCTTTCTAATCCCCGACTAATTAGGGCTTCCTACTTCACTCCATGGCGGCACTCTACTTTAATAGTCAGCTCTTCTATCCCATTAATTATTTTTAAAATATACAATAATAACTCTTTTCATATTTTAGAATGACTTTGAATACTAAGGTAGAGTTGTAAAAACATGATTAATTATCTCTTGAATTTTGAAACTAGCAAATATTCTAAAACAATTATTTTTAATATACCTAACAATTAAAATAAAACGAAGGAAGTATTTATCACTCAATCATAATTTTTAATGATAAATCAACTCATTTTTTATAAAGAACCTTATTCTATGTTGCATTATTCGGAAAATATTTCCTTTGTAGTTAATACAAGTACTAGTTTGAATGTCCATTCCTTATGTGGTTATATTTCGACAAAGAAAATTTTCCCGATTTTCCTTTCTTAACGGCTCTTCCCAAAAGAAAAATATCTCTCACTCTCTTTTGAAGTTGTTAAATTAGATTTATATTTATGAAATGTAACAGGATATTTTCGTGTATTAAACATAGCAGGAGTTTCTCTTTAAAATATATACGAAATTTCGCTCAAGGTTTAGAAATATCGTGCATGAAATATATATATATATTTCACAAGGTTTAAAATTTTGCTCACAATTTTCGTATATGAAAAGTGTATAAAATCGATATGGGTGTGACGGGCGGTGTGTACAGGGCCCGGGTACATATTCACCGCGGCCCTTAAAGTTTTATTTTTCTCCTTTATTCGGTCATCAAAGACATACTCTGCAAGCCTCGACTATAGAATAGATGAGCGAGGCTAAAGGTTTAAAATTTCGCTCATAATTTTAGTGTACGAAAAATGTATAAATTTTATATAAAATCATGTTGGTTTCTGAAAATTTAATACAACTACAACAATATTGTATACAACTTTCAAATAAATTCAATACAATTACAAGAACATACAGATCTCAAAATACAATTTCATGCAACTCATCATCCAATTTTGATACAAATTCGGCTGTAAACTTCGAATTTCAATGAACTAGGACTGATTTTCAGTCCAAACTAGTTCAATTCTTACTCGAATTGCCCCAGCTTTCAGATTCGTACTTCCCTTGATGTTTCAGTTCTTTTGAGATATCACCTATTCAAAACGAAATAATTTTACAACAGATCGTTTTTTAGAACTTGAGCTTCGAGTTTTTTTAATAGTTGACAATGAAATTTTGAGATTTGGAATGTCGTTATCTCTTTAACAAATAGAATTTTTTATGAGATGCTAGAATGCCCCTGTCAATTCACTTTGAGATTGTGGTGTCTTCAGTTTTTAATGAGGTTGTTATCTAGTGGCAATACTTTGGTGCTTCATCTAATTTAGTCCACTGACCTAATGAAATCAATCCATGGAAAAATTCAATTCATCTATGGAACATTCATAATTGAGTAGAGATTAATCTTTAAGGGCATGCAGTTACAATAAAATTAAATTCATCATTGAAATATCCATTGAATTGTTGCAACATCGAATTTTATATCATCTCACGTTGCTGTTTGTTTGCTTTTTAGCTTTTCCCCTGTCCTCAACGTAGAAGAACAAATGAAATAAATAAAACCAGCTAGATAAGTGAAAGAAAATTTGCGGCTAAGCAATAACAAGAGGACGATGTTGAGCTAGAGCTGTCAATATAGATTGGTCTAATCCACTCGGGCTAGCTTGTGCGAGCTTTGAAATTTGCGGGCCAAGTCGGGCTGGCCCATTATTTTGATGGACCACAAAAAGACAGGCCCAACTTATCACTACGTGGGCTGTGGGCTGTGTGAGCTTTGAAATTTGCGGGTCAAGTCGGACTGACCCATCATTTTGATGGACCACAAAAAGACAGGGCCAACTTATCACTACATGGGCTGTGGGCTGTGCGAGCCAACCCACTTTTTTTTTAAAAAAAATATTTTTAAATTTTAAAGATGCTAAATATAAATATTTACAAGATAATATTACATGGTGTGATTACTTGTTAATCAAGTCTCAAATCTACCAACAAAACAATCCCAATAATAGTTATTAAGTTTGGCTTTAAGTAAAAATTAGTTGTATGACTTCAATGTGAAATCATATTGTTATCGGTCTATGCAAATATCTTAGGTGCAACTATATAAGAAAACGATTTTGTTGGACTAGAGTTACTATGAAACTGAATAACTTTTGACATGATAGACTCGAATCAAAGAAGATACTAACAAGCAAACTAAACCATTAATAAGTAACAATGCAACTAACTAAATAGAAATATTAACCTGCTTCTATTCCAGCAGATCACAATAATACACAAAATTATATGACAATATTCTACCTATTAAAATGACGGTTTAAGTGGACTTTAAGTTTTGAGTCATCTGGTTATTTTTAGTAATATTTTATTTTTTAATTATTTTTTTATTTGACCCACGAGCTGGCGCAGCCCACTTCATTCAAGCCCTATTGGCCAGTGGACTTATTCGGGCCGGACTAAAAGCCTCGTTCTTAAATGAGCTTCAAAAATCACAATCCAACACTATTAAATTACGGGTTGAACTGAATCGACCCACAAAGCATGACCCATGTTGACGGCTCTACGTCGAGTGATTATTTGTGTTTTTACTCAAAATTCCTTAATCTGCTCTATTTTGTAAATTATTATATGTTCTATAAATAAGAAAAAGTATTTATATTTGATAATATATGTGCTTATTTAGTTATGGAGGGTTCACCCTTTTTTTTTTTTCCTCAAAAGATACTTTAATAATTTTGAAATTTCGAAGTCCAAATTTAAATGAGATCTTCACATAAACAACTGATCAAATTTATTATTATTATTTTTTAATTTTGATATGCATAAATTATACATTAATTATATATAATTATACATATATTGTATATCTATTGATTAATTTAAATTTATATAATTGAGTGAGTAGCTATTCGAATTAATATTTTAATTTAAAGAGAAATTTACCTCCCACAACTACTTAACATTTTAAATTACTAAATATAACAATATTTTTCTTTATATACAAAATATAACAAATATATTACAAAATATGACATATTTTTTTCTTTAAAAAATAACTATTTACCTTCTCTTCCTCCTCCTCCTCCTTTTTCTTCTTTGTTTCTCCAATTTACTAAATTTTTCTTTATAAATTAAAATCTCGAATTTCAGTATTAATAATTTTTTTTTAAAAAATAAACTATTTTCCTTCTTCTTCTTCTTTTTCTTCTTCTTCTTCTTCTTCTTCTTCTTCTTCTTCTTCTTCTTCTTTATTTTTTCAATTTATTATTTTTTTTTTGTAAATTAAGAAATCTCGAATTCAACCATTAATGTATTTTTTTAACTTCAAAGTTTGAATTTGATTTTGAAAAATTAAAATAATTTCACATTAAGTGTAGTTTCAAAATTTTGAGAACATCTTAGGGAGTTTATATCTCAAATTTAGGATGATTTGGTGTAGATTTGATGTGATTTTGAATAAAATTTCAATTTCAATCTCAAATTCCACCACGGAGCTTGAAGCTTCAATGTTGAAACTTGAGTTTGAAAAATTAAAATTATTTCAAATGAGTGGTTTCAAAAATTAAACAACACATTGCGGAGCTTCTCTTTTAAATTTAGGATAATTTAATGGAGATTTGATGTGGTTTTGAATAAGATTATATGAATTTAAGGTTATGTTATTATTGTCGTATTAAATTTGTATGAAGGTTGTATACAATGTTTGTTGTAAATGTATATTTTTTAAAAATATAATATAAATTTTTATACAAATTTTATATTATTAGATACACATTTCATACATAATTTGAGCGAATTTTTTAAGCTTTGAGTGAGATATATAAATTTTATATTGATCTTATATTGTTTTCAAGAGAGAATTTTAAACTGATATACACATTTTATACTATTTTTATACACAAAATTTTTGAGCAATCTTTTTTATTTATAAAAATTACTGATATTATATTTTACAAACTGATAATTTTATAATATTAAATATTATTTAGGTATATATATGAAATTTGTCCTATTTTAAATATGTGAAATTATTCCCTGGGGTCCAGGCCAAAATTCTAAAAGCCTTTTCCAAAGTACCCAAAAGGCCCAAACCTATTTGGAACATATTTTCTGCGGTACCCGTAAATCGTTAAAGAAACGCATTTAATGTTCGATTCCCACTCACACGAACTTTCTAATATACGAGCATTCGCACCATAATATTCCCCACCCACGGACTAGGGTTTTTTTTCTCCACTTATTTGTTTTCTTTTAGAAACTAGTTTTTGCATAGAAAAGGAAGTCCGAACTCTAAGCAAACCCTTCGATTTTCCATCTTCAATTCGTCTTCCTTCTTCAGTCAATTTTGATTCATTCAGTGAGAAGGCGAAAGCTATGGGAAGAGGAAAGTTCAAGGGAAAACCTACTGGTCGCCGCCAGTTCTCCACTCCTGAGGAGATGAGTATGTCGTATATGTACCTTTACGAAGCTCATAGTTGATTTCTGTTTTTTTTCTTCATTTAATTTTTCACTAGATGAATTTTTGAGATCTATAACTTGTCTGTGTTTGTGATGTTATTGGAATTTGAATGGCTTTGATTGGGTAAAAGGTCGATTGGAGATTGAAGCTTACCGGTTGCGGTTATTGATTTTGTTTAATTTTCTGATGGTAGATTTGTTCGGAGTATTTTAATATCTTAGGTGAATCTAGCTGGATTTTTACGCTGCTTTTACAATTAATTGGAATATCTGTTCATCACTATGTTCGGAGATGTTGACACTGTGGAGTTATGTTTGAAAATTTACTTAGAGAAGTATTGCTTATTCTTGCTGGCTTGAACATCAATCTAATTAACTATTCCTCGAAGTAGTTGTATATATATTTTCTTTCAGCGGATGTAGATGTATATTCATTAGCCTTATTTAGGTGGCAGTGCTCATTGTGTGTGTACACCATGAAGGGTTTTACTTTGTTTGGTAGCAGAAACTTGAATGAGAAAACAAGTTCTTGAAAAAAGCTTAAAATAGTTATTTTCTTTCACTGTAGAATCTTTTTATAGGTCAAAACTCGGTTTTCACTTTCTATCTGGTGCAATATAACTAAAGTATCTTGAGATATCAGATTAATGTGTTTATACACTTTAGTGATCTAAAGAGGTATCTTCTTTCAGCAGTACCTAGAATTCAAATTAGAGTAGTTTAAATTTATACACAAACATCAATATGAAATTTCAAGAACCTGGGAGATTTCATTCATGCATTATGAAGCAACTCTATTTTTTGCTTCCCCTATTCCCGTCTTTCAGTTCCTGTTAGTGGTGGTCCTCCTTCCTATTTCCTCCTCCCCCTCGCTGATGCAATTTCTCCACCTTCCCATACATGTACTGGTGTAAGGAGAGATCTTCTGTGTGTTAACTGTATGCTAATGCAAAGTTATGGGATCAGGCTGCTTTATCTTGAATCTCTTTAAGACTTGTTGCAACTTCTGTTCAAGCACCCTTCGGTCTTTTAAATAAGCAAGTGGTTATAAATAGACCCACATGGTAATGCCACTTTTATTGATTCAAATAATTGATGTATTGAGTGCCTCCATGGGATGGTTGGATAAGTCTGCAACAAACTGGACACGGTCGGCTAAGTCTGTCTTGGTATTTGCTTTGATTTTGCAGTTGCTGGTTCTTCCGCTCGACGTCCTCGCACGTTTAAGCAGGTGAATATCTTCGGCTTTTGTTTTTCTTGGCTCCTAATACATTTATATCCTCTTTCTTATGTTTGGAAGTTAGCCTATGCGTACTTGTTAATAAGGAGGGTTAGTACTGGCGGGTCAGCTGCAGAATATTATGCTGGGGTTTTTATATGGACTGCATTGGCGATCATATTGCATGGAGCTTCATATCTTAACGTCTCTATGAAAATATAACCATGTGAAATGATAGCTATTGTGATCAACTTTTTATTGCGAAAAGAGAAGAATCCTCTGACAATTAAATGATACAATTTCTGATATATAAAGTTCTAATGAAAGCGAAAGTTCTAATGAAAACGAGGGAACTCAAAAATACTGGCATTTGTGGTTCTCATGATGCAATAGAACGCGTTCCAGTCAGCCACTTTTTAGTTGTATGTGCATACGGGTTATCATATCTTGTAAACAGTGTTTTGTTGCTTAAAACATCCTTAGTGACTTACCCTTCTAAGCACTTCCTGTCGTCATGTCCTGGGATGTTTATTTTATTTTTTCTGTGTTTGTGTCCTATGATATTAATGTATCTCAGTAAATAAAAAATCTTCTCTTGTGATTGTAACCTGAGATTGATGGTAACTGATGAAAGCTATTGGTTTTGTTAGTTATTATGGTCTTCATTCTTAACTTCTATATCGCTGTGCTTTGCATAATCAATTTGAGGTCTTCAGGAAGAGGCTGAAATTGAGGAAGATGAGAGATCTGAGGAGTCTGAAGAGGAATCTGAAGAAGATACCGATGGAGAGGTCAGTTATCTTTGATTCATTGCTTAATTTATTTGAATTTTTAAAAAGAGCAATTGATTTGCATCAACTACTACTTTTTAATCTTTCTTTTATTTCCTTATTTAAAAAACAACTACTACCTATCAAAAAAACATGTGTCAAATACTATACTTAAATCTCAAGTTTGTTGAGGTCGGCTATTTAAATCTTCACTCTCAAAAGTCGAAATTGTTTTAATTTGGAAATTTGCATCCTTTGTGCTTTCTTTGGAAATGTATATTCAGATGGCTCATTTCTTTTATTGTTCTAAACAGAAGCGAAAAGGTACCCAGGGTATCATTGAGATTGAGAACCCCAATTTGATCAAGCCAAAGAACGTGAAAGCTAAAAATGTTGATGTAAGATGCAGCACTGTGAACTTGTGTTTGTTCAATTTATATTGCTTTTTGGATGCTAATTTGAATGAGGGCCGTTTCTATGCAGATTGAGAAAACAACTGAGCTTTCAAGACGTGAAAGGTTTGTTGAAGCTTCTATTTGTGTTTCCTTTACAATATGATCCGTATGAAGTCACAGATTAAGAAGCCTTACCGTGTGCCTCCTATGTTCTTGGCATGAATCCTCCCCTCCCTTTGCTGTTCTCGTATTTTAACGACTGCCCTATATCTTTTCATATACCGTTTTATGTTTTTTACTGACCTGCATCTTTTGAGTTCCAAGCTGTGTGCACTAATCTTCGGGATTTCTTGGTCATCAATTTTTTTTTACTGCCTACTCCTCCCACTCCAATGAGAAAACAGAGGGATTTGTATGTTGGGGGGTGGGGGAGGGGGGAGGGGAGCGCAAAGAGAAGGGGTTAGGAGACATGGCTGGTAGGATGTTGGGTTTGTGTTATTCAAGATGAAAGGATTTGGTTACATGTAATCAACCCTTGTCAGAGAGAATGTCCAGGGAAGAATATCTCTTCCAAAGTTATTCCTTTGGCCAGAGTTTGTCAGCATCTAGGAAGATCAGGCTGTGCCAAATCTCATTGACCCTTAAAGGACTGAACATAAACTGAGATAAGTTATCATTTTCTGTGACAAGACCATATTCCGAGGTGGTATTTAGGGGTGGGCAAAAAAACCGAAAACCGAAAAACCGAACCGAACCGAATTAATTCGGTTTTTCGGTTTCGGTTTTTTCGGTTTTTCGGTTCGGTTTCGTTTTTTTTTATTTAAAATTTCGGTTTTTCGGTTCGGTTTTCGGTTTTCATATTTCGGTTTTTCGGTTTAACCTAAATTTTACATTTTTTTAAAAAAAAATTATAACTTAATTTCAAAAAAATAAAAATACTACACCCAACCCAAATCTCAAAGCACATTTACATTTAGAGAATTATTTATATAATTGATACAATTGCTTAAGTTTTTTTTACAAATAACAAGTTTTATAATAGTTTTAGCATGTTAAGAAAATTCTTACTATTATTAATATGCTTTGAAAGAAAAATGAGATATATAATATTTATTTAACAAGAAATTAGGGACCATAGATTATTAAAATCTTAAAAGACCCTTAACTTTTTATTGGTTTTGTTATAAGGATATTAAGCATATGAGAAAATTTATTATCAAAAATTAAATCAATTGATCCCACTATTTTCTTTATTTAAAAAGTTAAAATTAAGCTTAGTTGAATTAAACTTTAGAATTCAAACTTAAAATAATTTATTTTGAATTTAAAAATATAAAACAACTCATTTTTAATTTAAAAAGTAGCTCATTTTGTAAGTTAAAAAATAGCCCATTAATTAGGCCCATAACCGAAAAAACCAAATTAGAAAAACCGAAAAAACCGAACCGAATTTGAAAAAAACCGAACCGAACCGAATTAGTTTGGTTCGGTGTTTGGTACACTACATGAAAAACCGAAAACCGAAAAAACTGAACCGAAATTTAAAGAAACCGAACCGAAAAACCGAATGCCCACCCCTAGTGGTATTCAGCTGCTTCTTTGCATGGGAAACGCTCTTTACGCTATCCTAAAACCCCGTTTTTTGCATCTGTTGGGCCGATTGGATGTCGATGAACTTGAATTACGCTTACAGCAGGAACAATTATATCAGTTTGTTATTGTTATATTTTGGTAATTATATTACTTGTATTTTTTGTGTTCTTTGGGGTGTTGAGGAGTCGAGCTAAAGAAGGAAGAAATATCTCAAGTCTTGTGTATTAGTTCTGTTACAGATTCATATAAGGCAGTAGGATAGTTGGTGACATATGGTCCAGTTGGCTTCTGGTCCTTTTAACTTCTCTGTCATTGTTAATTTCCTTGGTTCTTGTTCACAGGGAAGAGATAGAGAAACAGCAAGCTCATGAGAGGTACATGAGGCTGCAAGAACAAGGAAAAACGGAGCAAGCTAGGAAAGATTTAGGTAAATATCAAAGGGCAACGCTCTAGCAATGTACTTAATTTGTTTTGCTTACAACTTGTTGTTCGTTCTCTATACTTATAGATTGTTTGACGTTTTGGGTGGATGGATTGTGGTGGTTGTCATCAGAACCAAATCTTACCATAAGTCCAATTTTTAAGGCCTTGTTACTTGAATCTGAGATTACCATTTGTAGACATGTGGTCATGTGAAGGACAAGCACTGTGTTTAGTTGTGAAGATCGAAGTGAATTAGTAACCATATATGGATTTTATGCTGTTCCACCATTGTAGAACTTGGGCATGGATGAACTTTGAAATGATGTACAATGGACTTGAACTGGCATTTCTTCTGTTCTCGATCATAAAGTGCTACTTGTAATTCTCTCACATAATTTTGCAGAACGCTTGGCTCTCATTCGACAACAAAGAGCAGAAGCTGCAAAAAAGCGAGAGGAGGAGAAAGCTGGTACATTCTTGTATACTTATGCTGGTCATCTAAGATTCTCTTCCTCTCTTTTCTAGGGTTAATGTTTGCGTTGTTTCTGTGCAGCCAAAGAACAGAAGAAGTCGGAAGCTCGCAAGTAACGTATGGTACCTTGTAATGATGTTTAATCAATGGTTTCCCAAGTACAAGATATATCCCTACCAATATTGGCTAATGATGGAGTTTATACTTCACCTTTCATTTATGTTATTGTCTAGTTTATAAATAGACATCTTACAGATGAAATTATACTTTAAGCTCTGATTCTGTATACGCAATAGTTCTGTGTGGCCTTAACATGAACAATCATGGGAAGGATATACCTTCTTTTTTTTTTTTTGGTTGGATGAAGTATTGAGCCTAATTATATGATAATCTTACAGCGTTAGGTAACAGTTGTGTTTGGTATGATGAAAAATGCTTTCCATGAAAAATGTTTCAAAGAAAATGAGTGGTTCAGTGTTTGTTCAGCTGCTGAGTGAAAACACGATCTCTGGGTCACTGAGGTTCCTTTTCTTCCACTTCTAAATCCCCACTCTATTTCTGTCATTTGATGATTCTTCATATATCTGCTCCGTACTTGATTTATTTTTCTTTATGTTGGTGTAAAATAGTAATAATTCACCAGCTTTTTTCAAACTAGACTATCAAGTTTCTCGCTACTTCTGTCATATGCTTTTGAGTAGATGTGTTTCTGGAAGAGTATCTTTTAAATGTTGGTGATAATATTTGCAAATTGATTAGTGTTTTGATGAAATTGAGAGTATTAAAGATCAATGGTACTTTCTCTGTCCAGACATCTGATAATTGTGTGATGCCATCGATATCCTGAGTTAGGCAGCAACCACCCTCTAATTATTGCATGAATTTAAATGCAAGTTTTTCGGAGTTTGCCGGAACTTTCCAAAGAGAGAACCATAGCCAGTTCAAGCTATTCGTATGTATGCCTAGACAGCTAAAATACTGCTCTGTATTGCTGGGAAACTTGCTTTCTCGACTTGGCTCTCTCTGGTTGCTCATCCCATATTATGCTCCAGTAAATTATACTGCCTCTGTTGCACTTTCCATAATTGGTCATGTTATCTCCTGAGCCTTTGAATAAGAGAATAGACGCCGTTCTAAGAGTTGATTTAATATTTTTCTTACCATTTGGTATGCTTTAATTCTTTATTAGATTGAATTAGTTTGTAAAATTCAGCTTCCATATCTCTATTTCGAATCATAACGTAGCCAAGCTGTTGTAAAGCATTTGACTCCCAACAATTATTCATTCGAAGTGTTGTGCTGAGCTGCTGAACTTCGACACTGGTAGTAGACTTTTGAAAGATGCTAATTCTTTCTTTGTCTTCCAGACATGTCTTCTTTTTCTAGTTAATATGAGCATTTATTTTGTTAATCATTGTGAATTTCATTAACAAAAGGTAAGCAGAAACGATAAAGGAAGTAAACTCATGATCAAAAACATGAAATCGAATTGTTGAAATTGGATTATGTTACAAGAGGATTATGCCATAGCGAAATGCAAGTTCTATTCAGTTACCAATAATTTGTACCTACAACGTTTTATTGAGCAGTGGATTAAGAAAGGTGCCATTACTTAAGGATTGATGGCATTATAGTAGCTATAAATGTCGTATGTATCTTAAAGAGTGAAGCGTCAAAATCATACTTAAAGTATTTAGGTTTTTTGAGTTTTTTATCTGAACTATTAGGTGTTTATTTTTTCTACGTGAATCATCACCAAATGTTTATCAAAACATACCTCAACTTTAATTGCTCACTTGTTCTACCTGAAATATCATCATTAAGATAAAAAAAAGGAACAACTGATAGTTTAGGTATGAAACTCAAAAAATCGTGATATTTAGACGTGGTTTTCACACTGCTATCTTAAATAAGCAGTGTCATTACAAAATTTTAGTTTTTTGGGGCTGTTACAACTAACTGCCTTACAGGTTCATCTTTATTAACTCCTGTTTAGAGTGTATGGATGCTCATGTAACTTTCTTAATCTAACCTTCAAACTCTGGTTTCATAACTAATTGAACTAAGAGACTTTTACACTCTCAATTTCAGTACCCTGATTTAATTTGGAAGTTAGGTCACTATGTGGATGCAAAGTGTTGCGATGGACGTGTATTTATGAAAAATTTCCCAACTCTTTGATCGCTATCCTAATTTTTTGATTTCCATTTCTTGACAACTTTTTTGAAATATTCTATTTTGATCATCATTGTATATAGTCCAACTAAGCAACCTTTCTTCCCCTCTATTAATCATATATACAATTGCTTCTTCAACACTTAAACCAACACACACTGATCAACACTACACCTACTTTACAAACCTTCCTTTAACCCCTTTTTTCCCTTTGGCTATCTGGCCTTGAAGTTAAAGGAAAGTAAATAGGGTGGTGTAAGCAATGATTGCTTAGGTGTATAGGCCATCCAAATCCAATATGCCAACCTCTCCACATTGCCAAATATCTTTTCATTAAGTTTCAAAATCCACTTATTTTTACTTAAACAAGTTGGTCTTATGATTATGAGAGAAAAGAGAAGTATTTTGAAGGATATATACTTAGCTAAAGGAGATGTATATCATTGAAGAATAAAAAAACAAAGTGTTTTCTCAATCTTAAAGACCTTGGGCTTTAAAAACTTGGAGAGAAGTAGCAAAGCACTAAGTTTGCAAGAGATAGCCAATTTATAAGAAGATGACTACTGCAAGATTCATCAAATGTGTCACTGTTGGTGATGGAGCTGTTGGAAAGACTTGTATGTTAATTTCCTACACTAGTAATACTTTTCCTACGGTAATTTTCTAACTCATTTCGTTTATGTTTCTTTTATTTCCTTTTTAGTAGCTGTTTCACGTTAATACAAGCGGTTAATTATTTCATAAGATTAATATGATGTTTTCTGATAGGATTATGTTCCAACGGTGTTCGACAATTTCAGTGCAAATGTGGTGGTGGATGGCAGCACCGTTAACCTTGGCCTCTGGGATACTGCAGGTAAATTTATTTCACATCAACAACAATCATAACATATCCTGCCGGTGTTTCCCACGAGTGGTCTGGGGTAGGCGTGGGTGTTCGGGCCATCAGATTGGATATAAGAATTTCGATTTTCGGATTTTAAAAAATACAATCCAAATCCAATCCAAATAAATTCGGATTGGATTGGATTGGATTTTTTAAGTTCGGTTTCAGATTTAATCGGTTTGGATTTTTTGGATTTTCGGCTTTGACTTTTGAGCTTTTTAGGTAGACCATATTTACTAGCAACCTCAATCCACCTAATAGTTTGCTCCTTGAAATTTATAACTTTCTACAATTAACAAGAATTGAGGTGACTATACCGCCCATGCCGTGTATTAAACTTTACTTACACATGAAATATTTTATATTTAATTAATAAAAAATTTCATATTGATTTAATATTGTGATGAGCCGTGGGTATTAATCTATTGGATCTTGAAAATTGGACTTATTGGTATTAGAAACATATGATATGAGTAATTAAGTAAGGTTAAATATAAAGTATAAAAATTTCGGATTTTCGGATATCCAAAAATTCATAATGCTAGAGTTGATATCCAATTCAAAATCCATAAATTTTAAAAATGAAATCCAAAATCCAATCCATAATCCAAAAATTCAACCCAAATATCCAAAAAATACGGATTTTCGATTTGAATTTTGGATTGGCCCAAACTATGCCCACCCCTAGTCTGGGGAGGGTAGTATGTACAGAGATTTTACTACTATCTTTGTGGGGTAAAGAAGACTAAACTTTTTCCACATATGATTTGTTTTTTATAACCATGGTATTCGGGTTAGCTTGCGTGCACCTTGACTAATTTCAGGTGATACCTACTAGTTCTCACTAGTAATAGGTACCAGATAACTTTTTGTCTACCAAGAATAGGACAGACAGAAAGAAAACATATGTGTTTATTATCTCTGCTGAATTTGAACCTGAGAACTCATGAGTTTCAACTCACTTTATTGATCACAAGACCACAGCTTGGGCGCACATATACATTTTAATTCAATCATGAATCTTTCTTCCTTTTTTTTTTTTCCCAATTAGTTTTATTGAAGGGAACATTTGGTGATATTGTGTAGGTATAAGAACATTTCTTTTTTATTTGAGTTTTTATGTGTTGTTGAATGCAGGACAAGAAGACTATAACAGGCTAAGGCCATTAAGTTACAGAGGAGCTGATGTCTTTTTGCTTGCTTTTTCTCTAATAAGCAAGGCAAGCTATGAGAACATTTACAAAAAGGTTTGTGCGTGTGTGTGTATATGTAATTATGTATGTAATTATTTATTTATATTTCTAATCCTGCCCATAAGTGATTTTTTGTTGATAATTATGTGTCATCAAACAGTGGATACCTGAGTTAAGGCACTATGCTCCAACTATACAAATTGTTCTAGTGGGAACTAAACTAGGTAAGATCAATTTAATATTTCATTATCGATAAGTTTGTGTCATAATTATATAATAAAGACATATATTTATAGCCTTATGTGCAACATGATTTACGCATATTTAAATCTAAATTATGCCAGACTTGAGGGAAGATAAACAATATTTAAGTGATCATCCAGGGGCTACTCCTATATCAACTGCCCAGGTGAGTCTATTATTGACTTGCAAATATTTAGCAAAATTCAATCAATGATGTTAATTTAATTCCAAAAAAATTGGTGCATAATAATACATCATCAATGATGGTAATGAGGCGGTTAGTATCCCGCCATCCTTTATCAGAAGTGTGGGATTTCAAGCCTTGTAAATTGAGTCTCCTTCAATAGGGAGTACTCTGTCCAAAGTAGGATTTTCTAGCGCAAATTGGCAGTAAACAGGATGGATAATATATAATATATACCAGAAGTTTTTCAAAATTAACATAAAAGTTGAGTTTTTGAGGTCAACTTTTCAAACAAATAACAAAAATCTCTATAATATATAGACAATTACTTTTATGCTATACTTCAACTTATTTAATCTGTCATTAACAAAATAAAAAAGCTTATTACTCTGTTGTTTCTACTTTATAATTAGGGAGAGGAGCTGAAAAAGATGATAGGAGCAGTTGCCTACATTGAGTGCAGCTCCAAGACACAGCAGGTAATTAACAATTCCGTTATAGCTTAATCAATAATTAGAGCAATCATTACACGCTAAATAAACAATCTTATCAATTGATCCCCAATGATTTTTTTTTTGGTGGCATTTTCAGAACGTGAAAGCTGTATTTGATACTGCAATTAAGGTAGCATTGCGACCCCCAAAGGTGAAGAAAAGGCCCCCAAAACGAAAGACATTATGTTCCATTCTTTGAATATATGCCTCTTTTTCACAATTTCAAATATTATTTCAATAGTATATTCTTATCATTTTGTAACACTATAAGAGAAAAGCCTCAGTTGTAATTTTACTTCTATTATTTAGCTGTTGGGTCAAGTATTAAAGTTCCCTTTTAAACATTTGTTCCTTCTTTATAATAAAATCTTTTTAGCTCTATTGCCCGGCCCTTGTCTAATTTCCAATTTTTTTTTGCGCGCCCTTCAAGAATATTTGTTTATCATTTATCTTCACATGACCTTTTCTTTTTCTAAAAAAATCTGTAACGTTTTAATTATTTTGAAACAAATTAAATTTTGATGAATGAATCGACATCGGTGATGGATGTAATTTTCGGCTTTTTTTGAACAATTTATTTATTTGATTTAAATTTTAGAGTCAAATTAGATCTAAACAAACTCAATTTGCTGGAACAAACTATTATTTGAGACCTGCCTAGTATTCCTCTGAAGATTCCCTTATACTAGTGATATATACTGATAAAATTATGTATTTCCCTTAAATGCTCATTTTAGTTTTAGTTTCCGAAACCATATTAAAGACTTCAAAAATGCTGAAAGGGAAAAAGCAGACCAGCCGCATAGAATTGTCAAATCTCTCCACGGTCCAAAAGTTATATATTATGTTGATTAGGCAAAATAATTATGATCGCTAGCTAAATATATAAATAATATATATTATTTTATATTAAACTATATATATATATATATATATATATATATATATATATATATATTACCAAATAATATATTAAAAATATAAATATTATTTTGATTTTTATTGACATCGGGTGTTTATATTTAATTTATAAATATATTATATGTATCTAGATATATACTCGAATCGCTTAATTATAATTAAGTAATATATATTTTTATTTTTCACTATATATTATAGTCAATTAAATTAATTTGAGGTAAATAACTCAATGTGAGTAAATATTTATCGTCCAATACATGCCATAAGTTAAACGTTGCTGGGGCTTAGTGACTTGCCTTTTGTTGACATTTTCTTGTGAGTTGTATCAAATTAGAGTGACATACCACACTGGGGGTCGGAGGGACACTCGACAAACCATACTGCTTCTAAAACTTTGACTTCCCTCGGCCGCTTTACATTTATCAAGATCTATAGAATAAAGAGATGTTAAAATTTAATTCAAGTAAATATTAATAATAATATAAGTTTTTTAAAAATTAAATAATCGCACGTGTGATTCATCATTTACTCGGGTACGCCTTGCGTTTTTAGTCTTTGTCGCCGTTTATCAAAAAAGAATTTTTATGTAATGGGCCATGAAACTAATATTGGGCCCGCCTAATTTTCTTTATCGCATTAATTTTTCTTTTACGTTCTTCATTTGATATAAGTTGTGACTAGTCAGTACCTTTTTGTTCTAAAGTAAAATTCCTAATGAATAATTTTTATATACATAAAGTAAAACATCGATCAGCAAGCTCCAACATTATTATAATAAAGAATCAAAATCATTAAGAAATTAATAATAATATTTATAGTATTTGTTTGCAATATTATCTAATTCGCAAGGTTTAAGGAATGATTATAATTTAAATAATCATCATCAAAGATCTGTTCCCTATTGTAACAAAACATCCCAACTTACTAGGCGTCTGTATGTCCTGTCATCTTAAGTTGACATAATTAATGACAATCCCTAGCATCATTTCTTTAAATATATATCCTATCTCCATTGTGTCTCTAGAATTTCTGTAGAGTTCTTGGACTTCTCATTTAAACTTAGAAGGACTAAAAATTGGATGAAAAATTAAACTGTTGGACAATTGTCAAAGAGAGAGAGAATTGAAAAAAAAAAAAAAAGAGAAGAAAGAACACAAGCACAATGTAGTCAAGTTGTATCACCCTGCAGCCCATGCATCGAATGGCCTGGTGTTTTTGACTTTTGAATTGTGAAAATGACATATATATTTTATGTTATCTTGTTTTGGTGAGGATGTAGGTTGCAAATTTTTCATCAACGACGGCTCAAGTCCAATTAACAAAAGATATGTGGCAATATAATTAGACATTGAAAAATTTGAGTTCATCAGACTTGAGAATGCGTGAATTCAATATATATATATATATGGTTAAAATGTACTTAATAAAAAATTACGAGAATCAAAATCAAAATTTATTTATGTTTGAGATTAAAACACTGCTATAAATATATGTATACGGTTAAAATGTACTTAGCCAAAAATTACGAGAACCAAAACTAGAATTTTATTGATATTTGGGGGATTAAAGCACTACTATAAATAATGAATTAGTGATGGATAAATATATAGTTAGATAACAAAATTCATCCCTAATCCTGTATTTCTAAATATGAATTATTGACATATTTTCGAGAGACACTTTTAACATGATATGGTATATTATTTGTTTTAGATCCTAAGTTCGCATAATTTTTTTCTTGAAATGCCTTACACCATTAATAATATTATTATATTTTATATAGTTTTTAAGAAAAAAATTAGTCTAAAATATGCATGAGATTTTTGTTGGCATACTAAGCAATCTTTTTTCCAGACTGAATTTTATTTTGTTCATATCACGATTCATGAAATTTTATTTAGTTCATCTCCAAATTATGCAGAGTTCCACGGTGTAACTCTGTCATCTTTATGCTTGTGTCAATGAACCATTAGTTGAGCCAGTTGTTGGGTTATGTTAGCCCTTCTTTTTTATAATAATGTGGTAATGTCCGCTTTGAATAAGCCGCAAGTTCTCATAAAAAACAATCATATAATTAAGAGTGTTATTATGCTTTATATTTGTAATTTATTTTCTTCTTTTCAACTTCAATATCACACCTCACTAGAGGATATATATATATATATATATAAAAGTGTCAAATACTTGAGCACTTGAAAGTATTGGGCCTTTTGTTTTTTAAGTTCATTCCCAAGAATCACCCTCCAAATTGAGATCATTATAAGAAAATATTAAATAATCTAAAGTAACGTACGGAAAAGTAGCAAAGTTCTCAAAATATGCGTAATTATTTTTTAAAATATCATAAGATATAACAAAGTTTTGACTTCTAACGGTAATGTACGGTACAATCACCTTAATTAGATAAAATAAAATAAAACTTTAGGCAACTTTGTAGTATATTATTAACCTCTTTTGATGATTTTTGTACCTTCATTGGAAACATGTTACATTTACAAAGATTCTAATTCACTCGGAATATATGTTAACACCTGATTACTATACCTAAGGAACCTAACTTCTTTCAAATATTATATTAATCCTTCCTCAATTCTTATATTGTTAAGCACTTTCATATACATTCTTGATATTCCTAAAATTGAGGACCTTCCTCAACCCCACCCCAAGACTAAAGAAGAAGAAAAAAAATAAAAATACCCAACCGCATAAGAGGGTAATTCAACTTTAATTTCAAGTTTCCCAATACCACGACAGTGTTGGAGTTGGACTTGATATTTTTTTAAAGAATATTTTATCTATAAACAAAAAAGTTAAATTTTATATATTGACAATGTAAACTTTTTTATTATCATTCTATATGTTAACTTGTTGTAGCGGCAACCTATCTTATTTTTTCAGGTTATACTGTCAGTGCATACAAGTTAAAAAACTATATATATATATAAAAAAAAATTTAAGTGGCTAATTAGTAGGTGAAGTAAAATCTGTAAGAGCATTTAAGTGAAGTTCAGGTAGTAGTTTTCTAGAGTATATAAATATATATTAGGAGTCCTCAATTTCCAAGAGGTCGAATTTACAAAGGAAATATATATATTAAGAAAACAATATGTAGGCGTGATTCACGGATCATTGGACACGATCAGCTGTTGTTGTGTTCAATGAAAACAAATCAGATCGCTACTTTGTTACAACATTCACTAACTTTTTAGCTTCTGAAGGATCTGTGTAAATATAAACCAAAGGCAAGAAATAAACAAGGAAAATGTAACAGGCAGAGAGATGCACTTATTTAAGACAAACAAAAATGACAGACTAGCTAGCTAGATAGTAAAAATGTACTTTTAAATGACTCAATAGTCCTTTATTTATTTATTTTTCTTCCCTATTTCATACATCATTAACTTCAATAGCTCGATTTGTATAAATTAGTAGTAGATAGACTATACACCCAAAACGGGGCACCAATTGTTGCCATAGATATACAATTTATATGATTAATATAAATAAAAAAATTTGGCCTTTGTTCTTAATTCCTCTCCCTGCAGGATTCCTAAATTTTATTTTTAGTGCGGCCGAAATGCTGAAGGGAATTGTATATTTTTGTTTGCATGTGCAGCAAAATAATGAATGGTGGCATTTAATCGAACATGTTGCGGGTGTATTTACTGCATGCACGTTTGCATGGATTAAATGCTGTTGGCGCATTTCGCGCAACACACTCTTACCCATTACTTTACTTTATATTTCCTTTTTCATTTTGAACTTTACCCGTTACTTAAAAAATAATAATTAATATAAATATTTAAAAATATATATTTATATTTTTCTCTTAGTTTGCTTAAAGTGAAAATATATTTTAATTAATGAAAAAGTACAAGTGAAATAAATTAATAAGGAAACATTCAGTGAAATCATGCGATGGGTTTTATATAAGTTGTTGCAACTGTGTCGAATCTTTTAAAAATGTATTATTTTTGAAAAATTCGACCCGTCGATATTTTTAAAAAATTGGAGCAATATAGATTATGTCTATATATAATATACATACTTGCTCTTTGACTAGGCCAGCCTGATCAAATTAGTTTATAAATATTTTTTTGATTTATCAGAGAGGTTGGAGGTTGTTTGCCTAAACATAAAATGATTTTTTGAGGTTGATATTTTTTTTGAAAAATTAATTTTATCGACCTTTATTTTAAAATTGTTTTTTGGTCAAATTTCAAGAAAACTAACCTTAAGAGCTCGATTTCTTTATTTGTTTTGATAGTTTTTTTAATAATAATATATTTTACAATCTTCAGGATATTCATTCTAAAACATAATTTTAATTATCTTTCTATTTTATTTTTGTCATTAGTTCTTTTTTTTTTTATATTCAAAAATACATTTACATTTATATTTTATAAATAAATCTAAATATATTTAAATCATTTTAACAAAAAAGGTACTTATATATCAATATCTTTTTATCAATTTCAACACTTAGAGCTGTTTGGATGGGCTTATGACTTATAGCTATTAAACCAAAAGTATAATTTAGGATTTCTAACTTATTATTTTTGACTTATTTTTAATTATTTTGGCTTAAAACTAAGAGCACGTTTGGATTAGCTTTTTTTAAAAAAAATAACTTTTAGAAAAATTGGGGTATCCCAACTTATAACTTTTAGCTTGTTTTAAGTAATTTTTTATTTTGCCAAACACTTAAAAAAGCTTTAAAAAATTATTTTAACTAGCTTTTAATTCAATTCAAACAGACTTTAAGACCTTGTTTGTTTGCACTTAATGGAGGTCTAAATCTGAATGATTCAGAGCTTAGGTCATTAAGTGCATTTGTTTTCATTAAGATTTAAGCACTTATTTCGTCCGAATAGGTATTAATCATTAAGATCTGCAATGAGTCTTAATATCATTAAGAGATATATTTGTGTGAATAATTTTCATTATTACTCTATCCACAACCACCAGCCACCATCATTAACCACCTCTATAATCACAACCACCACCACCACCACCACCATTACCAAAGCCAACCACTACCTACTACCTCTGTCACCATTATCGTCACCTTTGACATCGCAACAACTACTGGCAACCACCACTGCTGTCAACCTCTATTATCCGCCGTTACTACACATATCACCTCCCTCATTATATTATATTCACTGTTACCACTGCTCCTTCACCACCTCTACCACTACTATCACTCACTACCTCCACTACGATCAATTCCTACTACATCACCTTCACCATCACAACTAGCACCGCAACCAATTACTACCAGCACATCGTCAACCACCACACATTCTTCAGTCACCACTATCAACACTGCTAATTTCTAATATTAACCAACTTCACCATTACAACCACCACTATCAACCGTCACCGTTACATCAGTCACTATACTACCAACCACCCCTATCTTCATAACTATCGCTAGCACTGTTACTAGCAATTATATATCACTACTACAATTACTAGCTACTAACACCAAGTATTATCATGACCACCACTATAAATCATCTCCACCATCATTAAAAAAACATAAATATTTTATTTTTTTATTAGATAATAAATTTATTTTATTAAATTAACTTTTTTTAATATTTAATTATTTTTTATTTGAATTGTATATTTAATATAGTTATAAATAAATGAAGTATGCACATTGAGATGTTGAAAAACAAACAATCTTAATCATTCAGTGTTCAGATGTAGAGACAACATCTTAATCATTCAAATGTGAATTCAGATTCAGATAGTTTAATTTTAATGAAAACAAATGAGACCTAAGTGTATAAACACCTTTTTATATTACCCAAATATTATAAAAATATTTAAAAATTATTTTAATTTAAAAATGCCTAAAATAAACTAATTCAAATAAGCTATTATCCAAACATGTTACTACTTACAAAGTGGGTAAACATGTAACTGCTTATTATATATAGAATTATTTTCAACAACTAAAAATAATTTTCAATATTTGATTGCTTACCAACCATTTTTAATCAACTAATTCAAATAACCTCATAGCTACTATTTTTATAGGGGTCTCGAAATGGTTTTCTAGTGTTGATCTTTTTATTTTTGTTTAATTATCTTCGGAATCTATTGGTCACTGTCCGATTGCTTCATATCCGCATAGTGTAAGCCTATTTACACTTGGTTTGTACCGTGGTCACTTATGATTTCATAATGTACAGTACTGTATTATATGGTATTGTATTGTATAATAATGTAAATTCAATAGATTGCATAATTTGCTGCTATTTAACAATATTTTTATTGTTTGTTTTGACTGTATAATAACTGGTAAGTTTACTAAAATATCCTAAATTATTTTATATGTTAAATTCATTAATAATTTCTAATAAAATAATTTAAGACAATTTTTTTCCTGCTAATTTGTTATAAATCATGCCTTGTAAATATATTAAGTTGTTAAATTCATGCAAATACTAACAAAATTAATAAAAAAGCATGCCAAAATAAGTGAACACGAATATCAACAAAGAAGCAAATAGACTTGTAAGAAATTTAAGAAATCAAACCTAGAAACAGAGAAGACTGAACACAAAAGAGAACTGAATCCAGAAAACTGTATAGGGTACGATTTTTGGGTGGAGTTAAATAATATAGGATAAAGGGTAAAATAAAATTATGTAATATTAAGTAATGGCATAATTGGAAAGAAAAATTAGGAAACAATGGGATTACACCAAATTGGTGGTTTAATAAAGTGAGGCTTTTCATGGTTACCTAACCATGAAATCGAACCATACCATACCATATATTTTAAATAATAATCCAAACAAACATGATACTCTTAGTAACCATACTATACTATACCATGGGTAACCACCATCCAAACAAAGAGTTAAGAGAGAATCGTTTTTTTATTAAAAATTTCTTCCCGTCGATTTAAATTTGAGATCTTTATTCTAAAGTGAAGAGATCTCATATATCTTATTATGTCATTTTATTATAGAATTAATTCTTTATTTATGGATAAATTTTATATTTGTCACTCGTGAAAGGTACGTACTATTACTTCATCATTTGATTATAGGGTTAATTATCCTTTATTTAGTTTTTTTGGAAAACTTTACATATATTTGTTACTCCTAAAAAGTACATACTATTACTTTGCGGAGTGACTTACCTCGAAATACATATGTCCAAATAATTTTATTTAGAGAGTAATTGGGTAAATTTATAAGCATCAATCAAACTAACTAGCTTATAAGTGATTCTGATTTATTTATGCATTCACCAAAAGTAATTATAAATAAAAATTAATCAAAAGTCACAAGTTCATTCATAACTTACGGTGTTTTAACTTTAAAGTACTCTTAGTTTGACTAAAATCCTTATTATTTTATCAATAATATTATTTATAGTCATGTAATTATTTGTTTTTGATTTTTTTTTTCAAAAAGATAGGTTTAGAATTTATATTTTTTGTAAAAAGTTCAAAGGAGCGTAACTAAATTTCATAAATGGTCAGATAACTATATTTTTTTATTAAAAAAATCACAAAATTTTCACCTTACTAACACAAAACTCACAATTATAAAAAAAAAATCCAACCTGAGCATGCATCTTTTTATTCTACATTTTAAGATACGCCGTTTGGATACATTTGAAGGTGGCAAAAAAATGATAATTATCACCTATTGGAAGGTTAAGAATTTTGGAAGGGTTGAGTTTCTTTAATTTGGAACTACGTTCTATTATATTAAAAATAATAATTAAAAAAAAAAGGTAGAAATTATCACTCATATGATGAAAAGTTTGATATTTTGACAATTATAATTTTTGTATTAATAGAGTGAGCTTTTTGTGATTCTACTGTTAGAAAATATAGTTGGGCAATTTTAATGAGGAAAAATCATAATTATATAACCATTTAGGAAAATTATCCTTATTTTAATATTCCTTCTTAAATGGAACAAAAGAAAAATGAAAATGAAAAGAGTGTAGGGACCAACTTGAAAGAAAACCAAAAGGCGTAGTGAATTAAATCGTTTAGACAAATTTGCTCAAGACAAAATGGCTGAACAGAAAAAAGGTAAAGGCAAAGAGATGAGGTAAAACTCAAAAGTAGACAATAAATTCTTGGGAAAAAGATTCAATATACTGCTATCACTTAAAATTAGCTATCAAAGTATTTACTTCTTCACGTACTATGTATCAGAAGATCCCACGTTTACTGAAAATTGAACTAACAGTGGGAGCACACGTTTGCTCAGGAAGGCTAGCTAGTCATGAAAACAAATAAATAATACAACTTACGTTTTGCTTACACCAGGCCGGGAATTTATTGAAAATAATTTTTCTATTGTCTAAAAGTATAGGTATGGCATCACTATTCACATACTTTACTTATAAGATTACATTGAACATATTACTGTTATTGTAGAACTAGCCTGATATAATAATTTGAAAATTAAAATAATAATGTGGGGGTCTAGTAACCAATAAAATAATTACGAATCAGAAAATCTCATGTTTAAATTCCATCAGAGGACAAAAAACTAAAAACTAGGTAATTTCATTTCTTTTTATCTGTCAAAGCTCGCAATGGTAGACGGGGATATCCGATACCTGTATTTCTAGGAGCAAGGGAAGAGCCAGGTAGGGACGAGGGAGTTCATTCGAGCCCTCATCAGCATAAAATTACACTGTTTATACATGAGTAAAATTATTTTTTATGTATATATATAGTAGATATTGAATCTCGGCCCTTTGACTTCTTCGTGTGTGTACTTCCGTTAGTAAAAATTCTGACTTTATAATGAGAAATTTATCACATTAAAGTAATCGAGATGTACGTAAATTGATCCTAGTATCACGATTATAAAAAAGAAAAAAAAAAAAAGGCGTGACGTGTCTGTAAATGCAGTGGTACTAAACAACAACTACCATATCTAGTACTGGTCATGGGTCTTCTCAGTTGTGGGAGAGTTGTGATGGGATTGTGCTTTATTTCTCTTTTTATTCTTTCTTTTTCTCTGTTTTTATCAGAGGTTAAAGTGAGAGATTGAGTCCATCATTTATCCCTTTGAAAAAGTTTGTCATGTTAGTCTCTCCTTATTACCTAAGCAGTATTGTTTGTAAATTGTAACTGATCAATCAGGTATGGTCATTGGTCAAAATCAATTGTTCAAGTTTACATGTGTGAACAGTGGACTTACTTTTGGGTTTCAGTGAAAGTTGTGATAACAACACCCCTCTTCTTTTTGGACATCTAATCAACAAGATTGCATATATAATACTCTCTCGTTTTAAAATAAGTGATACTTTCAGCTTATACACACTCTTTAAAAAAATTATTCAGTTTTAAAAAGAAAAAAAATATTTTTACCCATGTAATCCGAATAAATGTCTTGAGAAAGATGTAACTCTTTAATATTTTCTTGATCATGTAAAATTCTATCTATTTAAATAAGGGTAAAATTGTAAGAACATCATTAATATTTTTCTAATTATGTAAAATAACACTTATTTTGAAATAAAATCAAAAGGCTAAAACACCACTTATTTTAAAACGGATGGAGTACTCCCTCCTCAATTCCTTTTTACTTATCACAAATTTCTTTTTGAGAGTTAAATTTTATCACTTTTGATCAATATTTTAAAATATATTTTTTCATAATATTAATATGAGAAAATTTATAATTTACAATACTTTTCGTATAGTTTTTGAATATCTAAATTAATCAAATCTAATTTACCTTTAAAAATTAGCCAAATTGACTCTCAGAAAACAAAACATGATAACTATTTAAAAACGGAGGAAGTATTAGTGTATAAGATAAGGGCTCAAATTTCAGATTGATTTCTCCAATGTTCTGTATCTCAAAAATCACATTCTTTTTTCTTAATTTTAATTTTTTTAATATAAAAAGTGATTTTTTGAGATAATAACTATTTTTATTTGTATAATATTAAGTTAAGAAACAACAAATAGAATGACGATTAAAATTTTTTAATATAATAATTTAGTATTTTTGAAAATATATTAAAAAATGACTATAACAAAAATTTAAAAAAAATTAAAAATAGCTATAATTAATAATAATAATAATAAAAAAAAAAAAATTAAAAATTAAATAACAAATAATTTCTTGATTATCTAAATTAAATAAATAAAAATAAATATTTATTTTTAATTTAATAGGTAAATAAAAATGAACGGTGAAAGTATTAGTTCAGTGACACGTGGGAAATCTAACTCCTTAAATTTCATACCGCAACAATTGGAAAGGATGTTGATACTTTAACTCCAGTGATCAATTAATTAGAAAGGATGTTGATACTTTAACTCCAGTGATCAATTAATTATAATTAGCTAGTGAAATTAGTTAACGGAATTATTTGAAGCAATTATTCAATAACGGTTTCTAATTAAGCTTGTATATGTGTTGGGGATAAAATCATTCATGATAATATCCTTTCACTATAATGGTACGATTCTTTCTTGAAATCGAACTTTTATATTATATTTTATTTTTTTATATTAGTACTTTATCTATGATAACAGTGAAGTTTAATATAATGGTATATTTTTAAAAAGATTATTCCTTTACAATAAGAATATTCAAATATTGTGCAATAATATTTTATAAAAAGTATATTAATAAAAGTAAATATTAAAATATTTATGATAATCATTATTAAATCATACACGTATTGAATTTCAAGTACGACTATCTAAAATAAAAATATATATTAAAATAGTGTCCACCAGTTACGATAGTAACTTCACGAGGAATGACTACTGTTGTTTGCCTTTTTAACATTCATATTCTTTTAAATTTTTTTTGGTAAAATTAATTAAAAAAATATATTCCATCTTTTTGGTACATAAAATCATTAAGTTAGAATTCTGCGTACTTTTATTTATACCAGTTAAATGAAATCTAAATATAAATTTACAAATTTAAAACATTACCACAAAATATTTAACCACTCTCAAGGTAACATAATCAAAAAGAAGAAGATGATCAAGACTGCATTAATAATATTCTTTCAATTTTATCTTTATCTAAACGAAGAGACTTATAAACTACTAAAGAGCTATATCTTTTTCAAAATATTTATTAAGAGTAAAATTTGTAAAAATGCATTTTAATTTCTATAAATTAGTAGTTTCTAAAAGGATATGCCCAAACTAAACACAACACTTATTTTAAAACTTACATAATCAAGTACACAGAGTATGTACAAACTATTCTAACACAATGTACCACAAAAATGAATATACTTAGACAACGGTTTTTATAATCTGGTAAAGGTTGAATTTTGTCATTTGGATGACTTTCATTTCAGGTATACAGATTTTGTTCGAAGGAGGTGTAAATAACAATTATAATTAACAAATACAAATTAGTGGAATAAATGGAATTGGGGGAAAGTGGAATTAAAGAGGGAAGTGGAATGGGGACGCAGGGGAGTTGGAGTTAGAGCTTGGTATGTCGGGATAAGAGGAACACCACATGCACCAAAGTCCATTTATTACTTACCCACTTTACTCTCTTGCTTTGATATTTGAGTGTCAACTATAACTATTTGCGCCCTCTATTTAAAAATTAATTTTATTTTTAATTTAAACATATTTTCTAAGAAAATTATTTATTTTTTAAAAAATATATATTTTTATTCATTTACTTTTAATAAATATATTTAAAAAGATATAAATTTTTAATATTTTTTTAATTATGTGAAATTCTTTTCATTTAAATAAGAACAAAATTAAAAGAACATCATTAATATCTTCTTGATTATATAAAACATCACTTATTTTAAAATAAAATTAAAAACTTAAAACATCACTTATTTTGAAATAGAGGGACTACTGCTAGCACTATTTACATCACTTAATCCCCCATCTCCTCGATCATTAAAAACACATTAGTACTACTAGACTACTAGTCTCATTTGGTAAGCTAAATTTGCTCCCTCTCAAAATACTTGTCACATATAGATTTAAAAAAAAAAACTAAATAAAATTAAAATTAATTTAAATATTATATAAAAAATATCAAAGTATAAATTACAATCCTTCTCATATTAATATAATAAAAATAATATGTCAAAATATTCATCAAAATCTATGTAATTTGATTCTCGAAAAGCGAAACATGACAAATATTTCAAAACGAAAGGAATAAAATACAAGAATCATATTATTATTTTTTTCAAATTTACTTTTACAATTCTAATTAATAGAATATTAATTAAATCAGACATTTTAAAAAGAAATAAAGGATATTTCAGATTAAAAAAAATTGTGATTAGAGCTATTAAATATTTATTTTAAATAAAATAAAAATAATAAGAACCAGAAGTTGTGTGTGTCAGGGAAGGAGAGAGAGTTTCAACTATGATTAGGCAGAGTTGAATAGTGTTTGTCAAAACTTTTTTTTTTTAATTATAAATTTAAAATTTCTAAATTCATTTCTTCAATATGTATCTAATTATTTACGATGGAGAGTGCCACCATTCTTTAGATTCTTTTTCTTGTGTCTATCCCAACTACTTGAATATCATATGTTCTTCTTGATTTTCACATTCTTATCAATTCTATCACCCAAATTCAACATGTTAGTATCATTTGATCAAGCCTAGGAGAATAGTACAATCTCTAGGGACTAACTCTATCACCCAATTTCAACATGTTTCCGTTTTTCCTTATCAGAACTTAAGATTAAATATTCAAAGTGAATCATTAGCATTGTCCGCATATATACAACATCTACAGATTTCAGTAATCCTGGTTAATAAAAATATAGTTGATATATATTACTCTCTTCTTCTTAATTTATGTGACACTATTTGATTTGACGTAAAATTTAAAGAAAAAAATAAAAAAATTTAAAATTTATGATCTGAAACAAACTTTGGATATTTGTATGGTTGTATATGGTTTCATTAAGGGTAAAGAGATTTAAAGTTAATTTTGTTTTGAATTATATAAAAAAGTAACATTCTTTCTGGGACAAACTAAAAAGGAAAGAATGCCACGTGAATTGGGACAGAAGAAGTGGAAATTACTTGAATCCTGAAGCTTTTTAAATAGTATTTCAGGCCAAAAAAAAAAGAAAAAAAAAACTTTCGTTTTATGTTATTCCTACTGTTGTTTCTTGTGCTTAGATTGTCACATTTTTTTAGCTGTTATTGTTTCTTTTTTCTAAATGTTATGTACTGTTTTTCATATAAGTTGTCATATCTTCTTCACTTTCGTATTTTTTTTTCAAACTGTTTTGATATGCTTTGTGTGGGTTGATGGTCTATATCAGAAACAACTCCTTTACTTACACGAGATAGGAGTAAAATCTGCATGCACTTAATTACCTTCTTCATATCTCACTCGTAAAATTACACTGAATATGTTTGAACTAACAGTATGACAGTGCTACTTGAAAAAGATCAAATATGCAGTCAAAAACTTAGGATGAAAGTTTAAATTAGCAAAGGTGACAAATTGATGAACTAGTGTGAATACATATATATATATACAAGTGAAAATTCTCCCCTAATAAAATATAATGTGAAAGGCCTCCCATTTAAGCCTCTCTTGGTACTATCTGCATAACGAGACAAATAATGAAACATTAAAATATTTATCACAAGTGATTAGGGGTAATAATACTTGTTTTCACTTGTAATTAAATTAGTTTGCCTCTAGTGGAAAAAAGGAAAATGAAGCTTTGACTACTAGTCTTAAACTAACAACTAACAAATTTATTGGAGGATTGAAGTGTGAAATTAGAGCTTAAAATTTTTCTTACCTCAGCAATAGGTTCTTAAAAATTTGATTCATCACTTAGTTTTATTTTTCTAACAAAGTTACGAAAACAACAATGATTATTAAATTTCAGTCTCAAACAAATTAAAATCCATAATATGAATTTCCCTGACTATGTTCCCTATTTAAAAATTCATCTCAAATCAATATTATTATACAAAACAAAAGTAAAACTGAAAAAATATTAGAAGTTTGGTAAGCTTTTCAAAAATATAATTCCTAAGTAGTTTGTAGTATCTTTTAAATTTGGAAAAAAGAATGAAAGGGAAAAAGAAAATGAATGAAATTAACTATAGTTTCCTTCATTTAAGCAAACAATCTTGAAATGTGTTTGTAGTAATAAAATGACCCTCGAGTCAATCCAATACTTCCTTTCTTTGGCCAAAACATTCAAATCTACAAAAGAGCAATTACTTCTCTTCCACCGTTTTCTATTCAAATCCTACAATTACATTATCTTGACTTTCAAAACCCTTTCTTCGCCCCCCACCCCTTTGCTTTTCTCCCCCCTATTTATTCTTGCAACAACCCCCCCTTCTCATTAGAATAATCCACACCTTTCCACCTCTCTCCATTAATACTCCCTTCTCCATAACTTACAAAGAAAACACATCAAAACTCAAAAATATGTAAAAACAAAGAGACAATCTCATCAGACTTCTGAAGAAATTAAACCCCACAATTTTTATTTTCTCTCTCTCTCTCTCAATTATATCACTTTGCTTTGTTTTTTTTTTTTATATTTATTTTGCATTATTCTTGCATTAAGAGCTTTCACTGTCTTCACTCTGATGAAGATTCTAATATAAGCCCCAGCATGTGCTTCTTTCAATGTTCTCTTTGCTTTCTCAATTGAACTAATTGGGCTTTTTGTAACATTGAGTAGTGAACAAGTATTTCAGTCTGGGAAAAAAAAATTTGTAAACAAGCTATAAGGGTATGGGCCTGGTACTATAGATCTCTCTATCTTTTCACTTTACATTTAATTTGATTTCTATTTTTGTTTATGATTTAACAGGCGATTCCTGTTTCGGGTTTTGTCTTTTTTATTTCTCCAATTTGCTTTTCCTTTAATACTCCACAAGTTTCTTTTAATCTACACTTTTTTAAAAAAGAAAAAGAAAAAAGGAGTAGGTATGGAGGCTATATAAGAGAAGAGTGTTAGGGTTGCCTAGACCACAAAAGAGCAAAAGCTAAGAGTGTTTTTTTTTTCCCCCCCCACCCCATTTAATTTGTTCATCATCATCATCATCTTTCCTCTCAATCAAATATGGCTTCATCAAATAGACACTGGCCTAGCATGTTTAAATCCAAACCTTGCACTTCTCATCACCACCAATGGCAACATGACATCAACTCTTCTCTCATTCAACAAAGACCCCCATGCAATCCAGGTATATATATATAATTCAAGATTCATTTAACTTGCACATATATTCTGTATTGTTTTTCATTTTCGACCTTTTCTAGTAATGCTGCGCTTCTTTTTTATCCTATTATTAGTAGAAGCGGAGAGAAGCCCAGAGCCAAAACCAAGATGGAATCCGCGGCCAGAGCAAATACGGATACTTGAAGCTATCTTCAATTCAGGAATGGTGAATCCTCCAAGGGATGAGATAAGGAAAATCCGAGCGAAGCTTCAAGAATACGGACAAGTTGGTGATGCAAATGTGTTCTACTGGTTCCAGAACAGGAAATCACGAAGCAAACACAAGCAGCGCCACTTACAAGCCAAAGCTCAACAACAAAATAATACTGCTCCCTCTAATTCTTCTTCTTCATCCTCTGATAAATCGTCCCCGAATTCTACCGGCCATCACCATCACAAGTCTTCTTTGACTTTCTCAATTTGTTCGTCGAATGTGATGGACTTGCTGAATTCCCCAACTGCTTCAGTCAATCAACAAAACTATAATGACTTCTTGAGTAGTACTGAACAACCTTTCTTTTTCACAGTGCAGCACCCAGCAGAACCACCACCACCGCCTCCAACTCATGATGATCATTCTGCAGCTATCACAACACAAGGGTTTTGCTTCCCTGATTCGACTAGTTTTTCTCACTCTTCTTCTTCTTCTTCTGGACTTTTTCTCAGTGAATGGATGGGGATTAGTCAGTCACCTAATAGTTCAAAGAAAGCTGAAAATGAGAAAATGAATTTGCAGTCACAGCTCATGAGTTACACTGTTACTTCAACTCCAACTACTAATAACACTTATACTGTTGCTCCTCCTCTTGCTACTACCACTACTCCAACCATCGCTCACCTTCAAGGTAAACTTTTTTATTACTCCGTCTCCATCTGTTTCATTTTATATCACATTCTTTTTTGTTTTTTCTCTATGGATATTTGTAAAAAATCACTAGTTGTAAAGATAAAAGTTAATTTTCCTTAAAATTTATGTGAAAAAAATTATTATTTTATTTTCTTTTGTATATATTTATGTCTAGTGAGTAGAGTAGGGGAGGACATTTAAGCAACTGAAGTGTTTTATTCTTTACTTCATTTTTATGGGGTGTTGAGTATATGGTGGGCTACTCAGTCCAAATGATACCATATCTAGTATGAATGTGCACTTTTAACATCTTTTTTTCCTTTTAAACTTCATGACAAAAGAGAAGATACATAAAGTCTTGAAAAGCCACCTTTTTTTTTTTTTGGCCCAGAGAACTGAGAATGAGAATAAATGTTTGTCTCTATTCATACGAAATTCAAGCTTCAACTGGCATTTCATGGAAGTGATTGATGCCTGTTCACTTTCACACAGTGTTTTATCTACAGGGCCAAAAAGTACTTTTTACACCTTCTCATACGTTATGTTTTATGGATATGTTTGTCATCTTTTACTGGAATAAGACAAGGATACATTTGTCCTTTGGCCCCCCATTTTCTGATCTCCTGTCTAATTTTTTCGTGACCAAACGTACTTCGCATGGATAGATCATGGGGGAGTTATACAACATTGTTGACTGCTGCATTGGTTTTATTAAGAGAGTGTATCTCATGATTGGGCACTTGTACGTTTTGTTGCTTGCAGGGGTGGTGGACCCCAATGAGGTGGGTTCGGCAAGATCGACGGTGTTCATCAACGAGGTTGCTTTTGAGGTTGGGATGGGACCGTTCAACGTGAGGGAAGTATTCGGTGAAGATGCGGTGCTCGTTCATTCATCTGGCGAACCGCTCATTACTAATGAATGGGGTCTCACCCTTCAGCCACTCCAGCATGGTGCATTTTACTACTTGGTTCGCACGTCAACTCCGTCGGCTCATGACATATGACGACATTATTGATTTGGTACTAATTTCAAATATTAATTCTTTAACATTTGTACATTATTGTTAGGAAACTAATTAAATTTTTTAATTTTAATGTCTGAATGCAGATTTAGAAGATCAGTTCTGGGTGTTGAAGAAAATGGGTAGAGCTGCCTGTTAGTTTCCTGTTGTGTTTTGTTTAGTTCTCTTGAAGAAAAAAGAAAACTAGAAGTGGTAGGGCTTTTAATTTGTAGTAGTGTTTAGTATGTTACTTGAAGGGACATTAGTTGTTATTGTGTACTAGTAGTATGTTTCATTTTATAATGAAATGAAGCTAACTTATTATTATACTAATATATATAAATGCGGCTATTTTAGTTTAATTTCTTTGTTTCGTTGATATAAGTTGATTGATTTGTAAAATGGACCGATCGATACGATGAACCTATATATTACATGAAACTAATTAAGTTTGATGACATATATATATGTCTGTGAAGGTCAAGAAAAAATCCAATAACTGTGATATCATCACCTTCATATTTTCTGCCAGCTTTCATGTTTCGTTGCTTGCTTTATCTGCAAGGAAAACATGGTGTTGTAAGCGCCTTGATTTTCTTTTTGTACAATTTTTTCCTGAGTTTAAATTATGTATATATCGTCATAGTAACAAATTTCTATATTAATAGGTCACTATTATATTCTTGTAATATCTATTAATTAATATTATTTTTAAAATTATAAATCTCACAGTTAAAAAAAAGAATTACCTATAAATTAATATTCGTGTGACCTGTTAAATAAAAAAGTTTTACATGTATAAGATATATAACTTAATTGTTTTTAAAAAATTTTAACTTATGTACACAGTAACGTGAAATAATTTCTAATATTTATCAGGTCATCTGTGTCAAGAAAATAAGACAGACGACTAGCTAGATTAAAGTATATAGTATAAAAAAATGTTCTTTTTGGGATTTCCATTTTCTTAGCCTTTTAAATATAAAGATGGGTCCCCGTTAAGGAAGTTGATGGCTTGAAATGTAGTTTCATGATTTTGGACAGTCATCTCTGGTTTCGTCGAAAAAGAATTCTGTGGATGGCCTTTCTTCTTATATATATAATTAATTCGCTATTGATTTTTATCTCAAATAAATTAAATTTACCATCTGTATATTTTCTGTTTTAACCAGTGGAATGGATAAGAGTAAATGTAAACATCACTCGTTCACCAAAACAGAAGGGACGAAGAAAAACAAAAAATAGGTTTAACGTTGCGCCTCCTGAACGGTTAGCTACCTAATTCACTTTTACTTATCTATTATATTAAAAATAAAATAAGATACACTCTCTAAATTTTATACATTTTCTTCAAATTTTTCTAAACTATCAGTAATCTGAATCTTCCCCTAAACTTGTCTATTAGATAGTTTTTAATCCCTAAGTGCTGATGTGGCAAAGAATAAAAAAAATAGCTCTCATTATTTATTTTAATAATATATTTATATTTTTTTGGGTCAATTAAAAAAATTAACTCAAACTCTATTATTCTAACAAAACAAAATTAATTTTCTAAAAAAAAAATTAATGAAGTATCAACTGTGTATTTTTTTTAATAAATGAAATGATATTTATTTCAATTGTATATTATCTTTTCAGGCCTAAATCAATTAAAAAATTTTTGTGTCCTGCCATTTTTATTCACAGAAAAAATAATTAAACCTAAATAATGGAGTTGCAATTGTGTAATTTTTTATTTCTTGTTAAGATGCAAATAACTATTTATTTTTTTTAGGCCCAATCTAGAACAAGAAAAAAAACCTCGGTTAAAACTCCTGTATTTTTAGCGAAATAAAAAGTTTTAACGGAATAATGAAGCTTTAACTGTATAGTTTTTATTATATTTTACTTAGATATAATAAACTATCTGTTTCAAGAGTGATATTTTTTTTTTGGACAAAATCTGTAAAAAAAATAGTAATTATTATAATTTCATTATCTTTAGCAATAATTTCTTAGTTTACTTAAAAAGTAGAGTTTTAAAATTGAAAAATTAAATCTAAAAAATTAATAAATTATATAAATTAATAAAATATCTTATAAAAATGACACGTAGATAAAAAAATCTACATGGCAGGAGAGCGTATATCACACTCTTAGGATGAGATGGTGCACGGGGTTAAAGACTCCAAATAGCTAAGTATGGGGGTTAGGGGGGGGGGGGGGATAATTAAGACTACTGATAGTTTAGAGAGCATTTGAAGAAAACACGTCAAGTTTAAGGGGGTCTTAGATATTCTGGCTAAAAATAAATATTCATTTTTACTTGTCTAATTTAGAAAAATTTAAAAATAATTCAGCATATATCCTTGATTGATGCAACCTTAGATGCTATGTTTCAATTCTCAATTCTAGTATTCAGCGAATGGTTACGCCTTGAGGTTCTGTATTACGAGACAATTCTATTCTACTAACACTAATAGGAAGCATAAGAAAAGAAACGCTACACCTAGAAATCAACAACACAAACTTTATTTTAAGTCACTCCTTTCTTTAGCGAGCTTGGGTCTTAAAGAATGATTGAGACAACATAACAAAAATCCATTTGTCCGTCCTTTAATTTTCAGTATTACCATCGAAGGCTATTGAAGTGACTAATTCCTCAAAATAGAAGGCGTTAAAAATTTAAAAAAAAATATTTGGAGTTATTTTATCATTCTATCTAGTCCCAATAGACTTATGTAAGAAAGGATCTCTTCCAAGAAAGTTGGCTAGAGATTTCTTGTAAAAATACTAGTCTTGTTGAGTTCATAATGAGAAAATTTCATTGTTAAATCTTTTTTGATTACATATATTATTTTCATTATGCATATAGGAAGTCGTATGAGGTGAAAATCTCCCGTACAATTATAATAAAAATTCATCCAATTAAATGACGATCTTAACGAATTAAAAAAAATTATGAGAAAATTTTATAGAATTATTATGAAACGAGAGACTATAAATACTCTATATTATAGAACCTATACACACAAGTAATGAATAACATAAGAAAACTTTGGAATGTCATTTCTTCGAATTATGGATTAATGGACACATCTTCTTATCTATAACATGTGGTACTAATTTTCTTGACCAACTATCAAATTCTTAGAATTCGAGTTTGAAGTTCTTATTATGTTGAGGATTAGTTCTCAAACATCCTACTATACACATTGTGGTCCGAGCAATAATTCATTAAAAAAAAATTACATTCCATGTAAATACGAACGATATATATAAAATTTTTATTTAAATTTCTTCCTCCGTATAAGGATAACTATTAAAATATTAAATACATTGTATGACGAAGAAATAAAAATGTAAACTCACGTAATATTTCTTTTTATTTTTAGGGTGGGGGTGGGGGTGGGGTGTGATAAAGGAAGCAGGCATAAAGTGGTAGAAATAAAGAAAACTTTAGAAAAGAAAAGAAAAAAAGGTTTAGTCCTGTCTATTTAGGGAGTAGCTAAGGTAACACTGTGCTTAGCGGACAGTGTGTTGTCATTCTAAAGAAAAATCCCATTCTTGTAAGATAAAACTATGTTTCTGAATTACCTTAATATTTAATTATTCTAATTCCATGTTTTACATCAATCATGTTATTTTATTATGATTAAGTAAAATTAAAACTTAAACTAATTTGTGCATTAATTAAATATGATTTAATAACAAAAAATATATTTTATTGATTTATTATATTAAAATATTGAGTACGAATAAATTTTATCAGAATAATCCGTCGAAGATTCTGTCCTGATACTAGACAAGTTGAATATTTAGCAGTGTAACGCTAATAGTACTGTTCTTTCATTTGCCTGTTACAGTATTCACAGAAAATTACGACCCTACCCCGTTTACTTTTAAAAGAGCTACAAGGCAAAAAAAATTTAGCTCTTCACAGCTTATTTTTAAAATTCTTAAAACTATTTGAATATTCGAAATTTTATAAATATACATAATGAAATCTTTTATAACCACGCGATGATGTGAAGAATAGAAAGTTCACTAATTTTAAGGCTGGCAAAATGAGTAATATATGTGATTATCTTTTTAAATTTAATTTATTTTAAATGGGCTGAATACGTGATGTTTCAAAAATGAATTAAATATGAGTCGATTCATATTATTCATATAAAATATGGATAATTTAATGGTAAAATGAATAAAATTTATGGGCTACACACCATATATGATTAATTGTAATTGATAAAAAAATTGAGCAATTTGTTTCTTAGAAGCACTACTAAGTAGTTCATGAAGTCAACATTTTTGAAGCAACTCTGAATAATGTAAATATCTGTTTTATAATCCATCTTTAATTTTCTTCACATAAAATATAAATAAATTAAATATTTTATTTATTTTTATTTGACCCATTTTCAATTTGCTCATGTCTGACTTGACTCGCTGGTTTATCAATATTAACTAGTCCTAACACAGGAGCCGAGCAACAATAGACTAGTTGCATTTGCACGTCGACAACGATAATAGTGCCTCAACATCTAATATTGTGATTTCTCTGTCACACAATACTGTCATTTTACAAGTTTAAAATAAAATTAATTATTTTTTTAATTTTATCTTTAGTAGTTTTATTGTTCTCTTCTTCATTATTTTCAGCGTTGTTCTTCATTACTATATTTTCTTTATGTACTTGACTTTTAATATCTTTTTACTTAAGCCAAGAATCTATCGAAAATAATATTTCTATCTTCACAAAATAGAAATAAAACTATGTATACATCACGTCACTATCCTCCCCAAACTCTAATTATGAGATACTTTAGATATGTTATTATTATATTATATGAAGAGTTTGAGCCCATTTGGACATGAATTTTTTCAAGTGAATTTTATTCCACTCACAAAATTTATATATTTTTTCCAGTTAACTACATTTTCAAATATCTTTTTTCAACTTTTTTCAAATATCACATTTTAAATGTCTACTGATTATTAGTCTTTTCGTTTGGGAAAAGGGAGAGATCTTCCTTTATTGCACACAATGGTCATGGAGATGGGCTTTGACCCGAAAAGGAAACAAGTTGACGTTTCACAAATTTCAGCATATTCCTTTTTGGAAGTGTAAAAGTACTCCCTCCATTCATTTTATTTGTTGACTATATTTAAAAAAAACAATACTTATTTTCACTCGTTTCATTTAAAAAATTTAAAAATAATTTAAAAATTAATTTTTAATTTAACTTTGGTATAAACTATAATCATTTTTCAACGTACTTTTTAAAAAATTAAATTTTATTTTAAAAAAAATACACTACTAGAAATAGAGATTTTTTCCAATATAAATTAATGGGTAATTTGTGTTACAAAATATAATTTTCCCATTCATTTCCTACTAAAATAGTTCACTGAGAAAACACATGGTGTAAAACAGATTTTTACTGAAGTAGTGGAAACTTTATGGTTTTTTCGTGTGAAAACACTATTATTTTTTTTCCACCGATATTAGTGGGAATAGCCACTTAATATTTTTCAATGAAAAATTTAAACGAGAAAATAATAATTTTTTAGTAGTGATATTAGTAAATTATTACTCTATTTATTGTTTATTAAGATATTGTGTAAAAGTATTACTGAATAAATAAAAGTGGACGAAGGGAGTATCACCTTACCCTCCTTCCTCAATTACTCTTCTTATTTATTTATTTATTTATTTATTTATTTATTTATTTTTGGTGGTGTGGGGGTGGTTGTGATAACGTGGAAAGTATTGAGAACAGTATAAACTATAAAGAACAGTGTATAGTTCTGCAATTCAATGGGTTTTCTTTTTTGTTTTCCTCATTGGATGGTACCTATATATATGATTGATTGATCAGAAAAGAAAAAGTGATTTGGCTATATACGATTCTGCAGAAATTATCCCTCCTCTCTATGTACGTCATGCCTCACACATTAATTAACAGTGCCAGTTTTTCTCTGCTTTTCCGTGAAACTGATCTTATATATAATCATCATTACCACCAAACACTTTGAACTTAATTAGGAATGGAGTTATGGTAGTTGAAATGAGATTCAGATGAGACAAGTGATTGACTTTTTTTCAAATTAGGTGATCAACACAACGGAATTTAGGATCAGGAGTTGTTAATTAGTTGTAAAAATGTAGTCTTTCTGAATGTATCAGATCCCACCTGGATTAATATTTGCCTTTTCACATTATCCCACGAGATTGTGGCAGCCAGAGCTAGCATGTTGTATACGGGTTCACGTGAATTCAATTATTTTTGTTCAAATTCTATTTATGTATTAATAATAAATCTACTAATTATTTGTAAAAATGACTGTGAACTTAGTTATCATTGTATATATATTAACTTAAAATAGTTATAAGAATTGATAAACTTTAAATTCTAAATCAGACTTATATATATGTTTGATTAATTAGTACATATTTAAGTTTGTGAACAGAAACCTCAATCAAAGAATTAATGTCATTAGCCCATAATGCTACACATCCGAGGTTTCATATCTGTTAGCAGATTCTTAGGAAATCTAGGCTTTCAAGTCAGAAGGATGAACAAGCCTTCAATAGACATTGACATGTTTTAACATCACCTTTTTCATTTGTATCCAATATTCTAAATTCTATTTTCAATGTCTGAAAAGAGCATACCTACAAGTCTTTTTACCAAGAAAAATATCGTAATTGTTGTCCTTTTGAGTTTACGTAGTTCCTGATGCTTCAACCAGCTCTGGTTTAAAATGGTTCAATTCTAAACTTATTAGGAATTTGAAGTTTATGAATTTTTATAGTAATTTTAATATTATAATTAAATATTTATAAATTTTTAATAGATATTATAATTGAGATGAAAAATATGAGCAAAAGCTAATGAGTCCCGTGAATCTCTAGCTACACTAGATCGGCCAATGACTCTGTCACTTTTTCATTAAAAAATTTGATTTTTACATACTGACGTGATTGAGAATTTTTATATTATTAATGTACTTTAATACGCTGCAGTAGTTTTTTTTTTTTTTTGTTTAACCGTTTCTATTTCTTTTGAAGAGAAGTATAAAAGGAGGGGGACATGGACCTTACCTCAAGAGCCAAAAAAAGATTGTTAACATCGATAATACCGCAGTAGGTTAGTTTCCTTTAAGGAAGTGTTCGATACGAAGGAAAATGCTTTTCATGAAAAATATTTTTCAAGAACAATATTTTTTAGATAAATAAATTATTTCTTACTTATTTTCTTTTGTTCAATGTGCAAGTAAAACATATTATTCTATAAATATTTGTATATATCCGAGACAAAACTATGAGGATGGAGACGAGATGAGGGGTATTGGTGGTGGATGAGGGGGTTTTGGAGGGGGGGGGGGGGTTGTGATGGGTTGGAGGTTTGGATCGAGGTAGGGAGCAGATTAGGAGGAGACAATGTGACTTGTTTTTTCTACTTTTATTAGGTAAGTCATTTTTCTTATTTTCAAGGAGCTTGTTTTCAAAGAAAGCTAGCTGATCAGGTAGGTCTATGAAAGGCTGGGTCCTGCTTTCGGGAAAAACTTACAATCTAATATCTTTAGGCCATCTAATTTAGAAAAGGGAAACATACATAATTGTCACATTAGAGCAAAATTTTTCCCTATTCTTATACTTTTATACCCCTAATAATTAATTATAGAAAATACTTTATCTTGTAATATCTCATGACACCATCATAAAATATCTATATACTGACATGGTATCACTGAGGATGAGCAGTCTTTCAGGAATAGCGCGCAGGGTTTTTCATCCTTCATGATACCGTCATAGTATATTCATATACTGTCATGGTATTACTGAGCAATGAGTAGTCCTTCAAGGATACACTCCTTAATCATATATGATACCATCACAGTATATCAATATATTGTCATGGTATCTTATACGCAAAAAACTTCAAACTCGTAGTGGATCACGAATTGTAATCGATCATTTTATGTCTACTGGATATTACACGTAATTAGTATGAAAAGAATATATATATATATATATATATATATATATATATATATATATATATATATATATATATATATATATATATATATATATATATATATAATCATTTTATGTCTACTGGATATTACACGTAATTAGTATGAAAAGAATATATATATATATATATATATATATATCATATTTATACATATTTATACATATTTATACATTTAGACATATACGTATACACACATATATAACCGGTATACATAATGTGTACTTCAATCATATTAATAAATTAAATAACCAAATGATATATATTGATAACCATCCTCCGGAAAATTCACTGGGTGCGGCTTCAAAAGTCTTTGGTTTGTGAATGCTTCAATGATATTAGTACTAGTTCTACTCTCCGTCATTAGAAGTAAAAAGAATTATTTTTTAAAAAAATATATGGTCCAATACAATATTTTGTAATCACATTATTATATTTAAAGTGTATATCCGCTAATTTTTTTTGTAAAAATATTTGTATTTTAGTTTCAATTCTTTTCAAAATCGGTTTAAACCTCCATATCGATCTAATGTCTTCAAATTTCGTAGACAACCTCTTTAGACCTTATCAACAAGTCTGAACAAAACTCACTCTAAATTTATCACAAAAGGTTTGCTTGAAATTTAAATTCACACCTTCAAATTGTGAGTTACTTCTCTAATCTGATTTTCACAACTGAAATTTTTAAAATTTATTACTTAATCACGATTGAAGCTTCAAGCACAACAACAAACAATAAAGAGGCAGATATGCTAAAAAGACCCATCTTTCAAATGATATACAATGTAAATCAATTCAGGTAAAGACAAAAAAATATTACTCATCTTAGTTATTAGCTTATCCAGGTGACCACAAGTATAACAGTCTCCTAAATTTAGAGCTCGTACCTCATTTCATTTCACTTATTGCTTATAATTTATAAGTTAAAAGTCATAAATTACGATTTCTAATTTATAATTTTTGACTTATTTTTATTATTTTGCCTTAAATAAAGTGTTTTAAAGAAGTAATATCTCAGATGGTTTCTCAACTAAGGTTATTTCTCTTAGAAAGTCACTCAACTTTGTTTTATAATCCAAAAATCACTAAACTAAGGGTAACTCTCTCAGAAAGTTACTCAACTAAGGGTAATTCTCTCACAAAATCACTCAACTTTGTTTTTAACTCAAAAGTCACTCAATTATTGATATTTCACCTAGAAATTCATCCAAACAATTTAAATAATTTTTAAAATTAAATTAATCTGTTAAACTAAAAAGTTAGCTTGAAATAAAATTTTTATTTTAACAGATTAATACTCATTTTAATCATTTTATTGACCCGCCTCACTTGATACGACCCCCTAAAATTATATGGATCATCTTTACTTAATTATACAATATTAAAAAATATATTACATATTTTTAGCACAAAAATTAGTATATCAATTTAACACAAAAAAAATACTCTTCTGCAGCATATCCCACACAAATGAAACCCCATCATTGGCCTAAAATCTCACTCCTTATTAACTTAATAATTATTTTTGTCTCCTAAGACAAAAAAAAAATTAAATAAAAGATGTCACTATCGATTTTTTTTCCTTTTCTATTTTGTATAATACACACTATTTAACATGCACAAATTTAATTATTTATAATTTTTTTAATATTTAAATCTTTAGCAACATTAATATATATTGATGCCCATAATTAGTTTTTATTTTTAATGTTTTCATAATTATGGTATATTTTTCAATATAAATATTTTATGTTTTAAATATATCATAAATTTTGATAATATTTTAAAAAAAATATGCATATTCTAAGAAAATGTTACTATACTTTATTTATACTATTAAAATAAAATCAGAATATGCTCTTTGGAAAAATTCAAAGAAGATATTTTAGTATTCAATTCCTAATCTAGTGAAAGAACGAGATATAAAATATTAACAACTAAAATTAATTCATTATTTATGGAGAGATAAGGGGATATAATTAATAAGAATTAAAAATAAATTAATTTCTGATCTTTTTGGACACTATTCACATTTAAATTATTGGCTATATCTATTATATAATATTTTTTAAAAATATTTAGAAAGTTCTAATATTAATGCAATTAACTTTTAAAAAATGAGTTACCACATAATTTTTTTAAATAAATGAGTCTTAATAAATGCATATTTGACCTATATAATTTTAGTGGGTCATATCAAGTGGGGCGGGTCAATAAAATTATTAAAATACATATTTTTTTATTTCTTAAAGATTTAGTTTTAAATAAAATTTTTATGTCAATAAAAATTTAATGAAAAAATTATTAAAATTGATTGAGTGATTTTTTAAGTGAAATATCAGTAGTTGAGTCACTTTTTGAGAGAACTACCCTTAGTTGAGTGACTTTTGGGTTATAAAATAAAGTTGAGTGACTTTTTGAGAGAAGTACTCTTGGTTGAGTGACTTTCTGAGAAAAATACTTCTAGTTGAGTGACTTTTGAGTTATGACAAAAAGTTGAGTGACTTTTTGAGAGATATATCCTTAGTTGATTGACCATCTGAGATATTAACTTACCCAAATAATAGAAAAGTGCTTAAGTACTATTTTAACTTAAAACACTTAAAATAAATCAATTCAAATAAACTCTTAAATGTACATAGACCTTAATCATCTTGTAACACAAGTAAAATCATATATAAATGGTAATATAAATGTCTTTTGTCTATTTTATGTAATTTTCTCATAACTGAAAAAGTGGGACAAAATTTGAACAGGGACCTAAAAAGGGAAATTTGTGTAAATTAATCTTTGAGATTACACAGAGCCCATATACTCCCTTTAAAGGCCCAACCACTTTTTGGCCTCAATATTTTAAGGGATAATTAGGCCCGATAAACCATTCGAAGATATAGTCTATTCACTTTATTTTATTTTAGTTGTCAGGATAAGATTTAAATATTCTTTTAAAAAATAAATAATTAAAAGTATAATTTGTTTAAAAAAACTTACATAATTGCCCCATCGGAGCAAAATATTTACTGCTAGCTACCTTTTTACTTTTATACCATTCTAATTAATTACAGAAAATATCTCATCTTTCCACCCTTCATGATATCATCATAATATATCTGTATATTGTCATGGTATCACCGAGGAGTGTGCAAGGTCCTCAATCCTTCATGCTACCATCATAGTATATCAATATACTAACATGGTAATACTGAAGAATGAACAGTCCTTCAGGAATACACTCCTTAATTATGAATGATACCATCATAATATATTCATATCTTGCCATGATATCTTGTGCACAAAAGACCTTCAAATATATAATGGGGCACGAATTGTAATTTTTTTGGACAATTAGGTATTTCGAGTAATTAATATGAAATAATCCATTTTGATGTAATTAGTTTCGTTTTCCTTTATTTTATTTATTTTTTTCTTTTTAATATATATCTTATTTTAAAGCAATCCAAAAAAAAGAAAATGTAACTCATCGAAAATTATACAGTGTGTGATACTAATAAGTCAGGTTATAAATCATCTGCTTATAAAGCAATACTGAAATGATACTATATTTGTAAATTTCAATTTAGATAATGATTATAACAAATTTATGGTTCAACTTATGAATCACTCAACGATAAAATTATCAATAATTTACGAAGAATTATGCCAATTAACAAAATTTTCATATAGAGAAAAAATGAAAGATATAAATATAGTATATTAGTTGACATATTTACAAATCCCAATTATGAAAATATAATATTACACTTTTCTTTCTTTTTTTTTTGGTTAACCTACATAGAACTTTCATACGTTCAGAAGTCAAACGAATAAGTTTTTAACATTGTAATTTTAAATTTGTACAAGTTAAGAACCTTTTGAATTCTAATTAATTAGGCGTGGATAAGTTCACTTTTACTATAGTGTAAAGTACCATCCCCCTCCCCCCCCCCCCAACCCCCAACCCCCAACCCCCGCAACCAAAAAACAAAAGGGAGTGGTTTTAAATTTTTGCCCTTTAGTATTTTAAGTAATAAAAACACCTTTAATATTTTTTAAATAATCACAAGATAAACAGAATTCGTTAGAAAAAAAATTCGCAAGTCATAGATTAACCCTAAAAGGCAGAAGTTCATGCTATTGAATTTCTTTCCCAAAGCACAAGTTCAATAGACAGAAATTCAGTAGCATGAACTTCTGTTTATTGAACTTGTGTCCCAATACATAAATTCATGTTGTTAAACTTGTGTCTAGGAGCAGAAGTTCACGCCAAAAAGCAAAAGTTTATGCTAATTAACTTATGTCTTAAGATATAATTTGTGTGAATTTATGTTTTAAGACATAGTTGGGCAAAAATCTTATTCCTTATTTTTGTTTTGATTGTTAAGAAAAATATTTATCACTTAAAAGATCAAAATATAAAAATTAAAAATTATAAATTTAAAAGATAAAAATTAAAAATAACTCCTAAATATGGACATTTACTTGACATGATATTGCCTTTTCTTTTTCTTTCTTTGCGGTGGTGCATTGGTGTCGTTTGTTAAAAGTGTTTGATGGGCTTGTAAATTCCATACAAATCTCTGCATATATTCGGCTTTATATTTTATTTTCGGATAATGACATTTCAATATGGAAAAATGACATAAATTAGCAAATTTAATTAGCTATTTATAATAATTAGTAAGTTTATTAAAAAATATAAAAAAAATTAAAACAATTACATAAATAGCGAATAATCATTTTTAAAAAAAAAATTACTATTGTATCAAATTTTCTATATTTTCTTTCTAATTTCCTATGTTCAAATCTTCCAAAATTTTATCCAATTTCTCTCTTATCAGCCCTTTTTTCCTATTTCAAAATTAGAAAAAGGATTAAAAATATTCCTTTACTTTCATTTATTGATCAACTTTATACTCCGTTATACTATAGCCAAATTTGCCCTTGCTGTTAACAAAATTTTCTTACAAATACCCAATATTAAACGGAAATCCCCAATTTCAATAAAATTAACAATACTTTAAAATTTTACCCGCATATCCAATATACCCGAGCCAAACCCACTAAGTCTAATATCCATTGCTCAACACACAGACCCATTTCACACATAACCTACCCACCTTCTTTCTTCTCCTCTTTCACCATCCCTGTTTCTGTGCTCTGCTCTGTTTTTCATATATTCTGAAACTTTCACTTTCTTTTCATAAAACAAATCCATTGTCATTTAAACTCCATTGCTTAACAACAAAGAATGAAATTCAATCTCGAGAATCCATTAACAAACACAGCGAGATGATGTTGTTTCAGCTCTCTTCGCCTTCGATTTCATCACACGCCGTCCTTCCTCTCCTTCAATTGTACGTACGTTTGCTTCTCCATTCGCCATCACTCGTTCACTCTTATTTCTCAAGTAAATACTGTTCAAAATCCTTAATTAGTTTGTCTAATTCAATTTTGTTTAATTTACTTTGTTCTTAGTTTTTTTTTTTTTTTTTGCAGGCACAGTTTTCGTACAATATCTATTGATTTACTGCCTACCTAGCTGTCAATTACATCGATCGTTTCCTCTCCAAACAAGTTGTTCTGGTAAATTATCTCATCAACTCATCGCAATTAACATAGGCAAATGAAGAATTTAAAACCAGTGACTGCTTATGTATATGCTGTAACGAGAAATTTAATATGTGAATTTCGCCATGAAATAGTTGAAGATCTTGGCAAATTTTACTCATCTTCATGAGAATAGTCAAATGAAGAATAAGCAATGGACTGTACGGATTCTCGTAATTGTAGACTTATGAGCCTTTCACTTACTGCTAAGATGAGGAGTATCAACTTATCCATCTTTCATCATAAATCCAATATCGGTTACGGTGAAGAAAAGAGAAGAAACAAGGTGGGTAGGTTATATGAGTGAAATGGGTTTGTATGTTGAGCAATGGGTATTGGATTTAGATGGGTTTGGGTCGGGTACACTGAAAATGCGGGTAAAATTTTAAAATATGGGTAATTTTATTGAAATTGGGGATTTTTGTTCAAATATTGGATATTTGAGAATATTTTGTCAACGGCGAGAGCAAATTTGACCATAGTATAACGGAGGATAAAGTTGGTTAATAAATGAAAGTAAAGAGATATTATTGACCATTTTTTCTGCAAAATTCTCATTATTTCTGTCGATTCCCCCCCCCCCCCCCCTCCTCCCTCTCTCTCTCTCTCTCAGTCATGGTGATCTGGATGCAAAGAATTGCAGATCTATGGAGAAAACAAACAAAGATTCGAAATTTTTGGTGAAAAAGATGTTACCGGAGTTATTCTCTGATCTGTACCGAATTGATGGGGGTTGGTGCTCCTTATTTCTCCGTTAACTACTCTAGAGATATCATTGTCGGAGAAATCGAAATTCCAGATTTGATTAACAATCTTTCTGATGGAGAAGCCTTTGCTTCACCAATGTTGAAGAAATCGAAGCAAAAGATTTTATTAGCAATATATTATTGCCGAATTTTTCAAACTTTTGTCTTTGTGTATCAATGACAGATTAATACATTGCAATGTTTTCAAGCTTTTGTCTTTGTATATTAATGCGGAATTGATACATGTGTCAGTATCAGATTTTTGATAATTTCAAAAATTGTTATGTACCAATTTATTGATTTATGTGTATCAATTTATTGTACCAATTTGTTATTAGTATGTATCAATATTTTCAGTGATATATGAATATAAAATACATATATTACTTTGTGTATCAAAACTTTTGCCACTTATATGATTTATTGCCTATGCATCAGTATTATCTTCAATAAATTACAAATTAATTTATTGCCCATGTTCATCAATGTGTGACAATTGTGTCATATTTTATAAGACATTTAATGTTATAGAATTTTGCAGATTATAGATTCTTTAATTGTGTATCTGTTTTTTTCTAAAATTTTGACTATTTAAACTGATGATACTGTTTTTATGTATTATATTTGTATACGTATCAAATGTTTTTATGCTTATCAGTATATATCAATATTTCTAGTGAAATACATAACTTTCATTTATATGGATGAGTTTTTGATACATGTATCAGTATAAATTTGAAAATTTTTCTCAAATTTGCAATGATGATACACCCAAAGAAAAAGAAAATTTCTTCAAAATCTGCGATTTCAAATTTAGAAATTACACGGATGTAAAATTTTGGTTTAAAATTTTAGATATGGGAAAAAATGTTCAAAGATCATAAAAAAAGTAATTTACTGCCATTAATTACACAACTTCCATTAAAAAAAAATAAAAACACCAATTAAGGAGGAATTGAACAAACAACACTAATTAAGGAGGAATTGAACAAACAACACTAATTAAGGAGGAATTGCAGGGTTTGAAATTTAGATACAGTCATAATGATTATAATAAATTGTATCTGAAAATAGAAAAACATGTTATTTTTCGTAATTTTAATAAATTATGCTATTTTATGTAATTATTTTACCATTTAGTGCTATTTATGAAAATTGCTCCTTCAATATCTTAAAATAATCTAATTTATAAAATATCTAATAAATATATAAAAAATTTATATATTTAAATATAATATATATACCATATATATCAACTATATTGATAAGAAAATTTAATTAAACGATACATATTAATAAATATTTTAATAAATAATAAATAGTATAAAAAGATTAATGCTGCGGTGACAAAGATTATCGATTTTTGGACAGGCAAAGACAAGTTCTCTTAAGATTTCCCCATATTATATTTTAAAAATAAAAATAAAAAAGAATATAAATATAGGTTAAATTAAAAGGGATCAAATAAAAGAAAATCTTAGAATTACATTAATACTTGTACCACTTCTCTCTCTTAAATTATTGAATCAGACTTTCAGAATTTCATATAGCTAGCAACATTATTTTCTCTTCTTATTCAGATGTCTTTCAGCTTTGGAAGTTTATTAACTCGAGTCTTTAATTCTCACACGAAATCAAGTTCAAGTAATTAAAATTTAAAAATTATTACCATGTAGTAGTTATTATTTTGTATTAGGATCTTTTGTAATGGTAACCATATCTATTCATCCTCTCAATATTAAACGAATTCAAAATTTTAATTTGATCATAAATTTTTTAATATTAAATTTATTATTTATTTTTAATGTAATAATTTTTTATACGTCAAGACTCCGAATAACTACTGCCAAACAGGAAGGAATTTATTATTAAGAGAATCGGGAGCTCAGATGATGGGAGGAAGGGATTTGTTTGGAGTTAAAAGAATTTTTAAATGGAAAGACCAAAAAACCCTCATTATTAAAGAGAGATACTATCTTTGAAAGGGTGAAAATGGAAAATAAAAATAGGGTTACAAAGACCCTAATATACTTTACAAATTACACACACATCTGCTGCTATTCTTTTGGGCGACGGTGTAAGAATTCCTTTTATATTCCTCATATAGAAGAGAAGACCATCATCACTAATACATTGAAGTCGTGCAATCTAGCGGTATACTTCTAGTTGCATAATATATGGGAGTTCAATTTTATTTTTTTTTCTTTTTTTTGAATTTAATTTCTATTGTTTTCTTTTCTTTTGTTTTTTACGTTATTTTTCAATTAGTATTTTTTGTGTTCACTTTTATGTATTTATTATACTAAAAATATATTTTTATGTTTATTTATTATTTTTAGCATATCAAGAGAAATATATATATATATATATATATATATATATATATATTTATCCTCAATATTAATTATTTATTCTCCAAATTATTTTTCACTTGGACCTAAGATTATACACCAATTAATACGAATATTGTGTAAAATATTTATATTAATTATTGTTTATTAAGAAACGTGCAAAGTCCAAAATGAATCGAGGGAGAAATCAAGAAAAGCTCAACAAGAGCGAGACCAAGATGATGGAAAGAAAAGAAAAAAAAGAAAACCCCAAAAGAACACTTAGATATAAACCATATTTAATTTGTGCTTGATTTAACTTATATAGAGATTATAATCCAATTAAACTAGCGGTCTCGTGTCTAATCTCAATTTGTCTCTAAAATTGAAATTCCTATGCATAATAATACTAATAGAACTTAAACTTTTCGAAGGCCTTCTAGAAAAAGTAGAAAAATAGTTTTAGAGACCCATTGGCCTATTAATGGATTTTAATATTTTGAAAGTCAGGATATTGAGTTCGTAATTTTATATTTAATTTCCATATTACTAAATTGTATCTGGTTATATTTGGAAATTTATATCAAAACTGTGAAAAAAAATAAAGGTTTCTTTGCTTAAATTATATTTATATAATCAGGACATTTATAATGGTAATTATAGATAAACTATTATGGTAAACATTTATTATAAAGAATAGAAATTAAAATTAAAAAAAAAGGAAAAAAACATTAAAATAATCTTTTAATCACACCCTGTAAAAATCCAACTAACCAAGTACCACATTAAATTTCACAAATACTGTAACAAAATTTACATGTTAGTTTATATAATTTAAATCAATATACATATCGGAATGCATTCAAATGAAAAAAATACCCTTTTACTCAACTTTGATATAAATTCTATTTTTGTTTTTATTAAATTATAGTAGTTTTCTTTTTTGTTTCCTTACTAGAAACATAAAATATATAAACCACTAGCAGAACCCTATTTGTACTCTTTCTCCTCCGCTTTCTGCTCTTCCCAGAAAGGAATCAAACTTCTTCATCCTTAATAACTTTTTATTATTAATATTTTGCACAAAATCATGATTCACCCTTGCTTAATGCAACCGTAGCAATAATGTTTTTTATTCCAGATTTTTTTTACAACATTAATATTCTACTACTCTGTTGTCTTGTTGGTGACTCACCATCAAGAATGTCAAATAACAACGACAATAACAATGGGGAAGAAGAAGAAGAATTGCATGAAGTAGGTAGTAATAGGCCTGCATGTGCTTCATGCAAGCATCAAAGAAAGAAGTGCATCGAAGGGGACTGCGTTATGTGGCGTCACTTTCCAGCAAGCAAGAAGGATGAATTCCTTGGGGTTCACAAGGTTTTTGGTATATCTACTGTTACAAAGAAGATCAAGAGCGTAGATGATGTTGCTCAACAGGATGAAGCCATCAAGTCCTTTATGTGGGAAGCAAGGTTGTGGCAGGTACTAAAGGCAAATTCATAATTTAAATTTAATGATCGAGCACTTAAGGTTCTCAATTTGCATATTATATATATATATATTATTGTTCATGGTGAAGATACATTGAACCTTCAAAATTTGGTATTTGTTGAAACTTTAGTGGTTTTTACCATATAAATCCAGTGCCGCAGAGTTATATAAAGTGAAAGATGGTCAGTTCAACGTTACTTAGAAAATAATATTAGCTACATATATAGGTCAAACTTTACTTTTTTATAAATATATATTAATTAAATTCTGAACAACTTTAGTAAAATTAATATATATTCTGTCTTGCTCCAAAGTTAATTAAAGGTGATCGGTTGAATATAAAATTATATTATGTCAAATTTTACTTTTATTTGATATGTGTGCATATTAGTAAATTTTGAATATTCTTGACTGAATTTCTTGAGGACAGGAAGATCCAGTTCACGGGCCATTAGGGGAATACAGGAAGTTGGAACAACAGCTTAAGGAGGAACGAAGGAATAACCAGCTGCAAATTGTACAATTACCAGATGTACCCCAGCTTCCACAATTACCAGATGTACCTCAGCTTCCACCACCAACAACAACATCAGAGAGTACAATTAGGTACTTGCCCCCTCTGGCAGTAGTAGATCAGAATATGGGGGCAGTTGCACCAACAGAAAATGGTGTAAATGATTCCATGCAAGGTTATAATATGTTGAACTCAACTGTAACAAATTATAGTAATCTTTTAAGATGGCATAGACATGAAGGAGAAACCGGAGTAACTAGTCGAAATGGTTATGGTTCTTTTGGTAATTTTCCAAGTCATTATAATAGACCAATTGAACAAATGCTACATGGTTTTATCCCAACATCAGCTGGAGGAATTGTTCATCATCCATCTACTACTTATAATAATGGTGCTCATCATGTTCAATTACATCAACCAAGGTATCCATATTATAGGGATTTGGGCCAAGGAAGTAGAGGACGAAGACGCAAGGATCATAGTGATCAATTTGTGAGCCCAGGTTGTAGCGGTAGACATGTACGAGGAAGGGGAATTGGGCCAATTAGTACTACTACTTCAAGTTCTTTAGCTGGCCCAATTATTAGACAAGGTCCAATAATATCAACTAGTAGTCCTGGAACTTTTGTTGACTCGAGTACTGCTAATGTTAGGCCAATGGTGAATCCTAGTGTTAATGGAAGTCACGTTGAAGAGGGAAGAAATCGAAAAGCAGAAGATCTCGCAGCAGTTGTTCAAGATTTCACTATCTATAACCCCAACGATTTACCAGGTAAAGATCATTTTTACTTGTCACAGTAAATAACCTGTCTTATTTTCAAAATTTCATATCCTACATTTTAAGTAGCTTACTTCTAAATATTTTTATCCGACCTGAAAGTGTAAAAATATTGCATGCCTAATGGTGTAGAAAGCTTAACTAATTTCCACCAGCCTTATTTTGAAGACTAATGCAAAGCGCGCGAATAATAGAAGTGCTAAATTCATGATATAATGTTGTGTTACTAGTTAAATTTTCAAGATTATGATACCTCCAATGTTTTAACTTTTAACCATTATGTATATCCAATAATCATTCTGTTTTGTTCTCTACATTTGAAGGTGAACAGAAGCAACCCGACTTGGAGAGTAAAGATGATTCAACCTCCAAAAAGATTTAGCACATTTTGCATTATTTCTAAGGTAGTTGCAAATTCAATGACAAAAAGGTAGTTTTAAATTCCTCCATTATCCATTTGGAAACTTTACTATGAAGTCTTCATGTTACTCTATTTAAAGGTAGAAAAAACACCGCAGAAAAAGGTACAATATTGCGTTTCCCTCGTCCCATATTATAAATATCTTAATCACATTTAATTACACGATTTTCTCTTTAAATGGGTCGGTCTTAATTTTTGTGCTACAAATGGACTGGTCTTTCTCTAAACGTGCTAGGCTTTTTAGATATGCAAAAGTTACAATTTGAATTTGACATTCCAAACTTATAGACATGATTGTTGAGAAGAGGATAGTAGAATTTTCTCGATTCAAAATTCACAGAATTTACAAAAATACTTGGTAGATAGTATTTGCTTGATTCTAAAAGTTGAGAAGTTTCATTTTTCCATGTTTACAAGTCCTTTTAACTTGTCTGGCCAGGAGATCAAAGAAAGAGTTGAAGACGCGGACTTCATATACACCACAACTGAGAGCTGCCAGCATATCAGCGCGCTTGTTGGCTTTTTCAATGGTAGTGTCTGATACTAAATTCATGCTCTTCAACTAATTTCATTTGGTAAGGAGATTAAAGAGTCGTGGAAACGCTTATTATTTTTTTTAAAAAAATATTTTGGACTTTAGCTTTTTGAAAGAATATGTTCCTGCTGAAACACGAAAGATTATAGAATATGCAAAAATGATGATTCCCTACTAATTAAGCCTCCTCCAAAACGTGCTAGGTTAATCTCCATGTTTCTATTGGTACACAAATTTCTAAAAATATAGAAATACTCTACTTACACTTCTCCATCATAACAATCCGATATCATTTTTATGTATTACATCTTCATCTGTATCTTGTATCATATTATCATCATAGAAAATCATGCTTAGATAGTTGAATTGTATATATAATGGCAGATTAACCTAACTCAGCCCGCTAGTTGAATACTAAGAATTGGACTAACATTTTGTTTTAGTTCATTTAAAACTGAACTCAACCCAGCCCAAGTTAGTCTGCAACCAACGAGACTCGATTGGGTCGGGCTCATTTTGACAATTCAACGTGCCTCTTAAATTATCTAAAACATTGTTTCTAAATAATTTATACTTTAATTATCTCCATAGCATTTTAAAAGGACGTAAAGGAATTGGGCCACCATGCCTTCTCGTTAGCAACATCTTATTCCGCTTTGCTGCTCCTTCCTCTCCTTATATAATTTTTTTCTTAAACAAAAAAAGCACATAAACAATAGAAGACATTAGGATAAATGAATTTATGCCTGACGATCTTGACTTAGAATTATATAGCGAGTTAAATAATTTTTAAAAATATACATGTCTCTTTTTTTTATATTATTACTAGTGTTAGTGTATGCGCTTCGCGCGTCTCCTTCATATTAATAACAATAAATATTTAAAAATAGCATAAATAATATTTAAAAAGATGTGTTTGTGTAACAATATAAGAATTTAGAAAGAAAAGTATAAATTTCAAATTGATAAATGATTATGTTTAAGAGTTTGATTTAATCTAGCAGTTCTTCTTCAGTTTGTTCTATTACTTATTTCAGTGAAAAAAAACATTGTAAAAATAGTGATTGATTGAAAGGTTAAAAAATCGTTCCTTTTTATATGAGCATTTAAATGCATGCATTATATGTATATTCCATGTTAATTTAACTTAAAAGAGTGAATAACAAGATCATTGAATTAATGGCAATAACTTAAAGTATGTTGTGTTTATATATATATATATATATTTTTATATATATATATATATATATATATATATATATATATATCGATTATACAATTTTAAAAAAAAAAGAGAAAAGAAAAAATTCAACGTACTATTGCATAAAAATATTACACTTGAAAAATTGTGATGGATAATTAGTTAGTTTAATATAAAAATGGTTGATATAAATTAACATAATTGTAATTGATTTTAAAGTCTTAAATGTTAGTACTTTTAATATAGTTCAGATAAGAAAAGATTTAAGAAGCAAAATTTTAGTCAATTTTATTGTACTAAATATTAGGAGTTCTTACTTATTATAGATAAGTAAAGATTTAATAGCTATTGCTTTAATTAATTTTAAAGTCCTAAATATTAGAATAATAATTAAATGACAATTATTTAAGAAATAGTAAATGATAAATTTATCTATTGCGGAATCTTTCAATGAGGAGCAAAAAATCAAGTCAACATTTCTAAAGATGTTCACACTTTTAATATAGTACAGGTAGATTATTAAATTCGTACTTAATAATGTGTCTATAGCGGTTTCTCTTAATCCACCATGTCTGATGTGTCGTGCCTTTGGGGTTCATATTTTCCAGCATGTTAATGTTAGGAGTTAGGAGGGTATGCCTAATATTACCTGTTGCAGTCCTGCAAATAATCCACAGCTGAAAAGACAAATATATGTAATTGAAAATTCGCAGCCAAAGACTGTTTGCATTCCTAAAATTCTTATTGATTATCCTATATATAATATTATCAAATATTGAATACCCGTCATTCAAATAAATTAAATTAGTTATTTGGATGTTAATATCATTGTTCAAACCACGTGAAATAAGACTGTTTGTAGAACAAATGTGTAGACAATTTAAATAGAAGTCCAAATTAGTACCCTACTTTTCTTTTGTAGATGATTCATGATTCATGAACCTTGTTTGTTAAATACTAGTCTCTTTATTAAAGTCAATTGTAAAACAAAATGTCTTGGAAAATTAGATCCTTTATTGGCCCACTAAAAAGACCCAGGAAGCCCATACGAACCCAATGAAGTCACATCGATCTTTATAGTCTCTAGAACGTCAAATGTGAGTCATCTTGCTCATCCTTTGTGGATGTTTCTTCTATTTCGAATAAAATTTTTACCATAAAAAAAAGATTCTATCCTTAAATATTTTATACAACTATTTGTAAAGCCAAAATGATATTTCTAACATTAATATCAACAGATTTTCCTGTCTCAATCTCAAAAAGTATCGTCTTCAAAGGGCAAACTACATCCATATGCTAAAGATGGTCATCATTTCTTTGGAAAAATGTGGTTCGCAATACATCATTGTACATGTCAACAATTAACTAGACTCGTAATATCAAGGAAGACAAGGGGTAATTAAACCATATCCATATCCAACCAAGACACCAATAGTAACTACATATATTGTATAAATTGAAAAAGACGTGCACAATTTTTCACTTGTTTCCTCATACCTTCCTCTTTACCCCCAATAAATAAATAAAATTCACAAGACCCCACGATTACTTTTCTAGTATTCCTCAAGTTAAATACCCGATCTCGACCTCATTACCCAAAACCTTTTTTCCAACAAACGAAAATAAACCCCCTTCTAGTTAGCTATGGTTCCAACTCCCCAAAGTGATTTGCCTCTTAACGAGAACGACTCACAAGAGATGGTATTATATGAAGTCCTCAATGAAGCTAACTCCCTCAACATCCCATATTTACCCCAAAGAAATCATATCCTTCGTCCGTCACAGTCCATAAGCAAGAAATACAGAGGCGTACGACGTCGTCCGTGGGGGAAATACGCAGCCGAAATTCGTGATTCGGCTCGACACGGTGCGAGAGTATGGCTAGGCACGTTCGAAACGGCCGAACAAGCTGCGTTAGCTTATGATAGAGCGGCTTTTAGAATGCGCGGTGCTAAGGCACTCCTCAATTTCCCATCTGAAATAGTCACAGCCTCTGTTTCAGTAGAAACATTAAGTTTGAGCTCAAATAGCTACACTACTTCTAATAATTCAAATTCAAAGTCAAGTTTAAATGAAGTTTCAAGTGGAACTACGAATGCATTTGAATCAAGAATTTCGAAGGAGTTTTCTCAAGATGTTAAAACAGACCTGTGCATGGAGAATTTCCTGGCGCTCTGAATTAATTGCTCGATCGATGTTAAAGCTGTACTAGGAGTTAATAGTGTGTTGACACGTTGAGCATAGCCGTGTTGCATATGTTTTTTCTATGCGAGTTTTACTTTTACATTATATATGCTTCTATTTTCCTCTTGAATTGTTATGTATTCATATGTAAAAAGATTGCTTAGGATGATTACAAATTGTTATATACACATTCTATTTTCTATTTTTCTCAAGAATGCAAGTTAAACATACTATTATATCTTAATATTTAATTTGGTAATTCAGACGAAAATAATCTATTTAATTTGGTAATTAAACAAATATAAAGAATAAACAAATAAGTGAATTTTTTTAAAAAATTTGGATAATGACTCGTTTGCCAATTAATCTGCCCATTTTGAATCCAAAAGCAAACATTGAGCATAATAATACCCAATTCATTTATTACTTTAATCGACTTATCTAAACCAGACCAAGCAGCTCTGAGCTCACAATTCCAAAGTCCCATTTGCAATGAATCACAGGTGTATAATGGAGAAAAGATAAAATTTGCTCAAAAGACACACGAGGATTGTGTTAAATTAAAGAAAGGATTGAGATATTGACTTTGTAATTATCCAAAGTTGACTCTTGACTCTCCAAGGTAACCGCCATACCAGTGGGGAAAAAAAAAACTAATATATTCTCCCAATATCTTTTTTTTTTTTTTTTTGTTTCCACAGACCTTCATATATTAATGCATTAAGGATATGATATCATTCACAAGAAAAAAAAAAGTAACGTGTTTAGCTTGACTTTTAAGAGATAATATGTGTTTTTAAGTAGCAGTTAAAATTATTTTTTGAAAAATAAAATAATAAATTTTTTTATTTTTAAGAAAATATTTTTTTTAAAATTTAGTTAAATACTTTTACTTAAAAATATTTTTCGAATTAATTATTTAAATATAAATTATTTATGATCAAAAATACTTCTTTTAAAAAATAATTCTTAAAATATTACTTATAAAATAAATTCAAAATAAATCTTTTCGAAAACCATTTTTGCTTGTCTTGTATTCTACAGGAAGATAACTTTTAAAAAGTAAGTTACTTTATAAGCACACCATGAATTTTCATTTTACAAACAAAAACAATAGAAATTCAAAGCTAGGCCATTCATAAAAAGAATTTCAACGGTCTTCCCATCTAGAAAAGCATTATACGTAATCAATGAAGTCTGCATTAATATTTATGTTAGATAATCCCTACTAACTTCTACACAAGGATCCATTCTATTTTTCTCGTCAAGAAATAATAAGAAGATGGTTAGTCAAGCCTCTTGTCTATATGCCCCTGCCCTTGAGAGTTGAGAAGAAATGTGTTCTCTCGTTAGAAATTTAGAATTCTATTTTTGTTATATTTAAAGTTAGATTTTATAAAAGACAATTTGATACATAAAATATTTTGTGGTAATAAAATTAATATAATTAATAGCGAAATTAGCAAAATTAATATAATTAATAGCGAAGTTAGAAATTTTAAAGAGTGTTTTAAAATTTAATATATAAAAATATATATATAAAAAAAGGAGTAATTTTTAACTTATATATTTGTATATAACTTTTTATACATAATTGATCACCCATCACTGATATGCGGCTATGCCACTAGGTGCACCTAGAGTTACACCTCAAAATTAAGTAATCTTTTCTTAAAAAAATTAAAACCATCCAGCGAAGCTTTTACTTTTCAATAGTGATGGGGGGTGAGGCATATATATCCACCATATATATTACTATTTTCTTCATTTTATTTTAATTCTCATTTTAATTTTTTATGTTTAATAAAAAAATAATAAATATAATATATAATTTATTAAATTATTTTATTTGATAAAAGTAATTATTATAATTTTTAATTTTTAATTATTTTTGAATAAACTAACTATGAATTAAGTTGGGACCGAGGAAATATTAGAGTCCAAAAAGAAAAAACATAAAAGTGGAACATTGCATTTTACCTCCTCAAAAATTAATCGCTCACAACGAAAGACTACATACGTTACAACATTAATTTATTTATTTTTTTTGTTGTTGAAAATTGATCAGAAAGACTTCCACAGCTATTTCGGTGGAGTAAAATATCCATCGTATTCATTTATTAAATTCGCCCTTAAAGAATTGCTCTGCAACAATTTTGTCTATTCTATACTAGGTATGCAATTTGAATTTTGTTATCTTAATGGTATTAAAACAGTAAAATAGTTAAATCACAGTATCGTATATCTTAAAACATGTGAAATTATATATTTCAAAAGCATACCACATACATATATACTGTATATTCCTTTGCAAATATTCTCCTAAATAAGTAAGGATATTTTTGCATATTTTTGTGTGTTCAACAATTCGATAGTGACTTTCAGTAGCTCTTCAAATTTCATTGCTCGCTAGTTATACATATACAACTAAAGACGTGTAATTGGATTTTAAAAGAAAAATCTAAAATTTTGCAACTCAATATTCATCAAAGATAAAAGAGATAGTGATTAAAATGAAGTGCCACGTCATTTTGTACAAAATGATTCATCCAATAATACCTATACATATTAGAATTACCTTGTATCTTCCCTAATATTGTATCTAAAAATTATTATTTATTCTATCACAAAGAGGATAATAAACTGTCCAAATAATCACTTCCAAGATCCTCAAACTCTAGGATGTCCAAGTGATCATTCAAAAGTTCCTCCTCCATGCTTCTCAGAGTTCTCTTTTCCACAGGCAATAGATTAATTTCATCCAAATCTTGATACATGTTCCAATCCCTTGATGCCCTTTTCCTTGAATTATATTCACCTGATGATGAAATTTTCCATTCTTTTTCATCATGAGGACAATTGTTAGATATCCCAATGGCTTGATGAGCAACAGTACTTTCAAGTGGGAAATTTAAATAGGCCTTGGGACCTCTAATTCTCAAAGCTGCCTTGTCATAAGCCATGGCAGCTTCTTCAGCAGTATTAAAAGTCCCTAGCCAAACCCTAGCTCCTTTTCTTGATGAATCCCTTATCTCCGCCGCGTATTTTCCCCATGGCCTCCTTCTTACCCCTCTATAATGCCGCGTAGTATTCATTACCATATTCTTCTTCTTCTCAATTACCTTGACAACAACTTCTTCATCTAATTTGCTCGTTGATTCGTCATTTGAATTTTTGCTGTCGTTTGGAGGAATAATGTTAATTCCATCAAGAATCTCTTCCCAAGTTTCAGCTCCCATTGATATCCATCTTCCTAAGCTTGGCAACCTTTCAAGAATTGGAAGTTGCTCCCAATATTTTTCATTATAACAGTGATCATTTGTCACCCTTTGAGAATTTTGATCATTCTTGGAAATGAAGTTTGCCCAAACATTCTCTAGAATCTCTTCTTGTTGTTGGTTATTCTTTTCCACAATATGAGTCATCTTTAAAGAATGTTTCATATGATCAATAATATTTATGTGGAAATTAAATTACTTGAGGACTATTTATAATAAGAGAGTACCATATACTACTCTATGTTATGTGCAAGGCTTCTTGTTTGGATGATGACTAGGAAATAACAGCTCAGCAAATGGTTTTTTTCCAATTGATGAATTGGAAGACAGTAGGATACTTGTATTACAAACTAGGACTAAGCTTAATTTAAGGATGATTACTAGAATAGACTAAGCTTAATTTAAGGATGATTACTAGAATTTAGACACGAAGAAAGGTGTTCACTTTAGTGTTTTTAATATTTTCTTGTTGAATACTTTGGTTATGACTAATCATTTTATGTGTTTTTTGATGGAAAAGATATCTTTTTAATATTTATTTATAATATATTGTAAAATTGCTTCTTTACTAAATGATTAATGAGATAACAAGCAGGTGAAGAGTATTGAAAAAACTTGTTCAAAGTTTCATTGTTTTGCTTTCTAGTCACTAGTTCCTTGAACTACGACTTTTCTTTTTTTTTCTTTTTTTTTTTTGGAGATCGCAATAAGTCCACATCTAATTAATTTTTCTTAAACTTCTAGGTTAAGGAAGGAATGTTCACATTGAACCGCTAAATTGATTTTAAACAAACCCCCCCCCCCCCCCCCCCCACAAAAAAAAAAGTATGAAAAAAAGGGTATTATTAAATTTATCCACATGTACATTAGTGTTTATGTGATGATACCAATAGATGACATGTGTGTTTGTACTAACACTTTTTTTTAATTTTCTGTTTGATGACGGTACTTATATTAGAATTCAATTAAATTTAAATTCGCATATTATAGAATTTATTTTTGAAATGATACTTTTAATAAAATTTTTTGGAGCTGTTCCGTCATCCGAATTGCATTCTAGAAAAATGTCCTCCAGACCTAAGTTCCCTTGAAGAGAGTGAGAGCTTCATTTTGGATGCCCAAACCCGAACACAACACGAGGCACTATTTTATGAGTCGGGTTGTTTAGAAACGCAATCCAAATTGAATGATGACTAAACATGAGTGAAAGATCGATAGCAAACGAATATGGAGAGGAAAAATTCTTTGATATTGTCGAGAGAGAAGCGTTCTTTCACTAAAACTATGGTTAGTTGTTTTGTATTTTTACTTTATTATGGGGTAAGTAACAGTAGCTTAGGAACTGTAACAAAGTTAACAGCTAAGTTTTCTATTCCCACAAAGAAAAAGAGACATCATGAGAAGGGAAATTTTCCACTTTTCAACTTCTTTTTTTTTTTAATTTCAAATTTCTCTTCCTCACTTAACCTGGAATAACTAGAGATGCCTTTGACATTTGTTTGAGTTGCTGGCATATCAAGATTTTTCTTGTGTATGCAGAAAAAAGCCATTTCTTGCGAAACACTTGTCAAACACAAATAAATTGGCGGTTTAGTGGAAAACGAACTTTTTAAGTTTAATTTATTTCTATTGCTTTTTTTTTTTTCCCATGGCTTTAAAAGTTAAAAGGCACTGTTGATCTTCCTAGTTAAACCATTCCACTCAATATAATGTACTAGAACTCTTATTATTTTTAAAGATTTTGTCATATACCATTAAACTTTTTCATTGTTCCATAACACCACATGTACATGAAGCGTCCAGCAACAGCTAGGACATTGCCAAGAATCACTGTAACATGGGTTGACCGGAACATGAGTGAACCGATTGTTGTTGATATTCTTGATGAATTAACCATGGCTTTTTAGATTAATTGAAAAACAACTACATCATATCAGCGTAATTTTAATCTATTATAACAAACATCGGAGTACTTTTTAATTGAATCTTATTTAAAGAGAGTTACCTATAATTATCTTTTAATTTACTTGACCATGTAGTACATTTAGATATATATGTGTGTTGTAGGTAGATATAATTTAATGTCGAAAGGTGGATTAATCCTAGATATGTCCAATGATGTATAATGATCGTAATTATGTTTTATCTAAATTAATTTATGCAACGAATGGATATAACGTGCACTTAAAGATGTGATTTAGTGATTATGAAATAGTTAAGAGTAATAAGATTTTAAATTTAAATTTCAACTAAAATAAATAAATATTAAGTAATTTTTTTTCATCCGTGATATTAGAATATGAAACACGGGGTTTCTAAAACAAGCCACACGTACGCTTCTCCTCATAACGATTAATTTAGCAATTTTTAGGGAAGAGATGAGCAGAAAGTAGTAACAGATAAATACTTGATGGCAAAGCAAAATATTGAAAAGATGCTATTGCGGCTGTTAACATTCGATGTATTCGATTAAACAAATACTACTAGGTATCTCTAATAGTAAGCAATGTACGTAATTCGTTGCTGCAGTATTTATGGATTTGACTATTACTATAGTCATTTTATAACTTGCTTTCCTTATACTCGTATGGAGAGCCGATTTTAGGATTCCTTATGATACGAGTGTACCATTAAAAAAAAGAAAGAAAAAAAAAGTGGGATTTGATCTCAAATACTCAAGATAAATAACTTAATTTTCAACCAAATGCACCATCTGGCCTTCTTATAACATGGGTGCCAACATATAATATTATTTCAATTTTAGAAAATATATACATAAAATATCGAGTTTTACGAAGAGACTACAAATTTACATGCCCCATTTTTTATACATAAAATCACCCTTGCTTGTATTGGGGAAAACAAGAGTAAAGACACGTGAAAACAACAGTTGGCTCTAAACAAGGGGATCAAGACCTCGAGATCTCGGTCCGACAATCCCTAGAAGGCAATGTTCCCCGAAACGATAGGGGGGAGGATTTCGCTTCCCGTCAGATAGGGATCAATGAGACATCGCCCAAGTACTGCCCGTAGAGGACAAACAGGGGACAAAATTGTCAAGATACTCAAGTATGTGGACGAGCTCATATGGATCTGAATAAGATAGGAAATTTGGCCGGCACCTTCCTAACGGTCTGGACGCACGGCGCAAGGGTATGGGGTGTAGTACTTTAGAGCTCTTGTGACAGTCCCCTATCTGCTAAGGCCTAAACTATTAATCTATAAATAGTCGACCTCTCTCTTTGGATGGGGGATTTATACTCTATTTCTTTCTGAAGCAATAATTATTGGCAATACACTGTTTTCTTAGGTTCCAAGCATTTTTTTTTCTCTTTTGTTCGGATTTAGTTATAACAAGCATTCCTTCTCGAGTCAAGGACCACGGTCCTGGGCCATTCATATCATCGTCGGAGATTCTCAGATTTGTTTTTCTCTATTTCGTTTCACTAATTTACATTACGTTTACTTGTTTTTATCACGTATTTGTTTACCTAAAAAATGACATAGTTGAATTTGTAGGGTCAAAAACACGCGTTACGATCTAACCTTATTTTAGATTCAAGTTACTAGCGGTCTAGTTAGCAATACGCATTAGCAGTTTTCTATATTAGTGATAACAGAATTAAATACATATCAAAATATATTAATTACTTTTCTAAAAAATTTCTACATACTCAACTAACATTCTAGACCATAAACAAGTACGTATATATGTATGAGTGTGTGCGCGTGTGTGAGTGTATATATATTAACTATTATTATACTTATATATTATGTATAGCGCAACTATATATAATATTTTTTTTATGTATATTACACAATAAATATTATTTATTATTTATTATTTATATATATTTATATTTGAACATACATTATAGTATTGATATATTAGGTAAATTGAAGAAACAAGTGTATTACTTATATATTATTTATATATTATCTACTATCTCTCAAATTTAAATTTACATTAAGTTTAGTTTTCTATTTCATGAAAGAGTCAAAGAAAAATGAAATAATAAATATGTGAAGCCAAGTTTTATAGGATTAGGTATCAATTATTAATTAATATTTCTATTTCAATAAAACTCCATAATTAATTATGATTTTTTTTCATAAAGATATTTTAGGAATATAAAGAGTAGTATATGATATAACTAAAAAAAATTAGAAAGTATAATAAATTTTATCTATGTAATTTTTTTAAAAATAGTTATAATTTTTTAAAATACCTTTTTAAAAATTATATTTGTGTAAGAAACTCAAACTTCTAATCTTAAAAATCACTTCTCATGAATCAAATGCATAATTTTGTAATTAAATTTTCACTTAATACATTTTGACCAAATACCCTTGTAATTAAATATACAACGAGTAAAGAACCATCTAAAAAGACCAATATATCCTCCTATATTCTGGTTCTCAAGCAAAAATAATGATGTAACTGATTGACTACTTGAATATCTATCTCATAGATGAACTTTTTTATTACATGTGTTCAATGCCTGCCGTATATATTTGATATGTTATATATACTCATAATTAAAAAAATTAATACTTATACTAAAAAAATAAAGTAATTAAAATATAGTAAGAATTGAACGAGTTGGGTTATAACAGCATTTTAATCCATTATTTTAACCAAAGTAACTTTTAAACATTTATTAATTCTGTTCATTTTGATCCTTTCAAATTCAATCCAGTCCGCCTATTTGACACCTCTAATTTCCCGCTTCACCTTTGAGCATTCGTTGTTCACAAATCTATGCAAATAATTATCTTGTTGCAAGATAAATCTTATTTAATTTGATTCTCATTTTATTTTACTAATTTGCATTGAAAAGATTATTTTAAAAACATTGAATCAGATCAAATTAAATTTGAAAAAGATTAAATCAAACTAATTTGATTTAACATTCAATGCACACTTTTTTATAATCAAAAGTCGAGAAATTAAATTCACCCATCCTAATATTATCATGTCAAATCTCCTTAATTGTAATAGTTATACTAGCTAAGAACCAATCCTAGACTTTTACTATATATAATCCATTAACAAAAAATGAATAAGACATTAATAGTAAAAAAAGAAACCCAAACAAAGGTCCACTGCAATTACTGCACCTACACAAAACAATCTATGTACACACACAAACCACTCAAAAGTTCAATTCGTGGTCACCTATTTTAATTTGTCTTAATTGGTGATCCTTTCAAATATTCTGACCAAAATGGGATGTTCTTGTATGTTTCTTCGATATTCTCTAATGCTATTCCTTATTCTTTTTATCACCTTCAGTACTAACATTAGAGCTCAAACTCCACCATTAACAAAAAAGAACCTGCTAATTAGGCCCTTCAATAATACCGTTTCAGCTCTCTTTGTCTTTGGAGACTCCACAGTTGACCCTGGCAACAACAACTACATCTGCACTGTCTTAAAGTGCAATTTCCCCCCATATGGAAGGGACTTCGTGGGCCACATTCCAAGTGGAAGGTTCACTAATGGCCGCCTCGTTACAGATTTAATGGGTATGTACGTTCTAACGGCTATTTTTCTGTTTCAATTTATGTGACGCTTTTGATTAGACATAGATTTTTGACACTTGGTGGTCTAAAACAAGTTATACATGTTCATATGTAGCTATAAATCGTTTGATCACTAATAATAAATTGAGAAATTTAAATTTTAATTATTTTTAAGTGCATAAGTATAAGTATGACATTCTTTTTAAGACAGACTAAAAAGAAAATGACATATAAAACGGGACGGAAGAAATATTAACTATACAAAACGGTTGGTTTTCACGTTGTTTTCTTCTCACAACAAAAGAAAAAAGAACAAATTAAATAAACAAAAATGTAGGTACATTTTTTTCTTCCTTTTGTCTTTTTATAACCATGTTGATGTTGTACAATGTTGTTTGGAACAGCTTCATATATAGGAATCAAAGAATTTGTGCCGCCATATTTAAATCCAATGCTTAGCTTGGAGGAGCTGTTGACTGGCGTTAGTTTCGCCTCCGGTGGTTCCGGCTTCGACCCTGTTACTGCTCAAATAAGCGTATCTCTCTTTCTCCAAATGAATTCTACACTATCCATCTATTTTAACTTATATAAACTGATCATATTTTAATCTATTGCACTAGTTTAGATGACCAGTTGATTGATAGTTATACAGTCAGATATATAAAAGTTAAACTCATTCAGATAATTAGTATTATATGAGCAGCACTAAATTTTTAATAGGGTGTAAATCAATGTGCATAACCAATATACTAACAAGACAAAGTGTAGTAACTAGTACATGCGTGGGACTAATTTAGACTTGCGATATATATGCTAGCTGACTTTTCTTTTTTAAGCAAATTACTCTAACCATAGTAAATTAAATGCATCAAATAATTTAAATGAAGAAAAATACAGGTTTATGTAAGATCTTTCTTTTAAGATTAATGAGAAAAAGGGGTTTATATACTATTTTATAAGTTGTTCTTTACGCTGAAAGTGTTGTGACATTTATAAGATTATATATGCTCATCAGTTTCATTACTTTATTCTTATATTAAAAATAAATTTTTCTTTTTATTCGTCTATTTTAACAAATCAAGAAAATTTATTATATTCTTTCAATACTATTCTTATCATTAAATAACTATATAAAGTACTAATAGTCAATTTAAATTTTCAAAACATAATTAATTAATAAGAATAATTTAATGAAATAAATAATTTCATTAGGGGAGTGTCATGAACAAATCAGAGGTAGTACATTGTAGGGGGTTACATATGTTGTTGACTTGTTTTGCGGTATTTCCATCAATGGAAAAATGGTTCTCGAATTTATTCTTTTTACTAGTATTACAAAGACCTTTATTTGTATAGAAATTTATTGACAAATGTGGTGATTTGATATGTGACAGGGCGTAATTCCATTGGAAGAGCAGCTAGAATATTTTAAATTGTACAAAATTAGACTTGAAAATGAGATTGGAGAGGAAAGAACAAAATTGCTAATAAGCAAAGCAGCATTCCTTGTAAGTGCTGGCACAAATGATTTTATTGTTAATTATTTTGGCACCCAATTTCGAAGATACACTTTCACTGTCGCTGCCTACCAGCAGTTTTTGCTGCAACAAACTCAACAGTTTCTCCAGGTAAAGTCTCTTTCAACTAAATCTAAAATACATTATATTTTATTATATATAGGGAAAAATATGCTTTATGTCTATTGGGAGAAATATTTATATGCTTTAGTTCATATTTTGTATTTGTTATCTAATTTAGTTTATTTATTGTATATAAACACCTTTTATACACTATTATACATTTTTATAAAAGATTGATATATCATGTATAACACTTTCCTCCAAATATAATATGTTATAATATTGTACAATATTGTATGAATTGAAAATATGACTATACTACGTAATATTTTATGTTGGATGGAAAATTTTAAAAATTTTCCTATGTATATAAATGCTCGCGATATAAAACGTATTTGCAAATCTTTTATTTCATCATCAAAGGGATGTACAAAAATCTGAGGTTAAAGCAATAAGGTATTTAAACCTCAGAAAGCATTTGCACTTGCCTTAAACTGCTCAGAACTGCCATATACAGATAAGTCAGCTGTGTAATTGCTGGGGGGCAACAAAATAGAAGTTAGGTGACCCAGAAAATGAATGATGAGAAGTGCACGTTTAAAATGAGACCTATAGTTCCCTAATGTGTTTCTTTTTTCAAAAGAGGAGGACCACCGAGGATGAGCCTATCTTATCTAGATCTTGGCCGAAATAGATCGATAACTCCTTAAATGTATTAGCAAATTTTATTCAGATATTTGAACTATGATTTATTTTGATTAGTTTCATATGATAAAATATTTTTATTTTAGACATGTTTGCCTCAAAATTTTGGAAAAGCTTTTGTAAGTGTTCTTAAGTGTTCATTACATAGATAAGTTAACCACTAATTAAAATATCTCGCATCTTTTAATTATACGAATTAGTCTCAATAAACCGAACAATCTCTTGATGTCAATGTATATAATTAAAGAAGGAGACATATTTTATATGACTAACTTATCTACTTAGTAGACAATTGAGAACATGCACATAAAACTTTTTCGTAGTTAGTGTTTAATGGGAACACTTTATCATGTGTTCAGGTTCTCAATTAAAACGTGTCATAGTTTTCAGTATCTAAGTGAAACTTACTAACAAATTTAAGGATTGTCAGTGTATTTAGCCCTAGATTTTAATACTCCGCATCAATTTATTGTGAAGTATCATATTGTTACAGTAATAGATATTGAGGTTTTTCCCACCGTGAATCAACGAGAAATATTGTGTTATAAAATATGATTTTCCCACTCATTTCTCACCGAACTCGTTTATTGGGAAAACACATAGTGGAAAATATATTCTCATTGAAATAGTTGGAAGCTTCTTGATTTCTTTCCTGTTAAAACACTATTTTTTTCCTCACCGGTTCAATCAGAATATCTCTATGGAAATAGCCATGTAACATTTTTCAGTGAAAATTTTCAATAGGAAAATAGTAATTATTTAATAGTCTTATGATAAGGGTGTGTTTGGTACCAAGGAAAATGTGTCTTCCGCCAAAATTGTTTTTTTTTTCTTTTCTAAAGTGCTCAAGTTCTTAATTGGAACACTATTTATATTCATGTTTCGTGCTAATTATAAGTGTCTATTTGAATGGCATGAGTTCACGAAGTGTTTAACATGCTAATTCCCATTTGATAAGACATATTTTCAATGTTAATTGATTTAGGATTTAATGGCTGAGGGAGCTCGATTCATCGGAATTGTAGGGGTACCGCCGTTGGGGTGTTTACCGGTGGTCATCACCATGAACACGGCCGCAAGCCCATTGCTACCCCGTGAATGTATTGATTCATACTCCGCCGTGGGAAATGAATATAATTGGCTCCTCCAAAATATGTTAGCGAATATGGATATTCCTGACACACAATTAGTCTATGCTGATATATATAACCCTTTAAATGACATGGTACAAAATCCCAACAAGTATGGTGAGTGACCAAAACTTTTTTTTCCTTATTTATTAAGTAGTGTTGTTAGTTGATTTTTTTTTAATGATTAATTGAAAAATTGTACCTTTACCATTATTTTTATAGGTTTTGATGAAGTCCACTGTGGGTGTTGTGGAAGTGGGCTTTTCGAGCTTGCAATTTTGTGCAATCCACATTCAATTGTTTGCATTAATGCTTCGAAATATGTATTTTGGGACGCAGTCCATCCAACTCAAGCTACTTATTATAATTTGTTCAAGTTCTTGCGTCCCATCATTGATTCTATCCTAAAGCAATAACAAGTTATTTTGTTTGGTTGGGATATTGTTATTTATGAAATATGTTTCATGATTCGATGATCATTATTCAGGTGTTATGACTTGTGGTTTCTTTTCTTTTCCTACTAATTTGGAATTGTACTTTTTAATGTTTGATATATTTCTTGGTATATAGAAGTAGCAAATTGATAGACATATTAAAGTTTCCGATATGTTAGCGATTCCTTTTGATGGCATTAACATAACAGGATATATAGAATTAGATTAGAGGTAGGATATAAGATTTATCGTATTGTTAGGTGGAATTACTTACTCTTTATTGCAAAACAGATTAAAATTAATTGTATTTTTTATGGGAGAAAGTTGACTGACAGACTAATAATTACGGTGGGAGTGATATATATAATCCCCTCCAAGCTTGAGAGTGTTCCGAGCAAGAATATCGTTTATAGGCTATTTTCTTTTCTTTTCTTTTCTTTAAAACTTAATAACTGGAGTTTAATTAAAAATTAAAAAGTCAAAAATATTATTCTAAAATTTTCAGTTATATATAAATTGAAAATCAGAACAATTATTATTTTCAATTATAAAAGCTAAAAATTGACAATTTGTAAATTTCACCTATAATGCATAGAATTTTCAATCTGGTTCAAGTTTCTCAACGTGAAGAAGCCCACTATAAAAGATTCTCGGCTTGTATTCTATATTTTTCAAGATGAGTTTATCAAAAATAACTTTTTTATCTCACAAAAGTAGAGAATAAGATTTGGGTACATCACATTCTCTTCGAATCCCATTTATAAAAACTATTTTTCACAATGAAGCAAAACTATTTGAGCTCTTAATTTATGTTTCTTGAGAATTTCAAGCACATTATTATTACATCATCCACTAACTTGTATCTCCAAAAACAAAAGTCACAAGGTTGATGGCCTAGACTAGTGACATCCGTTGCAATTTGAAGAGGTGCCCACCTAATGTCTAAGTAATCTAGAAAATAAAAATTAATAGATTTATTCAATTGAATCTACGCTCAAAAGAAAACAACACGTTCGAAAGTTTCCAATCGCAGAAGCTAATTACTTTCCTACATGCCGATCTAGAATAATAAGACTACAAACTATTAATTGGTAGGGAACTAACAATTAACAAAATGATATGAATTTTTTTTTTTAAAAAAAAGATGATTATTAGTCGAGTAAATCAACATTAATAGCTTGAAGAGCTTCATTAGCCATGATCTTATGCATTTTCTCAGAGGGATGAACAGCGTCCCAGAACACAAACTTTGTTCGATCACCGCAAGTTTTCAAGCCCTTACAACTCTCTCCATACTCTATTGTTCCTGTCCCACAGCACCCTTTACTTGTCTCCGTAAAACCTGTTCATTCATTTCATTTCCATAATTATAATAATTAAAAATCAGCAACACAAAGTACATGTGAAATGAGTATAAGATATTTTCACGTTATATTTTTTTGCTTGCTTACTTACCGAATTTATGGGGATTTTGGACAGCTTGTAGAATGATGCTATAGATATCAATGTAGGAAGCTTTAATCCCAAATAATCTTTTAAGGGCTTGCAATTCTCTTTTGATTTTGAGATTGAAAGAGAAAGCAACTTTGTTCAAATCATCATCGCACTTGTTTTTATCATCTCTAATGGTTCTAACAAGTGGTTCGCACCCAAGAGGAGGAACTCCCACCACTGCTAATCTTGTTGCTCCAGTTTGACCATGTATTATCTGTCAAAAATTTATATAACATATTTATAAGCATATTAAGATTTATAACAAAAATTAAAGTTTTATTACGTGAGAGCACCCTTATGTAACTATAGTGTCAATTGACGAACTGTTGATTTTATTTTATTATTATAGTAGTATATATTAAGTTTTTTGGAAATTAGGTACTAAAAATTTTAATCTAAAGGGGTCGTATATACTAGATTATAATCTGGGAAAACTTTAATTAAAAGATGAATTGAAAGGGAAGGTAAACATAGTAGTATATAATTTCCAAGAGAATAACTGATTTATTAACTAGTAATTACGTACTTGTGGAGTATATCTCTATGCATGCCTTACCCCACTCTTTGAATTTTTGTGGGGCTTAGGCAGCAGGAACAGGGAACATATGTACGTATCAGTCTTTTCAATTCCACCAACCAAACTTTATTCAATTCAATTGTATATCAGTCAAATGGAATATCAACAATGATCTTTTTATCTAGAAAATGGGCAAATAATGCATATAATTATACTCGAGACTATGATGTAGCAGTTAATGAAATGCCTAAATTTTAATAGGTAGGATGATGAATCACTTTATATTTATGTGCGCGAAAAATAATATTTTTTCTATTTTAATTTATATATTATATAAATATTCATAGTCTGATACTATTTTATATTTAGTAAATAATAATTTAACTTTAAAATATTTATTTTATTCTTACTGAATTGATGATTTATGGAAACACAAGTTATTTATATTTTACTTTAGATGATAATTTTTAAAAGTTTTAGGAGATAGAGAGGGGACCTTGACGTGAGTAAACATGGAACGGATCAAGAAGTTCTGGTACTGTTCCACAGAGTATTGCTTTGAGCGTGCAGGTTCCACAAAGTAGTTTTGGAGGAAGTCATTAGTGCCCATACTTATTATATATACTGCATTTTTCATTGTCTCTCTTGCTTTCTCTGCTCCTACCATTTGCCTCAAGTGGATTTCATAGTGCCTCAAATACTCCCTCTGCTTGGCTAGTGACATTACATTCTGATTTTTCAAACACAAAAAGGTTAATCCATAATAAAATAAAAATATGAAAGTACCAAAGTGGCTATATATATTAGGATAAATTACATACAGACAAATTGGCAGTGAGATCATCATAACCAGAGCCAGCTGATGCAAAACTAATACCATGTAGCATATTCATCTTGTTTATTTGTGGGTCTAGAAACCCTCTAGTCATGTTTACGTAACCAAGTGCCTCCGCTGCAAAAGTACCTCTAAGATTAAAAAAGATAATAACTGAAAATGTATATAACTACAAATTAGAGAGTGACAATTTTTCTCCTTAAACAACAAAAATCCATCCAACGTTAATCCTATTTAACAACAGTGAATTATCAGAAAAGCTTGTTAGCTTTAAGTAATTTAATGACAGATTAGCGTGGATTTTTTATAACTAATTAATACTATTTGTTAGTAGGTGCAGGGAAAATATATGAGAGAGGTAGTGAATAGTTACCAATGAAGTCAGTGGCAAGTTTGCCATTAGAAAACCTGCCAGTAGGTAGAGAATTGTGAAGGTCCATCCCATAAGGCAAGTAATTGGCCTTGTTTATAGTAGGAAGATGATTGTTATTACCAGGATCTACACTTGAATCTCCAAACACCAAGATACATGTCACGTTGTTCTTGGCTGCCAATTTCCTCAGCTCAGCTACTTCAATGCCTTCTACTGCACCAATAATATTATCATGAAACGGCACTAGAACCAGAAATAGGATAATATTGATCACCATTTTCACACCCTTAATTCGACCAAGATAAGCTTTATTGCTGATTGGAAATATATAGTCCTGTACTTGTAGGCAATAAAAGTGAACTCTACCCGTCCTTAAATAGAGTAAAGGGAGACTTTAATAATGTTAGGTCTATTGACTAGCTAGCATAAGAGTAAGACGTTCCGTATGAATATTCATGTGGCAAAATAACTGCCTGACACGAACGTATCTGTTAATTTCATATATTTCCATTAGCATAATTTATAAGGTATAACTTTTAGGGACGACATTTGACTTTATAACATTATAGTTTGTATGCACTATTACAACTTTTTCATGGTTCTATTTAACTTTTTCCACACCCTTTTAAAAATATTATTTACTAATAAAGTCAATTATTTGACAAAATTATTTTTGTTTCTTCTTTAGTTTCTCAATTGTTTTGCTTCTAAAAACAATTTTGCTTTACTCCGCTAGTTCATTTTTACTTATTCAGTTTGAATTTTGCATGTCCGTTAAAAAAATAATGATTGACATAATTACTTTTCACAATACACATATTAATTGATATTTAGACAAAAAATTAATAATTTGAAAAAACAAGCAATTAATGTTAAAGAGTAAAACATGTAACAAAAATATATATGAGTGTGTATATATATATATATATATATATATATATATATATATATATTGATATGCTAAAAGTGACATGTAAAAGTAAAAATATATTTTTAATATAGTGGACAAGTAAAAGTAAATGGAGAAACTACTCCATCCGTCTCAAATTATCTGTTGTGATTCTATTTCATACTTCCCTTAAGAAACATTAATTAGGAAGCAATTTAAACTATTTTACCCTTCATTGGTGTTTGACACGACCCAACTGGACGAGTCATGTGGGCACCTACATTGACTCATACTCGATAGGAGAACCCCTTTTTGAACAATAAAATATAATATTTACCATAATCATTAATTTACACAAATCACAATGTTTTAGAAGTATCAATAAAATATTTTTCAAAAACCTTGACTCTCTCAAGATCTAATCTAGACAGGTACAAGAGCTCTATTTACAATACCGACAAATAAATGACACAATTTCTCCTGCAGATGAAATGCAAAAACTGATGCCGAGGATCACCTTCGTTAATCATGAAACTGCAATTCTCCTACCACAACCTACACTCAAAAAGGTGTAGCAAGGTAGTATTAATACACCACACTTACTAGTAGGCATCATCCGTCGATTAGGATTAGTTCACGCAATAGTATATAATTAATATGAAGTTGACTAACCTGTACTATCCACGATAAACATTCACAAGGCTAAGTATAATTCTTGATTAGTTCCTCATTTTATCATACAATTAAACAGCTATACATATGCACGCATATATGTATACTATAATTTTCCAACTAAATCTTAACAATTAAATCATCAATTTTCCAATTATCCCATCAAGTCACTTAATCTCTAATTACTTAAGTCATCTAGCAATACATTCATCTTTCACTACCGAGCTTAGCTGTAAAGGCTGGCTTACATTCTGGTTAGTCCTCGCTGCAGTGGTAACATGACCGCTACCGTGGTCTCGATGCAATGAAAATTCTACCATTGCAACGGTACTACTCTAAGAAGTAGCTCAACTTCGCTGACAACCTTTATTTTTCAAGACGTCAGTAATTAAACCTGTTTCAGTTACTCCCAATTTATTCATCTAACACGATATTATACTTACATTAGTTATCCTTTATTTAGCCATCGTTAACTCTTAAGGACCTATTACATACTCTAATTCACCTTAAGCAACTAACGAGGGAGCATATGCAAACTTATCATCATACAATTGTCAACAGCCATCAGGAAAACACAATAAAATGCAAGCATATATTTGCACCTCCTTGATCTCACTCTATACACCTTTTTGCCATATTCATATTATCTATTACCATATATATACCATATCATTATATATTGTCTCATGTCTATGTCTCTCACATCATGTCGATATATTACGTATCACACCTGTATATCTGTATATCTGTCACACATATTGTACACACATGCCAGAGGGTCTTATTTCTATTCTTCCAGTCATGACCTACAGGATACTCTATAAATTCATGTACTGTATACTCAGCCATATGAACATCATATCATACCTATATGTGTACTCATACCTATACACCTAGTGATATGAACATCATATCATACCTGTCTATGTACTCATATCATACTGCTCGCCAAGATGCTCACCTTGGCACGAGCCATTCATATCTAATTACTCATACACAAGCTCAACAACACTAAATCCGTTGTTCGGATGCTCCCCTCGGACACGAGCCTCTCATCTCAGGGAAATGATGTATTACCCTTCTGTCTCAACACGTTTCATCATGCTCTCAATCAATCGCCACAGACTCCATTCGTAGCTCAAGAAAAATATGTCACAATTCAATCCACTTAACTGTTTTAATAACAAAATTTAATCATTACAATTCCTAACATAATCATTGTCTGGAGACTATAAGATTATATAGATCAGTTTATTGACACTCAAGACACTAGCTATAATCTTGTTTTCCACGTTTATGATTTGCCAACAAGTAAAGGTTTGAAAACTTTATTCACCTCTCTAGAACCGTATGAGTATCAAACATCTATTCTAATATTTACGAAAATCCTGCATCATATTCCGCTTTTCATTATTTATTGATTCACCCTCCGCGAAACTCTCGTCACTCAGAACAGTAATTTGTTAGGAAGCTCTCCTCTTAACAAGTCTCCCCTATTTCCGAATACTACCCCCACGGTGATTCCCTATTTCTATCGTTATAAATAAATCGGTGATTTACCATCCAACATTCCGCATTAATTTCCCTCTTTCCTCCTACCGTCATAAATTGATTGCGCACTCATGAAAACACAATATATGTATGTGAGTGTGTGTGTGTGTGTGTGTGTTATAAAATCTAGCCATCTTATTCAGAGGTATATCGTGGAAGTAAACGGTAGGACCCTCAGCCCAGAGCGAACAATTGATAATCTAATATCAAAATCTATTTGTACTTTCCTAATCACTTATTTCTATAAGTTTCCTCTCCCCTCTCTTGTTATTCCTACTATTTCTTCTCACCCTTACTAATTACTAGTTATAATCTGAACTAGTGTCATTAGCATGATAACCTCCATTTTACCTATCAATAACACATTAATCAATACATGCATATGCGAATTGCTAATCAAAATCTAACTCAAGTTAAGCCATAAATTAACTGGGCGCCAAGCTACTGTCACGAAAATCACAGGGCTACATTCTTGCCTTGAATCCTGGGTGCTTGTAGAGAATTATCGGGGAGGATGATGGAATCCTTGCCCTCTCTAGCCACGTTACCTTTTTCCTCATCAGAAAAGTCAGACCTTTATTTTTTGGTGCTTTTATCTACCAATCGTTATGAAAATAGGATTTAAATCCAAACCTAGATAGAATAACAGAGTTCTGATCCGCGTCACCCGCTGCAGCAAGGGGTCTTCCACTGCGGCGGTCCTGCTACAGCGGAGTTCTGTCCACTACGGCAGCCCTATGTCTGCACCCACCTGATTTTAACTTAGTCTATTTTATATTTTTCACGCTTATGTCATCAAGGTGCTATAACGATCGGATGGTCATTACAGTGTTTGAATAATCTTAACATCACTCATAATTGAAGTGTTTGCAATCTTCAAAAATAATATAACCACTAAGGATAAAATAAGATAATTTTATCTTAAACTTTTTTGTGATAGCTATTCTTAAAAAATCACGATAAATAATTTAAGATGGAAAAAGTACTATTTTTAGCACCTGAGGAGCACACACCCTTAGTCCCCCACCACTTTTTCCCTGCCAAAAACCAAAACTAGAAAGAAAGATACGGCAGCAAAGTAATACCATTATCTGTAATTAATTTGGTGAAGCCCTCGATTTCAAATTAATTGGCTGGCAATTATTGTCCAAGATAATAATTTTTTAGTTTCAAAATAAATAGCATTTTAGTTTTTAAATTTTATTTAAAAATAAATATTATTTTAGTTTTTTAATTTTATTTCAAAATAAGTTATGTTTTACATAATTAATAAGACATTAATGATGTTTTTATAATTTTACCCTTATTTGAATGGAGAAAGTTGTACATAACCAAAAAAATACAAAAAAAAATACATCTTTTGCAAGATATTTTTTAAAGTAAATGAATAAAAATATATTATACTTTCTAGAAATAAATAGTTTTCTTAAAGAATATAACCAAATTAAAGATATTCACTTATTTTAAAACGAAGAAAATAATAGCGTATTAGGTTTACTAACAGCCACCCCTGCCGCTTCTTGCCTACCCGAAAATAAAAAGGAGAAAAACAGCGGTATGTCTCATAAATTTGCAACCGTTGGTAACATTAATTTTTCAGCCAACCTTGAACAGGATTAATGGCCCAGCTCCAGCTGGTCATCTACAACGAAAGAGAAATACTAGTCTGGAATAATTGGTCATTATATATTCGGTCAAAGTTAAAGCAAATAAGTCAAATTGTATTAAAATTGGTGGTTGCAGATTTGTCACCCTACCAATTATCTTTGACCATTAACATTTTTGAGTAGTTGTAAAGTTTAGCTAACATTATCGATATGTATATCGATCTTGTCCATTTCCTAATGCAACCCAAAATATCAATTTTTCGTTTTTAAAATTCTTTTAAGAGGAGTTCACATGGATCATGTTAATGAAGAATACATAAATTGATATTTCAGATAATAGTTTAGTCTATATATATTGAAAGGAATAAAATTCAAAAATTATAAGGCTACTTTAGTTAATTTGTCAATTGTAGCAATGTGTATGCATATGATAAAATATTAATTATTTTCATTCACTTAATGTGAATACGAAATAGTACACAACAAGTGTGTGTATTTCAATGGACGTTAGGCAATTAAAAGCTTGAAAAAGTAGGTATATCTCGAGTTCTAAAATCGACGATTAATTATAGAATCCATTATTTTGGCAAACAGAGTGGTTCAGCCTAGGCCAAGTACGTTTCATACTCTAATCAAAACATAAATGAAGTTTAGCCATCGATTTTGGTGGTGGATTTTCAAAGAAAAAAAATTTAATGTTCATCAAATTTAGTCATTTTTCTATTCACAAAATTTTAAGACTTTTTTAGAAAAAGTACATATTTAAACATAATTTTTAAATTCCCCCCAAAAAAAAATTCAACACAGTTTTAAGAATTTATTTTTTTCAAATTTCAACAAAGTCTACGGCCAAAGGCCAGCGAAAATATCGACGGCTATTGCGTGAAACTCTCAAGAAAACGCTTTCAATGTAACGATCATGCTTTTATTTTTCAATGTAGCGAGATTTGGAAGTCTATATACAGAGAGAGAAAACTTCTCTGGTGAAATTCTACTGAAAAAATCTTCTTATTAAAATTTATTATCTATTTTGAAACACTAAGAGTCGGATATTATATAAAACGTGTTCAAAATATATATGGTGTTATTTACTATAATTCCCGCCGACTTCAAATCGTATACATCAACAATATAAATGATTTAATACTATTATATAGATTTTTAGTCAATGTGTATATGAATCTATTATAAGGTTAATATATTGAAGTTAAAGTAATAGAAAAAAATCTCAAGTTTATATTCTCAAGTCAATATATGCAAGAGTCATTGCACAAGAATCCAAATGAAAACTGAAAAATATCAAAAGTTTCAAATTTTTAAGTTAAGTCATTGCATAGAAAGATTTAAATAGTACTTGATATAATTATTATGCAGTCCTACATAATGCAGAAAAAATCACCTTGAGACTATTAACTTTAAAAATAGAAAATGCTTATTTAATCAATTTAAATTCTTAGTGGAGAAAGAAAATCATATAAGAGTATAAGGTGATGTATGGATCTTGATGAAAACAGTAACATTCAAAAGAAGTTTGTTTAGTTAGGATAAGAGTGTTAACTGGTGTTTGTTTAGTTAGGATAAGAGTGTTAACTGGTGTAAAATAATTTCGAATTTTGACGAGTTATATTTTCTACATTGTTCGTCTTAAATACTAGTACATATATTTATAGTTGTGATATCTGTTAGCTTACACGCATCTCAACTAGTTTTATGGAGTATCTGTTACCTTTCACTAAAATCAATACCCGATAACTCTGTTCACTAATTAATATTTGAAAGAGAAAATCACTACTATTTTTGTTTTCACTAGAATTAAACTTGAGACTTTATAAGTCTCAACCTACTTTATTGATCACTAGATTACTAGGTAATTCTCAGTTGTAAGAATTAAAGTTTTTGTGTAGTACATTAGCTATTATAGTGCTAATGTATCTTTTATTTAGCCAAAAAATAAACATCATATGCTTCAACGAATGTAGCACATCTTTCTCAATTATCGACTAAATATTTAGTTGGAAGCTTTTTGATTTTTTTCTGTAAAAATATTATTTTTTTCTTACCGATTTAATCAAAATATCTCTATGAGAATAGCCATTTAATAATTTTCTGTGAAAAATTTCAATGGAGAAATAGTGATCATTTAATAGTGTTATGATAAGGGTGTGTTTGGTACCAACGAAAATATCTCTTCCACCAAAAATGTTTTCTTTCCTAAAGTGCTCAAGTTCTTAATTGGAACACTATATATATTCATGTTTCGTGCTAATTATAAGTGTCTATTTGAATGGCATGAGTTCTCGAAGTGTTTAACATGCTAATTCTCATTTGATTAGACATATTTTCAATGTTATTTTATTTAGGATTTAATGGTTGACGGAGCTCGATTCATCGGAATTGTAGGGATACCGCCGTTGGGTGTTTACCGGTGGTCATCACCATGAACACGGCCGCAAGCCCATTGCTACCCCGTGAATGTATTGATTTATACTCCGCCGCGGGAAAAGAATATAATCGGCTCCTCCAAAATATGTTAAAGAATATGAATATTCATGGCACACAATTAGTCTACGGTGATATATATGGGATTTCTTACCCAAATATCATTTTTTAAAATTATAATTATAAAAGTTATAATTTTTTTAATAAAATTACATAAAAGTCCTACAAAATGTAGTTAAAAAATAAAATTTTAAATAATTTATATTTATATAATTTTATTTAAAAAATTGTAACTTTTTGTAATTATAATTTTTAAAAATGGTATATGCTTAAGAAATCCAATCTTTTATTGGGCTGTTTAGTCTTTTTACTGTATACAAGCCCAAATTGATCTTCATGCTCCTCCGGACCCAACTCTGGAGTGGAGTTCATAACACAGGACGTGCTATATTGGCGCCGTAATCGGGCACCTCACTAGTTCGCCGGCGACGCGACGAAGATCTGAAAAATGAGGGCCCTGGTCCAGCGTGTTGATTCAGCCAGTGTCGAGGTGAAACCTTGCAGATTTCTTTTTCTATTTATGTAGCTTGGTGTAATAGTAGTGCTCACTGCTCACCTAGTGCATAATAGCAATTTTACAGGTCGAAGGGCGTATTGTATCATCAATCGGGCGGGGCTTACTGGTTCTCGTCGGGCTTCATGAATCAGACATGGACTCCGATGCTGACTACATGTAAGTGAACTGTGACAGTTCAAACTAGTACTTTGAAATGCTTAATAGGAAGCATTTTTTTATGCAAATTTTTTTTTTGTTGTTGTGTGTGTGTGATTCTATTGATATTCGTAATTTTGCAGATGCCGGAAAGTGTTGAATATGAGACTGTTCCCAAATGATGATACTGGAAAGACATGGGATCAAAGCGTAATTTTCTCTCTAGTTCACTCTCTACTGTGGTGGTTTATTAATTTTGGACAACATTACTCCTCTGATTACTTTTGTATGGTGGTGTTTTACTGGAATGGAGTCTAAAATGTAGTTTGACTTGTGTACTATGTTATTACTTGTGGAAAAATAATACATTAATGTAATGGTTGAATAGTCATTTTGATAGGGAAATTATTTATGTCAAATTTAAAATTTGAATAGTTTAATCACACGCAGAATTCATGAAAGTTGTCTAAAACAATATTTATTAATGAAGTGATGTCAGAGAGTGTTATGTGACTTGGAACGGATGGAGTAGTTTTTTCAAATTTCCTGATCAATTCATTTGTCCATTCAAATTTCATCCTTTATCATGAACTTTTGTTGCTATATGTTGGAGTTGCATATTTATGTTTGCCTGGTATAATATGTGTGGTATGCTGGTGCTGATTTTTACAGTTATCTACCGCCTGTTTAGTAAGCGTTACTAACCAATTATCTGATAGGAGAATGAAATTATTTGCTTGAACCAATGCTTTATTAATTTGTAAATAATTAACCTCCTATGCTAGTTGACACAGAACGGTTCATCTCATGAGATGAACATTTGGCTGCATTAGAAGAGTATCCCGGAATCCAATTTTATTAGAGGAAAAGGAGTGGAGTATATAGAGTGTTCATATCACCGACACCAACTAGTTTACCAACTTGTTCGGTATTGAGGTCCAGTTGATTGACGGAACTTGTTGCTACCTTATAAACTGTAAAAGGAAGTAGGATAAAATGGATAAGTTACTCCCTATTAAGAAAATGAGAAGTTCATCTTTGCAATGTAATGGCGTATTCATTTTTTTGTCTCTCTTGCTTTAAACAGTCATTGCTCATATTCGGCTGTCTAACTTCTGTTGGAGACTCTATGAAAGATAGGAGACTGTGAACTCTAAAATTGCAAATATTACTCCATTTTTCTGAAATTTTGAGACAAATCATGGCTCGAACTTCAGACAGAACAATAAAATGAACTGCATTTATACTTCAGAAAGAATGTAAATGGACCATTTCTTGTACTTCTTTTGTGTTATTGACCATACTCTCTCTTTCCCATTTAATTATCCCTATTTTTTGGTCCATTTAAATAGTTTGGCCTAGTTTCTTAAATGACAAAGATTTCTCCATTTTCTACTGAGCTCATGTAATAACCTATTAAACTTTTCATTATTAGGCTCCACAAGTTGAATGGGTTTAGATTATTGGGATGGATAGAGTAGGTTGATCCATGCGAGTGTCACCAAATACCAACTAGAAACTGTGGCACATATTACATGTGTTAACATCATTTAAAGACTTATCATTTCATGCAAATATACTTTTCATTATTAGACTCCACAAGTTGAATGGCTTTAGATTATTGGGATGGATAGAATACGTTGATCCATGTAAGTGTTACCAAATACCAACTAGAAACTGCACCCAAGGGTGTCCTAGTGGTCAATGAAGTGTGTGAGAACCATGAGGTCTCAGGTTCAAACCTCAGCAGAGAAAAAAACACAGGTGATTTCTTCCCATCTGTTCTAGCCTTGATGGACAGAGTTACCTGGTACCTGTTGTTGGTGGGAGGTGGCAGGTATCCCATGAAATTAGTCGAGGTGCGTGCAAGCTAGCTCGGATACCATGATATTTTTTTTCTTAAAGAAAAGTTACCAACTAGAAACTGTGGCATATATCACATGTGTGAACATCATTTAAAGACTTTTCATTTCATGCAAATATATGTTGGTAATCATTTAAGGAAAAAATTTCCACCATAAATTGAACGGCATTGTCATGGAAGATAATGTCCAAAAAGCGGAAAGTAGGATACAGAGGAAGATTTTTAACCCCATAGCTCCTCAAGCTAGTAATACATGCATGAAGAAGTTTAACGTTTAAACTTTTGTGCAAGACTAATTCAGAGATGTCACCATGTTAGTTATTTTAGGGCACTGGGGATTTGTAGAGTATAAAATGTCATTGTTCCTTTTTGTATCTTGTCAGCAATTCTGATGCATCTTTGTAAATGATGGTAGTATTGCATGACCTGGACATTTAGAAAAACAGATGTACTATTTACTTTGTGGAATTGTTACTTATTTTTTTCACTGCTTCAGTATTAAGTTTGCTGGCTTCTATTGTCCACTGGCAGGTAGTTCAGAAGAATTATGAAGTTCTACTAGGTAACTGATTTGCTATACAAGTTCTTGCAATGTCTAAGTCTTAAGATGATGCTTTGAAAGTCTGTGATGGGAAAATAATTTAGACTTTAAAGATCATGCTTTGACTGTCTCATTGATGGGAAGTAAGTTAAACTTTGATCAGTGTGTTTAATGATTTACTTGTATGTCTAATACTACTGGATGATGCAGTGAGTCAGTTTACACTATATGGGATTTTGAAAGGAAACAAGCCGGATTTTCATGTTGCAATGCCTCCTGAGAAAGCGAATCCCTTCTATGCCTCTCTGGTTGAGAAATTCCAGAAAGCTTACAAACAGGATGCTGTCAAAGGTGAATAATTTTTTTCCGTGAATTCTCTGTTTTGATCTCCTTTTCTGTTATCAACAGTCCTATGGAAAGACAAAAGTGGACATCGGCTCTCTGTCTCTCTTGTTCTTTTGCTGACTGGCTTCTATATTTTTGGCTGAACTCCTAACTTACTATCATAACAAGCCAACACCAGTTTCAGGTTGTCAGCACAACTATTTTCTTTCCTGCTGGCACTCATTTCCCCCAATGTGGATTACTTGCTTATCTTTACGCCATTTGCAGATTATACATGTTGACAACTTAATCTGTGAAGGTTCTAATACAGAATGTTAATACTTTCTTTTTTTTCCCTTCATTCTCCCTTGACAATTTTGCCGTGATCTAAAGAAATGTAGTGTGTGATTTTGTTGAAATATGTTTCTAATCTGTAATGGTGTGATATAGTAGTAGCTAGCCCCTGCAGTAAGAAGGAGCATTAAGGAATAATTTCCTCAGAGTAGAATACTTGTATATCATTACATCTGGAAGACGGGCCAAATTTCTCCAGCCATTGTGAGATATTCTTCTATGTATTTGAAGTGTTTGGATACTACAACAATAACATACCCAGTGTATTTGAAGTGTTTGGATAAGCTTTTATATTTGTTGTGTTCGACGTTATCCATGCTATCATAGTAATTACATCTGATAACTATTTCACTGGATAAAGCTGTTGGTTTTGCACCCATGGTGTTCTCTGTCAACTATCTCATTGTTAGGGCTCTTATATCTGCTTGGTGTTGAAAGGCGCATGCATACATTATTATCATAGATCTTAAAGCTGAACTGTTATCTGCTCTCTTTCAAAATCTCCGATCATGAGGATATTCTAGTCCCCCAGGACTATATTGGGTATGTTGTTGTTGTGTAGGTAATAAGATATTTCTTCCTTGGTGTGACTGTTCTCTGAGATGGTTTCTTCTGCATATGCAAAGAAGTTATAAATTTCTCTCTGCAATGGCCAAAGATTGACTGGCTCTGATGCTCTTATATTTTCTGATGAGGTCTAAAAGTATTATATCTTCTTATTTTCTGGGCTGTACCAGTTTACCTTAGTTAAGCCCCAGAGCTTCAGCTATTTATCAGAAATGCCTTGCTGGCTTATTTGGTGAATAATGAATCCGCAGGAGCAACTTCTGCACTTCTTGTTTCTCTTTTCCTTTTGAGAATGCTAAAATTACAGAAACTGTATAATACAAGGTGACCTTCTATGTTGTTTTTGTTTATTGCAGATGGTGTCTTTGGAGCAAAGATGAAGGTGAGGTTCTCTGAAAAAAATGACTCCTTTTAGCTTTAAAATTCTGTTGAATATCGGGGGGGTGTTCTCAGACTCGCGTATTTGTTTAATTTGGTAGGTCAACTTGGTCAATGACGGTCCTGTCACGATGCATCTTGACTCAGCACAACCGTCAAAATGAGACTGAAGCAATTGAGGAAGTGATCTGTAGCAGTTTGAAACAAGAAGTGTTGGGTTATTCATTTATAAAGTTTCAGTAATCTCAAATCCTGAAAGGAATCAAAAGAGGGGAAAAGAAAAACAATATGTTATGCCTACACAGGTGGAATTTTATTATTCATGCAATGATTATACTCCAAACTCTTTCATTTGGATTAAATTATCATGAATATGAACTTTCAGCTTATGGCTATTATCACTTGGAGTGGCCAATTATTTTCATTAATGCATAGCTTAGAGCTGCTGATATTCATAAGCCAAGTTCCTTAGATAATGTTTACCCTTTTTCGGTTTTCCTTTTAACTACGAAAGAGTGCCTTAATCGGATCACCAACCAGAGGATGTAGAAAATAAAATGCAAATCTATTTTGCTGTCTATAGTGCCGTTACAAAGTAGAGGTGAAAATTAAATTTCACCAATCACCATAGAAAGGCACAAATGTAGCTTTCACAGAGGTATCCTTGACCAGCATTTGACCCTTATTGGCTGCGCGGACACATCATTTGGCTGACTTCGTAGGGGGCTTTGCTAATTACAAACAGCAAATAGTAACGGCCGTTTCTCCTATGACTTAGTTGAGAGAATGGTTGCTGCAGTAAACACCGCTTGTTTACCAAAAAGTAGAATTTCTGAGTTCCTGCACCAAGATATGTCAACTTATTAACTCATGCAGAGCTAGAAACTATAAAAGCTTTTACGTTAAATTTACTTCAACAGTTTACCAAGTTTAGGATATCATCTGAGGCACAAAAAGTTGTATTAAATTTACTTCAACAGTCTACTACGTTAGTATATCATCTGAGGCATCAAAAGAAGTTGCATTCTAATACCACGAATCACTAAGGAGAGGAAACCCAGAATTGCAAAAAAGAGACTTGAAACACACTTATTGACTAAAGTGTCTTCTTCAACAGTTCCCCAGAAGCTGCAGATCACCATTGAATCCTCTCTTATTGCTTCTCAAATCATTTTCTTTTCTAAATCTGAACGATTGTTAAAGCTACCAGTAGTCTAATTTCTTAGAGAACTTATGTTTCACCAGTTGTTCTAACTACAGTACTAATCCAAGTAAAACCTTCTGATCATAATTTTCTGGACTACATGTGCCCTTCCAGTCTTAGTTCTGAATTTGTATCTTATCCCATTTAGCTCTATAGGGAACTAAGGCATCATGTTTCCTAAACTGCTAAGAGGAACATGATTCATACAAAATTCACCAAAAGGAGAAATATAGTACTTCAATTGTGTCATGTTGCAGGCTCTAACGAAAATATCTGCCCAGAGAATCTAAAAGCCAGTTGGTGCCTAACTGATTATGTGAAGCTTGTGCTATCGGCATCAAAAGGCGACAGAAATTTTTTAAGGAAATTAAGCATATCTTCAGCAGGTGAAAGCAACCGATCAACACACATGAAGTGAATCTTACTTGTCTTCTTTTCTGATAGAAGTAAAAGCAGCTACTATGTGCTTGCAGATTTCTGTACGAGATTTTCCTTTCACCATCTCTTCAAAATCATCATTTTCAGCAGAAGATTCCACTGATACTGACAAGTAGGCCTATAAGAGGATGAAATACTTATCCTAGTGAGTAAAAAATCAAAATGATTATCCAGAACTGAACTCAAAGACCTTTTTGCAGCAATGTCTTCTCGAAATTTTGCAAGTGAAAGAACTACTCAAGGAACCAAAATTAGATATCCTAGAATCAAACAGATTTGTTTGAGACTAAGATGAATCACCAAAAAGGCATGTCCAAGGAGCAGCTGAGCAACATCCCCTCCAATTTTTTTTATGATATTTTTTGTGCTGCTGCTGTTTGAGAAGCACTTTAAAACACCTTCAAATGTGGAATCATTCACTGGACTACTTGATCTCCTAGTACGAACAGAAGACTGCAAAATAAAGTACATTAAAGTGGTATTAGTTTCTCAAAATTTCAGCTTGTAACCTTATTAAACCAGGCAACATCAAACAAAGAAGGTGAGGAAACCAAAGAACAAGCTTTCTGGAAGATCACACCTCAACTAATATAAGGTACATGAAAACAACCAACAGAACCAAATTACAAAATTGGGGCAAGAATCTTTTGGAATTCCTAAAAAGAAGGAAATGCAAACTATTCATTTGCTGAAAATATTCAAGTTGTCAAAACTAACTTTTATAACACTAGAACGAACTTGTTCCTATCTAGGATATTCGGGAAATATATGCTCCAGATTTTCCCAACCTATATCTACTTCTCGAATGTGATTGAATTGAAAGCCAAAGCTCTTGAATATCAAAACACGAAGCAACAGAGTGGTTCCACAATCAGGGCTAGTACTTCAACTATCCATCAACCAGAGTCTAGAAATCAGTAGGGAATTCATGATTAAATTCAAAAAGTGATTGACAGGTGGACTGGTTAAAAGTAAATAGTTATCTTTTATTTTAAGTCTGGTTAAAGGTAAATATCTTGACAAGGATTTTCCTATGCATGCATGAATGACTTCGCATTCTGCCATTAACAACAAAATAAAGAGATCAGCACAACATGTACTAAAACAGCACAAACTGTAACTTGTGCTTAGGGAGTATATGGAATCTAGAATGAGAAAGGAGTCATCTGATATATGCTAATGTCTCTAATAAAAGAGTCTCACAGTAAATATCTATAGAGGACTCCACAAGCAATGCTTATGAGTCAACATTAGACAGCTTCAAAGATCGAATCAAATAAAACAGAACAACAATTACAAAAGAAGCCAATAACAAAACACTAAGCTTCATAATGAAACTAAATTCAATAAGCTAAAGCAATGCCCGAATCCTCAAATCTAGCCTGCATTCCACAACAACATTCCTACAGGTGAATTAAGTGCAGATACTTCCACTGTCAGTTTTTAAATTTGTTAAGATCTGCCATGATGACAGAATAATGCATTTAGCTTCTTTTTTTTTTTTTAATTAAGGAATAGAAGAATGCATTTACCTTGGGAATGTACTTGTGAAAATACTGCATGATCATTTTTAGCTTCCACCAAGGATCATCAAAGGTCTGCAGAAAATTATTTCGTCATATTATGCAGCATTCTCCTTGACAGGCAAGGTGCATCAGAATGACAAAGAAACATGTAGGATAACAAAAGTTCGAAGTCTGATTTAGCTTTTGTGATATAAGATTTCCAGGGACCATGTAGAGAAAATGTTAATATCTTCCCAATAAAAACATAAGTTTCATCTCATTATCCTACTTAACCTGAAAGAAAGACATTACCTGAAAAAAGGGGGAGAGCATATCAGAATTGTAAGCGAGTTCATCCAAAATAATCTCTTCAGCAGGTGTTCTGCACTATTTCTGATTCAATTGCATTTCTCAATCTGATGGTTTTATTTGAAGTAAAATAATTCATTCAACGAAATACCTCACACCGTCAGCTCTGGTGGTAAGGCCTTGAACATCTGCCACGTTCCGTGATGTATCCAGCTCCATCATCTAATTGTGAAACAAGTCACAGTTAGAATTGATCAAATACATATTTTAAAGAGTAATAGCTCAGGAATTCACCATTCTCAGGAGCTTCTTCAGATAGATACAAGTAGATCGTTTGAGATCAGGTAAAGCTAGTGCAAAAGCAGCAGTGCAATTATATGATATCTCATTTGATGGAGATGCCACCGAATCCACAACAGAGGATTCAGATTGAAGAGATAAGTCAGAGAACACATCACATACAACCGAGAGACAGTCCTTGACTAAGCCTTTATAGATTATTTTTCTTGACCCCTGAACAATGAGAGGAAGAAAAATAAGTAATGGCGTCCTATGCCTACCTCAGTAAACTAACACATCTAAGTAGCAATATTACAGACAAATAAGAATGGTAACATTTGAAAACGAAAACATACCAGAAGCATGTTGAGCAAAGAATCCCGCAAAAGGGTCCAACTCATCTTCTCTGCAAGATGAACCTTTTAGTGATGGTTTCAAGAAGACCTCTAAGGTGCATGACACTTCATGAAAATTAGACTTCTCTGATAATCACTACCTTTGAATGCTTTGTTACGAGGCACAAAGTCTGCTTCAAGCACACTGACAAGATAATGAAGTAGTAACATCTTCCTTAATATCTGCAAAGCTTGTCAGATTATGATGAAGACACAAAAACAGGTAATTCTTCAATGATGACACTATGCACAAATCACAAACCAAATGGCTGATAAAAGAGAAAAGTACAAAATTGACCTGTGAACTATCTTATTAATCTCAAAGATATAATTACAAAATTGACCCGTTAAATTATCTTATTAGTCAAGATTGTCAGTGGCATGTTCAGTTAAATGTACATCCACAAAGGAATTCAATATGTCTATACATCCAGAGTCAAAGCTCAATTAAAAACACACACTGTTGGTGGACAAGGATGGTCAGAAGCTAATTGCACAATCTAACACTTGGTTAATTACTATATCCTCACCCCGAGATACTGCTCCAATGGAAACATGTAAAAGACAAATAACTTACATACTTCTTATACGCCCAAGGAAATGAAAACATCTGCTCATAAATTGAGGAAATTCTGAAAATGACAATATGGGCCAAAAGAACCTGGCTACCTGACTAATACCCTGTTTGGACAAATTTCTGGAGAGCTAGAAGTGCTGCTTGTTTTTTTTAAATACTTATTTTAGAGAGTTGAGGTGTTTGGCCAAACTTTTAGGAACAAATAAGTATTTTTGAGTAGTAGTAGAAGTTATTTTTCAAAAGCTAAAAAGAATAGTTTTTTCTAGAGGCACTTTTGGAACCTTTGACCAAATATAAATTACTACTCTAATATTAGCTAAAGTGTTTTTGAAATTCATTAGCCAAACACAAACTGCTACTCTCTAGAAGTACTTTTCAACTGACAAAAAGCACTTCTCCAAATAAACAGATTATAGAAGCTTGACCAAACCACTATTGAATATAGCTGAAATTGCCATGTCTACTCATATCTGAGCTGATAGGCTATGATAATAAAAAAATAACATATAATAATACAAGGCATAGAGATTGAAAGAAAGCTTCAATGCGGTAACTGACCTTTGTTTCTAATGCTTTTGACTTCTGGTTGGTCATTTTCCCAAGTTCTTGTATTAGTGAATGAAAGCCCTAAAATCACCAGAAAGATTAATAAAGTACAGTAAAACAGTAAAATACACATAGGAAATTGGTGTAAATGTGTGATGTAGCCATTACGTACAATCTGACTCACCATGGGATCAATTGATCCACTTGAACCTTTATTTGTTTCCTCGTCCCTATCCAATCCAAGAGTAAATGGACACCAGGCCTGACATAGAGTAGCCAATCATTATTTAAGTTAATATTGAGAAAACAACTCCGTCTGGAAACCACCAGGTCTTCAGCTGTGAGCGGATGGAAATACCTCTTCAACTGAAACAGGTTCATCGAGAATAGTTGGTGGCAGACTTGATGCTGGCTCCTCCACTTTGGGCAAGCACACCCTAGGAAAGCGCTAGGTTCAAAAGAAAATCCATCCCAAGTAAGAATGTCAAATGCAGAAGTAATAATTTAAAAACTTATACTTAAACTTAAGGAATAAGGCAAGCTCGTACCTTATCCAACTCATTTAGAAGTTGATAACTTCCAATTATTAGCTCAAGTGAAGTCTCTTCCTTCAAAATTTGGAAAATCGCTTCACGCATAGTGCTGTCCAGCATATCCGTGAAATTAGATGATAGGTACGGTAGAAAGCTAAAATGACACACATTTAAGATGGGGGAGGGATGCAAAAATCATTCATGACAACTGCATTGCAAGTTTGCAACAAAGGTTTTCTCTTTGCTTTTTCTTTTTAAGAGTAATCAAAAGGCTATATTGCCACAAAACTGAACAGATACAAGCAAAATAAAAAGACGAAAGTCCTAGACGAAAAGATGTATTCACAATCATTTACAAAGGGAGAAGTTCTATGCACTTGGAGAGCTTGCAGAAAAACAACCATTAAAGACTAGAATATAAGATCATGCAGATTGGTAAAGAATACATTTTTTCTTATAGGTGGACTAAAAGAGATACTATATATCAACCAGTAGATGTACTCTGCATTAATAAAGTCAATTGACTAGATTAAAGACTTGCAACAAACCACAATCACAATTGTCATGTATTTTTTATTACAAGAGAAGGGAGAATGATTAGAGAATGGAAAGGGGGAAAGGAAAACCCGGGGTTAAAGCTTCAGTAGCCAAACAGCAGAAGTAAAAGGTGTCATCTTTTATGATGCTAAAACAATGTGAGCAAAGGATTATATTCCAGCAACTACTGTAAAACCCTACAGAGGAACTTTATACTCAACCAATCAATGATGGGAAGTAAGAGGAGAAAGACCAAATATACAAGAGGACACCACTTTTAGAGACAACTGAGACCTAACAAGTATGTGTAGTTAGTTGTTCTTCATTTGTAATTAACACGATTTTGAACTCCATTTCTTCTTAAAATATTCATTAAGATCTAAACTTCTCATATAGCAAGAATATCAAGTACTCATACCAATCAACCAAAGCAGCCAGGTATTCTCCTCTATCCATACAATTCTCCAAACACACACACGCATACGCATTGTGTGTACACATATGTAGTTCTATGTATATATGAAGTTACTGAAAATCATAATCATACAATATCAGCAAATGCAAACAGAGTAAAAAAATGACAAAATAGGGAGGAGAAAGGGGGGAAAATTAATTACTTAGTAGGCGGTGTTCCATTATATGGTAGTAACGAAGCAGAGCGAACAGCTTCCAGAAAAGCAAGACCTACGAAATTTGTTTCACAATATCAATCGAAGAAGAAAACAGGTGAACAAATGAAAGAAAAAACAAAAGGAGTACTGTCGTCATGGCGGTGGTGAGAATCTCTATTGAAACCAGAAGTATCGAGAATGGCCATTGTGTTCTCTTCAATTCCTCCATTGTTCCTTCCTCCTCTTTTTCGCTTTTCCATGCTCCTTCGTCCTTGATTTCTCCCTACGGTTTTTTGTTTTTCAAAACCCTAGGAAAAAACGAATTAACTCACTCCTGATGTCTTTTTAGTTTATTTCCCGCCACCGTGGGCTTTTGGACCCCAATAAAAAATCAAGTTCCGTTGCCGGGACTTGAACCCGGGTCTTTCGGGTGAGAGCCGAATATCCTGACCAACTAGACTACAACGGATTGCCATTTCAAGTTTGTCTATTATCTATGATGAATTTCGTTTTTTCTTTATCACTAATGAACATAAGCGATTTTCATGGATTATAAGTAGAAATTGGTGCATTTACTATCAAGTAGGAAAAGTGTTTGTCAATAGTTAAGGTCATCAATATGAATTATAGGTATTAAATTTTGCATAAATAATATTATATTTGGTAGTTGATTAGGAGATAAATTGTTCATGCATAAAATTAATATGGAGTTTGGTTTATAATTTAAAACTTTGCATAACTAATACATGTATAAGTTTCGAGAGAAACTGATATAATATTTTATGCATGACAGAAAGTGGAATAAGTAATACATGAATAACTAAACCCTGCATAAAATAATACATAAATTTCCTCATAACTAATGTATGTATTAGTAATACATACATAACTTTAACCAACTACTAAATAATCCCTTAGTGTTATATTAGGAGAGTATACATTGCTATTTGTAAATAACGATTATGAATTTTGTGTATATTAGTACGTGAGTTTTCTTCATTTAACGAAATATAAATCATATAGTTATATCACATGTAATTTGAGTGAAATACAGGAACCTTTAGTTATTTCTCAAAATTGTACCATACCTATTTTTCAAATTGAATAAACTTATAAATTTTAGATATCACTTGAAAGATCATTATTACATGAGCGGTTGATAGGGGATTTAATAGGTGTTTACTAGAGGTAATTAACATTCGCCATAAAATCCCAAATATTTCCTCGTCCATCATGATTCCATTTTTCAAATGTAGATCATATTATTTCATAGTCCATTTTCTCAAATATAAATGGACCTCGAGTTATTTAGTTGATGATCGAGAAACGTTTGCTACATTCGCGGAAGCATATGATATTTGTTTTAGGAGTGCAGCACCTAAACAGCAGAAAAAACGAGCATATATATCAAAAGGGTTATATGAAAAATTTATTGTACCAAAAAGACAATTCTTGACAGCTTTCTTTTAAATTTTAAAAAAAATAATTTTTTTTTTAAATTCTATACACTCCTAAAAAAAATTAAAAAAATTACAGAAGTAAAATTCACCCAAATTTGGGAGAACTACCAAAATTTTTCATATTTTTTGTTTTTAGTTCTCTAATTACTCCTTGCATTTAAAAAAAAAATTCAGAAGTACAATTCGGTAATTTTTGGGCAAAGTGCCCCTATTTCATTTTTTTTATTTTTTAATGGTCTATGCTCTTAAAATTAAAAAAAAATTGCATAGTTGAAAGAAGTAGAAAAAAATTTCCTTTTTAAATTAAAAAAAAAGAATTATAAGTGGCGAACTGTTAATTATATAGTTCGCCCACTTTTGGCGAAGTACTGCTATTTTCATTCTTTTTAATGCTTACTTTCACTTTCTTATATAAAATTCATAGCAGTGCAATAATTCATATCCATAAAAAAAATTGCAGAATAGTGTTATATTTTCGTTTATATATATGAGTGAACTTCATATCTTTTCCTCTACTAAAACTTAGCCAACAACACCTTTTATCTTGTAAAATCCGGCCAGTAACATTTTATTTTGATATAGAAAAATGACTGAAACAGTTAGAGTTAATTTATATTGGAGTGGTGAAGTTTTGTATGAAGTTGGTTCGATTAGATGTAGTCTTCCTCCTTAAACGGTTCAACAATTTTCAATTACTCTCAAATATGATCGTCTTGTACGTGTCTTTAAGAGCAAAATGAATATACGTGATACCGAACTTTTGATTATTACCACGGGACAATATCCAATATCATTTATGTCCAATAGGTATCCAATTTTTGATGAGACTCGAATTTGGGATGATGATTCTTTATCCGTCTTTCTTTGTACTCCGGAGATGTTTTGTAATGTTATGCGTTTAACAACGCTGGACATGTATGCAAGAATTCAACGTACCTAATGATCAGAATGAAGAACAAACCGATAATGAGTTTGATATTCGAGGTAGTACATCTCTTCCAAGCGGTTTAATTCAACCACAAGCAATGGTAGGATTTGCTAGCCACTCAAACTATACTACAAGTAATTTTGGCACACAAAATTACGGTTTGTCTTCACTGAATAAACATAATGTTAATTGGACTTCTCAAAACTGTAAGGTTGGAGGACCGAGCAACCCACAACAGTCTAATTTACAGTGTTCCGCTCCGATTGAGTCAATTGATAGGTAAATATAATATATATACACACACACACACATATATATAGGCGTCCTACAATTTTAACTGAATTTTAATTATTATTATTCTTGATATTCTCAGGTGCCACAATTTTGGAGATAACCCTAGTTTGACTCAACTCGCAGAAATTGTGAACCACACTGAGCTAGCTAATGATCAAAGTGATGATTCGAATAAAGATAGCTTACATGATTATGTGGAGGAAGATGATCAATTGTCTGATGAAGCTGACGATTTAGATGAGGATGATACTCCAATCCCACCCCATGATGATAGTGTTAATTATCACTTTAATGTTATTCCTTATTTGGATTACACTGAAGAAGGGCCCGATGATTTTGCTCATTTTAGAGATAATGATGTTGTTCGGGCTGCATTATGGAATCCAAAAAATCCTAAATATCTCAAGTCAGGTGAGTCTTTACCCCGATAATTTTTCTTCAATTTTTGTCCTAAATTATTTATTATTTTTATATCTGTACTAGGTATGTTATTTCACTCCAAACAACAAATGAATGATGCAGTAAGACAACACTGTATTACCGAAAAGAAAGAGTTCATTTGTGACCAGTCCAAATCAAAATCTTGGAAGGTCATTTGCAAGTATAGTAATTTTGGTTGCAAGTGGATGATCCATTTTAGAAAGCTTCCAACTGGGATGTGGGTGGCCGGTAAAATGATTGACAAACACACTTGTTTAATAGATGATTACAAGGAAGATCATCGTAATATAAGTAGCAACATGATAGCAACTTTTGATTCCATCGATTATGACGGACGCACACTTTAGTATTAAATCAGTGAAAGAACTTATAAAACTGAAGTATAATTTTACTCCTAGTTATAGAAAAGCTCAAAAAGCGCATAGCAAAGCTTTTGCAATGGTTTTTGGCTATTATGAAAGTTCTTTCAAAATATTGTCTCGTTACATGGCTGTCCTAGAACATTTCAATCCAGGCACCATTGTTGAGTGGAAGCATGAGTCAACTACAATGCAAGGCAAACAAATTTTCAAGTTTATTTTTTGGGCCTTTAAACCAAGCATTGATGGTTTCAGAAGTTGCAGGCGGTCATCTCAATGGACGGCACTCATGTAAATGGTAAATATGAAATTAAATTATTAATCGCTGTTGGAATTGATGCAAATGGCAATATTTTTTCACTTCCATATGTTATTGTTGCGCGTGAGAGCTTTGAGTCGTGGTCATGATTTTTTAAGTTACTGTGGAGGTATGCTATTTGTGATCGGCAAGGTATTGGACTTATTTCTGATCGTCATCCAAGCATATTGCAATGCGTCAACACACGTGAGTGACTACAACCACCCTTTGTTTATCATAGGTATTGTGTGGTCACTTGAAAGTAACTTTAACAAAAAGTTCCTTAACAGAGATCTTGAGAACCTAATGTGGATAGCGGCTACAGAGCACCAGAAGAAGAAGTTCATGCAACGAATGGAACACATGAAATTAATATCACCTGCTGCGCATGCATGGTTAAGTGAACAACCTCTTGAAAGATGGACAATGTACAAGGACAATGGTCATAGGTGGGTGCTTTGACGATTAATGTGTCTGAGCCATATAATGGTTTGTTGAAGAAAGCACGAGGGTTGCCGTTACCGCCATGGTTTGATTGATCCTTAAAAATATTGTTGATCGATTCGTTGAACGAAGCTCTCTTGCAGTATTATTAATTGCAGATAACAAGCTATCGCCACTTAATATTGAAATTTTTTTTATGTAATATTGGGAGCGTGCCAATATGCACACAAACCGAATGCAGTACAATATTGCACTCGGTACTTTGAGATTCTCACATATGCCCGCGATGGTAAGAGTGGCAATGTTTATGTAGTCTATGCTGAAGGCAAAAAGTGTACTTGTGGGAAGTGAAGAAACTATCATATGCCGTGTTCGCATGCAATCAAATTTTGTGATATTCATGGCATTGAGCCGAAGAACTATGTTTGTAAGTTCTACAGTAGCAGGCTCTACAAACAAACTTATAGTGGATAATTTTTTTTCCTTGAGTGATCAGACTTATTGGCCACCTTTTCCATTTGATTTAATTGCAAATACTCAATATGTGCGAATTTTTGGAGCACATAGTATTAGACAACGTACAAATGAAATGGATACTGCTCCTACTCGCATGAGACAAAAATGAAGTATATGCAAAGAAACTGGTCATAACAAGAATCATTGCCCTCGACAAAATTAATATTTGTTGTTTGCTATATTGTTATATTGTGTACTATTATATTATATCAGGTTTTTATAAATTTGTTTACTTTTATATTTATAAAAGTTTTACAAGTCATATTCTTTTTTAATTTTTTGGGTCGTATAAAAACCTGCAAATTGACATGATTTAGCAACATGAATATTTATTACTTTATCTGCAAAAAGTGAATTTAATATTTGAATAATTTTTAACACACATAAATATTGATTTGACAAGAACTTCAATTTGAAATTCAATAAACGATTCTCTGCAATTTTGCATATTCAACAAAAATTTCATGTACAAAGTAAATAACAAAATTGCTGCCAAAAGATCTCTGCAAAATAACTTGTAAAAATTTCAAGAAATGACTCTTGATTTGACAAAAGCTCTTGATTTGACAAGAGCAAGTTTGCATGACAAATTTAAGGGAATCTCTGCCAAAAAGCAAGAGAAAAGAAAGAAAAGAATATTTGCCAAAATCTAGCAGAATCTCTACATTTACATGCAATTACACTATTTATATTCTTTATTTTTTTTATCTTATTTATTCGGGTTTGATTTTGTAAAATTTTAATTGATTTTGTAAAATTTTAAACATGTATTTAATGTTTGAACAATTTTTAACACACATAAATATTGATTTGATAAGAGCTTCAATTTGAAATTCAATAAACGATTCTCTGCAATTTTGCACATTCAACAAAAATTTCAGGTGCAAAGTAAATAATAAAATTACAGTTAAAAGATCTCTGCAAAGTAACTAGCAAAAATTTCAAGAAGAGACTCTTGATTTGACAAGAGCAATTTTGCATGTCACCAAAAAGCAAGAGAAAAGAAAGAAAAGAATCTCTTGCCAAAAGCAAGAGAAAAAAAAGAAAAGAATCTCTGCCAAAATCTAGCAAAATCTCTGCATTTACATGCAATTACACTATTTATATCTTTCATTATTTTGATCTCATTTATTCAGGTTTGATTTTGTAAAATTTCACATGCAAAGTAAATAACAAAATTGCTACCAAAAGATCTCTGCAAAGTAACTTGCAAAAATTTCAAGAAATGACTCTTGATTTGACAAGAGCAATTTTGCATGACAAAATTACACTATTTATATTTTTATCTCATTTATTCGAGTTTGATTTTGTAAAATTTTAATCATGTCTCAATAATCTGGGAAGTCTTTATATTTCACGGAACCAGATGTATGTTTCTGCGGAGAAGACTGTACGATGAAAACATCAAAAACTCAAAAAAAATCCGGGCGTAAATCTTGGAGTTGTTTATGTTCAAAAGTTAGTTCATTTTGAATTTATTATTTTTAACTCTTAGAATAGTTTGAATATTCTCATTTATTCTTATTTCCTTATTTTAGAAAAATGATGGATGCAATTATTTTCGATGGATAGATAATATGCCAATTAATCAAACTAATACAATTTTGTCACGATTGAAAAAATCTTCTTTTGATGGTGATACAACGACTTCATAAAGCAATATGAAATTCAAAGAAGTTGATGATGATAGAGAACTTTTGAGTGCTAAAAGAATCTGATAAAAAAAAAATCCAGATTGATGGATATGCTTAACGAAAGCCAACAGGAGAGTGTTTTTTTGAAAAGAAAATTAAGTGAAGAGGTGAAAAAAAACAATCGGTAAATGTTTCTCTATGTTATTTTGATTGTTTTTTTAATTTTTAAATGTTTGATGTAATTATTTCTATTAGTACTATTTGTTGTAATTTAGACTAAACGTTATTATGTAAGATCTTATTCGAGTTAATATAATTTTTATTTTTTATAATAATATATTATTTACTATGTTCAACGTAATATTTATATATATTTAAAAAATTAAATAATATATTATTTATTTTACATATATTTCCTCTCTATATATATTCAACTCTCATCTTCTTTCAATCAACTTACTCATCTCAATTCTCTCTCAACTAACTAAATTACTCATCTCAATTCTCTCTCTAAGTTACTCATCTCAGTTCAATTCAAAGGTAATATATTATTTACGTATAGTTTAATATTAATATTTTTTGTAATCTCATTAACCCTAATCATGTAACCGTATTTTTATTTAAACTGTTTAAATTGGCCGAGGAATTAATGAGTATTTAAGTTTTTTATTTTTTAAAAAATAAGATAGTTCGCCCAATTTTCAGCGAACTGCACATTTTTTTCTAAAAAAAACTCGCAGTTCGTTGAGAATTGGGCGAACCAGCAAGAAGATTTTTTTAAAAGAAATAAGGTAGTTCGCCCATAAGAATAGCAACCAAAATTTTAATGAAACAATTTGCAGCCTAACTCATTAAGAAATAAGCATGCTGTAACAAATAAAAAAAATAACTTTTATTTATAATGAATATAAAATTGAATGAACATGAATGAAATCTACTCCTAGCTAGTAAAATACTTTCAAATACTTTCCTGGAGATCCTTTCCCTGGTCAAACACTTTCAAACCAAGAACAAAAAATTAAGAAAGACAGACAAATTAATGAGGGAAAATGACTCCAATTTCATGTGTATCTCTTGATTATTACAACAAATAGCTAATTAAATTAAGTGTATATGATCTCACATTGAAATTATTTTTATTATTTATTCATTGATGAACTCTATAAAATCTATATCCATCAAATTAAAGTTAAACTTACTCCGCTAGCCCCCAAGACTTTGGTCTAATTGAAAGTGCGCAACGCGTAATGTGTGGGTTAGTCCAGTTCGCTGGAATTGGGCGAATTGAGAGATTTGAGCTAGTCATCAATGATAATTTTTGCATTTTTATAGGTATGAATCCTTCAACAAATGTACATCCTGGTCCGAGAGTGTATGATATATTACCACTTCAAGCGGTTCATCGTTCACAGGCAATTTGGGATAGGTTATTGACGAGTCAGACATTATATTTAAAATCCTCGACGTGCTGATTCTGAATTCTAGATTCATGTTAGAAAATATCATTTACACAATCATATACTTAATTATTTTGATATTTGTGGCTTTAGAGGGGTGTTAGCCGTCGGAAATGTGCAGTACGATCAGGCAATCGTTACTGCACTTGTTGAGCGTTAGCGTCCGGAAACGCATACATTTCACATGCGTACCGGCGAATGCACAATCATTGCAAGATGTGGAGGTGTTGTTTGGTATGACTGTTGATGGAGAGGCCTTATTTCAATAGGGTGCTAGATCACTTACAAAAAATCAGTGGCTTCAGTTGTTGTATAATTTTACAGGTTGGACATGTCCAGAGATGCAGTTAGAGGTAGTTATCTAAATGTCAAAGCTTTAAAAGCTCAGTTACAGGAATTGAATGTCATTACAGATGAGACCGAAGAGCGGGTTGTGCAAAAGAGAGTGAGACTATACATGTTATGGCTGTGTGGTGGTAGTATGTTCCCCAATAATTCAGCATGCAGGATAAGTTTAGATTATCTACTCGACATGGGTGATCTTTTTGCAATGAGTCAACAGGCTTGGGGTGTAGCTGCACTCGCATTCTTGTACAACTGTTTATGCCGGGCATCAATGACTGTTGCCTATGATGTTTGCGGATTTGTCCCACTATTGCAGGTTGTAGTATTTTTAAAATATATTATTATTTTTAAATATAAATCACATTTGATAATCTTGACCTCTAATATTTTTTATATTTTTTGGTATAGGTTTGGGCATGGGAAAGGATTATTCCGAAGCAACCATATCTTGAACCTAATATTCCACATGAACCATATATGGCACTTGCGCAAAAGTGGAGACATAGAGGAAATCATGATAGTGAGGCACATAATATTCTTATAATTTGTAGGGATGTTTTGAATTGTCTCACTGATGATCAGGTATTTATAAAAACATGCCTGCTATTTTTTAAAATGTATTTTTCGACTTTTAATATTATATTATTATTGAAATTTATAATATTAATTTTTTTTGTCTCTTTAGTTTGTGTGGGAGCCATATACACAGACGATTATTTTTTAACTGCTCGAGTGGTGCCGCCATAGATAAATTATTTGGAGGGCAAAAGTCCCACCCATTTGTGGGATTTTCCGGGAATGGCACATGATTGATAGAGTTTTTAGACAGTTTGGTATGGAACAAGATATTTCCAGACCTGTTAATTTTCAAATGGAACGTTTCAAGATTGACAAATGTTTTGTAATAACCGTAGAAAGGCAGCAACATTTGAAAAATACGGCTGAAATTTGGAGAAATCGACATAATAATATTTTACATGCTCCCCTAATTAATCAAGAATCACGATCAAGTCATGCATATTTTAGGTGGTATACAATTCATTCGTGAGCTATCACAGGAAATCCGGCCCACAATGTTCTAAGGGGATATCAATATGTTGGTAGGAGGCAGGAGACAATGGTTTGTTACTTACTTATTTGACATATTATTTTATTTATATTCTCTTTTATACGACTTAAAATAATTTTTTAATTTTAATTATGATTTAGGCTCGTGGACTTCACCATACCCACCATCATGCTTGTAATATTCAACAAGATCCATCAACAATCGATTATGTTAGGGAAATAATGGAAACATTTGTTGAGAATTCTACGAATGCTTTAAATGCAGCTGCTCAAGGATCTAAGTTGAATTTTGATACTATACTCTGCCAACATAGTATAATGAACCTCCAGTAGTGCCAGAACGACGTCGACAACGTACCACAGGAGCCAGAGCTGGAGCACACCGGGGTGGTGGTAACCGACATGATAGAGGAGAAGCAAGTCACCACTTAGTTGACGAAAATAAAGTTGGTTTTGACCAACAACAACAAACATCCGCCGATGATAATATAAGCCCGTATCATCCAGTTATGGATATAGGTAGCCCACCGTGTGCGACATCAATATCATTTGCGATTCCATATAATTCATTCATGGATATGGTTACCTCAATTGTTGCACCTCTTGGATTTGCTGCATTAGCGATTCACCGGGTTTGAATCTATTTAGGGGGGCTATAAATAATATCTTTGATTATGAGACGTGCAGCTCAACACAAAATTGGCGGCAATAAGAGAGTAGAAGACTTAGCTTAGCTAAAAAAATTTATATTATCATCCTTCAATTTTGTATGAAAATTTGAATTGGTTTAAGGAAAATTTTTTCTACTTCTTCAACTATGCAAATTTTTTATTTTATTTTAAGAGCATAGACCATTAAAAAATAAAAAAAAATGAAATAGAGGCATTTCACCCAGAAATTGCCGAATTATACTTCTGATTTTTTTAAATGCAAGGAGTAATTAAAGAACTAAAAATAAAAAAAATAAAATTTTTGGTAGTTCACCCAAATTTGGGCGAATTTTACGTCTGTAATTTTTTTAAGAGTGTATAGAACCTTTTTTTTTTTAAAAGGATAGAGAACAGTTTGCCCAAACTACCAAATTTTTTTTTTTAAAATTTAAATGTAAGCTGACAAGAATTGTCCTTTTGGTACAATAAATTTTTCATATACCCTTTTGGTATATGTGCTCGTTTTTTCTGTTGTTTAGGTACTGGACTCTTTGTTTTTGGGTAAATAAAGGATACAATAGCACTATAATAACTAACGTAGTACACAAAAACCAATTCTTATGTCCGAGGATTATCATAGTGGTCTAGTGATCAATAAAGTAGGTTGAGACTTGAGAATTATGAAGTCTCAAGTTTAATTCTAGTGAAGTCAAAAATACTAAGTGATTTCCTCTTTCAAATATTAATTGGTGAACAAAGTTATCGGAGTATTGATATTAGTGAAAGGCAGTGGCAGTAGATACTCCATAAAGCTAGTCGAGATGCACGTAAGCTGACAGATATCACAATTATAAATATATGTACTAGTATTTTCTACGGGCAACATAGAAAATACACCTCATCAAAATTTGAAATGATTTGCTTTTTAACCTTTAAGTCAAGGTCTATATACACTAGTTAACACTCTTATCCTAACTAAACAAATTTTTTTTGAATTTTTGACTTAACTGTTTCTGTCAAGGACAATATGTCACCTTATACTTTTATAGACTTTTCTTTCTTCGCTAAGAATTTAAATTGATTAAATAATTGTGTCTTATTTTTAAAGTTAATATTCTCAAGGTGATTCTTTAACATTATGTAGGACTGCATAATAATTATATCAGTACTATTTAAACCTTTCTATGCAATGACTTGACTTAAAAATTTGAAACATTTGATATTTTACAACTTCCATTTGAATTCTTGTGCAATGACTCGTGCATTGACTTGAGAATATAAACTTGAGATTTTTTTTTCTGTTAGTTTAACTACAATATATTAACCTTGTAAAAAATTCATGCACACATTGACTAGATATCTACATGATAACATTAAAATTATTTATATTATTGATGTATACAATTTAAAGTCGAATAAAATTACAGAAAATAACACCCTGTTCTCAGAATTGATTACTCCAAAACAACAGTAATAGAATTTTATTTGCTTAATTTTTGGTTCACAATATTTCTTTAGAGTAGATTTTCAATGATAATATACAAGTAATTCTTCTGAAATACCTTTGTTCAATAATATGGTATCAGAGCCACTACCCTAATGATAACCCTTTTTTATAGCATTGTTTACCAATTAATTAGGATCTGAATGATTATATTTATATCATACTAATCAATATGTCCGCGCTTCGCACGATTGTTAAAAACATATTTAAATTTATTAAACTTTTTTTTATGAAAATGAAAACGCTTATAAATAGTATAATTTGGTTTCATTCAAAAACAAAAAATAATGTTTAAAAAAGATAGTATTAAAGTATATAGAGCTCAAATTAAATCAATGTTATATTAAGGAAAGTTGCACTTTACCCGTGGTAATGCTGAGTTGTTCTTATTATTATTATTATTATTATTATTATTATTATTATTATTATTATTATTATTATTATTATTTACAGTTATTAGACTTTTGAAAATCAAGATCATCAACCTTCTCAAAGTAATTGTCTGTAATCACATTTATATTGACAATCACATTTATCGGTTATCACATGCTTAACATAACTAAGACTGGCCAACGGGACGAAGGAGGACGGGATGAGAAGGTCCCAGTCGAGATTCGCTAGTGTGTTGGGATGAAAGGAGCTGGGACAAACAGGACAAACCGGCAGTCCCGTCTTGTTCCATTATAGAATGGGACAGGATGGGATGAGAGGGGATAGGATAAATTACAAATAGGACGAAAAATAATTTTAAAAAAAAGTATTTAATAAAAGTGTAAGTTTTGATATTAAATTACTTTTAAAGCTTTATAGTTAGAGTTAGAGACTTTAAATTTGAAATTTGAAACTTGAAACATGAATTAAGGCTAAAGTTTGTTAAAGTTTGAAATTTGAAATTTGATATTTGATATATGAAGTAATTATTTATTTGAATTTATAAGTTTGTTAAATTTTTTGTAAATTAAATTCTGTAGTAAGTTTATAAGTTGTAAACTTGTAATCAATTTTTTTTTAAAAATAAATGAAAAGACATGTATTATATATAACAAAATAAATAATAAAAATCAAGACTAAAAGCCTTTAAATTTATTAAAATAAAATATAATGAAACAAATTTGTATTACAATTTATAAATATTTACTAGTAGAACACCTAATCTACGCAACCACCTAACTAATTAATATTTGTATAATCCTATAAAAAAATTTCTAACTCTTTTATTATTTGAGCGGAAACATTCTCCGGAATTGACATAGATTGTTGATGGTCTCGGGCTTCCATATCATTATTATGGCCAATTGTTGAATCTAAAAAAGTTTTTTGTTTGGAAATCTAACCTTGAAAGCCCATAATTTCTTCGCTCGGCGTTAATCTTATCGCTGCACAAAATCGCTATCTCCAAGCTATCTTGTTGTTGCAATGACTTCAGAATTAGACCGGGGAGGGGGGAGGGGGGAGGGGAATTGGGTCTAACACTTATTTTGTCAAATTAAAATTTTTCTTGAATTATCTTTGTGACAGGACAGACTTAAACTCTGTTTCTTTGAGCAGTAACCTAATTCAAGCAGAAAATAATAAAGTGCGGAAAGTAAAGCAAGAGACAAGAATTTCTACTTGGAAAACCACTCAGGCTCGAATTAGTGTAAAAACCACGACCTACTCCCTAGTAGGATTTCAACTTAACTTCACTAGACACCGAGCCAAATTCGAATTGCAACCACCCACAATTCAAGGACCTACCCCCAAGCCCTTATAAAGTTCCTAACCTGTATAAACTACCTTTAGTTTAACAAGATGAACTTTAACACAATTATAAGAGAATGAAAACTCAATTGAAACTAAAACAGGTTCACAGATTCACCACAAGCTGACTCCTAGACCTAGACTGCAACGGAATAGAACTAGGGGACGGTCTCTAGCACCGATCAGCTCTCTTCAACTTGAATGCCAATTGAACGCCCAAGAATGATGGATTTTGCTGAAGAGTATTTTGTGAGTGAATGCCCCAAACTGAACGTGACGGCCTCCTTTTTATAGTACCCAAATGCACCAATTTATCTTCAACTAGGAGAAGGACACTTTGGACTCCTTTTCCTTATTTGAGAGATCTTGTTGACTCCTTCTAGGATTTCAAATATTCTTTTTTCTTTTTCAGCCCACACTTTAATTCTTTCCTTAAAAAAAGAATTTCTTTTCTTGTAGAATCCTTGTTGACTTCAACAATCTCTTACCAAATATTTTCTTTCTTTTTCAACCCATGATTTATTTCTTTTCTTATTTAAAGGAATTTCTTTTCTTGTTGAATACATGTACGCTTACCAGTTAATCAACAATTAAGCAAAAGTCAACACCCAAGCATAACCTACCTTCCCCCTTTTGGCATCAGTGAAAAGGAACGGGGCAGTAAAGGAAAAAAAAAATACAAAAACGAAAACTGGACAACTAATATTCTATTAATACCATGAACCCAATTAACAACAACATAGACAAAATAAGACCAACAAAAAGGGATAACAGACAAGAATACCCAGAGCATATGCAAAAACTAAAACAGTTCATGACGCAGATGAATCAACAACTAAGGAGCAGGGTCAGAGGATGGAACACTGAAAGGAGCAACAAGGGAGGGATTAGGCAGTGGGGACAGGGTCTTAAGAAATGACAACAGTTCTTCGTGTCGAGCAGAAGTCAATTCCTCAGAATGAGCCAGTTTAGCCCTAAGATCCGCATTCTCCTTGCGAAGTAATTCAATTTCATCAATCAACTGATCTTGAGAAGTCAGCTTGTTTGAATTAGAAGAGCACCCAACATCAGGATCTTTCAAATCTTTCTCATGAAGAGAACCACGATTTGCATAATAATCCAATGAATCATAAACAAAATAGTACTTCAAAGAAGAAAGCCGAACTTGCAGCTTAGCAAACACCTTAGTCAATAGGAAGCCATAGGGAAGAGCATGATTTTGCTTGATGTCAGTGACAATTTTAACCAAGGACAAGATCATCAACCTAGACAATTCTAATGGCAATTCCCGATCCAACAACTCCATGATAGTAAGGTCAAGATAAGATGCAACATCACGCCTTTCTTGACGAGGCACAAGATTTTTAATCACAAAGGCAAACAAGGTCTTATGATAATCATACATGGAGTGCTTATAAACCTAAGTATCAGATACTCTGGAAGGGTTTCTAGAATACTTTCGAATAATCTCTAAGGGTTTATGTGGGGAGGGAAGATCTGGCCATTTGTTCTTTTGGCAAGAGGAGAACCCTTCACATTTGATTCTCAGAACTCTACTCAGTGAGTGAGGATAAAAAACAACCATTATACCGCCAATGCTACTTGTAACACATCCTAAAGAATGAGTATCTACCCCTAATAGCAGTGATGAGGGTCGCCAAATCCACCTGAGGAGAGGAAGCAGATCCAGAGCTGTCAACTGACGAATTGGAAGAAACAGGCAAGCTCAGAGAAGTTACCATAGAAGCTGTCAGTGAAATAGAGCCCTGTTCCCCCATGATTTTCATATCAAATATGTAGATGACTTTCATAAATGAATTAAACGTCAAATTTAATCTAAACAAAAAGTTAAAAATACACTTATAATTTGAGATTATACGTAAATTTTCATTAAGTTGATATAAATGATATAAATATTTATTAATTATAGAGTATCATTTTTCAGAAAAAAAATTGAAAACAAATATTCTCAAGTCATTATGTCATTATGCGATAGTAAAATGCAAATTAAATGTTAAATCTTTAGTGTTTTACAACTTAAAAAATGAATATTCCCATAATTAATATTAACAATTTTTGAAAATATTTTTGGGTTAAATTATTTTATTATAATACTTTTTTATGCTAAAGTTTTAATTTGGACAAATAAATTATTGGTCAAAATGCTACATAATATTTTTAAGAACATCCTTTTAATATATTTTTTAAATAGATGAAATAATAGGAAAAAATCTAATTTTCTCTATATTAAACTAATTTAAAATTTATAATCAGTTATATTGGGCCCGTGCATGGGCCTTAAAATTATCTATTATTTGTAATAAGTGTAAAAAAAATTTAAGCATCAATGCGGTGAAAGCGAAGATAGGACAGGGGGATTAAATAGACATTTATCATAATGTTGTAAACTTAACTATATGGTAGCTAAAGCAGCTCCAAACCCGACGCTTCTAGTTTTGCTACTGTTGGATCGGAATGGGGTTCTAACATGATTTAAATCTAGTTAGACCCTTCAAATCCAAGTGGAGCTGTTACACAACAGAAATATGATAGAGATAGAGACAATGAAAACATCGCTAAAATGGTTGCGGTCTGTGATTTTTCTTTTAGTTTTTCCTCCCATCGCGAATTTATTATGTATATTGAATAAATGTATAATTCTTTTTTAAGGTTTTTCACGAAACATGGATAAACGTGATATTTTTAATTTCAAGCTAAGCATTGCCATTATCTTCGCTATTTATTTAACTATTTCGATGATAGATTTTCTATTACATCTTATATAAGTTGTAGTGTCAATGTCGTTGATTATTTAAATGTTACTGCACCTTGGGTTGAATATAATTGAAAATTATAAAAAAAAATTTATAGGTTATAAAATCTGTGAGTAAAAAAAACTGCTACATATATTAGATGCTCTTCTAATATTTGTAAATTATAATACAAATTTGTATGATATTATTTTATCTGAATAAATTTAAAGGCTTTAGTCTTAATTTTCAATTTCATTGTCTGTTGTGTTATATTTAAATTAATTAATACAAGTCTTTTAATCTATTTTAAGAAAAACTGTAATTACAATTTATAAGTTTACAAGTATACAAATTACAAAATACAAACTTACTAAATAGTAGAATTTAATTTACAACAATTTAAATAAACTTAAAAATTCAAATAAATAATTACTTCATGGTTCATATTTCAAATTTTAAATTTTAAATTTCAAACTTTAATTCTTTAACAAACTTTAATAGACTTTAGAATTTATTTTAGCCTTCAATTCTTAATTTCAAATAAATAATTACTTCATATTTCAAACTTAACAAATTTTAGAATTTATTTTAACCTTAAATTCTTAATTCAAATTTAAATTTAAGGTCTCTAAGACTCTAACTATAAGACTATAAAAATTTAAAAGAAATATAAATTTTAATACTAAATAATTTTAAAAAATTATTTTTCGTCCCGTTTGTCCCATTTATCCCGTCCCATCCTGTTTTATAGTGGGATGAGATGAGATGGGACTAACGGTTCATCCTGACCCGGTCGGTTGTCCTAGCTCCCTATCCCATCTTGTCCTGTCCCGTCGATTTCGTTCCGTCTCATTGGCCAGCCCTAGGTTATAGTCAAAATCATAAAACTCTTGTACCAGAGGGTTTAATAATGTATACCAAAAACTCCATTAATACTCAAAGTTATATTAAAAAATTAATATTTTATTAGTTATTTTGTCATTTAGTAATGAGTACTTTTACATTTTAAACCAATCGTTTTATCAGAGATTTTTATGAATTTTTATGCCAAAATTATTTAGTTTTTTCTTATATAGCCACATACAAAAAAAATAATTTTATTTTTAAATTTATTTGTCAGATCACGTAAATCTTACATTCTTTAGATCCTTACGATTAATTTTGAATGAATAAAATTTAAATACTACTCGTTAATTCAAATTTTAAACTTGAAAGAATTAATAATAATATATAACAATAACTTTTATTAAATTGTTTTTGACTTTTATATTGTTTTGAAATTTTGTATTTAATTATATCAGATTTTTTTGGACACCGGATCAACAAAACCGCCATAAAGCAAAGGCTCCTAATATAATTTTTTTTCCCTATCTATAACAAAATATTGCGTTATAAATGAAATTTGATTATATTATCATTTTTTGGTTATTGCTTTCCAAAGATAATATATACATTAAGGTAATTTATTAAGTCCATTCAAACATCTCTACAATTCTCGCTCTATAAATACATAGACTTCTTACAATGTATTTTCATATCTTGCTTTAATATTTTCTCTACATCTTGTCTCAATATTTCTCTTTTCAATTTAGAGGGAACAAAATAGTGATTGAAGCTTCAGGGTCCAAAAGAAAGTGAGTTTTAGTGCCATTTAATAAAAAAAGATTAAGAAGAAATTCTATGATAACAAATGGTGATGATGAGTCCAATAATAATCTTACTGTTTCTCTTCCTGGTGATATTATTCATAAAAGAAATTATATTCATCACCATACTCTTTCAATATATTTTCACGCAACAATGATACTACACCCAGAATTAATCAAAATAATAAATTTTTACTCACAAAACTCTATGCTTAGGAAATATAAAATTTTCATCTCTCCGATGGCTCTAGATAGAAACACTAGCAACCTTTGAAACTATGAGATCTATCTATCGTTATTTAGGATACCTTTTAAGTTAAAAATTTTTCTCCATAAGCTAAAAGATACCCAATTATTTTTTTGATAAGGGAAAGCGAAAGCATTGAAAATTTTCAATATTAAAACTAAATTTCGAAATAAAAGCTTGAAATTTAGTAATAACTGATTGCGATTGTCGGAAAAGAGAAAAAAATCTACCGTTACATTGGAAGAGGGAGCAACAACAAACTACTTGGTTGACCCCCTTTGAAGAGAAGGATTGATACGTCTTTGAGGAAAAAGAAGAATTGAGTGTTCTAGAGTTCCAGGTAACCACTGATGATATAATTACTATTTTGCTCTTAAATGAAATCAGATTTGCAAAATTAACACTGGTCGTCCTGCTCTCGGCGTTTCTATATAGTAGAAATATGACACACACACACTAGTAAAAGTATAAAGACCCGTAGAAATGTTTATTGAACTTTTTGCCCTTCACTAAAAGACTCTATAATAGAAAAAAATATCATTTCCTATTTTTATTATTTAATTATTATCTTAATATTTAGGATTAAAAGTAATTGAAGTTGTAACTATTAAATTTGTACTTGTTTGTAAAATATAAGAACTCCTAATATTTAGTATTTTAAGTTGACTAAAATTTTGCTTCTTAAATCTTTCCTTGTTTGAACAAATCGCATTGACAACCATGAATTTATAAATTTATACCCCACTTCCTCATCTGTATCCCTCTATATGGATTATTTTGTTGGTATTACCTTTGCGTTCTCTTTTCTCTTTCTATCATCGCAAAAATTAAAAAGAGAATCCTTCTTTTGATTTCTCTTTTCAAAAAAGTGCCTTTGAATATGCAACAACTCATTTGTGATATAGAATGAAAAAAAGAAAGATAGCAATATGAGACGGGGAAAAGAAAATCTAAAGAGAGAAAAATCATAATTGAAAGAACGTAAGTTGCATTTGATGAACGCGTTTTATAAATTGCATTATTCAAATGCTATTTACAAATGTTCTTTCATATGTTAATTATTCATCACAATTTTTTAGCTTACCATATGAGAAAATGAATTAAAGAGCGTAACTTCATTCTGCATTAATACGTTGAGTTCCTTCTTTTTCTTTTTCTTTTTAAGATTGTATAATCGAAAAAAAAAGAACATATAAAAATACAACATAATTTTAAATTCTTTTAATTAGTCGAGTTTTCTTGTTATTCACTCTCTTTAAGTAAATCTAGACAATTTCTTCCGTTTCAACTTATGTGAAGTTGTTTGATTAGACACATAGATTAAGAGAGAGAGAAATTTTTAAGTGAAATCATCTTATAAACGGTAAAATGAAAGGTTTAAAATTAAGTTATTTACTAAATATTTAAAGTAAGAAACTCCGTAAAAGTAAGAAACTCCATAGCAAAATGTTGTTCACTTTTTTACCCCTTTAAAATAGAGTTCACAATTAAAAAAATAGTCATTTAATTATATATGAAATCATTCCTTATTTGAAATATACTACAGAAAATTTAAATATTTAGAAATTTAAAAGCGATTAAGATTTTACCGCTTCATAAATAATTACACATTGAAAAAAGTTGTACTTACAATGCAAAACAATCTTATATTTAGGACATTTAAAAATACAATTTAAAAAAAGTCAGTCTGGTTCATAAAGCATTCTGCATTAACAGGGTCCCGAAAAGAATCACACCCCAAATAATGTGATATAGACAACTCACCTAATTGCAAGTTTCACTAATTTTGAAGAATTTTTTTTTAGTTTGGTGCATAACAATTACTTAATGACCAATTACAAATAAATAATGCATTTGTAATATGATACCAATTTTATTAGTACCAAATAAGCCAGTAATAAATTATAAAATACCAGTTGTTATGTGATTGTTATTTTTTATTAATTCTTAATTTAACTTGAAAGATGATGATCATGAAGACAACTTTGTGGAGCGATGCATTTAGACAAATATAGAAATGAAAATAAAACCACGGGAAAAAAAATGAGATGTGAAAAAGAAATGACTAAAATAAAGGTGCTTGATTTAGAGATCTACTTAGAATCTGGAGATGTGAGGAAATCTCATACCTATTTTGATGACGAGGAAGTTCAAAAGCATTGTGCGTTATACTTATGGAGAGTTGTGCTTAAACCAATGATTCAGACCTCAAAACTTTTACCAATTTCATCAAATTCCTACTTATAAAAACTATATTGCATTATCAGGTTTAAAAATTTGCTGGAAAGTGATTTTATTTAGGGAGACAAATTTATAAAATGTGAATTCAAAACTTCAATTAATATATGTTAGTATGCAACTGGTGAGACAAATATTAAACTCATTACCTGCTGTGCAAGCCTACTAAATTCAACAGTTTCAATTTTTTGACTTATACCCCACTAATCAACTCATCAAATAACCTACCAACTGATGAGGGGTAGACGGAGGCGGTTATTCATCCATAAGATCCAAGATGACAGTGGAGTTGAATTTCAAGGTGACCAAGCTATAGCCAAAGCAACATGTGATTATTTCCAGAACATATTCACAGGCAATGACAGGGCTATTAATGAGGAAGTCCTTGATTGTATTCCTAGGATGATTACCGAAGAACAAAACAACAGTCTACAAGCTATGCCTACCATAGATGAGTTGAGACAAGTGGTTTTCTCCATGAGTCCTCACTCGGCTGCCGGACCAGATGGAATGAATGGAAGATTCTTCCAAGCTTGTTGGGACATCATTAAAGTGGACCTCCTGGCAGTTGTACATGCATTCTATTGTGGACAAACTATGCCCAAGTACTTTTCCCACGCTTGTTTGATTCTGCTCCCAAAAGTAGACCATCCTAATAAGTTGTCGGAATTCAGACCTATTAGCCTGAGCAACTTCACCAATAACATTATCTCCAAACTAATTTGCCTAAGGTTAGCTCCCATTCTACCAAATCTCATTTTGGATAACCAGTCTGGGTTCGTAAAAGGCAGAAGCATCTCGGAGAACATTATGCTTGCTCAGGAGATTATTCACAACATCAAAAGGCCTAAAGAGGGGGACAATGTAGTCATCAAATTGGATATGACCAAGGCTTATGATAGGGTCTCCTGGTCATATATCTGTTTGGTGATGCGAAGGATGGGCTTCGGTGAGAGCATCATTGACATGGTTTGGAGAATCATGGCTAACAATTGGTACTCTGTCATAGTCAATGGTGTGAGACATGGATTCTTTCACTCCACTAGGGGCTTGAAACAAGGTGACCCTCTATCCCCGGCCCTTTTCATCATTGGAGCGGAGGTATTTTCTCGGATGATGAATCATCTTCTCCAACATCATTTATACCAGGGGTTTCACATGGAGAAAAAGGGACCACAGATAAACCATCTCAGCTTTGCCGATGATGTTATCATCTTCTCCTCAGTGACTATTTCTACCTTGCAGCTGATTATGAATGTTTTTTCTACCTATGAAAGTGTCTCCGATCAGCTCATCAACAAGGAAAAGAGTCACTTCATGGTCCCTGCCCACACACCTCAGAATATTATTACCAGAATCAAGACCATCACAGGTTTCACTCAAAAAGATAGCCCCATCACATACCTTGGTTGCCCACTATACGTAGGACGGCAAAGAATCATTTATTTTTCAGGCATGGTGGCTAAAGCTGTGGCTAGAATCAGAGGGTGGCAAGCTAGGATGCTTAGTTTCGGAGGAAGGGCGACGCTTGTGAAATTTGTCTTGCAATCCCTGCCTATTCACATTCTGTCGGCTATCTCACCTCCGAAAACCACCCTCAGACAGATCAAATCACTCACTGCAAACTTCTTCTGGGGATGGGAAGCTGAAAGGACGAAATACCATTGGGCCTCTTGGGAAAATCTTTGCTACCCTTACGAGGAAGGGGGCATAGGCTTCAGGCAGCTGCCAGATGTTTGTCTTGCTTTGCAGTATAAACAGTGGTGGAGCTTTAGAACCAAGAACTCTCTATGGGCAAAATTCCTCAAAGCTAAGTACTGCCAAAGGGCTAATCCAGTGAGTAAAAAGTGGGATACTGGCCAAACTTTAATCTGGAAGCATATGATGGGAAATAAGCTTGAGGCAGAAAAACATATTCAATGGGTCCTCCGTTCGGGATCATGTTATTTCTGGTGGGATGACTGGTTGGGAATTGGACCTCTTGCCTACCATAAAAACCCGATACCGAGACTCAACAACATGACGGTCTCCCAGTTCATGGACAATGGAAGATGGAATGAGGAAATGGTGACTCGTCATGCCCCGCCTCACTTAGTTCACCAAATTCTCAACACACAAGTTCAGTTTCAACAGGGTGTTCCCGACCAACCTGTCTGGAAACTAAATACCCATGGGAACTTTACTTGTACCTCGGCTTGGGACTTAGTCAGAAGGAAGAGGAACAGAACGCTGACTAATACTCTCACTTGGCAAAAAAGTATACCTTTTAAGGTGTCTTTTCTTCTCTGGAGAGCTTTAAGAGCAAAATTACCTACGAACGAGAAAATTGTTACCTTCGGGGGTGTACCAGCGGAATGTTCTTGTTGCTACAGACCTGGACTGGACAACATAGATCACATTTTCGTAACAGGCCACTTTGCTAAATATATCTGGAAGTATTTTTCTGACCCGCTGGGAATTAATCAGGGAGCTACGTCTTTGAGAAGCCTGCTTATGACCTGGTGGACGTCCAAACATAACAGTGAGGTTCACAAACTCATTCTTCAGGCTACGCCCATATTTGTCTGCTGGAACCTTTGGAAGAACAGATGCGCTAGCAAATATGGCAGCAAGAAGTCAAATTCAAGTAGGGTCAAATATTCTATCTGCAGGGATATTTGGAGCATGCTAGTCACCACCTTTCCTTATATCACGTGGCCGTCTAAATGGTCAGATTTGAGTAATTTGGTGGAGAAATGTCAGCATGAAGTTAAGGTGATTAGAGTTCAATGGATCAAACCGATTCACCCTCTAGTCAAACTTAATACAGACGGCAGCGCTCTCGATAACCCGGGTAGAATAGGAGCAGGTGGTATTCTTAGGGACCACAAAGGGAATTTGATATTTGCTTTTGCTTCCCCTTTAGGTACAGGTACTAACAACCAGGCGGAAATCCAAGCAGCGGTTTATGGGCTTCGTTGGTGCATTTTACATGGTTATACTAAAGTCATATTGGAGGTAGATTCATACCTGCTCATACAATGGCTCACCAACTCCGTTGAACCTCAGTGGAATATCCAAAAATACATAGAGGAACTGCAGAACCTCACATCCGGGTTGGAGTACTTTCAAAGCAAGCATACATATAGAGAAGGAAACTTCACGGCAGATGCTCTTTCGAAGTATAGTCACGACCTGGACACTCCCCACCATTTTCACAGCATGCAGGACTTGCCGCGAGAAGCGAGAGGCCACTACAAACTAGACAAAATTGGCATGGAAAACTTCAGAAGAAGAAAATTGAAGAGAATCAAGAAACCACCATGAGATCGCGGATTGCTTAGAGTTTTCAACCACTTTTATCTACTTTATCCTTTTCAGATAAGTTATTTCTTTGTACGTTATAGCTTCTTTGAATAGGTCTTAGCTTTTTTATGACTTTCTTTTCTTAATATGTAAGGGGAGAGTCTCCCTCATTTATTGCTTTCCTAGAACTTATGTATTGGAGAGGAGTCCTCTCCGTTAGGTGCATAGTTTCCAGGATTTCATTTCAATATCGGGGATGGGTTGGCCGTTCTTAGTAGGATGGCCGACCTATGAACCACCATTAAATCGGAGGTAAGGTTTATGTCCCCCTCCATGTATTTATTTCTGTTGTTTTGTTGTTTTTATTTATGATAAGGCCTGGGGGTGTTGCTCAGCCCCTGCCCGGGACAAGGGCGTTTACTAAAAAAAAAAAAAAAAAAAAAAAAAAAAACCTACCAATAATAACTCATGAAACACTTAGACTATTCTACTAAATAAATTTATAATTTTCATAGTTATATTTTCTATCACTCATTAGACGAATGTGTTTATATATATATATATATATATATATATATATATATAATGTTTTGCTCTTAATATTAATTACTTATTCTCCAAATTATTTTTATCTAAACATCAATTAATACGAATATTCTGATAAACTACTCATGTCAATCATTGTTTTTTATGGCAAAATCCAAACTGAATGAACGAACGAGGGAGTAAAGCAAAAATGTTTTTAGAAGCAAAACGATTGAGAAACTAAAGAAGAAACAAAATATTAATTTTGTCAAATAATTGATATTATTAGTAATGCAAAAAGTAAATAGAACCTTAAAAGTGTAACACTGCATACAAACTATAGTGTTATAAAGTCAAATGTCATCCCTAAAAGTTATACTTTATAAATTATACTAATGAAAACATATGAAATTAACACGAACGTTCAGGTCAGGCAGTTATTTTGCTCCATGAATATTCATACGGAACTTCTTACTCTTATGCTAGCTAGTCAATAGACCTAACATTATTAAAGTCCCCCTTTACTCTATTTAAGGCCGGGTAGAGTTCACTTTTATTGCCTACAAGTACAGGACTAGGACATCCTAGATAAACAAAAGTACTCTATTTAATTCGATCTTGGTTGAATTAAGGGTGTGAAAATAGTGATCAATATTATCCTATTTCTGGTTCTAGTGCCGTTTCATGATAATATTGGTGCAGTTGAAGGCATTGAAGTAGCTGAGCTGAGGAAATTGGCAGCCAAGAGCAACATGACATGTATCTTGGTGTTTGGAGATTCAAGTGCAGATCCTGGGATTAACAATCATCTTCCTACTATAAACAAGGCCAATTACTTGCCTTATGGGATGGACCTTCACAATTCTCTACCTACTGGCAGGTTTTCTAATGGCAAACTTGCCATTGACTTCATTGGTAACTATTCACTACCTCTCTCATATATTTTCCCTGCACCTACTAACAAATAGTATTAATTAGTTATAAAAAATCCACGCTAATCTGTCATTAAATTACTTAAAGCTAACAAGCTTTTCTGATAATTCACTGTTGTTAAATAGGATTAACGTTGGATAGATTTTTGTTGTTTAAGGAGAAAAATTGTCACTCTCTAATTTGTAGTTATATTCATTTTCAGTTATTATCTTTTTTAATCTTAGTGGTACTTTTGCAGCGGATGCACTTGGTTACGTAAACATGACTAGAGGGTTTCTAGACCCACAAATAAACAAGATGAATATGCTACATGGTATTAGTTTTGCATCAGCTGGCTCTGGTTATGATGATCTCACTGCCAATTTGTCTGTATGTAATTTATCCTAATATATATAGCCACTTTGGTACTTTCATATTTTTATTTTATTATGGATTAACCTTTTTGTGTTTGAAAAATCAGAATGTAATGTCACTAGCCAAGCAGAGGGAGTATTTGAGGCACTATGAAATCCACTTGAGGCAAATGGTAGGAGTAGAGAAAGCAAGAGAGACAATGAAAAATGCAGTATATATAATAAGTATGGGCACTAATGACTTCCTCCAAAACTACTTTGTGGAACCTGCACGCTCAAAGCAATACTCTGTGGTCCTGTGGAACAGTACCAGAACTTCTTGATGTTCCATGTTTACTCACGTCAAGGTCCCCTCTCTATCTCCTAAAACTTTTAAAAATTATCATCTAAAATAAAATTAAAACATTATGCGTGCCAATAAATCATCGACTCAGTAAAGTTTAGGCATTACATTGGCCCAACTCCAGCTGGTCCTAATCGACTCAGTAAATCAATCACTTATCATCATGCCAAAAATTATATCTTATAGTAAGAACACAATTTTATGTCTTAATTAAGTCCACCAAACAAAACGTCATATTCGATCATGACTCTGATCCGGACCCCCTGCCCCTCGTGGGCCTTGCCAAAGGCAGAATGTTGGCCTTACCCAACACTTATAGATATGTTATATAAACTGACGGTATAAAGTTTTTGATAGATAATACGTGGTCAAACTGGAGCAAGAAGATATGCAGTGGTGGGAGTTCCTCCTCTTGGGCGCGAACCGCTTGTTAGAACCATTAGAGATGATAAACCCAAGTGCGACGATGATTTGAATAAAGTTGCTTTCTCTTTCAATCTCAAAATCAAAAGAGAATTGCAAGCCCTTAAAAGATTATTTGGGATTAAAGTTTCCTACATTGATATCTATAGCATCATTCTACAAGCTGTCCAAAATCCCCATAAATTCGGTAAGTAAGCAAGCAAAAAAATATAACGTGAAAATATCTTATACTCATTTCACATGTACTTTATGTTGCTGATTATTAATTATTATAATTATGGAAATGAAATGAATGAACAGGTTTTACGAGACAAGTAAAGGGTGCTGTGGGACAGGAACAATAGAGTATGGAGAGAGTTGTAAGGGCTTGAAAACATGTGGTGATCGAACAAAGTTTGTGTTCTGGGACGCTGTTCATCCCTCTGAGAAAATGCAAAAGATCATGGCTAATGAAGCTCTTCAAGCTATAAATGTCGATTTACTGCACTAATAGTTATCATCTTTTTTAAAAAAACAAAAAAATCATATCGTTTTCTTAATTGTTAGTTTCCTACCAATTAATAGTTTGTAGTCGTGTTTTTCTCTATGCTTTGTGGCTTATTATGTATTCTAGATCAGCATGTAGTAAAGTAATGAGCTTCTACGATTGGGAACTTTCATACGTGGTGTTTCCTTTTGAGTGTAGACGATTCAATTGAATAAATCTTTTAATTTCTATTTGCTAGATTACTTAGGCCGATTTTAGGGGGCATCCCCATGGAGGTCACCAACCTAGCCATCGATCTTATGACTTTAGTTTTTGGAAATACAAGTTAGTGGACGATGTTATGATAATGTGCTTGAAATTCTCAAGAAACATAAATTAAGAGCTCAAATAGTTTTGCTTCGTCGTGAAAAATGTGACAATAACATATATATATTTTTTGGTAAACTAGAAATTATATTAATATGAATTAATATGCGTTAGTACATAGCAAAGTGGCATATCTTCTAGAGATGTTCAGGGTAAGGGGGTTAACATAGTAAATATTACAACTATCTAAATTAGTATATGGCCTTTTGAACCAACAAAAAGAGTTCTTGCTTTATCTACCTTCAATTTCGTAGATACAAACAAAGATTGAATTGCCCATAGTACAAAAGAGTTAGCTTGCATTGTCTTAGACCCCTTCTTTGCTAACACATCTGCCACTTGGTTCTCCTTTTCGAATCTATGCTATGGGGGAGGGATGGGAGGAGTTCCCCGGCTGCCGGAGCAATTCCCTGCTATCAGATAAAATATGTGCATAAAGTGGGTGATCATTTTGAAGTAAATAAATGATTTCTATGCGGTCCTGTTAACCTATAAGGATATTGGATTGTTTGTAAGGCAATCTTTAACCCCTGTAATAGGGTGTATAGTTCCGCTCAAATATTAGTGGTTTCAAAGATGTTCCCCATAAATTCCGTAACTCAGTTACCATTTTTATCTCTATTTACTCCTCTTATGACATTCACCTTTACCTGGATTCGTGTGGGCAGAGCCGTCAGTGTTTAATTTATAATCGTTTAAGGGAGGTTTCCATTTAATAAAAACTGCTTTCGATTTAATTTGATTATGTGTTTTTCCCAAAAGTGTTAGAAATTTCATAGCATGGTTAAAAAGTTTATAGACGGGGATTTTGAACTATAACATATCTAGTGTTTTTATAAATGAGATTTGAAGAGAATGTGATGGACACAACTCTTACTCTCTACCTTTGAGAGATAGAAAAATTATTTCTGATAAACTCATCTTAAAAAATATAAAAGTATTCACGGAGCTTCTTTTAGAGTGGGCTTCCTCACGTTGAGAAATTTGGACTAAATTGGAAATTCCATTCATTATAGGCAAAATCCATTAAGAGTCAATTTTTAGCTTTTATAATTGAAAAATAATTATTGTTCTGAATTTCAATTTATATATAACTGAAAATAATATTTTTGGCTTTTAAATTCTTAAAACTCCAAATATTAAGTTTTAAAGAAAAGAAAAGAAAAGAAAATAGCCAATAAACCATATTCTTACTCGAAACACTCTCAAGCTTAGAGGGGATTATATATATCACTCCCATATGGCCACCTTACATATTAGTTTGTTAGTCAGCTTTTTCCCTTACAAAATGACAATTAATTTTAATATGTTTTGAAAATAGGCTAAATCTTATATTTTACCTTTAATATTCTATATATCCTGTTATATTAATACTTAATACCGTCAAAAGAAATTGGTAACATATTAAAAATTTTAGTGTGTCTATCAATCTGCTACTTCTGTATATCTTGGTCAATCAAGAAATATACCAAACTGTGAATTTTAAGCAGGATAGCTCATCGAGGAGCTTAGTATATAAACAGAAGAATGTAGAAGAAGTAGAGGAAAGTTGTTCTCTTATTTCATTGCACCAATCAGTATTGTTACATTGCCTTTATAGACTAACAACTGACTTAGTTACACTTAATAACAGAAATGCCCTCTATCAGCATATGCCTATTTTACTCTTACCCATTCATACCACAAACATGATTATCATACTTTAGTACTCCCCCTTAAGCAGGTATGTGAAATGCATTAAACACTCCAAGTTGTGAGAACAACAGTCTATGTTGTGCAACACCTAATGCCTTGGTGAAAACATTTGCCAGCTGAAAACCAGTAGGCACAAATTTTGGTTTTATGAGCCTATCTTTGATCTTTTCTCGAATAAAATGGCAATGTATCTCGAGATGCTTAGTTCTCTCATGGAAGACAGGATTAGAAGCTATTTGGATGGCAACCTTTTTGTCGCAGTAGAGAGGAATTGGCTTGGTCACTTGGAACCCCATTTCGGTAAGCAATCCTGTAATCCAAATGGTCTCAGCTATGGCTGCACTTATGCTCCTATACTCTGCCTCTATAGAACTTCTGCTCACTGTATGTCGCTTCTTGGACTTTCATGAAATTAAGCTGTCTCCTAGCTTAATGGCATAACCAGTGACAGATCTTCTAGTGTTAGGACATGCAACCCAATCAGAATCACAATACACAGATAGTGTAGTGTGAGATACAACGGGATAAAATAGACCAAGTCCTGAACTTCCTTTTACATATCTCAGCACCCTCATTGTAGCTTCTATATGGGACTGTTTTGGTCTTTGCATAAATTGGCTGGGCACTTGTATTTCAAAACATAGGTCTGGTCTAGTGATGGTTAGGTAAATCAGTTTGCCAATTAACTTTTGATACCCTACAGAATTAGACAACTCTGGATAACTAGTATCTCCTATATGCATGTCAAATTCAACTGCGGTCAATTTCTTGTTGGATTCCAATGGTGTAGGTACAAGTTTAGCACCACTTAGTCCCATTTCTGAAAGTAATTCCAAGGAGTATTTTCTTTTGTTGAGAATAACCCCCTTAGGTGATCTCAGTACCTCTATTCCAAGAAAGTAATTCAAATCTCCCAAGTCCTTCACATTGAAATGACTGTGCAAGACAACTTTAGCTTCATCTATTAGCTGAGCATTATTACCGGTGATTAGAAGATCATCCACATACACAAAAATTAGTACCAAAGCATCTGAACACTTCTTAGTGAACAATGAATGATCATAAGCACTCTGTGTATATCCTGCACCAGTGAGAGCGTCAGTCAGCTCGATGTTCCATTGCCTTGAGGATTGTTTGAGTTCATATAAGGACTTGATCGGCTTGCAAACTTTCTACTTCCATTCTGAATTTTGTGGCTTTCTCTGTATGTCAAAACATTGAGGCATTGCCATGTATACTTCCTTAAATAAATCTCCCTGCAAAGATGCATTACTCACATCCATTTGAAATAATGGCCAGTTGTGTGATGTTGCAATGCTAATGATCAGTCTCACAGTAATCATTTTGGCTACAGGTGAGAAGATATCATGATAATCTAATCCTTACTTTCGTGTGTAACCTTTTGCTACTAATCTGGCCTTGTACCTGTCCACAGTCCTATTGGCAGTATTTCACTTTATACACCCATTTTGAACCTATAGGTGTCTTCCCTTCTGGCAGGTCAACCACTTGCCAGGTATTGTTGTCTTCTAGTGCCTGAATTTTCTCTTGCATGGCATGTACCCACAGTTAGTCTAGTGCAGCCTTATGAAAACTGTTGACACCCAATTTTGACCGACCTGCGCTTTTAATATACTGCTTATATATGTATATATTTATTTATTTATTTAACGCAAAATTCGGCTTATTTTTTATATTTATAAAATAATTTATTATCATAATATTACAAAAATCATTTCAAATTATATATATATGACCTATATTAATTTTAAGTTTTGATCTTAAATGATTACGATGTATATAATATATTTTTTATCAATATGCGCCCTTATTTTAAAATATATCCTTTACTTAGTAAATTATTTACCTAGTTTTGCTAATTTTATAAATTTATTTGAATAATAAAATTACTTGAATTTATAAATTATTTACGTTAATAATATGATTTTTATGATATTTGATGACTTGACTTTATATTTTAGTCATTAATTTATTCGTAGATATAATAATTTAATTATATGATATTTACATAAGTATATTTAAATTTAGAATTTATTTATTAATAATAATATTTATATGATCTTCTTATAATTTAAATTATTTTATATCTATTTATTAAATTATTTTAAAGTGTAGTATATTTATTAACTTAATAGCAGCTAAATCCAATTTCAATCAATTCATTTAAATTATAGCCATTTCCTATTCAATTTCATTCAATTTTATTTCGATTTCGGCCACTTTCTATTGAGTTTATGTCAATTTTAGCCAATTTTAATCAATTTTGGCTATTATTTAAATTCAATTTCAGCCTAAATTAATTCCTACCCAATAACCCAATTAATTACCCACGACCCGCGTTCATACCCATAACCCGACCCATTTAGCCTAAACTAATCTCAGCCCTCCAACATATTTAATCTAACGGTTGAGAATAAAACCTACATATTCCCATATTTATCTTTACTTCCCCCTGAAACCCTAAAACATTTTTTTATTTTCCCCTCTCTCTCAACAACAGCCGCCGACCTCACCTCCCTCTCTTCGCCGACCACCTATCTTCCTTTCTTCCTCGTCTCCGGCCACCAACCTCCATTAACGCCGGCAACCTTCTCCCTCTCTCTTCGCCGTCCGCCGAACCTCCCTCTCTCTGCCTCATCTTTTTCTCCATTAGTTCCGGCCAATGTTGGCCGGAAAACAACCCGACTGCCGCCACCAATTCTTCTCCCTCCCGCCAGAAAACGCCATAACCACCATCGCCTTCCACTTCCTCTCCATCTTCTCTCCCTCACAAACCCGCCGCTCCAGCCATCGGACCTCATTTCCCTTCTCTCTCACCTGACTGCCGATCATCAAACCCACCGCCGGACTTCCCTGCTCTTTCTTTTCTCTCCACTGCCGGCGACGGCAGTGGCAGCACCACCACTTCGATCGTGAAACCACCTCCCGCCGAAAACCACCCTATCTCCCTCTTTCTCTTTTCCTTATCTTTTCCCCGATGGAAAACATGTCGCCGATCCGAGAAATGATGTCAAATAGGGTTACAAATTTAAGTGTTAACACGTCGATTATTTCTTTGTTGTGTTATTACACATGATGAATTTAAATTTTATATTCTACCTAGAGCTCTTCAAGTGGATGTATAGATCTGCTCTTTTCTGTGATATGTCTTGACTTAATTTTATTTTCATCATGTTTAATCCATTACATATCTTTACTTAATTATGATTATTAACATATTCGTAGTTCTGTATATTCTAGACTCTATAATTCTCTATCTTTGCTATGTAATTACAGTAGCTTTGGTATTTGTAAGCTTCAAAGTCGTATTCTTGATTTAGTATTCAAGTGATCCGTAATTTTTGTACTTACTCCATCGATCTGGTTAAGTGAATCACTTTGAATAATATTGTTGTAGCATTTGAAACTGCTCCTTCTCTTTATCAAACCCAACGTGTGCTATTAACTTTCACTATTGCATCCTTAAGCAATGTTCTTTAAATACTCTTAGTACCTGTTTATTCATGGCAAGCTCTATTTGATTTCAAGTATCAATAGTTGTTTATGTGAAAGTTATAGTCTATTTGATTTCTTTTCCCTAACTGATTAGGAACAACTATAGCACATGTTGATTTATGATATTTTCGGTTAAGTTTTCCTTCTAATCACGTCGTTAACTTAGGAGATTCTTTTTTTTCTCCTCTCATTGACACTGCTAAATATCTCCCTTCCCTTATTCGATTAGATATAACTTTAGGACTTGGTTTATCTTTTTGCTATTATATATATGATTGATCGCGTCTATTTCTAATTAAGTAAAAGATTTCATGTGATTGATTCTCCCATCCTTTCCTTCACGTGGGTTATGTTTATTCATACTAATTTATTCTTTTAACTTCCATTATAAAGGAAGATTGTTCGTTTAAGGTAAATTGTAGTAATATTAATTATGTTGCTAAAGGAAAATGATTTATTTGATTGATTTTTTTTTATATTTTTCATTCCTTTATTCCCTAACTGATTTCGTACATGCTAATTAAGGTAAAGATTCGTGTATTTGATCTGGTAGAATATTTTTCTACTTTATTATTATTATTTTTTTTCTGCATATCAACATGACAATTTTAATATTTGAATATTTTGGTAATTGATATGATTTAGTCACTAATTAATTTCACTTGTTCTGTTAAGGAAGCTCGGCATGACTTTTTGGCTTGTTATAGATAAGTTTATTATTCACATATGTAAGGTAAATTGTGAATTAATTGATCTTGTCCATTGTTAAAGAATTTCCTTTATTTGATTATGCTAAATATTCTAATCCCTCACTTTCTATTATTTAAAGGACCCTTCCTCTTCTTTATTTGTGGGTAGAACATGGGGGAAGGGGAGGAACACGGTGAGAAATATAATTATTATTCTGCCCTTTCAAAATTCTTTATTCTTTATTCTTTATTCTTCCCCCGACCTCAATACGAGCACTGCTCGGGATCCTCGAGATTCTTGTGATCTTGACGTATTGAGTGTGGATAATTCGTGGTATCCGTGAAGTTTAATTTTGCTTTTGTCATTTACCGTTTTAGACTATTGTTGCATCTATGTACTAACCTTTAAGCAGATACTACTTTATTCCGAAATTCATTGGAAGAGTCGCCGGACGTAAAAGGGCTAACGGAGTTATTCTAACATTATTTATTTTTCATGGGTTGTATTTTATTTATTTTATTTTAGTTTGTAATAATTGTAATAAACTTGTGATAGTGAAAATGGGGCGCGACAAAAACATCTAAGCTCTTGAACTGCTGAAAAAGCAGCTAAATATGCAGCATATGCTGGTGATAGTGAGTCATAAGACAAATAGTCTGTAATGGGAAGATAGACTGTCTTGAAAACTTATTGTTGGTCACATAGTCTTGCAACCATGCAGGTGGTCGAACTATCTTGCTTGTCATCCTGGGCTCAGGCGGTGATTCTATAGGAGCTCTAATAGGATCTAATTCAGTTGAAGGAACAATTGTGGCAGGAGAAAAAGAACCAGATGCATCATCGCCAGTATGTACTAAATCTGGATCACCACTGGGTACTGAATCTGCCTCAGTAAGTGGATCACCATTAGACACTAAATTTGGATCATGCCCCGGAGAAGGCAAGTCTAGAAGGAATATAATATTCTCAGCTTCATCATGAACCGGTTGCTGCTCATAGAAGATATTGTCATTACCTTCTTTGGCACCTTTAAAAGGGAAAATAGTTTCATAAAACACAACAACTCTACTCACCAAGAAGGTTCTTGTATCTATATCAAACAATTTGTAACCCTTTTGAGTATCCATGTACTCCAGAAGGATTGTTTTCCTAGCTCTAGGAGCAAACTTATCCCCTCTAGATAACATGCTAGCAAAGCAAAGGCAACCAAAAACTTTGAGATGATCTAGCACAGCAGGCTTCTTATAAAACGACTCATATGGTGACTTTCCAAGCAACACAGAAGAAGGCAATTTGTTTATCAAATAAACAGCAGTCAGAATACAGTCTCCCCAAAATTTGTGCGGGACACCACTCTGAAACATAACGGCTCTGGCTACTTCAAGGATTTGTGTATGTTTTTTCTCCACAAAACAATTTTTTATGGAGTGTAGGGACAACTACTTTGATGAATAATGCCAAGAGAAGAGAATAAAGCATTACACTGAGAGTTGAAGAATTCTTTTCCATTATCTGATCTGATAATCTTCACATAAACATCAAACTGATTCTTTATTCTAAACAGGAAATCCTTCAGTACTACTATTACCTCTACCTTTGATTGAATCAAACATGTCCAAGCGTATCTACTATAGTCATCCACTATGGTGACAAAGTAAAATTTTCTATCATAGGTAGGGGTCCCCATACATCTATATGGACTAATTGAAATGCACTAGGGGCTCTTGTAGTACTAACATGAAACTTTAGTCTACTTTGTTTGGCTAGTGGACACACTGAACAATAGTCCTGTGAATCAACATGCGACTTTAGAGAAGGAATATGTTTCATCATAGAGGTTGAGGGGTTTCCTAGCCTGAGATGCCATAAGGAAAAAACTCTTTAATTTGTTATGGATGTGGCTACAGTTATTGTTTCCTCTTGCTATTGCCAATACAGGCCATTACATTCCTTACTAATCCCCAACACCTTGCCATTGTAAAGTCCCTGAAACAGGCAAAAGTCTGGGTAGAAAGAAACTGAACAACTAAGTTCCTTTGTTAACTGGAGATTGATAACAAACTGAATTTAAAATCAGGTACATATTAACATTATTAAGTGTGCAGCTCCTGAGTATAATTGTACTCCATGTGTGTGTAACTATGGATTTATTTTCAGTTGGCACCTGTACTACATTATTTTTTTATTTATCAACTTCCACAAGATCAGTCAATAATCTTCCAAGTGGAGTGATATGATGAGATGCGCCAGATAACAAGGTAGTTATACCTGTCATGTTTGAGCAATATGACCCTATGTTGATTTGTGCTGCTGAACCTGTTCCTATTCTTGAATTATTCTGCATTACTATTATGTGCTGATCTTCTGAGATGAACTTTCCTTTGGATTGTCCTATACCAGTGTTAATTCCTTCTAAACAAGTGGTATTAGCAACTTGTCCAAACTCAGTTCCATGCAATTTCTTCTTACTCTTAAAATCTAGTGGAAATCCTATGATCTTATAGCAATTTTCCTTCAAATGACCTCTGCAACCACAATGTTCACATGCTATGCAAAATTTTTTAGATCTAAACATTGGTCCTCTCCTTGCTAGGAAAGTCATGGAATCTCTGTTGGAATCAGTCATACCTAATATCCTCTGACTTTTCTCCTGAACTACTATTGTATATGCTTGATTTACTGTTAAAATAGGAGTTCGAAGCAAAATATCACTTCTAACATGAGTAAAACTCTCATTTAGTCCCTTAAGGAACTGTAACAAATGATGATTACACAGATGTGCCATATACTCCTTCGATTCTTCACATTCATAGGAAGGACCTGGTGCAATGAGATCAAGTTCATTCCACGCATCTTTCAACCTTGAGTAGTAAACAGTAACAAAGTTCATACCTTGAAGATGAGTTGTTATTTCCTTACACAGTTGATATATCCTAGTGAGATTTGATTTGTGAAACCTTTTCGCGAACTCATCACAAAATTTCTTCGCACTTGAAGCTAGCACGATGCTCGAAATTAATTCTGGTGAAACTGTGCCGCTAATCCATGAAATTACAATGGCATTAATTACATCGATCCCATTGTTTTGCAAGTTCACCTTTGTATTGGCATCTCGAACATGTTCCATGGATGAATCCTAATTTGTTTCTTCCAAGCAAAGCGAGCTTCATCGATCTACTCCAAAGTGTGTAGTTGTACATATCTATATAATATAGAAAGAAGAAAAGAGAGAAAGAAAGATTCTTTTCTCTGGTCCAGTTAACTTCAATCCAATTAACACTGCTCCTGGTGTATCTGATGACTATAGATAAAGTGGATGTGTGTAGTCAATTTGCATGTTCTCGATCTGTGATGCTTCTCCCATGGTGAATCTCAGCTTGAAGCTTTGACCTGTAATGGTTGCTTCTCAATCTGCTCCAACAGTTTTGAGCTATTCAACCTGCTCTGATACCATGTGAATTTTAAGAAGGATAGCTCATCGAGGAGCTTAGTATATGAACAGAAGAATGTAGAAAAAGAGAAAAGTTGTTCTCTTATTTCATTGCATCAATCAGTACTGTTACGTTGCTTTTATAGATTAACAACCGACTTAGTTCACACTTAATAACAAAAATGCCCTCTATCAGCATATGCCTATTTTGCCCTTACTCACTCATATCACATACATGATTATCATATTTCAATACAAACATTAAAAAGTACTTTCAAATTACAATCAAACTTTCTTATAGTGGTAGCATTTGTTTGAAAATTTTATGGCTATTATAGTGAGATGCTATTTTATATATTTATATATATACTGGTATTTGATAATTAGATATTATTTAGCTGTTATTAATAAAAGTACACCAAAAACTACTTTAACGATTTTGTGTACAAAATAAATATATTTGTTAACCAATTTAACTAAAAACATAAAAATAGAAGGAGTATGAATATAAAATGGCACACACTAGTAGCCTTCTTCGTGAAGTTACGATCATAGCTGATGGACACTATTTTAATATAAATTTTTTCTTTTAGATATTCGTACTTGATTTATTATGTGCATGATATTAATGATGATTACTATAAACACTTCAATATTTATTTTTATATATAATATATTTTTTATAAATATATTGCATGATATTTGAATAAGCTGTTATACAAGGGTAATTTTATAAAGAGTGTACCGTTATACTTAATGTCATTTCTGTTATAGGTAGAATGTTGTTATAAAGAAGTAAAATATAACATAAATTATGAAGAAAATTAAGCTGTTATAATGAAATGTTATTATAACGAATGATTATAATAATGAGATTTGGCTGTAGTCGGAAGACGAAGAAGAAATCACGTCATAATGCCGTGCATAATGGTCATCAAATCATGAAACATATTTCATAAACAACAATATCCCAACCAAACAAAATAACTTTTTATTGCTTGAGGATAGAATCAATGATGGGACGCGAGAACTTTGAATAAATTACAATAAGTAGCTTGAGTTGGATGGACTGCGTCCCAAAATATATATGAACTTTGAATAAAATGGTTGTGACCTCTTACCGTCATCCTTTGAGATTTAATAAGGTTTTTTTTTCAAAATTTTTTCAAATTTCTCACCCAAGCCGGTGAAAGTTTTCATGGCGTATTTCTTGTTTTCATAATTCCAATCACGAATCAGGTTTGCAATGTATTCTGCCAAAGGCTTAATTGATAAGTTCTGTTGACAGTTGAATGCGCTATTGACCATCTATGATATCCGATTTCAAATAAATATCCTCTAACCTCTTGTCAAGATGATCAATTTCAGTCATATGCTTCTCAAATTCTTCAACCGTATAGGCCCTTGCAGCTAAAAAGAATAGATTCTTCATAAGCTTTGGATTCTTCCTGAAATTCACCTTTATGTTGTTCCACAAGTGGAATATGCATACACAATGAGACACAGTTGGATACACAATTGAAGTTGCCTTTAATATGCTTTCATGTCTGTCAGATACTATGCCCATTCCTTCTCTAACACCATATATCTCTTTGAACTTTTTGAAGAATCATTTCCAAGACGTATCATTCTCCGAATCAACAATAGAGCATGCAAGCGGGAAAATTTTACCTGCATGTATACTTGTGCTTTATACATATGAAATACACTACATATGGTGGGTGTGATTAATTTTCCAGGTATTTGCCAACTTGTCTATTATAAAATTTGTTATTACTTTAAAAGATGGGATACATTATATTTGCAATATAATTACTAAAAGTTAAGAAAATTAATTAATAAAAAATTAAATTTACAATTTCAGATCATACCAGCACCATCTTGTGTGCAAGCCGTGATTAGTTTTCCTCCATGAGATGATTTTAGAAAGGTGCCATCGACCACGATGATTGGTTTGCAATATTCCCACCCTTTGATTGATGCAAAAATAGCTACAAATAGATACAAAAATGAACTGTCACCAATTTTCTCCAAACTGTATACAGAGCCGGGATTAGTCTGCGATGTAAAGATAGCTAGGCAACTTCCCGTATGATTTGCTTGGATTCCCTTAGCTTGCACCATTTCAATCGCCCTTTCCTTCGATCTCCAAGCTTTCATATAATTTATATTTAGACTATAATCTTTTTTCATGTTACGTTCTTATGTCGGCTGGAGTATACACAGTCTTTGGATCAACATACTTGTCCAATGAAGTCACATGTAGCATGACGCTGTGAGAACATTCTTTCTTCAACCCCACAAGTGTGGACATCATTGAACTCTCTAACTTTGAATATACTTGTTTGGTTTAATCTTGAAGATACAAAATACCAAGGACACTTGTACATACCAAGCAATACCTGTATATCAACAAAATATTATATACTGATTATGTAACTAAAATTATGTATATAATAATCATACACTATATACATATTCAAAAAAATTCAATTAACTCTACATAAATGTTCATTTTTAAAAGTTATACGGTATATTATATATTCAATAAATTTTTTCTGCAAATTCAATAATATGTTACAATATTATTCGGCAAAGACATATCTTTTTGTACATGAACTGTGAACTCTGAACTGAAAATTATTCTGTATTGCATAGTGCTCTAAAACACTGAGAAGAGTGTCTTTGTCTATGTATAATTGACCTTTCTCAATATTTTTATGCGACGAGTTTTGAATTATACCATTAGAACCGGAATGAGCACTTACCACTTTTTCCATGAACACTATAGCACTAACCCAAAAAACATAACAACAATTTATTATTCAATTTATTGAGTTATTCTTCAATTTATTCTTTAATTTATTTGTATAATAATAAATTGAAGAAATGAGGGATAAAACTAGATCTGTTTAAAAAGAAGGGATGAGTTATTATAAAATAAAGAATAAATTGAAGAAAGATGAAGAAGAAGAGGAGAGTTTTAGGGAGAAGAAATCTGCAATTTTGCAGAAAACATGAAGAAGAAGACATTTTAAAGATGAAAGACTTTTTTTTTTTAAAAAAAAATGATTACTCAACAATTATAGCTGTCGTAATGCTTATGTAGGCGATTTTTTATAGCTAAAATATTAATCATGCATGCGGGAGTGATTGAACACACGATTTTGGTCCAGTCAGCATTCAGGTGTATTTCTGTAAGCTTGGGGGTGATAGTTCAGGTACTAAACACCAACTTAGAATAGTTCAAATACTAAACTCACAAAAACGGAATAATTTGAGTGTGGACCTTTACTTTAAAAATCAACATATACTCTAGTATTTATTAAGCTGACATTTTCTTTAAGAAAATATTTGTTAATAATTTATTTTACTAAATTAATCTTATTAGTTATGTTTTAAGAATTTAATTTCAACTATTTACTTTATTAACATAAGATGATAATAATTCATTATTGTTTCGCATTTTTAATGTAAAAAGACAAATAAAAAGGAGCGGAGGAGGGAGTATTAGAAATTACCGATTAATATCATTAAATAGAATTAACTGCAATTAACTTTTAAATGTATGTTTGTGTAAATAGTCTTTTACAATGTTATTGCTCAACACTTAAAACTCTTTTTGCTTTCCATGTTTCCATTTATCTAACTGAGGGAAGCCAAATGATAATAAATTGAATAAAAAAGGTTTATTGAAGAAAGTTTTTCCTTTTAATCACAATCTCACTCTCCATTCTCCCATATCTCTCTTCGGCGAAATCAAATTCATCTAGATTCAGCCTTTGCTTCGACAAGCATGGCTTTCCGTCAATCTGTTACATAAATATTCAACATATTTTAATATATATATTTAAATGTGATTTGCTTTTATTTATGCTGTCTCGTACTATATTGTTAGATCTACTCAAAGAAATTTGTAGTCATTATCTATAACTATAAGCTTTTGATATACTTTTGGTATTTTGCAAGACGATTTGTGTGTAGAGAGGGGGCAAAAAAAAAACCTCGATTCCCTTCTGCCACGGAGGAGATATCATGGATGTATTCAAGCAGTACACAGATTCCTTCAAAAAGTAAAAAAGGACCAAGAAGAAAAAATCAAATGAAAAAATGAATAATTAGGAGAAATCAAATATCCAACAACCCGAAAATCACATATGATGCATTGTGCAATCTTTTCTAAATTCCCCATGCTTTCTTCCCCTTTTCACCCCAATACTTCCCATTTTCTCCATAGCAGCAGCAAAATCCTGGAAAAACTTGTGTTTATCCTTTGCCAATTCTTGAACAAATGGCTTAGTCCTCGGGTCCAAAGACAGAGCTTGATCAGAAGCCAACAATCCCAACTTAGCCTCCAAATTCCCATAGTAAGCATTGTCAAATGAGAAAGGTGTTGTCACATCAAATGGGGCAACAATATCAACATTTCCACCAAATTGTGGACAAGACATTTTGAGGGCCTTGAAGAGCCTAGGATCCATATAAGGGTCAGGTTTCTTGGTCCCTTTGTAGTCATAGATTCTGTTCACAAATTGCTTGCAATGTGCAAAACCTATGGTGTGTGCACCAGAGAGGACCACAAGGTCCTTTGGGGTGAGTCCTTTAGAGGAGAAGAGCTTCAAAAGTTGGTCCACTGTTGAATTTGACTGAGGAAGATTTTGGTGCACCCTTGATGCCTTTGATATCTTTCCATCCCATCTTCCTTTCTTCACTTGATAATTGGGTCCTCCAACCTATTCAAAGCATCAAATTATGACATTAGGCCATCACTTTAACAATATATCTACTGGCATCGAATCCGACTAAATTTGGATAAAAAATAAAATATTCTCAAATAAAATCGACTCGTTAATAATTAATATATTATCACATATTAAATTATACTGAATTTTTTTTACACTACCCAAATATATAACCCAAATTTACTATAAAATTAACTTAACTTATATATGTTGATAATATATTTATATTATTGTATTATCAATATAATTTTACCTACTAAACCATACCCTTTTTACTATCTATAGTTAATCGTAATTTAATTACGAGTAACTTGATAGTGAAAAAACAATTTTCAATTTCCATGAGATAAAAGCTTCCAAAAATTCCATTCTTGTGCTATATATTAGTAAATTATATTATTTTATTTCCAGTTTGTCTATTGTTTTTTTCACCCATCAGTAGTCAAATGCGGAGCAAAATGTGGGGGACAACAGTTTGGTAGGACAATTCTAAACCATCTGTCCCTAATTTAAATCATCAGAATGCAGACAGCGTGATGGCCCTCGAAGAAAGACAAGTCAAAAGCTTGTTATTATCCCAAAGAATTCATTTGGAGCCCACAGAATTATAATATGTAGCTCACATGTTTTTCTGTAACTGTATATTTATTTATTTATTAAAATAATATTATGTTTAATGTATCAGTCAAATATATAATTTACCCTTTATATAAATATATTTGATCACTAGCAAGCTAAACGAGCGATGTTTATTGCACTTTAATTTGTTAACTTGGCGAAACGCAAATCTTCTGGAACCACATATAGTAATAATTGACAAAAAGAAATGAATTAAAAATGTGAACTTTGTCTTGTTTCTCATGTCATGCCAAAAATTAGCGTGGACAGCTATTTTGAGCTTTTTATGTGTAAAAAAAACAGAAAAAAGAAGTCCAGGACTATGGACTATTGGTCCTCGTATGTAGTTTCTTCTCTTAAATTTTGGATATAGTGACAAGATATATTTATATCAATATCATGAAAAGGAGACAATTTCGATGAAAAAGAAAGAAAAACCAATAATGGCTCTTCCCTTTTTATTCAGACTTTATTTTGTGGTGCCTTACGTGCAAAATTTAGTACAAAAAGGGAAGGTTTTATTGAAGCAAAAATAGGAAAAGGTTACGAACTATACATTAGAAGAAAATAAAGTAAAACTACTAATTTTGACAAACTGACATCGTTTAATTATTGAAACATAATTGAAGGAACACTCAACGTATTTTCATTCGAGATTATTTCTAACTTTAAATAAGAGGCCAAAACTTGTTTGTAATTAACATTACGGACTTATCTATAGTTTCTTCCGACTAATAAAAATGGGAATAAGCTCACATTTTATCTTGGATAAGTGATGAATTTATGAGATATTCAATCTAAACATCTGAGCCATGAATTTTCTTATATGAATTTAGGTCACAATCTTTCGAGTTTTGATGCTAATTAATGAGACTTTCGAAGTTTCATGACAAAAGCTAATCAAGAAATACTTATCAACTCCAATTCAATTTATTTGTCTGATTTTGATTTGATATAAAATTTTAAAAAATAAATAAGAATGTGGTCTTAAAGTAGAGATAGGTAGAATATACTAAAATATCAATTAATCTTGTGGTATTAAACATGTCTCCTAAAAAGTTAAAATTAAAAAATTATCAAAATAAAAAAGAGATTTGGTTTTTTAAAAAAATTGACTAAAAAAAAAAAGAACACAAACAAATTAAAACGTATAATGAATTAATTTGCTGATTTACTGACACTATATCTCACGAGAATACTTCTTTGTTTTTTAACTTTTCTTTTTATAATTTTAACATATAATAGGGCCACGATTTACCATGATAATGCAGATCTCTGCAAATTGAAAAGAAAAAAATTATGGTACCATTTAAATTATAGTATTATTTACTCTTCTTATTCTCGTGATTCGAATTTACAATTTTATTAATCGTGAAGGCGGAGAGTGATTACCTTCCAAAATAATTCTCTTGTCCCGTTTAAATCATAGCAGTAGACTAATTTGTGTAGTATTTGAATTAGTACTTACAAAGTGGACAAAATCTCTGGTAGCAATGGCAAGAATGTCTGCACAAGAAACAACACCAGGACACTTGCTTTCCACCACAGCTTTGGCTTTATTTATGACCTCAAATGCCTCCTTAGCTAAATCCTTGTTATCTTCTACATCTTTCTCTGCTAATTCATTGCTTCCTGCTTTACTTGATATCAATACTGAACCATCACATCCCTGCATCCAAAGGATGAATAGTTAATAAAAACCATATATATTTATATATATATTCACAATAAGCCAAAATATATAGAATTCATAATTCTTTTTTCTTATAACAAATTGTGTCCGGCCAACTTGGCACAACTCGACTACTTCACCACCACCATGTACATGATGCTACTTACCAGTATATATAGATACTCAGAGGAGATGCACAAGATTCGACTGAACTCATTAGCTTTAGTCTAAACTTTATATATATATATATATATATATTTATATATTATGTATATAAGAAATTTATAAAATATGTATGAATATTAAATTTCGAACCCTGTAACCCAAACAGTTAGTGAGTTCACTGACATCATCAATCTATAAAGTTTAAATTCTAAATCCGCCTCTATAAGCTAATTCAAATTATGGTGAAAAGAGCTACTACTAGTAAATTGTGACTTACTTCAACAAAGCAATCATGGAAGAAGAGGCGAATGGTGGCAGGGCCAGAAGCAGGGGCTTCTTTGAACATGTTGGAGGTTACAGAGCCAACCAGAGATTCAACTTGAGGGCAGGATTTGGCATAGTAGTTAACGGAGAGCTGTCGAGGCTGTCGCCGGAGGGTTGCATTGATGGGCGGGGACTTGAGCAGAGAATTGGAGAAGGGTAAATTGAGGAAGAAGAAAAAGAAAATAAAAATGGTGGCAAAAGAAGACATGGTTTGATTAGCGGCTAAGACAAAATAGCAAATAGTGGAGAAAGTATATAGGAAAAATCGAAAGGTGACTGCTATAGACAGACAAGAAGTAGCCATGTTCCAAAGAGAATCATGGACCCGTGAGGAGATGCCCAATAAATAAATATTGGAATACATAAATAAATATGATGGCAGACAGAAAACGATCAGGTGAATAATTGTCACTCTTCTCAGCCATTTACTATTTTTCTTTCCTATTTCGTTACGGTAGCTGTGACCACTGACCAATGATCATTTTGTATAATAATTTATTATGCGCTTTTATTTAAACACGGAAATATTTATTTTTGTTTATTCAAATTCATATGTGTCAATTACTCTCGATCAGATGAATAAAATAGACTCATAATTATTTAACAAGGCCAAAAAAGGGACTGTACGAGCTTCCGGATTTGTTGATGCTCCTTTCTTCTTATTACGCCGGGGGAGGGAGAAAGGGGAAGGAAATGCCAGGCTACAAATGAGATTTAACTTCTTAATAATACAGTACTTTTTTATTTTTTTTGGGAGTGGGGAGGGGACAAAAGGGATGCAACCGTCTGTTACCATTGGATGGATAGTGCTCATATAGATGACCTTAAAGTTATGTTGTACACTTAAAAGAATCTTATGTTAGAGTCTGGATAAATAAAAAAAAGTACGTAAAAGGTGAAAGACGAGTGGAACAGTGACTAAGCTTTGGGTAATAAACATAAAGATTAACTGATTTGCTTTCCAGGGTACAGATAAGAAAGGTGGAAAGTAAAAGGTAGGTGTCTGGTATATTCAGTCAAACATGAAGAAATTCTAATGATATGTCCATGTGCACTAGTAACTTTTCTGATTTTCATTTTTCTCTCTTCCAATAATAAGCCTTCACCATTTCATTTTTATTGTAATAAATAACCAACGCTATAATGAAGAGGTAGACAAAACAAAGACTAAACTACTAAAGCAAAAGCAACTTGTATTTCAAGCAAAGAACTAGTTAAGCTCACGACTGTCTCTTTCTTTTCACTACCCAACAGGTCAAAAAGTGACGAAATTTCATTTTTTTCCCCCAAAGGAATATTCACAATAAAATGAAGCACCTAAGAGTATCACGACCTAAATGCCAATGAAGTAAGTGAAAGTCATTGGAAACAAGGTTCAAAATTACAGTTAGAAACAAAAAATGCTAGATGATTTCTTTAAAGTTATCTTAATGAGCAAAGATATCCGATACTACCCGTTCAAGCAAGGAGTACCTCTTGTAGTTTCCTTTTTATAAGAAAATTCACCATAAAATGAATTCCATTTCAAACCATACCTAAAGAAGAATTCTCGAAAGACCTTTCTGTGGCTCAGATCACTTAAATGCAGAGCATGTGCACTTTCACACAAGTCAGAACGTCATAAAAGATGCACTTTTTACATTTGCATTTAAAATTCAGTCGTCCCTTTGTTGATATCACTGGCTTTCTACCAGAAATGAGCCCAGTAAAAGCTGTGGACCATGCACTTCAGGCTTCACATCTGTCATGCCAAAGCTTTAATGGAGAAAGAACAAGCCCCCTTTTTGTGGCCCTGAAAAAGGAGAAATTTTAAAAACTAAAAAGTCCTTTTCAAGTATAAATTTTTTGTTTCCAAGTGAGTGACCACTTTGTGAGAGTACATAACATTCGAACTTTCATGTTGTCATGATCATTCCACTTTGCCTATTCATTTGTCCACGAGTTGGACCTATAACACTTATAAAAATGAGGCTAAAGATAGAGAAAATTCTTGCTTCATGTAAGATCAAAACAAACATTTGAGCCACTACAGTACAAACCAAAAGGACTGGAGTTATTGGATGTTGATCAATCTTGCCATAACTTAATAATCAAAAAGTTTTGCGGCGAACTTCAACCCCTTTGAAATGGTCACAAGATAAAAACCTCTGATGCCCCACACCGCTGCAAAGCATGAGATATCCTAATGTCATCAACATATTTTTTTGCATCCAAATATCATCCTCACATTCGTTCCTATTGTTTTTAAATTCGATTTTGGCATAATGCCTTATGTCACCTAATGGAATTCATCAAATGGACAAACCAGTATGGGCTTGATATAAACTAGGCCTTACCCTCGCGGGATACATAATGTCTTGGGGGTCTTACCCAGTGGCCCAATAGCGAAGCATGTAAAAACAATTGCTTTTGTTTGAATCCTACCTATAATTATAGTATGACAGATTCTCATTGATCATTGGTGGCACTATAAGTTAATGGTAGTTGCATTAGTGTTAAATTTTGGACAACCTTTAAACGATAGTGCTACTTCTGATACACATTATGCATCATCCTGTTGAGTCTAATCGTTTTTGTCTTGCAATAAATAGCTTATACAATCATGACTATGCCTCAATTCTAAGTTATCTGGGATCGGCTATAAACATCCTCACTGTCCATGTTGCTTCACATAGATTCACCCAAATTCAATTAGAAAACGATTGAAAGAATAAGATATTATATTGGAAACTCTACCGATACCACTAGACTATAGGATTCATCACAGTTTTCTCGTGCCACCAATAACATGAGGTCACAAAATTATGACTGGAACCATCTCACCGGATGGGGATGTATCAAATATTTCTCTGTTTATTTTTGCTTTCAAATTCCACATGTTGGATGCCAGTGTAATATAAAACTATCATTCAGTGAGTAAACATTTGCAGTACAAGAAGTAGATAACCTTCCACCACTGCATAAAGTTAGCTTTCTGCCTCCCTATTCTACAATTTATAATTCTATCGAAACCTTTACATTGGATTTGGTTCCGAGGAATCAATGGTTACCTACAAAAAAGTTAGTTTAGAAAAGTGAAAACCTACATAGTCCAATATGTGTTGACATTTTGTTACTCTGAATAATCCCATTTTACTCTAATCTTGCATTCCCCATTTCTATAGCAAGTTGAGAATGTTGTGAAGAGCCATCAAAAATTTGTGCAGCGTCTGTAGGGCTCACCAAGTGCCACATAGGCGAATCCCCTCTCTGGTCTACCCCGAGACCTGCTGCCAGGGCAGAAGTTACTCTCCTTAAAGATACTGTAGGCTTGTCATTTTGGTAATACCGTAAAACTCCAGCTGTCTTTGTCCAGACACTTCGATCAGCTGATGGATGAACTATATTGCCATGAAATGATCCACTCAGTTGCCAGGATTTTCTGACTAAATGATACACATAGAATAGCAAACAGACAGTAGATGTTGCACCAGAGACTAGATATAAGCCCCAGAAGCTCCCAAGAGTGAGGCTTTCTGTTTCATCAGCAGGATCAACATTGTCACAATTCCTTGACAAAGCAAACCAATGTTCTTCCAAGCGGTTAAGCGTTCCATCTTGTGTTAGAGTCAGTATGGCTTCAGATACATCACGAGCTAGAGGAGATCCTTTCTGGAATACCTGGTAGCATCAGCCAAGTTATGCAAATGAGTCAAGATACAGGCTATAATGGGACTGTTTTTGCTAGTAAAAGTATGCAAATGGCATAGTTATTTAAAAGTAGTATTATGTACTTACAAAAGCTAGTCCTCCAAATCTGTAATTAGGACCAGCAACAACATACTGGTTGCAATGCTCTCTAAGGAAAACCTTCTGATAAGGGATTTCAAGAAAGGCTGCTTTGATGTTTCCACTTTCAAGTTCCTTTGGATAATCGTCCTGATTACTAATGTTCTTGATATTTTGAAGCTCCAAGACTTGCCTCAAGTAGTCCTTAACGAAGGAATCACCATCACATCCAACGGTTGCGTTTGTTCTCTTTATCCAATTTATATCTTTCACACTCGGTTCCAGTCTTGGAACAGTTAGCATTGAAGTCAGAGAAGCTGTATAACTCGAGGTCAACACAAAGACCAGGAAAAGCCAAACTATGACTACAGTCTTCGTGTAGTTACTTTTGATTTTCTCCCCTGATTATCAGTCAAAGTAAAAAAATGTTATCTCCTTGCAAGTTACTGTTTAAACAAAGCTAATTAGCTTAGTATAATCTTATTGAAAAAACCAACATTTCACGGACACTACATTTAGCACTACAAATTACTAGTTGTTCGATTTGAAATCCTTATGATGGATAGAAATACTTACGGTGAGAAAAAAACAGTGAAGAGAATGTAAACCACATTGCAGTTCCAAATTGATCTTTCCACCGCCCTCTAAATTCAGGATTGGAATGATGCTCCATGAACCAAACTACAAGCATTGTGTAAACTAAGACAGCACCTGTCGCTATCCACATGTTTCCAGTGAAAGGCTTCAAGAACATCCATGCCTTCTCGGATCTGTCAAACTTAACTGGAACCACCATGGTCAACCCTGACTCTGCATATGGCTGTGTGAACTCCACATATTTTGTCCTTTCAGCTAATATCGTTATATCTCCAACTATAGCATCATATTTCTGATAGAAAGAGAAATATCAAAACATGAAATGATTACACGAATCCAAAGAAAAGCCTCAAATACTAAACGGTGTTTTGCTTGATATAACACGGTGTGGTGTGATGCATAAAAATAGGTGACAATAAGAAAAACAAAGAGACACAGTGCTTACTCCATTAATCACTTGCTGAACCAGATCAGGATATGAGCCATTAAATGGTTCAAATTCATAAGGTAGTGTATAATTTTGCTCCAAAATTTTAAGTACTTCTTTGAAAAGATCAATACAAAAACCACTATACTTCCTTTCATTTGTCTCAGTCACTGTTTCAACCTTTACAAATTTCTCGAAGGATGTTCTCCCTGGAACACCAATAATCAATGGTTTTGAATCAGTAGGCATTGCCCACCCTCTTGGGACACGCTTCAATTCTCCTGGCCATTCTACCACACTAGACTTCATGGTACGGGAACCATTAACCCCGATTCTCTCCCCATTTTCAGCTTCAAGAATTTCCGAGAATCCAAACTTTGAAGACCAAAAGACAAGTCCTTTATACCTGTTCCCATCGACATTTACAATCCTAAATGTTGGAGGGTGTGACAGTTCTCCATTGACAAAACTAACATGGCCACTCAAACCTGTGAAGTTGCTGGAAAGAATTCTGTTTTTCAGCAACACTGAGTCATTGGAACTCTTTGTGCCCAAACGGTTGACAGCCTTAGCAAAAGCTGTGATACTGTCATATACTTTTAGAGCATGAATTCCAGGCTCTGAGTAATCTTCCATAGGATACTCAGACCTGAAAATCTTTTGGAATTGACCTTTAAAATCTTGGAAAGACTTGGTGGCTTCTGCATAGTGATTTTTGATTCCTAAAGCCCCTTGGATAGATGAAATAAAGGTTGTGTCAACAGAATCCAAGAGATCAGCAAGAGAGTCTGCAAGTATCCAAGCTGAATCTCTTCCCATAAGTCCAATCTCCTTGGCTTCTTTAAACAGATGGTACGCGGTGGATACTGATGAGCTAAGAACGATAAACACCCTCGATTGTTTCCCGAGTAACTTCACAACCTTTCGTCGAATAACCTCCCTTGGATTGGATAGAGAGGAGAATTTTGGAAGAATTAGCTGATGTTCTACTTCTGCCCCATGACCTCTAAGCGTTTCAGTTAAAACTGCAAGCATACTAGAATCACTGTACATGTCATCTTCATAAATCACAATAACTTTCCTCCACTGGTAGGAACTAACTATACTAGCTGTACAATTTATTTGGTCCAAGCTGCTTGCAGTCATTTGCACCAAGAAAGGCCATTTAAGCTGCACCAATTCTGGCGTGTAGGAAGCTGTAACAAAAGAGATAATTGGAACTTGACGCCTTTTCCCAATATCAGCAATTAAAGCTGTTTCTTCCCAAGTCTGCATGCCAATAACTATCATCTTTACATGGTTTTGTTCAACAAGCTCTTCAGCTGCATCAAATGATTATAATAACAACTATGAAATGAGATTTAGTTCTATGCATTAACAGTCTAAAAAATATTTTATACTATCAAGTCACTTATAAGATAATTACAACAAAATCTGTCTGATGAGCATTAACTAGTAACATGTTAAAAAATACATTGTATAAGCAAAAACAGTTCTGGTATAAGAACTTGTGTTGTTTTATACAGCTTACGGGTATGAAGTATAAAACCCTGCATTACCCGTTAATCTCCTTATAACTTTATACGATGTTTGGTTTCTCTATTAAAATCCTCAAAAGCTATGCAAATTTTAATACCAGAAACGAAAGGTTGTGTAACTACTATGGGTATAAGTTATACGAGAATTTATATATCATTTTATGCGGGATAGAAGGTGCAATACATGTATATCTATGAGAAATACGTGGATTCGAGGATCTAAAGACAAAAATGCCCTTACAATAGGTAGTCCCTAAAAAATAATCTGTGTATTATTTAGCATTATGACAACTACTCATGCATTATTTAATTATTCTCCATATAACAATCCCCGCATAATTTATTCTCCACATATTAATCCCCGTACAAAAACATCCATGTATAACAATTCCTATACAACTATTCCATCAACCAAATGACCCCTGATAGTGCAAGAAAATCTTTAGACTGTCGATATATATAAACTTAAATCCTTATGGAAATTATGAACAGATAGAGATACAGCAAGTTGATAAATGCCAAATTCAAGAAAAGCCAAGTATCAAACCTGTGAAAAAATCCTGAATTGTACTATCCTTGCTGGTGTTCCTAAAATGAACTGTTAAAAGCTTGTGGTTGTGATTTCTTCTGTCATGGTTATAATTCTCAACTGCTATAGCTATGGCAGTTTTCTGTTCCTTCCCTATACGAGAATTTAAGTCAATAATTGCGCCTATTTCTATTGTTTCATTTGTAACTGCTTTGACAGTTACAAGGGAGATAAAAAGAAAGGCCTTGAGGATGAAGAAGATAAACATAGGGAAGGACTTAAAACTCATGATTTAATTTTTCTACTCAGCTGAAAAGATATATATCTTGCTTTAAAAATATTATCCACTATATATAATCTTATATACAGTATGTACTTGTCAAATGGTTTTTTTGAAGTTGACAGTTAAAAATTGAAAAGTAGAAGGATGGTCATACTTTGCCAGCAGACTGAATCAAAATGAACCGTGTGGACTTGTACAAGTATGAGAAATACTCTTCTTTTTTTTTTTCAGCCCAGGGAATTTTCATCGAAAACAACATAAAAGAAAATTGTATAAATCTACCTTGTTAATTTAATTAATCTAATCTATCATGTCATTATAATTTATTTTCACGTGACAAGTGAGGCTTGCTCAAGTGGTTGAACGCCTCTATAAAGTAAGTAGATACACTATCGATTTTCCTGATGGATGCAGTTGAAAAAAGAAAAGGAGCTCCATATAATGGGCCTATTTTCCTTTTTGTATCAATTTTTGTGCTACTTGTCTTCTATGCATTCGTTTATTAATGATAATTTTTTTAATATAAAATTAATATACTTTTAAGAAGTATATAGAATTGTACAGACGATGTTATCATGCTTTTTACAAAATTAATTTTTTTAACTTTTCCATCAAGAAAAAGAACAATATTTGAAAATCATCCATCTCAAAAAGAAAATCATGTAGTCTATTTCTAAAGTCAATTTGTACTATAAAAGTTTACTTGGACCAAATAAAAATATCTAGAGTACCAAGGTCTCAAGACTCAAATTACAGATCATTAGTTTCTAATAGCTTATTTTAATGCTTTCTATTTTGCACCAATTCATGATTGGTTCAAAGAGAAACTCAGGTCAAATACCTTTAGCCGTGGCTCTATGGATTTGGTTTGATTTGCTTTGCATAAGAATTGATTCTCATAATGTGTTTGGATAATTTTTTATTTGAAAAATTAAAATCATTTTAAATTTAATTTATACATTAAGTTTAAGTTGGTTTCTGACTCTGAAAAATCAGATTTACTTGTTGAAAAGTATTTTGAAATCAAACAAGAGTGCTGTCTTTCTAGATGTACCATATTGCCAAGAAAGGGGAAAGATTTTGTTTACGTTAGGCGTACAATTATTTGAATACATTTTTTTTTCTGAATATATCATAACAAAATTAAATACGCTTTTAATATATGGAAATATCAAAACTTGTAGTCAAGCAGCAATTACTTTGTATCCCAATCATTAGATATTCATACGTAAATACAAGAAAAGACTTAAATATTCAAAAACAAAGAATTGTAAGATATCAACATAACTAATTATTATAATGTGTCAATTTTTATGCATAACATAATGTCCTTGGACAATTCGAATTCTAATGCCCATAAAAGGTGAATTATATTGTAAAGTATCTTCATTGATTGAGTAATAGAATATAACCTAAGTCACTTTGCAATGATTTAAATATCTCATTGAATATTTATTATTTCTTACTAACATGTATACATGTTTTTTATGTCACATATTTTGTGTTATTAAAAAAAAAAAGGAAGTAAAAACCTAGGTGCAATTTTGAACATCGTAAGGGAGATTTAATGTGGAACGAAGGAAATATAAATTACAGCATGCAACAAGAGAAATGTACCAATATTACAGCATAAAGTACAACATAACAATGCACATATTGCCATAGCAATGAAAAATCGAAAAAATAAAAAAAAGGTAGAAATACAAGGCCGGTTAAATTAGTACTAGGAGTACAGCAGTCCACTATCCAAAATGAGAGCGCTATGTCTGAACGTTTCTCTATTCACAGCAACTCTTCCCAGAAATTACACTCCTCTTATCCATTCCTACTGTAACTGCCCTTCGCCTTCCTTTCCCGGTGATAATGGCCATTTCCGGCTACGCGTCACCACTACTCGCCGGAGATCCAGCAAGTCAGAGCTTTTTCTCGGCGATGAAGAGGAAGTTGAAGCAGAAGAAAACGACAAGTTTTCCAGCATAGCTGAAAAAACCTCTAGGAGTCTGAGAATGAGGAGGTCTAAAGCTGTTGTAGATACAGAGGAAGAAGAAGACGACGATTCGTCGATGTTGCTATCTCTGAGTGTGAAACCAGACCGAAACATTTCCTTACTTGATGATTATGAAATGGAGGAGCTCGATTTTGTTCCCGAAAATCCTAATCATCGCAGTGGTTTGTTTTTCTCCTTTATTTATTATTGGATTATGCAATTGTTAGCAAAGAATATTTGACACTTTTCGCTTCCGGATACTAAAACTATGTAAATTTGAAAAACATTTTAGAATAGTATTTTATCGTTGCTAATTTCTGTCCAGGAATGTTCCTCACTATTCCCATCCTGTCATTCATAATACTTGAATTTTGACCAATATTTTAAAATATATATTCTTTTTTTCATTTTCGAAATTAGGAAAATGGCAATTTGAAGTATTTTTTTTTCATGTAGTACCATTTTGATAGGATAAGTGTATGTGTGTGTAAATATATGTGAAAGAAATTGAAAAAATTTAAGTAGAAAGTGTGTGTAAATGTAGGATATGTGGCTGTGCTTGGGAAGCCGAATGTTGGGAAAAGTACACTTTCCAATCAAATGGTTGGGCAGAAACTGTCGATTGTTACTGATAAACCTCAAACTACTCGTCATCGAGTTCTTGGTATATGTTCTGGTCCAGAGCATCAGGTTTGGAATGTTCTACCACTATGTTTCTGCTGAGCTGCAACATGTCTGAGTTTATTTTCTGTCTACATGCTTCTTGGCTGACTCGTTGATGTGAAAATGTGGCTTACACATTGCTTTGTAGCTGCGGAGCTTCTTTTCTGAGAGAACTTCTACTCTTATGCTGCAAGTATCTTAACTTTGTTGTAGTACTCTTGGAGTTAAAGTAATGATTGCAACAGAAATTTCTTTATTGTGATTGCAATGGAACTTTTTTTTTTCTTTTGTAGTTGTGCCTAGTTTTCTTTAAAAATAAAAAGATTTAGGGGTGATGGCTTGTTCACCTTATCTATCAACTGACCTGTTAGTCTCTTATGGATTAATTTTTCTTTTTTGATGATTGGAATAATTCCATTAACGAAGCAGCAGCAAGAAGGTCCCGTCACTCTTTTACAAACTAAACCTGGGCTGACCCCTCTTATGTCGAGTCAATCAAATCTAGAGTATCATCAAAAGGAAAATTTTGAACATATATGATCCTCTTTGCATTTATCCAGAAAAGTCCAAAGTGTATACAGGGGAAGTTCTCCAAACTAGTCTCTGTGTTTTCTCTGTCGTTTCTCCCTGCCAGCTATATATTGTTTCTTTTAAGCTTCCAGGCTGAATCTACACTCCACAAATATTCAAGAACATACTCCATAGTTTCCAGATCTGGTTGCAGTGTAGAAAAAGGTGATTTGCAGTCTATCTTCATAAAAATTAAAGGTGATTCTGCCTCTGTTGTAGATTTGCAGAAGCAACATCTCTTACATTACCTAAATCCTCCCGTATGCAGGTTGTCCTTTGGGGTAATTATTATTCAAAAATATCAGCTATGAGCCCCACGTGTATATTCAGAATTATCTTATGGTTCAATACTTTTGTGTTGGCTGTTGAACTAAAAAAAAAAAGAAAGGAAAAGAACTGTGCCACAACTCACAAGGTAGCTGAGTGGTTGAATATTGATAAATTTTTTATGCAGAATGTATTGTCTTGTAACTAATGAACCCATTTTCAGTGCCAAACTGTATTTGTTTGAGCACAAGGTTATTGATTACTCTCTTCCAGCTCCTTTATGTTACTTTTGCCTCACTCTGCCTAATCTATTGTTGTGTTTATCCTTGTTACTTGAGCATGCTTGATTGTTTCATGCAGTCTGCAGCTTATCATATGTTATCAATATGCATTGCTTTTTTAATCATTGCAATTTGCATCCTATATCTGTTCCATAGACTTCAATTTGTTCTGCACAATTGTAATCCTCTGTCTCAGACTCATGAGCCATGACTGGGTCTTCCTGCGCAGATGATACTTTATGACACTCCCGGTGTCATAGAGAAGAAAATGCATAAGTTAGATTCAATGATGATGAAGAATGTCCGGAGTGCAGCCGTTAATGCAGACTGTGTGCTTGTTGTTGTAGATGCATGTAAAGTTCCTGGAAAGGTATGGTTCTTCATTGTAAAGAGCCATCTGGAAAATATGTTCTGTTTCTAACTTTTTCTAGAGTTGCTACTTCAGATAGATGAAGTGTTGGAAGAGGGTGTTGGGGACCTAAAGTATAAAGTACCGACATTGTTAGTCTTGAATAAGAAGGACCTGATCAAGCCTGGTGAAATTGCAAAGAGACTTGAGGTAAGATATTTGTTGATTGTGAGATTATTTTTGTGTAATTCTTGCAAATACCCTCTACTTATTCTAATCAGACAAAGTATAAGCGATTTGAGTCAACTTATGCAATTACTCTGTAGAATCCATTAACTACTTGGCAGTGGCTATTATCATTGGAATTGGACAAAGAAATTGTTGTTTGACTACCTTATCCGAAAGAAAAGATAGTTTTGCATTTTGGAGTACCTGTTTTTACATTGGTAATGTATTGGTGTTGAAGTGTTAGAGGTGGATGTATTCTTGTAGCCTATAAAGGTCACATAAAACAATGGATTTAAGCCAGACCAGATGACAAAATTATGAATTCGAGACATATGAGAGAAGTTGTTGAACTTATTTAGATTGGATATTTTATTGGCGTATTTAGACCAATTAGTCAAGTAGTTTAGACTTTAGACATTCTGATGTTATGTTTTCTTCCTTTCAGTGGTATGAGAAATTTACGGACGTTGATGAGGTCATACCCGTAAGTGCGAAGTATGGTCATGGAGTGGAAGATGTCAAAGACTGGATATTATCTAAACTTCCTCTTGGGCCTGCTTATTATCCCAAGGTGTAAATGTACTCTGTTTTGATGTACTATTACCTTTTTCCAATGACTTCTTTCTTGAAAATGAAGAAAAATATCATGACTTTGGAGACATCTTCAACTTTGATCTGTTTGATTTTGGAGGCATTTAGGCTTGTAGAGATCTATTGGTGTCAACCACTCAATTTGGACATTAGATAAATGACATCTATGTTTCGCTGGATAATTGCTTTTCAAAATGAGGGTAGATTGCATCCCTCAGCTCTCCATGCAACTATGTCGCCAATTCTTCCAGAAACTTCTATATGTAACTTTGTTTCCATCTGGTGTTGTTATCTATTTCCTTTGAACTCTCTGCCTTTCAAATTAAAACTAGGATAATGCCATCTGGAAGTGATGTCCATTTTCTAAAATAGAGTGCATCTTCTTTTTTTTTGCTCAATGTTATAAAACTCATATGCTTCCCAATCTTTTGTACTTAAAAATTTGAAATCAGCATTGATGCACACATAAATTACACCTTAAATTTATTTAAACAATGTACATTTTAAGTCTGTTGTCTATAACCACATCAATGTCAAATCGTGAATCCGGTCTTTGAATAGGTAGAGGGTACGGTAGCAGGGGTTCTAGATGAATCTTCCCTTTGCTGTCAGGGATGTCAGAATGATGTAGCGTGAACATTGAGAAAGTATGAGGATATAAGTATATCAAGCCCGCAGTTTCGATTATATACTTAATATCAATCTTTCTCAGTATTAGTGGTTGTTGTCATGGATTTGATTTTCAAAAGATTCTTTCTCTCTGCATCTCTCCTCTTTTTTTATGTTTTGCTTGGAGATATGGAAGATGTGGAGCTTTTCTTTATTCCCAGGGTGGGGTGGGGAGTTCAAGGTCTTTAACCTGGGAATAATTTTATCTTTCTTCCTCATATGCATGATATTCACAAGTAACTGCATACATTTTCTTTTTCCCATTATCTTGGATACACAGCATTATATTAAAATGAGATTGCTTGATGCATTAAACTCTTGTAGCTATTTTAATCTTTATCCACGTATTGGCTATAATAATGTATAGTAATTTCCAGGGTCAATTAACAAGCCCATCTCATCTTTGCTTTCAGGACATTGCTAGTGAGCATCCTGAGAGATTTTTTGTGGCTGAAATTGTCAGAGAGAAGATATTTCTGCAATACCGAAATGAAGTTCCTTATGCATGCCAGGTAAAAATGTGTTTGAAAACTTCAGTTGATTGGTGAATGCAATTTGTTACTAGTTTTCCTTTCTGCAGGAATTTACTTCATCATCCAGTTTTCCTCTAAATATACTATACACTCTGCAGGTTAATGTAGTTAGTTACAAGACTAGACCAAATGCAAAAGATTTCATTCAAGTCGAAGTTATAGTGGAGAAAAACACTCAAAAGATCATCCTTATTGGGAAGGTAATCATCAGTTAGTTTTTGGGTTATCTGTGTTTGTTATTCGAGATATGCTGTATAACATAAAAAGACAGTCCTTTTTCTATGTTATATTAGATTCATACTGCTTTTAAAATGCCAGTTGGCATTGCAACTTTTAAAAACTATGTATCCCATAATTCAGACTGCTACCTTGGATAAACCTATATAAATAAGCAATGTCCCAACCTCAACCTCTCCTCGGCCCTTCACCCTGCCTATATCTATCGACTAGCTACAATTAATCTAGAGTTTTCACTTTTATATATATATATATATATATATATATATAAAGTTATATAGTGTCCCAGTTAGGTATAAAAGGTCATCCAAAAGGTTTATAAAGGTCTTATACTACTCAATCCATTGTCTTAATGTTTTAGATTAGACACCTAGTTCTTTTAGATATGTTATGTAGCTAATTAAAATTTTGGCAAGCCCTTTCCCTCACTTGTTAGTCCAGATTAAAGTTCAGGTGTTAACACTTTGTCCTCCTTGCTATCTTATGTTATCCCAAAATTCCATCCACTTTACAAAAATGAAGACAACATGGTGGCCTACACTTTTCTCCCATTTTATGATATATTCACAGCAAATGAGGAAAAGAAGTGAGAGAAAGCACCTCTCTCTATATATAAAACAAACGTGCGATGAGTCTGTATCTTACTTGTCAATGTTGGGGCTCATCTTAAGTAATCATGTCAACTCTAGTTTTTGGATGGAACTGTAATATTTCATCAATCAGATAGCTTTTATTTAAACTTGGCAACAAAAAAATGATTAAAAAAGAGATGAGAAAATAAATTCATGTCCGTTTCTTCTTGGCATGCTCATATGCCCCTATGGCCTTATCTGAACAACAAAACTAGAAAAATGAAATACAGCTAGTTATTTCTTAAAGTTCTGATCTTGCATAAAAGAGCAATTTAGTTCATAAACTCTCTGCATGTATTCAGCTTCCATTGTTCTCCGTCTGAGAAATTTTAATACTTGTGCCACTAATTCCTTTCATTAGGAGGTTTCACATTGTTTGTTTTATATTCATAAATTCTGATCTTTGATCATTTTTAGACATAGTTCACACTCAGATGCTAATGTAATCAGCAACTTCTGCAGGTTCTTTTCTCTTAATCACTTTTGCCAATGAGTCCTAGCTCAAGTGGCATGACCAAGAACTAATTAAGCACTTTAGGTCTTGGATTAGACTCCCTAAATATGTCCTGGCATGACCAATAACTGTCTTTAGGTCCTTGATTAGACTTTCCCTAAACCAAAAAGATATATTCTTGTGTTATGTCTTCTGATTTATTTTCAGGAAGGAAAGGCTTTGAAGCTTCTTGCTACAGCTGCAAGGCTTGACATAGAAGATTTCCTACAAAAGAAAGTTTTTCTGGAGGTAATTGTCGGATAATTTGTCTTCACAATGGATTGCAGAGGATATTTGGGTACTCTTACATTGTGGTACTTTGAACTAAAGTACTGCACTCTTATATTGATACTTCAAAGTTCAAACCAATATCCTGCTAACACAATTTTGATTAGGTGCAAGTTTTGCTGGAAAAGGTGATTTTCATGTTATTTTTTTGTTGAAACAGGTTGAGGTGAAGGTGAAAGAGAACTGGAGGCAAAATGAAGGTCTCCTGAAGGACTACGGCTACGGGGGCCATATTCAAGCTTTGTGATTTGGAAATTCTGCTTTGAACTCACTATGGATGGAATGTGAATAAAAATCAGTAGATCTTGATGCCCCATGATGAACTAGCTATAAATATCTATAAATGTTTCCCCAAGTACAACAGACTAAGTTGGCAAACAAGATCTTGTGAAAGTTCTTGATGTCAGGATCAGGTATCACAAATATCCTTGCAGACAGTGGTCAAGATGTGAATGCACCAGATATCATCTCAGCACTGCGAGACTGATTTCTGATCAACTCTAGTGATCACTTGAGGGACGCTGTTGAAGTGAAGGAAGAACTTGAAAGAAGATGCATGTGGCTGCCCTGTCAGCAAGTTAACCTTCGACATACATTGTCTTCTGTCTTGACTGTCCAAATGCTTCACTAATGTCGCAATGTTAATGTTCTAGATTAAGATGTTCTAATGGACTAATTGCTGCTGTGAACTGGAAAAAGGTAGAGTGGTGTACTGCTTCATTTCTGGGCGGGAATGACATCACTGTGAAACCTGTTTTTGTGCTCAAAATGTTCTGTAAATTGTTTTTGCAGCAGAGATTTTTGTAGGAAGTAGCCTTCAGCTTTCAAAGGAATGATACATTATTTTAACATTTCCAAAATTTTATACAGATGTATGTATTTAGTTATTGTATCTGTGACGTTTGGAAAATTTTATGCAACTGTATTTGGATATTCTCTGCGTTTGACTCTTGAGAATGACTTTGAGTAGAGGCAGAGTTGAGCATGATATAGGCTTAGTGGGAAGTCATAATTTTCATGAGTCAAAATATAAAGAATTCACACGCGAAGAAGCCATGAGAATTCAACATATAGTATATTATATGATCCCTATTAGTGAAGCCAAATTGGCACAAAATAACAATGCACCAGTGAATTTTGAATATTGAATGCCTAAAGGAAGAAAAACATCAGTTAACGTATGGAGGCGTGTCAGTGGAATTTGTACCACAATAGACTATTACTCGACAAAGGGTAATCTAACAATTAATTCTCGATGGTGTTTCTTTTTGGAGTCAAGTTCGAGTCTCTCTATCATAATTCATAACAAATAATTAAACATCCGCAAGGGTTGGCTTAGTTGGTCGGGGGAGTGGTTTCCCACATGGGAGACCTGGGATTGATTCTCTCACCAGCAGTCTTTTTCGGGCAGAGTTTCTCGCACAGGATTTGCCTAGTCCGTCTACATATATGTGGTTTGCCAGCTTATTGCACAAAAGGGGTTTAACCCACTGCGCACGGGAAGGGTAGGAACTGCAGTTTCCGTGGGTTAAAAAATAAATAATAATTAAATCTCATGGAAGATTTTTATGCTGTTGGAATTCCAAGTATTGAAGAATAGTATTCCATAACGCACAGCCGTTGTATGTTGGTTATCTGATCTTTTGTTATGGGATTAAATATTGGGGTACTTTTAGATGATCAAGATGAATTCTGTGCTGTTTAAAGAAACAAATAAGTAAATTAATTAAAGAAAAGATAAATGCATTCACTAGTTTTACCTTTTCTCCGCGGGAGTGTTTCCTACTACTCTTGGTCAAACTAAATATTTCAAAAATGATGTGTATATTTAGTAAGATAGTTGGGGTTGAACTTTTCACCCCACAACAATCAACAGTCATATGTATGGAGTTGTGTAGATTAAACTGGCACAACTTGTTAACATTAGAATTCCTCAACATTGCAGAAGAAAAGGATGATATCAAAATCTGGTGTCTATTAATCTTGAGAAGAAACAATATTGAATCTAATGGAAAATTGCTTTAAGTCTCTTCAAACTTCATCTTGTGGTGTTTAAATTCCAAGTATTGAGGAATAGGATTCCATAAACAAATGCCACATGTTTTATCAAATATTAGAATAAGATACTCTATCATATAGATGCCAGCTTTCAAATACACTAATCTTTTCTGCACAGCTTTCACTGTTAGAAGTACCCTTTGTGTTTTTTCACAAAACTTCATCTATAAAAGTACCCTTGTCTAAATTTGGAATTCATTTATTATATCCCCAACTCATACAGTGATTTACAACTTGTATTTTGGTACTGATGCCAAGCCTTTCACTATGCTTTACCACATTTATTCTTCTACTTGGGAAGGTCCAGGGAAGGATTCTAAGGCTAAATTCTTCCAATAATAACCAATTATTCAATATATCATATGGAATTGATCTACTTCTCGGCAATCTAGAATATGGACCATCCTTGGACGTTTCTTCTTCTGGCAAAATATGTAAGCAGGTGTATGGTGTTTTTCCATGTGCAAACAGTATTGCAGGCCACATTTTCTTGATAGTAGTGTACCAGTACTTGCTGATTACAGGGGAAAGACTGGTCTCACGTGGAAGCAAGACTCTCTTCAATATTCTAAGCACTGGCATTTTTGGTGCCACTATTTTTCAAATCTTGAAGACTTTGCCAAGGATTGTCATGGTGATTGGTAATTAGTCTATGGCCTAACTATCAACTTTTCTGTCTCACTTTTAATTTAACTGCTTAAGACAGTAATAACCTGGAATATAACTTGCTAAGATCAAACACTTACTGTCATGCCAAAAACTATAACTACTAACCAGAGTGCAACTTTGTTTCTTAATCAAGCCCATCAAATAAGAGCCATGTTCAATTATGACTCCGACCGGGCCATCCCCAACTCATCATCTCGGCCTCCCCAGGTAGGACGATGATGTTACCCAACATAAATGTTGGGTCAGTGGTCTATTGACTATAGCACCAAGCTTAGCACAAAGTTTTAGCTTGCTTTCTCGGAAACCTTTGTATTAGTTTTCTTGCCTCCTATCTGCATGAAATTACAATAGACGAATAGTCATTCACTATACCATTAGTATATATTTGAATATCTTATTTCCTATCAGGATAAGCATAGTTCCAATCAGCTACTTAATTAAGACACGTAGGTATTCCACACAGAGTTCCTTAGTTTCCCTGTTCCTTCAAAGACAGGAAAAGCTGTTAAAATCGTTAACCAATAATTTAAGGATAAATGGTCAGAGAAACAACAAAATCGAATTGTTAGCAAGACAAATAATATTTGACAGTCAGGCCATCTTTCGGAGAACTCCTATAGAATGGAATTCCCCTTATGTGATATTCCAACTAGTACAAGTCGTCTAACTAAGAGTCATCTGTTAGGCCAGCTTCTTATGAGTAAAGAAGAAGCTAAGGTTAAGAAAACTTTCACATCAGAAACTGTAAAATCATCAGTTGGAGAATCGTTTTTACATGGTAGACATGGTGAAGGTAAAATGGAAATAGAAAGCAACATGAATTAATTGGACTGATTTAAATGGTACTTCCTTTTGTAGCATCTGGAGTTTCTGCTAGTAAAGAGAAAGCTCAGAATCAGATCTCTTCTGGAATTACCACTACTGTTGGAGCCACAGTCTTCAATCTCACTTTAATGTGGGGCATATGTTTGATATATGGCACTAAAAATATGACAGATAAACCAGCTTCCCAGCCTGCAGAAGATTCACCTTTCAAAAGATTGAAGTGCTTAAGTGGTAGATTTCTTTCTTTCACATTCTTGAATTTAAGTTTCTGACATGTTTTTTTTTCTTCATATAGTATATTTCATTGAATTCTATGCTGAAATATATATGTATGCATCACAGATACTGGCGTTACAATTGACAAGGGAACTTGTTATACTGCTGGAATTATGCTTCTTTCCTTGATCCCATTTGTACTAGTTCAGCCAGTCACTATTTTAAACTCATTCTTTGGAAGGCGTATTCTAATTTTCATCACACTAATAGTATCCCTCATGCTTTTGCTCTCATACTTCCTTTATCAGGTAATCGAACTTTCGAATTGACAACACAAAGAATGTTTTATATGCAGAGTTGGATACTGGATTTAGAGTCACTAGGTTTAGACTGGATGTTAGTTATTATGTATATCCAATTTTATTTCTTTCACCATGCGCTATATATATGGTTTGAGTCGGAAGGTAGGTCACACGTATTGCACAATGCTGGATCCACCTCTGCTCATATGTCGTATTGATCAAATTTTGTACTCATGAAGCATCCTAGTTGAAGGCCTTGGATTCGTGTATCTTAATTTCCGATTTTATTCATCAGATTTTGAATCCTTGGATGCAAGAAAGAAGTTTAGAATACTCCAAATATGAGAATTTGCTGGCAGGATTTCTGCATCATGTACAAAGGCATGCAAGAGGGAAGCTCATTGATGAAGAAGGGCAACCTGATATTAATGTCATTAAAAGGTAATGATAAATCTTAGGAAAAAAGATAGTCTCTTAGCAATGAAGCTAATAAGACTAATTAGTAACATTTTGTTTACAGATTATTCCATGAGACTGATAGAGACGCCAACAAATGCCTAACACTTGCTGAATTGGAGAATCTTATACTTGATATGCAATCAGGGAAGGTTCAGGTAGACAAGGATTATGCTATTTCTAAGATATTGAATTCTTTTGACCAAAACAGAGACAAAAAAATCGAGGAGGTAGAGTTTGTTGAAGGATGCAAAAGATGGGTCGAAGAAGCAAAGCAGTTAGCTCAGAGTGATGATGCAAATTCTAAAAAGATTTTACACAAGGCAAGCAATGAACTCTTACTTATAGTTGGTTCCAAATTTCCAATTTATATTGAGTAATTCAAATACTTGTGACTTCAAGCATAATTTTCCCAACAGGTTGTTGAGCAATATACTAAGAAGCAAAGGGATGAAATTGCTGAAATTGAGCATATAATGGCAAGACTTTTGAAGCATGTCCAAATTCAAGCATTAGAAGCTGGACACCTTGTCAAAGATGATGGAAGCCCCAATATTGAACGTATTAAAGAGTAAGTTACTCTTTGTCATTTAACAGTACATCATGTTAAATTATATACGGACAGTGTAAGAGTTCATTATACTATTAGCATATACAAGTAGACTTTTCTATTTCTAATCATCTCTGTTTACATTGTGGCAGGATCTTCCATCAGTATAACTTTGACGGGAACAATGCCATAACAAAACCTGAATTAGAAGAACTAATAGGTTCTGTGAAATTTGGAGAAGTTGAAATCAATCGCGACGACTATGTCAAGAAAGTGTTGAGGGATTTTGATAGAGATGGTAATGACATGATCGATGAAAATGAATTTGTCCATGGGATGACAAAATGGCTCAATGAGGCCATTAGTGTGACTAAATGTCCTGACAAGAAAAGGGCCATTGATGAATATGACAAGGTAAAATAACTAGCATTGCTCTCTATAAATATCTAAATACAAATGCTTAATACAGTTGAAAAATCTCAGCACTATATGTGGCTTTGTTTTGTAGATTAAGTGGAGTGAAGTTGACAAAATAGTCTATGAAGTGGAAACGGATGGAGAAATCAACTCTAAGTTGTTGACATGGAAATTTAACAAATCTGTGCTTCATGTTTTGTTGGGCATTGCAATACTGACATTGTGTGCAAAACCTCTAGTGATTAGTATAGAAGATTTATCAGATGCTATGGGGATGCCTTCTTTCCTTATCCCTTTTGTTATGGTACCTCTAGCTTTAAATGCAAGAATGGCAATAGCAGCAATATTTCCAGCAAGTCAGAAGAGTTCAAAAACTGCATCTTTGACATTCTCAGAGGTTTAACTCTCTCTCTCTCTCTCACACACACACACTCTGATTTGTTCAAATATTTTATTTATTAAAAATATGATTGTAGTACCTTTGTATTGTTTATGTACTCCTTCCGTTTTAATTCAAGTATCTTAGTTTGATAACACAAAGTTCAATTTTGAAATCGTGGTTAAACTAAAAATACGTGTAATATTCTTTGAATTATGGTCTTAAATAAATTCATGTAAAATGTTGAATTCAGAAAGTTATCAAAATATAGAAAGAACCATTCTTTTTAAAACATACTAAAATGGAAATCAAGAGGCATAAATAGAAAAGGGAGTAACTTTTTTTTTTAAAAAAATTTAACTGGTCAATGTCTAACTTTACACATAAAAGAATGGATGTTTTGACCTTTAAAGTAATTTTATAACCCTCTTAAAATAAAATAAAAAACATGGAAGTGTTGTAAAAGTCTGATTGTCACTTGACAGATATATGGAGGAGTGACTATGAACAACATCATGGGGATGGCAACACTTTTGGCAGTGGTGTGTATAAAGGACCTAAGATGGAATTATTCAGCTGAAGTGCTAATAGTTTTGGTGGTTTGCTCTGTAATTGGCCTTCTTGCATTATTCAGCACCACATATCCACTTTGGACTTGTCTCTTAGCATTTTCTCTATACCCTTTCTCTGTTTTGCTCTTTTACCTTCTTGAATGTGTATTTGGTTGGGCCTAATGATAATTATAATACCATCCACTCACCCACACAGCCCTAACCCAAACCTATTCTCTCAGCTCAAAAAGAAAGGAAGATGAATCTTTCTTCTTTTTCTTTTTTCATGAAGACTTGTAAAAACTTTTGAATTAAAAAGAGGAAATAATCATGTTATATCATTTCCATGAATTATTCCTTCATTTGGTGTATTGATTAGATTTTATGAATTGTCATGTTTGAAGATAGAATAAGACCAAGGGCTAGAGAGTGAGATAGATATCTAGGAGGGGGTATTGGGCCAAAACATCTCAAACATACTTTATCCGCTTTGAGCTAAACTCATACATTTTCTCCCCAAAATGACTCACGTCATTAAGAGTTTTTTTTCAGTTGCCAATGAGAAATTCTGTTTGCACACCCAACAAGGGCGGCAAGAGAAACCATTCTTATGAGAAAGCAATAATATTCAAATGAATGTACGAGAGATTTCTTCCAAGACACCATACGTCTTAGCACCACAAACATCTCATAGACAGATGATGATAGTTATTATACTGTATCTGTACAATTTTCAATTTACAAATCTCGAATTTTAGGCATTCTTTGAATAACAAAAAATGAAGGAAAAAACTGAATGTTTTTATTCAAATGAGATATTCTATGATTTACAACTCTTCTTTCTAATAATTCGATCTAAGCTTCAGAATCAAAAACCAACGAGATTAGGGAACAACCATCACATGATGAACAAAGCAAAAGAGTTACTGGAATGTCATTTTTCCAGAAAACTTTACATTTCTTTCTAATTTATGATACATTACATGGCCTGGCGATAATGATTATATATATATAATAGACTATTTATAGTATATAGTATAGGTTCCATCTGCTTGCTTGGTTTTAGTAATAACAGTGACCTATTAGAAATGGAATATTATCCAAGCACTGGTGCTACAGAGTATGAGTTTAAAATGTCGATTTTAATTAGATAAAGTGTTCTGTAAACAACGAGGTCCCGTAGCTCAGTTGGTTAGAGCGTTGGTCTTATGAGCCGAAGGTCGCGGGTTCGAGCCCCGCCGGGACCAGGGCTTTTCATGTTTTTGGGTTTGGTCTAGGCCCATCTTTTTATTGCTACGGAATGGGCCCCTTACGCTGCTGTTTCCTTCTTTCTTACAACGGGGAATTGGCCAAGTATTACTTCACTTCCTCTTAGTTCAAGCTATTCCTTAGCGAGTATCAAGTAAAGATTTAAAAAAAAATAAGATAACAATACAACAATCAAAATAAAATATTATAATCAATAATACAATAGGTAACGGCCATCTAAACAAGTTCCGGCCGAATGCACCTAACACCAATACCTTAGAACATTATTGTTGTGACATTATTGCACAGCCATAATGCCTTAAATATTCAGCAACTAACCCATAACGGCAAGAAAAATTAAGATTATGAACAGATACTTATGTGCTAGCTTGTTTGATGATTGAGGTCATGCTTTGGAATTAGAATATACTTCTTGAAACTTGGGACCACCATAATACATGCAAACGGACATAACACATACCTACATTTTCTATAGATATTGTGTATATGTATATTTAATTAAAAAAATTTCAATTTTCAGATCCACTTTGAGGGATTATATTGGGTTGTTTTTGTAAAGAATTACCATCTTGACCTTAAAAGATGTAGTAAAGGAGAATTTAGATTAGAAAGAACAAAAGAAAAGACTAGTGGATCACACTAGACCAGATTCAATAGAGGAATCTTATTTCTTAAGTTGACATAATATTTCTTTGCCATATCCTCAATCATTGTGCCATGAGAAAGAAGACGAAACAAGAAAAACCAACAACTCCTAAACTTTTTTGTTCTTTTTAAATTCAGGTGGCATTTTGAAGTTTGCAAACTCAGTTCTTAGGATTTTGCCATAATTGTTTGTTTGAGCTAATTCTTTTAAGAAGAAAAAGTGGATTAAATCAAAACAAACACTTTTCAGAAAAACTCAAAAAAAGAAATTGAATTTGCAAATTCAAAAACTTTAAAACTATTATTATATGTCAAAAGAAATAGTAAAAGGGATAAAGAAAAAGGTCCTATCTTTTCTTCAAATCTATAGGAGTTCAATTTTTCCTTTGTTGATGGATGATCTAGAAAAAAGAAAAGAAAATTAAGGTTATTTAAGAAACAGGAGTATTTTTTATCTTTTAAAAGCCAAAACTCTGCCCATAAATATTGCCTATATTTTAGTGTTAAGGATGAGGACCATCCTAATCAAATCCCAAAGGATGCCATGGTTTAATGGTTGTTGTGCAGTTTATTGACTAAAGAACAAAAAAGCTTGATTGGGATTTGTTAAGCCCTCCTTTGATTGAGGACAGACAGACCCATTATTTTAATTCAATTTTAACAGAGTACATTTGTTGCTCCTTTTTAATCCATCTGATTCCTTTTTGGTTCAACTTCTTTTGAAAAACATGCTCAGCTACTTTGTGTCATGGGCCATGGCAAAAATCAATATTCCACACAACCATAATCAAATTGTACCAACCTTTTGTTTTTTTCTTTTATTTTTTATTCTTTTGATGTCATTTTTTCTCAAGTATTTCTTCTCTTCTACTCATCCTATTTTTCCCACTGCCATCACTACTCTGGCACTTGGTTTTCCTCTTTTTATTCTGTTTTTCTTTGCATTTTGGAAATACCCATTTGCTAGAAACAGCTATAGCTAAGCCCACAAGTGAAGGGTTTTTTTCTCGGGTATGCTTTCTTGTAGCCACAATTTGTTTACTCTGTTGTGTGTTTCAAGTTTACATTTTTATCTATTCTTCTTAGTCTATGGTGGAAATATGTATCTGGGTGATATTCATTTTCTCGAAATCTCATAGAGATGTCAGAATCTGTCTGTTAATGGGAAAAAACAATCAAAAGATGTCACCTTGATTGATTATTGATTCCTTCATATTGTTTCTGTGAGTAAATGTGTTTAAAGGTTTTACAATTTGGTAGTAGAAGCCAAATTAGGAGATGACACCTACTTGTAGATTGAGAGTCCAAATTGAAATTAAGATGATTTTGGTAAATTATTGAGCTTTTCTTTTGTACACTACCATAAAGATGAATGAATTATTGATCAGTGGTATTGATACCTAGAACAGGAATAGGTAACAAGCTATGTGTATTTGCATTGTTTCAACTTCTCTAAGTGAACTCCTGTTGCTCTTCATTCATAATTGATTATATAGAATGACTAATTTGAAGTAAATGGTTTTGCAAGTTATTCTATTCTGACTAAACCAAACAGGTCTAAGCCAGTATAATGGATCTTTACAGTTATATTAGTTTGACTGGAGCTTGTGTGCTTAGGGTGTAAACTGACGCGGCATTTGTTCATTGAACATTACCAAGTGGGGCATGGTTGGAAATTTGTGAGAGGTTTCCAGGGTTAATCTTTTAGGTGTGGCAATTATGCTTCACAATACCTAGCATAAGGACAACCAAACTAGTTGTTTGCATAAGAGCTTTATTAAGCAGTAGCTAATGTTTCAGTGGTAAAATATGTGATTTTAGATAATTTTCTGGTGATGGCTGGAAGGTGGGGGACTATTAGTTCTTTATTAATTGGTTACTTGCTAAATGATCCGTAAATAAAAATGCATATCAATTGGAAATTCTGGGAGAACTGTTCATTCCTTTGCTGTAATTCCTGATGTAGTTTCTGTAGTCAAGCAGCTAGGCTGCATTAACTTTTTTAACAAGTCGTTTGAATACATATGTGAGTATACGGGAATAGTTTTTTTTGGCCACGGCACCATTATTTCATTATCATTTTCTGACTATCTGTATTAAGTTATTCCACTTGTAGCTCAAAGTGCCTTGAGTATTAATAAGCACTGATATCTTGTTATGGTAACATAACCTAAGCTTGGCAGAGTTTAGTCCAGATACCTTAGGTAGTTGTAGTTCACCTAAAGATTTAAAAGTAATGTATTCACAAATATAATGGACTGATTTTAGGAAGTAATGATCACACATTGTCCTTCTAGAGTTGTAGTCAACCAAAATTTCTCACCTCCCTGCAGACCACCGAATTAGAAATGTGAAGTAAACACGGGCAAGCTATTAATAATATGGTGCTGAACGAAAGTAACTCAGATATATCTAAAAGACTATCATCAAGTCTTTGAAGGAAACAGAAATCCAATATAAATTAATTTAATCATCTATTAGACAGTGTGAAATTTCCCACAATTAGACTTGTAGGTCATTGTCTTTTGTGTGCTTCATTCTTTATCTGTTATGTAGTGTTACTTCTCCTTTTATTCTTTTGTATGGGTGAGAGGACTTCTTGTTGCCAATATGATCAGCTGAACGAACATTTTCATAAATAATCAACCATTTGAAATATCCACTTTCTATTTCACCCTTTGATGCAACGGAATATAAGAGCCTGGTGTATGTAAAATAATTGACCTTCAATCTGGATATTTCCATAACTAATACTGTTCCATACTTCCATGTTTCATTTGTTATGATTGGCAGCTGAGTAAGGTATATATAACAAGCACCTGCAATGGGTTCCGCAGACTGGCTTAAGAATGTAATCGGTATGAGAAAAGCAAAGGATGGGAGATCAAAAAAGGTAAAGGTAAGCTGTCATACTTGTCTCTTCTCGCTAATGAATTTTCCTTAGATATCTGTACTCAATAATAGAATTACATAATGTGATAGTAATTGTGAAAAAGAAAGGGAAAGTGCTTGATTAACAGTGTGTTTAGAATCTTAGGAAAAAGCAGGCTGCTGTCTCTGATTACATGGGTTAAGACTTTGTTCTTTTCTCTCTCCTTTTTCTCTCTTTTTCCTATTACCTCTTCTTTTGGATTGAATGAGAGAAAGACTTCTGTATAGTGCTTCAGACAAAAATTGTACTCTTAGCTCTTAAGAGCACAAATTAAGATTTCTGTACAGTGCTTCAAACAAAAATTGTACTCTTTATTTTAGAGTCGCCAGTACTTTGTAAGATCAGTTGGATTCATATTTTTAGTTTGAGACAGGGAACAACAGCTATCAAAAAGTCTAATGGATCCAAAGGGGATGATCCCCTTCAGAAAGAGCCTTCTAAAATAACCAATGGTGTCTTGATCGAGAATCAGAAGGAACTGGGAATGCCTATTGAGGACAGAGCAGCTATTAAGATTCAGACAGCATTCCGTGCTTATGTGGTAAAAACATAACATTTAATTATCTATAATAGCATATAGATGCTTTTGTTTAATTTATTCTTCTTGCGACTAAACATTTCTTGAGCGACTTTTTCTCCTGATAACTTCTCTTGAGACGCAATATTGAAGTTACAGAGTGATAATGAACCGTTCTTTCTGTCTACTGTCCTGATCGTCAGACATACACTAAACACTAAGGTGGCACATAGCATTCTATCATTTTTATGTATCTGAAACATTCCAATTGTTCAGTGCTCACATGCAATTCATCTTTATGATTTCTTTTGTATCTTTGACGGTGTTGGGGCACTAGGGATGGGTAAAATTATGAATTAATTTGGAACATGCTGGTAAATTTACTGGTATCTTATTTCATTGCATGGGCATAAGCTATCTTTTGTTATTATTGTGACAGAAGATGATAAGTAACACATTTAGATGATAAGTAACACATTTCCCATCAAATCATTTGTGTCCGGCTAAAAAGTAGGATCACAGTCTCAATAAAAAAAGGAGAGGTATTATACCCAGCATGTATCTTTCCTTTAATGCCATTGATCCTTTAATATTACTTGAAAAATCCTGTATCCTGCCAGTGTGGCTTATTTGATTTATTAAAGTACAAAGGGAGCCGATGATGTCAGATGAGCGTTTTTATAACCTCAAAATATGCAGTGAGACCTCTTAGGTTGGGATTGCTACGTGAAAAACTGTTGTATATGTATGTTTTGTATTTATTCTCTCTAAATAAAGGGCTATCAGCAGATTGTTCCCTTCACGGTGTATCAACTCAACTAGATGTTGGACATTCAGACCAAAGATCCTTTAGTCAGCTGATTAATTATATCCCCTCAGTTTCACTTTGCTTGGGGTAGTTTGACTTGACACAGTCTAATAGATAAAGGATGACTTTCAAAACTTATGGTCTTAAATATATGATAACATTTGTTGTGCCAACTTTTTTGGAATGAACTAATCAGGAAATAATGCCAAACAAGGTGGAACAGAGAGAGTAACAAACAAGGGTGGGGTGCATCTTTCAAACCTTTTTAACAACTAACTGCTCCTTAATCCCAAACTAGTTGGGGTTGGCTACATGAATCCTCATTGACCATGTTACTCCATTTAAACTCATCTCAAGCCAATATTAGCTTTCAAACCTGTGAAACCAAAAGAAAACAACTCCGGATAATCAGGAGAAACCTCTATTTTACTGCTGTAATGTTGAAAACTTCTGAACAAGAATGGTAAGACAGTTGTTTAAATTAACCTGTGCATAATTGATGCACAGGTGCTGTTGTTCCAGGTTCTTATTGGTGTCACTTTCTCTCATCTTACATGATGATATTGTTTTACTCATGTCTGAATCATCCAAAGAAAGTGTTTCAACTCTTCTCTTTAGGTTGAATAGAATTCTCTCATTTTACAGGCTAGGAAAACTTTACGTCAATTGAAAGGAAATACAAGGTTGCAGTCCCTGACACAACGTCCTTCAGTGAAGAAACAAGCTTCGTCAGCGTTGAACTATATCCATTTGTGGAACACGATGCAAACTGAGATTAGAGCTCGTCGTGTCCATATGGTAATGGAAGGGCATCTTAAGCGGAAGAAGCAGGAGAATCAATTGAAGCTAGAGGCAAAGCTTCAAAATGTCGAGGTTAGTTAGTGACGTTCTTATGCTCGCTAATTGTTTATCCTACTAGCTTTTCTACCCAGTCTTTGAAGCCTTCAAATCAGTATTTGCTATCTCTTTCTGCTATCAAGAGATTTTCTTGCCTTGATCTTTCAACTGTTATTATTTTTGTTAACACTATGTATTTGATCCATCAGAAGAGTATTCTTTGGTGGCAAGATAAATAAGAATAAACTTCTACTATTAGAAGGAATGCATGGAATTCCGTAAATAGAAGTCAGATATCCAAACTCTGTGTAAAAATGAAAACTCCAGTTTGCAGTATTTTTGTTCATATGAGTATAATTCATGGTACTAAACTCTCATAATCTTTCGCCTTTGCTTTTACAGAAATCTAGCTAAAAACTTCTCGTGCAAGAATACTTTGACAAACTCCATGCTTAAACTTCTTCTGCAAGAATACTTTGACAAACTCCATGCTTAAACTTCTTCTGCAAGAATACTTTGACAAACTCCAGTCATAATATTTCTTGCATACATAACAAATACAAGAAAATAAGTAAGAAACCACTTATTTTCCTAGAAAACATTTTCTCTTCATACCAAACACCCCTAAAGGTGCCAGAGTAAACAAAGTTGCAACATCTATGGATTTTGTCAATTTTCCTTTGGATTTGGTTTGCACCTAGTGAAGTTTCTAAAATATATGACAAACTACAATCTCATTTAAAGAGAAGTGAATCATCCTTTTCTTAGGTTGTGATAACAAATTTCTTAATGCCCTTTTGTAGCTAATTCGCTAAAGAGCCTCCTGTCAGACACCAGACCATGATAGCTGATAGTTGTCTCTTGACAAAGATTACAAATGCTGCTCTAATTTCTAGTCTAATTTTTCGACATTTATCTTGACTTCTTGAGCAAAAGAAGAAAGTAAGCCAAGCTAAAAACTTGCACAAATCCATATTCAGATCGTTTTCCTCTTGTAGTTTGCCTAGTCTCCGCGATGGTGCAATTTAGTCTTCTACCTAGGTATATAGTTTCTCTCTAACATGAGTGAACGGCTGACAGATAGAATGGAGTGGTGGCCCCGAAACAATGGAAGTTATTCTAGCAAGGATTCACCAGAGAGAAGAAGCAGCTATGAAACGGGAGAGAGCTATGGCCTATGCATTTTCTCATCAGGTATATTAAACTGGATGACAATCTTCAGCTTGTTTATACTGTGATTTCGGAACAGGAATTCCTACTGAAATATTATGTTACAGTGGAGGGCCAATTCCAACCCAGTATTTGGATCTGGAAATAATGAAATGGGCAAAGCTAATTGGGGCTGGAGCTGGACGGATCGCTGGGTTGCTGCTCGACCATGGGAAAGCCGAGTCCCTAATCACGCTAGTCCAAAGAAAGTCAACGATAAAGCAAGCAAGACTGCTAAAAGTATTACTAGTCCGACAAAGAAAACACCAGTTTCTGTTAAATTAACTTCTCCCAATGGGAAAGGCACTTTAAAAGCTAAAAAGTCCAATGAAGTAGCTGCACAAAAAGTGAGCAGCAAAGTTAAGGAGGGTGGCATTGAAAAACAAGAGGTGGTAGTAGAAGCTAACTGAAACGTAGACGCTGAAGGAAACACATTTTAGTTTTTGCATATTGCTGATGATGGGGGTGAAAAAAACGTCTAAGTTTAATCAACTGGCCTGAGTTGGTGTATGTAGGGTGCTTTGTCTGAGAGTTTGCCAATGTTTTCTTCATTTTTCCAAATTCTCCTCGCCATATGTTTATATGAGATGTTAAGTTATTCATAGGTTAAAATGTGTATAGATGTCATGTCTCATTGAAGAGCATTTATATTATAGCTTCGAGTGCCCAGAATATTCTGTTCCTCTATCTATTTATCATTTAATACAAATTTTTTGCCCAAAACATGTGTTGTACAGCCTTACCGCGAGGAGCCTTTTTAGTTGTATGGATTGTTTTTCTTCCCCGCCATCCAAAAAGGCATACCCTGGCTGCTTTGATTGATGGTATTGTTAGCTGAGAGACATATAGGTTAAATTAATTAAGGAAGATAGTTTGGTAAACTGCAATAGCAACTTAACTTCATGTAACCAGCCCACACTGTCTTCTATTCACCCACCCCGCGATTGCAGCTTAACATAAATCTGGGCACTGATCCCCTTTTTACGCACCTAAAGTCATCCATTTTGAATTTTCATTAGTTATGGTAGAGTCGTTTTTCATATTAAAAAAACTTTATCTACCAAGAAAACTTTCTTGAAATAAAACACAATTATGATATAGAGTCTAACTAAGATAGAAATTTAGGACAAATCCTAATAAATCTCCGGCAAGGGACGCTGCCCCCTTGACCCCCAGCTCGTTAAACAAGTCCTCTGCATGCAAGGGACGTTGTCTCCTTGACTCCACAGAAGGCGAGCCCAAAATAGACTTCAATGAAACACCTTTTCACTTTATGGCCCATTAATTGAATGATGTTGAAAAAGTAACGGGGTACTTCAAAATTCACAACAAAATGCATGCCTAAAAAGATGAAAATGAAGCAACTGAAATACGTTGGTTCTGGATTCTGTTTCTAAGTCATCTAGTTACCTTTATGCATGCCTAAAGAATAATAAACTGAAGCAACTTAAATATGCGAATTATTTCCCTTGTTTTCTTTATTTTCTGTTTTTTTTTTTGTGAGTCGCCTAGTTATTGAGAAAGCAAAAATTTTCTCCTAACAGCGAAGGCAAAGAGCCACATTTTATATGGCACTACTGCGACGAGGATGAATATATGAGACTCTTATCTATTGGTATATTTCCTCTGTTACCTCCTATTTCTAATTCAAGTAAAGATATCGTAATCCAAAACTAATATATTTCCACTATATGAATATATTTTGGCTTAAAGTTAAGTTACTTTAACCTACAGAAAGTTAAATATTTATAGGAGAAATTATTTTTTAGCCTTTTATTAAAAATTTGTGTTATGATTTTATTTTTTTATAAATATCTTTATTTATATTGAGATTCTCATTTTACACATAAAAGATCTGACAAGGTCATTTTCTTCTATTTAAATTATAAGAGATCAAGAGATCTCATTTCTTCAGTATTTACATGATGATTACACTAAATCAAACAATTTATTTTTATCAGTTATAAATTAAAGTAAGAATATATATATATACTAGTTTCTGGACACGTGATTCGCACGTGTATATCCATATTAAATAATTAAATATAGAGTTGCGATAAGTGTAAATTCAAAATGATTGAATTGACGTTTTGGTTACCTCGGTTTGCTAATCATGCTTTGATGAAGATTAAGTATAAAGCATGACAAGATCACCTAAATAAAATGAAAATAAAAAAAAATTCAACACTTATGCAGAAAAGTGCAAGAATTACAGAAAAAATAATTTACTATGATTGACATAAATATAAGTCACGAGCCAAGAGTAAATTTAATCTGCCGGTTTGAGGCTGCTTCTATTAAGTTTATGGACATTTACAAACCCGAAATGCCAACAACAACAAAACAAGAAGGTAAATCAAAAAAATATTTGAAAAACGATCAAAAAGAAGAAGAAAGAATAAAACAACTTCATATTACCTATTAAAAGGTGTAAAGTATGATCATGACACAAAGACATATATTTTTTATATTGAGTCTGCTTAATGTATGGATCTTCATTAGAGGATTATGTATAAATATTATTGTAACTGGTAGAAGCTTAGAAGATGAAATAATTGGAAGGTGAAAATGTAGTATATGGAATAATAATTTAAAAAATATAAAAGTGTAACCTACAATATTTACTGGCAGGTGAAACAATTCTCCTCGTTTACTCGGTTTTATGAATGACTTTATATATATATATATATATATTTAATTAGATATTTTATTATATTTTAATTTACTAAAGGAAAAAATGAGTAATTCAACTTTTAAGATAAGGGCTTTCCACTTTTAATTATAATAATAATAATAATAATAATAATAATAATAATAATAATAATAATTTATTTAGTTAGTTAGTTATTAATTATTATTATTTATATTTATATTTATTTATTATTATTTACTTATATTTATCTATTATTATTTACTTATTTTAACTTTCCACTTATATAGTAATAAATATATAAACATGATACAATATGATTAAATATTAATATTTAATTATGTATTAATTAAATTTTAATTTAGTGAAAGGACAAAATGGTAATGTGACTTTCAACTTAGGGGCTTCCCACTTATATATATATATATATATATATATATATAAAACTAATAAAATTAAGTGATAAGTGTATGTATAAAAATAAATATTTTATATTTATTGATTTTGATCCACATAGATGATAGAGATCACGTGGTGGAGGGGTGGGGGGAGTAGATGAAAATAACTAGACGCTTACAACGAATATAGGGGCAATACACATCAGAGCTACATAAAATTTCTTAATGAACATTCAACTGATTGAAGTCAATTATGCAGCTTTTCTTTTAGACCCTTTTCAGCTTTTAGGCTGAACAGAGTTAATTGTTTATTTATATGTAACAAAGGAAAGAATTAGGGAATAGTGGATTATATTAGAGAAAAACAAATCTGTAAAAACATACTTTGTGGTGAAAATAAGTTCAGGACGATAAAAGAGTTTTGAAATTAAAAAATGTGAAATTGATTTGGTCAACTGTCATTAATTAAAAAGTGAATTTGATTAGGGTAATTAAAAACTTTAGGGTATGGATTAAAATTTTCAGAACTTTAGAAAAGTTCCCTCCTAAATTTTCAATTTCAAAATTTGAATTTTCTCTATTTGTTTTATCTTTTCATATCACTTTTTTCTTACTCTTTCTATTCTCTCTCCTGATTCTTCTTCTTCTTCTTCTATGTCGCCATAGTTGCCGTAGCCGTCGCCGTTGTATTCATCTTTTTTATTGTATTATTTTTTCTTCTCTTTTTTGCTCTTATTTTTACAAGTTTTTTTTTATTTTCGTCGTGAGTTTGAGATTATATTTTTTTTCTAGCCATTAAAAAAAATCTGCAGAAAACCAAACAATTTTGACAGTTGTTGCAACAAGTATGTTGAAATTGTTGCAATAACCATCGTAGTTGTTGCAACGACTGTCGAAGTTTTTGCAGCAACTTAATATAGTTGTTGCAACAACTCAAACAACTGTTGAAGTTGTTGCAACAACTCAAACAACTGTTGAAGTTGTTGCAACAACTCCAGCTTAGTTGTTGCAGCAAATCAAACAATTGTTGAAGTTGTTGCAACAACTTATACAATTGTTTGATTTTCTGACAGAAGGCGAAGGACCGAAAGTGAGAAAAATAAAGTGGAAAAGGGAGGTGATGGTGGTGAAAATAAAGCAGAGGTAGTGATAATGGCGAAGTTTGTTGTTGTTGGTGGTGATGGCAGCAGAGGAGGTGGCGGTGGTGGCGGCGGAGGAGTAGGTGGCGATGGTGGCGGTGGAGGGGATAGTGATAGTGGCGGAGAAAGTGACAATGGAGGAGGTGGTGCTAGAGAAAGAGGCAATGGAGGTGGTGCCGGAGGAGGAAGGGAGGTGATGACGGCGGGGGTGGGGTGGCGTGGGGAGAGGATGAGTGAATAGGGATAGAGGGAGATAGGAGCTTTGTGTAAATAATAAAACTTGAGGATTTTAAAATTAGTGTCATTAATATTAATTTTAAAATTATTACCTCTACTCAATACTTAAGACTTGTTTCACTTTTTTTTAATTTTAAAACTTTTTTATCACCCTTAATTTAATTTTCCTACTTTGTAATCACTAATTAAGCTAGTACTTACTTATCAGCATATTCTTGAAGTTTTAATCTCGAGAATCATTTTCTATATGGTGATTACAGATTAAATCAAGTGGTGACAATTCAATAAGTGTCGTAGCCACGTGATCAAGGAGAGTCTGTTGAATATCAAAAATTTATATTATGTGTATAAAAAATTATATGAAATATATAAATAAAAAAATATTTTTTTATATATATATTAAATTTTAAACACTCTTAGCGAAATTTTTGTGTTCGCCCTACACTTTGGCTTCGTCCCGACAATTTAGATATTTTTTTCTTCTTTCTTCTCATAGGGAAAATTCTTCTTATTTATCCTTATTTTTAGATATGACGTTACATCTTAATTAATGTGTTTCATCTAGCAAGCTATTAGTAGTAACTTCTTCAACCCAAAATTGGAAAACAAAAACAATCCTTTTCCTGTTTTTTTGAATTTTCTTTCATATTTGCAAGTGATACTGCAAAAGCTCCGAATTAGTACTTTTTTGTATTCTTATGAAACATACAATGTGAGTACCAGAAATTTAAATTTTGCATGTCAAAACATATTACATATAAATTCTTCCTAATTAGCTTCACCGGGAAGCCAGTGGTATTTATCAAAAATACATATTTTATATTAACACATATAATTAATCAATCATATTAAGTTTAATCAACCAACAAGAGGTTTGGGTACGTACACTGGTGAGTTAGAATTTATTTTACAAAAATACATTGGTTAGCTATATAGAGGATTAGGCGTCAACTTAATTTATTCTTTTTTTTTAAAAAAAAAAAAGAAAGAAAGAAAAAGGCATTCTTGACATGCTAGAGTACTACTGAATGATAGAAGAGCATGAAAATGGAGGGGATAATAAAAGGACCATGCACATGCACGCATGCAATTTATTCTTGTTCCTTGAGCCCAGGAGGGCCCTCAACTAACCGGCTCGACAACGCTTGCAAATTTGCATAGTAAATAGTACAGTATCAATTGGATTTGGGATAAAGTCAAGTCATAGAGCACACCACAACCCTAGCTGCTACACCAGAACCATTTGTACATATTGAGTTGTAACAATAGGTCGATATTACTCGTCTATTTTTCCTAATTACACTAGCTAGCTACTAGTACAAAGGGGATATTCTACAAAGAAATTTTTCTTGCACAAGAAGAAACTTTAAGTATAGTGGTAAAAGGTAAATTATCTTTTCCAAAATATTCTGGTTCCGTCACTGCATGCAAGGCCTCAAAGTCTCAAGAAATGAAGTGGGGTTACAGGTAGAGGCCGGTCACATTCATTTTCAGTAACCTACTCATGAATTCACTACTGTAAACAAGGGATGCTTTAAGCTTAGTGATTAATTTCATTTTCAGGCAAGTGTTTCTGGTGAGCAGGTTAAAGTAACTGAAAATTAAACAGTAGTAATAACTATTTGTACTGAGGGGCTGTATAGTGAACACTCAATGGATGTCATAAAAAGTGAGATGTGAATCCCAAAGAATAAAATGAGTTGGCTCTTTACCTTGTTGGGACACTGCACTGGACAATCAATGATTTAGGGTGAGAGGATTGGGGTTGGCAGAAGACGGGAAATTAAAGAATAGGTTCAGTTTGTATACTTGTGTTTTATTATTTGGATGAGATCGTAGGTGAACTTTAAAGTAACAAAAGGCAATTTGCAAAATTTAATTACTCTCAAGGTTTCCTTCAATTCTTTTTTTTCCCAACATAAAGAAAACAAATTTCCAAGATGTCAAAAATGACACACAATAATGGTATTTCATACAACGGTGAAGGGTGACAAATATATAGTGAATGCTTTTACCAAAAGTGCAACCCACCAGCCTTTACTTTTGCACTGTACATTATACTATAACTGCTTAAACTTAGAAAATTATGTACCCTCTAATATAATGCTTTGACCACTAACATAATTTTACAAATACAGGAATAACGTAACCCAAAAAGAAGATAAACATTAATTATTTATTGGTGTACCTAATTCCAAACTCTTAAATTTTAAATCGATCTCCTGTTTCTGTGTGAGGAATGTACCAAATGTACTACTGTTATCTTTTTCCCTCTTGGGCCTACATGCATGAATGTAAAATGGTCTCTCTTCATTTTCACATACTCAATATTTGTTGTTATTTATAATTTATCTGCTTATATGATAGCGACATATATTTAAGTAAACGAGGGACACACACCTGAAAGTCCTATGCTCTACTATATATACTTGTATATTTGTACTTGTTTTTGTTCATTCTTTACAATTTTTTTATTTTTCATATCCGTTGTCCGGTATTTATTTCTGACTCTTGAGATTGCACCGAAAGTTTAAAGCGACCCCTATCAAAAGCGACACTATTCTTTGGCAATTGTTTTATTACTCCTTATTCTTTTAACCTTTAAAATATACAAACTGATCCCACACAAATTTCCATGATATTTTACACCAATCCTTTAGTCTTACTACTTTACTGGTTACAACCTTACAATTAGCTTATGTAAAGCTAGTCTTTAAGTAAGGACCCAAAGTCACAGTGGGTTTATTATTAAAGCAGTTGCCAAGTACCAACACTAAAAAGTTAAAAGGTGGAAGAGAAGAAGGTGGAGATAGATTACTTCGAATCTGAATCCTCCAATGAGTCATCAGCTTCAAGTATCAGATGAAGAAGATGGATCAGAAGAAGAAGAGGAGGAGGTTTTTCAAGAAATTGGCATTGCAAACCTTCAAAGTCATTACCAAAACCAGCACTTCCAGCAGCTGCCACAGCCACACTGCCAAAGACCAGTAGGATGGGCTAATTTCACAGCGTGTGAACAAGAATTGAACAAAGTAAGAAGAAGAATGAAGCCAAAGAGAGCTAAACCAGATGTGATGGAAGTCCATGGAGGTAGAATTATTCGATCCGCTGGAAGAAAAGACAGGCACAGCAAGGTCTCAACTGCAAATGGTCCAAAGGACCGACGAGTTAGGCTTTCACCAAACACTGCAATTCAGTTCTATGATGTGCAAGACAGGCTTGGCTATGACCGCCCAAGTAAGGCCATTGATTGGCTGATTAAAGAAGCTAAAGCTGCAATTGATGCTCTCGGTGAGTTCCCTAATTTCCACTGTACTAAACTTAACGCCAAACCGCAGTATTCATTTGATCAAGAACAGAGTCAAAGATTTAGTCAAGAAAACAGAGGTGTTTCCAATTCTGAATGTGGAGTTCAGGACAGCCAGCAGGAGGTGAATTATGACATCCCAATTCAGAATGCTAACTTGTTTTCATCATCTGATGGTTCCAAGATTCCATTTTTCAGTGAGTTCCAGGCCTATCCACATAGCCATTTTCTCAACTTCCAGTCTTTACAAGATGACACAATCGTTTCCGCTGGTGATTATCATCAATGCAGCTTCTTAACCACCACTTCAGTTAACCCTTTGAATTCCAATTTCAACTTGGAAATGACTAGGTTTAGAAGAACTCTGAATGAGAATATTGCAAGTTCAAATTCAAGAAATGGAGAGGTGGGAGAGGATTCTTCATTGAATTCTTTAGCACATCATTTCCCATCAGTTTTAAGTCAAAACCAAGTCTTTTCTTATAGGGAACCCCTTCAGTCCAGCTTTTTTCCTCTAGCCAGTGATCCATTAAGCACACAACTTCAGACCCTTTCTTATGGATTTGCCAATGATGGTTTCTCAGGTCTAATTTCTAGGGCACCAAGAAATCAAGGGGAAGAGGAGCAGGGTACATTATTTTCTGCTTCTTGAACCACTGCATTATCAAGAACTAGCATTTCTTCACCAGAATAGATAGATAGACTTATTACTATTTTCTACTATTTCCTTTTCAGAATCGTTTGCTTTTTTCAGGAGCTGAAATCTGTGCTGAATGTGTTATGCACAACTTGTTAGTATTATTGTTATTAGTACTCCTATTATTTTTGTTATGAAATGTTTATCCAGATTTTATCACCTTCTTGTCAAGCTTCCGTAAGATTCTTGTTCTTATAATTTTACCTTAATTGAATGATCAGCACCTTATCAAAAGATCAATAATCTCAATTTGGAGGGAGCACGAATGAAGAATAGGAAAAAGAAACAGGGCAGGGGCCGTTTGGTTTGGAACGGGGATATCCCAAAATAAACAAGTTATCGAGACTATAGTTCTAATTCTAATACGATTAAATCCTCTAATCAAACATAGAATAAATTTAATTCCAAACTCTAAACTGGGATAACCCACCTAATCCCTATAACCGAATGAACCCATTAATAAAATCATGGATAGTTTAGACAGAACTAAAGGCAAAAGGAAGAAGATTCCTTGAATTAATGAGAGAAAGACCAAGATGCGAAAAGGGTGTCATGTATATTTGGTCTTGTAACTATCAAGCAATCAAATCAAAGGGGTATAAAAGAAAGTTGGGGGGTTTTCAAAGATTTGGCCATTTTCAGTTAGTACACATGATCTAGAAGCAGTGATTGTAACATAGGTACACATCATATTCATATATACAAAGTCTAGCTTGTTAATGCTACACTACTTATAGTTGTCAGTTCTATTGGCAAAAGCATTCAATTAAAAAGCAGCACACAGTACTGGCCTCCTACTGATCAATTTCAATCAAGTATCACCATTGCATGCATTCAAAGTTCCAACTGCCAGCGATGTGAATTCTTATGTAAGTCCCTTTCACCTAGAGTTGTCACTTCTTAAGTAGTAGGCAGCAGTAAAAGAAAAGATTTCTCATTAATTAGTACGTACATTCAGTTGTCTAATTTGCTGCTCTTTTTTATATCTTTTTTTTTTTTTTTGGGGGGGGGGGGGGGGTATGTGTGTTCCAAGAAGCTTTGCACACAAGTAGGCGTTACTCATATGGCATTGCAAAAATAATTAGGGAAATATAGCGATATAAAGTGAGGAAATCATTCTAGAGGGTCAAAGATTCATATGTCACTCATTAATTATTATCCATATATAGCTAATTGATTGAAGTTAACAATTTAACTTTTTCACACGGTTAGCTAGTGTGATTAACCTATTATAGAAGGTCCATAATTACTATTTTTATCGATTTACCAATAATTATCTTTAGGATTAAAGTTATATACCACAAGCAATGCAACTATTTTTGTCAGGTCATTGCTAATGTTTATCGGAGAAATTTACTAATTTTATTACTAACTTGATTGTGTAAATATCATTTACACTAACAGTGCATTAGAATATAAATGCTAAGTTTGTTAAATCACATAATTATGTGAATATGATTTATAACGTCCGTGTAAAAAGCTTAAAACTCAGCTTTTATCTAGGGGTGTGCAAATTAACGGTTAAACCAATAACTCGAATCGATAATTGAGTTATTTGATTAATGATTTGGGTTATTGATTTAACGGTTTGATTATCGGTTTACTATCCCAAATTATTGGGTTATTGATTCGGTTATCGGTTTGACCACTTTTTTTAACAGATTAACCGATAACTCGATAATAATTTATTAAATTATAATTTTAGCCTTTAATATATGAAGTATCAGTATCGATGAAAAGTGAAGGAGAATGATGTTTTAATTTAAATTAAAGTTGATTGTTTTAGTTGAGCTAGTTCTATATGTTTTTTCCTCTTTTCACCCACTTTTTTCTAACTAAACATACTTATGACTTATGAGATTTTTCATGTGAGATCTTATCAGTTAACCCGATAACCGAATCGATAACGATCAACAACCGATTAATAGATATTTTAACGTTTTTTTAACAGTTTAGCATATTTACAAATTAATAAGTAAAATCAATAATTTTCAAAACCGAACTGAATTGACAAATACGATTAATTCGGTTAGCTTGCGACATATATAGTGACCCCGTGGGGTTTCATGTGTCTTTCCATTCAGCAATGATGGGTGATAGAAAAGCAACTTTTCTTTCAAGTGGCTACTTAATTTCTACAGTTGAAAAAAATAGGCACTTAATTTCTAGGACCACAATATATGGTAAAGTAGGGATTTTTAAAATTGAATATAATTGATAATTCAAATTAAAAAGGTGTTATTGAATTATTAATATCGAGTTATTCAATTAACAGCTTGAAAGTAATTTATAATTTTATAAACAATAGGTTATCGGTTTGAAAATAAATTGTTTAATTTTTTATATCGGATAAAGATAAATTCCTACAAATTTATGATATTACCCTTGAATATATAAAATCATAAGCTTCCCATCTACCAACATTTGACTTTGTATTTACAGTCATTCTTTTCAAGCAGTGGTAGTTTCATAGAGCAGCAGCCATATCTCTGGGTGGTTCACCGGCTGAAAACAAATTTCTCCTGCATTATTATCGGTTGACTAATAAATTAAATGTCCGATTTTAAGAGATCTTTCCTTTTTTCCTTCTCAATGAAGGTGTTATTGTAACATTATTTTATTTCAAGATTGCCTAAAATTTCATAGTGTTGAGAAGTAGAAAGGCTGGTTTTGCTTATTCTGTAGAACCAGGATACGATATTTGGTACATTTTATGGACGATGACAATTCCACGTTATAGAATATAAAAACAGGACATAACTATCTAAGGGAAAACATTCAAATTCTTAAGCCTTTTCTTGGACCAGCTGCTGATTGAAATCCATGTTTTTTGTCACCTGGTATCTTATTTTGGACAGCGAAAAATCGTTACTGAGGATTAGGAGGACGGCTATTAGCTGCACAAACACGTGATCCCCATTCCAAAAGCTCTTTGCTAGTATCATCCTTGTGTACAAAGACTTCAATGAAACACAAGGAGTCCTTGTGTGTGCTTCTCGCTGTTGCTATTGCCTCAGTCAGGTCCTCCTCCGTCTTTACCTGCAATGACATATTCCATCAATTTATGTATAGATGCATGTCACATTGACCATTTCTTGAATTGCGATAGTGGAAGAAGATGTTACAATGTGTTCATAAAAACTGACCTTTGCAGTCCAGCATTTGCCTTCACCATTATGGATAGCATTCACAAGACCAGTGTAGTCCCAATTCTTGATCACGTTGTATGGGCCATCGTGAATTTCTACTTCAATAGTATAACCTCCGTTGTTGATGAGAAAAATAATGTTCTTTTGTGCACATCTTATCATGGTTGATATATCTTGAGCAGTAACCTATGTGGCAAAAAAGAGTTTTAGCTTTCTCAATTATGTTTCTCATAATTCACTCTAAGAAAAACAAGTCGAATGGTTATTATACATAAAATCATTAACTACATTCTTCCCTATGAAGTTATTTTGGAGAAAAATGAGTACAATTTACGTCCATATTTGAATAGTCGAGGAAAAAAAATTCTGTGATAAGAGTATGCTAATGCGTCTTGACTCTTGAGCAGCAAAAAAATGAGGACAATTGAGTATAACCATAATTTTACAACCAATATGAGCAACTGACCTGGAAGCTTCCATCACCAATGCAGGCAATGATACGTTTATCTTTAGCAGCCTGAGCATAACCCAGAGTGGCACCGACTGACCAGCCAATGGATCCATACTGCATCTGGAATTCAAACCTGCAAGTATTTGAATAAAACTTTATCTTAACATAGCTAAAATCAGACTTCATGGACCGTTATTGAGATTGATATGATGTTAAGCTGTCTTGTTCGAAACATTAATACTTTTCGTTTCTGTTCCGCCTAAGCAGGATTTAGAAGAAAGTTATCAAGCTTACCCGCAATTTTCAGGAAGACGCAGCTTCTGACAATTGAACCACGAGTCCCCTGTCTCAGCAATCACTGCAGTGTTGCCACTCAGCATTTCCTGTGAATGGAAAACCAAAATGAACAAATTAAAACTTCCAGGTAACATAAAAATTCCTTTTTATATCCTGTTATATTTAGTATCACGAAATCTCCTGTACTGTTAATTGATCATGTAATTCTCCATTCTTTTCTATAATGTGTTTGTTTATCACAACTTGCAATCCAATATTTACCTGAATGTGCTTGAAGAGTATATTGACTCGAAGAAGTTCATCCTTCTCGCGTTTTAAGGCAACACCGGAAGGGACATAAATGCGATGATGATTCTCCAAAGCAGTGCTATTCTTCTTCAGTTTTTTCGCCAATGCACTCAAGAAATCAGTCATGAAAACCCAACCAAAAGAAGGGCCATTTCCAATAGTCACGCGATTAGGTTCAACAACAATCAACTTCTCCTTTTTAATCAGCAATGAGTATCCAACAGAGCTGTAGTCATTGAAGATGGGGCCAACAAAGACATAAGCATCCGCAGATTCAACAATCTCCCCACAGAAACTAGAGCTCACTGCTCCCCAGTAAGTCCCAATGAAACTAGGGTGGTGCTCTGGCACCAGTCCCTTGCCAGATGGCATTACTGCCATTGGATAGCCACAGGCATCAGCAAGTTCCACAAAGGCTTTTTGTGCTTTTGCTACTCTTACTTTGGGACCTCCCACAATAACTGGTTTTACACACTTGTTCAAGAACTCAGCTGCTGCTTCGACAGCTGCTTCTAATCCTAGTTGATTGCTGACCCTGCAAATGCATTTCCCTCTTTAAGACAATAGCCTAGTAGATTGTAGATTCTTTCCGCTAAAATGGTATAAGAATCATCGTTGAGTCGGGAAATGGAAAATATATGTAAATGAAGGAATAGGGGAGAACATACTTTGGAGCAAGATAGAAAGGAACAGGTTCTCTAGCAAATGTGGGGTGAGGGATCCCAGGCAAGTTGCAGCCTATGCTAATGTAAGCTGGCTTGCTCTCCTTCAAAGCAGTTGAAATTGCAGTATCAATCAATTCATGTGCATCATCCAAGTTTTTTACCACTGCCTGATACATTATACCAACTTGATCACTTTCAACCAGCATCAAATGCAAAACTTAAAAACTCAGTTCTATTAAAGTCAAATTCATTGGAACAGAAAAGCGCAAGTTTTGCAACACAAGGTACAATAGTATAATAAACATATGCAGAGGATATATGAACTTACCTGAGTACAAGTAACAGTTTGAAAACATCTAAGTTCCTGGCTAAAATCTGGTAGGCCAATTGTATGATGCAAAATTCTGTTGGTACCATAGTCATTCGAATTAGGCCCACCAACAATACAAATCACAGGCAAATTCTCACTGTATGCCCCAGCAATAGCATTAAGCACACTCAGTCCCCCTACAGTGAACGTCACCACACATGCTCCTACCCCTTTCGCACGTGCGTACCCGTCAGCGGCGTACCCAGCGTTCAGCTCATTACAGCAGCCGACCAAATTCAGCTCCGGCTCGGCAATCAGATGATCCAGCAACGTCAGGTTGAAATCACCGGGAACTGAAAACACGTCCTTCACGCCGATTTGTACTAGCCGCCGAGCCAAGTGCCGACCCAGAGTTCCAACTCCACACGGCGAGCTCGACGGAACCGAAGCTGAATGAGCCGTGGAACCGATTGCATTGTTACCCTCCATTTCTGAATTCTTTCTCAAAAAAATAAAATAAAATTGTGGTGATATATAGCAGAAAATTGATTTAAGATTATGGGTTTTGAAGATGGTTGTGAATTGTGATGAAGGGGTATCATATAGAAGTTTATATATAGCTGCTTATCACCATCGGAATGACGGTTTTGAAGACAGTGGGCAAGAAAAAAACTGCTACTGTACAGTGTCAACTGCACAATAGTATACTAAGGTTTCTTGGAGAATTAACAATTGATGGGATTATTTAAATGATTCTCTTTTTGGTGAAGAGAATTGGTATACGTCTTTTGATTGAATTAATTAATCTATTTCTGTACCTCTGGGTTTGATAATGGAGAATGTAACACCGGTTTAGAAAAATAAAACACAGTTTTTCGGAAGAGAAACAGAGGCGGTCTTGGTTTTCATGATAAAACAAGTGTTTTAATTTTCAACTTGGGCGACTTTGTTGAGTGTTTTGGGGCTTGGTTTTGACCCATGCTTCAATTACAACAGGTAATTGGTTTATTATATTTACTCGAACCTAATGTGTGTCATTAAAACAATACATGCATTACATATATTTCATGCAGTAAATTTTAAAAATTAAATTATACAAAAAAGATTTATTCAAATCTATGTGATAAAATTGTTGTATCTTATTAATCAGACTTTTTCCTTCTTCAGATGCAATGTTTGCTGAATGAATCGAATAAGATTAATTTTTTCGGTTGTTTTGCAATGCGTGAAGCTCCGTTTGCAGCAGCCTATGACATGAGCCCAGCAGCGACACGACACATGTGACTAGAACATCAACTCCGTTTCAGTGATTTGTCGTCATCTCCTTTTAAAAAGCTTGGATGCGTTTGTTTTCCTTTCCGAAAAATCAAGTTCTTTTTTCTCAGCTTTGCGCCTTCCAAGAACAAAAACATTTTCTTCGGATAAGAAATTCTTTCCAGAATAAGGCTGTAATTTGATTTTCCTTTAAAATAAAGTGAGTTCAAGTCTACTAAAAAAGAAAAACAAAGCAATTTTGAAACTCTGACAGGCCTTTGCCTATACATTTTTATATAATAATTAAGTACTTCATTTGTGTAAATTGATTTGTATGATTTTAACTTAATAAAAGTTCTTCAAAAAAAAAATTAAATTTTGTAATCTTAAAATTAAATAAATGTTAGAATATATCAAAATAACTCTTTAATGTTGTGTCTTAACATATTTCTAAGATTTAAAAATAAGATCAATATTATTCTTTGTTTCACTTTTTCCTCTATTAGAACTTTATTTCTCCTATATTAGGAAACACTAATAATGAACGGAACAAATTATAAGAAATTCGCATGGATAGCCTGAGTCAACATATGTGTATATTTATGTACAATTCATATGCGCGCAAGTTAATTAATTGACTTACTTTTGTTTAACGATGGTGTTTCGCTTTTGTTATTCGATTAATAAATTTAATCTTTAGGGTGTGTTTAATGCAAAAAATAGTTATTTACTTTGTTTTCTTGTATTCAGTATGCAAGTTAAAAATATTATTATAAAATATTTATATATAATTAAGACAAAATCCTGAAGATTAAGATGAAGATGTGATGGAATAGCATGATAAGTGTTGTGGATAGCGGGTGAGGTTGGGTGGGGGTGCATGGGGTGGGAAGCGGAGAGTGGAGAGAATAGTTATGAAGGTGGGGATAACACAATGACTTGTTTTTTTTATTTTCAAAAAATTTATTTTTATAAAAAAATATTTTTTTAAAACTTTTCATCAATTCAATATAAAAAATAAATAAATAACACTTTTAGAAAGAATATTTTCCTGAATGCTAAACAACATCCTTTGTCATCTCAAATACTCCACATATATATATATAATAAGACACATTTCTTGAGCTAACTAGGCTGGGCTCAAGGCAGGTCCCAAATATCCCTTGCTTCTTCTTGATATTGAGAAAGCTTTTTTCTTACTTTTTCTTGAGAAGTTGTTGAAGTTGGGCAATATCTTCTGGACCTTCATGCAGGTAAGTCATACCAATCAAATGAGTGCGGTATCAAATAAGTAATAAAACAATAAAAATATTTTATATAGAATTAATAATTCACTATTTCACTAAAATGAATAAATCGTTCAAAATAAAACAAATTGCACAATTAACAGACGGCTGTTTAATTAACTAATTAAAAAATTGAACCATGGCTTAATTTTTGTAAATAAGAAATGAATTCGTTAAAAGATCAACCAGTTCTCTTTTAAAAAAAAAGAGTTGTTATGAGTAAATTAAAGAGCTTTATATATAGCTTGACCTCTGACATAGGATTCATGAGGTGATTATTCTCCATTGTATCTTTAAAACAATATATGGCCACTGACATTGTTTTTTAGAAAAATATATTTAATCCACTTTAGTGAATACTATATGCTGCCAAACATATTGTGGCATTATATATATTTTAGCTAATTAGCTTTCTATCTTTCCTGTCAATTAATTATGTGAATATTTAATTTGCTTCAAATTTGACTAAATAGAATTTCCTGCCAAAAACCAAATATATTTTTCCATAGGAACAATGTTAGTGGTGTTGGGTTTGGGCTTCCAACTATGTGTTTTTAAATGACCCATTTTTGGAAGAAAAGTCTTCAGTCCTTTTGTCCACTTTGAGAGCTAAAAACTCAGCACCATCCTAGGGAGAACACACAATTATTTTCGCACAAAAAGAGAGAAGAAAGAGAGGACTGCCCCTGTGCAATTCTGTGAAACGCAGGTCCGGTTTTTGCGACGATCGGAGGTTCAAATCTTGTCCGATCGAGCTGAAATTTTAGGAGGAGTCAGGGGACTCGCGAAGCTTCAATCCGAACGGTGGAGATCGAATTCCAACGGTTAGATTTTGAGTTATAAGCTTCGGACTAGACTGCTATTTTTATTGATTTCTGCGATATTTGTTCCTCTATTTTGATTCTAGTCCCTTCGTAGTGTTGTTAAGGGCTAGATATCATTGTGGTGTTGTTGGATTGTTGATTTGTACACTCTTTTGGTGCTAGTGGAGTTGATTAGACCAAAGGGTCTCGTGGTTTTTTACTCTTTCACGTTGAAAGGGTTTTCCACGTTAAAATCGTGTGCCTCATATCGTTTGTTTTGTGTTTGGATCATCTTGTTGCTTGGTTTGTTGCTTGTTTGTGCTTCTCACAGATTCTTTCAAGAGGGGAAAGTGTTGATCTTGGGCACAACCGTATTTGTGTTCTTTCTTTCCCAACAAGTGGTATCAGAGCTTGAGTTATTTTGTTATTTGTCTTGATTGAATGATGGAGCCGAACTATAGCAGGATGATCAGTTTGAATGGCATAAATTATCACAAATGGAAGGGTAAAATGAAAGATTTACTCTTTGTGAAAAAGCTACATCTTCCGGTCTTTGCGAGTCAGAAGCCGGAGTCCAAATCTGATGAAGAATGGGCTTTTGAACACGAAATGGTTTGTGGTTTTATTCGACAGTGGGTAGATGATAATGTTTTGAATCACATCTACAATGAATCTCATGCTAGAACTTTGTGGGAAAAGCTTGAATCCTTGTATGCATCAAAAACAGGGAATAATAAATTATTTTTGCTCAAGCAGGCGATGAATTTGAGATTCAAAGAAGGTTGTTCTATTTCTGACCATTTGAATGAATTTCAAGGGTGTTTTGATCAGTTGTCTGACATGGGTGTAAAATTTGAAGATGAGATTATGGGACTTTGGTTGCTTAATACCTTGCCTGATTCTTGGGAAAATCTTCGTGTGTCCTTGATCGGTTCAGCTCCCGGTGGTACAGTAATTATGGAGTATGTGAAAGCTGTTGTTCTAAATGAAGAGGTGAGGCGTAGAACTCATGAGACATCTACTTCAAAATCTGATGTCTTGGTTACTGAAAACAGGGGGAGAAGCAAAGACAGAGATCAAGGAGAATATAAAAGAGGCAAGAGCAGGAGCAAGTCCAAATCAAAATACAAAAATGTTGAGTGTCATTACTGTCACAAAAAGGGGCATTTGATGAAAAACTGCTTCAAGCTCAAGAACAAAGACAAGAACAAGCCAGAAGGGAGAGATGGTGAAAATGATCTCCACGTTGCAACCACGACTCCAGGTGATTTGATAATTGTTTGTGATACCGACTTGATTAATGTTGCCTTTGATGAAACAAGTTGGGTTATCGACAGTGGTGCTTCTTTTCATGTGACGTCAAGGAAGGATTTCTTCACATCTTATACTCCAGGTGATTATGGGGTATTGAAGATGGCTAATGATGGTCGCTCAAATGTTGTTGGCATTGGAGATGTTGTCCTGGAAACTAAAACCGGAATGAAGTTAGTGTTGAAGAACGTCAGACATGCACCTGATATTCGCTTGAATCTGATATCTACCAGTGTTTTGGATGATTAAGGTTATGTCAGTACCTTTGGTGATGGGCAATGCAAACTCACTAAGGGTTCTCTTATTGTGGCTCGTGGGAAGAAGTGTTCAGGTCTATACTGGACCAATGCTTCCGTCTCTATTGATTCTGTCAATGCAGTCGAGAGTGATAGCTGTTCAGAATTATGGCACAGAAGACTTAGTCACATCAGTGAGAAGGGACTTGATTGTTTAGCCAAGAAAAATCTTCTTTCAGGAGTGAAAGCTGCAAATTTGAAAAGGTGCAGTCATTGCTTGGCTGGGAAACAGAATAGAGTTTCCTTCAAGAGTCATCCATCTTTCAGAAAATCAGAGTTGTTTGAACTGGTACATTCAGATCTTTGTGGTCCTATGAAGACAAAGACACATGGTGGTGCACTTTATTTTGTGACATTTATTGATGATTGCTCGAGAAAACTATGGGTGTATGCATTGAAGCATAAAGACCAGGTACTTGGGGTCTTTAAGCAATTTCATGCTTCTGTTGAGAGAGAAACAGGAAAGAAATTGAAGTGCGTTCGAACAGACAATGGTGGTGAATACCTTGGTCCATTTGATGAGTATTGCAGACAACAGGGTATTAGACACCAGAAGACGCCTCCCAAGACTCCATAGCTCAATGGTCTTGCAGAAAGGATGAACAGGACGTTGGTGGAGAGAGTCAGATGTCTGTTGTCAGAAGCTCATTTGCCTAAATCTTTTTGGGGTGAAGCTTTATACACTGCTGCACATGTGATTAACCTATCACCTGCTACTGCTTTACATGGAGATGTTCCTGATCGAGTATGGTATGGTAAGGATGTTTCTTACGATCATTTGCGTGTATTTGGGTGTAAAGCTTTTGTACATGTGCCAAAGGACGAAAGGTCCAAATTAGATGTCAAGACGAGGCCTTGCATCTTTATTGGCTATGGTCATGATGAATTTGGCTACAGACTTTATGATCCTGTTGAGAAGAAGCTTGTCAGAAGCCGTGATGTTATTTTTATGGAGGATCAGAATATTGAAGATATCGAGAAGATGGAGAAGTCTGAGTCTCAAAGGTATGATGATCTTGTTGATTTGAATCCAACTCCCGTGTCTCATATGCCTGTTGTAACCAATGAAGACCAGGTTGATGATCAGAATCAAGTTCAACATGATTTTGTCGATGGCAATGGAGAAGAAGATCCACATGAGGTACACAATCAACCTCATGAGGATAATAATGAACCTGCAGTTGTTCTCCGGAGGTCTACCAGGGAGAGAACTCCTTCTACTCGTTATCCAGTTAATGAGTATGTGCTCCTCACTGACGGGGGAGAACCTGAGTGCTATGAAGAGGCTATGGAGAACGAGGACAAAGAAAAATGGGTTGAGGCAATGAATGAAGAAATGAAATCATTGCATGATAATCATACTTATGAGCTCGTCAAGTTGCCCAAAGACAGAAAAGCTTTGAAGAATCGGTGGATTTACAAGTTGAAGAATGAAGAGGGTACTTCATCTCCACGATACAAGGCTAGACTTGTGGTTAAAGGCTATAGTCAAAGAAAGGGTATCGACTATGAAGAAATATTCTCTCCAGTTGTGAGAATGTCTTCAATCCGAGTTGTTTTGGGTCTTGCAGCCAGCCTTGATTTAGAAGTGGAACAGATGGATGTGAAAACAGCATTCCTTCATGGTGATCTCGGGAAGGAAATCTATATGGAGCAACCAGAAGGCTTTGTGGTGAAGGACAAAGAGAACTATGTTTGCAAGTTGAAAAAGAGCTTGTATGGCTTGAAACAAGCTCCAAGGCGATGGTACAAAAAGTTTGAGTCTGTGATGATCGAGCAGGGATATAAGAAGACTACTTCTGATTATTGTGTTTTTGTGCAGAAGTTTTCCGATGATGACTTCATTATTTTGTTGCTTTATGTTGATGACATGCTTATTGTTGGTCATAACTCTATCAGGATTGCTGAGTTGAAAGCAGAGCTTAGTAAGTCCTTTGCGATGAAGGACTTGGGACCAGCAAAACAAATTCTTGGCATGCAGATCACACGTGACAGAAAGGCAAGAAAGTTATGGCTATCTCAAGAGAAGTACATTGAGAAGGTACTTCAGCGATTCCACATGGAGAAAGCTAAAGTGGTAAGCACACCTCTTGCTACTCACTTTAAGCTTTGCTCTAGGCAGTCCCTGTCTAATGATGCTGAGAAGGCGGACATGCGACGTATTCCTTATGCATCTGCAGTAGGAAGTTTGATGTATGCAATGGTTTGTACGAGGCCAGATTTAGCTCATGCAGTTGGTACAGTTAGCCGTTTCCTTTCCAATCCTGGCAAGGAACATTGGAGTGCAGTGAAGTGGATTATGAGATATCTCCGTGGCACATCCAGTTTGAAACTTTGTTTTGGAACCGGAAAACCTGTTTTGAATGTTTACACTGACTCAGATATGGCAGGAGATATTGATACCAGGAAATCCACATCTGGTTATTTGGTTACCTTTGCAGGGGGAGCTGTTTCATGGCAATCTAAACTTCAAAAATGTGTTGCGCTGTCTACTACAGAGGCTGAGTTCATTGCAGCTACCGAAGCTTGTAAAGAGCTGCTTTGGATGAAGAAATATCTCCGTGAACTTGGTTTTGTGCAGAAGAGGTATGTCTTATATTGTGACAGTCAAAGTGCTATACATCTTAGCAAAAATCCTACTTTTCATGGCAAATCTAAACATATTGATGTACGTTATCATTGGATTCGAAATGTGCTTGATCTCAAGTTGTTAGAGTTTGAAAAGATTCACACAGATGATAATGGTTCTGATATGATGACAAAGGCTTTGCCGAAGGGGAAATTTGAAGTTTGTCGTTTGATTGCCGGTTTGGCAACTTCCTCCACATAGTCGGGAGGGGGAGATTTGTTGGGTTTGGGCTCCCAACTATGTGTTTTTAAATGACCCATTTTTGGAAGAAAAGTCTTCAGCCCTTTTGTCCACTTTGAGGGCTAAAAACTCAGCACCATCCTAGGGAGAACACACAATTATTTTCGCACAAAAAGAGAGAAGAAAGAGAGGACTGCCCCTGTGCAATTCTGTGAAACGCAGGTCCGGTTTTTGCGACGACCGGAGGTCCAAATATTGTCCGATCGAGCTGAAATTTTAGGAGGAGTCAGGGGACTCGCGAATCTTCAATCTGAACGGTGGAGATCGAATTCCAACGGTTAGATTTTGAGTTATAAGCTTCGGACTAGACTGCTATTTTTATTGATTTCTGCTATATTTGTTCCTCTATTTTGATTCTAGTGCCTTCGTAGTGTTGTTAAGGGCTAGATATCATTGTGGTGTTGTTGGATTGTTGATTTGTACACTCTTTTGGTGCTAGTGGAGTTGATTAGACCAAAGGGTCTCGTGGTTTTTTACTCTTTCACGTTGAAAGGGTTTTCCACGTTAAAATCGTGTGCCTCATATCGTTTGTTTTGTGTTTGGATCATCTTGTTGCTTGGTTTGTTGCTTGTTTGTGCTTCTCACAGATTCTTTCAAGAGGGGAAAGTGTTGATCTTGGGCACAACCGTATTTGTGTTCTTTCTTTCCCACCAAGTGGCTATATATTTTTGTAAAGAAACAATTGAGAATAATCACCTCATGAATCCTATGTCAGAGGTCGAGGTGTGTGTATTCAAAAAAATGTTTTTAAAAAAAACTCGTGAAAGATTTAAACGCGAGCCAATATTTTTTTTTTTTTTAAATGTTAATCAAACGGTGTCTGTCAATTAGACAATTCATTTCATTTGGAAGATTTATCTATTTTGATGAATTAGTAAATTAATAATTCTACTCAAAATATTTTTATTATTTTGTTATCCTTGGCGCCGATGAAATAAAAATATTCTAAACAAATCTTGATCTTGTACAAGGCATCATCAATCTGATTAATGACCTGCTTAATGAATTATTTAATTAGCTTGCTGCAATAAGTTAATGGCACACTCTAATACGTAATCTTCCAAAAATAAAGGCTTATGAGTTATTTCATCCGTTGTGAGCTTTAATACTATGAACAAGTAAAAATTAATAAAAATAAGTAAATATAATAACTTTTTTGCATTATAAAATGCGTCTCCTTAATTGAAGTAGGAGGGGAAAGTTCAAATTTTGATTACAAATACAATAATTAAATGCAACATATTTTTGGCCTACTGAACACATTTGCATGTGACATATATTTTGTTGCTGTAACGATGACCTTGCAATTTTAATATGTTGGTTAAATAGTTTAAATTGTTGGACATTTTAAAATGATTTTAATATAAAAGTGAAGTATGTAAAATGAGATACGATCATAAAAATTAATTAATTAATTAATTAAAAAAATAACAAAGTCAAAGAAATTAGAACATTACCGTACCACAAAGAGCAATATATATATACTAGATGAGTTTACGCCGGCGCTTGCGGGCTTAATAAATTAAAATTTAATATAATTTTATTTTAAATTATATGTCTGCAATTAATAATTAATAAAAAATGTAATGATATATATAATTAAAGTAATTTTATATCAAAAGAAAAATATCAAAATAGAAATAAAAAATTTACAATGACAAATATGCACATAGGCTGATATTCAAGTTATGAAAACATAATCTTCTATCTTGAAAAATAACAAAACATGATTATGTTGGCCATGAACTTAATTAAAGAAAAGAGTGATCATCACCTTCAATCTTATTTTGCAACTGCATGTAACCAAGGCAATATATTTTGTCCTATAAATTTTTAGAGTGTCCTGTTATTTTTTTTTTGTACATCTATAGCTACTAAAACTAACTCCTTTCCCTTACTGGCATGACTTATGATAGAAAATCAAATATCGCGACATCTTCATAATATAATCCTTGACTTCCGCTTGTATTGCTAACTCATAGATCTTAACAATGTATATCATTTCTTTGAATCTTGCAACTACTTTCAAGCTTGATAAAATACATAATGAAAATATTGGTTTCAATAAGAGTATTGAACTATTTTAATCAAAATCTTATCATGAAAGATTGGAACTTTAAGAGATATGAATTTTAACTTTTGTTACAAAGGTAATTGCAATATTAAATTGATTTTATAAGTGTTTAATTATTTTTAAAAAAATAAATTAATCATAATTATTTTTAGTTAAGCACAATTGAGAATGATAATAGAATTATACTTAATAACAAATTATGTTTTATTTCTATAAAATCGAATAATAACTTATAACTTATTTGTCACAAATAATGTCCTATTTGTTTTATCATTATGTCAAATAAATATATTGTATCAAATAATTAATTAATATCAATGATGTCTTTTTCACACTATATTTAAAAATTTTATAAAAAGCAGATTAAAATTATATGTCTTATTTACATTAACAAATTTCATAGAGTTAGATGAAGCAAAATATATTTCAATCTATCATTAAATTGATTTTGAATACATATAAATTCATCTTGCAAGTGTTGCTTACTTGATGAAAATTAAAATGTACCACATTATTCTTTATAACATGATAAAACATGATAAAAATATATAAATTTAATTCAAATGATCTTATATACAATAAAATCAAGAGAAAAATTTAGTACAATAAGCAAAGAGAGCTTTCAAAGAGATTTGCATGCATGGTGAGATAATGTACTACCTCAAATAAAGAGAATTCCAAACATACTAAAAAAGATTAACATGATATAAGTTGTAGTAATTTAATGAGGTAGCAAAAATTATATTTTATATAAATGACATCACTTTTTGATAAAATAATAAAAATTTGCATAAACTTCATAAATAATATATATTTTTATTCTTTTCAATAAAATAGTTATAGTCTTCTTTAACTAATTTAATAGATAATAAATAAATAAAATAGTGCATGGTAAAGAGATAAAAATTATTTTTTATTTTATAAATATGTCATATATTAATTTTCATAATGAAATAACATAAAATTATAAAAGATAAATTTCAAGACAATTTATTAATAGTTGAAAATTATTAATGGATCACCAATGAATACAGTGCAGTGAATGAGACTACTCTTTTAAAGATCTCGATTTCAAGTTCTAGATATAGAAAAATCAATGGTAGAGACCGCTTTCGTCAGATGAACTCTATGCGACGCATATTTGAATTAATCAAGCTCTATTATAGATACGATACATCGAATGAAAATTCAAATAAGAAATGGCTCATGAAAGAAGTGAATGTATGTCACATATAATATTAGCGTAAAAAGTTACATTATTAAGTTTATTTCTGTGATAGAGACTGTTTTCCCCAGATAAACTAAATGCAACACGTATTCGGATTGATCAGGCTCTATACATATACTATACATCGAATGAAAAGCAAATAAAAAGTAACTCATGAAAAAGGTAAATGTATATCATTTATAATATTAATTTTAAAAGTTACATTGTTTTATGTTATTTATTTTATTATAATATGTAATTTATTTTATTTTAAAATTGTAAATTTCTTTTTATGAAAAATTATCAAAAATATCTTTAGACCTAATAGTAAGGAATTTATTATTTTATAGAATATATTATTCAAATTAACGTATTGCATCATTTAAGAATACAAAATGTAATATCCTAATACAATATAAATAAATAAAAAATTACTTACATCAATTTTTGAGTTTTAACAAATCAAACTTTAAAATCTTTTTTAAACATATGAAATTTTATAATTTATAATTATTGACAAATAGTGTGGATAAATGAATATCTTTTAATTTTTTTAAAAAAATTATTTTATTATATTTAATTTTTTCGCCCAATATGTAAATATGCTAATAAAAATTAATTAATTTTATATTTTTGTAGATAGTTAATATTTCACTTCATAAAAAAATTGTGGTGAAAAAATATGGGATCCACAAGAGATGTCCCATCATTAGAGACACACTTGACATTTAGAAAAGTTGCTTGATTAATTTATTATTAGAAATTTTTTATTAAAACTTGAGATAATAATAAATAAAATAGTAATAAATAATCTATAGATAAAATGACTATAATGCCCTTGATCATCCTTCTCTTCACATTTCTATATAATATAAATATAAATATAAATATAAATATATTGAAAATCATTTTCACTCTCCAACTTTGCTTTAAAAATCAAATTTCCCCCTCAACTTTTAACAATAGACATTCTTCCCCTTTTATTCTAATTGTCTTTTTAAAATATCTATTTTACCTTTATTGTTTTTAATTCTCCATTTATGTAATACCTTTTTATATTATATATAATATTTATTTTTTAACCTAGATATTTATAGTTTCTTATTTGAATTCACTAACATATAATAGAGCAATACTTCTTTGAATTTGTCACAAAATCTAATGCTTTTTAGTTTTTTTATTTTTTGTAATCTTTATTATTTTATTATTATTTTTTGTATTTCATGCATTGATATATATATATAAAGTTATTATTACTTTTTATTTTCACTTGTATAAATAAATATTAGAGTTTTGATTTTATTAATAAATTTTTTTTTATCTTGCTAATTTACTTTATTATAGAACGTCATTAACTTATATAACGAATTGGTATTTTTTATTTTATTTTATTTCAAAAGTTAATATTTATTTATTTTATTAAAAAAATTATTACATAAATTAAAAAAGTAAAAAAGAAAAAGAAAAAGAAAATAATGTAAGGGGTATTTTTGATTGCAACTAATCCCTCCTGACTCCGATTAGCCCCTCGTGAGCCTTGCCGTACACAGGATGTTGGCCTTAACCAACTCTTCCCATACAGGAGCCATGAATTAATTCCTTCTTGAATTGCTTCCGATGCTTCTTTCATCTTCTTATTTACCTTGTTCTACATGAGAGTAAAAATTTTGATCTTGCTTTCCTTGTTAGGGTGAAACAAAATGTTAAGAGAGCCTGGATATGGATTCAGTTAGACTTGATCAAGATTAAATAATCAAAGTTGATGTTATCTTCAAAAATTTTAAATATTCTAAGAACAAATTTAAATGATAACTATGTCCCAGGAGTAATCTATTTTTAAAAGGTTAAAAAATGGATCAACATTTTATGTAGGAAGTTGGCGCTTTTGTAATTATATAAATTAATTAGACTGATCCTTTACAAAGTACTCATATGCTAATTAATCATAAATCTTAAAAGTTTCATGCATTCGAAGCAGCTTTAATTAATTTCTACAAGTACTATTTCCAAGAAGCACGCGTAGCGAATTAATATATGAATGAGCTATTTGTGGGGTCAAAGCTGGTCCCAATAGCTCAGTTCAGAAAGCTGATAATTGTTTCTTAATTTTGTTAATAAGTAACACAAGATTGGCAATATCTTGCATAATATTGCTACCGATATAATACTTTGCATCATCTGTTTCTTGACAAGTTTTGATATGATTTAGGGCTTCATTAATTTGTTTGATAGCATCTTTGAATTGACCATTATGGTATTTCTTCATTGCCAACTCAAGATTCCTTCTGGCGTCTTCCACTCTAAATTCACAAAACATGGCCTCCTTCAATACCTAAATCCTGTCCTATGACTTCTCGAATAGACGATTCAATATCATCATCAGCCAAAAGTAATTGAGGAATCCATCTCAAAATTAATATTGAGATGCATGTCACCGTGAAAGTTATGCCAGAGACAGATATTGCCATTTTTATTTTTATTTTCTTTCTTTGATTGTAAAAAACTTATGTTTATATATGCTTTTGGTTCTTTTTTTTTTTTATACTGTTAATGGAATTTAAGATGTTATATTTAATGACTCATCTCTTTAATCAGTTAACTCTGCGGCATTTAATGATACAAATACATCTTAATTACCCGAGCTTATAAATTGTTCACTTTTCGCTGTTACGAAAATTATAATGGTGTATATATTGGTTGCATGCAATATAAGTTCAATGTATTTGGCCATTGAAAAAGCTATTTATTATGTCGGGATTTCAGGAATATTTTCGTCCACTTATTGTTTACTTTAGTATTGAAGAACAAAAAGTAAAGACCATGAGAGTTGTGGAAAAAAAATTAAAGATCAATCTAAAATAGAGGTATTTTTGGGAATGACCCATTTATTAATTCTGTTCATTTTAACCAGTTCAATTCAGTTCATCTAAAATTAGGCTAATATATGTCATTCAAATTGATTAATAAAAAATCTTATAAATATATTTTTAAAAAGATATTTTTTTATTCGATACATTATATATATATATATATATAATCTTAGGCATTTAAATAAATCATAAAAAATAGATAAGAAATTAAATTTAATAAAAATTGTATGGATTGAATTATGACTTTTTTGTTAGGACGAATTTACACAAATGACCTTTTTAGGCTACTATTAGATTTTACTCCTATTTTTTAAAATTGAATAAGTATAGGCCCTGGAAAAATTTCCGCTATGGACAATGTCGGACTTAGGTTTAGTGTTTCCGCATATATTGATCAGCCTTACCGACAAAACATTACATTTTCGTCTAACTCTTATAATAACTTGTAATAACTTATTATTTTCTTATAAAATTTTTAATTTGTTCAAAAGTAATTTTTAGATCATACTTTAAAAGTTCATAAATTATAATAGAAACAAAAAGTACTAAGTAAATATCCCAAAAAGGGACGACAGACAAAATTTCACGTTTGTTATTCCATTTCAATCCCTGTTATATTTATTACTAGAAATTTGTTCGCGCTTCGTGCGGTTATTAAGAAAATAAATAAATTATAATAAAATAATTATTGTTAAAAACTTTAATAAGAAATATTGATCTTTACATATCGATTGATTTTATTTTTTCTCTATTTTTCATGTATAAGATTGATATCAAATAGTAAAAGAAAATTTAACTTAACAATTATTGAACAAATGATCCTCTTTAATTTTGATTTTCCAATTGCATATGTCAAATTAAGAATCATGTAATTTTAACCTATTAATCTTAATTATTTTCTTAATATTGCTAGTAAATATTTTAAATTAAAATAGTTTCACAAATTTAAGAATTTAATTAAGAAAAAAATATTCTTATTGCCTTTCGATATATTTTAGATCACTTTTTTTTTTTATTTTCTTGATTATTATTTTTTTCTATTAATTTTATTTAATAATACTTTTTATTGGACACATACTTAGGTAGACATGACACACAAAAGAACTAAACAACTCCTAGTTGCTCCTCTTAATATGTGCAATTGTTTAAGAATTTGTATTTGTATATATAATTCTTCAAGATTGCTATTTTTGTTGTTTATGAGGAGTAAAAATTTACAAAGGTTTCATTACTGTTACAAAAGCTCATATAATTACTGAAGAAAAATAATAATAATTGGGTTCTTCTTAAATAACATAAATATGCATAAATAACAATATACCATTTGATGAATACTCGTAGGAGATTTTTTTTAACTTCCACTCAATATTTTGTACTTGTTTTGAGATATCCGAATTTGTGCCAAAAAGCTCAACTTTAAAAGTAAAGTGTTTCCTATCAATGACGTTTCATTTCAAAGTTCAAACCTGAAAAGTTAAAAGTGAGAAGATACTTGTCATCCCACCACAACATATGATAATACTAATAGAAAGCAACAAAGAAGAAAATGAATTTACCTATTAAAATTGTAACTTTAATGGTATATCTTTTGCTATATTTTTCAGGAAAGTTCCTATATTATCATCCACCGTTTTTCTCTCTACTAATCTAAATAAAGTTTGTGAGATAGGATGAAACTTGATGAAAATAAACTTTGTATTGGTATACGAATAGATAATATTGATTTAAAACTCGCTCATATAAGCTACTCATATTCTTTCATAATTGAGATAATTTATTAACAATTCAAGTGAATGTCTAATGACTTTTTTGAACGGCTAAAATAATTCTTTTGTTGTATTAATTATAATTTATTATTAAAAATATTAGAAAGGATAATCATTACATCTTTTTGACTTTTTACGGATGTTATTGAGCTTTGATATATATATATTTAATAAGAAAAATAATGGCCTTATGAGATAATGACCTTGTTAAATACAAGGTTTTTATTTGTGGCCATTTGAATGACTCAAATTTTTCCGTCTTTCGATTTTTTTAGTCTTTGTTAATTTATTTTTTTAATCTATATATAATATATATTTATATTTTTGCTATCAAGAAGTTGTCTAATGAGAGTAGTATTTGCTAAAAGTTGTATAATTTCTATCAACATATGTCTTCTTAAGAATGGCTAGTAGTCATTATTGATTTCATGGTATAGATCTATAAAGAAATAGTAGTTAATTGTGAGAGAGATGTTGACATCAAAATAATTAATAAATTTAAATATTTTTTTCACGTATATATAATTTTTATCAGACTCAAACCCATGAGTTCTTTCATCTATAAATAAGGAGGAAGAGTAATAGTTAATTTATGCCAATAAGACACTCTAACACTTAATAATTTAAGATTGAGAGAAGAGATTTGATGAAGGCAAAAAAGAATAATCAAAATTCTTTACTGAATAAGACCATATCTTAATTGCAATAGTTTCACATAAAGTGAAAGGAGCTAATCAAGAAAAAAGAATAAAGGATGATAATAAGAGTACAACCATACAAGTCGTGAAAAATTAAAGAAAGAGGAGCTGCGAGCTCTAAGAGTCATACTAATGCATGACAACAAAACTTAGTAAACAAAGATTTTTTGCTTTTAAAAAAATTAGAAAATAAAGTAATTCAACACATTATAAGTGGTAGTGATTTTTAAGTTCTCTCCAATAATTAAAAATTTTGATTTACCTGTCTGTTTTGTTGGAATTTATACCTAAAAAAAAATATCAAATGAAAAGAGCAGTAAGTTTCATGATAAAAGTAAAATTTCTGACAGAGAAGATAAAACTATAATGTGATGAACTGATTTAATTTCACACTTTATTTTTATAAAGTGCACTAAAAATCAAAATGCTACATAAATATATTATTAATGCAGAAGTTGAAAGGAACACTAATAACGGCTGAAATATGAAAAGATTATATAGAAAAATAAAATTTATATAATTATTCATGAAGTGTAAAAAAAAGAGAGAAAAATATCAAAAAAATCACAAAAAAAAAATGAAGCTTAAAGAGGCATACCACATCAGCATGCCACTAAGTCTCCTTTATATATATATATATATATATATATATATTGATTCCAACTAATTAGCATATTTTGATCCGTCCATTCAATACTGATATGCATAAGTATGTTAGGCAACTCCCCTGTATCATAATTCATAAGGCATGGAATTAGTGGGTCAATTACTAAAGTCATTGAACTTGTAGCTTAATAATTTCAAAAAGAAAAATCAATTTAATTATTCAACTCACTGGATATCTGAGAATATCAATTTAATTTAAAATCGGTGAAGGTTGGCTGGAACTCATTCAAACACATTATAAGATCATTTTTTCCCCCATTCAACAGCCCGTCCGTTATGATTCAAATTACCGTGTTTAATATAAATATCTTTTATAGCAAAAAAAAAGATTAAAAAGTACAATTGGCCTAAGATAAGATATCAGATATAAATAAACAAAGGCCTGGTCAAATTTGTTTATCGATCTTTTATATCACAGTTACGTTGTTAATGTGGCAAACCTCTTCCATAATTTTGTCGGCAAGTAATTTAAGATCAGCAATTTCTTGTTCTATATTGGACACAAGATAATTGTTCTTTCCTTCAGGTGATTCTTGAACAAAGCTTGATCCTTGAACTGACAACTATAGTATTTCTGAGTTGCCGACTCAAGAGCCACTGCCGCATAACTTCCCAAGAACATGCTACAATGCATTTTATGTCATTAGAACCAAAATAACGTGATGTGCCTCGCGCATTATTTACCGCCCTTGGAAGCGACAATTCTATCATCACCGGCCAATGGTAATTCACGAATCAGTGTCAAAATTAATGCTGAAATGCATGTCACCACGAAATTTGTCCAAACACAGATACTGCCATTTTTTTTTCTTGTTAATAACCTTTTGATTTTCACGTATGTTCTATATATTTGTCGCTCATCTTTTTATCAGTTGGCATTTCATTATACTAATACATCTAATATACCAAAGACCACCTTTAAGATTGCTAAGTGGGACAAACCTTCACATGGGAGAATCAAAATCAACACTAATGGTAGTTTCATTACTCACAATGGGAAGACTGGCATCAGAGGTCTAGCTAGAAATGAGTCGGGGGAATTCCTATTTGCTTTTGCTAAATCGGTTCAGTGCCAAGATTACAATGAAGTTGAAGCTTTGGCTGCCCAATATGCAAGCTGTTGGATTAGGAAAGGGGATACACCACATGTAATATTAAATTAGACTCGCTGATAATAGTCTAAGTACTTACGAGACAAGAAGGCTGGGAACATTAATCTTCAACATATTGTGGAGGAAACAGTTGCCACAATCGAACATATAGATGGTGAATTTTCTCATTGTTACAAGGAAGCGAATGGAGTGGCTGATTGTCTTGCTAAACTTGCGACAGCTGTCAATGTTGACACCCAATTTTGACCTCCCTACGCCTCGTCTTACCTACTTATTGATATATATAATGCATATTTAAAATTATCTCTTTCACGTAATTGTTTAATCTGCATTCATAATATTTTAATAATTAATTATCATAATTCTTAAATTTTGCATAATTATTACAAATTATAATTCTGAAATGTTTATTTGCATTTAGTTTCAATTCATCAATTTTCTTATGTTATGTAATTAGGTCATATATGGTATATTGTGTATTAACGTATGCATACATATTTTCAATTAAACGATGTTTATTTAAAAAATATAATTTACTTAGTATATAATTTATTTATATTCAATTTTGTAGTAATAACATTATATTATTTTATCATAAATTAAATTATTATATTAGCTATTTATTAATTTATTTTACAAGTTTAGTAAATTAAAATATTTATTAATTTATTTTACAAGTGTAGTATTTTTTTTTAATTTAATAGCAACTAATTCAATTTTCCTCCAATCCATTTAAATTCTAGCCACTTCCTATTCAATGTCATCCAATTTATTTAAAATCTGGCCACTTTCTATTCAACTTATGCCAATTTTAGCCACTTTTTATCAATTTTGGCTATTATTTAAATTCAGATCTAGCCTAAATCAATTTCTACCAATAACCCATCCGGGTGACCCGAGATTTCGTGTATGTTTAGTCAATTTCCAGCTGCATTATTTCCTTATGTAAAGTCTTGCTCAATTGATTTAATTATGAATAATTGACTGATTTTCTCTTTCCTTAAATTTAGTACATATATCTATTTTAAGTAAATAATGATTTTTATTATTATTATTATTATTATATAATTGTGTTACTACTTAATTGATTTAATTGTGTTATTTGAGGAAAATATATTTCTTGATTGATTCTAGTGAATATTTCCTCCCTTATATCCTTTAATTAACTCTATTCCTCTAGCTATATAAGAAACATGCTCTTCTATCCTTTTGGGAGAGGATTCTTTGAACAATGCTCATTCAAACCTAACATGCTATCTACCAATATAATTTTTCCCTCTCTCTCTAGTAAAAAAGAAAATAGTGTTTGTTCTTATTTTATTCTTGCTGAAAATTTAACGTCCCTCTTGCTTTGAAAAATCATTAAATACTAAAGCCCCTTAACTGGTTAGTCAATTCAACTCTGCAAATTTTCGTTAGTTTAATTCCTTTTTATGATTCATGTTGACGTGTGTAATTTTTATTTGACTTATCTTCTACTAGACCTTTATATCATAAGAGCACAATTAATCTTTGAATTTCATTTTTCACTGCAATCTTATCTTTTCATATATATATATATATATATATATATATATATATATACACACATATTGCTATCAATATCTATATATGCTTGTTTTCTTGTGTTTGTCTAATATTTAAAGCAGGTATTTATTAATTGATTTCGGGATGCCTTGAAAAGTCGCCTTCGGGTTTGGATCAGAAAACGGACGATTTGACTATTTAAAACGAGTTTAAATTGATATTATGCACTTTATGTATTTTTTTTTGTTATTTATTTCACCATTTGTAATAATGTAAAAACGCTAATAATAGTGAAAATGGGGTATTTAAAGGGGACGAAAAATTATGTGTTATGTGCTTAGATTTTTGTTTCTTTTAATCTCTTTCAAATTCGCATTTTTCTTGCAAAATTATTTTTTATGAAAGTACTGTCGATTCTCTCTTTTAAATATGCAATGAATACTATCCCTTAACCTATAGTTATTGGAAAAGTAGAAGGAATTACGATGTTTAATTCCGAATCTTTGAAACTAAGCCGACCCTTTCCCCAAAAGCAACATCAACCAAAGTTTTTTTTTTCAAAAATCATTGTGTGTATTTATGTGTAAATATTTATTTGCTTATATTTCAAAAATTCAAATCATTATTAAAATTTTAAAATATATTATTTTATTTTCAATTTAATATCGACCTCCAATTAACTTATTGCTAATGTTGAAGGTCACGATTCATAATACTGTGTGGCCATCCCTATAAAGCAACAAACATTCTTTTAGGCTTTCAACTCTTTTAAGCTTATCAAATAAAACAAAAAATGTGTTTCAAATTATCATAAAAGTATTAATGAATTATAGTCCTTCTTTTATTTTTATTTGGGGTGATTTAGTTTTATATGTTGTAAGTTAGTAAATAAAATATTATTTATGATATTTTTCTAATTTTTCCTCTTTGCTTGTCTGAATAATTTAGATCCTTTAATCAATAATGTCTTTGTCCTCCTTATTGATCGCGTATTTAATAAATATATCTATTTGTCTTAAGCATTTAGTATCACATTTAAGAAATAAGTTTAAAATACATAATTTCTTCCTTTGAACAAAAGTATTTTATGTTTAGTAAATAAGTTTTGTTGAAATTGTTTGTTATTTAAATTTTATATTAAATCAGTGTATTAATTTAATTTATGTTGAGTTACTCATTTGTTTTAGAACAAATTTTATAAGCCTAATTAGGAAATAGTTTAATTATTATTTTTGACACATAGTTTCCGCATTAATTTAATAAATGACTTAATTTTCTATTTAATTTATTTTTGTTGTGATTTAATTGTCTTGTGTACTGAATATTTTGTAGTATTTTTATTTTGATAAGTTTGCATTATTTTATCATTTAAATTGCATATTAACATGAATTAATTTAATTTTGCTTGAGTATTTGTTTTGTTGAAATAAATTTGCTCGATAAAATTTTAGCTTTGTCTCATCATTTAGTTTTCGCATTAATTTGAAAAGTGTTTAATTTTTGTTTAACTTATTTACTCATTTTAATATTATATGAAATTATTTTTCTAATCATTTAGTCAATTAATTAGTCCTTATTTGACAACTTAGTTTTCCCCACAAATGAATCCAGAAGGGACCCACAGTTATGGATCTCGAAAGGTGCCTAACACCTTCCTTTCGAGGCAATTTGAACCCTTACCCGACTCTGGTGACCTAGACTAGTAAAACAGACCTTTAGGTTAGTACGGTATCCTAACGCACCTCAAATCGTTAGGTGACGACTCTTTTTCTTTAAAGAACCATTAAGAGTTGTCACATGTCCAGTTCCGCTTTCCGCGAGAGAAATGGAGCGCGACATCTAATATTAATGAGCATTATTATTTTCTTGACCAGTTGCCTAGTGAAGCTAAAGGAGCTTATTTTTTTAGATAAGATACAGCTTCCTAGTATAAGAATTAGGTATGACAAGGTCAACTTCTTTGTAAAGTTGGAGATTTATTAGTGGTAGAGTAAATGTATAACACATAGTGTTTAGCATTCTTTCTGCTCGTGTTTGTATGCTAGGGGTTAGGCTCTGTCCCCTATTTTGTGCTCTTTTTATAATGGTATACAACTCATTGGGACGCTTGTCCGGAAAAAAAAACATCTAATAGAAGCTTAGAAATCAATTTTTGATCATCTGTTACACAAACTGCAATGCTGAAGTTGGAGGTAATTAAACGTTACGAGTATTTTTGTTGCAAGCAATGTCATTGGCCATAGAATACATGCATGCATTTATGATCTATTATATTTGCTGCAATAACCGTCTTTGCTCGTGTGTTTTAATTTGTTAGGGGTGATACCATTAATATGCTCGTAATAAACGCAATATTAATAATTATAGTCATTTAGTGTCTGCAGTTTTTCTCTTTATTTTTTGGTATTGTTGTCGGCATGTTTTTCTAAAGTGGACCGGGTCACTTTTTGGCTTGGTAATGTATAAGTTTGCTTACCCATTTTGTTTTAATATAGAGACATATGTCTCACTTCATTCAAAAAAAAAAAAAAGTGTCTGCAGTGTATATAAATTGAAGTTGATAATTGAAATCTTTGGTTAGAATTAATTAAGAGTGGTTGGGTCAAGTTTGAGGAAATTAGAATGGAAGTAATCGAGGAGTATATGCATACATGAAATTGACATAAATATAAGCTTCAAATGATTGAAGTTAAAGACAAAACCAAGAAAAACAACCAAAACCAGGCAAATATGTTTACTGGATATAGTACTCTTGAACTAATTGAAGAGACCAAAAAAAAGCATAAACAAGAAAAAAATCAAGCCCGGACACATAAAACACACTTCTTTTTAAAAAAAAAAATATGAGGGAAGGAAGGTCAGCAATAGTGAGGAGGACAAGATAGAAGATGGGATAGTATTCGATAGGGATAAGAAATAGTAATGTACGTACATATATATGGTGCAAGATTGAGTGGGCCTGGACTTTAAATCCCATACAAAATATAAGGGTCCTCAGAAAGGTATTTTATCAGTGATGTAGTGGAAGAAGGCAAAAGGAGCATTGACTAGTTCAAGAGCCATTTCTACCAACATAGTCGCCAAGAGAGTCAACAGAAGCAGCAACGGCATATGCATGTCTACATTACCCTGCACCATCCACGCCAAAATCATTGTTAATTTATACATTAGCATGATTTTTGATTAATTCGTCAGATACAACTGGTTTACTAATGGAGAAAGTATACAAATAGAAACAATTTGAAGAAATAAGTTGAATAATTAATAAGCATTTATTAATTATGAATCTTTTTGGAAAGATACAGCCTAATGTCTTTGGGCCATCTAATTTACAAAATATGTATACAGTGTAGAGATAGTGCATATTTTATATTAAAAATATACATATACTACTAAATAATAATATACATATAGTATACATATACCTATACACAACATATATATGGGAAAATTACACTGTAAAATAATTACTCATTTTTGCTCACATTTCATTTTATTACTTCTTTAGCCTACTTCTTTTTATTAGTTTATTTTTTCTTCTTCATTCTTCTTTATTTCTTCTTCTTTTTTGCTGCTACTTTTTTTTATGTTTCTTTCTTCTTCTTTTTTTCGTTTTTTTTTTTACTAGTGCTTCTTTTCTTTGTTTGTTTCTTTCTTCTTCATTCTTTTTTTTTTTCCCTGTTAGCTTCTTTCTTCCTTTTTCTTCTTCTTCTTCTTTTTTCATAATTTTTATGTTTAGTTTTGTAGATATTATGTGTAAATTTGATATTTTTTATTATTATAAATTTAAATATTATTTGTTAGGTGAATTAAATTTAAAAAATTTTAAAATTTCATTATTGAAATTCTTAAAAGCTTGAAAACTCACAATATGTTTTGAATTTGGATTTTTTTAAAATTGATAATTGTGATTCATTGGTGGTGTCATTTCGAAGTTGTTGTTTTTGTTTTCTTTTTCTTTATATAAGAACACTCATTTTTTCTTGTTTTCTCGTCTGAGTTTTCTCCTTTATCCTAACTCCTCTCTTCTCTTATTTCAATAATCACCCCATTTTATTGCAATTAAAAGTAATGATTTTTTTTTAAAAAAAATTTGTTGTTGTTTGTCTTTTATATATCATTATTGGTATTCTCTTTCACACCTTAGATTTATGAAAAAAGAAATAAAGATGAAGAATTAAGTATTGCTTCTTTAATTTCTTAGTCTTTTTATTTTGTTGATTTAAAATAATATTGCATAAAAAAATATAAATTAGTTATTCATAGTGAATTAATTGATAATATATCAATTTTATATAAGTTTGCATAATTTTATATAATCACTTTTTATATACTATCATATATTTTTATACATTTTTATATAAAGTTAATATGTTGTTCTATAGTAAATGTATAATATTGTATAACAAAATTGTATACCGTATGTATAAATATTGCTGCAAAAAATGTTATTGGCTATGCGAGTGTAAATTAAATATATGACTATGTGAACGTAATATTTTATATTGAAATATATATTTTTAAAAATATCTCATATATAATATACCGACCATATTTGATAAAAAAAAATTTTAGAAAAAAGGAATTAATAAGACGGACATACCCGATAATCCAATAATGCATCCAACAAAAGAAATGAGGAGAGAGATTAGAGCAATGGAAGTCCCAAGAGAAAGGCTACTGGGCGGCATTTGAACTCTTTTTCAGTTTTGCTATATCTCTATGGTATCACTATACACTTCCTTAATTGCTTCTAATTACCATCACTCGCGTCGGGTTTTGAGCTTTATAATCATGTGATGATGAATCATGACTTTCATGGTTGGTGGCCAGAGGATTACTTCATTTTCCTTTTCTGCAATTTCTCCTTCTTCAATGTGTAAGTGATCATGAGACTTTGCTGTTTTTTCTTCCTTGATATCCACAGTTAGTTCGTTATGAAAGCTTAGTAGGGTAATTAAAGAAAGCTTACAGACTTTGCGTTATGCGAAAAATAATAAAGCTATATATATGTGCTAGAAGCAAATCTCAACACACAAGAAAGTTATATATTTGTGTTAGCCCGCTAAACAAACAAATGGTGACTTTTTCCCCCCTTTAAAAAATTTCCCAACTGGAGTTATAAATGGAATTTTGTTTATTCCACTTGCATCCAGAAAAAAAAAAGTTTAACCATAGATATAATGAATATTTTTGATGACCTGAAAATGTAATGAATTGTTTCACTAACTGTGTATCATGTGCAGATCCACCTTAGGACATTCTTCACTGAAAATTATATAATGTATAAAGGTTAAATATTAGTTATTATATATGTATATTTAATTATGAGCAATTGAAACACAAGTCACAACTGGAAGAAAAATTGTACATTCTTTGTTAAATTTCTAATTTCGCTATATCTTAAATTCAGACAGCAATCCAAAGTCAAAGTCAATATGCGCTTTATATTTTTACTAAAATGAATTAAGAGCAGATTTGGTATGTGTAATAAATTCAGAAATGAATTGTACTGGATATATAACTAGACAATACTAAAGTAGTGATTGGGAACTGGCTCATCCCTTTTAAATTAATTTAAAGTCAAATCATGAAAAGGACCAGAGTATTAACTTAACCAAAAAAATGATGGAGACTTTTTGCCTTTCTAGGGCATGACTTAGTATTATAGCCTGTTGAAAATGTCTGTCATGCTTGGTATGAGAATTCAAGAAAACGATGTCTTATTATTCTATCCCAAAAATTATTCTCTTTTAGTTTTATAAATTTTTTATGAGATATCTTTTATATATAAGAGTAAATTTGTTAATATAGGTTGACTCAGTCTATTCGAGTTAGATCATGCAGGCTTGAAATTTGACAGATTAATCTGAATTGACTCATCACCTAAAACAACAAGCTCAATCGATCGACACATGAGTTGCGTTCCACGTTGGGTCAACCTACTTTTTAAAAAAAGTATTTTTAAATTATAATTTAAAGATGCTAAATATAAATATTTACAAGATAATATCACATTGTGTTATTACTTGTTAATCAAATTTCAAATCTACCAATAAAATAATTCTGATAATAGTTATTAAGTTTGACTTTAAGTAAAGAAAATTTCTGTAAAACTGAATAACTTTTGACATGATAGCGCTTGAACTAAATAGAGATATTAATAAACAAACTACACAGTTAATAAGTAACAATATAACTAGTTAAATAGAAATATTAACTTAGTTCTATTCTAGTAGATCACAATAAAATATAAAAATAGATGACAATATTCCACCCATTAAAATGATAGTTTAAGTGGATTTTAAGTTTGAAATTTTCCGGTTTTTAGTACTATTTTATTTTTTAATTAATTTTTTATTTGGTCCCCTAGTAGGCCCAACACACTTTGTTCAAGCCCCACTAACCAATGAACTTACTCGGGCTAGGCAAAAAAAATTCGTTCTTAGTGAGCTCTAAAAATCATAGTCCAACCCTATCACATTACTGATTGGACTAGGCCGACTGGCCGGATCTTAACCCACAGCCCCATATTGACATCTCTATATAAGAGATCTAAAAAAATAATTTTATTTTATTTATTTTGTGAGAAATTATTTCCTCGGATAGTAATTATTTTAAGTGATACGAGTGGGATATAAAAAATAAAATTAAAAAAAAAACTACAAAGCCTCAATTTGTTTGTTAATATCCTAAACCTTTAAATATCAATTATTTTGTTTAGGAGTGGCAATGAGGCAGGTGCGGTACGATTGCGGGGCAAATCCGCATAAACTCATACAGATTTTAACCCGCATCATCCCATATCACATAGCATAATTTCATGTTTCAATCCGCTCCAATCTGTCCCATATAAACCTGCACCGCATAATTTGCTAACTTTTATTTTTTCAAAAAAGAACCTTTTTTGATTTTTTTTTAAAAAGATCCATCAATTTATTATTCTTATTCTTCAAATTAGAACCCATCAATTTATTATTCTTATTCTTCAACATAATTTGTCAAACTAATTCTACATAAAAATGATTTAGCTTTTTTTACTAAGTCAAATAGTTTTTTGCTAACCACTAAGTTGGTGCTCCTTTTCTATAAACAGGGGCTGCGTCACCTCATTTGGATTATCAACAAGTCGCACAGATAAATATAATTAATGTGAGAGAAAAATAGTTAAAAGAACTGAGCAATTTTATATTGTATTGTGCTTCTATGATTTTACCATGATATCCTGCATCACATTTCATTAGTTTCCTTTTTTCTTCTAAATGCTTCTGGCAAACGTTCCATCTTTCATTGCTTAATTATTCTGCATTTGATCAAGAGATGAAAGACGTTTAATTTTATTATTAAACCCGCATAGATCCGCATAAATTTGTAATTTGTCCTATCCGCATTAATTTAAAAAAAAATTATTTTAATCCGTTTGGCATTTGCTTCGCACCTGCAAAGCCTAAAATCCGCTTCATCCCGTATAGCAAAAAATCCGCTTTGTGCCGCATCCACCCGCCCTATTGCCACCTCTAATTTTGTTACCTCTAATTTTGTTACGAATCTAATGAAAGGTATCATTTTTAGTTGAGAACAAAATAATGAAAGGAATTGTATTAAGTAAATTCTTTTTTAATTCGTCTCACGCGTAGCCTACGGCTGCTTAGCAACAACAATGTAACATCCAGCTAACATCTTTACTATAACTGACTACCTAATAAATTCTTGGCGCAATGGTCATGTTCAACTTTTATGTTAGTATATATTCTTATCACTGCGTGATTCAATATTCAGTTGCAAGCGCTTATACTTAAACTACTGATTAAAATTTGTCCTTAAAAAATAAGCGATTACTGTAAACGTAATTCGGTTAAAAAGGCAGAAATCGAATCTCATAAAAAACTACCGCTTAGCAATAATTATTCAATATCAGTAAGAAAATAATTTTAAATAATTATTTAATTTTAAAGATTAAAATTTTTAATTTTAATTAATTAACTAACTAATAATAAAATTATCAACTAAAGAGGATGAAGTTAGAGACAAGATTAAAAAGCCCTGAAATTATCAACAATTTTGTTAATTCCACTTGCATCCAGAAAACAAAGTTTAAGTTATATATATATACAATGATAAATGTAATTATGATTCTTTTTTATACTATTAAGTCATATTTATTTGCTATATAAATCTTTCTACTTTTAAAATTATAAATCTTATTTGCTATATAAATCTTTCTACTTTTAAAATTATAAATCTCATATTCGAAGAAGGTTATAATTATATAAATAAAAATTTTAAAGCGCATATTGATTTTGACTTTGGATTGTCGTCTGAATTTAAGTTACACAAGCGATTAGAGAAAAAATTCATTATATTATCAAATCTTCCAAAAATTATAACAATATCAGAAATGAATTAACTGGATATATAAGTAGAAAATGCTAAGGTAGTGACTGGGAACTGGCTCATCCCCTTTAAATATAATTAATTTAAAGTCAAATCATGACAAGGAATCTGAGTATTACCTTTAAAAAAAATGATTGGAAACTTTTTCTTCCTTTTTAGGGCACGATCGACTTAGTATTATAGCCTGGTGAAAATGTCTGTCAATGCTTGTTGTTATGGGAATACAAGAAAATGATATATGTCTAACTACTCTATCCCTGAAATAATTCTCTTTAAGGCTTTATTTCATTAAAAGGGTAACGAGCAAAAGCTGAGGTAATTAAAACTGATTTAGTGATCATATGATGATATTTGAACAGGCGATAAATATTCCAGCTGTAATTATTTTAAGCGATATCGGATATCAAATGATTTTTTTTATAAAAACTCAATATTGTTTGTTAATATCCCAAGCCTCCAAACATTAATTATTTTGTTATGAACTCACCAGTCGGCGCTAATAAAAGGAACCATTTAAGTTGATGAGAAAAAATAAATGAAAGGAATTATATGTAGTAAAGAAAAAGAACAACAAAAAAAATAAAATAAAGGGAAAAAGAAAAAGTAAAACAAATAAGCCATATATTAAATGTAGAAAAAATAAATTTTTAATATTTTTGTTTGCTTCTCACTTTCTTTAAGAGAGAGAATTGTACTCTATGTGTCACTTTTATAATATTTCAGTTCAAAATAATTCAGGGGTAATAGACACAGCAAATTTTAGGTGTGTAAAGCACATTTGTGATAAGTTTAAGAAGATTTTTATGCATTTTCCCTTGATATTAAGTATTTATTATCTGCCCAATTATTTTGCTTTTTATTAACTATTTTTTTTTCTTTTTTTTACAAAATTCTAAAACATTGTGCTAGTAAATTAAAAATGAACTTCTTAAATCTCATGGTAAATAATATATAGAAAAAAGTTCAAATATTGAATTGATATTTCTGAAATATATATCATATTTGATTATCACTGAAAGAAATATATGATAAGTTGGCTCGTAATATGTTGGTATTAGATTTTAAATTCATTCTGCTCTATATATCCCAATTAAGATAAAATGACTCACTTTGCAATTTCAACTTAAAATTTTATCGATTGTGAGCTTTTAATTGCCACTATGATATTTTACATTCTTGAATGGTCCCATTCGAGAACAATTGGCTGCTGACAAAATTTAAAATGATTTTATTTTTTTTTCTCCAGGAACACCTATAAACCGTGTTGTTTTGTATAGTCTTTGCAATATATCGTTTAGGAAAGTTAACAATTGAAAGAGATTATATTTGACCATTATAATCTTGTTATCACAGGATCATTATGGAGTTGTAAGGAATAATTTGAGAGAAAAATAAAACTCTATTACTCAATAATAGAATTTACAAAGAGATTTTCAAACTCACCAAAAAAAAACTCTCAAACTCACTCCACTACTCTCTAACTCACTCCACTCACTAGGAACTACTCTCTTAGAGATGTATTCACTCTTTGGTGGATGATTTACAATGAAGATTAGGCCTCCTTTTATAGAGGGTTGAGGTGGTGTGAATGGAGGTATGAAAGAGGAAACTTTCTTCTTCAACAATGGTGGCTTGGGTAGGTGTTGAATGAATAATTCAACAATGGTGGGTGGAAAAAATTTTCAGATATGTGCTGGAAATCTTTCAATTCTCCCCCTCTAGCCATATCTGGATCAACCATCCCAACTATGTCTCTGCACAACTCCAATTTTTCTCGAGTAACCACCTTTTTCAACATATCTGCTGGATTCTCCTTCGTATGGATCTTTACTAGTCTCAACAGTTGTCGATCCATCACCTCGCGTATCCAATGATACCGAATATCAATGTGCTTTGTACGGGAATGGTACATGGAATTTTTGCTCAAATCTATAGCACTCTGACTGTCACAGTGTACCTTGTACTCTTTTTGCTTGATTTCAAATTCTTGGAGAAACCGCTTCAGCCACAACATTTCCTTTCCAGCTTCAGCTGCTGCAATATATTCTGCTTCTGTTGTAGATAAAGCAACACACTTCTGTAATCTTGACTGCCATGAAACAGCTCCTCCTGCAAAACTGTAGATGAATCCTGAAGTAGATTTTCTACTATCAAGATCTCCTGCCATATCTGAATCTGTATAGCCTTCCAAGATTGGATAAACTCCCCCGTAACAAAGACATATATTAGTTGTACCCTTAAGGTATTTGAGAATCCACTTTACTGCCTCCCAATGCTCCTTCCCGGGATTAGAGAGAAAACGACTCACTGTACCCACTGCATGAGCAATATCTGGCCTCGTACACACCATTGCATACATTAAACTTCCAACTGCTGAAGAGTACGGTACTGATGACATTTCCCTGATCTCTTCCTTACCTTTCTTGAGAAATCCATAATCTGCGGTTTTTCCTGTCTCTAGCTATTTGCATTCCCAATATCTGTTGAGCTGGTCCTAAGTCTTTCATGTCAAAAACTTTAGACAATTCCTTCTTCAGCTGCCAGATCTTTGTTGCATCCTTTCCCACGATTAGAATATCGTCTACGTATAGTAGAAGAGCAACAAAATTCCCGTCTGAAAATTTTTGAATGTAGACGCACTCATCTGTTACAGTTTTCTTGTATCCTTGACTTACCATGCACGAGTCAAACTTCTTGTACCATTGTCTTGGTGCCTGCTTCAGACCATACAAGCTTTTCTTTAGCTTGCATACGAGGTTATCACCTGAAACCTCAAAACCTTCTGGCTGCTCCATATAGATTTTTTCTTTCAAATCTCCATGAAGAAAAGCTGTCTTCACATCCATTTGTTCAAGCTCCAAGTTCATACTTGCGACCAATCCAAGTATAACTCTGATTGAAGTCATCTTGACTACTGGTGAAAAGATCTCATCAAAGTCGATTCCTTTCTTCTGTTGGAATCCTTTGACTACCAACCTTGCTTTGTATTTCACCACTTTTCCGCTACCATCTTTCTTTAGCTTGAACACCCATTTATTTTTCAGTGCCTTCTTCCCTTTTGGAAGTTTTACGATCTCATAAGTGTGATTTTTCTATAGAGATTCCATTTCATCCTGCATTGCAAGAAGCCATTTTTCTTTTTCCTTATGAGATATAGCTTCATGAAAACTCTCTGGCTCTCTATCTTCGGTAAGCAGAAGATACTCGGATTCTGTATATCTTCTGGATGGAATTCGACCTCGTTCAGATCTACGAACTTCTGGATTGACAATCTGAGGATATTCACCATCATCTGAGCCTTGTTATAGACCTGAAGCTTCTGGTGGAGGGGTTTGTGGCTCCCCCTGCTCAACACCCTCTTCTTCCTCTTCTTCTGCTTCTGGTACTTCATCGTTATTTCTCACAAATGATTCTGTTACTACTGCTGGCATCTGAGCAGCAACATTTGACTTCTGAGACATTGTGGGTTTTTCAATGTCTTCTATTGTCTGGTTTTCATGGAACACCACGTCCCTACTTCTGATCACCTTTTTCTCCTTTGGATCCCATAATCTGTATCCAAATTCTTCATCTCCTTAGCCAATGAAAATGCATGGAGTGGTCCTTGCATCGAGCTTTTGTCTGAGCTCCTTGGATACATGTGCATATGCTAAACATCCAAATACTCTCAAGTGTGAGTATGATGGATTCTTCCCAGACCACAGTTTCTCTGGAACTTCAAAATTCAGTGGTACTGATGGTGATCTGTTGATCAGGTAACAGGCGACTCTGACTGCTTCTCCCTAGAATGGCTTTGGCAGCTTAGCCATACTGATCATGCTTCGAACACGTTCCATGATTGTTCGGTTCATTCTTTCGGCTACACAATTGTGTTGAGGGGTGCGTGGGACCGTTTTCTCGTGTCGAATACCATATGTTTAGCAATACACGTCGAAGACCTTGGAAGAGTATTCGCCTCCATTGCCTGACCGTAGACACTTTAATTTCTTTCCTGTTTCACGCTCTACCATGACATGAAACAATTTGAAGTACTCGAACACCTGGTCCTTTGTCTTTAGGAAATACACCCATACCTTTTGAGAAGCATCATCAATGAATGTCAGAAAATATTTGTTTTCACCGAGTGATTCAATCTCTAAGGGACCGCAAACATCAGAGTGTACTAGACTGAGCAACTCTGATCTTCTCGTTGAACAGGATTTGAACGAGACTCTATGTTGTTTACTAAATAGACAATGATTGCAAGGATCTAGTGCAACATCTTTGTCAACATTGATAAGCTCCTTATTTATTAGGGTAGACAACCCTTTCTCACTCATGTGGCCGAGTCTTTGGTGCCACAAATTCTGTGAAGCCTCTTTTTCTGCTATGTTGAGGCTATCTGTACATATCTTCACATGAGTCTTGTACAACGTGCCACAAATATGACCTTGAGCGACTGTCATAGCGCCTCTAGATAACTTCCATGTGCCTTTGCTGAAGTGATTATCATAGCCCTGTTTGTCAAGAGCTATACCTGAAAGTAAATTCAACCGAAGGTCAGGCACATGACGGACATCCTTCAGAGTAATTGTACTCCCGGAACTTGTTTTTATTTGTACATCACCAATTCCTACAATCCCAGAGAAACTAGAATTTCCCATTTTCACAACTCCAAAGTCACCGGCTTTGTATGTTGTGAAGTATTCCTTATGAGGAATTACGTGGTAAGATGCTGCAGTATCTACCACCCATTCCGTGTCCTCTTTTGACACGTGAAGACATGTCTCATAATGTGTTGAACAGAAAGCTACATCTCCAGGGACAGTAACTAGTGTTTCTCCACCCTTATTCTTCGATTGCGAACTGCTCTAGCCTTGCTCTTCTAGCCATTTATAGCAATTCTTCTTCATATGACCCTCTATTCCACAATAATGGCACTTGAATGCTGGTTTTCTTCCATATGTGGATCTACCCCTGCTCTTGCTCCTGCCTCTCTATTTGCCTCTACTACTCCTTCGTTGTTTCCCTTGTTGTCTCCCACGATTTTTTGTAATAAGGGCATGGGTCTGATCTGTGCCCATGTCCTTTCTCCTTGCCTCTTCATTGAACAGGGCATCTTTAACCATAGACATGGTAAGTTTTCCATCTGGGGCCGAGTTGCTGAGAGAAACCACCAGCGTTTCCCAACTGTCGGGGAGAGAACTGAGAAGTAGAAGTGCCTGAACTTCATCACCAAGCGGCATCTCTACACATGATAACTGGTTCTCCAGGCTCTGGAACTCACTGGTATGCTCGGCAACTGAAGTTCCACTTTTCAGCTTCATGTTGACTAAGCGTCTCATCAACAAAGCCTTATTTCGAGCGGTCTTGGCCTGGTACATATCCTCCAACTTCTTCCAGAGGGCATATGCGTCTGTCTCCTGTGCAACATGGTGGAAGACACTATGGTCAATCCATTGTCGGACTTGACCAATAGTTTTTCAGTTTAATTTCTTCCACTCCGACAACTTGTCGGGATTAGGATTTACACCTTTTATTTCTATAGGGTCGAACAAATCTTTACAACTGAGAAGATCTTCCATTCGAGGTTTCCACAGCGTGTAGTTGGTGGCAGTGAGCATAATCATGGCTCCAGAAGATGATGTTGACTCTTCTGTGGTCATTATCACCTTACAGTGATTAATTCACCGAATTTGGGACTAAAATATAATTTCTGAAAAAAAAAATTCTGCAGAAATTACTGCAGTGGAGTACTGTAAATCGTCTTCCTCCTCAATTTCTTTTGGGAGCTCTTACGACTTCATACGACGTCGGATTTTAGTTCCGAAAATATATATGAACTCGTATCGACGAGAGGAATGCAATGGTGTACTCAGAATTAAGTTTTGAGCACTTTTGAAAATCTCAAAATTTTCAGCCTTACACAATTCTGATGAGCACTTCCGACGAGGCTCTGATACCACTTGTTATCACAGGATCATTATGGAGTTGTAAGGAATAATTTGAGAGAAAAATAAAACTCTATTACTCAAGAATAGAATTTACAAAGAGATTTTCAAACTCACCAAGAAAAAACTCTCAAACTCACTCCACTACTCTCTAACTCACTCCACTCACTAGGAACTACTCTCTTAGAGATGTATTCACTCTTTGGTGGATGATTTACAATGAAGATTAGGCCTCCTTTTATAGAGGGTTGAGGTGGTGTGAATGGAGGTATGAAGGAGGAAACTTTCTTCTTCAACAATGGTGGCTTGGGTAGGTGTTGAATGAATAATTCAACAATGGTGGGTGGAAAAAATTTTCAAATATGTGCTGGAAATCTTTCATATAAGGCAGGAATATTTTTAGTTCAGGTTTCAAAAATTGGAAGTACAATTCCGACCAAATGTGATCTTCCTCTGGGCTCCGACTACAAATGAAAAATTACTAGTTGAATATAAGACGTCTTAAGAATGGAGTATTTTCATTTTTGTAATCAAACTATTAAATATACTGGGGTCAATTTTTATATTTATTTGTTTTGAGAAGATCGCGCATACATTTAATAGTTATGAGGACAATATATATACATGGTAATTGACATTAATCCGAAGTTGTAAAAAAAAAAAATAATAATCAAGAGGAACTAACCAAATCAAGCAAATATATGGGATGTAGTACACTTGAAGAGACGAAAAATAACCATCAAAAGAAAGGGAAAAACAAAAGAAGATTGACGACAGGACATATAAAAATATGAAATAGAGCAAGATTGAGCAAATGAAATATGTATACAAATAAAAGGGTCCGTCTTCAGAAAGGTATTTTATCAGTGATATATTGGAAGAAGGCAAAAGGAGCATTGACAAGAGCAAGAGCCATTTCTACCAACATAGTCACGCAGAAGAAGCAGGGGCATATGCAAGTCAACATCAACCTGCACCATCCATCCACATCACCAAAATTATATTATTCTTCTTAAACTTTACATTTAACGTCATATATATTCAAAAGATAACTAGATGTTACTTTCCATAAAAAGTGGACTAGTACTTAATATGTAAAATTATACTATGTTATAACGTATAAATATTCGAAATAAAAGAGGAAAGTATAGAAGGACAAACCCGACAATCCAAATAATGCCTCCAATAAAAGCGATAACGAGAGAGATTAGAGCAAATGGAAGTCCCAAAAGAAAGGCTATTGGCCGGCATTTGGACTGTTTTTCAATTTGGTTTATCTTTAGAGTGTACACTAATTCTGGACTCCTTTCTATTTCTTTCTCAATTACTTGTTCATTTTTTTTGCCCTCAGCTGGAATATTTTCTTCTTCTTTAACTTGCTCTGCACCTCTATTTGCATCACTTTCCATCACTTCCTTTGCTGGTGGATCATTATTATTAACTTCTTCCTTTGCTAATATTTCTTCTTCTGACTTTGTAATTGCTTCAATGGGTAACTGAGAAATTTCTGATTTGTCTTCTTTGTTATCCATACTGTTAATTATCATGAGCTCAGCTTATATAAAGTAGAGAGCAAGAAAGCTTAGACTTTGTGTTACGTGAAATGAGAAATTAAGTCTGCTCACAAACATATCTAAAAACCGCGGGCATTTATATTGTAAACTTGACATTTTTAGTTCATGACAAAATGTGATTGGTAATAGCCAACCACATCTATGGTTTTTTTTCCCCTTGTTTAAGAATCTCAATTGGAGTAAATTGGATTTTGTTTATCCCACTTGCATGCACAAAACAACCCCAAGTCAAAGTCAATGCACTTAATTTATTTTGACTTTAAAATTAACAATCTATTTGGTGTGTCTAACAACTTCAGAAATGAACAACTTGTACTGGAGAATATATATATATATATATATATATATATATATATAAAGTTTAAAAAATCATGACGAGAGAAGAAATTAGCGAAAGAACTATAAATTAAAAAAGAAAAAGAAAAAGAAACAGAAAAAACAGCCCAATAATTATTTTTTTAAAATAAAAATTATTTTTCAATAATGGCACATACGTGTCTTGTTAGATAATGCACTTGTCCTCATTATCAGACGGGTAGAGTAATTGGACAAAACTTTTCATCATTTTATTATTAATATCCCAAATCCCCAAACCCCAAACTATATTTTGGTATGAACTCACCTCTAACAAACGCCTAATTGTCTCATCTGAGCTCAGAATAACTACTTTCTTGTGTAGTAAAGAAATAGATGTTAAATCTAATTCAATTTCAAAATTAAACCTAATGATTTATGAGGAAAATTATCTAAAATTATATAAACAAATCAAAGACCTTATCCTCAATTGATGTGAAAACTCAATACCCCTTGCACGGCAACTGCTAAACATCTAGAGCGTGTTTTCACATACCCCTTGCACGTCACATGTTAGAACATCTAGAACGTGGAATATAGGATGGAGGATCAATATTCAGTAAATAATAAATTGGTTGGATGAGTCTGATTCTGATACCAAGCAAAAAAATAAATATTAGGTCTAACTCAACCTCAAAAGCTAGCTCATAGGGAGAAAATTACTCAAGTCATGTTAAAGAGACCACCAATTCCATAAAGAGCCGATGTGGATTCTTCGGACCCTCTCCGCTCATGTCAAAATTAAACATCTGGTGTGTGGCAATTAATATGGAGTCCTAACAAGAGAGATCAAAATTGGGATGCATGATCCTGCTTTGATACTATATGTAAAAAATATAAATTTTATACCTAATTAACTCAATCTAAAAAATTAGCTCATAAAAAAAGAATTATTCAAAACTATATAAGGAGACCAACTACTTCATTATATTCCCAACTGTGGGAACTCAACACCTCCACACACTCAAAAGTGAATATTTGAATCTTGAACAGTATAAAACAGGGACCCAACATCCAATAAACATTGAATTAGATGGATCTAAATCTTCTGCCTCGTGCTGACATGCTTGATTCTCGTCAGCACCGAGCTTTCCAAGTTGAATGTCACTTCCTCTCTCATCCCACCTATTTCATTCTTCTATGACTTTCATACCATGTCAACACAAGAAAATTTCGACTAATCTTCTCTAGTTTTCCTTCTCTTAACAAACAATAATTAAAGAAATTATATTTATGAAGGAAACTCTTCTCTTAATCCATTTCATTTCACATGTGATTGTTTAGAGCCTCCTAGCAACAACCAAAATATCCAGCTAATATCTTTGCTAAGGCAAATAGCCAACTCAAGTTCGTTCTTATAAATTTTATGGATAATTATACGTGTTAGTATGTGGGCATAAAGAATTATTGTGATAGGTTTTGTAATGAATAGTTAGGAAAAGGAAAAAAAAAAAAAAAGAAGAGAAGAAGAGAAGTTTGTTAATCTTTGGAAATTAGAAAGTAAACGGAAAACTAATTAGCCACCGTGTAATAGCGAGTCATTTACATAAGTGACTTTATTTTAAGATGGTTTATAATTTTTATTCTTTAAATTTATGATATTTAATTTTTGTTTTTTAATATTTTTAAGTAATAAAAAGATAGTAAAAAAAATTTCCTAACAACAAAAAAAAAATTTTAAAAAAATCGCAAGACATAAGTTTTGGCACAAATTATGTCTTATGGCATAAGATCATGTAGGTATTGCCTCAGAACATAAGTTCAATAGCATGAACTTGCTTTTTGGGCATAGATGCAATAGCATGAACTAGTGTCTTGAAGCAAAAGTTTAATTAGTAGCATTAACTTGTGTCTTGGGCATAAATTCAATAGCATGAACTTGTATATTGGCTTAAGTTCAGTTTTAGAACATTATACCTTGAAAAATTTATACACCTGAATTTATGCTTCAGCATAACTTGTGTCTTATAGGGCGAACTTGTGTGTGATGTTGTTTTATTAATATTAAGGATAAAAGCTTGTCTTGCGATTAGATAACACTTAATTTCTATCCCAGACAAATATTCTCTAAAAAGGTTTACATAACGAAATTAAATCATAATTAAAATTATTTTGAATAATAATTTTTATTAAATAAATAATAGGAGTAAAAATTAAAGAACATCTCAAAATAAAAGTAATCCGTGCAAAAACTTGTATAATAACTACAGAAAATGGGCTTGTATAGAAAACGCCCTTGCTAGCTAAATTGGGCCGAATTTGATGGGAAGAGTTCAAATCCAATGTTCACTGCAGCTTATTGAAACTAGAGAAAATTTTGTAAATGACAATAATTTGAAAAAAAAAATAGATTTAAATAGCAATATTTACTTATAAATATAAAATGATAATATCTCATGTGTCATGTATTATATTTACTATTGGTAAAATGTATCAAAATACAAATATAAAATCTGGTTAGGTGAGTGATTTTAGAGATTATGTTTCACATAAATACTCAGTTACCTTTTTTTTACTCAACTGATAATTATTACGTTCAATAAATAAAAGGATTCTAATAACGGATCGAATTCTTATTTATCATAACAACTTGTAAAACAAAAATAAAAAAAAAAGTTACGAAAATATTTTATTTCCTGTTACATAATGGTAAATCAGAATAAAGAAATAATAAATGAATAGTTTGTATCATAAAATACAGAAAAAATACTTATACATGTATTTATATATATCTGTATATGTAAAACTTTAAAAAAATACATAAAGGATTATGTATTTGAATGTATCAAAAAGTACTAAAATGTATTTCTGTTAAAATAAATAGATTCCACTGATAAATACATAACTATTCAACAACACACATATACAAGTACTAAAATAAATGTTGTCTACCGGTGAACACATAACCATTCAAACCAAAAACATATATTTGTATTTATATGTATCTGCATATGTAAAATTATGAAAATGACATAAAAGATTATGCATTCAAATACATATAATACATAAACTATAAACATATACGAATATGATTTTCAAAAGTCAGAAAATAACTTACCCCAATTAATGAAATTTTCTAAAATCTACGATAGGAGGAGAAATCGGCTTGATGATGAAAAATAAGGGAGAGAGAGGATGGGTGGGGGGGTGGGGGGGGGGAGGGGGGAGGTGTGATGGAAGTTATTAGAGAATTTTTAAACATTGAATATGGACATTGTAAATAAAAAATAAATAAAAAATAAAAAAATAATAACATATTAAATGAAATAAAATTATAATATAATATTTTTTAAAACTATAATATTATATATAAATAATTTCATAACTATGCTATATTATGTAATTTTTCCTTCAAACTACTTCACAAGAAATCTACACTCCTGAATAAAGTATTAATTGCACCTGTAGCCAGTTTTCACATAACTATTCAACTGATATTATTCACTCTTTAAAAATTATTTAATTTGTAGCCGCTTTAGCAAACTTCTCGCAAAGTATACTCCTCCACCCCTCCTCCTTCAGAAGTTTTGCTATATTATGGTTAACAAAAATTATGGAACTAAAGTGTTATGTGACCAACATATGTAATGCTTTTTTTTTTTTGAACTAGTATTTTAATTATTGTATTGTAAATCTTTATGAGTGAAATGAAATGAATGAAATATATCAAAGCTCAAATAAGAGTTTGAAAGTTTGACATGTCAAACTCAACTTCAAATAAGAATGTCTAGAGTTTAGGATTGTCATGCCAAATTTCAAATAAAAATATTTGAGTTTTTTCTTTTTCTGCACAAGTAATATGTCAAAGTTCATAAATTTTGTCTAAAATTAGACTTTGACGTATATATCTGAAGTTTATAATTTTATATGCAAATTTTTAAAATTTAAATCATGTAATTCTGAAGTTAATTTAAAAGTGACTAAATTTACGAATTATTATATACTTTGATTATGACTTACATAGCAGTCCTCAAATCGGCTATTTGTGCACCTAACCCTCTAAAAACTTAAATTGAGCTTTGTTTTAAATTTTAATTATTACATTCTAAAAGTCCAATGTAAATATATTTTATAGTTGTGATAAGTGAGGTGAGACCTTTGTTGTATCATCAAGTACATTTATATTCTTTCTCCTATCTTTTTGGATTTTTCTTTTTCATTTGTCTTATTTTAAAAATTCTATCTCCATAACCATACATCTTCATCTTCTTACCATCAATACTCAGTATCATTGATAACTTTCGTTCGAACTTTCATCTTCATAACTTCTATAACCTATATTATTCATAACTCCCATATCTTATATTGTCATAACCCTTAAATATTCAATAGGCAAGTTGTGACACTAAGTTGTGGTTTCCTCCATGTATACCCTATACAAATAGTTCACTCATATCTTTTGGAACGAATTGCCTATGAAGACAATGGATTGGTGATGCCAATTTCATAAAATGTAAAATAAAGAGAGTGCAAAAATAGCGTCAATTTTCGAAGCTAAAATCCAAAATCAAATGTGTTAAGACTTCTAAAGTATTTTTCATCACGACTTATAATTTTCTTAATAAATTAGCCTAACTTTTTAAAAGTGTTTTTTCTTATTATAATACTTCTTTTTATATATTAGCCATGATCAGATCAATTACGAGTTCTTTCTTCTTTTTTGTACGTCCCTCGACCCTCATTGTGTTACACAACTACAGTCTACAATTAATTAAACATCTTAATTTGGTTCTCCCATTATTTTAATGTATATTATTTTGTAACAAGAAATTGTTATAACCAAAACTATAACTGACTAGCTAATAAAATCTTGGCGCAATGGTCATGCTCGACTTCTATATATGTTGATACATATTCTTATCAATGTATTATTTAAGATTCTCACTTTTATCAATTGCAAGTATTTATACTTAATCTTCCACCAGTTTACTGAATTAATTTTTATATGAATACACATTTCGACTAAATTTTAAAAAATAAATTACTTTTAAATTAATTAATGGCCCACAAATCACAAATAAACTTACTAATACGTATTTGTTATTAAATAACAAAGAAAGAACAAGAATATTGTAGAGAAAGAGAGAAGGAGAGAAGTTTTTATTTCTCTTGATGAGATGAAATACAATGAAGGAGAACCCCTCTATTTATAGGGATAATTTCTCCTAACTTTTCTCCAAAAGATAGACTTTCACTATAATATAAACACATGTATCCACTACAATACGAATACTTTTATAGACATTCACTATAACACAAATACATTTATATCACTCCCCCTTGAATGTCTATTTGATAGATAATGTGCCTCGTTAAAACCTTACTAGAAAAAACCCAGTGAAAGAAAATCTAGTGAAGAAAAAAGAGTACACAAATCTAATGATACGCATTTTGGCTGCCTCATTAAAAACCTTACAAGGAAAACCCAGTAGGACAAAACCTCGTAAGGGAAAAAGAGTACAACGCGTATTAACTCCCCCTAATAAGAACATCCTTGAATCTTTGCATTCCGATCTTGTGCACCATCTTCTTGAAAGTTGTAGTTGGTAGAGATTTAGTGAATAAATTAGCCACATTGTCACTTGAATGAATTTGTTGCACGTTAATATCACCATTCTTTTGGAGCTCATGTGTGTAGAAGAACTTTGGCGAGATGTGCTTCGTTCTATCTCCTTTTATGAATCCTCCTTTTAGTTGTGCTATGCATGTTGCATTTTCTTCATATAAAATTGTGGGTATTTTATCACATTTCAAACCACATTTTTCTCTAATGAGACGTATCATGGACCTCAACCACACACATTCTCGGCTTGCTTCATGAATAGCTATTATCTCAGTATTTGATGAAGTGGCTACGGGAGACTACTTTGTAGATCTCCAAGATATGACAGTACCTCCATATATGAAGACATAGCCAGTTTGAGATCGAGCTTTGTATAGGTCAGATAAATACCCAGCATCAACATAACCAACAAGATCTTCTTGCTAACGAATTAACCTAATGTCATGCCTTATTATAGTATTAGCAAGATATATTAGTGTATCAATCACACTAAGATATGGTACTTTAGGACCAAGGATTTCCTCATTCTTTTCTTGAGGTCAAACAAATTATCATTTACATCAAGTGATTGAACAACCATCGAAGTTTTTAATGAATGTGATTCATCCATATAAAATCATTTCGAAACCTTTTTTAGTATAGGCAGATTGATGTATAAAAATATCGTCTGCTAAATATTCAATTTGCAGACCAAGACAAAATTGTCTTTCCCAGATCTTTCATCTCAAATTCTTTCTTTATATAATCAATTACCTTTTGAAGCTCTACTGGAGTTGCAATGAGGTTTATGTCATTAGCATAAATAGCAAGTACAACAAACTCCGATATTATTTTATTATTTGATTTTCCTCATATAAGAATTATGAACAAGTTTAAAGAAACTTGTAAATGCTTCAAAACTTTTGAATCCTTCATGATTTTCATTTAAATTTTATCAACTGATAGCATTCGTTAGTATTTAAATGCGTGACATCTTGTGGTGTTTAGACTACAGGTCCAATAAGCTTTACGCTTATCAATACGCATCATGTCACTTGATAATTATTTTTACATCAGCATGCTTTAATAGATGTAGAATTCAGATCCTCACAATCTTTTACAATATTGCGCGCTATATTGTATCAAAGATATCGTCGACGGTATATCATTTATATCGGTTTGCAATTGGACATAACCCATTGAAATCTCATCAACCTCTCAAAAGGTTTCATGAAATGTTATGTCGTAAGCTCTTCAAGAGCACATTGCCTCCTTATTATGATTATTTGCTCCATTTTTTTTAAAGAATATTGCAATAAAAATGTCACACCCCGCCTTGGGGGGTATGACTGGCACCTGGTGCCCTACTAGGACCTGACCTGTTGGACTGTTAAGCCTGGGCACATCTGGTGCCTGGCTGGCTCTAACTCACATTCCTGGAAACAAAGGGCTATATAACGGCTGTAAACACAGCCCCCGGCCTATTGGCCTGTAGCCTTCTGTACCTGTACTAACAGCTGACCAGGAACATATTACTTCAGGGGGACCTATGCGGGCCGACAAGGCCACCATGCTGTCTAGTTATCTACAACTCAATCATAAAGCACAAAAGAAACTACGTGACCGGCAAGGTCACCACTACTGGCAAGTTATGGCCCCACACGACCATCATAATAGAAAGAAGGAATACTAACAGCTATACAACTGCACGACCTCACACGACCGGCTCATCCGACCACAGGGAATATAAACAGACTGCAAGCCTCTAAGAAGAATAATAGAAATGATCGGGACAGGGCCCCGACCTACCCGTACTGTACAACAAAAGGAACTGAACTACACCTCTAGAAATTCAGTCTCCGGATCTGCACCCGGGCGTATCCGCTCGACTGGGGTGTGTGAGGGCCGATCAAGGCACAAATATGGGAAAAACTGGCATCCCATCTTCGTCCCCTGGCGGGACGGCATGCCACTCCGTAGAGTGACGTATCCTCGTCCTCTGGCGGACGAGCCGATACAGCTATCAACCCTGGGCGGTCATGGATGTTAGGTAATCCAACCCCAAACAATACAACGGTCTCAACTGGTAATACTGCCTGTGTATCTCACATGCTGAGGCTAATAGGGGTAAGGTATCATATATATTACATGCTGAGCTAATGATAGTAATATGTACGTATTTAATACATGCTGAGGCAGGTAAAGATGTATGAATATGAATATAGTCTCCTGCCGGGCCGTACTGGGCAAATGCTATATAGGATAATGTTTCTGCTGAAAACTCTGTTGTGTGCTAAGTTTCTGTATACACTATATGCTGGACTAGTGATAGAAATATGTACATACTTAGTACATGTTGAGGCTGGAAGTACTACATATGTATGTACGAATATAGTCTTTCTGCTGAACTATGCTGTCTACTGAGTTTCTGTATCAACATGATCTCCTATTTCTAACATGCCTTCTAAACTTTATTCTAATCTGTTATTCTATTTCTGAAATGCTTTACGGATACTGTACTACTTCACGGGGTTCTAACTGAACACAACAATGTCTTAACATGGCATATCACATCACATACTGAGTATACTGGGCAATCTCTAACACTTGCGTTAGAATCTATATCATACTGATAGGTTTCATACACATTACAACCCAATATTTCTCACATTGTACCGATATTCATAATAACGCAATACTCGACTTCTGAACATTCTACTGGTCTGTAATTTATTACACTATACTGATATTACTTAACTTGCCGAAGGAAACTAACTTTACATACCTTATCTTTGACTATTCGTCCGTCGGACGAGGCTCGGCCGGTACTTCAACTATTTTCTCCCAACTGCATTCATAAATACGTCAATCAATACTAAATACAGCTTTATTGTAAAGAGCAACGTTACTTTCGATATAGTTTATAGCCTAAACTTAGGCTTATCGAAAGATTGTCGAAAACTCGCTATTTCTCAGCGGCCCAGAAGGGAGAAGTATTCACTTCTCAGCTAGGAACACATAGACATTAATTTAGAGCAATTCTACTTACCTTAGTTCGGTGGCTCGCCGATTCGTCGGCCGTATTTCACGAAACTAAATCCGTAGAAATGCTCTCTGCTGCTAAATACTTTGGTATCTAGGATTAATTTGAGTTTGGGCAGCGTTTGGCGGCGTAATCGGACGAAAATATATAATTTTCCTTTGTCTTCCTCTGCTCACTGCGCTTTTCTGGAAATTTATAAGTGATATTTGATTTTAAACCGAAGTGGGGGCTTTATATATTTGGGCCTGGACTTGGGCAACGTGTCACGGAGCCATCGCGGAGGCCTCACCTCCGTGACACGCTGCCATCGCGGAGGGGCTCTGCCTCAGCTCCTCCCGCGATGGTTCGACAGGTTTCTCGTCCGATCTTTTTCCTGGCCTTTCTCTAGCACGTATGGCCTTCTAATATGCTTAACCAATGTGCGAATAGGTCGTCTAAGTGCCGGGAATCCTACGAGGTGTAACATTCTCCCCCCTTAAGAACATTCGTCCTCGAATGTATACTGTTATCTAGAGGACTGCTTACTTTACTTTCTAGAAAAATTCCGGCAGAGTTTCCCCTGTAATATGGACTATCGCAAAAACCTGAAATGCAGAAAAGTCCAACACAGGCCCTGCACACAATATTTTAAGATTCACTGGACAATTAAATATCACTTCTTCTTTCTCATTTACAAACATACAACCATAAGGTACTGTATAAGTAATAATACGGACATACCTGTCGTCTGACTAGGCCTGAAATAGGTGAGGGTATCTGGTTTTCATATCTTCTTCAGCCTCCCACGTCATTTCCTCTCGATTTCTGTTACGCCACAATACTTTGACAGATGCAACATCTTTAGTTCTCAGCCTGCGAATCTATCTGTCTAAGATAGCTACGAGAACCTCTTCATAGGCTAACTCCTCTGTGACCTGAACATCCTGAACTGGAACGACTGTAGAAGGGTCCCCTACGAACTTCCTTAGCATAGAAACATGGAATACTGGGTGAACCGATGCTAACTCTGGAGGCAAGTTTAACTCGTATGCCACGCGGCCTATTCTTCGTCGAATCTGATACGACCCAATGAATCTTGGGCTAAGCTTGCCTTTCTTGCCAAACCTCATTACCCCTTTCGTCGGGGACACTTTCAGATATACCCAGTCGTTTATCGAAAATTCTAGATTTCTGCGCCGCCTATCTGCGTATGACTTCTGGCGGCTCTGAGTGGTCAGTAAACGTTCTCGGATAAGCTTTATCTTTTCCTCGGACTGCCGAACAATGTCTGGGCCAACTAATGCTGATTCTCCTATCTCAAACCAGCCCACCGGCGATCTACATTTTCGCCCGTACAATGCCTCGAAAGGCGCCATCTGAATAGCTGAATGGTAGCTGTTATTATAAGCAAATTCAATTAATGAAAGATGTTCATCCCAGCTACCCCCAAAATCTAACACACACGCTCGTAGCATATCATCGAGCGTCTGAATCGTACGTTCCGCTTGCCCATCTGTTTGAGGATGGAATGTTGTGCTCAAGTTAATCTGCGTCCCCAAACCTTTCTGAAACGACTGCCAGAATCTAGCTGTAAACTGTGCTCCCCTATCTGAAATAATAGATACCGGCACTCCATGCAATCTAACTATTTCTCTGATATACAGTTCGGCATAATCCTCAACTGAGAAGGTAGCCCTCACTGGCAGGAAATGAGCTGATTTTGTCAGCCTATCAACTATTACCCAAATGGAATCATATCTGCGTCTAGTACGGGGTAACCCTGTTACAAAATCCATATTTATTGCTTCCCATTTCCACATAGGTACCGTTATCTCTTGCGTCAAACCGCCCGGTTTCTGGTGCTCGGCTTTTACCTGCTGACAATTAGAACATCTAGACATAAATTCAGCTATCTCAGCTTTCATACCTGGCCACCAGTAGATGTCTCTGATATCGTGGTACATTTTCGTCGCCCCTGGATGAAGGGAATAGCGAGCGTAGTGTACCTCATGCATGATCTGCCCACGAAGTCCTGAGACATTCGGGACACAAAGGCGTCCCTTACAATGTAGCACATCATCCTCGGTTATCTGAAAATCTGGCTCCTTGCCCTTCTGAACTCTATCTCTGAGCTGGACTAAATCGGGATCCTCGTACTGTCGTTCTTTTACCTCTGTAACCAATGATGACACCGCAGAATTCTGAATTACTGCTCCATCATTTCCTGTTTCCATTATTCGAACGGCTAGACCAGCTAACTGATGAATTTCTTTAGCTAATTTCTGTTTCTCAGGTCGCAAATATGCCAAACTCCCCATTGACTTTCGGCTCAGGGCATCCGCTACAATATTAGCTATCCCGGGGTGGTATAGAATATTCACGTCATAGTCTTTTAACAGCTCTAACCAGCGGCGTTGCCGTAAATTCAACTCCCTCTGAGTGAAAATGTACTGCAGGCCCTTATGATCTGTGTAAATATCAACATGGACGCCGTACAGGTAATGCCTCCACATTTTTAAGGCATGAATTACTGCGGCCAATTCTAGGTCATGGGTGGGGTAATTCTTTTCGTGCTTCTTCAGCTGTCTGGAAGCATATGCAATTACTCTACCATGCTGCATCAACACACAACCCAACCCAATACCTGATGCATCACAATAAACTGAATACCCTTTTGTGCCTTCCGGCAATGCTAATACTGGGGCGAAGGTTAATCTGTCTTTCAGTTCCTGGAAACTCTGCTCACACGCCTCCGTCCACTGAAACTTTGCTGCTTTCTGTGTCAATTTAGTTAAAGGTGCTGCAATGGTCGAGAATCCCTCAACGAACCTCCTATAATATCCTGCCAACCCCAGAAAGCTACGAACTTCCGTCGGAGTGGTAGGCCTAGGCCATGACTTAACTGCTTCTATCTTCTGCTTATCTACCTGTATACCAGCGTCTGAGACGATATGCCCTAAAAAGGCCACTGAGTTAAGCCAGAATTCACACTTCGAAAACTTAGCATACAACTGGCAGTCCCTGAGAATCTGGAGCACTGTCCGCAAATGAGTCCGGTGATCTGCTTCAGAGTGAGAATACACCAGAATATCATCAATAAATACTATCACGAACAAGTCAAAGAAAGGTCTGAAAATACTATTCATCAGGTCCATAAAGACTGCTGGGGCGTTCTTTTGCCCGAAGGACATAACCAGAAATTCAAAATGTCCATATCGGGTCCTGAATACTGTCTTAGGAATATCTCTCTCACGTACTCGGACCTGGTGATATCCGGACCGCAAGTCAATCTTAGAAAAGTATCTGGCTCCCTGCAATTGATCAAATAAGTCATCAATTCTGGGAAGCGGATACTTGTTCTTTACTGTAACTTTGTTTAGCTGCCGATAATCTATATACATTCGGAGCGAGCCATCTTTCTTTCTCACAAACAAGACTGGCGCACCCCACGGGGAAGTACTCGGTCTGATAAAACCTTTATCTAACAAGTCTTTCAACTGCTCCTTTAATTCTCTGAGTTCTACAGGAGCCATACGATAGGGAGGTATTGATATTGGCTGAGTGCCTGGTAATAGATCGATAGCAAAGTCTATTTCCCTTTCTGGAGGAATACCAGGTAACTTATCAGGAAATACATCTGGGAATTCATTCACCACTGGGACAGACTGGAGTGTCGGAGATTCTGCTTGGACATCCTGAACTCTGACCAGATGATAAATACATCCCTTAGATATCAACTTCCTCACTTGAAGGTAGGAAATAAACCTACCTTTTGGCGTCGCGGTGCTGCCCTTCCACTCCCGTACTGCCTCCCCCGGGAAGTGGAATCGGACCGTTTTGGTCCAACATTCAACATTAGCAAAATATGGTACTAACCAATCCATACCCATTATGGCATCGAAGTCTATCATTTCCAACTCGACCAGATCTGCTGTGGTCTGACGGTCAACAATCTCTACTGTACACCCGCGGTAGATTCGGCTAGCTGTGATAGAGTCACCGACGGGCGTAGATACTAAGAAGGGCTGCTGTAATAATTCTGGTACAATACTAAACTTCCGTGCCACAAATGGAGTAATATAGGACAAAACCCTGGATCAATTAGCACATAAGCAGGGTGTGAGCAGATAGTTAGCATACCTGTCACAACATCAGGCGATGCTTCTGAATCTTGCCTCCCTGGTAAGGCATATGTGCGGCTTGGACCAGCACCTGTACTGGAGGCCCCTGATCTGCCCCGACCCCTGCCTGCTGAAACTGAGGGCCTGCGCCCAGTCGAGGATGCTGTGGCTCGTGATCCTGCTGATGCCTCATCCTGTCTATCACGGTCCTCTCGACCTCTGGCTGGGCAATCTTTCATCAAATGGCCTTCTTGGCCACAATTATAACATGCGGTGGAGCCATATCTGCATGCTCCAGGATGGCGTCGATTGCATATAGGGCAAAGTGGTAGGGTATACCTACTCTGCTCCGCCCTCCTCTGTGATGGTGAATCTGCCATATGCGAGCCTCTACCAGTCCCTGACTGCCCTCTGCGGCTGAATCTACCCCCCTGTGACTGTGGCGGAGGCGGGGGCCTGGGTGGCCTGTCTGACAATCGGGGCCTGGGTCCTCCCCGAGCCTCTCTCTGTAACTCAGCTGGCCTGTCCCGGCGACGCTATTCCTGATTAACTCTTCTGACCTCTCATTGTCGCTGTCTGATGCCCTCAATATTCTGGGAAAATGCCTGAATGCGGGCAATGTCCATGTCCTCTCGTAGTGTGGCTGTAGTGCAAATCTCAACATATTCTGGATTCAACCCCGTAATAAAGCGATGCACTCTGGATGCCATGGTATCAACGAAGGTCGGTGCATATCGGGCTAAAGAATCAAACTGCAAGGAATATTCCCGAACACTCATGGCCCCCTGTTCTAGATGTAGGAACTGATCTACCCGGGCCTGTCGAATCTCCCGTGGCAAATAATGATCCAGAAATGCTCCCGAAAAACTGGACCAGGTGGGAGGGGAAACATCTCTCCCTCGGGACCTCTCCCAGCTTTCATACCATAACACCGCAATATCCCGTAACCGGAATGCTGCCAACTCAACTGACTCGGTAGACGTGGCATGCATAACCTTGAAGATCCTCTGCATTTGGTCCAGAAAATCCCTCTGTCCGATCTGTACCTGTAAATTCTGGGGGATTCAAAGCTAGGAACTCTCGGACCCTCGAACTACCGGGCCCTCCTGATGATTCTGCAACTGTAGATGGCATTGGCTGACGCTGAGCAGCCATCATCTGTGCTAACATAACTACAGCACTCCTAACCTCCTGGTCAGAAGGAGTCAATATAGGGGCTGCTGAAGGTAGTGTCGCCCCAAGTGGCTCCTGACGTGGTGGAGACTGTTGAGGAGGCTGGGATGATGCCTCGGTAGTGCCCTCTGATCGGGCTGTCTCCAAATGAGGGGGAGGCATCCTGCTGGTGCCTTCTTCTGCTGCAATGTCTAAGTTTCGACCCGTGATAGGATGGCGCTGGTCTGACATTATCTGTAACCAAAGAATATGGTAAGATTTTTAGGGACTCAACCCTAAACTGTACTCCCTGGGATACGACCTGCTCTGATACCAAGTTTGTCACACCCCGCCTTGGGGGTATGACTGGCACCTGGTGCCCTACTAGGACCTGACCTGTTGGACTGTTAAGCCTGGGCACATCTGGTGCCTGGCTGGCTCTAACTCACATTCCTGGAAACAAAGGGCTATATAACGGCTGTAAACACAGCCCCCGGCCTATTGGCCTGTAGCCTTCTGTACCTGTACTAACAGCTGACCAGAAACATATTACTTCAGGGGGACCTATGCGGGCCGACAAGGCCACCATGCTGTCTAGTTATCTACAACTCAATCATAAAGCACAAAAGAAACTACGTGACCGGCAAGGTCACCACTACTGGCAAGTTATGGCCCCACACGACCATCATAATAGAAAGAAGGAATACTAACAGCTATACAACTGCACGGCCTCACACGACCGGCTCATCCGACCACAGAGAATATAAACAGACTGCAAGCCTCTAAGAAGAATAATAGAAATGATCGGGACAGGGCCCCGACCTACCCGTACTGTACAACAAAAGGAACTGAACTACACCTCTAGAAATTCAGTCTCCGGATGACAGAAGCTGAATACTCAACCGCTGATGGGGATCACGTGGTATCGCCTGCTCGTCTATGGGTACCTGCAGGCAAGTAATGCAGCGCCCCACTGGGCGTCAGTACCACTGGTACTGAGTATGTAAAGCAATAACTGAAAACAAAATCTGAAAGCAATAATATGACTGATGAAACTGAAGTAGAAGGAATAACTTAACTGTCTGATAATGTAAACCTTACCTTCTCTCAATCCTTACTAGAAGGGATAAGAGTCATACCTGGAAACGTATCGTGTTACTGCTGATCTACTTGTATCTAACATAACATGGCATAACATGAAATAACATAACATAGCACACACAAACCTTACCTGACCCCCATAAGCCGGGAGGTACAACCAGCACAGAATCTATACCCCTACCCCGGTCATCCCATCTCCTATAGTGGCTGTAAGCATCCTGCCGATCCCTGGGTATGCACTTGGACTCGCTGAGCCCCTGACTATAACTGCATCTGAGTCCGGAGGACTCCTGAATCTGCACTCGGGCGTATCCGCTCGACTGGGGTGTGTGAGGGCCGATCAAGGCACAAATATGGGGAAAAGTGGCATCCCATCTTCGTCCCCTGGCAGGACGACATGCCACTCCGTAGAGTGACGTATCCTCGTCCTCTGGCGGATGAGCCGATACAGCTATCAACTCTGGGCGGTCATGGATGCTAGGTAATCCAACCCCAAACAATACAACGGTCTCAACTGGTAATACTGCCTGTGTATCTCACATGCTGAGGCTAATAGGGGTAAGATATCATATATATTACATGCTGAGCTAGTGATAGTAATCTGTACGTATTTAATACATGCTGAGGCAGGTAAAGATGTATGAATATGAATATAGTCTCCTGTCGGGCCGTACTGGGCAAATGCTATATAGGATAATGTTTCTGCTGAAAACTCTGTTGTGTGCTAAGTTTCTGTATACAATATATGCTGGACTAGTGATAGAAATATGTACATACTTAGTACATGCTGAGGCTGGAAGTACTACATATGTATGTACGAATATAGTCTTTCTGCTGAACTATGTTGTCTACTGAGTTTCTGTATCAACATGATCTCCTATTTCTAACATGCCTTCTAAACTTTATTCTAATCTGTTATTCTATTTCTGAAATGCTTTACGGATACTGTACTATTTCACGGGGTTCCAACTGAACACAACAATGTCTTAACATGGCATATCACATCACATACTGAGTATACTGGGCAATCTCTAACACTTCCGTTAGAATCTATATCATACTGATAGGTTTCATATACATTACAACCCAATGTTTCTCACATTGTACCGATATTCATAATAACGCAATACTCGACTTCTGAACATTCTACTGGTCTGTAATTTATTACACTATACTGATATTACTTAACTTGCCGAAGGAAACTAACTTTACATACCTTATCTTTGACTATTCGTCCGTCGGACGAGGCTCGGCCGGTACTTCAACTATTTTCTCCCAACTGCATTCATAAATACGTCAATCAATACTAAATATAGCTTTATTGTAAAGAGCAACGTTACTTTCGATATAGTTTATAGCCTAAACTTAGGCTTATCGAAAGATGGTCGAAAACTCGCTATTTCTCAGCGGCCCAGAAGGGAGAAGTATTCACTTCTCAGCTAGGAACACATAGACATTAATTTAGAACAATTCTACTTACCTTAGTTCGGTGGCTCGCCAATTCGTCGGCCGTATTTCACGAAACTAAATCCGTATAAATGCTCTCTGCTGCTAAATACTTTGGTATCTAGGATTAATTTGAGTTTGGGCAGCGTTTGGCAGCGTAATCGGACGAAAATATATAATTTTCCTTCGTCTTCCTCTGCTCACTGCGCTTTTCTGGAAATTTATAAGTGATATTTGATTTTAAACCGAAGTGGGGGCTTTATATACTTGGGCCTGGACTTGGGCAACGTGTCACGGAGCCATCGCGGAGGCCTCACCTCCGTGACACGCTGCCATCGCGGAGGGGATCTACCTCGGCTCCTCCCGCGATGGTTCGACAGGTTTCTCGTCCGATCTTTTTTCCGGCCTTTCTCTAGCACGTATGGCCTTCTAATATGCTTAACCAACGTGCGAATAGGTCGTCTAAGTGCCGGAAATTCTACGGGGTGTAACAAAAAATCGATTAATCTAAAATGCTTCATGCATACTGTAGACTCTGTCCTTAGGGGTCATAAATTTAATAGGAGCTTTTGCAGATGAAGCATGAAACTAATTTTAGATCAGTAAATGCTTCATGCATTTGACTTGAATTATTTTGAATGGGATCCTACTAATAATAATGCACAATATATTTCTTAGCTGCTTATTCTCTCCCCTCATGTTAGTAGAACTAACATACATTCCCGATCTTCTTTAGGGAATATTCATCTATGTGCATCATGATAGATTCATAATCATATATTACACATCAAAAGTTAGTAGATGAAAATATTTGGTTCCTGACCTTAACCCAATTGAGTGGAGAGGGGAACCTTATTGGCTTGATGCATTCAAGTGTTGCTATATGTTAAATAAACATATCTCATATCAAAATTTATTTGGAAGTTTTGTTCTCATAACCAATAATTTAGCTATAATTGGAGGCATATAATTTTTGTTAAACCAACTTAGATATGAACCAGCATTATCAACATAATTTTATAATTTGAAACTGTGCTCTTAATTTAACAATTTGAGCAAACAACCTTGCAAAAATCAATTGCAAGTTGATATCAAAGCACATGTGACCATACCATAGATGCATCTATTAAAATTATATAATAGCAAACGGTTTACATGGCAGGTGTACGGGCCCATATTCACCCTTTTATAAGTTCTAAAATTTCAGAGAATATAATTCCAATCTTAGCTGATTCAAGATCACTCTATCATGAGAACAAACAACACAAGAGAATTCTTGAAGAATCTTTTATTTCTTTAACATATAATCACGTGAATTCTCAATTATTTTTGCATCACATTTGAACCGGGATGGCCAACCTATTTTTATGCCAACTTATTTCACTAAACTTCTGGTTTACTTTCATATGTGATTTCATCATCATACCCATATTTATGTACTACAAATAAAAGAAAAGAGAAAATGCATAAAATCGCCCTTAAACTTGTCCACATAACTTAGTTTAATACTTTAACTTTACGAGCGTTTATTTACCTTCCTAATTTAATCGAAAGTGAATTAATACCACCTTCTTAAGACAATCCCAGATTCATGCATAGAAGTGTTATACACGCACCTGACACGTGTATAACACCATTATTTTTAATTTTTTTTCATTTTTATCATATGTTTCAGTGTTTCCTTTCTTCTTCTTTTTCCCACCTTTTTTCTTTCCATATTCATGGCAGATATTCATGGCAACATTTTAGATTTACAACACTCACTCATACCTTGCTTATAATTCAAAGACTTCTCAACAAGATAATTTGTAGATGAGATAAACAATCTAATTAAAGAAAGAAAAGTTGCCAGAATTCATTTTTCCGAGACTAGTGCGACGATTGAAATTTCAATTTTGGATCTTGAATTTTAATTTAGAAAAGGGAAAGATCTGAGGAAAGTGTTCCAGAAGAAGAATAAAAAGGGATAGAAAAGAAGAAGAAAGAGAAAGGGTAAAAAAGAAAAAAGAAAATCTAAAATGAAAATAAAAAAGAAAAACATAATTAAATATAACTAATTGTATCATTCAATTAGAAAATGATATATGGATAGTTTTAGACCATATTTAATATTTTTTCCTCTAACGCGCTTTCCAAAAATTTAAAATATTTTTTTTGCCACATCACTTATTAAGGCGTTATTAATTCACTTCTGGTTAAATTAGGGGGGGGAGGTAAATAAACGCCCGTAAAGTTAAAGTATTAAACTAAGTTATGTAGACAAGTTTGAGGTGGATTTTATGCATTTTCCCAAAAGAAAACAACGGGTAATCTTTTACATAAATATTTATAACCCGCTTCAATTGTAGTAGTATAAAGATATTAGATCTTCCCATAATTTATAGTTTCAATCCTTTTTCAATATCTTTGAAACTTATGAGTTTCGTTTTGATACTTACTAGCAACACATTAGCTCCTCCAGAGCTCTCAATTAATTTTGTGTACTACCACATATTCCATCATATCGGCATCGTTAATATTCTCTCCACATAGTTTCAATTGAGACACAATTTTGAACATGGCAGAGTTGAACTCATGAAGAGACTTATCGTATTGAAATCTCAGATGCATCCAATCATATCGTGTCTTTGGATGGATGACCATCTTCAGGTGGTCATATCTTTCTTTCAGGCTATTCCAAAAAATAAGTGGATTCTTAATCGTGAGATATTCAATTTTCAGAATTATGTCAATATGATGACGCAAAAATATCATAGCCTTAGCACGATTTTAGTTTGATGCTTTGTTTTCACTTTTAATGGTGTCTCCAAGACCCATTGCATCCAAATGGATTTCAGCATTAATACCCATGAAAGGTAGTTCTTGCCCGAACTTTGAAGGGCAACAAATTCAAGTTTCGTTAGATTAGTCATATTAAAAGGAAGAGAAACTAATACCTTGGCCTTCAAATTTTGAGACGGTGGAGTCGTAGAGCAACAACATCACCAAAGGAATATCATTCCTGTGGTTAAGTAATACATCTTTCGAAAAAAAAATTTTAATTTTTCTTACCTCATATCTTTCAAAGAGAGTGCTCAAAGCAGAGACTCATGCTGATAACGTGTTATGAAATAACAAAGAAAGAACAAGAATATTGTAGAGAAAGAGAGAAGAATATTGTATTTCATCTCTTGATGGGATGAAATACGATGAATGAGAACCCTTCTATTTATAGGGACAATTTCTCCTAATTTTTCTCCAAAAGATAGACCTTCACTATAATATAAACACATGTCTTCACTACAATAAAAATACTTTTATACACATTCACTATAATACAAATACATTTATAACAGTATTTTATATTTTGGTCATCTCTCATGATATTTTTAACCCCACTCCTTGGCATGCTCCTAAAATAAAAGCTTTAAGAACAAATTGACAAATTTCAATTAAAGAAAAGCCTAAAAAAGTTTTAGATTGGAAAACAACTTCCATTCACCTTTTTCTTTTCTCTTTTATGTCTCTTCTTTTTAGAGTTCCCCTTCTCATTATGTTTCATTAGCGTCTAACAAGTCAATTTTACTTAAGAGGGATCCATGGATTAAGATTTGATTACACTATATATTTTTATAATTTTCCTTCTAAATATAGTAGTGCTTTTCATTAAGAGTGAATACGGCGGACTACCAATAATAATAAATTTAGTGTAATCTCACATATGGAATATATTAAAGGGGAATAGGTCAGTAACATGATAACTTTAACTAATTCTATTAAAAGATATATCTAAAAGAATTATTTTCTGTATTTCAATTTATTTATTTTTTATTTACTTGTTTCAAAAATTATATCTCTTTTTTTATTTGACATTTTTTTAATTTCAATTTTCACATAACATATTAAAGATCATAAAAATAAAAGATATTTTGATACACTCAACAAATATTGAATTTAGAATCATAAGATTCAAATTTTTTTTAAAATTTTTAAATGCTATATCAAATTAAAAATTAAGTAAATAAATTAAAATAAATAAAATAATACTGTAAAAATAAAAAAGAATCCCAAAAGAAATTTTCTAAAATATGTCTAGAGTGAATAATTTAAAAGTTGGATCCTTATGACTCAACAGTCGAAACTTTCAAAAATTGATATGCTGAGGAAAATGTCAGAAAACTGTGTTATTTTTGTGGTCATAAAATCACAATCCGTCCAATCTGACCTAAAGTTTAGTTGAGAGAATTCGATTAATTCCTTTTAATTTATCTTTATCAGACTTATTTTGACATAACCAAACTTTAGATGGTCTGAGACAACCATATGTTATATTATTCATCTTGTTTAAATCAAGGGCGCAGCCACACGGCTAAATTTAATATATTTATTACAACAATTAGAAAGAAGTTTATAAATTGGTCAATTAGATAATAAAGGGTCATTTACTCATTTTGTTGTCAAAATTAGGATTCTAATTTTTATATTAAAATTAAAATTGTATTTATCAAACATTATTGATAATTTGGTATTAATATAGACGGAGACAGTAATCTTAAAAGGTCACTCTACTATCAAAATTATCCAGCAAAGTTACTCAATTTTATTTTATTTTAATTTTTTTTGTGAAATAATAAATTTGAAGAATATTGTAAAGCCTTGTTAAATTTTGTAGGTTTATAATTTTGATAATTATGAAATTGTCGGTGAGTCTGATATTTTTAATTTTATTTTATTTGTGAGGTTTATATCTACACGGTATAAAAATTTAATTAATTTTATCATGTTATTTTTTTATGACAAATATAATTGAGTGAATTTATAAAAGAAAATCTCAAAATTAAATAATTTTATTAAATAAAATAAAATAAAATGACTTTATTAAATAATTTTTTAATAGTTAAATATTTACTCAAGGAAATCGCTAATGGAAAGTGCCGGGAACAGATACAAACGTCACATCACATGTACAAGGATAATGTCAATTCAGTTACATAAACAACCCCCATTCCCACCTCTTCTCCAAACCCGAAACCCCAATCAGTCATCAGGCATAAAACAGAGATATACGCAAGAAATTTATACTTTCTCCGTCTCAATGTGTGATATTCGTTTCCTTCGTTCTGTTTAAAAAAATTTATTACTTTTTAATAATTTAATAATAAAATTTGTTTTTATTTTTGATAAATTAATTTATAATTATATAAATATCTAAAATTTATTTTAAATTACAAATTTTAAAATTTTTATTATATTAAATTAAATGACATTACATATTTTGGGGGGGGGGGGGGGGGGAGGGAAGAGAGTAGTCCATTTTGAAGGTAACATGTATCTCAATTTATATGATATATTTTTTATAATAAAATAATAAATATATATATTTTATAATATATTTAGTATTTTTTATGTTTCAATTTGTTTGTCAGATTTTAATTTATCACGAAATTTAAGAAAGTAAGAAGACTTTTGAAAATCCTGTTTTTAAATTAAAGATACGTAAAATGTACTAAACCTTTAATAATGTGGTATTAAACATGACACATAAAAAATTAAAATTAATTAAAAATTTGCCAGAAAGAGAGAGATGTATCTTTTCTCAAACGGATTAAAACTAAAAGTAAGACAAAAAATCAAAATAGAAAAATAATAATTTAACATTAAAATATATATTTTATCATTCATAGATTAATGTGTAACCACATACAACAATAATAATATATCCTGTGTAATTGCACAAGTGAAGTTTTAAAAGATAGAGCGCATGAAACCTTACCAATAACTTATAGAATCAGAGAGACTGTTTCTCAGAAGACATCAATTCAAGTGTAGCAAATAGGGTGGGCGTTCGGTTCCTCGGTTCGGTTTTATCAAAGGTCGGTTCGATTCTTCGATTTTCAATTTTAAAAAAATATGCACCATACACCGAACCAAATTAGTTTGATTTTTTCAAATTCGGTTCGGTGTTTTTAAAACGATTTTTCCGTGCAAGTGAGAAACATAATTATCAAAATATTTAATATGAAACAAATGTTTTCAACAATACTATTTCGTATACTTCTACAACAATCAATAACTTAGCACATTAATTTAAAACATTACAAATAAAATATAATTAAAACTTAGAAACTAACTACTACTTAACACCTAACAATTAATATTTCTTGATTTCTGGGGCCGGCAGTATATCGTATCAGACTATAAGTTAAGTGATGAGACAAACTTTTAGATTAAGCTTAAATGTTGGATTGAGTTAGGACTTGGGTTGAGTTGGATTAAATGTAAATATGAAATAAAGGCTCAAACCCCAAATGGGTTGGGTTTTAAAATTTAAATATAAATATTATTTTAAAATATAATTAATAAAACTTCGGTTCTTCGGTTGACTCTCATACCGGATACCAAATCGAAGAACCGAATTTTCTAAAGAAAAAAAACCAAACGTCGAACCGAAAAATGGAACTTTCCAAAAAAAAATCGAACACCGAACCAAAGAACCGAATTAATTCGGTTTGATTCAATTTTTCGAATCTTCTGTATTTATGCCCATCCCTAATAGCAAATCCAAACAATTATGAAAAATATGACAACTAATAAAGAATACATTACATACATTTCCAAAAAAAACTAGTAATAATAGAAAAATAGTATGATAACTGAAATAAAATAAATAATTATTGGTAACAAATGTAAAAATAATAATAACTATGATAGACAATAAATTACATAAATAGAACTAATACTATGACAGTCGTACATACTAGCGTACAAACGTTTTCAGTTTTGTTTAGGTTTAGTTAATTTAGTTTGAGTAAATTTTGGTTCATTAGTTATATTTTATTTTATTATTTAATTAGGATACTTTAGTTGTCTTTAATTAGAAATTTATTTTTTCATTATAAACTCTATTTAAAGAGTTGTTGTGGTCATTAATAAACAAGTTTTTCATCAAAGCTCTAAGAGTTTATATGGTATCAGAGCCTTATACGCTCTAACGAGAACGATCTAATTTTTTTCCTCTCATTCCGATCAATCACGCGATTTAGTATCAATGGCCAATAACGACAATAACAAAGGTGCAAATCCCAAAGTTGTCAATGCTGACACCAAAGTTGTCAATGCTGACAACACAACAGGTGCCAATATCATTATCCAATTCAACCCTACTTCTCAACTACCTATCAAACTAAGCGATGGTCATAACTTTGCCACCTGGAAAGCTCAGTTCTGCATGTTTATGTATGGCTACAACCTCTTCGGCCATCTCGATGGGACCATTCCGGCTTCCTGCGGCGCGATTGTGAATGACGCTACTAATCCGACATTCCTTACTTGGTTCCGTCAAGACCAACTCATCTAGAATGCTGTCATGGCTTCTGTCGAAGCCACTATTGCCTTCACTGTCGCAGTTGCAGCCTCATCCAAATCAGCCTACGATGCACTGCACACTACGTATGCAAACAGATCTCAAACCCAAATATTCAACCTCCGTAATCAACTTGCTCGAATCACCAAGGACTCTCGCTCCATTACAGGCTATCTTCAGACCATTCGGTCTCCCTCAGACGAGTTAGCAACAGCTGGTGCCCGGTATCCAATCCAGAACTCATAGTCAAAATACTAGTGGTCTAGGCCCTGGGTTTTGTGAGATCTCTGCTGCAATTCAGGCACGTGATACTTCAGTTTCCTATGAAGAGCTGTTTGAAAAATCGCATGATCATGAACTCTTCCTTTGTCATGAAAATACTAAGAAATTGTCTGATCCTATCACTGCTGTAGTTGTTACTCCCACCAAATCCAACAACTATAATCACAACAATCGCAGGCAGAACAACAATTCTCAATATTGGCGCCAGGATCCCCAACAGACTACTCCACCACAGGGGCAGACCAACCTAAACACTATCACTCGCTGCCAACTTTGTAACAGAATTGGTCACACAACTGTTGTCTGTCTCACAAAGTCCCACAATCACCTTGAAGCTAGAGCCAACTATGTTGCTAGTTTCACTACAACCACCAACCCCTGGATAGTCGACTCAGGAGCCACTCATCATATCACCGCGGAACTATACAGTCTCCAACCTTATCACGATACCGAGGATGTGTCTATGGGTGATGGTAACAAAATCCCTATATCTCATACTGGTTCTACTCAATTAAATGCATCAAATAATATATTCAAACCCAAACATATTTTTGATTAACTTGCTACAATGAATACCACGATCATATCCTCTACGGTCAAACAAGCCAAAAACATCCTGCATGGCGTGAGGCGATGAAACAAGAATTTGATGATTTAATTAAAAATCAGACTTGGAAATTTATTCCACCTGACCCGAGTAAAAACATTATTTGTTATAAGTGGCTTTTCAGGATTAAACACAATGTCGATGGATCCGTAGATAGATTCAAGACCAGACTGATTGCGAAAGGATTCACTCAGCGACCTGGTATTGATTTTCATGCAACATTCAGTCTGGTCATCAAGCCTACAACGGTCTGAATAATTCTCTCAGTGGTAGTTCCCCACAACTGGCATATTCGACAACTTGATGTCAGTAATTCCTTTCTTCAAGGTTTATTGGATGAAGAGGTGTTCATGGCTCAACCTCCGGGATGTTACACCCCGTAAATTCCAAGCATATAGATGACCTATTCGCATGTTGGTTAAAAGTATTTGAAAATCATACATACTAGAAAAAGACCCGAGGAAATATCGGACAAGCGCCAAGTCGGCGCATCGCAAGGAAAAATGCGACTTATAAATAGCATTCCAGAAATGCGACTTATAAGTTGCATTCCAGGATGCGACTTATAAATCGCATTTGGTGAATGCGACTTATAAGTCCCAATTATATAACACCTCCAACTTCGGTTTATTTCATTAACTTCATATAATTTCCAGAAAAGTCGCGAGAAACAGAGGAGAGCGTGAGGTTTTGAGGTATTTCCTTTCGATTACGCCATCAAACGCGGTCCAAACTCGAATTAACCTCAGGTACCGATGTATTTAGCAGCAGGGAGCATTCCTACGGAGTTTATTACGCGAAATACAGCCGACGTATCATCGAGCTACCGGACTAAGGTAAGTAGAATTGCTCCAAACTAGTGTCTATGTGCTCCTAGCCGTAAAGTGAATACTTCTCCCTTCTGGACCTCTGAAAAATAGCAAGTTTTCGACCGTCTTTCGATAAGCCTAAGTTTAGGCTATAATTATATCGAAAGTGACGTCGTCCTTTAGAATAGTGTTGTATTTAGTACTAATTGACGTGTATATGAATGCAGTTGGGAGAAATAGCTGGAGTACTGACCGAGCCTCGTCCGACAGTCGGATAACTCGAGGTTAAGGTATGTGAAGTAGTTTCTCCGGCAAGTTAGCAGCTTTAGCCGTATAAATCATAGTAAACTCCGTATTTGAAACTCTCGGAGTTGAATGTTGAGAATTAAGTAAGTCTAAAAGATTCTGAGTTGTGTTGCCGTAGCGTATTCAGTCCGAAAGTTAGTAAAGCATGCGCCAAAGGGCGAGTTAGCATTCCAGATTCAGTATAGCTTATTGTATGATTAGCAAGAATGTTGTAAAATAAAAAGAGACATATTTTCAGAATAAAAGCTATTAAAGTAAAATCAGATAGACAGTCAGTATTACCGCTATAGGTTAGCCATTCAGACAGTCTTATGGCTACAGATTAGCCATTCAGACAGATAGTATCCTGGCTACAAATTAGCCAAACAGATAAATAAAGATTACGGTAATCAGTAAAGAATTAGGATAGTACAGAAAGAGATCAGAATAAGAAATCAGAATTTAGATAGTCTTTTCCAGTTATACATGCTTGCTATTTATATGAGCTATTTATTTGTTGAGACTTGATGTGGCGTGAGGGCACCTTGTTGAGCGTCCTCGCCGCCCCTGGGTTGGTAATCGTGTCGCCCACTGAGCGGATGGGTTTACGTCACTCCAAGGAGTGGCATGCCGTCCCCAGCTTGGACGAAGATGGGATGAAGCTTTCCCCATAGCAGTCTGATCAGCATTTCAGGTGCAGCTCCGGTTTCAGATAGCCCTGTTGAGTTTTGTGTCCAGGGGACCAGACCCTATCTGTTACTATCTGTACATTCAGTTATTATAGGTGTAGCTCCGGTTTCAGATAGCCCCGTTGAGTTTGTGTCCGGGGATCCAGACCCTATCTATTACTGTCTACACAGGAGTCCTCTGGACCCAGACACGGTTGCTTATATCGAAGGCTATGGCCCGAGCTGGAGACCCAGGGGGTCGGTAGAGGAGCTCCGAAGTGAGTAGATGAGTGGAGTGACTTATTTTTGGTTGGTTTTGACCCGGGTAGGGGTATATAGATTGTTTGCTTGCTTGGCGCCATCCGGCTTATGGGGGTTGGTATTGGCTCTTGCTTGCTACTTGTATATTTATTTATGTGCTATATACTAGCTACTAGACAGCTGGCCACCGCGTCTACAGGTACGCCTCTGCCTTATCAGTACAGAAAGCTTGATTCAGTTTATATCAGCTTCTTCAGATTCAGCTATCTCCTGCTATACAGAAATGCTAGTTATGCTCTCTATATTCAGTTGTTTTCGGTTGTATTATTTCAGTTGCTTTGCATACTCAGTACCAGTGGTACTGACGCCCGTTTGGGGGCGCTGCATTACTTGCCTGCAGGTACTCATAGACGAGGAGGCGATCCCTCGTGATTCTAGCCAGCTCAAAGAGTCATCAGCTCCTGTCATCCGGAGCTTGATATTCAGAGGTGTAGTTCATTTTCTTTTGTTGTATAATACGGGTAGGTTGGGGCCCTGTCCCGACCATCTTATCAGTATTCTTAGAGGCTTGCAGATTGTGTATATATCTCCCTGTGGTTAGTTGTGCCGGTCGTGTGGGGTCGTGCGTATGTTTAGCTGTTTAGTTTGTTGTTTATGTTGGCCGTGTGAGGCCGTATCCAGTTAGTAGTGGTGACCTTGCCGGTCGCATAGATGTTCAGTATTTGTTATATTAAGTTAGAGATAACTAGACAGCATGGTGGCCTTGTCGGCCCGCATAGGTTCCTTGTTATGAGTATGTTTCTGGTTAGCTGTTATTACAGACACAGGTGGCTATAGGCCCAGTTGGCCGGAGGCTGTGTTTATAGCCGTTATATAGCCCTTTGTTTCCAGAAACCCGAGATAGAGCTAGTCAGGCACCAGATATGCCTAGGCCCACCAGTTAGCAGTCCAGGTCCTACCAGGGCACCAAGTGCCAGTCATACCCCCAGGGCGGGGCGTGACACGGGATTTGCAGATATTACCTTCCCAAACCACGTATGCAGGTTGCGAAAGGCGATTTATGATTTGAAACAGGCCCCTCGAGCTTGGTATAATGCCCTGACGGGTTACCTCGAGTCCATGGGATTTGTCAAGAAAAAATCAGATGCCTCAGTTCTTGCTAGACGTGGCTCAACAGACACTTTGTACATACTGGTATATGTATATGACATTATTGTTACAGGGTCCAACAAATTCAACATTGCTCATGTTATGAAATCTCTTGCATCTCAATTCTCCATTAAAGACTTGGGAAATCTTAATTTTTTTATTGGTATTGTGGTCCTGCACAACTCCAACGGTCTAATTCTCTCGCAAGCAAATTATGTTAATGACATCTTGAATTACAAATTGATGAATGACTATAAAAGTGTCCACACGCCTATGAGTACTTCTGAGCTACTCATTGTCTCTGATGGCTCCAACCTGACTGATGCCACTCGCTATCGGCGAGTTCTGGGCAGACTTCAATATTTATCATTCACCAGACCAGATATAGCTTATGCAATTAACAAATTATCTCAATTCTTATAGGGCCCCACAGACAGTCATTAGAAAACTCTGAAACGTGTTCTTCGTTATCTCCGTGGTACTATTCAGCTGGGACTTCAAGTAACTCCTATAGATGACTTTAATCTACATGTATATTCAGATGCGGATTGGGGTGGTGATATCAATAATCGAGTCTCCACTTCTGGCTACATACTGTTCTTTGGGTGCAACACGATTAGCTGGTCTTCTAAGAAACAAAACATTGTTCCTCGCTCCTCTACTGAATCTGAATATAGAGCAGTTGTCTATGCTCCAGCTGAATCACCGTGGGTCACTAATCTTTCGAAAGAGCTGCACTATTCGATTCATCCATTGCCACTATTTACTGCGACAACCTTGGTGCCACCTTTCTAAGCAAAAATCCGGTCCTCCGTAGTAAAGCTAAACATGACGCCATTGACTTCCACTTCGTTCGTCATCATGTTGAGAAGAACAGGGTTTGTGTTGTTCATATACATATTGCTGACCAACTTGTTGACATGCTCACCAAACCGCTGCCAAAACCATCCTTTGATCGCAATCTATTCAAGTTAGGCTTAGTTGCCCATAGCCTAACTTGAGGGGGCATATTAGCGTACAAACGTTTTCTGTTTTGTTTAGGATTAGTTAATTTAGTTTGAGTATATTTTGGTTCATTAGTTATATTCTTGTTTTATTATTTAATTAGGATACTTTAGTTGTATTTAACTAGGAATCTATCTTTTCATTGTAAACTCTATTTAAATAGTTGTTATGGTCATTAATAAACAAGCTTTTCATTAAATCTCTAAGCATTTATAGTACAACCACATAAATATCTGTAACTTCGCTAATGTTTAATTATAAACTTTGGGTGTAAATTTTAAAAAATTATCATCAAATATCTGTTTAACTATGAAATTTGATCTGATTTTAAAAATCTAATTTTCAAATTTTTAATCACAAAAATTTATATTTTTTATAAAGAAAATACATATATAAATATAATTTCAAATTTTAAAAATCACAACTTAAAACTTTAAATTTTCAAATATATAATCAAACTGGAGTATTAAAATCTTAGATCACAAATATAATAATCTTTTTTAAATTCAAATCTCGTGCCTAAACAAACATCAAATACCTTTTTCGTTTATTTTTATTATTTATTATATTAAAAATAATTATTTATTTTTATTAATTTAATTTAAAATATCAAAATATATTTATTATTTAATATCTATTTTATTACTATTAAATGTTATTTATTTTTAATATTTATATAAATTATAATAAATAAAAATAATATAATAAAATTATTTATTTTTTTTAAAAAATATGTTAAATTAGAAATAAACAAGTAAAATGAACAGAGGGAATACTTATTAGGAAAAAAAAAAATCACCTGTTATAAGTAAAAAGTAAAAAGAGATAACAGTAATTGCAGCTTTTAAAGTACAGCAGCTACTGCACGTCTCTACCTGTAGTCCCCTACTACAAATTCACACTACTCTTCTATATAGGCGGCCATTCCCTTTGCTGTTTCACATCACATAATCCTAAAAGCTAAACTCCTTCTCGAATTTCTTCCTCCTTTTTTCCTTTTCACTTTAATCTGATCATTCCAAAAGAAAAAAATGAGACCGAAGATTTATCTGTTTGGAGATTCAATCACTGAAATGTCCTTTGATGGTTGTGATGGCTGGGGAGCTTCTCTTGTAAAGCACTTCAATCGCACCGTATATAATCCAACACCCCCTTTTTCTCTCTTTCTTCTTATTAATTTTTCATTTTGATGTATGGATTTTTGGTTTTTGTTTAGGCGGATGTGGTGTTAAGAGGGTATAGTGGGTATAACACAAGATGGGCATTGAAAGTGTTGGAGAAAGTTTTCCCGGCGAGTGGGGAATCGCCGCCACTGGCGGTGACGGTGTTCTTCGGAGCAAACGATGCGTCTCTTGCGGATAGATGCTCTGGTTTTCAACACGTCCCTATTGAGGAGTACAAGCAGAATCTTCACTCCATTGTCTCCTTCCTCAAGGTATGTACCCTATTAATTAATTTCTCTCACCACACGTGCAAACCTCATCAAATACCGCTCCCTTTGTTTGTTTTCACCTTCCTCAATCTCATTCTGCATAGGATTTGCAGTCTTTGAAAATTGATCAAGTTTGGTGACAATTTTCACTATTCATTTTATTTATTCAATTTTTAAATTAAGATAATATTTATCCTATTTTATTTATTATTAAGTATCATACATTAAATTTATCACACTCAATAATTATATAACAAAATTATTATTTTATTTATTATTTTTTAAAAACTTGTCAGATTAATATTGAATAAATAAAAATAAATAAACTATATGATATTTTTGACTTTGAGACATTCCTAAGATTGAATTTAATTGTAATTGCTTGGAATTACATAGTTTGATCTGTTTATTTGATCAACTAATTAATTGGTTAGTAACAAATTAGATATAATTAAGAAGGGTAATTACACTCTCCACTTTCATGATATTCTTAAAAAATATATATTTTTAATTTTTATAATTAATCAAATTAAAATATTATTAATTTAAAAAATATATAAATTATTTTTTATAATATTAATTAAAAAATATTGCTTATTTAGTTAATATATTTTAAAGAGACAATATATATCTTAATTATCTATAATTACTATTATTTGTAGAGAACCATATTGTCAAAAATATTAATTTTTAGTTTTTTATACTTAGACTTTTGTTTCAAAAAATTTATCTTTAACTATTTAATTATATTTGTATAATTAAATAGTAGACTTCTAATTATAGTAATCGTGTTATGTCAAACAAATAAGTCATAAGAATTAGTAAATTATAATTATTATGCTATATAATTTCTATAAATTGCTATTTTAATAATTATTAGATGACTTTTCAAACGGATCTAAAAAAATTAATTCACCTAAATTACACTTGATCAAAATTCTTGGAAGCATATGTGATTTGAGAAAATAGTACCTATTAAATTATAAATATTATTTTATTGATGATGCAAAATTCATTTATCTATATTAAAATAATTGTTTTTAATAAAAAAAATTATACTAGCGTGTTGATGATGTAAAAAAATTATTATTTTAAATTAAATATAAAAAATAAAAACACCCGTAATATGGACGGGAGGGAGTATTTGTTGCTAAATAAAATCAAATACGACAGCTTGCGGGCAGCTGTAATTGTGCTGGATCACGTGCTTGGGTGATTTTCTTTTTTCAATTTTGTTAGGTAGCTAACCAAATGCTTATTAGTTAAATAAATAAGCTAAGCGAACACGCTGATGGATTATTTTTTTCTTTTTTAAAAATGTGTTTTCTTGTTTTTTATGTGTTGTATGATTTCCTTCGTTTTACCATTTGCTTACGAAATAATGACCACTGAATGATCTAACCGGATTTGTTTGGAATAAGCACCAAAATCTGTTGAAGGGCAAATCTATTGGTAAATCATAAATAGAACATTTCATTAGAAAACAATTAAAAAATTAAATACTCCTTCCATGTCATGTTATTTGACCCTGTTGACCCAGCCCATTCCTTAAAAAAGCGTTAATTAGAGATTTATTTTACATATTTAACCTTATTAATCATATTTTAAAAATCTGAATTTGATTATAACTATTTTATATAGTTATTTAAGTAAAATATTAAAAGAAAATGATAGTTTTTTTAATTTGTTAAAATGAACAAATAAAAAAATATATTTTTAATAAATAGGGCAAGTAAAATGAAACTGAGGAAAGTAAAATATATTTCCTTTTTTGACGGTTTAAAGAGGTAGGCAAGTATTTCATTGTTGATTGCACTATATATTTTCCCATCTTTTCATTTTATAAACTTGGTGTATTTTGCATGCATCGAGATTGATAAATAAGTCTTCACATCACATATACCTTCAAGACTTAAGTGTCAAATTATGTGACTGATTAGTTATTAAGCATGCCAAAATTTAATGACGTTTCTCATAAGTTAGGCTCCTCCACTTCATTTTGATTGTGGTACTGTTTATTAAGCTTTATTTAGTAATAGTTCATCTCTGTAAGATGTCCAGAAAGTCTAGATTTCTTATGTCACGAAGACATACATAAGAATGTTAAAAAATTAGCCCTCCCCCGGTCCCCCTATGGCCCTATAATTCCTCATGGAAATACCGAATCACTTGTATATACATGTGGTCGACTGTGCAGTAAACTGACCCTTCAGCATTATTAAAAGTTACTTTGTTGGGTAACCTCAATATCCTACTTATGGTAATGTCCGCGAAAGGATTGGGTTGCCTGAATCAGAGTCATGATTGAATATGACATTTGCTTGGTGAGCTTAGTTATAAAATAAAGTTGCTCTCTTATTATCAACTATAGCTTTTGACATGATGGTAAACCCTTGATCCTAACAAGGGATATCAGAGTCAAGGTCATATATTTGGTTCCAAGAGCAACATGTTGAGGTAAGTGTTGGGAGGGGGTTGTTGGGTAGCACCAACATCCTGTCTATGGAAAGACCCACGAGGGGTTGGGTGGTCCAGATTGGAGTCGTGATCGAACATGACGCTTGTTTGGTAGACTTAATTAAGAAATAAAGTTGCATGTTTGCTATCAGATATAAGTTTTGCATGATGGTAAGTGTTTTATCATAACGTACGTGAAATAATATTAAATTCCACACAGACAAGTCTAGCAGAGATGTTTTACTTGGATATGTATGATGTAAAATATGCTTGCTTCTACTCTTATTAGAACATATAACTATAAACTTGTGTATATATAGACCCATTTTCTCTTTATTTCACTCCACAAGGACCTTCACCAGTTAAGCTGATCTGTATTGTATTGTACTTCAGCGACGTCACTGGTTAGATGATTCTCAGTTTGTATTGACATTTGGTTAACCATAACTTGTCCAGATGAGGAAAATCGTCGACAAAGTTTGTCTCTCTCTTTATCTATGTCTTTTATTTCTTTTTTTCTTCCTCCTGTTTTCATTTAATTTTGTTCACATGCTAGTAATGTGGGGACTATAAGTTGAGGAAGTTTTTGCGGACAAGAATATGACTTATTGGTCAATGAAATTATAAGTAGAAGACTGTAAAGTGTTTGGTTTGAATTTTAGCTAGCAGGAGATGGAAAACACTAGGTGAGCACTAAGGCAAATTGTTTAATTGGAGATTAATAATAAAAGGATGTAATGTGATATAATAATGAATGGATTGTTATACAATAATTACTCACTTTAAGGGTATTTTAAATTAGAAAATATATTGCTCATAAACGTCCTCTTACTCCATATTCATAAAATAATACATAAATTGTTATATAATTTAATTTAGTGCAAAGATCATATAATATTACCAATATAATGTGGCAATTTATTTATATGTTCAACCAAACACTATATTATTTTTGCACGAATATGTTGGGATTAATTATGCAATAACACAATCAACCAAATGAACCCTACAAGACTTGAAAAAGAAAGGAAGGAAAAAAGTTTAAAGTGGGCCTTAGCTTGATGGATCCTTAGTGTATATATGTAGTTCTCAAGGTAAAAGCACGAGCCTCTCTTTTTCTTATATTGATCAGTATAAGTATGACAACTAAAAGTGTTCAAATAGGAGGCCCAGTAGCACTTTTGTTGCTCCCCGCTTGTCTATTCTTTTTTCTTTAAAAAAAAACTAAATTTGCTGCTTCTTTATGCAAATGCATGGAGTGCCCTGTCATTTTCATGCACTTTAGCTCGTTTGCATTTGCTTAGATTATTGTGGTTTCCTTTTTTTCACGTCATAACGCAATTTTATCTGTGCTTTTCATCTTTCATTGATCCAAGAAAGATTTTCTTTCCAAATAATTCCAAGTCATGGACCAGTCAACGTGAGTCATTATTCACTATATATGTATGTGTCGTTCTTAGCATGGCAATATAATATAAATGAAGAATTGAAGATGACACTTCATACCTTTTTTCTTGTTTGTGTATGTATTCTACTGCATGCATACCTTGTTCATCAGATGTATCTCAATATATGGCCCTATATTCAATTAATTATGAAAGCTACTAGTCCCTCCTATGTCCCATATTACTTGTTAATTTACAAAACCAAGATAGGATATATTAAATTTTTTCCATTTTATCCTTAAAATTATTCTTTTTTGAAAGTATAAATATTGTAAAGTTTCAAAAAAAAAAACTTCTCTATTGTTAATCTTGATATTGATGGATAAAGCACATAAATAGAGTTAAAGAGTAAATTAGTAAAAAGCACCCTTTCTTATTTATGATTTCTTAAGGGGTGTGTAAAGAGGGAAGTGGACAAGTAATATGGGACGGAGAGAGTATAATAGAGCTGCACACTTAACATTTGAGTCTGGCTTTTGAACAGAAGCAGACTTATAATTCTGAATATGGAATTCAGTTGATGAACGCCATTGTGAATAAATTTATAAATATTTAGCTTTGAACTCATAATCTCAAAAAACTCGTAACTTTGAATCCATCAGGTTTAAATGATGAATCCACCTCTTCTTTGGGATGAACTTTTTTGGTTGAGGAAGGGTGAGCAGTAGTTTGTTTTTATCTAAGTAGTCAACGACTATAACCCCGGCGCAGAAAGCAAAACTAAAATTAAAGTATAAAACATAAGTTATAGGCGTTTATAACCCCCATATAACGTGGTATTAATTTGTTTATATATATAATTATCTTAAACGTGATATATATTTCTCCATATTTCATCATTTTCAGTTGTTTACAACAAACCATATAACGTGGTGTTATCTTAAACGTGATATATATATGTCCCATATTTCAACATTTTCAGTTGTTTCAGTTTTTATTTTATTTTTGTGTTGTGATGTAATAGCCATCCATGTGTGTATATTTTCGACTTAGTAATAAGGCTATATATATACTCATGTTGAAGATTCACTTTGGTATTTGTAGGGAAGATGGCCGACGACTGAAGTTATCCTCATCTCACCTCCTCCAATTGATGAACCTATGCGACTCCTGTAAATAAAACTCTTTCCTTATGTTTCATTATTCTAATTTTACTGGTGTTTGACAAGCTATAGTAGTACTGTTGCTTGAAATTGTAATAGATGTTTAATTGGAACGTTTGTAGATTTCCTTTTACTGAGAACAAATTGGGACTGCCAGAGAGGACGAATGAAGCTGCTGGAAACTATGCTAAAGCATGTCTAGCTGTTGCTGCTGAATGTGGGGTCTCCGTTGTGGATCTGTGGACCACAATGCAGCAAATCCCTGCCTGGCAAACAGCTTGTTTAAGGTATCCCCTCTCCTGAATTTATATTCTCAACTGCAATAATTCACCGTTTTACTTACTTCTAGTTGTCTGGGCACAAAGGATATATAGTCTTGTTAATGCTATTTTGCTTATGAATCCTTCTAGTAGTATCGGCCATTTATCCCACTTCCCTCCAAATTTCATCAAGTAGTCATGCTGGAAACATAAATAATCATGGATAATTAAATTATAATAACGTACTAAAATTCATTGGAAGCATTGTCTATTCATTTTAAGATTCAATTTACAAAATTGATTAGCCGGGCTAATCTAGTACATACTTGATCACAATCATATATATCTTATAGCTTTTTGTATTTCTAAACTTCAGTTTATAAAAGCTAAGTTATTGTCCCCAAATGATTCTTTTGAAAATACTCTAAACGTACTCCTCCTATATGTAAAGATATGACACCTGGGCCTAACTCAACCTCAAAAGCTAGCTCGTGAGGGGAGGATTGCCCAAGTCCATATAAACAAACCATTAGTCCATTCCCCAACCAATGTAGGACTTTAACCTACTAACACCCCCCTTCACACCCAGGCCCGACTGGAGTGTGGACTGGGAGCCCAAACAGGAATGGACCTGGCTCTGATACCATGTAAAGATATGACACCTGGGCCTAACTCAACCTCAAAAGCTAGCTCATGAGGGGAGGATTGCCCAAGTCCATATAAACAAACCATCAGTCCATTCCCCAACCAATGTAGGACTTTAACCTACTAACACTATAATCCACATATCGAATCTTTTCATTATTTTTGTAAATTTACAGGTTGTAGTTACTTACCTGCCTGCTGACAAATTACAGTAACCATGGGGTGATTATTTGTAATTATCTTTGAGATGATGTGATGGTTTAACTTTCTTTTATGGTACTCAGTACATATAGAAGTTAAGTTGTGTTTTAAGTCCTCGATCATTGCATTTATCCATTTGTTGATGTTGCAGCGATGGTTTGCACCTGAGTGAAACTGGCAACAAAATTGTGTTTGAGCAAGTCCTCGAGGCTCTTAAAAAGAAAGGCTTGAGTTCGGAAACTCTACCAGTTGATCTCCCACGGATTTCTGAAATCGATGCAAATGATCCCCTCAAGTCTTTTCAAGGACTATAATATAGCCTTTTCTTAGTCAACATATATAATCTATTTTGGAATAGCCTTTTCCTATTTTGACCCTCTATTGTTAATTGACTTGAAACTATGGATGTTCGTTCAATTAATTTCCGGTAGTATACCCTGTCGGGCTAAAACGGGCATGGTATTTTTTAAAAAGATCTATCAACATTTATAGGTAACCTTTTTTTTTTTTTTTTAAGTTATCAATATGAAACTTTGTTCGTAGAATCAATAATTTACTCCTTGAATTAAGTTTCACATGCTTATTATCATGATTAATAGGTCAGAGATTCAACATGTTTATATGCCAACTCATATCATATGCGTATTTACGGTTATCGAAAGCCAAAGATTGTGTATTGCGTCTTTAAAACTACGGATAAATTTCATTAACCAATTCATAGACCGGCAAAAGCCCTGAGCCGGGCCTCATGTCATGTCATGTTTATACTTATCCCACCATAGAAATAGAATTATCCTTCACCATTTTGGAGCTTGTGCTTTTTTCCTATTAATTTTGTTTATGACTCACACACAAGTTCTTAATAATTTATATGTGATTTTCAAAATATTCATATTAGTTGACGCGGAGCACATGTAATATGCGAAATTGCACGTGATCAGAAAATAATTCTATTAAATATACTTTAAAATATTTTATTCAATTTTTTGTTTAGACGATCAACTTTATTAAATCGCTCATTTTTAAAAAAATAAGTAATAACGCCTACGTTAGTCTTCTAAAGTTTCTCTTCTAACTATCAGAAGCAACCCCACCTTATAAGAAAAGGGTTTAGCCTAATTATGCGAACAACCCGACCTTTCAGCCTGATTATGTGAAAAAAATAATTATTTTTACTTGTGAATTTGATCATATATATATAAAAGAATTACCAAAGTCGTTAAGAAGTAAGGAACTGACTACTGTTGAGGATCCAAGTTCGAGCGGCCAAGGGGGTCAAAGTACTGTTGAGGAAGCAAGTTCGATCCTCTGCAGTCTGCAGCCAGCGGTTTTTATCGGAATTGTTATTTCAATTTAACCGTCACTAGTTTCTATTTTGTCTTATTTTTCTACTTCTCTTTTATAATTTGCTTTCTTTGCTTAAATTCAATAAAAATTATTCTTCTTAAACTTTATTTTACTTTAAATTGATTAAACCTATCTTCAAGGTGAATTTATTCACTTCTTCATAATTTTGCTAAGTTATTTTAGTTTGGTTTATGTTAAAATTATTAATTTGTGTTAGATACTAAAATTTTTAGTTTGCTACATAATAACTTTTTCTTTAATTTTCTGTATTAGTTAGTTTAGTTTATAAGTCATTTTCTCAGTGTCGTTTGTTTTTAAAATTTGTTAGATTAAATTTCTTAGAGTTATAAGACTTTGAGCTAGTTAAATAATTAATTTAGCTAAAATTGATAGATTACAAAATTCATTGAAATAAAGTTTGTTTATTTTTATAAATAAAGTTTTTTTTAAAAAAAAAAAGGTACATAAACTGTTTGTAATTTCTTTTTTCAAAACTTTCTCAAATTTAATTTTAGGGAGTGTTTGGCAAGCCACCTGATAATTTAAATTGATACAATTATTAGGATAGTACTTATATAGTATAATAGTTATGATGACTTGTTTATTTGTCGTATTATAATTGCAAGCGGACTGTTTGGTTGCACAAATGTAATTATACAGTTAGATTAAATTTTTCAAATAAAAATTAATATTTGACAAATATGTATCTAAATAAATAATATTAAATTATATATTTAAGATATATATTGTCTCTGAAAAATGTATATTAATTAATAAATATATATATTTTTCACTATATTATAAAAATAATTAAAACATATTTTTAAATTAATAATATTTATTTAGTTAATTATAAAAATTAAAACCCATAATTTTTAAAAACATTTTGAAATGCATGTTTGACAAAAATATTAATATTATAAATATAATGTCATAAAATTATTTAAATATTAGATTAAAAAATAATTTATCAATTCTAACTGAAAAATGAATGACATGCAATGTAAAAATAACAAGTCAATACTAGTAAAGTAAATAATTAGAAATGAAAATATAACATAAATGCAAAACTAAGAAAAGAAGTTAACATAATACTCTTACGTCAAATTCCAACATAATTTAAAATCAGTTCCAACATAACTTAAGTAAATATAATTCAAAAAAAAAAAAAAAACTAAGTTTATAACATCATTCAACAACGAAATTCTACTAGTTCAAAAACTAGAATAATAATGCATATATGTTAAATGAAGAAAAAAAATAAAAAATAAAAAATACGAGCAATTACATGAAATCACAAGAAGTAAAGATTGGGAAGCGAGAAAAACGAAATTAAAGATAATCTATGTAAAATAAAAAATAAAATAATAAAGACAAAAAAGAAATTAAAATGATAGAAATAAAGAAAATAAATAAAAACAAAAATAAATAAATTAAAAAGTGACCTTGTAATTTTCACCTCTCCTAAGAATTGGCGAGTGTAATTACTCCCTCTCAATTACACTTAATTACCTGATCAAACAAACAAGTCAAATTATTACACTAAAATTCAATTATCATGTGACTTTCCAAACAGACCCTTAGAACAATGTGTATAATGACTTCATTTGAGGTTACATCATGAACAAAAAAGAGTTACAAGTGTTGTTTTTTATTTTTAAAAAGAGCGGTAAATATCCTTTTTCAGGAACAAGTTCTATTTATAAGTGCCATCTATGTAATCGCTCAATTGACCTATCGTAATTTTTGACTGCTAGTAGCGAGGAGTATGCGGAAATCCTGTTGATTCTCCCATTTTTCTGGTTGTTTGCTTCAACAAACCGTGTAAAATTGTACCTTAGGAGCCACAAATCTCTCTAAAGATGAGACATAATTTGAAAGATTCTTCATGTCATCTATATATCAAGAGTGAAATGTTCCACCTCATATTGTTGAGTCCATTAGCAGTAGAACAAAATGTGCATGTACATCATATTAAAAATCAAATTAAAATAACATTCAATAAGATCGACATAAGATAGAATACAAGTTCTATAATCCAGTTAAACTTGATAAAAATTTAAAATGTACCTACGAGTCGGTGATATCGTAATCCAGCATTGAAGTCTCTTTTATTTTGCTTAAAAAGAAATTCTTTTCTTTTTCTGGTTACTTAATGCATGGAAAACTGTAAGTGTCAATCTTGTTTTCAATTATTATCTTATTTGCTACATAATGCATGGAAAACTAATATATTTGACAAAATGAAAAATTCTTTTTAGAAAAATTACCTTAACTTGTAATTACATATTATAATTACTATTAATTTTTACCTCCATCTTGAGAATTGGAGTATGTAAACTTAATAGCACCAAATTTTATGCTGATCAAAGTAATTATGTAATCAAACAAATATGTTAAACTATTAATTTCACTCAATTATACATAAATTAATAAATTTCCAGATGACTTTCTAAACCGACTTTAAATCAGTATAAAATTGAAAATAGGGAAGTTTCTAATTAAAAATGATCTGTCGCTTTTCTCCGTATAATCATTCGCTATATAGATCAAAGATATCATTTCTCAAGCCTAAAACTTTTATATATACATCATATACATTAACACATACATATATTATTCTTCCAAGCTCATTGTTCAGCGGTGAAAAAGCAATTTCGATAAAAGTGTTCACGAATACACTTTCAAGAGATTTAGTGTGTGCGCGTATATAAGTACTATTTGACTAATATATATAACATATAATTTTTTATCAAAAGAATATTTAAGATAATTCTTTAATATACATATCTATGCCCCTATCGTTCAGTATAACTCCTTGACAATCTAGATTTGTAATTGCATTATAGTGAAAAGCTCTAAAATACTACTGCTCGGTCGTACCATTTGCTAAATAAGACAAATGAATAGCCCTTTATAATGATGACCATAATAAGCCTCTGCATGTGTTATTAATTCCACAAGTAGATATGAAAATACGACTAGTCAATTTAAGAGTATACTATGAAAGAAACAGAGTTGCATTTTCCCAAGAAGCATAGAGAAAATTATATATTTTTATTCATATATATATTTATATATTGATGGAAAATTAATACACGAGGTAATTGTCTGCTAATGATGTTGAGGATCTGGTCCTCCTGGTGCTTCTCTGTCTTTATTATTATTATTCAATATCCTTCTATGACTTTGCTCCATACTCTTTCCAAAATCATTCACTAATTCCCTTAAAATGTGTTTGCTATCTATCTTTCTCCTCATGTTCTCAACTCCACGATAACTCATAGCTCTTGCAAAGGAAAAATTTACGTATGGAGAGAATATAATTAGTATAAGGATTAAAATTGAGCTTAGTATAAAATTGGATTTGGCCATATATATATTATTGGTTTGATCAGAAAATTCAAAGAGTTATGGGAGATGCAAGAGAGCTAGCAAAGGTGGTGGCAAGTTTGATCAAGTAAGAAATCGAGAAATATTATCCAAATATATAAGGGAATTAAAAGGGAAGCGTCCAAAAACAGTATTCTTTCAAATCATATAAAGGTATACAAAAAGAATTTTGGATCTTCCATCCTGAAATTAAAGATTTGGGATATTGTCTTTTGTTTAATGATATTTTGCACTCAAGTTAAGTTGATTACATCAAAACTACATAATCATTAAATTTTCATATAATAATAATAATAACTTTTGTTGATCATTTCATATATAATTTCCTCTTTTCTTTTTCCCTTCCTTCCACTATATAGGATCACATTGGTTTTGGATGACTAATCTCTTTGTCATCACTTCTTGGATTGTTCTGAACATGATTAACTAGCACCATAAATCAACAACAAAAATAGTACATTACTAAAAGAGAACTGGCCACTCCAATAATATTAGAGGGGTCTGCTTGCTGAGTTTTTGTAAATTATTAGAGACAAATGATATATACTAGAGTACTCTGCTCATACGTAAATGCATCTGAATTCGATTCAACGCCCTTAAATTGTTTAAACTAGTTGATATTTTCCGTTTTGACACAATAGTGATTGCATGGATTTGGCCCTGGCCCTATATCTTGAGTTTTATGCAATTTCGATGATAGACAAAATGACATCATGAAACAGGTAAGTTAAGTTGCTTTATTGGTACACTGTCTCAAGGAGCTGAGCTTGCAACACGGTCATTAATAAATAAAGACAAATGTGCAAATATCAAGGAACAAATGGTAAAGTTACTTCACATAGACTCAAAGAAAACAAACATATGTTGAATTGAAGTATTGGAGCTCGACTACGACACTAAAGGAGTAAGGAGTTTGACTTGAAGAAGGAGTTTCATCTGAAGTAGAACTCTAAGTAAAAGAAAGCTTGAGTTGATGTGTAGTTCAAAGTGAAGAAGAACTCTCTGAAGAGTTGTGCTTAAATAAAAGCGTGATCACTCGGAGTACGGTGTGCACTTACAGAGAGAAAAGGCAATTGGCAAATTAACTTCGTGAGTGGTACCCAAAGAGTGAAGGAACACATTGAAGAACCAGGTCCTACTACAGAGTCGAGCTAAGAGTTTTAACATTCTTGTATTAAGAGAATCAAAGATTCAGCAGGCAACTGGATTGAGGGAACTGAAGACATAGGAGAGGCAACAGGTCAACATTTTCAAAATTTGTTCACTGCGCAGGAGAGTATACCAGACTTTGGAGTTTTAAACCTTATTGAAAAGTTCATCACTGAGGAAGAAAACCAATTTTTAAGAAAGTTCCCTGAAGAGGAAGAAATTAAACAAGCCATTATGGATCTTAGCTCAAACAGTGCAGCTGGTCCAGATGGCTTTAATGGTCTATTTTCCAGAAATGCTGGCATATCATCAAGCCAGATATGATCAATTTTATTCATAGTTTCTTCTGTGGTAAAAGGTTAACTAAGTACATTACTCATACCTGCTTAGTCTTGTTGCCTAAAGTAGATGAGCCTACTAGCTTCACTCATCTACGACCTATTAGTTTATCTAATTTTTCCAATAAGATCATCTCTAAACTCATGTCTAGTAGACTCAACAAGTATCTGCCTAAATTTATTTCTCAAAATCAATCTAGTTTCATAGGTGGGAGACTCAATACAGAAAACATTCTCCTAACTCAAGAAATCATTCATGGTGTGAATAAAGGTAAGAAACCTAATGTGGTTTTTAAACTTGATATAGAAAAAGCTTACGATAGAGTTTTCCGGTTGTGCATTATTTTCAGTCTTAGAAGGTTTGATTTCTTTGAATTCTTCATTGATATTGTTTGGAGGCTGGTTTCAGATGTATGGTACTCCATCATTATTAATGGGGAGAGAAAAGGTGTTTTCCACTCTACCAGAGGACTGAAATAGAGAGACCCTCTATCCCCATATCTGTTCATACTTACTGTTAGTTTACTCTCTATTATGCTTGATAAAGTGTTTAACAGGGACAGATATATATAGGGTACAACGTGGACAAAGAAGAACCAAGAATCAACCACCTAGCGTATGCCGATGATGTTATCATGTTCACCTCATGGGATAATTATTCTCTCAAGACAATTCTGAGGCAACTCAAAAAATATGAAGAGGTATCTGGGCAGAAAATCAACAATGAAAAGAGCAAGTATCAAATTGGTACACATGCTTCTGCAGGTACTCATAGAAGAATAAAGAAGATGACTGGTTTCAAAGCAGGCAATTTTCCCTTTACATACCTGGGATGACCCATCTACACAGGCAGGAAGAGAATAAGCTACTTTGCAGATATGACTTCCAAGATTTTAAAGAAAATTGGAGGATGGCAAGGCAATCTACTTTCACATGGAGGCAAAGCAGTGATAATTCAACAAATCCTTCAATCACAAACTTTGCATCCGTTAGCTGCCATGTCACCCCCCAAAGAAGTGATAAAACAGATTGAAAAATACTTAGCAAACTTCTATTGGGGACAGACTGAAGGGAAGAATAAATACCATTGGAGTTCTTGGAATAATCTTTGCTACCCCAAGGAAGAAGGAGGGATAGGTTTCAAATCTCTCAAGGATATACAAAGCTCATTTATTTTAAAGAGATGGTGGAGATTTAGAACTCAGTACAGTCTGTGGGCAGATTTCCTATTGCATAAGAGTCAATGCTATTGTTAGGAAATGGAGCTCAGGTCAATCACAAAGCTGGAAAGAGATGTTGATTGGAAGAGAAATTGTTGAACCTTACATGCTTTGGAAAATTAACAATGGCAATTCTTTATTTTGGTGGGACAATTGAATAGGAATAGGCCCCTAGCGCAATTTTTACAAACTGGGCATAGACCCGAAAATAATATGGTTAAAGAGTTCATGAATGTAGAAGGATGGAACAATGACAAACTTCATGAAGTGGTACCAGAAAATATATATAAGCTCATTCAGAAGATTCACATAAAGGACCAAAACATTATGGACCAATGTTTATGGGCGGACAACAGTGAAGGGATATTCACTTGTGCATCTGCTAGGACTATTCTTAGACAGTGAAAAGACAAAAATGATACATATAGCAACCTATAGCAAAAAGGTCTCCCTTTAAAAGTCTCTTTCCTAAATTGGAGGATATTGAAGAAGAAAGTGCCTTTGGATGATAGGATATGTAAGTTCGGCCAGAATGTTGTTTCAAAATGCAATTGCTGTGCAAATCCAAAGGTTGAAACTATCAATCACGTGTTCATGGGGAGAAGTGGCTAAGAAGGTAAGGAGATACTTTGGATATCCAATGAGCATCAAGACTCAAGCCACTTCAGTCAGACATTAAATATGAAATTGGTGGGCTACGAATAGCAATAACCCTCTTTATGAAAAGCTTTGTACAGTCCTTCCTATGATCATTAATTGGGAATTATGGAAGAGAAGAGGGGCCAGCAGGTATGGACAGAAAACACACACTAAGTAAAAAGTGATAAGTCAAGTGAACCTCTTACTCAAAATTCTTTTATATAAATATTTTTCTAACATTACCCTACATTCGAGTTGGAAAGATATTTGTGAGATTGCAGATAACTACAGGACTCCTATTACTAGCTTTCTAGTGCAGTTGGAAAAGCCTAAAGCCCATCAAATCAAGATCAACACCGATGGTAGCTCTATCAAAAACTTGAAGATAGTAGGAGCAGGAGGAATCATAAGGAACAAAGAAGGACACATGATGCTTGCGTTCACGAAAACACTGAAATATCGTACTAATAATGAAGCAGAGACAAAGGTTGCTCTCATTGGCCTCCTTTACAGCCATAACATGGGCCAGAGAGATATTGTCTTAGATATGGACTCAATAATCATAGTGGATATGATCAAAGGCACTACTAAACCATCATGGAAGCTCTAAGAATTGATAGAAGAGATTCAAGAAAGGCTCAAGAAGATTGGAGGCAGTGTACAACATTGCTATAGAGAAGCAAACTCAGTGGCTAACACCCTAGCTAAACTAGGATCCATTCATGGACAAACTTGTGTCCTAAATGATCATCGAAACCTCCCTAAGAGTGCCATTGGTGCTTACAAACTGGATAAATGTGGCATGACCAGTTTCCAGATTAGGGAACTCAAGACTGGTATAGGCTGATTTCTGGTAATGAATAAAGGTTGAATCTGTTTAATAAAGCAGTTTCAACTATAGTTCATTCTTTTTTTGAGAGCTTATCTGAATAGAGGACCCCCCCACCCCACCCCACCCCACCCCCGACGAGGATTGTACTTATAGGATAGTTTTCCTTTTGTACAATTTTGTCTATAATAAAAGTTCATATTTTATTTTTTAAAAAAAGTTGTAACATTGATGTTGTTTTAGTTTAGTGAATTATGATTTTTTGGTTTTCAAGTTGGGATAACTCCAAGACTTTGGGAGAACACATATCTTGGGAGGTTTGTGAGTCGTTAGGAATTAGAGTTTATAATTCCTTAGGGCGTACAAAAGTTTGTAATATGTTGTTGAAAGACTTATTGTGGTTTAGTGAAATTTGGGATAAATCCTGTTGAGGTACAGGGCGTGAATTTTTCACTTTTATGAGTCGAGTATTTTTTTCATGTAAAAATAGTGTGTCATTTACTTACTGCTTTGCTGGAGCACGTTAGGCAACTTGGTTCACACTTAGGCTAAAAGTTAAGTTAAATAACTAAACTCTAAATCGTGTAAAATATCACTATATATGTTGCATATCAAATCCAAAAACACGCGCATACAATTATGTAAATCTATATTATGTCTTACTTAGCATTACAATATAACTTCCGCTCTCTTTTCAAAGTGAAACTTATTTAAGAATCATATGCATTTCTTTGTTTAAAAGCTTGTTGACCTAAAAGTCTGAAAATCTTTCTCGATGACTTGCCCGGCCTCGTCAGCTCACCTTCCGTTATAGGCATCACCGTAGCCTAAGATGGATTACTTTACTCCTGAGCATGCATGATAAATAAATAAAAAAATAGAGTAAGCGTTGTTGCTCTAATGTAATGGAGTAATAAAAAAGATGTATGCGTATGCCTTAAAAGTTTTTCTTGTCTTATTGGTCTTTGAAATTTTAAATCTTTTCTTTATATTCGAATCGCCGCTCCGCATTAAGCAATTCCAAATAGACAAAAAATGAAGGATCTCTTGGTCATAGGAGACCTTTTGATGATTTTTATATCTTTAATTATCATTCTTTTTCAAGTTCCTAATCAAAATAATCAAATTATATCGTCGGTAATTGTTTTTTCTTGAGAATGTGCTTATCCAACTAGTAATATATATATATATAGACAGAGAGGGGGGGGGGGGGGTTCTTATAACTTTTCAAATAGAGGATCCGATGATGAAGCATTTTGTTGTCTACAAGGACATCGAAGAAAGACAAGGGAGGAAGATTTAAAAATAGCAAGTGGATATGGAGGCCTAATGACATATTGAACATGATTTACTAGTATAATCTTTTTTGTGAGTCAACATTGTACTAAGAATTATCTTCCTTATGTGGAAAGACAAAAGACAAACAATAAAATAATCAGATTCTTGTCGCCTTCTTCTAAAGTATCTTATCTTTTATGGTTAATATTAAAGCACATTTTTTTCTTTGGTTATTTGTATTGTAGGTGGCTCGTCCGTTAGCAGTACATGGGCGGTTGGAATATAATGTCTTTTTATTTTTCATGTAATGCAACATGATGCTGTGGGTTTTACATTTTTCATGGAAAATAATCTAATGATCCACCTAAATTCTTTGTCATGAAGTGGGTCATCATGATTCTGAAATTGACTATGTTGTTCTTGTGATAATCGCCATATTTTTTTGAAAAAGCATATTTTTAATAAATTATTAAAAAAAAAAACAATGAGAGCTTAGTTAATATTGATCCAGTTCGCATAACTAATGGATCTGAACAAAATTTTCAGAACGATAGAGATTTGAAATAATAATGAAGACGATGATCAGGTTCAGAATGATTGCTGTGCATAAATCATAGATGCACCAATATAATATTGGGTTAAAATTCCAAACGTCATGTTCTTTGATTTCAATGGTGGATAGTGACAGACCTAAAGTTTACAAGTCGTGGCCCAGAATCTCAATGGAGCAAACACAAAATTTCAAACAAAATCAATTCAAAATACTTACCTCCATTATATTAGTCAAATTGTATAATAAGAATAAACAATGGTCTACAGTAGATTATGTGTGGCATTTTTCCGTATGGGAGAGATGGTGCTAACCCATCTCACGTAGGGGTGTCAAATGAACGATTGAAATTGTTGATATATAACAAGGGTTTTATTGAAGAACAAGAAAAGAAAGAATCAAAAAAGGCTAACTGAGAATTGAATATAATGCTCTAGAATGGGGAAGGGGTGCCTATATATAGGCATAAACTAAAATCCTAATGTCAATAGGAATAGGACTACCTAAAATCCTAATGCCCATAGGACTACCAATTATATGGGCTAACATTCCCCCTCAAACTCATAATGCGACAGTAATAAGCATTGAGAGTTTGTCATACAAGAAACGAAACCGAGACGTCGACTGAGCCTTCGTAAAAAGGTCAGCAATCTGCAAGGCTGATAGAACAAAAGGAAGCGATATAGTCCCGAGCTGGAGATGATGACGAGTGAAGTGACAATCAATCTCAATGTGCTTCGTCCGCTCATGGAAAACAGCGTTCTTTGCAATTTGCATCGCACTCTTGTTATCACAATGTAGAGGAGTAGGCCGAGAAATGTGAACCCCCATATCTGCAAGAAGCCAGCGTAACCAAACAATCTCACATGTAGTCATTGCCATAGCACAATACTCAGCCTCCGTGGAATATCTAGAGACAACATCTTGTTTCTTGCTCTTCCATGATATCAAAGAATCTCCAAGAAACACACAAAAACCAGTGGTGGATTTGCGATCATTGCGATCTCCATCCCAGTCAGCATCATTATAGGCTCGCAACTCGAGAGATGACGTCGAGGGAAACAAGAGGTTCTGAAACTGAGTGCCACGAAGATATCTCAAAATACGAAGTACAGCTCCCCAGTGAACTGAAGTAGGAGCAGTAACAAACTGGCTAACAACGTGAACTGCATGAGCTATATCCGGGCGAGTAACGGTAAGATACACCAAGCTACCTACAACAGTACGATAAAGACTCGGATCTGTTAACAAAACACCATCACTAGGAGAGTACCGTGCATTGGTTTCAAGTGGAGTATTTGCAGTCCTGTTGTCAGAAAGGCGCGCCCGTTTAAACAAGTCAGATATATACTTAGTCTGAGAGAGAAGATATCCTCTCTTAGACTGAGCCACCTCAATACCCAAAAAATAACGTAGCAGGCCCAAGTCCTTCATGGCAAACCGATGAGCCAAATCATGCTTCCATGACTCAATACCATCATGATCATCACCAGTTATAACCATATCATCTACATATAAGCACAAAAGGATTCGCCCAGCACTCGTACTTCTAACAAACAACGCTGAATCATGGTTACTCGGGACAAAGCCAAGGGAAGTAAACACAGTGGAGAATTTCTCAAACCAATCACGAGGGGCTTGCTTGAGACCATATAGAGCTTTTCGAAGCCGACAAACTTCACCCGGCTGGTGATCAATACCTGGTGGAGGAGTCATATACACTTCCTCATGGAGATCACCATTCAGAAATGCATTCTTGACATCCATTTGAAATATCTTCCACTGTCGAACGGATGCAACTGCAATCATAGTGCGAACAGTCGTCATCTTCGTCACCGGGGCAAAGGTCTCCTCATAGTCCATACCATATTTTTGTGAGTACCCTTTTGCTACAAGTCTAGCCTTGTATCACTCAACAGACCCATCAGGCTTTGTTTTTATCTTATACACCCATCGATAGCCAATCGTATGTTTACCAGGTGGGAGGGTAACCAAATCCCATGTGTGTGTCTGATGAAGAGCAGTGATTTCCTCCGCCGTAGCATTCTGCCAAAGAGGATCAGACACAACCTCTCTATAGGACTCAGGTTCAGACAATTGATGTATGTTTGCAATAAAGGAAGCAAATGGGGGTGAGTAGGCAGAATAAGCAAAATCGGGTAGTCTGGTGGACTTACTCTGACGAGTAGACCTCCTCAGAGGTGGTGGATCTCCAGTCTCAGGCGGGGCTGAAGCACTGTCAGGCAGCACATAGAGTGGCACGGCTGAATCCGAAACTGGAGCCTCTGTCTCAATGCCAAATGGATCAATACGCTGAAGATCTGACTTAGTAACATCATGGGATTTAGCTGGAATTGAATAGAAAGGAATATGCTCCAAAAAGGTGACATGTCGTGAAACATATAATTTCTGACTGACAGGATCATAGCAACGATAACCTTTCTGTCCAACACCATACCCCAAATACACACATATAACTGATTTTGGCTCCAGCTTGTTTCTTTCAACATGAGGACGAAGGACAAAACAAGTACATCCAAAAACGCATAACGCAGAGTAATCTGGGATGTGACCATATAATTTCTGAAACGGAGACATCCCTGAAGTCAATGCAGTAGGAATACGATTGATCACATATACAACAGTTAGGACTGCTTCTCCCCAAAAATTACTAGGAACCTCTGCAGATAATAGTAAGGAGCGTGCTGTCTCAATAATATGACGGTGTTTCCTTTCGGCAACACCGTTCTGCTCAGGAGTATCTGTACAAGATGACTGGTGTATGGTACCATCAGAGGCAAGTAACTGAGTGAAATCATTGGAGGTATATTCACCCCCTAAGTCACACCTGAAACACTTTATCACAGCCGAATGTTGCGTTTTAACAAGGGCTCTAAAATTGTTGTAAATGCCAAAGAAGTCAGACCTGCGCTTCATAAGATAAACCCAGGTATACCGAGTATAGTCATCTATAAATGAAACATAATAGTTCGAACCACCCTTAGTGGATACTGGTGATGGTCCCCATACATCAGAATGAATAATGTCAAAAGGAGTGTGGCTGTCCATTCTTCTGTTGCTGACCAAACTTAGCCTTGTTGAGTAACAAGGGACACTGAGCCTTCTAATGATTTTTCTGTTTGCAAAATGCACACTCATCAAACGCAATTTTAGGAGATCGTCGCGATTGATTGGAAGTCTGAGGCTGAGAACGTTGTGGTCTGGACTGATCCGGTGAAGCAAAAAACACAACAGGAGTAGGTGTTTTTGACCTTTTATCCAATTGAGACTTGATACGAGTCTCTTCTGCAATCAGTTCATGGACAACTGAATCAACTGTGGGGAGGGGAGATCGATGAAGAATTATTCCACACATTCCTTCAAAATCAGAATGTAATGCCATCAAAAATTGAACCAAATGTTGCTCTTCCCTCCTAGTAATATACGACGCAAAACCTTTCAATTCTGCGGATTCGGTAAGGGCCAATTGATCCCACAAATCAGACATAACAGTATAGAAATCTTGAATGCTCATAGCATTCTGTTGAAGAGCACGAATATCGTATTCTAATTGGTACTGCTTGGCGAAGTTAGACTGAGTGTACAATCTCTCCAAGTGATCCCAGATTTCTTTAGTTGTGTCATATTTAGCCAATTGCATACCAATTGATTGAGTTACTGAGTTGTTAATCCAAGTGATAACCTTGGAGTTAGCAGTTTCCCATAAATCCAATGACAATACAAAGTCCTCAGCCTTCTCATCCTTAGGTTTGGATTTAACCCCACTAACATAGCCCCACATGTTTTTTCCACGAAGAAAATTCTTCATGACATAACTCCAATACGCATAATTTTTGCCATCTAATTGAGTGTTAATGGATTGGAGAGAATCATCCTTTCCAGCCATATTGACAAAAGCAAAGTGAATACACCAAGATAAGCAACCCCAAAACAACGATAAGAACAAAATACCCTAGTCACAAAATAAACCAACAACGGCGTCCAAAACAAACCAAACCAACAACGACAATCATATAACGTCGTCCAAAGCAAACCAAACCAACAACGAATTTAGTGGAAGCATCAAACACAGGAGAACATCAACTCGATCCGCGAAAATTGGTGATTATTTACAAGTAGGGAAGAATCGATTTATTTTGACTCTGATACCACGTTGATATATAACAAGGGTTTTATTGAAGAACAAGAAAAGAAAGAATCAAAAAAGGCTAACTGAGAATTGAATATAATGCTCTAGAATGGGGAAGGGGGTGCCTATATATAGGCATAAACTAAAATCCTAATGTCAATAGGAATAGGACTACCTAAAATCCTAATGCCCATAGGACTACCAATTATATGGGCTAACAGAAATGAGTTTGAGCATATCAAAATATGCTGAATTAATAAATGACTCTAAAAAATTAGTTGGGCTAAAATAACTTAAAAATTAGGCCATAACTCAATTCACTCAATTCTTACAAAGCTATAAATTTTTGTTTATTTTCTTATAGTTTGTTTGATCATGAGTGCCTAATAAAAAAAAATTACTTAATATTATGACTAGAAAAGTATATTATATCAAATAAAAGTATATTTTTTAAAAATATATTTAAATAAAATTTTAATCGCACATCAATTTAATTTTAAAATGAGTTGAATTAAATGAATCAAAATAAGCGAGTCATTAACCCTTTTAAATCTAAACAAATTAGACGGATTATATAATTATGAGTTGATCTTGCCGCCCCTAATCTCATATCATATGCTTCATTTGCTGCTTTTTTGACAAAACTAATAATAATGTCAATTTATATAAGTCAAATAGTGTGAACCGCAATATTGTAACATCAACTAATTGTTTAAAATAGAAGAGATTAAGTGATGTGTGTAAGCCCAAAAAGTGAAAGAGCTTTTAAGCCCCACTTGACAAGTGACAACTAACATTTGCTATATATATGTTGACTACATTCTCTCTATGGTACTTATCGAAACATTGGCGGCTTTTAATTAACAGCAGATAACGCCACTTGGGATAAGTAAGATACTAAGATTAGATGGAATTGAAAGTTGACATTAAATTCTCACTTCTCTTTAAAACAGAAGAAAAACATTACTCCATCTCATTCATTTTAACGGCTAGGATAAAATTTATATATTTATTAAGAAAAAAAATTAATAAAGATGATAATTTGACTAATATAAATCTATTAATTTTTTTAAAACATACAATAATAATTCTTTTTACATTTTAGAATGACTTTAAGTAATAAGGTTAGAATTAAAAAAAACATGGTCAATTATCTCTTGAATTTTGAAACTAACAAGTATTTTGAAACAATTATTTTTAACATGATTAACAACTAAAATAGAACGGAGGGAGTATTATTTATCAGCTCTTATCTTAATGACCCTTTCCTCGTGAAGAAATTAATCTTATCTAACTAAAATATAATGTGTTCTCAAAATCATCTCTGCTGGATTGCATAATTTGAGGTAATTAAAATGCTATTAGTTGTTTTCCTTGAATATATCTTTTTTGTATTAGCTTTCACGTAAATTTGATTATTTCAATCCTAAGAGGAATTATGACTTTTTAAAATGGCATAATTTTTTTGGTTGCGAAATACCTCATTACAAATTACTTAATAAGAAATGAATGAGTAAAGCAATACTTCAAAATAGAAAAAAGGAGAGGATGTTGTGGAGATAACTATAAGAGCAAAATAAAATTTAAAAGTAATATCCCAACAAGGCTTGTATTAATGTGTAATGCCCTGCTTTATAAGTTTCCAGTAGGATGAAAGCAAAGTGCTCTGGCGTGCATCTGAAATATAATGAATCAAACACTTAATCCTTAAATGGTTTATCCTTAGCCTGTTTTGCTAATCATCAATTAATTAAGTTTGATCTTCCATAATAATCTTCAAATTTTTCCTTGGACAATCTTCCTGAACTACTTTTCCAGTAGGATCTCAATAAATAAAATAATATACGTATCAACAAATTAAAGTGCTTAGCTTAATTATACAGAGAATCTTTGAGGAAATGGCCACTTATTCCATCAATTCATGCCCCTTGGATGTTTCGAAAGAACCCATCCCCCGCCCATATATCCTCCAAATAGGAGGGAAAGAAAGGCCAGGTGGCCTTTTGATAGGCGGATATTTAATTTTTGCCCTTCGCTAAATATATTATGTGAAATAAAAAATTTGAAGATGTGTTTCTAATTTGTGATTATTTTGAATTTGTTCTGATTGAAAAAGAAAACGTTATTATTGAATTTTATTAAGCTTCTTTATAGAAGAGACAAAGCGGTTCTATTGACTATTGTTAGGACAGACGTGAGAAGGTTTATATTAAATTTAGGAGTGTTGATTTGGAATAATTTTGGATTAAAAATGTTTTATGAAGTTTCTTCGTAACAAGTTATAGTGATCGTCAGGATTTTGGCTATAAATCCTGATGAATCGTCAGGATTTCAGCCACAAAGTTGATATGAGTCTGGCGATCTATTAGGATATATAGCCATAATCCTGACAATCACCATAACTTATTGTTAAGACAAGTTTTGTAACTGAAATCTTGACGATTGTCAGAATTTGTGGCTAAAATTTTAACGAGTATTAGAATTTATTGTTAAGGCAAAATTTGATCAATATCAAATAAAAAATCCTAAACAATTCACCCAAATTTAGCTTTAGATTCCGGTGAAATGATCACTATTGCAACTTTTTTTAATAAGATCGAAATTTAAATGATGAAATTCGAATATCATATATTTGTGAAAATCACCCAAAAAAACCAATGTTAATCTTAAAAACGAACCTTAATAGGATTTAATTACCTTAATAGGATTTAATTTATATACTCTGCAAAAGTTTTCATGCTAGCAGTGCTATTTACTTGTTACCTTATTTAGTTATAAATTCCACTTTGGGCAATAGGCTAAAGTTATTTTAAGGTGACCTGATAATATAGAAGTGGGTTTTTTTTCTTCAAATATTGTAAGTGTAAAGCTCATTGTAATATAGCTTCAGATAGTTTGATACTCCCTAATCCTACTTGGACACTCTTTCAAGACGATCAAAAGTTAGGCGCGACAAAAAAGCTTTTCGTGATTGAGATCGGGGATGGGCATAAATATTTAAAAAAAAATAAAAAATCGGGTTGAATCGAATTTATTCGATTATGATTTTTTTTTAAAAAAGTTTTGATGTTAGGTTCGATTTTTGATTTTAGAATTTTAATTTTTCAGTTTAATCAAAATTTTCTATTTTAAAAAAAAATAAAAAATAAAACTATAACTTAATTATAAAAATAAAAAATACTACACCCAACACAATCTCAAAGCCTATTTAGAGAATTATTTATATAATTGCTAAAATTGCTTAAGATTTTCACAAATAACAAGTTTTATAATAGTTTTAGCATATTAAAAAAATTTTTACGATTACTAATAGCTTTGAAAGAGAGATGAAATATATAATATTTAGTTAACAAGAAATTAGGAACCATAGATTATTGAAATCTTTAAAGACCCTTAATTTTTTGTTGGGTCGATTATAAGGATATTAAGTAGATGAGAAAATTTATTATGAAACGTTATATACGTCCTACTAAATGTAACCGCTAAGAATCTGTAAATAAAAATTAAAAAATATTGTCTAGTTATATTTTTTCAGTTAAAATTAAGCTTAATCTGAATTAAACTTTTAGAACTCAAAACTTAAAATAATTTATTTTGAATTAAAAAAGAAAGATAAAATAACTCATTTTTTATTTAAAAAGTAGTTCATTTTGTAAGCAAAAAAGTAGGCCATTAATTAGGCCCACAACCGAAAAAATCGTATTAGAAAAACTGAGCCAGACCGATTCAGTTTGGTATTCGCTACATACAAATAAAAAAATCGAATATCGAACCGAAATTTTATAAAATCGAAAGTTTATCCCTAATCGAGATGTTTCCGTTATTCAGCTAAATAATAGGATTGAACTTGCCTAAGTGAATTAATGTAAGAAGAAATAATTAACAGAAACGAAGAGCGCGTCGTTCTCAAGCAGATGTTCGCTAAACAAAACCCCCGTACAAGTCACAGAGATCAGAATTAATTCATAAAAAGGTAAAGAGAACCCATTGGGAAGTCTGGCGCATTTAACGAAAATGACAATGTGGATTACTCTGATGAAATATTTTCCACGACATTGACAGGATTTATTACAAGAAGGGCTGTAGTTTACTAGCAATGTTCTTTGACCTTTGCCTTCAGACAAAGTTCGAAGTGATCACTTGGGGTTCTATGTATCTTTCACTAGATATGTCTCACCTCCATATTGTCAAAAGGGAAATGTCCAAAAAGCATCCGATCACATTATTACAAAAGGAAAAACATTAACAGTGTCTAGACACCAACCTAGCCAATTTGGGACAATGTTGCTCGGATACTTCAAAAAATGTATTTAGTTTTGGAGAATCTAACACACTCCCAGTGGCATTTTCTAAAAGGATCCGAGAAACATTGATTTTTGGACACTAGATGCTGGCAGGATAAGGGTTCTTGATTTCTACTTCCCTAGTTTTTACTCAGTTTTGGCAAGACTATTAACTTTCTGATCAGTAATGTATAAAATGGTGATGAGGGTCAGGTCCTCCTGGACTCACTCGCTGAGGCCAATCGTGGGTGCTGTAATTCGCCTTCTCTCTTTCGAATTGTTCCTCCAATGCTTCCCTGGCAATCCTAATAGACCTGAACGAGCGCGCCTCCAGTAATGCAGATGAAAACAAGAGTAAAATAATGCAAGCTAAATACTTGAACCTAGACATCGTACTTATCATTCAAGAATTTGCAACTAGCCAGCAGCTATAGGACTCTTGAGTATTTCAGAACAGCAAGAGAGAGCTCTATTATATAGATTTCTTGCTGTGACTACTCGTAATGTTCGATAAATTTTTTATACAGTTGTAAACCTTTAGTTAGAGGAAACTGATTCAAGAAGCACAAAGTTTTTGTCTTTAGTTGAAAGTATACTCTTAACATCCTCATTTGCAGTTTGAATCCACACAAATTTCACTATCCAGTAATGTTTAGGCATGATGTCTGCAGAGTCCATTTATGTATTTAAGTTAATTCCCTCTCAAGATATACCTAGGTAAAAGTCAACCCTCTTTGTGTCAGCCTATGTTAAAAGGTTTTAGGTTTGCTTTTTTTTGGCCCATGCATAAGGATTTAGTGAGGACCACATTTAGGAAATGACATGGACAGATGATGGAGGATGACTTTGATAAAAATAGTGAATATACAGCAGGGAGTTCATCTAATTTGAATAGATGCTGATGGGGATGGAAATTCATTGGCTGAACGGTTCATTATACGTCAACAGCCAATTCATCACCAGTTATCCACCTAATAAGATTGGTCATTTCTGATAAACATGAAACTCATATAGTGACCCAAGCAGCAAAAAAGAAGAGCTTTACTAAATGCAAAAGCCGGTAGGAACTAAAGATGAAAACAGCATATCTCAACATCAACAATAAAGTTGTGGATCAGAACAAAGTTTCAAGATCTTTGTACCATATTATCCAAATTAGGTATTCAGATAATCTTCTTGTCAAAACTTAAGAAGACTGATTTTTCTACCATTTCATGTCCGGAGGATAAAAAAGTCTTTACTTTGATAAAGTACACTGATTAAAAAATGACATGCCGACACTTAAATGCAAACCAGAGAATAGCCTTCTTCAACTAACATAGATTCAACATAGCAGGGGAATGGAAATGAAAAAAAATTGCTGCATGCAGAATCTTTCACTATAGTTTGCTCTAGAAATTAGGATGTTCACTAATTTATGTATTCCCTCAAAGTTAAACTTCAATAAAAATAGAAAGTAGATATATTCACATTCTTGATAACCTGGTTTCTCTGGCAAGAAACCTATAATCCCAAGTCAAAAAAAAAACTAGATAATTAAGGAAAAATGTACCCTTTGCGATATAGAATGGAAAAGCAAAAGGCAACCCATATATCATCTTTCTGTTCAGCTCAATATTTTCAGTCACTTAGAGGTGTTCTTTACAATAGAGTAATCAATGTTCCTCGTCATGAACTTGGTCGAACATAGTAATCAATATTTATATCACGAGAGATACCAAAATCATGAAAGAAAAAAAAAAGAATAATTGTCAATCACAAGAACTTTGGAATAATCCTAAACTTCCTCTTCATGAAAATCTGGGATTAGAGCTAAGAAGTCCCTACATGTACATGTATCCATGCTTGCTGTTACTAAAGTCAAAAGGTTCAAAATGACTGCAGTCCTATTATATTTATACATTTTAAATGTTTTTGGCATATGCATGCATATATACATAATTCAAGCAAAAAACAATATAGTTCAATTGAACCCAGAAAACACGCCTTAAATTCACCTCAGTATACCAAAATAAGTTAAAAACTATCTGCTCCATGATATGAAAGACCAGGCACTGAAAATTATGTTTACCTAATCTACTAGTTGCCTCCACTCTTTTGACCTAACAATGAAAAAGCAACTTTAGATTGCTTTAACTGCAACCTCTGTTATAGTTATCTGACTGACATCAGACTCTAATAAAGTGAGAATTGGCATATAATTCTCTCAAGGATGCAAGAGTCTATAGGATCCCTTAACTCAGAATGAGACGCAACTTTAAGGTTACCGAGGTGTCAACGAGTGGATATGGCTCCGCCAATTGATCTATTTTTGCTGAGCCCAGCGTGTCCCACTGATTCTAACTCAACGACAAGCCTAGGGCCAACGTTTTGTTCTCCATTTTCCTTAATTTTTCCCCCTTTGTTATCCCTAACTGGAGTAATTACACGGTGGAATTTACAATTTTGCGTTACAAAGCAATGAGGGGTGGGGATGTCGCTTCCTAGCAGGCATATGAGCCAAGTTTTTTCTTTTCTTATCTTTTGCTGATGGTTAATTAATCAGAAAAAAAATGTCCGTAGAAAGCTATGGTCTTATTTTTCAACAGTAAGAATTGACCAGCTATTTTTGATCAACTAAATCAAATGGTTTCATTGTAATATTAGTCCTGGAGTTTAAACCTATCAAATGGGTTCATTGTAATATTAGTCCTGGAGTTTAAACCTAAGACTAATAATTGATTTTTCTTTAACCTTCCTACTCTTGTTTCCTTCATCTTTGTAAAGGGAAACCTCTTTTTCCTGCAACAAGATTTAGTAAGGTATGACCGAACGTCGTGCCTTATTTTTGTACCACCTATTACCTCTTATTTTCTGTGATAAAATGTCGCACCTAAAGCTCCACAATGTACAATGGACTAGATGGTCACTTAAAGAAAAACTTATTCAGCAATCACACTCTATAGTTCATAAAAATTTCTAGAGATTGCTCTGATTTCACTTTTAAACAATTAAAATGTATACCCTAAAAACACAGTTATCTCCTTCCCCAATTGTTTAACCTGTTACGCATCACGCATTATAGAATTTCAACTTTCAGCTCATACTCTGAGGAATTACTTCAGATCTTGGGCTATCGACCTATATTTGGATACGAATAACATACATATTTATAGAAGACAGAAAAATCTAAGGTACCCAAGAGGGGGAAAGCTGTAAAGAAGCACAAAATTATGGGGTAAGGTGTATAACAAGAGGTCCAATATCTTCAGGTGCTCTCAGTATAAGCAAACTGCCAACGCCTGTACATGGACAGATGCTAAGATGCCAAATTTATATGGGATACTTGAAATTTAGTAGAAGTTCAATTTCCCTTCAGCTAAAGATCTGCCTCTGAGAGTAACCACTTTAGTTTGTTATTAGAAACAAAGTCTTCTTTTACACTTGTGTACAAGTGCTTCTTCACCCAAAGAATGCAAGGAAAAAAGATTCTTCACGATTGCATTTGAACATGCAGCAGATTCTGCCTGAAACTACATTGCTTTAGTAGTCATACATACTTAACAAAGAGAAGGTCTTTACAAAATGAGAAATTTGTAACTGCAGAACTGGAAGCGTGGATGACAAACAAAGCAGTAAGGTGAATGTTTAATATCTTTACTCAAGTCCTTTTCGTAGTGTGTACACAGAGAGGAGAAAAATACCTCTATGTTGTCTTATTGTGATTCTATTTGGTGATTCTTCATCATCAATCCAGCAGCAAATTTCTGAACCCTGTGTATGTTCTAGGGGGTGAAGGCATACACAACTTATTAAAATTGTGAAAAGAAAGTTGCGCGACAGTAGTGCAGTAAAATAAGGATATCTTCTCTTCATAAATGGGATGGTTAAGCAGCAGCAGCTTATTGTTGTTAACAACAGCTCGAACTAATAGTTCTTTTGCCTCCTCGTGCTTTTTTCTCAGCGTGTTGCATATCTGCAAACACAATAAACTATGATCAGCCAGCATGACAGTAACCCATCTCATGCCTCAGATCCAGCCCTTAATGAAGAAAACAAATTGTTGTTAGCTCAGAGAAAAAGGAGCTAATTTGAAGACAGTCTCCCATCTCATGCCTCAGGTCCTGGCCTCAACGAAGAACAAATTGTTGTTAGCTAGAGAAGAAGGAGCTAAGTTGAAGATCTATAGAATTTTTGCACCCCCATAATATTTGTACTTTCAGTTATCCACTTGAAAGCATTAAGAGAAGAGCAGACTAGGAGCCTAGCACACCCATTATTGTGTCAACAAATTGATTCCGGGATGCTATTCTGCTCCACCAATATAACAGATATATTAACCCACCAACAAAATCAGACATAACAAGGCAAAAATGTCTTCTAGTTCTCGCGTCTCTTCTTTTTCTTCGTCAAATTTATGGATGCTTCTTGGACTACTGGGTTGCAGTGAAAAAGAGACCCTCCTTTCAAGCATAATGAAGGTTTTCACGAACGTGGAACTCAGTAGCTAAGATGGATATTCAGAGACAAACCTAAAGGAACTACTGTAACAAATTCTAGAACCAACAAGGACATGTCTAAATTACCAACAGAAAGCACATTGACAGAGAATGCAGTTTCTCTTGTTCATGTTAGCCAATATAAAATGGGAAGTTGTTATCATGCAACTAATTCTCAGAGAAACTAAAAATATGAAGTTTATGCTGTCTGGCTATTTGTTTATAGTAGAAAATTACTGGCTGAACAAGCATTAATCTTTTCTCAAAATTTGTGGCAGTGATTGCTTCATGTGTTTTCAGAATATTTGAAAAGATACTACACGAGAAAGCAGAAAACGAGGAAGAATGAAAAATAGCGGGAAGCACTCCTTACATCTTCAAGATCCTTTGACAAAGCCTGAGCCTTCTTTATGTTGTCGTCATCTTCTATCGCAGAAGAGCTTCCTAACTCTTTGGTGTTCATCCTCATAGGAACATCGCATAAAGAGATTTGGCAACTTTCATATTCGCTGGTCTTATTACCATTTCCAGAATGCTCATGGTCATTAACCTATCAATGAAGAATAATTAAGAAATTTAAATATTGACATGCTTCTACATTCCCATGTAGTGAAAAACTAGGGAAACCTATGTCAAACATATATGTCTGTTCCTTTTCTACCAATCACCTGTTTGTTGCATATCCTTTCTGTACCTTCAGAGGAGCCCCTGTAGAATTTTGGGGAGTAATCATGCTTACGTTCAGCATTGATAAAAAGTTGTACACTAACAAATTTTATAGAAGAACCTGCTTCCATTGGGTGATTGTGGAAGACGCTTTGATGGAAGTAGGATCATCAAATCTGAATTTGTCTGCATTAAATGTTATCACAAATGTCAAATATGTCCTATAGTGGTTATGTAACTATGCAGAAAACTTACTCTTTCTGCAAGGGAAAGTGGTAGAGAAAAGGAAAACAGACCTCTGGGACTTTCCTCTTCATAGACAAGTTAACAGGAATTTGCTTCAGCGTCTCCTTGGAATTGTCTTTGACATGTAAAATAGCTTTACCATGGTGGTCCACAGTTTTGGGGGACTTCAAACTTTTTGCCAACACTGTCTGAGGTGTCTCAGGATTTGTACCAAGTTTTCTGCATTTGGAGCATGTGATTGATTGACAGCTTTTAGAAAAATGAGAAGGTCTGCATATTGATGAATTTGAAAGAAAAATAGTATGGTACGCTGAAATTTTCAGGCTTGATGTCTCTAGAAGACTCTTGGAAGCTTTAATAGGCAGTGTTTTGTCTGCTTCATTGAGAGTGTTCTTTGCAGTTGGAATAGGAGCTACGTTCCTTGGAATGACAATGCTGTGTGGGGTGGATGTAGCTATCTGTTGAGTTTTGCTTGGAGGATTTACTCGAGAACTGAAGGAAAACATTCCAAAGATATTTTGGTTAGAAAATATTTGTATTTTCATTGATCAAGAAAGGCATTTGACTGGAATCAAGCACAATATCAGAGTGTTGTATATATAGCTTTGAAATATGGCATTATCAATTATAACATATAAGATGATATCTTAAATCTACTGGGAATGCCAAACAATATCTTGTATAACTAAAAATTTTGGGTGAAATGATATCCGTATGCAACAAACACGACCAGCTTAAGAGAATAAATTCAAATAAATCAGATAAATATGTGACTTTTTTTATTGCAGGAATCCAAACAGAAATAATAGCTGCCAAAGAAACTAAGAAACAAAATCAGCTAAAGTAGTCCCTGCATGGTGAGAATAGTTTTATATGCGTGTCAAACATTTTACAAGGTGAATTCAATGGCATATCTGGTTGGAAGCATCAAGCAGAGGGGCAAGACCTGAAAGTAAGAAGATCTTTACTGCTTGCTTTGCTTTTCTGGTGAGCAGATTTTCCAGTCAATGTTCTTATGTTTTTCGCACCATCCAACTGGGAGCTCTTGCTAAAGTATTATTATTATTATGATGATGATGATGATGGATTATCAACAACAGAAGTTAGTACTTTTGCAGTTACCATGAAATTACGGTCAGGTAAACTAAAATGAAACTAGAAAATTAAGCATGATACAAAAAGTAATTTACCAGAAACTTACATAGTAGTCCCTAAACCTTGGTATCCCTCCTGACTTCCTGTCTGAAGAGGGTTAATCATTGGCAGAGATATAGAGTCTGGGGAAAAATCAGCTTTGCTCCCAGTGTAATCAACTTTGTTATCTTGAGATCTGTATTAAATCGTATCATATAAACTGTCTGCAAAAATTTGACTAGTTTATACCATCGGCTTACATTATTACAGCTGGACGACTCTGTGGTATGGGGCCAATTCTTTTGTTACTAAATGCAGGAACTTTTGTCTCAGTCAATGATGTTTTCATCTGCATCTGAGCTGCAGGCTTAATTGATGGCATAAAAAACTTTGACCTGATGACACCAGTCTCTGTTCTTTTCTCTGCTGTCAAATTTTCAGCTACTATTCTGCGCCAATTTCAGAGAAAGCAAGTGCACCACAGTTTCATACAATGCATGAGGGATACTTTTTTCTTACACTATTCTCTGTGGAAGCTAAGCTCTGCAGTTTCCAAGTTAAACATCATGGACAGTAATGCTGAATGAATAAAAGGGAGATGGTCTGTATTGACCTACTTGCTTAATGAGGATGCAGAAGGCTCCGAAGTTGGACTCTGAATCTCATTACCAACTTTCCTGTCTTGCATTTTGTCTTCTGTAGCATTTGACATACTGTCGGAATGTGTCTCAGTCCTGTCCTTATTGGTCTCCAAAACATGCTTATCATTGTCAAAGTTTCTCCTTTCACTAGCATTCTTCATTGAGGTTGCAACATCCTCCAAAGATGAACTTTCTAAAACTGACTTATCATAGTTTGTGTTAGAGTCCAAAAGCACCTTTTCATTAGAGTCTGTTCCTACACCTAAGAAATTAACATCCACAGCCACAGAATTAACATGTTCCTGTAAACTTGAAGAATTATTCCTCCTTGATTCACTATGTGATATCAAAGAAGTTCCCTCCTCTACTTGGCAAACTGTTTCTTGAGTGCTGGTGGATATTTTTTCTTGTAAGCCTTTAGCTTTTTCCAGTGAAACTTCATTACTAGCAGATTGCAATTTTGAAGTTTCATTATTGCTCATAGTATGGTTTGAAGATAGACCATGTTTTGTGGTGTCATGACTTTTCTCTATGTCAATATGAGAATCAATAATTGAAGTCATCCCAGCCACCGATGCAGTGTGTTTCTGAACTTCCCCGTCCCCTAACGAACCAATGTCTTCATTCAGATGACTTCCAGAGCCTTCATTACCAATTCTCTTAGCAGATGAACATTCCTTTTCTTGATCGTTCTTTTCGTTTTCTCTACTCTCCTGGTTTGATCCAAAGCTGAAACAATCCTTTTCTTGGTTGTTCTTCGTTTTTCCATCACTCTCCTGACTTGACCCAAACCCGAAACTATCCAACCTTCACCAAACACAGGAGGGGATACTCCAGTTAGTTACAGAAGAACTACTGAGGTCATGTTTTGATGAGCTGAAGCACAATTCATGGCTTAGAAAAATACAGAGCAGAATATAAAGGATCACTAAAGGTAGTACATACTCAAAATCAAATGCAAACTTGAAGCCATCTCCTTTCTTTTTGTTGACAGCAAAAGTGGAATCTTTTTTTGATGTCTCCTTTGATTTTCGATCTTTTTTACAAGGGGAAGATATATCAAGATCTGACATGTCAATGTTGAAGGACGACATCTTGCCGAAATCAGTATCAAGAGTGAAATCCATATCCCTGAAGAAAGTTGAATGTCAACATAAGTAATATATCATTTCTCCGTTATTCGACATTCTTTAGCTTGTTCCAAATCAAGTCTGAAAAATTGTTTATCACAAAATACTGCAAATTATAACATAGAACAACATTGTAAAAGAGGCAGAAATAGTAACAAGGCTATGCAGTGTTTACTCTTTGTCAAAGTTGAATGCCTTTTTCTTATTTTTGGATATAGGCCCAAAGTCGAAATCCATTGCATCATCTTCTCCCATAGATGCTGATTTGAACGACTTAAGAAACTCATTTCCAATATCCAGATCTGTCACAACGTAATGTAAATAGTAAGTATCCAAGTGACAAAGACATTAACAAATTATTACTGGTCCAATAACTGCACTACTCAAGATGCATAAAGAAAGACGTGCATAACAAAAACTTATTGATAACTATCTTTTACGAAAAATATACTTCAACGTAGCATTCCCAATTTGAAGGATGTCGTCCAATATCTGTTCCTGGCATTCTCATTTTCAGAAAGCTATTTATCTGAATGTCTCTTGTATATCAAGTATAATGGATCAGCATTGTGAATCTCATCTAGATTGTCTCTTGTAATTTTGATTAAAACTGATTTGGTATCACATAACATTACCGTTAAAGGAAGCTATCTGTTCTATATGTATGTAATGCTGAAATCAGATCTATTTAAGTTCTAAGAAGTGCACTTTTCAGTTTCTAATGGTGCAAATAGGTTAGACTCCTAGTCGGAACCCAAAAGAAATGGTAAATATACCAAGTAATGAATTTTTGTCTTTTGATTTGACAGTCGAAGATGCTCCCTTCAGTGATTCTGCCATCTGCACAGAAAGATCCATTTTGTACTTAACTGCTGCGGCTCTCAAAGGAATAAAGAAGGCAGGTGAAGGAGAAGTAATAGAAATAGAACATATCACAGAACTACAAAAGTAGAAGCAAACCAACAGCTCTTTATCAGTACTCCAATAGTTTGAAATAAGACAATTTTTTTTGGTAATAAGCCGTTTGATACAAGACTGCTATCAAAATTTAAATGGTTCGTTCAACATTTTTGGATGACAACATAGCTGTAATATGGTATATGGAGTCAAAGTATTGTCTCCTAGCAAGGATGACCAGACCAAGCACTGAATTACTTTGCAAAGGAGTCACATGCACGGCAACATCTCGTAAAGCTTCTATACTCATTACAAAAAAAAAATGTAATACTGCCTAAACGAAAATAAGTACAATGAAAAAGAAGTAACATCAATTCTAAGTCTTACTTGCTTCAAGAAGAACACAAATAGAAGGGAGGAATAAAAAGGAGTACATGAATAAATCTTTAAGCACACTCATTGTATGTAAAACTTCATTAAGTTTACTCTGCCTGTCATAAAATATCTGAATTAATTGCCAAAAATTTGGAAGCAAACTTTTCTAAGAAATATCTTAAGGAGTCAAAGAAGCTTCTCGTCGAAAGAGCATATTTTCCATTCATAGGACAATTAAGTGCTACTGAATCTAACCAAACAAGAAACAAATATTCCAGAGGCTATTTGAAGGAGGAATGATACAAAAAGAGAACCATACATATATTTTATCAGTCTTATATCTCTTTTCCAATCTCGGAGCTACTATCAGAGTTCTGTTTAAGGATCAGAAATTAAGTTCCCTACCAATTAAAAAGGAGATTCTAAATGTTATTGCTTTTCCAACAAATTTTACCGAATGCTGAAGCTAAAAAACATGATTAACTAGTGAATGCAAAAGAAAATATTGAATAAATTGAAAAACAGAAGATAAATGTGAATTTAAAAACTTTCCAGTAATACTTACTGGTCCGATGACAAGGCTATGATGAAATAAATTACGTTCTAACCAATATTGAAGCATACAACATTCATGCACTTCAGCAGTGCAACAAATATTGGAGAATTGTGCAACCACTATATGTAATTACTTCACTCTCCAAAAGCTCATCTATATAGTAATAGATAGCTCGGATTCACCTCTCTCCTGAGCCATTCAAGTAGATTAATCATCCTCGACTACATAGTTCTGACTATTGTAAAGTTTCATATTATAGCATAAACATACTCAAATTGATGAATCGAAACCAATCAGCAACTAAAATTGTCATAAATTTGAGGATTTGTAAATGATACCGCTAAATTCAATGTCTCAATTAGAACGACTTGATCTCTTCACCAATTCATCAAAATTACAAACTGAACCAAAATTCACAGCTCAGGTTTTGGGAAAATGGATAATGAATCACCAAATTTCCTCGATTTAACATTTCACAATTTTCTACATACGGAAGGAATCGAAGTAAAAGCAAAAACAATACGAATCTGCGAAACCTGGTGAATGTGGACGAAGGAGTGAAAAAGACGACTGCAATTTCGTTTCCCGATGAATTCAATCCGATCGCTTGCTCTCGCTTTGCTTCTGTGTATACGGAGTGAAGAGATTACAGAGAATGCGGGGGTCGAAATAATAATTCTTTCGCGCCTAAATTGGGTTTATATAGACGGTCATTTGCAAGGGTATTATTGGTACTCTACCGTAATTAAGGAATTCTCTTCGGGAATGTCACAAAATGAAGGAATTCGAGTCGTCTTTGAGAAAATGTGTTTAGCTGGATGGAAAATTTGCTTTCAAGGCACTATGAGAAAAATAAGTAAAAATTGTCCTCCTCTTTAAAAATCTAACAAAATTATTTTTTTGATATCTTCTTTGTCATTATAAAATCACTATAAAATATTAATTCCTCCGTTTCAAAATAAGAGGTATTTTGATCTTTTATTTTTATTTCAAAATAAGTGATGTTTTACATAATCAAAAAGACATTAATAATATTTTTTAAATTTTACCCTTTATTTAAATGGAGAGAGTTTTATATAATCAAGAAAATACTAAAGTGTTATAACTTTTTCAAAAAAATACCTTCAACCTTGAAAATTTTAATATTTAGAAATTTGAAATTTTATTTTCTTTATTTTTTATTTTAGAAATTAATAAAATCGATATAGTTTTATACATGCAATCAAAAATATAAAATCCAAAGATTGTTCTGTGTATTAAAATGTGAATGTTTAATATATTAGTAATTTATTATTCGATCATGAATTTTTGTTTTGCGGGCAAGCATATCCGGTATTTGTTAAGTTCGACAAAATCAATATTTAAAATCAAAATAAGAAAAGAAAAACTATTTCTCAATTTCTAATCTAGGTGATCTAGAAAGGTACTCATTATAATGTATATATTTTTCTAATTTCTAATTTTTCTTCGAATTTAAATTTTTTATTGTTTGTGTAAATTATATCAATATTATTAATTCCTAAAATAAAAAGTAAAGAAAATAAAATTTCAAATCTTTAAATAATAAATTTTCAAGGTTGAGGGCATTTCAGACCAAGAGGTGAAAGGAGAATACTTATGAATCATTTCTCATGGGTTAGGAATATTTTTACCCTTTTATTTTAACCTATAACCATAGTATTATAGTATTTATTAAATATTATTAGCTATTACGAGTTATTACTTATGGTGAGTACCTTTTAATTAAAACTTATATATATATATGGGGGCCTATTTGGCTCGCTTGGCCATACAAGATAAAATCATGAAATCATTATATAAAATTATATGAGATGAAGTTGAAGTTTTATTTGGACATGCAATTTAAAATTCTTAAGTATATATTTTTTTCTCATGAACATAAAAAACCCATAAATTGTGAAAATTATCCAATTTTTTTTTAAATTCTTATACAATCTTACCAAATTAGTAAAATTTCATAATAAAGTATAATACACTATCACAAAACCATTCTAAAAAAATTAAAATAATTTATTGATCGAATTTTAGTTCAATAAAAGGTAAAATTGAACATGAATTGTAATGTACTACCTTTTGATATAATCCTTTCACATGGTTGGCAAAAGTTGATACTAGTAATAATACTAATAACAAATTTTATTTACATCTAAAATATATGGTTGATAAATATAATTGGTATACATAAAATAATTTTTTTATATAAAATATAAATTTATGAATCAAATTTTATATTTCAAAAAAATTTGTCTCATAATTTTAAATTACGAAATGAAATTGCGTGTAAAAACCGAGTGAAATAGTTTAATCACGCACTCAATATAAAGTAGAACCGAGGGGTAGGTCAATTGAAGCCTATATATTGTTGTGATTATTAATACATGAATGAATATAGAAGGCAAATACTACCGTATTTTCAGTACACAATTTAATAAAGACATTATTTTTAACATTACATATAAGTGATGTATGTAATGTAGTAGAGAAAATGACAAAAATGATCCTTGTGTTTGAGGGTCAATTCAAAATAGCTTCTTTAAGTGTGTATTTAATAGTTTTGATCCTCTAATTTTATCGGAAATTAACAAAAATAACTTTTTAAATATGTACTTAACAATTTTGAACCTTTAAATTTTTCAAAAATTAACATTTTTAGTCCCTGAAAAATTTGTATTAAATCTTATCCGTTAAATTTGATAGGAATTATGAAAAAAAATTTATTATAAATACCCAAAAAAAACACATCAAATCCTAAAATATGCAACACAAAAAACTATACTTGACGCTAAAAAGATATTAAAAGAAATTTGCATAAATTACACCCACGGGAAGTTGCACCAGACTTGAAATAACAAAATTGTCACTACTAAAAACAAGTGAAAACCGACGATCAAAAATCGAGGGACACTAATGGGTAACCAATAATTTTAAAATTCTTTTTTATGAAAATTGACAGACGAATCTATCGGTACTTTTCATGCAAAAATACGTGAAAACTATAAATAAAAATTGGCGGACATTTGTTGGTTAATATGGTACAAAAACGTGCGAAATTATGAGTGCTTTTAAAATAAAATAAAAAAAGAAGAAGAAGATTGAGGTAGTCCATCAAAAAAATATTTAATGAAAATTGACGGATGAACATTGTTTTTAAAGTGCAAAACTGCAGTTGAAGAGTATAAATAAAAATAATAAATTATTTATTTTATATCGATTTTTCAATAAAATTGAGATTAGTATATTTTATCTAGCCGATGGACTCTCTTGATTTTTGTGTTTCGAGACATTATTTTTTCACATTATTAAGACTGCCAATGATTTTTAGATTTTGCTCTATAATCGATGGACGTCCGTCTGTTTTGTCCCTCAATATTTAAATTTTTTTAGTAGTGTGTACTTATAAATGTGAATTCTCGCTAATTTTTTTTTCACAGTTCTTGTTAAATTTAATTAATAGAGTTCAATAAATATTTTGTTGAAGACTAAAAGTGTTAACTTTTTGACAAATTTAAAGAATCAAAACTATAAAGTGCATACTTAAGGGATATTTTTGTTAACTTGTGACAAATTTAGAGAATTAAAACAGTTAAATGCATATTTAAAAAATTAGTTTGAACTTACAGTCAAACGGATCATTTTTGTCATTTACTCATATGTAGTAATTTTAACTGGAAATAAGTTTAGGGTTTGCCTTCCAAAATTCAAAAGGTTCCCTCCTTTTCTTTCTTGGACAGTCTCCAAACTCCACCTGCTGATGAAAAAGCTGACATGATAGAAGATAGTAGAAGGTTGCTTGTTTGATGAGTTTATCGCAAGGGTCAGTCAACTTTCGTTTATTTTTTTTCCGTCTTGTGGCTGACATTTGGTTTGTGCAAACTGAAAAAAGGTAGCTTCACATACAGCTCTCTGCATTTTTCAGGTTATCAGACTTCCATTTTGCTGATTGACATACCAAAGAGAAGGTCACCCAGAAATGGAGTTCATCACAACCTCTGAAAATTCAAACACCCATGTAAGTACTGATAAAAATAACAGGAATCACACACAAAAGCATGTGTCTTAGCAAGAAAAAAAACTGGGTGATTTATTAAATCTGTATTAGCCTTAGTAGACAGAGCTACCTCATACCTCTACTAGTAGAGGCAAGATATACCCCGTGGAAGAGTGGAGGTGCACTGACATGGGCACCACAGAACAGATATAGAAAAAATGGAAATAGAGTTTAAAATGTTAATTTGACTTGTATATTATATTAGTTATATCGAGGAAAAAATTATTAAAGTAATTGTTGAACATTTAGTTTGACAGTATCAATTTAAATTACAGCTTTAGCCTGTAAGCTTCCCACTGGAGAAAGTTCTATTTTTATTTTATGTTTGGTTGGTAAGTTAAGCTCATTGTGTTTTTCCTTTTTGTTTGTGGTTTGCGAGAGGATAATTATTCAGTTTTGTTGTCGTGATGTTGTATTACTTTATTCAGTTCTGTTGTTGAGAAGTTGTATTCCTTTCTTTGATAAGTAGACCGTCCTTGATTTGGTTGTTAATTTTATCCATCCTAAGATTCTGGTCCATGTTGACTTTTACTCAACCCCATTTTTAATTAAATTTGTGTAGTTTTATTTATAGAAATCTGAAATCTAAATGCTCTACAATATAACAGTTTCTGAAAATGACATTGACCAATACCCTGTGTGACCTACGAAAGAAAAATTTGCACAAAAAATTGGGGTCAGAGGTGATAATATTTTCTCTGAATTATTCTAAATCTCTTACAGGCTTACACGCGGCTAGATTTCCTTGCTCGCTCCTGTACTCCTGGTTTAGCCATTAACAGCATTGGAATAAAAGCTGAAGGGATTGAGGTGTGTAGATGCTGCTGGTCTTGATTTTTAACCACTTGATATCAAATATTATTAGTAGGTTCGATTCTCATTTTCTATGTGATTTAGCTTCTAATGGCTGCAAATATTTGACTTACAGAAGCAGAATGAATCAGTATTGAGTAAGATGGCTGAGCTTGAGAAGGATAAAGAAGCTGCATTCAGTAAGGTAGCTGCACTAAAGAAGGAGAAACGAGCTGCATTGTCTAAGATAGATGAGCTTGAGAAGGAGAAAAAATGCACTGCGAATAAGGTAGCTTTGCTTGAGAGGGAGGGAGAAGCTGCATTCAGTAAGATAGCTGTGCTTGAGAAGGAGAAACAAGCTGCATCAAGTAAGATAGAGGAGCTTGAGAAGGAGAAAGAAGATGCAGCCAGGAAGATAGCTTTTCTTAAGAAGGAGCTAAGTACTAAGAAAGAGAAATTTGGAAAGTATAAGAATGGTCAGCTTCGCAAGGAGGGGGTGCTAAGAACCAAGTTTGAGGATTTCAAAAGGCATACTGCTGAGTGTAAGATAGAGAAGGAAGTTGCAATGAGTAAGATAGCTATGCTTGAGAAGGAGCTTGAAACTAAGGAAGTTAGAACGTATAAGCAAGCTATAAGAGCTTTAAAGGAGATCCAAGTTGAAGATAAAGAACACAGGGAAAATATGAAAGAGTTGACAATAACTATGCAAAAGCTCACCAAGGAAAGAAACTATTGGGAAGCTTTAGCTAAGCAGCTTAAGGGAAAAGAAAGCGAGACTGCTGAGCTAGTAGAAGCTCGAAAAGAGTTAATCAGAGTATGGGTCTTTGGACATTCTTTTGGGGCATATGTTTTCTACCGCTATGCCTTAAGACTAATTTAAAACTGCTAATTAGATCAGACATCAAATTACCGTGGTTTCTTTCTAAGAATAAATGCTTTCGATGCTCAGAATTAAGCCAATCTACAGCATCTAGGCCAACAACATTCTGTCCTGTGTTTCTTTGTTTCCCTTTCTACTCTATCTGTCTATATATGTAAAATTGGTGTGTATACCATTCTCCTGAGAAAGTTTGAAAGAATTTGGTATAGGATTTCATTCTAAAAAATGCGAGATGTCAAAACTCCTAAGTCATCAGATAATAGTTATAGTCTCATGCACTTTGCATGAACCACCTATTTTTCTTTTTTACTGAAACTTTGTTTAATATGTTCTTGATGTTTCAACTATGCACAAAGTAAATTCTAATAACCGGCGATTTCTCAAGTATGTTGCAAGCTTTATTGTCTGTTTATCTGACAGTCTAATTTGATTTTTCTAGCAATTAAACTACTACTTGAAGAAGAATTTATTTTTCTTCTGAAAAAGTAAAATAAGAATTTATTTTCTTCTTTTTAGTTGACATTGTGCAACTTTGAGAAAGTCCATTTTCTAAGATGTAGGTTGATTCTCTCTGTATTTCATGGTTGGAATAACTACCATAGCTATTTATTCTATAGACTATGGGCTGAGGTAACTCCTAAAATATGCACATAAGGTTTTAGCTATCTGAGGTTTGATAGCAGCATCTGTATGGGATTTGTGCACGTTTATGTAGTTTAACAGTAGTATATATTTGAAGCCTCTTACCTGTTTTGACCTTCTACATATATGTTGATGAACACTCTGCAACAGGTGAACTTCAACTTAAATGAGCATGTATAAGAGGTTGCATGTCAAAATTTATAGGTATTTGAGAGTGATAAAACAGTGTGGCTCTGTAGGCCCTAACCATTGCAAAATACCTGTTTATTGGCCTGTTGCCTTACCACCATTTGTTTGTGAGAGTAAGGTTCTCCTTTTTGCTTGTCTGTTGGATGCTTTTGTTTACAGTGCGCAGAACATTGAGGTAGGAATATCTGTATATGTGTTCTATTCCTCTCTTTAAATAGATTATGAGGTTGAAAAGATTGCGTGACATGAGTGTCACCGCTAGGAATATGTGTTGCAAGAAACATATGTATAAACTGTCACCATTATAAGATTGTGTTAAAAGTCAAAGGGTCTATCTGGTTATCCAACACGGGTTCTATTGATGACTATATGAAACCTTTTTCTGGCTTGTGTAGCTTTGCTGGATGTAATTTCATTAGACACATGGATTACTAGTGAACTTGTAATCGATCTGGAACACCTTATTCTTTCACTTTCCTTTGTGGGTTTATGAGATAATGAATGAGATGTTTTCTTTCTTCTCCAGGTTCTTTCTGACCTGTGCAGTGGTGACATGGGTATTGGTATAAAGAAATTTGGTGTCGTTGATAGTTATCCTTTTCGCATTGCATGCAAGCAGAAATTCTCGCGTCAAGTTGCTGAGGAAAAAGCGACAGAATGGTGTTCTATTTGGCAGGCAGCGGTGGAAAACCCCAAATGGAATCCATTCACAACTATCACCTTACACGGGGAAGTTCAAGCAGTATGTATCTGAATCTTTTCTTCTTTCTATGTTGCTTGGACTCTTCAAAAATATCGCCGGGTGCATGTTGGATCCTCCAAAATCTATGCATTTTTGGAGGATCTGACACGGGCGCTCCCGTGGGGCGACAACTTTTGTGAGTCTGAGCAACATAATCTTCTTTCCTTCTACCTGTTTAAATTTCATTTTTTTTTGAGGATATATTTTCAATTTATTGTTACTTGTCCATCTGAAACAGAAAACTTTGGTTTCTCGATATCAGCAGATAAGTTCTTGAATTCATGTAGTCAATGATGCAATAAAATCGCCCTTGCCATAATAATGAGTGAAACAGTGCGACAAAAAGATTATATTCGAACTGATTTCTCTATTTTCTATGATCTTATTGAGAAAAAGAAAAACAAGTTATTGATACAATTTGTCCTCTCTGAATTTCTCTCCTTCCCTGGATTTCCAACTGAACTGTTTATCAGGTGGCCCCTCTGGGACATTTTCAACTGAACTCTTACTACTTTAAATTACATAATCAATACAAGCCTCCTTAAAACCATTGTTAGTGCTTCAGGAAATGATAGACAAAGAGGACAAGAATCTCCAGCACCTGAGGGAAGAATGGGGATATGAAGCATATTCAGCTGTTGTTATAGCCTTGACAGAAATCAAAGAATATAATATGAAGCGCAGTACCATGACTCATAAACTCTGGAATTTCGAGGAAGGTAGGAAAGCTACACTAAAAGAAGCCATTTTGTTAATGGGGAAAAAACTGAAGGAGGCAAAGATCAAAGATACAGGTATGCTCTGATGTCTTATTACTCTTATTTATGCTGCAATTGCTGTATTCTCCTTCAGCTTGTAGGTTCAAGTCAATCTTGCTTTGAAGTTTTTAAGTCTTAGAAACACCTCGCTGTGTGATTCATTGAGGTCAATCAAACTGTAATGATAGGCTCTGAGTGACCATTTACTTGCCAGATAAGATCAAGAGGAACACAAAAACAGATTTTGTATAATAAAGTCAAGTATCTGGTAGCAAAACAAGAAAGATGTATTAAGCTTTGTATTATACTTGGGAATGTTTGGTTGTTCAAAGAGGGTTATTATACTATCTTCTCATTTTGCAAATAAGGACAAGGGTTTTAGTGAAGGCTCTTCCCACCTATGTTACTCGGACTCTTCAAAAATGCTGCCGCACCGCTGTCGGATCCTCCAAAATTTCACAATTCTTGGAGGATCCGACATGCACCCATCAGCACTTTTGAAGAGTCTGAGCAACATAGCTTCCCTCTGCCTCTGGCATTATGAATGAGAACTTAAAACCACTTTTTTATAGAATGCTTTTTGCAAAACTCAAAATCTGCTCATCATAAAATTTTAATCTAGGAGCAGAATTCTAGGCCAGCACAATCTGCACTTAGATTGAATTGGAGGAAAAAAATGAGTTAAAGATTCTTATCCTAAGGAACGTACTGTATTTTTGTTGTTTGATTGCCTTTTTATATATGAACTTTTATTGGCCATATTATTTTATTGGAACAACGGGATACTACAGGGTGATGACTTGAGTTTAGCTTAAATGGAGAAATATGGTTAATAAGGATTCATATAGCCTACCCCAACTTGGTTGGGATTGAGGCATAGTTATTGTTGCTGTTGTAATATGATACTACAGGGAAAGGGAGTACTGTGTATGAAATAAATCAGTAGTGCCATGTTTAATATTTTCTTAATTAAAGACCATTGGAGACTAGGATTCAAGTCTCTATGGAGACAAAGAGTTTGGTGATTTATTCTCATCTGCCTAAGCTTGGTGGCCAAAGTAACCTGGTACTTATACCGGATGAAGAATGGAGGTACCTGTGAAAAGTCAAGGGGCACGTAAGTGACCTGAACAGTGGACTCCACAATTATCACTTTTTTGGATCAAAAAGATTTCTCTCCTTGTAGGAAGACCACTGACTTGCAATTATGTAATTTGGATTTTAGGTGCCATCCTTGGGTATCTTTGAAAGAAAATAGTATGACCTGTGTTAAATGCTTTAGAAATATATGAGAAGTATGCATCTCTCTGGTAGGAATATATGAAAAGTATGCGTTGGTGTAATTGAGATGTATGCAAAGTATGCGTTGGTGTAATTGAGATGTATGCAAAGTATGCGTTGGTGTAATTGAGATATATGAAAAGTATGGATCTCTGTAATAAGTAACACTTTCTCTACTTAGCATTTGTCAAGGTGGATCAGTTGAAGCCAGGCTCTGAGGGCAGGAATCTAATTGTCAAGGTCCTGAGTACTGATGTGGTGGTGGACAAGACCCAAAACACTGAGCAGCTGTCCCATCCATACATATATTCTCAACCGCGAATCAAACGTGTAGCTGAGAGCCTCGTTGGAGATGAAACCGGAACTATCATATTCACTGCTCGTAATGAACAAGGTAATGTCAATCTTCTTTTTGTTGCCTTGACATAAGCTCAGTTTTATGAGCTGACTGCAGTCCAAGTCCTAGATTGCTCCATCTAGCTCTCCATTATCAAGGAACAAAAAACAATAATCACAAATTTTGATTGCTATTAGCATAATACCTATTACTTGTGCTTACGATAGCTCTGGATTTGTCATGTAGTTGACTTGATGGAGCCAGGTAGCATCCTACTTCTTTATGGTGCAAAAATCCAAATGTATCGAGGTTTCATGAGGTTAGCTGTAGAGCATCATGCCCAAATCATAATCGCAGAACCTGTGGAATTTGTTGTAAATGAAGATTGCAATAAATCTTTGGATGAGTATGAGGTAATCCCAAAATATTGATGATGAAGAATGAGTTCCACACAGTTCATCAGCGTAGACCTGCAGGACTGCTCTGCCTTAAGAATGCCTTGGTGTATATTTTTGGTTCTTTTTGCACAGAAGCTCATTGTATCAGTTGATTGCACAAAAGGCTATTAGCTTTTATCGTTTTAATGATAAAGCTTCAAAATTGCATACTGTTCTCAGGCTCTCAGCAGTGTGCCTCCTTCATCATGTCATTCTTATATCACTCTTTTTTGTTCGAAAACATTTGGTGGCTTATGTGCGTCAAATGTAAATCAAAAGACTTAAATCTTGTTTAATTTCAAAGGAAAATTCAAAGCGTCTCAATTGGAGAAAAACATTTCAACTTGTGGGACTTTGTATGTTATCAGGAAACAATAAAGATTCACTCCCACGGACTCCCTCCGTTTTAAAATAAGCAGTGGTTTTAGTTTGGACATATTCTTTCAGAGAACTACTCATTTCTAGAAAAAAAAAACATGTATTTTTACTTATCCTTAATAATATCTTGATAAAGATGTACTCCTTCTGTTCCTTTTTAGTTGATAGGTATCCTAAAACTACTTGTTCCAAAATAATTATCAATGTAGAAACTCATGAAATAGTTAATCATTTTTTTTTCTTGTCAACTGAGATTTCGATATAGAAGGATCTCTTTATTTCTTCACCGTGGAACTCTACTCTTAGTACTTAAGTTACTTTAAAATGTAAAAAAAATTATTATTGTATGTTTTCAAAAAGTATTTGTCAATTAATAGGGTTATATTAATCAAATTACAACCTTTATTAATTTTTTTAAAATGATGTGTAAATCTTATCCTGTTAAGTAAAAAAACGGAGGGAGTAGCTTTTTAGTGATTTTTTAGTTATGTAAAAAAAAATTATTTATATAAAGGTAAAATTGGAAAAACATCATTAATGTCTTCTTGATTACATGAAATATTACTTATTTTAAAACAAAATGAAAATATGAAAACACCACTTATTTTAAAATAAGGAAAGTAACAACTATTCAAATTATCTGTATTTTTCTGTGTTAATTTAATGAATGTTGACCCCTCGTCACTTTACAGGAACTATCTTTTGCAACGCAAAAATCCTTTTGTTGAATATTAACATTCAAGAAGGGGTAAAGCATAACAACAAGACAATGAATTGTTTGCGCGTGGTACATTTGTTTCCAAAGGAGGAGCTCTTCGATTTTAGGGCTTATTTGATCAAGATGAAATTATAATATAAAATTATATAAGATAAAATTAAAATTTTGTTTGGGTGTAATTTAAAATTCTTAAGTTATATTTTTTTTCATGAACATAAAAACCTCATAAGTTGTGAAACCTATCAAAAAATTTCCAATTCTTATACAAGTTTACCAAATAAATAAAAATTTATAAAAAAATATAATATATTATCACAAAATCATTCTAAAAGAAATACAACATTTATTGATCGAATTTTAGTTCAATAAAAAGTAAAATTGAACATGAGTTATAGTGTACTATTTTTTAATATAATCCCCTCATATAGTACGAACAATCTTCTCACATTGAGCATACATTTCTCAATTAGACGATTGAGAAGACGAACCAACATTGTTACTTTGAACCATTTGTTGGTATATATAAAATGATAGATTCTTTTTACAAAATATAAACTTGTGGGTCAAATTTTATATTTAAAAAATCTATATCATGATTTAAAATTTAAAATTAAAATTTTTAAAAAATTTAAAATTTTATCTCATAATTTTAAATTACGAGATCAAATTACACGTACAAACGCCTACTTAATGTGAGCCCTCCGCTCACTTTAATTTGTCCACACTCCGCAGTGGACTTTGGCACATTTTAAAAAAATAATAAATAAATTATATATGAATATGAATTGATATGTAATCTTTCTCAATGTGGATAAATAAAAGTAATTTAAGGGAGTAAAATTTTATCTAACTAATACTCCTCTTATTTCAAAATAAGTGACTTTTTAATCTTTTAATTTTATTTAAGAAAAAAATGATATCTTATATAATCAAGAAAACATTAATAATATTCTTCTCATTTTGCTTTTATTTAAATGAAGAAATTTAAAAAATTACAATCATTCAAAATTTTTATTACAAATAAATGGATTAAAATACATTTTTCTATTAAGGAATAAATCATTTTTGGGATATGCCCCAGATATGCCGCTGCAGCCAGTCGTATTTCTTATAATAATAATACATAAATTCAAATTGCTAGTAGGTGGGATCTCGAAAAGAAAAAAACGAAAAAATGGAGGACAACTCCAGTAGGGGATCTTCATAAGTACCAATACTTGTGACTCCGTATTCTAATCAGAAGAAGAAGAAGAAAGATGGCATGCATTAACAAAGGATGGGAGGTTCTAAGTAGAAAAATCAAGAGCTGCCTCAAAAGGAAAAAGGGGATCGAATACAGAGAGAGCATAGCAGACAGGTGGGAGCTTTTGAGTGGAAAGAACAACTGGGAAGGCTTACTCAACCCTTTGGATTACGATCTTCGACGATACCTTATTCACTATGGCCAAATGTGCCAAGCCATCTACGACTCATTCAATAATGAGAGAGTTTCAAAGTACAGAGGAACAAGCCGATACTCCAAAAAGAACCTCTTCACAAGGGTGGGGCTCGACAAAAACAACCCCTATAAATATGAAATCACCAAATATTTCTATGCAGCTTCAGACGTACCAAGTAAAACTGAAAAGGTCAAAGAGTCAAATTGGATTGGATTTGTTGCTGTTGCCACTGATGAGGGTAAAGTTGCATTAGGCAGGAGAGACATTTTAATTGCTTGGAGAGGGACCCAAAGTGTCTCAGAATGGAATGATGATTTGGAAACTTCCTTGGTCCAACCAACAGAAATCTTTGGAGAAAATACGAATGACATTCTAGTACACAAAGGTTTTAATTCAATTTATACATCTCTTAACGAGGCCTCAAATTTCAACCGGACAACCAGTGCTAGAGATCAGGTAGGACATTTTTTTAAAAATATCTTAAGAAACTTTCCAGGTGATACTCATTAATTAAAATTGCCTTTTGTATTTGTACATTCAAACAGGTTCTTGAAGAAGTTAAAAGGTTGTTGGAGCAATACAAGGAGGAGGAAGTTAGCATCACAGTTACAGGCCACAGCTTGGGTTCATCATTAGCCACACTATGCGCAATTGACATAGTTGTGAACCAAGTCAACAAGGAGTTTCCAGTGACTGCATTTGTGTTTGCTTGCCCACGAGTCGGAGAAGCGAATTTCAAAAAAGCTTATGACAAATTGAGAAATCTTTCAATATTGCGCATTAGCAATGCCTCTGATCTTATCCCGAATGTACCAGAGTGTGGACTCATAGACGGTTCCGCAAATGAATGGAGATTGTATGAAGATGTTGGCTTTGAACTATCAATTGATACCACAAAGTCAGAGTACTTGAAGAAAGACGTAAATGGTCACATGCTGGAGGTTTATTTGCACGGAATTGCTGGAACTCAAGGGGCAAAAGGAGAGTTCAAGTTAGAGATAAATCGGGATATTGCTCTTATGAATAAGGAGGACAACGCTTTGAAGGATGAATATGGTGTACCAGTGTCGTGGTGGATCGAGAAAAATAAAGGAATGGTTCAACAGGAAGACGGATCTTGGATTCTCATGGATCATGAGGATGACACTTATTGATTCTGTACTGGTGATGAGCGAGCATATAGTCTTCTACTAGCACACAGGTTTTATCAAAAATTGTGCAGATTAAAAGGGACTGAGAGCATAAATGAATCATAATTAACCTGTATCAAAAATTTTAATTTGAGGTTCATGATTGATGTCAAATTAGCCAGAGCAGTGGGTCATAGCCCTTTTAACTCTTTTCTTTTATTTTCCTGTTGCAGTACAGTGATGGCTGTCAATTCATCCAGATGTACTTGTCCCTTTTGTACAAGTGTAAAAAAGTGACAAGAAATTGCTTGAAAATATATTGTAATGCATTTGAAATATAAATAGTAATTGAGAGAGCTAGAAATGGGTTGATTTGGGTATTCCAACTTCAGACTTTGTTATTTAACCCTTCTGTTCATTTTAGCTCAAATGATCATTTCTTTGTTCTAAGAAATAAATGTGAACAAAAAGTATGTATACAATTAGTTGGGATGCTCATACATATCACTTTCTCTTAATATCAATTTACAAGTTTCCATACTTGTGTAAGTTGCCAATAACTTTTTCCCATTAAAAGAATAAGAAAGCTGTTAGAATTTGGTTTAATTTCTTTCCAACCTTTTGATACAAGTTAACAGGGAATAATAGTCGCAGCAGTTATAGAAATAATGAAAAGTCCGAAAGTTAGTTAACACTGTTGAAAGTTAGTTAGAACTGTTGAGTTAGTTAAATGTAACAGAATTAGCTGCATAGGAGTTGCTTATTCAATTCTATCCTCTACTTGATTAGATGTATAAATACCTTGTACAAGTGAACCATTGAATAATATACACATTTCTCTGCTCTTCTCTATATTCTATATCAACTAACATCTCGGATTTGCTGAGTTAGTTACCCTCTTCCTCGAGTTCTTACTCCTGGATTAACATTTTCCATTCGATTTCAATTCCTTGCATCAATTGGTAGCAGAACCATTGATTCTCTGCAGTTATCATGGCGCGCGATAGGAATCAGGAAAATCCTCAGAAGAAATAGAGGGCAACCATTCCCAGATTCAGGAGCAATTACAAAAAATAATGGAAGGAATGATGAGTATGAACGATCACAATAGTCAAGCAGATACAGAGCTGATGGAGATCAAGCAAGTTCTGGGAAATATGAGGCAACAAGGAGCTGGAACTTCTGAAGATGGTGCTTGTTCAAGGGATACAAGACCTATGAATCCAGCTAAGGAATTCCAGAAGGGACCTCCTGCTAATGGTAACTTCCTTACTCGATATTCTAGATTAGATTTTCTGGGAAAGACTTAAGGACTTGGCTGTACAAGGTGGATCAATTTTTTTCTATGGATGAAGTTCCTTTTGATCAAAGAGTGAAGGTGACTTCTATTCATTTAGAAGGGGAGGCTATTGCTTGGCATAGATCTTATATGAGATCTAGAAATTCTGTTGTGGATCCTTCTTGGACTGTATATGTCTTGGCTCTTAATGAAAGATTTGGGGATGAGTTCGAAGATCCAATGAAAGCTATTAAGAATTTACAACAGACTGGTAGTGTGAGGAGCTACCAAGCTGAGTTTGATAGATTATTGACTGGGGTAAATCTATCAAATGAGAATGCTATCAGTTGTTTTCTAGGAGGATTGAAGCTTGAAATCAATAAGTCTATCAGGATTCAAACACCTAAAACACTACTACAAGCTTATAAGATTGCTAAGTTGCAGGAAGAGATATTTGAGGCACAGGCATAATCTTCGGGAGTGAAAGCCAGTAGTAGGAACCAAGTTGCTATTCTGCCAAGTCCTCATTCATCAAGATTCCAGAATCAAAGAACACCTGTAGCCAATATAGCTCCCAAGAAACCTTATGAACCATCTTTTAATAGACCTTACGGTACTACCAATGGGCAATCAGGTAGAAGGCTATTGATTGCTGCTGAGTTGGATGAGAAAAAGGCCAAAAGGTTGTGCTTTCTTTGTGATGAGAAATATACACTTGGCCATGTGTGTAAAACTAAGAGACAGTTGTTTTTGGTTGAAGTGGATGAATAGAGTGAAGCTTTTTATGAAGAAGAAGTGAATCAAGATGAGCTAATGATTCAGGAGAAAGAAGAGTGCCTGACCATTTTTTACAAGCTTTCACTGGTGTTACAAGATTCAAACCATTAGTGACGGGTTATCATGAGAAACAACCATTATAGGTGTTGATTGATACAGGAAGTACTCATAATTTCATTGATGAAACAGTTGCTAGGAGTTTAGGATGCAAAGCATTACTTATAGGGGAGCAATCTGTGAGTGTGGTTGATGGCAGAAAGGTACAAACTGCTACGTCTGTAAGAACTTACAATGATTACTAGAAAATACTACATTTTCTTCAGATTTCTTACCGTTATCTTTGGGAAATATTGATATAGTTTTGGGGGTGCAGTGGCTTAATACATTGGGCATGATTTTGTTTGACTTTAGAAACAAAACCATTGAATTTGTGCACCAGGGCAAGAAGCATGTGTTGAGAGGAGCAGGCAGTCAGGTCAAAACAATTAGGGCTCAATCACTGAATAAGAAACTTGAGGAATTGGTTCAGGTCTTGATGCTGACTTTAGTAACAGATGCAGTTACAGCAGGGCAATGTAACAGTATTCAGGTCACATAAGGAACTGAAATTTCTTCAATTTAACACCACTAATGGTACAGTACAGATGCATATTTGAAATTCCTACTACACTGCCTCTTCACAGAGGGTTTTTTTATCATAAAATTTCCCTCATAGACTCAGTTGCACCTGTGAGTAAGAGGCCTTATAGGTATCCTGGAGTTAAGAAAGATATTATTGAGAGGTTGATCCAGGAGATGATGGATCAAGGTGTTATACAACACAGTTCAAGCCCTTATGCTTCACCTGTAGTGTTGGTGGAAAAAATATGGTAGTTGGAGGCTTTGTGTTGACTACAGGAATTTGAGCCACATAACAGTGGAAGATAAGTTTCCTATTCCCATAATAGAAGATTTGTTGGATGAACTAGGAGGGGCAGAAGTATTTTCTAAGATTGACCTTAGAGCGGGTTATCACCAATTTGAGAATGGCAGAAGCAGATATTCATAAAACAACTTTCAAAACTCATGAGGGTCACTATGAGTTCTTGGTTATGCCCTTTGGGTTAAGCAATGCACCTTCCTCATTTCAAAGCCTCATGAATGCTGTGTTCAAACCTCTTCCCAGGAAATCAGTGTTGGTGTTTTTTGATGACATACTGATTTACAATAAGGATATGCCCACTCGTAAACAACATTTGCAGGCTGTTTTTGAGATTATGCAGCACCACCAACTGTTTGCCAAGGAGTCTAAGTGTGCTTTTGGAGTGAAGGAAATAGAATACTTAGGGCATTTTATAAGTTCTAAGGGAGTAGCAACTGATCCAAGGAAAATTTTAGCTGTCCAGTCTTGGGTCAGTCCCTCTACTATTAAATAACTCAGAGGCTTCCTGGGATTGAATGGATATTATAGGAGATTTATCAAAGGATTTGGGGTTATTTCTAAACCTCTCACTGAACTACTAAAGAAGGGCAAGTTTGGTTGGAATGAAGATGCTACTATAGCTTTTTTGATGCTCAAGCAAGCCTTAGTGACTGCTATAGTATTGGCTCTTCCAGATTATAATAAGCCCTTTATCGTTGAGACTGATGCAAGTGGCTTAGGGATTTGTGTTGTTCTGATGCAGCAAGGGCTTCCAATTGCTTATCTCAATAAATCTTTGGCTCCTAAACATTAGGCTTTATGTGTATATGACAGAGAGTTATTAGCCATTATTTTTGCTGTCACAAAGTGGTCTTACTACTTGTTAGGATGACACTTAGTTGTGAGGACTGATCTGAAGGCCTTGAAACATTTGCTTGAGCAGAATATACAAACTAATTTCCAAGTGTCTGTTATTTTCAAGTTGATGACTTTTGATTTTTCCATTGAATTCAAGAAGGGCAATGATAATAAGGCTGATGATGCTTTATCTAAGAATCCATATGCTGATTTGTTAGCTATTTCCTTATTAACCCCTAATGATTCCTTGCTTGAATAGATCAAGGCGTCCCGAGCTTATGATTTAGCCTTACAGTCTTTGATTGCTAGGTTGTAGATCAAACCTTACAAGTCTTTTACTTGGCATAGTTCCCAATTGCGGTTGAAGGGAAAATTGGTTGTGGGATCTGATTTACAGCTCAGACAATCTATTATCCAATTATGACATTCTACTCCTCAAGGTGGTCACTCAGGAACGGATTCTACTATTAAGAGATTACAATCTCTTTTTTATTGGAAGTCAATGGCTCAAGATATTAGAACCTTTATTAATAAATGTGATATTTGTCAAAGGCATAAATATGATGCTTCTGCTTATCCTGGTCTTCTGTAGCCTCTTCCTATACCTGAAGGGGTTTGGACTTCTTTCAGCTTGGATTTTATTGAAGGCCTTCCTAAATCCAAGGGTAAGGATGTTATATTAGTGGTGGTTGACAGACTTAGCAAGTCTGGTCATTTTATTAGCCTGCAACATCCTTATACAACTCAAACTGTGGCTCAAAATTTTTTGGATAATGTGTTCAAATTACATGGTATGCCTGCTGCCATGGTGAGTGATATGGATCCTATTTTCCTCAGTTCTTTTTGGCAAGAGTTGTTTTCTTTGCAAGGGGTTTATACATACTTCCACAGCTTACCATCCTTAAACAGATGGTCAAACTGAGGTTTTGAATAGGACAGTAGAAACATATCTCAAGTGCTTTTGTTCTGATAGTCCTCACAATTAGGCTACTTGTTTACCACTAGTTGAATGGTGGTATAACAAAACTTATCATTCCTCTATTAAATGCCCTCCTTATGAGGTTCTCTATGGCCAGAAACCTCCTATTCACATGCCTTACTTGGTGGGAGAATCTTCTGTGGAAATGGTTGATAGGTCCTTGGATGCTAGAGAGTCCATCATTGCTCTCTTGAGGATGCATTTCGCCAGAGCCCAACAAAGAATGTCAGAAATGACTAATAAACACAGATCTGATAAGCAATTTAATGAGGGTGATTGGGTCTATCTCAAGCTGCAGCGTTATAGACAAGTATCTGTAGCTGCTAGACCATTCAACAAGCTGGCAGCTAAGTACTTTGGCCCATATTTGGTGGTTGCTAAGGTTGGAGAGGTGGCTTATAGGTTGTTGTTGCCTTCTGATGTGCTTATTCATTCGGTGTTCCATGTTTCTCAGTTAAAAAGGTGTCATCAGGTCCCTGAGAACATTTCTCATCCTCCAGTTCTTCATTTGTCCAGTCCCTACTGCCCAGTGCCTGAATCTATTATTAGAAGAAGGATGGTCAAAAGAGGTGGCAAGGCTGTTGGCCAGGTCTTGGTCAAATGGGTGGGCATTGATGCTGCTCAAGCCACATGGGAGTTCCTTTCTGAATTGCAGCCCTTCGTTCCACCCTTAAGGACAAGGGTGTTTTTGTTTGGGGGGGATTGATATAAGTTAAGAGGGAATAACAGTCGCAACAGTTATAGAAATAATGAAAAGTCCGAAAGTTAGTTAACACTGTTGAAAGTTAGTTAGAACTGTTGAGTTAGTTAGTTAAATGTAACAGAATTAGCTGCATAGGAGTTGCTTATTCAATTCTATCCTCTACCTAATTAGATGTATAAATACCCTGTCATTGTACAAGTGAATTATTGAATAATATACACATTTCTCTACTCTTCTCTATATTCTATATCAACTAACATCTCGGATTCCCTGAGTTAGTTACCCTCTTCCTCGAGTTCTTACTCCTGGATTAATATTTTCCATTCGATTTCAATTCCTTGCATCACCTTTATAGGTAAACAAATTTATGATAATCAAACTTACAAATTTTTGACTATTATAGACTCAATGAGAAAATAAGTCTCAATAATGCTGTGAAAAACAGAGTTTTTTTCATTGGCCTGATATATGTGATTGTGACATTAGTGAAGAGTATGTGCTGTTAACTATAATATCCTTTATCTCGGATGTTATATCACCAATTCTGGGATTTTCTTCTCAGTTTTTCATCGAGTATTTTATAACATTTAAGTTGAGTCCTTGATGTTATATATTGAGGTTTTAAGGTGTGAATAAAAAATGAGAAATCAAAAAGACATCTTTTGAATTGCACCTCTTCATCTCATATTCTCATCGTTTATGAATTCAAAGGTCTTACCTCAGATTTTATACAATGATATACTTAAATCTGGAAACTTTCTCCTTTCATTTCTGCATTGTTGTCGAAAAGAAAGCAAGTGTCTTGTGATTGCTCTGCCGCTGAGTTTATCGAATTTTGTAATTTGCATTGCCACTGTTGAAACGTTTTTTCATTCTATCCTTATCAACAGTGAGGGGTTTAATTTCTCAAGAACATACTAGCAATTTGTGAGCCCAGAATATTTTTTTCTATATTTTCTACTATTTTAATTAACTGTTTTGAACACAGATTATATAACGTTATGCTCATCTTTGCGGCTTATGGCTATCTCAACTAAGATCATACTTTTCCAGTGACATTGCCAGATGACCATGCCGTCAATAAGATTCAATTACTTTTCCTCATTTCGCTATTTCATTATGTATAATACTCCTTTGTAGCTTTGATTACATTAATCCAGCAATATAGCATCAAGAATCTTAGCATCTGATCATCTTAATCTGCTTGTCCTTGAACCATTTAAATAAATTCGATTGTTATTTTAAATCATGAATTTAAGGGTAACCATACCCTTCTTTTTAACATCTCTGACTTCTGGCGTGTAACACTCCAGAAATGGGAATAGTATCAGAGGTCATCAGTATCTGTATTGTTTTATTGTGCTAACAGTAATTAGCTGGTGATATTGGTCTGTAAATTCACATTTGCCTACTTTGCTTGTTTTACTTTTGAATTTAGCCAAGTCATTTAATTTATGAATGTGTATTTGAATTTAGGTTTTCAGGTGGAAAAGTTCACAAATTGAAGAAGATGAGATCAATCACAGTCGCACCAAATTCAATTTTCTCTCTCTTTTTTTTTATTTCATTTTATTTTTTTTAATTTTATTTAAATCATTGAAGGCTGTAATTAAACAAGAAGAAAAGAAAAAAAAGGAGACATTGAAACAAAATTTGTGGTTAAAATTCGACTATCTTTTTTGTCATGCAATGCAATTAATTGCGGTGGACCGTCTACTTTAGTTTGTGTGGTGAAGCGTCTCTGGGTAATGTTAAAGGAAGTTGATCATAGATTAGCAATATGTCTAAAATTGATTGTTCATGGACGAATGCAAATATATGTGCAGACAAATTAAAAAAGAATGAACAGTCCAAAACACATGATGTGTTTAATTTTTTATTTGAATCATAGTGTGTTTATTTTTTCTTATTTGTGTCAAATATTTATCGAAACACCTTAATTATTAGTTGCTTATTTTTTCTACCTCAAATATCACAATTATTCATTCAGGTAGAAAAAAGGGAATAAGTGATATTTTAGGTTTACTTTAAAATATTTGATGATAGTTCAGGTAAAAAACTCAAACATCTGATAATTTAATATTAGATTTAAAATACATGTGATACTTATGTATATTTTCTCAATCCTTCATTCGTTAAAATACAAACTCTTTCTCAAAGTGACGTTTTGTTTTCATATTTGTACCCATATATGGTATTCTTCATTTATCTCCTCAATACTCGTTGCTAAAAGAAAAAGAATGGATCTTCTCTGGTATTCTCTTCTAATTCCTATGTTTGTATTCACTTTCTTCTTTCATCGATGGTTCTTTACTACTTCAAATAATCAAAAAAGGTTACAACCTTCTCCAAGAAAGTTTCCAATCATAGGAAATCTGCACCAACTTGGGTCGCTTCCTCACCGTACTCTCCATAAGCTATCGGAAAAAACATGGTCCAGTCATGCTACTTCACTTGGGCAGTAAGCCAGTGCTCGTTGCTTCCTTTGTCGAAGCTGCTCGTGCTATCATGAAAACTCACGATCTCGTATGCTCAAGCAGGCCTAAATCTAGCGTCGCTCGTAGACTCTTTTATGGCTCCAAGGACGTGGGCTTTAGTCCCTATAGTGAATACTGGAGAAAAATTAAAAGCATTGTCGTGCTTCACCTTCTCAACAATAAAAGAGTCCAATCTTACCGAAGAAACATCCAACATGATTGAAAAAATCAAACAACAGTGTGAATCGAGTGCGGTGATAGATTTAAGAGATTATTTCTGTTCTTTCACCAGTAACATAGTTAGCAGAGTGGCCTTGGGAAAGAGACATAATGAAGGAGAAAGTGGAATGAGTGCTAAGGTCATCGTAGATGAATTTGGTGAATTTTTGGGTACTTTTAACATTGGGGATTATATTCCGTGGCTTGAATGGATCAATAAAATAACTGGTCTAGACACCAAAATGGAGAAAGTAGCTAAAGGGTTGGATACATTTTTAGAGAGTGTGATCGAAGAACACATTATAATTAGGAATCATTGGTAATTCAAAAATAGAAAGAATATAAATAAAGGCGCATACGTGGGGAGGGGCCCAACGAAGGGGAATATAGAACAGGTGAAGCTAAAGATTTTGTGGATGCTTTGCTGGAAATTCAGAATGGAAAGGAAACTGGCTTTCCTCTTCAAAGGGATTCATTGAAAGCTGTCATTTTGGTAAGCATCTCTTGCACTGTTTATTCCCTCCTCTGCGTATTTTGTTTTAATTTTAAACAAAATTCGTACTAATTTATTGTTTCATAGTTAAATATTTGGCGGCTTAAAATATTTATTATTCTTCCACATAATCATTTACACATACTCCAGCACAAAAAACTTAGTTTGTTTATTTGTGTTTCTTTTTAATGTGTAGGATATATTTGCTGCTGGTATGGATACAGTGTATACAACTTTAGAATGGATAATGACAGAGCTTTTGAGGCATTCAAGAGCCATGCAAAAATTACAGAATGAAGTGAGAGGATTAGCCAAGAAAAAGAGAAGATAACAGAGGATGACTTAGGAAATATGTAATATCTCAAAGCAGTGATTAAAGAGACTCTCAGACTTGATCCGCCGATTCCACTACTACTTCCTCGAGAATCAACGGAAGACATAAAATTACTAAAACTCAAATCCTTGTCAATGCTTGGGCAATCAGCAGAGATTCTTTATCATGGGAAAATTCACACAAGTATAAGCCAGAGAGGTTCTTAAATAGTAAAATTTATATCAAAGGATTAGACTTTGAGTTGATTCATTTCGGAGCATGCAGAAGGGGCTGCCCAGGAGCTGCTTTTGCTATTGTGATAAATGAGCTAGCATTAGCAAGGCTTGTGCGCAAGTTCGATTTTGCATTACCAGACGGATTAACACCGAAGGATTTGGATATGACTGAAGCCAGTGGAGTCAGCATACGTAGGAAATCACCTTTGCTAGCAGTGGCCACTCCATGCTCTAGTTACTAGTCACCAATATATGCCATGGAATAGTACTTCCAATACTTGCTGGTATTATTTCACCCTATGTAATAAAGTGTACTGGTCGACTCTCTTTCTGGGTGTTATATATATCGGCCAAAAATTTCAAGCTATTTTATATGTAGATGTTAGTAAACTTCATAAGTTTGTTGAAATAAATATTTTCACTTTATGAATACAAGAGAACTGTGGGGTCATCCCATTTGAAGAAGAAAAGGAAAGACATAGGGGAGTGGGACCAAACCCGGCAGTGGCATGTAATGGAAATAATAGTTATGTGCCAAAATTACTTGGCTTACTTCACTTTACTTTTTTTGTATTTTCTTAGTTTCAATTTATGCTGGTGTTTCACTTCTAGGTTGTATAATTATAATCATTCAGACTCATCTAATCTCTCTTCAACAGATTCAAATCTCAAAAAGTCAGTGGAGTAAACCAACAATTCAGCTTTCAATTTAAACAGAACAACTGAAATCTAGCATCTTATTAAAAAAGTTTTGGACGTCAGACTAGCGAATAATAGGATAAAAAATATAATTATTAAGTTCTCAACCTAAAATTGTTAAGTTCACATGATGGCACCAGAAATTTAAGTATATATAATTTCAGTTAGTATGGAAAGGAAAAATGTACCATAACAGGATGCCGTATTTTGAAGTGGTCAATCGCACATTATTCAGTTTCCTTGATTAAACATTTCACAGTTTTCTACATACGGAAAATCGAAGTAAAATCAAAAGCAATACAATTCTGGGAAACTTGGTGAATAAGACGACTTAATGAATTCAATGCTTTGGTTCCGATCGCTTACAGAGAATGCGGGGGTGGAAATGATAAATTTTTTTGCGTCTAAATTGGGTTTATATAGAGGGTCATTGAAGGATATTATTGCTACAATAACATAATTAAGAAATTCTACTCAGGAATGTGACAAAAGGAAGGAATTTAAATTGTCTTTGAGAAAATGTATTTAGCTGGATGGAAAAATGGTTTTTAAGGAACTATGAGTACATAAGCAAATATTATCTCCTCTTTTAAAATCTAACAAGATTAATTTTCTGATATCTTCTTTGTAATCCTAAAATCACTATAAACATTAGTTTAAACAAAGTAACAGGTAATAATAAGAGTTTTTTTTTCCTCAAAAGAGTTGATTAACCAAATATAGAGTTTCAAATAGTTGTTTTATCAATTTCATACTTGATATAGGAATTATCGCTAAATATATTGTTATTCCACATCAAATTCAATGTGAAAGTATTATCGTAGTTCTTTGTTATTCGATGCTATTATTATTTGGACGGTCAATTTTTTATTTATTTATGTTAACCATAAATTTTATAATATTTACTAAATATTACTTTTATGTAACTTTTAATTATATAAACTTTTTTTTTGAAATTCTGTATTTGAATTTTCAGCCTAAACTAAAGTAGTTTGATCATGAACTCCCATATAAAGTAGAACCGAGGGAGTAGGTCAATTGAAGCCTAGCTATTGATGTAACTATTAATACATGAATTAATATAGCAGGCAAATACTGCTGTATTTTCAATACACAATTTAATAAAGACATTATTTGAAATAATACATTTAAGTGATGTGGCTTAGCAAGAAGTTTAGGGTTTGTCTTTCAAAATTCAAAAGGTTCCCTCCTTTTCTTTCTTTGACACTCTCCAAACTCTCCCGGCTGATGAAAGAGAAGGTCGCCTAGAAATGGAGATCATCACAACGACTGAAAATTCAAACACCCATGTAAGTACTGACAAAAATAACAGGAATCACACACAAAAGGATGTGGCTTAGCAAGAAAATATATTGGGTGATTTATTAAATCTGTATTAGTCTAGTGGACAGAGCTACCTCATACCTCTACTAGTAGGAGGTAAGACATACCCCGTGGAAGAGTTGAGGTGCACTGACATGGGCACCACAGAACAGATATAGAAAAAATGGAAATAGAGTTTAAAATGTTAATTTGACTTGTATATTATATGAGTGAATCGAGAAAAAGATATTAAAGTAATTGTTGAACATTTAGTTTGACAGTATCAATTTAATTTACAGCTTTAGCCTGTAAGCTTCCCACTAGAGACAGTTCTATTTTTACTTTATGTTTGGTTGGTAAGTTAAGCTCATTGTGTTTTTCCTTTTTGGTATTATTCAGTTTCGTTGTTGTGATGTTGTATTCCTTTATTCAGTTCTGTTGTTGTGAAGTTGTATTGTTTTTTTTTTTGACAAGTAGACTGTCCTTGATTTAGTTGTTACTTTTATCCATCCTGAAATTCTGGTCCATATTGACTTTTACTCAACCCCGTTTTTAATTGAATTCGTGTAGTTTTATTTATAGAAATCCAACTGCTCTACAATATAACAGGTTTCTGAAAATGGCTTTGACCAATGCCCTGCGTGACCTATGAAAGTCAAGTTTGCACAAAAAACTGGGACAAAGGTGCTAATATATTCTCTGAATTATTCTAAATCTCTTACAGGCTAACACGCGGCTTGATTTCCTTAATCGCGCCTGTACTCCTGGTTTAGCCATTAACAGCACTGGGAATAAAAGTTGAAGGGATTGAGGTGTGTAAATGCTGCTGGTCTTGATTTTAAACCACTTGATATCAAATATTATTTATAGGTTATATTCCATTTTCTATGTGATTTAGCTTCTGATGGCTGCAAATATGTGACTTACAGAAGGGGAATGAATCAATATCGAGTAAGATGGCTGAGCTTGAGAAGGAGAAAGAAACTGCATTCAGTAAGGTAGCTGCACTAGAGAAGAAGAAACAAACTGCATTGACTATGATAGATGAGTTTGAGAAGGAGAAAGAATGCACAGCGTATAAGGCAGCTTTTCTTGAGAGGGAGGGAGAACCTGCAATCAGTAAGATAGCTGTGCTTGAGAAGGAGAAACAAGTTGCATCAAATAATATAGAGGAGCTTGAGAAGGAGAAAGAAGATGCATACAGGAAGATAGCTTTTCTCGAGAAGGAGCTAAGTACTAAGGAAGGGAAATTTGGAAAGTATAAGAATGCTCAACTTTGGAAGGAGGAGGAGCTAAGAACCAAGTTTGAGGATTTCAAAAGGCATACTAATGCTGAGTGTAAGATAGAGAAGGAAGTTGCAATGAGTAAGATAGCTATACTTGAGAAGGAGCTTGAAACTAAGGAAGTTAGAACTATAAGCAAGCTATAAAAGCTTTAAGGAAGATCCAAGTTAAAGATAAAGAACCCAGGGAAAAGATGAAAGAGTTGACAATAACAATGCAAAAGCTCACCGAGGAAAGAAACTATTGGGAAACTTTAGCTAAGCAGCTTAAGAGAAAAGAAAGCGAGACTGCTGAGCTAGTAGAAGCTCTAAAAGATATAATCAGAGTATGGATCTTTGGACATTCTTTTGGGGCATGTGTTTTTTACAGCTACCTCTTAAGGTTAATTTAAAACTGCTAATTAGATCAAGTTACCATGGTTTCTTTCTAAGAAAATATGCTTTTGACGCTCAGAATTAAGCCAATCTACAGCATTTAGGCCAAGAACTTTCTCTCCTGTGTTTCTTTGTTTCCCTTTCTCCTCTATCTGTCTTTTTATGTAAAATTGGTGAGTAAAGCAATTTGAAGGAATTTGGTATAGGATTTCATTATAAAAAAAAGCACGCTGTCAAAACTCCTAAATCATAAGATATGGTTATAAGCTCATGCATTTCGCATGTACCATCTATTTTTCTTTTTTACTGAAACTTGGTTTAATATGTTCCTGATGTTTGAACGGTGCACAAAGTAAATTCTAATAACCAGCGATTTCTCAAGTATGTTGCAAGCATTATTGTCTGTTTATGTGACAGTCTTCTTTGATTTTTCTAGCAACTAAATTACTATTTGAAGAAGAATTTATTTTTCTTCTAAACAGTAAAATAAGAATTTATTTTTCTTCTGTTTTACTTGAAATTGTGCAACTTTGAGAAAGCCCATTTTCTAAGAAGTAGGTTGATTCTCTTTCTATTTCATGATTGGAATAACTACCATAGCTATCTATTCTAGCTATTTCATGGCTGAGGTAAATCCTAAAATATGCACATAAGGTTTTAGCTATCTGAAGTCTGATAGCAGCATCTGTATGGAATTTGTACAAGTCTAGGTAGTTTAACTGTAGTATATATTTGGAAACTCGTACCTCTTTTGACCTTCTACATATAAGTTCATGAACACTCTGTAACAGGTGAACTTCATCTTAAATAAGCATGCATAAGAGGCTGCATGTCATAAATTTATAGGTATTTAAGTGTTAGAAAACGGTATGGCTCTGGTTAGAATGCCTGTTTATTGGCCTGTTGCCTTACCACCATTTGATTGTAAGAGTACGGTTCCCCTTTTTGTTTTTCTGTTGGATGCTTTTGTATAACAGTGAGGTAGAAATATCTGCGTCTCTGTTCTATTCCTCCATTTTAATAGATTATGAGGTTGAAAAGATTCAATGAAGTGAGTGTCACCACTAGGAAAATGTGCTGCAAGAAACATACGTATAAACTGTCACCATTATAAGATTGTGTTAAAAGTCAAAGGATCTATCTGGTTATCCAACGTGGGCTCTATTGACGACTATATGAAACCGTTTTCTAGCTTGTGTAGATTTGCTGGATGTAATTTCTTTAGACACATAGATTACTAGTGAACTTGTAATCGATCTGGAACACCTTGTTCTTTCACTTTCCACTGTGAGTTTATGAGATGTTTTCTTTCTTCTCCAGGTTCTTTCTGACCTGTGCAGTAGTAACATGGGTATTGACATAAAGAAATTTGGTGTAATGATAGCTATCCTTTTCGCATGCAGAAATTCTTGCGTCAAGTTGCTGAGGAAAAAGCAACAGAATGGTGTTCTATTTGGCACACAGCTGTGGAAGACCCCAAATGGAATCCATTCAGATCTATCACCTCAAGTTCAAGCAGTATGCATCTGAGTCTTTTCTTCTTTCTATGTTGCTCGGACTCCTCAAAAATATCACCTAATGTGTGTTGCATTCCCCAAAATCTATGCATTTTTGGAGGACCCGACACGGGTGCACCCCTGCGTTAGACATTTTTGTAGAGTCCGACGTCTTCTTTCCTTCTACCTGTTCAAATGTCATTTTTTGAAGAGAGATTTTCATTTTATTGTTACTTGTCCAACTGAAACGAAAAACTTTGGTTCCTTGATATCAGCACATAAGTTCTTGAATTCATGTAGTCAAATGATGCAATAAAATCTCACCCCTGCCATAATAAATGAGTAAAACAGTGCAACAAAAGATTATGTTCAAACTGATTTCTCTATTTTCTATGATCTAACTAAAATAAAATCAAGTTATTGATACAATTTGTCCTCTCTGAATTTCTCTTCTTCCCTAGAATCCAACTGAACTGTTTATCGGGTGTCCCCTTTGGGACATTTTCAACTGAACTCCTACTTTAAATTATATGATCATTCCAAGCCTCCTTAAAACCATTATTTGTGTTTCAGGGAATGATAGACAAAGAAGACAAGAATCTCCAGCTGCTGAGGGAAGAGTGGGTATATGAAGCATATTCAGCTCTTGTTGTAGCCTTGACAGGCAGGAATCAAAGAATATAATATGAAGGGCAGAACCATGACTCATCAACTCTGGAATTTTGAGGAAGGAAGGAAAGCTACGTTAAAAGAAGCCATTTTTTTTAACGGGGAAAAAAACTAAAGAGGCAAAGATCAAAGATACAGGTATGCTCTGAGTGTCTTATTCCTCTTATTTATGCTGCAATTGCTGTATTCTCCTTCAGCTTGTAGGTTCAAGTCAATCTTGCTTTGAAGTTCTCAAGTCTTACAAACACCTCGCTGTGTGATTCATTGAGGTCAATCAAACTGTAATGATAGGCTCTGAGTGGCCATTTACTTGCCAGATAAGATCAAGAGGAACACCAAAACAGATTTTGTATAATAAAGTCAAGTATCCGGTAGCAAAATAAGAAAGATGTATTAAGCTTTGAATTATACTTTAGAATGTTTGGTTGTTCAAAGAGGGCTATTATACTATCTTGTTTTGCGAATAAGGACTAGGGTTTTAGTGAAGGCTCTTCCCTCTGCCTCTGGCATTATGAATGAGAACCTAAAACCACTTTTTTTTATAGATTGCTTTTCGCACAACTCAAAATCTACTCCGATCATAAAATTTTAATCCAGTAGCAGAATTCTAGGCCAGCACAGTCTACACTTTAGATGGAATTATAGGAACAAAAATGAGTTAAAGATTCTTATCCTAAGGAACGTACCGTATTTTTGTTGTTTGATTGTCCTTTCATACATGAATTTTTCTTGGCCGTATTATTTTATAGGATCAACGGGATACTACAGGGTGATGACATAAGTTTTGCTTAAATGGAGAAACACGATCAATAAGGATTTATATAGCCGACCCCAACTTGTTTGGGATTGAGGCATAGTTATTGTTGTTGTTGTAATAGGATACTATAGTGAAAGGGTGTACTGTGTATGAAATAGATCAGTAGTGCCATATTTATTTTTTTTCTTAATTAAAGACCATTGGAGACTAGGATTCGAGTCTCTATTGAGACAAAAAGGTATGGTAATTTATTCTCATATGCCTAAGCTTTGATGGCTAAAGTCCCGTAAGTGACATGAACAGTGAACACCACAATTATCATTTTTTAGGTTCAAAAAGCTCTTGCTACTTCTTTCCTTGGGTATCTGAAAGAAAATAGTATGGCTGTGTTAAATGCCTTGGAAATATATGAGAAGTATGCATCTCTCTAATTGGATATATGAAATCTTAATTATATTTATTCACAAGGTCAATTCATGTTTCAAGGAGTTCACAAGGTTAATTCCTTGATCCAAGGAGAATCTAAAGAATGTTGATAATATATTTCAGGATATTATAAAAATTCTTTTTGTTAGAACCAGTCCTCTTAGTTTCTATTTCGTTATAATTTGATTTTACAGATAAGCCTGTAGAATATTTTTCTATTTTTTAGTTAGCAATTGCAGCTATAAATATATGTCTTTTTTTTATCCATAAAGTAATTATCTTTGACTGCATTGCCAATATTTCTTTTTAAGTTCTTCTATGTTATTTCCCTATAATTTTCTTTGCTAAAAACCAACAAGTATCAAAGGTCATCAATATCCATATTATTTTATTGTGCTAACAATAATTAGCTGGTGATATTGGTCTGTAAATTCACATTTGCCTGTTGATATATAACAAGGGTTTTATTGAAGAACAAGAAAAGAAAGAATCAAAAAAGGCTAACTGATAATTGAATGCAATACTCTAGAATGGGGAAGGGGGTGCCTATATATAGGCATAAACTAAAATCCTAATGTCAATAGGAATAGGACTACCTAAAATCCTAATGCCCATAGGACTACCTAAAATCCTAATGCCCATAGGACTATCAATTATATGGGCTAACATTCCCCCTCAAACTCATAATGCGACAGTAATAAGCATTGAGAGTTTGTCACACAAGAAACGAAACCGAGACGCCGACTGAGCCTTCGTAAAAAGGTCAGCAATCTGCAAGGCTGATGGAACAAAAGGAAGCGATATAGTCCCGAGCTGGAGATGATGACGAGTGAAGTGACAATCAATCTCAATGTGCTTTGTCCGCTCATGGAAAACAGAGTTCTTTGCAATTTGCATCGCACTCTTGTTATCACAATGTAGAGGAGTAGGCCGAGAAATGTGAACCCCCATATCTGCAAGAAGCCAGCGTAACCAAACAATCTCACATGTAGTCATTGCCATAGCACGATACTCAGCCTCCGTGGAAGATCTAGAGACAACATCTTGTTTCTTGCTCTTCCATGATATCAAAGAATCTCCAAGAAACACACAAAAACCAGTGGTGGATTTGCGATCATTGCGATCTCCATCCCAGTCAGCATCACTATAGGCTCGCAACTCGAGAGATGACGTCGAGGGAAACAAGAGGTTCTGAAACTGAGTGCCACGAAGATATCTCAAAATACGAAGTACAGCTCCCCAGTGAACTGAAGTAGGAGCAGTAACAAACTGGCTAACAACGTGAACTGCATGAGCTATATCCGGGCGAGTAACGGTAAGATACACCAAGCTACCTACAACAGTACGATAAAGACTCGGATCTGTTAACAAAACACCATCACTAGGAGAGTACCGTGCATTGGTTTCAAGTGGAGTATCTGCAGTCCTGTTGTCAGAAAGGTGCGCCCGTTTAAACAAGTCAGATATATACTTAGTCTGAGAGAGAAGATATCCTCTCTTAGACTGAGCCACCTCAATACCCAAAAAATAACGTAGCAGGCCCAAGTCCTTCATGGCAAACCGATGAGCCAAATCATGCTTCAATGACTCAATACCATCATGATCATCACCAGTTATAACCATATCATCTACATATAAGCACAAAAGTATTTGCCCTGCACTCGTACTTCTAACAAACAACGCCGAATCATGGTTACTCGGGACAAAGCCAAGGGAAGTAATCACAGTGGAGAATTTCTCAAACCAAGCACGAGGGGCTTGCTTGAGACCATATAGAGCTTTTCGAAGCCGACAAACTTCACCCGGCTGGTGATCAATACCTGGTGGAGGAGTCATATACACTTCCTCATGGAGATCACCATTCAGAAATGCATTCTTGACATCCATTCGAAATATCTTCCATTGTCGAACGGATGCAACTGCAATCATAGTGCGAACAGTCGTCATCTTCGTCACCGGGGCAAAGGTCTCCTCATAGTCCATACCATATTTTTGTGAGTACCCTTTTGCCACAAGTCTAGCTTTGTATCGCTCAACAGACCCATCGGGCTTTGTTTTTATCTTATACACCCATCGACAGCCAATCGTATGTTTACCAGGTGGGAGGGTAACCAAATCCCATGTGTGTGTCTGATGAAGAGCAGTGAGTTCCTCCGCCGTAGCATTCTGCCAAAGAGGATCAGACACAGCCTCTCTATAGGACTCAGGTTCAGACAATTGATGTATGTTTGCAATAAAGGAAGCAAATGGGGGTGAGTAGGCAGAATAAGCAAAATCAGGTAGTCTGGTGGACTTACTCTGACGAGTAGACCTCCTCAGAGGTGGTGGATCTCCAGTCTCAGGCGGGGCTGAAGCATTGTCAGGCAGCACATCGAGTGGCACGGCTGAATCTGAAACTGGAGCCTCTGTGTCAATGCCAAATGGATCAATACGCCGAAGATCTGACTTAGTAACATCATGTGATTTAGCTGGAATTGAATAGAAAGGAATATGCTCCAAAAAGGTGACATGTCGTGAAACATATAATTTCTGACTGACAGGATCATAGCAACGATAACCTTTCTGTCCAACACCATACCCCAAAAACACACATATAGCTGATTTTGGCTCCAGCTTGTTTCTTTCAACATGAGGACGAAGGACAAAACAAGTACATCCAAAAACGCGTAACGCGGAGTAATCTGGCATGTGACCATATAATTTCTGAAACGGAGACATCCCTGAAGTCAATGCAGTAGGAATACGATTGATCACATATACAGCAGTTAGGACTGCTTCTCCCCAAAAATTACTAGGAACCTCTGCAGATAATAGTAAGGAGCGTGCTGTCTCAACAATATGACGGTGTTTCCTTTCGGCAACACCATTCTGCTCAGGAGTATCTGTACAAGATGACTGGTGTATGGTACCATCAGAGGCAAGTAACTGAGTGAAATCATTGGAGGTATATTCACCCCCTAAGTCACACCTGAAACACTTTATCATAGCTGAATGTTGTATTTTAACAAGGGCTCTAAAATTGCTGTAAATGCCAAAGAAGTCAGACCTGCGCTTCATAAGATAAACCCAGGTATACCGAGTATAGTCATCTATTAATGAAACATAATAGTTCGAACCACCCTTAGTGGATACTGGTGATGGTCCCCATACATCAGAATGAATAATGTCAAAAGGAGCAACTGAATAAGACATACCTGATGTACTGGAGGAAGCTGGGCCTAAGTTGGACGCTGACATGGCAGTAGGATTGGATGCCAAAAATTGTCTAAACTGTTTGAACACCCGAGGATCCAACGCCGAAGGAGGCACAGTGCTACACTCAGCATCTACTGATGGTGCAGCAGCAGCGAACTGTGGAGGAGTACCAAAGGAGTGTGGCTGTCCATTCTTCTGTTGCTAACCAAACTTAGCCTTGTTGAGTAACAAGGGACACTGAGCCTTTCAATGATTTTTCTGCTTGCAAAATGCACACTCATCAAACGCAATTTTAGGAGATCGTCGCGATTGGAAGTCTGAGGCTGAGAACGTTGTGGTCTGGACTGATCCGGTGAAGCAACAAACACAACAGGAGTAGGTGTTTTTGACCTTTTATCCAATTGAGATTTGATACGTGTCTCTTCTGCAATCAGTTCATGGACAACTGAATCAACTGTGGGGAGGGGAGATCGATGAAGAATTGTTCCACGCAGTCCTTCAAAATCAGAACGTAATGCCATCAAAAATTGAACCAAACGTTGCTCTTCCCTCCTAGCAATATACGGCGCAAAACCTTTCAATTCTGCGGATTCGGTAAGGGCCAATTGATCCCACAAATCAGACATAGCAGTATAGAAATCTTGAATGCTCATAGCATTTTGTTGAAGAGCACGAATATCGTATTCTAATTGGTACTGTTTGGCGAAGTTAGACTGAGTGTACAATCTCTCCAAGTGATCCCAGATTTCTTTAGCTGTGTCATATTTAGCCAATTGCATACCAATTGACTGAGTTACTGAGTTATTAATCCAAGTGATAACCTTGGAGTTAGCAGTTTCCCATAAATCCAATGACAATACAAAGTCCTCAGCCTTCTCATCCTTAGGTTTGGATTTAACCCCACTAACATAGCCCTACATGTTTTTGCCACGAAGAAAATTCTTCATGACATAACTCCAATACGCATAATTTTTGCCATCTAATTGAGTGTTAATAGATTGGAGAGAATCATCCTTTCCAGCCATATTGACAAAAGCAAAGTGAATACACCAAGATAAGCAACCCCAAAACAACGATAAGAACAAAATACCCTAGTCACAAAACAAACCAACAACGGCGTCCAAAACAAACCAAACCAACAACGACAATCACACAATGTCGTCCAAAGCAAATCAAACCAACAACGAATTTAGCGGAAGCATCAAACACAGGAGAACATCAACTCGATCCGCGAGAATTGGTGATTATTTATAAGTAGGGAAGAGTCGATTTATTTTGGCTCTGATACCATGTTGATATATAACAAGGGTTTTATTGAAGAACAAGAAAAGAAAGAATCAAAAAAGGCTAACTGATAATTGAATGCAATACTCTAGAATGGGGAAGGGGGTGCCTATATATAGGCATAAACTAAAATCCTAATGTCAATAGGAATAGGACTACCTAAAATCCTAATGCCCATAGGACTACCAATTATATGGGCTAACATTGCCTACTTTTACCTAACAAGCCTTTTGAACTTGCTTGCTTATTTGATGTTAGGACGCATTTGAATTTCAGTTTTCGGGTGGAAAAGTGTAGAAATTAAAAACACAGTATAGGAAAACCTTTCTTTCTTCTTGATTTCATGATCAAACAGTGTGTCCCTATTTATACAAATGAAAGCATAAACAAAACCTAATTGACGTCCACTACTCAATAGTCCTATGTGTGGTAGTATGTATTGAAAGATTTATTTACATTGTATTTCTGTGATCTGGGCTAGAAGGGGATCCGGAATAATTGGCCCAATACATAAGGTAGCAACTGGCCATATCGCATATTGCCTGGTGTTCAAGCCCAAATCCAATTCATGCCAAGACAAAAAGGAGTGATCATCTGCTCTTCGAATACATGTCTTCTTAAATCAACAAAAAGTCGCACAAACTGAGGAAGATAAGATCAATCACAGTTGCATCAAATTAAAATTAGCTTCTTTTTCTTTTTCTCATTACAAGAAGAACAGAACAAAAAAGAAACTTTGAAACAAAATTTGTGGTTAATTAAAGTTCACGGTGTTGTCTTTTTTTTTTTTTTTTTTGAAATTCAATGCAATTAATTGCGATCCACCGTCTACTTTAGTTAGTGTGGTGAAGCTTCTCTGAATATACGTGCACACAACTTAAACAATACACTCTTTCTGAAAGTGACGTTTGTTTTCATAATTTATATCCAAATGTATGGTACTCTTGATTTATCTCCTCAGTGCTAAAAAAAGAAATGGATCTTCCCTGGTATTCTCTTCTAATTCCTCTGTTTCTCTTCATTTTCTTCCTTTATCGATGGTTCTTTACTACTTCAAATAATCAAAAAAAGTTACCACCATCTCCAAGAAAGCTTCCAATCATAGGAAATCTGCATCAACTTGGGCCGCATCCTCACCGTACTCTCCATAAGCTATCAGAAAAACATGGTCCAGTCATGCTACTTCACTTGGGCATTAAGCCAGTGCTTGTCGCTTCCTCTGTCGAAGCTGCTCGTGCTATCATGAAAACTCACGATCTCGTATGCTCAAGCAGACCTAAAACTAGCATCCCTCATAGACTCTTTTATGGCTCCAAGGATGTGGGCTTTAGTCCCTATGGTGAGTACTGGAGACAAGTTAGAAGCATAGCTGTGCTTCACCTTCTCAGCAACAAAAGAGTCCAATCTTACCGTGATATTAGAGAAGAAGAAACATCCAACATGATTGAAAAAATCAAACAAGAGTGTGATTCTAATTCAAGTGCGGTGATAGATTTAAGAGACTATTTCTGTTCTCTCACCGGTAACATAGTTAGCAGAGTGGCCTTAGGGAGGAAACACAATGAAGGAGAAAGTGGAATGAATGCTAAGGTCATCCTAGATGAATTTGGTGAACTTTTGGGTACTGTTAACATTGGGGATTATATTCCGTGGCTTGAATGGATCAATAAAATCACTGGCCTAGACACCAAAGTGGAGAAAGTTGCTAAAGAGTTGGATACATTTTTAGAGACTGTGATCGAAGAACACATTATTAGGAACAAGAATGGAGATTATAGTACGGATGAAGCTAAAGATTTCGTGGATGTTTTGCTGGAAATTCAAAATGGAAAGGAAACTGGCTTTCCTTTTCAAAGGGATTCATTGAAAGCTGTCATCTTGGTAAGCATCTATCACACTATTTTATTCCCTCCTCTGCCTATTTTGTTTTAATTTTAAACATAATTCGTACTAATTTATCGTTTCATAGTTAACAATTTGGTGACTTAGAATATTATTTGCACATAATCATTTACGCATACTCCAGCATAACAATCTTAGTTTGTTTATTTGTGTTTCTTTTTAATGTGTAGGATATATTTGCTGCTGGTATTGATACAACGTATACAACGTTAGAGTGGATAATGACAGAGCTTTTGAGACATCCAAGAGCTATGGAAAAATTACAGAATGAAGTGCGAGGATTAGCTCAAGGAAAAGAGAAGATAACAGAGGATGACTTAGGAAATATGCAATATCTAAAAGCAGTGATCAAGGAGACCTTCAGACTTCATCCACCGGTTCCGCTTCTAATTCCTCGAGAATCAACAGAAGACATAAAATTACTTGGCCATCAAATACCTGCTAAAACTCAAATCCTTATCAATGCTTGGGCAATTGGAAGAGATCCCTTATTGTGGGAAAATTCACAGGAATACCGGCCCGAAAGGTTTTTAAATAGTAAAATTGATGTCAAAGGATTAGACTTTGAGTTGATTCCCTTCGGAGCAGGCAGACGGGGCTGCCCAGGAACTGCTTTTGCTGTTGTTATAAATGAGCTAGCATTAGCAAGGCTTGTGCACAAATTCAATTTTGCATTACCAGACAAGGATTTGGATATGACTGAAGGCAGTGGGGTGACCATCCGTAGGAAATCACCTTTGCTAGCAGTGGCCACGCCATGCTCTAGCTAGTTATTATTAGGAGTCCCTTTCTCTCCATTAGTACTTGCATATTATGTACATCGTTTTACCAATGTCACCAATATATGCCATGGAATAGTACTTTCAAGTATTGCTAGTATTATTTCACGATATATAATAAAGTGTACTGGTGGACTCTCTTTCTGGGTGTTTTATCATGAATTCAAGGAGCAATTGTGAGGTCCATCCCATTTGATGATGAAATATGAAGAGATAAGGGGACCAAACCTCAGGAGTGGCATGTAAAGGAAATTTACCTTTTTATTTTATCTAGTTTAACCTGGAGGTCATTAGTTCACTTTATTAGTCTTGCAGTAACTATTTTCCAACTTATGCTAGTGTTTTTCACTTTTAGGTTGTATAATTACAATCATCCAGACTCATCTAATATCTCGTCAACGGATTCAAATTTTTGCGGAGTCACTCCGATCTTTATGTGGTGCACTTGATGCCATTTTTATCGAAGAGCATACTGAAAGATGTCATTGCTTCCTTCACATCAATGGCGGGAAAAATAGCACCTTTCAAGTTTTCAATGTCACACCTGACAAATAATAGAATTAAAAACATTATTACCTCCTTAACCTAAAGTTGTAAAGTTCACATGACGGCACCAAAAATTTTAAGTATATATAATTTCATATTGTCTGATAAAATATGGAAGTATGGGCTTCGACTTCACTGTAATAGCACATTTATAGAGATAATATCTTATATAATCCCTCAATTAAAAATAATTTTCTTAAAAAATCATTCAATTTTATTTTATATTTTAAAAATTACCATAGTTTTTCGTTCTGTGGACTTCTCGAAAGTGCAGTAATAATAACACATTTATAGATCGACACTAATAAAATTTTCTTGTATACGTCCCAATCCACACACACTCGGTGACTTTGTATCTCCGCCATTATGACATTAATATAAGTGAGAAGATCTATCAAATTTATAAAATTACAGAGATCAGATCTCATTTTTTTTTCGAGAAGAATTAATAAAATATTACATTGTATTTTTATGAGTGATAATAGATATACCAATTATTTTGATAACAAAGAGCCCAATCTTAACTATTTTCTCATGTCCAACTTCAACGGTCACTTTAGTATAAGAAACTGTTTCAAAATAATTATTACTTTAAAAAATTTAAGATTAGAATTAACCATCACTTATTATTAATTTTATTCTTATCATTAAAAAAGTAATTCTTTTTAATAGTGTGCAATTCTCAAAAATCATCTAATAAATAAGAATAATTTAGTAAATTATATCTTGTATTTATTTTTTTGTGAGCGCCAAAAAAAAAAACTAAAACGACAATTAAAGTAGGACGAAAGAAGTATCATTTATACTAATCGAGTGACTGTCGGGCAATTATGAACCTATTTATTATTTCCTTTGTTTCATTTTAGTTGATAGGATGAGTTCTGTATACCCATTAAGAAAAAATTAATAGGAATTGTAATTTGACTAATATAACCCTATTAATTGATAGGTACTTTTTGAAAATATACAACAATGATTCTTTTCACATTTTAGAATGACTAAGGATAGAATTGAAAAAAACATGGTCAATTATCTTTTGAATTTTGAAACTAATAAATATTTTAAAACAACAATATTAATTCTAATATTAGATGATTTTTGACAATGATAATTAATATAATTTATTAATTTTTTTGAAAACATATAATAATAATTCTTTTCACATTTTAGAATAACTTTAAGTATTAGGTTAGAATTCGAAAAATATGATCAATTATCTCTTGAATTTTTAAAACTAACAAATATTCTAAAATAATTATTTTTAGTATATCTAATAATTAAAATAAAATGGGAAGAATATGATATATATTCCCTCTCTCTGTTTCATTTTAACGCCGACATAACTTTTTTCATGTTTATTAAAAAAAATAAAAAATACAACATATAATTTACTTAGACATCCTAATTTATAAGATATGTTGTTTGAATATTGAGTAGTATTAAAAGAATGACTTCTTTAATGGTAAGGGTGTAGTTGAATTTTAAATTTTAAATTAATAATTATTTGGGATATATTTTTTGAGCTGACTATTAAAACGAAACGAGGGAGTGTTATTTCAGCGTTTGCACATATTCATACGTTAGCAACTTAATTTACTTTTTCATCATGCTGCTATTTTTAATTTTTAACAAAATTTTTAGCTTCGTCCTTAGCCTTTTCAAAAAAAAATTTCATCTAAAACTTTTTAAAAATTTTAATTTAATGATAAATAATTTTTTAAAAATAATTTTATTTACTAAAAGTATTGTAGTTTAGGAGATATATTTAATATATTAATAATAATATTTATAAAAACTATTATAAAAATAATTTGAAAATTATATTTATTAGTTAATAAATATATAGATAGAAATTAGAATGAACAAAATAAAATTATGTTTAAAAAAAAAAAAGTGTCTAAAAATTGATCAAATAAAATAGTATGTTGGTAAAAAGTAAGCAAGTGAAAATGTAATTATATTACATTAATGATAAATAGATTTAAGTTTTTTCCCCTAATTTTACTTGCTTTTTAGTTTTCATTAAATTTAGTTGGTAGAATTTGTTAAATATATGAAATAAAAAAGGCTCATCTTTTCATAAAATAGCGGACGAAAAATACTCAAAAAATATATTTAAGAGACCATTTTATACCTACCACTAAATATAAGGGATATATTTGTTATTTTCTCTCACATTTTAAGTATGATTTTAATTAAATTTTATCAAAATTACTTTTATAAAATATGAGACAAAGTTAAAAAATATTTTTATATAATAAAACAAAAAAATAAATAACTTTTTGAGTTATAAACGCAAAAATTAAATTCCTATATGTAAAATTTACTCGAATAAAATTGAGACTTTAATTCCTTCTTCAAAGCATCCCATGTTTTAATTTGCGGCAGCCCCACAAATTTCACTTTCACAACCACCCAGCAAACTTTGGCATCATCACCAAAGTATATCGTCGTGACTTACACCTTTTCATTGTCCGTACCTTCGAGCTAGGAAATAAATTTTCATATCCCACATTTTTTTAAAAGTATGTGATTATTTTCAACTATATCTTTATTATTAAATAAATAATTTTTTTCTAGTGTTATATAATTTAAAAAAAAAATTAATCATTAAAATAAATTTAATCTACTATATATTATATGTATCAATATTTTAATGGACGTGAAATGAAGTAAAGTCATGATTAAAGATGAACGGAGGGCGCATCTTAATAAATAAGATCCATGTTTTATTAAGGTCGACCTAATTGTTGGTCCATATATTAATTGGTATAAATTTCATTGTTATAAGAATGTGGCTTTTTTTTTGCTTGGGGGGGTGAAAGGCTTTTGTCATGGCTGCTTCTTCTTCTTTATAATTGTATAGTTGGAGCACTGCAATTGTCTTCTTCTTTTTGGTCATAAACTATAATTTTCAAAACATTGAGGGATGCTTCAACTCAATTATCAGTTTCGGAGATTCGCTAGCTGACACTGGAAATGGACTTTATCTCTCTCTAAACAAAATCCCTAGTACTCCTCCTCCCCATTTCGCCGTGCCACCTTACGGTGAAACCTTCTTTCATCGTCCCACCGGTCGCTTTTCCGATGGCCGTCTTGTTATAGATTTTATTGGTATGTATTTACTAATTTTCAACCATATAGATCATTTCATCTCCTTTTTGTGCATTCCATGTATATATTAATTAAAAACTCACCAATTTTCTTTTCTTCTTTTTCATCTCCCAAATATGCTGTTTATTCTGATTACTTAGCTTGTTGGATATTGTAGCTGAAAGTTTGGGGCTCCCATTAGTGCCAGCATATTTGGGAGATGAAAGGAACAACGTAAAATTCAGGCAAGGTGTGAATTTTGCAGTGGGAGGAGCAACAGCACTTGATTCTGCTTACTTTTGGGACAAGGGAGTAAGATCCAGTAACAATGTGTCTTTGGGAACTCAACTGGGTTGGTTCAAACAAATGATGTCTTCTTTTTGCAAATATCCTTCAGGTATTATTATAATTTTCCACAATTGCCTGCTTTAATTTTTAACAAAATCATAGGTTCCTATAGTACGTTTCACTTTTAAAGTACTAATTGTGGACAAAATATACAAATTCTTATTCACAAATCAAAGAGATTTATGAACAACTTTAAGATCTTCTCTTTTTAATTTAAATAGATAAATATTGTGTCATTTGCATTTTTACCTCTCATTCTGTATTGATTTTTAATTTTTGTCCTCGTTACTTGTAATAACTTTTTTATGGTGTATAAATTTATATTTTCTTAGCATAATATTTCATAAGTTACGTCGGAACGTGACTTTATTTTTCAAAAATCTTATGTGTCGCTGAAAGACAAAAAATTAATAAGACTAATTTATTTAAAGGGAAAAAGAAAAGGTGCGATTTTATGATAGATAAGTACTACTTGTAAATCATAAGCCCTGGGCCCATGCTCCTGCACCTAACGTACGTTTGATATTGTAGGGACAATATCGCACGAAAATATTTTTCAATATAAACAAATGTTATATAGTATACTGATCCTTTGAAGGTCGTCATGGCATAAAATAATTCATTATTTAGGAATGATTGGAGGTGTTAAATTGTTTTAATTTCTTTTCATTATGTATCAGCTTGCAACTGATTAATTACCTACCGTGAATATAAAAGAGAGAGAGAAGTTGTCTTAACATTTTCCGAAAACTAAAATTTGCAAGAATAGTCCAACATGTTGAAAATATGTCATAGATGACGATAGTGTCGCTGTCAGTTTGTTGAGAAAGTAGATAATGAATATAATGGCCATCAATCACAGGCAATTATATTATCGAGCAACAACTTTTTTTTAGCTTAATTACTACTCATAACTTAAAGTCTGGGTGGTTGGTTTAACTTTAAAACTACTCACTATACTTAACATACATATAATGTATTTTTTAATTTACGTGTGAAGATAGATATTTCCATTGATAGAGTTTTCAACTTTCTAGTTTCTGAGATATAAGTAGAAGTAAATTAATTACTAATATCTAAAGTTAAACAATGCTAACAAAGAAGAACAATTTGTTGTTTGCTAAAATTGAACACACACACAAAACAAAAGAATTAAGGCGGCATAGGTGAATGTCAAAAACACTTTATTCAATATTTGTCAAAGGCATAGATGAATTCTTCTTTTATAGAATGCAAGGAATTTCTACAGAAGTCATTGATACTGGTGGGAGAAATTGGAGGCGATGATATCAACTATGGTTTTCTTCGAAACAACACTAAGGAAGAGGTTGAATCATATGTTCCAGCAGTCATCAACACTATTAGTTCAGCTATACAGGTCAAAACACACAGTTGATGCGCATATTGATTCAAAATAATAAACCATAGACTATATTATAAGAAAATTAATTATTAATTTATAATTGATCTGATGCGCAGGAATTAATCGAGCTGGGAGCAAGTACACTGTTAGTTCCGGGGGATTTGCCAATTGGATGCTCGACAGCTTACCTCACAAAATTTATGCACTCGGATAAGGAACACTATGATTCGAAAACTGGTTGTATCAATTGGCTTAACGAATTCTCTCAGAAATACAATGAGCTTCTTCAAAAGGAACTTCATCTTCTTAGAGAGATCCATCCTTCTGCTACCATCATCTATGCTGACTACTACAATGCGGCCATGCAATTTTATGCGTCCCCAAATAGCCATGGTAATTATTAATTTCATTTCTTTATTACTCCCCCGTTTCAATTTAATAGAATAAGACTTTTGAATATTATGATTGAAAATGCGGTTCAAGTATAATCTTGTGGGGAATAATAGTTGCTTTCTATGTATAGAAGGAAGGGAATCTTATTACAGTATTAATTACTACGTCAGGGTTTAAAAAAGGAGCTTTAGTTGCATGTTGTGGAGCAGGAGGGCCATACAACTTCAAATTTTCTGCAGTATGTGGGGATCCACCAGCCAGAAATATTTGCAGGGACACTTCTGCGTATGCAAGTTGGGACGGAATGCATTTTACAGAAGCTGCATATAAATGGATCGCTACTGGTCTTTTACAAGGCACTTTCACTTTTCCTTCCCTCCCTAAAATATGTACTCTTTTTAATCCAAATCATGTTAACCTTTTTCATGACTCTTAAGCATAAGTGCATAACTAGTATCATCATATCTCAATATTATTAATACTTTATTTCTATAACTTGTATTGATATTTATAAATATGTATAGTAGTACTTATGATTTATATTTTTTGAGCTTGTCCCATTTCAAAGAATAATCGAGAATCGAGATCATGAGTTTCTAAACAATTTGTGGGTTGTGTTTCCATTCTACTTACGTTTATATAAAGAGCTACTTGCAGTTACTGCTACAAATTAAGTATAGAAGATTCAAGAAATTAAATTCCTCTTCTCTGCTCTTGGATGAAGATGAAAATGCAATTAATTAATGTGCATATGACATGGTTATGCTCAAAACCAGTATATCAATGAAAGAGTCATGATCGTTTTTAATTTACTAAAACTTTGAAGCTCGAGTTTTGATAATAAAGTTTTCTTGGGCAAAAAATGCATTATTTTTCAGCACAAACCCATATTACTCGGAGCAATAAATTTTAGATGCGGAATAAGGTACTTTTTTTCAAATAGTTGCTCTTTGGTTCAGCTAAATGCCACTGTGTGACAACTTATACAAGGAGACAGTGATGCATGTCTCTCTCTCTTTTGAAATAATATATATAGGGTGATTCAGCCAGCTGTACCAAAGAAAATTCCTTTTAAAATTAAAGAAGGTATATTATTATAGTTCAATAAACATACTATTATCCTTTCACGTAAACGAGATAAAACATTTTTTATTTCTTGTGATCGAGGTGAAACATTTGATTCTTTTGAAGGGGAAAAACTGTAGTGGGAGTCACGAGTTTTCAAGCGAAAAAACCAAAAATGTACCGTTTATTGATTCGTTTTTATCGTAACTAACAAACACTTGCCGTTGGTCACCAAATTACATGCATATCCTATCTATATATTATGATGAACTGCTACAAACGTCCCAATCAATCATGGAATCAAACTCCATAAGTTATTTTTCTCTCTTCACAAATCTAAGATGTATATTTTTGCTTGAAAGGAAAAACTAAAAGTTGTCATCATCTTCATGGTCCATGAGAATCCAGGATCCATTTTGCCGTTGAACCATTCCTTTATTCTTCTCAACCCACCATGAAGTTGGTACACCGTATTCATCTTTTAACGTGTCCCCATACTTGTTAACGAGTGAAATATCTCGTTCCACTTCTAGCTTGAACCCTCCTTTAGATCCTTGCGTTCCAGCAACTCCATGCAAGTAACATTCCAAATTATGCCAAGTGCTCTCATCTCCAGGACTTTTTAGATAGCTCGATTTCCTAGTGTCAATAGCCAATTCGACACCAACATCTGCGTAGCCGAGCAACGGGTAATTTGGAACTATATCAGGGGCATTTCGGACTCTGAAAGCTCGAAGATTTTCGAGTTTGGACAAGGTCTTCTTGAAATTTTCATCTCCCACTCTAGGACTTGCAAATAAAAATGCGGTGACTGGAAAGCTCTTGTTAATTCTGTTGTAAACTATATCCCCTGCATTTAATGTTCCGATTGCTGCACCCATGCTATGCCCCGTTACTGTTATGGTAATTTCTTCGTTCTTGTATAGTTCCACTAATCTTTCAACTTCTCCAAGTACCTAATGATAAAAGTAATTTCAAGATTAATTATTATTTTTAGCAGTAGTAAAACTTAATTAGAGAATTTACCTGGTCTCTAGCACTGGCCTTATTGAATGGTGATCGCGAATCTGATGAAGTATAAACAGAATACCAACCGTGATGAACCTTAGGATCAGATTTTTCACCAAAGATTATGGGGGCTGAGACTTGAATAAAATCGAGATCACCAAACCATTCCAAAGTCTGAACACTTCCTCTCCAAACAATCACTATATCTCTCCTTCCTAATGCTACTTTCCCCTCATCAGTAGACACAGCAACAAAGCCAACCCAATTAGATTCTTTACTCCAAGCTTCCCGCGACAATGACTTTATGATGAATGCTTCCGGAACTTGGATAGCTGATGTCGCGTATATATATTTGGTTACCTCGTATTTGAACGGATTGGCCGTCTCAATTCCCAGTCGATAGAAGAAGTTCTTCTTAGAGTATCGGCAACTACCAGCATACTTTGATATCTTGTCGTTGTTGAAGGCGTCTCGAGTTGCTTGTGCCATTTCGCCGTAGTGAATGAGGTATCGACGAAGATCATTGTCTAGCGGTTCTAATAAGCCTTCCCAATTGTTATTCCCGCTAAGAACCCTCCATCTTTCTGTTATATTTCCCATAATATTCTTGTCAGCTGGATTTTGCATCATTTGTAAGGTCGGAGAAACCATAGAAAAGATGCATAGTGCTGATAACAGCATGGGCATGGGCATCTTTTCTATGATTCCCCTTGGGGTTTTTCTTGCTTTGAACATCTTGTTCTTTCGCGGTATTTGTTAGTTATTCTTCTTTTAATTGGACTTCAACATTCTAATTTAAATATCCCAAAAAGTGTGTGGCAAAACTTGGGGTCCATTTGGTTACTGGAAGCGGAAAATTAATTTCGGTGTCGGCGTTTCATTTCCGGTATAACCAGTGACATCATAATTTTATACCGGAAATTAGGTACTCTGTCATTTTAATTATATATATATATATATATCGAATTCAATGTGGAATATATATTAATTAACGGTGTGATTTGCTTTATGGGAATAAAGCACCTAAGAGGCCAAAATAACTTTGATAGCATCTTATTTTTACTTTCTGTTTCTATAAATATAAAATCAAGGGTTAACTTTTAAATATTTAAATGCCTTTTTTTGTCATGTCTCGTTTCACAGCATTTTCTTTTTACTTTATATTATAATTTTACGCTTGCTTAAAAGATATACTAGTAATAATTAATCTTCAGATTATAATTTCACTCATTATAATAACTTTATAACTTAATCTTTGAGCCAAATGACTTTTAAGTTTTTTATCGGATCAATTTTTTTTAAATTTCGATGAGAACAAAGATAGCGGAGAGAAATGAGTTAAGAAAAAAGGAAGTGTTAAAAATTTCTACATTAACTTAAACTGACAACCATGATCACGAAGGTTATGGTGGTATAATTGGATCTCTTCATTCTCATTAGATATTTCAAGTTCAAATTTTAGATATGAAAAAATCATAATAAAAAATACTTCTCATTTTATTAAGACACACGCAATGCAAAATTAAATTAATCGAAACTCCTTTACAAATATCATACCCCGAAATAAGTAAAAAAATAAGAGACAGCATGGTAGTTGGATCAAATAAAAGCAACCCATGGAAACAGAATGGGAAATCCTTGCCGTTTTCACATAACAAGTCAAGAATTTAATTATTTTTTTGTCCAATTCAAGATATCTTGTTTTATTGCCTATAAAATTGTCAATGCTTCTTGCTTTTTACGGAAAAGGAATTTTGTGGTTGTTGCTTTATGTTGCTTGTGCTGGAGAATGAACGCATCCCTATTTCACATTCAAAAGTCTCTTACTCAATAATGCACTGTCGTTATCACGAGAAGAAATTTTATATTATCTCTAATTTTTCAAATTTTTCCTCAGATAAAAGACATGTGTCATGATTAAAAGATAAGAATTGAACTTTCGGACAATTCCTCTTTTTTTCTCTAGATTTGTGAACTTCGGACCATAAGTATTTGTTTTTTCAAGCTAAACTTTACTTGGTTATTTGTTGGGTTACCATTTTCTTTATTTTGATTCTTTTTCGTTTTTAATGTAATTGATGGTTGATCCTTTATCTTAATGCATATCCTTGCCTTTTTTCCATATAATAATGCTCGTGCTCGGCCTACTTTCAAAGATAAATTTTGATGGAAGGGATACATTCTACGGCTTCTGGCCCCTTTTGCCGTAGCAGCTCATAGTGCCCACATCCAAACCTACCAACCACATGATCAAAATTAATAGCAAAGCAATTAGAAGTCAACATATTACGCTTATAACGCATTATCCGGTCCAGTACATACGGAAAAACAGATCATAGCTAATTGTTTCTCAAAATATCACCCAAAAGAGTACATATATGTTTTTGAGAAACGAAAGATTTTTACTCTGAAAGATCACTATCATCCTCACGATCATTGAGAGTCCAAGATCCGTCTTGTTGTTGAACCATTCCTTTATTTTTCACGATCCACCATGCCACTGGTACGCCATATTCATCCTTCAATAAGTTCGTTTCTTTATTCACCAGAGCAATATCCCGGTTTATTTCCAACTTGAATTCTCCTTTTGGTCCTTGTGTTCCAGCAATTCCGTGCAAATAAACTTCCAGAATATGACCATTTATGTCTTTCTTCAAGTACTCTGACTTTGTAGTGTCAATTGGAAGTTCAAAGCCAACATCTTCATAAACTCTCCAGTCTGCTGCAGAACCTTCGACCTGTCCACGGTCTGGCATATTTGGAACGGGATCACAGGCATTTCTAATGCGCAAGATTTGAAGATTTTTCAAATTTTCATAAGCTTTCTTGAAATTCGCCTCTCCAAGTCGTGGGCTAGCAAATAAAAACGCAATCACTGGAAACTCCTTATTGATTTGGTTGACAACTATGTCAACTGCGCATAGTGTGGATAATGATGAACCCAAACTGTGGCCACTTAGAGTAATGCTAACTTTGTCTCTCTTGTATTTCTCCACCAACCGTTTAACTTCTTCAAGAACCTGTTTGAATGTATCCAAACAAGAAAATTTGAATGGGTAGTGTTACTAACTGCCAAGGGACATCTAACACATCAAAAGTATCACTCTTAAATCATAGTAAAATTTCAAAATACAGAACCTATGTCTAAACAGAAGAGATTAAGAAAAAACAGGGAGATTCCTTAATTACCTGATCTCTGGCACTGGTTGTTCGATTGAATTTTGAAGCTTCGTTAAGAGAAGTATAAACTGAATAAAAACCTCTGTGTACAAGAATGTTATCAGTATTTTCTCCAAAGATTTTTGTGGGTCGAACCAAAATCCAGTCGTCATCATCATTGAATTCTGCAGGACACATGGTCCCTCTCCAAGCAATCAAAATATCCCTCCTTCCTAAAGCAACCTTACCCTCATCAGTGGCCACAGCAACAAACCCGATCCAATTTGATAATTTGATCTTTTCAGTTTTACTTGGTACATCTGAAGCTCCGTAGACATATTTGGTGACTTCATATTTGTAAGGGTTGTTTTTGTCGAGCCCCACTCTTGTGAAGAGGTTCTTTTTCGAGTATCGGTTTCTCCCTAAATTCTTTGAAGCAATTTCACTGTTGAATGAATCGCAGATGGCTTGAGGCATTTGGCCATAGTGAATAAGGTATCGTCGAAGATCGTAATCCAAAGGGTCGAGTAAGCCTTCCCAATTGTTCTTTCCACTCAAAAGCTCCCATCTTTCTGCTATGCTGTTGTCTCTGTTTTCGATTCCTTTTTTCCCTTTGAAACAGCTCTTGATTTTTCTTTGGAGAGCTTCCAGTCCTTTGTCAATGCATTCCATAGAGATAAATCTGGAGAAATTATGGAGTAATTAGTAGTGTTGGTACTTTTGAAGATCCGCGCATGCCTTCGAAATTACAGCTTAATCCTGTTCCGCATTAGGACAGAAATAAGCACAGAGGAACAATTTGTAAAACAGAGAAAAAGCCAAAAAGTTGGTACCCACTACCAAAGGGGATAATTAGAGAAAATGACAGAATGGTCCCTGAGGATAAATTTAAAATAGTTTCATAAATATATATTTAATAGTTTTAATCCTTTAAATTTTTTTATAAGTTAACAAAAATATTCTTTTTATCAAATTTTATCTGTTAAATTCGACAGATAGTATGAAAAACATATTTAGTTACAAACAACCAGAAAGTCGCATCATATTCTAAAATATACAATACCAAAAATTACAGTAGACACTAAAAAATATATATATATATTTTTTTAAAAAGCATAAATATACCTCAAAAAATTACACCAGTTTTAAAAATAAATTTAAAATAACAAAAACTATAAAAATTGTCACTACTAAAAGTAAGTTAAAAACCAATGAACGAAAATCGAGAGACACTATTGAATAACAAATAATTTTTTAAAAAAAAGAATTTATGAAAATTGATGGATTGGATCTGTCATTACTTTTCAAGCAAACATGTGTGAAAAGTATAAATTATTTTAAGCGAAAATTGAAAGATATTCGTCGGTTAATTTTGCACAAAAACGTTCAAAATTATGATTGTTTTTTATTTTCGACATTATGAAATCCGTGAGTTTTTCCTTGATTTTATTCTTTAATTAACAGATCGTCCATCGATTTTGTCCTTCGGTATTTTTTTTTTTCATAATGTTTACGTCTAAATATGAGTTGTCACTAAAAAAGAATTTTCATAGTTGCCGTCAAATTTAACTGATAGAGTTTCATTAAAAATTTACTGAAGGCTAAAAATATTAACTTTTAACAAACTTAAAGAACCAAATCAATTAAATACATACCTAAAAGATTATTTTAATCTACTCTTAAAAGGACTATTTTTATCATTTTCTCAAAATAATTACATAATACATAATCAGTTGATTCTTAGATCCATTTTTTGTTTTAACAAAAAAACGGTTACATTAAGTTTTTCAATATATCATTATTTTTACATATATAAAAATTTCATAAACATAAAAATCTTTGTGGGATATTTTTTTCAATTCAAATTATAAAAGGTTATATTCAATATATAAAGACGGTAGAATAAGAACACAACGGCCACATACGAGTTGCCAATTAGTGGCGGCTTTTGGTGAATCAATCGTTGATTTAATATTGTATTTTAAGTTTTCAATGAAAAAGACTTGTAGGCTTGGTCAAACTCCATAAATCTATTTATTTTGAAAAGTGTTTTTTTTAAATATTTATTAAATAAATACTTTTTGTGAGAAGCAGTTTGTGTTTGGCTAATAAATTTAAAAAGCACTTTTGAGCAACAATTAATGTTTAGCCAATTTTTTGAAAAGTGTTTCTAAGTGTATTTTTCACAAAAGTATTTTTGGAGAGAAGCTACTTTTTTTAGCTTCTGTTGTTCCCTAAAAGCACTTATTTTCTCTCAAAAGTTTGATCAAACACCTTTTTTTTTTTTAAATAAGTATTTTTTTCAGAAAAAATAAACACTTTTATCCTCAAAAGCATGGCCAAACAGACTATTATTATTGGCAATATTATAAACAAAACCTGTCTGACAAGAACAGGCTTCTTTTTTACTTCAAAAATTAGGACTATATTAATTTTACTGTATAGGGTTGATTTGCAAAGGCAAATTCTTTTCTTTCATACAATATAGAGCTTTGTTTTAAAAGATTTTTTTGGGTTTCGCCCTAAGACGGGGTATTCGTAAAATGCTTTGAGACTCACTTGTAGTGTTTAAGCGTCTAACTGTGTATCTTAAACATGTCTAACATCCATGCTTTGGGGGATTACCCAACAGTTTCTATTAAAGTTATATATCAATTTTTTTTAATTAACCCAATTGATCCTCAAATTCTTTAACAAGTCAATAATAAAAGTTCAGTTCATCAATAAAAATATGAAGATTGAGAGTAACTTTAATAAAGAGCCATAGAATATAGTATTGCATAATTATTAATTAAGAACATCGTGAGGATAAATATCATTTAAACGAAAGATAGCTAAATACTTTATGTTGATTTTCGTGTCATTAGTTCTATGTCTATCAAAGTCATTATACTTTTATTATTTACATTTGGTATTTATTCATGAAAGTGTAATGTTTTAAATTATAGTACTTATTATATTTATTGACTATTTACTTGTTAGGAGGCAATATGTTTTAATTTGATAATAGTCTTTTTAAAAGAAAATGTAATTTTTCAATTGTTGATTTGTATCTCATAGTAACTTTAACACTATTGTATTATTTATGCTTGTAAATATATGCTAGATATTTTTATTTTTGGAGATTGGGTCTATAGTTTTTCCACACCTATGGGCCTAAGCACATACAAAATCCTCATTTGTTTTAATTTTCTATGACGAGGGGGCGAAAATATATGACAAAGAAAACTTTCTCACCTTCTTGTTTCCTGTATATTCTTATGCTCTATCATTTATCAACATAGTCTTTGGTCGCTAATGAGGATAAAGAACAAAAATTAGGTAGACTTAACTTAGTGGAAGTTTAAATAGGATATTCTAACAAGGCCCAATAGTTTAAATTTGCTTCTAGAAAGACTAATTGTTTGAATTTGGTGGAGCAAACTTATGTGCCCACTTAATGAGAATCTCATATCAGAGGTGTGGAAGTAATAAGCCCTACGTAAGAAAATAATGACTCTTATTGTACATGAGGTAATAAGCTCGTGGGAAAAAATACTATCGAATAAAGGGGGAAGTGTAGAAATAGGTGCCTCAAGGCTGCTACAACATAATCGGGTATAATATAATCTCACAAATTGAGAACACTACATAAAGTAAATACTTAAATTTTAGTCATTGTGAAATCAAAATTTAGACTTTGAAATCTGAAGTTTCAAACTTTATAAGTCCTTCGACTCTAAAGTCAGAAAAGCCTAACTCCAGACCTCATGTCTAAAGTTAATTCTTATTACCAGAAGGTAATCAGGAACATAAAAATGGTGGAGTGAAACAGTGGACATCAAATTACACCACCAATTTAGAGCAGCCCATTAGAATGGTATTGGGCCATTGAAACATATATGCTAACTTTTTGAGAATCCATTTTAGCTCTTTTTTAAATTTAAAAAAAAAAGAGTTATTATATAAGGGATAGGGAGAGGGGAAATGGGGAGGAGATTACAAAGTGAGAAACTAAATCGTCACCGACAAAGTAAAAATTCAGACAGTCAATCAACTTAGTTATTAAGATTTTCATTTTAGTTCATTGATATTAGTAGATGATTACTTTTCTATGTTGGAAAATTGTAGATTTATAGTTCACATTTTTGTAGAGGAGCTCTGATCTCATTTGAGAGGTAATGTACCTACAAAAAGAAAAGACAAACATCTTAAAAGCATATTCAAATAAAATGTTGTTGCAAGTTAATTATAGACAATCTTCGGCATGGTTGTTATTGAATTTTAAACAGGCTTGTATATATCCGACTATAACATTATTAATTAAAGCATAATTATCAGTCTAATTTTACTAATTTTTTGTTGTTTACTAATTGTTATTATACAACGTACGTAACCATGCAAGTCGATAAAAGCCTTCAAGTAGAAAAGAAGAAAAAAAATTGGGTCAAGACTGCGTATATTTTAGAGGATTTACAAAATATACCGCTTACGGTTTAAATAGTACCTTCTCATATAAGTCAAGACCTTCTATATTAATAATTTTATTTGCACAGTCAAGTCATTCGAAATACAATTATGAATTATAAAAAGGAAAAGAAATAAGGACAACTTAAAGCTTTTCATCAGAATGATATATGAAAATTTAGTCTTAGACAAAATAATTACATAAAATTGCAAGATCATTCAAATTATAAATCAGAACTAAGTTTGGATTTATTTATTTATTTTTGTTTGTTTTTTCATAAATGAGATTGATGTGTCCAAATCAGAGAAGGAAAGAGCAGTGGTTCCCTGAGTGATACGAAATTAACTTTTAGAGGAGAATGTCAATAAGAAATATGGCCCATAATCAACTGCCAACAGAAACAAAGAAGGGATAAAATCAGCAAAAAAATAACCCCACCATATATTTAATTATTTATATTTCATCAAATCAAAGTGTGCCCTCCCTTCTCTAATATCCAGCCGACCTCATTTATTTCAAGTATATATACCTTTGGTTTTATAATCATCATTGACTGTCAGTTTTCTTTTTAGTGTTACTTGTACGTACGCAAGTGATAAAATAAGCGAACTGGATTAAAATAAATTAAATTAATAAATAGCTAAGTTATTAATCTGTAAAGTTGCTTGTGTTCAAATGGGGGTTATAAAATTTTTTGATACTTTATAAAATTTATTATTTTTCTGTACTATAACTATCAAATAAAACAAAATGTACTTTTAAAAATATTTTAATAAAATTTCTAATAGATCCATTTGAATTAGATATCAACTCAAATTTTTAATAAATTAAAATGAAATAAAATAAAAAAACTAATAACCAACTCAAATTTAAATAAATTATAATAACATAGAATTAGTTTTATCACCACTAGTTATATGTATCGAATTGATGGTATAAGCATACGGGCCTTGCAGGTCAAGTTGAATCGACCTCTCTGAGTTAATCAATTATTTTATAGTTCATATGTCAAGGGCCTGATAAAGATATAATATTCACGTATGTCTTATCAAATTAAATTAAATTAAACCACATCCGTCGACGTTTAATTTGCTCTTGCGAGCTCCACATATAAATTCTTGATGGGGGTCCCTAAGACCTAATCTCCTCCATCTTATATTAAGTTTTTTTTGGGGCTCCTTTGGATAGTTTAACGCAACTAGCAGATCACGTCGTGCTCAATCAAATAATGGACACTGACTAGGATTTGGGAGTGGGGAAATTTAGACTTAAACTTCTATAGTCGAGTTGAAAAAGCGTGATCTAATTGTTAACTCAAGGAGAACGGTCCTCTTATCGGAGAAATTATGTAGACGTGCATTTAAGCATGAATTTAATGATATTTGAATAAAATAATATTTGAAGTTAAATTTAAAAATTAAAATTATATTTAAATAGATTTTTCGCTTGAAAAATATTAAAATTCTACAAGTCAAATGACTCTTTTACTCAAAAAATTATTGGAGTTGAAAAATTCAACTTCAAAGTTAAAATTAAAAATTATTGTAAAATAAAGTTCAATACAGTAATGTAAAGAAACGATATAAAGAACAAGAGAAACAATAAAATAGAATAATATAAGATAATTTTTCTTTTTTAAAGTGTGTACGATATCATTGTCATGATCTCTATTTATAGAATTACATTGAGGAGCACCAAAGGTTGTCATAAATATGACATTAATCCTTGAGAATGTGGGAAAGATCAATGTAAAAATAATAAAGGTGTGAATATTACTACTCATAATGATGAAAGTTATACCTAAAAATTATGAATATTTATAATTAACTAATAATATTTACTACCAATAATTGATTTTTGGGAACATACGCTTTTAATTAACCATCTCAAGAGAAGAAAGCAAAATGTTAAAGCAATTAAAGCAGTTTCGAGATCTTTATAAGGAATTGTGTTCCTCTTAAATTTGGATGTCCTACCTCTACAATATTTAAATGCATAGGAAAACCCGCCATATTAAACCTCAGTTCACTTTTTAGCCCGTTTAGATATGATCTGAAATTAAATTGAGTTGAAGTTGAAATTTTATTGAGATATATAATTTAGATTTGTTAAGTTATATTTATTTATTTATTTATAAATATAAAATTTTTATAATTTATGAAAATTATTAAAAAATTTCAATTCTTATATAATTTTACAATATGATCAAAACATAGTTCTTAAATAAATATCGTAATATCTTAAGATGTTGTATTAACAAATCTTATATTTTTATGTCTCTTTTATAAATAAATATTTGCGATTATAAATTTTCAAATACACATAATTTAATAAAGATCCGCTAATCAACTATAGTAGTAACTAGTTATTCTAATATAATCTCTTTATATAGTATGGACTATCTCTTCACCCTGAGCATGATTTTTTTTTTTTGGTAAAAGTTAAAATAATGGGGCTTTTTTTACAAAATATTTTACATTTTAAAAAAAAATCAAACTCACAATTTGAAATTTCAAATCCCAATCACACGTCCAAATACTGATTTGAAATGAGAATCTCAAATCGCATGTCCAAACGCTTACTTATTGCCTATAATAAATTTTTCACTCTTCTTAAAAATAATAAATGAAGTGTATATTTTATCATAATATCCATACCATGACTGGTGTATAATTACGATGGACCGAAACAATTTAGGAAATGAGTAGTTAATTTTAAGATTAAAACAGGAAAATAAAATCGTTGCTCTCTTGTATGCTGAATTGGACAAATACAAGTGATTTTTTTATAAATATAATATTCCCTCCGTTTACTTTTAATATGGTTTGCACAAATCCCATATTAACTGGTGTTTACTCTTAAATTTTATAAAATAATTTAAAAAATAAGTAACTAATGTTTGGGTAAAACATGAGAAGAAGAATACAACATGCTAAAAGTGATCAATTAAAATTATTTTCTCACCTCACTCTTACTTGTCCAATTTGAAAAATCAAGACATAATTACAATTAGTTTTAAATTTATCCTTATTTTAAATATATTTTTTAAAATATTAATTTTATTATACTTAATAAGTGATAAAATTAAATTATTGTTTTATTTATTATGTTTTTAAAAATATACTCCCCATTTCAAAATAAGTGATATTTTTAATTTGAATACGCCCCTTAAAAAATTACTCATTTTTAAAAAATAAATTATATTTTTATCCACTTATACTTAATAAATATTTTGAAAAGATGTAACTCTTTAATATTTATGTAATATTTTTTTATCTAAATAAGAATAATATTAAAAAATATTATTAATATTTTTTTAATTATATAAAATATAATTTATTTTAAAATAAAATTAAAAATTAAAATACTATTTATTTTAGAATGAATGATGTATTAAATTAATAATGAAAGGAGGGACTTAACATATATCTATTTCCAAGGAAATCTAGCTAGGTGTGCATGGAAGCAAAAGCACAAATTAAATCCTAGACCCAATGAATTATGTCGCGATTTGTGGCATGAAGTGTTAGGAATTGATATTCGGGCCAATTTTTTAAAATAGCAATAGAGATAAAGTTATTACGTGATATTAAAGTAGCGTTTCAAATACTTCCTCAGTTCTATAAAAACTTAATAGGTATAGTGATTTAATTAATATAATTTTATTAAATTATATAAATATATAATAATATATTTTTTTATATTTTAAAATGACTTTAAATAGTAAGGGTAAAATTAAAAAAATATGATCAATTATCTCTTAAATTTTTAAACTAGCAAGTATTTTGAAACAACGATTTTTAGTATACCTATCATTTAAAATAGAACGAAGAGAGTATTTATTTGATAGTAATAAAATTTGTTTTTCAAATATTGTCATGTTTCCAAACGAGTTAGTTTTTGATTTTTCGAAATTTTTATTTATAAAATTTTAAAATCTTTAAAATAAAATATATATTCAAGTATAATTTTAAATTTTAAAAATTCAAATTCTCAATGTTCGACTTCAAAATTTATAGTCAAATAGGAGATTTTTTTTTTTTGTATTTTACTTACTTATTTTAATAAATTCAGAGATATTCATTTAATTTTATTCTTATTATATAATTATTTTTCAAACTTATTACGTATTAAAGTCAAATTTAAAAATTTATAGCGTTATAAGAATAATTTAATAAAATAAATATTTTATTAATATTGTCGTAAGAATGCAAAATGCATTGGAGAAAATATGTCATTTGCATGTTTTATCTTTTTTTCTTTTGGAGGGGGGGAGGGGTTTCTGTTTAATATCAGCATGTGACATTGTGGCCCCAATAAAACATGAAAATAATAGTACTAGCAGAAAGAAACAAGCTGGTTCAATGTTCAAAGGTCAATTAGCCATGTAAGAGGCAGAAAATAAATGCAAACTTTGAGAAACCTCATGCATGCAGGAATATGTTTGGAAGCTAATATTACTATAACTTACTCCCTCACTCTATTTTTATTTGTAATATTTTATTTTTTCGAGAGTTAAATTTTTATTAATATTTATCTGTAATTATATTAAATATTAAATTGTAGCTTTAAAATTTAATAAAATTAATTGCTTGAAAATTTTATCATATTCTTCCTGTGCATTTAATTGCTTAATTTGACCATGTATTCCGTATACTTGTGTCATTTTCTCAAACCCCCCCTTTTCTTTATGACGACATGTGCCATCTCTCATCTATTACTACTAGTATTATATTTTATAATTTGTTTCATCTTGTTCATACTTTGTATATATGCTGAAGAATTTAAACAATTTTCTAGTAGGTATAAAAGGGGAGGGCCACCTCTGCATTTAAATAATTCACATATTATACATTCTCTCACCGCTTTCATTTTTTCCTTCATGTTTCCATTTAAATTCACCTCTCCCTATTATACATATTTTCCGTGATTTTTTTTTTCTTTGAAGTTTTAAGAGTTTTTATATTTTGTATTAGATTCTATTGGACTTGATGATATTAAAAATGTTTAGTGATTTCATATACCATGCGATCAAATCAACCAGATTTGGCCTTAGTCTGCTCTCTCAATGTATTGATTACCTCCATTGTGGGACCATATCTCCTCTTCGCTTCAATTTATTTATTTAATATTAATTTATTATTAATTTTTTTTAAAAAAATAAATTTTTAAAAGTTTGATCGTAATGTTTATGTTAAGTGATTTTAAGCATTTTTATAATGTTTTATACGATGAAAAAAAGTGGTTTTAATTATTTATTTAAATTAGAATAAAAATAAATAAATAAATCATAAAATTATGATTCTTAACTTTTGATCTATGCTTATAAATTATTAGTTATAAGCTTATTTAAGCAAACTCTAAATCTTGTGATTTTAATTAAAAATATATTAAATATATTAAAATATTTTTTAATTTTATAATTTTAAATATATCATGTGAAAAATTATAATTAAAGATAACACTCTCAATGATTGGCATAAGTATACATTTTTCTGAGGGTAATTTTTGAGAGTAATAAATTAGTGAAACAATAATAAGATATACGTATATATTGGCACATGGAGTGTGTGTTAAGTTTTATCAAAGTGGCATTGGACAAAGAGGCCTATTTGAAAAGAGAGATTGTCTTTCCCTTTAATTAGTTTGTAACTTTGTGTTATCTACCTTCGCTAAGACGCAAACTTCAGTTTCTTTCAACACTAATTTGGTTTCTTTTTCACCAATGTCTTAGTTCACTATCATTGCATAGATGATAGAGAAAAGGGGCAAATATATTTTTTAATTTTGTGATTTAAAATAAATATATTCTTAGTTAAAAAAATAATGCAAATATATTTCTGTCGTTTATCAAATGGGGCAAATATATTCTTCTTGCCAACAGACTGTCTTTTTTGAATTAAAAACTATTTATTTTTATATTTTTAAATTTAAAAAGCCACATGACTTTAAATTAAAGAATCGGTCTCCCTTCTCTCACCCTACTCGACCCACACCTGAACCCACCAAAACCCACAACTCAAACTTTAAAAAAAAACCCAGTTCATTCTCTTCCTCACACACAATTTTGATGCCTCATTTTTTAACATGAAAACCCAGTGTCGATGCTCATCTCAAGCAATACATGAGAATTAGTCTAAATTTGGTTCTCTTTTAAAAGTTTGGGTCGTGGATTTTGGTGGGTTCGGGTGTGGGTCGGGTAGGGTGAGAGAAGAGTGACCGATTCTTTAATTCAAAGCCACGTGGCTTTTTTTATTTTAAAATATAAAAATAAATAATTTTTAATTCAAAAAAAAGTCCATTAGCGAGAAGGATATATTTGCCCCATTTGATAAGCGACAGGGATATATTTGCACCACTTTTTTAACAGGAGATATATTTGCACTAAATTACATAGTTGAGGGATATATTTGCCCTTTTTCCCTTTTAAAAATATAAAAAGAAATAATTTTTTTATATATATTTTATAATAACTTTAATTACTAAAAAAATAATAAAAAAAAATTAATTATTTTTAAAATTTTAAAATAAATATTTTTAATATATATAACAATTAAAATATAACATATCAATAAAGTTTGCGACATTTGGAAAGTGGACCTAATTGATCGAAATTGCACTTCACACATTAGTATATCCTTTTCAACTCTTATATCTCGTATGCATTCCCTATAAAAATGAAATAAATTCACAGAAGTGATGGAGTAATATAATACATAAAAAGGCCGAAAGAAGCAGCTGCAGCTGCAGCATCAATTTCAAATGATCATAATGTGAAAAGCTAAAATCTTTGGATCAGAAGGGCGTGTTTCATTACATCAACTTCAACAATAAATTAGCCTAGAGCTTTTTCATTTTGTTCGTGTTATCCATTTGCATCTTAAGGACAAGAGTTGAAGTAAAATACTATTTCCTCCGTTGTAAAATACTTTTCATAATATTCTTTTTTAAGTTAAAAGGTATAAATTTTGATTAATGTTTTAAAATAATATTTTTATTATATTAATATAAAAAATTTAATTTATATTATTTTGCGTATAGCTTTTAAATATTTAAATTTTAATTATAAAATATTAGTTTAATTTAATTTATTTTTATAAATTAATTAAAAATTAACTATAAAAAAGTGAAACGTGATTAACTATTTTAAAACGGAAGGAGTAGTTTGTAATATAAAGTGGAATGAGACAAACTAATAAGTGAAAAGGAGAGGAGATGAGAGAAAGCTGTATGTTTGTTAATGGTCACTATATTGCCAGGCTCACCAATCTTCATCTGAAAGTGATGTATCAATCCATGAAAACCAAAATCCTTATGCTAATGGCTAATGCTATCCCCCCATCCCCCAATCTATAAGTGCCCTGCATGTTCTTTCAACCAACCTTACCTAAAAGTCGGGGAGAAATGGGTAAGTAGCCATTTTTTAACCCCTTAATAAAGTTTTAGTCAAGCTTTATATTATAATTAATTATTCTTTACTCACTTATTTTTTATTTGATGTTTATAAAAAATTTAGACCGCGATTTTAATATTTTCTCATAAAAAATTTAATTTGTTCAAAAGAGACGTTTAGTAATGGAAGAAACTGGGAAGCTACATAAGGTATGGATACTGTGAAATGATGTGAGATATTTTGAGAAACAAATTGTACTAACTGTAGATCAAACTAACAGCACCTGAGTTAACTCAACAAAAGAGAAGATTTCATGGGCCAACCCGTCAAGTATGAAGATGTCGGACTGCTAGCTCATGGATTGGGATTTCTTCCTTGCGGATTTGGTGGCTATAAAATTATCTGGCCAATGTGTGTGATATATATGCAAAAATTTCTGGTGGTGCATGCATGCGGTGGTTCGTTGGGTCATACCATGTTAGGTTTGGGGTGGCCCGTTAATGTAAATTCTATGATTGATTATAAAATATCTAGTTTTCTTTACTTCTTATTTATTAATTAATAAATATTTGTTATTACTTCATTTGAATTAATAAGATAAGATTTAACCTCGCTCCTTTTTAAGAATTAGTTTTTATTGCTAATAGAAGTACACTATTGATCGATGGTATAAATTCGTTTTAAAAAGAAACCTCTAACGTACCATTCCTAGCTTCTTGTAAAATGGTAACATCAATGAGTACTAGAACTTACGGACAGGGTTGTAAGGTGAGAGAATTTTGAGAAGAAACTCAGAAAGAGACATCACACCATGTGAGGGACACAGTCAAGTTAATTGTAGATATAAACAAAGCTAAAATATACTATCATATAGACTCATTAAATTAGATAATAAAGAAGAAACTATTACCAAAAATCTATGCCGACCGACACAGATCCCTGACTATTTGAAAGTAAGACAATTACGTATATTTTTAGGGAACAATAAAAATGATTACCAAGTGTTCAAATATGTCTACTTGAAACTACATACACACACATACAATTTTTTTTTTCCTCATTTTGATATGGATGGATGCAGATCGTATAATTTCCCATACAAAGGAATTAGAATGAAAAGACGAGAGTAAAATTTTGAACTATAGGTCACTATGGTAGTATTATAACATACTATTAATATTTCAATTTAGAGAGAATTACAAAATTAATTATCTACATGCGGTAATAAAGCCACATCGATTTTGAATATAATTTCGATTCATAAACTTGAAATACAAGCAATTAGGTGTCGTTGCCAAAATAATTCTTAATGATTATGCTAAATCAAACTCCATTAATTCTGATCCTAATAATAGCACAAAATTTGAGGTGTAGAGTAGGCAGATTAAATTTTAAGCTAATATGCCCATATCCATCAAAATCGTGCATGACCACTAAATTCTCATGTCAACTCCTTAAATAGAACGATCTGGATTTTGCAAACCAAAAGAAAAATAAAGAAACATAACCAAGCTTTCATGTTGCTACTTCCATCATTTTAAAATAAGTGGTGTTTTAGTTTTTTAATTTTGTTTCAAAATAAGTAGTGTTTTACATCATCAAGAAGACACTAATAATGTTCTTCCAATTTTATCCTTATTTAAATGGAGAAGGTTTTACATAATCAAGAAAATACTAAAGAGTTACATCTTTCTCAAGATATTTATTAAGGGTAAGTGGGTAAAAGTATATTTTTCTGTCTAGAAATAAGTAGTTTTTTTAAATGGTGCGCCCAAACTAAAAGCACCACTTATTTTGAAACGAAAAGAGTAACTAAATGGTGGAATTTAAAAGGAAGTCAGTGGTTCGATTGTTCAACTTGTTAGTATTAATGTCACTTTAATTTGGCGTAATTGTCACCTTAAATGGAGTAATTAATTGCTCAGTTAATAGCTTTCTCACGGCATATGTGTGAGTCCTTTTCTTTTTTCCTACTCATAAGCTCATAACTTGGGGTTAATGCATCATTTAGTTTCCCCAACATCATTAGCATAATACAACTTTTACGTTTTAATTGGAACAAATAAATAAACACAGATCATTTCCCTCATCTCATAAGAAATCTTTATTGTTTCTCTAATTGGCTTCAATATTCCAATCACTTAATGTTGTATTTTTTCTAAAATTTTCTTTTTAGGTCGAGGGATTCATTAGCTTATATATGTATAACTAAATATATTTTAGTCAATTTGTATGATATACAATTGAAAACGTCTCTTTAGTACTTCACAAAGATAGAGATAAAATTCGTGTACATCTCACTCTCTTCAAACTTCACCTAAAAAATAATTATGCTGAGTTTATTATTAGTATTTTGTAATTATTATTGAACCATCCTTTTGCTTTTACCTAACTCCTTTGTTGATGAGCTTTTCTCCTGCATGGGACGAGAAAGAAAAGAAAGTAATTCCAAAAATATTTCATCTTAGATGTGGTGGAAGGAGATTAGTAGTACAGTATATATCCAAATTCAAAGTGAAGTCAAAGATAGAACTAGTGCATCCTAAGCAAACAGTCAAAATATAATAAAGACATGTCTTAATGAAAAGTGTGTGAGACCTACCGCAGAAATTCAAACCAACTACTCCTCCTTTAATAACATCACGCAAAAATCTTCCAAAATATCGCGATATCAAGTTTGAATTCTCACGTACTGATAAGCTGACCGTTAGAAACAAAATTTTCCATTTCCTTACATGGAGTAATTTTCTAATGTTTTGAGTCACTCCCAAAAATTGGTTTTTTTTTTTACTCTCTTAAAACACCCGAGACAACAAATAAAATAACTTGTCCTACGCTCTCATTCGGCGCGTGATCTAGAATTTCGAAATCCAGCGCATCAATTCAAGGCTTTTCTTTTCTTCACATAAAATTTCCATTTTATGACTACATTTTAGCAGTAATTTACCAAGATCTTATTTGACCTCTTTTTATCGCATTGGGCGTTTGGTAAGAAAATGAATTATTTTAAAATAATTAATTTTAAATTAAAATAAATTAGAATTATTATTTTATTTTTAATGAGAAATAAAAAATAAATATATTAAAATTAATTTTTAAATGAATTTATCTTACATTTGATTGGGATAATATTTCAAGATAAGTTATTTCGAGATTTTAGTATTATTTTTATCTCACCCTCAATATGAGATAAGCTATCTTGGAATGACTAATTTTGTGATAAGTTATTTCAAGATTTTGTTCCAATCAGACGTGGGATAAACTCATTCAATGGTTAATTCCGTGACTATTTATATCTTATTCCTCATTGAAGACGGAGATAATAATCCCAGATTATCCCAATGCAAAATTAATTATCTAAACATAACTTATTTCTCTAATAAACGACCCCTGAGAGACCTGGTAATTAAGGAGAATAGAGAATGGGAATAGAGAGAATACAGGGAAGAAATCATCTTTTAGCTTTTCATATGTTTTTAAAAAAATATATATGATTTTTTTATCAGAGATTATTATTTTATCATATAAAATATATGAAAAAATTAATAATTTTTTTCAATTCATGAAGAGGCAAAAGGTCTCATTTTCTCGAATATGGATAAGCTGGTTAGACCAATTTATAGTAGGATTCACCTGTGGATTTTACATTTAAATATCAAGTTTGAGTGCAATTAACAAGAATGAAACATATTTTGTGTAAGTTATAAATGAGGAATCTAGTTTAATTAAGGAAGTCACTTTCTTTAATGTATATTTTATTTTGGTAACGAAGATTTTATTAATCACCAAAAGTAATATTTACAAAACAAAGTAGATTAACTCACTCTACTTATCTCTATAGAGTCTCACCTACCAACACCACCTTACATTATATCCACTAGTACTTATATTTACCCAACAAAATTCTGAGATAGCCCGAGGCCCTAAGACAGATGGAACCAGCAATTTTTCTGGCCAGATGATCCCGGTGTTGCTTCTTCTTGTCAAAGATTCTAGCATTCCTTTCAATCCATACTCCATATATGAAATCAGCAAAAAAAAGTTTGATAATCTGAGCCAAATGGCTCTTTCCCTTGGTTTTCTGAATAATCCAACCAAACATCGTAACCAAGAAGTAAGACTTGGTTGCTGGATGTTCATCCATCGAATGAGTCTATCTCATATGTTCCTAGCATAGGAACATTCTGCAAATTAAACAAGTGATCTATGATTTTCAAGGCTGCTTTACATAGTCTGCACATGACATCTGATTGAAGTCCCCATTTCAATAGTCGATCAGCTGTAAGTAATCTTCCTTGCACTTGCAATCACATTGTAAACACAACTTTTGGACTAGCTTGATTGTGATACATAAGCCCTTTCCATGGTACTTTAATCAAGTCCCCTAGCAGCTTTAGATAAACTTGTTTGATCACAATATATCCTAGAGGTAATAATGTGATCCAAGTGAGTTCTGTTGTGAAATATCTTCCTAACCATCCAGCATGCCTACTGTGGGAATATTCATAGTCCTGAACTCCTGCTCTTTTATATAGTAGCTATGGATCCATCTAATCTAAAGCTTATCTTTCTTGTTAGCCACTTCTCAATACAACTTAGTGATAACAACCCTATTCCACAACTTCAGATTCACCAAATTTAAGCCACCAGTTGTTTTCGGAGCACATACTTTGTCCCAAGCAACTAAGGCCTTCTTAGTGACAGTATTCACCCTTGACCAGATGTAGCTCCTACAATAAGCTTCAATAATCTTTAAGACTTTAACTGGCATAACAAAGATTTGCCACCAATAAGATTGGATCCCAAAGATCACAGTTTGAACTAGCTATAACCTGCCTGCATACGATAACTTTTTAGATGTCCATGATGAAATTCTGCTTACCATTTTATCCACCAAAGGCTGCCATTGCAAAGCAGTCATTTTTTTGTAGCTGAAGGAATGCCTAAATAAGTGAAAGGCAAAGTGCCACGAGAATAGCCACATATTTGTTGAATCTGCTGTTGAGTAGGCAAGTCAACTCCTCCATAGTATATTGCACTTTTGGCCAAATTAGCCTGCAAACCAGATGCCTGAGAGACTATAGAATTGGGCATGTAATTGATTGATAGACTCACTGTCTCCTCTTGAGAAAAGAAGGAGATCAACAACAAAACTCAAATGAGTTAACTCCAATTTAGAACACATATGATTATATTTAAAACTCTTGTTAGTCTTCAAACATTTCAAACATCTACTAAGGTATTCCATCACAATGGCAAACAAATAAGGGGAAATAGGATCACCTTGTCCTAATCCCCTTGATGCATCAAACGATTTAGTATACTTTCCATAACTACTATAGAGTAATTAACAGTGGATACACACTCCATTACCCAATGAGTAAATCCATCAGGAAAGCTTAACCCATCCAGATCTTGTTTAAGAAACTTCCAATCCACAGTGTCATAAGCTTTTTGGATGTCTACTTTAACAACACATCTAGGGGATATACCGTTTCTTGAATATGCTTTCACTAACTCATGAGCCAGAATTACATTGTCAACCACTCTTCTGCCTGGAATAAAACCAGCTTGTGTATTCGAAATGACACAAGGCATCACATTCTTCAACCTAGCAGCTAAGACCTTAGCAATAATTTTATTTAAAAATGAGAAACAAGCAATGGGTCTGTATTCTTTAATGTATATTAGTTGGTCTATAAAAGCATGATGCAGGATGCTTCTTCTTCTTGTTCTTCTTCTTGTTTTTTGTTTTTCTAGTGCACTCTTTCTTTGAAAATGGAGTGGAAAACTGCGTTTAAGTAAAGGAGATATTGATTTATTAATAATTTTTTATAAGCAAAATGCCGCTGACAATGGTTACTTGATGAAGAAGTTAGAAAGGTACCAGTTGCCTACGTGGTGTTAAACCAAAATAACTCTCTCTCTCTCTCTCTCTCTATATATATATATATAAAATATATATATATATATATATATATATATATATATATATATATATATATTTATATATATATATATATATATATATATATTTATTTATTTATTTATTTATATTTACAGTCTCCCCTCTATAGAATCAGTCAATCCGTAGATGAGGAATTCTGGTAAATTTTTCTAAATATGACCTTTTCCTTCCATAAAGATAGATTCGTGTTCCTTTTCTAACAAGGATGATGTACGACAATAACATTAATTCAATACTATTTAAAAAGGTAAGCTCGCCGTTGAAAGAAATCGAAGAAGGTTGAATTAGTGTCGACGCAAGGTATTCAGATAGTTACTGCTTTGCATGGGCTTCAAAAGAAAAGGAAATCAAGTCTTTAGGAAACCACTAAAAAAAGATTGAACATGTGAGAGGAACTGAAAGAATTCTGCTTTCATTCCCTCATATGGAGAACATGCTTTGCAGACAGCTAGGAACTACTAGCACAAGAGTGAAGGATAACGACTAATTCAATTGCCCTCACTACTCAATTGATTGAATATAGTTGCATAAAGTAGCATAAGTGCTAACCCGATCTAAAAAAAAGGGAGAGCGTGAAAGGAAGGCTATTCCAGAGCCTTAAGCCTCTATAGACCTATCATTCATACTAGAACTCTTAGGTTAGGGAGACGTTCATTGACCCAGAACATGACCTAAAATTGTTGGAAAGAGGCTTGGCACATTGAGAAAGATCTTCTTAGTAAACATACTATGGCTTAGCATGTTAAGAGTGGGGGACAAATCATTCCATAGAGATTGGAGGAAATAATAATTTTCACTATTTGCCAACATTGTAGATAAGAGAAGAGCTTAGCGCAAGGTAAACAAGTTAGTCAAGATTTATAAGTCTAGAACAGAATTCAGAGGGCATGATTTGCTAAATTTAATCAAGTTCTTTTTGCATATGGGCTAAAGCAAACTGAGGTTGATCATTCACTATTTGTCCGTCATATTCAAAGTAGATCTCTAATCCTTGCTGTATATGTTGATGATATTGTGAATACAAATAGTGAGAGGACATGAATTGTTGGCCTGAAATAGTTACGCATCTTTCTTTGTACTCTTTCCTTTCTGTCTTTTCAATTCTTTTCTTTCTTTTGTTTCTTTCTTAAGTAGCTGATTAGCTTTACATTTTCAATATTTAGAATTACTTGATCAATTTGAGAAAGTCTTAAAAATGATATTGAAGCTATATCTCGACCAACCTACATTCACAAATGATATTTATTAAAACTTTTAAAAAATAATTTAGATTTGAAAAGTAATGAAACATATGATATTATTGGTATTCGATTGAAAGATAGAAAGTATAGATTCGTATTGTTTATTTGTTGAAAGAAAAAATGAAATAACTGATCATGAATTCTATGACCTTTTTAAGACATGACTAATTAGCTAATCACCTTTTAGTTTATAATAAATGAACTCCTAGATGAAGAGAAAATATCCTTTCCTTTTTACTAAACCATGAAAAATCCTGAGTAGTTTACCAGACAACTTAATCTATCGTAATGATCTAAAAATTCAAATAGAATCATAAGTAGAAAATTTTACAGTACGATGACACTATCTATCCATGAGAAAAAGGTGTACTATCTTTTGATATTTGAGTACGTTTGGACTATGTAGCAATACCCCCTAGATACTTTTTTTTTTTAAATTTTTTTTTATTGAGCTTAAATCAAGAAAGTGAAATTCATATAGTTGATCCCAAATTATTATTTGAGCCTAAAAGTAGTTATATTTTATTTTTAAAATTTGAAATATAAGGGATAATTTTTTAAGATATAAAGAGAAATAAACAATGTCAAATTCAAAGGGTCCCTTATTTATACCGTAACTTAATTCTAGATTATATACGTTCAAATCAAAATGGAATACAGGACATTGTGATCAAGGCCAATGACCGTTGGAGCAATTATGTTTCTTTCCAGTGGTAGAGTAAAGGTGAAATGGTAGTATTCAGTTTGGCGCGTGGATGAGTCAAAATATTTCAACTTTAGGAAAAAATGCTTGTCTTATTTTATGTCTTCTGTATAAATAAAAATCAAAGCGGATCCAAGAAAAGAAGACCGTTCATCGATATCGCTGCATCATTTACACATTCAAAGTTCCAAAAACACACTCAGAAGAGAGTTACAGTGTCTTCACTCTACCCCTAACCCTACCCCATTACACCCTTTTCTTCCAGGCACATAGATAGGGACCTCATCTTGGCCTATTCCCTTTCTCTTTGTTGATTTGAGGGGATAGCATTCTTGAAAACAATACTTGGGGATTATATTGAGAGAGAACAGAGAGTTAAAAGCTTTGTGCTAGATGCAACAATGGTTGCTGGCAAAGTAAAAGTGGCTATGGGTTTACAGAAATCACCTGCAAATCCAAAGCCATCGAAGCAAGATTCTTCTCCCAAGCCTCCTTCTCCTTCACCCAGCTGCCCAAAACAGCAACCTCCCAAAAGTGCTGGGTTTTCTCGCTCTTTCGGTGTTTACTTTCCCCGTTCCTCTGCCCAAGTCCAGCCTCGTCCACCTGACGTTGCGGAGCTCCTGCGTATAGTCGAAGAGTTGCGTGAAAGAGAGTCACGTTTGAAAACGGAACTCCTTGAGAAGAAACTGCTTAAAGAATCAGTTGCTATACTTCCATTGTTGGAGAGTGAGATCACCCTAAAGGATGCGGAAATCGAACGAAAAAGTCGGATGATTGAATGCTTGGAAGTCGAAAATGAGAGGCTTAGAGAAGAAGTAGAGGTGTTACACATTGAGCTATCCAAGCAAAATGGGAGGTATGATGAGAGGATTAAAGCTATGGAAGCTGAAATTTCAGAGCTGAAGAAAGCTAATGAAGAGTTATCAGCTCATAGACTTGTAGATGTTACAAATGGTGCTCATAAGCAAACTAACCTCACCAAGTATTTGAGAAAATGCGCGACTCAACCTAGCATTACCGTAACTTCAAAAACAGAGTGCGAGGTGAAAGAGGAAATTGTTAGTGCATTGGAAATGTGTGAAAGGCCTAGACATTCTCGTTCTAATTCGGACGAGCTAGCTGAGATATCGGTTGGTATTATGAGTTTAAGATCACGAGTTCCCCGAGTTCCTAAACCACCACCACGGCCATCGTCGGCACTATTGCCATCATCATCATCATCCTCGTCTTTATCTTCTTCTTCATCTTCTCCTTCGAATAGTTCATTATCAGATTCAGCTGAACGTGCGTTAGCTGAAATTTCCAACATTCCTCCTCCACCTCCACCACCTCCGCCACCAGCAGCGGCGCCCAAAATGGTGGCAGCAGTTCCTCCACCACCGCCACCACCACCTCCAGCGGCGTCCAAAACAGGCCCACCGCCGCCTCCTCCACCACCTCCGAAAGGTTTAAAGCCTTTACCAGCAAAGGTTACGCGGATACCTGAAGTAGTGGAGTTTTATCACTCTCTAATGCGGAGAGACTGCCGGAGAGATTCCGGTGCCGGAGTTGGTTCTTCCGCCGATGCTCCAGCGACGGCGAAGGATATGATCGGAGAAATTGAGAACCGATCGGCGCATTTACTAGCGGTAAGTTTTTCAACCATTGTTGTTTTGTTAATTACAGTTTTACCATTTACCTTTTGCATTACTGTCTGTGAAAATGACTAGTCCGTGATGTCTTTTTTTGGTATCCTTATTGCAATTCTCTTGGAATTTTGCTAAAGTACTGCAAGATAAGACAGTCTCTAGATTCGAATCAATATAGGTAGAGGGGTAAAGTGCAATTATGAATCACGAAAGGTGTAATTCCATCAGCTCATTCTGGGCAATTTAGTAAATTTGCTGCTGAATTCAATAGATGGACTGATCGCTATCACAATCTTTATGGATGTCATGGGTTTTAAGCGACAATTTTGTTTCGGATCTGTTATTACATAAAAGTGAACAGAGGGAGTACATACAAAATGCTACAAATTTATCTGTTCGTGTAACAGTAAAAACATAAAATGATTGAGTATCTTAATAAAAATGAATTTCTTCGACTTTTGGGCAGTAAAGTGGGACTAAAATTTCACAATTAATGGAATATCTGAGAAAATAGAATGGCGTTTTAATGAGGTTGCCTAAAGATGGTGTCAATAAAGCGCCACTTGTGTTTTAACTTAGGAACTTCATAATTGGGATGTAAAATCTTAAAAAAGTGTAGCATTTGAGGGACCAACTAAAGTTTCAACGATAGAAAGTTGGTTTAGTTAATTCTGATTCTTCCCCTTTTGCAGATTAAAACTGATGTTGAGACACAAGGAGATTTTATTAGGTTTTTGATCAAAGAAGTAGAACATGCGGCATTCACAGACATTGAGGATGTCGTGCCTTTTGTGAAATGGCTTGATGATGAGCTCTCTTACCTGGTAAACTTTTTCTCTAATTATCATTTAGCATGCGAAATTGTATATGGTCGGACAATCAATCTGATGACTTGAAGTCTTTTCAGGTTGATGAAAGGGCTGTTCTTAAACACTTTGAATGGCCTGAGCAAAAGGCTGATGCATTGAGAGAAGCTGCATTTGGATATTGTGATCTAAAGAAACTTGAATCTGAAGCATCATCCTTTCGTGATAATCCCAGACAACCCTGTGGCACAGCTCTTAAGAAGATGCAGGCCTTATTTGAGAAGTAAGAATTTGCTCAATTATTATAGTATTATTTAAGTTCCAAATTAATTAATGAGAACTAGCATTTGTAAAGGAAATATGGTAGTTAGCAGTGATTGATCTCCACTCTAATGTCAATTAAACAGATTAGAGCATGGAATTTACAATCTGTCAAGAATGAGAGAATCAGCTACAAAGAGATATAAAGTCTTTCAAATTCCAATTGAGTGGATGCTGGATACTGGTTTTGTTACTCAGGTAATTAATAGTTCTCGTCTCCTTGATGATTTTCTACTATATTAGCTGTTTGATGTAATTTTCCTATTGATGTTCCACATGGAAATGTCTTCACAATATGTTAAGTTTGACCTGGGACCTCAATTTATGCCATCTCTTGTGGTAAGCACCCCTTTTGGTGCCTGTAAATTATCTTACTGACTCTGCAAAAAAGATACTACTAGTAGCAGTTCCCAAAACCCTCTAGGAAATGATGCGTCATGCGCAGAAGCTAGTTCTATCGAAAGTTCGTTCTAGAAATTTCTTCATATTTTCCTCTGCTGTGCAAAGCTGGGTAAACACAATAAATGATTTTTATCTCTCTTTTTATAATTTCGTACTTCATTAAGAAAACCAATTCTCTCTCTCTTTCTTTATCATAGGGTTGTGACTAAGATGGTTCTTGGTCTTACTGGTCACCACCCTGGAGGTTTCAATTGAATAATGGATAGACAAAGGAAACAGCATGGGATAAAAAATTACTCTGTATTATTCTAAGATTATAGAGGTTACTAGATGACAGAATTTATGGGGAAGTTCTGCATTATTAACTATGCCCATGCCTGCATGCGCACATGTCAAGTCTCTGTTCTCCAAAACTTATTTGCTTGTCCGCATCCCTTTTTATGCCAGTGTTTGGTGGTAGTAAGTAGAAAAAAAAGGAATCAGATTCTTAATGTTGACCTTTTATAGATCCCTATGATTTTTATAATGTCACACTAAGATAGATCTCCATATTTTAAAGGCAAATTAACCTGAAACTTCTTTATTGTGTTGATGTTAGCAAGTCAACAGTGAACAAAGACAGGTAGAAGTTTCCTAATTGGCAAATACTTGTTTCTTTACTTTTACTTTCGTGGTTTTCAAGATCTATCAATATTAAAAAATGCTTATAAAATTTGTCCACAATATAATTGAACTGTACATTACCCCTTGGTATGGCGGGTAACCCGCTAAGCTGAGTTGGGGAACCCGCGGCGGAGGCAAGTGAAAAATTTATTTTCTTTCTGAGCTTTTAGGTCAATTATTGGGCATACCAATTGTGGTTGCACAGTGATATGGGCATCTATGAAACTATCCAGTCTGTTGGTCTTTTTCCTGCAGGATAACATAATTAAGAGCAGGCAAAGTTCACAGACATTCTGCTTGCGTGCACAATTACTAGTTTCCTTTTTATTTTTTCACTGTTATGTGGATGGTGGGGCAAATGTTTGTATTAATATTCTTCCCTTTTCTTGCAAACCGTGTGGTCTGAAATTTTGTACCATGCTGCTGCTTTGATTGAGAAATAACACAAAGAGAAGGACCTGGTGATAACGTGAGGTGGTTGTTTTATTTTGCATTATTGCAGATCAAGCTGGCATCAGTAAAATTAGCCATGAAGTACATGAAGAGGGTGTCCGCAGAGTTAGAAATGGTTGGTGGTGGTCCCGAAGAAGAAGAGCTTATAATTCAAGCAGTTAGGTTCGCCTTTCGAGTACATCAGGTAATTTTTTTTAGAGGAAAGAACATTTACAACTATGCTTATTAGTTCGTTCACATGCTTTCCTTGTACTAATGTGCTTTCTGTTCTTTTTTGTTTTTGTCAAGTTTGCTGGTGGTTTCGATGTGGAGACAATGAAGGCATTCCAAGAGCTGAGAGACAAAGCAAGATCGTGCCATATACAATGTCAAAATCAGCAACAGCAGCAACACAAATATGTTTGCAGATCTACACCTTGCTAATTCAAAATCTGTAGCAAACTCTGCTTCAGAATGCTGTTTTCTTTTTGTTGTATAAAGAATGACATCACCAATGTGTATGTGAATATACCAATGGCAGTAGCCATTTTTCTGCATAAAACATTTATTAATTTATTCATAATTCGTGTGAAAATGGACTCTCCATCAGTTAATAACTTGATAAGTGATATATTTTATTTTTAACAGTAGTTAACCATTTAAAATTCCTCAGTACCATAACTCCAACTCCAAACTTCGATGAATTTACTTAACCCCTAAAACAGTTGAAACAAAGTTTACCGGAAGAAAGCAGATATGAGCCATGGATCCCTCAAAATATGCTAAAGTTTCAAGTACAAAACTTCCACCATTTCAATTTCAAGTTAAGTATTAAATTTATGGCTACTTTTGTTTTTTCTTTTCCCATTTTCTTCACTTTACTTGACATTAAACAAAAGCTAGAAGACACATTTTCTTTGTGCTTTTTTCTTGAAAGGGGAGAAAGGAGAGCAAGCAAAACAAAGTTTTTAACAATTTTCTTCCAACTGTTAGAGGATTTTAAATTTTATTCGTCTTTAATTGAAAAAGTTTCTCGTTTTGTTTCTTTTCAAACATGAAACAATATGCAGATTTTTAGAACTTCCCTTTTCATTTAGCTTGCGTTTGGACAAATCATATGAAGTTATAATTTCAAATCGAACATTTGAATATGTAATTTGCATCATGGTTTTAAATTTTAAATTTTTAAAAAAACATGATTTGAAATTGTAAATCAGTAATTTTATTTTTTTATTAAATGTAAAATTTGACTCAAAAATTATATTTTGTAAAAAAATATTTATTATTTTAAATTTTGTTAAAAAAGACTCATGTTAAAAAAGACTCACGTGAAGATATTCTCTATATCACGTGAAATGATTATATTAAAAAATAACTAGTTACTACTATTATTGACTAGTAGATCTTTATAAAATTATGGGCATTTGAAAATTTATAATCACAAATATTTATTTATATAAGGAACATAGAGATACGTAATTTATCAATGCGGCGTTTCAAAATATTCTGATTGTAAAGATATGACACCTGCGCCTAACTCAACCTCAAAAGCTAGCTCATGAGGGGAGGATTGCCCAAGTCCATATAAACAAACCATCAGTCCATTCCCCAACCAATGTGGGACTTTAACCTACTAACACCCCCCTTCACACCCAGACCCGACTGGAGTGTGGACTGGGAGCACAAACGGGAATGGACCTGGCTCTAATACCATGTAAAGATATGACACCTGAGCCTAACTCAACCCCAAAAGCTAGCTCATGAGGGGAGGATTGCCCAAGTCCATATAAACAACCATCAGTCCATTCCCCAACCAATGTGGGACTTTAACCTACTAACACTGATATCTTGTTTATAAATGTCACGCCCCGTCTTGGGAGACATGACTGGCACCTGGTGCCCTTCTAGAACCTGGACTACTGAACTAACTGAGCCTATGCACTTCTGGTGCAAGGCTGACTCTAACTTTGGAGTCAAGAAAACGACGGGCTATATAGCGGCTGTAAATACAGCCCCCCGGCCGACAAGGCCTATAGCCACCTATTAAAAGCAAACAACTAACCAGAAACAACTAAATATAAGAAGTCTTATGCGGGCCGACAAGGCCACCATGATATCTAGTTATAGTTATAGAAAACGAAATCAGGCGCTAAACTGATCTCTGACCGACAAGGTCATCAACTAACAGCTAAACAAGGCCCCACACGGCCATCACATATAGTCTAAATCACATATATGGCCCCACACGGCCGATACATCTAACCACAGGGAATATGATACAATCTACAAGCCTCTAAGAATAATAAGAATGTCGGGACAGGGCCCCGACCTACCCATACTGTATAGATAAGAAGAAAATAAACCTATGTCTTCCAAGCTCCGGATGAAAGGAGCTGAAGGCTCTGTATCGCTGACTGGAACTACGAGGGATCTGCTCCTCGTCTATATACACCTGCAGGCAAGTAATGCAGCGCCCTAAAATGGACGTCAGTACCACTGGTACTGAGTATGTAAAACAATAATTGTAAACATCTGAAAGTAAATAGTAAAGCTGACAGTAACTGAAGTAATAGGAAACGGATTGAAACTGACTGAGATAGAGGAATCAGGGCTAACATAGCTATACTGAGAAGAGTAGGAGTCATACATGATAACATGGCGTTCTACTGTCTATTTATCAATAACTAAAACAACATAACATAAACCTTACCTGGCCCCATAAGCCGGAAGGTGTAATCATCACAGAACAACCCACCTGGGCCCCCATTAGCCCTAGTGAGTACATCTCAATCTATTTTCCCCTACCCAGGTCATACCACATCACCTAGTAGCTATAAGCATCCCGCCGGTCCCCTATGTATGCTGCTTGGGCCCGCTGGGCCCCTGACTATAGTTGTACGTGAGTCCGAAGGACTCCTGAAATCAACACCTCGGACACAAGCGCCCGACGAGGGTGTATAAAGGCCAACCACGGCAAAATATGAGGAGCTGGCTCCCATCTTCGTCCCTGGAGGAAGGCATGCCGCTCCATAAAGCGACGTATCCTCGCTCTCTGGAGGACGAGTCGATACAGCCATTAACCCTGGGGCGGTCACAGAATTTGTACAGGTAACCCAGCCCAAAACAATACAATCAAGCCTCAACTGATAGCAATAACTACATGTGATACATACTAAACATGATAACAATTTCTGACGGGTTTTACTAAATTTCATACTGAGCATGATATACTGTTTCTGAAATACTTTACTGGGATTCATGCTGTTTTACTATACTGGAGAAACTAACTTGCCGAAAGAGACTGCTTTTACATACCTCAACTGTCGGTTTACCGATAATTTGGCGAGGTTCGGCTAGTATTCAGCTGTTCTTTCCAACTATAATCATATTCATGAAAGAATAGAGCTAACTTCATTACTATACTGGAAGAAACAATACTTTTATATATATATATCTATTAACTATTCTTCAACTTATCGAAGAACGATCGAAAACTCGTAATTTCTCAGGAGTCTAGATGGGAGATGTACTTATTTTAAGCCTAGGATTGTATTAACACTAGTTTGGAGCAATTTCAATCACTTTGGCTCGGCGGGAAGACGATTCACCGAATTTCACGAAACTAACTCCGTAGAAATACTCCCTGTAGCCTTATACTTCAATACCCGAAGTTAATTTGACTTTGGACAATGTTTGACGGCGTAATCGAGCGAAAATTACATAAACCCTTCGCTCCCTCTCTGTTCTGATCGAGTAACTTATGAAATGAAATGAAAATGAAGGGTGAGGCCTTTATATACTTGGAGTCAGAAGCATAGCAACGTGGCACACTGGCCATCGCGCCAAGTTGACTCCGTGCCACGCTAGCCATCGCAGAGGAGGTGCCTCCGGGCCACGTTGCCCCTATGGGCAACACGGTTCGGCCTCCTCTTGCGAAAATCTAACTTGGCACCCATTCGGCCTTTCCCCGGACCCTTTCCTCGCTTGTATGGCATACTCCCAACCAATATGCGAATAGACCAACTAAGTGGTAGAAACTTACGGTGTAACAATAAACTACAATTTGCTCATTTAATAAAATTATAGAAAAACAAATTTATTTTTAAATTTTTTTAACTTGTAATTTTTCATATTTATAAAAAAAAAATATTTTAAATTTATATTTCCATTTATTTTAATCTTCATATTAATATAATTTGACTTCATGATTTTATATTGGATGGCCAAACGGGCGGTTAAGAGTGGGTAGGGAAAGCGTCTTAGAAGAATTTTAAGACTTTCCTTTTCATTTTGCTCTCATCTCGACAACATAATTTTGAGGGAAATATTGAGGTGTCAATATAGGTTAGCCCAATTCATTTGAGTTAGTCCTATACAGATTTTAAAATTTGTCGGGTCAAGCTGAATTGATCCATCAAATTGATGGGCTATAAAATAACAAGCATCATCATCATATGGGCAGCGGGCTGCGCCGGGTCGGCCTATTTTTTAAGAAAAAGTATATTTGTAAATTATAATTTAAAGATGATAAACATAAATATTTACAAGATAATATTATATGGTGTTACTATTTATTAGTTAAGTCTAAAATCTATTAAAAAAAATGATCCTAATAATTCTTATTGTATTAACTTTACCTTCAGTAAAGATTTAGTTGTATAATTTTTAATTGAAATTATTATTATTTTATTCAAATATCTTGGATATAACCGTACAAATTTTTTTTTTGTTGAGCATAAAATTCTGTTAAATTGAATAACTTTTGGCATGATAGCAGTTGAACCAAATAAAGATATTAATAAACAATCTAAATAGTTAATGGGCAACAATATAACTAGTTAAATAGAAATATTAACTTACTACTTTTCAGTAGATCACAATAAAACACAAAATTAGATGACAATATTCCATGTCTATTATAATGATGGTTTAAGTAGACTTTTAGTTTAGAGCCCTCTAGGTACTTTTCGTAATATTTTATTTTTAGTTATTTTTTTTATTTGACCAATGTACCGGCCTAATCCACTTCTCTTAAGCCCCACGAGCCAGCTGGGTTTATTCAGGTTGGGCTTAAAACCTCATTTTAAAATTGACATATAAAAATCACAACCCAAACCTATCAAATTACACGCTAGGTTGAGTCGGCCTACCAGGCCTAATAGATTAACGGCTCCAGGAATATATGCCCATTAAATCACAAACATAACCATAGTTTGATCAAAAATAAGCTTATATAACAATATTATCATTATTTATAATTTATGACAATATTTAATGTGTCTTATGTTGTATCCTTAGTTTTTCAAATGATCAAATACAAATACAACATTAATCCTATTGAGAGATTTAAGGAATTTTATTTGTTTAAAAAGGCAATCACCTTGATTCACGCTATTATTAAAACATAATCTTCAATATTAATTTGGACTCTGAAAAATAATTGTAATTAATATTTATATTTGTACGTATCCTTACATCAAACTATCATTAATTATCAATATTCTATATATAATTGGGCTTTGAAAATAGTTGTGATTCATATTTATATTTGTATTTTCATATCAATATGTATAATTTTTTTTTAAGAAAAACTATTTTATGAATATTTTTTTACCGAAATTAAAAATTGACACATCTTATGCATTGAGTCAATATATAAACTAATACACATTAATGGTATTTGTATCAGTTTATGACATGTTATTTTGGTTGTATCAATGATATTTATATATACATATATATATTATTTTTGTATGTATACACACACACACACACACACACGTGCATTCAGGTGGTATCTATTCCCTCTAATTTATCTTGTATTCATTGGCTCTTGTATCACGTGTATTTATTCACTCTTGTATCGATTGGATCATTTATATTCATGATACAGAAAATATTAAAAAAAAACACATAAAATAGAGAGGAGAGAGTGAAAGAAAAAGATGGTGTCTGGTCTACCATGGAAGAATGCGACTGTATTTATTGTATCATACATACGAAATTTAACTGCTGACTAGAGAAAAAAACAGAGAGGTTACAGGGAAGAGATGAAAGATTTGCCATGGTGGTTGCCATGAAGACATAACAAGAAGAAGAGAGATGATAGAACTTGGGAACTTTATAAAAATGACGTAGTGAAATCACTTTTTTTCTAGAATTCCCTTGTAATCTCTTGTTCGATTGAATATTTTCTCCAAAACATGACGAAATTAATCAAGAACATCTACCATTGTTACCCTTCCATAACTTCTACCGGTCTCGTCCTTTTCCTCAAGCACAAAACTTGTCAAGAATCAATTTTTATGAAGTTACACGACCAAACACAGGTTTGATTTGGTTTTTGAAACCTCTTGAATCGTGTAGAATGTGAGTTGAAGATGGTTTCTGCAAGATCTAGATAATTTGACAGAGATGAGATTAGAGAGAGTTGATTGATTGAGTGATGGTGTATAATACTGTGTATTTACGGTGGATAATGATAAAAGAGATCAAATACACGATGAAAGTAGATAAATGACCAATAAATTGAAATATAGCTAGATTTGTAATTATTTGAAACTGTGGACATATTTTATAATTATTTTCATAATTATGCTATATTGTGTAATTTTTCCATTTTAATTTATTTTATCCTTTTACCAAATCTAAAAATAAAAAAGCATCGGAGAATTGATTGAAAAAAAAGAAAAGAAATAGCGTTTAGAAGAGCTGTTAATCAACGGGAAGAAGTGATTAAACAAAGATAATTGAGATTATCTTAATTTCTTCAATGTCCCTTCAACTATAATTCCCTACTCTTTCTTAATTCCTCACACTCGTCACCAAATTACATATTTTGTACCTAGAGCTTGCTTTAAAGACTCTTCTTCTTTTTTTTTGTTGAAATGGGGGCTGACTAATGACTATGATCTGCATAGGTATGTTTTTCTCTCTCATTCTTTTCCCCCTTTCTTCCCCATTGATAGATAAGACAATAAATCTAACATTAGCTTGCAATGATGAACTTACTGGTAAGAAGAAGAGCTGGGTACTTCTACTTTTTGGCTTCGCTTCATTTCCAAATACATGTTACATTTTTAGTAATTAAAGTTAAAATATACTTATAACCCAAAAAAAGAAAAGAAGAAGAAGTTACATTTGCAGTTGCACGATCCACAGATTGTAAGATGATTAGAGATCATTTCTGGGACTTAAAACAGATTCTTGTGAGTTATTTGGTTACTAGAATTTGTGATCAAGATTGAATTTTTAAACTTCTTGAGACTTGAAAGTAGTAAAAGTATCTGCAGTTAAACGAGGTGTGCTGTTTGATGGAAGGACCAGAAGGTGTAGGCAGTAAAATATACTGTTCAATTTCTCATTAGAAAATCTGGTTTTGCTGTGGAAGCTAAGGCTTATGTTAATGCTCTTTTGGTTTTTCTCTTTCAAATGTTTGTTAAACTTTCCAATATGTGTGTGTGTGAGGGTGAACTCTTTTTGTGTGTAATTGGGAGAGAAAGAAACTCTCAAGTCTCAGCTTGGAGGCAGGGCCGGACCTAGCTTAGAAGTTATGGCTTCATGTGAACCCAATAAGAGATCGGCTTAATATTTATAAATAGTTGATTGTGAACCAAATTATTATTGTGTATTAACTTGAGATTGTTGTAGGAATCCATAAACTTTAAATTATGAATCCGCATATGCTTGGAGGACTTTACCAGTTTACCTTGCCTACTACAACACTTGGCGAAAAACATATAATGGTTGTTGGTTTGAGGTGTGATATCATGTCATTTTATGGAAATGGAATTGGAAGCGTGACCTTTTCAATTTAATTTGAAAATCTTTTTGCTTATATCTTTTATTCTTCTTTCCTCGTCAACTCCTTTAATTTGTTGTACTTTGAGTTGTTGAAGATGCTTGTTACAACAGCTAATATGATGTTTAATGGTGCGTGTTAGTGGGAGTTGTAATTTCCACTCAGAACAGCTGGAGTTTTTTCTTTTCTGTAGAGGCTAGAAAATGTTCTTGAGTTCTTTCATCCTCCAGATATACTTAATTTTCTCACTAAACTTTGTGACTGCATAATACAGGATGTCCCTTCATCATTCAGAAGAACCTGATGCAGTAATGATGCAGATAATGTAGTTTTTGATATAATAAATTGTAATCATCTCAATGATTTTGTCAGAAGTAATCTTAATCCACAGAGAAAGAGGAGAATCATTTACATAAGTTTAATGTTTGATTGACATAAAAGAAATAAGAGCTTTCCTTGAACATTCAGTAACAGGCAATCCACCTAGCACAGTTTGCCTAAAGCTTGTGCCCATATCATTTTTTAATCTAAATCGTGATGCTTAGGCCTCCTTACATAGGATATATATTGAACAATAATGATTGGAATTTCCTTGATGAGGTTCTCTTGGCATAATTTCTGTGTTGAATCCAACATAATCAAAATGAACTGGAAACAATGTTTGCCTTTCTTTGATTTTTGCTTATAATAATCTCTCTATCACACTTGGACATCAGGCTGCTAAGTAGTCCGCACTACTGTCAATCTTAATAATTGGCCTAAAATCAGAAAATCAGCAGCCTGAGGCAGTTAACAAATCCCATGCTAAATGAAGGGATCCCTGTTTCGGTATAAGTTATGAATTTCAACAGATGACAAATTTATGTACCTGTTTCATCTTTATACACACTCTGTAACAAAGTTCCTGTCCTCTCAACTTATGAGGATATGATAAGTGTCAACGATGTCAACATTTGGTGGCCTTGGATCTTACGTTACACCATGAATAATGCAAAATAAGTTCTTTAACAGTTGACCAATTATAGTTACACTGGAGGGAATGTCTTGGACAGCTCTTTAGGGCTCTATTGTCTTTGCTTATATCATAGGTTGAAATTTTTTCATCAAATTGAGTTTTGAAGCATTATGACTTCAAATAGTTGTATGAACGTTTACTGCTCCCTCTCCCGGAAAGGAGAAAAGAAAACAGAACCTCTACAAATTTAAAAGAATTCAAATCTATCTTTGATTCAAATCCTTGAAGTACAGTTGATCAATCCTTTCATTAGCGATCACTAGCTTTACCATTTCTTTGAATGACCAAAATTTCATCTAAGAGTGTTGCAAATCCCTTAGTTGTGAATCATAAAACTGAATTACACATGAAGTTACATACTGGATAAGAAGCTTTTACATGTTCTAGGATGTTTTTATTTGTAATTGCTTAATAAAATGAAAGGGAACTTCAAACTAGTAACTAGAAATTAAGAGAACTACTATGCACCGCCACTCCCCAATCACAGTGCTTATTACATCTAAAAGCTATTGTATGTCCTTGAATCATTAATTTCACAGTAGAGCTTAGGCCCCAATAATACACAGACCAACACCTATGAAAAGAAACAAACTATGAGCAATGATAAACAATTTTAAGTCTTCATCCTTAGAGAAGAACTGCTGCTGCATAAAGAAGCTGGCTCCAATTATTAAGAAGGCCAGGACTTCGCCATTGATTGCAATGTGCACCTGATTGCTCGCTGTTTTGAGCCGATGGCCTTCACATACCTCCACAAATGTACAGTTAATTTCACTTTTTTAAGTGGAAAGGAAGATTAAAAGGAGAAAATTATATGAGGTTTTTCATCCTCACATAATCAGTGATGCGTAAAGAAGCTGGTTCCAAGTATCGGGTAGTCCAGGGAGACACCAGTGGCTGCAATCTACACCAGGGTGATTGCCGCTGTATATTGATGGATGAGCATCTTTCCTTAACTGGGAGAGAAACGTGATATCGAGGAGGTAAACTGGCGTCTTCATCCTATTTAGTACTTTGTTAACTACAATTGCTGATGCTGGTGTCCCTGCTGGATATGTCGATCCTGCTAACGGAATTTGCTCTGAGTTACAATTCTTTGTTGATGCTCCCCATTCTTGACCCCTGATCAAGATAGAACAAAGTAAGAATTTTGAGCTTCTTAAGAGTGGGAAACATTTCTGTGTTTAGTGAAAGTTGGTGGTTAGTATGAAGGATTTAAGTTTATACTCTCACTATGATTGCACCTTAATCTGCTTTAGCAGGTTGCTTGCTACTTTGTCTAGGTTACCAACTATGTTGCTAGGACTCCTAAAATAAAAAGACCTCTCTGGTGTGTGTCAGATCCTCCAAGAAACTTAAATTATTGAGCAAATGAAGAAGTGTAGAACTTACATATAATGAGTGGGAGAAATGCCCTGGAAGTAAACTTTGGTCTTGGAGGAGTCAACATTTCCGTCGACCCATCTTGCCCAAGTAGTTAGACCCTTGTAAAATGCCACTAAACGGTCCATATCTTTCGATACCTTCGAACCATCTTGAACATAATCCCATCTACAAAAATATGATTCAGTTACTAGTATAGTTTTTTTTCCAGACTTCTTCACCATTTTATGTCTTATTTATTACTATATTGTGTTTTTAGAACAACATGAGGAGGAAAGGGAGAAAGGGAGATCGTACGGTTGAGAGTTGCCCTTGTGAGTCCACCAATGCCAAGAATTGAAAATTAACATATCCATTCCTTTCCAAGCATTACCTTGTTGAATGGAATCCAATTTCAATACCCTTCCAATATTCTCTCTTACTATATCCACAAGGTAAGTTGTTCGATAAAGGAATAAAGTAACTCCATAGTCCTGCAGGGGAAAAAGGGTACTTATAAGGCAACTAAAAAAGTGTATCAAAGGAGCTATAGTGGAACACCCTTAATTTTTTTTTCTATTAATATTAGTAACAAGTTGGCAACAAAATTGTCAGAAGCTTTTAATAGCAAAGGAAGCTATGCCTTTTATTGTTAGGTTTGAGCTTTTTCTTTTTAGTAGTAGATGTGGCTAAGGCCAAAGGTGAAGATACTTATGCTCTGACAACCAAAAAAAGTGGCAATAAAACTAGCCTTCAAAGATTGGACCTACCAATGATTATGGCAATGTTCTGGCCAGGTAACACCACTACTTGATAATTAATTTTTTGCTCTTGTACTATCTTTTTTTCCTGCCCTTATGGTTTCTTGTAATTACAACAACTACAACTGGATAATAAATATGAAGATTGTGTAGATCGCCTCTTGAACATATTCAAAGGGTTGACGACTGAGAAAGATTCAGAATATATGAAGTTTATGAATTCTGACGACTCATCACTTGCCACCCCTGAGGTTCAGTGGCTTGAAGTTTCCAGGAACTGAATTTAAAAACCCAGTGTTTGAAGTTTCCAAAATTTGTCTGTTTGGACTGTTCTGGCATTTGAAGATTTGGTAGATAAGCTCTTCAAAAATTCCAAAATTAGTTTTAACGAATGAACATTTTCTTCCCCAAAAACTCAACAATTGTTGCAAACTGATCAGTTTCTGAACAACTTTAAACAAACACCACAGATTTGGATGATTTATAATTATTGGGTGAACCATAATGCCACAACAAAGACCAGAAACACAATGGTTGACAGTTGACACTCACTTTTCTTATCATCTTGAACTAGGAAGCTTCCCTATATTTTCTTGGCTTAGAAATTAGGAAAAGGATGATATGCATAGTATTCCCTCCCTTCTTTTTTATCTGTCATTTTAATATTTTCAAAAAATTGGTTAAAAACTAGAAAGATTGGAGAATATGGAAAAGGGCTAAGCATGCCTTTCACTAGTTCACGGGTTTACTGATACAGAAGACATGACCCAAAAAAAAACACCAAATAAAATTCCTTTTTGTCTCTTTTCGAAGCTTTTTCTTGGGAGGCTAAAAGTCAACTTTATTTCTTTCTTTTTTTCCCTTGGTTGGACTAAGAACAAATTGTGCTCTTTGGCTACCACAATTCTCAAAAAGAAAATTATCATATTTTGTTTGTAGTATTATATTAATGTTTGCTGTCACAAAAATAAAATCTTTTCTATTTTTGTTGTACATCTTAGTTGGATCTTGGTTGTCCCCTCCTTCATAATTTGCCAAGCAGAAGATATAAAATTGGAGAAAATAAACTATTTCCTTAACAACTCCATCTGTCTCCTATCTTGTACTGATTGCAATTCCGTATTGTAAAACAAAAAGAGAGGGAAACCAAGGCAGAGCACGTGAGAACCCACACATACGGTAGTGTATGCATGTGTTTTTGCTTTATGACGAGGCTTTTAGTTATATTTTCCTCAATCCCAATTTAAATATTTTCATTTAATTAGTCATCATATTTAAGAAATAAAAAAAATTGAATTATGTGATCTTAAATTAAAAATATGTGTAGTTTTTTAAATTTGTGATATGGAATATTGAAATTGAAAAGCTTACTAACCGATATAAAGTAAGATACTTAAATTGAAAAACTTACTAAGGAATATAAAGTAAGGCACTTAAATTAAAATGAATGAGGTATATAGTAACAATGTTTAGAGTTTTTTTATATTGGTAGTACAGTTAAATTTATTCCAGCAAGTTAATTATCATTTTTATAAGGTTATTAATTAATATTATCATAGAGATTTATCATTTAAACATGACTGTGAATAATATAAAATCTATTGAAAATAATTTCATAAAAATTGAGATAAGATTTATGTACGTCTCATTGTAAATATATTGCCCTCCCACTTTGCTATTGCTTTTAGATTTTTATTTTTATTTTTAATTTAATTATTTAATATTTTATATTTATAAATTTTTTATTTTTAAACTTAGAACTCGAGATCTGGTAATTAAGAATAGACCCATCTGTTATTGCTATCCGGTATAGCTAGACCCGTTTCTCACCGCTTCATCGTTAACGCAACAACCAACATCGTGATACACTACAATTATAATAACGTAACGTATATGTTCTTTTTAACTATTGAATTCAACATCACCAAATGATTAGAAAAATCATTTTTGTCACAAAATACTTTCTATTAAAGATTTTTCACACCCAATCAAAAACAGTTAAAATACTATAGCAAAAAATTGTTCTTTCTTTCTTTCTCCCACTGGAGTTTCTGCCTAAACAATGATGAGTTAACAGAAATTCAACTTTTCTTTTTTATTTTTCCATTCATTTCCTCATTCAGAATTTACTTAAATTCTTTTTTCATCTCTTCTTCCACAGCAGAGTGAGTGATTTACAGAAAGTAAAAACAAGAATATCAAAAACACACACACAAGATAATTTAACAAAAATAAAAAAAACAGAGGGTAAACCTGAAAGATCACAGAAGAAAGTGTCTCCTTCCGAGAAAAAGCAGTCTTGGCATTGGGCACCGACGCATGTAGCATACAAGCCAGAGAATTCCACATGTTCAAACTCAATGAGTCACCAATAAACATTATTTTCTTCCCTGACCATCTCTTCAAGAAATCCTTTCCATTAAACCTGTGAAAAAATCCCACAATCACTAATATCTAACAAAATCTATTACAATAACTACTTCAATTGAGTCTGGTTATAAAATATTTATCATAAATTGACCGTCAATTTACAACAACTTTAACCGAATTTGAAACCAGCAACGTGAGTAAGCTCACAAAGGCAGAGTTATACCAAACCATATTAAACAGAGCAAAAAGTTCTCTGTTTCTTCAGAATGTGTTGTAATTCATTATGCTCAGAGTTTTGGAAGAAGAACTGAAAAAGGGTACCTCGGCAAGTTACAAGAATCAGGTTTCCAAGCATATCTGAGGTATTGCTTATCAGGGCGACCATATTTTTGGCAATCAAATTCAGGGTCAATGAAAGGGCAACTTGAGGAATCATAGAGAGGATACGAAGGGTCAATTGCCCATCTACCTTGAAACAAATTGCACCTGCTGCTTCTCACTACCCCTTTGTTTTTCCAACTAAGACCACTCAAATTTTGTACTACAAGCTCTGCTCTGCCAGTTTGTAAGAAGAGAGATATAATGCTTGTAACTAAAAGCACTGTTGTGATGACCAATTGGCTCCACAGAACCATCTTTGGCTTTTGGTGTGGAAATAATGGAGGGAACTAATGAGTAACTTGTCTTCAAGTTTAGTACATTGCCCTATATATAATACAACCACAACATATACATACATATATTTATTTTTTTTGGGGTGTTGGGGGTGGGAGTGGTGGGGTTGGGGAGGAAGGTTCAAGGAGAAGTGGTATCTAGAGATTCCTTGTTATAAGGATCGCATGAGGAGAGAAAAAAAAAAAGAAAAAAGAGTGATGTCGATTTCTGACATTGAGTTGGAAAATCTTGAATGGATTTGATCATTTTATCAAGCCTTCGTGTAGAAACAGTGGGGACTTTATGTTTTGGCTCTTAGCAGTTATTTATTTTTCTCTTGCTACAAAATTAACTCCGTCGGCACTATTAATTAACAGCCTTGTTAATTTAATGGACTGGGTATATATACCATTAATAACTGCGGTGAAATAATCCAAATTCCTTCACTTTTATTTAGAGTTGACAAATTTGAATTCTTGAAAGAAAGAAAATTCAGCAGAAATAACATGTAGGCACGTGAATCGGATCAAAAAGGTGATATTATCGGTTATTGATTTGTTTTTTCTTGCACATAGTTTTATTAAAGTATTAAAAACACCAAACTTAGCAGCATTGACTACAGAAGTTAGAACTCGTGGTGCTGATTTGTCCTGTTGGGATTAATATTTGGAAATTAAATGAGTTACTATAAGTTGGTTTATTTTTAAAAGACAAAACTGTAGATATCTTAAACAGTACATAAATTATTTTTTAAAAAAAATAATTAAGTCTTCTCATTTAAGATAACTTTATTTAATTCTCAAAAGCAAAATGGGGTAATCATTTTGGAATATAGTAGTTGGTTTGATTATTCCCTCATCAGAAAAGGAAAAAGAAAAGCAAAAAGTTACTACTTTATTCTTTTATGTTTACTGATACTTTATTCAGTGTTGCAACTCCACGTTCTTAATTAAGATCCATTTACTACTCTCTTTTTTTTTTCTATTTTTTCCTTTGGGGGGTGCATTAATTGTATTTTAAAAGATTTATTAATTTCTGGGCACAAGGGAACTAGTTCTAGCTAGTTTACAGGCTGCCTATTGGCTATTGCTGTCAATATCGTATTATGTGTGTGTGTGTGTTGTTTTATAGGACAGCTTCAATTGTTTTCTGGATTAAATGCAGTTGTTGTATTTTATTTGTAAACATAACAGTTGAAAAATAAAAAATACTCTCACCGTTCACTTTTATTACTTTATGAAAAATAATTTTTTATTTTTATTTATTACGTTTAATATATTAAAAAATATATTATTTTTTTATATTATACCTCAATATTAATAATGAATTATTTAAATTATTTTTCTAAATTTTAGTTAATATGAATTATTATTTTTAAAAAGCGTACAAAAATTAAAATTAATAAATAAAAATGAAGGGAGAAAATAATAAACACGAAAACAAAGAAAAGTCTAAACCGTTTTCTTGCCCAAGGCCACCTAAATAAAGTAATAAACAAATTATACTAGATAAGAATTTCAATAATTCTTTTTGCTGGAATAATGAAGTGGGATAAATATCGGGAGAGACTAAACTTCAAATTTCAAATGACAATAGATATCAGTAAATTTTTTCGGCCTAAATTTGGATGAATAGAATTTTCAAATAATATTATTTAATATTTTGATTTTTTAAAATTTTATAATTTTAATAATTGATATTTATTTTTTTTCTTTGAACAACTATTATTTAATGGATGAAGATTTTATGAATTTAATAAGGCGTTAATAAAAATTAACGTTTTGGTGGGCACAGAGTATTGTAACTTTTCTAGACATGAGTATTGTAACCATGATTTATTTGTGCTTAATATTTTTAAGATGAAAATGCTAGTGCTTGAAGATAATATTCATATTAAATATAGTCTTTCTTTGTTGTACAAGAATTGTATAGTGATGCAAAACGGATCTCAAATTCAGATAAGATGAAATTTACTATTATGAAATTTGAATTTAATATTTTGGAGTTGGTTGGTGATGAGTGGTTAAAAGTCCTCTTAGTGAATATTCCAATTGAAATAGAACCATCATATTTAGTTGCTATATATTGTGGACTTGTGATTGTCATGACTGTAACAAAAAAGTTTTAGTGACGAAAATAGATACATTTATTTATTTTTTTATATTGTGTGATAAAATTATTACTTAAATTATGCAAAGTCAGGAGTGAATTTGATCAATTTATAAACTAAAAGAAACATCGAGGGCCGAGGGGAGTGAGATTGTTGTCAATTTGAAGAGATCAATAATAATGATAACCCAACCTATATGATTTGAAATCCCATGAATTAGATTCATATGGATAACAATAAATCATTAATTGATCAAGTATGCACTATTAAAATGTTGTCCCTCTTATGATGTATGAATATAGTGCGGTATTGCAAAGCAAAGTGAAGCTGAGTTAAACTCTTAAGCCAATTTATATCCTTTATAGGTGGTGTATTGCTCTGCACAATACACTTGATGATGGGACCTATATGAGTGTGAAATGGTGTCACTTCTATGAAATTGTGACAAAGTTTCTAGAGTACTCATGAATACCAGGACACACGTAGCGCAAAATGACAAAGATTGTACGAGTACAACACCATATAATAAGACCATGAGCTTACAAAAGAACTTGGTTCATAGAAATTTTATATTTCACCAATTATTCTGTAATTTTAATTTTATTTTATCTAGACCTGATTCATAGTCTATGAGACACTAGATTCGACACATTGATTCATTTGTGAAAACCCGACAAAACTTCTTATTCATTTTATTTCTTAATATTCTTTTGAGATACATAAAAAATTGTTTAAAAAAATATTATTTAATATCTGAAAAGAATTTCTTTACATTTGAAATACAATTGATTCTATAGCCTTGGTAGCTGAAATTTGTCTCCTCTCTTTGAATAATTATTAATCGGGTCATTATTCCTAATTCAAATGATCATTCTAACTGATTAATTTAAATGGGTGTTGATTAACCTTAATGGTTGTTAAATGTTCTTCAATAGTTAAGACACTTCTCTTACAATAAGAATGTTCACTCTGCCCATTCTTTTGTATATATTACATCCTTCAACTTCATCTAAATTTGCTTTAATCTTCATATTTTTGTTGAATAAAATCTCAACAAGTTAAATAGAGCAATCATGTTGAGGCTGTGTGTTGTACAAGTTGTCAACAAAAAAAAAAATTGAGACCAAAAGTTTGTGTTTTTCTTATTGGTCACCTTTACACTGATTATATTTTGATAATTTCCTTACGTGAATGCTTTTTTTTTTTTGCCTTTAGACAGATCAGATTACATTGTCAAACATACCAATTGAATTAATTAGCCCTTTTCCTTCTCTTTTTTTTTTTTTTCGTACCAATAACTTCGTGACTAGGTTTGGGCATCGAGCCGAGTTCAACCGAGCTGAGTATATATCGAGTCGAGCTCGAGTCGAATCTTACCGAGCATTAAACAATATTGAGCCGAGCTCAACCGAGCTTTCTACATTTTGGCCGAGCCCGAGCCCGAGCCCGAGCCGATTTTTTTTTTTCTAGACTTTTTTATATTTCTTATAATTTTTTTTACCTAATTAAAACCTATGGTTCTCAAGACATTTTTTTAATAATCAAAAAAAATTATACCCACCATAATAAAAGGATATTAAAGGATTATAAGTTGACTAATAATGAAATTTATTTTTCTAATTGTAGGAAGAAATATAAAGAGAGAAATAGAAAAATTGAAACAGAACCACATCCAACAACAACCAAATCGATGAATATGTATTATGTTTGATTTGACTTGATTTTAATAATTGAAAACTTGATTTGATCTTGATTATTATTAAAAATCGATCCAAACCAAACTATAAACACCCATACTCATATAATAGGCTTAAATTACATTGTGGTTAAAAATTTACCAATATTGAACTAATATTAATTATAAAATGTTATGCTAACATAGTATTTTAAGTTAAATTTCTAATATACTTAATAATTGAGCTTAAGGAAAGGATATTATTTCTTATATTGAGTCAACCGAGCCAGTTCAATCGAGTCCGAACTTTGACTGAGCCGAGCTTGATCAAGCTTTTAACGAGCCGAGTCAAATTAAACCAAAAATTAATTAAAATCGAGCTGGACTAAATCAAGTTTTTTTTTCCAAATGAGCCGAGTTGAGCTCTTTGCCCAGCCCTATTCGTGTCAGGAAGGGGAATCGAGAATCACAGCATCTTTCAATAGTCTATTTCCTCGTATAATTTATTTATAATAAGAAAAATTAAACCTTAACCGAAGAATACGGCAACATGCATTTCATGAAGATAACCCCCCCGACCCCCCCCCCCCCCCACACACACACAAAAAAAAAAAAAAAAGATGATTGGAATATACATTTCCAGTCAATAAAAAATAGGTAACCAAAATAGCAGACTTTTTCTTGATTATAATGTATGTACTACTATGACACTAGCCATGTGTTACATTTGGGTGGTCCTATATATTCTTTCAATTTTACATTCCAAAAAGATAAGTCTTTGACCTACTTCATCCATCCTTTTTAAAGATGATTAAACTAATTTAATCAGCATTTCAGATTTTTCAAACTGCATTTGATGTGATTTATCTATAATTAAGTTTAAGAGGGTACGATTTATTACTATACATAAATTAAATATATTTACTCTATAAAAGTACAAGTAAAGTATGTGTATATTTTGTACATTTCAAGTTCACTTATAAAAGTAGAGTGATTATATTATTGTTATTTATTTTAAATTAAATATATTAATTTTTATACAAGTTCGAACAAAAAGTTGTGAACAATATTAGTACAATTAAGGTAAATACTAAATCAGGGATGAATATAGCTATTTAATTGAGGATCATCTGAAATTAATATTCTCAACGTGAAATAATTTATGAATATAAATTCACTCAAATTGTACTAATGCATAATCAATCCAAACTCATAATTAAAAAATTTAAAAATTAAATTTATATAATTTAAATTTAAAATTCATTTCTATAGTGATAACTATATATAGGAACATATAAAGGTTACCTTTAATATTTGATGAAATTCTTAACACACGTAAAAAAAAGCTTTTTATTCGAGTGAGTGACTCATCAATCCTCTAGAAAAGGGCCATATGCTTCATTGATTCCTAAAAAATAATGTTTACTTTAGGATAGTTCACGAGGCATCTTTGTTGGCAATTGTTCAAATTGGCCAACGAATTATGCTTTATTCCATGCAATTTTTTGAACTGCTTTAAATTTCATTAAATGGAACTTCACTAAATTTGTGATTGTTATTGTCCATGCAACTTTACCTTCAATTATTAAAAAGAGAAAAGAATGCCAAGTAATTTAAGATTTCGTAACACATTAAGCAACTGTGACACTTGAGGGAAGAAAATTGATTATTGGATTAAGATGGCTATTGATTAAAGCAAACGTGTATTTGATTATCTTTTTTGCTATAGAAGAATAACTACATGTTAATGTCCTGGCCGGGGGGCTTTTACTTACACGTGCAGCCATTTGTTAATGTACTTTTGGCTGATAATGTAATATTGATAGCCATCAAAATCGTTGGCAAGTTTTTGTTTTAAATTTTTTAAAAAGGCAAGAGTATAGAAAATTAGTTCATAGCTAAACCATGGTCTCTCTTAAAGTCCAATTATTGTATTATTATTAGTGATCAGGATTAAAGAATAGAGCACATGTGGTCAAATGCTAATGTAATAGTTATTCCCTCCGTTCCACTTTAATCACTAGATATACTAATAATAATTGTTTTAAAATATATTTGCTAGTTTCAAAATTCAAGAGATAATTGATCATCTTTTTCCAATTCTACTCTTCGTACTTAAAGTCATTCTAAAATGTAAAAAGAATTATTATTGTATATTTTCAAAAAATTAATATGGTTATATTAGTCAAATTACCATCCCTATTAATTTTTTCTTAATGAGTGTGCAAATCTTATTCTAACAATTAAAATAAAACAGAGGGACTAATAAGGGGTTGTTTGATTTGCGGACAAAATTTTATTGAAATTATAGTTTCAAGATTATAATTTTTAGTTTAATTTATTTCATTTGTGATAAATTTATATCTTCTTGATCTCAAACTTAATCTTGAATATCTATCTTATTCCGAAGTAATAATTAAGTAATACAAGAGTGGAAGGGAAGCGGACCCAATATATTTGTTTGTTTATGAGCAAAGGATAAAAAATACATCTAAAATATTCAAATTTTTAAAGTTTTTTTTCCGAACTATCATGTGTTTGCTATTCTTACTTGAATTATTACCAAATGTTTATCAAAATACACCTCAATTATCAGTTGCTCACTTTTTCCCCTTCACACACCTTATAATTCAGATGAAAACTTAAAAAATCATGATACTTTAGATGTATTTTTCATACTTCACTCTTTATTTATATTTTTATATAAATGATAATAGAAGAGCATGATGATGTAACAAATGCGTCATAATTTTCCTCTAGCTTAGTTAAAGAGAAGTGAAGAGATAAGCCCAAAAGAAAAAGAAAAAAAGAAACTTGTGGAGACAAGCCATGAGAGTACTTCCATTAAACTCATGACTCAATACTATTTTGAAAATTGGCCACGGCATCATGATTGATGGAGAAAACCAAATCTAATGGGTGCCGTAGGGTAGAGTTGGAACACTCTTTAGTCTTTAGACAAGTTGTCAGGGGGGTGGGCCAATAACAACAAAGAGTGAAATGTGTCATTAGATATAAAAATTATATTCTTATATGAATATAAATTATCTTACATTTCGTGTTTCATTTAAGCACGTATTTTGAGTTTTTATGAACTCTTTCAATTATGTAAGGAATTAAGTATTAAATTTAGTCAAAAATTTAGAGCAATTATGATGGTTTTCGAATCTTTAGCTTCAAAATTAGGAAATTGACAATTTGCCTTATAAATTTGAGATACTATGAGAATATATAAAATAAGAATTTGGTAGGAATCATTGCAAAACCAAACATGAAGATAAAAGGATAAGGAGAAGGAATTGTTGGTGACATGATTATCTTAGGGCCTATTTTGATGAGCTTATAATTTGAATGAATTAAAAATTTTAATTTATTTTTATTATTTTAATCTAAAAATAAATATTTAAAATATTTTTTTATTTTACTTAAATATTATGAAATTATATAAAATTTATTTTAACTTAAAAATATTTAAAATAATTCGATCGAAATAAAACTCTCGCAAATATAAGACTACTTTGAATGAATTGGACATCACATCATTGTCTTATTAAGAACAGTTAGACGGTACAAGACAATCAACATTAATTATCCGGTAACTATGAATACTTTAGTCCAATGAATTACATATGATCAACAATTTTTTATTTATAGGGCGAAGTGCCATATATACCCCCCTAAACCTAATACCATAGAGCAACTTACTTATCTTTCATTGTAAAATGATTTAATAATTAAACCACCCCTCCCTCCACACACACACCATTTTTAACCCCCACGTAAGCTAAAGGGGTAATATTTAACTACCAAGTATATTATAGGTGCAATATTGAAGTAGCTATGAACCCTATAAAACAACTCTAACAGCCCTATACCATTAAGTTATGCATCATAAACTCAACTTGTGCAACACTCCAATTTTTATTCCCAAGAACACTCTTCGACATTCAAGTCTGTTATTTTTTTTAAAGTATCATCGACTACAAAAAAATCTCCCAATTAAAAAAAGAAGTTGATGAAAACCCTAAAATGATTAAATGAACGTGTATGTTTCTTGGGTAACTAATTGCTTGCTTAGTTAATCTTGTGGACATATTATAGGTTGAATGAAATGAATTATTGCAATCTTAATGCTTTTATCATGATTTTCATTTTTATCATTTTAGTATAAAATATTTAAATTCTTTTATGGAACTTAAGCCCCTTACGTGGAGGTTCACCTCGCAAATCCCTTTTAAGAACATCTATAGTTCAAACAAGTTAGGGAATTTTTCGTATTAGTTTCCTACTGTTACAAAACGTACTTCAAAATTCACATTGTTTCCTATTGAAGAGAACAACTTTTTGAAGGTCAACGGGATAGTGAAAGTCAAGTAACTCAAAATGGACTTAGGTTATTGGTGGGCTACATCAAGACAGTGGGGCTTGAGGCCCACTTTACTGCCTATTGCTCCTGCCCACTAGCTTTCTTCTCTTTCACGCGAATTGAATGGATATATGATTGAAGGAGTGAAAATTAAGGCAAGCAAATGCCTTATGGACCCTATTTCGTACATTAGTTAGTGTCATTCATATTGATTAAAGAATGATTTCACTTCTATGATTTCTGAGTTTTAAAATAATGATTTCAATTGCTATTATTTGAATTCTGAATTTAATATGTGCGCATATTTAATGAATTTATTTATATAAATATATTGCTTGAGTAAAATTTAATAACTTTGACAGAATGTATATTTTAATTTTTACTTTCAATCTTGATTAATTAATTGTATAATCCTCTTGTTTAAAAATTTAAATAGTCAATGAGAACATGTTTAGAAAACTTGACTTTTTTCTATTGTTTTTAGTGATCAAATACTTTAAATTTTTTTAAATAATGAGTGAAAGTGAGATTTAATATAGTATCGTCACCATTCCATCTAAACGTTGCTTAATATGTTAGAATGAGCACGCTATTAATTACTTTGGTAACTTAGAAGAGTTTGAATTTAAAAAAAAGCTTGTTGAAATGTACAATTTGCCTCCAACAAATAAAAATAAACGAATTTGTTTACAATGATCTAAGAATAATTTTTGCTAAATGTAGGCTATAAACATATTTTAGGCATCTTAATAAGAAGGTAGAATAGCTAAAGACCCTAAATTTGACATGTTTTTTTTTAAATCTTCTTTAAATTATCAGTAGTCTTAATTATTTTTCTAAATTTAGTTATTTGGATACCTTTAATCCTTTGCATCATCTCATCCCAAGAGAGTAAGATATGCTCTCCTCCAATCATGTAGACTTTTTTATCCACGAGTCATTTAATTTTTTTTTTTAAATTTATTAATTTTTTAGATTTAATTTTTCAATTAGTTAAAAAAAGCCTTGTTAAAGCTCTACTTTTTAAACAAATAAAGAAATCCTTTTGCTAAAAATAATTAAATAATAATAATAATAATAATTATTTTTTATAGATTTTTTCAAATAAAAAATCACTGTTGAAGCAGATAGTCAAAAAAAGAACCTAATGGATCGAACTCATATGATGTACCTGGTCGTTTAAATCAGATCTCTATTTCGGTACAACGAGAGGGGGTTTACTATATCTAAGTGAAATATAATAAAATTTATATAGTTGAATTGAAGCTTTCTGCTAAAACTTTTTATTCCACTAAAAATAAAGAAGTTCTAACTGATTCTTTTTTCTTGTTCTAGATTTGGCCTAAAAGGAAATAAATAGTTATTGTATCTTAACAAGAAATAAAAAAATTAGATAATTACAACTCCATTATTCAGGTTGAATTATTTTTTATGTGAATAAAAATGACGAGACTCAAAGTTTTTTTTTAATTGATTTAGGCCTGAAAAGAGATATACAGTTGAAATAAATAACATTTCATCTATAAATACTTCATTATTTTTAAGAATTTATTTTATTTTGCTAGAATGATATAGTTTAAGTCAATTTTTTTTGATTGGTCTGAAAGATAGAAATTCGCCATTAAAAAAAATAATTAAGAGCTGTTTTTTTTTAATCCTCACATGCTTAAAAAAAGAGTGTAGTTACTCTCATTGCCACATCAGCACTTAGAGGGTTTTAAAAAATATTAAATAAATAAATTTATGAGGTAATTAAGATTACTAATAATTTATAAAAATTTTAAAAAATCATATTAAATTTAAAGAACTTTTAGGAGAATGAGGATAATACTAATTAGTACTACTTGCGAGTGAGTTGATTGAGAAAGAATCGTAAGTTACCAATCATCTTTCTTCTTGTCCAATTTGCAAAGATAAGTTTCCACTTTGAATAATGTCCATCCGTTCCCTCTGATCGATCTAGCTTTGAAGTCACGTTTATTTGACTACTAATCTAATGGGATATTATGATGATTAATTTGTTTTGTCAATATACGTCTGGAACTATATGCATGAATGCAATGTCTCATTTTTAAAATCGATATTCTTGCTATGGTTGTCATTATCTTTTTTTATTTGAAATATCATTTTTTTTTTTTGAAAAAATCACAAGTATAACTTGACGACCTATCCAAATTCTATTAGAAAGTTTCTATCAAATGTATCAATTTCAATTTAATCAGCGAAAATTTAATTACTCACCTTGTAATTCTTAACTTTCCTATTTATTCTTCCAAAAGAATAAATTTAAGGAAAAAAAAGAGAGAGAGAGAGACTAGGTCAACAGAAGCCATAATTGACTCTAACGCGGACATGCATCTTGATGTTAGATTTTGGACTAATGAAGTTGGGACCATAATCCAAATCTTGCACCTCTCACATTTTGGCTAATCAATATAATGCAACCTTTTACATTCACAAATAGTTGAAATACATATGCTTGTAGAGGTTTAGTCTCTATCCATCTCATTTTCCTCCAGCCCTTACTCAACGAAGATACATGTAAAGAAATAAATTTTGAGCCTTACTCAACTTCAAAAATTAACTTGTGAGAAGAGAATTGTGTAAATTCATATAAGGAAACCACCCATCTCATTAATTACCGATATGAGATCTTTTTTTTCATTCTTCAACCCCACCTCACGCCTAAGGCTGAACATCTGGTGCGTGAGCAATTTAATTTGGGGGTCCAACATCAGGTGAGATGGATCCTGCTCTAATACCATATAAAGAAATAGATTCTTGAGCCTAACTCATCTCAAAAGCTAACTTATGAAGGGAGAATTATCCAAGTCCATAAAAGAAGATCAACCATCTTATTAACCACCGATGAAGACTTTTTTTTTTTGATTCTTCAACAATACATGTTATGAGCAGCTTTTCCTTCAAAATTTTGAGAAAAATTGAAATCTCTTTTGTCTTTGGACAAAAAGTATTCTTCTCTCTTCATGTTTGTTGATTTATTTTTTTTAAATAAAAGAAGGTATTCTTTTTTGCAAAAAGTTCTTATTCAAAATATTTCAAAAGAACACCTTTGGGTTTGGAATCTTTTCCTTGGGCATCATGAGCTAAGGTTTTCAGGCCTCTGGGCTTCTTTCGTTTTGGGCTCCATGACTGGTCAGCCCACCTCAACGGGCTCATTCAACTTGCACCACTGTTTTAAAGATGTCTTTATCAGCTGGAACGCCTTTTTTTAAACATAAAATTACTCTATATCGGGGACTTATGACTTTTTTGGTTTGTCTCATGTCTCATGACTTATATAATAGGTTAAAAGTCATAAGTTAGGATTTCTAACTTATGAATTTTGGCTTATTTTTATTATTTTGGCTTAAAAATAAGTATTTAAAAGCACGTTTTAAACTTACCCAAACACTACAAAAGTATTTTAAAATACTTAAAATAAGTCAATTCAATCAGGCTCTTAGAATATTTCTTTGTCTCAACTCTTTTCTTCGCTACATCAACCTCAAATCATAAACACAATACAATGTTTTATTCATCGATCTACAACATAATATTTCTCACTGACTTCTCATCTACCCAACACAAGTAAGAAATTATTCTTTATATAGGTGTAGCATCACTTTCATCACTTTATGGCAACTAATATCATGAACCTAATATTTTAATTTTACTATTAAAATGTATACAAACACCATCTCCCCACTCATTTTAATTTTAAAATAAGAGAGTTCACTAAAAGGAAGACTATTATGCATAATGAAGGTGTGCTCAGCATTGGACATTCCACTTAGTAAAATAATAACATTTACTCCAGAGTTAGTAGTGATTTAGACTTGAACTACTTTTGATTGTTTAAGAAAAATAAAGTATCACTGCTTACGCACAATAATGAATGTGTTAACATAAGCTTTAATAACCAACACATTACGGCCTTGTACTATCTCGATTTTCATGAGTGTTTTTTAGAACAAGACAATTCTCATATGAAGCAACCTACTTTCACACCCGCATATGTGATGTCAAAGGTGCTCCTATAATACCGGTATCTCACTCATACGAGATATAGATTCTCATTAAAAGTTCATAGATTCAACCTCCAAAAATAATTACATGATAAATGCACTCACATCACAGGGAGGGAAAAAAATAAATGTAATAGTGCATTTCACAACAAGTCATCATATGATTCATTTTCTCCATTAAACCCGGTTATAGGATCTATATCTGTAGTGTACAGATTGAGTTTATTCATATATGACTCAGAAATTTATGGGCTTCAATCTCATCCCCCTTAATATGCTCCAGCTCCTTTTACTTTATTTGTAAGATTATCGCAAGATTTGACATGATCTACATTATTAATGATACCACTTGTCCAATATGGTCTCATAATATTGTTTTCTCCTAATGGGTCTAAATATTACGTTGAAGGAAGGTATTCTGATTGCTGAAATTTTAGACTTTTCAACTAATTTTGAATTGCTTGAATCACACGATATTGTGGGGCTGTTATATATTTGAGGGGACAAGCCAAAATTTATATTATTGGACTGATTAAAATTATACGTACAATAGTGAGTTTGAATATTCTTTAAAAAAAACAAGACATTTGCACCTCAAGAATTTTTATCCTTTTTTCTTGATTCATTTTGTTTTTCAAATATAATTTATGATATTTTCATCTAAAATATTTTTTATTCACACAACACATACTCTTTCCTATAAGAGTTTAGTTTATATATTACAACGCGGGTGTAAAGAAACTTTATAGTATCAAATCAAAATTATCTGTGATAGCTGAAAATTTCTTTTATATATTTTCAAGATCAATTACAAATCTCATTTGCAAGAGTCTATATTTGGAAACAATATTAATATGACATGGTAGAGATCATGTCATCAGATGAGTGGGGTTTTATCAAGCTTCATATTTTTCAAAATGGAGTAAATCTCATCCAACTTGTCTCCTTCTTGTTTGAGTGCAACAAGTATCTGTTTCCGGTCTCGGCATGTTTGCATTAAGCCATGTACCTCGAAGAACTTCATTGTGGATTTTTCAAGATCCGCCAATTTCTTCGAATAGTACCACTTTTTACACACATCGTAACGTTTGACTTTGGCGCATTTACGCACGAGTTTTTCACCTTCCTCCAACCGCATCTTGAATATCTCAATCTCCGACTCTCTTCCTTCCAATGCTTTGTTAAGTCTCTCTATATCCTCGAGCACAGGCTTAATTGAAAGCAGAGTTGAGTTTAATCGTCGAAAATTGGAATCGAAACAGACGGAAGTTTTGCCTACTTGTGTGATCGATTGGGATAGCATTATGAATGCTTGTCCCAGTGCTGCACCTCCGATCAGATTCCCAACTGCCATTACGAAGAGAGTATGTTATATATATATACATTCAATCTGGAAAAGGGGTAGAATATAATCGTTTTGTTTTGACAGGATTCAGGTAAAAGCGTGTATAGTCGTCGAGGTGTGGATGATGTTACAATGGTACTGGAGTTGTTTCTCGGGTTGTTCGGCGATTTGTTTTGTTGGTAAACACTTGAGTTTCTGTGAAATTGAAAGGAAATCAGCTGGAAAGTTATTGTTTGTTGGATACTTGACTTCCATTCCTTATTTTACGTGTTTGCCATTTATTAATTCAATCTTGTCTTTTATCGAGGCAGGTGAAGAAGAAATACGTGAGGAAATTATAACACATAACAACTTTTTTTATTTTAATTTATTTATGGTTGGTGCTATGACAAAGAATGGAAGTAAATGTGAGGTGCTATTGGAAGTAACGTACAGGTTTGCATATGAGACCTCGTCATTTTCATCTCCTTCATTGATCACTAAATTTTATCATTGACTGCGAGATAAAATATAAAATAAGAAATTTATTTTAATATTATTGAAATTAAATTATTTAAAGATAAACATGCTTTTTAAGAGTAATTTATTCATGTTTAAGTTTTTCGTGTATACTTCCTAGTTCCTATGTTTTGTTTTATTTAATTCTCATACAAAAATAGATTTTTTTTTAGCAAATCAAGAAAAACATATTATCTTCTTTCAATATTACTATACCCCTATCATTAAACAACTTATAAGGTAGTAGTAGTTAAATCTAAATTTCAGATATATAATTATTACGATTGATTTAAAATATCATAATTACTAATAGTTATTCTTTTAAAAACAATATCAACTTAATGCGGATCAAGTGAATGAATATGAAAAGAAGTATTAATTACTTCCGTCATTTCAAAATAAGATATTTTAGCATTTTAATTCTTTTTCAAAATAAGTAGTATTTTACAAAATCAAAAAGACATTAATGATATTCTTTCAATTTTATTCTTATTTAAATGGAGAGAATTTTTTACATAACCCAGAAAATACTGAAGAATTACATATTTTTCAAGGTATTTATTAAGAATGAGTAGGTAAAAATACATTTTACTTTCTGAAAATAAATAATTTTTTTAAAGGGTATATCCAAACTAAAATCACCATTTATTTTAAAATTGAAAAAAATACCATATAACAATGCATTTATTATATATTGATCATCACGTAATAATTTCTCATTATTAATTATCACATAAATAAATTCTATATTATTAATTCCCCTTACCTTGAACAAAATGATCCTCGATGTTATTGACCATTTTATTGCTAAGGAGATTTTTTTTTTAATGACTTACTGTATGCAAAGTTATGCCTTATGAGCGATTTTCACGTATTGTCATAGACTTTACCTGCTATAAATATGAAGTTATAAAATTATTTTTTATTATTTTAAAATAATTAAACTATTTGCATGTGAGTTGTTGAAATTCTAAATCAAAAGGTAAAATTTCTGACGCATAGCTATGACACATCATTCGGTATACATCAGCACTTTGCTTACTTTTTTACGTTCAATTTAGAAATATAAAACAAAGTTCTATCAAATATATTAAACAAAAGAAAATTTGAAAGAAAAAGAAAAGGTGATCCCACCGTGGATGCCTTTTATTTTCTAACGTGAAAATGAGCTCGAACATGGTGAGTTACTTATTATAATCCAATGCAAGGGAGGATTTACGGGGATGTCACGGCATCTGAAAACGTCGATTAAAATTATGTATATACATGTATATATGTATATGTAATCAAACAAATATTAAGTTTGTCATTTATAGAGCCATCAAAGCGACCGATGCCATTGGCAAAGGTCAAACTGTTCAACCCATAGAACTCGTGTTTGATCCCTGCTGCTATTTGATTATTTTGTTCTTTATTTTCCCTTTTGCTTCCAGCAACTTCACTTCGGTGGTTTTTTGTTTGTTTTTTTCCTCATCTTATTCTTTAATTTCTCTTGATCTTCTATTCTTTATTAATTTTAGGTGACTTTATTTTTTGGACTCTTTTTACTTTCTCTTTATATGAGTACTAATTTCAATACGCGTTGCATGTGTATTTCATATTAATGAGATAATGAGTATTAAATTTTGAAAATTACATTAATAGTAAAAAAAGCATGTTTGAATAATACAATTTTAAAAAGGTTTAAACTTTTTAATATGATGGATGTTGATTATACTATAGTTTTAAAATTTAAAGGATTATTTTAATTTTGTTAATCAAAGTCTTAGCTAAGTGAAGAAGCCAGAACTGAGGCAACAATTTTTTATTTTCAATTATAGATCTACAACGGCACACAATAGGTAATGGAGTATGAATATGTTGAGATAACAATAGTAGATAGTTTACATGAGTTCAGATTTCTAACGTAGGAAATCTTTTTCTTTTTTAAAATTTTAAAAAATAAAGCTTCTTATTGGTGCAGAAAAATTTGAAATATATATATATGAGAACATAAATAAACAAATTTTCATATTTGATCAAGTTGTATAGAAAAATCAAAAAGTTGCATCCGAACCAAAGTTCAAAATCGAACAACCCGACCCATTTATCTTAGTATGGCACCCGGAACCTCAAAATCCTAGATCCGTCTCTGATTCAATGGATGCTCAAATTTCAAGAGTAGATTACTTAAATGATTTTTCAGTTACTTCGTTACTATCTCAGAAAGTTATTACGCTAAAAACTATCAATTGAGCGATCATTTGAGAAATCAACATGAAATATCTATTTTCAATCCAATCACTTTTATTTTCCGAGCAATTTAGCTATAACCTAAAAATTTAGTGCGACAAAAATATAAATTTATTATTAAAGCAGATAAAGTTCAATAATCATATGTAAAATCAACGTTGATCTTGTTTATTCATAAAACGATATAGTTAAATTTATCAGAGTGATTTAAGGGCACACTACTTGAATTGATCTCGTGATGAATTAATAATGAAATAAATCGCATCAAAGGAAAGATTAATGAATTTAAGAACAATAAAGTTTATGAGCGATATATTAAATCTTGAAGATCGGGCTTTGATGGCCTTAGAATAATGTGTCTGGAGTCACTTAAGATTTGAAGAACAAAGAGCTTCACGCTCAGAGAAATTTGCTAATACAATGTGTAAATCAAACTCGTGAATTCCTCCATACTTAAAATGGTAACGCAAAAACTAGAGCGCTCATGCTGGTGAGGCTCTGGTTTTGATGATGATGATTCCAGAGTCTTCTTGAGTTGTATCCTCCGAACGGATTTCAAAAATGAAGGTCAATGCTTCTTACTCAGACCGTTATAACCGGACATACTTGCCCCATGCCGAGCTACATCATTCGTCCATCTGGACAAAAACGATTTTACTCAATACAAATTTACTTTCATATTTTGGGACGATGAAAGAGATATATAATGTAGTTCTATACTTCTAATTTAGATTAAACAAGATAATTTAGGACCTGTTTGATTTAGCAATGTACACAGTAGAATAATCTTATTAAATTCACTTTTAGTAATACAATCATATATGATTGAATTTTTGAGCATTCTCGCAATAATATATACATAAATTATGCAAGAAAATATATATTATTTTATATCATTGAAATGTGGAATAAGAATATAGATATTCGTAACACATTAATTAAAACACTAATGGCAAAGCTATTTTTCATAACAGCAGATAAACTTACATAAAGTTTATATGGTAATTTAATATTTTAACTTAGATATTATATACGTACTCTTTCTAACATTTCAAATGAAATATTCAACAATACATAACTTTTGCATCATAATTGTTCATTATTAATTAATTTATGCATATAATTCTCTCTAAAACAAACAACGTGGCCGTACCCTGATGACATTTTACCAAAACCTAGTGCTTTTGAGTCGCAACGAATTGACTTTCCGAAGTTGCGTGCTAGATTAATTAGTTTGACTGGCTTTAACATTGTCATGTCAACTAAGCATTAAAATTTGTGTCCTCTAAGCTTCATTTTCGACCCAAATTTCTAATGTAAGTGCAGTTGAATATATTAAAGGAAAAATTACATAAATAAGTAAATTTTATTATTTATTTATAATATATAATAATATTTTTAAAAAATTATAAAAATTAATAAAATATTTATAAATATAACAAGTTATCATATGTATTAATTTTTCTACCTTCTCTCTTCAATCAACTGTTAGAATTTCTCTCTAATTCAATATCCGTTTCTCCCTCTTCCAAAATTTTCAATATCTCTGCCGATTTTCTTTCTCTCTCTCATCCATGGCGATTTGGATGCATAGAATTGCAGATCTCTGGAGAAAGCAAAAAGAATTCAAACTTTTTGGCGAAGAAAATTTAGAAAATTGTAGATCTGAATTATTGTCTTTCTTATTCTCCAGAGATGCTTGTTTTTTATTTCTTTTGGCTTGATCTTTAATTGAAGTTGTGATAATTGTGTGTGCTTCAATATATTTCAGATGCAGATCTTTGTTAAGTCACTCATCTGAAAGACCATCACTCTTGAGATCGAGAGCTTACACACCATTAACAATGTCAAAGCTAAGATTCAAGGAGAAATCGAAGCATAAGATTTTATTAGTAACAATATTGCCGGATTTCTCAAGCTTTTGTCTGTGTTTCAATATGATACACTGCAATTTTTTCAAGTTTTTTTTTGTCTTTGTGTATCAACAATAGAATTGATACATGTATCAGTATCAGATTTTTGGTATATATAACTCCAACATTGTTATGTACCAATGTATTGCTTTGTGTGTATCAATACATTGTACCAATTTGTCATTAGTGTGTATCAATAATTTTAGTGATACATGATTGCTTTGTGTATCAATTTAGAAAATGCTTGCCAATTTTTTACTTTGTTGCCCATGTATCAATATTATCTTGAATAAATTACAAATTGAAAATTACCCATTCATATTCATTAATGTATGACAACTGCATCATTTTTTATAAAATATTTAATGTTATAGAATTTTGCAGATTATAGATTCTTTAATTGTGTATCTTTTTTTTTTAAAATTTACTATTGAAACTGATGATATTGTGTTTATGTATTATATTTGTATACATATCAATTTTTTTTGTGCTTATTAGTACGTATCAATTTTTCTAGCGAAACACATAACTTTCATTTAGATAGATGAGTTTTTGATACATGTATCATCACAAATTTGAAAATTTTTTCCAAGTCTGCAACGATGATACACCAAAGAAAAAAATTTCTCCAAAATCTACGATTTTAGATTTAGAAATTACACAAATGTGAAATTTTGGTTTAAAATTTTAAATAAGGAAAAAATATCCAAGATCATAAAAAGAGTGATTTACTCCCATTAAATACGTAACTTCCCTTAAAAAAATTAACACCACCAATTAAGGAGTGATTGCAGGGTTTGAAATTTAGATTCAGTCATAATAATTACAATAAATTATATCAAAAAATAAAAAATATATTATTTTCTGTAATTTTAATAAATCATGCTATTTTATATAATTATTTTATTATATAATGCTATTTATGAAAATTTTTCCATATTAAATGAATTTCCTAGATGGGTTAAAGAAGAGTACCAAAATTCTATTTAGAGGCTTAAGTCACAAAATTGGGTGGACTTAGCTTAAAAATTATATATTGGACTCAAGTAAACTAAATAACTTTAGCCCAAAATCCTATTGATATATTAAGAAATTTATTATTTATTAACTTTAAAATTGATATAGAAATTCAAAATCTTCTGAAGCTCTTTCGGGTGAAAATAGGAATACAAGGTTAATTGTGAACATATTTGTTGTGGATTAGATTTTTCAAAGGGCTGCAACACTATCTATTCTATAATTAACGCCAAAGGTAATTTTATATGTAATGTAAACACAGGCAAATGATAGTTAAAAATACACAATTTTTTAAAACATAATTAGGGTGATTACTTAAATAACACACTTGATGATAACGAGATAAAAAAACAGAGTTCTCAAATCCTATGCCTCACTAGCTATACATATGACCCTTATCAGTAGTTTGGTGCGGAATGAGATTTTGTTATCCAAGACTAACTAATACTTTTTATCAAATATAAAATAAAATAATTTTATAGTTTGTCCTGAAATTATTGTCACTTATCTCTCACACCAATCGAGCCCGTAATTAATTAAACAGTAGGAAAAGAAGCCCGAGTAGCAAGGCCACAAGCTCCACCATCCACAATATCTCTAGCCATTCTCATATATCCCCCCTCACCCCATTTCTCTCCCCATGAATTCTTCAACAACCAATAATTACTACCTTCCTCACTCGTACCATACCCTACCACTGTCACTGCATGACCTGTGGTCTCCCCACATTCCCCACTGAAAATTCCACCTCTGTACAACTGAAATTCCCTACTCCCAACAGTGATGCCTGCAGAGACAGGCTGATTTGCTACTGCCTGCAGCAGTGCTGATTCACTTTGATCCACTATTATGTAGCTGGAAATTGTTACTACCGCTGATTCTGCCTTTTGGATATCGCAATTCCCCTGAATTCCAGTGTAAGGGTAATTTGATTCTGTTGTGAGGCCCCCGTTTTCGGCTATGTATTCAAATGCTTCGGTCCTGATGCCACCCCCACAACCGTTGTTATTTGTGGTCTCACAATCTAGAAGTTGTTGTTCCGATAGTGAAATCAACCTTCCAGTTTTTAGCTGGTTCAGTCCTTCCACTGCTGCTACTGCTGCAAATGCCCAACATGACCCTGCAATTTTTTTTTTTTTCAACTCAAGTCAAAAAGAAAAGTAGCAGCAGTAATTTATCAATTTACTACTACTATTATTTATTTATGTTGTATCCTTTTTAACCATATTTTTTAATCAACTTGAATTTCTAAGGAAAAAGGAAATTGATATGTCCCATGTAATTGAAATCTTTGACTATTATTGTCCTGTCCTGCGATCTTAACTAATACTTCATTCATCCGTTTCACTTAATCTAATATTATTTTCATACTATTTTCATTTTTAAAGGACAACATTTTTATAGTTACATAATTGTTACTCTATTGTATATTTCATTGCGCGCTTCTAAAAATATATCTTTGTTTAGTTAAATACTGCCATATAAATTGAATAGGAGGATGTACTTTGATTTGGGACTTACCGCATGTACCTTGGTCTTTGACAGCAGTAACAGCGCCCTGCTCTACCCAGTTCCAACTATCAGGACTGGAGATTTCGCTTTCGTAACTAAATGGTTGCAAATTCGATGTCTCCGGAGGGAAAGATAGATTATATCTACCAACCATAGATTGGAATTCTTCGTTCGATATATCAGCAAATTTGTTGAGGCCAAGCTGGTAAGAATGAGCAGCATCATTGTTGAAAGAATCGATAAAATCGACATTTTCTTTAAATATCTTGAATCGCTCTGCCTTCTCAGCATCATCTTTGTAAACACGCCCATGGTGACTCATCCATTTCTCATGCCTTTCGAGCATGGAATACACCTGCAAGTCACGGGCAGTGGCTCGGAACCCGAGAGTTCCAACCAATAGCAAAAGAGCAACTAGGCTTAACCTGCACAATTTCAATGCCATTGTTAAAATCTGCAACTATATATGTTATACAAAAATAGAAGACGAGAATAGCAGATTTCGTGAAACTAACACCGTATGGAAAAGGGATATATAGGAGTAAAGGTGAATTATTTTCTATAGAATTTTCCCCCATATGTGATACGCGTTTCCATTATGATGTTGATCTAAAACATTGATGGAGCAAGTTCTCGTGTCAGTTCTTTTTCTGTAAAGGTCCACCTTCCTGTCTTCAGCCTCCCCCTTTTTTTTTGTTGTATGCATGGATATACTAGTAAGAAAAAAGAGGTGTTCACACGATTAGTTTTCTTCCTTGAGGACAGGCTTACTTTAAATTAGTAGCTAGTTCTAGTACACTTGCAAGTTAATAAAATTGTACAATCCAACCTGAGACGAGTAGGGATTTATTGCACTCTATTAACTGACCCAGACAACAACGGGAATTTTCCCTTGAAAAGCCTTAACATGTGTTGTGTACAAATTGTAGAGCAGGGTCATAAAAGTCATTGTGTGTGGAAGTTGGTTAAAAAGGTTGTTAATACTTAATAGTCGGTTACACAGTTAGTAAAGTAATTGTTAGGAGAGGGACAGAGAGGGTTAAGCACCTCCGCCTTCAATCTTAAAATGGTGGGTTCGAGTCATCAAAAAAAAGCAAAAAAGGCGGGACTCATAATTAAAAAAGAAAAGTTTTTAGGAGAGGTTAGCAGCTCATTAAACTCTATACATACACTACTTGTATCCTTTGGTCAGACATTGATTCAATTTTCTGTGTTACTGTTCAGGGGCTATTCTTCTTCGTTAGCTTCTTATATTACAGAGTATACTTAGTATCGTTGAGCACTTTGCAACATGTTACATGACAGATTATTACAAGTTGGTAATTACATATAATTGTTTGTTCCTTAATTATAAGTAGAGTTTAATTACTCATTAGTCCCATAGACTCCCACTTTATATTACTCCCTCCGTTTTAAAATAAGTGGTACTTTTAGTTTGAGCACGCTCTTTAAGAAAACTACTTATTTCTGGACAGAAAAATATATTTTTTACCCACTTACCCCTAATAAATATCTTGAAAAATATGTAACTCTTTACTATATTTTCTTGATTATGCAAAACTCTCTCCGCTTAAATTAGGGTAAAATTGAAAGAACAACACTAATATCTTTTTGATTATGTAAAACTCTCTCCACTTAAATAAGAGTAAAATTGAGAGAACATCATTAATATCTTTTTGATTATGTAAAACACCACTTATTTTGAAACGAAGGAGGATATTATCTTCATCTTTAGGTAGCATCGAAATCAGTTGCGACCTTTTCATCTTTTTCTTAAGTTGCTTGTTACTTGTGCTTATTGAAGTTACCTAAGTATAGGGAAAGGAACCAGTATACATTCTTGACTTGGAAGTCATGAGAATGTAGACAAGGCAATTAAATTCTAAGTTCCCATTTTTCCACTCACGTTGAAAAGTCAGCATTCATTTCTTCAGCTTTTTGATAGTAATTCTAATATATAATGAAGGAGAAAAGAACTTCATTATGAAAAAGAAATTAACAGTTGGAATCCACATTGTTGAATGAGTGCTAGTATTACTCTGTTCGTTTTTCTTCTCATAGCCTCGCAAGTGCATTGCCTACCTTAAAAAGGATTTTTTAAAGTAAAATAGTTGATCAAAAATGCTCAAAAATTATATTTAAGAGATTATTGTATATTTATTTTAAATATAAGAGATTTTTTTCATTTTCTCTCATATTTTGAGTAAAATTTTAACTAAATTTTGAGAAAGTTACTTTTATGAAATATGAAGCAAAGTTAGATAATTTTTATATAATAAAATAAAAGGTAATGACTTTTTGAGTAATAAACACAAAATTAAATTTGAACGACCGCTTGTGAAATTTAATCTATTATTTCCTTCTTTCCTTTTTATTACTTTCATGCTCATCTGTCAGAGAATCAATCTTAGATTAAAATTAACAGATTTCCTTCATCATTTTCATTTTTGTTAAACGGGGAGTACTTATATTGCTTTGTTAAACTGGTATATTATATTTTACGCGACAGATATATATTCACTATTATTGATAGTGATAACATCGAGGTTTTCATGTTGTACTAGCCTATTAAACATTAATATTTCTACTAATATATATATATATATTAATCGTGAAAATGCTATAATAGAAAATATTATTCAACTTACAAAAAATGTAAATAAATCACAATTAATTAGTCTGAAACACAAACTCACTAAGGGAAAAAGTTCTTTTTTTTGTGTGTGTATTTACGATACTGGTGTAAATTGATGGTTTGAATTAAATTTGGATGAATTAAAATAAGTTGAAGCAATAAATGAGTTATTGTTCAATTATGGTCAAAATATACATGGGCTAAAATGAGTTTCAAAATGAGTTATATAATAGAACATAGTCTAACCTGTGCAATTTATCCCATAATTTTTATAGATTATATACTTGCGTTTCTTGATTTCATCTAATATAGAAAAAATCTATGAAGTAAAGAGAATGATGAATCTGATTATAGTTAATTTGATAAATTTTTTATTTCTAGTCGTGATATTTCCAATTTGAGAGTAAATGATTTTTACTTATTTATCAAATTTTTACTTTTCCTATTGGTTTGGACTTTACAAGAATTAAATTTTGTACCTTATAAATTATTTATCAACGAATTTTATTTACACTTCAAATAAAAATACATAGAATAAAGAAATAATAAAAACGAGATAAATACAAAAATCCAAAAAAGACGTGAAGATAACACCAGGAGATATGTTCCTATTCTTTCATAATTGCATTATTTCTTTTTTGATTCTATATCGTTTGAGAATTATGATTTCATTCATTTTTGGAAAAGGGATTAAAAGTGTTTTTAAACTATCTTAAATTAAATAAGAATGCCCTTTGTTAATAGTTTGATTCAAAAATACCCTGTCGTTAGTATTTTGATTCAAAATTGTCCTTATTATTATTTTTCAATCCAAAAATACCCCTATTATTATTAGTTTATAGAATTAAAAAAAACAAACCTAGTGAAAGATATTTATATAGTCTATTAAATAAAAGATATATTATCTAGGATAAATTTTTCCGATTAAATATTCCTTAAATTTTGAGAATAAAATAAAGAGAAAAGAAACTATATAATAGTATCCGATGATAATAACTATTTCCTTTGTTTTAATTTAAGTTTCTTACTTTTCCTTTTTCTTTTTTGTTCTATACCAAAAGGAGTGCATCTGTATTTATATTTAGTAAAATTTTCAATTCTAATATTCTACCTGACAAATTTAAGATATCAAGATTTAAAAAAGCTAGACATACATCTCTAAGTTTCTAAAGCTTATTTTATTTTATTTTATAAATTTCATGCTCAATCAAATTAAGATACTTAAATTGAAACGAAGAAGAAAGTAGAATAATCAATAATCGATTGCAGTCGTATTGGATAGAACAAGTATTGGTGGACCGGCCAGCTAATGAAGGGAGAAGGACATTGTTGATCAGTCCAAAACCAAGGGTCAAGGAATCTTTGCTTCTTTGAATTGTCGATCCGTTAACGACTGCTTCATATGTGTTGTGGACCTGTGATATTCTTTTTCCCAATGAGAAAATAATATCTTCTTGTCTTTTCTCTTAAACTTTAAAACGTTTATTAAACTTTTGCAAACTACATACTTAATAGTGGTAGAACGAGTCTTAATTTCCTCCCTTCAAGTGATATGATCACAAATAGTTTTCATATACTAGCAAAATTTCACATTCCAGCTCACATAACTTACTTCTTTAACAGTCCGTTAACAAACTCTTTAACAGTATTAACAGATTCTGTTATCATTTCCTGTATTTACAATACTGCTCTTCACATCAGCTATAGCTCACATTGTTTTCAATACTTGAGAACCCTGAAACCAATATTAACATGTATTTATTAGTTTCAAATAGTTGTTCCTCCTTCTTCTTAAAAATTTATCCTGACAGTGAGAAAATAGATAAATAATCTTTCTAATTTAAGAGATGGGCCACGTCATCGGGTATATATCCCGATTATATATAGATAAAGAGAAATAAATATAAATTTCATGATAATTAATTGGCCTGAAATAGTTTTGGTTTCTTTGAATTGAATGTCTGTAAATTGCATACTGAATTAGGAGTTACTAATTAATAATATTACTCAAAAGATAAGGAATATATCATCGTTTCTATGGATACGTTCTGTATTTACTACTCCATTTGTTCTATTTTAACAGTCACTTTAGATTTTTCCATGCCCATTAAGAAATATACTTTTAACAAGTAGAGGTGTTCAAGAAAAACTGAACCAAATCCAAGAAAATAACCAACACTTCTATGATTTGGTTTGATTTTAATTTTAAGCAAAAATAATTGAAAAAATTGAACCAAACCAATTATATAAATACCTATTTAAATATATATATATATATATATATATATATAAACATGAGCGTGAATCTCTATGTATTTTGAGTGAATTTTATGAGGTTACTTCTCTCGATATCTTGTACTTTTTTTTATATAATGGGTTGCTCATCTTCCCTTATGGATGTAGATCGATTGACCGAACCATATTGAATTATTGTGTTTCTTTTGGTATATTTCTTATATATCTTCTTATTTAATGTCTTTCGAGATTTATTGTATTAGCTTTTGCATGACACCTAATTATTTCGATACTAACAATTTTGATGATGTCGCATATATGATTTCTGGATACTTACAGTGTATATGAGAAGCTCTTACTCTTCTCTTCTTTAATTTATGCTTTGTAAAAATCAGAACAACATTACTCTTAACAATATTTTGTATATATAGAGATTGGGGGATGTCCAATCCTTTTAAGCTTCTTGTTCCTCATCAGTAAAGGTGGCTTTAAACTAAAAAAAACATACCTTTTTTTTTTTGCTGCGGATGGGATAAGTAACAAGCACTAATTGACTGTATCATTAAAAAATAACAGTTTCTTGTATTAATAATTAATTTATTCTGGTACCACGAATTACTAGATATAATAGCCTTGATAATTTCTTCTATATTAATACAAAAAATTCAAACAGTTGGGAAAGAAGCCAACTGGGCAATGCCACAATGGCCACCATCAAACCCAACATCTCTAGCAATTCTCATGTACCCTTGCTCACCCCAACTAGTACCCCATGAGTTCTACACTATCCAATACTTGGTACCATCTTCTTCACTTGTCCCATAACCTATGACTGTGACTGCATGATTCAGCCTAGGGTTACAACTTCCATCATATATCCCACTTCCGTACATACGAAACTCCTGGTTAGCAGCAATACCAACAGAAACTGGTTGATTCGCAACAGCGTGCAACAATGAGGACTCGCTGGGCGGTACAACTTGGTAGCCACTGATTCTCACAGCTGCTCCTCCTATTGAGGAAAATTGTTCGGTGCTGCAAACTCTTTGAGCTTCTTGATAAGGATAATTTGCCTCCGTTGTTATGCCGCCGCCGTTTTCATGTAAGAAGTCGTAGGCTTGAGTCATTAGTCCGCCCTCGCAACCCCTATTCTGGGTGTTGCAATCCAACAGTTGTTGCTCCGAAAGGGGAATTAGTTCCTTGTTTGCAATCTGATATGCTCCTTCTATAGCTGCCACCGCTGAAAATGCCCAACAACAACCTGCCCATGCATGGTATTCAATAATTGAACTTGAACAACTTTTGCTTTTATAATTAATAGCTACACAGATACGTTATGACATGTTTCAGGCGTCCGCAAATATAAAATTATTATGAATTTACTTTTTGAACTGGTCTTACGTACCACATCGACCTTGATCTTTGATTCCTGTGACAGTGCCACTCTTTCTCCAGTCCATGCTAGGTGGAACTTCAGTGACGCTATCATATTTGAAGGACGACCGTTGCTGTAGCTGTTGATTCTTGCTGGGTTAATGACGTGTCAAGCCCCGTAAATGATGCCGTAAATTCCTCGATGGTCAGATCAGCATATTTATTGATGGCTAGCTTATAACGCTGATTTCCGTTCTGGTTGAATGATTCGATGAACTCAACGTTTTCCTTTAAATGTTTTAAAGCGATGTTCCTTTTCTATCTCATCTTTGTATACAAGTCCATGATGAGCCATCCATTTTTCATGTCTTTCAATCATAGATAATTCTTTTAAGTCACGCGAAGTTACTATAAGGGCACATAGACTAAGAATGAAAAAAAGAACAAGAACAATTTTGAATGCCATCGATAGTAAATATGGTAATGATATAGGAACTAGCCAGTATATCTTAAAATCTAAAATGAGAGAAAGGCTGTTGAGTGAATAAGCATACATCGATCTTAACAGAGTTTATATAAGCGCAATATTGAGAATCTTTGTGTACAAAAATTTAGAAAATTGTTGTTCCCACTTCGACACTAGACAAAATATCTATCATTTCGTTTTCCCGGAATCCGACCTACTATAACTTTTTAGGAGACTTGGACGACTTCAAGTCAAATTTAAACAATACAAAACAGAGTAACCTTTTTTTCTATTTTTTTGGTCGAATAAAACATTAGGTAGGGAAGGCACGTATCTATATATCACTTGAGATATAATTGATTAATTAAGAAAAGCTTTTTCCTTTAAAATTCTTATTACATGCAATAACAGAACATAGCTCACTGCGTGATATCTCGACCCCTAAACATAAAAGAAAGAAAAACTATGTCGACAATTGCAAAAAGGTAAAAAATATATAACTACACGTTACAAGAAAAATGGTAACAATTGGATATCTGCGCAAGGGCTATACTAATATGTTTCGTTACAAAATTCTTCATACGTCCCTAAAGGAAGTGATGAGTATAAGTCCTATGCCATAAGTTAGAAATTTCTAACTTATGATTCTTAACTTATAAGTAATAAGGAAAAAGCTTCCAAACTGCTGTATGTTTAAAAGAAAATATTTAGTGGAGCAGCTAAGTATGAACCAAAGGACATTATTGATGATTCCAAAAATCTGGGTCTACGTACTTTGCGTAGTAATCTTTGCTTCTCTCTTGGCATTTCTTCTCCGACGCTTTTGTCAGCTAATTGATATGAAAAAGTAAACCAAGACTTGGTCAGGTGCTATAAAGTGGAAGTCTTCTTCGTTTTATTATTGATTTTGCCCAATGAGTTGATCGGAAAATAAGGTTTTAGATTGAGTTAATTGGTACTACCAATTAGTTATATTTGAATCACGAATCATTATCCTGCAACCAATTGAATTCACGTTTGATTGGACAGAGTATATATATTATTTGCTGATTGATTTGACTTTACAGGTGATACTCGGCACATGTCAGGATCCCAGACTACACAGACAAGACTAGCCCCAACTAGATTTGATTTTAAATTCATATTTACTAGAATAAAATAATTAAATCTTAATTCCGTCCAATATTTCTTAAATTTAGGGATTTAGCACAATTTTACAGGACTTACATTTTAAAATTTTGGGATGTCTACGCTTCTAACTATTTTTCCCCCTTTTTAACATTTAAAAAAAATTAGAATTAAAATATTTAAATTATGATCTGCATGGAATCTCTGTTCATTTCCGTTTTTATTGTATCTCCAATAAAATACATCTGTTATTTTCCTCTCTTCTTTCTCTGAGGGGAAATGAAGGAGAGAACATGATTCTTTAAATAGCGTCTGACTTTGATGTTGAATTTCATTAATGTACACTAAATTACAAATAAATACACAAAAAGCAATTTCGAACTTAGCTTAATGTTGCAAGGAAATAATTCACATAAGGGACTTGTGAACCTTAAATATGCTTGGAATGTAATTTAAAATATTCCTTTATTATTATTTACAAGTATTTCTGGTCTCCAAATGCCCTTCAATATATGGATAAACATGATCCTAGTAGATTCCCTAAAAAATATGAGTATCTTAGTGCAGTTGTATGTACCAAAAATCCAACATAATGACAGTTGTATCACTTTCTCCTTAATTTGCACCACTCTGTATGAGTCATTGACTTTTTATTTTAACCAATGTAGCACTTAGCAGGCTATCACAATTATTTAATCTGGATTCTGGATTGCCAACTCAATAAGGCAAAAACTCTTGTTTTTTTTTTTTTAAAAATAAATTCAGAAACGAAAAAAAAAGATAATAGAAATATATGTAAATTGAGAAAGCACAAACTGAATATAAGTACGCAAGCTATTTATAAAGTCTTACTAATATTCTTTTATTTGGATTTTATGTATATGTAAACTTTGTTTCTTCTCCGGTAAAAACTTATTTATACTCAAATTTTTATCAATTCAATAAATAAATGATACATATATTCATATATTAAACCATAGTAACATAACACCGGAAATAACATACCAAACTTCAATTCGGAGACGATAAAGCACAACAAGATACATGTCCCTTCGAGGACATACAATATAATAAAAGAGAAATTAATTTAATTAATTCATGAAAATAAAATAAACCAAATAGAAATACACATAACATAACATTTGAACACTCTCAAATTTCATACTCCTCACGATCCATGAGAACCCAAGATTTATCTTCCTTTTGAACCATTCCTTTGTTCTTTTCAACCCACCAGTTAGCAGGGACACCATATTCTCCCTTCAATGCATCCGTTGATTTATTAACAAGAGCGATATCGCGATTCACTTCTAGTTTAAAATCACCCAAAATTTCTCCTACCAATATTCCAACACCTTGAGTGCCTGCTACTCCGTGCAAATAAACCTCAAAATTATGCCAAGTTTGAATGTTTCCGGGAGACTTGAGGTAATCGGATTTGGCAGTGTCAATTAGTAGTACCTCACCAACGTCTATATAGCCAACGGGTGGATATTTCGGAACAATATCTAATACGTTTTCAACTCTCAAAATATGTAGATTTTTCAGTTTTGAAAATGCTGCCCTGAAATTGAGATCTCCAACATTTGGGCTTGCAAATACAAAAGCTGTCACTGGGATTTCCTTTCCTTTGCTTGTTTTGTTGAATCCATTGTAAACTATGTCAACTGCATTTAAGGTTGCTAGTGCTGCACCTAGGCTGTGACCAGTTACTGTTATGCTTACCTCTTCATTCTTATATTTCTCCACCAATCTTTTCACTTCTTCCAGGACCTACATTCAAGAATTAACATAATATATACATTTATGGTGAAGAAATAAAGAAAAAAAATTTCAAGAGAGATCATTCATTCCCACTTAATATTTGGTGAAGACAATTGAAAAACAAAAAGCAAGTTATGATAGATTAAAAAATGGTGCTCCTAGAAATCTTAAATTAATTTAATTTCCTTTTTTCTTGAGTGTTATTTATTAAAAAAAAAATGTTTTGTTATATCTTATTCTTAAAAAGAAATAGTCATTCTCCAAACCCGATTCAAAAGGTCAATTGAACTGAGATGAGTTGAGTCAATATCTCAAATATCCGTCTAACTCTCGTCAAATTTTAATTTTTTTAATTTGTTTTCTGATAATTAATTTAAATACTATATCAAACAAGCTAATAAAAGAAATCGTATTTATTGTAGCTATATATAATATATAAAATAAAAATAAAAGTTTAAATACTTAGAAAAGATTTCATGAATTAGTTCAATCCAATTTTAAATGGAGTAAATTCAGCTGGATCAAGATTATGAATTGAGTAATAAATAACGAGCAGATTGAATAAGTTATATTTTTATGGACTAATTTTATTAAGCTGAAAAAACATAAGTTGGTGGGTAAGATATTAATCCAAATAAGTCATATAGCAGTATGGGAAAAGTCAAACATGCAATAACTATATAAAGTATGAACAAGTGAAGACAAAAATATGTGCTACCTGGTCTCTAGCACTGGCTTTATTAAATGGGGATTTTGGATCATCAGATGTATATATGCTGTTCCATCCTTGATGCACCAATGGTTTGAGCAAAGGCAGTATAGAACTCCCCCCACCAAAAACTTTAGGTGCTGGGACTAGTAAAAATTGAAAATCATTAACCCATTCCAATGTTCTAATTGTCCCTCTCCATGCAATAACAACGTCCCTCCTCCCTAACACAGTCTTCCCCTTATCTGTGGCCACAGCAACATAACCCATGAAATTTGATTCTTTACTCCATGCTTCCCTTGACCATGATTTTACCATAAATGCTTCGGGAAGGGGAAAGGACGACGTCGCGTAAAAGTATTTTGTTATGCGGTACATTTCTGGATCTAATCCGACTTTAGCAAAGAGGTGTTCCTTCGAGTACCTGCTACTTCCCGCGTATTTTGATGCTCTTTCCGAAATGAAGGTGTCATAAGTAGTTTGAGATAATTCTCCATATCGAATGATGTATTTTCGGAGATTAAGATCCAGAGGATTTAATAACCCTTTCCAATTTTCTTTGCCACTAAGCTCCTCCCATTTCTCTGCTATGCTAGCCATATTGAATCTTTTTCGTTGTTTTCTCTTTCTACTTACTTTCCTCTAGATATGTTTTTAACTTACATATTAGAGAATCCAATTTATAGAGGAGTACTGATCAGGCATCATCTTTTCTAATGCTTCTCTGAAACGTGCTGTCAATATTTTAGTCAATTGGAGTGATCATTTTTTTTAAAAAAAAATTCTCTTGGAACGTGCTCTCAATATTTTAGTCATATATAAGAAGATCATGATCTGTGTCAGATGAATTAATAATGATCAGTGCAGGTTATAAAATGCTCATATTCCTAAATTATTTATGTAAAATAATTACTACTTCCATTCCAAAACATGTACCCCGCATAATTTGTATCAACACAAATAAGAAAAAAAAATGAAAATTTTCGAATTTACATTATTTATATGTAGTTATAAAACTTTTAAAATTTATAATTAAGTATATTATAATTGGTGGCGGAAATAGAAATTAGCGAAAAGTGTACAATTTTTTTTTCCAGTTATTAAAGGTGTACAAAATTAAATATATAATTATATTAGCTAACATTTAACCTTTGTATATCACATAATTTTCCAGCAAAGAATGTGCACCAAATCATCTTTCACCCATGATTACAATATTTGCATGGTTATAAAAGATAAGAAAGTGTAAAGTTAATTATTTTTAAATTTAAACAAGTATCATTTTTTCAAAAAAGAAATTTCAAAAAATAAATATCACATAAATTGAAATAGAGAATATTTTTTTTTATTAATACATTCACGTAGGGTTTTACCTTCTCAGTTAGGGATGATAATGGGGCAGGTGTGGTGCAGTTGTGGGATAAATATGCAAGATTTTAATCCTCTTCGCATAGCATAATTTGATATTTTCAACCCGCCCCGCATAATTCACTAATTTTTTTTAAAAAATAAATTGATTTGTATTGTCAAAAAAAATAAAAATCACCAATGCATAATTTCTACTAATAATATTTTCATTTCTAAATAATTTATAACCACTCTCCACATTTTTAAATCTTAGGGTGTATTCAGTGTGACGAAAACATTTTCCAAGAAAACATTTTATAGGAAAAGAAGTTTTTTCTTACTTTTTTCTTGTATTTGGTACGCAAGTAAAAAATATTTGCATATATTTAAGACAAAACTACGAGGATGAGGTGGGGTGGGTGATTGTGAAAGTGGGAAGGAGACAATGTGACTTGTTTTTCCTACTTTTATCAGGGAAATCATTTTCCTTATCTTCAAGAAACTTATTTTTCTAGAGAAAATATTTTTAAAATTTTTTGATCAACTGAGCACCCTAAATGTCAAATCATGAGAGAAAAAGAAATAATAGTTTAGGTGGGAGAAAACTGGAAAGAAATTATTAGAAAATGATAATCTAATTATGAAATACATTTTTGAAATAAGAGCTCTACTATATCAAGAACAAAAATCATTTTAAAAAAGGATTACTATTAAATCTACATAGACACGCATAAACCGACAACCTACCCTGCCCCGGATCAATTTTTAAAGAAATTATTTCAACACACCCCATATTTGCATAGCCTAAAACCGGCTCCACCTCGCCCCATTGCCATCCATATTCTTGGTGATTCTATCTTATCTATTATAATCAAAAAAAGAAAATGTTAGAGTTAAAGAGTTAAGTGTTGATATGAAGTAGGAAATAGTGGAAAATAAAATAAAGAAAAGTAAAAAGTTGTTTTTTGTAAGTAAATTTTATCCCTCATTGGTAAGGTAAAGAAAAACTCTTGTGCTTATATTCAAATGTATATCTTCTAGCTCATAAAGAGTTGAGAAAAGAGTATTTTCTTGCATTGTCTTCGCTCAACTTAGCTTCGAATTTTGATTGATAAATTTTTTAGACCAAATTTATGTTTTTTCATTTTTTGAAATTATTTTCGCATAAAATTTAATTTAACTTTTGCAAAAATAAATACGCGGTAATTTTCTTCCGACCAGACACCACACGGAACCTGTTTAGAACAGGTGTTTTTCGCACCCCTTCAACTCAAAATTTTCGTTATAAATAAAGATTGATTTGCCCTCATTTAGATCATTGATTTTCTGACTTCTGCATATTTTCTATCAAATAAATATCAAGTCTTTGTGTGATTTGTTATTGAATTTGTATTCGACGAAGTTATTGGAGTTTGAGTTACCGCTACACCAACAACAGGTATGTTATTTTATTCTGAAAGAAAGTAATTCAAAATAATGAAATTTTTTAAAAAATAATTGTTGTTATGCCCATAAACCACAGTTTTTCAAATATGCTTTGGTGCATCAACTTTCAAATTGTTTTGCCCTCAAAGAAATAATAAAGGAGATGGCGAACTGGTACCCAATTTTTTAATAATTGTTTTTATATTTGACGGTATTAATAAAGGAGATGATCAACTATCTGTTTTTGTTTGTATTTTTTAATACTTACCCTTTTGATATATAGTGTAAAATAATATATCTTTTTTAGTGCTGGACTCGTTTCAATCAGGTCAATTCTTGAGCAGCCTCCTCTTGCTTTCCTAAGAAGCTCTAAAGAAGATGACAAGTAAACATTTTTTTGGTATTGAAGTATGCCCGCAAATTTAGTCCAATATAAAATTTAATTTCAAAATAATATTCCTGCAGTAATTAGCAACATGTACACCAGGAAAATAGTATTAATGTTCACGTTTGTCGATCGCTCACATGGGCGACCGTTGTTAGTGCAAAGGCATGTGAAAATCTTATGAGTAATCCAAGTAGATGTGAATTAAATTGGAGGGTCAATTGCATACTTATTAAGTAGCATGTCTTAATGGAATCGACGTGTTTCACTTTTTTATTTTACACGTGTGTATTATTTTACTTTCATAGTTCCTCTTTATTTATCATGTATATTAAAAATAATAATTTTTAAATATTTATTAATTTAAAAATTGAGAAAGAATTAATTATTTTTTTTAACTTTGCTCTTAGCATTAATTATTCTAGAAATAAGAGACACTAAATAGTTAAAAAATTAATAAGGGATATATTAGTCAAATTGTAATTCTAATTATTTTTTTCTTAACGGTAGTGCAAAACTTTATCATGACAATTAAAAGAAAATAGAGGAAGTATGATGTTGGGCATGTTTACACGGCTTTACGCCATAATTTGCCCATGTTTATATCTTGTGCCGGAAATAAATATGTGAAATACTCTTAATTATTACTCATTTTAGTATTTTGAGACTAATATAATGTGCTATGTATTTGTAGGTGAAAATATTCAAAATTTGGCTAAGTATTGGACAAACAAAGGAGTCTCGCGCGAGTAGGTCTATCTCGCAACGCAAAGTCCAAGGCGAAGGGAGACTTGATTTTTAAATTCTCTGAAGTTTTAACCTTGCAGGCAGAATTCCAAAATGAAGCAAGGAGCGTGCGAGGCCCAGAGCGAAGCAACTGCCCTTGTAGTGCGAGACTGCCAAGACAAGGTCATTCTGGCCTGTTTTGCTTTTCCATTTTCGTGGGTCTTATTAGGTGTTTTTCTCAATAATTATAAAAGCCACACTTAGACGTTTTTAAGAGGAATATGACATTGTGGAGCATAGAGCATAAGCACAAGTATTATTCTTCTCTGGGAGTTTGGCTCAGGTTGCGGATCACTAAACGGGTTGCGGAGTAAGGTTAATTGGAAATTGATTCGGGATTTAAAATTGAGACAAATTGTGCTCAATTTAATTAGAATTGACATTAGTTAGTAGGAAGTGGTTAGATTTTAAATGAATTAGGAAGGAATTGAATTTTAGTTGTTGTTTTGTTAATAGAAGACCATACTTATATAAAATTTAATAGTAGTAGTAATAATAATTAATAATGATACCGTAGAAAATGTTATTCTTTAAATAAATTATGAATAAATAATAAAAGCTATATATAATTATGGATGAAATAAAAAAATTATTTACTAAATATATGTATTATTATATATATATATATGTGTAATATTGAATATTATATATGTGTACATGTATATACGTTAGATGTAAAATCGATGATGCATAATTATATATAAGATTAGAAAAAATATATTTGTAATTATGTATGTGAAGAAAATATCGAAATGCTAATAAAAATGCATAATAAAAATAATAAATAATTATGTAAAAAAAATTAATTCTAAAGATATATAAAAACATTAATAAGTCAAATAGAAGCCTCAATAAGATACTAGAAGGTCAAAAGTGTGTGTCAATGATAATTATAATTGAAATTTTATTAATTAATTATACTCAAATATATTTAATAATTCTTCTCAAATGACAACTATTTTAATATCAACTGCGCATTATTGCACATATATATATATATATATATATATATATTAATATTTAATGAAATAGAGACTCGAGAAAATAATAATTGTTTTTTTGAAAAAGAGAAATAAAATTAAATATCAACACCTTCATATTTCTAGTCACCATATACCGTTTTGTACGATACAAATTAAAACTTAACTTAATATTTCCAATAGAAAGGCACCTATTGAGATCTAAAAATCATACTATATTATAAGTGTAAAATTCTTTAGTTAAAAGTTAGATTAAGAAAATATTTTTTATTCAGAAAAAAATATTTATTAAAAAATAATTTTATTATACTAAATCAGATACACATAGTTACGAGACTCTAAGATTTGATTATTGCACATTTTTAACTTCCACACCAAATATTTTTATTTTCATCTTGATATTTTTTTATGCATTAAATATGTAAATAAAGAAAAATATAATTTACATTTTATAAAATAAATTTAACCATATTATCATATTAATTCGACCTATTCAAATTTCTTATGTTACTAACGAAAAGAAAAATAATATCACAGCCTGTGATTTTTTCTTGCAAGGTTATAGAATTTTTGATATTTTTTAACTATCTCATTTAATTGATATTGAATTATCTTATCTATTCTATTAAATTCTGTTCAATAGGTTATATAAATATGATGTATAAATCTAGAATGTGTTTGTCACTCACTGTTAGAACTTAGAAGAAACACTAAATAAAAATTACAAATTTATTAGGTAAGCTCATTTTTTTTTAATTTTATTTTTTATATATGAGTATTCATAAAAATATTTTTTTTGAAAGTCATGTTTTACTGAAAAGCTTGATATTATACAAATATTTATAAAAATATATATTTTTAATATTCTTTTTTGTGAGTTTAAATTTTATAAATCATCAGTATAAGCAATTTTTTTCATTACCGACTGATCAAGAATATCTACAAATTAGTCTTTTAAAATTTAAGATTGGAAATCTTAAAATAAGACATATTCCACCAAGTAAAGATGGTGTAAAGGAGTAAAAATTATTCAAACTGTCGAGTCACCAGGTATATTAAGCACCACAATAACAATTTTGTCAAAAATAAATGCACACAAAATTTGAAAACTCTTACTATCCATCTACAATAGAGGCAATGAGATTTGGCCACACCTAAATTATTTTTGTAATAATTATTAACACAAACACACAATTCAAAGTTCAAATTGAATTAGTGTATTTATAAAGAAGTATGAGATATTAACTTTTAATCCTCTTATATGCCATGCCTAATCATTTTGCTTGATTCTTTACTTGAAGTTGTTCAAAATGTTAATGTTTGATATCTTAAATTTGCTTAAGTTAGTAAGAGCAATGAATAAATGAATATATATATAAGTATTCATATATTATATTTCAATGATAATATTTTCCTGATTATAGAAACATAAGTAGTGGATATACAAAACAAACAGTTGAAGTCGTAACCAAACATCAAAGTAAACATACAACAAGAATGTTTATAAAAATATATCAGGTAACATATCAATATATTACATGTTTGCACCTAATAACATTAAAATATATGTAATTATACATTTTACCAATTTAACTAAATTTAATTGTTCAATTTTGCAAGTTTAAACAATATTTAATTATCTATGGTTCAACAAACAAGTTATTCGAACAAGACGATTATGATTCATATCATATGTATAATTTGCATGAGACACACGTGTTCGAAACTAGTCACTAACTAAGATTATATCTTCTACCTCTATACGATAATTTGGAGGGGGGGGGGGGGGGGGAGGGGTATACAGCTTTTCCGTAGTAATATCACCATTTGAACAAGAGAATAAATTAATAAATTATCATAATAACAAGTGATGTCAATTTTTTATATTCAATATTTTTAGTTTACTTGAGATTTGATAGAAGTTTTAATTTGATTGAAGTTTCTGTGGCTGCTCATAATTTTTGAAAATATATTTTACTATTTAAAAAAAATGAAATATGATTTATATTCATAAATTTTAAAAATTATCAATAATATTTATAAGTTTGGGATAATTATTATAATGTATTAGATAATATATTAAATGATAATCACAACATAATATTTAATAAAAAATTATTAATAACACAATTACTAGCTATTACAAGTGGTCAAATTACGATTAGTTATGAAGATTTATCAATGAAAAAAATAGTAATTCAAAAAAATAGATAATAACATAGAAAATTTACTAATTTATTTAATGTTATACTTGTGTACCATGTGATGAAAATCAAAAGTTTTCCGATGGTCGAGAATTGCATTCTCAAGCATTTTATTATCATGTGTAGATATGAGTTAGTTTGGGTCATAAATAGATGATTTTTTTTTTTTATAAAATATAAAAGTTTGGAGTAAGTTTTAAAATATAAAAAGAAATCAACAATTAAGAAAAAGTTGACAAAGTGGCAATTTCCCTAATGAGGGAGTGGTATATATATATATATATATTTGCTGACTAAACTTATAGGCTAATATTACCTAAGTTAAAATGGATGAAACTTGTACAGCTTGCATTAGTGGGAGGTGCAGTTTGTTAATTAAAAGTTTGAATTGGAATCATTTCGAACCGAGCAATTATAACAAATTATAATGCCCTCCACTTTTACTTCTTGCACAACTACTTTTTCCAATATATATATGCTGTATGAATTAGCAGTATAAAATTCATGACTATTTTTGTGTCACAATGACCACACTCCAATCACCAAATAATTAATTCCTCGTTTCTCGCCTATTTAATTTCTCTAAGCATTGGGTTGTCCATCCTTGAATATAATGCCGCTTATACTTGATAGCACCCAATAATTTAAAGAAATTCAAAAAGCATATTACTTTTTTCTATTTTAAATTAAGTGATATTTTAAAGTTGGGTATATCCCTTAAAAAACTATTCATTCTTAAAAAGTAAGATATATTTTCACTAACTTACCATTATTAATGACTTTGAAAATCTTTAGTAGTTTATTTGTTAGGTAAAAATTTCTTTTATTTTAAATAAGGGCAAAACTGAAAGAATATCATTAATGTCTTCTTGATTATATAAAACACTACTACTTATTTTGAAATAAAATAAAAAAATAAAAATACCACTTATTTTGTAACGAAGGGAGTACTTCTTAATCCCAATTTATGTATTGCACAACTTTGATTAAGTACAGAGTTTTAGAAATAAAGAAAGATCTTTAAATTTGTCGAGTAAAATAATTAAGCAATAGTTATTTATATGGTCATAAATTATCTCCTTAAAATCAAATTTTAACCATGCCCAGAAAAAGAAAACAACAAGGTTTATAACCATTATTGTTAGTCTGTAAATAATTTTTTATAAAAGAGTGTAAATATACGAATAGTGTCCTTTCAATTTTGGAGCTTATTAGGAAATGCGGCTAATTTCCTCCAACAATTATCCCTCTTAAGCAGCGGTGAAAATTATTCAGCTTTTTCTGTATGTTTACCCAGTGAAAATTTGGATTTGGCCACTGATTTTTCACTTTATATACCTCTAGAATAACGATCACTACTACCCCAACCACACAAAGGAGGAAATAAAGAAGATGATAATTTATTGAATAAAATAATTATCAAGGTTTTTAACCATTATTACAACAATTTTCCTTTTTTCTTTTGGTTGTAAATTCTAGGAGGAAAAATTCACAGAGCTGCCTTTTATTATATAAATTATAGTGCATCGATTTAATTTCTTAATTGAATCAAATGGGGAGGTCTGTCTTGCAAGACTTGCTATCGTACGTACAGAAAGGAAAATAAGATGGCTGATAATCTTGCTGATCACGGACTTTTTGTTAGACAAATTAGGCAGTACAACTTACATCGACTGCCAAAAGAAGCTACAAGGAGCTATAGAATGTACAACAAATAGGTAGCCAATCTTACTAATCTATACAACATGGGTAGATCAACTAATCATCGATCTAGAGTTTACATATGATTTTTTACCATATTTTGCATCAATTAATAGACTAAGAACATTATTTATCTTTTAAAAATAATTTAGACCATAAGAGTTCGATGGACACACAAATTAAAAGTACTCATATTAAACAATAAAAGAAATAGAGCGACATACAAATTTATCCTCTGTGATAAAGAGGAACCATATATAATACATACATACTCCTATATAGTATAATATAGGATGTGATTTTTCCGAGCTGCTCCCGAGAGCCTTTTATTCAAACATTACACGAAAGGAAACAGAGCCACATGATTTAGCTCCCTCAGAATTCATACTCATCGCGATCCAAGAGAAGCCAAGATCCATCTTGTTGTTGAACCATCCCTTTGTGCTTCTCAACCCACCAAAGCCCAGGAATACAATATTCGTCTTTAAGTATGTCCCACTGCTTGTTGACAAGTGAGATATCGCGATTCACCTCTAGTTTAAAACCTGCTAAAAGTCCTAAACCTTGAGTGCCAGCGACTCCATGCAAGTACGGTTCCAACAAATGCCAGCTGACAACTTCTCCAGGAGGCTTCACATAGGGAGATTTAGTGGTGTCAATTAGTAGTTCCTCCCCAACGTCGAAATAGCCAACGGGTGGGTATTTCGGAACAACATCCAATAGATTATGAATCCTTAAGATGTGAAGATGGTTCAGTTTGGAAAATGCCTTTTGAAAATTAAGATCCCCAACTTTAGGACTTGCGAATGGAAAGGCTGTCACTGGGAATTCCTTGCCATTGCTTGACTTGTTGATACCATTGAAGGCTATGTCAACTGCATTTAGAGTTGCAAGGGATGCACCTAGGCTGTGCCCAGTCACGGTTATGCTCGCCTCTTCATGCTTGTATTCCTCAACCAATCTTTTCACTTCTTTGATTACCTAATAGAAGACAAACAATGAACTATCAGACTCTTCAGCTTCATCAACGACAATATATTTAAGCTACTGTAATTAAAGAATTTTAGGTGAAGGTATTGGTTTAAGAATATTTAGGTAAAGGTAGGCTTAAATATTACTTGAGAAGTAATTAAACAATCATATTCTTGTAAGAGCATGGAATTAATAAGTACTCCCCTTTTTCAACTATACTGGATGTACCAAAATATTTTTAATCATGTGATCTTAAAGATATTAGGTAGAAAATTAGAATTAAAGAGTTAATAAAAAAAAATATTTTTTTTAAAAACGAGTAAAAAAATAAATAAATTAAAATTAGGAGTATTATCTAAAAAAGTTAACATGCACCTGATCTCTGGCACTAGTCTGGTTAAACTGTGATCGTGGACTTTCTGTTGTATAAATGTTATAGAAACCATGATGCACCAAAGGTTGAAGCAAAGGAAGTAAACCCCCATCACCAAAAACTTTTGGTGCTGGGACGAGTAAAAATTGAAGGTCATTAACCCACTCCAGCTTCTGCATAGTTCCTCTCCAATTAATCACAATATCCCTCCTTCCTAATGAAACTTTGCCTTCATCAGTAGCCACTGCAATATACCCCATAAAATTCGACTCTTTACTCCATGCTTCCCGTGACAATGATTTCACGATGAAACCATCAGGAAGTGGAATGGATGCGGTAGCATAGAAAAATTTGGTCACGCGATACTTGAGTGGGTCAAGTCCAACCTTAGTAAAAAAAATTTCCATCGAGTATCTGCTAGCTCCAGCATATTTGGACGCTCTCTCCGTGATGAAAGCGTCATAAGTAGCTTGAGCCAATTCACCATATTGAATGATATATGTACGAAGATCAAGATCCAAGGGGTTTAATAGACCCTCCCAATTGTTTTTCCCACCAAGTTCCTCCCATTTCTCAGCCATGCTACCCATTTTTTCTTTTTCTTTTTTTAACTCTACCTTTTCTTTTCTTTGGTATTGTGAACAACGTTAAGCCCACAAGTTTATAGCGAAGCAACTTCGTTGATCTCTAAGGTTTCTCATGCGTGAAACACGTTTTGATTTTTAAATTTTTTTTTTTAACAAGGTCATTATGTTGGAGGGCAATATTAATTGAAATGACCAAGCATAGTACTAATAGTAATTATTGATTTTTTGAACAAAGAGCGTATCCAAGGCAAAGGTCACATCTCTATGCATGCTTATTCGATCGGTACAGAGGAAATAAGATTTTTTTTTTTATAATTTAAATAAAAAAATAATTTTTTAAAGATTTTTTATGTGTAAAAATAACAATTTTGTGTATGTAAAATGAAAATCTCTTATATTAAAAAAATTATAAAACTGAAAAATATTTGTAAAAAATTAGAAATTCATTCCTGTAATCGGTACATTTGCTGGTTGGACATATAAACAACATGTAGGCAGGATGACCATGGGCTCACTTGGTGAAGCCCGACTAAACATACTACTCCAAATTAGATTCAAGTTTTTGCAGGGATTGCCGCGTGGAATTTAAATGATTATTTTTAAAAGCTTATTTTATAAAAATTTATAGGTTAAAATATTTTTAATTATGATTTAATTTTATGAGGAGTACTTTTATTTTATCTGACATAAGTTGTGTAGTATCTAATTCATAATATATTAGAAAACTTTTACCCTGTCCTATAAAAATTCTATAGGAATAAGTTACTTTGTGAGGTCTAAAATTGAACTTATTCCTCATGAATTGACATAAATTTTGTAGGAAGATAAGGGATGACTCGTGGATTATAAACTTCTTAGGCATAATATTCTAAAACTGAACTTATGCCTTGCGAAATTTTTTTGTCTTGTGAGAATCTTACTTCTTTTTTTTATTATATTTTATGTCAGAGATATTTTCGGTCATTTTTTTTAATTAAAGAAGAATAAAAATTAAAGACGATCCAAAAACAGGGACATTCGTGTGAATGACACAATTAGATTTGAGAGTAAAGTGCACAAATATCAATTTTGAGGCCGTCAATTTAATTTATATTTTAGATTGACTTTTTTAATTTGTTATATAAATTTACCCGCTTTGAATATAAGTTTAGAGGTACGAGAGTGAAGTTTGAAATTTCGCATCTGATTTAGACATTTTTATTAAAGTGTGGCCTTTTGATATTCCGATCACAAAATGCTTATATTTCCTTTCTTATTGAATAGTGAGAATTCACGTGAAGAGAATCTAATTATGTTGAGGATGATGTAAAGTAATTGTCAAATGTTCAAGCTTGTGGTTCACATGGCTCTCCAAGGCATGTGAAAACCTTATTAGCATCAACAAAGTTAGTCAGATAATGAAAAAGAAAAAAGAGGACAAATCTTGTCCAAATGGAAAAAGAAAAAAAGATAACAAATCTTATTCAAATTGATCTTTGCTTCATACCTTTCTACACAGTTTAATTCTATTATAAATAGAACGTTTTTGCTTTCATTATTGGATATACACAGATCCATAAATCCCCACAAAAATCACAATCCAAAAGAGTAAGAACATAAAGAGAGTATACACCAAGACAAATATTGTAGTCTTGAGTGTCCTCTTTAGTGAGTTATTCTTTTTACAAGTGTTTTCGCCTTATAATTGAGAGTAGTGAACTCCCATATTTATATAGTGAATCCTTCTACCCCGTGGTTTTTTCCCTCTATTTATTGAGGGTTTCCACGTAAAATATTGTGTCCAACATATTTTCATTATTTATTATCATATCAAACTTTAGTTGTGGTGCTTCCTCATCGCAACAATGATATCAGAGCTTCGGTTATTCTGTCTGTTTTATGCGAAGGTACTATCTGTGAATAGTAAATTTTTGTGAATAGTAAAATCTGATAAAAATACTATTCACGTGAATAGTAAAATTCGGTGACGATACAGTTTATCACGATTGTTTGCAAAAAATATTCAAAAACGATCTAGAATGGTGTGAAGCAAATAACAATGTCGAGTACAACAAAGTTTGACGTTGAGAAATTCAATGGGACTAATTTCTCATTGTGGAAAATGAAAATAAGGACGATATTGAGAAAAGACGATTGCCTAGTTGCAATTGAAGGCAAACCCACAGACTTTACTAATGACAGCAAGTGGAACGACATAGACAACAAAATAGAGTAGCAGAGCGAATGAACAAAACCTTGTTGGAACGGACAAGAGCTATGTTGGCAACTGCAGGGCTGGAAAAACCATTATGGGCAGAAGCAGTCAAAACCGCCTGTTATGTGATCAATCGGTCACCATCAACTGCAATTGATCTGAAAACTCCAATGGAGATGTGGACAGAAAAACCAGCTGATTATTCTCGCTTACATATATTCGGAAGTCCTGCTTATGTTATGTACAACACTCAAGAAAAATCGAAGTTAGATCCGAAATTTATGGAATGCATTTTCTTAGGGTATGTTGATGGAGTCAAGGGGTATCACTTGTGGGATCCCACTGCCCGCAAGGTGGTAATCAGTAGGGATGTTGTATTTCTTAAAAACAAGATACAAGCAAAAGAAGGTAGCACTTTAACAGAAAAAGCAGAGACTACTACAGTTGAAGTTAAAAAGATAGAAGAAGTCCCAGTTTCTTCTGAAGCAGCACCAGAGCACGAAGAACAAGAGCAAGCTGAGATTGAAACTCCACAAGTTCGACGGTCAACTCGGGAAAGAAGAGAACCAGCTAGGCACTCAGATTATTCTATAGAGGGCAATTTTGCATACTGTTTATTAACAGAAGATGGAGAGCGTTCAACTTTTCACGAGGCTATGAAAGGCCAAGAATCATCTCTGTGGATGGCAGCAATGCAAGAAGAAATTAAAGCTCTTCATAAGAATAAAACATGGGATCTTGTTCAATTACCACGAGGAAGGAAGGCCATTGGAAACAAATGGGTCTACAAGATCAAACGCAATGATAATGATCAAGTGGAGATATTTTTTTTTTATAATTTAAATAAAAATAATAACCTCTTAAAAAGTTTTTATGTGTAAAAATAACAATTTTGTGTATGAAAAATGAAAATCTCTTATATTAAAAAAATTATAAAATTGGAAAATATTTGTAAAAGATTAGAAATTCATTCCTGTAATCGGTACATTTGCCGGTTGGACATATAAACAACATGTAGGCAGGATGACCATGGGCTCACTTAGTGAAGCTCGACTAAACAGACTACTCCAAATTAGATTCAAGTTTTTGCAGGGATTGCCGCGTGGAATTTAAATGATTATTTTTTAAAGCTTATTTTATAAAAATTTATAGGTTAAAATATTTTTAATTATGATTTAATTTTACGAGGAGAACTTTTATTTTATCTGACATAAGTTGTGTAGTATCTAATTCATAATATATTAGAAAACTTTTACCCTGTCCTATAAAAATTCTGTAGGAATAAGTTACTTTGTGAGGTCTAAAATTGAACTTATTCCTCATGAATTGACATAAATTTTGTAGGAAGATAAGGGATGACTCGTGGATTATAAACTTCTTAGGCATAACATTCTAAAACTGAACTTATGCCTTGCGAAATTTTTTTGTCTTGTGAGAATCTTACTTTTTTTTTTTTATTTATTATTTTTTATGTCAGAGGTATTTTCGGTCATTTTTTTTATTAAAAAAGGATAAAAATTAAAGACGATCCGAAAACAGGGACATTCGTGTGAATGACACAATTAGATTTGAGGGTAAAGTGCACAAATATCAATTTTGAGGCCGTCAATTTAATTTATATTTTAGATTAACTTTTTTAATTCGTTATATAAATTTACCCGCTTTGAATATAAGTTTAGAGGTACAAGAGTGAAGTTTGAAATTTCACATCTGATTTAGACATTTTTATTGAAGTGTGGCCTTTTGATATTCCGATCACAAAATGCTTATATTTCCTTTTCTTGAATAGTGAGAATTCACGTGAAGAGAATCTAATTATGTTTAGGATAATGTAAAGTAATTATCAAATGTTCAAGCTTGTGGCTCACATGGCTCTCCAAGGCATGTGAAAACCTTATCAGCAATCTAAGTATATGTGAATTGCTTTGTTAGCACGACTAATTAATGCAATGAATGTGTGTCACGTTTTTTCTAATATATGTTCAACATTTTATAATAGGTTTTTGCAAAGTGGAGATCCTACTGAAAAGTTAACTATGTATATTGCTTCATGAAGCTGGTACGTTATTTCCTTGAAATACCAATAATAAATCACTTTTATTACCACATGACCTATTTTCAGATAAAGCTTCGATCCCCAGTTCCTCACCATCACTTTTCTCCTTTCTTTCCCATTGAATATCTTCTAAAATAATATACTCCACTTAAACAATAAATTAAGGATTCAAAAATAAGTTATACACATTGAGATTTGTCTCTATGTTGAACCACTATATATAAATAACTAGGAACGTCAACTTGTAAAATGTGTCCCAAAACTATCAAATCATATATCAACTGTTAATAATTTTTTTCCATTTCAATGTAAATTTTGGAAAAGTTTATCTGTTTCTATTTTAATATTTCCATCATGGTAAATAACTATTATAATACACAATCTCTTTTAAAAGTTATTTTAGCAAATGTAAAAACACTATTTACTAAGTATAAGTACTACATTCAGCAGACTGAGTAAAACATACCAGGAGTAGAATACACTTTCTCGCGATTTCTTCTTCATAGACAATTAAATATAGACACTATGTCCATAATCAGACATGAAAAGATACAATCAACATAAGATAAATCAGACAGAAAAACTATACTATTTCTTCAATCATTATCCCAAATACATCATAAAACATATATAGTTATATATAGTTATAACCAGGTCATTCAACTGCAAAATTAATTAGCAATCATGATTACAAAAATAACTCATATTTTAAGTTTGGAGTTTTATAATCTATTTCATTGTTTCGATTGCTTCTTACAATGTCAAATCTTGAATTTACGGGTAATCATTGAGATTGAAGGCTATTCTTTTATGAAATCTAAGGCTTGTTCTTGGTCGGATACTCTTGAAGAGAATTTGCAAATTGGAAACATATGTATATAACCCGGTCTCACCGGTAAAGTTTATATCTTGACCAGTCGGCTATCATAGTCAACTAAATTATTTGACCACCAAGAATATATCTGCAGATAAGACCTTGTGTAAAAGAATCAAATTAACAATAAGCATTATACATATAGTAGCCATAAGCATTAGAAAATAAAAAACTAAATGTTCATGAATTATATACTTCGTGCATGCATAAGAGAAACGATGAGAGTGAAAAAACTAAGAAAAGAGAGACTTGAAAATGATAAATATTATAGATTTCAATGTCTCATTATCATGGAATTATAAGCTTTTGTCACACAAATATGTCCATATTGGACTTGACATCAGAGCAAATTATATGCCTCCCATCCTTTAAGAAGTTTTTTTCACACAAATATGTCCATATATAAAAGAGACTTGAAATCTCTATAATATGTAATGTACAATGTTTTTACACCTTCCGTAGGTAAACATAAAATCTTGTCATATTATACCACTTCGACATGACTCTCTTAAGAGAGGAACCAAAATTTGAAATTTAAATAAAAATAAGAAGAGCAAAAATAAATTAACAAATTTAAAAAGAGAGAATCTACGATTTTTGTTCTTTAAAAAAATTTCTCTCCTCTGAGATGTGGAATGATTATGATAATATTATCGAGAGTATTAATGCAAGTGCGAATGATTATCTGTAGATATTCTTCTAAAATTTGAGCCACGAGATTCAATTATAAAAGTCTTGAGAAAGAATGAAGATAGAAGATATGAAGGGGATTTAGGAGATAAATGAAAATATTGGTACCGCATTAGCTAAGATTCTCATACTTACCAGTAGGAGGATCTAACGCGAAAAGGCCACAACCAGAGCCAAGCTGAAATTCAAGATCAGAGTAAGTTCGTATATTTTAACCTATCTTTAATTCAGGAATGTCATGAACAAAATTATTACTGCTCCATCTTCTTCTTCACCATCCTCTCATAAATCCTCTCCAAGCTCCACTCATATCATCACAATTCGTCTAATTTAACATTTTAAGATATTAATAACTATTTTGCTTTTTTAAGACCTTATGTTTATTTTCGATGATATTTTTCTATGCATTTGAGATTTATTATATTGAGAGAGATTAAATGTAATTTGAAGTGGGTAGGCAATAACTTTGTTCATGAATTTTGTACAGAGTGATTAGACAAAATAAAGAATTTGTTAATTCAAAGCAAGAGAGAGAGGAGACGACTTTAGAGATTGAAACCAATAGAATTTGAGTTTTATTTAATTAAGAAATTAAATTTTTTAATTTAAAATTATAAAAAAATTATATTAAAAAACATAAATAGTTATTCTTGTCATAGAAAATGCCACGTCATCACGCTTTAGTCTGTTATATATATATATATATTTGTGCCGCTGTAAGATCTAAGATATATGACGAGACTTGCTTAAATATTTTTATTCCAATAAAAAGCAATTACTATAACTTAATCATATTTTTATTCCAATCAGACTATTAAACTTTTGTCCTCAGTTTTTTTAAAACTAAACATATATATTTTTTTTTTTGGTAAACAATTTCGAACTATAGCCCATTTGGCCAAGCTAGGACAAAAGTGCTTATTTTTTTTAAAAAAATATTTATTTTAAAAAAATAAGGTGTTTGACCAAACTTTTGAGAGAAAATAAGTGTTTTTAAGGAGCAACAGAAACTGTTTTTCAGAAGCTAAAAAAATAGCTTCTCTCCAAAAGCACTTATTTGAAAAGCACTTTTGTGAAAAATAAATTTAGAAGCACTTTTCAAAAGTTTGGCCAAAACACTAATTGTTGCTCAAAAGTATTTTTTAAATTTATTTGTCAAACACAAACTGCTTCTTACCAAAAGTACTTTTTTAATAAGCACTTTTGAAAAACACAATTTTTAAAATAAAAAAATTTAAAAAGCTTGACCAAACTGGCTATTAGTCATATTCACTAAGCTTTGGTATATTTTTGTGCATCTTTTTGCAATAAAATTTGCATAAATTTCATTTTATGGCATTAAATCATCATAATTAGCATTCTACTTTCCCTCTTTGTTTTGAATTTGACGGGGGTTTAAGATAATATTATAAGGATTATAACTGATGATACATTAATGAAATAAAATAAAAGTTCAGATTAAGATGACTATAGTTTATCTCTTGGATAATGTGCAAAGTCAATAATAAGTCATAAAGCACTTAATTTTTTCACATCACTTAGACATTATACAAACATCTATTTAACGTTAAAGTAAATATATGATGCACCAATAATCATAAAATTTTGAATTTGCGTTTTTTCTCCTCTGTTGTATTTAGTTTTTCATGAATATATCACACATCCAGCCAGGCTCATGAAGGAGCAGGATGTTTTAACTAAAAGAAAGCAAAAGCGAGCACACAGTTACAAACGGGCCATTCGTTGCAGCTTATTTTATACAAATACTTAAATACATGAAATTAAATTCAATGTATCATAACTTGATATTGATGAGACCTCAAAATTTGATAGCCTCAATTTTATCATTAACAACTTATGAATCCTTTTTTACTATCAACTTTCATATGCTATATAATCAAATAATTACTATAGCATTCAACATAGAAGAGATTCATGAAAACAAACAAAAAACTAAAGCTAATTTTTTTTATCTAAAAGGGGTCGTTTGATTTCCAATATAAGGATATTGAAAGCAATAGCTTATAATATCTAGCTAAACTGATGTGTGTAATATTTTGATGCATGATCATCTATTCTATTTCATATACTCTGCATCGTTAGAGTAACTAATTATCTAGAGTTTAACTATATTTTGCCTGAATTAATATAATAGACTAAGAGCATTATCTATCTTCTAAACAATTTAAAGCATACAAGTTAAGTGGACACAAAGTCGTACTCATATTAAACATAAAAAATATAGATCGACACACATGTTTATTTTCCTAGATAAGAGGAACCATAATAATACAGTATATTATGATATAAGGCGTGGTTTCCCCAAGCTCTCGAAAACCTTTTATTCAAACATTACATGAAAGGAAATAAAGCCCTCAGAAGTCATACTCTTCGCAATCCAAGAGAAGCCAAGATCCGTCTTGTTGTTGAATCATTCCTTTGTGCTTTTCACCCCACCAAAGTCCAGGAATACAATATTCGTCTTTAAGTATGTTCCACTGCTCGTTAACAAGTGAAATATCGCGATTCACTTCTAGCTTAAAACCTGCTAACATTCCTATTCCTTGAGTGCCAGCGACTCCGTGCAAGTATGGTTCCAACAAATGCCAGCTGACCACTTCTCCTGGAGGCTTCACGTAGGGAGATTTAGTGGTGTCAATCATTAGCTCCTGCCCAACGTCAACAAAGCCAATGGTTGGGTATTTTGGAACAACATCCAATAAGTTATGAATCCTCAAGATGTGAAGGTGTTTCAGTTTTAAAAATGCCGTTTGAAAATTAAGATCCCCAACTTTAGGACTTGCGAATACAAAAGCAGTAACTGGGAATTCCTTGCCATTGCTTGACTTGTTGATACCATTGAAGGCTATGTCAACTGCATTTAGTGTTGCAAGGGATGCATCTAGGCTGTGTCCGGTCACTGTTATGCTCACCTCTTCATTCTTATATTCCTCAACCAATCTTTTCACTTCTTCCATTACCTAAAGAGAAGATAAAACGATGAAATTAAAACTATCAGACTCTAAAATTAGCTTCATCAAGGATAGTATGTTCTTTGAAATCATGAAAGTACTATATATTAAGTATGCAGGTTAATATGCACCTGATCCCTAACGCAAGTCTTATTAAATTGTGATCGTGAGCTTTCAGTTGTATAAATGTTATAGAAGCCATGATGCACCAAAGGTTGAAGCAAAGGAAGCAAACCCCCTTCACCAAATACTTTTGGTGCTGGGACGAGTAAAAATTGAAGGTCATTAACCCACTCCAACGCTTGCAAAGTTCCTCTCCAAGCAACCACATATCCCTCCTTCCCAATGCAACTTTACCCTCATCAGTAGCCACAGCAACATACCCCATAAAATTTGATTCCTTGCTCCAGGCTTCTCTTGACAATGATTTTGTAATGAAAGCATCAGGAAGTGGAATGGATGAGGTTGCATAGAAGAATTTGGTTACTTTATACTTGAGCGGGTCAAGTCCAACCTTAGTGAAGAATTTTTTCATCGCGTATCTGCTAGCTCCAGCATATTTGGACGCTCGCTCCATGATGAAAGTGTCATATGTTGCTTGAGCCAAATTCTCCGTATTGAATGATATATTTACGAAGATCAAGATCCAACGGGTTTAATAGCCCATCCCAACTGTTTTTTCCACTAAGTTCCTCCCATTTCTCTGCCATGCAAGCCATTCTTTCTTTTTTGTTTTTTTGCTCTTTTATGTTCTTCCACTCTTTGTTTTTTTTTTCCTTGGTATGTCGGACAACGTTAAGTCCATGAATTTATAGTGAAGCAACGTCATTTCTCAATTGTTAGGATCAAATGTTTATCATCGTATCAAAAGCTATAACTGATAGCAAGGACACAAATTTATTTTTTAACTAAGCCCACTAAACAAGCGCATAGCTTTTGGCATGATGGTAAACACATGATCCTAACAAGTAGTATAAAAGTCAAGGTCATGGATTCGATTTCCAAAAGCAACATGCTGCATGAGGCAGATGTTTGGAGGGCGATTGCTAGGTAACACCAACATCTTCTTACCTATGGCAGGCCCACGAGGAGCTGGGGTGGCCCGGGTGAGAGTCGTGATCAAACGTGATGCTTGTTTAGTAGGCTTAGTTAAGAAAGAAAGTTTTACTCTTACTATCGGTCATAACTTTTGACACGTTGGTAAGTATTTGATCCTGAGATCAATAACCAACAATAATTGAAATGGCCATGCTCATTTCCGTTATTTCTAATTACACCCGTCCACCGTACCCTTCTGGGCCAATTCTTACATATAGTGAGGAAAACATAGAGCTATTACATATCTATGGTGTCAAATAATTGGATTGAAATAAATTTGGACAGGTTAAAATAAATTGAGTTAATATAATGATATGTCCAAATATTACTTAGTTAAAATAAATTAGATTAAGATGGACTAGACAATGAGTCACAATCAACTCACCTAACTCTTACCAAATTTTAATATTATTGTTTGTTCCTTATAATTTGTTTTATTACCAAATAAAACTAACAAAATTATTTTTTCTTATATTAGTGCTATATATGACATGTCAAACATAAGAAGTCCTTTAAAAAGATATTTTGATAAAGTTTTTCACATGTCAGCTACATATTTAGCCCAAGTCAACTAATTTTAAATGACGGAATTGGACAGGTCAAAATGAGTTAACGAATGAATAATTTAGAGTAATTTAGAGGCTGATATCAATTCTTATAATAATCTCAAATTAACATAAAAATAATTATTAGATTCACATAATCAACTATTTATAAATATATTATGAATTTCGCAATATAAATACGTAGTATGGACAAAAATGACTCACATATTAGGGATTAGATCCGCCCTTGAGATCATTAATACATTCAAATTTGAATGGTTCAGCGAGGCATATTTCCTTAGATTAGATTTGCCAACCCCTCCACATATTTATTTTGCCTAACCACGTTTTAGTGAGTTGATAACTGCAGATAACTAACTACTTTTAGCACTAGCCAGCAAGCCTAATAATATGCTTATTCCCTACTATATGTTCTTCATTTTTCTCATCTCTAAACACCTTATAGTGAAATACTGCATAACTTATTTATAAATTCATAAAGACTTTAACTCACTTGTACTTACTTCTAAAAGGTTAAAGTTCTTATCCAATCATATACTAAATCTTGTAGCAGATTGTCAAGTTGCTTTGATATTGTAAAAAATTATTCGAATTATTAGTGCATTAAATTCAAACACATATCTAGTCCCTACCTACCCATAAGCACACAGTACCTCGGAAAATTTTATTAAATATTTGATTATGCGACATGACCTGTCCCGATTTATGCAACGTGCATGAAAATTGGAATACTTTATACTTGAATAGAAAATAACAACATCAATAGCATATACGGAACTCCTTATGTGTTTCAAATTCCATTTTAGATTTTGAAATATTTTACTTTTAATAAAGTAATATTGTAAAAATGTCTACTTGCGACGTTATTTTGTAATAACTTTTAAAACTAGTTTAATAGTAATTATAATAATCGTAGTATGATTTATATATATTATTTCGGTAACTTGTCGATCGGCTGTAGATAAATTCTACAATGAGGGAGTGATGTATTTGTTGACTAACTAGCTAGTTTAATTGTACAAAAGTTAAAAAGGGATCTAACGTCTACTGCTTCTTCCCTTTAAAAATGTATTCCTATTTAGGGTTCGGAGATATCGTCCATACACCAACTATTAAACTCATAAAATTATTTTTTATATTTTATTAAACTTTACTTATGTATCATTAAAGTCACAAAACTACTCTTTGTATCATTAAAATCACTGAATTTTGTGTCAGTTTCTTTATTTTACACACACAAAAAAAAAAGATAAAAAGGAATCTCTCGACACTCAAATTTTCAAAACCTGAAAATGACATGTTATTGTCACGTCAATCAATTTTGAAAAAAATAAGTTGTAATAATCATATTTTAAACTATTAACAATCAAAAAATCGTAAATACAAAAAGAAAAATTACAGTTTATATTATTTAAGGCAATAATGCTATCAAATTTAGCCAATGTTTCAACTTTTTATTTAATTAAGCTCAATGTCTAGATAAATTGAAACTTATTTTTTATCCTTAGCCCCAAATCCCCAAAACACCAATCTCTTCCTCCATTCTCGTTTCTCTTCCTGTGCATTCTCATTTTTTTACTTCCCTTTCTTATTTGTTGGTAATGTTGTAAGCAGAAACTCCATAAATGTCCATTTTTGAAGCTCGAAGTTTCAAAGTTTGAAAATTAAATGTATGTAAACAAGCTCCATTTAGAGTGGATACTGTTGTAATAGATCGGCAATGCATTTAGGAGCCTAAATCTGAAATTTTGGGTGATTCATTATACTTTTTTAGGTGTTTTAGATGGATCTAGTGCTTGAAATTGAGGAAGAAGACGATGTAAGTTTTTTGTATATTAGTGTATAATATTGTGTAATAGTGTATATAAGTGTTGAAGCACTTCTTAAAATTTTGTATAAAATTCCAATATTAAGGGTATAATATTATATATCGATTTTTTAGATATTGTTGTAAAATTATATATATAAAGTTTTTGTATAATATTTTATACTTTTATACCAATGTATAATATTGTATACAAAATTTTTTAATCACTGCTTTGAGAAAATAATGAGCTATGCGACTGAAAATTTAAAAATATGATTATATAATTATAATATAATATTACAGAGTATATATTTATATAATTAACCCATATAAAAATATTGTGTATTAGAAATTGTGTCATTATACGTAGCAAGCGAAAATTTCACGATCTACCTCAAAGAGAGCATACAAGGAAAACCATTCGTTAAATCTCGCACATGCTAACCCAACCAAATAATATAAGAAGTAAACATGTGTGTACAAGCGTAAACAGGTATATTTTTTTCTTCCCTGATTTTATGCCATTTTAGTGTTTAGTATTCCTTTTAGGTCTAATTTTAATATTTTTATTTTTAGTAAATTTTACTCGTGATAATTTAAAAACAAAAGAAGTCACATTTTTAGAATGTGAGTTTTATTTTCATCTTCAAAAGAAAAAGCTTACAAAAAAATATTTTAATTTTTATTTTGATAAAGAAATTAATTACTCAGTATAAAACTTAGAAATTGCAAAATATATTGAGTTATGGGAGTGCTTTGTTGAAAAATAGATTTTAGTTTGAAAACAAAAGAAAGAACATGAAATGAAATGGGACTTGGCACTTAGCAGCATGTCTAAGACATCGACTAGCTTTCCTTGCATTGCTCATCATTTGCACTCTTTCCCTCAGTTCTCTTTGTATTTGTACCACTACTCCCTTAATATTTAATCACCATTTAATAAAATATGTTCAGATAAATGACAATTATATAAGTAATTAATATAATTTATTTGGGTGTATTTTAAAAAATAATATTTTGAATTTCTGTCAATTTTGTTTGATTATAAATTATCTTTATCATCTGTCAACAACAATATATCGTTCTACATATCTCATCTAACGAATCTGCACAAGCTTATATTATGAGACACGCGTGCAATGCACGTATTCAGGACAAGTTGAATTTAAATCTAATTGAAGAGGAGTAATTACACTCATTAATAAATTTGACTTATATTAAAGTTATAAACTTATATTTTTCTTTTTCTTTGAATTATTTATATTTAATTATGGTGGAGATTAATTTATATTTTATTTGAGTTTGACATAAGAGTATTATGTTATTATTATTATTTTTTGAATTTATGTTATAGTAAAGTATTATAGTTGTGAATATTGATTTTTTTGGTCTAACATGTTTACGTGATATTCTTAGAAAATGTGTGTTTTTAGTTTTTACTACTCAAATATTAAAGTATATTAGTTACATATATTAATAGTAATTTAATTCTATATTTTAAAGAAATAACATTTATATCTTGAAATATCTAATTTAATAATATTTATAAAGGCACATATTTGTCAAACATAACTTTTAGTTGTAGATAATTAAATTTTATTATAAAATTTTGAATACAACCATGAAATTACACTTGTGTAACTAAACAGTACATTTGTAGTTATACTATAATTATGTCATGGAAAATAAATAGGTCATCATAATTACTATACTATGTAATTACTAGATTGTATAATTACTATCCAAATAATTATACCAATTTCAAATTATACAGTGATTTTTCAAACAGACCCTTAAAAAAATTCTCGATATTAATTTACAAATATTGTTAATTACCGACTAATAAAATGACCTTTGAAATAAATATCACAATATTTTAGACTTTTCGTATCAGATGGCATTATTTTTTATAATATTTTTTCTAAATGTCACAATTTTTCCCCATATTTATATTATATGTTACTACATAAATATCTTCATATTTCTATTTTCTTATAGTGTATTAATATTTCTCAATATATGAATACTACTTATTAAAGCAAAATAAATGACCAAATATATATAAATATCTTTGTAATTATAATTTTAAAAAAATATCTTTATAATTATTAATAAAAAATAAATTTATATGCTGAGATTATAATCAAAATGAAGACAAAAGAAGTAGTAGCGACGTATATAGTTGCCACAAAAGCTCCTAGTGGCGATAGAGTCGCAACAAAACACCTTTTTGTGGCGAATGCTTAGTAGTCGCTGTAAATACTTTTTCAGTCATAGTTTGGTAGATAAATTATTACATATTAGTGGCGATTTAAGAATAGTCGCCACTAAAAATGTTTTTTTTTTCCATAGCGACTATATGAGTCGCCACTAAACGTATCACCTATTGTGGCAAACAGTTCTGGTCGCCACAAATACCATAGCTGCTGTGGCAATAAAATAAGTCGCCACAAATGGTCGTCACAGACAGTGTTATTTCTTGTAGTGATTCTCAGCCACCACCAGGCTCAGTGCCTTCGTCAATCTCCCATAAATTAGTTTGGAAATACACATATACAACATATTACAGTATGAAATAGGCCTAAATTGACTGGCAAACTGTGACAGATCAACCTTAGAAATCAAGGTGATAACTGTAGCATTTAACTGCTTAAGCAGCTTACCATTTTCAAAAAACTCCAAAATGGCCTTTATAATGTCCTCTCCAATAATGTTCCATGCAGCTTTAAAGAACCCACTCTCAAATCCATCAGGTCTAGGACTCTTTTTACTATCAACACTAAACATAACACTTTTCACTTTATTTTCTCTACAAAGCTGCAACTAGAGGCGAATCCTGAATTTTGAGACTTCGGGTGCCACACTATTTTTCGACTTCATTTATGTTGAGCTTCGATTCAGGTTATCCATCTTTTTTATTTATATAAACAAGACAATCGAACGAAATAATTTAATAATTATAATAATTATAATAATTCTGAACAAAGCATAAAATTGCAATAATACTATTAATATCAACAAATATATATTATGTATTTATAATTATCCTTGACAAATTTTTAAATTCTGGAGTTATCAATTCAAGAATAGACGTTTAGAACTAGAACTACTATAAATACATTTTTAGATTTTCAAAGTAAAAAGCTTAAACTCTATGAACATAAAATAAAAGAAAGAATTAATAAAAAATAAATAGGAACTCATATGAAAAAAAGAGTAAACAACAAATAACGAAAAAGAAAAGAAGGGAAAAAAAAGACACAAAAAAATGGAAAAAAAGAAAGAAAAGAAGAAGCAAAATGGATGTAAGCTTATTAAATGCAGCAGACAAAAATAGTTCTCTGGCTGGGCTCGACCTCTTGCCCTGTGGGCAGAAAACACGAAACTTAACCAGTGGCACCAAATGACCATTTGTTACTATGGATGCCAATTTTATATTTATAATTTTTTTATACATATATATATATATATAGTTTCGATTGAGGTGCAGGTGTCGTGGCACCCCACCCTCCTTAATAGATCTGCCCCAGGCTGCAACAGCTCTAATTGCTGATCAATATTCAACACAGGATCATATCTCAGTATTCTAGGACTATCTTTAAGTCTATTTCTCATCTTACTCCCCAATAAATCTTGATAGTAATGAACAAATATCTTTGCAATGGTTTGTTGATCTATCTGGATTATATTCTGCTCATCATGTATCTGGACAATAGCTTGTTGAAGCTTCTTGTGTTTGATCATTGAGAAGAAATACCTTGTGTTGACATCCCCATCTTTATCCATTTTGCTTTACTCCTTTGTTGAAGGAACAGCTCTGCCTTATTAGAAGATTTTCTAAACTTCTGAAACCTCAATTTTTCCTCTCTTTGTAAGACCTGGTTAGTGGCTTTTAGATGAAGGCCTTTCTGAACCCTTTGCAGAGCTATGCTATCTTCATCTGCTTCAGTAATAACATTCCTAAAATGTTGACCATTTAAGTTCCTCAACCTCCTCTTCAATTATTTCAACTTCCTAACTACTTGCAACATAGTATATCCCTCTGCCCTTATAGCCCACCCCTCTACTATGATGTCTTGAAATTGGGAGATAGTTTGCATAAAAAAATAGGCATGGTATTCAACCAGTCAGTGTTGACCAACACCCAATCTATCTTAGATAGTATTCTATTTTCCCCATATCTATCCGTCCAAGAGTATCTACTTCCTTGCTGAGGCATTATTTTCGCACAAGTATATCCAACCACTTATGGGATTTCCACCCACTCTATCCTCCAATACTAAGCACTGAATTAAAATCACCCATGACCAGCCATGGCATGTTAATTCCAATATTCACATCCTCCAAATAACTCCATAAATCTCCTTCTCTCTTCCCTTGTGTTGAAAGCACACACAATAGTAAGAATGAAGGTATTTTTTGCAAGGCAATATGTTCAACCTGACATGTGATAGCCTGTGCTGCACTACTAATTAAAATTACTTTAAACCAATCAGGTCTCCAAGTAATTATTCGCACTCGACCATTATAATGGTCTGTCAAGTTACTGAAATAACTCCGCCCTTCAAAGAGTTTGTTTACCAGCCACTTTTTCCACCGTATTCATCTTTACGTTTGTCTCCACTATTCCTACCGGACCAACCTATTCTTTATTATATAGGAGTTTTACCTCCTGTTTGTTAGGGGCATTTAAACTCCTAACATTCCGACACATAATACTTTCTATTATCAGCACTTTTGTCCTTATTTTTATGTTTTTTCTTAAAAAAAATAATTTCTCTTCAAAATAAATATTCTTTTTGTGAAATATAATTAAAGCTATATTTCTCATCATAATATTTTACAACTTATATTTTGTATTCTTAAAAAAATTATATTTCATTAGGCATAATTTCAATTTAGAAGAGCAAATATTGAAAATCTAACTTATTTGAAAAGTAAAAAAAAATAAAACTTAATTTATTTAAAAGAAAATTCGTGAAATTAAATAGTTGGGGAAAGGTGGGTACTCCTTCTCGTGATCCGATCCTCTTTAAAGATGAAACAGGCCATTTTTTCTATTGGCCATGTGATCCAACTCTTTGATTTGACACGATAGACCAGAAATTAGCCCACCAAGCCCTACCATCTGGGAAAGCCCAACATCTAACCACCGAGCTCAAGTCTCAACAGCTTAAAGGGGTATCCAATTTAAGGATATCGAAGCAATAGCCGGTTAATGCTCGTAATATTTAGATGCATCTTAGGGTCATTAGCACAAAGATTTTTATTACAATTTTTTAATTTTTGTTTCTCAAAATTATTAACTTTTTAATTTTTATTTTTTAAAATTTTAAATAATAAAAAATATCCTTAATAGCAAAAAAATAATATAAAAAAAAAATTATAGGGCATAAGTTTAGTTAAAGTTATGCTTCAGATATAAGTTCAATGACACAGGTTATACCTCAGGGCATAACTTCAGTAGCACAATTTATGCCCAAGGTATAAGTTCAGCAGCATAAGTTATGTCACAGGCCATAAGTTCAGTGGTTCTCTAAAAGTTTTATCTTGTGAATCAAATACTATAGAATTTATGTTTCAAGGCAAACCTTCTCTAAAAAGTTGTCTTGCAAAATTAATTTTGCTCAGCAAAATTAAGATATAATAAGGGTACTTTGGCTTACAAATTTTCACTAAATGAGAAATAAGTGCAAAAACTAAATATCACAAATTTGAGGAAAAAATTAAAGATCACCCCAAAATAAAGACAGATGCAAAAATTTATGCATATACGTAGCTTTGGGTATACTTTGTAAAGATAAACAACGCCTAATCAACTAGAGATGCATATGATTTTTAACCATATTTTGCGGTAATTAGTATAATAATAGAATTGTATGTCTTAAATAATTTAGAACAAGAGCGAGCTCAGATAAATTAAAACTCATAGAAGTATTAACCATAGAGTAAAAGCAATAGATCGACATACAAGTTTATTCTCCACGATAAAGGAACCATAATACATGCATATATAAAATAGGATGTGGTTTTCCCCATGCTCAGGAACACCTTTTATTCAAACAGTACATGGAATTAAAGGAAATAATAAAGCAACAATTTGAAATCCAATTGGTCTTTCAGAAGTCATATTCATCACGATCGAGGAGAAGCCAAGTTCCATCTTCTTGTCGAACCATTCCTTTGTGCTTCTCAGTCCACCAAAGTCCAGGAATACAATATTCATCTTTCAGTATGTTCCACTGTTTGTTGACAAGTGAAATATCGCGATTCACCTCTAGCTTAAAACCAGCTAACATTCCTATTCCTTGAGTGCCAGCGACCCCATGCAAGTAGGGTTCCAACAAATGCCAGCTGACAACTTCTCCAGGAGGCTTCACGTAGGGGGATTTTGTGGTGTCAATCATTAGCTCCTGCCCAACGTCAAAAAAGCCAATGGGTGGATATTTTGGAACAACATCCAATAAGTTATGAATCCTCAAGATGTGAAGATGCTTCAGTTTGGAAAATGCCTTTTGAAAATTAAGATCCCCAACTTTAGGACTTGCGAATGGAAAGGCGGTCACCGGGAATTCCTTGCCATTGCTTGACTTGTTGATACCATTGAAGGCTATGTCAACTGCATTTAGTGTTGCAAGGGATGCACCTAGGCTGTGTCCGGTCACTGTTATGCTCACCTCTTCATCCTTATATTCCTCAACCAATCTTTTCACTTCTTCCATTACCTAAAAAGGAAGAAAAATGATCAATTATTAGACTCTGTAGTTTCATTAAGGCAAGGAATTGCTTTCTCTTTTTCTTTTCAAAGTCCCCCTTTGACACAAATTAAAACACATGAAATGAACCTATAGCCTAAACCTCTTTAGATAATATTAAAACAAATTAATTGTAGAAGTGTGATACTGATCAAAAAGAAAAATTACTTGATCCCTGACACAAGTCTGATTAAACTGTGATCGTGGATTTTCCGTTGTATAAATGTTGTAGAAGCCGTGATGCACCATAGGATGAAACAAAGGAAGCAAACCCCCATCACCGAAAACTTTGGGTGCTGGGACAAGTAAAAATTGAAGGTCATTAACCCACTCCAACGCTTGCAAAGTTCCTCTCCAAGCAACCACAATATCCCTCCTTCCCAATGCAACTTTACCCTCATCAGTAGCCACAGCAACATACCCCATAAAATTTGATTCCTTGCTCCAGGCTTCTCTTGACAATGATTTTGTAATGAAAGCATCAGGAAGTGGAATGGATGAGGTTGCATAGAAAAATTTGGTCACGCGATACTTGACAGGGTCAAGTCCAACCTTAGTAAAAAAGTTTTCCATCGCGTATCTGCTAGCTCCAGCATATTTGGACGCTCTCTCCGAGATGAAAGTGTCATAAGTAGCTTGAGCCAATTCACCATATTGAATGATATATTTACGAAGATCAAGATCCAAGGGGTTTAATAGCCCCTCCCAATTGTTTTTCCCACTAAGTTCCTCCCATTTCTCAGCCATGCAAGCCATTCTTTTGTTCTTACTCTTTTATGTTCTTTCACTCTGTTTTTTTCTTTTCTTGGTATACGAACAACGTTAACCCCGTGAATTTATAGTGAAGCAACTCTTGTTTCTCTCCGTCCTGTAAGTGACCAACAATAATTGAAATGGACAAGCAATAGTGCTAAAAAAACTCCATAATCATTACCATTATTTCTATCTACGTACCGCTGTACACTTATGGGCCAATTCAAACATAGAACTATCACATGTCTACGGATGTCAAAATTCAGAGGTAAGGATAAAACTCCACATCTATTCTTCTCACTTAATTAATCATCCACAATGAGGTGGATTAATATATAAAAAGATCTCAAATTGAGCGGATTGGATTAATATAATCATCCGTCCAAATGGTATTTGGGTTGAAATGCGTTGTGTCAAACTAATAGGCCATAAGTCTAAGTCACTCAATTCTTATCAAATTTGATTTGATTTAATTTTTATTTTTTATCAAACACAAAAACAACAATAATAATATACTCAATATAGTTCCGAAAAAATAAAATCCGTAAAGAATAAAATGTATACGAACCTTACGCCTAATTTATCGATATCAAACAATGCAATAAATTAAAAGCGTATCAACCTGCATATTAAAGTCGTTCCCGTATTTCTAAAGGGTTTAAATGCTTATTTATTTACATTTTAAAAAAGTATTTACTTAATCAAATAATTTAAAGTTTGCCATTGTTGACATAATTTATGTTGCTGTAAGTAATTTTCTTAGGTTACCAATCCATTCTACTCTCTCCGTCCCAATGTGTCTTAATCTTTTTTTTTTCCTGTCTCAAAAAGCTTATTTCTAGATTTTGTAAGTTTTTAATTCTAATATTTTACATAACAAATTTAAATCACAAGATATAATTATATATATATTTAATTTAAAATCACAAAACTTAAAAATCTCTTTTCATTTTTTAAAATTTTGTATTCAATTATACTTGGACATTTAAATTAGAAAGACGAGAGTATATAAAATTACATGTAGCAGATTCTTTTTTTGGTGGTCATTGCGCGTATTAGTATAAAAAAACTAGTAAAACTTAATACATATTTTCCCATTTTAATTTATGTGTCATTTTTTGATTGAATAATTTTTTTTTTAAAAAAAAAACTTATGAATTAAAATTACACATTTATTGACTATAAATTATAGTACAAAATAATATTTTTTTTGATAAATTAAAAAAGAAATAATATGAGATAGGGTATATCGTTGGTTTTCTTGAAAAGTGCAATCCAATCATGTAGCAAATCTTGTAGCAGATGGTCAAGTTGATTGTAAAAAATATGTGAATGTATTAAATTTAAACTCGTATCTGGTTTTTTTCAAATTGTAATTAATTTAAATTTATTATAAAATTAAATAAATAAAATAAAAATATATTATTTATTTTTTAATTTTAAAAATATTATATAAAAAATTAAAATTAAAAAATTTAAACTTTTTTCTAAATAAATTAAAAAATGAAGTAAAATAAAAATATTAAAATGGGAATACCAATCTACCCACTAAGCCCCTTTCGTGGCAGATTAGACAAAAGGAAAATAAAATACTCGTAGTACCTTGGGAAAATCTATACGTTATGGGACATACTTGTCCCTATTTAAGCACGTGCAGGATCATTGAAATACTTTATAAAAAGAAAATAGATACTTTGTCTGAAATGATTTATTGTCACTTTCAAAATATTTATTTTAAATTATTTATCATTTTAAAAATTAAATATTTTTTTATTTTACTTTTAATAATAATTATTTTTAAAAATTATAAATATTTCAATTATGAGAAAGGAGGTGCATAATAACATATAAATAAAATGAATGTTTGATAAAAATAGATTTTAAAATAAATATTAAAAGTAAGATAATTAATTTTTCTTAATTAATAATTTTTAAAAACACGTATAAAAGAAGAATACAATATATAATTTGAGATGAAGAACTTTCGAAAAATATCAACAACGTCAATGTTATATGAACACAGTACGTTTATATGTCTCATAAATATAAATGATATTCCATTTATGGATTATCAGATATTTTACTCTTAAGCAAGTAACACTGTAGAATGTTTATTGCAAGCGACGCGACTTTTTCTATAACAACTTAAAAAGCTGGTTTATTATTAATAATAATAATAATAATAATAATAATAATAATAATAATTGTATAATGACTTAGTTCGAGGTCCGAATATTGTCCATTTTGTTAAAGTTGAGCCATTTCAAACCTCAAGAGATACACCGTTCGCTTGTAACATTTTAAAATATATTTTTTATCAAATTAATTGAAAAAAATTATAATTTATAATATTTTGATATAGCTTTTGAAATTTAAATTTTAAATATAAAATTGATCTAATTTAATTTAAACTTCAAAAATTAATCAAATTGACTCTCATTAAGCAAAACAAGACAAGTAAACCGTAACCGTGTATATATAGAAATATATCTTCGACGCTGTCATTTCGAAGAACAAAGGGAGTAAACAACAACTACTACTTACTTTTCAATGATATTATTGATGAATGTATCGTAAATTATAGTCGAAAATAAAATGAATAACTAAATATTTAGGTTGAGGTGCGGATATCTCGCTCTCTTTAAAAAGATTCAAGTCCACTGACATATAATTTTCACCAATTTAGCAGTAATACTCTTAACTTATCCCCTTTGGATACAACAAGCCAACAACGTCGTATAACTCAAACAATTCCGGGTTAGTTGAAGAGTCCAAAACTTCAAAAAAAGAACACCTTAATTCCTTTAATATAGAATTAATGAGTTAGTTGAATACTTAAAATATTTTTATTTGTATCAACTCTCTCTTTCACTATACTCAGTGGTGGAGGCAATTTTTTTGTTCAGAGTGTTGGACATATGAAGAAGTAAACACATGGAATTACAATATGAAAAGTAAAGTGGAAGGGTGCCCGTCAAATTTTAATTTGCCTTATCATGCTCTTTTAACATTTTTTCGAGCCCTTCTTACAAATTATACTGTCTTTTTTTTTTTACTTTCACTTTGTGGTGTCCTACGTTATTTAATTTTTTTATTTTTTCTTTCAAATTATTACCCCCACCCCCTTCAAAAAAATATCAAGGTTCTTAAAAAAATGTAAATATTAAATTATTAATATTATAATGTATATTTAGTACTCAATAATAATAAAAAAATAAAAAAAAAGTATTGAACAAAATTAATATTAATATGTTGAATGACAAAAATATGGTTGAAAAGAACAAGCTATGTAACTTAATAAAATAATTCGTAAAATTTAATAAAATACAAGCATGTTATATATATCAAACTAGTCAGATATAAAATATTTTAAACAAGCGTGATATAAAACATATAAAGAGAGATATGCATAATAGTTTTTTTTGGAAAAAATTATACTTTGTGACAACTAAAAAAAATAATTATTTATTTTATCTCATATTTCAGTTATTATCTCTTTAACCAAGTTCTTTTTATTAATTTAATTTTTTCTTTTTCCTTCTTCTTTAGTCCCTTTTTTTGGTTATTTTTTTTTTCTGCTGTTTTTTTTTTCCTTCTACTTCTTCCTTCTTTTTTTTTTCTTTTTGCTATTACGTCTTTCTATTGCTTTTTCTTCTTCTTTCCTTTCGTTTTTTTTTTTTTTTGCTTTTTATTTCTTTTATGATTTTTATAATTAGATTTGTCGATATTAAAAATTTGATATTTTTTATCATTATAAATTTGAATATTAATTATTAGGTAAATTAAATTGAAAAGTGTAAAATTTTTATTATTGAAATTCTTAAAAACTTGAAAACTCATAAATATATGAATTGTGAATTTGTTGAAAATTTTAACAAATTAATAATTGTGATTTGTTGGTGGTGTCATTTCAAAGTTGTGGTTAAAATTTGATGAAGAATTAAGTGTTGCTTTTTAATTTTTTGATCCTTTTATTTTGTTGATTTGAAATAGTATTGCAAAGTATAAACTAGTTATTCATAGTGAATTAGTCAATAATACAATAATTTTATATAATTTTGTATAATTTTATATAATCATGTAAAAGTGTGTATAAATAGTTTTTATACACCATTATATATTTTTATATAAAGTTTAATATATTGTCTATAGTAAATATATAATATTATATAAAGTTGTATACCATATAAATGATATTGTTCCAAATTTTATTTTTTTGGCTATGCGAGTGCAAATTAAAAATATTACTATGTGGGTGTAATATTTTATATTGAAATGTATATTTTTAAAAATATCTCTTTCTTTCTTCTTTTTTTTTTGGGTTGAAAAGTATGCTAATATTGAAAATCAATTGAAAATTATACAAATCTAGCTAGAGCTTTAAACTAGCACTAAGAGAATTAAAAAAAAGAAAATTGAAATATTTTTTCATCCTATTTTAAAATTTTGTTCTTCACGCAATATTTATATTAGGATAAAATAAAAAATAACTAACTATTAAGTAAACAAAAAATACATACAAAGGATTAATATTCTAACTACTGCAGGCCCAATTGCTTCATTTAAAGGAATGAAAAAGGCCAAAGCCCAATTGCTTATTAAATAGAAGAGAGAGAAAAAATACTTTTTAAAAAGCTACAAAGACAAATGTGAGTGAAAATTCAAACCTGCGATGTAGTGCGCAAATGAACCCCCTTCACTATTGGGCTACGTCTTTTTATATTACTGAGAGGGTTTACTGTTGGAATAATAATTCAAAGTTATAAGAAATTAAATTTGTTTAAAAATTTTATATTTGATAGTTTATTTAATTCATGTTTACTTAGAATTTATTTATCAAAGTCATATAGAAATAATTTTTTCTTTTTTGAGTTAAAGTATGTTTTTAGTATTTTCTTGTGGTGGGAGAATTGTTGAGATTGTAGAGAGCATTCAAAGATCTATTAGTTTAAAAATAATATTTTTATCCTTCAAATTGGTATTAGAGCTTCTACGATCTTGATCCAGAATCAAATGCCTTCCGCGGCCAGCGGGCGACCCTAGACAATATGTGTCGCCCGTCTGGCCAATGATTGCGCTGGAAAATAGTTTGACCAATAATTATGTTAGCAAAAGTTTTGGACTAATGATAGATGCATGAAAAACAATCATGCCGAGACGAATTGATGAAAAGATTGCAAGTTTAAAGAGGTGCAAGCAAACATGACACAAGAAAAAAGAAGATTTTCTCTAAGAGTTGGAGAAAGAAGAAAAAAATAAAGGGAGTTAGAGAGGAGTGCTCCAACAAAATTAAAAGTTGGAGAGAAGTACTCCAATAATGAATGTTGAAGAGAAGTGCTTCAATAATTGAATGTTGATGAGAAGTGCATCAACTACTGGAAGTTGGAGAAAAGTGCTCCAACACAACCAAAAAAAATAGCGAGAGTTGGAGATAAGTACTCCAACAAAATTGAAAGTTGGAGAGAAGTGCTCCAACACAACCAATAAAAAATAACGGGAGTTGGAGATAAGTGCTCCAACAAAAATAAAAGTTGGAGAGAAGTGCTCCAACAATTGAAGGTTGAAGAGAAGTGCTTCGACCCAAACAAGAAACTGAAAGATTGGAGAGTAGTGCTCCAATACAATAGCAACAAATGGTAGAAGTATACAATTTTGAATATCGCGAGAATGTTGTATAATAATTCATATCAAATTTATTTAGAATTTTTATATTTGGTAGTTTATTTAATTTATCTCAATTTATGATTTATTTGTCAAAGTCATATAGGAATAAACTTTTCTTGTTGAGTTAAAGTAAGTTTCTAGTATTATAAATAGAGGTGTTCTGTCACATATTTTCTTGCGGTGGGAGAATTGCTGAGATTGTAGAGAACATTCAAAATCTATTAGTTTATAAATAGAATATTTATCCTTCATTCACTAAAGGCTATATATACATGATATTCAAATTTAATCTTATATATATAATATAATTTTTCGGTCGAAGATCACTCCCACCTAGATTCACCACTGACTGTACTAACTTCAAAATATACTACAAATCTTTTCACATTTATTATATATCTCATATACGTTAATACAGAAAAAGAATATCACTATTTATTGGTATAAATTCTTTCATAAATTAAACGTCGCATTTGACATTTAGTGGGATAATTAGTAGACTTAATGGAAGAACATGTTATAATGGTAACAAGAGAATAATGACCGCTTACTCCATTTAATGACCACTAATATATAATGCACTTTAATATTTTGAATAATAAGATGCTTCTTACTCTAACACTTAGTAGCAACATTCATGACTTCATATTAATTAAACAACAGAAATTATAGAGTTGAAACGAGAGATCTTTTAACTTCTCGTCATATTCTGGCGATCGGAGTATTTTGGAAATTTTACTGGGTTGAAAGCTTAATGATTTTCTGGAGTTTTTGGAGGTACATAGTTATCTTCTTGAATCATTACGTTTCTGGCTTCAAATGTAAGCTCTTCAAATTATGGTACCAATTCCCCAGCACAAAATATGTAATATTCAGGAAATGTTTTAACAAAAAGCTTCTTTGCGAATTTTTTTTTTTAATGCAAAGTATTTATGTCTCATTGTCTTAATAAGTTTATGGTACCAATTTAATTTTGATTTTAAATTGAATTTTGTTTTTACAAAAATAAATATTTTAATAAAGTATTTATGCTAAATTGTCTAAATAAGCTTCTCATTTTCACCAGAATCATCCAAATAACATGTTTATCGAAGAAATAACACCATTATCAAGGATATTCCTAATATAAATAAAGTAAAATCATGTCTAAATAAGTCTGACTAGTAATAATTTATATTCAAGTCAACCACTACTCGATCCTCATACGCTCTATGTGATTCAACATTACTACAGAGAATGAAAATCAACCACTAAAACTGGCTGACAAAAACAGATCAATATTGGTTGAATTTTTCATTTTTTTCAATAACACTAATTGTACATGATAGATTTTTTAAACATAAAAGAATTGACAATTTGTAAAATTGATCGAGCTTAATCGTTAAAACTTAAATTATTTTTACAAAAACTGATTGATTTTATTTAAAATTTTTAAAAATTATTTAAAAAAGTGACCGGTCAGTTTATTTGCAATTTATATATATATATTTGAAGAAACCAACCGAATTCAGTTAATTATCTTTTTTTTTTAAAAAAAAGAGCTTAGGTCTTAAATCAATAAACACCAATAATTTATTAGTAGAAAAGTATCCTACCTTAATTTTAAAAAAAGTGGGGGTTTAAAATTATGTAATTTAAAAAAAAAAATCACCAAATAAAATCAATATTTTCCAAAAAACATATTTGTTTTAAAAAAACTGGCCTATTTTAATACCGACCAACCCTAAACTGATCAATGATTTTTGCAATTTTTTTTTTTTTATGCGTTTTATGCTTCCTTAACGAACGATGCCACAACTCTTCACATAACAATGAGAAATATATTCATAGCGAATGCATCTCAGTTTTACTATTTATTAGTCTAATAGGATATAGTGATCAATATTATATGGTATTGAATTTAAGTATTAAGTATATGAATATATGTCTACTCAATAAGAATAATTATAAAATATAAAAATTTTGAAAATCTGAAATTCTTAAAAATTAAAATCAGAATTCCAAAGAAAAAATCTATTTTATATATCAGTATGCATATACAAGTTACATTACATAGGTACTAATCAATTTGTAAAGTCTAATTAGATCGGGTATTATTCAAATTAAAAACAAAAAGTCATTGCTTTTCGTTTTAAAAAATTCTAATTCAATCTTATACCCATCTGGAATATCTTTTAAATAATTAATTTAACGCATACATGTCAATTCAGTAGCCAGAAAAATTAAAACTCGTTTATTAAACATCAAAAGAAATTAAATAGATCAACAAACAAGTTTATACTCCACGTTAAGAGGAACCATAAAATCCCCAGTATTTAAATTGTCCATACTGGATCTTGCATATTCTTTAAGAATAACAAATGAAGTGTATATTTTATTATACTATCCATATTAATTAATTGATGCATATTTTTTTAATGAATTTGAGAAATGATTCGAAATGAATAGCTAATGCTAAGAGTAAAAGAAAAAATAAATAGATTATCAGATATATATGCTAAAATAAAATTTTATTTTTAATATAATGAACTAACAAATATAAATTATCAAGACATAAATAATATAGGATGTGGTTCCCACAAGCTTACCAAACGGAAAGCCCTTTATTCAAACATTACGTGAAAGGAAATAATGTGATCACATTTAAAACTCTAGCTCCCTCAGAATTCATACTCATCGCGATCCAAGAGAAGCCAAGATCCGTCTTGTTGTTGAACCATCCCTTTGTGCTTCTCAACCCACCAAAGCCCAGGAATACAATACTCGTCTTTAAGTATGTTCCACTGCTTGTTGACAAGTGAGATATCTCGATTCACCTCTAGTTTAAAACCTGCTAAAAGTCCTAAACCTTGAGTACCAGCGACTCCATGCAAGTACGGCTCCAACAAATGCCAGCTGACCACTTCTCCAGGAGGCCTAACATAGGGAGATTTAGTGGTGTCAATCATTAGCTCCTGCCCAACGTCAAAATAGCCAACGGGTGGGTATTTTGGAACAACATCCAATAGATTATGAATTCTCAAAGTACGAAGGCTTTTCAGTTTGTCAAATTCTGCCTTAAATTTGAGATCCCCAACTTTAGGACTTGCGAATGGAAAGGCAGTCACCGGGAATTCCTTGCCATTGCTTGACTTGTTGATACCATTGAAGGCTATGTCAACTGCATTTAGTGTTGCAAGGGATGCACCTAGGCTGTGCCCAGTCACTGTTATGCTCACCTCTTCATTCTTATATTCTTCAACCAATCTTTTCACTTCTTCCATTACCTAGAAGGAAGAACAATGATGAATTATTAGACTCTTTATAAATTTCATCTAGGCAAGTACTATAACTCTTTTCTCTTTTTGTTTCCAATGTTTCCTTGATACAAGTTAAACAAAGGAAAGTGCAAGTATGCTTCCCTAAATAGAGCAAATAACTCTTTAGATGAACAAGTAAACAAAAGTAAATCTTGATCACAAATCAATTGTGTATTTGTTGGCATGCATCTTGACTTTGGACATATATTTTGTTGAGTAACTAAAGGATGTTATTATTGTTAAAGCATGGAATTAAGTATTATCTAAGCAAGTTAATTAACATGGACCTGATCTCTGGCACTAGCCTGATTAAACTGTGATCGTGGACTTTCTGTTGTATAAATGTTATAGAAACCATGATGCACCAAAGGTTGAATCAAAGGAAGTAAACCCCCATCACCAAAAACTTTTGGTGCTGGGACGAGTAAAAATTGAAGGTCATTAACCCACTCCAGCTTCTGCATAGTTCCTCTCCAATTAATCACAATATCCCTCCTTCCTAATGAAACTTTGCCTTCATCAGTAGCCACAGCAATATACCCCATAAAATTCGACTCTTTACTCCATGCTTCCCGTGACAATGATTTGACGATGAAACCATCAGGAAGTGGAATGGATGCGGTAGCATAGAAAAATTTGGTCACACGATACTTGAGCGGGTCAAGTCCAGCCTTAGTAAAAAGGTTCTCCATCGAGTATCTACTAGCTCCCGCATATTTGGACTCTTGCTCCGTAATGAAAGTGTCATAAGTTGCTTGAGCCAATTCTCCGTATTGAATGATATATTTACGAAGATCAAGATCCAACGGGTTTAATAACCCTTCCCAATTGTTTTTCCCACTAAGTTCCTCCCATTTCTCAGCCATGCTAGCCATATCACACCTCTCTTTTCCTTTTTATGTGTTTCTTATTTTTTCTTGTTTTGCTACGACATGTTCTTAATCTTTCCCATCTCAAATGCAAATTTATAGTGAAGTGACTTCATTTTTTAAGCTTATCATGAAGCATGCTTCTAATATTTTATTGTTAACAAGGTCATCATGTCTGGATTGTCAGACAATTCAATAAATAAGATTAGATTGGAATCGCTCCCGGTATATCTAAAGGATTCCATTTTTATTGGATTAAAGTATTAAAATCATTTACATAATAAAATAATTTTAATGTTTTTTTATTACGTAGCTGGCCGCTATAATTTAACTAGCCGTAAAAAATTATTACTTCAATGTTTTCTACTTCATGTCGGTATTCGTCGAGTCTAACTAAATTTAAATTCAAACCGAAAAATTTCAAATTGAAGATAAAATCCTATCTAATAAAGATGATATCGAATCAATAAGACCTGAATCCAAAACCTCTAGGTAAAGATGAAAGAATATTTACCATTTCATCACAATTCTTATTAATTTTCTAAGTCTCACATTGGTACTTACCTTTTTTGAGTTATCGATGCACACACCATAAATTATTTATTTATTTATTTTCTTAATGGTAAATTGGATGTATTATTAATACAAAAAAAAGAATTAAGCTAGTTACAACTTGTTTGGACAGTTGTTACTTATTGTATTGTATTGTATTGCGTTGTTAGTTTAAAAATAAATATAAACATTAGTGGAGCCAATATCGAATTACTTTCTCTCTCTAAAAAAGCTCCATTGACATCTCCAATGAAAAAAATCTAACGGCTACTTCTGTCGGCATCGTAGTACTGGTGCCAGGGCACCCCACCATGGGAACGCCGGCAGATCCACTACCGGCGAGCTTAGGGCCCCCTAATGCTCACATAGCGGAACTACTAGTAGGGAAGAACAATAACCCCCAGATCTTGAACTACAGAGGAGCTATTCAGACCCCAATGCTCCAATCTTCAAGCGCATCGACAAGGAGACACACAGGTAAAGGCTAGATATGCTACTCACAACGGTATGCCAACCATTATATTCAAAACGAATGATTACTTTAGGGTAATGACCGAGGAATGCAAACTTACAATTGTGGGAAAGTTCCTCAGATCGAGACCCAGATTGAAAAGATTCGATCTAAGTTTGTTGAGAAGATCTCGTTAAAAAATACAGTTAAAATTGGGGCTTTTGATTTCAGAACTGTCTTCTTAGGTTTCACGAATGAAGATGACTTCAAAAATGTTTGGTTCAGAAGATCTATTGAAATCAAAGGTATGGTAATGTGGATAGAGAAATGGACCCCTGACTTTAAGCCAAAGGAAGACTCACCTATTGTGCCAGTTTGGGTTCTGCTGCCAGGACTACCATTTCATTGTTATTCTTGGAATTACATAAAGAAAATAGTAGCTCTAGTTGGTATCCCTCTATCAATGGACTCGGGCACAGACTACAGAACTAGACCAAGTATGGCAAAAGTTAGATTGGAGGTTGATTTAACCAAACCCAAGATCAATACTAATTGGGTCGGTTCGAAAGATGAAAATAGTCCCCTAAAGGGATTCAACCAAAAATTGGAGTATGAGAATGTGCCCAAATTCTGCAGACATTGTAGGCTTCTAGGGCACAACATAAGTCAATGCAGGAATGTGCCGAGAATGGAAGAAGAAAGAGGCATAAATGCAACCCAAAAGATGGAAAATGGTAAAGATGCTCAAACTTCTAACAAGGAAGATGGTGCTGGACACAATGTTGAAGAAAATAATGATAGTAACCAAAAATTAGCCACTCAAGAGGAGATTCGGATCAATAACAAGGAAGAAGCCAAACCAAATACCGTGTCTAGAATCAAAAGCAAGAAAAGGAAGATTAAGAAAAAGAAAATGCCTAAGAAGAAGAGTGAGGTTATATTCAAACATAGCATATCTGTGGAGAATGCCAGGATTAAAGATAAAAAAGAGATTCAATGAAGACACTGGGACAAAACTGAATGAAGAGGAGGAAAACATCAATCAATGCATAGAGGATAAAAGCTTCAAAAAATTGGATGGGAAACAAGAAGAAGTGACTCAAAAACAACAACACAACAGGGACACAAACGATCACAGTGAAGAATGCACTGTGCTACAGCCTCATAGAACTGATAAAAATGATAGTCAGAAGGCTAGGAATGTGGAAAAGAGCCCTAGCAAGGATGCAAATATCAAAACACAAATACATGACAGGGGACAGGAAGGTATACAACTATATGTAGAGTTGAATAGGGATAACTTGGAATTGCATGAGGAGGACCAAAATGCTCAGCTATGGCAGGAAGAATTAAGCCATAATGAAAAGGAAATGGACAATGAAAAGGAAGAGGAATATGATCAAAATCATATGCAGGAAGTTATGAATATCAATGGAGTATCACCAGTGAGGGGCAGAAGAAAATACAAGAAAAAAGAGGTAAGGAGAAGAGAGAACACTGCACCAGCCAGCATGGGGCAGGAAGAAATCAGTCGAGAGGATAATGGACAAAAAGAAACTGGAGAAACTAGCCAGGAAACTCACAACAACGACAGAAATGGACCTGGGGATGAACAACAATCCAAAGAAAGGATAATGATATTGATACAAATAAAGAAAATGGACAAGAACACAACTCAGAAGATGATATCACAGAACAGAGCTCCAGCTCTCCCGATTTCAATAAAAGCAGAGAAGAAGACAACAAGGTGAAAGAAAGAGGAAGAAGTAAGCATAGAAAGCAAGGCAGGAATAGAAGGGATAAAACTGCTCCCTCCCCCAAAGGGAGGATAAATAAAACACCTCACCTTTTATAATTCCTCATGATTAACTCCATTTTTTGGAATACTAGAGGAGTTAGATCCAGAAAAGCTATTCACAGGTTAAAGTATTTGGTAAACTTAAACAAAATAGTTTTTGTTGCCATTATGGAACCGTTAGTGAATAAAGAAAAAATTGAAGGTTACAAGAGGTTTTTGGGATTTTAGAAGTGTCTTGCTAACTCAAATGAAAAAATTTGGATCTTTTGGTCACACATTGATATAGAAGACATCATTAGCAACAAGGAACAGCAGCTCACCATGAGATTCAGGTATAATAGTACAAAAAATACTCATGTTACGACAGTTTACGCAAAGTGCACCACAAAGGAAAGAAAGGATCTTTGGCTCAACTTGGAATGCAATAATAACAATATTAAAGGTCTTTGGTGCATTGGGGGAGACTTCAATGTTATTATGGAATCGGAAGAAAAGTTTGGAGCATTCCACACAAAGCTTATAAAAGTGTTGACTTTATCAGCTGTATGAATAATTGTGGAATGACAGACCTGGGATATGAAGGCTCTAAGTACATATGGTGCAATAATAGAAGGCCGATAAAAAGAATTTGGAAGAGGTTAGATAGAGTTTTTATCAATGCAGATTGAGATCAGGCGCTACAAAATAACACTATCAACTATCAAGCACCTTTCAAGGAGTGCTTCGAATCACAGGCCTCTGTTAATGAGAAGCTATGATAATCAGAATAATTACCCCCACTACTTCAGATTTCTTAATTTTTGGGTGGATCAAGCTGATTTTCTGGATATTGTAAAGGAAAGTTGAGATGCCTTTGTTCATGGAAACCCAATGTGGATTCTGCAGACCAAACTGAAGAGATTAGGAGGACCTTGAGTCAGTGGTCTAGAAACTCCCCTGGGGACATTCATGAAAAGGTTATTGAGTGGGAAAGCAAGGTCCAGACACTGGAGGATAACGATTGTATGTACAACACTGAACAAGGAAGGGAGGTACTCAACAGATCCCACAGTGAGTACATAAGGTGGTTGGGCTTACAAGATGCTATGTACAAACAAAAGGCTCAGATAAATTGTTTTGAGGAGGGCGATAGGAATATGAAATATTTTCATGTAGTGATGAGTAATAAGAGAAGGAGACTCCAAATTCAGAGAATCAAGAACAGTAAGGGTAGGTGGGTGTATAATAGAGATAAAATTCTCAAAGTGGCAGTGAGGCATTTCAGGAACCTGTTCAACCTGAAGCTACCATAAGAGCAAGGCAATACTATGAGCTACATCAATCACACCATCACCAGTACAGATAATGAACAGCTCACCAGAATGCCTGAGGAGGAAGAAATTAAAAAGGCTATATTTGATGTTCCCCCTGATAGTGCAGCAGGCCCTGAAGGATTCAATGGTAAGTTCTATAAAAAATGTTGGAATATAATCAAGGCAGATATCATCAACTTTGTCCAATATTTCTTCAGAGGAGGTAAGCTTACAAAATTCTTCTCACAAACTTATCTTGTTTTAATTCCTAAAGTTGATTCTCCTAGTACTTTTTCTGATATGAGGCCCATTAGTCTCACCAATTTTTCTAACAAAATAATCTCTAAAATCATGGCGTCTAGATTAAACCCTTTGTTGAATTCTCTCATCTCTGAAAACCAAAGTAGTTTTTTCAAAGGTAGGCTGATAACTGAAAATGTTTTGCTAGCACAAGAAATTGCTCAAGATATCACTAAGTACAATCAAGATGGTAATATGATCATCAAAGTTGATATGGCTAAATCTTATGATAGAATGTCATAGTTCTTTATTCATGTTGTGTTACTTAATTTTGTCTTTGCTCCTATTTGGATTGATTGGATTATAAAACTTATTAATGATGTATGGTACTCTGCGGTGGTCAATGGAGCAAGACATGACTTTTTCACTTCTTCTCAAGGACTGAAACAAGGTGACCCCTTGTCACCTTCTTTGTTTATTTTAAGTGCTGAAGTGATATCTAGAATGCTTAATAGCTTGATTCATAATCCTAACTTTAATCACTTTTCTATGAATAAGAATGGTCCTATTGTTACACACCTTACTTATGCTGATGATATTATAATTTTTACTAGTGGCAATAACAAATCGATTAGATTGGTCATGAACTGCATTGCTGAGTATGAAAAAGCCTCGGGGCAAAGGATTAATGGTGCTAAAAGTTACTTTCTCACTGATCCTAACTCCTCTCCTAATAGAATTAATAGAATGAGAAAAGAGACTTCCTTTATGGATAAAAGTTTCCCTTTCAATTATCTGGGATGTCCCATTTTTATTGGCAAAAAGAAAATCACTTTTTTTGATGGCATGGTTGAGAAGATTATTAACAGGCTAAAAGGTTGGCAAGGAAATATACTCTCCTCTTGAGGTAAGTTCATTCTTATCAAACACATTCTTCAGTCCCTCCCCGTCTATACTTTAGCTGCCATGAGCCCCCCCCCCCCCCCCACAAAAAAAAAAAAAACTTGAGTTAATTGAGAAACATTTCTCAAACTTCTTTAGGGGCTCATCTAATGATAAAACTAAGTACCATTGGTGCTCTTGGAATAAAATGTGCTTTTCGAAAGAGGAAGGAGGAATTGGTACAGGAGCTTGGAGGAGATCACTCTCACTCTGGCTATTAAAAGATGGTGGAGATACAGAACTGTACCTTCCCTATGGGAAAGTTTCCTCAATGCTAAATATTGCTCTAGAATGCATGCTAATGCGAGGGCAGCCTCAGGAGCAATCTCTAACAACTGGAGACAAATGATGAGGACCAGAAACATGATGGATAGCAATATTATTTGGTGTATTCAAGTTGGAAATAGCAACTTCTGGTGGGACAATTGGACTGGTCTTGGTGCCCTAGCTAGAATTACTCAGGGAAGACATTTGTACTCTAAATATACAGTTAGCTCTTTCATTAGCCATAGAGGCTGGAATATCAGTAAGCTGACTGATGTACTAGCTCTTCACATTGTCCAACAGATTACTAACATTGATATTGGTGACAGGAATACTCAAGATTATGCCAAATGTAAGCTCAGTGAAGATGGATATTATTCTAACAAATTTGCTTGGGGATATATCAGGTATATCAATCCAAGAACCACTAAACAAGTAAGGTTTGAAATTCTTCCCTTCCCTTTAAAATATCTTTTATCTCTTGGAGGCTGCTGTTAGGGAAAATTCCTATTGCAAAAAAAATTATTTATAACTTAACTGCTACTTGTAAATGTTGTACTAACCCAACCTATGAGACTGTCAATCATGTTTTTGTTGGAGGAGAGACTGCTCAAGATGTTTGGAATCACTTTGCGAACTCCCTTGGTGTTAGCATGAGAACTGGTCCTGTACACAGAATCTTTTTGGCTTGGTGGAGCACAAAAAGCAGGAATAAGATTCACAATACCATGTTGCAAATCATGCCCACCATCATTATTTGGGAAATCTGGAAGAGCTTTAGTGCTTGCAAATATGGAGACCAAAAACAAGTCAGGCCGGCTAAGATCAAATATCAAGTGAAAAGAACTACGAGAATGACTATGAGAAGTTTGCTGCCTACCATCAATATGGATATCTCCTGGAACAAGCTTTGTGAATTGATAGAGCACCTCAGACCTACCATCAGTTGGAAAAAAGTGGTCTGGGAGAAGCCCGAACCTCATAGGAAGAAACTCAACACCGATGGGAGCTATAGACATAATTCAGGAAAAGCTGGTGTTGGTGGTATTATTAGAGATGAAAGAGGGGAGATTGTTCAAGCTTTCGCAGTCACGGTTAAATGCAATAGCAGCAACATGGCTGAAGTTATGGCAGTCAGCTAAGGAGTGAAGATGTGTAAGTCACTGGGCATCAATGATTTTGACATTGAACTAGACTCCGAGACAGTTGCTAGCATCCTACATAAGATAGCTACCGACAACATTAATTTGAAAAACAAAGTGGATGAGATCCTTCATAAGAGGAGCTCTATGAATACCACCATAAAACACTGCTATAGAGAGGCTAATCAAGTAGCAGATAGACTGGCCAAATATGCTTCGAGTCAAGACATGGGGCTTCATTTCAACTCCTTTCAAACCTTACCAAAGGAGGTCAAAGGTGCCTACCAACTAGACAAACATCAATTGACTAACTTTAGGATCATATATGATAAGGCTAATTTTTTTGTTAGTTGAAACTTGCTACTTTGGTTCCTGTCGATAGGACTCTCCTATCCTTTTGCCCTGTTGACTGTGATGGTTAGCCAGTCAAGAGTTATATTCTGAGGTCAAGGCTAGTCCCCCTCTTTTGTATGGTTTTTTTTTTTGGGAGGGGGGGGGGGATATAGCTTCACTACCTGTTGGTAGTTTTAACCAAAAAAAAAAAGAAAAGTTTAAAATTAATATTTATTTTGATTATTATTTAAATTTTATTATATCATATCGTTAAATTTATCGTTAAGTAAAGATAAAAGGTCCCATTTTATGTAATATTGAATTGGTGTGATCGCGTTGTTATCTTTTTTCTTCCTATTTTTCTTTACTTATTATTCAATAATAATTCTATTTTATTCTTACCATTTCTTTTTATAATAGTTCTACTCCATAATTTTTTAAATATAATTGTGTTCTTTAAATTATTAATTTATAACAGTAGAAAAAGAGGCAAATACAATGTATTAGGATTAAGGGTCAGTTGAAGTTTGAACCCACAAAATTTAGTCCAACTCTATGCTTAGGCATGAAGAACTAGTTAAAATGGGTGTAGCCATTAACTTTGAACCCATATTGACATCAAATATTAAATTTGCCTCTTATTAGGTAATCACTAATATAATTTATTTAAATTATGTTCATTCAAATAAATATAATTATTTAAATATTAATATAATATAATATAGTTTCAAATAATACATAACAATCATACAAGCAGAGTGGATCTATAATTTGACTTTTTGGGAATACGCAATCTGTAGCAAATCTTGTGGGATATTGTTAAGTAGCTTTGATCGTATAATGTTTGAATTATTAGTGTATTAAATTATTTCTTGCATAGCCAACTTGACTTGTAAAATTAAATTAATAGGAGTACCTTAAAAAAATGTATAGGGATCGCAAATCCACTAATCCCAACTTGACTTGTACCGGCTTAACTAAGTACGTGCAATTTATATATTTTTTTTCATGCAAATCATTGAAATATTTTATAAATAGAAAATAACAACATCATGTGGCACATTATATGCCTTATATTTCATTATTAGAGTTTCGATTTTTTTACTATAATTGTTGCTGTTGTGATTTGACATTATATTTAAGTTGTTGGGCTTAAATGAATTGATGATCAACCTAATGCAATTCTTTTATTTGATTCGCTTTCTTGCTTGCATTACTTTCTCCCTTTCAATTTTGAAGTCCCATTTAGTTTAAACACGCCACCAAATTAATAATGTGTGAAAAATAAAGTTGTTAATTTCCGTTTAGAGCGTAACAATGTCCCAAATCTACCCGACTTTTTTCTAAATAGAGTCTTAGGTCTTTCGAATTTGAATACAAAGTAGGCTTTTCACTTGGTGAAATAATTACAACTGTCCTATTCCAATGAATCATGTTCAGCCTATACTATCTAGTTAAGAGATTAATAAATCGACAAACACACACATTTTACTATGGAAAATCTTCTTGCACAAGAGAACAAAAATTAGGACTTATCAAATAGGATTTTTTTTCCCAACTTCACTAACTTTAAAGAGCAATTTTAGATTACAACTCGATAATCAAAGGGACTAACTCTAATACCTCACGATTAAATCTAATCAATGAACTCTCCTCAGACTCTAACCTCTAAATCACAAAAAAATAATGGCTTAATTTGCTAGCTTCATTATAACTATTACAATCTTCAGCTGGAACTTTCTTGAACTTTTGATCGAAATACGCCATTGTATTGCTTGCAATCATCGCCTTTCCCTTCTGCCTCGTTGATTATATATATAGGTTTGATCTCGTAGTCCTTTTTCACCTCTACTTGCCCTAGCCGTCTCTTGTAGGGTTTTGTAATCCTACTAGGAAAGTAATTTCTCTTTCCTTTTGTACTGCTGCATTTGTCTCCCAGTTGAAAAGTAATACATTTGACCTCTTTTCTTTTACGAGTCCGTCGACACCTTCTCCCTAACTGTCTTTCTTTATGGCTCCATGCACCTGGTTTACCTGTATCACAAGAAAATATATTGCACTATGTTATGAACCTGGTATACTTAGAAAGCCCACATATTTCTCAATTTTGACCTGGTCTGTGAATCTCGGAGTCCAATGAAGTGAGCATGTTTTAGATAGGATGAGAACTCTTGTGTTTCCAGCTGCTTGGCCGTGTTTCTGTTAGTTCTGATTCAGTCGATGGACCAAGTTCATTGGAAGTTTGTGATTGAGTCAGAATAAGCTCTTGTTCATCTGTTCCACATGGTTGGGAGATATCTACTCCTGAGACTGTCTCGTTTGTAATGGGTGACTCAACTAAACTCCGTTGTTCTTATGACTCGTTCTCATCAAGTGTGCCTGGTTTCCTATTGATGAAAGGAAACTAGCCCAATTTCTTCCATGTCTTCCTAAATGTTCAATCATTGGTTACTTATTTCCTCGCGGGATGCCTCAATGTTGAAAAGATAACAATTTGAGCTACAACATCGCGTTTCAAATCCAAGTTACCTAATTGAAATGAGTTTGTCGTGATTATTTTATCCTAATTTGTGATTACACCTAAAAAAAATAATTATGGAAGTGGTGTGTGTGTTAGCTTGAGTAGAGATGGATTTAGAATTTGAATTTTATGGGTTCATTTATTTTAAGATTCTTATTATTGAATCTATTATATTTTTAAATTTATGGATTCATATCTAGTATTTTGTTACAATTTTAATAAATTTTTAGACATAAATTTATTCTCCGCCGGATCGTAACATTGAATAACCCTGCTTGCATGCATGCATTTTGACTATTTCATAGGATAACTATTACGTCTCATTAACACAAGTACATGATAACTTTGAATCCCGCTACTTGCATGCATTTTGACTATTTTATCGGGTACCTATTACTTCTTATCAACACAAGCTCACCCACGAGGGGTTAGGCAAATTGAATAAGTGACTTATGACTATATAGCCGATAGAGATACATACTTACCTACAAATTTAAGTTTCTTATGTTCAAGCTTCATCTAAGAAAATAAAAATAGGTAATCAGTCGATAACAAACACAAAATCACTCTTTGTGCTTCATAAATATATTTAATTAATCAATACGCTTTTTAATAATTCCATAAAGTTCCAATACAAAATGCTCAGATACTGCATGCAAAAAGCACACGACCAATATTTTGTTTCAATTGCTAATGCAACATATAAGAAATTAAAACATAGTAGAATACTTCCTTATTAATAGGGACTATCACATCATATGATTGGATAAGAAGACAATTTGGTGATGTCACAATGTCCTCCAGTATTCCCAGTATCTCTTATAATTTTCATAAATCCATTCTCACCCCAAGTTGTTCCCCATGAATTCTTCAACAACCAATATTTCTGACCCTGCTCATCAGTTCCATACCCTATAGCCGTAACGGCATGAGTAATTTGATCCGCGCAGCTTCCATGATAAGTTCCTCCTTGGTAAAATTGGAACTCTCGACCAGCAGCAATTCCAATCGACACTGGTTGTTTAGTTACGGCTTGTAACAACGCTGTTTCACTTTCGGGGACTACTTGATAGCTGCTAATTTGCACTGCTGGCGTGACCTCTTGGCTCCTGCATGTGTATTGTTGTCTTTGGTATGGATAATCTGATTCAGTTGAAATTCCACCGTTTCCCATGATGAATTCAAATGCATTCGTCATGTAACCTCCACCACAGCCGTAGTTGCTAGTGGTGCAATCGAGAAGTTCTTGCTCAGAAAGTTCAACTAATTGGCCTGTTGCAATTTTGTAGGCTCCTTCTAGTGCTCCAACTGCAGAAAACGCCCAGCAACATCCTAACATACAAAAGTAGCATGCATACTAAGCTGGCTAATAAATATCAAAATTTATAAAAGAATGAATAAGTGCATGTGACATATCTAGGTGGGTTGAATTGAGAAGGTCAAAATGAGCTGAATTAATACTGAGTAATTACGAAGCCGACTTCCAAACTTGAGCTGACCATATTTTGATGAGTTAATTTTGTTACCCTAATGTGGTCTAAATTAAATTCTCTATGGAGGACATATATAGCTAGTGAGTTAACTAAAGTGTTATGTTGCGTCTTACCACATTGATCTTGTTGCTTCACTTCAGTGACAGCCCCATGGTCTCTCCAATCCAAGTTAGACGGCATGTTATCATCACTTAGATCATTTATCTTAACTTCCGTAGACGACGACATTGGAGAAGGTGACTGATATAAAGGCATGTTTAATCCAGTATACCTGGCCAAAAACTCGTCCGACCTAATATCTGCAAACTCATTGATGCCTAACTTGTAAGACAAATTCCCTGCCTTATTCATCGACTCGATGAATTGCATGTTTTCTTTGAAAATCATGAGTCGTTTTCCTTTTTCTGCTTCGTCCTTGTAAATGCGCCCATGACGCGCCATCCACAGCTCGTGTTCCTCAGAAACAGATAATTTTGGCTCCCTGCGAGCAGTTGCGTGAGAGTTACACATGCCAACTACAAAGAACAGTATTAGAATATTACTGATCAAATCTATTTTAATAGCCATGGTTTAGGTAAATCTAGTTGTAGGGGGAGAAATATGGTTTGATCAAAAGGATATTGTTGTTAGATGTTTATCATGTATTAAGCTTGCATTTTATGTCTTCAATAGCAATGCGTTTATATAGAGGCTTAGATGAGAAATTATTTCATAATTAGTATAATAACTAGTCTGGAGACTCTGGACTCATGAATTCCTTAGTCAACAACTGGAACCCCAATTCCGTTTTGGAAAAGATTCATGATTATTTTGATTTATTGATAGAAATTTGAAGTTCAAGTATGTATTATTTTTTCAGATTATTATTGACTTATTTTTTATTTTTATGCTTTTCCAGGAAATTTCAATTGAAGTATCTATATAGAAACTAAACTAATTACATAATGTGTAGTTGTGTACTATGGCAAAAAATTGAATCCTATAATCTTGGCATAATATAATGGTGCAACAGTTCCTAAAATAGGATACAAATTTCCTATATATATATATATATATATATATATATATATATGGGTGAAAAAAGAATCTATTTATTGTTTGGAATTATTCATATTCTTTAAGATAAGTCTCACCCAAATATTATTGGCTATGCCTGCAACAACCACAATAACACATTTAGTATAATTTCATAAGTAAAATTCAAAGAGAATAATATATAGGTAGATCTTATCTTGTATGTAGCTGTATCTTTGTCGAATTATGTATACTCATGTTGTTGCATTTCTCCCGGTGCCAATCGTTTCTTTCGTCAATGTACAAGTCTTCGCCGCTTTGCCTCCTGTTGGTCTTCCTGATATGACGCAATTACCCAAATATTGTTCTAATTCTAAGGTGGCCCATGGCAAGTTTTGTATTCTCAATAGGACGAATATACTTTAGTAATTTCTACTCTTTACCAATCACAAAGAATGTCGATGGATGAAAATTAGAGTCTTTGAGTTTGAACAACGTAAACAAAGAAAAAATTTTCCTCAAGTTTGAATTCCTCCGATTAATGAATATTGAGTTAGCGTTTGATTATAAATTTTGGAAGTAGATTTTAAAAATTTATCTTTAAATATTTTTTAATTTAATTTGTTTGTCAGATTTTGATTTGGTACGAAATTTAAAAAATAAAGAAGACTTTTAAATCTTGTGATCTTAAATTAAAGATATGTAGAATTTATCAAAATGTTATTTAATCTTGTGGCTTTAACTTGTCATATGGAAAGTTAGAAATGAAGAGTTGTCAAAAAGGAATGAGATATTTTTTTTAAACAGACTAAAAAGGAAAGTGAGACAAACAAGTTGAAATGAATGAAGTATCTGTTTGATCTATTTGATCTTCAAATTTTTTAAGTTTCAATTTCAAAATTTATGGCTATAACGAAAACTGAATACCAGATGATGGTAGGAAATGAAATGTTTCTACTTCCTAGTTCTTTATGCATTTGTTACGTAATAAAATTCAACCACCTTTTAGTTTGAAAAAGAAAAAAATTACTCCCTGCATTGCAGCGCTCGTAAAGTATGCGCAAATGGAGTCTCCGCAAATTCCCTCCGCCTGTTAAGGCTGTGGAAAATGAGATTATCTATTCTCCGTGTTTCCAAGAAAAAAATAATTAAAAGGAAAGAGAAGGTACGTACCACGAATTAATGGAGTCCATATGATAGAAATCTAAACCGCGTACCTGTTAAAGCCATGTAAACTTGGCTAGCGGATGCCGGATGTTATATTAATCCTTGATTACAACTGGTGTTCATAAATATTTAAATGTTAACAAATTTTGATTAGTAAATAGTTACAAACTAGATACGGAAATATGCATGTATGTTTTAATTAATTAGTACAAAGTACAAACACGACCAACCGGCCCGTTGAGTGAAAGACTCGTCTAAAAAAGATTCAATCAAATTTCCTACTGGCCAGTTAGTTACTAGCTAAACATGAATTGCGGAGGATTAGTGATAGCTGGATGAATTTTCAACAGTCAGAATCGACATACAATTTTTTGAAGATTGTATGTAACAGTCTTGTACTATTTTGAAGGTAAAGTCCATGTCCCCTTCCTTCTGTAATTGCAAATTTATGAATGGACAAGGAAGGGGGTCAAGCCAGAAGGTGATGGTAATTTCCTAAAAAGAAAAAAAGAAAGAAAGAAAGAGGGAGAAAATACATAAAATTCCTCTAAATTTACTTAACACTTTAATTTTACAAGTGTTTATTTACCTTAATCTTATTTGAAATCTATAAATACCACCTCAAATATTAATATGGCAAAAAAAGAAGAAAGGAAAAAGAAATGAGGACACGTTGGGTCATTTGCACAAATACCTTTATTACGAGGTGGTCTTTAATTAATCACTGGTCTTTATTTTTTATCCTTTGAGACTTTAAGAAATATATATATATAAATATATCGCAAGGTAAAAGAAAATTTGCGAAGCACAAGTTTAGCCGAATTTATAAGAAATTATGGTCAAGGCACAAGTTATGTTCAATATATAAGTGCAGTCACACAAGTTATGACTGAAGGCAAAAGAAATTGAGCTCAAGACATAAATTATGTCTTCAACTACACAAGTTATGCTCAACGCATAAATTATACTTTCGGTGGCTAATGCTTCAAGGCAAAAGAAATTATGCCCAAGGCATAAGTGCATTAACACAAGTTATACCTGAAGGCAAAAGAAATTAAGTTCAAGACATATTTTCAGTGGTACAAGTTATTCTCAAGACATCAGCTCAATGACACAAGTTATATTATAGGGTATAATTTCAGTGGCAGAAATGATGCCTCAAGACACAAATTCTCTAAAAGTCTTGTCATGCGAATCAAATATGTAGAACTTATGCCCCCAAGATAAATCTTCTCTAAAAAGTTTTGTCTTGCGAAATTAACTTTGCTCAATGAAATTAGATCATAATTAAGGGTATTTTTGGCCTATAAATTTCATTAAATGAGCATTAAAGGCAAAAATTAAAGATCTCGAATTTGAGGAGTAAAAATTAAAAATCATCACCCAAAAATAGAGGCAATTCCTGCAAAAAACTGCACGTATTTTTTAAAAAATTTAAAAAATAAGGTGGGCCGATTGATATGTGTATTATATAATAAAAAGAATAAAAAAATAAAATGACCCCCCGCCCTATCATCCACCACCTATCCAATCCTATCTTTTTCGAATCCTTTCACCCCTTTTCTCCTTCAAACCTATCCAACCCTACTTCTTCTTCGAACCCCAACCCCCTTTGTCCTTTTCTTAACCCCCGTCCCCTACTCCCCACCACACACACACAAAAAAAATATACTTATCTATCAATTTCTCATTAAATACACACATACAAATAAAAAATTATATACTAAAATATATCATAGAAATGTAACACCCCATGCGCCTAGTAGATGTCATCAATAGATTATGTACATACAAACCTAGTTTTATGACTATGTGTTGTACATTGCGGGGAGGTTGAAAGTTGAAATCGTATGCAAGATTCGTTTCGGCTATGTGTTGAGCTTGAGGAATAGGTTGACATATGGAGTATGGTTGCTTCCTCCAATCGCGTTGAGCTAATACATGTGCAAGAGTTGTTCCGACATGCTAGAGCTTTCTTGGGATCGCAATGAGGTTCTCCCAGTATGATTGAGCTCGTGTGAATGTGAATAGCATGAGATCCGAGAGTTGTTTCGGCAAGGCTTGTGGTCGATTATTATTGCTTATTGGCATATTACCATATTGTATTGTTTAGATTGTTGATTACTTAAGTTAGCTATGAATTGAGATTGTGGTTTGATTGTGGTTGTGGTACATCTGTTGTCGAAAATTCTATGTTGAGTCTAGGTATGGAATTTTGTATTATTGTTGTCGTTCTGTAGGTTGGATTGATCGATTGGTATTTCCTTACTCCTATTATTGTTACTCTGTAGTTACTCTTACTGTTGCTTTACATATTCTGTACATTGCTGTATTGATGCCTGATCATGGGGCGCTGCATACATGTCTGCAGGTGTTGACTGACATGCGGATCATGTCTTGCATTGCTGAGTTGAGTTCCTGATGATTGGTAAGCTCTAGCTTGTTCGGAGTTACCCTATTAGATGTCTTTTGATTTTGTGTACATATTGGGTAGGTCGGGCCCCTGTCCAGATCATTTATCAACTTGTTAAATTCTGTATATGCTCGTAGACTTGTCCTGTTGGCTTGTGTTTGATAGCTCGGCCTTTTAATTTCTGTATAGAACTTTTGAGCAGGTGTAGCCTTGTCGTCCATTGTATATATATAGTGTTAACCTGTGAAGCCCGTTTTCCTTTAGATTGTTTTTTTATTTGTTGGTTTGTGTTGTTGTGGTGCCACCTCATCGACTCTGGCTAGTTGTGGTTAGATTGTTGTAGGGTTCGCTCGGATAGGTGCAACACCGGGTGCCGGTTACGCCTCCTCAAGTTTGGTGTGTGACAGAAAACTTCCTCAACACCCACATAATTTTCTTTTTGTATTTCAAAATTCCGTTTTAAAAAAAAAAAATTCTTGAAAAATAAAGACACTCATGGAGAAAAATAACCTCTAATTTTTAAATTAATTAGAAATTAAAAATTAATTAATGTATAAGAAATATAAGTAAGGAAAAGAAATATTCTGAAAAAATAAAAAGAAATGGGAAAAAATTAAAAATTAAAGTTTAGATAATTTTCAACGCGACTCTCATGTGGTGCAGGCTGATATGGCATTGATATGTGTGTAATTCACTTTCACATAAGAAAAGAAATTCTTTCACGTACAAACTTTAACCCTTACAATGTACATACAACGAGTTTGTAACATATACACAGTAGACACACCACGTAATCTATGAACAAAGTGAAGAACAATAGTGTTTAAAGAAGAATCAACAGCAGCAAATTAAGTAATTCCCACATAGCTTCTCAGCAATTTAATTAAGCAGTTGGATAAGAAGCTTGCATAGCAATTCCACAGAGTCCTTCCTCAGCATCAATGCCTCTTTGCATTCTAATGTAACCATTCTCACCCCAGCTAGTCCCCCACGAGTTTTTGACTAACCAATACTTAGTTCCGTCACTAGTTTTTCCGTATCCAACAGCTGTAACACCATGATCCAACTCAGTTCCACATTCTCCAGTAAAAACACCACTAGAATAGAACTGAAAATCTGATCCACTAGCATCAATGGCGACCGATACAGGTTGGTTAGCAACAGCACTCAACAGAGCAGATTCACTGTTGGCTGGGACATCCTCATAACCAGTTATCTTGGCAGCATGGTTGGATTCCTTTCCAGTTTTGCATGTACCATCGGTTCCCTCGTATGGATAATTAGATTCAGTAGTGAGCCCATGGTTCTTGATGATGAACTTAAAAGCATCATCCATAAGGCCTCCCTCACATCCCATATCTGAACTTGTGTCACAGTCCACGAGTTCTTGCTCGGATAAAGAGATCAACTTACCAGTTCTGATCTCGTTAATCCCCTCAGTAGCAGCAACAGCCGAAAATGCCCAGCAACATCCTACATTAATATCAGCTTAAACTAATAAGATTCTTTTTTCGTTAAAATGAGGATAATCATTAACAGGACCTAATTTGAACACTTACCACATTGCCCTTGATCCTTAACTCCAGTAACAGCGCCCTTCTTTCTCCAATCCATGGTAGCTGGAGCAGTCACATTTTCGTACCTGAATGATATGGTTTTTGATGACTTTTGATGAGAAGACATTTTGTATCCGTTGTGAGTGGCTCTGAATTCCTCATTTGTCAAATCTGCAAATCCGTTGATGCTCAACTTATAGGTCCTAATTCCAGCTTTGTTGGCCGACTCAATGTAATCAACATTGTCCTTGAATATTTTGAACCTTTTTGCCTTCTCTGCATCATCTCTGTACACACGTCCAAAGCGAGCTATCCACTTCTCGTGTTTCTGGACCATTGAGGCTTCGTTCAAGTCACGAGATGTGGCTTGAGAAGCCCACATTCCTAACACTAGTAGAGCTAAAAGGGCAAGTTTCCAATTGATTGTCAAAGCCATTTTTCACCACTTGAATTTCTCCGTTGATTCTAATATGAGTCTCTGTTTGAATGTTGTGGAAGAAATGCTTTGTGGTATTTATAGTACTAACGTTGTGGTTATTATATATTTAAGGTAACTCAAATATTATCATTTTCACTTCATGATTGTATTCCCTGGAAAGAACGGCAAGTTATATATGATAGAAAGATTCTTTTATGATAATAAAGATGGATTGGTGCAGGCAGTTTGATGTCCTCATTTGATTATCTTGCAATGAACCTTTCTTTTGTAACTTTCTAATTAGTTTTATGACCATAATTTTGGCACTAACGAAGCATCTTCTTTGGCACATGGCAAAGTTTTCTGATATAGCAATGGAGCACTTGATCACTATGTTGTCCTATTTGCAAATCACAAATGCTTCTCTTTTGGCTTAAATGTGATAGGTAAAGGAACAAACAAATAAAAAGAAGAGGGAAATTAAAAGAGAGGGCATCACAGCAGTTTGCCCCTCAACTGGAAAGGAAAATATTTTCATGTATGGCATCAGGCTGGTCCTAATTTCTGTCCTTTTCTCCTACTACAGTCAAATCTCTTTATAACAACGTCGTTTGTTCTAATATCTTCTAGTTGTTATAGCAAAATACCGTTATATAAAATATATAATATAACATAACATGAATAAATGATTGTTATAGAGAGACCTGATTGCATTAAAGAAGCTCGTTCTCTTCCTTGCAGTGCAAAATTGAATTACTAAAGAGTTCAGTTTGCAGGTTAGCCGCATTTGCTGCTAACACCACAAAAGGCGTGGTGAATCAGCAATATTTGAAAGACTTGATAATGAATCAATTAACTACTCATGCATTTTTAGTACTCCCTCCATTTCAATTTTTTTTGTCTGACTTTTCTTTTTAGTCCCATTGTAAGAAAAATGTCTTTTTTTTTCTTTTTTCGATAACTTTTTAATTGTAACTTTCCACATGGCATATTTGAGACCACAAGATTAAAGGGCATTTTGGTACATTCCACATGTCTTTAATTTAAGACCACAAGATTCAAACTCCATGCCAAGTAAAAACTTGAAACAGAGGGAGTAATTCAATGGTCTTCGCTTGGTTACATATGGAAAGGCGAAAAATCATACAAAAAAGGAAGAAGAAACCAGGAGCACTAGAACATAAAGACACACATCATGCGCTGCTCTAAAGAGTGAACTTTTTCCTATAAAATAAGGCCCTTGATATACAGAAAATTTCATTATGTACAACAATTACGCTTCAACCCAGAACAAGTTGTGGTTGGCAAAATTTTCATTCTCTACATGTCCAAATGCGTATAATTTGAAACATCGGATGTGCTTTAGCTCAATTGTGAACAACGATATTCTTTCCTAGTAAGAGCTTAATACGTTCAAAGTCAATGCCTACGTGAAACTATGGAAGCTTTACCATTATCCTTCGGACTTCATGGAGTTGAAATCAACGCAGAACTGCTTGAATTGTTATCTACAAGTGTCCAGGAAGAGCCTGTTTCTCTTCAGATCCTGCCATAGCAGCATTAAAATTCTTATGAAAATCAATAGATGTATGAACAAAATAATGTTACCGGACTTCCTATTAGAGAGACTTCATACCATTGCAAGTTGTGCAAAAAAGGAGAGACTTCAGAACACTACTGTGCCACAAGCTCCGGAATTTCTGATAAATTAAGGTCTAACGAGTCACAGTCAGGCTCATGCATCCGCCAACTGATTGGAAAGTGCTTGAATCAATGATTTGGGATCAAAAAGCACACCCACTTTTGGATCATGGATGGAATCAACAGTGACCTACAAGAAATCAATTTGTCACCTAATTTGAAGAGGATCACCAGCAAAGCAATCACATGTACTGGATTTAACAACATTTATGAGACCGACTCTGCGAATTTCAAATGAGCGCTTGGTTTTTGAACTTAAAACGAGTAATCCCATGACCAATAGAAACTGATCAAGTACATTATTGATTTACCAGGAAGCATTTCTAATAACCATGAAACAGGAACATACCACATTGAGAATTCCTTGAGAAGCCAGGCTTTCTATATCCACAGGTATTTGGCCGTTTTTCGGCACCAGAAGAGTGTTGACATATTTGTTTGGCTGAAAAGAATAATTCAATCATACGAAACTAAGATTTTGATTTTCATGACAGATTCAAGGTACTGTCTGTGCAAGTACGTGAAATCTACTGTTGTGTGTTTACATTCAGCTAGTTGCCAAATGAACTAAAAACAAATTAAAATTACAGTGATGAGAATCAAATGATTTTGATCAAACTGCAACATATGGAATATCTACTTTTCATTGTTTGTCCATTGAAATAAGTTATACTCTTAAGAAGAACTTTACAACCTAATATGTAAAGTGTGGTGTATCTTGGGCCACTTTTCCTCTTTGTTAGTATCGCTATTCTATTCTTCACAATTCAAAAAAGCAACTTGTGCCCCTGGATTTTCCACCTGTTAATACTAAACAACAGATGTTTTCAATTCTCACATCTTAAGAACTGTTAATGGCATCTGGTACAATCAATTGAGATAAAGGGAATAGCACTTTTCATTGACTCTGGAAAACCATAGGACACAAAATTAACTTATGAGATGCAGTAGAAAAACAGCATGAGATACTTAGGAAGATAGTATCAGATCTTAAAGATTCATTAGTTGCATTATTTTATTTGAAAATAAATGTTTACGTCAATTCCAAAGTGTGCAATGTCTCCAAAGCAGGACCAGAAAAAAGGCAGCTAGTAGCATATACAAATGAAAAGTCCCACAAGTGTCAAGGTGGTGGCTAAGATCCTTTAGACGATCCGAAAGGAATTTTCTACAAGAATCTGAAATGCACTACCAAACCAAACCTACTTTCAATAAAAGTAATTTTTATTTTTTTCATTGGAAGCAGGTTGGTGGAGATTCACAAAAAGCTTCTGAATTCAGCTCATAGCCCATGCAGAACCTGTACTTTCGTATTAAACTGAGGCGAGGTAACACACAGTACTGAGGTTGAGTAAGGAAAAAACTAGAACTCCCTCTATCCAGTTTAGTTTCACTGTCCTACTTCGAATTTTCATTGCTACCCCGCTTTCTCCATTTTGAAAAAACCGAAATATTTTCCCTACACCATTTAATAGTTTCTAATATTTTTCCATCAGAAGTGTATTATAAGACCCACTTCTTTTCGAAGAGAGTTTAAATTCTTCATCAAGTTAACTTTCTCTCCACTTTCAGACACACTTCTATTTAAGTAAAATAAGAATTTGACTCTCACCCTCATACTTATGCCAGCCTAACCAAGATGCCTAATATGAGATGGAGGGAACACAATACTGTAGAAGATTGGAACCAAGATACCAACGTGGACCACATATAGGAAATGCTTCAATATGAGTACTGATCTCCTGGGGAAGGAACTCATAATTCCATGAGGTTCAATGTGTGGATCATGTAATCAGAGCAATAGGATGGCAAATCATATGAGTTCCCATGAAATTTAACTGAAGCATCTCTGATAAGCTATAGTTCAGTAATGAACAATTGGCAAAGCTAGCAGAGTATCACGACCTATGATGTCGAACTAGGAGTTCCAATGCCAAATTAGTTGGGAAACTGCTGATGTGAAGGTGCTTGAGAATGAACAACTGGCGTTGCTATCAAAGGATCCAGCCACATAGAGACTGTTAACGAGGGTGTGCTTTATTCAGTTATTTTTGGTTCGATGCAGGATCCTACAACCACACTCGGGAACCTTTTGGGTAGTCTATAATTTCACATCACTTTCCTAAAGTTACATCTTGGCAATGATGTGAAAAATACTCAACTGAGAAGATGCATTTCTACAAATAAGGACTGGGAGTGAAATAACCCAATTAAATGAAAATCCATAACAATTAGTCAATTTGAGAAGAAACACTTGAATGCTTAGCTACTTACAGGATTTTTAAGACAATTATGAGGATCTCCATAAGTTCGATTTAAGGCATCAGTAATGGCAGTCACAAAGCAAGAAGCACTAAAGCCACTAGTTTCTCGATCATGAGTACCATTCAACAGAAGTACCTGGGATTAAGACGAAGAATTGTTGGGGAAGGAGAAGACGAGATTAATTACATAGATATGAAAAAAACATCAATGAGATGAGGAAATCATTGACACAGACAACAAAGTTTGTCTGAGCAAGCAGCAATACAGTTATTATTTGCATTGCCTAAATTACCTTGGGACAAGACCGCAAAGAGATGGCTTCCCCCACTCCAAGTAAAACCTTTAAATGAAGCAGCAAAATCACTGGGTATTATTAGTTTTCGTTCTTTAAAAATAAAAATTGGTAAGAAGAATGCTGATGTAATAGTGATGACAATGCCATGCTTGAGAAGATGAACTCCACTTGAAGATAACAAATTTGTTTGCCAATATCAGGTATATCTTCGACCTACTTGTTTTAGCCTGTCATACAACCAGAATCGACTCGACAAAACCAGATACTTGCGCATGCTTTAATAGTGGTGGGTGAACAGTATAAATATCAAACTCAAAAGAGAAACAACAAATCCTGAGTGGTAATAATGCACCATCCAATGAATTTCATGTCTGTGAACCACTGTGGAAGAACTTATGTTGCACAGCACTCTACCAGAGATGGGCAGATGGAAGTAAAGAGGGATCCCATGCCAAATATGATACAGTCGACATTTCTCAACTGTTCCAAGACAGTGGGGTTCACAGTGGGAAAGACCTGTACAAAGGGCAAAGAACCAGTAAATATCAGCAGTCAGGACATCATCGAAAGAGCTAAAATGAGCTTTCCATTAATCTAGTTATAAGCACACGAAATATTGATAAATTTTTTCACCTTGGTCATTGCATTCCATGGTGGATCAAATTATAATTACAATTAATCTTTAAGTACTCCATAATTTCTTTGCATTCAATATTTGACCTTTTAAATTAATACAAAACATTTCCTTGTACAGTGATATTAGGAACGCCAGTAAATTTCCTTTGCCAGTTTCCATGTTTTTATTTTAGTTTCTCACGTTACAATTAGTTTTTAATTCTCCTGCAGAGGCCTTTTATGTACCACCCTAAAACTACCATCTATCTCAAAAAGTTACAATTTATTTTTAAGAGTTTTACTATTTCCTTGTATTGTAATTTTAGGAATGCAGTAAATCTCATTTCTAAGTCTCCAAGTTTTTCTTTTGATTTTTGTAAGTTTTTAGCATTTAGGAAAAGCAACAACTTTAATTAATAAAAGAACCTACTCCATACCGCCCTTTTCAATTAATACAGAACTTCAGTATTTCCTTGTACTTGTACTGTAAGTCTGTGACATTAGTAATGCATTAAATCTTCTAAGCTCTCAAATTTATATCAATTTCCAAATCCCAATTTACAATTAATTTTTAGTTCTTCCACAAAGCGCCTTTATGTTGACCAACAGAAAACTAACATCATTGTCAAACAGATACAATTAATAACTAAAAGTTACATTATTTTCTTGTGTTCATTATTTAACTTTTCAATTAATAATAAGAACTTCATAATTTCTTGTATGGGTGACACTAAAAATGCAATAAATCTCCTCCCTAAGCTTTTATCTCAATTTTCCAAGAACTTAATGTAGACCTTTGCCTAAAATTTAGGGATTTGAATTGAACTACACAAATCTTCATATCTGTCAATAAGGTTTTTGACAACAAACCTTATTGACAGATATGAAAGTAGAGCATTGCAAACACATTGATAACATTTTGCCAATTTGAAATAATCAATATCGACACAAAATAAATTTACATACTGTTCATTGTGAAGTTAATGCTTTTCGAAAAGAAAGCTAAACTGTAAGAATAGTAACTCTTGTTCCCAAGACAAGAAACAAATTCAAAAACAGTAGAAGGGATTCAACAACCTTCTTTTTATAATGGAGAAATCCCCGAGAGCTGGTCGCACAGTTCAAAGCTCAGTGGGTAATGGGCCCACCCCTCTACCCTTCTCCACTTAATTTACCAAACTTATGCATGCGGTAGAGTTCAAACTCGTGAAGTGTGTCTAACCCACACATCATGCGCTGCGCTTTAACCACTAGACCGATGCCCTGAGGCGCAGCAACTTTAACCATCTCACAGGTGCAAGACTAGCTACTTTTATTCTATAGGAGAAAATATGCACAAAATTCAACATGTAATTCCTTAGAGCCAATCTTATCAACAATTTCTTTGGTTGCATAAAGCATTTAACAAGTAGGAATGAGGAATGCACCTCCACAATCCAAAACGCATATGGTATGATATTCTTTGTAACATCCAAAGTCAGATGAAGGACAATCATCGGAGACAAATGATTGATAAATATATCCCTTCTCCCTCGTCTAGCAACAACATTTTGAAGACGAGGGTTTAGCTTTAACGACCTATCAGAAAGTGCTTTAGCTTTTAAAAAAACGCATGTTATTATACAGGTGTACAGAGTTCAAGTATCATCTTTCTTTTCATTGATAAGAACAACAAGCCTATTTACCTCATGCAATAAGTTGCTTCCTTCACTGGACATGTAGAATACCCGTTTTATTCTAGAATGAAGTGCTGGGGCTGAAGAGGCATCCTGTCCAACAAGGTTCAAAGAGTGAACTGGTTAAGTTTGGCAAGACCAACCTACTGCACACTAGCAAAAAGTAAAATAGCAAGTACCCTAGATTTATATTGTATACTCGTGACTTTCCCTATTGTGTTGCTGTTACACAGATCAGACTATTCAACAGAGGCATAAAACTGAAATATCTAGCAAAGGTAAGGACTGTGACCATGTTAGTTCTTTGGACTATTTCCTGACATTTATCACCACTCCACCAGTCCCTAGGTCATTTATGCAGGGTACTCATTAATCTTTCCGCTCCAAAGTGAGAATCCATCAACTTAATCCTTTGAAATCACTTGGTTAGATCAATTTAACATCCTGAAATATTATACCAAGTCCCTTTTAAGCAGACCCCCCAAGTGCCCATATGTACAAAGCATATCCAAAATACTCGGTAACATAAGCATCTAACCAATCTCTTTCTCTTATAGAACAAGAAGGTATAATACAAGCTATTTTGCAATCTCACAGTCATGAGGCTTCATCATTCAAGGGTATGTTAACCTAAGTAAACAAGTCTCCTTAAAAAAGGCTATGTCATACTTGAGCTTTAAAATTATCTACTACATACAAATAGATATTAATAATTCTTATCCATGTTAGTTATTAAACCTATCAAATGAATCAGTATGTCCCAGATAGATTATCCAAATAAATCAAGGGATTTTGATTCGAGAATAAAATATGATAACAAGGTATGGTAAAAACATCCCATTTCAGCAGGGACGCAGCAGCTTCTTTTTGGAACTTGGAAGATGGTATTTGTCATGATTATAGTTTATCTTAGGAATATAAAACTATAATGATAAACCTTGCAAGAAGTATCTGTTTCAAGAAAATTTTAAGGGAAAAATAACAAAAGAAACAAAAAGCATTAAATATCAAGATTAGAAACTGTTTTGATACCTTGTCTACAGGTTGCATGGATCCATGGGATGGATGAGATATTTCATTTTGTCCACGTATGACAGTTCCATCCTACATGCAACAAGGAAAAGTTTTAATTGTAGTTGCAAGCCAGCATCCATTAACTACATTATTTGTAACTTCCACATCTAATCAACAAAAAAAGGAGATTCATATGAATGGCTTAACGAATAGTGTTTACCACTTTGAGCACAGGAAACAGATTTTAAATTTGTCACTTTCTGCTCAAAGCCTTGTTTGTTAGAAGGATCATCATCTTGAATTCCTATAGAAATTCAACTTCATCACTTCTGAGATAACTACAAGGTGCTATTCTTGGCGATTCAAACATTATTCAGTTTATATTGCAAGTTACTCAACATCTATCAGGTCATGGTTCTTAGTATTTAGCACTGGTCTTTGACAGTCATTGTTTAACATGACTTTAAAGGCAAATTATGAAAACTTCGCAAGATTACTACCTTATGAATGGATTATAAGAAGCCATGTAATTGATCAAGCAGATCTCAAAGAAGATGACATAGGTTCCTTAATTCCCTAATATTAGCAAGTACAAACATGGACCTGGCCTTTTCTAACTTTGTCCAAATTCTTGAGCTGATTGGATCTGATTTCATATTGTTGCCTTTTCCTGCAGCAATTTGTTGAAGAATGAGCTCAGCAATGAGTATTGATGACCAATATCTTCATTGAACCTTGGATTTACAGGATCAATGTGGAAGTTTGTATTTGTAATAGCCTCCTACTAAACCCCATCACCCACCACCCACCCCTGAACTATTCATATCCATTATGGATAACGGCTGCAAGTTAGCTTCACACCCTAGAATAGAGTAAAAAAGGTAAATAGACATCCAAATGATTTTTCAGGCACATTTGACCAATTAGAAGTAGAATGTTATGAATAGCCTGAAAAAAGAAAATTCCTTATCAGGCAGGCATAACACAGTTAGAAAATAGACTTGAATAAGAAAACAAAAACAGGGAATTCCTCATTCTGGTTATATCTTTTCCTAGTTTTATGGATTTTTGATTTTCATCTTTGCAAAAACGCTCATTTTCCATCTCTTAAGCCACACCTGTCAAATTATATAATTGCCTTCACCAGATTATGTCCATTAAGAAAATGAAAATAAAAGTTTGGAGAAGTGCATTTCTCCTCACAAAGTGATCAAGATATTCCTGGCACAAGAAAGACATCAATGCATGTAATGGACTTACTGAAGTTCAAAAGCATGCATTCAAATTCATTTGCATTAGATGCTAAGAGGAACTGGATTCCTTGTGCCTCTTTATAAATGTCTAGTCTATAGCAACTAAGGACAACCAAAATACAATGTCTAGTCTATAGCAACTAAGGACAACCAAAATACAATCTCAAAATTAAAAAAGAAATTAAAAGGCTCTGATGATGAATGTATCGGATAGAATAATTAAAGAGATGAAGCAATAGGAAGGAGAGGTTAGATAATTGTTTTGGATAACATAGAAATCATACCCATAACTCACACCCCAGGGTAAGCCTTTCATTAGTAGATATCACGGGAAGAACAAAACTTTCTGCCGGAATTTCTGAAACCCGTGAAAACAAAAAGATTGCTGCATCTAGAGACTGGAAGAATATGCGTGCTCCAGCAAAGAAAAAGTTCCCTATACTGAAAGTGTAATAAGGTCTTGTTACCAACTTCAGTCACTATTACAAGTATTAATGAAAATAAACCACCAAGAACAATGATTAGAAGATAATGTTAAGCTATACAGACAATTAGTAAGATACCTTCCATTGCTGAAACAGAAAGACTCATCTGAACGCCGGAGAATCTGAAAACAGAAAGAGACAACAGCTGACTCAATAGCAAATCCAACAACTTCTAAAGTCAATCATTCAAGAGGACAAAAAAGACCCAATTAATGAACAATTATAAAGTATATTTTACTTCCAGCGGAAGTTCCATCACCTATGTATGACAACAACAATCAGCAAATAGCTTCAGAAGTTTTGACGATATTATCTGATTTCAACACCGTGGAATGCTGGTACAGCGATAGAATTTGAAGAAATATTAATTTTTTGTTAAGGGGAAGCATAGAATTTGAAGAAACATTAATGATTCGACTGTTTAGTATAAGTGCTCAAGAGGTGAATATTAATACACTCAAGCTGCAAATTAACCCCCATTAGTAAGTGTTTGGTTGGTTCATCGGCCATTAAACGCCATAAGCAGAAGTTTGATTCAGTTAGGATCAACCCAGTCCCCTATCATAAAATCATTGATTGGAAAGGGTCTAAACTGAAGGTCCATCAACAAAAGACAAAGATGAATTAAATAGTAATGATAAAGAGCAAAGTCAGCAACATCTATGGAAGAGGATCATCCCAAAAAAAAAAATTGCAAGATAATTTTCAAGGCAACAGCCAACAAAGCATCTTAAAAAGCAATAAGATAACCCAAAGCAGTTGATAATATAGTAGTACCTAATTGACCAACCTGATCCTGGAAGTAAGCCAAGAAAGCTCTTATAGTTTCCCTATATGGTTTTGAGACACCTTGCCAAAGTTCATGGCTTCCCTCCACAATTTCATACCTGTCATGATTAAATAATAAGTAGGAGTGTGTATACAGAATTCAGTTGAACAAGATAAAAGATGAAAAGGTTCTCAAAGGAATCACTGTTTTTTTTCCTTTTTTTTTTTGTTTATTTCCTTCTTCTTTTTCCTGCCTTTCTTTCTCTTTTTCCTTTAAGATGCCATCAATTTAGTTTTAAAAAAATTTACATTTATGTGGCCGTGCTACTACTCCAAGCAGTCAAGACCTAGATAGTTTCCTAATTTTTCCTATCAAATTTCTGAGAATTAATTCTTAATACTATGAATTTTTTATTTCTTCTAGTTCATTTATATGCAGCCTTGTCTGACAGGTATGGATTTCTTCTACATCCTTCAACTGTACAGCCATTGTTATTGTTCAGGTGGTTACAAACCCAGATAACCAGATCTGCAAACTAAATAGATCCAACATTTTTATTCTTTCCTCAAGATCTATCCGTTGTCTCACCTATTTGAAGAATCTTGTAGTTAATGTTCCACCTAAGTTTAGCCATCATATAAGAAAAATCATGATAAAGCCAAGTAACCCATTACCATTGCATAGCAGTTATTCTATATAACCATCTAATCTGTGTTGATAATATTTCATCCACTGAACATGCATAAGAAGAAGACTTGTACACAGAAATTCCACAATTAAAATATCAGCAGCATTTTTGCTTCAAAGTATTTCTTGGAGAAGAATCCAAGAGCATCGTAGAGCAAATGAAAAGAACTGATGGAAGGTGTTACACAAACTATCTGGTTTTAACTACCATTCTGATTTGGCTCTCGGTGGATCAAGAGGTAAACGATGACCAAGCAATATTCGGACTGCACGAGCCTCTGAAGAGCTTTGGTCGGATAATCTCAAACATCTTGATCGTATATCTCCAACAGCAGGACCACCTAAATATTCACTGTCAATTTTTCTATCTTCCATTCATTTGCCAGAAAACATGCATAAGGAATGATGCAAAAACATAACAGGGTAACAAACTCATTAAAATAACTGCAGTCAGCAACACAACCAACAATTATACATCACTTTATTTTCTGAAGAAACTTTACTTTTCTCTTTTTTTTCTTGGGAAGGCCTAAAACATTACTAGACGTAGTCGGAGAAAGTGTCGTGTACTTCTCCCAACAAAGATTAAGTCACCATACCTCTTCATATATCAGTCCGCAGCAAACTAAAATGAAATGTAAACAATCACACACCCGAATATATTTCACGTGGGGACCTCACATCTTATTACTGCTAACACTAATTTTCGGATGCACCAGTTTAGAGAACCCAAATAGAGAGTGCCAAAAAGGAAAGATAAAAAATAGAAAGGATTGGAACTTTTAATCATACCAAGAACACGAACAATTTCGGCAGTACTTCCTCCATCATCAGAAACAGGGAGCACATGAGCTACACGTGTAGTTAGCTTCTTAAGCTCTTCAACCACACCATTAAATGCAGTTCCACCTGTAGCAGTACCAAGTTCTCAGAAAGTAGTCATCAAGAGTCTTGATGTATAATAAAACAACTATACCTCAAACTCAAGCAAGTTGAGGTCGGCTATATGAATCTCACTGACCATGTTGCTCCATTTAAGCTCATTTCGTACCAACATTACACAAAATAAAAAGTACTAAGTTCATTATATTTTCTACTGGCATATAGATCTCTCTGACAGGACTAAAAGACTTCTAGAGTAAAACTATTAACATGATGAAAACATGTTTCCAACTCATTCATATCGCTTTTATAAATCTTTTTCTTCCATTGTACCCTATTTTGGTTAGTTCTACATGGATTCCTAGAGATTGTAGGTCTTCCAAGACAATTTTCTTACATGTGGTTTTAGGTTATGTTGCTCGGACTCTCCAAAAATGTTGTGGCACACGTGTCAGATCCTTCAAAAATGTAATATTTCTGGATGATCCGACACACACTCGGCAGACATTTTTTAAGAGTCTCATCAACATAAAATTTACTCCTACTTTGTCTGCTTTCAATACCTTCATTCACCATGGTTTTACACCTATGACTGATGCATCGGGAGGATGATGTAGGACATGATTAAACCATCTCAAGCGACCTTCTTTCAATTTATTCTTGATGTGTCCTACTTGCACGTTCTATCGAATGCGATCATCTTTAATCTTGTCTAATCTTATCTGATCGCACATCCACCTTAACATCGACATTTTCTATGACAGTCATCTTGTGGATATTTGGACTTTTATGATCAAACATTCACTCCCATATCAAATTGTTGATCTTATAAATGTTTTATAGAACTTACATTTCACTTTGGTAAATATCCTTATATCACATAATGTTCCGGTAGAACTTCTCCTTTTCAGCTATCCTATGTCGATTCTCTGTGTAACATTTGCATGAATCACACCATTACCTTGGAACAATCAAGCTTAAATATCTTAATTGATTGCATTAAGGCACCACAATCCTGTGTAATCTTATTTCAACTTCACTTTTCTTATGCTGACTAAACTTCTAATGCCTATATTCAGTCTTACTTCTACTTACCCTAAAACCCTTGCTCGCTAGAGTGTTTATCCATAGTTCAAACTTTTGGTTGACACCTTTATTTGTTTAGTCAATTAGTACAATATTGTCAGCAAATAATATACACCATAGGGCCTTATCTTGTATTGTATAAGTTAGTTCATCCATAACTAAGATTATAAGTATGGTCTCAATGCCGAAGCTGGTTTAACCCCACAATTATGGGAGACTCCTCTGTATCTCCTACTATAATTCTTGCACTAGCCACAGCTCCTTCATACATACTCTTTGACATTTATATATTTAATATGATTCCTTTCTGAGTAGACGCCCACCAAGTGACATTTCTTGGTTGAAATTGCAGATTAACCGGACAAAATTCAATTCCTTTAAAACTTCAAAACAAAATGCCAGTTCTAAACAATGCCTACGTTCTCTACCCACATTTGGCACTGGCAACCAAATGTATGCGTGAAGTAGATTTAAATTGCAAGTAACAGCATAAACGGTTCTCGCTTTGAATCTAAAGCTTCATCCCTCTAAATAAATCTGCTGTATGGTAGGTCTCAAGTACCCAATACCACTAGCATTCAAAATTCCCAATTCCCATCTCAGTAACATAAAAAATGTGAACTTTTGGGTTTCCGGGTACTTTTCAAGATTCCACATTTACAGTCCCACGAATCAATTATGCAAGCAAATCGACAATCTTGCCATCAAAAAGGGAAAAAGCGAAGTTGGGATGTTACATACTTACCTGAGAAAACAAGAAGGGAAGGTTGATGGGTAGTGGAGTAACCACTAGTGAGGCTAGAGGAGCAATTACAGTGACGAGCAGAAGAGCAATTAGAGGCCATGAGAGAGAAAGAAAGAGATCTGGGGGAACCTGAAAATGGGGAAAAGGTGAAAGGAAAGGTATATAAAGATGGGGGCTTGAGAAGTGGAGAAGGTCCCAAATAACTGTCCGCCATACTCGTGGGAATTGTCGCTCTCTATTTATACCTTAAACGGCCGAAGTCTCCTTAGCTTTTGCTAATGCAACATCCAATTCTTACACATTGAAGAAATGCCATAAATGGACTGTCCTGGAAACAGACAATTCTCTTCACTAGCTATTTTTCTCTCTTTCTCTTAGCTTTTTTTTGCTTTTCCTCATTTGCCACATAGGCGTCATATTATTTGTTTACTTTTTCAACTCACATCAAAAATCATTAAAAAATATATTTTTTTTATTTACCTTTTCACTTTTTTAATAAACTTTATTTACTTGCCTTATTCAATAATATCATCAAACTAATACTGGAAAGTTAAAAATATTTAAAGAACTAAATAATTAAAAATAAATTTTTTTCAATTTATGGCCTAACGCTAATTTAATTTAAATTTCAAACTCTGCTACTTTTTGTAGTGACACTGCGACAGTCTTCGTACTTAAATATAAATATTAGCTAGAAAAATAGAGTAATAAAATAGCCTTTAAAAGCTAGGGGTTGGTTTATGTGGTCTTTATCTTTAATAGGAGTACTATATAATTTTGAATATCAGTAATCCGTCCTTTTCCAAACAAAATGCTTACTTTAAAAAAATTGAAGTATTTCGTCAATTTTTTTTGAAAAAATAATTATTTTCAGAACCTAACAATTTTGAAAAGCAACTTTTAAGAAAATACACATAAAAGTATTTTTCAAAAAATTTAGTCAAATGCTACTTGTTGCTCAAACTTTATTTAGTTGGCTACACATAAAACTATTTTTCTCAATAAAAATAATTTTTTTAAAAAACACTTATTAAAATAAGTTAATTTTAAAAATTTGACCATGCACATGCTGTATAAGTCAAAAAACGAGCATGTATGACGTGAATTGTGTCGAATACATATCAGCTAAGCACCTTCGCTGGTTCGTGGGCAGAATGTTTGGAGATTCAATGATGTTGGATGAGACAATGTATTAAATGGCGTTACAACTTCAGAGAAGTGGTGACGATGGCTAACTGTGCTGGGGATGCTGCTATTGATGGACAGGTGCTACCTTTGGATCTAAGAATCATGAAAGACGTTTTGGGCCAGAGTTCAAAGCTTCATTGGGGATCAGTAACATGAGTTACTATACGACGAAACAAAAGATATCAATAACTAAAAGATAATAACTGAGGCAAAATTACTATACTCAATTAAAGGAAAAAAGAAAGAAGCATCCATCTCTAGAACTATAGTAGTCGATGAGAAATCTGAAGAAGCAGATTAATCTTGTTTGCCCAAGGAATGTCAGAACTCCGTTAACAATGTTAAACTCTCTTAACTGTTCCTGAAGCTCCATTTGAAGCTTATTTGCCTAGATGATTGTAATATTCACTTGGGAGCTTATCTGTTCAAATGATCTCCCAATCTGATTCACAAAAGCCTTCTTGTGACAATTCCAAGTTCTCATTTGGAGAAGATTTTATCTTGCTCCCTGCATTTGATTCCTCCCATTTGGGCGCGTCCTTGTTTCTCTGTTTTTCGGGTTTTACCTTTAGCATTGGCATATTTTGCTGAAACCAAAGCAATCACAAGTCAAATTACCAAAAAAAAAAAAATAAAGCAAATGAAAATCAATGTGTCCAATGTTATGACTTATAACGTTTCGTATTCAATTCGCCCCAATTGTATGCTCAACCACAACCTCCAAAGAAAAGTAAATAAGTGACTACACATATAAACAAAGAAAACAAAAGGAGGGAGGAGGCAAGACCTTGTGAGAGATATGAGCTCCTTGGAATTCAGAGCTTGAAAACAAATCATCTTTATCCACAAGAACACAGTTTCCATCAAACTCCACCTCAGGAACTGAGTCAATGACTGGTTCATTTAGATGATGATCCACAGACGCTCCTGTGTTGTTTATCCATCAGAAATGGAGACAGTATAGACATATGATTTTCTAATTCTTACATTTCCGCTTTAGGCATGTGAAATCAGGAGTTGAATATAATAGATCTATTCAGATTAACCAAGAAAAGTGAAGCGCACGCAACACTAAAGAGGAGAGTCAAAGAATGCTCACTATTTCACTGCCTCCTAATGAGCCAAATAAGCATTCAAGGTATTAGTAAATTCCAGACAAAAGAAATCGCAGAATGGTGGTCATGTCTAGTCAGCACAAAATCAATTATCAATCATATGTAGTTTCCTGTACAACAATCTTTTTTTCGATAAGTAGTTTCAAATACAACAATTACCTAGTCCGTCAAAGCAATGCTTTCTAACTAAGCAACCTACTTATAGAACGATTTATTATCAGCCCAAAGCAGAACAAAAAGAAAGTAGTCAGAACTACTAAGTATTGCCATATAAAGTAAACAAGAAACTAGAAAAGCTATTAATCAAATGGAGGGAATGCTATGCTAATTGTTGGAGAAAAAGTTATACAGAAAAGAGAAAAATTAGCATAATAAGAAGATATAGCAGTGTTAAGACTAGTGAAAGCATACCATTTGATACTGCTGGAAGCGCTGCACAAAAATTTATTTCGTCAAAATCAGGTAACTCGCTTTCTTGTGACTCAGTAGAGCAAGTCGAACAAGTTAGTGATGGGACATTTGAAGTGTTAGCACCAAGATCCGTGAAACGTATAGTTTTCCCCACTTCCATAGAAGGGTCAACTTCTAGGCATTCAACTGATGCAATTGTCGAAGATTTGGCAGGACCTTCAACTCCTTTATCACCCTCACAAGATAGTGATGTCATTTTTAAAGTTCCCTCAGTAGAAGCAACTACTCCTGAACTTTCACCAAAAGAGAGTGTCTTTTCCAAGTTATCCTCAACAGATATCTTCATCGCCTTATCTGCTTGTGGCTGAAATGATGAATTAATATGCACTTCTTCCATATTTTCCACAGAGAACACAAGGGAAGACGAGTTTGAATGGGGAAGTTCATCCTTATTGTCTTCTTCCTCACTGATGTTTGACAGCTCAGAAGCTGGATGCTGTTGTTCTGAAGACAAATTAGTGGTCTCCTCCACAGCATTTGACAAAGATGCATGGAGTATTTCTTGAATCAACTCTGAACAAAATTGTATCAGATTTTCACCAGCTATCTGCAATTTGCTTTCGACAAAATCAAGACGTTCCTACCAACACACAATTAATGAACTAATCAAAAGCATATCAAGAAATATCAAAAGCTGGCAGAAACCTCATTTCAATTTCCAGAACTCACAAGAAAAACTAGAGGTTCGCAGTTTTTACATGATACCAGAAATAATAGTAGCTGCAGTCTACCCTGTTCCGTAGATCCATTTTTATTACAAGAACAGAAGGACTAATAAGAAAACCAAAGAGGTGGTAATAATTTGGATGAAAAGCATGCCTGTGTATTTTGTGCATATATGTGCACGAGAAAACCAATTGCAATGTCCTACAACATGAAGCGCTCTGGATATTGCAATTTGAAAACAAGCAAAGGAAAACAAAACCGAGAAAAAGGAAAGATAAAGGCAACACGCTCACAGCCAAAGAAAGAAAATGGCACTTAAGATCTATCGAAAGCCAACTAATGATACCTGAGATCTAGCATCAACTTCAGAACACAGATTTTCCAGCTTTTCGCCAATTTTTTCGATCCAGGCTATGCCTCTACTTGTAAAGCCCATTACGAACAGAAATATCTGAATGCTTAGAATGGTCAGTACACGAACACAATTCCTGCTCAAAGGCCAAAAGAACTGTAACCTTCAATTCAAATCATCAAGTGCGAAGAATAGTAGTACACCAGATGCAAAATAATATAACTCTTTGTACATTGAAACAGATTGAGTAACAGGCTGAGCAACTTTCTTATGAAATAAAACGCTTATGTGGATACATAGAGTACTTGATCCATGCTAATACTAGTGATGTTGCATCTTCCTTGGTGTGTTTTACTCTCCAAGACAGAAACCAGTTAATAGACAAACAGAAAGCTAGGAATGTGGTTTAGCATGAAGCTTCACTTGAAAAGGGATGCATCTTTAAGTGCCTCATCACCCCAAAAAAAAAAGAGAGAGAGAGACAGAGAGAGATATGAGATTTAACTGATATTCAAATATAACTTTGACACTGCTATTATGGTGAAGTTATGCGTATTGAGTTTACAGATTAGACTCACATCATGTTACATATCTCATGACCATTGTGTTCAGGCCATCTCCTGACTATTCCACAGGGTACACCAACATAGTTACCGAATAACTCTGCCCGCCAAGACTAATGTAAATGGAAGAAGATTTGAACCCTTCATGGATTACTAAGTCACATCTTTAGACTCTTTGTTGAATGCACCTTCTAGTACGTAAAGATTTAGTTTTTAAATATAATGATCACCTGTTTTTTTTACCACAAGGCAATGTGTGGCATCAAGAGAAATTTTCCCTAAGCCAGTTTAATAATCTACAATCACATATGCAAAGCGTTTAGATAAAATAAAAAGCTGATCCCTTGGGAAAACATCAATGCAATTTGCAACTATTTAAAACGTCCTCAGAAAGACCCAATAAATAGAATTATACTAAAATCGGACTGAGAGGAGTTTCAGTGTTGATCACGAATTGTGGAAACAAACAATACACCTCTTCAGACTCCTACAAAAAAAGGTTCTATCTAACCCAAAGGCATCAAAACTAAATGAAAGTTGTTTGTGACTTTCCCAAATTATTCTTTGGATCGACCAAACAAAACAATCAATAGAGCAATAAAAAAGCAGTCGTAATAATTCTCATTAACAGTGATAAAAGAATTAACACTCAGTTAAAGGGGCAAAACAAACAACTTGATCATTCTTGAATTAAGGTTCATAACTTACAAGTTGGAGAGAGGAAGCTCTGTAGGTCAAAAAGCAAAGATTTTTAGAGGAATCCAAATCAACCTATGTTTAAGAAATTGAACCAAATTGGGAGAGAAGAGATAGCGGCGGAGGTGGGTGTAGTAGTCTAATAGGACTAGGAAGCCGTACAGTAGAAATAGAGTAGGTGTAGGACTATATGTCTCCCAGTTACTAATTTGCGTGGGGCAACCTTATATGCAAGTACCAAAGTGCAACACGAGGTGACCGGACCTTCAGTCCACCATCTTACAAGTTTTTATTCATAAAATAGGGTTAATAAATTCAATTCGAAATGAAAGTAAATCAAATTGTAATTATTTTTTATTTTGTGTGTTCGGGTCGGGTAGTCACAAAATTGGTGAGTGAATCTTTTAATTGATATCCAAATTTAAAACTGAATAAGTAATAAGATGTCAAGTAAAATTTATTAAAAAGAAAAATATTGATCATTTGTCAAAGAGTATAAGAGAGCAAAGATTATAACTAGAGGGGGTATTTTAAATAAAATAGATGGATGATGGATATATTTAGATTTTTTTGCATAATTTAAAGGTATTTTTAGAATCCCTTTTCGTTTATTTTAAACGTGTAACTAAAGTTGTAATACATAAAGATGAAAATCATTTATATTCTCAACTTTGTTTTTAATTAGAATCTCTTATTAACTTTAAACAATAGACATTTCTCTTTTGCGTCCCTCCATAATATCTATTTTATCATTGATATTTTGAATTCTTCATTTATATTATATTTTTCAAATTGTATGTAATATTTATTTTTTTTAATCTACATGTTTATAGATTTTTATTTGAATTCATTAATATTATAAATAAAATAATTTTTTTATGAATTTATCATAAAATTTAACACTATCTTTTATAAATTATATTTTAATGTTACATATATTAAGTATGCATACAATACGTTAAATTTACTACTGATGGCTAATGTCATATTCTGGACATAAAGGAATATATGAGTGGAAATATTTTTTTGGCATCAAATGTCAATGTTTAGAGGTGTTGAAAAAATTAGAACCAATTTAAGATCCTACAATAACACAATGAGTTTTGCATTAACATCAGTATTATTAGCCCTGTTTATAACTGCAGATTTTTTGCTAATCCATTTGATGATCCACAGGTGAGTCACATATACAGAAAGCAGAATCAACTGGTTAATATGATTTAACTTCTACAATTCTTAATTTGCAAATCTTTAAGCATACATTATGTTTTACTCTCTCAATTTTGATTGTTGATAAAGGAACGAGACAATGCCGTGTCCGTTTCATCTCTTTCATCATCTAATGCTAATATTTAAAAGTGGTTATATTGAGCCACTCTTATACTGATGTCTTTATGACACATCACCACGATACTTCATATATTATTTTTATTTAAATTAATATAAATATTATCTTTCAGGAAAAAAAGAAAAAGGGTACGCATATATAAGTATGTATATATGTGTATATTTAAATTTGACTTTTTCACTTATTCTTTATTATTTATATAAATAAACGAGTTTTGCTTTATTAGTGAAATATTTTTTAAATTATAATTTAATTTCATTTATTATATTAATAGATAAATATTTTAAAATTTATTATAAAATATATCTTATTAATTATTTTTATATTACCTTCATTTGAATTTTTTTTTAAAATTATTATTATCTATTATTTTCACTTATATAATTAAATAAATATTAGAATTCTGATTATTATTAATAAAAATAATTAGTTATTAAGCTCATTCATTTTATTATAGAATATCATTAATTTATATATTCAATTAATATTTTTTTTACTTTTATTTTTTTTCGCAAAAAAATTATTTATTTTTCTATTGTTTTCTGGGTTTAAAAATTGAAAAATATCATGATTTAAAGAGTAAAAAAAAAGATAAAGATTGATAATATTAAGTTAAAATTAATATTTAATAATGTCAATTATGATAAATGAAAAAGAATATTTATTATTTAAAATTAAACAGAGTTTAATTTTCAAAGCAAAATTGAGAAACATAAATAATTTTCATCCAATACATAAGCATATATTCAAGTTGGAACTAACAACTTAATATTATGTATTCCATCTTTCTTAAAGCATTGGTTTGCGTTACTAAAATCTTGAGATCTCAAATTCAAAAATAGACAGGAAAAAAAAAAGTAATAAGCCAAAATTTCCTATTAGTACTTTGTAACAAACAAAGAATGCCCATATATAGAATCAAGAAAACAAGGTAAATTTGAACATTTTGTCGCAGATTAAAATGTTTTTGTTATGAATATAATGAATTGTGGTTGTTCATTTAATATGAATCCATTGAATTGTGTTGATGTTTCATACAATCAACTCTTCAACATGCATGTACCATATTAATGCATATTTGTAATCTTTGGATGACTTCTCATCCTATAAGTTGAGATGTTCTTCACAATTGAAAAAAAAAAGAAAGTTATCTTATATTATTTTATCTTATTGTTTCTCTTGTTCTTTATATTATTTCTTTACACTATTGTTTTGAGCTTTATTTTACAACAGTTTTTATTTTTTCAATTAATGTTGGGGTAAAATATTGACGTTTAAAAGTTGGCTAATGACATTCAAAGTAATTGGTGAACGTCTAAACGTCTCAAACTTTTTGGAGTAAAAGGATGAGAAGCGTTGAATATTCAGGCAATGAATGTGAAAACAAATGTAAATTGTAGTAATAAACAAATTTAAATTTTATAAGAATTCATGCTTACTGAAACCTAAATTTTTACTTTTAGAACTTACCAAAAAACCACTAAATCTATTTTCAAATTTTAACCACACCTATAAATTAGGACAATGCGGAGTTACAAATGTGTCTTTATCCTCCCCACGTACACAATTGTAATTAATCTATCTCTGTCTTTGGAAAGCCCAAACGTTACATCACACGGAAGAGTAGAGGGGGAAGAGAAAGTATATAATATAACATAAATAATAATTATTATTATTATTATTATGCTTCAGTTTCCAAACAAGTTTGAGATTAATTATATGAATTCACACTTTTTTATTTAAGCTTATTTCATGTTGTTATGACGTATTTAAAATTTTAAAACAATTCAATATGGATCGCCTTTCAAATCACAAAAGCACACTTGTGTTGAGTAAGAATTCAGATGAATCTATTATTTTTAGTTGTATTTTGTATATGTGTTAAAAAATTATTAAACAAGTACAAATAATTAATTTCAGACACAACAAATCAAATGAGTTGTGATAGAATCACAAATTAGAACTCCAAAAATTCAAATTCTTAATCCGCGCATCTATTTTTTGAAATTGGAACGAATAGTTAGACTATTGTTATTTGGTCATTGTATCACTCCTTTTTTTTCTTTTGAAGGACAAATATTTTCATATGATACAAACAAATGAATTCATGTAGAATAACATTGCACAAGTAGTGCAAGATGAGGTTAATTTGATCAAATGTGCTTAAAAGATCGACATTCTTAGTAAGGCAAACTCTTAGAACTCGAGCTAACAACTAGGGCCTTTAGCCTTGAAGAATCACTACCCCCATTGGCTCTACTAGTTATTGTCTCCATATTCTTATAAAGGCTTTGTTTCACAATTTTCTTCATCAGTTTCTTGCTTTCATCAATAGCTCTTGGACTCATTGGTGATGAATCAATTGCTACCCTTCCTACTTGTGGCCCTGAATGAGGCCCCATTTTGCTCTGCCTCTCATCCTTAAACCATTGTAACAATTTCAATGCTCTTTTTTGAGCCAATGAGCTACCCAACAATGCCACTTCAAGAAGTACTGGGACAATGCCAGCCTTGGCCATTTTCTCCCTTTGAACAGAACTTTGGTGAGCCAAAATCATCAAAATGTATACCGACAACTCTTGACATTTCGGCTTCTCTTCCCATGTCATTATCTCGATTAAGCTCTGGGGAACCATCGGGTTTTCCTCCATCGCCTTCTTCCCCATTAGGGTAACCACAAGATTCCCCAATGTGGCTAGTGCTTTCTCTGATACTTCCTTCAATGAAGACAACCTCAATAGAGTGGTCACTGTTCCATTAGTTGCCAAACTGGCAGAATTTTCCAGCACAGAGGATATATTGTACAATGTCCCTAAACATGTACATTTAGTTTCAACACTTGAATTTGATGAATCAAGAATGCTGACTGCAAATGGAATAATTCTCGAGGAATCCATATTGTATTGTGTGTTGGCTAATGATGATATAGACAAGATCAATTCTGCAAATTCTTGCCTTGTGTTTCCATCTAAGTTGTCTGTTTTTTGGGGTAATTTTGATAAGATTCCTGCTTCTACCATCAGAGCCTTGTTTCTGAAAAGGGGAACCAAGAAAACAGAACACAATGTTAAACAAATGATCAAAAATATAGAATAATCAAAATCTTTAGGGACCCAATTTTATGACTTTCCTTGGTTATATTTAATTTATTGGTCAACAACTTGGAAGATGATAGAAAAATGGTTAGGAATTGAAGCTGGGGTGGGGGGTCTCCCAATTATGTAGGGGTCCCCAAAATAAATAACCAGAGAAATTTTAAATATTATTGAAAGTGAGAAGTCAATAAGATTCTCCTAACCAGATCAGTGCTAAGAACAGAAGGTCAACAAAAGTCGTTTTTTTTTCTATTCTTAATTAATAGGCCAAACACGCAGACAGCCTCTTGCCTTATTTTTCCTTTTATCACTTCAATTCACTCTTCTTCAATTTTGATCCTTCAATTCTATATTTTATGTTTATTTAAACAAAAAGTATTAGTTTTTATTTATATTCTTCAAAATTGTAATTTCACACCTTAAAAATTGACGAACTTCCATTAATTTTCGTAAAAATAAAATAAAAATAATATGTCCATAAAATTAAAAGTTATTCCTCGAACTTAATCCGTTCTCGCTTCCACCATGCTTGTAGTGAACACAACATCGACAATAACAGTAATTATAAATAATTTTTTAACTCTTCTAAGAAAAAAACTGACATCTTGATGTATGAAAAAATTCAATCTTTACCATATTAAGAATAATAATATCAAACTTTTTTCATGAAATTAATCCAAGTAAGTAGATACTCCATGTCAAAAGAGGAGGTGAAAGCAACAATACGCTATGATCATAGGGTCGATTCAACCCTCTTCATTATTACAATAAGAATGTGGTCATACCACATATACTCTCAATTCTTTTTTCGAATAAACTAAAATGTTATGGCTAAAAAAGTCAAGTTGACTCAACTAACTTATCCTTGCAATTTTATGGCTTCCAAAATACTACGGCTATAAAGTCTCAAGTTGATTAAAAAAAGAAATAATAAATAATAAAGTCAAGTTGATAAAATCCATTTGCTAGTTGCTTTCCTAGTCATACTTAAGGTAAGACAATTTTCGAAACATCATAGGGTTAAAAACAAGCAACAATAACAAGTAATAAAATCACTAGCACATTCTAATCCTCTTTTTATTTCAATTTATTTATCTTATTTATAATTTTTTAAAATAACACATCTAGAATTAAAAAATATTTAAATATATTTTATTTATTTATAATTTTATTTTACTTTTTAAAATTGTGTATCAATTCCGTGGCTGTTTATATAGGAGGTACAAAGTCATGAGCATCTTGGGCACTTAAAAAGATATTCCCAAGACCAAATCTCACGTGCCACACAGTGGGTTAAAGTCAAAAATTGGCCACGGAAAGTGGCCTGTGGGCTCCATGTTTTGATATATTCCCTTTATGTAGTTAGCTAAACATCCAATAATCAGACGCCACGTCATTCCACCGCACTAGTGTACTACGACGGGAACCCCTTGTATAAACTAATAAAATCACTATCTAACTCTCACCCAAAATTTTCAGCTCACCAAATTAATTAATATTTATATAATAAATATTTTTTTTTAATGACGGTGTTGCTAGAGCCTTTTTACACGCATCTTAATTACGTTACTGTAGTAAAATTCATCTATTGCCTCTTTATGAATTTAATCTTGATCCCCAATATTGTCCCGTACAGTTTTGAAACCATTCAGTCATTCCTACCTTGACATTTAAAAATACATTATTCTATTTTCGTAATAAAATCTGTCTTTTTATAGAAAATGTATTCCGAAATGAATAATGCAATTTAATAAATCAGTTATCCATGAAAATGGGATAAACTGTAGAAACAATATTATGTTTCCCCTTAATTTAGAAATTGTTCGCTCTATGTGATGAAAAAAATTCCACACTAAAATAAAATTACAAATCATTATAAATTCAAGGTTCTTGTTTTTATCAATCAATAATATTTAAGAATTTATATACACATATATGTTAGTGCAGCAAGCTTGAAGAAGAAATGAAAGTAAATTGGAAAAAAAAAACACGATTTTAACATAAAAGAGTCTTTACTATTATTTATCATTTAAAAATAAATAAAATGAACTTACGTGAAAGAGCCATTGGCAAGCTCGGTGAGTGCTTGAACCGCCAATCTCTGCCGACGCAACACCGCCTCAGAACCACCAACCATGGCGACAAGCGGCGGAATTACGCCGAGCTCCGCCATCAATTTCCGCCTCTTCAAGTCCTCTTTAGCCAACTTCTTTATCTCTTCGGCGGCCACCTCTTTTTCATCCGAGCTCCCAAAGTGAAGTTTCTTCACCGATTTTTGCAAAGCCATCCACCCACTATCTTTATCCACCTCTTTTCCCATTATACCCTTTTGACCTTCTTCAATCACAATCAAAATCTCCGAATGGATTCCCGGCTGATCAGACGGTTTAAATTGCTCCTTGGATTTTGCCTTAAGCTGAAGGAACCGCCGGACTTTTGCGAAGAACCTTAGCTTTATGTAAGTCAAATAAAAATTACTACTAGTAGTTGTTTGGAGTATTTGGCATGTTTGTGAAGGGGACATATAAGAAGAAGGGGATTTTTTTAGGGCTCTCGGGTGGGTTGGGGGTGGGGTGGTAGGGTGTTTATTAGATTGAAATTCTCTAGAGGTTGGAATTAAATTAAGTGTATTTATTTATCTCTTGACTTTTGGTGAAAGAAAGGATTAGTATTGGAAAAGAAGGAGACAAAGAGAGAAGGAAGACTTTGTGGGAAGAAAAAACAAGAAGAGCAGAGAGCACATGCAGGCAGGCTCAGAATCTGTCAGTTACATAGTAGGAGGAGGAGGAGGAGGAGAAGGAATACGTGAAGTTCTCCGATTCTTATATAAACAACTGTTACATAGCGGAACATGTTTCCTAGAATTCCATATTGACCCATGTTGTTTCTTGTAATTATGGGAAACCCCCCCTCCAGTCTTCAAAATTAATTACTCTAATTACAAACTTTTAATTCGTCGCCAAATTTTCAAAATCTTGCATATTTTAGAAGGCATTTTTCTTTTATCAGAAGTGTTAACAGAATGCAGTTGTGTAATATTTTCTTCAATATTAAAGTAGTAATTTGGGTTTGGTCATAAATTTAAAAATATTTTTGAGATAAAAAAATATACATTTAGCTTTTGTTATTATTTAAATATATCTATTTTTTATTAAAAAAATAAATAATTGATCAAATATTTCAAGTCTCTAAAATAAGCATTACAATAAATATTTTTGACTTGTCAAAAGCTCGATCATTGGTCCTAAACAAGTCAAATTCACAATATACGGTACACAAAGTATTTCAAGTTCAGATCAAAAGAAATTATTGATATATAGTCCTATTTTAAGTTAATTCGCTATAAAGTTTGGATACGAAAATTGTATTCGTTAGTCGAGGTTAATATATAGGGCGATTTCATAGTTTAGGTGTCTTATTTGATTTATCAAAACTTGAAGGGTTTATATGCAGTTCTTGAAAGCCTAGCCCCCAAGAAGGAACAAGAAATGCATGGCTTCTGGCTTTTAAGATTTTATTTACTCTAAAAGGGAGATTTGAGGAACAAACTAGTGACGGATGACTTGAATATCCACAAAGTTTAGGCACCTTTTCCCCATACAATGAAGTATGAATTAATGATACGTCAAAAAAGTAGTAACAAGAATTTGTTAACTCAAATGTCAAAAGGGTCAAAGCAAGGCTCCTTAAAAGAATAATGTTAGTGAATTAGGAACCTAATTAATCTTTATGGACCTTAGAGAAAATTGCAAGCAGACCAAAGGGAAAATGGAAAATGTGTATAAACGCCGCCTAACAGTTTTAAAATTTTGAAAGTCTCTTTAATTTGCAACTTACCAACCGCGTGTCACATGTTAATTGCATCTTAATTCAGTTTTGAATTTTATGAATGCAATCTTTGAGTATTTCATTTCAAGAACACCCCACAGGCCACAACTGTTTTGTTTCACATATCATTTGAGTTTTACCTTTGAAATCTTCAGATTTTGCATTTAGATCCTTTTGATTTTGATGCAAGTCATTAATTGTTTGACGTAGGAGTCAGGGTGCACCATGCCCCATGTTTCCCAATATTGGGCTAATAATTTTCGATAGTGTAACACGTCTAGTTACACAGTTCAACTTTAACATTATTTAACCGACTAATCGTACCATCTCAGAAAAAAATAAAAAATCTATCTCCTTCTTTTTAAAATAAATAATATTTTTAATTTGAACATATTTTTTAAATAAACTATTCATTTTTAAAAAATAGAATATATTTTTATTATTTTATTTTTAATAAATATCTTGAATAAGATATAACTCTTTAATATTTTCTTAATTATATAAAACTCTTTCCATTTAAATAAGAGTACAATTAAAAAATATTATTACTTATTTTAAAATAAAATTAAAAAATTAAAACATTACTTATTCTAAAATAAAGTGAGTACCGATTACTGTATTTTTTAAATTAAAAAGAAAAAGAAAAAGTCACGAGATCATTAATTTCAGGCGAACGGAAATATCCTTAAGCGACATGATTATAGCTTCGTCATGAAATTTTGTTTTTACTTAGTCATTTTGTTAGGTGGGAGTGTTAAAAAGACTTCCTCCCTTTTAAAATAAATATTGTGTTCATTCATTTCATATTTATTCAAAAAATAATAAGTATAAAATATAATTTATTAAATATTTATATTAATTAAAATATTATTAATAATTATTATTTTTATTTTGAATTTTTAAAAGGGTGAAAATCGTTTTCACTCCTTAATTTTGCTTTAAAGATTAACTCTCTCCTCAACTTTAAATTATAGGCATTCTCCCTTCCTAATTCTAATTGACTTTTCAAAATATATTTTACCCTTCAATCCTCCGTTAATATAGTATTTTTTATATTATATATAATATTTATTTTTAACATAGATATTTATCGTTTCTTATTTAAATCACTAACATCATAAGTAGAACAATACTTCTATGAATTTGTCACAAAATCTAATGTTATTTATTTTTATTATTATTGTTATTAAAATCTAATGCTATTTAGTATGTAAATACTAAATTTAATTGTTCTATGAATTTTTCACAAAACCTAATATTATTTAGTATCTTTTTTATAATTTTTATTATAAAAATATAATGCTATTAGTATGTAAATGCTAAATCTAATGCTATTTAGTATGTAAAAATCTAATACTATTTAGTATTTTTTTTATTATTGTTATTACAAAAAAATCTAATACTAAATCTAATGCTATTTAGTATTTTTTTTATTATTGTTATTATATGCATTAAATGTGTGTGTATATATATGTGTGTGTGTGCGCGCGCGCGCATGTGTGTGTATTTATATTTCTCCTCTTTTTTATCCTCTATTATCTATATAAATAAATTAAATTTGATTGTTATTAATAGAATATTTCGTAAATTATAATTTAACATTAATTTACATTGCAAATAAATAATATTTAAATAATAGAATATTTAGTAAAATATAATTTAAAATTAATTTATATTACAAGCAAATAATCTTTAAATTTGTCTTTATTTTATTAAATTTTTTTGTATTTCATGCATTGAAATATATTTATAAAATTATGTTACCTTTTATTTTATTTGTATAAATAAATATTAGAGTTCTGATAATTATTAATTTAATTATATTTTATTTTTCTAATTTACTCCATTATAGAACATCATTAACTTATATACCTAATTGGGATTTTTTTAATCTCAAAAGTTATTATTTATTTTTTCTTATTAAAAAAATTATTACATAGATTAAATAAATAAATAAATATATATATAACAATTTTAAAGAAATAAATAGAAGAAGACAAAGTTGATAATGTAAGAGTAAAACAGATATTTTAAAAAGTTAATTAAAATGGGGGGGAGGAGAAGGGAGGAGGATGTCCATTGTTCAAAATTGAGGGGGACATATAATTTGTAAAACAAATTTGGGGTGAAAACGATTTACGTTCATTTTTAAATGACGCTTATTTTGAAACAAAGGAGGTATATGTTAAAAGAACTTAATATGCAATTTCTAAAGGGGGGGGCGGAGGGGGGGGGGCGGGGGGGTTAAAAAAATATAGTGAACTTTTCGTACACGAAATTTTGTTTTACTTAATTATTTTGTTAGGTGGGAAGTTTTGAATATTTCCTCAATTTTAAAATAAGTGTTGCTTTAATTTATTTAATATTTATTTAAAAAAAATACTAAATATATATAATTTATTAAATTATTTTTATTTATTAGATATGTTTTGAGAATTGAACACTAAATTAAAAAGAAATACTTATTTAATATAAAGGTTATAGTTGAAATAAATATTATTTTGTCTTAAAATTTTAAGAAGATACTTATTTTGAGATAACTCTTTTTTAAATTAAAGTGATAATTATTTTTGAAACAGAGAGTATGTGTTACAAGAACTAATGCAATTTCAGGGGGGTCAAAAAAATAGTAAACTTTGAGATCTCAAAGACAGAAGGAAAGGGCTAAGTTATGAGTTATGAGGCCTTTGGACGTGATCAATGATGTATCAACCAATTTAAAATCATTGATAAAATTTCTTACTCCAACTAGTTAAACCAAAATTTCAATTTAAAAAGCTAAAATTATACTTGGAATACTGTTTTAAATAATAAGTAATATTTAAAACAATATTGATCTTCTCATGTGCACAGGGTTCACTAGTTATCATTCTTGGATGTCACAAGGGTTCACTACAGTCCAGCTATTGCATCCTTATTAATGTCATTAAATTGACAGTTAATTTTGTGTTTAATAAATATATCATAGATTTAAAGTTGGACAAAAAGGAGTGTAAACCGGAACACACGTGTGAGTCCAATGTAGCCTCATTAATTTCAGACAATTGAACATAAGCCCGAGTGTTATGCTGCCTAAACCAACTTAGTGCCAGCTTTCATAAATTACATTAAAAAGAAAATCATTCTGTAGAAAATACATTATGATATTTATTCCCGAAAATATATTTTAAAGAAAAATCTTATTGAGTAAATAGAGAATTAATAGATAGTTCTAGAAATCGTATGAAATTGTAAATTATTATTTTACTGTGTTACTAAAGAAAGTTCAACTTATATTTATGTGCCATTATACAACATAACTTAAAAGTATAGTAATAAAAGTTTTATCTATTGCACGGAATAAATATGGATAGTTTAAGGGAAATGAAAATGTTTGATTTTTTTTTTCTCTCTAGCTTGTTTGATTCTCTAAAGTACAATTTAAGAAAAACGGGCGTAGACCCTATCTTACGAGAATATTCAAAATCGGACTATCAACTGACGAAAAGAAGGCCAGCTGTAAACAAAGAAAACAAGAGATTCGTGGTTGTACCGATACCAGCGTTATCGAGAAAAGGTTTTGTTTCCTTAGTCTTTCTTGTGCACTTTTTTTAGTCTACTAATCCTTCTCTATACAAGTTCTCGGACGAGGTTTTTGAACAGAACTTCGATAGGCGAGAGGTGTAAGCACCGCGAGGTGTGAAGCGATCTCGTACTAAACGAAAAATCTGGATCTGCGAGATATGGAGAGGATATGCTCGAACCGGACCGCATCTCGATTTGCACATGGATAATCTGCTGCCCCGGAAAGTGGATTGGCAAGAGGTCGGCACGAAGTGATTCATCATGCTCATGTTGAAGGAAATGTCTCTTGTTCCTTGCTCTAGTTGTTCTTAGGTTATCCTTGTGCCTTCCCCCCCCCCCCCCCCCCCCAAATTTTGGGAGCAGGGCAGCCTTTGAGTATAACCTTTAAACAAATCCTATGATTTAAAACATAATTTCTCTTTTGCAGTTATTGAAAATTGTTTGGTACGGAAGAGGGGAGTTGCGGGACTAAGCTAATCAATTGTATACTAGTAAATCTTATTTTTTCATTTATTTTTATTAATCCACTATATTAAATATATATGTTATTTTTTATTTATTCAATTTGAAAAATTAAGACATAATTTATTATTTAGTTATTAATTTATTCTTAAAATTATTTTTTAATATATTTTTTAAAAGATTAAATTTATTATAATCAAGAGGTAATATAGTAAGATTATTATTTTATTTAGTGCTACTTAAAAAATGTGTCAAGTTAATACTGAATAAATAAAATTGGACGGAGAAAATATTGATTATGTGATCTCCATAGGGATAAATTATAATTACTCATATGCTAGAACAATGAAAGTAGATGAGCCACCAAATATGCTACCTTTATTATTTGAATATTGGTTTGGTATTTAATTTGGTAATGATGCAATTATTTTCAAGTTACGAGAGAAATGATTGACAAATTATGATAGTAATTTATTTATTAATGTTCTGCATTATAGGCACTAGGTTTTGCATTTGAATAGTGTTATTAAGGAAAAGGAAATATTCTTAGTTTTGCTTGGAGAATCGGGAAAAAAAAGGACCATTAAATAAAAGGGGGAAGATGGAACAAAACCATCTTATTTTGTTGCTTCTGTGCGGAGTATACTGTATATAATACTTCCTTAATTTTAAAATAAATAGTGTTTTACATAATTAAGAAGATATTAATAATATTTTTTCAATTTTATTTTTATTTAAGTGGAGAGTTTTACATAATCTGATGATATCTGAACATATCGACTAACAATGCACATGCAAATGAGAAGAAGAAGAGGAAGAAGAAGAAACTTTCATTGGTGAAGAGAAAGAAGCTTTACATTTTCAGAAAAAACTTACATTGCAGCCACTAACTACACTCATATATATACTAACTTCCACCGACACTTTCCAGCACTTGCAGCTCACGTGACTTACTAACAAATTCATTAACCACCACTTAACAATCTTCTCCAACTAACTAACTAACTACTTAAGCTGCTAATTAACTGCTTAATATTGATAGCAGTCAACACTCCCTCTCAAGCTGGGGGTTGAAATATACCGAGTACTCCCAGCTTGGTTAACAAAAAATGATGTTGCCCTGTCCCTAGTCCCTTGATTAATAAATTTGCCAATTGTTCCTTAGTGCACAGATGTTGTGGCAATATGAAACCCGACTTCACTCTCTCCCTTATGAAATGACAGTCTAGTTCTATATGCTTGGTTCTTTCATGAAACATTGGGTTATTTGCTATCTGAATAGCTGCCTTGCTATCACTAAATACTTTGATAGGAAGGGCAGGTTCAATGTTGAGCTCCTTCAATACACCTGCCAACCAAATTAATTCTGCTACCAAGGCTGCCATGCTTCTATATTCTGCCTCTGCTGAGCTCCTACTTACAGTTGGTTGTTTCTTGGATTTTCAAGAGATCAAAGAGTCCCCTAACTTCACAACATATCCAGTTACTGACCTTCTTGTGTTGGGACATGAAGCCCAATCTGAATCACAGAAATCAGTGAGTTGTGTTGTACTTCCTTTCTTCAAACACACCTATACCAGGCGATTTCTTGATGTATCTTACCATTCTAAGTGCTGCCTCCCAGTGAGAAACTTTAGGATGTTGCATAAATTGACTTAGTACTTGAACTCCAAAACAAATGTCTGGTCTTGTGATGGTAAGGTAAAGTAACTTTCCTACCAATCTCTGATAAGCTGCTACATCTTCAAATTCTGCATCATTTTTGTTTCCAATATGCATATCATATTCTAAGCGGGTAAACTTGTGATTAGGCTCCAAAGGTGTTGACACAGGTTTAGTTCCACTAAGACCACTGTTCGAGATAAGCTGTAGAGCATATTTCCTTTGATTCAACAATATTCCCTCCTTGGACCTTAGAACTTCTATTCCTAGGAAATATCTCAAAGCTCCCAAATCTGTCATCTTAAAATTCTGATGAAGTGTATGTTTAGCTGCCAGTATCATTTGTGAACTAGTTCCAGTGATGAGCAAATCATCAACATAAACCAGGATTATAACTATATCAGTGCTTTTCTTCTTAGTGAACAGAGAATGATCATGCATACTCTGATTGTATCCAGCCTGCAGGAGAGCCTCTGTTAGTTTAATATTCCATTGTCGTAAGGCTTGTTTAAGGCCATATAATGACTTCCTTAGCTTGCAAACTCTGTACTCCCCCTGTCTATGGGAACCCCTGAGGCAGTTCGATATAGACATCTTCATCCAAATCTCCTTGAAGGAAGGCATTATTAACATCCATTTGGCAAAGACCCCATCCATAAGAAGCTGCCAGACCAATAACAGTTCGAACAGTGACCATTTTAGCAACAGGAGAAAAGGTTTCATGATAATCAAGACTCTCTCTCTGTGTGTAACCTTTAGCCACAAGTCAAGCTTTGAATCTATCCACATCACCATTGGCTTTGTACTTTACTTTATATACCCACTTAGAACCTATAGGTTTCACCCCAGCTGGTAAAGGAACTACAGACCAAGCCTGATTATCTTCAAGAGCAGTTATTTCCTGTTGCATGACATCTACCCATCTATGATCCTTACAAGCCTCAATGAATGAATGAGGTTCAACAATTGTGGAAAAATTACTGAGATAATTTTTGTAGCTGGGAGAGAGCCTATCATAACTAACATGGTTAGAGATAGAATAAGAATTAGGCTTGAGATGCAACACATAATCCTTAGCCCAAATAGGTGGCTTAGAAACTCTTCCAGTTCTTCTTTGTATGGGACTAGAAATGACATGTGTACCTAAATCTTGTATCTGATCTGCAACTACAGGATGATCAGCTGCAGCCTCCTCTACAGCTGATGTATGGTCTTCATGAGAATCAACTGTATCAGATTCACCTGACAAAATAGGTGAGAAGGAATCTATATTTGTGTCTACAGGAGAAACCTCCTCTTTCAGCTACATGAAATGGAAAAGAAGAAAACAAAGGGGAACAATCACATTGTGGTGCTTTGTCTTTAAAAGGAAAGCAATCTTCTCTAAAAATGACATCCCTGTTGAAAAAAAAAACTGTGGGTATCAAGATCATACAGTTTATAACCCTTCTGAGTGTTTGAGAAACCAATCAGAACTGCCTTTTTTGATCTAGCTGCAAACTTGTCTTGCCTAGGCAACACTCTAGCAAACACTAAACAACCAAAGACTCTTAAATGATCAAGCCTAGGGGGATGACCATATAACATTTCATAAGGAGATTTCCCTTTCAAGACATCAGTAGGTAATCTATTAATGAGATAAACAGATGTCTGCACACAATTGCCTAAAATCTTACTGGAATCTGAGACTGCAACTTCAGTGCTCTTCTTACATCAAGAATATGCCTATGCTTTCTTTCAACTATGTCATTCTGTCGTGGAGTATAAAGACATCTACTTTGATGTACAATACCATAGTTAATCAACAATTAATTAATTTGATTATTGAAAAATTCTGATCCATTATCAGATCTCAACACCTTCATTTTGGTACCAAACTGTGTATGTATCAAGGATATGAAACTCTTCAATACAACAATCACTTCTTTCTTAGATCGCAAAAGAGATATCCAAGTAAATCGACTGTAATCATCCACAATAGTAACAAAATAATGTTTCCTATCATATGTAGGCTGCTTGTCAGGTCCCCAAACATCTAAATGAACAAGCTAAAAAAAGCAGTTGAACTACTATTACTTAAAGGAAATTGTGATCTGCATTGCTTAGCTAGAGGACAGATCTTACAATCCTGTTTCATGGCTACATCAACCTTATTCTGCAAAATGGAAATGTGCTTCATAACTCCTGATGAAGGATGACCAAGTCTCAAGTGCCATAAACTGAGATCTTCTTCCTTCCTCACAACTGATCCAACAACAGGTGTGAACTGATCTTTCAGTATATAAAGTCCCTCTGTCTCTCTACCAATTCCAATCACCTTATCTGTGAAGAGGGCCTGCAGTATACATAAATCAGGATAAAAAGAGACAGAACATCCAAAGTCCCTGGTCAATTTGGAGACTGACAACAAACTGAATTTAAAATCTGGCACATGAAGAACATTCTTCAATGTGTATTGTCCTAAAAAAGTGATCTCTCCTATATTTTTAACCTGTGTTCTACTCCCTGTTGGCACTTGCACTTGATTACTTTAAATCAGTAATCATCTTAGCCTTCTCTAAAATCCTTTCAGACTTTGTAATATGATGTGTTGCACCTGAATCAACACCAGTTGATTCAGTTTGTAAATAGAGCATACCTGTTATGTCATTTCTACATCTTCCTATTGGTGCAGGTCTATCTATCCTTTTCAACAGTTCCTCATACTGGTCCTTAGTGAAATAACCTCCCTGGAAAACATTGTCTGTCTTTGAACTTTCTCCTACTTCAATTGTTGTGTTATTTGCTTTAGGTGTAAAACTTTCATTCTGCACTCTTCTTTTGCTTTTGAAGTCTGGTGGAAATCCTACCAATCTGTAGCAATTCTCCTTAGTATATCCCTTAAAACCACAGTGATCACAAACTATCCCTATTTTCCTCCTGTAAGAGTTTGAATTTTGATTCTGAAGACTTGAATCTCTGTGAATTGGATGAAACTGATTTCGCACATTCTGTTCCTTCTGTGAGATTTGACATCGACTTTCATATTGCTTACCAACCGCCATTACCAAAGGTTCCTTTCCACTATCTGAGGCTCCTAACATTTGTTGGCTTTCCTCCTGTATAACTATAACATAAGCTTGGTTCACACTAGGAATTGTAGTACTTAATAACAAATTGCTTCTCACTTGTGCATAACTGTTATTCAATCCAACCAGAAACTATAACAATCGTTGTTTTTTAACATGTTCTATATGATGCCTTGATTCTTCACAATCACATGAAGGTGATGGCACCATGACATCCATCTCATCCCACATATCTCGCATCTTCGAATAATAGGTAGTAACTGAATCAGTTCCTTGTGCTAGCATACTGATTTCTTTCCAAAGGTGAAAAATTCTAGTTAGATTCGATTTATCGAACCTTTCCTTGAAATCTGCCCAGATCTTCCTTGAACTAGAAGCATAGACTATGCTTGTCATCAATTCTGGTGTTACTGCTGTCACACCCCGCCTTGGGGGGTATGACTGGCACCTGGTGCCCTACTAGGACCTGACCTGCTGGACTGTTAAGCCTGGGCACATCTGGTGCCTGGCTGGCTCTAACTCACATTTCTGGAAACAAAGGGCTATATAACAGCTGTAATCACAGCCCCCGGCCTATTGGCCTATAACCTTCTGTACCTGTACTAACAGCTGACCAGAAACATAGTAATTCAGGGAAACCTATGCGGGCCGACAAGGCCGCCATGCTGTCTAGTTATCTATAACTCAAACGTAACATACTGAAAAGCTACGTGACCGGCAAGGTCACCACTACTGGTACACTATGGCCCCACACGGCCAACGTAAAAGAAAGCAAGAATACTGACAACTAAACAACTGCACGGCCTCACACGACCGGCTCAACTGACCACAGGGAATATTTACAGACTGCAAGCCTCTAGGAATAGCAATAGAATTGATCGGGACAGGGCCCCGACCTACCCATAATATACAACAAAAGGAACTGAACTACACCTCTGAAATTCAGCCTCCGGATGACTGGAGCTGAATACTCGACCGCTGACAGGGAGTCACGTAGAATCGCCTGCTCGTCTATGAGTACCTACAGGCAAGTAATGCAGTGCCCCACCGGGCGTCAGTACCGCTGGTACTGAGTATGTAAAGCAAGAACTGAAAAAGATATCTAAAATCAATAATATAACTGACGAAACTGAAATAGGAAGAACAAGATTATCTGTCTGATGATGTAAGTCGTACCTGTTCTCAATCATACTGGGAGGAGTAGATGTCATATCTTGAGACGTATCATTCTACTACTAATCTACCCATGTCTAATGTAACATAGCATAACATACATAACATAACATGGCACACACAAACCTTGCCCGACCCCCATAAGCCGGGAGGTACAATCAACACAGAATCTATGCCCCTACCCCGGTCATCCCATCTCCTATAGTGGCTGTAAGCATCCTGCCGGTCCCTGGGTATGCACTTGGGCTCGCTGAGCCCCTGACTATAACAGTACCTGAGTCCGAAGGACTCTAAAATCAACACCCCGGGCATACCCGCTCGACGGGGGTGTATAAGGGCCGACCAAGGCACAATATGGGGAATCTGGCATCCCATCTTCGTCCCCTTGCGGGACGGCATGCCACTCCGTAGAGCGACGTATCCTCGTCCTCTGGCGGACGAGTCGATACAACTATTAACCCTGGGCGGTCATGGATGCTAGGTAATCCAACCCCAATCAATACAACGGTCTCAACTAGTCATGCTGTCTGTGTATCTCACAAGCTAAGGCTAACAGGGGTAAGATATCATATAAATTACATGCTGAGCTAATAATAGTAATCTGTAAGTGTCTGATACATGCTGAGACATGTAATTATAAATATGAATATAGTCTCCTGTCAAACTGTACTGGAGCAAAGGCTATACAAGAGGGTGTTTCTGCTGAAAGCTATGCTGTTTACTGAGTTTCTGTATTAACATGATTTTCTATTTCTAACATGCTTTCTAAACTTTATTTAGTTGCTAGTCTATGTCTGAAATGCTTTACAGATACTGTACTACTTCGCGGGGTTTCAGCTAAACACAACAATATCTTAACATGGCATATTACATCACATACTGAATATACTGGGCAATCTTAATCACTTACGTCCGAATCTATATCATACGGATAGGTCTCGTACACGTTACAACCCAAACTTCTCATATTGCACCAATATTCATAATAACGCAATAATCGACTTCTGAACATTCTACTAGTCTGTAAATTACCATACTGTCTCAATATTACTTAACTTGCCGAGGAAACTAACTTTACATACCTTATCTTCGACTATTCGTCCGTCGGACGAGGCTCGGCCTATACTTCAACTATTTTCTCCCAACTGCATTCATAAATACGTCAATCAATACTAAATACAGCTTTATTTCAAAAGGCAACGTCACTTTTGATATAGTTTATAGCCTAAACTTAGGCTTATCGAAAGACGGTCGAAAACTCGCTATTTTTCAGCGGCCCAGAAGGGAGAAGTATTCACTTCTCAGCTAGGAACGCATAGACATTAATTTAGAGCCATTCTACTTACCTTAGTTCGGTGGCTCGCCGATTTGTCGGCCGTATTTCACGAAACTAAATCCGTAGAAATGCTCTCTGCTGCTAAATACTTGGGTATCTAGGATTAATTTGAGTTTGGGCAGCGTTTGGCAGCGTAATCGGACGGAAATATTTAATTTTCCTTCGTCTTCCTCAGCTCACTGCGTTTTCTGGAAATTTATTAAGTGATGAGTGATTTTAAACTGAAGTGGGGGCTTTATATACTTGGGCCTGAACTTGGGCAACGTGTCACGGAGCCATCGCGGAGGCCTCTCCTCTGTGACACGCTGCCATCGCGGAGGGGCTCTGCCTCGGCTCCTTCCGCGATGGTTCGACGGGTTTCTCGTCCGATCCTTTCCCGGGCCTTTCCCTAGCACGTATGGCCTTCTAATATGCTTAACCAACGTGCAAATCGGTCGTCTAGGTGCCGGAAATTCTACGGGGTATAACAACTGCTATACTTATCCAAGACATGACAACTGTATCACATCTCTCCCATTTTGCTTCTAAACTTCCTTTGTATGAGCTCTTCACACATGAGTCGTCAACAAATCCCAATTTGTTTTTGACTAATAGCGCCAATCTCATCGATCTGCTCCACACTCCATAGTTTTCTGGTCCTGTAAGTTTCACAGAAATCAATGCTACTCCAGGAACATCTGAGGCCTGCAAATGTAGTGGATGATTATGATCCATCTGTGGATCCTCTGTAACTTCGGCAGACTGCATCTCCACCATAACTGCACTGGTCAATTTCAATTTCTCTACCGAAATACACTACTGATTTCTAATTGCAACAATCTGCTCTGATACCATGATGAAATCTGAACATATCGGCTAACAATACATATGCAAATGAGAAGAAGAAGAGGAAGAAGAAGAAACTTTTATTGGAGAAGAGAAAGAAGCTTTACATTTTCAGGAAAAACTTACATTGCAGCCACTAACTACACTCATATATATACTAACTTCCACCGACACTTTCCAGTACTTGCAGCTCAGGTGACTTACTAACAAATCCATTAACCACCACTTAACAACCTTCTCCAACTAACTAACTACTTAAGCTGCTAATTAACTGCTTAATATTGATAGCAGTTAACATAATCAAGAAAATATTAAAGAGTTACATCTTTTTCAAGATATTTATTAGGGGTAAGTGGGTAAAATTATATTTTTCTGTCTAAGAATGAGTAGTTTTCTTAATGGGTGTGCTTAAGCTGAAAGCATCACTTATTTTGAAACGGAGGAAGTAGTATTTTTGAAAAAGAAAAAATCCTTCCCTTCTAATGGTATAAATGGGAATGAACAGAAAAAGGTCTAACAAATAGAAAAATTTAAAGGAAAAGGAGCTGGCGAGCAGAAGGAAGAAGAGAATCGTACTCAGAAATTTGATTTAGGGGTAAAAACGCAATGAATAATGTATAAATTACGTGCAAATCACCAATTTAAATCACGCATTATTATTTACCAAATTTACCAACAACCGTAGGCTATTTGATCCTTGAAAAGTTTTTGATTACCAATAAGAAGAGAACTCTCTACGCAATTTAATGAAAGTTGGGAGTGGAATTTGCATTATAAGGAGCATTGTGGTGTGGCATTCCCACGTTAGATTCCACCAAAAGAGATTTTGCTGGGATATGAATGGTCTGGGTCAAATTAATTGTACCACGTGTGCAAATTTAGTACTTTCTCAGTTTTAAAATAATTGATGTTTTTAGTTTAGATATATTTATAAAATATATTTTTATTTATTTATTTATAATAAATATTTTTAAAAAGATATAACTCTTTAGTATTTTTTTGGTTATGCAAAATTTTCTTTATTTAAATAAAGATAAAATTGAAAAAACATCATTAATGTTTTATTGATTATATAAGACACTACTTATTTTGAGACAAAATTAAAAAATTATAGCACTGATTATTTTGAAACAAAAGGAGTATTGTGTGAAGGAGGCTTTGAGATCAAATAATTAATGCACCATTCTTTTTTTTTTCCCCCTTCCTGGAGGTTAACTATTTTTGCATATTTATGTTAGAAGAGGATTATTGGGTGGTTCTAGGAGGTGTTCCACCACAAACTATATATCCTAAATATATTTGGATCCATTTTTTTTTAAAAAAATAATTAAATTAATTTAGTTAATTTTTTTAAATGTTAGAATCAAATTAGATAAGTCAATTGTTCATCGCTTCAGTTTTTATCAATTTAATTTTTTCTATATCTTTTGGGTTGTTCTGTTCTTTATTAATTTTTATTTAAATGCATAACAATATATGATGTAAGTCCAAGAAGTAGAAGAATTTCAACTTGACATCGAAAGCTTAGAGTGTTTCAAGAAAATATGAAAATTATTAAATTAAGAATCAATACAAGAAAAGCTTAACATTATATATTAAGGTCCTTTTATCAAAGTATAATATATTTTTTGTTTTTTAGTTAACTCTAGTAGTATAAATAGAATAAGATGGAGATTATTTGCTTAGACAATGTTGATGGATGAATACTGCTGAATTTTGTGGGTTTTATCCCTTTATTTCTGTATTGGATTTTTCTTGAATGTCTCTTGGTGAGATTATTCATGTATGAGTTCAACTTCTGTTTCCTTTGAGTTTAATCTTGTACTCCACCCTTCGTTCATTTTAAGTTTTCTATTTTGGACTTTTTCCATGTTTATTAAGAAATAATTATTAAAATTAAATATTTTATCATAATATATATATATATATATATATATATATATATATATATATATATATATATATATGTATATATATATGTATGTATATATATTATTAATTTTAGATTTTAAAAAATAATTTGGGGAAATAAGTAATTATTATTGACGGTAAAACATTAAAAGAAAAATTCTTGATATGTTAAAAGTGTCAAGTAAAAAAAAAATTATTTTTTATATAACGGACAAGTAAAAGTGAATGAAAGGCGTAGTTGTTTGTTTAAATTTGAGGATTGCAAATCTATATTTGTTCGTCTCTAATTTACTTCAATGGTAGGATTCTTCTTTCTTTTTTCTATATCTCCCTCGATTTCTTAGCTACTCTTGAAACTCATTATTTGTATTTTATTTTAAATCAATATATTTTCAAGCACATATTAAATTGATTATATTCTATCATAACATTATTAAATCAGTTACTACTTGAGAAAAGAAGAAAATATATGCGCAGTTAAGTTATATATATAGCTCTATCTAAAAAATCATATTCATAATCTAAGAATTTAACAATTTTCAAGAAACATAAAAGATTCTTATACTGAATTTGTTTTCGCACAAAATAATAAAAATTTTATTGTGATATATATCAAGATATCTTAACGATAAATAATAATAAAAAATTAAAAGATTTAAAAAAAATTATTTTAAATATGAAATAAATTTTTAAAATTATTTAAAATAAAAATTATAAATCAAACTTAAAAAAATAAAGATCAAAACTTGAATTACTATAAAAGACAAATATCTATATTTTCGAAAGCCCACAACTCTCCTTCCGTTTAATTGACCAGTATTAGCCCGTCACTTTGGATGCGCGGCGCCTATATTAATTTCCCTCTTTTTTCTGCTCTCGAATTTCTTGAAGAAGAAAAAAGTCTACTCATTTTGTAGCTGAGGATCAGTTGGGGATAAAATCCACTTCCAAGAGGAATATAATTCACTTTTTCTCAGATTTAATTTTCATCTTTCTTCACTTCCTGAGCTTCAAAAAACAAAATGAATTCATATAAAACATTTAAAATTAAGGATAAACAAAAATAGAGGAGTCACACTATAAATTCTTGGCATAATTAAAGTATCTCCTCGTTAAGAATTGGATCTTGAGCCTAACTCAACCCCAAAAGCTAGCTTGTGAGAGAAGGATTGCCGAAGTCCATATAAAGAGTCCACCCGTCTCTTTAACTACCAATGTGGGACTTTTTTCATTTGTTAACACTCCTTCATCCATTTTTGTTAGTTAGAAGAGGTAATGTTAAGCTAGAGACTTGGAGACAAATGCTCGAGTTTAAAAAATTCAGATTGAGCAGGAGTAAGATAAAATATTTCGAATGCAAGTTTAGTAAGATAAAATATTTCGAATGCAAGTTTAGTGAGGCTGGCATGAACGTGAAGTTTGATATCCATGTTATTCAAAAAGAGGAAAAATCCCAAGTATCTTGGGTCTATTATTCAAAAGACTGATGATGATATCACACCTCGTATTGATGTAGGGTGGATGAGATGGAAACTCGCTTTCTTTGTCTTGTGTGACAAGAAGGTGCCCCCAAAACTTAAAGACAAGTTCTACAGAGTAATGGTTAGAGCAACTATGAGGCGAAGTGTTGGCCAATTTAGAACTCTTATGCTCAGAAAATAAAAGTTGCGGAGATAAGGATACTGAAATAGATATGCGGGCTTACTAGGAGAGATATGATTAAAAATGAGGTTATTCGAGACAAGGTGGGAGTGGATTCAATAGAGGACAAGATGTGGGAATCGAGATTGAGATGGCTTGGGCATGTGAAGAAGAGATGCACGAATTCCCTAATACAGAGTGTGAGAGGTTAGCTATGGATGATTTTAGAAGAGGTTGAGGTAAGCGGAAGAAGTATTGGGGAGAGGTGACTAAATAAACAGGATATGTCGCGGCTTTAGCTTACCGATGACATGACCTTAGATAAGAGGCTATGAAGGACATGTATTAAGGTAGTAGACTAGTAGATAGTTGTGTATTGTCTCACTTATTCTTCTATACTAGTAGTCATAATAATATTCTTGTAGTTGCTTATTCTTCAATTTCTGTTACTATTTGTTGGTTTTTGTACTTAGGTTTCTGTTACTATATATTGTTTATGTACTACGATTATAGTATTATTATGTTTGTAGTTATAATTGTTCATTTTTTCAGTATAAATTGTCATGTTGTTTTTAATTAGTATTTTATTGTAACTTGTTCACTTTCATTATTTCTTTTCACGAACTGCCTTGATATACTTGTCCTTGAGTCGATGGTATGTTGGAAACAACCTCTCTATCTCCAAGATAAAGGCAGGTCTACATACACATTATACTCTTTAGACCTAATTTGTGGGATTGCACTAGGTATGTTGTTGTTGTTTTTGAGTATTAACCTAGCACATCCCTTAAGAAGCAACGTATATAATGACAATTTTACATATTAATTACTTTTTGAATATAATAAATTTAATACTTTAAAAAACATATTGAAAAATAATAATAATTAATAATAAGGACAAATTAAAAATTATGCCACCATAACTTATTTCTTAATTCTTAAATTGAATAGGTAAAAATGAACATCTAACTTTAGTATAATGGACAAATAACATTGAACAGAGAAAGTAATTAACAATTTATAACTAAAGGATAACATGCATACTAATTATGTTCTTTTAACATTTCAGCTATAATTATTTTCTAAAGGGAAAAATGGCAAATATATTTTTTTAACTTGCAATTTAAAGTAGATATATTTTTAATTAAAAAATAATATATATATATATATATATATATATATTCTTTTCGTTTGATAATATTTTTGCTTTTTAATTAATTATGCATATTTACTCTTTTTATTTACAGACTGAATCAACAAAATTCTAAAACTGATTTTTAAATTTCAAAATTGTCGCATAACTTTAAGAAGTTACCTCATCAATTTTTTTTACCCTCCACATCCAACCCAACTAAAAAATTCATTCCCTCTTTTATTCACATGTAATTTAAACCCATTTTTATAATTGAGTAGAAGAAAGATTGAATTTTTATCATTTGAGTCGAGTCTGGATCAGGTCTAAATAAGTAATATATATATTTTAAAGCCATATCATTTTTAAATTTAAAAAATTAATTTTAGTTTTTTATTTAATAAATATAAATTTATTAACCAAAAAATTGTGCATAATTTATTAAATATATATACACTTTTTTTTTTTAAATAAAAGGGGTAAGTTGAGCTATGTGTTTTTGCCTTTTGTCCTTTTTAAAAAGTAAACAATAAATAGATGTCGGCTAATTTGAGACAGTTTGCGAGGTTGTTAATTTGGCGGTTAATATTATCACATGCACGTTAGAGCAAAAGGCTATCTATGGGATAGTTTTTCGGCAAAGGTGAGTTTTTATCTCTTGGAACTCGACATGCTTCAATGTGATTGAAACAAATCAAAACTTGTAATAATGGACCCAAATTTTTAATAAAGAAATAAATTTGTGCTAATTCAATCTTAAAAAATTAATTCATGAGAAAAAAATTATTCAAAATTACATAAAATGATCATTTCTCTAAATAAACAACGTGGGATTCCAATCCTTTTCGATATGTTTAGGATTGAATATGAGCATGAATAATATAAGGTGAATAGTCCAACATAAAAAATAATGAATTGAGATAAGCTTGACTTTGATATTATATTACAAAAATGAACTTTAAATCTAACTCAATTGCAAAAATTAACTCATGAAAGAAGGATTATCTAAAATCAAGATCCCTAAATAAATTCTAGGTTGAACTCTAACAAATTTAATTAAAAAAAAATTAAAAACTAATACTACAAAAGTATCACATTGGGATTCAAAGTTTGTGATTTAAAATAATATTTGAAACACTTTTATCAGTATACTTCCACAGGGAATATAATTGGGTCTGTCATAAATGGATATTGTAGGGTACAATTTTTTGTAACTTTTAGCAATGGGACTATATTTAACACACAGACCAGAACTCCTAGAATACATTGTCAAATGTTGTAAGATAATCAAGGCGTCCTTGAAAGTATACTACTAATAAAAGAGAGAGAAAAAAGACCTGACTAAAGTTAGAAATCTCTCCTTTTTTTTTTTTTGTTCCTTTTAAGTCGTGAAAACATTAGCGTTTGACGTTAAAACATTTGTTGTATTATGTTGTGTATTACTAGTTGATAGCGATTTGATACACAAAATGGAGAGTCCACTAAAATAGATAGAAAAGATTGGGGGGACAAAAAGATAAAAAGGGCACAAGATTGATGCAAAGCATTGAGAAGTACAAAGAATTCTTTTCTTTTTCTGGGTTGGACTGCGGACAGTATTTATTTTCAAAAATTATAAAAATATAGCCGTTTATTATTTTTTTTAAAATTAAATATAGTACTAATATTTTCCCTTTTAAAAGTAACATATACACTGTATATGTTCATATATAGTATCAATATCTATACACTAATATATTATATACACAGATATATTGTAAATATACTAGTAGCATATACATAATATATGCGCATATGGAATTGTACCTATAATTTAGGAATACATATATCAATATATTTATTATAAAATATAAAATATAGTTATATTTTATAATTATTTAAAAATATCGCTATAAAAATAATTACGGAGCTAGTATAATCAGGTACATTAGGTAAATTTTTCCATTTAGAACAATTTTATAATTCTCTTCCCACAAAAGGCGTACATAGTTAGTAAATTTTTTACTGGGCATCTTATTTGATTGACCTTATTTAATGTGTACTAATTTTTTAAAATATGTTTAAGTCTGATGCTCAATGTTAGACGAATTCAAACAAAGCTATCTCCTCCTTCTCCTCCTCTTGTACAATAATATTTTTTCAATTTATAACAACTGAAATACAATGTTTGAATAAGTGAGTGCTGAAAAGTGAATTTAAATTGAATGGATATTGAAAATAACGAAAAATCACCATTATTATAAAACGAGTATGTTAGATTTGTTGTTGTTTTGACAAATTAATGATTGAGTTTTTTATTTATAATATATTAGACTTATATTTTCAATTTGAGTTTATTTCGAGTAGCTAACTATTTTTGACTAATAAAATATTAAAAAAATTATACAAATAGAGACATATTTTAAATATAAATTTTATTTTTATATGTAAAACAAAAAGTTTATAGAAATACATTTTTATTAATTTAAATTTTAATAAGTAAGCTACCAAATTTAGTACTTTTTATATTATAATTTAATTATTTAATTTTCTTATATTTTATTAATCTAAAAATATTTAGCCACTCCTACAATTATTTTAAACTTTTAAAAGAATTAGAAAAACGAACAAAAACAGAAAATAAAAACAAAAAAAAATAGGAGTTGGAAAAAGGGAAAAGACAAAAAGAAAACAAGACAAAAAAGGAAAGGACAAAATGGAAAAATGGGCAGCTGATGCGAAGTTGACATCACGCTGATGCCACCCAGAAAAGGAACTAATTTTGTTTGGCTCTTGAAGGTATTTCGTATCAATAAATGAAAAAAATTAGATAATTAAGTAAATTTTATTATATATTTATAATATATAATAATATTTTTTTAAAATATAAAAAATAGCAAAAATAATTACACAAATAGCTTTTACTGTAAGTTATCATGTATCAAACTTTTAACATTCTCTCTCCAGTCTCATTAGCTGTATTTTATTTTAATTCAAATACCATTTTTTTTATTTTCCAAAATCTCCCAATATTTCCTCCGTATTTCACTCTCGCGATTTTCATTTGATTTTTTCTCAACTATTCCGTGATTCTTGTGAAAGTTTTTTACGATTTTTATTTCATATATCGTATACTATCAACTTTTTCAATATCTTTAAATTTTAGGAGTTTTATCAAAGTATAGTCTTGCTTAAAAATGATGGATGAATCATCCCCTAGAAGGCTAACCCGAGTTACACCATTTAATGAACAATCTATACAAGATTGTTTATCGTTTATCTGTGTCTTTTCACTTAAGAACAACCACTTGGCGCAAGTGCACCTGCTGTTATGATTCATTCTGAGAGGAGATCCAAGGAAGAAGAAAGGAAGAAGAACTGATACACTACAAATTTTTTCAAGTTTTTTTTTCTTTGTGTATTAATGGCGGAATTGATATATGTATCAGTATCAGATTTTTTATAACCCAGAATTGTTATGTACCAATGTATTGCTTTGTGCGTATCAATACATTATACCAATTTGTTATTGGTATATCAATTTTTTCAGTGATATACGAATATATAATACCCATATTGCTTTGTGTATTAATTTAAAATTTTTTTGTCAATTATTTATTTTATTGCCCATATATCAATATATTAAATTATTTACAAAGTAGGAGTTTTTCTGTTCATATTTTATATCGAGATTTTTGCATACATATGACAAATGTATCAATTTATTCATAAAATATCTAATATTTAAAGAAATTTGTAGATTATAGAATCTTTTAATGTGTATCTGTTTTTTTTTATATTCGTATCAGTATGTGTCAACTTTTCAGTTATACTGTGTTTATGTATTATATTTGTATATGTATCAAATTTTTTTATGCTTATTAGTATGTATCAATATTTTTAGTGAAACACATAACTTTTATTTAGATAGATGAGTTTTGATACATGTATCAGTACAAATTTGAAAAAATTTCCCAAATCTGCAACAATGATACACCCAAAGAAAAAAAATCTCCAAAATCTGCGATTTTGTTATGAAATAATAAAGAAAGAATGCGATTTTGTTATGAAATAATAAAGAAAGAATAAGAATATTGTAGAGAAAGAGAAAAGTTTTTATTTCTCTTGATGGGATAGAATACAATGAAGGAGAACCCCTCTATTTATAGGGATAATTTCTCCTAACTTTTCTTCAAAAGATAAACTTTCACTATAATATAAACACATGTATCCACTACAATATAAATATCTTTATAGACATTCACTATAATACAAATATGTTTATAACATATTTCAAATTTAGAAATCACACATATGTGGAATTTTGGTTTAAAATTTTAGATCTGAAAAAAAATTCAAGATCATAAAAAAAGTGATTCTCATTAAATATGCAACTTCCCTTAACACAAAACAAACAACACCAATTAAGGAGTGATTGCAGGGTTTGAAATTTAGATACAATCATAATGATTACAGTAAATTGTATCAGAAAATAGAAAAATCTACTATTTTTTGTAACTTTAAAAAATCATGTTATTTTGTATAATTATTTTATTATGTAATGCTATTTATGAAAATTGCTCTAAATAAATGCAAAATCAGAGATAAATTTATTGGGCCTTACGACAGTTGATGTAGTTTTTCCTTTTTATTTCAATTGGAGTAAACTTGTTTCAAGCTCAAGAAGCCCAGGCCCAAATAACAAAATTCCTACACATAGCTGCTTCATTCGATTCTTTCTACATCTCATAAACTTGCTTGTTATCTGGTAAAATGATCTTTACGCATAAAAATTCACATCTTCACAAAGCAATTACACTACATTACCTCATTAATTCATCATTCACAAGTCACCATCCACCTTTAATTTCATGCAGGTACAAAGACATAGTAACAACAAACTACTATATACATATATAGTCATCAGGCCACTGACATAACATGAAATTACAATCTCAAATATAACACAGAATATGAAACATCGATCATACTAACTAATGAATGATATTAAAAATGGCGATAATGTAATGGTGATCAGAATAAGCTTGAAGAATCGAAGCAAGAAATACGTGCCCTCTTGTTGGGATAAGCTGAATATTCCGGAAATGCAGAAACTTTATCCAGGACAGAACTAAATGCCTGTCGAACAGATGTTAAAAGAATTTCCCGAGCCTCAATATTGGCTCGCCCTCCCTCGATCATATTCGTGAAGACAAACACGTTCTTCACTCGACTTCCCAAGGTTGATATTTCTGACTTCACCAAATTCACATGAAGGGAATTGATAATTTCCTTTAATTCTGATAAAAGATCAGGCCTGTATTCACAACAAATGGATGCCCTGTAAAGACATGTCCCATCTACTGCATTTTCAGCTATTGTTTCAACTCTTATTTCATCAGAATCCAATGGTATGATGAAACTTTCACTAACATGACTTGCTGTTTCCTTCAGTTGTTTCACTTGGCATACTACTTCAGCTAGCAATGCTGCTTTATCCATCTGAAGTCAAAGTTTTAACCTTCAGTTGAAGTTCAATCAAAGTAAATCATTGACATGACATGAAAAATGAATTTGAATTTTCTTTCATAGAAATAGTTAGGCGGAATCCATCAACAATCTTTGTAGGCTAATGCGCATAATTAAAGGAGTTGACATATTTTATGTGGTTAATTATAGACACTTGAGAACACGTGTAAAAAAAATTTCAAAATTTGAGTTGGAAGTGTATGATAGGAATTCTTTATCATGCATGTGTTCAGGTGGTCAATTATAACATGCCACAATTCAAGTGTCTAAATAAAATATATTGACAAGTTTAAAAGATTGTCCTAATGTATTCCGCCAAATAGATACTGTGTCTCCTCATTTCTAGAACAGTAGGTCACGGTAGATGAGACGAAAATGACTATCTTAATAGAAAATAAGTGTTCAAGTCAAATGGTTAATCATAGTTGTTGAGGTCATCTTGGCAGTTCATGGACCAAATTAATATAACTAATTAATTGGTGAACCAAGTCAAAAAGTGATCAAGAGACCCACAGTCCTAACTACTTTACTAATAATGTAACTAATTAATTGAACAGATCAAAACGTGTAGGCATAGATAAAGAGATACAAGTCACCACCCGACATTGCACTCTACAGGTTTGCCATTATCAAATGAAGATTTAAATCAGCCGACAAACCGCCAAAGAGTTTACTTTGGTGATGAACAAATTTAAAATCTATATTGTTTCCATCAATACAAGTTCTCAAAAAACATTGACCTTTTACTCCAGTAACTGGCAATTTTTACTTATGAGAGGACCAAAAATGGGGGAAGCAAACAGAAACAAGAAAATGAATCAGAACTGCGATTATGAAAAAGAAAATTATGTTGCTTGAACTTTTCAAAAGTGTTATCCGGTGCATGTTAGATTTTTCATAAGTAATGCATTTTTAGGATCTTCACAGATATGGTAATAATTTTTGGAGAGTTCGAGCAATATAGCTATAAACATATTGTCAATCTGGATTTAGTGACTGGTTAATCGCTGAACAAAGACAAGATTTTGAATAGATTGTTCATGATCTATCAGCGGAAAACAGAGTAACAGATTGTTCAAGCTTAAGCACCCAAAATGAAATTCGAATTTTGTTCTTATGTGAGAGTCTGGGAATACAACCAGGGAATAGTAAAAAATGAAACAAAACTGACCTATCAACAATTTAAGAACTAGATCAAAGGTTAGATAAGCATTATCTGACACATAAATTCAGTTGCAATACTAGAGACATTTCTACATCTCCTATCAGATTCAATACCAATATACCATGATCATAACACGAACAACATAAGAACCAATTTTTCACCAGAAATATACACAATAGTGCACCAGACATGTAATCTGAAAAAGTCAGTTACTATCATTCTTTAATCAACAGAAAGGGAGAACTTACTTTGTCAGAAGATGGCACAAGATTCCGAAGTGTGGCCAAATGAGCATTGATCCTCTGCCTTCTTCGCCTCTCTGCCTCGCTATGGCTCTTCAATGCAGCAGCTGTTTTCCCCTCTGATTTTCCAACTTTCTTCTCCACTCTTCCACTAGTCTTCACCAATTCACCTTTCTCACTATCCAACACCAAACTATGTGGAACCCCTTTCGCCTCATTCTCACAAAACTCACCTAAATTCCCAGCAATCCGACACTTCATTCTAACAACTTAATGCAGACGAATACAATCCCTTTCTTGTATATTGTTGGTGTATATATATAACTAACTATATTTCACATTTCAAACAAGACTCAACAAACCATCAGCTATTAAAGCAAAGATTTTTAGCCACTAGGATTCAAGAGCAAATTTGATTGTACCATGAGAAAATTGGAAAAATTAATCAAGGGTCAGCTCCAGGAGGACGAGTTGTAGGAGCAAACCAGAAAGAGATCATTCGAGGGACAGTCTTGAAAATTGAGCAAATCTTGGCAGCAGAGGGAGTGGTGGTTGTGATAGTTGTGGACATAACTGCCATAGAAGAAAGGGGGAAAACTAAAAGATAAAAATGTGAACTTTAAACAAATTATGGGGAAGACAAAACTAGCAAGAAAACATCCACATTTTCTTTCTAATGGTCTTGAATTTCAGCATCTCGATGAATATGAGGTTGACCCTGTTGAGAAAATCGATGAATATACAGAGTTAACAAATCGAAACCCCAGAAATTAAGAAACAAAGATTTTGCGTGTTGTCGAAAAGGACAAAAGTGGACGGGAGACTTTTTGATCTTCTTGTTTTTTTTTTTTTTTTAAAGATACAGAGGATGCAAAAAATACTCTGCTCTCTGAATAAAATTGATTTCTCTTGCTATGTATTGTGGAGGAGTTGATGGTATAAATAGAGAATTGAAAATTTGCCAATTCGAGCAAAAGAAGATTAAACAAATATGTATTGTAAAGAAAAGACAATGTATACTCAGAATAATAAAATGAATGCAAGTGCGTATGTGGAGAAATTCAAATAAGTTGACCATACAATGAAATAATATAAATAATTGGATAGAGGTATGAATATTGAACATATTTATGATTTTAAATGTTGCGCTTGTCATTTTACCCATTAAATATATATATATATAATATACTGTGCAGTGTTTGTATGTAATGAAAGGTTATAACGAGCATTGATTGATTCTAATATAACCCTTATGGTCCAAAAAGGGTGTTATATGTATTGTTTTCGAGGATCAAATAGTGTGGCTCTTTATTAAATACTTTTAAATGTATTCTTCATTATTTTTATATATAAAAAAAATTAGAAATTGTCATATTAAATGATTAGAATAGGTTTAGCATTTCAGTTTCATAGAATAAAATTTAGTTGCGGGAAATATGACTAGAATATCATTAGCTAGCATTCGACAAGTCGAGTAGTTGAAAATTGCAACAATGGAGGTTGAATATTGCAATACAGTATTACTATTTTATTGCTTTTCCCTAGTGGCTAGTACTTAAAATTATTCAGAATAGGTGGTCGATAACCAAAAGGCACAAGAAACATTAGCTATCTTAAAAGTTTTAAAAACAAACATTTCTTTTTCTGGTAATCGGAGAATTTGTAGCCGTTGCTTTTTGGGTGTATTGTGATTAAATAATGATTTATAAATTATATAAGAGATGTAAATTGTACTAGAACAAATTCTGTGCGAAGTATTTGACTTTGTGAACCTTTTAGCTCTAAAAATATGTATCTTTAATTCTTTTTTTTTTTAATGTCAAACTTAATTAGGATTGGTTATTCAATCTTTATTAAAAGTAAAATCTCTTCTTGCAGACCAATAGAGAGTCAAATTTGAAATATTCTGGCTTTAGAATCTCAACTCCATTGATTGATTGATTATTAAACAATTAACAGCAAGTTAAGACACCCATAAAACTAATATAAATAAATACATAGTTAACCATGAAATGATGATGTGGTTAAAATAATTGTCCTAAAAATTAACTGCTGAGAAATGGCCGGCGTAGCCGTTTTCTGAAAGAGAAATATGGGTAGACTTCCTTTTCAGGTAGGTTTTGAAGGTGTTCACAGATCATTATCCATGACGTGGCATTTGATACCTAAGTACTAACAATAAAGAAAAAAAGGATTAGACTAAACCAACATGTCAGAATTAAATTTATAGCCGGTTTTAAGAGTTTTAAGTAGTAGAAGTTGTTTTTCAAAAGTTTAAAAAAAATAATTTCTTTTAAAATTAGTTATTTTAAAAGTACTTGTAAAAGAAATATATTTGAAAATACTTTTTAAAAGTTTGATCAAACACTAATTGCTGCTCAAAAGTGTTTTTAAATTTATTGATCAAACACAAACTACTTCTCACTAAATGTACTTTTTTAATAAACACTTTTAAAAAAAGCACTTCTTAAAATAGGCTATTAGTCCATTGAATTTATTAATTAAAAAATTATTATCCCCCTACTTTCTTTGTTTTATATTACTTGACCCCTGTTAACCTTATACCATTAAAAAAGCTTTAATTAGAAATATATTCACTTGATTAATCTCATTGATTATACGTTAAAATTTTAAATTTAATTATTACTATTTTATATAATTATTCAATAAAACAATAGCTTTAAAAAAATAATGAATTTCTTTTTAATTTATTAAAATGGACAAGCGAAAAAACATCTTAATTTTGAGGTCAATTAAAATGAAACAAGGAAGTAGTTAATTATCAATTTATCATGATGGGACAGAGAGCTGATAATTAGCCATATTATTTGATACGCTTTGTGACATTTGCACTTAATAATATATCAATCAACCATTCATAAGAATCCAAGACGACACGTACTCTTTGGGACATTAATTTCATACAAACATATTGTTGTTGCAAGAGAAAGCCGGTGATAAGTCGATTCAAATTTAAATAATAACCATTATATTTCACATGATGAGCATAAAATACAATTAATTAGAAGCTGACACCTTTTAATTAGTGCTGTAATAACTATATATGAACAGTCTAATCCAGATCCACAACGTGTATATTCACATATAAACATTGGTTGAAAAGAACTAAAAACAAAAAAACAAAAGAAGCTAAGGATAAATTTTCATTTTTAGGCAGTGGGATAAGAAGCGTCCATTGCAAGTCCACAAAGGCCTTCTTTGTCATGAACATCCCTTTTCATGTGCATATATCCATTTTCACCCCATTTACTGCCCCAAGAATTCTTTATAATCCAATATTTTGTACCATCACTTGTAGCACCATATCCCACTGCTGTAACAGCATGGTTGAGCCAAGTGCTGCATGATCCACTGAATACACCACTTGAATAGAACTGGAAATCGAAGCTACTCCCGTCGATCGCCACCGACACAGGTTGATTAGCCACAGCCTGCAAAAGGGCCTTTTCGTTGTTGGCCGGCACGTCTTCATATCCTGTAATTAGCTATAAGTGTGAAATAATGGTCGGGTTGAATTATATTTGAATTGGTTAAAACATATTAAGTTAATATATAGGTTGAGTCATAACTTTGCTTGGTCAAGATTGGTGGTCAAGCAGGCTCACTATTAGAAATTTTGTCAATTTCCAACTGCTGATCCCGTCAGAAACCCATCGAAAACTTGTCTGTAATTTGTTGATTTCCGACATCGTTTAGATGGGAACGTGATCCATCCGATCAATACAGCTGGTCGGAAAAAGATTCCATCGGAGCACAGAAATTGAATTACAATTAAGAAAAGTGATCAGCACTTTTCAATGGGCGATATGTAGTCGGAAGATTATTAATCAAATAAAGTGTTTCCTTATTTTAAAATTCCGATATATTTTTTGATGGGAGAGTTTTAAGGGATGAATGATCTCGTTAATATTTAAGGACAATTCTAGCCTCTTGAGGTAACTTTTATGTTTGAGTTAGATTTAATATTTATTTCTTTACGGTTGAAATAGTTGTTGGCAAAATGATAGATTTTGTATTTCATTAAAAATTATTATCAAAGAATTAGCAATTTTCTAATAGCGGGTCAGAACCTGTTCTGACTAAATAATTTTCTTGTTTGTTTTATGGGGTAAATGTAACAACCATACCTGTAATCTTGGCTGCTGACACAGCTGATTTTTTCTTATTGCAGACACCATCTGCTCCCTCGTATGGATAGTTTGCTTCTGTAGTGAGGCCCTTGTTTTTGATAATGAAATCAAAGGCAGTGTCCAAGAGTCCTCCGCTGCAACCCTCGTCTTCGCCTTCGACATCACAGTCTACAAGCTCTTGTTCTGATAAAGGGATCAACTTTCCTGTTTTCAGTTGGTGTAGGCCTTCCATAGCTGCTACTGCAGAAAATGCCCAACAACACCCTGTGTGTATGCATACCACCAAATAAAGTTATGAGTATTATATTGCTACAATTTGAAAGAAAAAGTGAGTGCCTTTGAAAGAGGCAAGCTGCCATGTTCGGAAATTTCCTTAAATTATGTGACACTGTCACAAAGAAATGGAAATTTGTCCCCTATTTTTGACACTCTCTAAAGTTTATCCCTGAGTTACAAAAACACGCATTAACATTAAAAAAAATTAAAATTTTGCGAGTAAGAGTTGAACTAATCAACGAGAAAGAAAATCTACTCACTGTAAGATTGAATTGCACTCACACGAATATTACCATAGGTGTATGATCAGAAAGGGACTACTTGATTTGTAAGTATTCACGTGCTAGTGACTTGAAATTGGTTAAACATTTTTAAACTTGAAACTCATGTTCAACAATAAAATTTAAAAAATCAGTTCAAAAGTATAAATCAAAAGTTATTTTGTAAAAAAGTTTGAAAAGCACATGAAAAATCTTGGAAAAGGTACAGACCAAAGGGTGGTACTAGAATGTAAAAGAGTATTGGATAAATCTTGATTAACATGTAGAGTGCCTTACTTTTTGTTATCACCTGCTTCAAGAAAACAAAGTGCAAGTCAAAATTGGGATTTTGTCCAATAGGAAAAAGTTCAAATCTAATACGTTTGTGGGGTAGTTAAGTAGTTGCTTTCTTAAGGAACATGATTAGTCTACTAAATAGAGATGATACTAGCAAATTCATGTACTTACCACATCCCCTTTGGTCCTTGATTGGGGTAACGGCACCTTTCTTTCTCCAATCCAAAGTTGGTGGTATTTCTGTCACATTAGCATACCTAAAATGTGTCTTTGGCATTGAGGAGGACATAATCTTAGGGTGCGATGACCTCTTGTAACCAGTATGTAGTACACGAAACTCCTCGTTCGTGAGATCAGCAAATTTATTAACGCCAAGTTTGTACCCTTTATCTTCCCCTGCATTAAAAGCTTCTATACGTTCCACGTTTTCTTTAAATATCTTAAAACGCATTTCTTTCTCATTCAAGCCGTTGTAAATTTTGTCATGATGGGCAATCCATTGCTCATGCCTAACTCGCATGGTTGCCTCATAGTTGATTGGACGTGATGAAGCTACTTGAGAGCTCCAAAGTCCCATAACTATGAAGAACCAAGCTAAGCAAAAGTATTGGCTAGGATTTGCAAATAAGGCCATTATGAAACAACTAGTTATTATGAAAATGGAAATTGAAATCTTTTGTTGGATGAATGTTAAAGCATGCTTGGCAGAGGTATTTATAGGCTAGAAATCCCTACAAGTTGAATCTCCTGTTGGCGTTGCATCCATAGATAAAGTCATGCTATTTTAGATTTCTTGCACAATTTTCCAACTCATGGGGTGTTTAATCAGATTTTTTGAGAAAAAATAAATGTTTTTGAAAATAGCAAAAATTATTTTTTAAAGCTACAAAAATAATTTTTTTTTTCAAAAAATATATTTTAAAATATTGTTCTAAAATTTAATCAAACAATAATTATTGTCAATCAATCTATCGGACACCTTTGGATGGAACAAGATCAGTTAAATCAGTTATCGTGCTTAGCATGAAATTGTTGCATGCTACCTAGACGGCTGAATTTTTTTATTGGCTCTTATTATTTTTTTAAGAAATATTTATTATCTTTTTGTTGGACTAAAACAGCCTAAACATACTATTCTCCACGAGTGTCACTCATATCATTTGAATATTTATTAATTACATTTTTTTTGTGTGTGTATCTTCAAATTATGGGTGGAGTCATTTTAAACGAAGAACGGTCCGGTATATATTTTTTATCGAAAATTTATATGGTGTATAAAGGTTTAATATTAGCTATCTTGACTGTATATATAATTTTGCACACCCTTGACAACTGAACAAAAATTTACACACTCTTTGCTAAATTCTGATTTTGCCACTGCTTCAAACAATTACAAGTAAAGGTAAAAAAACGATTCATAAACAAGCCCACGCCATTACTTCGCTCCATACTTGTCTCGTGAAGTTATGGGCTCGATATTCTGGTGTCCTAGGCGTAGAAAAACCACACCAATCCACCCCGAACTTGGTGGTTAAACTCTACTGATCGATTAGTTTTTGGGCTAAAATAACTTATAAATACTCCTAACACGGTGTCACGTTTTTCCTAAAAATTTTGATATCATTAAGAGTCTCTCTTATTTCCCCTCACTAAAGGTCATGTTTCTTGTAGTGTTTGTACACATAAGACTTCTTACACAAAGCAGGCGTTTGGACATGCGATTTGATATCATGATTTTAAATCTCAAATTCTTCAAAAAGTAGAATTTGAAATTCCAGACTGTGATTCAAAAATTTTTTTTAAATGTAAAACTTGACCCATAAGTATATATCTTACAAAAAAAAAACCCATTCTTTTAAATTTGCACAAAAATAAAATCTCATTTTCAGCTTAAAGAGATTATCCGTATCATATGACAAGATTATATTAAAGAATAGTTAGTTACTACTATTGTTGATTAGTGGATCTTTATAAAATTATGTGTATTTAAAAGTTTACGATCGTAAATATTTATTTTCAAAAGGAACATGGAGATATATGATTCATGAATGCAACACCTTAGGATATTCCAATAAACTATGATTTGCTTATTTGATAAGATTATATAAGAGTTGAAAAACTTTGGATAGGTTTACAACTTGTGAGGTTTTTATGTTTAATGAGAAAAAATATATAATTTAAGAGATTCAAATTACATGTTCAAATAAAATTTCAACTTTAAATCAATCTGATTTCAAATCATATCCAAACGAAAAGTAAGAATATGAAAAATCATCACGATTTCAATCGAAGTGGAACCCAGTATACTGTTATACAACCTGTTGATGATCTCATCCAGCTGTTAATGGATTAAATGTTGGACTATACTATAGGAAACCATCACCATGCATGGAAGTTGGAACTCAGTATTAATGGAAGAGTTTTGACTTGAATATGATTGATTAAATTGCGAGTTAGATATACAATATGCCTAATGCCTAATGGCTAAACAAGCAACTTGTAGTATCGTGCATCACATTTCATGCACATGTAGCTTTGAAAACGTTGGCTAGGTAGGGATGTTTGACACGAAAATCTAACTTCATTGCTGAGAGTAATTTTATCAATGAGTTAATTAATTAATAGGCACTTCTTATTAGTTACTTTCAGTCTCAAACAATTATGAAACTGACGAAATGATCTCATATATGATCAGGCCTTTATAAAAATCTCCTGTGTTACGTTATTATTATTATTATTTTTTGGACCTATATCTTTTAAAAGGGATGTATAATTATGATAACATTTGTGATGAATAATAAAAGCAATTTCCCCCTCTAAAACATGGGGTTTTATCCTAAATTCAATTAGTTGTAAGTAAATCATTTGAACCATTTGGCCGTGTCAATTTGTTATCAATCATTAGTCACATATATAGTTCCAAATTTTACGTTGTTTCTTTGTAAATTTGATTGAAGCAATAAGAAATGAAAGTAGTAGCCAATTAAAATTGTTGTTACTTCCTGCTTCTTTCCTCTAATCCCCTCCAATTTGAATCAATCAATTTTGTTCCTAACTTTGGCCTTGTATGATTTTTTTTCTTCTTTAAATTGCCCTTATAGAGACACTTCAAGCTAATCAATTAGATCATTAAAAACAACCTACGTTAAAATTATAAGCTTATTTGTTTAGTGTCTCTACGTACATAAATTCTCGTGAAAATGATCTGTTATGATCACTTATAAATTGAAAGAAAAAAATAGCCTTTTTCAAATATCTTATATATAAAAATAAAAAACTCTAATAAAAAATATAAACTATAAATAAATTTGTAAAGGACTGTAGAATCAAAATTCTCAATTCGTACTGGTTGTTACATTAGAAGCTCAACAATTGATGTATTAGTGAGCAAAAGGTCAACTAATTAAAGAAAATATTCAAAACAAAAAATAATTAAATTTTACCTATGATCAACAATTTCTATGCAAAGATTAAATGTATTGATTATATTATCAACTAGAAAATTAATATTAAAAATTTGATTATAAAAAAAATAATTAACAATTTGCATCTCAATAAAGTAAAGGAAAAAACATCAAATTAAAATATATAAGAACTTTAATAAATAAGTTTAAGATTTCTTATTACAGCTCCTTACTTTTAATTTAGAAAGGGTTAATTACAACTTGGCCAATTAGATTAGTCCACGTCATAAATTATAACCCATTATTTTGTTTTGGATGCCCATTAGTTTTAAGGGCAAATTTGGACAACAGAAAACATGGCAAAGTTCACGGATTACCAATTTTAGGGTCTCCACTTAAGTCATAGTCATATTGGATGAAATTTTACAAGTTTAGTCATTTCAAAAGTTGCAAATTTGTGTATGAAGTTTAGCAATAAACTTTCAAAATTTTTGCCTGAAATTATAGAATTATTAACAAAAGAATATATAACGTATAAATTTCAATCATTTGTGATTAAACTCCAACCATACAAATTTTTGGTATTATGTTTGAAATTAAGCTTGTCGAAATCTAACTCCGGACATATATGTTTGAAATTTGCCTTTGTACCCAAATTAAGAGCCTAACTTCAAATATTATGTTTGAGGCAATTTAGTAAACACCTTTTTACCAAGGATCTTGAAAAGCTTGGATACTTGTTGGGTTTTTGTTTGTATAATACACAAACTTAAGTTGTTAGTTAAAGTTATTACCCAATATATAATAGTGCCAGTCAATCAACTTGAAAACAAGTATATAACTATAATAAAGTAAATGTTATGAAATAATAATGGAAGAAAAAGAATATTGTAGAGAAAGAGAGAATTTCTTATCTCTTTTTGATGGGATCCTCTTGAGGAGTTAAAAGGGATTATTTACAATGAATGGAGAACCCCTTTATTTATAGGGGAAAACTAACTTGGTCCCAAAGTTACAAACCTTAACTTTCCTTCTAAGAAATAGACATTCACTATAAATAAAAAATATATTTATAACAGTAAATTACTAATTAGAAAGTTATTTTCCATTAAAGATGGAGAAATTATTTTTTGATGTAAATTGTATGAACTTTTATCTTTTCTTATAATTGTTTTAAATGGAAGTGTTCAAATAGGATATCTGCCCCTCTAAATTGGGGTCTCCATAGTCAGGTTACAATTTGTTTTCACATGAGTATCTCCTGGTTGAGTGTTAAGTGACAATTGTGAATTGAATATATCCATGAACACAAACGACAAATACAAAATAATTCATTCTTCTTTATGGAATCAAATACTAGTTCTTATAAGAATCTTTTGGTCAGCAAAATTGGATAACTTTACAAAATAACTCCAAACAAAAAACACTCTTTATCATGGAATCCGTGTAAGGGTGGTCCTCTCTTTAGAAGTAAAAGGAATCTATTGATAGAAGCCAACATATCTACGATAAGTAGACCCCAAAAGTTTGGAAGCTATCGGCTCGATCTATGTTATGAAACAAAGTTTTGGTGAGGTTATTTGTGGGATCTCTTGATTTGTAATATATGGTGGCTATTTTATGTGTAGTGCCTTACTCTATTGTGCTATTAGCCACAAGTTAAGATTTACCCTAGTCCCCGTTTACTGAAAAAGGTAGTGACAATTATATATGAGTGATATATTTAAACGAAGTTTTTTAAATTTTATTTGTCTTTATTTTAAATTATACTCCCTTCGTTACATTACGAGTCTTATAGTTTGCTTAATCACATATTACGTATAAAAATATTTAAAAACAATTTTGAATTTTATGATTGAGTGTGTATAACATACTAAAAATATTCTGAATTTTATAGATATATCAATTATTGAGGTGAACTAAATATTGAATAAAGATTAATAATGGGTTGATGAGGAGACATGCTGACGTACTATCTCGAAATATATAGGGACAATTGATGTGCGACTCTCAAGTCCAATGTCATCAGAAAATAGGCGGCCATTTCGTTTTCATATGATGCATAATAATTAAATGAAACACTAATCTAATTGTTTGTACTCATAATGACTTCTTTCTTCCAGCTCATCTCAATATTATAAATAGATGGTTATAAATGCTTCAAATGCATGTTATTTCACCTGTCAATTACTTTCACTATTTCAAAATAAGTAGTGTTTTAATTATTTTTATCTTATTTTAAAATAAGTAGCGTTTTACCTTATCAAGAAGACATTAACGATGTTCTTTCAACTTTACTCTTATTTAAATGAAGAGAGATATATAAACTACTAAATAGCTACATCTTTTTCAAGATATTTATTAAGGGTAAGTTAGTAAAAATGCATTTTTCTTTTTAAAAGTGAGCATTTCCTTAAGAGGAGTGTACAAACTAAAAATACTATTTATTTTAAAACGGCGAGAGTACTATCTACAAGCATCTAATTAATAAGGACTTTCTTAATTATAAGCAATTGATTAACAAAAGCATGTGTCCGTATCCATCTACTAGAAAGGGTTAGAAAAAGGGAAAAATTAAGAAAGAGAGAAGATGATGTCCGTATTTCACATATATGTGTGTTTCAGTTTAACCATAATTTAATTTCACAGAGGTCAACTATACTGAAGACCTATTTAATTTGTTAATGTTTCTTGTTCACATCAAGAGAACTATATTCTTCAATAAAAAAGTGAAGAACTTGGTTAACCAAATTTCAGAATAAGATTAGAAAAGGCAAATTTATTTTTGACTCATCCTGATTTTTTTCTCTCTATTTCAGGCTAAGTGGCTCGATCACTTCTGTTCAGAAGATATTCCTTTCTCTAGTACTCTTTTGGTTAGGTATAAGACTCTTCTTCTCCCTAAATTGTAGTCAAGACGTAAGGTTTTAATCTCCCTCTATGTACTTTTGTCTCTCCCGATCTATAATTCTTGATCGAAAAACTTTTGATTAAAAAAAATAATTTATTAAGCAATTAGTGCTCTTGATAAAATTCCTTCGAAAGAGTGTTTCCTAAAATATACTTCGAACCAAAGCAGACTGCTAAGCTTTGGGGTCATATATAGGAGAGGAATCGATCTCGATGTTAGGTTGCTAGACACACTCGATTCAAGTATGTAATATGTTTAACTATTGTACGACTAGATTATGATTTCTTAATGTATTTAATTTTTTTCAAGGATGAAAATTCTTCTCTTTTTTTATTTTTTATTCGGTGTCTGATATTCATATTGAAGTTTTAACTAATCTGAATTCGTATCGAATAAAACTTATTCAGAGATAGCGTTCCATGTCAAGGACGTTTCTCCATCTGATTTTGTGTAAAGCATCAAACTTCTCTTCCAACTTTAAAATATCCTCCTCTTCCCATTTCAATTATCTATTTCACCCTCTTAGTTATCAACGTCTACCTCTATCTAAATTTTGAATATCATTATAAATATTTCTTTCTTTTTTTGATCTATGTTATTAGAACTACTTATTATATAACAAATCAAAATATTTACATCATAAAATTAAATAATTAAATAGCTAGCAAACACATCAGTTAATTTTGAACAATGAAACAGTTCTAAGCAAAAAGATTAATTACCTTAGGGACTGTATATTTAGGCTTTTCTCTCTGCATTATTTTATATATGCCATTAAAAGAAAGGAAGAAGATTACAAGAAAAAAAAGAAGTGAGAAAGGATCGTCCAAAAAGGCTGCCTGAAAATTTACACATTTTTTTAGTGGAAAAGCAGAGGTGAGAGAAGAAAAAAAGGAAAAAAAGAAAAACTAATAATATATATAATAAATGTTGCAAAAATAAATATTTAACTTTTCTTTTTTTACTTCTCACCTCTGGAGATTGAATGTACTAAATGCCACATGGCTCAAGGGAAGTTTTAGTTCATTTCCAAAAAATTCAAGGGCGATAGAGTTATGTACGGTACAAGTATATAACTGTGAATGCTAGACTAGTTCAACAGATAATGTTATTTCCATGAATCGGAAACTTTGGATACGGAGGGGCAGTGTCCAAATTTCATCAAGGGATTTAAAACACGCAGAATATTTAAAGATTTTTTTAAATTTGACGTGTTTTGTTTAAATTCTTTTAAGTTATAAGTAATTTTAATTATTCTTTAAATTTAGCTATTTGGTAGCCTTTAATCTCCTGCATCATCTTCTCCACGTGTCATTTAAAGAAAATATTTTTTAATTTTTTTAAATTTATCAATTTTTTAATTAATTAAAAAAATTTTTTGTTAGAATTCTACTTTTTTAAGCAAATAAAGAAATTATTTTGCTAAAAATAATGAAATTATAATTGACTTTCTTTTACAAATTTTGCTATAAAAAAAAAGATTCACTATCGAAACAAATAGTCATTAAATTTAAGTAAAATATAATAAAAATTATATAGTTGAAACTTCATTATTCTGCTAAAACTTTTTATTTCACTAAAAATAAAGGAGCTCTAACCGAGTTTTTTTTTCTTGTTCTAAATTTGGCTTGAAATAAAATAAATAGTTATTGCATTTTAACAAGAAATAAAAAAGAGCATTTTCATAAATAGCACTACATAGTAAAATAATTACATAAAATAACGTGATTTATTAAGATTACAAAAAAGGGCATATTTTCATATTTTCTGATATAATTTACTGTAATCATTATAACTGTATCTAAATTTCAAACCCTGCAATTTCTCCTTAATTGGTGTAGTTTGTTCAATTCTTCCTTAATTGGTGTTTTTACAGTTTATCAATCTGTCATTGATACTCAAAGACAAAGGCTTGAGAAATCTGGCAATAATAGATTGCTAATGAAATCTTCTGCTTCGATTTCTTCGACATTGGTGAAGCAAAGGCTTCTCCATCAGAAAGATTTCTAATCAAATCTGGAGTTTGGATTTCTCCGACAATGATATCTCCGGAGTAGTTAACTAAGAAATAAGGAGTACCCAGCCATCAACCCGACATAGATCAGAGAATAGATCCGGTAGACCAATGGGGAACTACAATTCTCTACATTTTCTTCACCAAAAAATATTTGAATTCTTTTTTGCTTTCTCCAGAGATCTGCAATTCTCTGCATCCAGATCGCCATGACCGAGAGAGAGAGAGAGAGAGAGGGTGGGGGTTGGGGGGATCAACAGAAATAATGAAAAATTTGAAATAGGGAAAAAGGGGGGATGCGAGAGAAATCGAATGAAATTTTGGGGGATTTGGGAGAGAAATTTTTGGGCAGTTAGAACGAGAGAATAAAGGGATTAAATTGAAGAGAGAACTATTAAGTTGGAAAGAGAATATATAAAATTTGATACAATAATAATTGTTTTAAAAAAATGGTAATTCGTTATTTCTGTAATTATTTTGCTATTTTTTGTAATTTTTAAATAGGTTTGCTAATTATTGCAAATAGCTAGTTAAGTTTGTTAATTTATGTAATTTTTTCAATAAAAAATTAGACAATTTCAACTCCATTATTCCGGTTAAATTATTTTTATGTGAATAAAAATGATGGAACTCAATGTTTTTTTAATTGATTTCTGTCTGAAAAGAGAATACACAACTGAAATAAACAACATTTCATCTAACAAAAAATAAACAGTTGATACTTCATTATTTTTAAAAAATAATTTTATTTTGTTAGAATGATAGAGTTTGAGTCATTTTTTTTAATTGGTCTAAAAAATAGAAATAATCCACTAAAATAGATAATTGAGAGCTGATTTTTAATTTCTTTTTCATCCTCACATGCTTAAAAAAGAGTGTAGTCATTTTTTTTGCCACATCAATATTTAGGGGGTTGAAAACTATCAAAAAGACAAGTTAAGAGGGATAATAAAGACTACTAATAATTTAAGGGGATTTGAAGAAAATGCGTCTAAATTTTGAAGGGTCTTTAAATATTCTGCTTTTAAAATATAAAAAAAACACACAAAAAAGTTAAAAAAGATTCAACATCTACTAAATCTATAAATATTCAGATATATAAAATAATTTTAACCATATATAAATGACAATATAAATTACTCTCGATTTGACATATTATCTATGTTTTTGATACTTCATTCTAGAAGATATTTGATAGACATATATATCTGGTCTTTATGTATAAGTGTCTAAATTTCAATGATGTATGCGACCTCCAAATCTTTAGACAAAATTTATAACTTCACACAAATCTTTGCAAATTTAATTTCGTATGACTGAAATTATTTTCTAAATTATTAGACTTTGCAAAAAATATCAACTTAAATAAGGATCCTAAAATCGGCTAGTTGTGCACTTACCCCATTCAGAATTAGGATGGCAAGATCGGACATGGACTTCTAAGCCCATACCGGTTCCAAAGTCGGACCCTGAACCCAATTGATTTCGGACTAAAGCCCAAACCGGTTCCAAATTCAGACCCTAAACCCAATTGATTTCGGACTAAACCCCAACTTCAAATATCGCTATGCTCCTTCATGGCTACAAACTCGTTCTCTTTCCACTCACTATCCGACGAAATCCTCGCACTTCTATTTGTTCGGCAAAAAATTATCATTGTAAGTTGTATTTCTTTTTCCGGTTGACAAGTTTTCTCCTCTGATCTCTTACGAGTTTTCTGACTCACTAATTGTATGTCTCCGATTCTATGATTATGTTAAATTCATGTAAAAATATATCCAATTAGACGTTTCTCTGAGTGCAGTAAAGTTTGTTTACATAAGAATTGGAGTGGCCGATTGTAATCTATTTCTCTGTAAGGTTTTGGGCAGTTTTGTTGTCTAGCCATGCACATGATTCAATGTTATTGTGATTTATAGACAATTATACATTAGTTAATGAGAAGGATTTGAAGTCTAGTTTAGGACATTGCGATATCCAACTTGTACCTGTCTAAATATATTGGTTTATGGGACATTGCAAACCTTCTTCATCTAAGAGTAGGTTTGATCGTATTGTTTCGTTTTGTCTATTGGAACTCTTGTATTTTTTTACTTTGCAGCAGTTGAAGGCGTGAGACTAGTATATCAGTATAAGGATGGGTGTGAGATTTAGAGAACATCAAGTTTAGAGAAATTTTATGACTTGTTTGAGTATTGGTATGAAAAGAACTCCAATAGTGCGGAACATAATATAGGAGATTCATATAGCTTACTCTAACTATTTTGGGTCCTTTGGGATTGAGATTTGAGGTAGTTGATTGATTGATTGATTGCAAGTCCTATCATTCTGTTGAATGGTTCTGCAATCAGGGGCAGTTGTGGATCTTAAGGGTAAACTTTGGTTCACTTGAAGCCATGGCCACCCGTTCAAACTAGTATATGGTATACATAATTCTCATAATATTTGTAATATCATCTGCTGGTCCATGGTCTAAAAGGTTTGTGAGTTGCACTGATCAGGTAACTACTTTGTTTCCCAAAGGAGGAGGGATCGAAATCCACTTATTCTTGTTCCTGTAGCTTTTCTTTTATCTCTTCCTTTCTTTTCTTTCTTTCATTTGTTTTCCATTGCCGACTATAACCTTATTAGATACCTTCTACTAATTATCGTTTGCTCACTAAGTTATTCTCATTGTATATCTTAAAAGTAGTAGTGCAGGGAAAACTTAAGGGCATCCGGTGTTTATACCTACCAAACAATATACGACACATGTCTTCACACACATGATTATTGCTAAATCATAATTAGTTAATACATGTTGTGTAATTTAATTTATCACTTAATTATGGTAAATTAATATAGTTTAGTGTAGACACCGAGTGTGGGTTAATTTTTATCACAGTCGTGCAATCATGTTCGTAAATTCTAGATCTGCCACTAATCAGGGGCCATGTTGTAACCAACTACAGAACCTAATATTGATTAATTGGATGATGGTTTATTGGGTCTATGTTGGACCTACGCCATCCGCCCTCCATCATCTATATTACTGAATTAACAGTTCTTGCAATACTTTGATGGATAATTGTCTCAACAAGTTGAAATGTGTAATTTTATATAGATTTACAACTATACATAGGACTGTAACATGGTTATTCATTTGCAATCTTAGCTCATAGAGTTGTTTGTGGGCATGATTTTACTGTCAAAGTTTCTCTGTGGTGAATTTATATTACAAGTAAACAAACTGTACAAGTTTTGATTGAGGAATTGGATCTTTTTATGATGCTACTTTTATTTTTGTGGCATTCTCGTTTAGTTTTTAGATTTGTCCAACGCTACTTTTATTTTATTCACTTTTATCATTTTAATTTGACCCTAGGGCTTTCTATTACATCTTCATATTCACATGTTAAACAAACTCGTAATTGCTTTCATGGCATTTATGGTTGCTAACCCGTAGCAATTTCTGTGCTGAAAAGTGATTTCTGAAATGCTAGATAATGGGGTGAAGTGAGCATCAACCATGTATACAAGATGTCAATATGTTGAATTATATCTTTCATGGTTTTTAAAGATCTTTGGTTATTAACTTGGTATACAAGCATTTTCATGGGTTTCACAAAACGGGCTACATGTCTTATCAGTCGATGTAGTAAATCATGGTTATTCTTACACATGCACGATACCATTAGATAGTTTCTCCTTGTGATTAATATGCATGGTAGCTTAGCAATATTCTTCTCTTACACTGTTATTTCCATTGGCTGTACACAGATAAAGTGACCTAGTACCATGGAAGCACCTAATAACTCTGATTTTAGTGTTGATAGTGCTCAAAGAGACCCTGATGTTAGTGTTGATAGTTCTCAAAAAGACCCTGATGTTAGTATTGATCCAAAACCTCAAGTTATATACCGCTGCAAGAAATGTCGAAGGATTGTTGCATCAACAGAGCAAGTTGTTCCACATGAACCTGGTGAGGGCCAAAAATGTTTCAAGTGGAAAAAGAGAAGCGACAATCCCTATAAGGACTCACCTCAATGCTCCTCTATTTTTGTTGAGCCCATGAAGTGGATGCAAGTTGGTTAGTCTCATTCCTAACTGTTCTTTTATTCCTATGCAGAATTGCTTTCTGTTCTTACAAATCACTAATATTGCTCATTCTCATCTAACAGTAGAAGAAGGTTGTGTCCAAGACAAGCTTCAGTGCCTGGGTTGCAAAGCTCGGCTTGGTTATTTCAATTGGGCAGGCATGCAGTGCAACTGTGGAGCATGGATTAACCCTGCATTTCAGCTGCACAAGAGTCGACTAGATGAGTGCCATCTTTAAACGAGTTTTCTGTTGAGGCATGGTTAGTAGTTACGTGAATCAGTTAAGAACTTACAGCCTTCCTGCATATTATTAGGGTATAGCTATATGATATTTGGAAGAAAGCGGATAGTTTTTAATTGATGGCGTATTTGTTGTAAAGGCAATCACAAGTAACTGAGTTGCTAACAATATTGTTTGTCTATTTAAATATGTTTTCCTGTCAAATGTGCTCACTGCTCTATATAAATCTATTATTTTCAACTTTTCATGTTTAAAGATCATTTAGTGAATCAAATGTCAACGTAATTCGTTTTTGGTCAAAACCAAAATTTTTGGCTTTAAGAAGGAGCGGGAGAGTTCCGGAAGAAGAATAATGCATTACTTATTCTTCTGTCTTTTTCCTTGTTAAGCCTTTCAATTTTCAGTATATGATTTTGCTTCAGAAAGATTCTTGTAAATATTTGTGTACGCAATGCATGGTTCAGGTGGATCTTAATTATTTCACATCTAAAACTGTCTGGGATTCTTTTATTTGGATATCAGAAATCTTGTTTATGATGATTTAATTGGCATCATTTCTACTGAAAATCAAGACCTTCAAAGTACTAAGTCCAAAATTCTGATTAAGCATTCATATGATAAAGTTGTACAATTTATCAACTACTCATGAACTGATTCCAACTATGTATGAATGGCATATAAAATTGATAATCAGAGTTAAAATTGGGTATCATCCTTTGGGGTGTTGAAAATGATTAGATAATGGGAGCTGACACAAAAACAGAGCAAGGGCGTGCTGTAGCATTTAGGCTAAACAAACGAAAAGTTTTTTATTTATTTGGTTTTTATTTTGTTTTGTTGTTTGAAAGTGAATGTTTGGGATACTATTTTGGAAGAATTGTTTTTTTGGATTGTTGTGTGAGTGATTTTTTTTTTAAAATTTTTCTTTCAGAAACAAAACAATACATATGTTTATCCCAAAAGAATATAACAATCGTTATCAGTTTGGTTTACGTTTTGTAAACTCATCAGATTTCAAGAATTCAATAGTCAATAATCTCAGATAAGTTATTGCTATTCCAGTGACAAAAGTGAAAAGGGAAAAACGTAAAACAAAACAGAGCAAAGAGAAACATGAATTGTGCTTTTCTCGCCACTCTTTTGATACAAATATGTCTGACACTGAATTCTTATTTTATCTCCAGTGAAGCTGATGATCTAAGAAATTTTAGAAAGAAAGCAAACAGTATAGAAAACACAAGTTCGTGAATCAGAAAATATGCATCATTTCCCTTACTGGCCAGCAGCAAAAGCTTCAACAGGGAAAGTTTTGGTGATGCCAGCCAGACTCTTGAATTGAATCTTGCCAGTGGGAGGATCATCCACAGTGATCTCGTTAACTGGAGGCCATAACATCAATTCCTTAGCCTTCACTCCCTTGAGCTTCTTGATTCTCTTCTTGTCAATGTATCCATTTATTTCAGTGTCATAACTTACCAGTTTGCTGATCATCTTGAATTTGTGCTCAACTTTTTCATTTTGCTGGATCCACATGTAGCCTGTGTTCTTCACGAATCCCACTTCGATCACATCAGCAAGAGGGAGAAGCCCCATTGGGAGTCCGAATTCCTCGAGTAGGGAAATTGCCATTTTCAAACCTTCCTCATGCCCCTTCTTGACAATTGCTCCTTCCTTCTCTACCATGGCTACTATAGCTTTGAATTCTCAAGACTTTGTTCTTAAAGGATAGCTTGTTTTTAAGACTTTTTTGCTTTTCTGCTTGAGTGGAACTGAATTTAATTTATTGTGTGCTACTATATGAAGAGACAAAATACTTGATGGACAAACCAATGAGAAGATCATTGTATTAGTCACCAAAGCTGTGGTTCACTTCATGCATGTCCTAAGTTTTATCAAATGCAATTTTTCTGCCTTCCTTTTCTAGTTTTCTTGATTCATGCCGCACTAGTTCAAGAAGAAGATGACAATTCTGCTGCATCAATAGGCTAATCCGACGCAATTGGCTGGGATTGGATGAAAGAAGTAAGCCAATTTTGAGTTACATGCCCTATTATATGTTAATAATTTGAAAATCCAGTACCATACTAAGAACTACTAGTACATGATATACATATAAAAAAGGTGGCTTAGTACATACTTGACTTCCCAATGACTAAAAATCTCTCCAACACTTGTTCAAAGTAGAACTACTACCCCTGAAATGACACGTGGCATCTGCTTGAAAAGAAAAATCAAGCTGCGTAGCAGAGTACTTGTATTTGAGGTTTTTATTTGATCGTCACGTGTACACTCTAAGCCATTCTTTTCCTTGCGGTTTTATTGATAAAATTAAACTATGAAACCATAATCAGCCTAATCCGCATAAGATTGGGCGTTTTAGTGACATCAAAAAAGGACATTCGTGCAAATGAACCCCCTATAATAGAGCCATTCGTGCGAATGACCCTCCTAATTCTCACTGATGTCAACAAGCAACATTGCGCAAACAACTTGCCGGAGAATTGGTGGGATCGAGTTCCATATATCTGTCGAAATAGGTCTATAAATATGAAACTGCTACTAGTTGCACTTGGGATATTGTTTTCATGATTTTCATGGAAATGAGGTATTAGCATTATAGAATACGTACTTATAATTGATCAATATTCTTGGAATACTTATCAAGTTTAGAGTCGACCTTATCTTCTCTTTGAAGCCCTTCAAATTTTTGTATGGCATCCTTCCCGTTGTGCTTTATTTACTCTCAAGAAGCAACATTCCTAACAACTTCTTTCCTACTCAATCAATTAGTGCGCAGTGTTATGTACGTCATCACTCTGACATTTAAGTAAAATTGACAAGTTTAGTATGTTACCCTACAATTTCAATGACTTTCCTTATACAACACTTAATTATAACAATTTCAATTTGATGGTTTCAGCAAGCGTTATTTTCGTAATATGCGAACATTCAGATTATAGAGAAAATAGTGGTGAGATAATAATAAATAGTTTTTGTCAATAAGAAGGGAAAGTCACGTAAATTTATATATGATGGAATTAAAATAAAAGGGGCCGGACTACTGTTTTAAAAATTGTTTATCACGATAATGCCCATCCTTATGCAAGGTTGGATTACAATTATTTTCTTTGTTATTAAATATATAGCAACTAGCTTTTCCCCAAAACAAGGAGTGGACTCTAGCTAGATATCAAAGCCGCAACTTCAGTGTGTTTTGGTCTTGTTTTATTTTCTTGAAACTTTTGTGGCCCTCATAGTACAATGTTTGTCTCCAAAACTTAACATTCTAGGGTCAAATAAAAATGTGAGAAAGGAAAAGATAATATGATTAATGTGGGTCGGACCACATCTTTTTTTTCACTATTAATTTTTTGTTATTTTTCCTCCTCTTTCTTATACGCTCCAATTAATATATAAACATTTGCCTGTCCAGGTCAAGATTTGTGTGTATATAAGTATACACACGGTATACCCACAAAGGCACACGAATTAAACTTAGAGATAGTATTATTTCATCTAAAGGAAGTCTACATTTGTGTTGCTAGCTTCTCGAAGTCCCAGAATATGACGGTGTGCTTCTAAACTCATGTCTTTTTTTTAGTGTTACGTTACTTACCCATTATTGCCAACCCCATAACAAAATTAAAGGAGAAAACAAAGAAGAATAAATGGTGTCATATAATCTTTGTTATCGATCATGAGTGTGTTCATCTATATGTTTTGAGACTCTAAGCGTAGGCGGAGTCAAGATTTGAATTTTATGAGTTCTGAATTTTATAATGATTTCAAATGGTACAAACGGAGTTCTATATTTAAAATTTGTATATATTTAGTAGTATTTTCATAACACAAATATAGGGTTTAGGATAAATTTAGCAAGTTGCTTTTTAGCTCCATCCCTGTTAGGTTCTGCATGTTTATGTATTTAGAGAGATACATGCATATATCACATAGTGTGTATGTGAAAATGGAGAAAGAAGTTCGTTTCTAACTTATTTGCACTTTCATTTATCTCTTTTTTCTCATGTTATTTTCCTCTCCTTTGGGTTTATATTCGTTGGATTATTGTAGCATAAGTGTATAGTGGGAGATTAATATGAACATAGTTTGGGTTTCTCTCTCTCTTCTTATTATGTTATCATTTCATTTCTTTACTTCATAACTCTTTTGGACTTATCACTTATGCTTTCCAAAACTTTGTTTTCTTTGAAGTGATGATTTCCAGATTTTGTTTTTCTCCGGTATAAATGAATATGAATGATGTTCAAGACCACACAGGAATGAGGAATTATAGATCTAGCTAATTAATCTCAATTAATTTTGTGATGCTAGTACTAATTAATGAGCTTAATTAACTTTTGTACACCTACTGGCCATATTTCTTTGTACTATTTGCCTAGAATCGAGACCTACAACATGTATTCGGGCATATAGTAATCTTAATTTGATAACCTGATATTCAGAAAATAGGTAACTTTTTATAACTAGTAATAGTAGAGGAGCTTTAATTTCATCTGAGAGGAGTCAAAACGTAAATATATATCTACACAATGTCAAGAGGATTCATATTATATATGTGTGTGTAATTTAACCTATCTGTACAGTGTAATTTTCGAGCAAAGAAGTGTAAATTCACTTTCTCCTGGACAAAGTTTAATCTCTGCCCCGACTGGTACATGAATAACATGTATCTGTGTATAATATTAACATCTATATATCATCTAGTCAAATGAAGATAAATAATAGTAACGCACACTTTTTTCATCACAGTATATGCTGCTAAAGTAATGAACTGTTACTATCTTTTTCTGTCGAGTACAAGGAAAACTGCGTAAAATAATACTCCGTAATAAATAATAAAAAGTAAAGCTTAGTGGATCGAACAAAAATGCAACAAAAAGAAAGAAAATGTATTAAGTGGCTCTTCCATTCCAATATACGATCTCTACTTTAATAAGATGGTGTTATGCTAAAAAAAAAATAGCTTAATAAAAATAAAAACGCCATATTATGGGGAACAATCCACTTTGTTTTTCATGATGACTTAGGCACATTGAGGCGTAGCCGCTACAAGAGAGATTTTATTAATAAATAAATACTTAAAATAGAGAAAGTGCTATGAATAATGATATAAATTAAGGGATTTAAGTTACATATGCTAGTGCATTTGTGATAGCAAATTAACTGTTATTTTTATTAGATTATCAATCAATATTTATCATACAAATTAATCTGTAATTTATTTATAACTAATTTGATTGTGTAAATATTTACTTAAATTCAAATTAAGTTAAACAATTATTGATTTTTAGATTGTGGAAATGAGAGTGCACATGGACTGTCAAGGATGCGAAAGCAAAATAAGGAAGGCTCTCAAGAAGCTTCATGGTTGGTATCTCTTCTCATAATAACTTACTTTTTTTTTTTTTTAGAAGACAACCCTGCCCAGCTTTGTGATAGAATTATTACAATATGAAAGCATATTTTTATATAATGATCTTTTCCTATAAAATAATTTTCTTATAACTTTTAGTTTGGAGATAACATTTAAATTAAATTATTATCCATCAAATAGACATTTACACGGCTGGTGAGGTTTTTGTGTCTCCATGCTTGGATATATAATATGGACTTCTCTCATTATCCAATACTTATTGGGACCTAACCCATTAATGTGATTTGGAGATCAAGTTGATATTTTTTATTCTATTTCCATTAATTTATTTTCTCAAGTGTAAGAGTAGTAGGTCTAGTTGGCCTTTAAAGACATATGAAGAAAATCGATCAAGTCGACGAATCAAATTAAAATAGGAAGAAAAAAATTAATTAGTGGTGTGGTTTGGTATTGAAAAAAAAGTGCAAGAATAGTACGTCTATTTGACCCCTATGTATCGGAATGTATTTAAACAATGCATTTATATTAATTTGCCAAAGATGCTTTGATAAATAAGTGAATTTCTCTGAGTTTTTAATACTGATAGCTAGTTTGTCTAATTTTTCAAATATTCACTTATTTTGACAAGTATTTCTTTTAAGAAAAATATTTATTAATACCGTAGTAGCAATTTGAATTTGACTAATGTTCCAATCCAAAAGTGCTTCTGGGCTCCGGAAAAAAAGCTACTTTTTCAGTTTCTAAGAAAATAACTTTTAATTTTTTTATTTTATTTTATGTTTTTACACCCCTTCGTATGAGCTCCCACCCCTTTTTGCTTTCTTGGTGACTCGAACCAACAATTTGTTGAAGGTGGAGAGTGCTTACCATCCGAACAATCCCTCTTGTCCCCCCGCCACACACAAAAAAAAATAGCTTATAACTATTCAAAAACACCTTTTTTTTCCTTTCTAAAAACTTGGTCAAACTCTTCCATTCTCTAAAATAAGTAATATTTTAAAGAGAAACACTTTTGGCTTTGAAAAGCTTGGCCAAAGAGGTTATGAGAATGTTTTTATAATTTTCTTTAGTACCTTGGTGATGGATATATTTAGTTATAAAACCTTGGATTGACTTTGTTTCATTTTGGTATTAATAGGAGTGGACAACATTGACATAGACATGAACATGCAAAAGGTGACAGTAACAGGATGGGCAGAGCAGAGAAAAGTCCTCAAAACAGTGAGGAAAACTGGAAGGAGAGCTGAGCTATGGCCATATCCATACAATCCTGAATACCACAACTATATGCACCATTATTATGACACATTCTACAGCAGGCCAGGCACTTATTTCGCTCCGCCTTTTTCTTCCTACAACTACCGTGAGCATGGCTACAATGGCCACGCTCACGGTTACTATGCAGAGCTACCTTACAATACTATTTTCGATGAACGAACCAGGCACATGTTTAGTGATGATAATGCCACCGGCTGTTCTATAATGTGATTTGAGCTGATTCAATATGCTCAGTAGTAGGGGGTTTGCAATTCTCTAGTCGCTTTTCTTTGTTTCTATCTTTGGGTACATGTTTCATTTGCTTAATTAGGCTTGAACGGGGCTTACAAAAGGAATCAAGGTGTGCTAGTTGTGTTCTTTTGCTTGCATTATATATATCTCAATGTGAGTATATGTAGTTTTTTTTTTCTTCATGTTGTTAATACTGTTGTTCAGTTTCCTTTTCACATAATATCTTGAGAGTTCCTTTTCCTCCAAACATAGAGCTACATAAACCTACGGTAAAGGCTCTTAACTCCTCCATGTTTTCTTTCTTCTTTGCATCTGGAAGCCAAAAAGTGGATTTTGGATTTGTTCTCTTCGTATCTCTTAAAGCACATAGATAGCAACCAATACAGGGTACAAAGCTAACATCAACTTTAACAACCTTCCTATTGAAACTCATGACGGAGCAACAACCCAGTGAAGAGTGATCAGTTAAACATCCTTTGCCCCAAGTAAACAAGCAAGTTCGCTACAGATGTACATTTGCAATCAATTATAAACTTGTGAACAAAATAAATGGAAAAAGAATCAAGTCTTTAGCGTTTTATCATTCATATATATATATATCTATATATGCTGAATTGCTTCCTGTACAACGATATGAGTTACAAGTTAGGGGTAATGAAGGAGGACGACTCAAGTTGCTTCTCTTGTTGCTTTATGTGGTCTGCGACATGAGCAATTACTCCTGCTCCAGCATTATGAAAAAATTCATTCTTCACCTGTCACCGGAAAATAGTGATCGAATTAGAATCCAGACAGGGAAGAACATGAAGAAATAGAATATGGAAGGAACTTACATGGATATTGTTATGAGCGAAAAAGGGCCAGAACGCCGAGTGAAAGCTAACATCAACTTTCTTCCACCCCAATTGTTGCAAGCCACGTATCATTTCCTCTGATCAAAAAGAGTAGTAAGATTTTAGTATGCTGTAGAGATATAGCGGCATTGAGATTCATTGCAACAAACAGAAACAGCTCACTTAGTATTATTACCTTCCATACTTTCATGATATTCTAATGTCCTCTTCGTGCTGGGTGCATTTTGAGCTGCCTCCTTCGCTTTGGCTGCCTCAAGGGGGTAATGAGGTCCTTCACATGAAACTGGAGGACAATATTCCACATCTACTACATGTTTATAGCCATCCAAAGATCGCCAAGGGGGCTGCCAATTTATTAAAATTTTAGAATTGTATACAAACAAAATCGTGTCATGAACAACATAAAATCCCACAAATGTGGTATAGGGGAGGTGGTATATACAAAGCCTTACCCTTACCTTATAAGAGTGGAGAGATTGTTACCCATGGACCCTCAACTCAAGTAAAGCATAACAAAACAAGAAGGAAAAAAGAATACAGTAGAGAATACCAATAGCACCAACAAGGCTACAAACAAATAATATGATAGCCGAAACAAAGAAGTATAAGAAAGTAGGAGAAAGAAAACAATATACGAATACTACTAATAAAGGAAACTAGACAATGCGACTACCCACTAACCTTCAACTCTAATCCTCGACCTTCATATCCTCCTATTTAAGGTCATTTCCTTGGTAAACTGCAGGTGTTTCAAATCCTATTTAATCACCTCTCCCCAATACTTCTTCGTCCTACCTCTGCCTCTACTCAGACCCACCATAGTCAACCTCTCACATCTCCTCGCTAGGGCATCTAGGCATCTCCTCTTCACATGCTCGAACCATCTCAGCCTTGCTTCTCTCATCTAATCCACCGTGGAGCCTACTCTCACCTTATCCCGAATATCTTCATTCTTAATCTATCTCGCCTAGTATGCTAATACATCCATCTCAACATCCTCATTTCCGCTACTTTCATCTTCTAGACGTGCGAGTTCTTGACCGGCCAATGTTTCGCCTCATACAATATAGCTGGTCTAACAAACATTTTATAAAACTTTACCTTTAAGAACTCCTAAGAAAAACCTCTGTTTACAGAAGATCGTTACTCAGAGTTCTACAGCTATAAATTCTGCTAACGAATAAGATTTCACACGGTACCATGCTTTTATGAGTATTATATTCATCCAACTATGAAAATCACAAGTAAGCATGCCCGACACAACAAATGTACATACTTAGACATGAAGACTAATAAGACATATGCAACCATAAAATGAACACAGCGCAAACTATTCTTCTGCCATTTACTAAAGAATATCAGGGTCCGTTGCATAAAGTATACATAATTTGCAGTGCAATCAGGGAGAACGGAACAGCTCTCTCAATGTAAAGATCCATTGCATCTCATCCCTCGCCTGACAATAGGCAACTACATAGGACCTTTTTCCAGGGCTTTAACAGTAAAGAAAATACTTCCTCTTTTTATTCAAAGTAAAACTATTATTTCATCCAGGACATACAGTAACTCATCATCATATAATCCATTTCATTTCTGGAAAACTAGCAAGTAAATCTCACTTAAAATAGTGTAACTTTGAGAAATCAAATTTCCCATACAAGGAAATGACCACCCTCGTTTTGGTTGTATGCAAGTGAAGGGTCCAAAACTTGTAACAGTTTCTAAATTCTGACTTCAGTACACCAAACATAAAATCAAGGTTACTTTTTTGTTTCAAGGGAATATGCAAATGAAGTATATAAAGTAATTTTCCTTGTCCTATCCCAAACAAAGAAAAATTATATAGGTAAGTTACGTGCTATCATGGATGGAGAGATGATTACCTACCATGGGCAGGTTATGTGGCATATGCCGTTAAGTTTTCATTGTTGTCTAAGCAACATTAAAATCAAATGTTTTTGTAGAAGAAAAGCTGATAGAAACATTTTTAAAAAAATAGTACTGGTTTTGGTTCACCTATGAGGCAGTTTATGGTACTCAAGCTATTTCATCTCACATCTGATATACCCTTAATTTTAATTATTGTACAAAATGAAACTAATTAATAATTCCGATACAGGACATTCTTGCAGTTCTATACAGGACATTCTTGCAGTTCTCTTTGCAATTGTACTTTGCACTTCCTAATGTTCTAGGCTAATTCAAATTGCAGTTCTCTGTTTTCCAAAAAAAAAAAAAAAACTCAATTCCCATGTTGTCCCAATACCTCTTCCCAGGAATTTCAATTAGATCTGGCCAAAGTTGGCAGAATAAACTTTAGATCACGACTCTTGAGTAAATATTTCGCACCCAAACCAATTATACTTGGATGTCCTTTTCCGTCTTTACTTGACTAAATGCCAACATTCATTGACCTATATTTATGGACAATTAATGTAACAAATGATTAGTAAATCTCAGATCACCTTGACGAGTTCTGTCACCCTTCTAATAGATGATGTACGCCAACCGACCATATCTAGATAATGTCAAGAAATCACTGCAATCAATTCAAAAAATTGAGAGAAGAAGCACTGGAATGAACTTAATCAATGAATTAATTTTGCTAATTAAGTGATGAAACAACAAACAAAATGCAACGGATACGATCATAAGAGACATTAGCATAAAGAACACGCCATTTAAAAGCACCAAGCGCTGATCTGCAAGAAGGAAAATACAGGCATAAGAAAAAAGATGGCGTGGGAGAAACAGCTGTTTCAAGGACTGGTGGAGATATTTCTACTCACATAAATTTTCCATCATCACAGTCTGATGCCATCCTTAGCAGAAGAGGTGGTTTAGTAGGTTTGCCATCTGTAAGGAAGAGCTGACTGCCTGTTTGACCAACAAAAATAGGAGCTATAGGTGCTGCAAGTTTCTCCAAGATTGGCAACCCCAAGAGAAGAGGAAGCTGAAAAATAAAAGCTAATCAACTGTCCTGATGGAGCCGTTACAGAGTAATCATAACACTTTTTGCTGGATAAACCACTAATAATTACCTACCATCCAAATTCTGAGAGACATTATATTCACATTATGATTTAAACTGATTCAAGAAAACAATTACTGACTTGTTCAACCTAACATTAATGTCCCAAATTATGATATCCTCCTATACGTGAGATAAAACAATATGAGATCAGAAGATCACTGGCTTCAGGTTTGTTGACACAGAACTTATTGAAGGCCTTTTTGTTATAGCATGTGGCTTGATGTTTAATTCATGATTCTTTTTTTTTTTTGGTTGAAATGGTAAGGATTGTGTTCAAACCAGCAGCAAGAGTGCTGGAAACTACGTACAGTTAGCAAAGTATAGAAAACAATGTTTAGTTTATGATTATTGGCAGTGCTGTGTACCCATTATTTTAAAAGGTAAGCAGTGTACCCACTTTTATATAGTTTTAATATAATCTGTCTTTCATAATAAAAGAAATGGTTTTTCTTTCCTGATATTTGCTTTAGTGAAATAGGACGTGTTATGATTCATTTTCTTGTAAATATTGATCAATACCTGCATAATTTCTAAAGTAAATAAGTACTGGCATAGTTTTTTCTCTCATTCAATGTTAAACAATTTAGATCTTTAACTTTTGCTTAAAATGTGCTCTTCTTAAAAACAACATTTGACAACGGACAAAGATAATAAAATATAGGAGTAGTAAATGAAAAGTTATTTTGGCCATTTCTTTGATACCTGCTAAGATTTGTGCACCTATTAAAGGACGGGTCCACACAGTAGTAAAATAGGAGTAACAAGTATCTTTTGGATATTCTGCAAAGATGATGAAGACTACAAAATTTCCAGCAATTGCATGCCATGACACAAAAAGCTTTATCACAGCCATGCATATCTACAGGCTTCTATCCTTTTATCCTCATAAAGCAAACAATAAAAGCTGATGGAATCAACTTCTCTAGTATTTCACACCAAACCTCAACTCTTATGAAGAATTCAGAAAATTTTACTCCTTGCCTCCATCCTGTTTTATATGATGGTATTATAATGGACTTGTACTTTAAATTTATTACAGTACTTTGACTTTTATATATTACACCAATGATGGAAAAATATTGAAAATAGTTTTAAGACGTCTCATATGAAAAGATGACTGTTATTAGACATCTTTCTAGAAACTACGTAAATGTCAAATGACTGACCGCACTTTATTACAGATGTTCATGAGGTAACCGAGCACAAGAATTTACAGATAAGATTCCATGTTAACATCCAAGTTAAGCTTAAACGTTGAACTAATACAAATATTTTAAAGTTTTCTGTTTTTCAAAAGCTATAAGATTTTCCCTCCACAGACACCTACTATTCCATCAAGTTTCAGAATTTCCAGCTAGACTACATTATGAGATTTACAAATTTTAAAGAAAGAAAATAGGATATATACTTGAAATACATAAAAACAACTGAAATCCCTTAACAAGGAATTGTAATGGACATAATCTAGCAACTTTTTAAGGACAATAAGTAAAGGTAAATTTCTTTTATTAAAAAGGACAATAACATCCCATTTAAGAAACACATTGAAAAGATTCTTATTGTACCGTGAGAACAGACCTGATTTTTCCCTCTCACACCAAGATGTGGTGTTGCCAAGGTGATAAAATTGACTGGTTCCAGGCCAGCAATCAAACCTTCATTTAAGGAGCCTACTGTTTTGAGGTTTGCACTAGTTGAAGTGACTGCATCATTGGACTGCTCATTACGGTTGTTAGATGAATAAAGTACGGCAAGTGCATATCTTGCAATCAATCCACCAAGAGAATGAGCTAAAAAGGATATCTTCTTCAGGTTTTCTCTCTTCTTTACAACCAGCCTGACCTGATCACAATCAGAAGTGCCAAATAAGGAAGATGAGCGTGCACAGTTTCACTCTGCAAGCACAAGCTATATATTGGAAACTTGAAACTAGCCACCTAAGCAGCATGGGTTCAAGAGGGTTATGTTTTCATGTCAGAAGTGCGTGGCTGGAAACTATTTGAACATTCACAATATACTTCATTGACGTAATTGGAGTTTCTGAGACGAATACAGAATGCAGACTGAAACAACTAGCTTTGGACAACAATTTTCATTTAAATATGATAGAAATATCATATAAAGTAAAAGGTATATAGAGGCCAACTTTACTTGTACGGTTGCAGTTGAATTCAGGTCAAATAAAAAGGCCAGCTATTATTTGTAAAATTTAGACAATTAGAAAAATCTATATCTGATGCACATGGAAAGCTGGACATCTTTCAGCAAATATTGTACTGCACTGAAATTTTGTTCACTTGCTGCAAAACAGCAAGAGACATTGACCTATGCTTCTTAAACAGCGATTACCAGCGTAGAATATACCCACCAGTCCGGGTTTCATTGCTTCAGATAGAGTATAGCCATAACCAAGAACCAACAGCCAATGCTAACCTATACAAATAAAAAAAAGACCAAGCTAACCTAAAAGAGAACTACTAATAAAAAGCTTAATAGCATCAGATTTCTGCCGCAACCAAACAAGAAAAATATAGCCACCTAACCTACACCATGAGACCAGGCAGTAGCATCAGACTAGCAACTATACAGCACAAAGACCTCTTTTACATACTCACTTCATCTGCTAGTCGTTTTCCAGCTCCATCAATCCCAGTGAAGGTTTTAGTGTATGTATTACATGAACTTGCTGAACACCACAAAAAGACAAGTCAGATAGCTTCTTGGATTTTGATATCAGATTACTTTCTTGGTGTACCATGCAAAATTGAAGCAAGAAACGACCTAGAAAATTTTTAAAAAAAATACATGAGAAAATAAGGACAAGTTTCATCAAAAAATATACCATATATCAAAAAGTTTCTTCCCAACCGCCTCCTCAACTCTGCTTGTACATATGTCCAGTCACTTGGGCTGCATTTTTTGGAAAGCTCAGTGATGCAAACAACAGCATGCTAATTTTCAGGAAGAATTTTTTAGACTATGGATGAAATCAACATTTGTTTGGGATTGAAGCTTAGTTAATTGATTGATATGGGTGATATCAGCACATAAGACATACAACACCCTTGAAAACCAGATCATAGATTAGGAAGTAAATCATCAACCTCAGGAACAAGGAAGAAAGTTCAAGTATGAAATACAAAAGTGATACACAAACAGATATAGACATGTATGTCACCTGGTGAAATACTCAGGTCGAGTTTCATACTCCGGGAAAAAGAAATGTTCTAACCATGTGACGCGTGTTGAAAGTGAGAATGTAAGACCACTTAAACCCAACCTCGGGATAGCACTACTACTCTAACATGATATTACATACCAAAGGTTACATAAAAAGAATACTACTGATCATAATGTTTTCTCAATGTTAAAAGTTTCTCATTGCTTGAGCACTTAGAAAGTCAATGTTTGAGCATGGTTGACAACAGGCAAATTGACTACTCAAGTTAACAGCCCTGCAAAAAGACAGGAAAGACCAACAGGCACTTTTTCACTCCATTCAGATTGAAACTCCTTTTTTCTATATGCTAAACCCCAACCATCTCAGAGGAGTCAACTGTGGCCTTTTCCCACTTAACTCAATTGGGTGACTCCAACTCCCAACTTCTTGGTTGGAAATATAGTGCTCTTGCTGCCAGAGCAACTTCACTTGTCAATCCATACAGATTTAAAGTAATTGCTGGTGACAGCTTGGACATGATTATGTAGAAAACCCTACTTTATTGCATCTTGTAACTAAACCTTTTGATATGTACCATGGATATCTTTTAAATTCCAATGCTTTCTTTGTATAGCAGCTAAGTATTATTAGTTGCTCACTTTCAGACCTTATGACTTCATTCCTTTTTCTTCTTCTTATGATTTCTACTGTCTTCTGAATCTTTTTTTTTTTTTTTTGTGATCTGCAAACCCCAACACCCAGACTCCTCACGGGTCGTTTGGTAGGGTGTATAGGAGTAATGTTGAATAAGGTGTATAAGAATAATGTTGAATAATGTATCTTAGTAATGCTAGTATTAGTTATGCTGAGATTATTTCTTATGCATTGTTTGGTTTGGTGCGCTAAAAATAACATTCATTGCATATTTTATTTAAAAAAATTATTTGTTTATAAAAATATCCTTCACAAATAAAATAAAAAGGATGTGGAAAAGGTTTTGAGGGGCAATTATGTCTTTAACCATGTTAATGCATGCATTAAAAACCATTACATTACTAATACCATGGACTTTTATGTATTAGTTATACATAGCATAATACCAAATAGAATATATAACCAAATAAGTTATATATAGGTTGAAAAAGTATACCAAACAAACAATTAGTAATACACAAAGTTAATGCATGCATTATTTTTCTAATGCATCCTACCAAACGACCCTTTACAGTTCTCTAAATCTCTAAAAAAAAACTCATGTTCATTTTGCATTACATTTTTGGTAGGTTATATATAAATATCTATAAATGTTCATATGCATGTCCATACATATAATATCTACACACACGTATATAAAATTTGTAGACACGCAGAGGCATCTCTTTTAGGGTGAGTAAACAAAGTTCCCTACCTTGCTAAGATTCCATGAACAAGGACTAGAAGATGCTCAGGTTCATCCTCCGTGTCCATCAAGCCTTTCGGTGACATAACACTACCTTCAGTTGTACTCATCACATGGGCTCTAAGGCTTTGACTTTTCCAGATGTTGTTTATCCCTGCAGAAGGGGCATACAACATCCTCAGAGAAACGATTTGCAAAAAAAATAAAAAATAAAAAATAAATAAATAAATAAACATTTGAAGTGTAAACAACTATAAGGATTTTGCAGAAGAACACAAGAAACTATGTCCTAACTCAGATATACCACATGGCTATTCAGAATTCAGAAATAGCTGACTGCAATCAGAGAGGATACAAAAGCTGCAAAGCCAACATGTTCACCATGGGCACTACAAGAGCACAAATGATATAATACGTACTGATATCATTTCAAATTGCACAATCCACCAGGCGAAAGGAGAGCAGGCTCTACGGTTCTAGCCTGGACAATAAGCGCAAAAAGCCTCCAACTCTCCTATGTGTTCACTACTGAGTTAGGGAGTATCCAATGAATGTTCAATAGTGCATATACTAACACCCACAACTCCGAAGCAAAGTAATAGTGTGGTATAAGAGGGTTCACATTCTCCCCAATATCATTACATAGGCAATATCAGCTAAGAACTGTACAACCTCTTTATCTATGGCCAGAACCAATATTTCTTCCTAAGTTGCATTACTTGATAAAGAACGCCATCATCTTCGCTGCCTTGTCTTTCATAAACCTCTCCACAAAGGTCTGAGCTCGAGCTCCCTCCTCTGATTCAGTACCTATAATACAATTTGACAATACAGTGCTCCCAAGGTATCCCTCTCCAAATCATACCACCTGTTTTCCTGTATTATGCGTGAATATACAACCTCAGTAGAAAGAGCTCCACTTCGTCATACTCTCAGTACTGCAGTGGTCCTTTAGAAGTTATATTTCAAAACATGTGTGTGTCTGTCGTTTCCAGGATCTCAGCCACTACAACTTCCTCGTTGCTAGTCAAGTGCAGGAAGTCATCTTTCAAAGTGTTATCCCCACACAAGAGGTTTAGCAGAACTGAACTCGATTCATAATCTGATATGGAATTCGATAAACTTTGTAAAAGGCCATCTTGCCCTTCAGTCCTTCCACATATTTTTCCAATGAAATGACGTTACTTCCTTCATGAACCACCGATAATGGTCACTACCTTATTTTATGATTATCTTCCACATGGCTCCCCCTTTGTTGGCAAACCTCCATAATAATTTTCCCGACAATGATAAGTTCAATATATCTAGCATTCGATTTTCCCAACCCCTCCTCTCAATGGCATCATACCCCTTTCCCAATTCACAAGACGGTTCTTTCTTTTCCCTTCTGCACCACCCCATAGAAGAGTTATCATTATATCCACTTTCATTACTAACTGAAACAAAGATAAGAAAAAAGGATATGACGTGGGTTGGTATTTGATAATGTTGCCTTTATCAAAATGATCTTATCCCCGTTAATAAGTAGCTTTTCTTCTACCCCGAAATTCTGAATCATCGGTCGCCACATTTCCCCATTCTTGAACCTTCCCACTAGCAAGAGCCCCAGATATTTGGTTGGAAAGTTTAGCTACATTGCACTTTCCAATACTTGCAAGCTCATGGTCAGATCAATCCTTTTAAATTTCTCTTTTGATTTTTACATTTGTACAATATATTTAACAATTACTTATTATATTGATATATTCAAATATAAATTTTATTTTAAAATTTAAAATTCTTGAGCATTCTATCTTGTATCTTGGGGCTTACACCTCAACCCATGGTAGGTAAAACACATCACCTAAGGTTCTGTCTTTTAAAACATTAATGATGACTATGAGCCTTATAGCAGTTGCAAAACATAAGTTAATGAAGTCGGCAGGGAAGAGGGTATCAACAAGACATAAGTTAATGAAGTCGGCAGGGAAGAGGGCATCGGTATATGTCTGTTTGGGCTTTCCTATCCAGAGTCTTTTCTTTTTTTCTTTTTTCCCCTTTCTTGGATAATTAACATAAATTCCATAAGGAAAAAGAATGAGCATAAGTAGTATATAAGACGGACGTGCGATCATACAAGCTAGACAAGATTAGAAACCATTACATTCGACAAAAGCAAGATAAGCACATACAAGATACTTACCTGAGGTAGTTTGGCAAAGTCCTGCATAACCTCCAAACGCACTGATCTATAGGTAAGACACTATGATTACTAAAAAGGGACGAGATAGACCACAAATCTAAGTTGCTAGGACTCAGGTGTCTAATATGGGTGTGGATCTAGAGGTCTCATCCTTAGATTCCAAACTGCGGATACGGGTGCGGGGACTAAACTAAAGATAATTCAAACGTCTAAAAGTAGAGTTACATGTCAAAAATTATGACACGTTATGTGAAAAACTTATAAGGTATTATGAGGAAAAAATATTGACCAAAAGGAGAAACCCAGAAGGTGATATAAGAAAAGGACTGACATAGACATTTCTATATACAAGGCACTCCATTTTCTTCAATTTCACCTAAATTTTTTATTTTGATTACAAAAATCATTGCATTTCTGAATTTCTCCGTTGATTTTGGTCAAAATATCCAAATTCAGTATGGATCGAATACCCATGTCGTTCGACATGGGTGCGGCACCAAAAGTGAAGAGTCCGAGCAACTTAGCCAAAAATCACAGAGGAAATTTTTGGCATCCAGAGAAGAGGAGTCCGATCGCCACTAAAACTCTTCTAGAAAACCGAGGAAAGACCCAATTCAATTTTGATATTGGATAGGATTCACCAGCCACTAGACATAGCACATAACTCAATAGTAGTATGAATGGGAAAAGAACTATTCGACCTTTTTCAGTAAAGGGCCTTACACACGGCAAGAGCAAAAGAAGGTCTATTTTGCTTACGAGCATTTGTACAAAGAAAAGAGTCTTGTAATGGGTTGGAAAGAAGACCTTCACCTAATTTCAAGTGGGTTAGTGCAATTCTGTTTGGACGGAAGCAGACAATGAAAAAACAGAAAGGAGCAAATGATGTCAACCAACTCGACAAAGACACTCACATATGAAAAAGATAAAGAAAGATGTGTTAAGCTTGTGCTTTCCCATCAACAGTCTTTTTTTTGGTAATCATGGTGTCCGGGCCAGCTTTCGCACATCTCGACTAATTTCACGAGATATCTGTCACCTCCCATCAATCGTTCTTTTTCGATTGAAGGGTCAGACTCCCTGAAAAAATAGCATCACATAAATTTTTTGAAGAAAGACGCAAAAATAAGTATCAGTAAAGGAAAAAAGATCTCCATTCTGTTGTGGTTGAGAACCAGTCTTTTCTTAGGTCAGGCTTGACTTCACTTTTGCTCACCTTATAACCTGTCATCAAGCCTCTTGCCCTAGATTTTTCAGTCAATTTGGAATAGACTCATCTCTAGATTTCACATCTTCATGAGAAAGACCTATGCCCCCACCTGTGGCTTTCAAACCACCCATACGTGCTCCACTTTTGTCGACCTCCCTAACATAGCCTTTGCATCGCAAGGAGGAAAAAGAGTCTATGCCAAAAGATAAAAAGGTGTTGCAAATATAGGTCCAAAAGAGCTATGATGACTCTCGAAATGGAATTGGAAGAGCAAGACGGGCTAGGGTTGGCACATTAATAGGATATTCAATTTGTGATACGATGTCAGATAAACCAAATAATAATCTTACTTGTTCCCAATGCTAAAGTGTCGGGCATTTTCAGGGACTAGCCCGCATCCACTCTTTCTTCTTTTTTTTTCTAAAAGACAAGGAGGATTAAGAAGGCCATTATCAAGGAAAACAAGGCAATACTTTCGTTAAACCAAATCCCAAAATAACATAACCCAAAAATTGTTTTGTCAATGAATGATTTCTCGCAACAGAATTAAGGAACTAAAAACATTTCCAATTCTGACAACATGTCTTGTAGATTCATTTTGCACCTTCTAATCACAATGTTAAAAAGGGATGAGATAGACCAAAAATCACATAGGAAGTTGTCTCAAAATCCCTTTAATCGAGGAATCCACACAGACTTAACGAAAAAAGAACATGATAAACAAGCGAACTATATATGCAACACAAACTAGTTGGGTTAAGGCTTAGCCATGGTACAATTACTTTATATCCGGTGTTTATAAGAGTTTTTAGTTGTTTAGAGATTTGCATTTAGTAGAAAGTACAAAAATAAGAAACCACTAATTATTCTTAAAAGACTAAATATTGACTAGGGAAATGAAACGAGTCCATATGGAGCATAATGAATATTGAGAATTTATATAGCTAACCACAACTAGTTTAGGATTAACACATTGTTATTTTTGGAGCAATTAACAAATTATCTCTATATAAGGAAAGAATTAGCATAATAAGCGTAGTAGGTATGCCCGCACTATTTCCTCCAAAGACGTAACAAAATATTAAACTTTTATAGTTTTCTCTTTTCTTTTTCTTCAATTGTGCGCTCACTTGAAAGCAGATCTTCAAACGTATATCTGGTTTACAATTTTGAGTCTCAAAAAACACATATGTAAAAGACCAAATACCAACAGCGAATTGACCATCAAGACTGCACTAATTAAGGATGGTAGTTTATTTAGCTTTCTAGCATAGATTAAGCTATCATCAATCTTCTCCACTTCCATAGACTATTCCAAGAATTCCAAGGATCAGAAAGAAGGAAAGGGGGAGGATTTGGGGTTGGAGAATTGGACAGAGAATGCCCCTTATGGCACAACTCTCCATATGGAAGTTATGAAGGGATGATAACGAGAAGTAACCAAAAAATCAAAGCTCTTCAGTCTTTCATTTTCTTTCTTTCTGATACTTGGATCTGTAAATGGGTGAAGTATGTTGTGGTTAATGGCAAGGGAACGTTTTTTCCCGGGACAAATTGTGTAAAGAGGGTATTCTCAAGTTGGGATTCCTGCAGCTGTATGCAATTGCCTCTAATAAACCAGTTCTGATATTAAATGTAATTCACAAGAATGAGAATGGAAGCATTTCGTGGACATAGTTTTGCAGGACCTTGAATCACTGGTAGCTAGAGGAACTCCACAAATGTTGATTTTCCTTCCTTGGTTAAAGTTAGAAGAAGGGATGTGCAGAAACGCGTCAGATACTAGTGGAGTGTTCTCAGAATGTATGATAATTGGTTATTATGGATCAATCCATATCCGGCTGAAGCAATTAGCCACCAGCCAATAAGATAAACTGCTCTTGTTGAACCAGAAAATATTCACCGCGTCCTCAAACAAATCAGCTTGGGATAGTTTGATTGGTCAGAGAAAATTAGTTTTGTTTGGTTGATATATGGAATGAATTCATCTAACTAGAACTCCACGAGTGCACACAAAGAAGCAACCAGATAAGAAGAAAGTGTTACAAAATTCAAGCAACGTAGTGTTTTTTTTAGCCGGTTATATGACGGATAAGAATGTAAGGACGAAAAGACTAATACATTTAATTTGGTGTTATCCTTTCAAAGAGACTGGAAAAGATGTGGATCATTTGCTCCTACATTGTAAGTTTGCTTCTAAAGTCATGGGATATGATGCTGAATTAGAGTTGTGTCGGTTGAATTATACAAACTCAATAAAGCAGCTCATGTTGGCAGAGAAACAGGAGGGACAAATTTTAGAAGTGATTCCAGATGCAGTGATGTGACAATGTGGAGTCAAAGAACATGGATAGCTTTTTGAGGGAATTGTACTACCTCAAAATTGTAAACCTCATTTTTTTTCCATGTAATATAGTTGGAGTACTATGCCATTGAATGAGGATTATTTGGTCAGAGAACATCAGTTTAGAAGGACCGGATGACCTGTTTGGTGAACAATATTGCTGTAAACCTCCTTCTTTTGTATCTCACGGGTGATCTTTTTCTTTATGGTGGATGAGAAGTTACTTTACCTGTCAGAAGAAAAAAAGTGACTCTAATGCTGCCTCCCCACCAGAAAATAAAAATCCATAGGTCTATAAATTCCCCCACTTCTTTAAGAAGGAGCATTAAACAATTATACCTGCACAAAAGATTACCTTCCACTTGCCATTATATGCATCATAATCTATGTGTAATTGGGCAGCGAAGCAGTAAATGATTGGCATCCATTTTCACCTTCTTGCAAATAAAGCACCAGCAAATGTGAATTATCAGTTGCTAGGATGGCTGTGGATGCTGTTTGTCCAAGTGAAGAAGGATATTTCCTTGGTGCCATGCAGAACCAGTATTGATGAGCGAGGAAAGTCACTATCTTCCTTCTAGCAGTCTACTATAAAATGGTTTCATTGTGACATACTATTTCCTTTTCATTGCATTCTGTCTCTTTCCATAAATGAAATATTTTACTTGTATAACAATCCAAATAAACAATTAAGCTCTTCATCCCCAAACTTGCAGATCTCTTCTAAAATCCAGGTCCATAGTATTGTTCTTCCTTGTTCCTTGGAAATCCGGACAAATGTATACATCTACTGTCTAGAGATACTTAAATGGTTGGAAAACTTGGCATAAAAGGAGCATCTCCGTGCTTAGGTTACCAACTTCTTCTCTACTTACATCACTTAATTGGAACTTGTACCTTCAAAAGTACACTACTTCTCAGATTCTAATGGGGATCTTGTATCAAACACCAAGTGGACAACCAATTCATTAGGTATCTGCACATGGTAAGGAAATCGCTGCGTAGTTAAAGTTGTGTTATACATGCTATAATGCCAAATATTCCAAGGAGGCCCCAGATTTGGACACTCATAAAGTCATCTCTAAAATGATTTCTACCGCAAGTAACCAATGTCCTGGGTTCCCTTGACTTAGAATCAAGAAGCTAGCACAAAATACCACTTCCCGTGCATTTCCTCAGCAATGGAAGTGTCCAAAAAAGAACACGTAAGAAGATGGCAAATCCAAATGACAAGGTGGAACAAAAGGCTTAAGTTATTTCTATAATCGGTTTACAAACTTAGAATGGACAAATGTGAGTAGCAGTCGACCATCACTACTATTTGCAGATCAGTAGTCCCCCTTTCCCATGAGACAACTCCGACAATCCATAAGAGCGGTAACCATCAATCTAGAACTATTTGATTCAGCAATAATCTATCCATATTTGATCGGCAAATATTTTACAAGCTACTCCTTTTTTACTCTTTACTTTGAGATAGAATCAAATTGCTCAATGAAAGAAAAGGTTTAATTTGTATTTAGAATTTCTATCCCTCTGCATTATAATTAGCTTCAGAATTCAACCACCAATCCAAATAAAGTGCACTGAAAATGTCCTTACTTCTTTTTCTTGATAAATCAAACAAGTTCTATTGCTATACATCAACAAGATGGTCTGCTACGCATAGAGTGGTCTTAATAAAAACACCCATCAAATTAATCCACTAATTAAATGAGAAAAGATTAAAAAAAATTGGCACAAATTTAAATTCAATAGACAAAGGATTAATTCCGTTTGGGCATTCAACAGACAAAATATTGGAACTCCAATCAATTTGCAAGGGCAAAAGAAGAAGGGATCCCCCACTTACAAGAGAAAACAAAAGACAGAAAGATTTACCAGAAAAGCTGAGAAATTTCCAATTAAAGCCTCGGCGTTGATCAAAGGACGAAGAAGATGAAGAACAACAAGGCGAAGAGGAACAAGAATTGGAAGAGAAAGAAGGGCGAGGAGAATAATGATGAAATAGTGTCGCTGATGACGCCATATATATTGGAAAACCCAACAAGTCTAGAAAGAGAAAGAAAGGACCCTTTTGGAATTCTCTTTCTTGCTTGCCCCGCGCAAATCGCTATGCACAGTGTCCTATGTCAGCATCAGGCATCAGCAAGACCCATCATTTCTCTTATCTTTCCTTATCTTCCTCTGCTTTTACCCCCATAGCCTGCCATTGTCATGACCATGGATATTTATTATACGTGGGTGTTGACGCCATTATTGGAAGCTTCTTCTTTCCATATCTTTGGGATAGAGCTAAACACGGTAGTTGGCGTTTTGCTAATTCCATTTTTTAGTTTATTTTTTTCTTTTATTGGAAGATGCCATAATTTTTCTATACAGTAGAAGACAAGCGAAGATACCTGTCGCTAGAGACTGGAGTACAACCAAGAAATCGGTAGGAAAAAAAGATTCAGAAAGTCGTACAAGCAAGAAGGTCAGCAGCTCATATAAATTGTTGGAATAATCTTTATTTTAGTAACCATTGGTAACAACTTAAGATATTAGAGATATGATAAATAATAGTAATAATTAGTTTATGACTAAAGAGTTTAAATAATTAAAAGTGATATTATTAAGTTATGCTGAAATAAAGTTCGTGCTATTACTCTTCTTTAAAGAAAAATTTTCTCAAATAAGCTGAGAGGGTTGTATTTTATTTCAAAAGATGCAATTACAATATTTGAATAGAGACTATTAATTTTTTTTTAAAAAAAAAAAAAAAAAAAAAAAAAAAAGAAAGAGCTAATTGCAAAAAAAATCAAACTTATTGTCATAACTACTCATAAACATTAAAGCTAGTCTAACTAACATAAATGTCTGTGTTATCAAATTTACATCTTATGCTAGGGGACTTGTTTCTTATCCACGAGAAATGGTCCTTTTGCTCCGAGAGATAAATATTGCTAACTCAAGAGTTCATTTTCTGTATTGCTAATAAATCTGCAAGTTGAATGACTTTTCTTTAGAAATATTCTAACTTTATTGTAGCATGATTTCACACGATTCTGTTCAACTTGAAGTTCTAGCTTTCTTCTTCTTGAGCAAGAGTGAGACAAGTTCTACAGTAATGTTAGTGTGATCACTATACACCAATTTCTTCCAAACTAAGTTGTCTTTGCTTTTGCTATGTTATGACTGATGAAGCTAAGTTGTCTTGTTCATGTTTCAATTATTTTATTGAACAACTTACTGGCTTGCAGTTTGCAACTCTAATTTTTAGAAAAATCTGAAACTTGAAGAGGGGTCCTTTACAGGTTCAATTGTCCCACCAAAAAGAGAAAGTATCAGAATTTATTTGCCAAATCATATGCTCTTTGTGCCTCATCTGTTACTTGAAGCAAGTGCTTCTAAGTATGAGAGTTCCCTAGTGTCTATTTCTTACCAACTACATAAGTTCTGATGCAGTATTTCTGATTGACAAATTAAGGATGTTCAAAGAGAGTTAAAGATTAGAGGTTTTTAGCCTCCACCGTCGTTTCATTGCTAAGGTCACGTGGCTAAAATCCTCCATATTTCTAATTTCAATTTCTCCCTCATCACAAGAAAAATAAAAATTAATCCAAAAATTAAAACTCCAATGTAATAACGTATTAAATAAATTTTGAAGAACCAGATCATTATTCATGTTATTTATCAGAGATTATAAGCATTATTCGTATGAAAATAGAGACTGCATGTCTGACACATATTTTTGGCAAGCTGATTTCATAAAATATGAAGATACTTTTACTGAAGCAGTCTCCAATTATGAAAACTCTTATATTAATGAGAAATGTATAAAAAGGAGTTAATTAAGAAAATCAAATCCTATTTATAAGATTGTTTTTCCTAATTGAATTATTCTACATTTTGAAACAAAAATCAAGGAGTAATTTCAGCCCTATTATATACATAGAAGACATGTACTATCGACATTCAGACTTAAAGCTATTGCAAGCAATCATTGAGATTTACGCATAGCAGTAGTTATTATTGCAAGAGGGTGCTCTTGAAGAAATTAAGCTGTTGAACTGAAGAATTTGGTCGGAGGAGAATCCTATCTAATTCTTTAGTTATTGAGTCTTTGATTCATCATTTTAAAGTAACTTATTTTGCTATTGATCAGTAACACTTGTCTCAAATTTCTGTGTTTTATTCCTCAAATGCACACCATAAAAGAGATTTTTAGAACAAGCTTTTGGAGAAGAAGAAGAAAGCACATTACATTTACATAAGTACTAGCTAATCCTTTTTATATAGTTGTACTTATTCCAACTAACTGACAATCTAACTAAGTGGTTATGTAACTACCACTACCTGAACAGCTGTAACCGATACTACTTAAACCAACCAACACTTCAATTCAATTTCAATACACCCCCTCAAGCTGGAGGGTGAAACACATCAAGAACACCAAGCTTGAAAAGAAGAAGATGTGGTTGTCTCACTCCCAACCCTTTCGTAAGCAAATCAGCAATCTGAACCTGTGTGGATAAATGCTCAGGTTTGATCAAGCCACTCTTGAGCCTTTCACGCACAAAATGACAATCAATGTCAATGTGATTAGTACGTTCATGGAAAATAGGATTGGCAGCAATTTGCATAGCTGCCTTATTATCACAACAAAGTCGTATAGGCAGTTGAACATGTACACCTAGATCTTCCTATAAACCAACAAGCCAAATAACCTCAGAAACAACACATGCCATGCTCCTGTACTCTGCCTCTGCCGAGCTTCTGCTTACAGTATGTTGTTTCTTAGACTTTCAAGAAATGAGAGATCTACCAAGTTGAATAGCATACCCAGTGACTGACCTTCTAGTGTTGGGACAAGATGCCCAATCTGAGTCACAATAGGCCACCATCTCTGTAATATCATTCCTTCCCAGTAATATAACAAGCCCTGGTGTTACATACCTTACCACTCTCAAGGTTGCATCCCAATGAGACTTCTTTGGATGTTGCATGAACTAGCTAAGTAATTGGACTGCAAAGCTGATGTCTGGTCCTGTGATGGTAAGATATATGAGCTTACCAATCAACCTTTGATAGGGAGATGCATCAGGTAGAATAGAATCATCATTGATTCCCATATGTTGATCATACTCTACTAGGAGAGTTTCACATTACACTCTAATGGAGAAGAAGCTGACTTAGCCCCTGTCAACCCTGTGTCTTCTATCAATTCCAAGGCATATTTCCTTTGATTAAGTAAAACTCCTCTATGAGATTTCATCACTTCAATCCCTGGAGAGTACTTGAGTATCCCTATATCCTTTACCTTGAAATGACTGTGTAGAGTCTGCTTAGCATCATCAATAAGTTGCTGATCATTTCCAGTACTCAGCAAGTCATCCATATAGATCAGAATTACCACAACACTCTGTCGCGCCCCATTTTTCCCCTCGCGGGTAAAGCGCGGGTTTCGACATCGAGGACTCTTAAGGGTGGAAAAGAAGAGTCGCCACCTAACGAATTAAGGTGCGTTAGGGCACCATTCTAAGCTAATTTGTTACCTAAGTCAACCAGAGTTGGGTAAGGGCTTAAATTACCTCAAAAGGAAGGTGTTAGGCACCTTTCGAGGTCCACAAATGTGGTTCCCGGCCGTACTCATTAAATGGGGGTATTAACTAAGTGATCACATAAAGTCGATGAATTATTAAACATAAATAGAATACTAACTTAAATACTAAATTAGCAGAAACTAAAATATAAAACTTAGTGGGATCAGGTTTTGACAAGGCTGAAAACGGGCCCAATTCGATACTACTCCCTTCTATTCTATTTTTAAAATCAAGATAGTTTGAAGAGAATAATATATATATATATATATGTATATGTATAACTTGAGAAAAAATCATTTTAAGAAAATCATATATATTATATATTTTTAACAAAATTTCTTTTAGATGAAAATATATCAATATTTGAACATAGCAATGATAATTTTAAAATATTTAAAGCTTCTTAGAAAAAATGAATTTAGAAAAGATGGGAGTAATAGGTGTGCTTCATGCGTGAAGTCAGCAATAGCCGGTCTGTTTCATCATCTCCCGTCTACCCACCTAGTTAATTATTATTGTTAAGCTTAAGCGATCTAGGTGGAAAAGACTAACGCCCTAACAAGTGTCTACCCGTCCCAATCCTAATATCCAAGAGGGGATGGACTACTAAATGGGATTTTGGGTTCTAAAATTCTTAGGCTTTGTTAAAGGACATTAATGTCAAACAAGTAAATTCAAACAAACAATTAACATTAGGGTTTCAAATAGGCCTCTTTATTAAACCTATGATCATGATTTCTAGTGAATGTAGCCATGTTAAAATTTATCCTAAAGCCATGATGTCTAGTGCGTGTAAAACCTACTCATTAAAATAATTCCAGCAACAAATCATCAAAAATTACCCAAGTAAATTAATGTTGTAAAGAATAAAATAATTTAGGCATGAAAATGTCACCCTAAATTCGCATGAAATAAATTGCTGCATTTTAAATTGAATTATTTAAGACCTATAGGCATGATTTCTATGTGCATCAAATCAAATTATTTTAATTCCTATAGGCATGATTTCTAATAAAACAAATAAGACGATAAAATAAACGCCCCGCCCCCAAACCCATTTTTACTATTATTATTGTTTATATTACAAATATTACAAAAGAACAAAATAGAATGAATAACTACGACATTAAAATAAATAACAATAAATAAATCCAGTAGCCTCCTTTCATCCTGGTAACTCTTTGATGAATGTCGGTATAAGACGATACCTGCTTAACGGTTAGTACAATCATAGATACAAGAATAATATTCGGATACTCTTAGTCATGAGTTTGACTAAACTTGGAAAAATCACATCAAGAGCAGATTAAACATACAGTCACGAGAAGAAAGCAATCAAAGAAATTAACATAGTAAATGATAATCTGATAAAGGTAAATAAACTAACCGACGAATGACAAAGTTGAAAGAAAAATCACGGATTAATAATGCAACAAAACGCCCTGGTTAGTACCCGTCCTCAACGCGTTAAGATCATGAGAATCTCAAGGATTCCGAGCAGTGTATGCATAGATGAGGTATAAAGGAGCCATAGAATTTAAAAGAGGAGCAGAGAGCGGAAAAAAAATGCTTCGGAGCCAAGCAAATTCCGAGTACTTATGTTAACAAAGGAATAGCAATATTTGAATAAAATTGATCTTCTAAAGAAGATGTGTTCTCTCTCTAATTCTTTTTTTTTTCTAAGTCTTTTTTTTTTTCTCTCTAAGTGTCTCCCTTTTTTTTTCTAAGTCTCTCCCCTTCTCTTTGGGTTTTCTCTCCTTTTAAAGAAGAGAAGAAAATCCCCTTTTGCTCAAAACATGGAAAAGCTAAAGCACTAAAAAAATAAAGGAGCCATTAATTCAAATTAAAGTTTAAAAAAATAATCACCCACTACAAAAACTAATAATTATGTCACCACTAAACAAAAAAAAAAAGATTATTAATAAATATACTACACTTGTAGATAATTTAATAAATAGATAATAAAATAATTTAAATTATAAGAAAATCATATAAACATTATTATTAATAAATAAATTATAAATTTAAGTATACTTATATAAATATCATATGATTAAATTATTATATTTACGAAAAATTTAATGACTAAAATATAAAATCAGGTTATCAAATATTATAAAAATCATATTATTTACATAAATAATTTATAAATTCGAGTAATAATATTAGTCAAATAATTTGTAAAAATTTAGAAAAATTATGTAAATAGTATATTAAGTAAAGAATATATTTCGAAATAAGGGCGAATGTTAATATAAATTATATTATATACGATGTAATTATTTAGTATCAAAATTTAAATTAATATAAATCATATATATATAACTTGAAATAATTTTCGCCATATTATGATAATAAATTATTTTATAAATACAAAAAATAAGCTGAATTTTTGTGTTAAATAAATAAATAAATATATACATATATAAGCAGCATATTAAAGTGCAGGTCGGTCAAAATTGGGTGTTAACAGCTGCCCCTTCTTTGCTCGGGAATGAAGGATGAATTGTCGAGCAAAGAACGTTGACTTAGTAGCCAATTTTGTTCGACCGAGGCAAAAATTTCGGTAGGGCCAAGTGAAAGGAAGAAATGTCATGAAGATATCGCGACCGAGACTTCAGTTTCAAGTCGCCTACATATCTCGGGTTTCACGAGAATCAGGCCGTGTGTAGTTCTGAATTTAGGGAGGAAAGAGATCCCTAAAAACTGACAACACGAGGGTTGAATAAGAATGGAGTATTACGAAAATAATAAGTTAAAAATAGCGGAGAGTAGCATAAGAATATCAAAGAGAGGGGGGAGTTTGAAAATGATGTGATATTAACTTGATTAAAAGGCATGAGAACAACGCAATCGTAGCCTGCAAGCTCAAAAACTAGATAAAATGGTCAGTCAATAAGCATGGCGTAATTAATAATTAGTGCTTAATCAAATTAAATTTTAGGAGACAATGCTTAGCCTTTAAACGAAAAATTTAAGGTAGTGCTTAACCCTAAGACAGTGCTTAGCCCTTGAAAAAATAAATTTAGGGTAATGCTTAACCCTAGGACAGTGCTTAGCCCTTGAACAAATAATTTAGGATAATGCTTAACCCTAGGACAGTGCTTAGCCCTTGAAAAATAAATTTAGGGTAATGCTTAACCCTAGGACAGTGCTTAGCCCTTGAACAAATAATTTAGGGTAATGCTTAACCCTAGGACAGTGCTTAGCCCTTGAACAAATAATTTAGGGTAATGCTTAACCCTAGGACAGTGCTTAGCCCTTGAACAAATAAATTTAGGGTAATGCTTAACCCTAGGACAGTGCTTAGCCCTTGAAAAAATAAATTTAGGGTAATGCTTAACCCTAGGACAGTGCTTAGCCCTTGAACAAATAATTTAGGGTAATGCTTAACCCTAGGACAGTGCTTAGCCCTTGAACAAATAATTTAGGGTAATGCTTAACCCTAGGACAGTGCTTAGCCCTTGAAAAATAAATTTAGGGTAATGCTTAACCCTAGGACAGTGCTTAGCCCTTGAACAAATAATTTAGGGTAATGCTTAACCCTAGGACAGTGCTTAGCCCTTGAACAAATAATTTAGGGTAATGCTTAACCCTAGGACAGTGCTTAGCCCTTGAAAAAATAAATTTAGGGTAATGCTTAACCCTAGGACAGTGCTTAGCCCTTGAACAAATAATTTAGGGTAATGCTTAACCCTAGGACAGTGCTTAGCCCTTGAAAAAATAAATTTAGGGTAATGTTTAACCCTAGGACAGTGCTTAGCCCTTGAAAAAATAAATTTAGGGTAATGCTTAACCCTAGGACAGTGCTTAGCCCTTGAAAAATAAATTTAGGGTAATGCTTAACCCTAGGACAGTGCTTAGCCCTTGAAAAATAAATTTAGGGTAATGCTTAACCCTAGGACAGTGCTTAGCACTTAAACAAATAATTTAGGGTAATGCTTAACCCTAGGACAGTGCTTAGCCCTTGAAAAAATAAATTTAGGGTAATGCTTAACCCTAGGACAGTGCTTAGCCCTTGAAAAAATAAATTTAGGGTAATGCTTAACCCTAGGACAGTGCTTAGCCCTTGAAAAATAAATTTAGGGTAATGCTTAACCCTAGGACAGTGCTTAGCCCTTGAACAAATAATTTAGGGTAATGCTTAACCCTAGGACAGTGCTTAGCCCTTGAACAAATAATTTAGGGTAATGCTTAACCCTAGGACAGTGCTTAGCCCTTGAAAAAATAAATTTAGGGTAATGCTTAACCCTAGGACAGTGCTTAGCCCTTGAACAAATAATTTAGGGTAATGCTTAACCCTAGGACAGTGCTTAGCCCTTGAAAAAATAAATTTAGGGTAATGCTTAACCCTAGGACAGTGCTTAGCCCTTGAAAAAATAAATTTAGGGTAATGCTTAACCCTAGGACAGTGCTTAGCCCTTGAAAAATAAATTTAGGGTAATGCTTAACCCTAGGACAGTGCTTAGCCCTTGAAAAATAAATTTAGGGTAATGCTTAACCCTAGGACAGTGCTTAGCCTTTAAACGAAAAATTTAGGGTAGTGCTTAACCCTAAGACAGTGCTTAGCCCTTGAAAAAATAAATTTAGGGTAATGCTTAACCCTTGGACAGTGCTTAGCCCTTGAACAAATAATTTAGGGTAATGCTTAACCCTAGGACAGTGCTTAGCCCTTGAAAAATAAATTTAGGGTAATGCTTATCCCTAGGACAGTGCTTAGCCCTTGAACAAATAATTTAGGGTAATGCTTAACCCTAGGACAGTGCTTAGCCCTTGAAAAAATAAATTTAGGGTAATGCTTAACCCTAGGACAGTGCTTAGCCCTTGAACAAATAATTTAGGGTAATGCTTAACCCTAGGACAGTGCTTAGCCCTTGAACAAATAAATTTAGGGTAATGCTTAACCCTAGGACAGTGCTTAGCCCTTGAAAAAATAAATTTAGGGTAATGCTTAACCCTAGGACAGTGCTTAGCCCTTGAACAAATAATTTAGGGTAATGCTTAACCCTAGGACAGTGCTTAGCCCTTGAAAAAATAAATTTAGGGTAATGCTTAACCCTAGGACAGTGCTTAGCCCTTGAACAAATAATTTAGGGTAATGCTTAACCCTAGGACAGTGCTTAGCCCTTGAAAAATAAATTTAGGGTAATGCTTAACCCGAGGACAGTGCTTAGCCCTTGAACAAATAATTTAGGGTAATGCTTAACCCTAGGACAATGCTTAGCCCTTGAAAAATAAATTTAGTAAATACCTTTGAAGATCCATATGGAATGATTGCAGATTTGGTACCTGTTGCATCCTGCGTTCAAAGAAAAGATTATAAGATTAAAATGGGGAAGGCTGATTTGTGCCTTTATTCGTCCATTGCTATCCCAATTTCATGAGCTTGATGATCAGAATGGATGTCACGTCCTTTTGGAAATAAGCTCCTCGGCTTGACTGAGCCTTGATGAAATTTTGAGATCCTTCTCAAAATTTCTGCCCCAGTTATGTAGAAACGCTCAATCTGTTGAATTTTTGAGGTCCTCTCAAAAATTCTGCCCCAGTGTAGCCTTATGTTGCAAATGGCGCAAAGTTGTGAATTTTTTAGGTCCTCTCAAAATTCTGCCCCAGTTGGAAAAGGAAAGGAGAAAGGAAATTTTATTAAGATATAGACCGAACCCATAAGGGCGCCTACGTATCCCTCTTAAATAGGAATCAGGTCCGACGTAGTTCAGAATACAAGGAACGAAAGGTTTTAAAAAAAGGAATAGATAAAGTTGAGGATAATTTAGGGCATCAAGTTTTAACTCGGGTGGATCACCTTGGCATCAATTAGCGCTTGGATCATGTCTTTCAGTTGGATTATAGATTCATCCAAAGGAGTATACTGCTCAGATGAACTTGCTCGGGGTCTCGCGGGCTTGCGAGATTGTTGAATCAGAGGATTTAAAAAAAAAAATTGGTTGCCTTTGGAGTGTAGGTGGAGAAGGCAATTTGATTGGGATATGAGGAGAAAGAAAATTTATTTGATTGAGACCGAACCCAAAATGGGTTGCCTACGTATCCAAAAGGAATCAGGTCAGACGTAGTTCGCAATCATCTATGTGATGGATGACCGGAGCAGTCTCGATATAAATGGGCTTAGGGTACGATCTCTTGAAGTATGAGACATGTTGGATGTAACTGTATGAGGTAAATAATGAAACATGGTGGGCGATTTTTTTTTGCGGTATGGCTTGATTTGAATGAGTTGCATATGTATTATGCGAATGTTGATTTTGAGGAAGGGAGTAGGCATGACGAAGATTGTTTTGAGGATATAAGGTTGATGGTATGTCGGAGGAAAACTTATGAAAGTGATGCGAGGCTTGATAGAAGCATGATTTTAGGAAGGGGACCAAAATAATAAACAAAAAAATTGAAGCATGACATGTAGTTGATGAAACAAACACATTAAATATATTTCACATGGTAAATAAAAAAAATTAAACACGTTTATACGTCTTCCTGATTTGGGGGCCTCTTTTATGCCAGAGGTAGGCCTAACGAGTTAAAGAGAACTTGTTATTAAATATCGTCATTTTGCTCCCAAAATAAACCCCCAAAAAATTAACTTTATTATTATATAAGATCACAAGAATTACAATAAAACAGTAAATCTTAAAAACATCTTCGTCTGCATCCAACTTCTTCGGATCTTCTGATACTTTGTCGAAATGGTGGCGATCTCCTAAATTCGACCACCAAGCTAACCATGCCGAATTTTGGATACGAAGTTGGGAGACTCATTGTGCCTGCAATAAAAGAAAGGTTAGGCTATCCTACCCACTCGGGAGCACAATGACGATATTTTAAACAAAATTATCTTAAGATGCACACAATTCATGAATCGTCTTTTATCGGGATTAAAACTGATCCCTTAAGACTTAGGGCAAGTTTCTATTTAATCTTGACGTACCATGGACGTCGCGATTTTTCTAAGTTTTAAAAGAAGTGCAAGCCTTGCTAAAGGAGTACACGGTCACTATCTAAGAGTAGAAGTGGGTATGACACGGTTCCCTCGAGCGGACAACTCGAGAGTGAGGAAGCTTATGACCGTCGATGCACCGCTGATCGACCAAATCACAAACAACCCTTGAGGTGTTTTAAACTGGTGAACGGCCGTGAAACCACGCAACCGTCATTGTGTGTGAAAGTGTGAAATTCCCAAGTGGGGGAAGTATGAGCGATATGTCAGATAAATAAAAGAAAATTACAACAATTTATTTATCGACAATTACATAAGAAATAATAAACAATAAGAAAACAAAGAAAACGGTTAGTAACTTCGTGATAAAGTCAAAAATAAGAAAATAAATCAAACACTTAGCAAGTTAACAGTTAATTAAACCCCATTTAAATAAACACGTAATGGTTAAAGCCTAATATCCCCAGCAGAGTCGCCATTCTGTCGCGCCCCATTTTTCCCCTCGCGGGTAAAGCGCGGGTTTCGACATCGAGGACTCTTAAGGGTGGAAAAGAAGAGTCGCCACCTAACGAATTAAGGTGCGTTAGGGCACCATTCTAAGCTAATTTGTTACCTAAGTCAACCAGAGTTGGGTAAGGGCTTAAATTACCTCAAAAGGAAGGTGTTAGGCACCTTTCGAGGTCCACAAATGTGGTTCCCGGCCGTACTCATTAAATGGGGGTATTAACTAAGTGATCACATAAAGTCGATGAATTATTAAACATAAATAGAATACTAACTTAAATACTAAATTAGCAGAAACTAAAATATAAAACTTAGTGGGATCAGGTTTTGACAAGGCTGAAAACGGGCCCAATTCGATACTACTCCCTTCTATTCTATTTTTAAAATCAAGATAGTTTGAAGAGAATAATATATATATATATATGTATATGTATAACTTGAGAAAAAATCATTTTAAGAAAATCATATATATTATATATTTTTAACAAAATTTCTTTTAGATGAAAATATATCAATATTTGAACATAGCAATGATAATTTTAAAATATTTAAAGCTTCTTAGAAAAAATGAATTTAGAAAAGATGGGAGTAATAGGTGTGCTTCATGCGTGAAGTCAGCAATAGCCGGTCTGTTTCATCATCTCCCGTCTACCCACCTAGTTAATTATTATTGTTAAGCTTAAGCGATCTAGGTGGAAAAGACTAACGCCCTAACAAGTGTCTACCCGTCCCAATCCTAATATCCAAGAGGGGATGGACTACTAAATGGGATTTTGGGTTCTAAAATTCTTAGGCTTTGTTAAAGGACATTAATGACAAACAAGTAAATTCAAACAAACAATTAACATTAGGGTTTCAAATAGGCCTCTTTATTAAACCTATGATCATGATTTCTAGTGAATGTAGCCATGTTAAAATTTATCCTAAAGCCATGATGTCTAGTGCGTGTAAAACCTACTCATTAAAATAATTCCAGCAACAAATCATCAAAAATTACCCAAGTAAATTAATGTTGTAAAGAATAAAATAATTTAGGCATGAAAATGTCACCCTAAATTCGCATGAAATAAATTGCTGCATTTTAAATTGAATTATTTAAGACCTATAGGCATGATTTCTATGTGCATCAAATCAAATTATTTTAATTCCTATAGGCATGATTTCTAATAAAACAAATAAGACGATAAAATAAACGCCCCGCCCCCAAACCCATTTTTACTATTATTATTGTTTATATTACAAATATTACAAAAGAACAAAATAGAATGAATAACTACGACATTAAAATAAATAACAATAAATAAATCCAGTAGCCTCCTTTCATCCTGGTAACTCTTTGATGAATGTCGGTATAAGACGATACCTGCTTAACGGTTAGTACAATCATAGATACAAGAATAATATTCGGATACTCTTAGTCATGAGTTTGACTAAACTTGGAAAAATCACATCAAGAGCAGATTAAACATACAGTCACGAGAAGAAAGCAATCAAAGAAATTAACATAGTAAATGATAATCTGATAAAGGTAAATAAACTAACCGACGAATGACAAAGTTGAAAGAAAAATCACGGATTAATAATGCAACAAAACGCCCTGGTTAGTACCCGTCCTCAACGCGTTAAGATCATGAGAATCTCAAGGATTCCGAGCAGTGTATGCATAGATGAGGTATAAAGGAGCCATAGAATTTAAAAGAGGAGCAGAGAGCGGAAAAAAAATGCTTCGGAGCCAAGCAAATTCCGAGTACTTATGTTAACAAAGGAATAGCAATATTTGAATAAAATTGATCTTCTAAAGAAGATGTGTTCTCTCTCTAATTCTTTTTTTTTTCTAAGTCTTTTTTTTTTCTCTCTAAGTGTCTCCCTTTTTTTTTCTAAGTCTCTCCCCTTCTCTTTGGGTTTTCTCTCCTTTTAAAGAAGAGAAGAAAATCCCCTTTTGCTCAAAACATGGAAAAGCTAAAGCACTAAAAAAATAAAGGAGCCATTAATTCAAATTAAAGTTTAAAAAAATAATCACCCACTACAAAAACTAATAATTATGTCACCACTAAACAAAAAAAAAAGATTATTAATAAATATACTACACTTGTAGATAATTTAATAAATAGATAATAAAATAATTTAAATTATAAGAAAATCATATAAACATTATTATTAATAAATAAATTATAAATTTAAGTATACTTATATAAATATCATATGATTAAATTATTATATTTACGAAAAATTTAATGACTAAAATATAAAATCAGGTTATCAAATATTATAAAAATCATATTATTTACATAAATAATTTATAAATTCGAGTAATAATATTAGTCAAATAATTTGTAAAAATTTAGAAAAATTATGTAAATAGTATATTAAGTAAAGAATATATTTCGAAATAAGGGCGAATGTTAATATAAATTATATTATATACGATGTAATTATTTAGTATCAAAATTTAAATTAATATAAATCATATATATATAACTTGAAATAATTTTCGCCATATTATGATAATAAATTATTTTATAAATACAAAAAATAAGCTGAATTTTTGTGTTAAATAAATAAATAAATATATACATATATAAGCAGCATATTAAAGTGCAGGTCGGTCAAAATTGGGTGTTAACACACTCATCCCTACCTGTTTGGTAAATAAAGAATGATCATGTGGACTTTGGTTAAATCCTATCTCTAACAACCTAGTGGTCAACTTAATATTCCACTGCCTTGAAGCCTTCTTCAAACCATATAAAGATTTGATTAGTCTACAAAGAAGCTGATGTCCTTTGCTGTGAAATCCTTGAGGAAGAGTCATATACACTTCTTCATTTAAGTCACCCTGAAGAAAAGCACTATTGACATCCATTTGAAATAAAGACTAGCCTTTTGAAGCAACCACTGCAATGACTGTTCTAACAATTACCATCTTTGCAACAGGTGAGAAAGTTTCATGATAATCTAGTCCCTCTTTCTGATTATAACCCTTAGCTACCAACCTTGCTTTGTACTTGTCCAGCTCACCATTTGCCTTGTATTTAAGCTTATACACCCACTTGGACCCAATGGCCTGCTTACCAAATGGTAGAGTAGTTAACTCCCAAGTTTGATTTGCTTCTAATGCATCTATTTCATCTTGTATTGCCTTAACCCAGTGTGGATTCTTATAAGCTTCATGAAAGGTTCTAGGTTCTGTTTCAGCTGACAGGTGGCCTAGATAAGCTTGATATGATTTGGAAGATGAGAGTATGAAACATGAGTGTGCATAGGATAAAGGCAAGTATTAGACTGAGTCACAGGTGTAATATAGTCTCTAAGCCAACCAGGAAGCTTATGAGATCTAGAGGGCCTGGTAGATGTAGGAATAGGAAATTGGTGATCTCTCTCAACAATAATTCCATCTACCACCAAAACTTTAACAAGTGATTGATCACTGACAGACTCTTGTTGTTGTTCCACTGTTAACTCAGAGGAAGAATGAGGTGAAGGAGTTGCATCATTGTCATTGATCTCCACATTGCATCCAGCAGGCTGTGGACTAGCGTTGTGAAATAAAACACCATCTTCATGGAGAAGAAACATGTCTCCAGTCTCCTAAGATTCCTAACTCTTGAAAAGAAAAATATTTTCTCTAAACAATACATCTCTACTAGTTAAGAAAACATTGTCCTCCAGATCATATAATTTATACCCTTTTTAAGTCTCTGAATAACCAACAAGGACTGCTCTTCTAGCTCCAGCAGTGAATTTGTCTCCCTTTGGTAACTTGCTAGCATAAAAAAGTGATCCAAAAACCCTCAAATGATCCAAAATAGGTATCCTCTTATGCATGATCTCAAAAGGTGTCTTACCATGTAATACCTTAGAAGGCAACTTGTTAATGAGGTATACAGTAGTCTTAACACAATCTCCCCAAAAAATAATAGGGATATTGCTTTGAAATCTCAAAGCTCTTGCCACCTCCAATATATGCCTATGCTTCCGCTCCACAACACCATTATGTTGTGGAGTATAAGCACAACTACTTTGATGTACTATTCCTTTGAGAGCAAACAAATCATTACATTGGTGATTGAAAAATTCTGTCCCATTATCAGACCTCAAGACTTTTACTGTTACACTAAATTGTGTTTCAATCAAGGCTAGGAAATCCCTCAATACAACAAACACTTCACATTTAGATTGAATCAAACAAATCCATGTATATCTACTACAATCATCAACAATAGTGACAAAATACTGCTTTCTGTCATATGTAGGAGTTTTGAAAGGTCCCCACAAATCCACATGCACTAGATCAATAACATTAGCAATAGAACTAGTACTAATAGGAAACTTCAATCGATTTTACTTGGCTAAAGGACATATATCACAGTTATTGTCTAAATCTGTAAACTGTTTAAAAGATTTTATATGCTTCATAACTCCACAGATAGGATGCCCAAGTCTCATATGCTACAGTGCTCCACAGTCATCTTTTGTGCAAGCAGCTGCACTTATTGTAGACCTCATTCCTTCTCTAAGGATATAACGACCTTCATCCTCCCTACCAATCCCCATTACCATCCCCAGTATAGAGATCCTTAAACACACAATAATCAGGTAAAAAGGACATTGAATATTGCAACTCCTTAGTTAGTTTTGATATTGAGAGTAAATTGAATTTGAAGTTTGGTACATGCAATACATTTTTGATGTTCTGAGTTTGTAATATCCTTGCAGACCCTGTCTGTTCTATGTGACATTTATTTCCACATGGTATCTGAACTTCTTTGCTTTGGTAACTACCTAAGCAACTTAGTTTTGTCAAAAGTTCCTTGTAAGGTATGATATGGTGTGTGTCACCTGAATCTACTATCGAATCATACAAAGACTTCATATCTGCCATGTTAGGAGAACAAGGTCCAGTAGGAGCCTTCTCCTATTTGGTTAGTAACTATTGATATTGTTTTTCAGTGAGGTAGTATCCTCCAGTGTGTTTATCCTTCTGTGGTACTGACATTGCTGAATTAATTGTAGGTTTTGATCCACCTTGATCTCCAATCTTTCTCTTGCTTTTGAAATCAGGTGGATAGTTAATTATCCTGTAGCAATCATCCATGGAATGACCTTTAAAGCCACAGTGTTGACAAACCTCACCAAACTTCTTCGACTTGTACATTGGTGATCTTCCTGCCTGCATATCCCTGCTCGTGCCTCCAACTTCTAGAGATCTCTGTTTACCTGGTGTTCTCCCTGCTAACAAGGTCAATGGATCTCTACTCGTACCTCCAACTCCCAACAATCTCTGGCTTTCCTCTTGTGTTATAATAGCATAAGCTTCATTAACTGTAATTGCTGGCCTTGCAGATAGAATACTACTTCGAATGATGTTGTATGACTCATTCAAGCCCATAAGGAATTGGATCAGCCGCTGAGAATTCAAATGATCCATATAAGGGACTGAATCTGCACAACTACATCCAGGCATAGGAATCATAACATCAATTTCATCCCACAATTCCTTTAAATTTGTGTAATACACAGTCACTGATTCTTTACCCTGCCTTAGATTGACTATCTCTGTCCATAGATGATATATTCTAGTTAAATTTATTCGACTGAATCTCTCCTTAAAATCATCCCAGATCTTCTTAGCATTCAACGCAAACATGATCCCTCGTAATAATTCACTTACAACTGTAGCAGCAATCCAGGAAATTATAATCGCATTTCATTACTCCCATAACTCTGTCATCTCATACTTGTAGGCACTCTTCAAGCATGTTCCATTAAGAAAACCTAGTTTGCCTTTACCTCTCAGTGCTAGCTCCATCGATCTGCTCCATAATGCGTAATTTTCTGGTCCTGTTAGCTTCGTCTGTATGAGCACTAATCTTGGTGCATCAGAAGCTTGAAGATAGAGCGGATGATTGTGATCTATCACGGTTATTTCATTCATCACCATTGTAGAATTTTTGAGTAATTAGTAATGTATATGCGGAAGTTCTATTGCGAAATCTGCTCGCAATTCTGTTGCATCGACCGATGCTCTGATACCATCTCAAATTTCTATGTTTTATTCCTCAAATGCACACCATGAAAGAGATTCTTAGAACAAGCTTTTGGAGAAGAAGAAGAAAGCACATTACATTTACATTTCAACTTACCTCTCAAAGTACCAACTAATCCTTCTTATATAGTTGTACTTATTCCAACTAACTGACAATCTAACAAACTAATTACCTAATTAGTTATAAGTAACTAACTAAGTAGTTATGTAACTACCACTACCTGAAGAGCTGTACCCGATATTACTTAAACCAACCAACACTTTAATTCAATTTCAATAACTTGTGCACATAAATAATTCTAGAAATTTGTTACGTTTTTAAGGTTAGAGGTTTTAATCTTGGAAGTCATGTGTAGCTATAATCAGAGTTAATTATTGGGATTGATATACTAAAGTTAGTCTATTTGCTTATCGAGATGTAATTTAAAATTATTCTTGTTGTTTAGTAAAATTTTAAGGTTAAGTTTACACATGGTAAATAGTGATTTTTATTTCCTTGAATAAGAAAGATTTCCACATAAAATGTTGACTTTCTTTACTTTTGTATTATTATTGTAATTGTCTAATTACCTGATTTTGTAGTTGAAGTACCTAGTTTTTCAACAAGTCGAAAATTGGACATAAAATTTTCACCCTCCTTTTGTGTATATATATGTGAACTCTTAAAATAACAAATATACTGTTATTTACTTATTCTATTATTCGATACATATTTCACAAGCATAAAATAATTATTTTGACGGACCAAACCTCAAAAAGATATTTGTTTTATTAAAGATAGTGACAGAGACTTTTGTCGCTCTATCAATATTGGCCACTCATATATGGTACTCCTTCCGTTTCATTTTAATTGCTAGGTATATTAAAAATAGTTATTTCAAAATACCTGCTAGTTTTAAAATTCAAGAGATAATTGACCGTGTTTTTTTCAATTATATTCTTAGTACTTAAAGTCATTCTAAAATTAATAGGGTTATATTAGTCAAATTATCATCCCTATTAATTTTTTTTAATGAGTGTGCAACCTTATCCTATCCATTAAAATGGAACAGAGGGAATAGTTGTAATCTCACTTTAAACTTTTAGACCATCCTTGTTAATTGAGCTAGTTGTTCTAGTTGAATTAGGCTTAAACGCGTGAATAACAACAAAATCTATTCTCAAATTTATAATAGGTTGTTTAGTTAAATTTAGAGGTGGACATGATATGGTATATACCAAATATTATATCAAAATAAAAAATTTTAATATCATAATTTTGATAGTATGGTATTTGGTATGATAAATACTTTGATATTTGGTATGATGTTTGGTATTTATAAAAAAAATACCGAAATACCGAAAATCATACCCAAATATATAGGCATATATATAATTCATACATATTGTTATTATAATACTAGAAAATATACATAATAGTATTAGTACAAAAACTAATTATTTAGACATCGAAATTTTGACTAATCTATCTTGATTGAAATATTTTTTGTATTATAGATTCAAGAGGAAAATGTTTATACTTTCTTTTTAATATATTTATATGTGTAAGATGTTAGTATGATATGACATTTCTTGAAAAGTCGAAGTTATAATTCTCTATTTGTAAGAGTGTGTGTGTGTGTCTATATATATATGTAAGTTGTAGTTGAATAAACTATGGTTACCAATTTACAGTACCGCAACATATCTATCACGCCCCGCCTTGGGGGGTATGACTGGCACCTGGTGCCCTACTAGAACCTGAACTGCTAGACTACTAAGCCTAAGCACATCTGGTGCCTGGCTGGCTCTAACTCTGATTCACGGAATCAACGGGCTATATAGCGGCTGTAAATACAGCCTCCGGCCGACTAGGCCTATAGCCACCTGTACAACAACAATAGCTAACCAAAATCATATCAATATAAGGGAGCCTATGCGGGCCGGCAAGGCCACTATGCTGACTAGTTATTTCTGAATCAAACAACAGATGCTAAACAGCTACGTGACCGACAAGGTCACCACTACTAACTGGATTGGGCCCAACACGGCCAACATAAATAACTAAACACATGCACGGCACCACACGACCGACACAACTGACCATAGGGAGATATAAACACAATCTACAAGCATCTAAGAATACTGATAAGATGATCGGGATAGGGCCCCGACCTACCCATACTATACAACAAAAGAAAATGAAATACACCTCTGAATATCAAGCTCCGGATGACAGGAGCTGATGACTCTACGCTGGCTAGGATCACGAGGGATCGGCTCCTCGTCTATAGGTACCTGCAGGCAAGTAATTCAGTGCCCCAAACGGGCATCAGTACCACTGATATCGAGTATGTAAATCAAACTAAACACCACTGAATATAAACAACAATACTAGTAATTCTGAAAGGCAGAAAGTATCTGAAACTGTCTGGACTGATGGAATCTGAAATAAGCTTATCTATACTGATGGTAAGGTAGGAGCATAACTGTCGTCATGGCGACCTGCTGTCTATCAGCTAATAGATGTCAAGTATATACATATATATAACAAACAAGGACCTATACCAGCCCCCATAAGCCGGAAGGTGCCAACAAACACACAATCTATATACCCTTACCCGGGTCAAAACCATCCAAAAATAAATCACTCCACTCGCCTACTAACTAGGAGCACCTCTACCGGCCCCCTTGGGTCTGCAGCCCGGGCTATGGCCTCTGACTATAACTGTGTCTGAGTCCGAAGGACTCCTGTAACTGTAAACTGTAATTTGTATCTGTATCTGTATCGGTAATCTGCCCCCTGGGCAAAAGCGCTCAACAGGGTAAGTTATACTGCTATGCTGATCAACCTGATATGGGGAATGCTGCATCCCATCTTCGTCCTACTGCGGATGGCATGCCACTCCTTGGAGTGACGTATCCTCACCCTCTGACGGGCAAGTCGACACAGCTATTAACCCAGGGGCGGCGAGGACGCTCTAAGGGTGCCCTCATAGCACAAACAGGTCTCAACAAACAATAATCACGTATAGCAAGCATGTTTGATCTGAAAATACTATATGTATTCTGATTTCTTATTCTGAACTCTTTTCTGCATTAAACTGATTCTCATATTGAGCTATACTGTATTTGAGATCTTATCTGACTGTCTGATATTGCTTTACTAACTGTCATTCTGAATATATCATAATATTATAAAACATGCTTGCTAGATTCATACTGGACTCAATTCTCGACTTCTGAATTCTTTCTTCTATAGTTCACGCTATTTGCTATACTGGATTACTAACTTGCCGAAGGAACTAGCTTTACATACCTTCGCTTCGAATTTCCTGACTAACTGGCGTAGCTCGGTCAGTACTTCTGTTATTTTTCTCAACTGCATTCATATATATATCAATTAGAACTAAATACGCTAATATTCTGGAAGAAAATATCACTTTTAATATATATATATAGCCCAAACTTTGGCTTATCGAAAAACGGTGGAAAACTCGCTATTTCTCGAAAGTCCAGAAGGGAGAAATACTCACTTTAGGGCTAGGAGTATATTGACACTAATTTGGAGCAATTCTACTTACCTTAGCTCGGTAGCACGACGATTCGTCGGCCGAATTTCACGAAACTAAACCCGTAGGAATGCTCCTCGCTGCTTAATACCTCCCTACCCAAGATTAATTCGAGTTTGGACGGTGTTTAGCGGCATAGACGGAAGGAATTTTAAAAAATCCCTTCGTCCTCCTACTGTTCTGCTCGTTTATGAAAATTAAAAGTGGGGAGAATGAATTTTAAAACGAAGTGGTGGCTTATATAGTTGGGACCTATAAGTCGCATTCGTCAAATGCGATTTATATATGTCTCATTTGCCTTGCGACGCGCCGACTTGGGGCTTGTCCGGTCCCTCCCCGGGCCCTTTTCTCGCACGTATGGCATTCTAAAACTCTTAACCAACATGCGAATAGGCCATTACATGTCAAGAATTTACGGGGTGTAACATCCTCCCCCCCTTACGAACATTCGTCCTCGAATGTAAACTTACTTGCAAAAATTTCAACTTATTTGAATTAGTTTAGAAAAATTTCGACAGAGTCTCCTCTGTAATATGGACTATCTCAAAAATCCTGAAACGCAGAAAAATCCAATACAGGTACTCCACACAACACTAGTATTCATTACATAAGCCAGTTATTCCATTTATTTACATAATGTAAGGCAATTCATAAGATAACAATACGAGCATACCTCCTGGCTGTCTAGGATTGGAATAAGTGAGGATATCTGATTTTCATATCTTCCTCTGCCTCCCAAGTCATCTCCTCTCGGTTCCTGTTATGCCATAACACCTTTACAAATGCAATATCTTTGGTTCTCAACCTGTGAATTTGCCTGTCTAGTATGGCTACTGGAACCTCTTCATAGGCCAACTCTTCCGTAACCTGGACATCCTGGACTGGGACTACTCTGGATGGGTCTCCGATGCACTTCCTTAGCATAGATACGTGAAAAACTGGAAGAACAGATTCTAATTCTGGAGGCAAGTTCAACTCATATGCCACTTGGCCTATTATTCAACGAATCTGATAAGGCCCAACGAATCTCGGACTGAGCTTACCTCTCTTACCGAATCTCATCACCTCTTTCATCGGAGATACTTTCAGAAATACCCAGTCATACACATCAAATTCCAGGTCTCTGCGCCGCACATCAGCATACGATTTCTGGCGGCTCTGTGCAGTCAGTAGGCGTTCTTTGATAAGCTTTACCTTCTCCTCTGACTGTTTAATAATATCTGGCCCAATCAGCGCTGACTCTCCCACTTGAAACCAGCCAACTGGCGACCTACATTTTCGCCCATACAATGCCTCAAAGGGCGCCATCTGGATAACTGAGTGATAACTATTATTATAAGCAAATTCAATTAGCGGAAAATGCTCATCCCAGCTACCTCCAAAGTCTAGCACACACGCCCGTAGCATATCCTTGAGCGTCTGAATAGTGCGTTCAGCCTGCCCATCTGTCTGAGGGTGAAATGTTGTGCTCAAATTAATTTGCGTTCCCAGACCTCTCTGAAATGACTGCCAAAATCTAGTTGTAAATTGTGCTCCTCTATCAGAGATAATAGATACTGGAACACCGTATAATCTAACTATTTCTTTGATATACAATTCGGCATAATCTTCGGCAGAGAAAGTAGCTTTCACTGGCAGGAAATGGGCTGATTTTGTCAGTCTGTCAACTTTTATCCAAATGGAATCATGTCTATGCCTGGTACGGGGTAATCCTGCTACAAAGTCCATGTTTATTGCTTCCCATTTCCAGAGAGGCACAACTATGTCCTGAGTCAATCCGCCCGGTTTCTGGTGTTCCGCTTTTACTTGTTGGCAGTTAGAACACTGGGCTACAAATTCGGCTATTTCCCTTTTCATACCTGGCCACCAGTAGATCTCCTTGATATCGTGGTACATTTTCTTCGTGCCTGGGTGGAGAGAATAGCGGGCGCAATGTACCTCACTCATAATCTACTGACGGAGCCCTGAAATATCTGGAACACAGAGGCGGCCCTTACATCGCAGCACTTCATCCTCAGTTATCTGAAAATCTGGCGCTTTCCCTTGCTGAATTTTGTCCTTAAGCTGGACCAGATCAGGATCTTCGTATTGCCGTTCTTTTACCTCCACAACTAATGACGACACAGCGGTGTTCTGAATTATTGCTCTGTTGTCCTTTGTTTCTGCTACACGAACGGCTAGGCTGGCTAATTGATGTATTTCTCTGACCAACTCCCGCTGCTCGGGTTACAAATACGCCAAACTTCCCATCGATTTACGGCTGAGAGCATCTGCTACTACATAGGCTTTTCCCTGATGATACAAAATGTCCACATCATAATCTTTCAATAACTCCAACCAACGATGTTGCCGCAAGTTCAACTCCCTCTGAGTGAAGATATGTTGTAGGCTCTTATGGTCAGTGAAAATATCCATATGGATGCCATACAAGTAATGTCTCCATATCTTTAAGGCGTGGATCACTGCGGCTAACTCCATGTCGTGGGTAGGATAATTCTTTTCGTGTTTCCTCAGCTGTCTGGAAGCATACGCAATCACTTTACCATGCTGCATCAACACACATCCCAACCCAATACCTGATGCGTCACAATACACTGAATAACACGATGTCCCTTCTGATAATGCTAGCACTGGAGCGGAGGTTAATCTGTCTTTTAATTCTTGGAAACTCTGCTCACATGCCTCTATCCACTGAAACTTTACTGCTTTCTGCGTCAGCTTAGTCAGAGGTGCCGCTATAGTGGAGAATTCCTCAACAAATCTTCTGTAGTATCCTGCTAATCCCAGAAAACTGCGGACTTCGGTCGGAGTGGTAGGTCTAGGCCATATTTTGAGTGCTTCTATTTTCTGCGTGTCAACCTATATACCAGCATCCGACATAATATGCCCCAAGAAAGCTACTGAGTTCAGCCAGAATTCACATTTGGAGAACTTGGCATATAACTGACGGTCCTTGAGAATCTGGAGCACTGTCCGTAAATGAGCCTGGTGGTCTGCCTCTGAACGAGAATACACCAAAATATCATCGATAAATACTATCACGAATAGGTCCAGGTATGGTCTGAAGGTGTTGTTCATCAGGTCCATAAATACTGCTGGGGCATTCGTCAACCCAAAGGACATAAGTAGGAATTCAAAGTGGCCATATCGGGTCCTGAAGGTTGTTTTGGGAATGTCTCTTTCACGAACTCGAACCTGATGATATCCGGACCGTAAGTCAATCTTGGAGAAATATCTGGCCCCCTGTAGCTGATCAAACAAATAATCTATTCTGGGAAGCGGATACTTATTCTTGACGGTAACCTTATTCAACTGTCGGTAGTCTATACACATGCGGAGCGAGCCATCCTTCTTTCTCACAAATAGAACTGGCGCACCCCACGGTGAAGTACTCGGCCTAATAAAGCCCTTATCTAACAGATCCTTCAGCTGCTCCTTTAATTCTCTGAGTTCAGCAGGAGCCATACGATACGGAGGAATTGATATGGGCTGCGTGCCTGGTAGCAAGTCAATTGCAAAATCTATTTCCCTTTCTGGGGGAATACCAGGTAGCTCGTCTGGAAATACATCAAGGAATTCATTCACCACTGGAACCGACTGGAGTGTCGGAGGATCGAACCTTATAATACCAGACCATACCAAATTAATTTGGTATAGTAATGATATAGTATTTTTAAAAATCAAAAATTAAAATTACTGTAATAAAATTTTAAATATCACACCATACCATATCATACCCACGCCTCGTCAAACTTATGAAAGTATTATGGTGAAAACTCCTAATTGCTTTAACTTAATTCTTCTAAAATTTCTGTTGAGTTTGTTTGAAATGAAAATGAAGTTGAGTGGTACACAATTAGTTCCTCAATAAATTAAATATTTGTGCGTACGCGAGAGAAAAAGGAAACAAAAAAAAAACAAGAGTTAAAATAGGAGGAATGCCTTTTTATCTACCATTGAAAATAAAAAATAAAAATAAAAAATAGCAAGGTATTTACTAAATTACGTAAAATTTGAAAAACTCCCCACCACAAAACGACTTCAATTAAATAACAACCTAATAAAAGTAACTGCCAGAATACAACTAATGTATATATAAAGCATCCCTTCCAGATTGTAAGTACCATACTTTCCTTTGACAAAAAAAAAAAAAGGTGCTTTTCTAATTTCGATTTTTGCAACCTGCAGAAAGAAATAAAGAAAGGCCAAAAAAAAACAAAAAGAAGAGAGAAAATGGGAAAATCAACAATAATGTTCATTGCTAGTGCAATTTGCTTGTTCTCCTTGATAGGGATTACTCAAGCCACTGAAGAGTCTGATAATTATCAATTTATTCTTGAAGGAATTGTCTATTGTGATCCTTGTCGTGCAGAATTCAAAACCAATCTCAGTGAGCCCTTAGCAGGTATTTTCGTTTTCGTTATTTTTGGATTTGAAGGGGAGCTTGGCGTAATTAGTAAAGTTGTTGCCATGTGACCAGGAGGGAGGTCACTGGTTCGAGCCATTGAAATAGCTTCTTGTAGAAATGTAGGATAAGACTGTGTACAAACCATTGTGGTCCAGTCCTTCCTCAGATCCCACAGATAGCAAAAGCTTAGTGCGCTAGACCGACTTTTTTTTTAAAATTATTTTGTTGAATTTAGTGCCATGTCAATTAAGTGAGACTACTTTTAAGAGAGATAAAAGGTAATTAAGGCTACTAGTAAATTATTTTCTAAAGGAGTGCAAGAAAATCATAGGTACAATAATATGAATTGTGTAGAGTATTTACTATTTTAAATTTAAAAAAATAATGCATTATATATTCATAGTTGGAGTCGAAAATAATAAACCCAGTTGGTCAATAAATACTAATTGAGTTTAAACAATTTGCACGTATGCATGCAGATGTGAGGGTGGGGATGCAATGCAGACACCCGGAAACTGAAAAAGTGACAATTACTGTGACTGCCTCGACTAATTCAACGGGATATTACCACATGTTGATAGAAGGCGACCACGAGAATGAAATCTGCGAGACCTATTTGATAAAAAGTCCGAGAGAAGATTGCAGTGAGATCCCAGATGAAGGACATGCCAGAGAATCATCAAGAGTTACACTTACAAACAACAATGGCATTGCTGGAAAGTATCGTGAATCAAATGCTCTCTTTTTCTTGACCAAAGAAGCCGCACCAGAGTGTGAACGAGAATTCAAGGAGATGGAATATATTCCCGAACTTAAAGATATTAACCAGGCCTAGAGGCTTTTAATTTCAATTCGTCCTACATTTTGATGTATCGTCATTGATTTCAGTTACATCTATACTATAGGACGATATATTATATATATGGTCATTTTTTATGTTGTTTTGTGTTAGATAGTTTGAATTTTTGATTTACAGACTTGAGGGGTTTCTAAACTTTATTTATCAGAGTTTTATATGTATGTAGTTTAAATTTTCATTCAAGACTCAAATGTAATAACGTGTTTTACCAATAAGAATACAAAAATATAAGTACAAAATAGTACTTTTTGGTTCCTTAATTTATCTTTCATTGATTTTCCCAAATTTTTAACTTACTGTGCTCTTCATGTTCGGAGACCTCGAAAATATTCTTTGTATTAAATCAACTGATTAATTTGTTGAACATAGACATGACTTAATTTAATGGTCAATTATGCAATTAATTTTTGTCCTCGATTTCGAACTCAAAGAAATCTAGCGTCCTTGAGATCATGCTTTCTCTGCGTTCATCGTTTTAGATTGATGAAGCAACCACTGCAATGATTGTTCTAAAAGTTACCATCTTTGCAACAGGTGAGAAAGTTTTATGATAATCTAGCCCCTCTCTCTGATTATAACCCTTAGCTACCAACCTTGCTTTGTACTTGTCCAGCTCACCATTTTTATTGTATTTAAGCTTATACACCCACTTGGACCGAATGGCCTGCTTACCAACTGGTAGAGTAGTTAACTCCCAAGTTTGATTTGCTTCTAATGCATCTATTTCATCTTGCATTGCCTTAACCCAGTGTGGATTCTTATAAGCTTCATGAAAGGTTCTAGGTTCTATTTCAGCTGACAGGTGGCCTAGATAAGCTTGATATGATTTTGGAAGATGAGATTATGAAACATGAGTATGCATAGGATAAAGGAAAGTATTAGACTGAGTCACAGGTGTAATATAGTCTCTAAGCCAACCAGGAAGCTTATGAGATCTAGAGGGCCTGGTAGATGTAGGAATAGGGAATTGGTGATCTCTCTCAATAATAATTTCATCTACCACTGGAACTTCAATAAGTGATTGATCACTGACAGACTCTTATTGTTGTTCCACTGTTGACTTAGAGGAAGAATGAGGTGAAGGAGTTGCATCATTGTCATTGATCACCATAGTCTTGTCTGCTATATCATTGTCATTGATCTCCATATTGCATTCTGCAGGCTGTGGAGTAGAGTTGTGAAATAAAACACCATCTTCATGGGGAAGAAACATGTCTCCAGTCTCCTGAGATTCCTGACTCTTGAAAGGAAAAATATTTTCTCTAAACAATACATCTCTACTAGTGAAGAAAACCTTTGTCCTCTAGATCATATAATTTTTACCCTTTTTGAGTCTTTGAATAACCAATAAGGACTGCTCTTCTAGCTCTAGCAGTGAATTTGTCTCCCTTTGGTAACTTGCTAGCATAAAAAAGTGATCCCAAAACCCTCAAATGATCCAAAATAGGTATCCTCTTAAGCATGATCTCAAAAGGTGTCTTACCATGTAATACTTTAGAAGGCAACTTGTTAATAAGGTATACAGTAGTCTTAACACAATCTCCCCAAAAAACAATAGGGATATTGCTTTGAAATCTCAAAGCTCTTGCCACCTCCAATATATGCCTATGCTTCCTCTCCACAACTCCATTCTGTTGTGGAGTATAAGCACAACTACTTTGATGTACTATTCCTTTGAGAGCAAACAAATCATTACATTGGTGATTGAAAAATTCTATCCCATTATCAGACCTCAAGATTTTTACTGTTACACTAAATTGTGTTTCAATCAAGGCTAGGAAATCCTTTAATACAACAAACACTTCACATTTAGATTGAATCAAACAAATCCATGTATATCTACTACAATCATCAAAAATAGTAACAAAATTCTGCTTTCTGTCATATGTAGGAGTTTTGAAAGGTCCCCACAAATCCACATGCACTAGATCAATAACATTAGCAGTAGAACTAGTACTAATAGGAAACTTCAATCGATTTTGCTAGGCTAAAGGACATATATCACAGTTATTGCCTAAATCTGTAAACTGTTTAAAAGATTTTATATGCTTCATAACTCCACAGCTAGGATGCCCAAACCTCATATGTCACAGTGCTCCACTGTCATCTTTTGTGCAAGCAACAACACTTATTATAGACCTCATTCCTTCTCTAAGGATATAAAGACCTTCATCCTCCCTATCAATCCCCATCACCATCCCAGTATAGAGATCCTAAAACACACAATAATCAGGTAAAAAGGACACTGAACATTGCAACTCCTTAGTTAGTTTTGATACTGAGAGTAAATTGAATTTGAAGTCTGGTACATACAATACATTTTTGATGTTCTGAGTTTGTAATATCCTTGCAGACCCTGTCAGTTCTATGTGACATTTATTTCCAGTTGGTATTTGAACTTCTTTGCTTAGGTAACTATCTAAGCAATTTAGTTTTTTCAAAAGTTCCTTTTAAGGTATGATATGGTATGTGGCACGTGAATCTACTATCGAATCATACAAAGACTTCATACCTGCCATGTTAGGAGAACAAGGTCCAGTAGGAGCCTTCTCATGTTTGGTTAGCAACTGTTGATATTGTTCTTCAGTGAGGTAGTATCCTCCAGTGTGCCTATCCTTCTGTGGTACTGACATTGCTGAATTAATTATAGGTTTTGATCCACCTTGATCTCCAATCTTTCTCTTGCTTTTGAAATCAGGTGGATAGCCAATTATCCTGTAGCAATCATCCATGGAATGACCTTTGAAGCCACAGTGTTGACAAACCTCACCAAACTTCTTCGAATTGTACATTGGTGATCTTCCTGCCTGCATATCCCTGCTCGTGCCTCCAACTTCTAGAGATCTCTGTTTACCTGGTGTTCTCCCTGCTAACAAGGTCAATGGATCTCTACTCGTACCTCCAACTCCCAACAATCTCTGGCTTTCCTCTTGTGTTATAATAGCATAAGCTTCATTAACTGTAATTGCTGGCCTTGCAGATAGAATACTACTTCGAATGATGTTGTATGACTCATTCAAGCCCATAAGGAATTGGATCAGCCGCTGAGACTTCAAATGATCCATATAAGGGACTGAATCTGCACAACTACATCCAGGCATAGGAATCATAACATCAATTTCATCCCACAATTCCTTCAAATTTGTGTAATACACAGTCACTGATTCTTTACCATGCCTTAGATTGACTATCTCTGTCCATAGATGATATATTCTAGTTAAATTTGTTCGACTGAATCTCTCCTTAAAATCATCCCAGATCTTCTTAGCATTCAACGCAAATATGATCCCTGGTAACAATTCACTTACAACTGTAGCAGCAATCCAGGAAATCATAATCGCATTGCATTTCTCCCATAACTCTGTCATCTCATCCTTGTAGGCACTCTTCAAGCATGTTCCATTAAAAAAACCTAGTTTGTCTTTACCTCTCAGTGCTAGCTCCATCGATCTGCTCCATAATGCGTAATTTTCTGGTCCTGTTAGTTTCGTCTGTATGAGCACTAATCCTTGTGCATCAGAAGCCTGAAGATAGAGTGGATGATTGTGATCTATCACGGTTATTTCATTCATCGCCATTGTAGAATTTCTGAGGAATTAGTAATGTATATGCGGAAGTTCTATTGCAAAATCTGCTCGCAATTCTGTTGCATCGATCGATGCTCTGATACCATCTCAAATTTCTATGTTTTATTCCTCAAATGCACACCATGAAAGAGATTCTTAGAACAAGCTTTTGGAGAAGATGAAGAAAGCACATTACATTTACATTTCAACTTACCTCTCAAAGTACCAACTAATCCTACTTATATAGCTGTACTTATTCCAACTAACTGACAATCTAACCAACTAATTACCTAATTAGTTATAAGTAACTAACTAAGTGGTTATGTAACTACCACTCTTGAAGAGCTATACCCGATACTACTTAAACCAACCAACACTTCAATTCAATTTCAATAACTTGTGCACATAAATAATTCTAGGAATTTGTTACTTTTTTAAGGTTGGAGTTTATAATCTTGAAAGTCATGTATAGCTATAATCAGAGTTAATTGTTGGGATTGATATACTAATGTTAGTCTATTTGCTTCTCGAGTTGTAATTTAAAATTATTCTTGTTGTTTAATAAAATTTTAAGGTCAAGTTTACACATAGTAAATAGTGATTTTTATTTCCTTGAATAAGAAAGATTTCCACATAAAATTGTGTCTTTCTTTACTTTTGCATTATTATTGTAATTGTATAATTACCTGATTTTGTAGTTTAAGTACCTAGTTTTTCAACAAGTCAAAAATTGGACATAAAATTTTCACCCTCCTTTTGTGTATATATATGTGAACTCTTAAGATAACAAATATATTGTTATTTACTTATTTTATTATTCGATACATATTTCACAAGCATAAAATAATTATTTTGACGGACCAAACCCCAACAAGATATTTGTTTTATTAAAGATAGTGACAGAGACTTATGTCGCGCTATCAGTATTGGCCACTCATATATGGTACTCCTTCCGTTTCATTTTAATTGCTAGGTATATTAAAAATATTTATTTCAAAATATTTGCTAGTTTTAAAATTCAAGAGATAATTGACCGTGTTTTTTTCAATTCTATTCTTAGTACTTAAAGTCATTCTAAAATTAATAGGGTTATATTAGTCAAATTATCATTCCTATTAATTTTTTTTAATGAGTGTGCAAACCTTATCCTAGCAATTAAAATGGAACGGAGGGAATCGTTGTAATCTCATTTTAAACTTTTAGATCATCCTTGTTAATTGAGCTAGTTGTTCTAGTTGAATTAGGCTTAAACGCGTGAATAACAACAAAATCTATTCTCAAATTTATGTTGTTTAGTTAAATTGAGAAGTGGACATGATATAGTATATACCAAATATTATATCGAAATCAAAAAATTTAATATCATAATTTTGATAGTATGGTATTTGGTATGATTTTAAAAAATATTTTGATATTTGGTGTTATTTTAAAAATATTTTGGTATTTGGTATGATATTTGGTATTTATAAAAAAACCACCGAAATACCAAATATCATACCCAAATATATAGGCACATATATAATTCATACATATTGTTATTATAATACTAGAAAATATATATATAATAGTATTAGTACAAAAATTAATTATTTAGACATCGAAATTTTGACTACTCTATCTTGATTGAAATATTTTTTGTGTAATAGATTCAAGAGGAAAATGTTTATACTTTCTTTTTAATATATTTATATGTGTAAGATGTTAGTATGATATGACATTTCTTGAAAAGTCGAAGTTATAATTCTCTATTTTAAGTGTGTGTGTGTGTGTGTGTGTCTGTAAGTTGTAGTTGAATAAACCATGGTTACCAATTTATTGTACCGCAACATATCGAAATTGAACCTTATAATACCAGACCACACCAAATTAATAGTAATGATATAGTATTTTTAAAAATCAAAAATTAAAATTACTGTAATAAAATTTTAAATATCATATCATACCATACCATATCATGCCCACGCCTCGTCAAACTTATGGAGATATTATGGTGAAAACTCCTAATTGCTTTAACTTAATTCTTCTAAAATTTCTGTTGAGTTTGTTTGAAATGAAAATGAAGTTGAGTGGTACACAATTAGTTCCTCAATAAATTAAACATTTGTGCGTACGCGAGAGAAAAAGAAAACAAAAAACTAGAAAACAAGAGTTAAAATAGGAGGAATGACTTTTTATCTACCATTGAAAATAAAAAATAGCAAGGTATTTACTAAATTACGTAAAATTTAAAAAACTCCCCACCACAAAACGACTTTAATTAAATAACAACCTAATAAAAGTAACTGTCAGAATACAACTAATGTATATATAAAGCATCCCTTCCAGATTGTAAGTACCATACTTTCCTTTGACAAACAAAAATAAAGGTGCTTTTCTAATTTTGATTTTTGCAACCTGCAGAAAGAAATAAAGAAAGGCCAAAAAAAAAACAAAAAGAAGAGAGAAAATGGGAAAATCAACAATAATGTTCATTGCTAGTGCAATTTGCTTGTTCTCCTTGATAGGGATTACTCAAGCCACTGAAGAGTCTGATAATTATCAATTTATTCTTGAAGGAATTGTTTATTGTGATCCTTGTCGTGCAGAATTCAAAACCAATCTCAGTGAGCCCTTAGCAGGTATTTTCTTTTTTGTTATTTTTGGATTTGAAAGGGAGCTTAGCATAATTGGTAAAGTTGTTGCCATGTGACCAGGAGGGAGGTCACTGGTTCGAGCTATTGAAATAGCCTCTTGTAGAAATGTAGGATAAGGCTGCGTACAGACCCTTGTGGTCTGATCCTTCCTCAAATCCCACAGATAGCAAAACCTTAGTGCGCTAAACCGATCTTTTTTTATTTTTTTTTATTTTGTTGAATTTAGTGCCATGTCAATTAAGTGAGACGACTTTTAAGAGAGATAAAAGGTAATTAAGGCTACTAGTAAATTATTTTCTGAAGGAGCGCAAGAAAATCATAGGTACAATAATATGAACTGTGTAGAGTATTTACTATTTTAAATTAAAAAAATAAAATAGCATTATATATTCATAGTTGGAGTCGAAAATAATAAATTCGATTGGTCAATAAATACTAATTGAGTTCAAACAATTTGCACGTATGCATGCAGATGCGAGGGTGGGGATGCAATGCAGAAACCCGGAAACTGAAAAAGTGACAATTACTGTGACTGCCTCGACTAATTCAACGGGATATTACCACATGTTGATAGAAGGCGATCACGAGAACGAAATCTGCGAGACCTATTTGATAAAAAGTCCCAGAGAAGATTGCAGTGAGATCCCAGACGAAGGACATGCCAGAGAATCATCAAGAGTTACACTCACAAACAACAATGGCATTGCTGGAAAGTATCGTGAATCAAATGCTCTCTTTTTCTTGACCAAAGAAGCCGCACCAGAGTGTGAACGAGAATTCAAGGAGATGGAATATATTCCCGAACTTAAAGATATTAACCAGGCCTAGAAACTTTTAATTTCAATTCGTCCTACATTTTGATATATCGTCATTGATTTCAGTTACATCTAACTATAGGACGATATACTATATATATGGTCATTTTTTATGTTGTTTTGTCTTAGCAGTTTGAATTTTTGATTTAGAGACTTGAGGGGTTTCTAAACTTTATTTATCAGAGCTTTATATGTACGTAATTTAAATTTTCATTCAAGGCTCAAATGTAATAACGTGTTTTACCAATAAGAAGACAAAAATATAAGTATAAAGTAGTACTTTTTGGTTCCTTAATTTATCTTTCATTGATTTTCCCAAATTTTAAACTATATAGTGCTCTTCATGTTCGGAGACCTCGAAAAAATTCTTTGAATTAAATCAACTGATTAGTTTGTTGAACATAGACATGACTTAATTTAATTGTCAATTATGCAACTAATTTTTTTCCTCGAATTTCAAACTCAAAGAAAGCTAGCGTCCTTGAAATCATGCCTTCTTTGCGTTCATCGTTTTAGATTGAGAATTTAAAGATTTCGTCTATGAATTTCAAATTTCAGTACAATATATAACTTAAGAAAAAAAAATTGAATTCATGTTTTTATAGCTAAAGAACGCAAGGATTGTCTTTGAGTTTAATAAAATAAAATATTCATTCGTACATGATTATATAGGTGAAAACTCAATAATTCGATCTTTCAATATATTCAAACTCCATATGCACATTATAATATGAAATTTGATAGCATTTATTGGAGCATATACTTTCATTAAAGATTTGGAAGCTAAAGAATCAAGATAAGGTTGATCATGAGCTTCAATAAGAGATTAAAAAAGGTGGGGAAGAAAAGCTCAAGGATTGTGAAGAAAATTAAACTAAGTGTTATATTTATTTCATGATTCTAAGTCTAAATTCATGAGGAAATTCACAAAGATTCAATTTACACGCCCAAGGGGAGCCTTTCCAGAAGCCTAAAGCGGTCCAAACTCCGCACTCGATTTACGAGCCACTTCTTTTTTTAATTTTTGTTGATTAGTTATTAGAAAAAGCGTGACATTGATTTTACTTTTTTTTTTAATTAGTTAGAATTCCTTGACATTGATTTACTTCTTTTTTTTAATTAGTTAGAATTTCCTTAATTCTTTTAAAAGTTTTTACATGTTTTTCTCGTTTCCTAATTAGATTCTACTACTTATTTCTTTCCTAAATAGACTTATTATCCAAAGTAGAATAGCATTCGAAACCTGACACTTTGTTTGGATTGTGGTTATCCATGATTTTATAATGTATTATACTGTATTGTATGATATTATATTTTATAGTAATATAAATATAATATTTGGATAAATTGTATTGTTTGCTCCTATTTAATAATATTTTTATTATTTGGTTTCACTATATCATATTGTAACATTCTGTTAAATTCATCAATAACTACTAATAAAATAATTTAAGATATTTTTTTTCTGCTAATTTGTCAGAAATTATGCCTGGTAAATATATATATTAAGTTGTTAAATTCATGCAAATTCTAATAAAAATTAATAACACAAGCAGGTCCAAATAAAATATTCTCGGATTTCAATTAAAAAAAAGTAGACTTGTAAAAAGTTTAAGAAATCAAATCTACAAAAAGAGAAGACTGAATGCAGAAGAGAACTGAACTCAAAAAACTGTATAGGGTAGAATTTTTAGGTGGAATAAATAATATAGGATAAAGGGCAAAATAAAACTATGTAATATCAAGCAAGGGCATAATTGGAAAGAATAATTAGAAAACAATGAGATTACACTAAATTAGTGGTTTAATAAACTGAGGCTTTTCATGGTTACCTAATCATGAAATCAAAGCATATCATACCATATATTTACGTAACAATCAAAATAAAAATAATACTCTTAATAATGATATCATATTATACCATGATTAACCACCGGCCAAATAAAGGGTAAGACTTATTGGAGAGATTTTACATGTTTTTCACTTCCTAACGTTCTTTTATATTTTGAGTACACTTTATTATTAATATAATTTGTGAGTTTCTTTTCTTTACACTTCTAAGTATTAGTTACAATGATTATTTTAAGAAGTAAGATTAGTTTTTTAGCTTGATATTTTTAATTCTTATTTATTTAAGTAGATAATTAATTATATTACTAATTATTGCCGTTAGTTATTCAATTTGGGTCTTAATTCATTTTTTGTCTAAATTCATGACTGCTAATAACATGATTAGTCTTAATTCGTTAATTTTGTCCACTACAATTAATCAAGGTTCATGGCAATACTACAAAGTTCATGAATTTGTCTATCTTTATTTTCCGTTTTTTAATTTCACGTATTTAGGCTTCCATATATTTCTGGTTTTCTTGAAAATAATCAGATTCTTACTGGAGTTTCTCTAGCCAAATTAAATTTTAAACTCCAATACATATGTTAGACTTATTTCCATGTTTCAGCTAGGAATATTTTATCCATATTTTATATACTTCTTAAGAAGTGGCTAAATACTTATTTGCTGTCCGAAAAAGCCATCTCATCAAATCCTTTTAGAACTTTGAACTATCGGGGAAGTTATTATTTTCTGGGTTTTTTTATTTGGAAAACTTTTAGAAATATACAATCCAATATAAAGTATCTTTATCACGCCACATAGTTATACTTTTAATTATATAATACTTCATACAATATTATATTAAGGAAAATATATTATACATAACAAATTAATCTTATATAAAAATACACAATAATATATAAAAAAAATATATTTATACATAAATATAAACTAAATCAAATAATAAATTAAACTTAAAATATAAACTAAAACATATAAATATTTCTTCTAGTGGCGTAACTTCCCAAAATATTAATTTTGACCATAGTTGAGCCACTCTTTCCCGGACCTTCAGCATGACCTGACCAACATATAACGTTGATTCCTGTGTTTATGCGAGAGAAAAAAGGGAAACACAGAGAATAAGAGTCTAAATAGGAGTTAATTAATACCTTTTCTTTTAATCTTCCAATTGAAATTAAAATATAAGTAAATGATTTACTAATTTAAGTAAAATAAAAAGAATCCCTCACCACGAAAACACAACAGCAAAACAATAACCGAATGAAAGTAACTACTACTATGAAAATACAAGCATATATAAAGCAACCTTTCAAAATAGTAAGTTCCATATATATAAATATATATCTTCCTATCATAAAAAGGGTACTTTCTATCCCTAAAAAAGCAATAACTAAAGGCCACAAATATATATATTAGAAAATAACTATAAATAAAAATAAAAATAAATAAACAAAGAAGAAAGAAAATGAGAAAATCAACTGTAATCTTGATTGCTAGTTTATTATCCCTGGTGGGGATTAGTGAGGGCTCTATAGGATCCAAAAACCATATACTGACTATAGAAGGACGTGTGTATTGTGATCCTTGTCGTTCGGCATTCCAATCCAATCTTAGTGAGCCCTTAGCAGGTATTATCTAGCTAATTATTTTTTTGTTCCATTTTACGAAACATAACTTATGGATTAAATTTTATATTTAAAAAACTGAAATTTTAGAGAATTTGAGATTCCAAAATCATAAATTAAAGGGCGATTCAAGATGTAACATCAATTATTTGCATGGATGCATGCAGGTGCGCGTGTGCAGTTGCAATGTCACCGCCTCAAAACTAAAAAAGTGACATTTATTTCCCCCGCTATGACAAACTCCATCGGATATTACCGCATAATATTAGAAGGACAACACAGGAATGAAAGCTGTGTGGTCAATTTGGTAAGCAGTCCCAGAGAAGACTGCAATGTACATCCAGGAAACGATGTCAATCGCTCAACAGCAGTAATTTCTCTCTCTGACAGACAATTTACTGATGGAGAAGTATATGCACCAACCCCTCTCCGTTTTCTTACCAACAAACCCTCACCCGAGTGTGTACAAGATTGATATGTGCATTAATTTATTTCTCAAATCTAAACATGTCAACCAACCTCCAACATCATTACTTGTTTCTTTTATTTTTCGAGATTGAGATTTAAGTGTTTGTTCTATTTTTAAGTAAGTATTCCGCCTATTTGTATAGGAGACTATCATTCGATATTCTATTATTTTTGAAGATCTAATGTATGTACTATGTTTAATTTTTCATGAAGAAAATAAGAAAGGAATCATGAACCAACAATTTTGGCTGCCTTAATTGTATAATCTGTAATATGCTTCTTTGATTTTGTTAATTTCTGTCAACTCTTTAATTATCTAGTATTCTCTTCGTCACTAATTATAGTTTTTGTTTTTTTGGCTTTCTAGATCGAACTCAGCGTAACATCACATACAAATTAAGAGTAGCCTCTGATAAAAAAAAAATGTCTAGTAAACTAATTGCTGAACGTACTAACATGGTTTTGATAGTTAACTCAACTAATTTATTTTTTTGAAACTTTCCAAAAATTTACAGTCACTATTCTTTATATATATATTGAGTAAAATTAACTTTGTGCAATAATTTATAAATTACATAAAAGATATAGCGAACACAATTGAAAAGTATTTTTAAAAAAATCGATCTGATGTCCTTTGCGAAATATCACTTGCTTGCATTGACTAATTTATTCGTATGGATAACTGTAAATGTTATTTTTGAAATTGCATACCTAATACCCAACTTCCCCATTAGAGAGAAAAATACACATCCTTTTTAACATCATTACTTTTTGATGAAAATGGCATAATATGTCCTGCACCTGACCCATTTCTTTTATCATAACTTGTGAATTTGGACTCTTCTTATAAATATAGATAAATACGTGTACTGTGTATTACCTGCCCCACATTAAAAAAGGAAGAAAGAATCAATTGCATCTTTGGAATCCGCAAATACGTTTAAATTTTTTTTTAAAAATAAGTAGTGTTTTTAATTTAAAATATTTTTTAAAAAATTATTTATTTTTAAAAAATAAAATATATTCTTATGATTATTCATTTACTTTTAATAAATATTTTGAAAAAAATATAACTCTTTAATATTTTTTTGATTATGTAAAATTCTTTTCATTTAAATAAGAGTAAAATTAAATGAATATCATTAATGTCTTTTTGATTATGTAAAATATCATTTATTTTGAAATAAAATTAAATGACTGAAACATTACTTATTTTAAAAAGGAAAAAATAAATTGTTTAGATGTTAAAATTATGAATATTTTTTAAAAAACTTTTGAAAGTTGAAATTATCTTTAAACATATATTTAATTTAAAAAAGAATTAGAATTTTTGTAAGTAAAAAAAGAAATTCATTTGAGATCAATTAAAATTACTTTTCCAAACTTCAAACTCATCTTTAAAAAATCAGTTCAATATATATAGCTACATGTTGTTTCGAATTTTTTCTCTAAACGCATGTCCAATCGGTTCCTATAGTTGCTTAGGTTTTGAACTCAAAAAAGGGATGAAATAGTGAATATAATTTTATTTATAATTTAAATATAAGAAAATGATTCTATAAACATCTTTTGCATATTATTTTTAGTTTTATTTTTTGAAATAATAAAATTAAAAATAAATCTATAAAAAGACTGTAAAATTAGCCCTAATTAAATGTTTAATACATCTAGGGACGCATGATCCTCTGACCTTGGAGCTTGCTACTATTAATCAACATAACAACGAAGTCCCAATTCTCACAGAATCCTATGTATTCCATTATTAAATTACTGGATTTTGTATTATTTGTTGGTCAGGTTAGTATTCGATCTCATTAATGCAGTAGAAAGTATTTAGAATCAAATTGAAGGAGCTGTGCTTCCGCTGGATATATAGTGATTATAATATTATCCTTTTGATTAATTACATTACATACATCAAAATCACTCGTTTGATATTGAATTGACACGTTTTTTAAAAAGTAATAAGTAGTTTTGCTATATTATTATTTAAATATAATAAATTTAATAATTAAAAAAATATTAAAAAATGATTATAATTATTTTAAATTATATAAATAAAAATAAATATTTTTTTTAATATAATAAATAAATAAAATTAATAGAAAGGAGTAAATTATATTCTTTCTTCTTCTTTTTTTCTGAATTACCAGTGGAACGTCGAAGTTTGTGACTTCTTTAATATGCATACATTTTTTTATTTTATTTTATCTCAGGACCATCTCACATATTGGTTCAATTCATTTTTAATGTTAAAGCACATGAAAATATTTTGATGATACGGCCTCTACCTACATGTTGAATATATTGTTGATTATCTTATTTAAATGTTGATGTTGTTAGAAACTTGATTCAATTATTAAATATTTAATTAATATTTTAGTTTGTAAGGGTCACTTCTTCCTTTTTCTTCCCACTTTCCGCTAAATTCTTTATTTTCTCACAGGGAATTTGTATTTTCTCTGAATAAAACTCACCATCAAGTGGCATCTAATTCTTATTCTATACACACACAAAAGAAGTACTTTAAGGTTGAAATAACGAAATATATGCCATAGAATATTAGTGTTATTAATTAGGCCAAAAAAACAAGAATAAGATGTATGGGGGCTTTATTGGAATTTCAACGTTTCTTTATTCTACAAGTGTACATTTATAGTGAAATAAATGATAAGTGTTAGTGGAACTGTAACTTAACTCTACACCTAATGACAATAATTTGGAAAGAAAAGAAAAAGATAATTTATAATGTGTAGTGTACCTTACACAAACCAAATCAATTCCACGATAAGAATTCTGCGATTCTGCATCCTGGTAAAGTTTGCATTTTTAGCTTTTGTAATTTAAAAACTAATTACTATCATTATTATATATTTTTAAATTAATTAATTTCACCAAATAAAATTAATTCAAAACTTCATAACAATAACTATATTTTTCCAAAAAATATGATCTAAAAAGTGATCAGTAAACGCTAATTTATCAATGATGATCAACACTGACCATAGAGGTGCCTAAAGAAATTTAAAATGCATATTGAAAGTTAGGAATAAATACCAAGGCTCATGTCACTGTTGGATTGGAAACAACTCCCCCACTACTCAAAATTTTTATATGAATGAAAAAGAAGAAATATTCTCTCCAGTTTCAAGTTCCTTATTCGTTTTATATTTTTAGGAGTCAATTAGTATATCAAAATTGTGATCAACATGTTTTTGGAACAATTGTTTGGTATCTTAAAATGGAAAATTTTTTCCACCGTAGACTAAACTGTGTCTTCCCGGTGCTTGTTTTATAGAAATTCTGCATTTCTTGTCCAACTATTTTTTAAAAATTGTACATTTTACTGATTAGTTGATTATACGACTGTGATCAATTGTAAATGCATACATAATACTTAACTCTCTAAAAAAAAGAAACATATAAAAATAAGACATTAACTAGCTAATCCTGAAACAAATACAATCGTGTTGTGCGGAGAAGAATTCAAAATTTTAATTTGTTAAGTACAGAACTCGGGGTCTACCCAATATTTCTTAGAGTTCCAAGTTCATAATTCAATATTTTCAGCAATTTTAATAAATTTTTTAATTAAAAGTTATGTACTCAAATGAACGGTACTTCTAAAACTGCCCATAGTGGTTATTTTCGGATTATTACTATTAATCCAATTAAGTAATATCTTAATCTTTTTAGCAATTAAATACTATTATATAAAATGAAATGAAAAGATTTATAATAAAGTTAGCCAAACTAAGGGACATGCAATTATTGGGCCAATATGATAGTAACAAGTGTGTCGGACTATATACAGGCCTTTTATGATGGGTCGTGGCATGCTAGCTATCTTGTCCCTCAACTCGTGATCAACATGATTGATTATATATATGAATCAGTGGAACTTTCAATAGTACTACTACTTAATTAAGACAACTTTGTTTAACTAATTAAAGACAGCTTGTATATACAATCAAGGAAGCAAAGTCAGCCTGCAAATGTTTCTTTTTTTAATTTTTTTCATTTACTAATTCCACGTACATAGAATAATTTATAATTAAGCACTAGAAGACAAAGAGAGGAATCAACAAGATTGGCTATCGGAGGTGCTCCGCCTCCTCTTGGCCGCCGGAAAAAGATGCCATTGATCCTCAGCCACCACTCCGTCAAAGTCAAGCTGGTGAATATTCCCATGATGATGATGATGATTAGTTACATCAAAGAAGCAACCGTCCGATAACCCGGCCATGTCGCCATCGCGGCCCGGCCCGCAAGACGGCTTGGCCTTGCGACGGCCGGCTCCTACGGGCACGTTTCGTAGGGCCCCACCGGCCGTCCAATACCTCTGGCAGCCTTTGCAAAAGTGTCTTGGCTGGTTAACATTGTAGTTGTTGAAGTAACAAAATTTGGTCTCCATGCTTTTGCATCTAGGGCAAGGGATGATCTTGTCCGGCCTTTTTTCTTGATCATCATCAACTACTTTGTCTGTTGTTGGTTGATGACCCTTGGCTTGTTTTTCTTGATGAATTTGTATTGTTGCACCGAACAACTTGATGCCTTGTGAGATGCGACTTTCTTGAACTTCAGCCATATTTTCTTGGTTTTGAAGGGTGGGGTGGGGAGGCAAGTGAATGTATATGTTGTTTTGATGTAGAGAGATGGAACTTGTGAGGGCTAATTAAGGAGTTGATTTATATATATAGGTAGAGATCATGTGTATATGTATGTGTACTTAAAAAGGGAAAAAAGTGCAAGAGTGAGTTGAAGAGGTAGAGGGGTGGATGGTGGGCTAGATAGGGGAGGAAAAAAAGTTCATAGATGATGGGGGAGTGGAGAAAGAGATCTACTTGAAGAATATAAAAGTATAGAAGAAAAAGTACATGAGAAAGAGAGAGAAAAAGGGCAAGTCTTTTTCTTTGCTAATGGAAAAAGAGGGTAAGTCAAGAAAGAAAAAGTTCATGGTTGATGATAACCGTTATATTACTCCAATGGTACTCCTCCGGATATATTTGTTAGGTAAAGCAAACATTCTATCTCTGGTAAGGTTCTCATTGGGTTTGAGCCGAAGCTATTATTCAATAGGACGCTTATTTGATTGACTTAGTTAAAAATAAAAATACGTTTTTGCTATCAACTATAACTTTTAATATGATGGTAAGCGCTAGATTCTAACAATATTATTAAAAAATTTAACTCTATATTAAGATAAATATTAAAGTTATTTCTTTTTGAAAAAAAAAAAAAAAACAGAGGCATCATTAGACTTGATTAAAAGGAAAAGTATGAAAATAAAATGGGAATTTTTAGAGGTCAGTGTATTATGATTTCCCAAGTTCTGTGTATGATTTTTTTTTGCCCAATGACTTTATGGAACTCTTTATCTAAAAAAAGGTCACTATATAAAGCTGCTACTTTTTAGTTGAAATGTGTAACTTTCTATTTTATTTTTTAGTTTATTTTAAAAAAACAATGTCATATTTTATTTGAATATTTGTATGTAATAAAAAAGAAGTAAAATCATTATCTTTTTCAAGTACATGAATACTAGTAACGATATACGTGTGATATATATAATTAGGGGAGCAAAAAGTGCAAAAGGGAATAAAGTAAGTTGTAAATTTCCAGTAAAAGAATAAAAGGAAAAAGAGAGCCGCCATGAGCAACAAACAAGGTTCTTTTTTTCTTTTTATTCTTTATTCTATCATGTAGAGAGGGTTTTGAGGGGGGGGGGGTTATAAAAAAGTTGATGCTGAACTTTTTGTCCACATCATTATTCCACGTCATCTTTTTGTGTTGAAAGTCTCTTCATGAGGTGGGACCCAGCACCAGGTAGGTTGCTTATATATTTAATTTTTTTCAAAAAAGTGGGAGCTAGTATAAAGATGAGGCCATAAGGGGGTGGATTAAAATTTAAAAGAGATAAAGCTAAAAGAAAAGAAAAAGGGAAGGTCTTTTCTATTGTTTAGTTTAATATCAAATCTGGATTAGCTTTTGCCTAAAGTATTTTCTTTTCTTTAATCAAGATTGGGATTATGCTGACACATCATGTTCATGCGGTTTTAATCCTTAAGAGTGAAGCTTTTTTCCTTCCTCCGCCCCCCAAACCCAACCCAATCTCTCTCGAAATTTGATTTTATATCCCTTAACAAATTTATTTTTTACTTTTAATTATTTTTACAAAAATTAGATCTTTATTTTTATATATAAGAAACATTCATTTTCACATATGAGAAATCTGAAAATATAATTTTTTTAAATTGTTATAAGTGATTATGAGATATCATTTCCTGCCCTTCCTCGATCAAGCATCTTCTTTGATGTTAAAAATTAACTGACAATACATATGAGACAAATAATAGTACACATTAATTAGCTATGATTAGTATGTTAACAGTAAATATAAGATATTTTGATATTTCATACATTATAATTTATGTGGTATTATTTTTTATTAATTTGTTAAAAATATCATCTAAATATCATCTCTATATATTTAAAAACATTTAAACTTAAAATTCTCAATAATTTAACGCAAATTACAGGCAGGCTATTAAAAGGCTAAATACATTGATAAACCCCTTTATTATAGGAGGATCAAGCTGATAAATTACATTATGAAAGCTTGAGAGAGAATCGTGGAGATAGGGGGCCGGGTAAGGAGGGGTATGTCTATTTTTGAGAATCAGTTCAGTTTCATGTCGGGATGATCATGACAGAAGTCATTCATCTTGTGAGGAGACTGGTGGAGCAGTATAAGGAGAGAGAGAGAGAATTTTACATAGGGTGTATTGACCTAGAAATTAAAAGGCATAAGACAAAGTCCCAAGGGAGGTTCTGTGCAGATGTTTGGGGGCTAGAGATGTACCGATGACATACACTACGGTGATTAAGGACATGTATGATCAATGGAGTCAAGATCGACCTGGTGAGGACAATAGAAGGTGAACTAAAATAGTTTCCAATTGTACGTGATAGATGTATTGACATGTCAGATCCAAGATGAGGTTCCATGGTATATGTTATTTGTAAATGACATAGTACTGATTGATGAGACTTGCGTCGGAATTAGCGCTAGCAGGAGGTATAGAGACTGACTTGGGAGTCTAAGAGGTTCTGGTTGACCAGGACCAACACTGAATATTTGTAACATCAGAGCTTGGCATAGAAGTGAGTCTTCATTCACATGTTGGCCCCAAGAGACGATGTTTCAAATATTTTGGGTCTATTATTCAAGGAAATGGGAAGATCAATAATGATGTCACACACTGTATTGAGGAAGGGTGGACGAAATAGAGGCTCATCTCTAGAGTCCTGTGCAATAAGGATATACTGCCAAAGCTTAAAGATAAGTATTGTTGAGTGGTAGTTAGGTTGATTATGTTGTATGGGGTAGAGGATTGACCATTTAAGAACTCTAAGATTCAAAAGATGAGGATGTTGATGAGGTGGATGTGCGGTCATATTAGGAAAAAGAAGATTAGGAATGAAGATATTCAGGATAAGGTGGGGTCGCTTCCGTAGTTGACAAGATGAGGGCAGCGAGACTAAGATGATTCAAGCATGTGAATAGGAAAGATGCAAATGCCCTAGTGAAGAGGTGTGAGAGGTTGGCTTTGGTGAGCTTCACGAAAGGTAGAGGTAGGCCGAAGAAGCATTTGGGAGAGGTGATTAGTCAAGACATGATGCATCTTCAGCTTACTAAAAATATGACCTTAGATAGGAAGTTATGGAGGTAGTGAATTAGGGTGGTACGTCAGTACGTATTGTGCGTCGTCTACTTTTAGATCTATTTTGATATGTGTCGAGGTTATTTCGGAAATAAAATTTCCACTTCCATGAAGTAGGAGTAAGGTCCGCCACGTACATTCTACCTCTGCAGACTTCACATGTGAAATTTCATTGGGTATGTTATAGTTGTAGTGTAATGTTTAAATGATTCCTAAGGATGAAGTTGGAGGGTGGGTTAAGATGAAAATTGAGGACAAATTAAAAGAATTATATATGTTTTTGGCCCTGTTAAAAAGAAGTACTATCTCACTGATAAATGAATACGGATACTTATCGCCTATTGTTGAGTAATAAAGTTATAATACGCACCTTTATCAGTAGCTCAGTACATAGCATTCACGATGCGTCCTAAATTACGCTCTCCTTAATTATTAGTCCTACATATGTTTTTCCTTAAATTTGGTCCAAGAGTTTCTCTAGGCAGATAACTTGTGGAAATCATTAAAATTACGATCTACAAATAAGGCTATACTTAAATAAGATCAAAGTTGATGATAATGTTATATGGTGTCAGCAAGGTTGGATATATGTAGGTGGCATTTGAAAGAAAAATCAGTGAAATTTTTCTTGACCAATTCTTTTTCAAAATTTGGAGTTGAGCGAATTTGATTTTCCATTTTATAATATTTTAATTTTTTTTTGCTATTTCATTTCTGTCATCATTTAATATTTCTTGCACTTCGATGTATACTGTTTGAGTACTTTCAATTCTTTTTAAGTCCCTCATCATTCATTCAGGCCCTTAAAGAACAGTCTTTTCTTCTTTAGACCAGGGAAAGAGGTTATTAGACATGATTGCATATAATGTAATGCATTATGCATAGAACATATCTTATCTCTTAACATTTAACAATGATGATGAAGCTGCCTCAATACTGAGTAAAAGAAAAAACCTCCATATATCATAAAACTCTATTAACTTGCATATCAGGAAAAAAAAATTGTCCTCTTTTAAAGTTAATTTATTATTTCTTGATATAAACACGTATTTGTCGGTTTAAATACAAATGTAATGCATATTAAATACACTTGAAAAAAATATTTGTTGTATTTAAAAAATCTTTTAAAAGAGGGGTGTATGATAAGAATTTTAGCTATAAGTTCGAGTATAAACTACTTTATTTATTCCATTTTAATTGATAGATATATTAAATATAGTTGTTTTAAAATACTTGCTAATTTCAAATTTCAAGAGATAATTGATTATGTTTTTTCAATTCTACCCTTAGTATTTAAAGACATTCTAAAATGCGAAAAGAATTATTATTGTATGTTTCCAAGAAATTAATAGGGTTATATTAGTTAAATTAACATACCTATTAATTTTTTTTTAAATGAATATGCAAAATACATATCCTAACAATTAAAATGAAACTGAGGGAGGATATATTAAGTCTAAATAATAACGCCAGCTAGCCACACAAAACAAAAAAATAAAAGAAAAATTGAAAGACGAAAAAAAGGAAAAAGAATGAAAAAGTTTTTTTTTCCCCCTAAACTAATGGAAAAATCATTGACTTGACTCAAATGAGGGGAACATGAAAACTATTAAAAGAGATGAGATATTTTTGGAGTGACCAAAAAAGAGGGTAAAATTTGATACTTTAAAGCTGGATGCTTGTTATGGTAAATAAATGCTATTCCTTTTGGCTTTCTTTAATCGAAGTCTTTGCTTTTCAAGCATCTAATATATATATTTTTTTTTCCTCTAATGACCTTTGTTGTGTCATCTTTTTCAAAGATCAATTAGAATTTTTTGCAATGTGTTGTTGTCTGGGTAGCTTTCAGTTCATAAAATTACTAATCAAATGAAAAAGTAGAGCGGTGTACCTTTTAAATTTTCAAGATTATGGTGTTACCTTTAATAAAGTTACAATCTTTTCCTTTTCTTTGATCAAAACAGGCTATTACCACAAAAGTAGAGCTTCTTCATTTCCAACACAAATATTAATTTTCTTTTATTGCATATTAAAATGTACACAAACAAGCATTCTCCTCCTTTACATGGAAAAGATGTATGCACTTTTTCTTTTTTTGATTGCTTTTTAAGTTCTGCTTAAAATTTTTCAAAAAGTTTGTTGGATATGTAGAATATTCAATCTTATGGTAATTGTAATTAGTTCTTTCACATTTCCCACCTACCCTGCCTATATAAGGTCTTTTTTTTTCATTAGGGGTTCGATATTTACACTGGATTCTGACTAATTTAGATTTGAGATTTTTTGGAACCGATGCTTCCAACGGTATTTTTTCATATCCAAGGCCTCAAAACCGATCGAAAAACCTCTAACTAAGAATAAAGAAATCTTAATCATCACATCACAATTCAGTACATGTAGTCATGGGGTTGTTTAAAGGAGATATTTCTATTTTGGTGGTTGGTTTGCTAGGGGTTATATACCGATCATAATATTTGAGTAGCAGAATTAGCATCATTACATTGAAAGATAAAATCAATTAATAGTTGAGTAAAATCTTATAAAGAGGTAAGTGTATTAATGATGATTGTTGTTATATAGATAACTCGATGTTATAATGAGTAAAAATAATATGAAAAATTAATTTTACAAAAAAAATTAATTAATTTAGCAAAATATTATTATAAAGTGATCTCGCTATATCTAGTTTTATAAAAAAAAAAAAAATCTAAACTAATAAAAAGCATATTAGGGGCGTGTTGGAAAGGCTAAATTGCAAGTTGGTGCTGTTGTGGATGATAACCAAGTTGCTTAAACTAATCAAGGGAAGGAAAGAAAGAAGTCTTTGCTTTCCCTTTTCTTTAATTTCTTTTTATTTTATTTTATTCAATTCATATCTTCTTCGGTAATTAATGTTATTTTCCGCCAATCAAGACCAAGTTGAAGACTTGGGAATGCATCATCCCCATTAAACACCATTCCTATATTTTAAAATAAGTGTTATTTTAATTTATTTTACGTCTGTTATATATATATGTATAATATAATTTATTAAGTTATTTTTATTATTAATATTTTTTTAAAATTAAGTATTATTAAGAGGAAGTAATTTTTTAATATAAGGATACAGTTAAAAATAATTACTATATTTTTTGTATTGAATTCTTAAAGCGATACTTATTTTGGGATAAATATTTTTTATTAGAACGACGCTTATTTTGAAACAGAGGTACTAATTAACGTAAAAATTGTTGATATTATAGTACTTTTTTCGTTCATTTTTATTTATCTGATATTTTAAAAAATAGATTTTTACTTTTACTTATCACTTTTAATATATAAGAAGAGATTTTTTTTCAAAATTTAATTTTACAATCAATACTAATTACTTATTCTTTAAATTAATTTTTAAGACTTAAAATTATATATGAATTAATATAAATATTATAATAAAATATTTATATTAATTATTATTTTTTAAAAATCGTGCAAAAGTCTAAAACAAAAAAAAGTAAAAGTGAAAAGAGGAAGCAGAAGATAAGAGTAATCAGCTCTATATACATGCATTTTTTTCAAAAAAGAAATATATTATTTGATGTTTAGATCTTAATTAATTAATAAATTATTCTTGGCGATTTTATGACGATATTAGGTAAGACACATAGTTTTTTTTAGGAAAGAAACAGATAAGGTTTAATGGGAGTACGTCCTTTTATACCACTAAAATTTCTTGTCCTGCATAGCTTGGTCTCTTACTTGTTTTGGAAACTTTTTGTGGTTATTTGTATTTAAAAAAATGATTTGAAGATAATGTGCTTTTTTTTTTTTTGTTTTTGTTTTTTGGATTTATCCTATTTTTCGAATTTCGATCTTCTCATCTCTTACTTTGGATCAAACTAATCGACTTCATATATTTTTTTAACAGCTAATTATATTGGGAGTGAAGTTAAAGGAATTCGATGATCATATATGATATTAATTTAATTAAGAAATAGTAAGTGCCTATGCAATTTGCATGAGCTCATCTAATTTAATAAGATTCGTATCAAACTAGTTTTGTAAGCAGTCAAGTATATATTCGGTTAGTTTATTTAATTGATTGTCAAATTATTTTATTAAATAAATAATAAAACTTATCACTTTCTAAAGAATATGTATAAAAGATAAACTTTATAATTCAAACAAAGCTTTATGACATAAGGACAGATAGGTTACGGATCAAATTATTTATTTTGCTTTTTATTTCTGGTCTTTCATATTCATTGCATAATCGATTATTCTAAAAATAGGTATAATGAAATTTATGACGAAGCTAAAAGAATAAATATATAGTTGGATTTGGATTAGTATTATAAAATATAATAAAAATTAGACAATGAAATGATAGATAAATAAAGAGATAGCCTGATGGCCGGAGTGTCGGATGATATCCTTAATAAATTGAAAGATTGCTTGTTAATCAGAATAACAAGAATAAGAAAAGTGATGTACTGAATAGTAAAAACGTAATAAGTAAAGTATTTTTTTAATGTCTTATGATGATAATCCTTTTTATAGAATTTACTGCGGGCTTTAAAATCTGATAATCATTATGTATTAAATTGTGTTAACTGAGTAACAAATTACGTTTGCTATTGATGGAGTAACTAATAACACACCGGAATAACCGTATGTCAACTATTCTGTCAGCATCCAAAACTGTTTCTTCGTTAGTCTATCATTTTCCGGGAATACCGACTGTGTACTATTTTCCTAGCCTTGTAGAGTTTATATAGAATGTACTTATCCTTTTAAGACACGTGTCTTCTTTTTTAATTTATTCACGTGTCAGTCTTATTTTTTGTTTTATACAGAATTAAATTCCGAAATCAGGAAAGTTTCCCTTATCATGAACTTGGGAAATTCAAAAATATTCAATATATCCAGAAACAGCAGCGTGAAAAGAGAGACAAATTTCCCGTATAGTATTTAGTTGCATAGGATTTGTTCACGGCCAGTTCATTGCATTTTTATTTGTCGTAAAAGATTCTAAAGAAAAAACAAAGTAGCAGAAAACAAGGAACGCCTCGATATATAGAAACAAGCAATAAAGCCAATTCGAAGGTGTTTTTCTTAAGCAAACCTCACTTCATTCATTACCTGTCCAAAAGCCAAATTCCAAAGTTTTCAACCTAGTAATAATCAATACCACCTATCTTGATTAATAATGACGGGGTCTAAAATTTTTATATTAGCTTTAAAATTTAAAGAATTAAACACACAAAAAATTTAAAATATAAACTTTTTATCGATTAAAGAAATTCGGATAATCCTTTTCGCTCTCATTTGACACTGCCCCCGTTGATTAATGATTATGAGCAGCTTGCTTTTTGAGGTTGTATTCCTCCAGAAACTCATGTCTATCCTTTTAATTATTATTTTTGTAAAATATTTATTATTTTTTATTAACATAGATAAATATCAAATTAAAAATTTTAAATTATAGGTTTTGAATTATATTTTTTTAATTTATTAAATTTTGAAAAAATAATTTATAAATTAAAGGAATTTTATAATATAAATATACGATTTGAGATTAAGCTTCTGCAATTATAATATTGGCTTTATTCTTTATTATATGTATCAGGTAAATTTTTTAATCAATTAAGATTTGAACGAAATAAAAAAAATTATATAGTATTTTTGCTTTGATTAAAATTGAATTTAAGACCTCACATTCTCAATTTCACATAGTGAACGCTAGAGCAAACCCTATCCTTTCATCTTTTAAGCATTTGAAAATCGAAATTCACTTACAAGATTTATTTATATTTGTGCTATATAGACTCATTTAAGAGATAAGATATTTTTACTAAAAAAATATTTTCACAACTCAAATTTAAAATTTTTAAATAAAATAATAAAAAAATCTCTGTTAAACTGGTCATCAAGCAACTTGCAAATTAGGTACTTCAATATTTTAAGCCCAAGTTGTCGGAGTTAATTTGACCCTAAATTTCAGTGAAAGATCAGCACAGCAAAAATCAGTCAAATCCAAGTTATATATATATATAAATATTTATCTCACTCAATTTTTATGATATTATTGAAATTTTGAGATTTTAAATTATCATATAAATTAAAACGAAAGAAATATACCATCTTTCCCCATGATTCGTTGCTTCCCAGAAGCAAACGACATGGTCAGAAACTTTTTTCACTTGTAATTATGTTATAGACTCTTTCCATTTTGAGATGTTTCAAGATATTTGTTCTACTATTAATCTTAAGATATAGTGGTGTAATTTTCTTTATAAATTTCAAAAATTTAGATTCATTTAAGTATTTATTTTTTTCCTTTAAATTTATATGACTTTTTTTAAAAATCTGTTTTAGAAATTTATGATACTTGTTTATATATAAAAATACATTAATAAGAAGATTTATAATTAGTCGTACAAAAATTTATAATTTATTTTATTTTTATTTTTATTTTTATTTCAAAATATGCAATTTCGGATGAAAAAAATTCTACTAGTGCAAGTAAAAATTTCAAAAGTATGTGAAATGCAACTTATCAAAGACATTTGTTAGATAAATTGCGTTATAAATTACATTTATCAGACGTGATTTTTAATTGTCAAACGCGATTTATAAATTGAATTTATTTAAACGTGACTTATATTAAAGTAAGTTTGTCAAAGTTGATTGTGAATCACGTTCGAAACTTATAAATCATATTTATCAAACTCGATTGTAAATCATTTGTCAAATACAAGGTATAAACGAATTTGTTGCATTTTGTAAAACGTGACTTATAAAACACATTTTCCAAACGCACCTTATAAATTCATTTCTCAATTGCGACTTGTTTTTAAAATGCAATTTATAATTATAATACAATTTGGTTTATGCCTATTACAAATGATTTTAAAAGTCAAATTTTCATTTCTGAAATGCACTAATTATTCATTATATGTTGTATGCCATTTGTGAGATTCACAAAATGATGTAACACTATCTTGCGGCTAATAAAGATATCTCAAAAGAGAAATTCGAAAGATATTTAGCAGATTTATGTTTGATTTTATTGTTAGCAATGTACTATTTTGGATAGGGTCTCCAACTGTCCATGGTTCGGTGAAGAATCGATCCAAGTCGATAATAGAATCAAATCGATTAAAAAAATTATTCTCTCCATTTCAGTTTATTTTTTTAATTCATTTTTAAAATAATATTTTTTTATAATTTTTTAATTCTAATTTTAGACATGACATGTTTAATATCACAAGATTAAAAGACATTTTGGTATATTATACATATCTTTTGTTTAAGTAAGACCACAAGATTCAAAAATCTTTTTTATTTTCTTAAACTCAGTGTCAAGTCAAAGTCATACAAACAAATTGAAACGGAGGGAGTAATACCTTTTTTTGGTTTCTTTTAATTTAATTTGACTTTAATTTTTTTTTTAAAAAATTGACAATATTTAAATTTATTTCAAAAAAAAAATAAAGAAACTGGGCCGAAAATTACATTTAAATTTTTATAATTTCCTATACGGTATATCAATTTTATATAAGTTTTCATCAAAATTTTATATTTACCATTAATTTTGATACTGATAGGCTAATGGTTTAAACCCTTTCGGCTTGGCAAATTTAGATGCAATTATAATCACTTTAGCAAAATAAATATGTATGTATTAAATTCCTAATTATTTGATCAGTTTGTACGTTAGTAATATAAACCAAACCAGAAAATCAACAAAAATCGTCAAAAAAACAAACTGATAAATTTGTAAGATGTTTGATTTTATTAATTAAGAATTCAGCTAAATATGTTAAGACTTTTGACTTTGACAAAAACAAATCAAATCAAACTATGATCACCCTTAATTCTATTTATAAAGTGAATTTAAGAAATAGAGTGCGACTTATAAATTTCATTTCTAAAATGTGTTATAAGTTAAAATCGTCTTCAAACTTAACTCAATCAACTTAGAATACATGTAAATCACATAATACATGAGCAATTTGCATACTTAGGAAATTCTTGACAAACCAAAAAACAGATTAATGATATGTTTCACCCACAGTTGCACATTTTAGGAAACGACTTATTTAAACTACATGTTTCAAAAGTCTTTTTCTCCATCTTAAATTTTGTACCAGGGTTAAATATAATGGAATGGAAGGGTTAAAACTTTATTATTTAAACTGATGTTTCTTATCAAATTGAGTTTTGAACCATTAGTTCAATTTTTTTTCCGCCAGAGCTAATAATATACAAGTGCAAAATGACATTTTTTTTAAAAACTCCGCGTTTAATCAATGCGGTCGTGTGAAATAGATCAAATGGAGTAAAAAGGGAACCACAACCGCTACCCTTCAAATGTGCACAAGATAAACCTCACTTCAGTGTAATACTTTGCAAATCACATTAAAGAGATAAACCACACTAAAGAAGCCTCGTGCGATGAGCTCAACTGAAAAAGCATGTCGGGGATTTCAAACCCGAGACCCCATTTGGGAGATCACCTGATCACATGAACTTATCACTAGAAAAAACTTTGTGACTATCGTTTCATGAAAGCTGTTGAAGAACATCATGTGATATAACAAAAATGTCACCATCTTCATATAATCTGTCAATATCTCATCCCTTTACGAGAATCTCAATGATTTTATAAGGAGTCAAAGAGCACATATAAATTTAACAATTGTTAGGACTCCAAGAACGTGCAGTCGCTGCTGTGGAAGAATACTATATAATTGTTGAATCATCAATGAGAGGTGTCTTCATATAAAAAGGCTTATGCATAAACTTATGCCTCTGTAATCAAGAAAATGTTGCTGGGTCATACTAGAGTCTAGAGCACAATATTGAAAGCTACCCAAGGTAAAAAAGCTAACCGAGATACAAAAACAGGACCTAAAAATACTTACAGATTGGAACTAATTATTTACATATTTTTAAGAGACTCTCACCTAACTCCAGAGGCTAAATTATACACGCTTTGATTTGATAGGCTAATGTCATCATGCTTGGAAAATATTTCAAGTGTCACTCCAGTTATCTTCTCCATCATCACTTCCAACTGCCTGAATACAATAAGTTGAAAATAATAAGTTAATGAAAGAACAAGTTGAGGGTTTAGCTAAATGTGTTGGTAAGTTGGGACCTCCTCAGTCCACTAATTTTGTGTTCATTATTCTTGCAGTGACCAGGAAGGTGGGGATTTGGGAAGTAGGGAGTTGTAGTAGGGAGAGAAGGATGCATGGTAAGATGATGTTACCTTACGGATTGCATTGGCTTTCTCCAAAATTGCAGTAACCTTGATGCTTGCCGGAGGCCCTGTAGTTCCAGTTGGCTTTGCTGGAACAGTTCGTCTAAGATTGAAGGACTGAATCACACACACACACAAAAAAAAAAAAAAAAAAAAAAAAAAAAAAAAAAAGGGGAAAGTAGGTAATGAGAATTTGTCAAATGGCATGAAATTGATAATTGTTAGATGCTTCATCATCCTCAAGTACGAAGATCATAATGTCAAAGTTGTGCGGGATAACCCCAAGGGATTTTGGGTTTTTTCTGCCAATTGGGCCTCTCTCTTCACCACCCCCATGGAGATGCTTCAACCCCCACTCATGTTTCAAAGAAGAGTGAAAGATCACTACAAAAGCTTTGGAGAAATTATCTACAGAAGGTGGGTCACATTCAGGTCCTCAGGCAGACATCGAAAAGGGGGCGAAAAAAGTCTATTTACCTTTACAATATTTCGGAATGTATCATGGCTCTATCTATTCATTAAAAAAAGAAAAAAGAGTTCTGCATCTCGGGTGAACAAATAGGCGTGGGGAAGAGTGAGAGGGGGGGCTACGAGCCCTCTCTCGTTGTTGTTCCCGGACCACCCATCTCTTCCTTCCCCTTGGCCCGGCCCGGTGAGATCAGATTTCTAGAACGAAGTGAAGTGCTAGGAAGAGAAGACTGCTGGCGGGAAATCCCTATTCATGAAAGCCCCTTGTTAAGGTTAAGGGGAAAACGAAAGTGCGCTCCTGCACACCAGCTGAAGAAAGGAGCTTTGGAAGCTTACCTTATTATTATATTAAAAGGGGAAAGGGTTCCAAACCTATCTGACTAATAAGAAGAAAGGGGCGTTCAGCCACTTGACTCTAAGGAGAGGGGCAAGCCAAAGAAATTAGAGGGTAGTTCAAGGAAACATGGGGCTTAAAGAAGCTAGCAAACCCATCGAGGGAGATCTATCCAATATCCAATTCAAAAAGCTTTGCTTGCTGATTTTCCAAATCAGATATAAGTTCGTGAAGTATTTCTTGAAGTATTCAGGGAATTCACACAGACTTAAAGAAAATTAACAGATAAAATGGTAAACAGATCTGAACTAAATCAATATCAAAACCAGTTGCAGGCACGTATTCCAATCACCAACAGGACAATAATGACCACTCACTTTTGCTCTAATCTGATGCAGGAAGTCTTCCTTTTCATTGATTCCACTGCCATTTCCAGCATTATCAGCAAATTGCTGCCCAGTTGTATCTATTGAGTGTGGCTGCTGCATGTGTAAATGTGTTATTGTCACCTCCTACTTAATCGAGTGTATATGAAAGCAGAAGAGTGAACCTTCTAAACAAAATTTCTGTTCCTTTTGATCTTTTGTGGTGGGGTCAAGAAGAATACCTTGCTTTTCAATGTAAATGCAGCTTCAATTACTTGGTTTTGCTTAAATGGAGGAGGCTTAGGTTGATTTGAAATGGTAGATCCGGGGTCCTTATGATCAAACACATGACAGTTTTCAGAGAAAAGATGTAGATCATCTTGTTGGTCATCTAAATGTGATTGCATACTCTGACACTGCATTGGAGGGAGAGGTGGAGGAGGTGGTGTACACCCCTTATCAGACAATGGCTCTAGAAAATCTCTTGCAGACGTAGCATTATCTACCCCATGCTTGAATGAGGAAAGCTGGGTATCCAGAACTGGAAGATCAAATAAATTATCAGACTGAGAATCCTCCAGAGAATATTCTGCAAAAGGAATATGACGTCTACTGCAGGCGTGCAAGTCTTGATGAACTGTTCGGCCATTCTCGAAAGATGCTGAAGTTGATTCAGTTAATGATATTCTATGCAAAGCATTATATACTCCTTGGTCCTTTAAATTAGGAGAGTTACCAGATTCCCACTGTTCAGAGTTAGACTCAGACTGATGGCTAAGATAATCATCTGACAGATCAGGAGAAGATCTGGAAAATGTATCATCATCCGAGTCTGAACCAACTTCTTGCAGAGGAATAGAAGGCTCTGGTACCAGCTGAAATGAAGGAAACATATCACTATTGCTTTCATGGATATTACTCCTATCAGGAAATCTGAGTTTCAGTTTTGAAGTCTCAATGCTGTCTATTGGCTGGAATGAGATTTTCATATGTCCAAGTGGGGGTGATGAAGAAGGTGATGTAAACGGGGATCCTCTTCCTGGGAAGTCTTTAATTGCTCTATCCAAAAAATGTTGGTAATCATTTATCGGCTCATTGCTTCCAGTGTTCAAGGAACTGACTGAATCAGTGTTATCATTCCATCCAAGTGAGAGTTTCCGGTGGAACCCATTTGTAAGCAATCTATTACCTAGTTCAAGAATACGTGATGAATTCTTTCCATTCTCTTGACCAGCTGTATCAGTTAGGGATTCTGGACTCACTGGTCCCATTGCCCTAGATGTTATACCAGATCCATTTGAAGAACTGTGTAGGGGCTTATCGATGCAATTTTGCTGGTATAAATTGCTTGACTTGTCAAGTTTGACATCTAAATCTTTGGCTGAAAATCTTGAAGATATGTTCTTAATAGAAAAGGCAACTGCTTGACCAGAATTTTGGCAATCAGCTTTCTCTCTTGACGTATTCTGTACATTATCTTGTTTTCCTGCATGTTTATCACTGCTGGGAACAGGATCTTGCCTTGAAGTAACAACTACCTGATTTTGATTAGCTTCATAAACTTGATCAGCACTATTTATTACACCATCTGGCGGCTTTGAGGGCTCAAGCCCCAGCAAGCCACCATTTGTCCAGAATTTGACTTTAGGAGTGCCCAGAAGTTGGGGTGGAGGTTTTTCAGAGTCGAAAGGACCACACTGGATCTTGTTAACCACTGGCAATGCTGAACCAGGATTCCTAGGGCTAGAGGTGATATGATTGCTAACAAGTGGTTCCTCTTGTGATGCTTCCAGAATATTGGATTTTTTACTTGAAGGGACACCTATAGAACTGTCTGGTTTTAAAGTAATTCTAGCCATCTGCGGAGATGATAAAAATTCAACAAACTCTGAAGAGATATTCTCTGGAATTTCCTCGCAGTTTATTTTGTCAGAGGAAGAGAAAGTTCCAGGATCAGAGTCAACAGATGCCAAGTTGGTATTACCACCCAAACAGCTGGTCTCAGGGGAATTTCTAGCTGCGGCTTCAGGAGTAGGAATAGACAAATTCCGATCAGAAAATTCTGCTCTATTTCCAAGGGTTCCATTCAAGGATGATTCAGTCTTCAAACTAGACTCCAGCTCCATTGCTCGTTTTCTTTGACAATCCAAATCAGTTTCAAACTCTGAGTCAATGGTGTTAAGTGCATCCATATAATTGTCAGTTTCACTTTCAATGTCATCAAACTGGCTTTCATAAGAAATTGACCTTGGTATAATTTCAGCCTCAGGCTCAGAACTTTGTTGTTCAATATTTTCAGAAGTTGCTAAATCCAATACCTGCGTATCTAAGAGTAGATTTTCTTGACATGTCTCCAAACTCTCATCAACATCATACTTCTGAATAATAAAGCCCAATTGTTCTTTCTTAACACAGCTAGTTAAGAAAGGTGAACTAGGAACCACTTGCTCTTGTGGAAAATTGTTACTCTCTTCATCAGATATGACCCATAGCTTTTCATCAGGAGAAGCATCTTCTATGGAAGCACTTGGATTCATCTGCAACGGAGAGTAGAAAGTTTCTTTAGACTCTACTTCTGCAGTTCCCATCTTACCACTCAAAGCAACAGACAATAAGTTGCAGCCAATTTGGTCCTCTGTTAAGCTGTTTCCCATATCATTGTACTCATCATTGCCTTTTCGATCAGGGAAAGAACAATCAGGCAAAGCATCATGATGAATCTGGGATGGAGAAGAGAAGGACTCTCTAGACTCTTGTTTCTCACGTCCTGTTTTATCATACCAAGTAACAGAAGATGTGCAATGACCAGCTTGCTCTTCTGATACAATATTACCCATGTCATCATAGACAACTTCACCTCTTTCCTCAGGAAAAGCATGATCAAGCATATTGTTGTGATGTAGCTCTGCTGTTGAATCAAAGGATCTTTTAGACTCTGGCGTGTCAGGCTGCATCTTCAAGTTCGAAGCAACAGACGTCGAAACAAGGTCAGTTAGCTCTTGTGACAAATCATTGCCAATATCATTGTAAGCATGATCACTCTTTTCTTCAAGAAAAGAATAATCAAAGGACTGATTATACTGCATTTTTATTGGAGACGAGACAGTCTCAGATTTTCCATCTTCAGGTTGAATTGAGAAACTTGGCTGTGAAACACATTCCATCAGGCCCGACCCATGTTTTGATTCTATGTCAGATTTAAGAGTTGTATCATATGCGGAGAAGCTATGAACCAAGGAAGGACGCCTATCCAGATTTCTAGAAGAAAATTGCATTCTGCAATGTGCAAAAATCACAAGTTATCTTTCAGCAAATTCCAATCTGTAAAAGCTATGAAAATACTACCCCTATCGCACATCAATTCTCTAAAGTGACCACTTCTTCTCCATCTTTTCTATTCCACACGAGAAGACAAGTAATGCATACCTACTACCATAATTGGGCATAGACGCACTACGAGAGACTTCTCCGCTCCTCCTCCATGATTGTTTCTTCTGTTCAATGTTGACACACATTTGCGTTAGAAATTTATTGAAATTACCACTTGAAAGTAACAAGCTTGCTATAACCTAGATTTTTGTTTAACATTCATGAGCACTTGCTGGAAGAACACAAATGGAACTACATCCTTTCGTGAGCTTATAATAAGAAGCATTTCAGAAGGTAAGTTCTAATATTTCAGGGCCGAAGTAACAGCCCGTTTAACAGAAGACCATTGTCTATACCAGGGAACAGAAAAAATCTCGGTGCAAATAAGAGCCGATCCTTTTTAATTTTTACTAATGGGAGGATGACTCTTAAGTAGCCCATCCCTCTTGCCTCTTTTGTTCAATCTGCATATATAGCATTGCCTTTCATTTCCGTTCGTTGTTAAGAGTGTGGTTAAGATTAATGCATTTATAAACAGACAGTACTAACTCGTGCTTTTAGTAATCCCTTGATGTTCACCGTGCAAAGTTAGATTTTATCAATGTCAAGCACCGGTATGCACAGATGGAACCCCCACCCCCACCCCCACACACACAAAAAAAATTTAAAAAAAATACAAATAATAATAATAATAATAATAATCTGCCAAAGCCCTCAACAATTCCCCCATGAGCAACCCAAAACAAGAAAAATAAAGGAAAATGACAACCCTACATTCATATTTTGGCAGTGGATACCTAACATTTGGCATGACTTAATACAACTATTTAGTTTTGGACTCTGTTTGGTTTCTATTTATGTCCTCCCTCCCGCCCTATCGAGGATAGTAATTAATACATGAGAGATAGCCTTCCACACAAAGAAGGTTCTGCAAACCAAAAGGCTAAAAAGACGTGGAAATGATGAAAAGACGAAAAAAAGGACAAAATATTGCTTGTATACAATTTCTTTTTCATTGTCTTACAATGAGAGCCTAGCAGAAATGAAAGGTAATTGGTTGTGTACAGTAGACCTAATGTGGTCCGTCCCTTACCTAGACCCTGCACATAGCGGTAGCTTAGTGCAATGGACTTCCCTATTTCTTTGTTCCTATGATTGACAGATGTAAGTTATATATTAGTTGCATTTTGTTTATTTAGATGACAATGTTATGTCCAAAAGAAAATTTAATATGAACTAGAAACTACCACTTGAGCTATAGTTTCATTAAATTTGCGCAAAAAAGTATGTTGTTGATATGTTTCTTCGCTCTATTAAATGTATCCAACGGTGAGGAATCAGTGTTTAGTTTCATTGAGTTATTTTCTTGAAAAGAATTTTAATTATAAAAGATCAGGTTGCAATTTTCTATTTTGAAAAGACAGTTCCATTGTGATATTAATTAACTTGCTGGACTTTTTATTTTCTTTTTATCTGCTAAATTTATCCGATAGTTTTCTATCAAAGTTAAGTACATTTCATTTCATTCAGTTTTCAATAAATTTACTTCATTTTGAGACTTCTCTTGCCTATGTATATAAAAATAATATAAATTTATAGTTTTATACTCCTAAATCTATATATTTCACATAAAATGATCTTTTCCCTCTGAATCAAATTTCTAGCTGTCCCTGCTAATTATATGGTGCTAACATATTCTGGCTCTACCTATATGCATGGGATATTTTGAAGAGGTCTTCATTGATGTCTGTGATACTTGTATTTTCTGATTTAAGATGTACTTTTTCAACTTTATAAGATCCTTTAAGTCCTGTGAATATATAGGAAGATACTGCTCATAAAAACACCAAGTAAATCTACACTAGCTAAGCTGTGGCTGGTAACTTCAAAATTATTTATGAGATACCTTAATCTTTCGACCCTTCTTTTCCTTTAGGACTTTCTCAATGTATTCTTCATCTGACCCAACTGATGCTCTCTTAAAGAAAGTCGGATCTGAATACCTTTTCAAGCAAGATCCAGGTCCACCAGGATCAAATCTGAAGAGACAAGTAAAAGGGTCACGAGTGTAACAGTGCAATCAGGAGATATAAATATAGCTATAAAGGTGAGTTCACCTACTTGTCAAGCAAATGCAAGCGTGGTGGACCGTGACATTCTTCGTATGAATCCATGATAAATCTTGGCAAGTCATTGTATATAAAATGATTTTGTTCACTACGGATACGGGCATGCCAATTGGATCCTGCATACCAACTGCTTCCATAAAAGAAAACTCGAAGAACAGGAAAAAGAAGCCATTTAAGCTGCGGAAATAGATATTCCAGATACACCGAAATTGAAGTATTTCCTACGAGCAAAATTTTAATGGTGGAACTATTTGGAACATCATTTGTATAATAGATAGGTATATCTGAGTTTGAGAAATAAAACCAAATTTCCCCCATCTCACTGTCTTCTTTAATAGGTTGAAAGAGTTCACTAATTGAGATTAAAAAGTCATACCAGCTGTATAAGCTAAGTGTAAATGACTCCGTTGTGCCAATACAGATTTCTCAAGTGGAGGAAGTGCAGCTTCAATTTTTTGCACACGAGCAATCAACTTATTGCTTCTCGAGGATGTAACCATCACCTGCTCTTGTAAGCCATGAAACACTTCCGCTGCAAATCTACAAGTACAAAACTACTCTTAACTACAATGTTCTAAGCATTCAAAAGCTATGTTTTCAATACTTAATTGGACATCAAACTGAGAGTAAACTCAGATGTATCTCATTCCACCAAATGAAGACCAAAGGATACAATAGAGCAATAGACAATAGTATGTACCCCCAATCTTCCTAAGGACCTTGTGTAGATCTTAAAGGATAAGACAAAATGTTAACAATTTTAACCAAGCTGCCAAAATCTGCTTATTTTGAGAAGTGTTTTTTTCTCAAAAGTGATTTTTGATAAAGTAATTTTGGTGAGTAGCATTTGGCTAATCAATTCGGAAAGCAATTTTGCCAATATTAGAGCAATAATTTGTACTTGGTCAAGGTTCCACAGGTATTTCTACGGTAAAGCTACTTTTTTCCAGCTTCTACTACTATTCAGAAGCACTCATGTTGACTACTTCAGAGTACTTAAATTATTTGCAGTAAGAGATATAGTAGAACTGAAACTCAGAAACAACCCAAAAGCAACAAAAAGATCTCTACCCAGCAGATATCAAATTCATAGATAAGCACAGGACTCATTACTTCTGCCTCCAAAAGTCAATGAGTCATTAACCTTATCTGATAAGAAGGTAAGACCATCACATTGAACTCCTCTTCTTTTTCTAATATATGGAATAGAACGGACTGTCTATACCAGTTTGCATGCACCTCAACTATTTCACAGGTACGCATCTTTACACCAATATGGGTACATGTATGAGGTAATCACTTTTCAAGGCTTAGGCAGATGGAAAGAAATCACCTTAATATTTTGCCTCTGCTAGGTTTCAAACTCTGGTCTCTCATGGTTTTCGTTCCAACTTCATTGACCGCTAGGATATATCCTTGGGTGCTCAAATTAAACTACATTTTTGCAATGCTGACCCAGAATTTTCCATTTCTTAGTTGCATTATAACTATTACGTATAATCTGTATGAGCTATAACAATTCAGGACTTTCTGTTGAGTTTTTTGTTGGTCATACAGATCATCATTACCATATTGAAAAAACCAACCATATCTTCCAATTAGCCTAAGAAAAGCTTGTTTCTAGCAGACCAGCACTTCACAGAAAAAAACAACAAAGAAAGATTCTTCAAACAATAACAAATTTAAAGATGACAAATCCTATAAAACGCAATATATTAATGTTGAATGCTAGAACCATAGTATTCCCCGACAAACCACACCATAATTGTACAAGATGACTGCCGAAAGCCTTAGTCGAGTTGACAGCCAAATGTATGTGTGAAGAGCCACCACTCAAGTGAAGACAACAATTGTAATGCAGTCACATGTCAAGATTATCAATAGTTTAACTTTCTCTGATCATGTTTACCAAGTGACTTATCACAAATGTTGCAAAAGTAAGCAGAAGATTAAATTTTCCAAATACAACATTTTTTCCTTACAGCATGATTGGCTATGGAGTAAAAAAATTTTGCATGCACTTTATGGTACCCCTTTCACTAAAGATTTTTTTCACTTCACAATTCTCTAGAGTCAATATGAGAAAACTTTTACCACATGTAAATCTCTATTTACTATCTTCAAATGAAAAGTTTAGCCTTTTCTCAATTTGCCACAAAAATATCAGTCTGACTTGACTTTGTTAGACCCGAAGTAACCAAAATATTGAAACAGAGAAAGAAGTTACTTTTTCCTTTTTTTCTAATTTATAAGATATCATCTTTTTTTCTCCTAATTTAAATGACATTTTTCCTTTTTGAAATATCCAGAAGTGTTTAACATCACTAGTAGTAATACTATAGCTTCAAAAATCCAAATCAAATAACAATAACAACAACGACTACACCTCAGTCCCAAACAAGTTAGAGGTGGAATATATGAATCCCCACTTCTTCACTTAAGCTCATTTCATATCATCATCATACTAAATAAAATAAAAGTAAAAGAATAAGTTAAATTTACGTAATAAATAATAATAACAATAATATTAGAATTCTATTAGAAATTCTCTAACAAGTCGTAAACCTACTAGTAACATGACATATATGAATCTTTTTCTTCCATTATGCCCTATCTTTAGCTAAGACTGCATTGATACCAAATTTAAACCACGTTAGCATTTTCTTCCACTACTTATATATAATTCTACAAGTCAAATTAACATACTTGTGTCATGAGAAATGGGACTAAGGGACGTCTTATTTTGCATGCACTAAGACTAGGGAAATAACTATGAAAGAATGAAAACAACAAGAAAGAAAGATGCTGATAACAATGAGCAAAATTCAGATCATCCTTCTCATCGAAACAATGCAACTTTACTAAGCTATAACTTAATTCGAGATTTAGCAAATTTCAGCTTAACTAATTTGAAATTTCAGCAATACTTCCGTTTTGTCAGCAAAAAAAAAGTTCAATTTTTTTCCAGAAATTACTTCAACTTCACCACTGTATAACAAAATAGAACTCGAACAGAAAATCAAATATGAGACTTTTTACGGAAAATGTCCGCTAAGATTAAGCAATAAGGAAGAATGAGAATAGTTCAGAGCTTGCAGAGAGGCACAACATGAAATTTGTGTATAAAAGATTCCCAAAAATTGAAAAACGTACTCAGCGAGATCGCCGAGCTGACGCAAGATCCCGACGAGTCCAGCGACTGCAACTCCTTCAAGTACCGCCTTTGGATCCTCTTTATCGGCGTCTGCGTACAATTCCGGCCTTCCCAATCCGTACACATTCCTAATCGTAGTTCTCACCAACGGCATCGTTCCGTCTCACAAGTCACACCCCTCTCTCTCCCCCTCTCTACTCTGCCTAAAAGTATTCTTTAATTAAATGTGAGAGAAGTAATAAATATAGGAGTAATAAATGAAGGAATGATGAGAGAGAAAGGAAGAGGAGTAGTTGAAGGAGTGGAGCAGCTTAACTACTGCTCAGATGGAGAGAGCGATGTATAGAGAGAGAAAGTTCGTACTTGATGTATCTATATGTAGAAAGAGAAAACGATGGGTCTGAAAGGTATGTAGTTTTCAGCTCAGAGAGAGAGTGAAAATGGTGAATTCGTCCAAACAGAAACGACATTGCCAACTCTGCAAGCCATGCTTCTCTGGGTGGGTGGTATCATTACAGGTTGAGCAACAGTGGAAAGACTGTCTTGCCCTTTATTAGTAATGAAATTACAGTTTACCCTCCTAAGCTCAAGTACTCTTATTTTTTTTACCTTGCCCTTATTTTTCCGAATTCGAGTGATAAGTTGGTTGGCTAAATTTGGTCACCTCTTCATTTTCTTCCTCTCCCATATGTATAATTTTTCAAAAAATAATAAGTTAAGAGTGGATAAAAATTTGACAAAATAACAAAGACCTATTTAGAAAGAAAAAGGAAAATAAAAATTGGAATTTGTAAGTTTATGTGAAAGTATGAAAAATCAAAAGAGAATAAATCAAATATAATTTGAGTTTAATTTTTCTTTTACTATCAGTGTCATTTAGTTTATAAATTTTTCAGTTTTAAAAAAAAAACATATTCAGAAATTTAAAATTATTGATATTGAAATTTTAAAAAAAATACAATAACATAAATCGAATAAACAACACCGTTAACTACATCAAACTTACAATTTTATAACATTAAATTTTCATTTTAGTAGGACAACTTGCCAAATTATTTTGAAGGGAGATAGTGAAATACTTTCTCAAGGGAATTTGGTAGTAAAAAATTATATTTAGGGGTAAATTGGAATCTTACATTATGGTTATGGATCCAGAGATATTTAGGGTCCGGAATTGGTGGAGAAGAGCAGACAAGAAATGACAATGTTGCCCTTCATCTATTGTTTAGTTTGAATAGTGGGAAAACATTTGGGGGTTCCCATGAGCGTTTGTTTATTCCGCCGTGTATGGTAGGTCACAGCGTCATTATTAAATAAGAATATACTGTAGTTTTCTTTTTCTAATAAAAAAGAAAAAGGTATTTTCTGATTCTCTATTTTTCTTTTGCAGCATAGGATTTTCGCTTTAAATTATTTTTCTCTTATTTTGTTATTGCAAATTATTTGTTAATATTATATCGTTACCGGCTTCTTGCTCTGTTTTCTATAAAAATTTATTCGGGTCATATAGTTTGCTTATATTCTTTAAAAGAAAAAGACTGGAAATTAGTACAATAAACATCGAAAACACATGTACTGTGTGGAGTACTCCCTTTGATATTGCAAACATCCAACACATGCTTAAAAAATAATTGCTTAATAATAAAAAATTAAATTTTTATTAATTATAAAATAGATAAGTAAAAAAAATATTTATTTTAATATACTGCGCGATTAATAAAAAGGGACGAGGGTACCCCACAACTTTCTTTCTTTGACAACAAGTGATAATTATATTATCTTAAATACCCAAAAAACAGTCGTTACAAATTAGGAGAAGTGTCACATATAACATTGCCGGTGAAATTGTCCGCATTTCGTATGATTGTAAAATTTTATATATATAAATACATATTTATATATTATAATTTTATAGATTAATAGTTTTTAATTTTAATAAAATAGTATGTAATATTTATATTTAAATCAGTGAACAGAAGACAATGTAGATGTTTGTCTTTATCTCTGACATGATATATTTTTTCATATTTTTTAATATAAAAATTAGAAATAATTTGCTTCTTTTTAAGTACACATCATTCATATGTACATAGTAGAACAAAAAAAATTTGAAATGTATGAGTAGTGAAGTAAATAAAGTATGAGGTCATATTTTGAAACATCAAATCTAGATTTCTTTAAAAAGAATTTTTGAACTTCTTTATTATCTCTCTATTATTACATTTATTTACTAATAATCTTTTACATATTAAATAAATATTTTTAAAAATTATGAAAATAAAACACATAAGAGTTATAAATAATATTTAAGAGTAAAAGTTATAAGGAAGATGAAGAGATATGAGTTATAAATTATTTGAATATACAATTTTATTAGGTATTAAATACATTAATCATTATGCCTTAATTTTATTTATAAAAATAAATAAATAAATAACGAAAATGTAGAAAGTCAAATAAGAAAAAAACAAAAATAAATGTCTGGCTTCATAAGAGATGTGCCGTATTACTATTTCGAATACCATAATTATATAATATATAGATACAGATTTTCTTAATTATGTTGTTAAGTCATATAATAAATAATCTACAGCATTATATATAAAGTAATTAAAAATTTAAAATATTATAAATACACTTCAAGCAAGAAAAAATAAGAAAAAAATAAATTATTACACACAAAAAAAAGATTACAATGACAGCATAAAATGAATTATTTCATCTTTTAATTTTCTTTTTGAGAATAATTAAAATAAGATAATTATATAAATTATGCTTCATAACAAAAAAGTAGGATCATAGAGGACCAAATAAGTAGTGTTGTAAATATGTATAGCTAAGTTAATATTACAATTAGTCAAAGTAAAAAAAATCTCTAGCAAAAGTAATTCTTTATAATGCTTCAAAAAAATTTCTTCTAGTGCATTCCTTTGCAGGTAGATCCACCATCATGTTGTGCTCCTAAAAGATATGTCAAAACTTTTCGTCATATGCTACATTAAAAAAAAAATCAACACAGTTATAAATTAAAAAAAATAAAGTATTTAATAATAATAACATAAAATACACACAAAGAAAATATAGACAATCATTCTCAAAGCAAGTATAACAATTTTGTATATTTATGACAATGGACCGCATATAATATATATATATATATATATACACAACGACATTCGAATGAGGAGCTTCTGCCCTTTGATCCATTTAAAATGCCACATACTAATGTCCAACAATTCCGTCTTTATCAATACTGAAGATTATCACATTACCAGTACATTTGCGGCCAACAAAACTTGAGTTTAAAAAGGCAAAATTAATGAATATCATTAGGCATCACAAACTTACAAATTAAAGTTTGGGGGTTATGGATATGAAAAGTTTGAAAGTGATGGATATTATTAAGTGTATAAATTAAAGATGTGTGAATTATGAGTAGTTACTCCTTGTAAATAAATTAAATAAAAAAATATTTCAAATAATAGGAGATATTATGTCATTTTAGAATTAAAAGAAGGTTAAAAAAAAGTATTTTTGGTCAATATATATATTTGTGTATGTGCGTGTGCGCGCGCGCATATTAATTTAACTTTTCAAATTCTTTTCCTTTTGAGATTAACTAAGAAAATTAAGGCATTGTCTTTTGAAATATCCAATTATGTATAAATATTAAAATAGAAAAAATATTCAAAAAAATCACAAAAAAGATAAATAGGAATAAAGGTCACAGAAGCATGCCACATAAGTATATATATATATATATATATATATATATATATATATTGGTTTATACTTTTGAATTGGAGTGTTTGTGGTTCGCTCTGAATCGATTTTTTATTAATATTAAAATCAAATCAAGTTAGTTGATTATTAAATTTTTAAAATCGAATCAAACTAAATGGAATAAAAATCATCGGTATGTTTCGGTTTTCGATTTATAACTAGCTAATTAATGATAAATTGGTTATAGTAAAACAATAAAGACATGAGATAACTATTTCAAGTGAACATTAGGAATCAACAAATTTCTCTCTACTATCATAAGCTAAATGTATCTGAATCTTCTATTATTTTTCAAGACTATTCTAAAGTTTTAGCGTGTTTAAGTTGCATAACTGTAGAGGTTCTTTCACTTCATATATCTAATATCTATACAGAAAGAATATACAATTTTAAATAGAATTGTCAACCCTTCAAAAATCAAATGGACAAACAATTGAAGAGTAAATAGATATCTAAGCAAAGAAAATTAAAAATCGTCAATACCCCACACCACATATAGACAATTAGACTTAACAGGTCATTTGTTTGGGAAACAAGTTATCACGGGATAACTAATTTCGGGTTTAATTATCCCAGAATTATTATTCCGCCTTCAATGAAGAGTAATGAATAAATATGGGTTTATCCCATGTTTAGTTGAAATAAAACCTCGTAACAATTTATCCCATGATTAATTATTCCACATTGAATGTGAGATAAAAATAACACTATAATCCCGGAATAAGTTATCCCGAGATTTTATCTCAATCAAACATGTGCCAAACTCATATTTATTCTTTATTCTTTATTGATGATGGAATAATTATCCCGAAATAACTAAACCCGAGATTAGTTATTCCAGAGTAACTTATTTCCCAACCAAACGACCCCTTAGAGTGTTGGGTCTGGACATACTTTTTAAGAAACAAAATTTAAAAGTGGTGTAGTGCATGTGAAATAAAGTATACTAAAACCAAATTAATGATTAAAAAATATATAATATGTATAATTATTTATGAAAAACTAATATCAAATATCCAAATAATTATAAAATTTATCTAAAAAATTTATTGGTTCGATTTGATTATTTCTTCGGTTTTTTTAGTAGAATCATAATCAAACCAAATATTATCGGTTTTTAAAATTTAAAACCAAACAAAACCAAACCAATTCAAATCAAATATCGATTTTTTTTAATCAGTTTGAGTTGATTCGCGATTTGATTTGATTTTTCACCAAATCGTGAACACCGAGCCTACTTTTGGGTAAGGGTGTTCATGGTTCAGTTTGAATTGATTTTTGATCAAAATCAAAATCAAAATCATATCAAACCAAACCAAATAAAATAAAAACTATCGGTTTGGTTCATTTTTTGATTTGTAACTAGCTAAGGATAAATTGATAATAGTAAAACAACATAGACATGAGATAACTATTTCAAGTGAGTATTATGAATCAATAAATTTCTCTCTACTATCACACGATAAATATATTTGAATTTTCTATTATAACAACATATATAGACATGGGATAATTATTTCAAGTGAATATTAGGAATCAACAAATTTTTCTCTACTATCACAGGATGAATATATCTGAATTTTCTATTATTTTTCAATACTATTTCAAAATTTTCGCATGTTTAAGTTGCATAACTGTAAAGGTTATTCCACTTCACATGTTTAATATCCTCACAAAAACAATATACAACTTTAAATAGATCAACTCTTACAAAATCAAAAGGGCAAATGATTGAAGAATAGATGGATGTCTTAGCAAAGAAAATTAAAAATCGGCAATATGTCACACTACATATAGACAATTAGACTTAGAGTATTGAGTTTGAACATATTTTTTAAGAAATAGAATTTAAAAGTGTTGTATGTGAAATAAGTATACTAACACCAAATTAATGATTAAAAGGTATAAAATATTTATAATTACTTATGAAAAACCAATATTATATATTCAAATAATTATAAAATTTATCAGTTCGATTTGATTATTTTGATTTTTTTGATAGAATCAAAATCAAACAAAATATTATCGATTTTTAAAATTCAAAATCAAACGAAACAATCCAAATCAAATATTAATTTCTTTTAATCAATTTAATTTAATTTTTCCTGTCAACACCATACCTTTAAGAGATTATTATAGTTACCTAGTCGTAATATATAGTTTTAACAAACTTTGTTCCTAGCTTGTCTGCTAAAATAGTTGACTCGACAAAACAAAGTGGAACAATAAATATTTATCTCCGAATGAAGTTTATATTAAATTAATTCAGCTTATTAAGATTAGATAATTTAATAAAATAATAATATACATTAATTAATTATAATTATAATTAAATGTTAACAGGAAATGCAACATATATTAATTTGATATAAATATTTTGTGTGATTCTTTTTTTTTGTCAAATAAAACTGTTAGGGCGACGACATAACTTTCAATAATTAATTATTCGTTTTTTTCTTCTTTTCAAAATGTCCACTTATATAACAGAATGATGTGATAAGAAAGGGAAAAAAGAATGACGTAAAATATATTATCTTATGCGAACTCGAGAAAAGGAATAACATTAACAGCAAAGAATTAGGAACTTCTTTCTTAAGATTAAGACATGTAGTCGACAAAAGTATTTAAAGTGTTTAATGAGTGTAGTATACTTTTTCCTATGTTGCCCGATGTTTTACTATGCCGTTTGCTCTTCTCCACCAATATTTTACAGTTTTACTATTTTCTCCGTTTCACAATAAATAATATTTTAATTTTTTATTTTTATTTTAAAATAAATAGTGTTTTACACAATAAAAAAATATTAATAAAATTCTTTCAATTTTACTCTTATTTAAATAAAAAAGGTTGTATATAATTAAGAAAATATTAACAAATTACATTTTAAAAGATATTTATTAGAAGTAAGTGGATAAAAATATATTTTTATTTCTAAAAATAAATAGTTTTCTTATTTTGAAATGGAGAGAATAGTTCATAAATAAAACTTTGAAAAAGAGTTAAAATTGCTTTTAACATGTGAAAAATAATTTAAATTTGTACTCCTTTCATCTATTTAATTTCAATTATTTTCAAAATTAAAAATGTTTCTCCTTTAATTTATTTCCACCTCAATTGCGGTTAGTGTTAATTTTCATGTTAAAAACTGTTCCTCCTAGAATTATAAGATGACAAATATAAAACTTTAATTAAATAGATAGTACTATTTTATTCGTCTATATGACTTCAACATAAATAACCAGATTCATCGGAGATAAACTTAAAATAACTAGAACCCTTTTGCTTGTATCTAGTTCATTGATGCTTAAAGTTTTGCAACTAAATAAATTCAAAAAATAATAATATCTTATTCACTTAAAACTATAATTTTAAACTTAAAAAAGATACAAATAAACTCCAATCTATTTTAAATGTAGGTTCAACTCAGCCTTTTTAACCATATTGATGAATTCTTAAAAATTTTGCCCCAACAATTTCTAACAAATAAATTCGGATTGTCCAATATATATCCATGGATTGAGTCTAATAAATAAGTATCACCAATTTTGATTAAAATTCCACATAATCATCTAATAATTATATTAAGTAACGATATTTTCAATCATAAAAGGTAGTTGGTGTCTAGTAAATGAAAGGAGAAATATTTTTAATTTCAAAATTAATATTAAGGACAATTTAGCTCCAATAGATAAAAAAAGGATGAATTTAAATTATTTTTAATATGTTAAAAATATTTTTATTCTTTTTCGAAAAAACTATTTTAAGACTAAGTTACTTAAAATAACAATTACCGAAATGATTTTTTTTAGAATCATTCTGTCAAAATTTTTCGAGAAAATTATCCAGACAAATAATTAAATCATAGTCGTCATCTTTCTTATCAAAGAAAGAAACAAAAATCACAGTCAATCACCCAATCATGTGGATTCTGGTTAGATCTTGTGTTCTTTCTTCTGTCTCAAACTCCAAAAGAATAAAATATATGTAAGTTCCCCATCTAATTAAACTTTTCCAGAACTCAAGATTTAATAAATTTACTCTTATTTAATATTTTCTTTGATTTAAAATAAATAAATTGACATTATTTTTTTAAAAATAATTATTTATATTATTTTTTTCTTTTTAAATAAATTAGAGGCAGTTAAAAAAATTAATTAAGAGAAACATAATTTTTTTTTAAAAAAAAATTAATACATTTTTAACCTTGAAAATTTTATTTATTTTAAATTATAAAAAAATTAAAAATTATTTATTTTAAATCGGAAGAAATAGATTTAACAACACAATTTCCTTAATTAAAAATAAAAATAAAAATAAAAATAGCAACAGCTAGCATCTTCATGTCAGTAGACGCAGTTGACTTCAACTTATAAAATATATGATTCATTGGATGTCGTTTAACTTAATTTAGCCGTTCGGAATCTTAGTTGGCGCTAACTTCAACTAATTCGCGCAAATAAATAAAAATATCTTACCTGTCCCAAAAATGTTAAACAAATTGTAATAGTAATAATTATTGAACTTTTATCGGCAGGCCATATATTTTACATAAAGGTCAAGGGACCCCAAAATATTCCAAAGCCTACACCCACTCAGTTCTTAACGAAAAGATTGGTGAGTCACGGTGTCGAAATTAGAAATCTTATTAACGGTATTTAAAATTTAATATATATATATAATAAAATAATTATATATGTTTTATATATATAATATAATTTTTTGATGAAAGATATTCGGCTGATCACTCATCAATATATATGGCTACGCCACTGATGATCCAACTCTTTCTAGTTTTTTCTTCTCGTTAGCATGTGCTTGACATTAGAAAAAAGAAAAAGTGAACATGTCTTTCAATTAATTTTACGAAATATTTATTATTTATTATTAACACAAATATAAAATAGTTCGATTCATAAATATTTAAAGAAAAATCACCTAAAATAATATTTTCATCACAGAATTCAAAATTTCTTAATTTTTAACTCATTTCATCAAACACTAAACTACCACCTCCTAGAGCTCCAAAAGTTGGAAACAATTTCTTTTACTATAAATTTTCAAAATTCTACATTTATTATTTGTTACTGCTATTATATGTTTGGGTAATTAATATCGTTGGTCCCTAATATCATCAAAAAAGAAGAGGAAGAAAAATTATGGGAAAAATATAATCTAAAATAAGTATAAAGAGAGTAGTAGCACATGCTATTCAATTTTCTTAAAGTCATTTTATAGGTTAAAAGATTAGGATTCAGACCCTAACAGTTTAATTAATTAATGTAATTAAACATTTAAAGTAATTGTACCAGCCCAATAATAATTTATGTAATTTCAGAAAGATGTAGCTGTTTTCATGATGAGATCCCAGAAAAATATGATGAAAGGCACTATACATTTATTTATCATTACTTTCTTTTCCAATGTTAGTACACTAAACTACATTTTTTCTCTATAATACCCAAAATAATAGGAATTGGTTAAACATAGAGCCTGGAGGGCCTCCTCTAATTAGTTATTACCAGCACTAGGCTCCATGATGCTAAGTTTATCATCACACACACACACACATATTTGTTCAAATCAGTGTTAGCATTCTAATCTTGGAGATTTCTTATCTTTGGCCTATTTAGACATGATTTAAGAATCAAGTTAATTTGAAATTAAAATTTTATTTAAATTTGAAATTAATGATTTAAAATCGAACGTAAAATTTTATTTAGACATGTAAAAAAAAATTACTTGAAAAGTTAGTCGAAACACCATGTTCAATTCAAACTTAAACTCATCTTCACAGAAATTTTCAAGAATCAATCCAACATATAACCAATTAATATTTAAAACTACTTTTTTTGGAAGAAAAAATTCCAAATGGATTTGAGGATATAAGATGTAATTTCTCTATATAGATTTGTTATCATTGTCTATTAGGTAAGTAAATATGCGAAGATACTTAAATGAATACAAATATAAAAGAAATATTTTTAAAATTTATGATCTAAAATAATAATAGTAATAAACTATAAATATATATAGCACGACTTTAAAAATTAAATTAAATTAAATTAAATTGTAATATGTATAGAATTTTGATTTCTTACATGAGGATGGACCAACATTAGTTTAGGGTGGCGACAACCACCTAACTATGAATTTGGTTGGCTGTCCATCCATGAATTGGATAGTAGTAATTGATAGTTTCGTTGGGACATTTAATTTAGTCGTTTTTCCTTTCATAGTAAAAGTAAATAAATAGCTTCGAATTTTCTATAGAAACAGAGCTGCACGTACTAATGCATTTTATTTGTGTAAGAGCTTCTGAGATTGTCTTTAGCTCCTCTGTGACTCTGATTGGTCGCTTTCACTTACAACCTTGCAAATACTCATTGCGTTTCTCAATTATTGCTCACAAGTTTTTGACTTCACTTAGAGTTTAAAGAAGTGGAGTAATTTTTTGAATTTTGTTTTATTAATTTTAAAAGTACGTAAAATGTATTAAATTGTTAGTTAGTTTAGTAGTCTTAAACATGTTACGTGGAAGATAACAATTAAAGAATTATCAATTTTTTTTAACGGACTAAAATAAAAAGTAAGACAATAAATTGAGATGGAGGGAGTAATATATATTGAAGAATGAAATAAGTCTCACATTAGTAGTTAATGAGATAGGTGGTCTTCTTATATGAATTTGGGCATATCCTCCTGTCAGGATTAAACGCTTACCATCATTGCCAAAAGCTATAGTTAATAACAAAGACGCAGCTTTATTTCTTAATTAATCCAACCAAGCAAGTCATGTTTGGTCATGACTCTGACCCCGTCCCCCAATCCTCTCACGGGCCTTGCCATAGGTAGAATATTGGCATTATCCAACAATTCTCCTCTCAACACTTGCCTCATGTAGCATGTTGCTCTTGGGAATCGAACCCATGTGACTCTGATACCACTTGTTAGGATCAAGCGTTTAGTATCGTGCTAAAAGCTCATCTCCCCTCGTACGCTAACTTTTGGGATTGAGTTAGATCCAAGATCCATTTTTTTACGTGCTATCAGAGCAGAACCCGTCTCATATGATGTTGGGCCCCAAAATTAAATTATTCATGCACCAGAAGTCCAGTTGTGGGTGTAAAATGGAGTGTTGAAGAATGAAAAAAATGCTACATCCTTATACGTAGTTAGGTAATTCTCCCCTCATAAGCTAACTTTTGGCCCTTGTAAGCTAACTTTAAGTTAATGAGATAGGAGATGTCTAGTCTTGGACGTGAGGTAGGGTGTTGAAGAATGAAAAAAATTTCACACCGATGGTTAATGAGATGAGTGATTCTTTATGTGAAATAATAGGAGTGGAATCACTAATTATTTGAGCCAAAGTTTACTATTTTAAAAAAGAAACATCAATTAATTGTCGATAAAATAAGTAAATATGTGTTATTTTTTTCGTGAAAAATGGTTTTTCATTGAATAGATCTAAGAATTAGTTGGATATATAAGAGTATGTAACGTAGGATAATCAGATAAAACATATGATATTTGAAAATAGTGTTTAATTTGATGGCATCTTTTAGTACTATAAAAGTAAAAAATAATTAATATGATTTGTTTTGAAGCAAGTGAATTGAAAAAAAGGTTGAAGTATATGAGTGATAAAAATTGCTTTTGATGATTTGGTAGTAGAAAAATTAAATTTCATAAATATCTTTTTTCGTTGTCATAGGAAACACACTATTTTGAGAATCTTTTTTGTCCTAAAATAGTAGTAAGCCCAACACAATGCCAGTGGTGAGGGTACAAATATAGGGCCCTTTGATTTATCTTATTGAAATTGTCTTCTTCTCCCCACCATTCTAATCCCCTGAAAAGATCCCAATAGGCTCCTTTGATTTATCTTATCCAAATTATACCCCTCTTTCTTTGAAAAAAAGATAATCCTTGGTAAATTGATTTTATTTAATTTTTCCTTGTTTTTCTTTATGGAAAAATATATAGTTAAATTAGTTGGCAATTTGCTGATAAGAAAAGAGAGTTAGATTCGGTTTTGGGTTACGAAGAAAGATTAAGAATAAGCATCTTGAATCAAATTCAGAATTTGTCTTTATATAACAGAAAGCTCTCATTTTATTTCATACATTACTTTCTTCTCAAGGTTTGATACTTGAAGATGAGATCTTTGAGACCATCCCTTTTCTAGTCACAAAAGAGGATAATAAGGTGCTTACAAGCCCTCCTAATATGGAAGAAGTTCAAAGGGTAATTTTTAGCATGCTGACGGGAGTGAGAGGTCAATCACTTTCACCTTTTTTCTTTTCTTCGCAATTCAACAACATGACGAAGAGCTTTAATTTTTTCGACTCGAACCTTCTTTTTGAGCTCGATCAAAATATCATAAGAGAAGAAAGATCATAGCATAAAACAAAAAGAAAAAAATTATTTTGGGTTTGAGTTTCCCAACAATAGTTTAATAGCAACGCTTTTCCTACCGACCATTTATAAAATTTCTTATATTTTATTGGACATCGTCCATAATATACGTGACTCAACTAACTTCATCAACGTAATAAAACCACAAGTCTTTTATATATAATGACACCTTTATTTCGTCGATTTATATACCATGTAACAAATGATTTTATCTCAATAAATAATTGCACTGTATATATCTCGTATACAGTAGTGTGAAAGATGGAGATCACCATAGATAGTCCCGAGCCATTATAAACTATTTTCTCTTATAGAGTAGGTAGAAGAATAATGCTATAAACAGGATTATTATGAATCTTTTACGTAGACATAGATATAATTATAAAAAAGCATAAATGATGGCTTCCTTTTGCACAAAGGTGAGGAAAGATAATGTAGAGTGATCACAAGTAATTTCTTCAAAACATGGTGTGGCATACATTATGACTCCCATTTCTTGTGGTCCTTATTATTAGGTAGTACTATAGGAGTAGTACTTAGCACTTAGCAGGTGGAGTTATATGTATATGATTTATACCTTCATATTCAATGTTTCTGTCTGTATAAATTTGTGCAGACAGATTATTAACAACTATAAATATAGTGAAAATGAAGTTGTCTCCTCTCAAATTTATGAAGGGTGTGTTTGGAAAGCAATATTGTAATTGGATTTTGGTGTAATTAATTTGCCACTCTTTAAGGGACCACTCAATCTCATCAAAGTTGCTTGATCTACGTGCAACAGCGCATCCCTCGACTAACAAAAAAAAGTGACTAAAAGCTTTTCACAGCTAACATTTGATGGCAGAAATGTACCACAGAGAATTAGAGGAGGCCAAATTTAAATAAAGGAAAAAGGATTAAGTATATGCAAAGTTAAACAAAAATGTTTTTTATTAATAATTTAATTTAAAAATATTTTTATTGTCAATATTTTGATTTAAAAATACCTCTACGATTAATAACTTGATCCCAAAATAACAAATTGAAGAACTATTTAACAAGTATAAGTTATCCAGTAAAGATGTAATGCATGACAGACAGCCATCACTAGTACTCCTTGCTGTCCATTTTAATTATCGTGCTTATTAAAATAATTATTATCGTAAAAAATTAAAATATAATTAATTATTAAATAAAAGTTTGAAAAATAAATTATGACAAGTGAAATGAAAATATATATATATACACAAATGTCACCATGCGTGGATGCTTCTTTTCCTAGATCCAACTCTGATATAATATCTAGGCAAAACCTTACACGTGCTTCAAAGAACTATAGCCATAAATGTTCTTCCAATAAGGATTTCTTTTAAAAATAAAAGGTTATGGGTCATGGTTTCATTGACGAGACCAAAAGGTCTAAAACCATTAATATTGTGAAAAGAGATTAGTAGTGGATTCAAAGTGCGTGTGTTGTTTAAGTTTGATCAATGATGAATTTGTCAAATACAGGATATATTGATCCACTGGATAAGAGCAAATGGACATTAAAAAGAAAATGGACATTACATTGGTTTCTTTCTACTTATAAATATAGTAAGTCATCGTCTTAGCTTAGCAATGTAATTCAAAACTTGTTCTCATTCACAAAACCAAAGCAATGTCTTCTTCCTATTCTTGTTTGCTTGTAATCACACTTTGTTCCCTATTCATTGCAGCATTAGCCAATGTTCCTCCTTCCAAAACCTTCAAGTACATAAACGAAGGCTCATTCGGCGAATACTTGGTTGAATACGATGCAGATTATCGTGTCTTGAACATTGTCAACTTCCCTTTCACTCTTTGTTTCTTTAATTCTACCCCAAATGCTTTCATCCTTGGGCTACGAATGGGTCATCGAAGATCTGAATCCGTTATGCGATGGGTCTGGGAGGCTAATCGTGCAAGCCTGTACGAGAAAATGCCACTCTAACATTTGGTACTGATGGGAATTTGGTACTATCTGATGTCGATGGCACGGTAGCTTGGCATACCAATACTGCCAACAAAGGTGTGACGGCTAAAACTCTTGCCTAATGGCAACTTGGTTTTACATGATAAAAATGACAGAGTTGTTTGGCAGAGTTTTGATCACCCAACTGATACACTTTTGGTGGGCCAAGCTTTAAGGGCTAAAGGCCCATCTAGGCTTGTCAGTAGAAAGTCCAGCAAAGAACCTGTTGATGGGCCTTATAGCTTTGTCCTGGAAGGGAGACATTGGGCCATGTATTATGCAAGTGTGAATTCACAAAGGCCTTTGCCCTACTTCAAATCAGACGATTATGGCAATGGGAAAGGCTCTCTAGCCAACTTTGTTTTCTATTGTGAGCCAGAGTATGGTGCAAACTATGCTTTTGAGCTAGGATTTGGGTTTAACATGACCAATTCTCCTAGCTCTGGTACTTCCATATTTACTAGGCCCAAATACAACAGTACATACAGTATGTTCAGAGTTGATATGGATGGTAACTTAAGAATGTACACGTATGAACCAAATGTTGATTGGCGGGCATGGGAGCTCACGTATCAACTTTTCGATAGGGACAACGATGGGAAAAGCGATGCAAGCTCCCGAGGAGGTGTGGATCTTTGGTGGTCTGCGAGGACAGCCAGTGTGTGGCGTGTCCAAGCCCTCGGGGCTTCATTGGGTGGAGCAAGGGATATGCACCACCAAAGTTGCCAGCATGCAGGGGAGGATTAAATGTGGACTATTACAAAGTTGAAGGAGTTGAACATTTCACTAGTGATTATAATGAAGGCATTGGGCCTATGAAACTAAGTGAATGCAACGATAGGTGCAACAAAGATTGCAAATGTTTGGGCTTTTTCTACAGAGAGGAGTCCTCAAAGTGCTTGGTTGTACCTGAGCTTGGAGCTTTGGTTAAAGTGGACAATTCCTCCCATGTTGGCTACATCAGGATCTCAAAGTAGATTAAGTTATTACTAATTGTATTTATATTAACCAAGCTTTTAATATTTGTAAAATCTAGTGCTATTGTGACTTTGGCTAAAAATAATGAATAATAAATGCATTAATATTATACTTTTTTTTAAAAAAAAAATTGGCGTTAGAAAATTATAAGGCGGGGAGTGGAACCTTCACTGACAAGATGAAAGTTGAAGTATCCAACTAGTACTATTAATATTCTACTGTATCTTTTTAATCCCCCCAAAAAAGAAGAATAAAGAGAAGCCCACCAAAAAAAATTAAAACTTCCATAACTTTCTTGGCCATTTGTAATAAATTACTCTGCTCAAAGCCTCAAAACATACTACAGATGCACAAAAAGATCCTATATAAGAAAAGAAAGAAAGAAGAATAACTCTTTAAGCAAAAAAAATTAATAATAGACAGTAGATGTATATAAACATGGACTAAATTTTTTAAACAAATAATGCCTGACTGTATATAACCAAGTGCTGAGAAAAAAAAAACAGAAATACTGCAACCACTTCTATATGACTCCTGCTGTAATTGATGCCAAGTATATATAGTAATAGCTGGGAAAAAACTGATTTAATTTACAGCAGTAATTAAGCAATGGAAAAATCCCTTAATAAATTTCCAAAAGACAGTTATTTCATTGAAGGAAACTGATTTAACTTTTAACTAAATTATTTATATAAGACTAAAACTTCAGTATTATATATATATAACTTAATAACCTATTAATAAGAAAACTTAGTATTGAGGTAGCTAGATATTGGTCTTCTGGCAGGCAGCAACATCTTCTATATATCTACTTAAGATACATCCGGTTCATGCATGTGACCACCCTATATCTGCAATTAATTTGGTAAACATCAAAAGTAAAAATAATTATCCAGAAAACAAAATTACATTAAACAATTCGATATTATTGAATGATTGTAGGTGTACTATTAATATCCATGAAAGAATAGTGGTACGTATTCATCATTATTCAGTACTCCATCCGTCCCAAACAACAAAGAATTTTTATACTATCAGTATATTTGTACAAATTGTAAGTAGAGTTTGAAGAACATTTGCGATAGCAGTATATACCCAATACATATCACAAGTGAAATCTTAGGAGGGTGGTGTATACACAGTGTTACCCATATTTTGTGGAGATAGAGAGGTTATTTTCGATAGACCCTCGATTCAAGTAAAACATCAAAATCAAGTCTCGAAAGGAAATACAATAGTGAAACAAGTCATGTTGACAATAATGTGGATGAGAGCAGTAGCAACAACAAAATTATATGATAATCGGGCATATGAAACACCTGGAAGTAATAAAATTGAAGAATAAGACGGTAGGAGAGTAACAATAACAATACTGATAAAGGAAACTAGACAACGCTTGACTACCTACTAAACTTTAATCCTAATCCTCGATTTTCAAATCCTCCTATCTAGGGTCATGTCCTTGGTAAGCAACAAGTGTGTCATGTCCTGTCTAATTACCTCTCCCTAATACTTCTTCGGCCTACCTCTACCTCTTCTCATATCCACCATAGTCAACCTCTCACACCTCCTCAATAGGGCATCTATGCATATCCTCTTCACACGCCCCTTCATCTTATTTACCATGGAGGCACTCCTATATAACTTGTCTCAAATATCTTCGTTCCTATTTCTCTATATGCACATGCATTTATATCAATATTATCATTTTCGCAACTATCATCTTTTAGATATGCAAGTTTTTAACAAAAAAAAAAAAAGAAAAGACGAGGCATCTTCTAGTTGTATAATTTAATGTTGTGAACGGCTGAAGCAGTGAAAAGAAATATACTTCTTTTGTTCATCTCCTTTTTATGGTATTAGAGCTTAGTGTCACGGACTTAGACTTCAACTAAGATCACCGTGCGGCATTTGACAACTCGCTCACAAATCTTTCACGTTGTTGCAAGCTCAAGTAAGTCTTTCAAATACTAGATCGCTAAGGGAATATTGGATAAGAAAGACGAGAAATTTACTAAGAGAAACTTCTAATAATGTAGAGAACTTGATTAATTTTTCTTGATGATTTTACAAATGAATGATATCCTATTTATACTACTCACTTAGGGGCTAATATGCAAATAGTAATTATTATACAAGTTCCTACATATTTATAAATAAGTCTCTTTCTAGAATTCTCTACATGTCTAGAATTCTCCGAGGACTTTCTTAGCAATTTGATAAGACTCTAAGGTTTTCCATGAGAAATCTCCATATCTTTTTAGAATATTCCACCAAATATAGGGTTCTTGTTTTATGTAAGCGTTCACATGACTACGCCAAATGGCTCCTACGTTGCATGATGACATGGACAGCCGATCACATTAGGCTTTAAGAAGTACATCATCATGTCTTTCACAAATGCAGCTAGTTTAACTCTATTTCCCTTGTCTTTGCATCAATTGATTGCAATCTCTCCAATCAAATTAAAGCCTTACAACTTTCTTGTTTAGAAGATACAAATTTATCAACTTATGTAAACCCACCCATATTGTGACAAATGATCCACCAGTGTCCACTCTAGAAGATGGCAAACGTGACATGTTGAACAATAGCAGAGGTGTTGTATGTGTGTTAACAACATTCCACATAAAAAGTATGAAATGAAAGAAGCTACTTAAAAAGTTATTAGATATTTTAGTGATGTGAGATCTTTCGAAGAAAATTGTATGATTTGCCTCGAAACAAATAATATAATTTTTCACCATGTTAAGAATATTTTTAGATTGTTTTAACTCAAAAATTAGTATCTGAGCTAATGATTCAATGAGATGAGTATGAATATATTTACTCATCTACGAACTGATTTGTTACCTTTATCCATAACTTTAAAGATGCGTATGCAAAAAAGAAACCATTGTACTTTGGATGCTACAAATACTCGATCGATGTGAGTGACATATAATTAATCTCTAAATTAACTCAAATGGTGACGGATCATGTGAAACTTATTTCAATAGGAAGATTGTTAGATGTATGTGAACAAAGTCCAACGTAGAAAATTTTAAAAAATGCTACTAATTATAAGGGTTGAGACTCTTAATGGTGTCAAGACCTTTTGGAAAAACCTATGCGGGCTTGATATAAGACGGATAATATCACAGTATATTAAGAGTTTATTCAGAATTATACCAAAGAACTTTAGAAATGGTACTCTTAAATTTTTGATCTCCGCTTGTTCCACAGACAAAGTCAAAACTCAAAACTTGTTCAACTTAATATTGTGTTGATGGAGAAATTTCAGTGGAAGTCTCTTTTTCCACAATTTTTTTTTAACAAAGATCAAAAATTAAATATCGATCCTTAACAATGCTATCACGTATAAATTCGTGAAGATTTTTTCATGTGTATTCATTGGGTGCAATCTAACACCTACTCTCTTTTATACACAACTAGCTGAGTCGTTTTATGGAACAATAGAAGACCTCATTGTTAATTTGTTCATTTTAATTTATATGAATTTATTTATTTTTATTTTTCTAAGACTTTTTTTTAAAAAAAATTGAAATATAATTTAACTAAAACTTTTTATTCATTCTTAACAGAAAGTTTTTATAATCACATAAGTATTATGATATATTTTAAATCACAAATACAAAAATCTTTTTTTTTAAAGTTACGTATTTATTTAAATATATTCAAATAAATAAAATAAAATTAAAAAAGAAGAAGAGTATTTTGTATTTGTACCTTCAATGAGCTAGGAAAATGATAGGGTTATTAAGGAATATTGCGAGGTTACTGATGCAGAGGTTTAGTGGTTTTATGTATCCCTTTCTTGTAAATTATCTTTTTTAATATAATAAGGTATGGGTCTAAGGTCAAATTCTCCACTCCATTGTGAGTCTCAACTTGCATGGATGGATATTCAAAAAAAAAAAAAGAAAAAAAAAAGAAAAGGAGTTGTTAAGGAACATAATCCCTTCCTAACATTTGAAGTGTAAGATTATTTTCTCTCGAGATAGAATAAATAAATTAAATCACACTTCAAACTTACTTTATAATAGCAGAAAAAAGAAGAATTTTTAGGATTTTTCGTAAGAAAAATTTGAGGAACGACCAGATATTTATAACCAAAAGATTGGGTTTAATCGAAGAGATGCAACTCTTTGAGATAGCTTTTCGCGGAAAAGTGGCTGTTATGATAACGGCTACTTACGTAAAAAAAAATTAATTAAAACAGAAAAATAAAATAAGAGGGGAAATAAATTACCATTATGAAAACGGTTATAAAAATGTCAATAAAATATCACTATTAACTAATTAAATTTGGTCCCAAAAAATTAATCAATTAAATTATTTGATTAAATTCAAATTTAAGTAGAATAGAGATAATAGCTTGAGAAATTACTTTTTCTCAACTCTTTGAGAGCAAGAATGAAGTATTTCTCCATTTAAGTAGATTGATTTTCTTTTCATCTTTCCTTGTAAAAAGAACTTTTCGTTTCTCTCCATTTTTGAATTTGACATTTCCTTTCATTTTAAACACTTTGGTTTCCCATTCACACTACACCTAAAACCCAGCAAGTTTCACTCATATGCATATAAAAAATTATCTATACATGCCACTTATATTTAAGGTAAATTTTTTAATGATAAACATTCATATAACTTGATAAAGTAAAAATAAAAATTAACTTGCAGTACAGATTAAAATACTCAACATATATAGGTTAAGATAACTATGCATGCTTAATCAAACCCTCTAACAACCAATCCCTTGGTCGATAGACACTTAGGACAGCTCCATTAAAAGGAAAAACACCAAAATCAACTCCAACACAAATTAAAGTCTGTATTTCATGACTCTTTGAAAGAAAGTTTAGCATTTGAGTCAATTCCCTGCTACCAATTAGTATCGAATATATCCCATCTAGAAAAACCAGTATATGTATAGACTATAGTAATATAAGAAACAATCAAAAGAAATTACCTTTATCCAAAAAAAAAAAAAAAAAGAAACTACCAACAGAAATTAAAGTAACAGAGAAAATATATTTTTACCTTATAGAATGTTACTTAATCTACTTACAAATGTAACAGAACCTGATTAGAGATGATTAAGGAGTCCTAAAATCCTAGCCTATCGTTACGTGTATTAGGAGTTTGTGTAATTTAAGTTTGTGCATGTACAGACTCTACTTGATAAGTTAGATATTGATAGGGTCAAGGACCCTACTTTGTTGTGTGTATATATGTGTGTATATATATATATATATATATATATATATATGTATATATATTCATATGCATGATACATAAAGAAGAAAAAGCTTAATAGCCATATTTGTATTCTTTTTATTTTCATCAGGGTATTAGAACAAGATTCCTCCCAATTAATATTTATTGATAATAGATTCTTAAATTAAATTGAGCATGCACCAAATGTTTATTCTTGATCGTGGTGTTGAAGAGTTCCAAGGCTGATAATAAAAAGAATGGGTGGTCTCTTTATTTAGACGTGTATAATCCTCTCCTCATGAGCTAACTTTTGGGCTTGAGTTAGGTCGTAGATTCATTTACGTGCAACCTTAAACTATGGTGGGGCAAACTTCAGCGACGACGCTGAGTTCCTAAAAGGGTTATGTACAAAAATACCACATCGACAAAACAGTATAAGAGAAATATTGAATATATAAGGAAGCGTGTTTTATGTCCTAGTGACGCATTTTAAAGGTCTAAATCAAATAATATCACTGAACCGGACTATTATATATGGTATGAGAGTAACAAAATGTTTTCGCACGTTACACAATTCTTGTTAATGATAAGTTAGATATTGATAGGGTCAAGGACTCCACTTTGTTTTGTGTGTGTGTGTGTGTGTATATATATATATATATATATATATATATTCATATGCATGATACAAAGAAGAAAAAGCTTAATAGCCATATATTATATTCTTCTTATTTTCTTTATTTTCTTTATGGTATTAGAACAAGATTCATTCCAATTAATGTTTATTGATGTAGATTCTCAAATTAAATTGCTCACGCATCAAAAATTTATTTTTGAGAATGATAAGTTAAATTGCTTATGCACCAAATGTTAAAAAGGACGAGTGTTCTCTTTATTTGGACTTGGATAATCCTTCCCTCATGAGCTAACTTTTGGGGTTGATATAGGCCTTAGATTCATTTACATATGGTGTCAGAGCCACTCCACGTGCAACCTTAAACTATGGTGGGGCAAACCTTAGCGAGGACGCTGATACCTAAAAGGATTATGTAACACAAATGTCATATCGACAAAAGACAAGAGAAATGTTGAATTTATAAGAAAACATGTCGTATATCCTAGTGATGCATTTTAAAGGTCTAAAACAAATAATATCACTGGACCGGACTGGACTATCATGTATGGTATCAGAGCAACAAAATGTTTTCACACGTTACACAATTCTTGTTAATGAACACCTCATCTCGGGTACATTTTTTTAAACAGAAACAAAGCTGCAATGTGCGGGGACTAGACATAAACCCCTATCATATATTAGAATTCAAACTCGAAACAATAAATGAAGACAGGGACATTATAGGCGGATTTAGAGTACAAGATATGAATACACAAGACTCTCTTAATATATATATATATAAAGAAATTCACTGAATATTTAGCATGTAATTCAATTATTATTGTATATCAATTTAATGTCGCCACAAAAAGTCAAAATCTATGAAAGAATGGTGTGATTAGGCCGTTCACTTAGAAATATCGAATTTTATCTTAAGAACATCAAAGATGCTCTTCAGAGGATCAGGGAGAAGATCATAAAAATCCCCAAAGAAGAAGAGAGACGATATTCCTAAGAAGGAAGTGGAACACAACAAACTACAAAAGGACTAGGTAGCTTAGGTATTTTGAAAATATATTCTTCAGCAATAGCATCATATATGACTATAAACAGACAAATAATAATACAAAAAAGGCTTCACTGCTAAAACCTACGTACAAAAGGCAAGCATAATGTGTCTACTTATACATATTATCTGTATATTCGTTTGCAACTTTTTGTAGTAATGATTATACAATATATGCGTGTTGGTGATGTACAGAAGATTCTATTAACTATATATGTATTTATATTATTTAAAATGGTCCAAGACAATATAAGTTTTGTTTCCACTTCAAAATTACTCCAACAATATAGTAATTAATTATTGCATCACATGGTTTACTCATTAGGACACAAAATCTTGCCAAATCTTTCAAGGGCCAAGAACTATTGAATTGAAGAGAAACATATTTTATAAGAAAAAAAGTTTCAACTATGAAATTAAATTAGTAACTGTTTTTGCATGATACGAGAGAGATCTAGAGAAAGAAAGGAAGAAATATTCACTATTCATACCCTATATATACTCCCAAGGAGTAATAAAAGAGTTGAGATTTTCTTATATCTACTATTCCTCAAATTCAATTGCTACACTATGACCATAAAGATCAGGGTTTTAGGGGATTTTCATTTAGAAAATGACCTTTGACATCGAGGTCTAATCGAAGATTAGTTACACTATTGCAATCATAAAAGTGCCTTGCACTTATAATTCTTCTAAATTCCTATAAAATTTTACTTTTTAAGAGAAGATGTTTGATATTACAACTACAAACTTCAAAGAAATAAGCAAATCAATTGATACCTTACAACTTATAATAAGTATAATTTTATAAGGATACAGTAAGAATAATTAAAGTCAAAATTGAAGTAAGTTCTTGTGATTCAACCAAATAACGTATAATTTATCAAGAATCTAGAGCAAAGAAAAAAGTACTTACCCATATGATTTAGGTGGCTTGCATCAAATTCTTGTGTTGATCAGCAGTAGCAGCAGCAGCAGCACCAATGGACTTAATTGAATTATTATTATTATTAAGCTTCCTTTTCTTCTTCTTCTTATAAGGAATCCCTCTTGCCTTAGCTTGACACTCCTTTACTTCTCTCAAATAAAGGCGAATCGCGCCATTCCCAAAGGGATTATTCTCCGGGGAGCCTCCGTTTTCTTCGTAAGCAGCTCTAAGTCTCCCTATCAAAGCATCAAGGCTGCCCCAAGCTTGCCTCAGTGGACAAGTACAAGGTGCTGGCGGATCAGGTTGTCCGAAAAATACGCATCCGTGTAAGTGAACCTTAGTCTTCCCGAATTGGTCGAGGTACCGAAGGAATTCTAGAACATGGTTGCAATTACACTGTGATAATGCAACGGGTGGCCTCTGATTCTTCAAGTACTGTCCGAAAGTGTTCCAGTCTCGCCTTTTTTGCGACTCATACCGGCTCAAAGGTGCAGGATTGTTTTGCAACTGTTCACCGCCGGATCGCGACGATCCAGCGCTCAGTTCCTTTGCCATGACTATAGCTGAAGGATTCATTTTTTGCTCTTTTTTTTTTTTTGGGAAAGAAAATTTAGGAGAAGGGGAAAAAAAAAAAGAAGAAAGGAGGATATTGATCAAGAAGGGAAAGAAAATGGAAGGGTGCAGTTTGTAGAAAAAAGATGAAAATCACATCCTTCAGTCCACTGAGGAGACAATGCATGGGACCCTTAGTAGAGGTGCTTTTGTTCTTTCTTTTATTTTTTTTTTTTAAAAAAATATTTTTTTATTTATCTCTCGCTTTCTTTCATTTTCATTCTTCCTTTTTTAATCACAATTTTATCAGCACTAAACATGTACTGTTGAAATTTTAATCATTTATTAAGGGTAATTGGCATCATCCTTTGAAATTGTTCTATTTTTAATTAACACTCAATACACCACAAGTTATGGTACCCGTGACTTGTTAGTTGGTGCAATTCGCCTTGTACTTGAAGAAAAACACACTTTTTTCACAGCAATTTTTTTTTTGATTTCTGTTGAATAAAATTTATGCTAATTCTTTTCTCTGACGAGATTTTGTATATACTTATTTAATTTGTAACTTTCACATGTTGAGAGATCACATTTTTAATTTTTCGATTATATCTTCACCAAATCTTTTATATGTGGGTCTAATTTATTTTTTATAGGTCAATTAAAATAAAATTATTTTTGATAATTCGTGATAGTTAAATTCAAGTCCAAATATTTTACATGTTCTGATACTATATTAAAACATGTGACCTTCTCATTTAGTAATTGAAAATCGAAAGCTACTTCGGATCGAAATTAAATTTAAATTTTGAAATTCAACTACTATAAAAGAACTTAATAGAGGGCTTTGGAAGTGTTTTGGCCTTTGAGAATTATTTGTACGTTAAAAGTGAGGTTATCACAAGTCATAATAACCCTTTTTTTCTTTCAAAAATTTCCGCTTCTTTTCACGTGTAAATAGAGACAAAAATAGCTGTGAATTTGGATTTCAGGCTCCTTTAAATTAATACGACTCTTAATAAACTAAGGTTAGAAGATTTAGTCAACTTAGTGAAGCACTCTCTCGAATGAATCTATCGTTTTAAAATTATAATATAAAATTATATAAAATAAAATTGAAAATTTTATTTTAACATGTAATTTAAAATTATTAAGTTAATACTTTTCTTTCTCATCAACAAAAAAACTTCATAAATAAAATTATTAAGTTAATATTTCTTTTTCTCATCAACAAAAAAACTTCATAAATAGTGAAAACTATTAAAATAATTTCAATTCTTAAACAATCTTACCAAATAAATAAAAAGTTCATAATAAAGTGTAATACACTATGATAAAGTCATTTATTGATCAGACTTTTAGTAAAAAAAAGAAGTAAAATTAAACATGAATTGTAGTGTATTATTCTTTAATTAATCCTCACACATGGTTGACAAAGGTTTATAAGAGTAATAATATATACCAACAACAAATTTTATTTACATTTAAAATAAATGGTTGGTAAATATGATTGGTGTATATAAAATGGTGAATCTTTTTCTTTTTATATATAAAACATAAACTTGTGGGTCAAATTTGGTATTTAAAAAAATCCATCTCATGATTTGAAATTCTAAATCAAGGTTTTTTGAGGATTTGAGATTTCATCTCATGATTTAAAATCATGATATGAAATTGCATGTCCAGACGCTGATTTCATCTAATGATTTCAAATCATAAAATAAAATTGTACGTCTAAACACCAACTCAAGATACTTGTAAATTTTTGGCTGAATAACCGTGGCGATTAAAGTTGACATAATTTTTTATGTAAACACTTTATTCAAAATATGATCTAATTGTACACTCAATTTATTTAAAAATTGTACCTATTAGATATTCTTTTTGATAATCAGAAGATCTACCTTTTTTTTCTTATTTTAGATTTGATCTTTTAGATCTCCATTTTTTTTTCGACGAACAAGATGCTGATGCTTTCTAAATCTGAAAAGGATGATGATTGAAAAAATATTTAATTCAGAAATTATTTTTATGTAAAGAATTTAAATAATAATAATAAAAAGGAGTCTCACCCATGTAAGTTTTTGCCCCGCCCCCCCCCCCCCCCAAAAAAAAATTAAAAAATAGCTGAGATTAATTAACGCGCAGAAGAAAAATGTTCAATATGTAGTTTGTCATGTTAGCATTTCATGTGTAATAGTACTTTTTAAATAAGATATTTAAATAAAAAATTATATCAACTTTAAATGTATGTTGAGCCTAAATTTTTACACAGCCACTATCGCTATTCGTACCGCTATGGTCATTATGTCCAATGATGACTCCAACAAGTAATTTCTTTGTGTCAGCCATTACTCTATTACATTTTTTTCCCAAAATTTTACCCAAATAGGCTAAAAAGTATAATAAATCATAAAAATACTTGTTTGACTTGTTTTGGGGAATTTAAGCCCAAGGAGGCAAAAGTCTTTTTTGGTGTTGATACAATTATGCATGAAATGCCAAACATGCATGATTATATTTGCAGACATGACATGCATGCATATGCCCTTTGCTAAAAGTGTCATGAAATAATGCTACAACATTAGGTGTGTAATAGTTTCCAAATACACGTATTTGTCTCTATAAAATGATGAAAAAACTTGATGCTATTCCCACTTGTGTTTTCTTTTTAATAATCATTGTTTCCGAATTGGCTTGTGACATCTCATTTGTTTCCATGAGGTACTTATTTGCTTTCTTATTTTTATTTTAGTCGATTTTGAAGTGTCCAGGAATTTGACATAGATTTCTTCTCTTAAAATCGCAATCTAAAAGATGAACATATTATGGAGGGGACATGAAATCTAACCTCCACGATATGAATTGGACATGTCCGATTCTTTACAAGTTACAAAAGAGTGCAGATGCTTGGTAATGTGAGGCAAGATAAACAGTGATGATTCTGGATGCTGGTAGGAAGAATTATTCTTCCCTTTAACATTTGAAATACATAGACAATACTATTGATAACCTTGGTTAACTTAATTTAATTTTAGAATAACAAATATTAAGGGTAAAGTTAAAAAAATATAATTTATTCTCTTTTAATTTTTTAAATTAATAAGTATTTGAAAATACTTTAATATATATGATAATTAAAAGGCAATGAAAGGAGTACGTTATATTTATATTTAGCTTAAGATCATAAAATTCAAAAAAAGAAATTAAATTTTTAAATTTTATATCTAATACAAATAACATTTAAAAAAAATAATATTACTTTTACCTGCTAACAATTAATTTATGCCTTAAATGGAGGGCCCCAATGATTATTTGATTGTTGATCAGGTATAATGTATTCTAAATAATTAATAAACGCGTTTTGTCATAGTACCCTTGTGGCTGCTTTTAGTACTAAGCTACTATTTTCTCTCTTTCTTTTTATTTCATAGGTATTTTAAAATAATTGCTAATATAGAAACTTAAAAAATAATTAATTATTTTATTTTTAGTATTTAAGTCACTTTAAAATATGAAAAAAATGATTAATTTATATTTTCTAAAAATACTTATTAATTAATAGGGTTATATAAATTAAATTATAACTCCTATTAATTTTTTTCTTAAAAAGTGTGTAAATCTTATTCTACCGAGTAAAAAAAAAATTAATTAGATTTCATTTATTAAGAAACTAGCGTTAGTGTTCTAAGGAATCATGATTAAAGAGTAACTAAACGTAGGGTTATGTAAAGAATGGAAGGGGCCAAATAATGTATTATGAGTGTTCACAAATCTTTCTTTTTCTTTTTCTTATTTTGATTTCTGCTCAAGAAAACTTATTTTATATATATAGGAGTATATTGTTTAGCCGTTACAAAAGTGACCTTCTCGTCATTAACCGATAAATAATAATAATACTAACAAATTAGTATAATTCTATAAATAAATTAGGGGAGGATAAAATATATACATATTTTACCTCGAGATTATTTTTGATAGATTTATCGACTTTGTTGATACCAGGAACTCTTATAACATAAAGAGGAAGAAATAACAGGACAATAGTAGCATTATTAATACAATCATATTTCTGCATAATATCTGACACATTATTAACTTCTCTAAAGATATGTCTCACAGGTGGGTGGCCCTCTAATTTAATTAAGATCATTAAGCAATAATAATCTGGGAGTCAGATTCAACTACTAATTTCCTTAGGTGACTTTCATTGGAACTGCTAGGAAATGTAGGGTTATGTAGAAGGCCAATTTACTGAAAATATATAGCATTAATTAGTTTAAAAACAGAGACAACGTTAAGAGTCAAACTCAATTCATCATATATTGGAATGAGCGGATAAAAAGAGTATCTTGATTCTGACAAATTATAACAAATGAGATATTAATTTAAAGTTGTTCAATGAGAATATATTCTAGCACTAGTCTTCCTGTTTGATGTCTTAAAAATAAAATATAGAAACTTAATCAAACTGAACCTAACATCATATCTATTAAAGATAATTAATGTATAGTCAAATCACGTGTAACAACTAAGTAATCTCAAAATATAATCTCTCGAAACGCATTATATTTGAAGTGAAGGGTCTATATATATTGAATGATATAAATTAACTAATTGGATTTAAAGATAATTAGATGTTGGTACACTTTCTTTGTGGAGTTCTTTTTTCTTTTTTCTACAAATTTGTATGATAACAGAAATTGTAGAGAATCTCTAGCTATATTTGTTTCATTTTTCAAATACAGAAAAATGAAATAATTAATTTATATAACCAACCTTACTTAACTTTGCATCAAACCTAGTTATAGCGAGAGAACTGGTTTAATTTTGCAAGTCATTTACAATTATTTTTTAGTTCTATATTTTTTTTTTATAAGAGATTCTTATTTTTACACCACGAGAGATTTGAAAAAATTTATTTTCTTTATTCAATTCGTAAGTGTCAAAGAAATCTCATTTCCAAATTTATGTTGATGACGACTTTTTATCAATTGAATCCATTTTTTGTTTAAATTTTTGGTAATTAATCAATATTGGATATTATTGTAGAGAGATTTAATTTAGTGGAATAACAAGGAAATTTCATTCACTAGCCTTTTGCGTGCATATTTTGTATATATAGGGTTAGCATAATAATAGTACGTGTGGGCTTATTTTTATGTAAGGTGTTCAAAACAAAGGGATACGGTTATCATATTGGCCACATTAAGGAACTTTCCTTTGAACTTAACATTCCTTCTATTTTTCTTTTCAAGTAGTACTAATAATGTAAATTGGTTTGAAGCTATTTTTCTCAAAATTTTCCAAGAGAGATGGGTCCAACGTAACCCATCAGATCAGGTAGTGTTTTCTGGTTCACCATTATTATATATGGTGCTTCTGTGTACCGGCCAGCATCTTTATAGGTAGCAGATATTCACTGTCATCCTAAAAGGGGAAATTCTTCAAGAACCTACCTAATTCTATTTCTTAATTGATCTTATGCCTACTTCATAATAAATCCCTTGCCTTTGATTTCTTTTCAAGAACAATTAATCATTTGGATATTAGTGAAACATGTAATATTGGGATGGATCGATGAGTTAGGATTCCTTCGTTTTTAATTAAAGATTTTAAGTTCAAACCTTATAAATTGAGAATTTAAGTGTTAACCCTTAAAGGAGTTCTACGCAACATGAATCTGGATAAATAATTAGATCAGTGGACTCGAAGACACAGATGGTCAAACAACAAAATCATTTGGAAGTCTAGCTACTTTAAATATGATACGTCCTTTCACAGACGGATCTAGGGGATGTGAGAGTGTTCACCCGATCCCCTCGACGAAAAATCTTATATATATATATATATATATATATATATATATATATATAACTTTTTTGTTTTTAATGTGTGTATATATATAGATTTTGAATTTTCTTAATACAAGACTACGCTAAGTGTTTAAAGTTCACGTTGAAATTTCAAATACTAAATTTTTATCTTTTAAATCCTATTAATGAAAATTTTAAATCCGCAACTAGTCTTTCTTCCTGAGAAAATATGGAAGAAATATATTTTTGAAACTCACACTTAGGTTACTGAACGAATTAGTAGTGTGTGAAATTTGGAAGAACCCCAAAAGAAAAGTTATCCTTTTTATTTTACTTTTGGCACCAAAAAGTCTCTAGATGGAGACACTTGGTGGGCTTCTCACCTGAGCTTTAAAAAAAAAACAAAAAGAAATATAAAACTCCAAATTAAATGTATATAGGTGATACCCACTCTTCCGTGGAAGTAGATTCATTATTAAACAATATTGATGGAAAAAGGCTTGTTAATTGGTGGCAAAAAAATCCAGTCATGAGATACTGTCTCCTGACTTTGTGTTTCCACTACTTTGTTTTATTAATAATAAATAATATAAATATAATATAATAAAATCACTCCTATTTCCTATATCCTACCTGCTTCCTCACATATTATTTGCTAATTGGTCAATTCATCTAACCTACAACAGTATTTTTCAATAATATGTATCACAAAGGCTCCGTGAGTAAATTTTACCAAATAAGCACCCTGAATGTATTAACTTCTCTTTCTTTTTTTGGCATTTTAAAAAATATTTACAGACGTTAACTTAATTAAAGTTGTTGGTAAATCCAAATGTCACGGATATGGGAAATAGGCATTTGAATTAGGCAAGTTTTTGTGTTCTGGTCAGCTGGTTAAGATCTATGACTGAATCCTTTTAAATTTACGAGCGGGCGTTTATATGAGCAGAAATTAGATGAATCGGATACTGCTTTAAGCCTCTATAAGCATTTGCGAAGGCTGAAAAAAAAAATAAAAGGCATAAAAGTGAAAAATGGAAAAAGAAAAGTCAAGTTAATTTCAATGATGTTGATCGAATTTAATTACCAGATGTAGCCAAACATCATATAAAAGAATTCAGTACAATCACAAGGAAAAACATATAGGAGTTGAAACTGAAGGGGTGGGTTAGTCTTTGATCAGAGGAATCTTGAATGATTTGACCATTCCTCCGTTTCAAAATAAGTGGTGTTTTTAGCTCGTGCATACCCCTTAAGAAAACTATTCATTTCTAGAAAGAAAAATGTATTTTTATCCACTTACTCCTAACAAATTTCTTGAAAAAGATGTAACTCTTTAATATTTTATTGATTATATATGTAAAACTCTCTTCATTTAAATAAGGATAAAATTGAAAGAACATCATTAATACCTTCTTGATTATGTAAAACACACTTATTTTGAAACAAAATCAAAAATTCAAAACACCACTTATTTTAAAACGGAAGGAGTAATTTATATGTACCTCACGTGAGAAAACGTGACACGAATTTAAAGTTGAGATTTTGTGGACATGATTTTTAATATTAAACTCATAGTCCTATTAAAATTATGATTTCAATAGAATATTTGTTAAAATTTTAGAAGGTTTATATATATACTACATTTATATTTCGTTATAAATTTAGATAAATTCGTAATTAAACGCTACATCAAATCCGGTCGGGCCTCGGCACAGGTATTTCTTTCGTAAAATGGATGAAGAAAAATACAAGACGAACCTCTAATCCTGAATACTCGAATCATTGATATTTTCCGGTGTCGGGAAGCAGGTGCCATCCAACTATATACTCATCCTTAATTCATGCCCCTTCCAGTTTCTCAACAGAGATGACTTTTACTTTTCACATTTATTTTAAAAAAAATACAAGCAATATGTCACGAGAATTATTGTTGGTAAACCTTGTTAAAAATCATGAGAGGTACGTAGTGAATAAAAAAAACATTTAGTCATATCCAGACTCAGGTGAAATTTGCATTGTTGATGGAATCTCTGCATTTCAGCTTAACCATACAAACAAGAAGAAGGGGAAGAAACAAGGAAGAAGAAGAAGCAGCTGAAAAAGAAGCATTCAAGCTCTGTAAAACCAGAGCATTTTCTTTCTCTGTTTTCATACATTTTACTAACTTCTCCCTCTCTTTATAATAATTTCCACCGACACTTTCACACCATGTGCACCTCACATGCTTTTATTAATCAAGTCTTAACAACCTCTAACCACTTACTTAACAACTTTCTAACTAAAAATAACTGCTGCATCTCAGGGCAGTTAACACTCCCCCTCAAGCTGGAGGTTGAAAAATGTCAAGAACTCCCAGCTTGTCTAACAAAAATTGATGTTGTCCTGCTCCAAGTCCCTTAGTTAGTAGATCAGCCAATTGTTCTCTGGTGTACAGATGCTGTGGCACAATGAAACCTGATTTCACCTTCTCCCTCATGAAATGACAATCCAATTCTATATGCTTTGTTCTCTCATGAAACATTGGATTATTTGCTATCTGAATGGCTGCCTTACTGTCGCTGAACACACTGATAGGAAGAACAAGCTTCACATTGAGCTCCTTCAATATTCCTGCTAACCAGATCAACTCAGCAACTAATGCTGCCATGCTTCTGTACTCTGCCTCTGCTGAGCTTCTACTAATAGTTGGTTGTTTCTTAGACTTCCAAGAAATCACAGAATTTCCCAACTTCACTACATAACCAGTCACTGATCTTCTTGTATTAGGACATGAAGCCCAATCTGAATCACAAAACCCAGTGAGATGAGTTATATCCCCTTTCTTCAATAACACTCCTAGGCCAGGTGATTTATTGATATACCTCACCATTCTAAGGGCTGCTTCCCAGTGAGAAACTTTAGGTTGCTGCATAAACTGACTCAATACCTGAACACCAAAACATATATCTGGTCTAGTGATGGTAAGGTAAAGCAGCTTTCCTACCAATCTCTGATAAGCAGCTATATCTTCCCACTCTGCATCATCTGTTCTTCCAATGTGTTTGTCATATTCTAGACTGGTAAACTTGTGATTAGGTTCTAAAGGTGTGGACACTGCCTTAGCCCCACTGAGACCACAATCCGAAATAAGCTGCAGTGCATACTTCCTTTGATTCAACAATATCCCCTCCTTTGACCTTGAAACTTCTATGCCCAGAAAATATCTCAGAACTCCTAGATCTTTCATCTTGAAGTTCTGATTGAGTGTCTGTTTGGCTTCCAAAATCAGCTGTGAACTAGAACCTGTAATGAGCAAATCATCAACATAAACCAGGATTATGACTATGTCAGTACCTGACTTCTTAGTGAACATAGAGTGATCATACATGCTCTGACTGTATCCAGCCTTCAAAAGAGCTTCTGTCAATTTAATATTCCACTGTCTGGATGCCTGTTTAAGACCATACAATGACTTTTTTAACTTGCAAACTCTATACTCCCCCTGTCTATGGAAACCCTGAGGAAGTTCCATATAGACATCTTCAGCCAAATCACCTTGAAGAAAAGCATTGTTAACATCCATTTGCCAAAGGTTCCAGTCAAGAGAGGCTGCCAGACTAATAACTGTTCGAACAGTGACCATTTTAGCCACTGGAGAAAAAGTCTCATGATAGTCAAGTCCCTCTCTTTGAGTGTATCCTTTAGCCACCAAACGAGCTTTGAATCTATCCACAAGACCATTTGCCTTGTACTTGACCTTGTAGATCCACTTGGAACCTATAAGCCTCACACCAACTGGTAAAGGGACAATGGACCAAGTCTGGTTGTCTTCAAGGGCTGCTATTTCCTGTTGCATTGTCTCTACCCATCTGTGATCCTTGCTAGCTTCAAAGAAGGAATGAGGTTCAACAACTGAAGAGAAATTACTGAGATAAGCTATGTAGCTGGGAGAGACTTGATCATAACTAACATGGTTGGAAATAGAATAATAAGTAGGCTTGACATATAAAACATAGTCCTTAGTCCAAATAGGAGGTTTAGTAACTCTGCCAGGTCTCCTTTGGACTAAACTAGGAGGCACTGGCATATTTGAATCTTGAAACTGATCAGTGATAACAGGCTGATCAGATGGGAGGTTAGTCACCTCAGTTGCAGCCTCCTCTATTGGTAATGGAGAATCAGGTGTAAATGCAGCTGCACTAGAATCACTGTACAAAGAAGGTGAGGAGGAGCCTACCTTTAGCATTACAGGAGAATCCAATTCAGTATGTAAAGGAACTGATGGAGAAGATATGGAGCAATCAGACTGTGTAGTTTTATCCTTAAAAGGAAAATGATCTTCTTTAAAGATAACATCCCTGCTAACAAAAAAACTATGAGTTTCAAGATCATATAGTTTGTAGCCCTTCTGAGTGTCTGAATAACCAACCAGAACTGCCTTCCTAGATCTAGGAGCAAATTTGTCCTGTCTAGGTAACATACTGGCAAATACCAAACAACCAAATACTCTCAAATGATCAAGCTTAGGAGGATGACCATATATTACTTCGTAAGGTGACTTACCATTCAAAACATCTATGGGCAATCTGTTAATAAGGTAGACTGAAGTCTGGACACAATGACCCCAAAATTTAGCAGGAACCTCTGATTGTAATTTTAATGCTCTGCCTACATCAAGAATGTGCCTATGTTTCCTTTCAACTATACCATTTTGTTGCGGAGTATAAGGACAACTACTTTGATGTACAATACCATGGTTAGCCAACGATTCATTAACTTGAGCATTGAAAAATTCTAATTCATTATCAGACCTCAATATTTTCAACTTTGTATCAAACTGTGTATGTACCAAGCAGATAAAGCTCTTTAACACTACAAGCACTTCTTTCTTAGATTGTAAAAGGGACACCCAAGTAAATCGACTGTAATCATACACAATAGTAACAAAGTAGTATTTTCTATCATATGTAGGGTGCTTGTGAGGACCCCATACATCCAGATGAACAAGCTGAAATAAAGCAGTTGAGGTACTACTACTTAAAGGGAATTGTGATCTGCATTGTTTAGCTAAGGGGCATATCATACAATCTCTTGCCACAACTACATCAACCTTATTCTGTAAACTAGAAATATGTTTCATTACTCCTGGTGATGGATGCCCAAGTCTCAAATGCCATAAGCTGAAATCTTCTTCCCTTTTAACAACTGATCCAACAATAGGTGTGATATGATCCTTCAGTATATAAAGTCCATCAGTCTCTCTACCAATCCCAATCACCTTGCCAGTGAAGAGAACCTGCAGTACACATAAACCAGGATAGAAGGAAACAGAACATCCAAGATCCCTGGTCAATTTAGAGACTGATAATAGGCTGAACTTAAAATCTGGCACATGAAGAACATTCTTCAAGGTATACTGTCCCAAAAAATAGACTTCTCCTACATTTTTTACTTGAGTTTTACTCCCTGTTGGTACTTGTACTTGATTACCCTCAAAGTCAGTAATCACCTTAGTTCTTTTTAAAAACCTATCAGATTTTGTAATGTGATGAGTTGCACCTGAATCAACAATCCAATCAACAACACCAGGTGATACATCTTTTGAAGAAAACATACCTGTTAAATCACCTCTACAACTACCTGTTGGTGCAGGTCTATCCATTATGTTCAGCATCTCCTCATATTGCTCCCTAGTAAAGTAACCACCCTGGAAAACCTTATCCATTTGTGAACTTTCTCCCACTTCAACTGTTGCATTGTTCACCTTAGGTGCAAAACCTTCATTTTGTCCTTTTCTTTTGCTCTTGAAATCAGGTGGAAAACCTATCAATCTGTAGCAGTTCTCCTTAGTATGTCCTTTGAAACCACAATTATCACAAACTATTCCTATTTTCCTCCTGTAAGTGTTTGAGCTTTGATTCTGCATATTTGAATCTCTATGGACTGAATGAAATTGATTTCTTATGGCCTGCTCTTTCTGTGAAACTTGACATTGCTTGTTAACTGCCATTACCAAGGCTTCTCTTCCATTGTCTGAAGTGCCTAACATTCTCTGACTTTCCTCTTGTACAACTACAACATAGGCTTGATTCACGGTAGGGATTGTAGAACTTAACAATAAAGTACTTCTCACTTGTGCAAAACTGTCATTCAGCCCAACTAGAAACTGTAATAACCTTTGTTGTTTAACATGTTCCACATGATGCTTTGACTCTTCACACTCACATGAAGGTGATGGAACCATAACATCCATTTCATCCCATATATCTCGCATTCTCGAATAATATGTGGTCACTGAATCTGTTCCTTGCATTAACATACTAATTTCCTTCCATAGATGAAAAATTCTGGTGAGATTTGATTATCAAATCTCTCTTTGAAGTCTGCCCAAATCTTCCTCGAACTCGAAGCATAGACAATGCTTGTCAATAATTCCGGAGCTACTCAGGCACTTATCCATGACATAACAACAGCATCACACCTCTCCCATTTAGATTCCAGATTTCCCTTGTATGAACTCTTCATGCACGAGCCATCTACAAAACCTAATTTGTTTTTAACTAAAAGAGCCAATCGCATAGATCTACTCCACACTCCATAATTCTCCGGTCCAGTTAGTTTCATAGGAATCAAGGCCACTCCAGGCACATCTGAAGCCTGCAGATGAAGTGGATGATTATGATCCATTTGCGGATCTTCTGTAGCTGCAACAGGAGACATCTCTGCCATATTTCCCTTGCTCCTACTGAAATCAATCACAAATCTCTAAGCGTAATAACCCGCTCTGATACCATGATGGAATCTCTGCATTTCAGCTTAACCATACAAACAAGAAGAAGGGGAAGAAACAAGGAAGAAGAAGAAGAAGCTGAAAAAGAAGCATTCAAGCTTTGTAAAACCAGAGCATTTTCTTTCTCTATTTTCATACATTTTACTAACTTCTCCCTCTCTTTATAATAATTTCCACCGACACTTTCACAGCATGTGCACCTCACATGCTTTTATTAATCAAGTCTTAACAACCTCTAACCACTTACTTAACAACTTTCTAACTAAAAATAACTGCTGCATCTCAGGGCAGTTAACAATTGTCCCCACCACCCAATGCATTAACTACTCCATATTTACCCCCAAAAAACGAAAACAAGGAACCACCATGCATTTGGTTCCGCTTGGATTCGTACGTCCATATTAATACTCTCTCCGGCCAATATTGTCCGTATTTAAAGTTTCACATCCAATAATTCAAATTAATCGGTTATCAAACATCAAATGAAATTTTTTTAAAAAAGGTTTTACATCTCTTATAAAAATATTGTCATGACCCAATTAAGCAGATCGTGTGGGCACTTACTTAATACAATTCTAGTTCGACAGGAGAATCCCTTTTTTAACACATTATTTTATTAGAGTTAATACATATTGCGGAATCTTATAATTTCCCATAATAAATCAACATAATGATACAATGAATAATCCCGGAAAGATTTCCAAACTAGACTCTTCCCAAGGATTTGGTCTAGACAGACATGTACAAGAGCTCTAATCAGAATACCGACAATTAAAAGACACAACTCCGTCTGCGGAAAAATGCAAAGACTGATGATGAATATTGCTACCTCGACCATAGAGACTTCAAACCTGCCACAACCTACACCAAAAAGGTGTAGCAAGAATAGTATCAGTACACCACACGTATTGACAAACATCATTGATCGATTAAAATTAGTCCACGCAATGGCATAAATTTAATATGCAATCAACCCAATTAATTAAAGCAACAATCTCAATATATTATTTATTTAATCACGTTTCCTCTATTTTACCATGTCCTTAACCATCCACCTATACTCCCTTACCCGATATTATCCATTAGGCTGGCCCGCATACTGTTTAGGCCTCAGCGATATTGGACCATGATAGTGGTCTCACCGCGGCGGTAATAGTGTCGCAGCAGCACTGTTCTAGGCAGTAGCTCAACTAATACTGACAACCTTAGTTATTCATTAATTTACCGAGATTATCCCCCCAAATAGCATGTTCATATACCAAATCTAACCTTGTTAATTAACCAAACAAATAAATCAGCTAAACAATCAATTCATCAACTCATTACAGGTTTACACACCATAATCCTCAATAATCAATTCGTCAACTCATTACAGATTTACAATAAGGCATAAACAAGTACAACCATTCATAAACACATTGAAACAATTAGATAGCCATGTCTTATGAGGTTCTTATTTATGAACCGACCTGATCTCATATGGACCTCTTACCGGTAATATACCGTCTGCAATGTTTCTGTCACACGTATCTACCACATAACAGTATATCTGCACCTATCAATGAATATTGTTGTACATACATGCCCGAAGATCTTATTTCTGTCCTTCCAGTCATTGATCTGCAGGGGACTCTAGTAATCTATGGACTGTACCGACGTGGTACCCTCTCTCACTCATCTGCTCGTCCGAATTCTCCTCTTGGACACAAGTCACTCTATCATAACCGCTCACCCGGATGCTCACCTCGGGGACGAGCCACTCATCTCTGAATAATAACATGTTATCCACCTTCATTCTCTTATTCTATATGCCATCAAATCGATCCCTTTACATGCCCGCTCACAAATATCAATTACATCACCAACACAATTTTACACACCACAATACAGTCAGTCATATGACAATTAAGAGAAACACATTGATCAACACAATGCAACTTGAATTCATAACAATCAAAACTACAAAGTATAATCTCAGAGTTTATTTTATAAATACAACTAACACATCATAATCCTAGAAAACTAGTCTGAGGACCAACTAATCATGTTCGTCAAACCACAACATATACAAATCATTATATAAAGTCTAACTCGTAAACTGTAACCTACTATCTTTCTAGTTATTTTGTTTACGTAGCCAAGTCTCACATCATCTCTCAACACCAATTAAATTCACAATTTAATCATCACAATTCATTGGTTCAACTTCCCAATCTTTCCACTTTATGGTCTATCACATATTCAGGTTATTTCAATATTAAATATCATAATATTCCTATAAATCCCCATTTTAAGCTAATTTACCCGATCCCATTATCGCTCCATTAATATATTTTTTCACTGAGGAATTATATCAACACACCGTAATTATTCAATCACAACCCAAACTTTAATTATATAACCCCACTAAGGCATAGGTCTCGTAAATGCCCGCTCATTCTTTCCATCCAATTTCCTTTAATGAAATATTAACTTGTACCACTACTAGAAATAGAGATTTTTTCCACTGCAAATCAATGTTAAATTTGTATTATAAAATATGATTTTTTCACCTATTTACTACCGAATCAATTCACTGAAAAAACGCATGATGGGAAACAGATTCTCACTGAAGTAGTGGAAAACTACATGATTTTTTCATGTGAAAGCACTATTATTTTTTCTTTTCCCACCTATATCAGTGGGAATAGCCACTTAATATTTTTCAGTAAAAAGTTTCAATTGGAAAATAGTGATTTTTTAGTAGTGTACTAGCGGTTTTACGTCATCCTTCCATACTAACGGAGTTTGCAATATCTATGATCATATAACCACGCTAGGTCTGATATACTCACTTCTTTCCTTCACTCATAGTATTACCCATGTATTCCTTTACTCATGGGTACTTTCACGTTCCGCCTTGGGAGGCATTACTGGCACCTGGTGCCCTACTAGGACCTGGACTGCTGGACTACTGAGCCTAAGCACTTCTGGTGCCAGGCTGACTCTAATTCTGGATTTATGAAAATAACGGGCTATATAACGGCTATAAATACAGCCTCCGGCCGACAAGGCCTATAGCCACCTGTAGGAATATAACAACTACCCAGAAAAACTGAACATAAGGGAACCTATGCGGGCTGACAAGGCCACCATGCTGACTAGTTATCACTGAAAAAATCAAGTGCTAACTGATCTGTGACCGACAAGGTCACCAACTGACAACTGAACAAGGCCCCACGCGGCAATCACATGCAAACTGAAACATACACACGACCTCACACGACCGGTAAAACTAACCACAGAAAATATACAATCCACAAGCCTCTAAGAATAATAAGATGGTCGGGACAGGACCCCGGCCTACCCATACTGTACAAACAAAAAGGGAAGTAAACCTTTAGCTGTCGAGCTCCGGATGATAGGAGCTGAAGACTCTGTACGCTGGCTGGAACTACGAGGGATCTGCTCCTCGTTTATGAGTACCTGCAGGCAAGTAATGCAGCGCCCCAAAACCGGCGTCAGTACCACTGGTACTGAGTATGCAAAGCAATAACTGAAAATAACTGAAAGCAAACAACAATACTGGTAGATACTGAAGTAATAGGAGATGGGCTGAGACTGACTGAAAAGAGTGTAACTTTACTGAAGAGAGTAAGAATCATACCTGATAACATGACAGTCTACTTTCTATTTATTAATAACTAACACAACATAGCATACACGAACCTTACCAACCCCCATAAGCCGTAAGGTACCAACCAGCACACAATCTATATACCCTTACTCGGGTCATACCATCCACCTAGTAACTATGAGCATCCTGCCGATCCCCTGGGTATGCAACTTGGGCTCACTGGGCCCCTGACTATAGCTGTATCTGAGTCCGGAGGACTCCTGAAATCTAAAATCTGAAATCTGTAATCTGTAATCTGAAAACTATAATCTGCACCCCGGGCGCAAGCGCTCGACAGGGGGTGTGGTATAGTGCTGATAAGCCTGCTATGGAGAATCTGCATCCCATCTTCGTCCGCTGGCGGACGGCATTCCATTCCGTAGAGCGACGTATCCTCACCTTCTGGCGGGCGAGTCGACACAGCTATTAACCCTGGGGAGGTCAAGGAAGCTCTAAGGGTGCCCAACACAGAACAATCATGTCCCCACAGATAGCAATAACCGCATGTAATATATATATATATTAAATCTGATAATAATATTTATATTCAGGTATTCTATTTTGAATCTCATACTGAAATATACTGAATCTGATACTGAAATATGCTGAATCTGATACTAAAATACACTGAATTTGATACTGAAATATACTGAGTCTGAACTAATATTTCTGGAATATTCTGCTGGGAATTATTCTGTTTTACTGAGTTCCATGTTGAACATTGTATAATAATTCTAACATTCTTACTGAACTCATACTGAATATAGTATACGGCTTCTGAAACATTCTACTGGAATTTGTACTATTTTGCTATACTAGAACTACTAGCTTGCCGAAAGAAACTGGCTTTACATACCTCAACTGCCGACTTTCTGATTAACTAGCATAGCCCGGCTAGTATTCAGCTATTTCTCCCAACTGTATTCATATTCACGAAAGAATAGAATTAATTCTACTATTATTTTGGAAAGAAACCATATTATGGCTATACCTACTGCCTATTCTTTGACTTATCGAAGAACGGCCGAAAACTCGCTATTTCTCAGGGGTCTAGAAGGGAGAAATACTCATTTTAATGCCGGGAGTATATTAACACTAGTTTGGAGCAATTCCACTTACCTTAGCTCGGCATGACGACGATTCGCCGGCCGAATTTCGCGAAACTAACTCCGAAAAAATGCTCCCGGCAGCTTTATACTTCGCTACCCAAAGTTAATTTGAGTTTGGACTGCGTTTGACGGCGTAAACGGAAGAAAATTTAATCAAACCCTTCGTTCCCCTCTGTTTCTGTTCGTTTACTGGAAATTATATGAAGGGAAAATGATTTAAAACGAAGTGGGAGCCTTATATACTTGGGGCCTTTAAGTCGCATTTGTCGAATGCGATTTATAAGTCGCATTGGCCTTGGGACGCTCCGACTTGGCGCTTGTACTGTCTCTCCCCGGGCCCTTTTTTCGCACGTATGGCATTCTAAAACTCTTAACCAATATGCGAATAGGCCAACTAAGTGTCAAGAACTTACGGGGTGTAACAGGTACATCAATAAGATTATACCTTCAAAATATAAAAGCAAGATCATACCACCAAGAACATCATCAAAAACACTCTATCAAGAACATGCCTCAAAATATATTTATATCAAGAGTACATCCTCCATCGTTAGTTACCAACTGGGGTTCACTCTCCCACACATTCTCTTACTTAGGATTACTTCTCCAATTTTATAATTACGTTACTACGGATACTTACATTCACGTCATGTGATTTTTATGATCATTGTACCCCCATCAATAGTACGCACGTGTGCGTTTCACTAATTAAAGTCTAACACAAAGATAAGTCATAACCTACTTGGGCGCCAAGCTACAGTCAAGAAGCGATGCGGTTTCGTCCTTGCACCAAGTCTACCATTTTCTTGAAGAAGATTGCTAGGGAGGATGGTGTGATCTTGTCCTCTCATGACCGCCCTCTTCTTTTCTTTGCTAAGTTATCCTAAATTTGTACCCCAAGTAGTTTTTAATGACCAATCCCTATTAGAGTAGGAATTGGGTCTTAAAGTTTAATAAATTACGGAGGTTTTGGTCCGCGTCAATCGCTACAACGAGCACTTCACCACTGCAGCTGGTCCGCTACAACGGGGAACTATCCGTTGCAACGACCCCTATGCCTGAGCCCACCAAATCTTAATTTAGCCATTTAAATCAATTGAAAAACTTAATTTCTTTATTTTGAGAAAATAAAATTAGATCCGTAAAAATTTTAAATTCTTACGTTAATGTTATTAAGGTGCTATAACGATCGGACGGATCGTCACAAATATTTATTAAATTATTTTTTTAAAATGTCTGACTGAATTAACACTTTATTAATTGGAATTGTAAGATTAGCTTTGGAAAAGAGAAAGATAATACTATGAATTCTTGATTTCTAAAATGATAAAATAAAAATTCAAAATTTTTAAAATGAGTATGATCAAAGTGTACAGACATGCAAAGAGTGTGGGGTATTGTCCTTGAAGCTTGAAGGTATTTTCAATCACCACACGTGGGTTGTGGGACCTAATGTTTTTACAATAAAAAGAAGAGATCGAATCCCTTCCCTATTTTTTCTCCTTTGGTTTTCCTTTTTTCTACTATTTCCTTCTTTATCTTGTCTTGTCCAACCTCTTCTCTTTTTTCTTTTTTCTTTTTTTTTTCCCTTTGCTTTTATTTAAGGTAAACAAAAAAGTATGACGAACCGTATAGTGCTTCAACATCACGAGTGAAGATTATAACCAATATCCTTTGTAATTTAATTCTTCTTTTCTCTTCACCATACAATATTATATAAGTACATGCTACTCAGCTCTTTGAAAAATAGAATTTGTTTATTTTAATAAACTTCATAATTTTAAAGCTGCAAGTTATAAATTGAAATGTATGAGTTCTCAAACATATACTAGGATGGAGCTACGGCATCGCAAGAGATTCATTCGAACAAAGGCGAATTTAAAATTTAAAGTTTATGGGTTAGTTTCTAAAGTAATTTTAGATTAATTTATAATGGAATTTTTAATACATATACAAGATATGAGCAAAAGCTATTGGGTTCTTAGGAACACATACCTGAAACTCTGGATTCGCCCCTGTATTCGAACTCTTTTCGTCGAAAAATTACACTGTATGTATATATGGTCGAAACTACTTTTTATGTATATATGATAGATGTTGACCCCCCTTAACTTCTTCATATGTTTACTTCTTTATATTTTAAATATTTTTAGTGAAAAGTTTAATTCCGCCACTATTAATAATATATATCTATTTACTTATTTTTCATGCATGTATAAGTTCGAGTAAAATACATACCTTCTATCGAATCGCCAATGCCTCAATTTCATGTCTGTCGATGACTATATAAACTACAGAGGTAAGAGTTACAAAATAGCTATTATTATCTTTTTACTCAATTATAATTAGCCGAATTTATTATTTATTTTTTCTGATCAATATACATACATTAATACACATATTATATATTTCATGTTTAGTTTTAATTTAAGCGATTGAATATGCGAGATTTAAGTTAATTTTTGTGTATTTGCTCATCTTCTAACACTATCTTCTCTTTCACTATAAGGAACTCAATCTTAGCCCAAAAATTTAAAGCAAAATAGGAAAAGGCAATCAAAAGAAAAAAGACGATCACCTCTACAACTTTTAGTGTTACATTTTTTAAAATCAAATTATGTTACCATCCGATTTCCTATCCCTACTACATTTTCGTATGTTTCGAAAATATTATCTAACATGTACAATAGTTTGAAGCTTAACAGTTTTGTATTGCTTTTCTTATTTGTTATGCCAAATTCTTTTAATGTTCTCAAAGTTACACATGTATATTTTTGTGAAGTAAAGAAAGAAGGAGATTTGAATCCTTCAATTAAACTTTTAAAGTTATAATGGTAATTAAATGGAAGGAGATAATAATTTAACAGCCGTGTAATTAAGAAATTTAACATTAAGCTTTTAGCTGCATGGTCTCTTTCCATTTTCCATTTTTTCTTAAAATCTACCCCTATAGTACATTGGTACAGCTAGCTTTTCTCCCTAAAGTTAGCTAATTAGGTCCACTTGACCCCTCATCACTTAGGATAAATTTTTCACTTGGCATCAAAACTTTTAAGTGGTTTTCAGATAGGCCCACCAAAATTATACTTTTTTTCAAATAGAAAACAAATCCGTACTATATGTTGTGGTTTTTTGTTGATTATGTCTATATTGAAGGCCACACAAGGAATACTAAAAATTTAAAACTTCGTTTATTTAATTTGGAAATGATATAAGTGGAATGACTTTTAATTGAAGCACCAAATATGAACTTTCATTAAAATGTGTCGAAAATTTATTTGTCACATAAAAATTACTGTGGCGAATCATGCATGCTTTTTTTCGTTATATTGTAAGTTAGCTGAAACTTCACGCGTGATATCTTCCTTTCTATCTTAGTAATATGTGTAAGATTGTCAGAATAACATCAAAAACTTTACCATCAAGCAAAAATTATCACTATAGATCACATTTTTTCATTTCAGGGCTATAATATATAAAATTAACTATATAGTATATATCTAGTTTATATATCAACAAATTAAAGAGTTTAAACAGTGCAAAGAACTAAGTCATGTACCTAAGAGCAAAAAAATAAATAAATAAATAAATAATAACATCAAATTAGATCATACGCCTGTTTTATTTGTACGGATAGACCTAGATTCGTGTTAATATTAAAATTTACTTCTAATATAATTATGAAAATCAAGTGATGCACTTGTGTCAAATTGTCAATCGAATTTAACAATTTTTTAACATATTGTTTTCAACTCTTTTAATTTTCCAATTATTATTTAAGAGATATTGGGGAAAAATAAATTACTTCCCGAAACATGATTAATGTGTTCTTATCCAATTATTAGTTTTAAAAAATTAGAGTTTTCGATATTCTAAATACTTTTTTGTTCGATGATTTAATACATTTGAATAAATTATATCTAGACGCATAATTATAAATCAATAACCAAATAATATTACGTTCTCTAATCACTTGTAATCGTTATAGTTCATTTTATGAGAATTAATTTGACTTATTTTTTTAGTTATATTAAATTAAATTAATTCAACATTTTTAAATATAAATATTTGAAAATTATACAAAATATAATATATATTATAATCCTTCTCATATTAATATGAAAAAAAAATTATATTTTAAAATATTAATTAAATTCCTAATTATTAATTATAAGCTTTTATTACCCACCCTTAAAGGTTGTTATCCTATTAGGACCATCAAATCAAGTGCCAGATCACTTAATAGAGGAATATTAGTGTATTGAAAAGAGAAAATATATACAAGTGGATATTCAGAAGATATATGAAATGACATACGCCTTTAATAACACTAATGCTAAAGTCTTTAATTTTCAAAAAAAAAAAGAAAAGAAAAACCATAAAAATATGTATAGTATATGGGCCCTTGCCAATTCACGTGCATGGGCCCTACCCTCTTCTCTAATTGTCTCTTAGTGCAAACTGTGGTGAAGGCCCACTAATGTTCATTGTGAATTCACTATGCTTTGAGGTCAATTATTGATAGTTAGATCCTCCTTAAATTTTTATTTATTTAGTTATTATTACTAGTTCAATCTTTGGAGTAAAATTAAATCCTTTTTTCATTTGATCAGTTCCTTGTACTTATGACACACATGTCCAAAATAAATAAAGAAAAAGGTGACTTTTGAATCCAAATATATTCAGCTGAGGTATAATTTTCTTTCTAATATTAGTATATAGTAGTCCAGTTTTATGTTTACAAATGATAAATAAACTTTTTGACTAAAAGTAGTAGAGTATATAGAAATGAGTGACATATAAAGCTGCCAAAATTAGAAAGATGTATCAACTTTTGGAGATCTTGATGTAGCCAAAATGGGAGTAAGGAGTTTGTCCACCTTGTGGGGAAAAGCCCAATTACTTGTAAATCTCCATCTTGGTTTATAGGCCCAATACCCGACACTATTTAGATGGAGACTTACTCAATATTTGCATCAAATCAATAAATATATACTATATATTTTGCATATAAACTTTGTTAATTAGTAGTCCCATAGAGATAAATGATATGATAGTTTGGCTTCTGATAGGATGTTGGATAATTTTTACTTTTTTTAACTAGCTTTTAAAAATTGAGTTATACTTAATAATCATTTTATTATCATGATATTAAAATTAGATTAGAAAATTAGTAGATAGCAAAGCATTGTCTGATTTTCCTTATCAGTATTGTTATTATCTTATTTTTCAATTTTATTGTTAACTGTTATTTATTTTGCTTCAGTTACGTATTATTTTTTGTTGTTATTTTTTCTTTCATTTTTAGCATTATTTCTTCATTACAGTATTTTCTTTTCATACTTGTGTTTTGATATGCTTTACATCTGAGCTGAGAGTCTCTCAAAACAACCTCGCTATCTTCAAAAGGTAATAATAAGGATGCAACACACTATACTCTCCCGACCCCACCTATGGGACTACACTGGAGATGTTGTTGTTGTTTCAAAATGAATAAGGCATTTTATATTTAGAAATAATCTAACTTATAAATTTTTTCTTTTATTTTTTCTTTACTGAAATGATTTATGATAACATAAATATCTATAACTTATTTCAGATCACGTATTTTAAAAATTTATCCTTTTTTCTTAAATTCTAAGCCTAATCAAACAACAAGCATAAAACGGGACCAAGAGAGGTCATGGTTGACTTTTTGACTTTCACCATCTTGGCATTCTGGTTTAGTTTCAATATTCCTTTGAGTTATTATTTAAATATCAACTCTGGACATTTTTGCCAAAATCTTGTCAGATACTAAAGTCATGGATCATGATTTCAGTATTCGAATAATATTCTCTGTGTTTGAAATGTTGGCTTTTATTAGACGATTATAACTTCATTATAATGACTAGTAAAATATTCAACTCCTTCAACTTTGTAATAGTCCACATTTGATCCTCCCCTGCATGCTGGCAACTTTGGTGGTGCACATCCCTTGCTCCACCCAATCAAGCCCCGAGGGCTCGAACACGCCACACACTGGCTGTCCTTGCAGACCCCTTGGGAGCTTACATTTGCTTTTTCTATCGTTGTCCCTATTGAAAAGTTGATACGCAATCTCCCATACCGTTCATATCAACTCTGGACATAGCATATGTATTGTTGTATTTGGGCCTAGTACATATATATATGAACTACCAGAGCTAGGAGAATTGGTCATGTTGAACCCAAAACTTAGCTCAAAAGCATGGTTTGCACTTTGCACCATGCTCTAGGTCACAACAAAAAACAAAGCTAGTCAAAAGAGTCCATATAACTTGTGATTCTGAAACTGAACTTTTATCTCACTCTACATAATTATTTATGTAGAAATTAAGTCAAGTTTTTTGCACCGGCTTGTTAAGAAATGAATCTTATATCTAACTCAACCCCAAAAGTTAGCTTGTGAAGGGAGAATTGCCTAAGTCCATATAAAGAGTCCACCTATCTCTTTAACTACCGATGTGGGACTTTTTTCATTCTTTAACACCCCACCTCACGTTCAGGGTTGGACATCTGGTGCGTGGGCTATTTTAATTTGGGGGCCCAACATCGGATGAGATGGGTTCTGCTCTGATACCATGTTAAGAAATAGATCTTAGGCCTAATTTAACCCTAAAAGCTAGCTTGTGAAGGGAGGATTGCGTAAGTCCATATAAAGAGTCCACCCATCTCTTTAACTACCGATGTGGGACTTTTTTCATTCTTCAACACGGCTGCCCCTATTTTAGGGTGATCTTTAATTTTTACCCCTTAAATTGATGGTTTTAATTTTTGCCCTTTAATATTTTAAGTAATAAACATGGGACAAAAATACCTCGAATATTTTTAAAATAAAATCGCAAAACAACTAAAATTCACAATTCAAAAAAAAATCGCAAGACATAAGTTAGCCCTATAAGGCAGAAGTTGATGCTACTGAACTTCTGCGGCAAAACACAAGTTCAATAAGTAGGAGTTTAAACTTGTGCCTATGGGCAGATGTTCAAGGCTCAATTTCAATTGCATGAACTTTTTCCTCTTAGGCACAAGTTCATGTTACTTAACTTATGTCTGGTAGGTAGGCAGGCATAAGTTAAGTAACATGAACATGTGCCTAAGAGGCAAGTCCAACAACATGAATTTATGCCTACGAGGTATAAGTTCATGTTACTTCTGACTTCAGGCATAAGATCAATAACATAAATTTATGCCTATCAGGCTAAGTGTATGTTACTTAACTTATGCCTGGAGGCAAAACCTGCGTGAATTTATGCCTTAAGGCATAAATTGAGCAAAAACTTATGTTTTGCGAAATTTATTTCATGTCTTGCATTTTTTTATTGCTGTTAAGGGTTTGTTTGACCTTTTAAAAAACCTTTTTTTTTAAATCACTTGAAGTGGCGAAGGGAGAAAATTAAAAACTACTAATTTGAGGTGAAAAAATTAAAGACCACCAAAAAATAAGGGTATTTAAGCGAATAACCCAAATTAAGTCATGCCTTTTATAATATAACTTATGGGGCCGTTTGGTTACTGTATAAGGCCCAAATTAATACATGAATAACTTGGTTATTCATGTATTAATTTTATATCATGTTTGGTTTCCAAATAGAATAAAAATAATTCATGTATTAATTTTATACCATGTTTGGTTGGTAGATTTCAAATGTTGTATAAAAGTTATTCATATATTAATTTTATGCGTTGTTTGGTTGTGTTTTAGTAATTCTACATAACGAATACTTACATAACTTATGAGAAAATCTATGTATAATTTTATGCAGGGTAAAAGGTGGAATAAGTTATGTGGGTATTAGTTATACATGGATTAAAATAATAAAATTATACATCTACCCCTAACAATTTATTATTAAATTTTTTTTTAATTCAATATGTGAGTATACAATTTTTAAACAAAAAACAATTATTGGCTATTTTTTTTTTAAAAGGCCGTAAGCCCTCTTTTATTAAAATAAAAACAAGTTATATTATTTTTGTAAAAAAATGAAAGAATTTTATAGTATTTGTTTACTTATTTAATTATAAATAATATATATTAATTTATAATAAATTAAATATTTAATAATTAATATTTCATATTTTGTGATTTCAATAACTATAAATCCTATATAAATAATACCTTCATAACTAATACCTACATAACTAATACATGAATAACTAATCCCTGCATAAAATAATACATAGATTCCCTCATAACTAATTCATGTATTACTAATACCTGCATAACTCTAACCCACAACGAAACGACCCCTATGTGTTTCTAAAATTAACTTGTTATGTCTTTTAAGGCTTTTTAAGACATAATTTGTGTTATACTATAATACGAAAATATAAATTTATACTGAGTGAAAATTATTTATTGATTGAGTGTTAGGGGTGTTTGAGTGTTACTAGTTTTAGCGTATGCCCCTTGCGCGTGTCCCCCATATTAACAAGAACAAAAATTTAAAAATAGCATAAATAATATAAAGGTGTGTTTGAATAACAATAAGAATTTAGAAAGAAAATTATAAATTTAAAGTTAATATGATTATGTGTAAGAGTTTGATCTAATCCATAAGTTCTTTTCTCAGTTTGTTCTAATACTCGTTTCAATGAATAAAACGTCCTAGAAATAACGATTGATTGAAAGGTAAAATATCCTTCTTTTTTCCATGAGCACTTAAATTCATACATTATATGTATATTTCATGTTAATTATTACAAAAAAAAATTGTATTATTACACTATTAACATTTTAACATTTAATATAAATATTAGCATTATGAAGGTTCATTGTAATACAAAGTTGTATAGTATAATAGAACAAATAGTATAAGTTATTTATCTAAACAATTAGCACTTGGGAAATCATATCATGAGTTGTTATTGACTTGCTTTGGCACTAATAATTGATATCAAATCACAAACGCATTTTTTTTTTGTAATTAATCATTCAAATTAAAAAAAACTCATCAAAATTAGTGGAAACAAAACTCTATTTTTAAAAGGGTAAAAAAATGAATGATGGTTTGCTATGAGGCTTTGTACTTTAAATATTTAGTTATAACATAATTTTAAATTTTTTATTTTAAGCTTTATGAGATGATTTCAACTCAATTTTTTCTCTTGGTCTTAATCTAAGTGTCTAATCTAACACCTTCACATAAATTAAAATGAAAAAAAATAGTGTAGATTTAACTAAAGAGTGTGAATAACAAGACCATTTGATTAATTTGAAACAATTTAAAATATATTGTGTTTCTATATATTTTTTTCTTCTTTTCAATTGTATAAATTAAAAAAAAAAAAAAGAAGGAATTCAACGTATTAATGCATAATAAAATTACGCTAAATTGTGATGGATAATTAATTAATTTAATAAATAAAGGATTAATATAAATTAACACAATTATAATTAATTTTAAAGTTTTAAATATTTGAAATTTTAATTTAATTCAAATAAGGAAAGATTTAAAAAGAAAAATTTTAGTCAAATTTGAAATACTAAATATCAGGAGTTCTTACCCTTTTCAAATAAGTAAAGATTTAATACTTATAACTTTCATTTATTTCAAACTCCTAAACATTAGAATGATAATTTAATGATAATTATTTAAGAAAAATAGTAAATGACAATTTTATCTGTAGCAATGTCTTTTAATGAAAATCAAAATGTTCAATCAACATTACTAAGGGCATTCACACTTGAAGATCTTAGAACTCACAAAGATGCCAAGTATATCTACAAAAAATATTTTGTTAAGTAAATAGGAATAAAATATTATGCATATATTGAATATTAGATTAGTTGATAAAATCTAAAGAAATTACCAAAGATTTTTTCATCGAAAAATTGTATTGCATCTTCCAATGAAATAAAATTGTTTGAAAAAGTAACAGCAGAAAAGTGACTCAATCTCCTTCTTTATAGATACAAAATTAGGATTAACACTATTAATGCGTTCGTTTATGATGTAACTAATATTATCTTGTTGTAAATATTTTTTTTCACTTTTCAATATAATTATTGAAAAGTATAATATGAACTTTTGTGCCCTACAAAAAATTAAATTTTAATAGTCAAAAAAATATAAATATAAATATAAATATAAAATATAATAAAAATAGATAAGAATTCAAACATATATATAAAAATATCAAATATATAAAATATAATAAAAATGGATAAGAACCCCCCAAACATTTATATAAAAATATAAAGTATAAATATAGAATATGAGATGAAGAGATTAATTTACCCGAATAAATGAAACTTGAGAATGAGTAGATGAAGAATGTCAGTTACAAACATAAATTTTAAATCCATATATCAATATGAGACTCAATTAAAGGAGATAAGATAATATTAATGTTAGACTCAACTAAAAGAGATAATCTAACTTCTGTCATAACAATTATTATTGTCTTTTTCAAATTCACAATATAAAAAAATGCACAACATGAAAAAAAGATAGATTAATACGAAAACATACCATGTTGAAGATTGAATCAAAAGTGGTGATATAGAAAAGTTGATAAATTAAATTATGTAATTATAAATTTTTTTATAGAAATAGAAAGATTTATAAATTAGGACATTACTATCGAAAAGAAAAAAAAAATATTTTCCTTAATATGAAAAAGGGAAAAAAAAGTCAATTAAAATTTTGTTCCATAAAAAAGAGAAACAAAATTTTTTTCAAATAAAAATATTGTCGTAGAAGGAGCTTTTTAATTTATTTTTCTAATCTTTTGTTATTAATTTTTTTAAGGATTATACATATAAATAGAGTTATGCCATAAGTAGAAAATCAAATATAATAAAATAAGGTCGAAAAAATATTTTTGACTATAAAAAAAAAATTTAGTAAAATATTTATATTTTTTTAGGTTTATCATAAATAGGATTATGCCAAAAATAGAAGGTGATGGAATAATTAAAAATAATAATTTTAAATAATAATAACAATTATGTCTATTTCAAAATCTTTTAATGAAGGGCAAAAATTTCAATCAATATCTCCAAGGGCCTTCATACTTTTAATATGATATAGATTTATTTTTTACTTAAAGCATTAAAGGATAAAAATTAAATATTATTAAATTTGAGCAAAAATAAAAATCACCTCCAAAACAAGACATATGTGCGAATGACCCTATAATAAATAGCCCAATTTCTCCCTTCTAGGACAAAGCTTTAAGGCCCATCAGTAGGCTCTTTGTTGAACTTTCTACTAACAAGCCTAGATGGACCCATTCGTAGCCCAAGGATGAAGACATTTGGGGTAGAATTAAATTAAAGAAGTAGAAGTTTCATAAATAGTTATAGTTTGAATCATAACTTCTCATTATTATTAGTATTTAAGATTTATTTAATTATAATAACTGTTTTGAAATTTATTAATTAAGTAATACAATTTTCTGAAATTCACGTTATACCATTGCAATATAATAATTCACTTTATTTCAGTAATGCAATAATTCGTTATATTTATTCACTCAGTTTAGTTAAATACATTGTATCTATTCACTCAATATAGTTGTATCAACACATTCTCAATTTTGTGGGATATGCTGATTTTAGGAAAAGTCGTTCCATATTAAATACAATATTTATTTGGAAGAATTAACAAAGTACTCAATTTTATTGGATACACTTTCTTATTTTTACTTGATATGTTGATATAACTCAAAAATATTTTCAAATACGACAATCGTTTTAAGAGATCGGTTGAATATGCTTTCTCAATTTTGTTGGATATACGGATACAACTTAAAGTTTTCTGCCACATACAGAAAAGAAGACAGTTTTCTGCCACATACTAAAAAGGAGACACACTCGACATTTGTGTTCCGCTGGGATCCTAATTGAAATCGATTTTCTGCAATTTCTTGCAAGATTCGAAAACTATATTTGCTATGTTCAAACTAAATTTTTAGCTACTTGAGAACTTCAAGCTAGATCTGGCTAGATAATTTGAAAAAAAATTAATAAAATAACAAACCATCGGAGTTCTATTCTCCGGTGACAACAAAGAGAGGTAGCGCGAGGAGCACGAGGTTAGGGAAGCTCATATTGGTGGTCGTTAGTCGGATAAGGAAAGGAAAGAGGAGGAATCAGCGGTGGAGATCAGAGAGAGAAAGAGGAGATGTGTTTTAGGTGTGAAAAAAAAATACAAGATACTAATAAACTTTTGCTATAAAATTAAAACTATCGCTAGGAACTGTAGTATTTGTTAACTATAATTATATATTGTATTATAGAGGCTTAGGTTTTCTCTGATAAGTAAATTTTTCCATTAAAGAAACAAAGTGTGAAGGGGAAGGTGCCAATGTTCAAGACGCGATAATCTGCACCGTATTCAACAAAATATTCACCGAAAGAGCCTTCATTGATGTACTTTAAGGTTTTGGCAAGAGGAATATTGGCTAATGCTGCAATGAGCAAGTGAACAAAGAGTGATTGAGGCAAAGAAGAATAGGAAAACATTGTTTTGGTTTTGTGAAGGAGAACGACTTCGAGTTGCTAAGCTAAGGTAGAATTACTATATGTATCAAGTAGTAAAGAACATCTATCTATAAAGCAAGCAGGAGAAAGTCATTTTTATGCCTTATGGCATCTTATGTCTCCTGTATTTCACAAACATTTGTTGACTTTAACAAATCCACTATTGGTCAAACTTGAACAACAGTATCTACTTTCTTTTCGCAAAATTGGCACACTTTTGGTCGAAAACTAACAGAAAAATGATTAAAAAAAATTGACTTAATGGAGGAATAACTCAAAGTTCATTTTCTTTCTGGCACTCTGGGAGAGCCCAAACTTCTACACCCTCAACTTCTTCCAATACCTTCAAGCTATATCCGATATATCCCATAAAGAATTGTCTATAAGACTACACCCAATAATGTTTCTGAAGACCAAACAACCGGCAGAAAGTGCCATGGTAATTCTAAAAAGAAAAGAGTGACAGTACTAATGTTAAGATCTTGACAATTAGCCAAGCGAAATGCCCTCGAGAAAGTGAGGAGGGGATGGAGAACTAAAGAGTAGAAACCAAATACACAATCCACACACCCGAAATAATCGCCAAAATAAGAATTGTAATCCGCACCTTGCAATGGGATTGACATGGGATTGTTCCATCGGCCAAACTTTTGCAATGTGATTTACTAGTAATGCATCCACACAAAAAGCTTCCAGAAAAAAGAGGCAAAAGCCTTCAATGCCACCTTCAGAATCCTATTTGAATTGTTTACCATGTGAAAAATGTGACATAGGCTGTTCATAGAGAATGCATGTCACAATAACCTTATCGAAGCACCATTGTCAGATTCATACAATAGCATACTGAAAAGGTAACCCTTGATTTCAATAAAGAAAATTTTCTACACGGGCTAACTTTGTATTTTAAATCCGCTAAAATAAAAGGTAAATTAACTACAAGTAACAACTATTCCTGCTCCGAAAAGTCATAATTCAGTTAACTAGGGTCATCATTAGAACATGAATTTGGAGACAAACTAAAAAGAGTCACTGACTGGATTGCCCCATGATACTCCATAATCTCGCAATTCTGGTTCTTATTAATCGCTCTTTTGCCACAGAGCTAGCTATAGACATCTGCAACATTAAAAACAGTAGCAATTAGACAGTAGAATATAGTCATATAACAGGCAATCATTCAATCATCAATCACTACTAAATGAGGAAATAAATATTTTCATACTTATACAAATTCATCTTCGATTAAACTGTGTAACTAAAACATTTCCCACTCATATTAGAAGAAAACAGACATTTAAAATAAAAGCAACTAAAAACGCCAAGGTGCTCAATACTGGACCCAAAAAAATATCAAGATGTTAAAGTCAATGTTTGTATATAATTATTCATAAGTATAAATTATATCTAACACACAATATTCATGGCAAAACCAAAGCTGTCAGCGATGATCACAGTAATAACCATTTTCATTTTCTATCACGTATTTCCTTTTGTGTCATACAAGTTTCAAAACCTATGCAGAAGTCCGCACCAAGACTTGATACCACATTGAATAGGCGAGGTGCCATAACACTAGTGTCATCAAAAAAGAATTTCCATTGAAGCCTAATGTGATGCTTTAATTGCAGCCCTTTGAAATTTCTCAAATCCTGATTGAATTCTAAAACTCACACTATTTCAATAGGAGACATGGGATGCACTTGAGTCTAGATGTAAGAGCAAAAATCTCATCTCCTCAACCTGGTTCTGGACATCTAGTGGTCCAAAGCAGGACTGATGAGTTTGGGTTGGTGAAGGCCCAAGGGACTGGGACTGCCTTTGGTCAAAATTTTTGCATAAAAAAAACAAGGTTAACCAAGTAGTGTTTCCTATTTCCCTTTTCATTTATTAGGGTTTGCCTAATCTTCAGTTACATGTATGTAGCATCGCAAACCCATCAGCAAAAGGTAGAAGACCTTGTATTTAAGTGGAAAAGAGTAGACGGGTGGGTCCATTATCCATGAAGTGTCAACCTTGCATCATTAGCTCTAGGGGACTTCTCGGTTATCGAGAAAATAAAAAAGTTCGAAAACAAACATGGGTGTCAAATAATTGATACAAATATCTAACTCGTTTGGGCTCCAAGAAGCCCTTGCTTTTGGCTAAGGTTTTTATTTACCTCTCCTCATTCTCACAGCTCCCTCCGCCAAAACTACAAATTCAAAAACACTACAAGAACATAAATAACAATACCAAGAGAGGGTGAGACTGACTTACCAAGCGAGAGGATGCAAGATTGTCTCTCCTACCACTTAGAGGCAATAGAAGAAAATTATTTCCCACATCCTTAAAAGAAACAGCAAAATCTATAATGTAGTTCTAGAGCGGGAAATTGAATTTATTCCAATGTTTATCATCTCCAAGCCATCAAATGCAAAGAAAATACGTGGTTGGATAAGCACATCTTACCCTTCAGAAAGAGTGAAGAAACTTCCTTGACACTCTTCATAAAGTCATACCTAGCCAATGATTTATCTACTTCTCCTCAGACAACTAACTCATGGCTACCGTTCTCAGACCATTCCATGAGTTAGGACCTATAGTTCAGCTGAGGATAAAAAGCCTGAAATCCCATTCAATACCAGCAGTCCATGATCACGAGTTATATTCACTTACACTATGCTAAAGAAGCAAATGCTATTGGACAACGTCTTGCTACAGAGTTTAATAGGAAAATTTGGAAGTAACTACGCTGCGCCTCCCTCGTAGTTCTTCCAGTCACAATTCAATTGTAATACTTCACTAATTGGTATACGGACTTTATCAATCTTTTATCCATTATTCAAAGTCCTCTAGAAAGCCTGATGTGCCAAATCTCACTGGAAGAAAAGAAACACAAAATCGATTATTGTTGTTCAAGATTTGATTTTATGCATTTTATTTACAACAACATCAGCAAGTACATGGTATATATGCTGAACTCCCCTTGCTAAAAGAAAAAGATAACATGGTCTATATGAATTTATATAAAAGAATTGCTGGAACTAAAGAGAGTTAAGATGAACAAAGTACCATTTCTTTTAATACATAAGCTGAGAAAATACATATCATGCCAAACCTAAGCAACTGCAAATGCCATTCAAAAGAAACTATGATAATTTGAGAATCATCAATCAGCATCAGGTAGGCAATCATCCGACTATTGGTATTGATATAATACTGTCTAACCCATACTAAGCCTCTTAATCTTCTTCTTTTTTTAAAAAAAAATAAAAAGACAAGTATAGTCTTAATCTATTAATAAGTTCTAAGATTCTTTTTTAATGAAGTGACAAGCTCTAAGATTCTTAATAAACGAAGTCTGGCTCTCCTGCCGGGTTCCAATATGTTCGCTGAGATATCAGGTGGTTAAACTTCCCGAGAGCGTATGTTTCTTTGTCATGGATATCAAAGCAAAGTGCATAAGATCCACTCTGAGCAACCTAATTAGGTCTTTTTGTTACAGAAGGCAAAGACCCCTTTCAAAGACATCAACATAGTGGCATAAACTAAGATTAAAGTCGAGACAGGCCACAAAGGAACATCAATGATCAAACACTTTGAATTGTGACAAACAGATCCTTCTTGAAACACTTTGAATGGGATAAAGATTCTATACAGTAACTTGCAAAAGAAAAAACTCTACACTTGGACTGCCCTTAGAGAGGCGTGCCTAACACAACACAATCTTAGGAGGAAAGGCATAATTCTTATCAATAGATGTTTCGTGTGTAAGCAGGACAATGAAACAGTAAACCATATCTGTTTGCACTGCCCTGTAGCAGGTGAGTTATGGCATTTGTTCTACTCTTTAATTGGACTCCAATGGGTAATGCCCTTCTGCATGAAAGAAGCCTATGCTAGTTGGTCACTGTGGAGGGTTGACAAAACCATCAAAAGAATATGGAGAATGATCCCAGCAGCGATTTTTTGGTATCTATTGAAGGCAAGAAATGCAGATGCATTGATGGAATCTCAACTCCTACTAGCACCCTTAAGGCTAGATGTTTGGAATGTTTATTCAGTTTGCACTTTCTTACTCCTGTAAACAATGTGGATAACTTTTCGGATTTTGTTAGCTCCCTGTCTTTAGCTTAGTAGATTATCCAGGAAGTTCTTTTGTTTGGCTGTTGACAGGTTTAAACCTAAGTCTGCTTCATGTTTTGTTTGAAGCAACTTCTTTTGCTCTCTAGTAACCTTGCATCTTCTTGATGCTTTTCTAATATAATTTGATTACTTCACCAAAAAAAAAAAAAAAAAAAAAATAGTCTCCTTTTGTGCAAACTGCAAAAAGATCTGTTATTACTGGTCAATCATATAACCTAAGGACTACTGTTGAAGGAATTGCATCAAAAAGTAAAAGATTGCAATATTCTCGTAAAATTATAACACTTCCATAATCTGGAGTTCTAGACAGATGATGGTAGTTTATCATTTTACAATAATAGTCCTAAGATTTCAATTACAAGTTGGTCTGTTAAATACTGGCAGAAAATTCCTTTAAGCTTTCCACCACCATGAAAGCTATCTACAACACCCCTCCTAAGATGTAAGTTCAGAATATTCTTACTTAAATATATGAAGATGCAATCCCAGTGGTTCAGACCCCAAGATTGGAGACCAAAATTAATTATGTTAAAAGGTAAAAGGAGTAGCCATCTCAACTATAAAAAAAAATAACTGTAAAGAGAAAGAGGGTTACATCCCCGGCTCCAAGTTAAACATATAAATCACCAAACACCCTAAATATGTCTAAAACATGTAGATGCACACTAAAACTTTATATAGAGATTCAACTATCATGGCATGGAAAATAGCATGTTATCATTGAATATCATCTCACTATTCTACAAATAAGTCTCTTATAACTCAAAACCAATTAGAAAGTGAAACACTTGCTTAAAGAACTGCTTTACAAATATTTCATTCCTGCAACCAATAATCAGTGGTTTGGCATCAATACTTCTAGGCCTCTAGCAACTATTAGCATCAGGAAGTGTACCAATACGTTACCAATAGAACTTCCAGACCCTGCTCCACACACAAATCAGTAAAATCTCATGCAAATTCACAGCTCAACAAAATAAGCAACAAATAAATAATAAGCAGCTATTCCATACAAGTATTCACAATCAAGAAATCAAAAACCAACATGACAGTTAAAAGCTAATTTTCAGCTTCCACAAAAAGCTGCAATGGACGACAATCCATCTAGAAATTAACTAAACAAAGGCTGTGATTTTTTATCCCATAAGCAAATACCGATGTAAGGTAAAGAATTGCAAGACCCACAACAACTAATACAAGACAAGCCACAATGATAATCAACACAAAACTTCAGGAGTCGTAGCTGCTGGATGCTTCACATAACAATAGCCAATTAATAAAAATCAATCAACTAGGCTTCAATTTCTGAGCTGATATTGATCTTTTGAAATTTCTAAACTAGTGGGTTCTAGTGCATTCTAATACTTATAAGCATTTTATTTTAAGAAAAGACAGGAATTCTCTAAACCTAGCGGTTCTCTAAAACTACACTCTGTAAGTCTCATTCTTAACACTAACTGATGTTAATGTGAGTGTAACAACAAATAAATCTGCATCCTAACTAGTTACTATCACCTACATAGATCCTTACATAGATCCTTCACTTTCAATATATTTTATTCTAAGCTAGTTCCCCTTGATTTAGAGAGATTGCAGACATTTTAGAACAGGTCTCCTCTATTTTATTCTAGGTTTAGCTCGTTCTTTTCTCGCACCTTAACTCGTCATAATATAATACTCGCATACCAATGCATTTACATGTCTACCGAGGACATAGTCTATTTTCTCAAGTGACATCTTATTTTATTCTCCACATGTCTACTTGCGCCATTTGTACATTTCTAATTTTGTTCAGTGATGTATAACCATAGATCCATCTTAGCCTCAAAATCTATTACACATATATGTAGGTCTTGGAGGCACAACATTCACTACCGTATAATTACAACACATAAATCATCAAAAGGAACATAATATTAGCAACAACATCACAATGAGATGAGGAATTTAGAAACTATAACATTGAACACTTTTATCACTAGTACATGTATGCATGCTAAGCCAACAAGTTTTGAACTTCCACACCAATGAAAGGAAAAAAGAGCAAATAGCTTCATGAGAAATCAAAAGGTGTAAACTTTATACCATCAGAGCCAGACCGCTTAGTATGCTTAATCCTTTCAAGCTGGACTTGTGTATCCATAAACAACTGCATCCTTTGAACCTCCAAATCCTTAGCAAACTGCATCCTCTGCTTCTCCAGCTCCACCATTTGTCTCTGTTTCATCCCTTCAACTCTCTCGTAGATCTCTCCAAACCTCTCTATAGCCTTCGCCAGCCTCCTTATCCCATCTTCTTCCCTGCTCTCCTCACTCATCTCCATATCCTCCTCCTCCTCCTCCTCCTCATAATCTTTCTCTCCTCCTGCTGCAGCAGCAGCAGCTGCTACCGCCGAATAATTTCTCCTGAAATACGAATCATCAAAAGCCGGCAACTGCCGCTTCTGAGGCAAAATAGCCGGTGTCACCGCCGCCGATCGCCGGTAAGGCAACGGAACTCCCATAGGCGGAGACGAAGACGGTAAAGGTAATGGAGACACCATCACCGGCGTAACTTTTTTATCGGATTTTCCGATCAACACATCAAGCCGTTCGAAGAACGGCCAGGATGACGCTAGGGTTCCGTTAGACTCAATGATTTTCGCCTTCTCAACTTTATACTTCTTTTTCAACGTATCTATCCGATTTTTACATTGAACATCGGTTCGCCGACTTTTCTTCGTATGGCCGTGCAGAGCATTTACGGAGTCCGACACTTCTTGCCAATCCTTTTGACGGAGATTTCCACGGTTCAATTCCATATAACGGCGTCCCCAAGCATCAACAAGCGTCCAGGTAGCTTCTTCACTCCAACAATCCTCGCGGAAGGGCAATGGCCTCGACGACGTGGTCACCTGTGCGGAGGATTCGGTAATTTCACCCATTGATCGAGAAAATGAAGAAGAGAAGATGAAACGATGATCGGAGAATGAGGGGAGAAAGAGGAAAGGGTAAAAAGGATAAGCGCCGGTTGGCGACTTGGAAAGCGCGTGAAGCGCATGAGTAGGAGAGTGTACGGAGATGATGACATAAGAAAAGTTTACTCGGTGAAGTCGCCGGGAATGGCGCGTGAAGTTACGACCGGATTAGGGAAGTAAAGGACGGCAACAAGACGGAATTGAGGAATGGCTTTGCGTTACGCAATTACGTGACTGTGTTGTTTCGATTTTGATTAGAGGGGTTATTTTTTCCGTTTTTAATTTTTCAATTGTCAGGTAAAGAGTATTTTGGATTTGTCGGGTTTGAGTTGTGATGTGGACGGAGCAGAGAAACGAGGATCAGAAATTGCCGAAAGTAATCTGAACAGGGTCAGATTTTGCAGGTTAGTAGTTGTTAGTGTTGCTATTTACTATATTATCCCTACTTCTGAAAACATTTTTCTTTAGCAGTAGTAGATTATGTCTTTGGATGCTTCAGCTGGTAGGAAGTTCATTAGTTGGCAACTTGGGCATGCATATTTTTTTCAATATATTTCATTTATATATGTTTGGTATGTTATTTGACTTTAGAAAAACGTAGATATGTCTCTTTTGAGTAAATTGCTTTGGCAATTACAGTAGTTTTAATTAGAGCTAGACGGCTACTGGACTGCAAGTCATGACAAGTATGTTTTCAGAAGTAGGGATAATATAGTAAATATCTGCAGGCCAATCAGCTCTTTTTGGTGGCTTCATTTAATAAGCATCTCCTACCTCTACATGCTGCTGCTACTTACATTTTTCATTCTACTGTTTACTACAAACCCAAAAACACCCACCTATAAATTAATTTATTATTATTACAAATCATTGTCATAGTGAGATTCCACGGTATTTCATTTTCCTCGAACCCAAACAGACGGCTCTAAACTTTGTGGGCTAATTAGCCCAACAAAGGCCCACTTTCATTGGGCTACTTCAGAGTCACAACTTGGACTTATTTATGCAAATGACCCTTCTTTTGGCCACCAATTAAATTTTATCTTTATTTTTAAAAGTTGTGCAACTATAATCCTAAAAAATTATTTTTTCATATAATACTACACTAAAGTCTTGATATTTACTCTTATGTTTCTCAACATTACAAACAAAATTATACTTTACAAAAATTTAAAATGTGTAATATTTTCTCATAAGATTTTAAAAAGGATCTTCAGATTATAATTTAAAAAGTTCATAAGTTACAGCGAAATATAAAAAAGAATTATTTATTAAATGATTATTCCAAAAAGGAAAACTTATGAAAATTTAACAAAAAAGTTAATACGTTCGCATCCATTATATGTGTGTGTGTGTTCCAATGAGAAGAGAAAGTGCGATTTTCCTTGTCAAATAACATACTACTTTTATAGTGACTGGTATTCTCCACTTTTAATTGTTAGCTATTTTGTCACGAAGGCAACTCCCATCATCAATTCTCCTTTAATTTCTCCATCTTTATTAAGTATAACCTCAAACAAAAAAGTAAAGTCAAAATAGATGAAAAAAAGTCCTCTCCTCATCTCTTTTTTGTGGAAAAAAAAAATATGTAAAAGGAATAATAACAAAGAGAAAAAGAAAATGAGGGGAAGTATTTGGTCAGTTTCACGGGAGAACGTGGAGAAGGTGCTATGCACTCCTCTCTCTTTCTTTCTATCCCATAAATAAAGAGAACATACATAACTAACTAAATAAATAGAAAAAAAGTAATGGCATTTTAGTACTAGGCTAGTTAGAAGAATTCAATGAGAGCCAATTATCATGTTTAATTTTTTCTTCCAAGTTCATTGCCTGCTGTGAGTGGCTGCAATATGTTGGAGCTAACTCAATAATATGTTAATTACTCATTAAGAGTTGAATATGTATAGTGGATTAGGTGAAGTTTTCAAAAATTCATAAACCCCTTTCTCGTTGCAACCAAAATAATATATATCTTTAAACACGTTTTTTAAACATGCATCTTTTGGCACTTCATGATTTGTACTCTTCATCTTTTGATTTTTGGTGGTTGTAAAAATGATTCAGTACCTAAAACCTATAACCCGAAAGCATCGGCTTTGTGCATGTATTTGATTAAGGCTGTTAGAGATATATATTGGTCAATGTGACAAACAGAAAAGAGTCTTAAAATTGAATGGGGAAGAAAGTAGAAAAACATATAAAAGGGAAGATTAATTGGACCAACATTTAAACTTATATATTTGTATATGTGAAATAATAATTAAAAAAAAGTAGAATAAACTTACAAATTTGTCGACCCCGTTTATGAGCTGCCAATTTTTGTAACATACTGATGACAACATGAATTTTTTGATATATCTTTGTCCAAGTTGTATATACCCCTTTGATATTATTTAACTTTTAAAGAAAATGGATAGAACTATTTTAGAATATACGTAATATCTATTAAATATTTGTTCTAAATATTAAATCGTCCAGAAAAGACCACATAGTATATGTTCGAAAATAAATTAAAGACATTAAGAAACCACCATAGCAAAAGGTAGACACACCGACTTCCTCACTACCTATGCAGCAGGTAGCTAGAGGCTCTAATTTAACTTCATATTACTAAATTATCTCGTTGTCTTATTCAATTTGTACTTCTATTCTATTCTCTGTTATTTTTTTTCATTGAATCCGAGAAATTTGTGATCATTATTTTTTAAGTGCACATTAAGTAAATTAATGCTTATACAAATATAAATCGCATTAGATAAATTTGATGCGCTAAACTAGCTCAATTAAAAAAACATTAACAAGAAAAAGTAATCTCCTATCTCTCTCATGAAATATCACTTTTTACAATAATCCGGTAATCCATACTAACATTATAGCATAACATATAGAAGAAGATAAAATAGATTAGACTTACTACGTTTCGGAGCCGGAAAAAAGAAGGGCAAGTGGGCAAGTTGATACATTTTTTTTTCCGTAGACTTTGACCCATGATACTTGTCCCATATATAGGGGAACTATACATGATTTTATATGTTGTGATTTTCATTGTTGTTATACTATTTTCCAAAGGGAAAAAAAAAGGAGTTTCATCAAAGAAATTTCGTTTTTATATTTCGTCGTTGTATTCTATTTTAACGAGCTGACCATAGGAGAGCATTACATGATACAGTGAACATAGAGAAATTTACGTGTTTTTGAGGAAAAAAAAAAAGAGGGTATCTTCAAATAGCTAGAGGAGTACACACCTAATTATTATTTTCATGATTGATATTTAACTAGTCATAAAATTTACTTTAAAAAAATTTAAATTTATAATCTAAAATAAATTATAAATATTTATAAAATTATAAAGTATCTTATTAAAGATAAATTATACTAACTTTCACGAACTAGTAACTTAGACACTCATACAAATTAATCATTGTCATGATCCAAATTTAAATTAATATAAAGAGTCAGTAATTCACGAAAATAATAGCTATAAATAAATTTATTTTTGTATATATTAATGTACATGAAATATATATTTTCAAATTAAATAATAGTAATATGTAGTTGATTAGCAGATGTTATTATTTTTTTGCCAATCGGCCAAATAGCTGGCCCAAATTTAAATTAGTGATATGAGAATTTTCGATCCTCTTACATAACTTTTACTCTTTTATCAGATTTGAGATCAAAACTCTTGATTTTTTTGTTTGGCAGATTCTTCTCAATTTTCTTTTAATAGATCAAAAAGAATTATAAGATAAAAAATTAAAATTTTATTAACAAGATAAAAGTTTATATTGTCAATTTATTGAAGTACTAAAATTTCAGTGGTGAATTCCGAACATGCTGATAGAAGAAAAAAAAATCTAAAAAATGGATGGGATGGAGCTAACATAAATTGGGTATTGTGATATTCTTTCCTTCACTTACAGGAAATCCAATCAATGATCGAAATGGATTAAATTCCAAACAATTATTATGCCCCAGCTTTTTAGCTGGCCCCAAATTTAGTGGAGAGAGTTTCAGAAACTCAAATGAATCAGAATATATATATATTTATTTTTTTTATTTGGGATCACGAACCATATTTCATTATCAGAAGATGAATATGACATGTAACATACTATAGAAGCTGGGCATAAGTTTTGGTCACCTGATCGATTACTAATAAAGTATATGTCAATTAGATATTTTTATTTTTAAATTTTAAAAAAATTTATTCGAATTTTTATTCGTCTATTATTTAAATAATTAAGTTAACCACATAATATATATCATATTCTTTAATTATGTGCGTCAAACTCAAGTATAAAGTGACTAGGTTTTACGTCTTATCGAGGCGAACGTATATAGTTAAAATAAATAATATATTTTATTATGTGAATAATTTAACTATCTAATACGTGAATGAGAACACAAACAAAAAGAAAAATATTTAAAATTTGAACTGAAAGTGTATAATTGGAACATTTTATTAGGAGTTGAAATGTTCAATTGAAACAGGGCTTAGTTCGAGCACTGTCTAAATGAAACAAACTGACAAGTTTAAAGGATTAATTATATATTATTAAGCCTTATATACAGTCAAACCTCGTTATATATAACAACATTTCACTATAATGGTCTGATTTTCTCCACAACCAGTTTTTCATATTATATTTTACTTCTCTGCAACAACATTCTACTTATAACAATAGTGACATGCATTACAGTGGTACACTTTTTATAAAATTACACCTCTATAATAATCATACTGAAATATTGTGTAATGATATTTTTTAGAAATATATTATGTATAAAAATAACTATGAAAACATTTATAGTAATTATCATTATTGTCATGCATATAGTAAATTTCAAGTACGATTGTACGAATATCTAAAGAAAAAATTATATTAAAATAGTGTCCACCTGTTGTGGTCGTTACTTCAAGAGGAAAGACTACGGGTGTTTTTTTATTTTATTTATGTATTCATACTTTTTCTATTTTTTGGTTAACAAATACAATCATTCTTTTTTATACAAAAAATCATTAAACTAGATCTTTGGTACTTTTATTTATAACGGCTAAATGAGATCTAAACACCAAATATCAATATGCATACATAACAATATCTCAATAGAGTAGTCATAAAATTTTCAAATAAATGCTACCACTAGCTATGATGAGATTTAACTGTATATGCATTATTAGTGTAAGAATTTTTTATATTATCAAATCACTCAAAACTATTTACAATCTTCTTAAAATATGAAATTTAAAATTTGATAATAAAACAACTTAGTTGCTATAACAGGATAAGATCTTAGTAAGGTTCGATTTTTCCCCTTTATAAATTTCTTTCTCGTATATTTCTTTTTCCTATTTTTTTTTTTTAAAAAATTGCATCGGATAAAAATAACATGATAGTGAATGATGTATATAACTTAAAAATGTCAATGATAGTCACCCCTCTCTAGTCTTCAAGGAACAAAAGGACTACTTTTGAAGGACAACTCTATCATCCCACTTAGGCATAAATCATAATGCAAGCTACAACTGCATTATTCTATGCTTGGGAAAAAGCATGTAGTGGCTGGGGACAATTATATTGTTCCATCAACATTATAGCTTAAAGTACCCTTTGATTATCTTACTCAACATATAGTAATATTTTGTTTATATTTTTTTTTTTCATAAAGATGAGAAAGTGTATATTTTTTAGAAGGAAAAGTTCATGATAGTCTAGCCTATAATCTAGTTGTTAATAGCCTTTTCAACCAAGCATTCATCCAAAGAAGAATCATTTTCTCCTGTCAATTACAGTTTTATTTTTAATGATCCCACATGAGTCATGACTTTCTTTCTTTTTACTATTTTAATTAGATCTAAATTTAATAACAGAATCAGAATTTCTTTTAAAGGGATTTAAAATATAATAAAAGTTAGCATACGAAGAAGTTGAGATGATTCAACATATAATATTTTATACATAAAAATAATTTTAATCTTATATATATACACAATATAATTTTTCATCAAAGAAAATTCGAATGAATGTCTCACCCCTGCCTAGCTCCACCTCCAAATCTAATGATGCACTTAGCCTCAGCTTTCATAACCATGGCCTACTTTAATGTAAGAGTCGTTTTTCTCTTTAATTGCATGATGAATTAATAATTTAGTCAAGAAGCGGCTTGCGCATTTTGTATAGTTAATTAAGTTGGGTAATATTCTTAGATGGAAAAAAAAAATCTTGCTTTATCAATGGAGTACTATAAGTTACTATGCAAAATAAAACAAGAAAAAAGGAAGTACTAATGGATACTGTTCATTTTATTTTTTTTTGCCGACATATATTAGGGGAACCAGAACCAGGAAACAAGCAGATCGACATAGCTCATATTAATGTGTTGTTAAATTATTTCCACATAAAGTCATAAGATTTACTCCTACATTGAGTGGTCGTATTCGCTATCACCTACTTATTGAAACTGAGTAATAATTTAAATTTTATGAGTTCTAAATTTTAGAATAATCACGTCAATATTAGTAATTAGGTTTTGATTTTAATATTTTTAATATAAAATTTGAATTAAAGTTACTGATTTCGATCAAACGTGACTTTGCCCTTAATTGAATGACAATCACTTCTTAGAAGATATATCTGTTGATAAAAAAAATCCCAAACTTCTTCCATTGCATATATGTGCTCTAATATCATAAACAAGTGGTAATTAATCAAATCATTAAGTGCCAAAAATCAAACAATAATACAACTTTCTTCTTTTGGGGGCATATTATTGTTTTCTTCAATCTATGCTTATTTACAAACAAAAGAAAAGAAAAAGAAGTAAAAGAAACGTTCAAACTTTCCTTGAGAACCTTTTACCTTAGTGAATTAAGAAAGAAAAAATTTAATAACAAACTTGGCATTGAGATTTAATTATGCTTCATGAGTTGCAGCCTCAGAAATGCTCTCTAAATGAGGCCTCCATACTCCAACTCTTCCTCTTCTTCTATCTCTTTGTGTTGACACTTTCTCAGACAAAATTTCACTCAAATATTGATCATTAGACACCATCAAATTATTACTACCATTATTATTATTATTATTACTACTACTACTACTACTATTCCCATGATGACCTTGTGATGATGATGACGACGAAGATCTTGCTTTCTTCTTCCTTGTTGTTGCTGATGATGATCTCGAACGGGATTTTTCACTTGAAGAAGTAGGAATTGGCATGAGGAAATAAATCTTGCCGCGTTTAAGTTCAGCATCAGGAGGAACTACGACGATTTTCGGACAAACTCCTCCTCCTTCCGAGGAATAATAAGATGATGATGGCTTTTTAAGGACATGTTTAGGGTAAATCTTCATGATTTCAGCTGCTTTTACGCTCCCACTAAGCTCTTCAACTTTGCCATTAGCATGAACTATTCGAATCACATCAAGTGCCCCACATGGTAGTATGCAAGATATGCAACATCTTATTGTGTTCTTCATGATGGCTGGCTATTTTTATTTTTATTTTTCAAAAGGAGGAGGAGGAGAAGAGAGGAGGAGGAGGAGGAGAAAGGAAAAAGAGAAAGAGAAAGAGAAAGAGAAAGAGAGAAAGATTTCTTTTCTTATGTTTATAGTGTGAGCAAAAAAAAGAAGTGAAGAGGGGGGAGGGATATATTGTATTGGTATCTATATCAATCAACTTGGTATAGTTTTTTGTTACTACAAATGATGATTTTATTATATGCTTTTGGGGCTTACCAGCTTTTCCCCCCTCTCTTTTTGTGGATACTTTTTCTCGAGTGATTTATAAGAATAGTCTTTAAAGTTGACGATTTTAAATTTTTGAGTTTGCTTATTTTATGAATAAAATTTCATATTTATATTTTTAATTTATGAGTTTGAAGGTTTATTCATGAAGCAAGTGGGGGTCAAAAATTTAAGACCGTTCATTTTTAAGGTCATGAATTAAATGTTTCCCGCTTTTTCTCAGGGGATTGAGCTAAAATAGGAGTTACAGGTTTAGCGAACTCAAAAGTTATAAATCAAAACCTTGTATTTGTCTTACAAATCCATTGAATATGTACAAATTATTATTTAATTTAGAATCTAATCATTTAAAATAAAAATTAAAATTCCGAACCCAAAAATTTTGAAATTCGGGCTCCACCTCTACTTCTTTAATTTTTCTCTTTTGGTCGTTTGCTTATTTTGTTTTGAAAAAAATTAAATTAAAAATTCACTAGCTTGGGGGGTTGGAAATGTATGGCATGAATAATTGCACCTCATTTTGTACTTTGCCTTTTGTATCCATCATTCAGGGCCCTTTGCCATTCAATTCCATTCCCCTATAGCCCTTAATTTGCTGAGTTCAATAATGGGAGTTGGCTGCTGCTTATGCATGAAACTTGGATGACCCCATGTTTGTACATGATTGGAATTGACATGTCAGCACCTGTGGGGCCAAGTACATTTGCTTGACGACCACATGTCCGAATCAGATATCGACACCTGTCGAGCGGCATTTGGTTGAATTCTCCTGGTTTAGAGAGTAGGTGAAGAGGCTAATTAGTGTAGGGTCTTTATTCAAGAAAGGGCCAAAGAGAAATATTTGTGATAGAAGGATAGTGTTTTAGAATGGAGAAGGTTTCATTTGGTCCCTAGCTCATTAGGTTTAATTAAAGAGTGAAAAGGAATTTTTTTTCTTTCTATTTGTTGGAGTGGGTGGAAAAATAATTAATAAGGAGATATGGGGCATAAAGAGATCTTCTTTTGATAGGAGTTTTAATTTTTTGTGATTTTTTCAATATTCCCAAGCAAATCATGTGGCTTTGTGGTTTTCATGGGAAAATGAGGTGTTGATGGACTTCTTTTTCTCATCTCAAGTATGGAGTGGATTTTGGGTTTTGGATATATAGTGCTTTGACTAATGTGAAGTTGCTTGTCCTATTTACCCTAGAAACATGAACTTAACTCTAGCCACAAAACCATGTGCAATTTTTTTTTTCCATCATTACCCAATATCAATAGTCAATTAAGAGAAAAAAAGAAAAGAATTACAGTACACACTATCCTAATCTCAAACCTAGTGGGACTTTCAAGATTTCCCTTTTGAATTTGGAGAATTTATGATTCCGAATCCAAGGATATACTCTTATGTTTTTCAATTGTAGTTTAGTATATTCAAATCCAACATCATGACACAAAAGAAAGTGGTTCAATCTGATCTATATATCCAAAGTGAAAAAAAAAAGTTGTAACATGATTGATTTGATGTACAACACATTGTCATATGATAATGGACCATAACATTGATTTACTTTGGGGGCCAAGAAATGAAGCTTTGCTTGGAGCAACAAGGTTAAGAAAAAATGAAAAAGGTACTTTAAAATTAGAGATAGTTTTAAACCTTATAAATCAATTTGAGTTTTTGCTTGGTTAATTTTGCTTGTCCCATCAAAGTTATGGCCCAGTCATTAAATGGTTTCAGATATGGATGTTAGTGGGCAACATGTGAGAGGATGGAGAGAAGGGTCCATATGTGGGTCTAAGAATGCAAAAGAGAGGGTCTTACTTTAAGACATGTATCAATCCTCATGATAAAATCTAGGATTGAGTACTTAGATTTGTGATTTGTGGTTGATTGAGAGACGAATAGTATACAAGTTTAACCTATTTATATCCATTGTGTAACAACATTTTACGCTATCAATATAATTTCACCTATTAAAACATATTTATCAATTCATGATTTCTATAAAATTTACCTATAGTTAACTTTGTAAAATATTTTAGAATATTAGTTAAAACTCATAGTCTATTATTAAAGGTAATTTTGGAGTAATAAAAAAGAAGAATTTGAGTGTGAGATGAATCATGGGTTGTCTGATAGCTTTCAATAATTGGACACTAGTAGTGATAGGAACTCTTCTCTACCATAATTCTAATTTGCCAATCATCTTATTTGAAGAAGTTACAAAAAGGGAATTTTATTACCCTTCTGACATATTTTATCAACTTCACTTTACATACTTGGTGTGTGCAGGTTCTTTCATCTCTCTCTCTCAGAAAATTCCCTTTGTTTCTGTTGGATTCTCCTCTCTCTTTCTTCATCATTTTTCCTTTCTGACTTTATTTATTATTATTATCATCATCATATATATACACAATATATCAAGAAGATCAAAGGTTTGGCTCCATCTTAGAATTGTTTTGAATATTGGCCATAATGCAATTTTCAATTATTCCAGCCCATGACTACCACCTACCTAGCATTTTCAGACCTTTTTTTTTTCTTATAACCTTTCTGTTCGGATTATTTTGTGTACCTCAGAATACTTGTTTTAAAATTTTTTTTAAAAAAAGGTAGATGAAGAAAATGAGAGAGAGGAGTATTGTTTTGAGACTTTTTCCTTAAAATCGTCTTGTTTGGGATAACTTGTGTGCGCTTCATTAACCACTAAGCTACAGTTTTGGATTTCAAGATTTTCTCTTAAATTACTTAGTGTTTTTTTTTATTTTTGTTGAAATATAAGTTTAAGGCCTCACGATTCTCAATTCACTTTATTGACCACCAGACTACACCTTTTAAATTTTGCGACTTCCTATTCCTACAACTACCACATAAATGAAAGAATTTATGTTTGGTGCATTGATTGGGTTAATAATTTTATACAATCAAGTTAAGTTAACATATACTTAGGAACAAATCTAGAGAGAGTACCGAGGGCGTTCACCTGAATCTCTTTAGAAAAAAAAAGGTTCATATATCATACAATAGCAAGAGGCTCGATCCCCATATCAACTTTAATATGATAACTTGAAAAATAAATAATATTTTTATTAATATTTTATAATAATCAATCAAATCATAGAGATAGTGTAAAAAACGATTACTGTGGTAGCTCTTAAGTTAGCATAACTTTATGCATAGAAGACGTGCCACTTTATGTTGGAGTATCTCATTAGATGACAAAGAGAAGAAAGAAATAAAAAACGCCACAAGTAAACAAGCTTTGATAATACAACTTTTGTAATTTTAAAAACATTTTCTCTCAAGACTTATCAATCAAAGTGATTTGATGAAATAATGGTGCCCTATATATATACTCAAAGAAGAAAAAAGTACATATACCATGTGAAAAACATACTACTATTTGATAATCAGAACAAATTGGTACTTCAACAACTCTAGATGCTGTTGATGAAGAGGACTGATCCATTTCTCTGTATTGTACCTATCAACATCTCTTTATTTATTGTGTGAGAGATTAAGGAGAATATATTTGAGAATTTTAGACTCAAATAAAAGTACCTTTTAATTCAACTAATGCATTAGTGGCCTGGGAATACCCAAAAGCTTTTTGATTTGAATTTAACTTCTATATACTTTTTAAGAAAAGAAGGGAACAAGGAAGAAAAATAATGAGGGAGGTGATTCTAACGTGGAAAATCAAATCCTGGTTAATAAGGTAAAAATTTAAATGAATAATCAATTGAGTTATTAAGATTCTCCTGTTATATACATTAATAACATAAAAAGTATCATATCGTCAATAAAATAACCACGTATAGTTATCCATAACAAATGGAATTAATAACTTAAAAGATAATGCATGCAATGTACTATAACATGTCAAATTACATTATAGTGTGAAAGTTTTTTATACTACCAATGTATATAAGTTCATTCTAGTATTATATTTATTCCTACTATGCAATCAAACAACACGCTGAAACACTGTTAATGACATGGGTACATACCACTACGGAGTAGGATTGTAGTGGTACAAAAAAAAATCTATGTTCTTAATTAAATATCTTGGGCTCAAGTCCTAATCAAAATTAAATTAAAAATTTCCTACACGTAGAGAATACTTCATTTTTTTTAATGAGTCTTTAGCGATATAAATCTGAATTAGTTAGGATCAAAGTTGACACCAAATACTGTTCGGAAATCCCAAATTAAAAAAAAAAGATATATTTTTCGTGAGTAAGAACCCTAGTTTTTTTTTCTTACAACAAAACAATATATCTTCCTCGTGCTCCCACATTGAACAATGTGTGTTATATTACCATATATTGGAACCATAACACAATTAGATGCACGTCCATGTGTTTGTTTATCAAATTGAAGCCATCCATCATAACAACTGATTCTTCTATTAGTAAACCGAAGATTATAATATTCACAAGCCGTTTCTTATAGGAGTAAGTAATTTGACTTGGGAATCAATTGATTTCCTTCAAATTATATTATCCTGCAAAGTTGGTGTACATAGTAGTGTTCAAATAAAGAGAGTTGAGAAAAGTTGTTAACAACTTGTATCCTCCACATATATAGGTGTGTGAAATATACATTTAAAATTAAAAAAACCAGTGAAAATCATTTTAATCTGTCAACTTTGTTTTAAAATTGAACTTCCCAACTCTGAATAATATGTATTCCCTCTTTATATGCCAATTAATTTTTAAAAGGTCCGTTCTACTCTAACATCATCTCAATCTTTATTCTTTTTTATTTTTTTAAAAATTATGATATATTTTTATAAACTCTATGTAACAAATTTATCTATAAAGAAATAATTATTATTTTCAAAGATGAAAAAATAAAAGAGAAAAAATAATTGAGTATATAAATTAATAATGTTCTGTAATTTAAAAAATTAACAGAATAAGATAATTTAATTTAATTAATAATAATTAAAATTCTAATATCTATTTAAGAGGTGAAAATTATTTTTAAAACAAATTCGGAAAATTTGATTGTACTCAACAACAACATCGTCAGTTTTGGCATACAAAATGTGAGTCTTTGTCAGACTATAGCCACGAGCAAACCAGATAATCCTAGTTCCGGTCGACAAGAGGCATCTCTCCAACACTAGACATGATCATATTCCTACTCGAAATGCTTATCTTTGGAATTCTAATAGAGGATCCGGTTAAAAAGAACAGAGACACTCAACAGTAGCATCAACAACATGAGTCTTTGTCGGAACATAGGCACAAATAAAATTGAAAACCCCAGCTCCGACACAATTAGCCATCTCCCAGACACTAGACATGACCATATTTTTACCAAAATTGAACAGGCACAAAATCATGCTAATGCAATAGAGTTTGTGAATTATCCGAGCTTGTGAGTTATCCTCTAGTTTTTCATGACTTGCACGACTTAAAAAGGTATTTTATTTCAGAGATTTTTTGTTGAACTTAAAAAGAGTCATTTCTGCACATATGTCCAAAGTCGATACTTCTGGGCAAATCATCATACATTTAGGCTACCGAGAGTAACAATACGTCCTAGCTGATAAAAGCCCAATTAGTCCTTCTCAGTCCATATTACTAAAGGCCCATAATTAGCTAAGGAAATTACTTAGTGTCTCTCAAAGTGATCAGTCATAATTTTTTGTTTTCATTTAATAATTTTAAAAAGATGGTCTTAAATTAAAAAAATTATTGGAAAGAAATTTAATATTTTAAAATTTTTACTTATAAGATTAAACTTGTGGTGAATAAGCATGTGCATTGACTTAAAATATCATAAATTATTATCTTATAAACGAAATTAATATTTACCTGACAAAAAATAAAAATTTTGCCTAGCGGATTTTTTAAAATAAAGATAACCTCATTTGGGATCATATGTGAACTTGAATCTAAAGTTTGCTTTAGAAAAAAAAGAAAAAAAGAAAGAAGATCATATGTGAACTTCTCCCTAATTAGTCAGTCGCAGGCCCCGAACGTGCTGTTTTCAATTTCGTTAAGGGGACTTCACTATACTGAAACTCGACAAGGGTTTAAAATTATTTGGCCTTGCAGAATGCGTGCAATAGCATCGCGCCTCAGCCCTGTACGTTCCTCTAAAGTCCAAAACCCACGCCTTCGCTGTTCATATTCCTCAAATTATGATTATCAATCAATTCGCATTCGATATTTGTTGTTTTAATTTGTTGATGAATTTTTGTAATAATGTCAATGCAGTATCTATGGAGGAGAACGCCTATGAATTCACAACCCCAACGTTTTTCTACTTCCAGCTTTGGGAGAGGTAACAAATATATCTAACCTCGGATGGGTTTTAGGTCTATGCCACAGTTATTTGATTTTTCCACTATTTCAATGAGAGTTGTTTTCTTAAAGATCTTTTAAGATATGGAAATGAGCTCTGCTGTTAAGTAGAGATATCGGGCAAAGATGTTATGCCTGATTTATTCTATGAATTGGGAATCTTGTTACTTCTTTAGTGTTTCTCTAGCTGTTATTAGTTCTTTTTCTTTTTTTTGGATTCAATTTATACAATGATCTTTTGAGGAAACTTGCTATTCCCTCTTGTGGGTTCATACCTCTGGAATGCTTCGAGATTTAATTTTTTGTGATTTTCTAGATGAACAGTCAATAGAACAAGAAGCTGAAAGAAAAGTAGGATGGCTCTTAAAACTAATTTTTGCTGGGACTGCTACAGTTATTGGGTATCAAATTTTCCCATACATGGGTAAGGTCGTATTTCTATGGTTACATGAATCAATTACACCATATTCGATTTCCTGCCTTGTCTGATTTGTCATTGGCATATTAATGTCTGATTTAAATAGGAGACAATCTGATGCAGCAGTCTGTCTCACTTCTAGAAGTCAAGGATCCCTTATTTAAAAGAATGGGTGCGTCCAGATTAGCTCGTTTTGCTATAGATGGTAAGCTTGGGTCAGATTACTTGGAAATTGAGAAGCTATGTATACACAATTCTTTAATGGGTTCAAGTATATGTTGGCAATTTGGTGCACAATATCAGGAATTTGATGTTATTAGTAATGCGTGCAGATATTTCTTTGATGTAAGAGCAGTAAGGAGCTATCACTTTATGTCTTAAGGCTGGTGGAAAGATATAGCAGCAAAGAAAAACTATAGTTGGTATTTAAAAGCCAAAATAACAATTCTGTGACTTATGAATGCAGTGAATCTAGGTTGATCACCCTTTTCTGCTGTTAGGAGCTCATTTAAATTTAACTGTTAATACTAACCTACTCTGCATCCTCTTTTGTATTAATAATCTACACGCTAGATAACTATGTGGAGCCGACTCTCTTGCATCTGGACACTTTCCCCATTCTTTGTGATTTATTTACTGAATAACCTTCCTCTGAAACTTAAAGCTAATGGAACTCCCTACTGATTAATTGTACAAAATAAGGAAATCTGTTTCATTGTCCCAATATAAGATGAGGCTCTTCTAATCCTTAGATTTTAGTATATCCTAGTCAACCTGTATTTGGTTGCTGTTCCTTTTCCTAGTACTATGATGAGGAAGATGTATTCTTGAATTGCATTTTCCTGGTCTTTAAATATCTAAAACATTATACAACTTAAGAGGATCTGCACACTGCTTTATTTCCATATGATATTTTGTAACCGACTAGCGACATAGTTTACAGTTTTTGCTAAAAGTGCAATATTTGAAGTTTGTAGTCAAAACACGACAGCTGTGTGAACTAATCATGAGATTTTTAGATTCTTATCAATGAATCTTTTACCCTGTGCTTTTTTGCTTCCTAGACGAAAGAAGGATGAAAATAGTTGAGATTGGTGGGGCTCAACGACTTTTAGATATGTTAGAGTCTGCCAGAGATGATCGCACGAGGAAGGAAGCCTTGAAGGCTCTTTTTGCAATATCAAAATCAGGTCAGAATTCAAATTTCTCTGCAATTTGCGTATTGCTGTACTCATGGATGCTCAAGCCAGTATTTTGTTGGATATAGGAATAAGCTAGTATATGTAGGAATGCACAAGCCGCTATTTTGAAAAGCTTAAGAATAAGCCAAGAATTCATTGGACAATTATCCAAACTTCCCTTTTACAATAATAATACACACAAGTCATTGATCTGTATATTTTCTTCTCTCTTTGCAAATCCAATAAAAAGAAAGGTGAGCTTGATACCATTATAAAATTATAACCACAATTATCTACACCACTTAGTTATCTGTCAGCTTGGTGCCCCAAAGTGGATATTTTTAGCTACTTTGATACGAGCATTTGCCTCTTTTCCCAGAGCACTTATCTGCAAACCCAAGGAATAGCCAACAGATATTGTGGCAAATACATTCTTTTATCTTTGAACATAAACCTGGTTCTCCATCTTTATTAAGTGAAGTTGATGACCAGTTGTGGTTACAACTCATTGGTCACCAGGTCTTGGTCCATGGAGGAAGTTTTTGAGTTATATAAAAGATCACTAGATAGTAGACACAATCTTTTTTGCCTTTATTTCGGATTAGGTAAAGATTTTATCTGGACTTCGGAAAGATCGTTTTTTTTTCTTTTGGTATACAACTGTCTATTAAATTTTGGGTTTATCTTTATTGAGAAGGTATTTGTGACTTTTTGGCTGTTTCTCAGCTTCATGAGATTCTCTGTTCATTAGAATTTACTTATAACTCTGTGGCTTGAAGTTTAAAATGGTCTTTCCTATAAATTCTTTGTTTCCTATTCTAGTATGTTCCATTGTGCAAGATTCACAGCCTGGGTTCTGGCCTCTTGCTAAAAATATGGTCTCTTCTTGCTTGTAAAAATTTACATTGTTACGGTTATAAACATTTATTTATTTATCAATAGAGATGGGTTTAGCATGTGAGGAGTAGAAATACCGATGCCTCAGGGAGAAGGTGTGGAAGGTTGGCGATGGCGAGCGTCAAGAGAAGTGGAGGCAGGCCGAAGAAGTATTTGGGAGAGGTGATTAGACAAGGCATGGTGCATCTTGAGCTTATTGAGGATATGACCTTAAATAGGAGGGTTTGGAGGTCGCAAATTAGGATAGAAGGTTAGTTGGTAGTTGAGCGTTCTCTCGCATCTTGTGCTTACGGAAGACATGACCTTAGATAGGAGGGTTTGATGGTCACGGATTAAGGCAGAAGGTTAGTGGTTGAGCGGTCTCTTACTTTTCAGCAAAATAGGCTTGGTGGCCGCACATGTACCTATTTTCTTACCGGTAGTATTGGCACTATTCTCGTAGTTTCTTGTCCTTCGATTTCAGTTATCACTTGTACTTTTTTGTGCATCGATTATCTCATCATTTTGTTGGGAACAACTCTCCTTTTTTTGCATTATTTCGTTGTTGTTACTGCTTTCATTTCTGTATTCCCTTTTTCAAACTACTTTGCTATGCTTTCTAAGCCGAGCATCTATCGGAAACAATCTTTCTATCTTTATGCGATAGGGTAAAGATCTGTGCACACTCTATCCTCCCGAAATCTCACTTGTGGGATTACACTGGGTATGTTGCTGTTTTTGTTCCCTTAGTATACAAAAGGTAGACAAGAAGTAGAGAATTTTACACAAAAATATGATACTCGCCTAAAGCACGGAATAATCTACATGATCTGGAATTTCATACATGCTCCAAAAATTAACTAAGAACAATATGCTTGCTCTCATCTATACAGAAGTGCTTTGCATTGCTTAAAAAGTTCTATTTGTGTCCCTTCAAATGAACCACATTGACGCTAGAGGAGCTACATCTCATGCTCTGCTTCTTAAAAATCTAGCTATACAACAAGTACTTCACCGTGGCTGGCATCATCCACTCTATGCTAAATACATCAAGCATCATCCACCATAGTTGACTTACAACTTAACAGTGTAAAAATAGGTGTTCTGGTTCGTCCCAATCTCTCGCACATGAAGCACCAGTTGATATAAGTTATCCCTTCTTCCTCAGATTGTTTTATGAGGATTACCTCTCTCGCTACCAGCCAAATGGAGAAGCATAAATTATATGGTGCTATAGGGATCTGATTGATAATTCAACTTCAATTTTATATCATAATTTGAAATCCCAAATTTCAAATTTCAAGTTGCCATTTCCATTTTTTTTAAATTTAAAATTTGGACAAGAGTGAATTGCTCAGGTGGTAAGCGCCCTCCACATCTAACCTTAAGGTTGTGGTTTCGAGTCACCAAGGGATAATTTGCAAAAAAAGACGCATCATTTATTGCAAAAATAATTATCCAACCTACTAAACTTTTTAATATATCCAATGAACTTTTGGACCTTGAAAAAATAGATTCAGAACACTTAGACAAGCATGAACCATTATGACTTTGACACACTGGTGATCATTTGTGATAGCTTGTGCAATGCTACATAATTTTTGCGGGAATACAAAGAAGTGATGAAATATTCACGGAATAAAACATGATGGTACGGTCGCTAATGACACTGACCAACAATCGTCAAAACGTTGTTTCTTTTTCTTGATCCATCTGATCGGGAATACATGATCAACGTGAAGAGATTGTCCGTACCACGTGAGAGGATTATATTAAAGGGTAGTTACAGTACAAATTCGTGTTCAAATTTCAATTTTTCTATTTATTGGACTAAAGTTTGACGAATAAATGTTATATTTTTTTATTTTTTAGAAAGACCATCTGGTAGCTTATTATACTTTGTTATGAATTATGATTTGCTCATTTTGCAAGATTGTATAAATTTGAGAAATTTTGATGGTTTTCACAAATTGTGGTATTTTTATGTTCATGAGAATAAGTACAATTTTTGAGATCCAAATTGCATGTCCACACAATTTCAACCAAATCAACCTAAATGTTGCTAGGGCATAGGGCTGATGTTTTCTAGCCTACAGGTTAGCTTGACACATTACATTAGTGTCGGATGTTACTAGAATACCTTGTCGAGGCACTTGTTAACTGTGCTTGCATATCTGCCTGAATGGATGTAGTGTTTAGTGCTCATTCTTATACTGCAGATGAGGCTGCTGTGGTCTTACATCAAGCTGGAGCCATATCAATCATCAAGTCCACCCTCGAGTCTGCTGAAGATGCTGAAGTTGGGAAATACAAGTCAAATTTGCTGAGTAGATTTCAAGATTTATCATATGATATTAGGTCTTGAGATTACTAATATCAGGTCTGAGATTCCTGTCACCTTCTTAGAAGTTGGCCATAACGTCTTTAATAGATGTTTTATTAAATTGCTGACCTTTAGAATTTTTTTTCTGAAGAAAGTTGCGTGAATCCTTACATGGTTGTTACATGTAATTCGTGTTACATGTCCACTAGAAAGCCATGGTTATGCTAAGTGAAAGCCCCCTTGTTTAATGAGATCCTAAACATTGCTAGCGAGTGAGTCGAGCTATAATGTTGTAAATTCTTCAAGAAGCATCAGAATGGAAAAATAATCCGGACGCCCGAAGCAAAGTTTCCATTGGCACACAAGATCCTGTTGTTTTTCCTATGAATTTTCACGGTTCTATGACGTACGAGGAATAGACAAGCACAGAAGCTATGACTATTTGCCTTTGTTTATTTAGTTCCTAAACGGATTGGTGAATTTTTGATTTGTATTTTTGAGTTTTAATCCAGTAATTAGCTGAATTCAGGGCAACCATCTGTCACAATCGATCTATTTTAGAAGATGCACTTGGCAAGAGTATGGTACACCTTTCTCTTTATTGCCATTGGCAAAATGTGTGTGATCTTGAACTAAGCTAAGATTTAAATAGCTAGAATTCGATATTACTGAACACGAAACAGATGGGTGAGCGCTGTTCCATTTATGTTTTTTTCTCTCTTTTTTTAAAAATTATTTTTCATTTTGCAGTATTCTTAGTAAAACAACTTGAACTTTTTTTATTTTCTTCATTTTTACATTATTATGCAGCTGCAGATTTTCAATATTAGCATTAACTGCTCGTCAAATTTGTATTCTATGATGTTTAGTTTTGTTTAGGAGTAACAATTTCTTTTTGTTTTATTTGTGGTAGTATTATGAGTTCTAAGCTGAACCATATATTTTTGGTTTAAATAGTATTCATAAATGATGAATGAATAATAAAGAAGTATGATCATAGTTGCTTTTTTTAACCCGACCCACCTTTTAATCTCAATTTTTAACCTGGCTTGCCTCATAAAAAGATATTTAAAACTTAGGACTATCCCTGCCCCACACTATTAAGAGTTTCCACTGCCCTGCCTCACTCCGCCCCGCCCCAATTGCCATCCCTCCCTTTCAACTAAGAACGGCAATTCCGCAGAAAGATTGTGACAAAATGAAAAAGGGAATAAGCAGCAGAACTATAAGAAGTTTAGAAGTCAAAATTTATGAACATTATTTTTTATAGACTTAAAACATTTAACGAAATTGAAGTTGAAATTCTGCACTATATACAATTTTCATTCAAGAACTAATACTCGTTTTAGTATTCCACCAGGAATGTAGAGAATCAATTAGCAGAAGACCTACATTCGCGTAGCCGTGACAAGATTTCTTCACAACTAGGCCGTTCATCTGGTTCTGCCCAGCAATCTACAACACAAAAAGAAAAAAAACTATAATGAGGAGATCACAATATAATAGAGTTTGTACTTACTATACACTAATAATGTTAAAGGAATCAGGTAACCTGTTAAATTACTATGAATAGAAACTACTACACTATTGAGTGTTTATAAGAAAAATCCCATGAAATATAACAACGTGTCCACAATGTAGAGTAAGATATTCTAATAAAAATTACCTGCAATTAGCTTTCCTAGAGGACCTTCAGGAATTTCTAGCCGTTTTCCATCATTAGCAACAGCATATACGACCTGAATTTGTAAATTTCCAGAATATGAAGATTGCACTTGAAGATGAAAGGAAGTGTACTTCTTTTCTGTTTCTTTCAGTGGAGCTGACAAGAAAGGTCATGTAGAAATTACCTGGATAGCTGGAACACCTTCCCATGGTCTTTTAAGTGTGTACAGTTCCCATATTATGACCCCAAGACTAAATATGTCGCATTTTTCTGTGAAAGGTTCGTTACGGATAAGCTCTGGGGCCATCCATTCTGGTGTACCTGCTGAGGAAGAATCTTGCACGGGTGTTGGAGTCAGTGATCGCGACAGCCCAAAATCACAGATCTTGACTTTGTAGTGTTTATTTACGAGGCAGTTTCCACTCTTTAGATCACGATGCACAATTTTCATCCTGTGTATACACATCAGCCCCCTAAATAATCACAGAGAAGCACATGTTTTAGTGAGTACAGAAGCAGATTTAGCAGAACAATAGCAGGAAAACAAAATATTAAGTCCTCCAAAGCTACTAAAATCCTAGTGATGATTTTCTCTTTTACTGGGAAGTTTGAAAAGATCATATAAGAGTACAATTTCAGTTATGTACTCCAACATTCAATTAACAATATCTTTCTGCTGCTCCCCCGCCCCAGATTATGTACTGTCTACGCTCCTTTTGATCGAGGAGACATGACAAGTTCTGACTGGACATGAGCCTGGACATCTCTCCATGTATCTCTTTCTCCTTACGCTCAATGCCCCTATTGAATACTCCTGTCTCTTCTATTCAATATAGACATTTCACCTTATGTAAAGACCAACTCTAATTCTGATCTCACCAAAAGCTATGTAACAAATATTCTTCATTAGACTAGTCATACCACCGTCTAATAGATGTGATATGGGTATGGAGTTGATTCTACAGAACATTAGTTGGCAAAAAAGCTGCACATAATCATACAAAGACTTCTAACTTGTATTTGAGACGTACTGGTAAGCGAGTGCATGTAACACAGATAACAGTTATGTCACATTTATCAAATGTACCTTCAACCAATTATAAAGTCCATATTCGATAATGGCTTTGTTTATCAGTTTCCACTCAATTTCTTATTAGATTAGATATGTCATGAATTTATATAGCTATCTTTACTACTTCAAAATTAACAACCACTATTAGATTAATGAAGTTTCTACAGATTTCAAGCATATTTGTCCAAAGACATGGCGTTTACAGCAGACAATGGAAGTTGGATTTAGCAAAAAGTAGACAATATGCTCGACAACTGGGATGACTCCAACACCATTGAAGGTCCTGTTGCTCCCTCTTCAGACAGGGGGAAGGGGAAAAACCGAAGATTTCACATGGTACTTTTATCAATTGGAACTACAAAGCAGTATTTTATTAAATAAAACTATTTCTTTCATTGGTTAGACAAATGATAACAGCATGAGTAGATTCACTAAATATTCATTAGTAGAATGATTTACCCATGTAACCCAGATCTTGTATCAGATATGAAGAAAATACATGCAGTGGTTGACAATGGTGCATAAGTTCCCCAACATAACACAATTATGATTTTACTAACTCCAGGAATAATATTTAGCTCCAAAGTGACTTCTTATTTTTAATTTATTTTGTCTAATGATTTTAACAGGACTTATTTACAACTTTTCAATGAGCCACATAAATTTCCAAAGAGTAACCCCACTGAAGAAAGTTAATGGAATTTTGAAGTACAATGGCATGTATCCAGTCATATGGACAGTAGCCTTTATCAGACACAATGTATAACATTTCTAGGCTTTATGCCAAAATCTTACTAACCACCCAAAACAAAATTATTAAAAAGGTAGTTGAAGTAAAAAAATTAGTTGCAAAAGAAGAGCTATGAAACAGAATCTGAGTAACAGAGTTTATGTTGGTAATACCTGCATATATCACAAAGCATTTTCAATCTCCTTTGCCAGCTGAGGTTATTCTTCTGTCCACTTACATGGATCAGATGATACAGCGATCCCATCTCCATGAATTCAGTAATCACGGACAAACGAGGTGGAGTTGTACAAGCACCAAGGAACAAGATAACTGAAAGGAAAAATGTGTTTGGCAAACAACTACAGAACTGTTCCTCCACCAAAAGTGTATTCTTTGAATTTTAGTAACATAACATAAAACTGAAATGTATTTCATATTTCCTGTAGAATCGCAACGATCAAGTGCCTTCTACAGCTTTTAAAAGCATATTCAATGAAGTGGGTACAAGCAGTATGTCACCGCAAACATAGATTCAGGGAAGAGCAGAAAAATTACCATTTGGGTGGCGAATGCGGCTGCATAAAGGGAAAAGAGATACAAGGTTAAGCTAGCTAAATAAGTATGTCTGATTTGGTTTACACTTTATAGGATGTTCCGAGGTAAAAAGGACAAAAATGATTTATTTAGTACAACTTACCTCAGGATGGATATTTCATTGGCAAAATCTTCAATATTCTCTTCAGTCAAGTCTTGTTCTAGGAAAACTTTAACTGCAACCTCTGTTCCATTCCAAATACCGCGAAAGACTTCTCCAAAAAAACCTTCAAATCATAACAATTAGTCAGCAAGATTTATTCGAAATGAGATCAACAGAAAATGAATAAACATAATCCATTACATAGTTCAAAAGTAAAATTACCAAAGGGATATCTGTGAGTGAACAATTGGGAATCGACCTCAGTTTGGAAATAGGGATGATTAATCAGACGATACTCAAATTTGTTTGCGACCCTAAATAACCAACAGTACCTTGAGGAATTTTTCAAGTTTGGAGATCTTTTACTTAATCATCTTTCTATGAGTACACGACAAACAAAATAATCTAGGCAGATTACTGATTAGGTGACCATCAAATTGCTGAGTTACCTCTAGCTACCAACATTGGGATTGCATGATGATGGGTTAGTTATATGATTGGAGAATAATAGAATGATTAACAATTATATGAACACCAGTTACAGTAAGTCATGCAGTTATAGCATATCAACTAGATGGAAGCAAGGAATACAGGGGATGTCACATATTGGATGTGGTTCATTTCCCTACTGAATTTTAAGAATCGTCTTCATTTCATGGTTTCTACTCCTCAGAGGCATCACTGGCAAGTTAAACTAAGTTTCATAACCTGCTATCAGATTAAAAGTTACAGTCTGCTACGACCCACACTGGTTAAAAAATGTAATTGTGTCACTTCATGAAGAATGAACACATTGCAGATCTTTGGAGGTGACAGATACACAACCTATTGGAGAATCATAGTTATATGTGTTAATTTTCTGAATGCTCTATGATGCTTTCCTTGTTAGTTGTCATGTTTTCTTTTTTGTAACTGCTTTAGTTTGCTGCACATGAGCCGAGGGTCTTTCGGAAACAGTCTCTCTACCTCCATGAGGTGGGAAAAGGTCTATATACACTCTACCCTCCCTAGACACCACTAGTGGGATTACACTAGTTATGTTATTGTATAGCTATTTATGTTCAAAGAAACAAAAAAGCAAGAGAAATAAATGCACATGGTCCCTAACATGGAAACAAGCAATGTCCACTGACCAAACCACCTGTATTCCCACACATAGGAAAGCATTTAGTTAACTGCTAGCGAATGCACGACTCAATAAGCACGTGGAGCTTCAAACTACATGTGGGTTAATTAGTTTCCATATTGTAGTGTATAAGAAGAATGTATACCAATTCCAACACGTGCTCCAATGGTGATTTCAGAGAAATCAATGTTCCATTCATCAAATGGTAACAATGGTTTGTTGAGGATCCTTGATGATTCTATTACTTTGTCCAATCTTGACATCATATCAGGACTGCCAAAAATTCCTGCTGCCTTGCCTCTACCATAGCTCCAGCGCGGAGATGAAGGCAGGGATATTGCTTTGTCAGACGTCAAGCACTTTCTGTGAAAATACTGAGCTTGACCTTTTTCAGCATTTCCTGTATTTAGGTCCTCTGAGCGGAAATTCAGTACCTGGAAAGGGGTGAATATGATTAATATCACCATTGAGTTGAGAAATTTTCATGGCATGATTCGATCAGTTAATCCACCTGACTCACAAACAACTTAACAAGCATAGAAAACAAGGTCTACCAAGTTAGAGAACTGGTTGAAAGTAGCAATAAGAAGCATAATGCAAAAAGTATTAAGAACAAATTATTGAAAGCAATATCACGAATTAAACACACTAGGAAAAATATTTAACAATCACGCTTTGCTTCCCGGAAATTGAAGTGGATTTGTTGAAGAATGTTAGAATTTAAAACAAGCAGCATATGTCCTCAGATATTTAAGATTTTCTATTTCCTTTATGACAATGGTGTCCGGATCAACGTCTGCTACACCCAACAAGAACAAGTGATAGATCAAGGTTGGAGCTGATGGACGCAAACTGAATGTTGTTGTCGTGATTCAAACCTGGGATGTCCAAATTGTTACTCCCATCCTCAACCTCTCAGTCAATCCACGGTGACCATGTTTAAGCTCATATAAGAAGCATAGACACATTTTGTCCTTCATGACAAATTAATACCTCTCAAAGGTAACTTCCGCTACAACAAATTTGGATTTAGTTGGAGTAAGTTTTGTCTATTCTGAGATAATATTTGGGTAAATTTGTAAACTGGAGTCAGTTTGATTTTCCAGAATGTATCCTAATTTTTGGCCTAATTCTTCTTCTGATGATCGATTCAACCTCTGATCAAAAAGATATACCTTGGTTATTGCACCAGATTAGACCCAGTTTAAGCTTAATGTGGATTGGGTTCCATCCAGGGGGAGGTTGATTGTACTAGCTGTAATATTATTTATTCCATCTTTTCAACAAATTAGAGCTTGAGGCTAATCCTATTAACTGTAATAAGCATCTGCCACAGATCCACCCAAATAAGAATTAGTCCAATTGGAATTTACTCTCCTTTCCTTAATTACGCAAGATGATTCAATCAAAAACATATTTTACCTAATTTAAATTGAAAATACATCTAGATGATAACTTACAACTTTTAGAGTTGCCTTTCAAAAGGAAGCAAGTTTTTGCAGATAATGCTAAGAGAGACAGCTAGATAGTTTGTATCCTTTCGTAAACAAGGATTTCAAGAGAACAAACACTTACTTGATTACCAGAATTATCTTCCCTTTTCCTTGTAGACAAATCAAATGTTGCTTGTTCCCCAGAGAGATGATTTTTCTTCATAGATGCATTCATTTCCCGAACAACCCTACATTCAAGGTCAGACAAATGCTTACGAGATATGCAGAAAGTTGGTGTAACCTAGAAAGAAATAGGTGCTGTTCATGTATATCTCTTGCACAAGAATAGAGCTGGATGGGCTCATTCAGCTAAATGGAGTAAAATGGGTGCACCTCTCTACTACTTATAAATTTTGCTAGAAGATTCTACAACCTTGTGCGCATTTACTGCAGGTGCCAAAACTAACACTATTAAAGCGATTGAGGTGGTTGTCAGTTTGTTTAAAGGCAGTTGTCAATTTATAGTCGTTTCATTTCTCAAGCTATTCTTGTCAAAATTGAGACTTCTTTTTTGTCATGTTATTCCATGAGTTGTCAAAACTAGTTGTACAGCTCATGGTGGAAATACAAGATGTCAAAACAATTCAAATTTAGTTACATCCTCATTTGGAAAAGTCTTAGCATTTTATGTATAAAAATGATGATAAACCTCTGCTATAACTATTATTCCGCATAAGTTGCATAAGCAACATATAATAGCTACTATATACTCATTTGGAGCTAAGTGTTAAAAATTGTCTTTTTAAAAGAATGTGAAAATGTTTTGCCAGGAGTAAAAAACGAAATGGACAATAAAAGAAAAGAAGAAAGGAGATGACTGAGAGCTAAAAGTAATAGGTGGTTTAGTTAGAGGAAAAGGGACATGGTCAACCTTACAATGTCATCACCAATCTCTGGAATCATGCTAATGGACCTCCGTCTTCTTCTACGAGTGTGTATAGGTGATGTACCAGCAGACCTGCAGTCAGTTCATTTCACGTGTCATGTCATGATGCTAAGCCATGAGATGTGGAAAACATTTCCAAAGAACTTCTGCCACTGCTACCGGAAAGAGACAGGAGAAAACATAATGGCAAAGAAGCATAAAGTTAACAAATTATCCTCAGCGGAATAAGAACGTTGGATCATTTTTTTGAATAAAAACATTGGATTGTTTGTGTACTTCCCCATGAAATAACAGATAAGAGTATTATGCATTTCAGAGATCGGAGATAATCAGTAAGAAGCAAAATTCTTCATGCTCTAGACACAGTTCAAAGAGTAAGAACCCGAAGTGCATAAGGTACATCTTTTCGTATACATTGCAGCCTAGTTCACTAAGGAAACATAAAACAGCTCCACTTGTCAATGGATCATGCCTCAATTATCAGTTCTAGTTTCAAGCATGATCTGTCTGGTCAAATATATTACTGCAACCAGGCTGCTGCCTGAAAATAAAAATCTGCATCTTACAAACCTCTATTATGGATCCTGAAGAGCTCAAGGCAGCTTTTAAATACATAATGCAGCCAATTAGCCATAGCAAGTTAGCAACCTCAAACATATTATACAAATGAACCCTCCAACTTCACTGAAAAATCTGAAGCAGTTCCACCCCTCAATGCAACAATTTGCAGATCATGCATGCATATCACTTCTTGGTTCAAGCATGATTTGCATGGTTGAGAATGTTATGCTAACAAGGCAGCCACCTTATATATAATGACAAATTTGACTTAATAGAGAATCAGAGATCAGAAAAACTATTCTACAGTCTGGTTGTAAAACTTATAAAGCAAAATGGTTTATAAAATGCAATTTGAATGTCTCTATCATTAGATGCTTGAAGCAAAATGCTTTATTTGATGCAATATGAATGTCTATAATTATTAGATGATTGATCTTTAAACCAGAAAAAGGATAATGAAGGATAGACAACAGATAGAGAGACACAAGATTTATAAACATTACTGACTGACTAATAGTTTGCAAAGAAAAAAAATGTTACTAATATATGTGGTACCAAAAAGGAAAGGAAGGGTCTGATATTTAATTGACGCAGCACCTTATGAAGCAGAGAGAAAGGCAGGGGCAAGAAATGAGAAAGGGAAAAAGAGAGAGATAAAGAAAGAAAGAGAGACTGAGTGAGAGAAAGAAACAGAGAGAAGTAAGCTAAAGAGAAAAATAAGGGAGAAGGAAGTAGAAGGTAGAGAGAAATTTTAACAAAATCAATTTATCAAAACAGAAATATAAGGGTGCAGGATTCTGTTACCGTGTCAAAAAAAATTTTAAAAAATAAAAATAAATAAATAAATATATATGTGTGTGTGTGTGTGCGCGCGCGCGTGTATATATATAGGGTGTAGAATAAGAAGTTCAAACAAAGTAGAACTCTTGAAATTACTAAACCTCTATCTTTAACTAGAAAAAGAAGACCTTTTATTTAACTAAAAGATTAATATTTCTCTAATAGTTTAAAAGAAATTATTTGGCTAAGATAAATAAAAATCAAAGATACAGATCGTGTAATCTTTCATTCGTTAAGCTACATAATTCTCCATCAATTGAAGTGAGCTCGATCCTGATGAGTGAAACTGTTGGTGAAACTCCCAAAGGACCTTCTTGAAATACTAACTGAAGAAGACGGACATATCCATCAACTAATGGAAGGAATAACAATGATAGATGCTAAAAGGTACAGTAGTGTGATGAATCAAACTTCATCAATGATAGAAGCTAAGATTACAGTAGTGCGATGAATCAAACTTCAAGCCTCAGTTCTGATATCAAATTGATGTATTACCAAAAAAAGAGAAAAGGGAAAGCTCTGACACAAATCAATGTACCAGCAATAAGGAAGAGAAAAGAGGCAAGAGGAGGAAATGAGAAAGGGGTGAAAGCAAGGAGAATAAGAGGGACAGGAAGAAAGGGAGAAAGATTGAATAAGAGGAGAAATAGAAAGATGGAGAAAAAGGAGAGAAGAAAAGAAGGAGAACTGAGGAGTGAGCCTGAAGAAGAGGATAATAGAGAGTGAAATTGTAATGCCAAATCAATTAGCAAAACATAATTGGAGCCTCCAAACAAAGTTCATAAAGGTTCTAGTTTTAGGTTCAGAATTCTAAACAAATCAGAACTTTTGAAACTAGAACTCTATATATCTAGCTAAGAAGATAAATATAACATAATACTGTATCTGTAACTAAAAGATAAGATCCAAGTAAAATACAAAGATAATTAAAACGAAAATCTATGTTTTGTATAATTGTTTCTTGAGCTACTTCACTAATTATTCCAATCATGTAGATTAAAACATAACTGGAACTGGATACTTTCACTAGGTCAATATCTTTAAATTCTACCAGCAGACTCCCACCAGAAGCCGTTAAATGAAAAAGGAAATGTATGTTCTTCGAACTATGGCAATTTCAAATAACCTTTAATCTAAAGATAAAAGAAATGGTAGGAGTTTGAACCTTGAAAAAGTAACATCATAGCTGCAGTCCTTAAAAGACTGTGCACGACCACCAAGAATGGATCTCCCAGGTCCTCTGAAGAAAGGATGCTCTGGACTAAAAAAATGATTTCAAGTTAAGTATCAACAGAAAACCTGAAACTCCAATAACCAACATAATTCATGTAACTGATAAGAAAGAAAGATTTCCTTAAAACAAAATTTAGAAAAGTTTAAACATCCTGAGATATAAAATAAACATCTCTGTTTTACAAGGTTTCACTGGATAGGCTTTTTTTGTGCTTATTTGTATTTACATATTGGATCAAATTAATCAAACAATTAGTTGAAGAGACTTCATCTCATAGAAAATAGTGCCTTTAATTTATTCCATAACCAAATTAAGTTTCAAGTTGTAAGACCCTCGTCGCGTGCATTCGAAATGGAACTCGTATTCCTTAGTGTATCTCTCAGGAGACATGAAATAAATTATCTACTAAAGAAGAAGATAATGATTATTGGGCATGTAAGAACAATTACATCAGAAAGCAATTGGGAGTTGAAACTTTGTTCAGATAAAACTTTGTTCCTTCCATGACAAAGTGAACTTTTGACATCGGGCTGACTGCGTGATAAGCTGAAGAAAGTGAATAACACATCAGCAAACACAGGCAGTACTCAAAGGGTCAATGAGGGTAATTTGTTCCTTGTAAAATATAGGAAAATTAAGGAAGATGAAGAAGACGGGACAGAATACAAAGATGTTTATCTATACAGAGTTTGAAAGACAACTGCATGAATTACTCAAATTTTCCTCATCACTGAATTGCAGCTATATGCTTTGTCACAGATGGGCCAAATGAAGCCATTGATTCATCCAGCTTATGCTGATACAAAGACTGGCTTTTCACATGCATAAGTGAAACGAAATCAAAATTTATTATTTTGAATGAAAAAGTTCATCTTATTGGTAGCAGTTATGCCAACTTCCTATCTTCCTATGTCCTAATTCAAGTGTGCTATGACTTTGATGGTAAAAATTGACAAACTTTTGACTGACACTTCATCCATAGGTGCCAAACTGTCAATGGCTGAAAATTAATGCTATGCATGTGTTAAATCACCCAAGTCTTAGATGCCAAAGACTGAAATGGTTTAGAAGTCTATTGGTCAATAACTTAAAACATGAGAGCCACACTAGAACAGTTAGTTGATTCTGAATGGGTTATAAACAACACCAAAAGATCATGAGTGTTGTCCTATCGAAAGTCAAGAGAATCATAAAATGAATTGTCACAAAATTCTTAATGACTGTGGCATAGTAATTTGAAATCACTAGATAGGAAACTCTCCTTATTTTACACTAGGTGAGTTTGTGGGATTACACTGGGTATGATGTTATTGTTGATGTTGTCCTTATTTTAGTAGCTCAAACTTCTATATAAAAGCTCTCTTATCTGTTGTTAACCACTATTGTTAACAAGAGTTTCTTTTCTTCTCATGCTCCAGTTTCAGTGCCTCTACAGTCTTGGTAGGGATTAAGTAGCTTTGCTGTAGGTTGTCTAACACCACCTACCCAGACAAAAAAATTATGTCTTCCCATTGTTCACTTTTCTTGCCTCTTATAGATCATAATTTCGACAGCATGGGCCTCTTTCAATGATTGTTATGGCGATACAGAGAATCTTTTTGGTGACTGACTCCACGTCTCCGCCCATCTTTCCGAGGACCTTTCTGGCAGAATCATGCCTATTCTGCCAGAATTATAGCCATTCTTCTAGAAAGCTTGTCTCACTCCCATGCATGTACCGGGAACGAAAAGACCAAGGTGACGTTTAGAAAGTACAGGCACCCACTTTTCCCAGGATGAACCTCTGCCAGTAATCTCTCAGGTGACAGGGCTCCTTGACTATCTGAGATTTGGAGACGAGCCAGCAGTGATGAATTGAGTAAGTCAGTTATCCTCATGCATATAATTTAGTTTACAATCCTATAACTCTCCTAATTACATAATTATTTCGGGAGCCTTTCCACACTTGCAATATAGGTATCCTTGCCGTATTTAAGAATTCGTAACAGTTCGTGGAGAATATAATAGAGAAAAGTAGTATCAAAATTTTACTTTTAAAGGAAGTGGACAAGGACAACTGAGATAGGCCTAGAACTATCTTCCGGGACTGACAAATAACTAAACTTTAGATGGTGCCCACGTTACACTAATTTAATTTTCACCAGCATAAGAACATTAACTTTGAGCCACATTCTTTCCAACTAACATTAGACAATATAAATGTCATTTTATTTAAAATGGTTAGTGTGTCCTCATCAAAATAAATAAATAAATAAACAAATAAATGTGTGTGTGTGTGTGTGTGTAATGCCAGGTTAACCAGAACAATTAGTTTCTAAGGAAGGGATAAAAAGTTTGAAATCTAAACTAGCCTCCCCAAGCTTTATATCCTTACCTTCCAGTGCCACTGTAGTCAGAACTGAAACAGGTAGGACTAATGGGATCCATCGGTGAGTTACATGAATCAGTTTCTACAGAATCACTCTCACCAAAGAAATGTGAGCGATGTAGCTGCTTCGTTGAACAAGGAAACAGCTTGCCAGGATAATGCATAAGGTCAACCAGTAGTTCTATGGAATCCAGAATGACTGTGACACAGATGTGCTTAGACGAATCTGCACACTCCAGTGCTCCTCTTCTTGGGAAACCCTAATATTAGTTAGAAGATAAAATGGAGAGAATTGAAAGAAAAAATGGGGGTTGGGAAGAAGAGAAGAAACTCCATAATGATCGTGGATTGACTGGAAGCTTGAAAATCCAACTCAGTGCAATTGACTTAAACACAAAAGATGGAAAAGAATCTTTTTTCCACTTACTGAAGCAGACTAACATCAAATCCTGTTGAAGAGAAATAAAAAGCTCACCACAATCAGCTTGCACTCAAGGCCCACAGTATCAGCAAGAACTTTGAATAAGATTGCTCGAGAATGGCAGGAACCATCCTTCATTTGGCACAGCATGTGGATTCCTTGACTACCCAACGCATGTGAGACCTCCTCAAGTGTACCACTCACATGAGTGGACTTGTACTTAGGATGCTTATAGAAATCGCAAACCTAACCACAGTAATATGCTGTCAGCCTAAAAACCACACAATCTCAGGAAAACAGATTTTCCGGCTAAGTATTGCCTGCAGTTAAGTCATCTTTTTATTTTGAAGTTCATTCACAGTTTCACAATAAACATGTCATACAGAATTATGGGTTATATCAAGACTAGTTTTTCCTGCATGATAGTCCTACATGGCTACATGCATTAAGCACAGCCAAACTCACATGATGCATTTAGAAAAGTGAGATGGCAGAAAAAAAAAGAAGAAAAAAAAACTGAACCAAATTTGATAATCGAAAAAAATTCATTTTGATAACAAATTTTGGGCTCGTCTTTTTCATTTTTGTCTAACAATGACATAAAAATGGTATCACATAGTTCCACATAATTATATGGAAATTAAAATTAAAAAACCCTCCATATGGAAATTATTGTTTCCAGAAGAATAATATGTTCAAGAAATTAGGAGAACTTTTGAAAATAATTCAAGAATACATGGAAATTACGTACTTCTTTAGAAAACTTTGTTGAGAACTTTTAAGTTTGTTGAACTCTTACACTCGAGAAACCTTAATTTGTATTTGAGAGAAAATGGTGATGTATTTTCAGTTCCCTTTTCAACTCTGCAAAATATAATAAATACTTTATATATATATATATCTGATTACAGCTTAATGTTATTTATGTATTATGTTTTCCAATTCCTCTGGAAAATGTAAAGGGAAAGTCACCATTGCCTTCTCCTAAATCTAAGATTATTAGGCATTAAGTTCTGTTAAACTTCTGGTTATTTTATTCAATGAAAAGGTGAAGCAATTCTTTTTTTAATAACTATGGTTTCCGGGCCAACTTGCACACACATCGATTAATTCCCCAAGATACCTGCTTCCTCCCACCAGCACAAATACTGTAACTTTGTCCATCATGGCCAGGACAGACAGAAACAAATCTTCTAGTGTTTTTGCAACGTTAGACCTCATGGTTCACAACCTACTTCATTGACTCCTAGGCCACACCTTTGGGTGCAGGTAAAGTAATTCTTCATTACCCGGCAAAAGCAAAATGATAGTAATCTATTTTACTGAGAAGTTTCACAAAGAGTTATAAGCATAATCATTTGGTACTGCAGAATGGATACTTACTAATTAAAACTCACTTCTGTTTTGACTTGTATTAGGTCAATAAAATCAGATGCAAATAGAATTTTCATAATTTTGCAAGAGAATAAAATGATCACGTTCATCTATTCCAATAACCAAAAACGTATCAAGTTTTTCTCCTGCTTCAACTTCTTAATCTAGAATAGAAAGCACTGTGCATGTTTCTAAAATGCTGGATACTCCCTATAACTTTACACATGAATGTTACAAGGTAAAATGCCTGCCCTCCTATATAATAATTCACTTAATTCACCTTTCTTTTTATCAGGTTAACAAGATGCAGATGTATATTGTTTTTTAATAAAAACAAAGACAAAGAATGGTCACTGTTTACCAACTTAGCAGTCAATAAGTAAAAATATAATATATACTTCTAAATAGGAGATACAAATCTGCCAGTCATTCATTTTTCGAGTAGACCTTTTTGAGTCATTGGCACACTATTCTAACATAATACTATGACTATAATGCAGCACCCAATTCTGGACCAGTAATGTCCACTATATTTAAAACCAGTAAACCCCAATGGCTAGAAGTACCTTATTGAAGGTGACATTATTGGAAAATTGAAGTTTATACTTCTAAAAATTACCTAGGATGATGATGCGAAAGAAAGGGAAGACTCTGGAAGAGGAGGGATCTTCTTCCATGTCTTGCTGGGGATCCAAAGAGAGATGTTTATGGTGGTGAATGGAAAAGAGGAAAAGGTTAATTCAAGTTTGAGAACCTGTAGTTTGAACATCAGGGTTTCACTGATTATTAGAAAATTGGTGGAAGGCCTATGATATACAAGGTGAACCAGATGCTATTCTTGCAAAGAAGTTGAGGTTGCTGAAAAGTGACATCAAAAAATGGAACAAAGAAGTGTTCGGGAAATTAGAGGGAGAGAAAAAGTAAGGCTTTGTCTACACTGCATGAAATAGACCATGCAGGAATGATGAATCAGAGTGAGGAGCAGATTGAGACAGAAAGAAATATTATCAAAAGCGAGCTGGAGGAAGTGGAAAAGGCTGAGGAGATTTCTTGGAGACAAAAGTCTAGGTGCCTATGGATTGAACAAGGTGATAGGAATACAAAATTTTTCCATAAACAGCCCAATGCTCATAAGATATTTAACTGTATTAACAAGATAATGGTTAATGCGGAACTTGTTGATGAAGAGAAGCTTATTATAGAGCACATACAGGGTTTCTATGAAAAGTTGTTTAAAGAATCTGAAGATTGGAGGCCAACATGGGAGGATGTAAACCTAAAGAAACTTTCTGATAAAGACAAAGTCTGGCTGCAGAGACCCTTCTCTCTGGAGGAAGGAGAAATTGTAATAAAGTCATTCAGAGGAGATGAGGCCCCAGGCCCAGATGATTTTAACTTGTATTTCTTTCAAAAACTGCTGGAACATGGTAAAGGATGTTGTTTGGAAGACAGGAGTCATTTCATCAAAAGGCACTTCTATTAAGAGTCTGAATCCCACCTATATTGCACTAATACCAAAGAAGAAGGGAGCAGTGGAAGTAAAAGATTTCAGGCCCATTAGTTTACTGGGAAGTGTCTACAAAATTATTGGCTGAAAGACTCGAGCTGGTAACTGCCAAGTTCGTGCCAGAATGCCTTTATTAAAGGCAAATAGTAGATGCAGCTTAGGTGGCCAATGAAAGTAGTGATCATTTCATTAAGATGTAGAGAGGCAGAGTTTCCTGTAAGCTTGATATTGAAAAGCATATGACCAGGTCAACTGGTCTTATCTGCTAAATTTATTGAAGCAGGTGAATTTTGGTGATAGATGGATAGATTGGATCAGTTACTGCATATCCACTGTTAGATTCTCTGTATTAATTAATGGAAGTCCTAATGGTTACTTTGATTCACAAAGAGGGTTGAGGCAACGGGATCCACTGTCCCCATATTTGTTTACTTTGGTGATGAAGTTACTGAGTTTGATGTTAAATAAGGCTGTGAACTTGGGCTGGATTACAGGTATGCAATTTGGAAGAAATGCTGCTGAAAATGTGATAATATCTCATATTCTTTATTATGACGATACTCTCCTTTTATGCGAAGCTGAGAAAGAACAAATACTTTATCCTAGAGGAGGTTCTATTAGTGTTTGAAGCAGTCACAGGATTGAAAATTAATTGGGCAAAGAGTAGTATTTTCAGTATTAATGCTGATGATTGCGTTGAGGAATTAGTTGATATCCTGGGTTGTAAGGTGGAGAATTTCCCACTGTCTATTTGGGATTTCCACTTGGGGCAAAAAGGAATGACCAAAGGATATGGCAATGGGTCCCCGATAGATGTGCTAGTAAGCTAACTCCACGGAAGAAACAATATTTATCCTTTGGGGTAAATCTCACCCTCATTAACAGTGTCTTGGATGGAATGCCTGCTAATCTAATATGTCCCTGTTCTCAATGCCTGTTGCGATGGGAAAAAAATTGAGTCAGTTTCTATGGGATGACAATGCTAACAGGAGAAGAATGCATTTAGTGAAACGGCAGGTGGTTCTAGGAGATAAGAAGGTGAAGGATTGGGGATCAGGAATTTAAAACTACACAATAAGAACTTGTTATTCAAATGTCTTTGGAGATTCTACATGGATGGTAATGATATCTGGAAGAAGCTGATATGCTATATATGGTAAAAAGATTGAATGGAGTTCTCCTCTGATTATCAAAGGCTAAAAGTGGATTTTGGAAGGATATTTGTAGAATCTGGGAGGAGTTTATGAAATATGCTAAATTGGAGGTTGAGAATGGGCAAAATAAATTTCTGGACGGATGTTTAGGAGGAAGATGAAAGCCTAAAGATTAGATTCCGTATCTTCTTTAATTGTTCACTAATAAGAGTGGCACTATTGCTGAATTTCATTCAGATTCAGGTTGGCAGCTCAATTCTAGAAGGGTTTTGAATGAATGGGAACTAGAGGACTGTTTCTCTATACTTCAACAACTGAACTTAGTCCAGCTTGATCAGAGTCGGGTGGCTTCTTTGATATGGACAGCCAGTAAAGATAACAAATTTTTCAGTTAAAAGTTGCTACACTGCACTATTAAAGGAGTCAGGTAATTGGGATAACACTTGGCCTTGGAAGATAATCTGGAAAAAAAAAGGTCGCGAGAAGATAGCTTGATTGGGATGGACTGCAACTTGTGGAGCATGTTTAACTCAAAACAATTTGCAGAAGAGGGGGTTTTTCTTTGTGCAGCAGAACTTATGTGAAGATGACCTGGAATCAGTAGATCATCTATTTCTTCACTGCAGGTTCTCTAGACAATGTTGGGAACTATTTCTACTCTTTCATGGCATCTGGAAATTTCAAAGAGTTCCCAGAAGACTGAAGCAAATTTGGAAGACCATCCCATTTGGACCTTATGGCTGGAGAGGAACAAATCTTGTTTTGAAGGGTGTAGGATTCACACCTCTAGGGTGGAGAATAAATGTTTGCATAATCTGTTTTTCTGTTGTAAAAGCAATCTGTTAGTTAGTATGGGCCAATACATGGGTTTTCTGGAATTGTTAGGAGGGAAAGAGTAAGAGATTGTCTGCTTGGTCTTTGTATGAATCCTGTTTCCTTTTGTACCAGCTTGGTACTTCTTTAATAAAATCTTACCTTATCAAAAAATGTTTATGGCCCTTTGTGTACTGAAGGTGGGAAAGAAGTGTACCCTGTTAAGCTGAAGACAGAAGCTTCTTGTAAATAGGAGAGCAAAAATCTGCTGAGGCTATGCTGAATTTGATTCAGATCTCAGTGCTGATTATCTTTTGATGGTTGTGCGTGCGTGTGGGTGGGGGGTGGGGGGGTGTTGGTTGGGCGGAATGACTTGCTAGCCTATTTCAGAGGTTGGACTAGGAGAAAATGATTTATGTGATTCAAGTTCAGAGAGGAACAAGTCTGAGGTATGCGTTGGTATCTATCAACCACTAGAGTACATAGGGGATTCCAGGACGGGCACGGAGAACACAAACATGGCCATGGCACCTGCAGCACATAACTAACTAACAGCTGCCCCTTGTACCTACAAAGATAAAACCTCATAGGTGTACACTAGGTGATTTAGAGATGAGCCTAATTTTAGCAACTTCAACAAGTTCATTTTCCACAGTTTTGAAATCTTCAAGATTTCCTCATGTAATTTTTGATGTACAATATACTTGGTGCCCCATCATAGCTCATAAGCAACCACAGGATCAGCCACATTAGTTGGCCAGTTTATTTCTTTCTTATTAGTTTTAGTTAGCCAACTTTTACACCATTATACTAGTAGATTCAACATCTTGTATTCTGTTGATGGTCAATAACTAGCAATACAGGCCAAAAAGCATTAGGTACAGTGCCGGATATATTAAATATGTACTGGTTCCAGCATTAACATAATGCGCCACATGTAAACCAAAAGGAAAAGCAGATGGAAAACAAAGAACCAACTAACAACCAGTCAGAACTAAATCCCAGTATAGAGAAAACAGAATAATAGATGACGCACCAACCCTGCAATCTTCTTCACCAGTACAGCGGGAGTTGAACTCAATCCTTTCACTAAAGTGAGAGTCAGCTGTTTTAACATGGAAAGCTTCTTATCTTTATGCAGATTGACAAGAATAACATTAGGTCGAAGACCCTCCGTCTCCAAAGCATAAAGGTCGTCCAAAGATGGAATAGTATCGAATAGCTCCTTGAATCTTCTTTCCTGCAGAAATTCAAGAATTAGAACAATATTGAGTTGACAAGATTCTGTACAGAAAAGAACCAAAACAAAAGGTACATATTCAGAATGTCATGTTAGGAACATAATTGACCCAAAAAAAAAAATAGTGTGCTATACTAAAAACACATGATTCTATTTCTCATCTTGCCATATTATTATAACGAGCTCTCATCTGGAGAGAAATCATCCAAGTGAAGAATAGCCCAAGACCACACAAAACTATGTTATACTCACTGGAATAACAAAGTAGAAACCATCAGGAATAGGTTCTGCAAGTTCCCCTGTGTCCCACAGGATCTGAGATGCTTTCTTTGATGCTAAACCCTCTGGCTCCTGCTTGCTGCTCAATACAGTAGAGTTTGCTTTATCTTCTGAAGACACCAGAGTGATCAACTTTAGTTTGTCAGAAATATCTGCTGGCCACCAAGGAGAATCGGGAGGCGGAACCTCTGCTGGCCCCGTATCATTTCCTGTCTTCTCCATCTCCTCAAAGATTCAAATTCTATATCATGTTGAGCAGATTGTGGCCCTTAAATGATAACTGTACACAAAGCCAATATCTCCAAGAAAAATTTCAGGCGAGCTCTATCAGATGTCCTGGTAAAAGCACGATTAACAAAATATAATTAATTTCACACTTAATGAAGTACACGCCTTGTTTTCAAAAGATGCTGAAGTAAATTACTGGGACCTGATTTGATGCGTGTTGCTCTCAGATTTAATAAAACTTACTAGTCACTGAGAAGAGGCTGAGTCTGTTTGATCCCGCATCAATTGGGAATTTAAAAATAGGTCTCCTTATATGATTTTGGACAATCCTCATCTCATGAGCTAGCTTTTGGGGATGAGTTAGCCCAAGGTTTTATTATCATGGTATCAGAGCCAGGACAATCTCAACTGATCTATCCGGTATTGGGCCCCCATATTATATTGCTCACGCTCCAATGTCCAATCCTGGGCGTTCAGGGGTGTTGAGTCCCATATCATTAGGAATGTTGTGGTCTTGGGCAATCATTGCTCATGAGCTAACTTTTAGGGTCAAGTTAGACCCAAGGTCCATTTCTTATCAATTAAAAAATGGGTATTAAGCAATCTTTCACCTCATGAGCTAACTTTTGTGATTGAGTTAAACCTAAGGTCCATTTTTTTTATGATGATATCTGAGCCCAGGTTTATCCCCAATATCTTGGTTTACCAAATTTCACCATGTTATATTATCCACACTTTAAATATCCAGTCCTAGGCATGCGGGAGGGTATTAGATCCCACATCATTGTGGAATAGAAAGTAAGTCTCCTCATATAATCTTGGCAATCCTCTCCTCATCAGCTAACTTTTGGGTTCAGATAGGTCCAAGGACCAATTTTTTTATTAGTATCTACAGGGTGAAACTTGATCCAGAGTCTAAAATTCATTTTTGATGAAGTTCAGTGTCAAGTTTTCATATCCAATAACATTCATACCAATTCGACTGACAAATAAGTGCATCCTTCACAGTAACTTGTTATGCAAGCAAACCTAATCCGAGGAAAACATAAAATAGAACATCCAAAAGCATAGCCTAACATGGCCCAGAGTCGCAAATAAAAGCAGTTACAAATTGATTGTGTTGGCTAGGTTTTTGGTTCCTCTTTCAAGTTTACTCTGGATTTCCAGACTACATGAAATAGCAGTAGAAATCAAAATAGTAAGAAACTGAGCCATATTGGGCAAAAACAACGGAACGAGCGTACAACTGAGTTCGGGTCAATTGTACTTTCTAGCTTTAAGAAAAAGAGACATTTCAAACAAAACAGCAACTAACTAGGTAAGAATGAAGCATTGTGCTTAAATTTGACAACAGTTTTCTCTATGGACAAAATACTGCAAGTCTAAATGTACATCAAACATTTCCCTCTTTTTTCCAGTAAAAAGGTGCATTAAATTTTTGTTCCCATCCTCAATAAAATATGTGAGGATCAGGCCTCCCTAGCTAAGAAGATATTCTGCTGAAATTTGGGTCAAAAACACATAAAGGGGGAGAAAATATATTGGAGTTCTTATTACAGAATTTTGTATTTTCATACTCGGGTAACCTCCATTCCTGGCTAATCGTGCATAGCTCTAGCAACTTGCAAGCCTCTTTTCAATGAGATCAACATCCAAAACCTGATATTGGACTGATTATTTAAAATGTGCTAATAGATTCCAGCAACTGAAATCTGATTATTTAAAATGTGGACTTTTCTGCCCCCACAACTTCATGTTGCCTAGAATTCTAATAAAACTGAAGCAGTTGATGCAATCATTGCTATGGGAAAGTCCTGATACAAAGAACATGGAAACAAAAGTGGACTGTGAGTATGTGTGTCCATTACAAGGGAGGTAGTTTAACTTCTTAAAATTATTATGACGAAATATGAATATTTTGTGCAAAAGCTACTTTCAATGGTTAACAAAAATCTCTGTTCAGTAACCGTCTCTCAGGACTGCTCATAGATTTGGGAAAAGTATTTGCACTCATTTCTGCAGCAAAGAATTTGATAAAAAAGAAACGGAAATGGTTATCGAGCTATCCTTTGGTTTAAGCCCAATTATCATATGCGAATTTCTCGGGTAAGTGCATGAGTTCAACCAGGAAATTTACCGGTGATACAATTGACATTGTTATTTTTAAGAGCTAAACAGCTGCAGTCTTGAGTAGAAGTTGTGCAGTGACTTATTTGAAAGGGTCCACCAGTTTAACTTTCTTTATTCTGGCACAAACGCTCTAAACTTTGATTTAAATGACCGAGGGCACTATCAACTTCCTTAGAGTCCACTGTCTCTCTCTTTCTACTCATGCTACCATCTCAAGCGGCACATGTTTCTATCAAACCTAAAGCAAGAATATCCTGCTACTTTAATCTTTTCTTCTTCTTTTTTTATAGGGAAACCATAGTAAAAAAGATTAGTTGTGTCCCGCTACTTTAATCTTTTCATCAGCTGGCTACTCATAATTCAGGCTTTCAGTATCCCAGTATGAAATAACAAAGTTTACTTTTACATCACCATGTTAATTGTTAACCATATCTCTTATTTTCTCTGGCCATTAAGTTTCACTTTTTGTAGTAACAACACATCAGAACCCCATAAAACATTTTCCATGCCTTTCCATCCAACAAATCACTCTTTTCAGCCCTAAATCAGCCTGAGCAATTCCACTGCCTTTAACTAGTGATTAGTGCAACTTTCTCGAGCTAAGACACCATGTCTTTCATCTCATGTCAAGACTAACTTAAGCAAAAACAGCCATAGATTTATAATCTGCAAGGATAACTCAAACAATATAATAAAAGCTTTGCCTCTAATACTGCATTCCCTAAATAGAAAAATGACCCCAACCCATCCCTCACACAGAATGCCCGTCAAGGGAAACTCAGAAGTACTCCATCCAAAGATTGGCAACATAAAATAACTTATTCAGTATATCCAATCACAAAAACCAAATACTCCTCTGGCACAGCTAATCCAATAGAAAATAACTCACTTGTAAAGATTCGGATGACATACCAATTTACAGTACAAAACGAATTAGAGTATCACCCTTCAATTTACTACATCACAAATTCATCTAAATCTATAACCCCAACAAAAGGATTAGTAATTAGATTGCAGTTTTACAGAAACATCCACTATGAATCTCACCAAATAGTTGAAACTTGATCATATAAAAACCCAATGCTGCAAATTTGGTAGTGATCCAAGTAAGAAAAACAATCATATGACTTCTCATAACCAAAAAACTACTCAATTTCACCAATCCGAAAGCTGTAAAATCTAAACAATAGTAAAGAACGGTAATTGCAAAATAAAAGAAACTAAAATAAACGCACAAAGAAATCACCCATATAAAAATACAGCAAGATTCTTATTACCTATTATTGAAGGACGAGAACTGTTGAACGGTTCTTGAAATCATACCATCTGAATCTGAATGGCGCTGACTTTGCTTTTGTTTTCGTTTATTTATTTATTTATTTCTGATTCTGAATCTGAATCTGAAGGGTTATAAAATAGTATATGTGATTTGAGAGAAGGGATTTGTCGGGATTGATGAAATGGTTGGTTTGGCCATGGCAACTTCCACTGCCATTCCTCTTCTTCTACTTCACTTCTTCCCCTTTTGGGATCTCGTTATAACGGTCACGGATTGAGTCTGATTATTTCTAATACTAATTATTGCGTCCTTTTGAATCTGAACGCTTAAATGAAAGTACGTTTTTACCCAATAAAGTTATTTTCCAAGATTTTATTAAAGAGCCAAAATCGTTTTCGCATACAAACTTTATTTTAAAAATCAAACTCCCCTCTCAAATTTGAATAATAAATATTCTCCTTTTTTTATTCTAATTGACTTTTTTTTTAAAAATATCTATTTTACTAACAAAAATAGTGCAGATCATGTTGGTTATGTAGATGCAAGTTATTTATTTGATTCAAATAAAGCTAGATCTCAAACAGGATATACTCTTGGCAATCTACAAAACAATTTATTGTGGTTATTTCATCAAATCATGTTGAAATAATAGTTATTCATGAAACAAGCAGAGAATATGTGTGGCTGAGGTTAATGATATATCTCATTCAAGTAAAATATGATTTGAAATATGACAAAATACCGACGATTTTATTTAAAGATAATGCAGCATGCATAGCACAATTAAGCAGTGGGATTCGTAAAAAGGAGATAGAACGAGTATATTTCACTAAAGCTTTTCTTTACACATGATCTCCAAAGAAATGATGATATCAGCGTGCAATAAATTCGTTCTAATAATAATATGACTGATTTATTAATCGGGTCTTTACCAACGACAACTTTTGAGAAGATGGTGTACAAGATTAGATGTGAAGATTCAAGTTTTCTGATTGATAGGATTTTTCTTGTAAGATTTTTAATGAGGCCATCAAAATGTGTATTATTAGATTTTTCCTTCACTGGAATTTTTTTCCACTGGGTTTTTCTATAAGGTTTTAATGAGACACATTATTTATCAAATAGACATCCAAGGAGGAGTGTTACAAATATATTTTTTTACTATGGTGAACGTCAGTTTCTTTAAAGGAAAGTTAGGGATTGTAACTTTGGGACTAAGTAAATTTTCTTCCATAACTAAAGGGGTTTACGTTCATTATAAGAGAAATATGAGTTCTTCACTCTTCTCGCTCTATAATATTCTTCTTATTTTTTTATTATTTTATAGCATTACTTAATTAACTTTAATTATTACCTACGAGATTTTATATTTTTTGATAAGATTTTAACGAGACAAATTTAATTTTCAGAAAAAATTAATTTTTTTATTGAATTATATAACCAAATTATTTCAAAAAACAGTATATATTTTTTATTGAATAAGGTTTTGTCGCTTGCATAAATGATGACACTATTACTCTTTGGATGATTAAAATTTTTTCTCTGCAAATAAAGTTTATATAGTTTTAACTATAAAAATTCTAATAATATACATATAAGTATTATCCAAAATATGTTCATATTTGAATTTAACATGACTTTTGTATGTTATCTTTCTTTTTTTCTGCCTCAAGAAAATTTTCGATAGCTATTCTTCTGATGCATATGAGGTAAATTTATTCTTGTGCAATAAATTGAAAATCATATAAAAAATGTAAATCATATTAGAACAAAGACTATCAACGACGAGAGTTGATTATAAGTCTTTTATGTGAAAAATTACTTATCCAACCAACTCAGTCAATCTTTACGGGTCTGTCATCCTTTAAAGAAAAGAAAGTAACAGTTATCACACCTAAAGGTAAAATTTAGCGATCAATCTCATTAGAGAAAAAAAGAATTAGACATTTTTTATTCCATCTTTCTAAATTGCATCCACAGAAGCAATTTAAGATTTGCTAGAAAAAAAAAATCTTAAAAGTTATATCTAAGACTCTAATTAAATGTCTTTTTTTCTGTATAATTATTTAATATTTAATATTGTATTTGACCTATCTTTCAATAGTTGTTCTAATAATTTCTACTGAATTCCATATATCTTCCAATTATTGACCTGTATAATCTTAATATGAATTTTTTTTTTCAACTTCAACATCATTTATATTGGTTGATAGCTGACAAACAAAACTAAAATTCTAATCTTGAGGTATCCTGAAAAGTTTATCACTAGAAGGGTGAGTGTGAGCATGTTTTAAAAAAATTGGGTCGAGTTAAGTAATGGGTCAATTTATGATCGAGTTGGGTTTTAAATTGGTCAAGAATCTTAATTAATATTTTAATTATTTTTTCCTTAAAATAAAATTTATTAAATCGTTAAATTTCATCGAAAAATATAAAATTTAGTAAAGATGTTTATTGAAACTAATTATATAAAATAAAATAATTTTTAAGAAAAACAATAAATAATTTTAATGGTATAATTATTCAAAATTGAGTGACCAGCGATCACCCCGTACTTTAGTTGTCATTCATTCAGTTGCAAACTTGCAATTTTTGTAATTATCTACTCGGCATTTCAAAGTTCGGTTATATAACTCCAACAATTGCTAACTTTGCAAGTTAATTAGCAAATAAATTTGTATTCACGAAGAGTGATAGCTGATATATTTAGGTATGAGTCACGTAGATATTAAATTTTGTATAAGTAATATGTTGGTAAAATTATAATTACAATTGAAAATAAAATATTTTCCGATTGATGCGCGGAGGTCTCGCTCTCTTTAAGGAGATTCAAGCCTACTGCAACAAAACTTTATCAGTCCAGCAGTAATCTTCTCGACTAGTCCCCTCGAGGATACAAGAACCCAGCAATACTGTATGACTCAACAAACTCTGGACAAAAGTTGAGCCCAAAGCTCCACCAAAAGAGTACACCTTTCTTTAACTAAATAAAACTCTCTTTTGCATTCACTTTTTTTTTCACTCAATATGTTTTTCTTCTACTTCAGTACAAGAAAAGACTACACTATTTATAGGTGAAAAACACTTCCTCGTAATGAATTAGAAGAATGTGGGTAATAAAGTAGGTAAGTTATAGGAGAATTATGCCTTAGAGGTTACATAGATTACAAGACATAATAAGGTAAAATAATGGGTGAATAATGACATAGAGGTTATGGAATAGTAAAGGTCGCATTCATCACAATAAATTTGAGAAATAAAATATTTTATAATACTAAAATGCTCTAAAAAATTTCAACAATCTCACAATCATTTTAATATTGAAGCAAGAGAGTTTATCAGCTAAAGGGAGACTATTGTGCATAATGAATGTGTGTTTTGCATTGAACCTTCACTTAGTAAAACAGTAATCTTTCCTCCAAAGTTGTAATGGTCTCAAACTTGAACTATGATTGTTTAAAAAAAATGAAGTATCATTGCTTACACACGATAATCAAGGTATTGACATGAGTTTTAATAGTCAGCACATTACGGCCTTGTGCTATCCTAATTTTTATGAGTGTCTTTGAGAACAAGCCTTATTCTTGTAGGAAGCGGCCTACTTCCACACTCACATAGGTGAAATCTATCGAGAGCGCTCCTGTAAGTTTAGCACCCCACTCATATGAATTACAGATTTTCATTAAGAGTTTTTCAAGCTCAACTTCCACAAACCATTATAGGAAAAATGCACTCACATCATAGGGAAGAAATAAAAAATAATAGTGTATGTCACAACAAATCATCATATGATTTGTTTTTTTCATTGAACCTGGTTATAGGATATCTAGTCCCCAGGTTGGGTTTCCTCATATATGACTCATGATTAATTTATGGGTTTCGATCCCACACCCCTCGATATGCTCCAGACCTTTTCTCTTGCTAAGGCCATAGTCAGTGGATCTGCAAGATTATCACAAGATTTGACATAATCAATAATGATGGTATCACTTATCAAATATGATCTCAAAATACTGTGTTTTCTCTTTATGGGTCTGGATTTACCGTTGTAATAATGGATTTGAACTCTACCTATTGCAACAATGCTATCACAATGAATTAAAATAGGAAGAATTGATTTTTCAAAATAAGGTATTTGAAATAATAAATCTCTCAACCAATTCGTGTTACACCTCGTAAATTCCCGACACATAGATGGCCTATTCGCATGTTGGTTAAGAGTATTTGAAAGTCATACATGCTAGAAAAAGGCTCGGGGAAAGATCGGACAAGTGCCAAGTCGACGCGTCACAAGGCAAAATGCGACTTATAAATCGCATTCCGAGAATGCAACTTATAAATCGCATTCCAGAAATGCGTTTTATAAATCGCATTCCCTAAATGCGACTTATAAATCGCATTCCCTGAATGCAACTTATAAATCGCATTTCCTGAATGCGACTTATAAGTCCCAAAGTATATAACCCCCACTTCGGTTTTAATTGATCATTTACCTTAAATTATTTTCAGAACTCGTGAGAAAACAGAGAGAAGGCGAAGAGTAATGTAAATTATCATTTGATTACGCTGCCAAACGTAGTTTAAACTCAAATTGACCTCAGGTACCGAGGTATTTAGCAGCAGGGAACATTCCTACGGATTTTGTTTCGCGAAATACGGCCGACGAATCGTCGTGCTACCGGGCTAAGGTAAGTGGAATTGCTCCAAACTAGTGTCTATGTGCTCCTAGCTGTGAAGTGAATACTTCTCCCTTCTGGACTTCTGAAAAATACCAAGTTTTCGACCGTCTTTCGATAAGCCTAAGTTTAGGCTATAATTTTATCGAAAATGATGTTGTTCTTCAGAATAAGGTTATATTTAGTACTAATTGACGTATATATGAATGCAGTTGGGAGAAATAGTTGGAGTACTGACTGAGCCTCGTCCGATAGTCGAGTAACTCGAGGTTAAGGTATGTGAAGTAGTTTCTTCGGCAAGTTAGCAGCTTTAGCCGTATAAATCATAGTAAACTCCGTATTTGAGTTCTCGGAGTTGAATATTGAGTATTGAGTAAGTTTAGTAAATCTAGGTTGCGTTGCCATATCGTACTCAGTCCGAAATTAGTAAAGCATGCGCCAAAGGGCGAATTAGCATTCCAGATTTAGTATAGCCTATTGTATGATTAGCAAGCATGTTGTAGAATAAAAAGATACAGATTCTCAGAATAAAGTTAGTAAAGTAAAATAAGATAGACAATCAGTATTATGGCTACAGGCTAGCCATTCAGACAGTCTTATGGCTACAAATTAGTCATTCAGGCAGATAGTATCCTGGCTACAGATTAGCCAAACGGATAAGTAAAGATTACGGTAATCAGTAAAGAATCAGTATAGTACAGAAGGAGATCAGAATAAGAAATTAGAATTCAGATAGTCTTTTCCAGTTATACATGCTTGCTATTTGTTTGTTGAGACTTGTTGTGGCGTGAGGGCCACTTATTGAGCGTCCTCGCCGCCCCTGGGTTGGTAATCGTGTCGCCCACTGAGCGGGTGGGTTGACGTCACTCCAAGGAGTGGCATGCCGTCCCCAGCTTGGACAAAGATGGGATGAAGCTTTCCCCATAGCAGTCTGATCAGCATTACAGGTGCAGCTCCGGTTTCAGATAGCCCTGTTGAGTTTTGTGTCCAGGGAACCAGACCCTATCTGTTACTGTCTGTACATTCAGTTATTATAGGTGTAGCTCCGGTTTCAGATAGCCCCGTTGAGTTTGTGTCCGGGGATCCAAACCCTATCTGTTACTGTCTACACAGGAGTCCTCTGGACCCAGACACAGTTGCTTATATCGGAGACCCAGGGGGCCGGTAGAGGAGCTCCGAAGTGAGTAGATGAGTGGAGCGACTTATTTTTGGTTGGTTTTGACCCGGGTAGGGGTATATAGATTGTTTGCTTGCTTGTTGCCATCCAGCTTATGGGGGTTAGCATTGGCTCTTGCTTGCTACTTGTATATCTATTTATGTGTTATATACTAGTTACTAGACAGCAGGCCGTCGCGTTCCCAGGTACGCCTCTGCCTTATCAGTACAGGGAGCATGATTCAGTTCTTATCAGTTTCTCCAGATACAGTTATCTTCTACCATACAGTTTTGCTAAATATGCTATCTATATTTAGTTGTTTCAGTTATATTATTTCAGTTGCTTTGCATACTCAGTACCAGTGGTACCGACGCCCGCTTGGGGCGCTGCATTACTTGCCTGCAGGTACTCACAGATGAGGAGCCGATCCCTCGTGATCCTAGCCAGCGCAGAGTCATTAGCTCCTGTCCTCCGGAGCCTGATATTCAGAGGTGTATTTCATTTTCTTTCGTTGTATAGTACGGGTAGGTTAGGGCCCTGTCCCGACCATTTTATCAGTATTCCTAGAGGCTTGCAGTCTGTATATATTTTCCTGTGGTCAGTTGAGCCGGTCGTGTGAGGCCGTGCAGTTTGTTATAGCTGTCTAGCATTTCAGTCTATGTTGGTCGTGTGAGGCCTTAGTTTGACAGTAGTGGTGACCTTGCCGGTCACGTAGTCTTACAGTAGTCTTGTGTTGAGTTACAGACAAGTAGACAGCATGGTGGCCTTGTCGGCCCGCATAGGCTCCCTTACATTGACGTGTTTCTGGTTAGCTGTTATTACAGGTACAGGTGGCTATAGGCCAGTTGGCCGGAGGCTGTGTTTACAGCCGTTATATAGCCCGTTGTTTTCAGAAATCTGAGTTAGAGCTAGCCAGGCACCAGTTGTGCCTAGGCTCACCAGTTAACAGTCTAGATCCTACTAGGGCACCAGGTGCCAGTCATACCCCCCAAGGCGGGGCGTGACAATTCGCTTCCTCAAGAATCACCAGATAAAGTATTTTCAATCTGCATCTAAAAAGCCTTCACGTACAGTAGGATATTTTTTATAAAACAAGCCACTGGTTTTTGTCCTAGTTAAATATCTCATAACTCTCGTTATGGCATGCCAATGTTCATTACCTTGCTTGCTTGTAAACCTGCTAAGTACTCCTACTGCATATGCAATATCAGATAGAGTGCAATCAGTCACATATCTCAAACTTTCAATTAAACTAGCATACTCCTTCTGATTTATCACATCATTTTCACTTTGTACAAGAAACAAGTGAACACTTGAATCAAAAGGAGTTACAACATGCTTGCAGTCAAGAAAATTATATTTATTCAAAATTTTCTCAATATAATGTGACTTGTAAATGAAAATTTTATCACATTTTCTAGTCATTTTTACTCCAAGAATAAAATTTGTCTCACCAAGATCTTCATATCAGAATGGCTTCTAAGAATATTTTTAGTATCTCCAGTAACATTCATGTTAGAGCCAAAAATCAATAAATCATCAACATATAGGCAAACAATTACATGTGAATTATTTCAAGAATTGTGATAGATGCACTTATCACACTTATTTGTTTTAAAATCATTCTCAATCATGCAGGAATCAAATTTCTCATGTCATTACTTTGGTGCATGTTTCAAGCCATATAAAGATTTAGTAAGGTTACACACTTTGCTTTCTTGACCTGCTTCAACAAAACTTCTGGGTTGTTTCATATAAATCGCCTCATTCAAATCTCATTTAAAAAAGTAGTTCTTATATCCATTTGATGAATATGCAAATCAAAAATTGCACCAATATCAATTAAAAGTCTAATGGATGTAATTATAACATAGAAAAAGTATCAAAAAATTCTAGGCCTTCTAGTTGCTTGAAACATTTAGCAACTAGTCTTGCCTTATATTTAACAATGGATCCATCCGATTTAAAATTTTTTCTTATGACCCATTTACACCCAAATGTTTACAACCCGATGGTAAATCGACTAACTTTCAAATTTTATTGGAATTTAGTGATTTCATTTCATCATTTACAGCTTCTTCCCAAAAAAATAGCCTCGTGTGAAGATAAAGTTTCTTCTAAAGTATGAGAGTCATCTCCAACATCAAAGATATATATAAAAATCAAAGCCAAATTTTTTTTCTACTCTAATTCTTTTACTTCTTCATAACTTAAAATCATCATTTTCTATATTTCTCAAAACAGAATCAGAAGAACTAGTTGGTGACAAAATATTTTCTTCAGTCCTTTTACACTCACTATTTTTAGAATCAAATGAAAATAAAATTGTATCACCTGATTTTATTATTATATTATCTTCAAGATTAAAAAATATATAGATTGTACTATTTGAAGCATAACCAATAAAAGCATAAATAGTAATTTTTTCACCTAATTTAGTAATTTTGGGATCCATTAGCCTCACATAGGCTAGACAACCCAAAACTCTTGATATCTCAAATTTAGCTTGTGACATTTTCACAACTCAAATGGTGTTAATCTTGTCCTTTTATGAGGCATCCTATTTAACACATAACAAGTAGTCAAAATAGTTTCACCCCAAAAATTTAGAGGTGCACTTGACTCAATAAGCATATTATTAGTCAACTCAACCAAAGTTCTATTTTTCCTTTCTGCTACACCATTAGATGCAGGAGAATAAGATAAAGTAGTTTTATGAATTATTCTCAATCACCTAACAAAAATATTAAATTCATTAGACTCATATTCACTGCTTTTATCACTTCTAATTCTTTTTATTTTTCTGCCAAACTTATTTTCAACCTCATGAAAATAAATTTTAGAATTTTCAATGCATCACTTTTATTTTTCATCAAGTAAACATATGTATGCTTAAAGAAATCATCAATAAAAGTGATAAAATATCTATTTCCTCCACGAGTTAAAATTCCTTCAAGTTCACAAATATCAGGTGTGAACTAATTCTAACAAATCAGTTTTTCTTTCGACTTGAAAATGAGGCATTTTAGTGATTGTATTTTACTACAAGCTTCACATTTTTCAAAATCCTTTTTAATCATTTGGATTAATCCTAAACTACTTATGATTCCCACATAACGATCATTGATATGACACAAACGAGCATTCTAAAAATTAGTAGAAGAGAGCATGTACATAAAAGTAGAAACTTTATTCATTTCAACATTCAACTTGAACATACCATCACAACCATAACCCTTTTCCACAAAAATATAAATTTTCACTATTACATATTGATCAAACTCAATAATTTGTTTGAAGCCTTCTTTATTAAGAAGAAAACTAGGCATAAAAAATTTTCTTATAAAAGGAGTAAAAAAGTACATCTTTTTATGTTAATATTCTTCTAAAGGTGAAACTCAACTCGACATCTTCTTTTTCAAGCACTTGAGTGGTGTGAGAATCACCAAGCATGATAGTTTTGGGCTCCTCAAAAGGAGTATATATTTTGAACCAGTCTTTGTCATAGCAGACATAACAGTTTGCACCAGAATCAGCCCACCATCCATCAATATTTTCAATCATGTTTATGTCTATTAACATCGCCACAACAGACTCTTCAGTAACGTTTGCCTGAGGTATAGGATCACGTTTCGGAAATTTACAAAATCAAACAATATGTCCACTCTTGCACAGATAAAGCATGGTCCTACATCTTGACCTTGTTGATTTTGTGCTTGGTTATTACCACCATTATTTTTCTTGGGAGGTCTACCATTATTTTTTTAAAAAAAAATTCTACTTAGGCTTCATAGAAGTATTTCTGTGAGTATCAGGAGTAGCATTATTTGAAGTAATTAAATTTACCTTTATTGTGAGGTTGTTCTCTTCTCATTGTAAAAGTGCATCTGGACCCTTTGCCTCCTCTTCCATGCGGATTCGCATTATCAACGTTTCAAGTGAGATTTTCTTTTGTTTGTGGTGCATAACTTTTTGAAATTTCTTCCAAGAAGGTGGCAGTTTATCTATATATTATGTCACAAATAATAAGGTTATCTCTAATTTTTATCTCCTCGGACCTGAGCTCTCCAACGAACATTATAAAGTCTTGAGCTTGGTCTATCACTGGTTTGTTGTCCATCATATTTGAAAATGAAAAATCTGCTAGTAGCTTTCGCTTCAGCTTCCCCGGTATCATACTTACTCTGCAATGCTTTTCAAATCTTCTTTGCACTAGAGTAAGTTCTATCATAATAATCATAAAAATTATTACATAGACAATTAAGAAGATAATATCGACATTTGTAAGAATCATCATCGTACATTTCAACTGTCTCTTGAGAAGAAATTAGTTCATCATCGTTCATGAAAGAGTTGACTACTTTATTTGAATTCTTCTCAGCTAATACATAAGAAATATTGAGAAGACTTAAGTAACTTTACCCTTTCATCTCTTGAAATAAGTACCATTTAACTGAATGACTTGTTAAAATCTCTTATCTTGACATCCGTGGATTTTTCAATTGTAGCATTGAATCTCCTTAAAACGCTCTAACAAATTTCAACATAATACTATGTTTGGTAGTTGGTTTGGAGATTATAAGTTATTTATAGATAATATTATATTTGGTAGTTGATTATGAGGAAAGTTATTTATATATAAAATTGATACAATATTTGATTTGTAATTTAGAAACCTACATAACTAATACATATATAAGTTATGAGGGAATCTATATATTATTTTATTCAGGATAGAAGATAAATATATACATAAATAATGAAAACCTGCATAACTAACAACTATATAAAATAATACATAGATTCCCTCATAACTAATTTGGATATTATTAATACTTATATAACTCTAACTAGTACCAAATGACTCCTAAATAAACAGATCATGATCGATATTTTAAGGGGTCATTTGGTTTGAAAATAAGTTATTCCGGAATAAAATATTCCCGAAAATATTATTCCACTCTTAATGCGAGATAAATTAATACTATAATTTTAAAATAACTAATCTCAAAATTAATTATCCCAATTAAACTAGAATAAACTTATCTAAAAATTAATCTCATAACAATTTATTATTTATTCATCATATCGAACGAGCTCTAAGCTAGTATTAGTTAAACCATCCTTAAATCATATCATCAAATAATTCAAATGACATATAATGTCAAATTCAATCAGATCTCCATTAATGGTCAATCGTCTAATTTTATGTCTCGAAAATCGGAGGCATAACCATTCAGATTTTCAAATGACGTACCTGGCGTTGGGTGGTTAATAATTAGCTCATAAATACATAATTTATTTGATTCGTTTAAGTTTAAATTAATTATTAATTTATTTATTTATTAACCCATTCATCTCAGCTTAATTCATTAAAAAAATGAGCTGACATATAATTTAGATTGAACTATAAAAGAAATTTTTCAATATATTCTTGAAAAGATATTTTATAGCCATAATTAGAAAAAAAGAAGTTATTAAATGCTATTAAATTATAAAAAATAATTAAAAACTAATAAAAATTAAACAAATTAAATTATAATTCATTTTTTAACTATTTTAATTTAACTCATTCTAATTAAAATAACTTTAATCAAATAAATAATTTACTTATTTAGTAACTTATGTTATTTTAATCTTTCTAAATTCAATACAATTCGTTCACTTAAACACACCTATTTATATATTTTTCTCTCTTAATTGTTAAGTAACTCGCGAGTATTATTTATTAGGCAGTCTAATGTGTGGCGAGTGCAACGTCGTCGTGTTCTTTCATATTTTTATAAGCGCGAACGAAATCATTTCTCAAAATATAGTTCAATTATTAGCCCGTTCAAAATGAGGCAAATGACAGTGCTTTCTGAAATAAGATTTTTGAAAACTTGGCACTCAACAACTTCATGGAGTGGCCGGTCCTGGAGATTACACGTATAACTGGCCCAGCTTTATTATAAAATAAGATATACTCATATTATTTCTAAGAAAGGGATGAGATAACGATAAGACTATATTTTTTAATGGATAAAAAGTGCAATAAAAATGTAAAGTTTCTCAAGTTTCAATTTAAAAAAGAAAAAGAAAAAGAAAAAAGAGCTTAGGTATAGATTTGTAATTTTAGCGCAGGATTTATGCAATAAAATAAGGAACTTTAAAACTAGCAAGACGACACTATATGTGACCTAAGATGCTCATGAAATATGTTACGTCTACTTTTATTTAATTTTTGGCTGGACTAGATGCTCATCACAGAACTAAAACCGCCTTCTTCTCGAACATTCGAATAGCTATTTAATTTTAATATATATATATATATATATATATATATATATTACACAACATATAATCATTAATATTTAATACACATTTTCGCAATCAATTACATAAATGTAGTAAATTAGTATGAATGAGCTCGGCCAGACGCAATTTAAATTTAATCAAATTTAATAAAAAATATTTATTTATATTAAATTTTACATGTCTTTTAAAAAATAATATATAATTAATATAAATATTTTATTACACCTCATACCAAATGATATATAAAAAAATGAGCAACAGTAAAACTGTATTAGAGAGTACATGCATAAAATGTACAATTGGTCAAACGCCGCATGACTAACTTATGTCTAAAGGAATCGAACACCACTAAGCCAACGTTATTAGATCTCTGTTAGAAAAAAAAATTATTAATTAATGTGAACACATAATTAAGGCTGATCACAAGCTCCCTCTATATATAGACAACTGAATAAAGACTCAAAACTCCACATGTAACAATGTTATACACAAATCCAAAAAACTCAAAAGCTTTAGAAGAAATGGTCAAACTTTACCACACTCATGAAGTTTTTTTACCAAAACAATGTTCTTCACTGCTAGTCCAAACCATCGATGCACCACTTCCCTTGGTATGGTCTTTGGTGAGAAAATTCGAGAAGCCACAATGCTACATGAATTTCATCAGCAGCTGCACACTACTCTCTGGTGAAGGTGGTGTTGGTAGCATAAGGGAAGTCAACTTAGTTTCTGGATTTCCTGGTAAGAAAAGCATAGAAAGGTTGGATTTACTTGATGATGATATGCATGTGATTGTGTTCAGTGTTGTTGATGCTGACCATAGTTTCTTGAACTTCAAATCTACTATCACTTTACACGAGCATAAACAAGAAGAGGAAGAACAAGATGGGGTAATTAAGAAATATACTACAATTAGCAAGACAGTGGCTGTTCAGTCTTATATTGTGGATATACCTGAAATTAGTTGTAGAGATGACACGTGTGAGGTGACTGATAATATCTTGAGATGGAACCTTAAATCTTTAGCTTGGGTTGCTGAAAATAATATGGATGCTGCTGAAGTTTCTACCTTGGAGTTGAACAAAACAGAAATTGCTTGTTAGAACTTTTTAAAGTATTATGATCTTCCTAGCTAGCTCTTGTTTTTTTTTGTTTTTTTTTTTTGAATTGAACACTTGATGTGTTCGCTATTATCCACATAGTTAATGAATATATATCCGTATTAAATTTTTTGGTCTAGTTTTTGATTGATAAAATTACGTGATAATTGTTATATATTAATGACAATCAAGATGATAAATATGTCTGTGAAATTAATCGAGTTGTCCGGAAAGGGATAATTTAGTAGTTATCTAATTTTCTTGCAAATTAAATAATTGTCATATTTAGAAGCAATTATGGGATAATACTTCTGCACAAATTTACTATGGTCCTCACTTAGGAAATATTTTTTAATTATGATCTTCCACTTCAAAGAATTCAAGTAGTAACGACACATGTTAGAGTGTTCAAACAATAGAAAGTTCTTGAGGATATTAAATTGTGGCAAACTGATAAGATGAACACGAATAAGATCTTGTAACCACGTGGCACAATTTGACTTCATGAGTGTCTCAAACTGAAGTCTATACAATTTGGTATACTAGGAATTTCTTCCTTTTCTTTTCCTAGGAAGTATTTCAAAAATATACTGTTCACTTGGATTGCAGATAATGTCTTTTTCCGATAATATAATTGTCAATAATCTACTCATGCAGGTAGCAGCTTGACTAATAATTTATATAAATAACAGTTTAATATAATTATATCAAATAATTTTAAATTTTTTTTATATTTTATATTTTGATATTCTTGCATTTTAAGAGTTTATGTTTTAATATTGATATTTTTTATATTTCGAATTTTGATGTTATTGCACTTTAAGAATTTATATCTACGTTATTTTCACTTTAAATAAAAATAAGAAAGGCAATATTGTAGACAATAAAATCTCATGCCAAGAAAATAATAATCAAGACCGAAAAATAACCCCATAATCATAATATTTATTATGTGTATGAGTGTACAATCTCTATAAATCGTTTGATTTTCCTTTCAAATATAAATTCAAGGGCTTTGAACTTGATCTTGAATTTGATGGATTTGATCTTGACTTGTACTTGAATTCAAGGGCTTTTGAGCTTGATTTTGATTCGTATTTGAATTCAAGAGTTTGAAGCTTGTTCTTGAATTTTCAATTTGATCTTTGAAACTTGTAGTGAAATATTGGAGTACCTGAATGCTCATAGCTTGTAGAGAAATCTGCAGGGTTTGATCCACGAGCTCTATTTGGCGTGTTGTTAGAATTCAGGTCCCTTTTCAGAATTATGAGACCCCTATTTATAGTTGCAGGATGGAAGAGTTGCGATAAGGATGAACTTCTTTCAATCAATCAGATTTAAGTTGACATGGTGATATTTGATTCATCAGAACAGGTCACTTATACATGTGGCGCATTTTCATCGACTTTGATTTGACTAGGCATGCTGTGTCATTTTTGACATGTGGCATGATCCCATTGGCTCTTTTATTTAACTTGGCGTGACACGTCATTTGACAGGTGACATCAATTTGGGCCTCTAGGAGATGTGACATCTTTGGCTCCTTAAAATGGGGTTAATCAAATCATTTGTAGCTCAATTTGATGGACTAACATAATGAAATTGGACCATTAATTAAATTTATATTTATTGAATTTAAATGGTTAATCCCATTGTATTAATGCATAATATTTATTTGAATTAATATATTTTTTTAAGATAATTCAAATTTCGTACGAATTTAAATTTGATAAAATTTAACCATCTACAAATGCTCTCACTTCAAGACTCGTCTAAAATATATATTTTAAAGACTAGACTTGAAGTATCACTATAGCATACTTTTGAGATTAATCATCATACGTTTCATGTATTTATATTGAATTATTTGGCTACATCATATCATGATAAAATAAGCAATACTTAGTAACTTTCTCCGCTATTGTAGATTTAGTCATTAAATATCTAGAAATATGAATTGAATTTTTATTTAAGAAGAATTATCACTTTCTAGAAGTAGTGCGGATTAAATTTGTATCCAGAAAGAATTGTCACTTTCTAGAAGTGATATGAATTAAATTTGTATCTAAGAAGGATTGTCACTCCTAACTTTTGTGAAATTGTATCCAAGAAGAATTGCACAGAGTCTTGACTTTTTCGATTGAATTTCATTAGAATACTTTAACTCCAATCCAATTGGCACACTACTTCTTCTTTACCTCCTTGAAACTCTATATAAAGAGATGTGCTCTTAATTATTTTGCATCAGTTACAGAGTTGCAAGTTAATCATAATATCAGGTAATTTTTTTCTCTTTTTATTTTTAATTTTCGGCACTTTTTTTACAGTCTGACACATGTGTGGTAGAAAACTTATATATTATTGTAGAAATATCGAATTATGATCCGTTTAATGTTTCGAAAACTAGACTTCAAGATCTACAATATGACCAAATTTCAGAATTAAGCTCCTTTAATCTCGTTCTATAGAATATTTTGAATTAAGCTTAAAATTTTGTCATGCTGATTCGCGTCACTTTTTTCACAGTTTAACATGTCTGCGGTAGAAAATTCATATCTTATTGTAGGAATATCTAAATCATGATCCGTTTGATATTACATAAACTAGATTTCAATATCTACAATATAGTCAAATTTCAGAATTAAACTTCTTCAATATTATTCTATATAAATTTTTGAAGTTAGCTTAAAATTCTATCATGTTGAAAATTATTGATTTGTGAAGTTTCACTAAAACTTCTATATGTTGATGTAGAAACGACTAAGTAGAAAAAAATTTTAATTGCCAAAAGCCAGACTTCAAGAATTTCATTCTCACCAAAAATAAATTTTTTTTAATATTTAAGTGAACATTTATTATTCAAAAATCTTATATCTTTTCTAAATTAGAAGAAATCCTATATATTATTGTATTTTTTATGTGCAAAACTTAGATAAAAATGGATTTGTTTTTTTTTTCAGAAATAAGATTCTAAGGTTTAGATAAAAAATGAAATTATTTTCTTCTCTATTGAGAAATAAGATTGCCTAATCAAATATGAGCACATTATAAATTATGAAATTAATTACTGAAGTTCTCAATTATATAAACAATGTGAAAATATGATTTTGAATTATTCTTGTCATAATAAATTATAAATTATTTTAATAAAAATTTATATTTTATTAAATAAATATTCATAATATAATATATTTATGTCATCAAAACTTTGAGCTGTTTTGGTTTAATTTTCAAGTTGAAGGTTTTAATAACTAAATACCGAGTAATTAACATTTGCTATTTTAATTTAATAGGAATAATATTTTCTTTATTATTATTATTATTATTATTATTTTTCTAGAAAGAAAGAGAGATCCTGATTAGCCGCAGCAGCTAAAAGAAAAAATAGAAATAACAGCCAAAAGAAAAAAAAGTCTAAATTATTATTTATTTTTTTAAATGTTATATCTTAATGATTTACTAATAAATTTAATTATACCATATTAAGAGTAGACATAAAATTTTGTTAAGAGCGAAGATCTCGATATAATCACCTTTGTCTCATTTCATATGTATATCACTTTCTCTTGCCTTCCACGTGTATTAGGATTTCATGTTATAGTTGGAGTAGGGGAAAAAATCGAAAAGCGAATCCAACTTTACGGGGTTGTTTTTTAAAGAATCGATAATTGTCAGAATTTTATTACTAATATGGGTGTACTGATTAACCAAGTTTCCCTAATCAAATTAATTAGTAGTTGAGAATGAAATATCCAGTGGGAGCTCACGTGATACAGACCAAGTCGAAGTAGTGCTCAGCAATTATTCTAAGCCTTAACATTTCTTTATGCTTAAAATTACACTTGTCTCGACTAGTTTTCAACCATCATATTCCAATTATTTTGGCAAAATAATGCCAATTAACTATTATACATTTTATTAGGACAGACAGATTATGACAGGACGATAATTATTGCAATAAATAAGAAGTAAACTGAAATGAAAACAACACAAAAGAAAGAAAAAGGAAGCGTGGGCCTTGGCTATGTGAGATTATGACATTTGACAATAACGATATGAAAACAGTTTTAAGTACTTTAGGCAGGGCGGAGATAAAAATTAAGGTACATGTTCGGCCAATTGATATACTCAATAACTTTGATTTAAATATAAAATATTATATTTATTTTTTTTAAAAAAATATATTTAAAATAAAGTAAATTTAATAATTTAAAATTTTTATATTTTGAACTCATAAATCATAAATTTTAGTTTCGGCGAAGTCCATTGTAAGCAAAGCATCTTATAATTTACCTATTATAAAAAATTATGGTGAAATAATAAATATCTTTTTATTTTTAATTAAAAATTATGAATTCGAACCTAAAAATAACATTATCTTTGCAAGATATTGCTTTACACCCTAAATAAAATTTTTCAATGTAAATTTAAATTAATTAAATCTCAAACTAAATATTAGCAGTCGTATGAAAAAATAAAGTATATAATTGCACAGAACTATTTAATCTACTCATTAATTTAGATCTCAGGTTGAGTCCATACCAACAAACATATGCATCATTACAATTTACAGATAAATTTAAATTACATATAGTGATATGGTAAAAAATTTCATATCATTATGACGATTTAATCGATTATAATAAATTGCTTATTCTTTCTTTTAGGTTTCAGTCGATTTTATAAAATAAAGTTATTTATAATTATATTTTACGTGATGTATTTGTGTAAGTATTTTTTTGTGTTGTTAGTCATAAATGTTTTTAACATTATCTTTTATATACTTGCGAACAATTCAAATCCAAAACTCTAAATATGGTCTCTACACTTGTGGTGGAAGCCACATAGAGGTGTATTTGGATTTTTTTGATTTATTTAAAACTTTATTTAAATATTTTAGATTATTCAGTGACGTATTGAACCTTTTTAATTTGTCAAGCCCATGATTCAAATTATTACGTTTATTAATAAAATATGCACGATTTATTTTTTTCAACAAAGAAATACATATAATTATGGGTTTTTAAGACATGAATTAAGGAATGGAGTGAAAGAAGAAAAAATTTCAATAAAACATATTCGTGTATCTTTTTCTTATGGAATAAGGCTAAGGAGAATTCTTGTATTTGTACATATATAGAAATATATTTTCTAGTTCATAAAGAGCATAAGAGAGCTTTCCCCCGTCATCATATATTTTTTCGATCAAATTTATTTAATATTTTTATTATTGATTTTTAAAAATTTAATATTTTTTCACGCAATATTTTAATTTAAAATTCGTGATTTTTTTTTCCAAACGGTAATTTATTTTCTGGAATATTGCCTTTAATGAACATGTATATCTGCACCCGTTAATATTCAATATCGCGGCTATAAATTTCGAGGCTTCGCCTAAGTTTTTCATCAACTAAAACAACAAATCTTTTACGCTATTTTGCATTCTCTGCATCATTTTCAAGAACAAAAATATAAGTATCTAGGTATGATTTTATTCTTCATTTAAATTTGTTGAAGTTTTATAATTTATATTGCCATTATTACAGAAATGTTTTCATTCTATCCGGGAGAAAGTAACTCAATTTTTTAACAACAATAAGAAGATTATAATTATTTAAAAACATACTAAATTTTATTTTCTTTTACATTTTTATTTCAGATATTATTTTATTTCTTAATTAAAAAACAGAAACTGATTTATTAAAAAACTATTCCAAACACAAAAACACAGATAATAACAACAATAATGCACGACCCTTTTCCCTTGATTTGGCTAAATGTTATGGGAAAGAGCAAAATAGTCTCATTTCACATAGTTTAAAAGTAAAATTGGCCCCTCTTAAGAAGGAAATTTTAACTTAATTGATTAATAATGAAGATATTTTTATGCTTAAAATCGTAACAAAGAGTAAAAATCGTAATGAAGATATTATTTTTGAACTTCTTTTTTGTTGTTATTTTTAATTTTTTTAAAATGATATTGCTGTTAGCAGGCAACAGTAATAAGAAAATGGTGGCACATCAAAATAACAGCGCAGTAGGAGAAACTGCTGATGCAAATTACAATAGATGCGACAAAATTCAGCTTTGCGCCTCGCATTTGCAGAATGATAATCCAAGCAGTAGCACTGCTACCAACAGCTTCACTCTCTGCTAGCTCATCACAACCAGCTCCTCTGCTTCCATTTTGATAAGTAGTACAGTAATTGTTCCCAATATTTCAGTTATCATCGCTATTGCCATTGTTCAAATCGACACCGAAGTTGGGCGAAATCGTCTAAGAGATTTATGGAGTCATCGCACACCTGAATTTTCTTTTATATATCTATGTGAGTATAGTTTTGATGAGTATTTTGTTTTCTGGTCCAATTTTGCCATTTCTTCTATAGATAAAAGTCCGACGAACCGAACCGGTTTGGGGATCGCCTCCGCTTGTTCGTGTCAAGGTCGGCTCAATTTGATCCCAGTTCGATCAAAATTCAGCTCTGTAGGGCTCGAATGTGGGAGGAGTGATTTGGGGTAAAATATCAATGCACGTTGTATGCTATCTACAACGTCAAAAAGTCTTCCTCTTGCTCCACTGGGTTCCACCTTTCATGGCCCTCTAAAAAGGAAAGAAATTTTAAAAAAAGTCACTGAACATAAAGATGTGTAATCAAGTAGTGATAACTGACTCAATTGAAAAAGACATATTTTGTTGGGTTTCAAAATCGAAAGGAACTTTATATCATTAAAGAAAAGAAAAAGATCACAGATTCACCGTGCTGTTGTCTCTGCAGTTCTATAATTGCACAAGATCTATGGATAGCAGCAGAAGCACATGCTTTTCTTTATGTTTTTCAATTTTTTTCTAGAAACACACGTTTTATATACACAGTATCTCTTAATTTAATCTATACATTGATTTATATCTAAGGACCAACACATGCACCATTACAATGCACAAGTAGATTTAAGTTATATTACAATAGCAATATAAAGAATTTTCATACTATCACAGTAATTATTTAACTTGTTATTACATACTATCATTTATCATTATCTTTTAGATGATGAGATTGTGTTAAGTATCTTTTTGCTTGTTATTGTGCATAGAACTTCTTAAGCTTCAAATGAACAGAGTTCTCTCAAACAATTGACTGAATCATTGAACATCACATCAATGAAATAGAGTCGTTACATGGAAAAAAAGTTACCAGCCAAGCTTCCAAACTCAAGTTTATTTTAGTCACCAGCTGTATATAGGGACAAACAATAAATATTAGAATTAACTGTGAGTAGCCCCAATTCATTGAAATATAATATAACCAGAAAATGCTTTTAAAATATCCTCACCTACCGGGCTACCATCCTCTTCTTTTTTTAACAATTCTATTATCCTCATTCTGATGAAGTCTGAACAACAGCTAACTGTTCCCACAGTTGTTCATCATGTCGTTGACTGATTGAGAGCTTCAAAAGATACCTTCTCAAAGAAAAAGTATATACATAAATTGAAGTGCCTCAAAATCATTTAATGGTTGATGTTACTGGGAAATGAGAAATACACAAGAAACCTATCTTCTCCTTTTTCTTTTCCTGATCTTAGCTGCTTTATCATCTCAAGTTGATTGTTTTTCTAGTGATTTTTCAATATTAGACGGACCAAATGATGAGTTCATATCAGATGAAAGTGTTTTCCAACTTTTCCAAGAATGGAAACAGAAGCATGGGAAAGTTTACAAGAATGAGAAAGAGGAAGAAATGAGGTTGGAGAAGTTTAGAAGGAATGTGAAGTATATAGTGGAAAAGAACTCAAAAAGGAAGTCAGCTTCAGACTATTTGGTTGGCCTGACCATTTTTGCTGATATGAGCAATGAAGAGTTCAGGGAAATTCATGGTTCAAAGATAAAGATACCCTTTAACAAGAGAAAGATTATTCAGATGAAGAATGTGGAGAAAAAACCAACTCCAATTTCTTGTGATGCTCCTAGTTGGAGGGATTGGAGGAAACATGGGGCTGTCACTGAGGTCAAGAACCAAGACCAATGTGGTAAGCTCACTTATGTTCTTTTATCCTTCTCAATTGGTTATGTTACCAATAGCTAGATGCTGTCTTTTCTGTCTGCTGGCCAGTTGGCCTGGACACTTGAAGAGTAAGGGTTGGGAATGGGTTTCTGTTTCATTTTTCTCTTTGTCTCTTACAGTCTTAATAATTACCTTGTTGCTTATTTGTTGGAGGTGGTTGTGAAGTTTACAACATAGTACTGAGAAATAAATGGTGCTTCTGTTTAGTAGATCTCTGGATAGGAAAAAGGATATAAACAGCTATTAGAATGATTTGAACATTCAATTGATTAGAAGTAAAAGGGTAACTCAGTTTATTTAATTATGTTTCTCTCTCAGATTATAGCGCATAAGGGCGCAGTCGTTTTTTTAATTTGATTTTGCTAATGATAGAATTTTAAAATCAACACTGATAACTAGGTTCCACCCGAAAGATGTGCTATTGGATTTTCCTTCTCTTCACTTATGTAACACAAAAAGGAAAAATGAAGATATACCTTCTTTTAAACTTCGAGATTCATATACCTGTACTTTATGAGGGTTAATAAATAGCATTGTGGAGGCTATGTCGAAGTCGGATTGACTTACTTTAGGTACATGTTTTACATCCGGGCAGCTTCTAAGCATTATGTTCCCTGACACGAGCAGTATCAAAAGCAGAATAGGCAATCCGCAAATTGAGCCAGCTTACAGTCTAAATGGACCCTCCTTTGGCTTAAGTTGCTGATTTGCTACTATTGTCGTTTCCTGCTATGCAATTTCGTAACAATTAAGGAGCAATCCAGATGATCCATGGTCTTTAAATCTATATTAGTGGAGTAATTACCTTGATTTCTACTGAACATTTGCAGGAGCTTGCTGGGCATTTTCAGCATGTGGAGCCATGGAGGGAATAAATGCAATAGTTACTGGTGAACTTATTAGCCTTTCCGTCCAAGAACTTGTCAATTGTGATAATTCAACCAATACCGGTTGTTATGGTGGATATATGGACCCTGCTTTTGAGTGGGTGATCAATAATGGTGGCATCGATTCAGAAGTTGATTACCCATACACTGTCTCTCAAGGCACATGCAATATCACCAAGGCATATGACGACCAATTTCATATCAAATCTTCTATTCATTTTCCAAAATAATATCCTTCTTCGAAAGAAAATCTTGATCATTGTTCCTCAACAGGTGAACCATAAGGTTGTAACAATTGATGGATACCAAGATGTTCCACCGGAGGAAACTGCCCTTCTTTGTGCTGTCGCTCAACAACCTGTCAGTGTGGGCATCGATGGAACAAGTGCTGATTTTCAACTATATAGAGGGGTACTCTTATCTGTTACTCCTTTTTCACATAATTCTTTGCCCTTTCTTCTCTAAGAATCCCAAAATGATGTGCAATTCGTTTCTTTTGTATTATGGGAACAATGCAGGGAATCTATGATGGAAGTTGCTCTAGTAGTCCAGATGACTTAAGCCATGGAGTACTGATAGTAGGATATGGTTCTGAAGGAGATGACGACTACTGGATAATCAAGAACTCATGGGGTACATCATGGGGAGTGGAGGGGTATGGATATATAAGAAGAAACAGTGATTTGCCATATGGTGTTTGTGCCATTAATTCATTGGCTTCTTATCCAACGAAGGAGCTATCTTCTGCACTATCTCCTTATCAGTCTCCAACTGTTCCACTACCTCATCCACCCTCCCCTCCACCCCCTCCACCATCTCCTTATCCATCTCCAGCCATTCCTCTACCACCTTCTGCACCATCTCAAGCCGTTCCACCTCCACCATCCCCTCCGTTCCCTCCACCACCTTCGGCACCATCTCCTTATCCATCTCCCGCTATTCCACTATTCCCTCCACCCCCTCCACCACTTCTACCACCTCCTGCACCATCTCCTTATCCGTCTCCAACCGTTCCACCATCCCCTTTGCCTCCTCCACCATCCTTTTCACCCCCTCCACCACCTGTACCATCTCCTTATCCATCGCCAGCCATTCCACCACCTCCTCCACTATCCCCTCCGCCCCTTCCACCATCCACTCCGCCTCCTCCACCACCTTTTGCACCATCTCCTTATCCGGCTCCAGTCGTTCCACCACCTTCTCCACGATCCCCTCCGCCCCCTCCACCACCACCTCCGTCGTCTCCACCACCTCTTGCACCATCTCCTTATCCGTCTCCAGCCGTTCCATCACCTCCTCCACCATCTCATCCGTCCTTTTCACCACCACCTCCTCCACGATCCCCTTCGCCGCCTCCACCACCACCTCCATCGTCCCCACCACCTCCTCGACGATCCCCTCCGTCCCCTCCACCTCCACCATCCTCACCGCCCTCTCCACCACCTTCTCCACCATCCCTTTCGCCCCCTCCACCATCCCCTCCCCCCCCTCCACCACCTCCTCCACCGTCTCCTTCGCCCCTTCCACCATCTCCTCCATCGTCCCCTTCGCCCCCTCCACCATCCCCACCACCGCCTCCTCCACCATCCCCTTCGCCGCCTCCACCACCATATCCATCGCCTCCTCCACCGTCCCCTCAGCCCCCTCCATCACCTCCTCCACCGTCTCCTTCGCCCCCTCCACCATCCCCCCCACCACCCCCACTCCCCCCACCACCGCCTCCACCATCCCCATTACCTCCTCCACCGTCCCCTCCGCCCCCTCCATCACCGCCCCCTCCGCCCCCTCCACCATCCCCTCCACCACCTCCTCCACCATCCCCATCACCTCCTCCACCGTCCCCTCCCCCCCCTCCATCACCTCCTCCGCCGTCTCCTTCACCCCCTCCACCATCCCCTCCGCCCCCTGCATCACCTCCTCCGCCGTCTCCTTCACCCCCTCCACCATCCCCTCCGCCCCCTCCATCACCTCCTCCGCCGTCTCCTTCACCCCCTCCACCATCCCCTCCACCACCCCCTCCACCGCCTCCACCATCCCCTCCGCCGCCGCCACCTCCTCCTCCACCATCCCCTCCGCCACCTCCACCACCTTCTCCAAAACCAAGTGAATGTGGAGACTGGTATTATTGTCCTGAAGATCAGACATGCTGCTGTGAGTTGTACTTCTTTGGCATATGCTTCATTCAGCGGTGCTGTCCTTATGAGAATGGTGTTTGCTGTCATGGATCGGACTATTGCTGCCCAATTGAATATCCAATTTGTGATGTTTATGAAGGCCTCTGCCTCAAGGTACAGCTACTTATGCTTTGTGACATCCAAACTATATTAAGCAAATTTTTTTCCTTTCATTGGAGGAGTCGAAATCATTAGAAAGAAAACTTAAATTATCTTATTGGCTTTTGATGACTCTACCTCTTTCTTATTTTTCTTCTCTTTCAAACCTTTGTAAGAGTTATTCATCTCTAATACCCTAGTATTTCATAGTGACTCTATGCAAATCCTCATCCCAACATCTAGGACTTGAAATTGCACCATCTAAGCAAGAGAGTAATATTGGTACTTTGGAGCGTGAAAGAATATTTGGGAGGAATATGGTACTGGAATTAGGACCTGTTCTTTCCCCTATTTGGAAAGCCAAGGCTTAAACACCTGGAAATTATAGTCCTACACATAATCTGTATCCCAGAATCTTGCTAGAGCATCTTCTATTCCCTCTCTGCCTGGTTGTATCTGTTCATGACCAAATTCTCCTGATGAGAGCCCTTCAATCTTCAATACACCAATAGGATGCAAATATCTTCTTCAATCTCGCAGTCTTCAAGGGTTTTCCTATATCTTAGTTTCCAAAGGGAGCACATACTAGAGAGGAAGTTACAATGCCAAGGGAGTTAAATGCCAGAGAACTCATAGGTTAGATCATTCTTGATATTTTGCTTGTACTAAAAAGTTGGGAGTTACAACACACAACGTTAAGAATAAAATAAATTCTGTTGAATATCTTCTTATTATTTACTGTCATACTTCTTTTCCTTATTGCAGAGGTTTGATGATACTTTGGGAGTGGCAGCAAAGAAGAGAAGAATGGCGAAATATAAGTTACCATGGAGTACAAGCACTAAAGAAACAGAGGAGATGGGCCAAACTCTGAAATGGAAGAGGAAGCACGTTGCCCCAGTGTTCTGAGTTAAAACAATTGTTATAATGCCGTTCACATTCTTAAGAATAAATTTAGTTCTGGTTCTAACATCAAGTTGATGAATGAAACTTGTTTGCTGAAACCACAAGCACAATTTCTTAATAAATCTTGCTTGTGCAAAAATGTGAATTTCTTGAAATAAAGGACTGTAAAGAGAATTGTGCAGCCCGAAAATTCAATTCGCCACAATGCCACAAGCATTTCATCAGCAGCTTCACTATACCTTCTGGTGAAGGTGGTCTTGGATGTCTTTTACCCATTTTCTTTTTTATATATATACTTGAAAGAAAATGGTGTCTGCGGAGGCCGAGGATTCAATAGTTTATTGAGGTGAATCATAGTTGTTTCTGGCTTCGGGATGAAGGAAATATAGAATGATTAGATTGCATGATGTATGTACATGTTACTGTTTTCAGTATATGTGATGGCTACCTTGTTGCATGATCTTCAAATCTATTAACACTTGGCATGAGTATAAGAAGAAGACAATGGCTATTGAGTCTTGTGTTGTGTACATTCTTTAAAATAGTTGTGACCAAGAAACATGCATGGGGATTTCTAAGTATGGCAGACTCTGGAGTTTCTTCAAATTCGGATTGAAGAAACAGAAAAAGGCTTGTTATTACTTACTTGATATGACATTTATGACTATATGGTAAGTAAAAGAAACAAAAGATCTGACTTCAATTTTTCCATATATTATCTAAAATATTTTTAATAAAGTTGTAACTTGTGATACATATATGTTGGTTTCTTATGCTGTGACATACTATAGGAGTACAGTTTTTTTCAATTTTAGTGTGTCTAATTTTACTTTTAAAAGGACTTATATTAGAAAATGTGATATCTCATGTAATTTCCTTTGCATAATCTTTTTCTTTTTTTTTGAGATATAGTAAAATTAGTTTGAAGTATGGAATACAATATTACCAAACTGATCAAATCTTACACTAAATTAAATTTCCCTAACAACCTCCAATTGCCTTGCAGAGAGCAACACTAAAGTTGGATAAATATATTAGCCCGTAAAATTATTATTAATATGTCAGCTACCAATATATTTACTATATTTTTTATTTTTAATAATGGACGGTCTGATCATGAACTTGAAACAATCAACCTTGGATGCTACATTGGAATTCTGACTTTTTCTGTTCATGTATTTGATTTTAAATTACCAAATACAAGTGAAGGAAAGTCCACTTGAACAACTTTTCATAATATCAAATATACTATTATTCATTTCACAGTTTCTTTTCCATTTTTCGCAGGATAAATGAGACAATAAAAGAGTGCTAGCAAGAAAAGTAAAGAATGACAGTCAGTCATCTATTCATCTGAAAAAAATGAAGATATTGGCTTCTCTCTTTTCTTTATCTTAGTTGCATAATAATTTGTGTTTACTCCAATTGTCTTTTAAACATCAAAATTCACCAATCAAACAAAAAAGAATGTCTGTAACAACTAAACCAACAAAAAGAACTTTCAAAAACCGAGTGGTAATTCATATAGAAACATGTATGTTTATCCCAAATATCAGTGACAGGCGCATACATAGTTCTATATTTGATTTCATATTTATAGAATGGACTAAGAAAACTACATCAAGTACCACAAGGAAAATTAAAATAATCTTGAAGTTTGTTCCTTACTAATTTTACTATTGTACTTCCTTAGTTTCAATATATTTATCATATTTATTTTAAAGAATCAAACAATATAAATTTTAATTAATAATTTAAATGTATTTAAGAAAATTGTAACTTTTAATATTTTTTATATAATTTTTAAATAGTAAAACATGATAACTATTTTGGGAAAAAGTGAGTAATTCACAATAATGTATATAAAGAGACTCTCTTTGACTAGATTATATTGCATCGTCTCTGTACCAAGTAAAGTTGGAATATAAAAAATGCTCACACCCTCTATTTATTTTCTGGTCAAAAAGCAAGTATTCTCGTCAATCAAAAAAAGACACTATTACTATATATTTACACCACAAAAATATTCAATTATTATGTACTCCTACTAGTTAACTCCAAAGCATCAAAAGATAATTGCACCAAGCTATTAAGTTATCTCAATTTGTGAAAGAATAGTCTTAGATAAATAAAGTATATTATGTGAAATAGCAACAATAAAGAAGTTTAATCGAGCTTGCATAATGCTATTTATATATCATATAGTATTTTCCATAAATATAAAGTGAACAAAAAATATTTTGCCAAATAAAATCAACTGAATTGATGTAATTGAGAAAATAAAAATAGTAGCCATTCAACAATCACCGAATTTTACTGAGTTACCTAAGTCGACTTGGTATCTATCACTCAATTACAAAACTCAGTCAAATCGGCCCTAAAACTAACATGATAATTATATTAAAATTTCAATTAGGCATTTATTTTATTTTTAGAATAAATAATTAAAGTAAAAAAGAGCCCCCCCCCCCCCAAAAAAAAAAAGGGAATATCTGACTACTAGGGTTTTTGTCCAAAAGCCCAAGCACTATCACTGGTCTTGCTCTTCCCACCATTGAAATTTATGTCTCTCGTCCCTTTTTCCCTATCAATTTGCCAAGAATTTTAGCTGATTTTGGTTAGCCATAACTGAAAGGTATTCTCTTGCTATAAAACTTGAATCTTTTTCTTTTATACTAAATTCTTGTGGAGAAAGATTAAATTTTTATTTCAATATTTGATTTTTGGCATGCATAATTGGTGTGCACGTCATTGTAGCTTAATTTTGTATGCTAAGGAAACATCTGGGTGTATTTGTATTTTGAAAAAGAGCCAAAAGCTAGGGTAAAGGCAACTCCTTTGCAGCAAAAAGTGTTCTTGAGTGGGGTATTTAATTTGAATTTTTCTTGAGTTTTTGAGTTTTTCTTTAGCTCATATATTTATTTTGTTAATTTGTGAGACTTTGAGATTGTTTCTGAGCCCAAAAATATATCTTGCTGGCTGTTTCTTTGTGATTGCTATTGTAGGCTGTGGTATTTTGTTTATCTGAAAGATAATTTATCTCCTCTTATTTACTGCAGTAGCAGATTTTGGCAATGGCTTCATCTGCTTGGGACATCACGGCAACAGAATTCTTACAAGTATGACCATTACTGATTCTTTTCTTTTTAAGAGTATTTTCTGTATAATGATGTTGAGAAAATTGTTAACTTCGATTTATTTTGAATTGCAGGGTTTTCATAGACAAAAGCTAGCATTACCTAGACATTCTAGTAGGCAAACAAATCTTTTGCTTTGGGGTACACTTCCAAGACAGAGCCCTGTTAGGTGTTCACATAAAAATTTGAGACTCAGGACCCGTATTCCGGCAAAGATTAGAGCTGTGGTTTCAGGGGATGTGAGTAGCTTGGTGGATGAAGGGTCAGGCAAAGTTCAGGAGGTTGCTGAAAAGGTGATACATTTATATCGTGTTCCGTTTCTACAAGACAGTGCCACAGCTGAGCTTCTCAAGCTGGTTCAGACAAAGGTCTCTAATCAAATAATTGGCTTGAAAACTGAACAATGCTTCAACATTGGACTCAAATCAGATCTTTCAAGCGATAAATTTTCTGTGCTTAAATGGGTTTTAGGAGAAACTTATGAACCTGAGAGCTTGGGAAGTGAGAGTTTCCTTGACAGGGAGCAGAGGAAACTTTCAGATGCATATATCATTGAAGTTGGTCCACGGTTATCTTTCACTACGGCGTGGTCTGCTAATGCAGTGTCGATTTTCCAAGCATGTGGGCTAACAGAGATAAATAGAATGGAGCGCTCTAGGAGGTACTTATTATATGTCAATGGGTCACTTCAAGATAGTCAGATTAACGAGTTTGCTTCAATGGTTCATGATCGAATGACGGAGTGTATTTATGTTGAGAAGCTTACTTCTTTCAAGACAAGCATAGTTCCGGAGGAGGTTCGATATATACCCGTCATGGAAAGGGGTCGCAAGGCATTGGAGGAAATTAACGAGGAAATGGGCTTGGCCTTTGACGAGCAAGACTTACAATACTACACCAAACTTTTCAGGGATGACATTAAGCGAAACCCGACGAATGTAGAACTATTTGATATTGCTCAGTCTAATAGTGAACATAGTAGGCACTGGTTCTTTACAGGGAAGCTTGTAATAGATGGTCAACCTGTGGATAAGACTCTTATGCAGATCGTCAAAAGCACTTTGCTTGCAAATCCAAACAATTCAGTTATTGGATTCAAAGATAATTCCAGTGCTATCAAGGGGTTTCCAGTGAAGCAATTGCGACCTATTCAGCCTGGTTCCACATGCCCGTTGGACACGATTACCACTGACCTTGATGTCTTGTTTACAGCGGAAACCCATAATTTCCCTTGTGCTGTGGCACCTTATCCTGGTGCCGAAACAGGTGCAGGCGGCCGTATCCGGGATACACATGCTACTGGAAGGGGTTCTTTTGTTGTTGCATCTACAGCTGGATATTGTGTTGGAAATCTTAACATTGAAGGGTCATATGCTCCTTGGGAAGATCCTTCTTTCACATACCCGGCAAACTTGGCATCACCACTACAGATTCTTATTGATGCTAGTAATGGAGCGTCCGACTATGGGAATAAATTTGGGGAGCCCTTAATCCAGGGTTATACTCGAACTTTTGGAATGAGACTTCCAAGTGGTGAGAGGAGGGAATGGTTGAAGCCAATCATGTTTAGTGCTGGCATTGGGCAAATAGATCACCTTCACATATCAAAGGGAGAACCCGAGATTGGTATGTTGGTAGTTAAGATTGGAGGACCAGCATATCGTATTGGAATGGGAGGTGGTGCTGCATCCAGCATGGTCAGTGGACAGAATGATGCCGAGCTTGATTTCAACGCCGTGCAGCGCGGAGATGCTGAGATGGCACAGAAGTTATATCGAGTTGTTCGTGCTTGCATTGAAATGGGTGACGGAAACCCCATCATAAGCATTCATGATCAGGGTGCTGGTGGAAACTGTAATGTAGTGAAGGAGATAATACACCCACAGGGTGCCAAAATTGATATAAGGGCTATTGTAGTTGGCGACCACACAATGTCTATTCTGGAAATTTGGGGTGCAGAGTATCAGGAGCAAGATGCCATACTGGTCAAGCCTGAAAGCCGCAGTCTTTTGCAAGCTATATGTTCAAGGGAAAGAGTTTCAATGGCTGTTATTGGAACAATTGATGGTGAGGGTCGTATTGTTCTGGTCGATAGTGTGGCGACTGACAAATGCAAGTCTAGTGGATTGCCTCCTCCTCCTCCTGCAGTGGATCTTGAGCTTGAGAAGGTGCTTGGTGATATGCCTAAAAAGACGTTTGAATTCAGTCGCATGAATAATCTGCGTGAACCACTTGATATTGCTCCTGCAACAACAGTTTTAGATTCATTGAAGAGGGTCCTGAGGCTTCCTTCTGTTTGTTCCAAAAGGTTCTTGACCACTAAAGTTGACAGGTGTGTCACTGGTCTTGTGGCACAGCAGCAAACTGTGGGTCCCTTGCAGATTACTCTTGCTGATGTGGCTGTTATAGCTCAAACTTATACAGACTTGACTGGAGGTGCATGCTCAATTGGGGAGCAGCCAATAAAAGGTCTCTTGGATCCAAAAGCAATGGCACGGCTGGCTGTCGGAGAAGCACTCACAAATCTTGTTTGGGCGAAAGTTACATCTCTTTCTGATGTTAAAGCTAGTGGGAATTGGATGTACGCTGCAAAACTAGATGGTGAAGGAGCTGCAATGTATGATGCTGCTGTTGCTCTTTCTGAAGCTATGATTGAACTTGGGATTGCAATTGACGGGGGGAAAGATAGTCTTTCCATGGCAGCCCACTCATCGGGTGAAGTTGTTAAAGCTCCAGGGAATCTAGTCATCAGTACCTATGCGACTTGTCCTGATATAACAAAGACAGTTACGCCAGACTTGAAGCTTGGAGATGATGGTGTGCTGCTTCATATTGACTTGGCCAGAGGAAAACGACGACTTGGTGGATCTGCTTTTGCACAGGTGTTTGATCAGATTGGGGATGAAAGTCCTGATTTGGATGATGTCTCTTATCTTAAAACTGTTTTCAATGAGGTTCAGAATCTAATCTCTGATGAGCTGATCTCTGCGGGTCATGATATCAGTGATGGGGGACTCATAGTGAATGCCCTTGAAATGGCATTCGCAGGGAACTGTGGCATTCGATTGGATTTAACCTCTTCTGGGAGTACTGTATCCCAAACACTTTTCGCGGAGGAGCTTGGCCTTCTCATTGAAGTTAGCAGGAAAAACGCTGATTTAGTTCTGGAAAAGCTCCGTCGTGGTGATGTTTCTGCTGATATCATCGGTCAAGTTACTTCATCTCCGATAGTTGAATTGAAGGTTGATGGGGTTACTCATTTGAATGAGGGAACTTCTGTGCTCAGGGATATGTGGGAAGAGACTAGCTTTCAACTGGAAAAGTTCCAAAGGCTGGATTCATGTGTAGAATTAGAAAAAGAAGGATTAAAATATCGGCACGAACCATCCTGGAAACTATCTTTCACGCCAGCATTTACTGATGATAAGTATATGACTGCCATTTCAAAGCCAAAGGTTGCAGTTATCCGGGAGGAAGGCAGCAACGGTGATAGAGAAATGTCTGCAGCTCTTTATGCTGCTGGATTTGAACCATGGGATGTTGCAATGTCAGATCTTCTCAATGGAGTCATCACGCTGGATGAATTTAGAGGAATTGTGTTCGTTGGAGGTTTTAGTTATGCTGATGTACTTGATTCTGCCAAGGGATGGGGAGCGTCCATTCGCTTTAATCAGCCTCTTTTGAACCAATTTCAGGCATTTTATAACCGTCCAGACACTTTCAGCCTCGGAGTTTGCAATGGGTGCCAACTTATGGCTCTATTGGGTTGGGTACCTGGCCCCCAAGTAGGAGGTGTTTTTGGTGCTGGTGGGGATCCTTCACAGCCGAGGTTTATACATAATGAGTCTGGAAGGTTTGAATGCCGCTTCACGAGTGTGACAATAGAAGAAACACCAGCCATAATGTTTAAAGGTATGGAAGGTAGTACATTGGGTGTTTGGGCTGCTCATGGTGAAGGAAGAGCTTATTTCCCTGATGATAGCATTTTCAATCATGTTCTTGGCTCTAACTTGGCGCCAGTGAAGTATTGCGATGATGATGGCAGACCAACAGATGTATATCCGTTCAATCCTAATGGTTCTCCCTTGGGTGTTGCTGCAATTTGTTCTCCAGATGGAAGACATCTCGCAATGATGCCTCATCCAGAACGCTGTTTCTTGATGTGGCAGTTCCCATGGTATCCTAAAAATTGGGATGTGGAAAAGAGAGGCCCGAGCCCCTGGTTGCGCATGTTCCAAAATGCTAGAGAATGGTGCTCATGAGGTAACTGTTCATTATGAACCCTTTCTCTCATTTTTCTATTCATGTTGGAAAATAAATTCATGCTCTTATCAAATGTACAGATCTTCCAGAAGTTCCAAAGGCATGACATTGTGTTTGACAGACAAATAGTATCAGATGCACAATGCTGAGTAGCAGATTCTGTTCGTTGTCACATAGAGGTTAAAGGAGATTAGACAGAAGCAACATAGTTTAATTGCCAGCACTGAGATTGAGATCTCTGCAATTTGGTTGCAGATACCATGATGAGTTTTTCGACATTGTTATCATGCCTTTCAACGTTCTTAAGAATATATTTGATACTGGTTCTAACGCCAAGTATTTTGATGAATCAAACACTTAACTGAAACTACAAGCACAGTTCCTTAATAAATCTTGCTTGTGCAGAAGTATGAATTTCTTGAAATTAAAGAACTGGAAAGAGAGTCATGTAGTGGCCCCGATTCCCGAATACTTCTAAAAATTTACTATTACATAAGAAGTACTCCTTCTACATCTTCTGTAGTAATTAAACGAGTATGGCTTTTGAGTGTTATGCTGTGGACATTCTTGGAAAAGAAGTAACTTTTAATACCTTCTTATATGTAGTAATTTCTTAGGCTGGGACAATTAAGGGGCCGTTTGGTTACTCGATAAGGTTCAAGTTCATACATGAATAATTTGGTTATTCCGTATTAATTTTATACAATGTTTGGTTGGTAGGTTTTAATTGTTGTATAAAAATTATTCATGTATTAATTTTATACGGTATTTGGTTGTATTTTAGTAATTATATATAACTAATACTCACATAACTTAATGAGGAAATCTATGTATAATTTTATGTGGGGTAAAACGTGGAATAAGTTGTGTGGGAATCAGTTATACATGGGTTAAAATGATAAAATTACACATTTATTCCTATCGATTTACTTTTTTTTTTAAATGTGTTACGGTACACAATTTTTAAACTAAAAAAATTATTGACTAATTTGTTAAATAAAGGGCTGTACCACCTTTATATTTTTAAAAAAATTTATAGCAGTTTTGTGGAGAAATTTTTTTTTATACTATTTGTTTATTTATTTATTTTTAAATACATTAATTTATAATAAATTAAATATTTATAATTAATGATTTAAGTAGTACAATTTCAATAACTAAATCTTACATAAATAATATTTATATAACTAAAATCTGCCTAACTAAAACCTGTATAACTAATACATGAATAACTAAAATCTGCATAATTAATTTTTGCATAAAATAATACATAAATCTCCTCATAACTAATTCATGTATTACTGTAATACCTGCTTAACTCTAACCCATAACCAAATGATCCCGAGGGTGTATAACTATGGGATTATATAACTTTTTTCAATTTTTAGTTGGTCTGATTTTATTTCGATAAGAACTTCTATTAAAGTTAAGCCCACTTGTCCTTTCAAACTGTTCGATTGATTAAATTTATGACCTACCCAGATAGGGTTCAAAGAGAAACTTTAGTTTACCATACAAGGCCACCCTCGCAACTTCTCGGGAGAAACGTTTTAAGTCATTTTCGAGAAAAAAAAAATTGTTGGGTAGGTAGAGAACACTTAGGCGTGTGAGATAAACTTTTTTAAGGTACTCAAAAAAATAACTTCGTAATTTAGAGAGAAGGGAATTATTAAAATTATAGATCTCCACAAAGTTATGAAATCATATATTTGGGTTGATGTGGTCATTAGAGAGAAGGGAACTATCAAAAGTATAGGTCTTCACAAAGTTATGAGATCATATATTTGAGTTGATATCTTGTCAATGTCTAAAGGTCAAGAAAGTTGGTAATCTAATGACTGAGGAGTCGGTGACTGAAATTATCTTCTGAAGTAACAAAATTTCTTGTTAGGTAAGTTAGCACGCACAAAAAATACAATGAATGCGTGCACGCACACATATAATGTATGTATAAGTCAATTTACCCGTCTTAATCAATTGCAAAGACTACACTCTCTATATATATATGTCAATTTTTCTATCGTAATCTACAATTATAAATACTACTTGGTCCAATTGAGTTAGAAGAAAAAAGAGATAGATATCAATATACACCGTTCAATCAACTGGCTTGCCAATATGATTGAAATTTGTGTAAAAATATGTATAATATAAAGTATGTATAATTTATATATTTTATAAATTAGATGGTTAAAAGATACAAATCCCATAATTATCCCAGAAAAAAACAGTGTTTGTTTTCCCGCCCATACACAACTAAAGTACATTTTTAACAACACGTGTTACCTACCAGAGAATGTGTCTTACATACCCCCCACCTACCACTCTACCTTTCCTCATTCATCATTTTCAACCGTAGCTGAAAAAATCTTTTACAGTTTTTCATGCCTATCACGTGCGGAGTTATTGGGAATCTTGTAGGTTGTTTAATTTTTGTACAACATTGGTATAATTAATTTTTTTTAAGTTTTAAAATAAGTGGTGTTTTCACTTTAAGTATATCTCTTAAGAAAATTATTTATTTTTAAATAAAAAAATATATTTTATCTACTTGTCCTTAATAAATATCTTGAAAAAGATGTAACTGTTTAATATTTTTTTAATTATGTAAAATTCTTTCCACTTAAATAAAAGTAAAATTAAAAAAATATTATTAATATCTTCTTAATTATGTAAAATATCACTTATTTTGAAATAAAATCAAAAAGTAAAAACACAATTTATTTTAAAACGAACAGTGTAAAATTATTCAAACTATATCTATGAGTACGAGTGTTTAAAATGTGGAAAGTATAATCTATACAATAAAATATATTATGTGTTGCAATAAAGTTAAACTCTTTTTCTCAAGCTATAAAACAATGGGATTAGCTCTAGAATAAAATCACAAAGTAGATAACTGGTTAATGTTACTGAAAAATGGAAAGAAAACAGAGTTCCCCTCTCTTCCTTTTTCTTTTCCCACTTTTCTTGATCTTTGCTGCATTATCATCTCAAGTTTCTGCTTTCACTACCGATTTTCCAATACTAGACAGACTAACTGAGTTTCTTTCAGATGAAAAAGTATCCCAACTTTTCCAGGAATGGAAACAGAAGCATGGGAAAGTTTACAAGGATGAGAAAGAGGAAGAAATGAGGTTGGAGAGCTTTAAAGGGAATGTGAAGTATATAGTGGAAAAGAATTCAAAGAGGAAATCAGATTCAGACCATTTGGTTGGTTTGAACAAATTTGCTGATATGAGCAATGAGGAGTTCAGGCATGTTCATACTTCAAAGATTAAGATACCCTTTAACAAGAAAAAGACTATTCAGATGAACAATGTGGAAAGAAAACCAACTCCAGCTTCTTGTGATGTTCCTCCTTCAAAGGATTGGAGGAAACATGGGGCTGTCACTGAGGTCAAGGACCAAGGACAATGTGGTAACTTTACTTATCTTCTCTTACTATCTTCAGTTCATGTTTGCACTAGCTTGTTTCTAGTAGATTTTTGGTTGGAGAGGATAATATAGTAAGCAGAATGATTTGAATAAACTACTGACAGGAACAGATAGCAGTTACAATTTTCTTGTATAGACCACAAGGGTACTTTCATTTGTTATTTCATGACATTGCAGAAGAAGAAATTAACATCCATAACTAGGTGATATCTGAAAGATGTGTGATTGGGACTACCAAGTAGTTCTCTGCTTCTTTAACACAAAACGGCAGGACAAAAGATAGTGAATACTTCTTTAATCTTTAAGCATAACTCTGTTCTGCAGATGAGTATCTCCACTTACATATTGCTAGACGTTGTATTTAGGCATATTTCATTGTGTTTTGTATATTTATAGTATGAGTATTTGCTTACACTAAATACATGTTTTACTTCTAGGTAGCTTATAGGCATTATGTTTCCATGACCACTCTAACATGCCCTTCACGCCCAGACCCAACTGGAGCGTGGACCAGGAGCCCGTTTGGAAATGGACCTGGTGGTTTGCTTAAATGGACTTGGGCAATCCTTTCCTCGTTGAGCTAACTTTTGGAGTTGAGTTAGGACCAGGTGCCATATGTTTATATGGTATCAGAGCCAGGTCCATTTCTATTTGGGCTCTCTGTCCATGCTCCCGTCAGTCTGGGCGTGAAGGAGGAATTAGAATGGGTTAGAATCACACAAATGGACGGGTGATTTACTTATATGGACTTGACAATTCTCTCTTCATGAGCTAGCTTCTAGATTGAGTTAGGCCGGATGCAATGTTTTTACACCATGAATCAAGCACTATGAAACTAAATAAAAGGAACAGTTTGTTGGCTCAAATCACAAGTCAATAGTACCAAAAGGTCCAAAACTCTATGAACATTTTCCTTCTTTGATTAAGGGAGCAATAAAATGGCATATGCACTTATGTACATCTTTGGAGTAATATATTTGATCTATGCAAAACTTCTGCAGGAGCTTGCTGGGCATTCTCGGCGTCTGGAGCCATGGAGGGAGTAAATGCAATAGTTGCTGGTGACCTTATTAGCCTTTCTGAACAAGAGTTAATTGATTGTGATAATTCATACAATAATGGCTGTGAAGGTGGACTTATGGACCCTGCTTTTGAATGGGTGATCAACAATGGCGGCATTGATTCAGCAGCTGATTATCCATACGCTGCCTATTCTCAAGGCTTTTGCAATTACAAAAAGGCATGTGATGATCAATTTCATATCAAGTCTTCTACGAATACTTTCTTTTTTTAAAAACTTGATCATTCTTCAAACATTTTCCTCAACAGGTTAACCATAAGGTTGTAACAATTGATGGATATCAAGATGTTCCACAGGAGGAAAGTGCCCTTCTTTGTGCTGTTGCTCAACAACCTGTTAGTGTGGGCATCGACGGGAGCAGCCCTGATTTTCAACTATACAGAGGGGTAACTGTTTTCTGTTACTCCATTTTCACATATCTCAATAATCCCAAAATGATTTGATTTTTATTTGTATTCTGTTTTGGGGTCAATGCAGGGAATCTATGATGGAGAATGCTCTAGTGATCCAGATAACTTATCCCATGCAGTACTAGTAGTAGGATATGGTTCTGATGGATATGATGACTACTGGATTATCAAGAACTCATGGGGTACATATTGGGGAATGGAAGGGTATGGATATATAAGAAGAAACACTTATTTGCCATATGGGGTTTGTGCCATTAATTCATTGGCTTCATATCCAATGAAAGAATCTTCAGCACCATCTCCTTATCCGTCACCAGCCGTTCCACCACCTCCCCCGCCATCCCCTCCACCGCCTTCTCCAAAACCAAGTGAATGTGGATACTTCTATTACTGTCCAGAAGATCAAACATGCTGCTGTCTGTTAGAGTTCTTCGGCATGTGCCTCATTCAGGGCTGCTGTCCTTATGAGAATGGTGTTTGCTGTGATGGATCAGACTATTGCTGCGCAACTGACTATCCTGTTTGTGATGTTTATGATGGCCTCTGCCTCGAGGTATGACTTCTCTTGTTACACTTTCTTAAGGAAAAATCTGACATTTGGTTTCCAAATGGTTTCTGAGTAATCTGAAGCCACATGAATGAGAGAAATGGTTATGATGCATGGGAATTTGATGCACAAATCATAAGCTAGAATCTAGATCACTCTTAAGATTCTCCTTAATCCATGTTGAGTCACATATAGTTTACACCAAATAAATCAATGCAAAACAGCCAATGAATTTTTTTCAATTATTGGGGCACTTGGAGGTACCATCCTAAGTTGCTAACACCAAGCAAATAGATTAGATTTGTCATCATCAACTAGTACTAGGAGTATATTTTATAGACAAAAAGCTAGGCAGAAGGGTTTGAAAGATATTAAAGGTTGCATTATTTTGCTCAATCATTAGATACCAGCAGAAAGTAGAACAAGGCCTAAAATAACTTTGGATAAATCAAAGAGTAAATAATTTTTACTTCGCTTTAGACATCCTGAAATCCACCGGTCCGACTAATCCAGGATTACACCAAATATATAAGAGTAAAGCGCTTCCTATCAAAAGATCAAATATTCAATTAGATAGAAGAAGGATCCCAAAAAAATACAGGGGATACAAGTGAAGGAAAAAGCAGTTAACAAATGTTTAGAAAGTTAAATATATTATGATTTGTTTAATAATTTATTTTCCTTTTTTGCAGGATTATGGAGACAAAATTGGAGTGGAAGCAAGGAAGAGAAGGATGGCCAAGTACAAGTTACCATGGAGAACTAACACTGAAGCAGCAGAGGAGATGAGCCAAACTCTGAAATGGAAGAGAAATCATGTTGCTGCAATGCGTTGAAACAAACATTTCTTTGAAGTCTGTATGGTCCGGTGGCTAAAAACAATTTATTTTGAGAAGCACTTTTATTAAAATGTTTTTTCAGAAAAGTATTTTTGAAAAAAATAAAATAAAAATTGTATGTAGCTAATTTATTTGAAATATATTTTTGATAAGCACATCGTATTTGACTAATCTTTTAAAAAAGTATTTTTACATATCAAATTACGAAAAATAAATAAACATCTATACATATTTACTATTGAGGTTATTTTAAATATCTATTACAAAAGGCTTTAATATTTTTAATTTTATTCATTAAAATTAAAAAGTACATATTAAATTTCAATCAGTGTCATATATAGATAAAATTTTCTTTAAAAAGTTGATATAATATTAACATGGTAATTTAAATATACAAAAAATGAAAACATCAAGCGATATAGATTTTAAAAATCATTTCACAGATTAAATTACTATATATATGAGTAATAAGGCTGCTTGAAGAGCAAAAGAAAAATAAACGTTTTTTTGGATAATAAATAGATTATATCTACAATATAAAATTCAAAATATATAAAAAAATACAATAGGATAATTTAACAAGAATATGAAGTAACTGACATTCAAAAGTATGATTAAGATCACAATAAAAGAACATGAATTGCTACATATTAACCAAACGTGTTATTTTACAATTAGAAGTTAATGAACTAACGAGGAATATATTGGTTAATATATATTTATCATAGAGATATTTTTATTTTGAAAAAAATAATATTCTTTTTTTCTAAGAAACAAAAATTTTTAACTCGTTCCCAACTGTACAACAATTAACTTTATTTATGCTTAAAAGTATTTTTACTTATTAGTCAAATACCTTGAATTTCCTAAAAAAAAAATCAAAACTTTTGACCTTCAAATCACTTGGCCAAACAACCTCTTAATCAAAAAATATTTAAACTTTGCGAAAATGCTATTTCTGACTTTTTAAAGTGAATCCGATACGTCTTTGGGTGATAATGTGGCACAAAAAACATGCTCACTCTTTTCCAAATATAAATTGAATAATTTTCTCCATTTTATTTTATATTTGTCATAATTTGAATGGACATAAATTTCTGAATGTAAATTTTTTTTAATTTTAAATTTGTGATATTAAATTGATCATATGTTTAATATATAAGGTTATTTTTTTAAATTCTCGTAATTTTAAATATATCATATTTAAGATATATATAAATAAATTTTGGTATTTAAAATTATTTTGCTCCACCACCCTAGTTACAAAACTTCCATCCTTGTTATATATTATCAATGGTATGTGAATTATATACTTGTGTTACATGTGGGTGAACTATATTTCAAAAATTTGATGTCAATATTGGAATTTAGACAGAAGTCAAGATGATTTTATCCAAACTCTTATTACTCTTTCTGTTTTAAAATAAATAATATTTTAATTTTTTAATTTTATTTTAAAATAATTGGTGATTTACATAATCAAGAAGATACTAATGATATTCTTTCAATTTTATTACTAATAAAATACTGAAACGTTAAACTATTTTCAAGATATTTATTAAGGATAAGTGAGTAAAAATACATTTATTTTCTAGAAATGAGTAACTTAGAAATGAGTAACTTTCTTAAGGGATGTGCCCAAACTAAAAATACCACTTATTTTAAAACGAATAAAGTATAAAATTAGAAAAAATTCATTTAGCACTAAATTTGAAAAAAAAAATTATCTAGTATTTGATATCTGTATTGAGGCTAATATAATTTTTCTAATTTAAATTCAAACTCAATTTTTTTTATATTAAGAATGAAGAGATTTTGAGTCATTAGGTGTTTAATCGGTAACACTTCTAGTTGAGGTGTCTAAAATAAATTTTTGACAAATTTAAAGGGCTGATATGTGTTTGGCCAAATATTTTCAAGGAGCTGCATTCTAAATATACTTTCTTAAAATAAATATATTTAATTGCCATCAAATTAAAATGTTTTACATATGTATTACGCCATATTGAAAAAAATTACTATCTAATATCCCAATGATGTAAACTTAGGAAAAAATATTGATAAATAATAAAAATAAAATAAATTAAAACTTGATATTTAATATATTTGGATTTGATGTTTGATATTCTTTAAGACATTCAAGAATTGTTTGGATCTTCTGTAATCGCTATACGCAGCCAAAAGTTATAATATTCGTCTATAACAGTCCCCCTGTTACGAGTTCACCTTTTAGCGTGTTTTGAGTCCACTTCAATGGCAGGTTTAAGTAGAGGAAGCACAACCTTCCAGCAAAACCTGAAGATAACACAGTTAGGGAGAAGGGGACAAATAGATGAAGCCATCAAAGTGTTCAACAGAATCACACCCCCTAATACTATCACCTACAATTCTATGATTTCTGCCTATGCGAAGAATGGCAGAATCATCAATGCACGCAGGCTGTTTGACAAAATGCAGTACAAAAATTTAGTCTCTTGGAATACAATGATTAATGGGTATTTGTTTAATGACCAAGTTGATAAAGCATGTGAACTGTTCGATAAAATGCCTCTGAGAGACCATTTTACTTATGCATTGATGATAACTTGTTATGCGCGCACTGGGATGCTTGAAAAGGCTAGAAATGTGTTTGAGTCACTTCCTGATAAAAGTAATATAGCTTGCTGGAATGCAATGATTACAGGATATGCAAAAGCTGGTAGATTAAATGATGCGAGGAAAATGTTTGATGGCATGCCAGCAAAGAATTTAGTTTCATGGAATTCCATGCTTTTGGGATATACCCTGAATGGGGAAATGCAATTTGGATTGAAATATTTTGAGGATATGGAAGAGAAGGACATCGTTTCTTGGAATTTATTATTGGGTGGGTTTATTGAGGTTGGGGATTTGGATTCTGCTAAAGAGTTTTTTGCTAAGATTCTTAATCCAAATGTTGTTTCATGGGTGACAATGTTGAGTGGATTTGCAAGATATGGGATGATATTGGAGGCTGAAATGTTTTTTGACCAAATGCCGGTGAAAAATGAGGTTGCTTGGAATGCCATGTTAGCTGCATATGTCCAGAATGGCAAAATTGACATGGCTGCTTCATTATTTAATAGAATGTCTCAGAGAAGTGCCGTGGCTTATACAACTATGATTGATGGCTATTGTCGTGCTGGAAAGCTCAAAGAAGCAAGGGATTTGTTGGATCAAATGCCTTACAAAAATGTTGGTGCACGAACAGCGGTGATTTCAGGGTACATCCAAAACAACAGGGTGGATGAAGCTCGTCGGCTATTTGATCAAACTGCTATTCGTGATGTTGTTTGTTGGAATACAATGATTGCAGGCTATGCTCAATGTGGACAGATTGATGAAGCTTTTGATCTGTTTGAAAAGATGAAACCAAAGAGCATAGTTGTTTGGAATACCATGATAGCAGGTTATGCTCAAGTGGGGCAAATGGAAAAAGCACTTGAGATCTTTGAGAATATGGGAGAAAGAAATGTAATTTCTTGGAATTCTCTAATTTCAGGTTATACCCAAAATGGTTTATATGTAGATGCACTTAAATATTTTGTCATAATGACACGTGATGGCAAGAAACCCCATCATTCTACGTTTGCTTCAGCATTAAGTTCCTGTTCCAATCTCGCAGCCGAGCAAATCGGTAAGCAACTTCACCAAGCAGCTATAAAATCCGGTCATGTGAGAAATTTATCAGTTTGTAACGCTTTAATCACTATGTATGCAAAGTGTGGAAATATATTTGATGCAGAAAAGATGTTTGAAGATGTTGACAACGCTGATGTTATATCCTGGAATTCCTTGCTTGCTGGATATGCTTTAAATGGATACGGGAAGGAGGCTATCAAACTTTTTCAAAAGATGGAAGATAAAGAAGTCGTTCCTGATGAAGTCACATTTGTTAGTGTTTTATCTGCATGTAAGCATGCTGGTTTGAGTGATGCTGGTGCAAATTTGTTTGAGCACATGACCAGAAAGTATTCTATCACTCCTTCATCTGAACATTATGCTTGCTTGGTTGACTTACTTGGGCGAGCAGGGAGGTTAGAAGAAGCTTTCCTTTTAATACAGGAAATGAGAACAAATGTCACTGCAGAAATGTGGGGTGCCCTATTTGGGGCTTGTCGCATTCATAACAATATAAAGATCGCTGGCAGGGCAATTGAGAAGCTTCTTGAACTTGAACCTCATACATCTACAAATCTGGTTGTCTTGTCAAACATGTATGCTGAGCTAGGAAGATGGGGTGATGTGGAGAGAGTTAGGGAAACTATAAAAAAGAGTGGTGCAGGCAGATTGCCCGGATGCAGCTGGCTTGAGGATAAGAATCAGTTGCTTGTTTTTCTTTGTGGTGAAGATACTTCAGCACAGACAGTGGAGAACTTTAATGTGTTATTCACTTTAACTGCACAGATGATGGATATGCACCATATGCCTGCTATGACATCATTTTGTCTTGACTCGGATAATTAAGCCTTAAGCATGTATTCTCAAGTGCCAAACATGCATTCATACTATCGCTTTTGGTTTAGGGCTGCAAGGTGGCTTTGCATGGCTGCATGGCAGATGGGAAAATCACTCCAATGTCTGGAAAATCCTTTTCATCTGCACCGAACACACACACACACAGTAGGAATGAAATTCTGCAAGATGTAACCGGAAGAGCGAAATGAAAGCTTGCTTATGAGGTAACTGCTGTTGTCTGGATATATGGTTACAATGTCAGTAGTGTGGATCTTCGCTGTGATTATATGTTAAAGCAACTGATAACTGTGATAGGTACATTGGTGTTGTCAGGTAGGTGAATCCAAGTTCGCTCTATATAATATGCATATAATAGTACTTGCTGTATCTGCTGTCTCATCATCTATCTTTTTCTTCGATGCTTGTAGTATCTGCAGTCTTATGTCTTTTTCTTCTATCCTTGTAGTATCTTCTATCTTTTTATCGTCTATTTATTTTTTCTGATCTTTGATAACATTTAAACTGCATATAGGTAAGTTACTGTCTCTTTTAGCATTTATATAACTGTTCATGCATTATAGGCTTATGTCATCATAATGGACTTTGTTCTGTTGAAGGAATTTCTGATTTTGACTGGTTCTTCTGCTCCATATCTAGGTGGGTAATCATCCTTGTTATAGTCACAAGTATGTGCACTGTTGTAACTTCAATTTCTAGAGTTTGATAACTTTTCAATTAAAACAGATAGATAATAATCTTTTGACATTGAATCTTGCAATCATCTTAGTTCATTTCGAAACTAAGACACCAATTGTGGTGTTTTAATTGATCCCTTTATACTTTATCCCTGTGTTGCTTTCCATTTTCTCTATTTACCATGTATAGTAAAGTTTCATTTGAATTGTGTTTATAAAGCTGAGGTTTAGTGTCCAGAAGGTCCACCTCCAGTCACGGATATCCTCCTTAATGGTTGTCATAAAGCATGCATCTAAAGCTGCTCCTCCTCCTCCACCAGTAAGTGAGGTTAGTTGAATCACTTTGAATCCAGAAGCTTCTTTTTTTTTTTCTTTTTTTTTTTTAAATTTAATATTACATATATATATATATAAAATTTACTTTGAGCTTGGTGATAGGAAATTGAAAGAGGAAATTGGAGCCTAATATTTTCTGTGGAAGTGTTAGGTTATGCCCCATAAACTTGATAGCTGGCAATTGAACTGTTTGCTCTGTTTAAACATTAAATACGTTCATGCTTCTTCGGCCATACCTCTTTGTACGGCAGTTGACACATTTTTATTTCATTTTTTCATCTATTTTAGGATGCTGATTTCGGCGTTAATATAATCACAAATACAAGTCTGAATGATGGCACAACTCGCTGGATCCCACTTGGAAACTGTACAGTGAGTGTTCATGAGACTAAGGGAGCATAAGATGAGATCTGCACTTATATACGTTATTGTTGAAATGTGTTTGATTTCTATGAAACATTGGAACGATCTTGCTGGTCATTTTCAGCATGTGTGGCCATGGAGGAAATAAATGTGATAGTCATTGGTGAAATTACTAGTCTTTCTGCACAATAACTTATCCATTATGGTAATTCATACAATCATGGCTGTGAAAGTGGACTTATAACCCCTGCTTTTGAATGGGCGATCAACACTGGCAGCTTTGATTCAATTGTTGATTATCCATACACTGCCTCTCAAGGCACTTGCAATTACTGCAAGGCATGTGATGATCAATTTGATATATCAGCAGGTGAACCAGAAGGTTGTAACAATTGATGGTTACCAAGATGGTGCAGAAGAGGAAAGTGCCCTTCTTTGTGTTGTTGCCCAACAGCCTTTAGTGTGGGCATCCACGGGAGCATCCCTGATTTTCAACTATATGGATGTTGGAGAAGAGGAAAGTTCCCTTCTTTAGCATCCATCAATGAAGGTAATTCATGATCTAGTGAACTGTAACATTAGAGCATTCTTCTTTTTCTTTTTTTGAACTTAGGTGATTTTAATAACAATTTTGGTTTCTAGAGATCGTAATTCGTAAATAAGCTAAAGAATGAAAATAAAAGAAATAAATATAGAGAAATATATTTGTTTTGTCCATAATGTTATGTAACGTAATATTTCTTCTTCTTTTCATAGTTTTCCTATAACATAATTGTATTCAGATGGTAATAACTCACTTATTGTCTTATCAAGTTTTGTTTCATATTAGTTGCAAGTTCAAAATTAAAGATAATCAAAATATTATTTAATGTAAGTATATGACTAGAGTATTTTTTGTTTGTTCTATTATTTAATGAAAATGGAGAGTAATATCCACTATTTACCAGTCAAAAATTGAAATGGATCATAAGGTTTGTAGATTTGTTGTATTTTGTCCTTTGTCCACTAACTAGTCAATCACTTTTCTGTTCTCATATTAAGTCCATGTAATTGAAATCACTTGCATTGCATACATGAAAATATAATGTACAATCAATAACTATTGAAACTTTAATTAAATATTGTAATTTCCTTACACTTGGTTATATTTAATTATTGTAAATCATAAAGTAATACATACAACCTAGATATCCTTTGAACTATGTTTAAAGGAAACTGTACCACTATGATTGGTGAGAAATCCTAGTAATTTCCCTTTGTTGCATGTAAGTGATTTCAATTTCATGGATTTAATATGAGAAAACAAAAAAAAAATCGATTAGTCTCTTGACAAAATACAACAAATCAACAAGCTTTATGTTCCATTTTAGTCTTTGGCTTACTGCTAGGTTGTGGATATTGTTCTTCATTTCTATTATTAATAGATCAAAACAAAGATGCTCTAATCATATACTTTGCATTATCTTGATTAATTTTTAGGTTGAATATTTGTCAAAATGTTGTGAAATCAAACTTGGTGAGAGATGATGTGAGTTGTTTCCATCAGAATACCATTATATTACAGAAACTAAGAAAAGATAACTATTAAGCTACATAAATCTATTTCTTTTCATGTTTTAGCTTATAAATTTACTATTTTTAGAAACTATAGTTATTATTAAAATCATTTAAGTGGAAAAGAAAATGTTTTGAAGTAACATTCATTTTATCATGAATTAAGGTCTGTGCTGGACACTAAAGAAAAACTGTTTCCTTTTAGTGATGGAAACAAGGAGAAAAGACATAGATACCCCTCAGACTTGAATTTTTGGGAAGTGTAAGGCTTAAAATTCACTAAGAACACTAGATGAAACAAGGTTTCAAGAAAGTGTTTAGGCAGCAATCGACTTGTGATTGTACCTAGGTCAAAGTCGAAGTTGTGGCAGTTTTGTTGTCATAACGATTTGAGGGTCCTTTGCATTTGTTTTTAAATTATTACACAGGTTGGGAAATTCCTGTATATGGTGTGTTCTTTTATATTTCAGACTCGAAAAATAGTCTAATTATAAACAGTAGGCGTTGTCAATCAGGCTGAGTCAGGCAGACGGACTTGACTGCTATACAGTGGGTTAACCTCGGGCAGTAACTTGGGCGTAGAAAAATCTCCTGTGACAACTACTTTGTAGTGCCTGTTACTCCCTTTGGTCTGTTTTACTTGTCATGTTTGTATTGCACGCCCCTTGAGAAGACATTAACTAAAAGGGTAATTTGACTATATTATCCTTATTTATTCTTTTATCTCAATTTAATACTAATTTCTTTTTTACCACATTAGTCTCTCCTCACCTTTTTTAAGTAAGGATAAAGGTGTAAACTAGTAATTAATTATATTACCTTTTTTTTATAATTATAATTATTTTAGATCATTTATTTTTATTAAGAACGACAAAAAATAGATGGAACGGAGTATCACTCAACTTTTTGGAGTGGAATAAATATCTTTGAGTGATGAAGTGGCACAAAAGCCATGATCACACCTTTGGAGAAGTTAAAGTTAATATTCTCTGTTTCACTTTATATGTCATAACTTGGACGGTCACAAATTTATTATCTTCTAATGTAAGTTTGTCGCAATAACTAAATTATTTTTCCTTTTCTGTTGCTCTATTCTAAATACTGCGTCAGTTGAGGGAAAACAAAAACTGTGTTAGGTTGCAATAAATGAAATTGTCCTATTACTTTTTAAATCGGCTAATACATTCTTTACCCCTCAACTGGACTACTGGAGTTGAAATGCCCCTGATGCAAGGAAGATCCATCGACCCCAAGTGTGATATTCATTCCTAGTTGTAGTGGTCTTCTCCAAAAATCTGGTTGGCTTAACCACTACCTTCACCACCTCCTCCTTCTATACTGACAAATACTCCAAAATTCCAAGTTTGGGTCCAGCGTTTGAAGATGGTTTGCGGGAGATAGGTAGACTTGTAAATTTTCACATAGTGCGAGGATACAACTTAAATGATGATCCCAAAATCGAGATGTGTCCCTCTGCCTTTTAAGTAAGGAAGGATAAGACTGTTATATTATAAAGCAACTTTGCTAATATTTTCGGATTCTTTTTCTTTTGGTTGTTCATATCCCAATTTACACAACTTCTATATTTGTATTATCGGTGTATGAATTATATACTTGTGCTCTATGTGTTGAATTATATTTCGGACAATTGATATATAAAATATTGGAATTTAAACAGAAGTTAGGTGATTTTTGTCAGACTGGCTAATTAGTTATCCGATTGAGTTGCTGATAATTGGAAAACAAGGGGTGGACGGGAAATGTTTTGGAGTAAAGATAAAAACATATATCACAATCTCTTAAAAATAAATATCCAACAGACTTATTTGTATCTATTACAGGATAAAGTTTTAGGAGCAAATGCACTCAAAATATCCGCACACACCAGCCTTTTCAAAAATAAAAATAAAATTGTTACTTAATTTTTCAATCAAATAATTAACAGATTAAAGTTATATATAACGGCAGAATCTCAGAGTCATTTATTTGATTGTGTTACTTAAAGAAATGGGAAATACACAAAAACCCCACCTTTTTATCTTTTCTTCTTGGTTTCCCTTTTTTCTTTATCTCAGCTGCATTATCATCTCAAGTTTATAGTTTTTCTAGTGATTTTCAAGAATTTGACAGGTCACAAGAATTACTTTCAGAAAAAAGAGTTTTCCTGCTTTTCCAAGAATGGAAACAGAAGCATGGGAAAAATTACAATAATGAGAAAGAGGAAGAAATAAAGTTGGAGAATTTTAAAAGGAATGTGAAGTATATAGTGGAGAAGAACTCAAAGAGGAAATCAGATTTAGATCATTTAGTTGGTTTGAACATTTGCTGATATGAGCAATAAAGAATTCAGGCAAGTTCATATTTCAAAGATAAAGATGCTTTTCAACAAGAAGCCCAAGACCATTTCTGCAAATTCTTGTGATGTTCCTCCTTCTAAGGATTGGAGGAAACATGGGGTTGTCACTGAGGTTAAGAACCAAGGAGGATGTGGTAAGCTGTGCTAATCTTCTGCATATTATACAGTCATTTCACAATTTTCCATTTTTACGGGATCGGATCAAGGCTTATTATAAATATTGTAATTACCTTATAAGTGACATGTATGCATATATGTTTTGTTCATCGTCACTGCATAGTATAGGAACTTTGCTGGTCTAGTGATTCTCAAGTCGCGAGTTGATATAGTAACAAAGCTTCCATGAGTGCTATCCAGAATTGGCAGCTAGCACCGATGATGTTTTAGGGATATCAGTGAGCCTGAAAATATGCACCATTTGTAAAATATCTCTGATTTATGCTTAACAACTGCAGGATGTTGTTGGGCATAGAAGGAATAAATGCATTAGTCACTGGTGAACTTATTAGCTTTTCAACTCAAGAACTTGTCAACTGTGACACTTCCAATAAAGGTTGTGAAAGTGGACTTATGGACCCTGCTTTTGAATTTGCGATCAACAATAGGGGCATCGATTCAGCAGCTGATTGTCCATACACCGAGTCTCGAGGCACTTGCAATTACGACGAGGCATGTGATGGTGCAAAGTTCCTATGATATCGTCAATTCACTTTTTTCATATTTTTTGAAAAAGTCTTGATCATATTTGCTCAACAGTTGAACAAGAAGGATGTAACAATTGATGGATATCAAGATGTTGCACAAGTAGAAAGTGCCCTAATTTGTGCTGTTGCTAGACAACCTGTTAGTGTAGGCATAGATGGGAAAAGCCTTGATTTTCAACTATATGCAGGGGTAACTCTTATATATTTGTCATTTTTATAGTTTCTTGTATCTTCTTTCAACAAATCTTTATATTAAGCTCTTGGCCTTTCTCTGTTTTTGGGGTTAATGCAGGGAATCTATGATGGAGAATGCTCTAGTAATCCAGATGACTTATCCCATGCAGTACTAATTGTAGGATATGGTTCTGAAGGAGGGGTTGATTATTGTATTATCAAGAATTCTTGGGGAAAATCTTAGGGCATGGAGAGGTATGCGTATATAAAGAGGAACACTGGTTTGCCACATTGGGTTTGTGCTATTGATTCGTTGGCTTCTTATCCCATGAAAGAATCGTCTTCTACTCCACCATCCCCTCCGGTTCCTTCACCGCCTTCTCCAAAAGCAAATATATGTGAAGACGGCTTATATTACTGTCCAAAAGGTCAAACATGCTGCTGCGGCTTAGATTTCTTTGGCATGTGCTTATAGTTCATGGATGCTGTCCTATTGAAAATGGTGTTTGTTATTGTGAGGGATCAAATTTATGCTGCCCACTTGACTTTCCATTTTGTGATGTTTTAGAAGGCCTCTGCCACAAGGTATGACTTAATCTTCAATATCTTCCTGTTAATTACCGCCAATCTTTTGAATCTTCAATAGCTTGTTCATTCCACTGAGACTTATAGAGTAGTGGTACTCATGAGGTCTTTCACATTCACACACACACGATATGTGTGAGTTGGATTCTCACACCCCTTCTCCTTCCTCTTTCTCCCAATGTAATAAGATAAAATTTTATTTAAAGAAAGCTTCTTGTGAATAGGATGTCTCACATTTGTTTCCTTTTGGCAGGATTATGGAGACAAAGTTGGAGTTGCAGCAAGGAATAGAAGAATGGCCCAGTGGAATGGCGGTGCTAAGGGAATAGAAGAAATGGACCAGACTCTCCAAATGAAGAGGAATCAATTTGCGGCTGATGCACTGAAAGTACTTAACTAAGTTATTATAACTTTTATCATCCCAATGGGCACTCTTAGTGTCAATCTGGTTCTTGTTGTCAAGTAAATATTGTAGAAAAATATATAAATTTATAAGAAAAAATGTATAAATGTCCTTTGATTATTTGTTTACAATAATTTATGTGTGTAATCTTTCTTAAGCAAGAAATCATCTATAAACCCTGGGCCTTTACTACCTAGCTATTTGATAATCTAAGAGTCGTTTTTGCTCTTTGGTATCAATAGTAGATGCTACTTTCAGCATTTCGACGCAATGATTTCTATTCCACTGCAGAGCTGGCTGGTCAATCTCCCTCGTTTTTGCTTTAGTATTAGTATTCCATGATATCTTGTACTTGGCGATTCTACTCTTCTTTGTTGCAACTCCTAGATATTCCCCGTACTCCTTCAAAAATGAGAATGATACACGATTCAGATGATATTATTTAGATAGTTATCGAGTAGGGGCTGGTTATTTTTCAAGTGCTGTAGTATATGTCATAAAATACCTTGAGGCAGAGTCCTTGATTAACTGCACAAATAGGATAGTCACTTGGGCAGCAGTATTCTGATTTATCACAGCTACACCATCTTCATAAGGACAGCATCCTTGAACAAAGCAGACTCTAAAAGACTCCAGCTCACAGCAACATGTTTGACCAGATGGACAGTAATGGTAGTCTCCACATTCACTTGGTGACGGAAAAGGTGGTGGAAGAGCTGGAGACAGATGAGGAGATGATGAAGAAGACGATTCTTTCGTTGGATAAGAAGCCGTTGCGTTAATGGCACAAACCCCATATGGAAAATCAGTGTTCCTTCTTATATGTGCATACCCCTCCATTCCCCAAGAGGTTCCCCATGAGTTCTTGATAACCCAGTACTCATTAACTCCTTTAGAACCATATCCTACTATTACTAATGCATGGTCTATGTCATCTGGATTACTAGAACAATATCCATTCCCTGCATTAAAAAAACCTGTTCATGATTTCTGAAAGGGAAAAAGACTATTAACAAAAGACGAATATATAGAGTTACCCCAGTATATAGTTGAAAATCTAAGTCAGATCCATCGATACCAACACTAACAGGTTCTTGAGCAACAGCACAAAGAAGGGCACTTTCCTCTTGTGCAACATCTTGGTATCCATCAATTATTGCAACCTTAGTTTTGTCCTGTTAAATGAGAAATAATAAAGGATTTTCATTAAAGCACATTCTATGCATAACAAATGGACTGATATTAAGAGGAAATTGAATCACTGCATGCCTTGGTGATATTGCAGGTGCCTTGAGAGGCAGTGTATGGATAATCAGAAGCTGAATCAATGCCGCCATTGTTGATCACCCATTCAAAAGCAGAGTCCATAAGTCCACCATCACAACCAGAATCAAATGAATCACAATCGACAAGTTCTTGAGCTGAAAGGCTTATTAGTTCACCAGTAACTATTGTATTTATTCCCTCCATAGATCCACACGCTGAAAATGCCCCACAAGATCCTGGAGATGTTATGCATAAATCAAATACATTCTTACAAATGATGCAGAGAAGGAAACTTTCTCATAGACAACTGCTGAATTCAGGACAACATGTAACTTGAGACTTAAATTAAGTATTTCATTTCATCTTTCTTTCTTACATGGGAACCAGATTATGTGAAATAAATGAGATTAAGTTATGACTTATGCTGGCAAATCCACATGTACTCAAGGCAATTTAAATAACAATGAGATTATTATAATTATAACTGCACATCATAAATAATAATAATAGTAAGTGGAGAAGAAAGGGATTTGCTTGTAATTAGGGGAGAAGTATTGTGCATGGCTAGGTAATGAATTGACATGAAAATGGTAAAAACAAATACGATACAAACACAACAATAACAATTACACCTCAATCCCAAGCTAGTCAGGTCCAACTGTATGAATACTCAATATCATAAATGCTTAGTTTGGATCCACAATATTTAAATACTCCATATATAAGTTTATGGTTTAAAAGAAAAAATGCTTACCACAGTTTCCTTGATTATTAACCTCAGTGACAACCCCATGTTTCCTCCAATCCAAAGCAGGAGGAGCATCACAAGAAGAAGTCATTGAAGACTTCCTCATCAGAATGGTATTTTTCTTGTTGAATGGTATCTTCATTTTGGAACTATAAACTTCCCTGAACTCTTCATTACTCATATCAGGAAAGATGGTCAAACCAACCAATTGCTCTGAATCTGATTTTCTCTTTGAATTCTTCTCCATTATATACTTCACATTACTTTTAAAAATCTCCAATCTCATCTTTTCTTCTTTTACATGATTGTAACTTTTCCCATGCTTCTCTTTCCAATCCTGGAAAAGCTTGAAAACTATTCCATCTGGAAAAAACTCATTTGGCCTGTCAAATAGTGAATCACTCATAAAGCAAGAAACTTGACATGATAATGTAACTATGATCAAGAAAATTAGTGGAAAAACAAAGAAGAGGTGGGTTTTTTGTGGATTTCCCATTTTATTTAGAATATTAAAACAAATTGAGATGTTTCAGTTGCTAATCTTACATTGTTATATAAATAGATTAATTAGGAGAAGATGAGCCTTGTTGATGCTACCAATCAGTCAAGCAAATTAGAAGCTTGTAGTTATATAAGCAAAGAGCAGGACTGATAGTTTAGAGCTCCTTGTGTCACTTTTCCAGTATTAGTTATACCCAAAATCTGTTCCCCAATTAGTTTGCCTCAAAATAAATGAGAAAAATAAGAAGAACATAGTAAGCAAGAGAAGGCCTGGTAGTCTAGATTTTTAAAATAAGTACTTACGTATTTGAATATGAGTGTTGAAACTGATAATAAGCAAAATGTTGGAAAAAGAATGTTGATAAGCATTTTTGTTTTCTTGATTATAGAATGGACCCATGATTTTAATAAAGTGCTGATTAAATTTTAACAAAATGCACAACCAGTTTGATCTTTATAACAATCACTAGTGCATCAAGCTTATGAAACTGCTCATTTGACAATCGATCACTTCCCTTTTTCAGAAAGGTTTTTTTCTTTTATATTCTTTTATGAAAGGCTGTCGCTTTAGAGGAAATGACTTTCCAGGAAAAAGATGCGTGCATATGTAGAAATTAATGTGAGTGATACATAAAATTCAATCCATTTATGCTTCTGCATAATGTAGTTTCAAGTTTGAGTTGCATTATAGAGAGCACCACACAAACTCTTCACAAGACTAGATGAAACACCATAAAAAGCGAGTCAATCACTCATAATTATCTCAGAAAGACACTTTGTTTTGTTTTGTAACAGAAAATTCACTCAATTATTGTCGTTTCACCTAAAAAAGTCACTCAACCAACTAAAGTCTATGCATAAGCAGAGGAGCACCATACTGTGGATGAATAGTCACTACTTGAAATGGAGCATGTGTATAAGATGGGAATAGTTCAAAAGAGAACTTTTGCAGTATCATTGCTATTGCCATTTTTGCTTCCAACATTGCAAAGTTTTGTCCAATGCAATTCCGGGATCCCCTGCCAAATGGGATAAACGAGACTTGTCCGTTTGTTGCCTTGGACACTCCTTCACTAAATCTTTCTGGTTTGAATTCCTTTGCGTCTTCGCCCCATATTTCCTTATCACAATGTACCAAAACTGCGGGTACAACGAGTAGCACTCCAGCTGGTAGATTTAGCTCCCCCAATTTCACTTCTTCTTTAGTCCTCCTACCAAGTGTTGGTAATGGGGGGAATAGCCTTAATGTCTCGTATAAGATCATGCTCACCTGTGGAAGAAAAAAAGTATTGCATAAATTGGCAGTAGAACAACTTACACTCTTCAATCACTTCTGATGTAAGCAGAACAAAATCATTGACCAAACAAGCAACACAGAAGTTGTCTCTTGTCCAGCAAAATAGAACAACTTGCACTCTTCAATCACTTCTGATGTTGTCATTCCGAAATCTTTGCTTCCGTGCTGTTCAATTTCTTTCAAGTTGGATTCAAGTAATATGCCTAACAAGTCTTCCTTACTAGTACTAGTCTCCCCTGCTTTCATTGCCCTCACTCTTTTGTCAATGATACGCCTAATTGTCATTTGAATTTCCTTTTCTATTTCCAGCATTCTTTTGTTCCTCTTACTAGGCAAGAACCTAAAAGTTAAAATTTTGAATAAATTTGTGATGCTATGAAGTAGGAAACTGATAAATTAGACTAATATAGTGCACCTCGATCCTGGTATATAAATCGAAAAAGATGCTTCCATTACATGCTCAGCTTGTTCTTTTTGAAGTTCGAATACTATTTTTCCTTCTTCATAACTACTTCCAAATGGAGTGCGGGAGATTACTTCACCAGTCATTAGTTGAAAGTGCGGCCATACATCGAGCTTGAGTGGTGTTTCCTTCGGAACAATCTCCTCCCATTTGCTTAGCATTTCACTACAACTCTGATAAAATGCTGGCATCATATGCTGTACTATAAAGGCAGGCAAGCAAGGTTAATATCACTTGTAGTCACTTAACTTTATCTACTACACGTAATCTCGTGTCAGAAGCAGGAGATTTTGTCATGTTTGGTAAAATTAGTGGGGGAAAAAATAGTATAATCTATAAGTATAACCTTTAGTTTCTCAAAATGGAAAGCAGGATTAATGATTTTCCTGTGCTTGGCCCATTTGTGTTCTTCAAGACTAACAAGGCCTTGAACCAATAGCTTGGCGAACGGATTGGGATGTTTATGCTTGTGATACATATAATGTTTAGCCAAAATCTCCTTTATAACTGCAGGTTCTGTGATGAACACTATTGGATTGGGGCCTAGCCAGGCAAAAGAGTTTTTACCTGCGAGTAATTATCAGTTTAATTCGAGTTAGTAAAAAAAGCAGGGCACTTACTATATGTGCAAGATTTACAACTTTAGAAAATTCAAATTCCGTGACAGTGACTATTTTTCAGTTGTGACGCTACTACAACAAAATAGCTTCTTATTCTAAATACCAACTTTGTTGATGGCGTCACAGAAGAAAGGGATAAGCTTTTGAGCTATATCGTCAGAGAAATTGATGGGCTTAGACTTGGCTTCATTGAGTTTATTTGTGAGCTCCTTCAAATCTCCATAGAGTAGCTTGTATGGATTTCCCTTGAGACCACTCAATCTTAAGTACTTCTCCAGTTTCTTTGGCCTAAACCATGCCCAATTCAACACTCTCCATGTATATACTAGTACAAAATTGCAACACACACAAGTGACAAGTACTCCATGAATTAAAAGGCGGCTTCTCTCAATTATTACTCTTTTCCCTTGTAAACATAAGAAGTTAATTAAGAGTACTTGCTTTTTCTATGGACTCGTTTAACCCCGTAGAGTATTCTTTTGAATAGATCAGACGTGTATCCGGAGGCGTCGAGGCTATTTGAGGAAATTAAGGTTTTGAATTGTCCACAACTAACAAAGATGTTTGTTCCAATTGGTCAAATTTGCGGATATTTATAAGAGGATGGATAAGACTCTTTTCCATCGACATAGTTGGCAAAACTCAATCAATATCATTTAAGATTTAAGGTAAATTGAGACTTGATGAAGAAGAAGAAAACAATATATATGAGTCATGACAGATTAATATGACTTCATACTATATGCAATCTGGCTATGAAATTCACGAGACTTATATTGTAAGGACAAATATATCATTTGCATTGTCCGTAAAAACAATGACAAATGTTAAATAGCAATTCCATGGGAGGACTCACCGAGCAATTTCTTGTTCTAAGAGCGTCTTTGGGTCAGGGGCGGAGGTAGAGAGGTGCAAGGTAAAGTATTCTTTGTGTTATTTGTTTGTAAGTACTGACGCTAGTGCCATATGGAGAAGACATCCATCTAATTCAGTAGCAATAATATTGTCAATTTGTTTAGTTCTTTATATTTGTATTGACTATATCGACAAGTACTGCCTTGTTTCTTCTTTCTGGTGCAAACTATATCGTTCTCCACCAAAATGTTAAACAGACAAGGAGAAATATAGGATATTTCTTGAATTGTTGTTGAATATTTATTCAATTTTGTTTGTCATTTTGCGTCCATTACAATCATATATATATATGTTCTACGAAACTGACTTACTCTATTAGTTTACCTTGGTGACGACTATATAAAGGTTCTTATAAGGGAGGTTAATTAAGTAGAATGAGATTAGTCGAAGTGCATGTAAGTTGATTCAGACATCACAAAGAATAGAATGAGATCTAAAATTTTTAGAAAATAAAATGAACTCCGAGTTAAAATTTTTGTTAAAAAACATACGTATCTTTTATGATATATGGAGGATAAGACATAAACGAAGAGAGAACTATATACAAGCCAAAGAAAATAAGAAAGTAGCTCTTAAGAAACACAGCAGTAGCTTTTTTTTGTTGATTCCTTTGGACAAACAGAAATTAACATAAGAGTTACAATAAAAATAGGAAAAATTATCTGATGTTGCGTATTCTATTCCTTTTAATATTTTTATGGTGATATTTTTAAATAATTATGAAATATAGCGAGACTATATAATATTAAAGCATATATATACATTTATATACATATGTGTATATCTAAAAACTCCTAGCCATCATTATCCACCCGAATCTCACCTGTTTGCTTTCATCGGAGTTCGTAAGCATTTCAGTTAGCTGCTGAAAAATCAACATTGCTTGTGATATCTTCACATACGTACACATACATTTCAGTGTTTTCTTTAAAAACACATAGATACACATACATCAAACTTTTGTTTTGAAACATGTACATAAATATATAGGTAGCCACATATACATACGCATATAGTTACAATCAGATATTGTAGCCTTGCGTTTTCACTTTAGATGAGATTTTGTATCTATACGAATACAGTGTATTCTGCTACATTTTGAAAAAAAATAGTAAAATCTCGCTATATTTTACAAAAAGGACGCTAATAGGTTATTTATGAAAATTCCCCATAAAAGTATGGTAAAAAACTTTAAGATTTGGGCCCAACCCATTTGGTTTAGAAATGAGTGCGTCGCCCTTGCACATTTGTGAAGACTTCACGACAAAGTAAGCCCAAGGCATTATCATGGGCCTAAAGCAGATTACTCAAACCTCCAACTTTATGATGAATATATATACTTGTAAATCTTCTAGCCACTGTTATTTTTAGATCATTTAAACATGATTAATATAGCAACAGTCTCTTTAGGTATCAGAACAATTTTTTTTTGTTTTTTTTATCGTAAGGATATAATTTTGATAATTATTTCTTTATTCTGTACATTCTTTTTTTAACTAAAGTCATGAGCATTGAAAAGCCCAACTGACCCTTGTCCTTGGTCCATAAACGCAATTGCATATCCGATCCGGCCGCTTATTTTGGGACTCAAATTATAATTTTATAACAAGAAGAAATGTAAGTGGAATTTCTATAGAATGGACATGTATTTGACATCTTTTCTGTCACCACTTCTGAATTATAATAATAATAATTCAACTAAGCTATATATGCCCAAATCTAAAAAAATATTGTTTTGAGGTGCTTGACTTTATCACTATTCGATATAGCAATATAGCATAATGTATGAAAGTTACATATATGATAGTTGTATATATCAAGACTATAAAACTAATACTCGGAGTAGTTATTAGCCCTTTTTTTTTCTTTTACCTATATAGTCAATAGGGAAATTGAAGACGTATAGTTAGGATTTTATTGAGATTCAAACTCATAATAATATAATTTGAATTATAATCTCATGACTATAGTTATATAGCCTCTTGCAAAAATGCAAGATAAGACTGCGTATAATAAATCCTCGTGGTTCGATTCTTTCTCAGATCCCACACATATAATGAGTGTTTTAGTGCACCAGACTATCTTTTCTATAATTATTACTTCTCCTACCGGAGTCAATCGGAGATACTATTTACCATTAATCTTTTAAATACTAACTAAATATTAGAAAAACATTAAAGGGATCAAAGGTACTTCCCCCCCCCCCCCCCCCCCCCCCGAAACAATCTTAATTAAGTCGAATAAAATGGAAATTTGGAAGGATAATGCACACAATTTGTGCAAGTGTTATCATTTGTGGTCAGGTTAAAGAAAGAAAACAAAGGATTCAAATTGACAATGTCGATAAGGCATAATGGGTTTAAGATCCATGATGTTTATATGGGAATATGAGTCAAATCATAACATGTGTATAAACCAGTTAGCACATGCAATGTTGTCTCTACTCTTCAAACATAGATAAATTGACACGACTGAACATTTCATCCATACATTGTCCTATACATCAGGACAAACACTTCCTGCATCTCAAAACGTTTTTATTTTTATTTTTTTCCCTTTTTCTAATTCTCCCACCATCTTTCTCAAAACAATTGTTTCCTTTGCCTCATAAATTTACTTAAAGAAATAGATGTCGGTCTAACTTAATCTAAAAACTAATTTATAAACAGAAAATTATTTCAACATTATATTTTAAAAAATCACTTATTCATTAAATTATCAATATTTTAAAGTATTTTAAATTCAGGATTGGATATCTGGACTGGCGAATGAATAATTTTAATATAAAATATCAACATTAGAAAATGTAATTTAGCCTAGATCTAAATATAAATTTACAATATTTAATTGCACGGTTTGTTATTTAAAGGAATTGATTTTGAATTTTTATCTCTAAAAGTTGAATTTATACCTAATGGGATATAAGTTTTTTTTTTCTAAAAAGCGAAACATAATACGTAAAATATCATAACACAAAAATATAATTTTATGCCCCGCTAAATCTTAAAATGTAAAAGTTAAATACCAACCCTAAATAGAAACAAAAGGGCAGATGATCTAATAATTTATACCTCTAAAAAGAAAGTCACCCTAGTTCGAGCCCAAAATAATTGTGTGCATAAGTATTTGCTGCCATATTATTCACTGTCCGCCGTTTCTAACGGCTTAATGTGAAAATAATATACACCCAACTTACAGATCCTTAATGAAAAGGGTTAAGATCGAGGGTCATTTTCACAGTGTATCCAGGGGATCAAAAAATTACGTGATAAAGCTCATTTACAAAAAAATACTACATTCCGTATTTAATTAAAAAAAATATTTACAAAATATCTAGCAGATATATACGTGGTATACCTTAATGATATATAACGTTTGATTCAACTAATTTTGCTATTATATACCTCGAAGGGATACAACTGCTGTGATTTAATATTTTAAGAAATGAATGTTATAAATGAATACAGAAAGTATTATTCCGCTTGGATAATTATAAAAAAAGCCCTTTTTTTTTAGATTGACATATTAATAATTTATTTCGTCAAGTTTTTAAGAGTTTAAAAGTGATTTTTTAAAAATATTTATTTTAAAAAGTGAGGTGTTCGATCAAATTTTTTTAAAAAAATAAGTGTTTAGAAGCATTTTTAAAAAGTTTGATCAAACGTTAATATATTGCTACTCATTAAAAATATTTTTAAAATAAATTAATTTTAAAAACTTAGATCAAACAAGCTATGATTACACTCAAGTCAAACGATTAAGAGGTTTGCTATTTCTAATTAATGGCTCCAAAGAAAGATTGAATTTAAACCAATTTGACACAAATAATTACAATAAGATGTGACATGACATGGTTAGGGTTTGGTATTTTCCTATTTTCATATATAGGCAGTTGGAAAAATAGATTATGAGAATATGATAGCTGCCCAACTTTTTTGGCCCAAGTTTAATGCTTGAAGAATTCAAGGGGAGTAGTAATGAGAAGATTGCTTGAGAGGTTGAAAGAAGTAAAAAAAGAGGCTAATAAATGGCCATCATCTTTCACAGGGAATATTGATTGTGAAGTCCATAAAATACAAATACAAGACAACATCACATGCCTCTCTATATTCAATTATTGTTATGCATTTGATTAACACAAACATTGATTATGGTAGGGGACCTCCTAATATTAGATCCTTAATTCTCTATAAGCCAATACCCTTAATTAATTGTAGTTAGCTTACTCTTTTTAATTTTTTTTTTTTTTGAAAAATAGGAAAAAGGGATGGAAATTACATAGAATGAGAAGGGAAAAATTATATTATCCCCTAATTTCTCTTTGCCTTTTTATTCTTACTTTCAAAAGTACACGGTATTTATCAAGCAAAAAAGATAACGAAAGAGGAAAGAGCAATTTTCACGAAAATATTAATTTGGGGTTAAGGTTACTATTTTTCGAAGTTCCAAATGATTTTCTTTTACAAAGTTAATAGGAGAAAATGGAACAGAGTACAAAAATGCTGAATGGAGATAAGTTTTTACCTCCTTAATTTGTATATTGGGTATGAAAAAGTTTCTTTTTGACCATAAACACAGTAAATCTTGACAAAATTACAAAAGTAACACTCAAATAAAATATACTCGTCCGAGGGTTCAGTTATTCACTCAATTCTTACACGCTGTTGAATTATTTTCCAAATATTATTTTGATTTTATATTTTATCTCAATTACATGACTTTTTTTTAAAAAAAAATAAAAAAGAATATCATTTTTTTATTATTACAACTAATTTTATTTTATTATTTTAATAAAATAATTTATAATTATATAAATTTATTTAAAATTTATTTTAAATTAATTTTTTTAAAAAATATTTTTATATTAAATCAAACAATATCATATAAATTGATCCAAGAAAATAATCTAAGAAAATACAAGTACAGAAATAATAATTTCAGAATACTGAAAGTAACGAACAAAACATTGGCGCCAATCTAGGACAAATTTCCAAGTTGTTATTTATGAAATTTTCCCTTTCGTTTTTTCGTGTCATTTTCACAAATAATGATAAAAGAAAACAAGTCTGTAGGTGGGGGGTTAGAGTGGGGGGAGGGGGGACCTAATCCAAGAGTGAGGTCCAAATATAATCCAAATTTACAAAAGCAAAATCCAAACAAATCACTAAACATACTGAAAATTCGGCGGTTATGTCTCTGTAACTAATGATAATTATTGTTTTCTTAAAAGATGCCATCCGTTTATTTAGGTGATAGTATTTTATTTTTGTCTTTTACCTTTATGTTTATTTATTAATTTTCCTAAGCGTGGCCAACAGACAAACCTTTCTTAATTAACAAAAAAGAATAAACAAATACTCTTGGATTGATGACACAGTCAATTATACCAGACAAACAAAAGTCATCAAATAAAAAAGTCTTTCATGGATACTCCTCACAAAAATTAGTTTGAAGAATTTACGTTTTCTTAATTGGGGGCCCGATTGGCAGTTTCTTAAAAGCTTTTTACGAAGTTGTTGGGAATTTAGACCAATAAATTATTAAATAAAATTATATACAACCACCAGAGTCCACAAGCATAACTTAATGCACAAATTAAGTGGGAGAGACTACCCCCCTCCCCCCCCCCCCCTTCTTTTCTTTTGGGGACTTTTTTCATTCACATTATTCACAAGACGAAAAAGGGAGCCATATTCAATGAGGAATTGTTTGAAATTTACAAACTTAGGCAAGAGTTTTTCCAATATGAATAGTTTTGTTTTAAGACTTAGGAAATCACATCCACACACACAAAAAAAAAGTAGGGTCATGCATGGTTTATTATTTAATTTTTCATTGGGGTGGAGGCGTAAAATGAAAGCAAGTAATTAAAAGAAAACATAAACATCCATTCTTCAATTAACGTGGATTTCGTTACTTAAATAGTATCCTTCTTTGTGTCAATATCATTCTTATTAATTTTTTTTAAATTTGAGCTCTATGAATAAAAAAAATTAATTTCAGTAGAGAGCATTTTTTTTTCATTTGATAAATTTTGTATAATACAAATTTAAATTGATTGGGTCAGCAAATTATAAATATAGATAGTTATGAAGAAAAATATCTATCCCCAAAGATTTCAAAAATTGAAGCTACATTTCTCGTTTATGGCAAATGTATTTTCTTATGGTCTTGGATCTATTAGGATATTCAAATATCAGTCTTAATCAAGCGGTTAAAAGTTGTGATAATTTTTTGTATAAAGATAAATTTTTTATCTTTCATGTAACTCAAAAATGAATTAGACAAATATTCAATTTATCGACTGTTTATTTTTATTATAATCAATACAAAGATTAGGCACGGCTTAATCCCCGTCATTATGGTGGTTTAAAAAAAAGGTTCCAAAAATTTACCCTCAATACCACAACACAGTTATTAAAGAGAAGTACGATATAAGCTCCTATAAATGTCCATAATTGGCATTTCAAGAGAACATGCATGAATAGACATTACAAAATTTATTGTACTCTTCTAATCCAAAAGTTTGGTCACTTTTAGCTTTTAAAAAATTAATTATTTTTTGTGAGAAAATTTAAATATTAAAAATAGAAATGAAATTAATATAGGATACATTAAATAATTTATACATGAGTTTTAATCCCAGCCACTGTTAACTAGTTGGGTCTCCATCTCTGCGTTAATTAAATACTTTGTACTTTTCTCTCTCAATATAATAAGGTACTTTCCAAAAAAGAATATTTAGTTCAGATTTACCTTTATTGTTCCAATCAGAGTAGTGCTATTTAAAAGAGAGAAAATGATAAATGGTATTTTCGACAAATACTAACTAAGATGTACAATTTGTTTTTCTTCTGAAATATACGTAGTTAATAGGATAAGAATGTATGGTACAACTTTTTATCAAGTTTTTGCACAAACTATCTCTACGTCAGAGTAATATTTTATTTTTACTTTTCATATTGATAATTTTTAATTTTATTCTTATTTCTTCTCATTGAATGAAAAGTTTGTAGGTGAAAATATCAATAATTATGACTTAAGTTGACAAAGCAAAATTGTTTTACTTTATCGGATATAAATTATGTAGTATCTAATTCACAAAACATAAATTTAATTAATTTTTGATTTGTCTGGCATATGTTTAGAGAACTTTTGCCTCGTAGGAATTAAGCTATGCTTGACATAACTTTATGGGTTCGTGAACTTTATCAAAAATAATATTTTAAGACTAAATTTATAGCTCTATTAACATAAGTTTTGTAAAAACTAAGTCAATTTGTGTCTTGCAATATTTTATTTTCAATATCAAAGATATCTCCAATCATATTAGTATTAATTTAAATACTTAAAAATTCAAAAACAAAAAATAAATATCATCCAAAATAAGAGCATGGGAGCGAATGAGCCACTCGTTATTCAGTTAATGGATCAAAAAAGTAGTTACTGAAATTGAGCCGAGGAAGTGATAAATTGAGCAGCCGAAGAATTTAAGGCCGTTAGGTTATTAACTGTCTATTTGATCCCCCTTTCTATGTTTTATTTTATGTGAACCATAGAGCAATAACACTTAAAAAATATATATATATAAAAATAAAAATTGTGCAATATCACTTTCGACCCCACCCACCCCCTTTGGTCCTCCACCCCGCACTCTACATAACTACAGTCATCACTTAAATAAAAAGCAAAAAGCACCAAGCAAAGGCTGACCATTGTTGCATTTTTCTCTCTCCAATTTGTGTCCCTTTTCACTTAGTTTACTCCACAACTCGCGCCATCATTCAAGGACACATTTCACTCAACTCTCACTCCTTAATCCCCCCCCTTCATGTTCAAGGTATGAACCATCAACACTGTCTTCTTGGGTGCTCTTTTTCTTTTGAATTTTGGTAAAGTTTTCATATTTCCCCTGTCTGTATAGGTATGGACTCATTTTCTTGATTATTATCTTTGTGTTTGATGCATTGTATCAAGCTCGCTCTTCACTTGTTTCTCCTCTCCATTCTTGGAAAATGATAATGGTATTTGTAGATTCTTTGCTTTCCTCTCTTTTTTTTTTGGTTCATACTAGCTAAATAAGATATAAAAGTTCTGGGTGCCTTATCTGGAATGGACAATTAATGCTAGGTTTTGTCCTGTAGTCGGGATGGACACTGTTTAGGGTTCTATTTTTGCTACTTATTGAGTGACAAGATCTTATTGTTGGAGTATTAAGTGAGGAATTAACAAGGAAATAAGATTTTCAAGTGTTCTTGGTCTATGATTTCTCTCTTTCTCTCGCTTCTTTTGAATTAATTGTTAATTAGCAGCCCCTCCTCTGAGTTTACTTGTATAATTATCCTTTGACTCCCCTTGAGAAATAGCATGTTATTCCGTGTCTCTGAGTTCTGTTTTCCTTTAAATTTTTGGGGTGGGGGGATTTGGCAATAAAGAAATATTCTTCTCTTTTCTCTTTGTTAAAGACAGAAGCTCCCTTTCTCACGGACTCCACAGAGGCATGTCCTTACACCAGTAGTTTCGCCTTGGTCCCTGAATCAATATATTTTTAGTAGTTTCACTTAATTCTGATTAATGCAATTCTGAATCTGAGGCATTCGATGTACTTCCCTTCCTCATTTATACTTAGTGTTCTGTATGGAGATAGGTTGTTCATCAGTTTTCTTTCTTGATACTGTATTTTGATTTCTGGTATTCTCTTTTTTGTAGTGATTGCTTGAGTATTTGGCAGGCATATACGCCATTGTTGATTGCTAATTTTGTTTCGGAAGGAAAGGATAGAAAAGTTGTTAGAAGCACAGGCAAATGGCAAAAAAGCAGCTGGATTTCAATGCACCACTTCTATCTGTGAGGAAAATACCATCATCTTTAGCTCCTAATGAGAGAGCAAATAAAAAGATGGTAGATAAGACACCACCAAATCGACAACAATCACTCCCTGTCAAAAAATCAGGTTGGGAATTGAGTGAGGTGACCAAACCAGTAGCTGTTCCATTTGTGTGGGAACAGATTCCTGGAAGACCAAAAGATGATAATGAAGTCCGAACTAACCTTCGTGTGGAGCGTTCGAGTAGTCCTAGGCTGCCCCCAGGAAGATTGCCAGAGACTGTTCGGTTCTATTCAGGTGAAAGGCCTCGTACTCATAACATTTACAGGTCTCCAGCTGAAGGACTTCCTTGGATGGATCATGCAGCTTTACTGGATAGCCTGGTGGAAAGTATATATACAAAAGGAGATAGAGAAAGTGAGGATGATGTCTATTCTGATGCTCCTGAAACAATGTCACCTACCGCATCCTTATCCTTGAACTGTAGTGTCAGTGGTCTGAGCGGACATCAAAATTCAGATTTGCAACCATCAGGCACCTTCTCCATTGACTCTCAAACTAGAGACTTTATGATGAGTCGGTTCTTGCCTGCAGCAAAAGCTGTTGTGTTGGAGACGCCTCAATATGTTCATAAAAAACCGGTCTCTGCTGAACAAGCAATGCCAGTCAGAAAGCTAGTCCCTGTGGAACAAAAGCCTTTGGTTAAGCCATTAGAGTCTAATCCTGTCTCATATTATAGCAGCTATCCAGCAGATGTAGGAAGTGAAACTGAAGATGATGTGTCTGAGAATCAGCACAAAAAGCCAAGTAAAAGGTGGAAATTTTTCCCTCGGATTTGTGTGAAGAATTCTTTGTGCCTATTAAATCCACTGCCAGGACTTAAAGTGAAGACACGTGCTCCCACACCCTCGGCTCAAGCAATAAAGAGAGTTTCAGGAATGAAACCAAAGATCGCACAGAGTCCCACATCTTATGCTCATGAAGTCAAGAAATTAACTAGAAAAGCATACAGTGGACCTCTTGAGAAGGTAAAAATCATAGTCGCAGTTTCTTTCTGTCCTAAGATTAATGATGAAAAATGTCTTAAAAGTGCTTAGGATTGGTAGTCACTATAAAAGAAAGATCATTCGTACCCGTCCTTTAGCCGACATTACAACCAAAAAAAGTCCTTATGATTTTAATCTTTTGTAATGACTAAGTAGTCCAAGTGTACATAAAGGGCAAGCTTATGGAATGTATGATACATTTTTTCTAGTGTGAGTGTGCCTTACTTATTATATTCCATGCTTTGCATTGATAATTTGAGAGAGGAACATCACTAAATGTGAGGGGTATAAGTTGTCTAAGTCAGTGTAATTATCTGAATTTTTATTTTATTGGCGGTTATTCAGTTCTCCACCTCATTATAATCCTCTACCTCATGTCTTTCTTCTCGTACTCCTATTTTTTTTAAATGAAAAAAAACTTGAGAACTTTTTTTTTGAAATTTGTGTTTGTTTCTAACGATCAGGTTCTTTGCAGAATGCTTGTGATACCATAAATAAGCAAAGATTTCATTCCGGAGTACTGTCTCGTGAGCTGTGCAAAGCGGATAATAGAAGTTTGTCCGGGCAGCTGTCTAACCCTAATGATTCATGTAAGCTAGTTGGAATCTCTCCGGGCAGGCGTTCAAGAAGTGGAGCTATATCTCCCTATCGAAATGTAGCACCCCCATCTCCATTCAATGAGGGTACAAGGTTTCTTGGTGTGCCAAAGGAAATGGAGAGTCTTTGGGCTAGTCGTTTTGATTCATTCCGCAAAGGTTGCTACACTGTCAAGGATAAAGCACCACAGCGGATGGGCACAGGAAGATTTTCTGATTCACCAAGTGAAGTAGCTGAGAAAACCTTGTACATAGATTCTGTAGATAATGTGCAAATTTCAGCCCCTAATGCTGCTTCTTCGAAGCCCAAGGGATTAGTGAACTCCTTGGATAAGAATATGAAAACTCTGGTTGAAAACAGTAAAGTGCTTGAAAACTTGGCTGCCATTGTTCCTATTCAAGGTGCCAAGCACTCTGATGTTTCAGAGAAAGATAGAAAACAGATTTCTGAAAAGGAGTCTTCCCTTGATTTCGTGGAAGCTTCTTCCATGTCCATATCAACATACAAAAATCCTGCTGATCAGGAGTCTTTGAAACTAAAGCAAAACCTTGCTACAGTTTCTGGAGCCTTAGAGTCTTCACAAGTGCATCCTTGTGGAAATTTAGGTACAGAAAATGAAGATAACCAAAATGCAAATGACCCAAAAGATTCTAACCTTACCTCCTTGGAATCTACTTTACCACCACCCTTACCTAAATCTCCCTCTGAGTCTTGGCTTTGGCGCACACTGCCTTCCATTCCCTTGAGAACCCCATTCTTAAGTTTTAACTCTAAAAAGCAGAATCAGAAGTCCCACACTGATGGTACCAAATGGGAGACTATTGTGAAAACTTCTAATTTGCATAAGGGTCATGTCCGTTACTCCGAGGTAACCTCCTTTCTATCTTTTTAGTTTTTCTGTAGCAAATTTTGATGTTTGAGAAAGTGAAATTATTTACTTGCTCCATTTTGTTTGAACAGGAACTGTATTCTCTTGGTTCTTGCCAGCAGAGCAAAGCTTGAAGATGGATCATTCATTGATATAAAACATCTTGTTTCTATCGGTATAGCTTCAATGCTATCTTGAAACTTTATTTTCATTCCTTCCGTAGTTTACTTGTCACCATTTTAGTCTAGGCATACGAGGAATTTCTTTTTCCTATTCCACTTCAAAAGATTACTTGGTTTTGATAGTGGTGATTGTTGTAATTTTCAATTGACATAGTTGTGGGCATGAGAATTGCTGAGTTTTTTTTGTATTCCTGAAAACCAGCCCTTGCCTTGAGATATGAATGAAAGACATTTGATTTTATATGTGAGATATTCTGGCATGGTATTGCTTTTTTTTTTAATGATGTGGCCGTGATGTAAAAATCTTCAGGTTTTCTGTTAATATTTGACCCAATTCTTCCTCTGTCTCTCACTTCATATTTTGGTCCATTGAATGAGCTAGCTCACCAATGTGTAACATGGAGAATTATCAGATTTACATCTGCATTTTGACAAGAAAAAGCTCAGTAGTAGTCCAATCTTTTATCTGAAACAGGCTTGAGTAATGGAGTTTCAAGGTTATACCATATATGGTGGAAGAATAGCTTTATCCTTATTCACAGTCAACGTCTTAAAGACGAATTAAGGATCTACAGTCGGGGAGTCAGTGAATTTGAGTATGCATACATTTTCTCAAAAACACTCTTCTATCTATATGATCCATGTCGAAAGCTACGAGTGCATTTGAGTTTATATCTGCAGTCGATAGCCTAAATCTCCCTCCACTGCCTGGAGTAGAGCACAGGCTCACAGCCTACTAAAATACAAGTCTATTTATGCAACCGAGAGAACACCTTGGCCAAGAGTTGTACCTATGAGCTAATGTGTGGCTTAACAGGGTGATTTACAAAAATGTCCTTGAAAATGAGTGGTCTTGAACTTTTGACCCGCTTGTCTTGTGGCCATGGGCAAAACTTCAAGTTTAACAAGTTTTGACTTTTGCCCATGAGGCAAGTGGAGGGTCCAAAGTTCAAAGCCATTCATTTTCAAGGTCATTGAAAATAGATATTTTCAAGAGATCCTGGGCTTCACAAAGGGAAGGCAACTGTTGGGGCCCAACATGAGGCTAGGCCCAGTCCTCATTTTATACTAGCCAAGGTGGGATTAGATCTTATTCAAGCTCGAATCCATTGGACACTTAAAATACTCAAATAATTCCTAATTCCTTTCATCACTTCCTTGAATATCAGAAACTCAAATATTGTGAGCTATCTGAACAGAAATATAATTACTTAAAAAACACATACCCAACTTCACGATTTAGATTGAAAGAATGAAGATTAAGGGGAACTCTTCTCTATTTCCAATATTTTAGAAAGACAAGAAACTTAAACATTCATGACTTTATTAAACTTTTGGTCAAGATTAGTTCTTTTCATGACTTTATCCTTCAATTTTATCTAATTCACCCCTCTTCCTCTAAGTTGGACGCATGACTACTCAGTTGGGCTGGGTGAGAACTTTCTCAAGTGAGATCTACACAAACTTTTCATGGGCTTTATTATGATCCACACACGTTGATTCTCTTTCACTACTCTTCTCTTGTATTCTGTCCGGCCCAACAGCACTGTTACCTGCTTGTCTGTCTGCCAGCTGCAAAATGGTGCATTACATCTTTTTCAAGCAGCAAGTCGAGAAAGCGTACTGCTTATGTCCTATTCCCGTCCATCTTTACTTATCCACTTCGCACATCCCTTGAGAAACAACAAATAAAATAATAATTTTATTATACGTGAGAAATGAATTGTAAATAAATGGTATATACTTAATAATAAGGGTAAAATAGATATAAAATATCAAAGTATCTCTTGGTTTTATAACTAGACAAGTAAAAGTGGACCTCTATTTTTAGTACAGTGAATGATGAAAGACGTGTTTTTGATAGATGACAAATACCTGTGAAGCAGGTTTACATACAAGGTATACCAGGTTCACATAAACCGACTATTAAAGGCAAGAAGTTTCAGTAATGGAAGGAGACTGTGTAAAGACTCCTTTTATGATAACCGTGTCCCACAAGGAATCAAATTGCATCAGGAGTTTCTTTTAGCAGCAATAGTCGAGGCAAGAAGTACTCACAAGGTTCAAGTTCTGTTCAATGAGTAGATTGAGCAAGGCGGTTCTGTCTAGAAAAGTGTATGATAGTTGTTGTACAAGTCGTTATTTGACTTTACTAGTATAGGTACCAGTGGTTGTATAGGTATAACTTGTAAGTTTCAGAGACTAGAGTTTATAGTCTTTGAATAATATTAGCAGTTAAAGTTAAATGTTTGGTTGAGTTATTAGGGTTTTAGTCCCTTAGATTATTGAGTTGTAATTTGATACCGCTCACCAATTGATTAGTGAAGTTTGGTTTCAAATCCTACTCGTCGTAGCTTGTGATTTTTATTCCCTTGAGTAAGAAAGTTTTTCATGGTAAATCTATGTTATTAAGTTATCATTCATTTTTTCTTTGTAAACCTGGTTCCTAAAATAGGCAAGAGTCTTGAGATGTATCAAGAGTATTGCTGTGCTAATTAGGTGCTAGTTTATTTCAGTGGACAAGTAAAAATGGACGGTTGGAGTAATTTTTTTGACATTTCTCTTGCTTTTGTAAGTTAAAAAAAAGTACAACTTTCTATTTTAAAAAGATCTAAATGATCTTTAACCTTTATATTCTCAATTTGTCTTAATGGCATGCTACTGAGAAATTGACATGAATTTGTAAATCTGGAAAAAATAGCAACAATATAATTTTGGTCTAATTTCTGAAGAAAAGAGAATTAATATCCCCACTAATATTAAGTACATATAACAATTAATCCATCGTAAATATATAGTTCCAGTTCCAGTTCCAGGCCACTCAGAGACAAAACCTAAAAAGTATTTTTGTAAAACAAAGAAAAATAACAACCAGAGAGATAACTGATAAGTGGCAACTCAAACATGTATGCATGGTTGCGGCCTATAAGACAAGTACTTAGGAGATCTGACTCCAATTAATGCTAATTGCATGGTCAGATGTCAAGTACTCACCCTCCTACCCAGGCTGCTAGCTAGCTTTTGTATATATATATATATCTGAACACTACTAATATTAAACTTTTTGTATGGGGGGGTTTAGAGAGTTAATAGTTAGTAGGCAAAGAAAGAGAAAGCATTGTGTTTATATCTGACTCATCCTTCCTGATCTTCTCATTGATCTTGTCCTCTGTGCTTCTGCTTAATCTTAGTTGCAAATCTGGCAACCATTCTTTTTCCTCCAAGCTCTTCTCTTCTTTCTTCTGCAAATTAAACTCAAATTTACCATTACCAGTGTACGTAAACTATATATGTCCTATTTACCATTAAACCGAATTGGGCAAGTCAAAATAGGTTGAACTGCAATAAATATTCAATTTCTATTCCACCATTTAAGAAGTTTACAAGTCTACTAACTCGAAAAAAATCATAAAATAGTGTCTGAAGTTTAATATGACAAAAGTTCTATTTTTTCGGTGTCAAGTCTCACATGTTTTGAAGTTTTTTCGAAATGATAAATGTGTAAAAAAAAAATTTAAAAATGAATATATGTTAAATTGGGTGTCCAAATAATTAAGATACTTCATAAAATGTTTATGTTAAAATAAATAAATAGACGGTCATATTTTTACTAGGTGATTTTGCTAGAAGCAATTAAATTTCAATAACCCTAAAGTGCTTGTATATTTACCTCAATCCTGCAAGGTGTTAGAAGATTTTGCTCAAGGGCATTGTTTCTGCAGTACTTCCACTTGGAATTCTGTTGAAGCCAAAAATGGGAGTTTTTAGGTGAACAAAAATCAGCCCTTTTCTCCTCCCACTGATTGGCAATGACTTCATTACGTGGAGGCCACTTTTTCTCTTCAAGAAATTGACTTGACCTAATTGGCACAATTTCATGTGTTCCATTTTCTTTAAGTACTACTTGTCTTGGTGTCTGCCAGCTCTTCATTCTCAACAAATTGTTGTTTTCTCTCAAATTTTCCCCTTTTAGACTAGTCTTTGTGTTAACTAAGCTTCCTTGATTATCGGAAGACCACTGCAAGTACCTGTACATTAATTAAATTAGTATTAACTTTAATTAATATGCAACGACAATGTAATTATTATTTTTTGACTCTATCAAGCCCTACATAAAAAAAGTGAAATTAATTAGTGGTTATAGTAACTAATGTAAAAAATACATAAGTTAAATCCTACTTCCTTAGTCTCAATTTAAGTGTCTAGAAAAAATTATTTTGAGACAGATTAAAAAGAAAAATAGGACAATTAAATTGGGACAGATGGGTAATTAATCACTGCTATGATCAATTTATATAAAAATGAATTGTATATTGTACCTGGAAAAGATGCCTTTGGTCTGATATGGGGATCTGGAAAAGGAATTTCGAAAATGGGGTTTAAGTGCATGGTCATCATAATTAAAATTCCTTGCTAACACAATGGCACCATTCTTCATCTTGAAATCTTGTATGGGGTTATATCTTTGACCAAAGAAATAGCTTCTTCCATGCATTACTCTATTATTACCTCGGCCTAACACTACAAAAAATAAATAAATGAAGTACCATCTAAGATTTAGTATTGTTGCACATGAGGAAACAAAGGGGTTAGGAGCAAATTAAATGATTTTAATTAACCAAGAAAATTAAACAAGTATTATACTAGTATGTATACTTGGTTGAAAGGAAGAGAATTTTCTAATTTGAAGATAAATTAAAATTTTTACCTTGTCCAGATTCATCAAGTTTTTTGCTTCGATACATCTGGATCAAAAATTAAGTTATTACATATTTAAGAAGGAAAAAAACCAAATTAAACATACTTGAGAATATAAGTAAGTATTTCAACTGATCACCAATATATATATGTTACTACCTGCAGATGACTTTTTACATGCGCGATACTTAGCCCTCTCACATTCATCATCTGGAGAACCAACTTGGGTGTGGCTCCTGCAAATTAAAAATCAAGTTGACCTTAAACATTAAATAAATATTTCTCGAAAAGCTTGTTTATTTTATGTACGTACGTTATCATCAACAACAACAAATGTGGCAACAATAATTTAAATAATAGAGTAAGTAACAAACAAACAAAAAAGGAGGTAATATTACTACTTCAATTGTTCCTTTTTCTTTTACAAATTTATAATAAAGTTTGACATCTATAGGGATATATCGACCTTTTATTTGACAAGATACACAATGATCAATAAATAAGGAATACTGCCTCTAGCCTCTGCTCATTCATGTTCAATATTGATAATTTTACTATATTACTCTTTAAATATAATAAATTTAATGCTCAGAGAAATGACTATAGTTAATAAGAAGAAATAAATTATGAATTAAGTGATAAATTATCTTACTTTCTTGACCACCTAGTCTTTGAATGGCATGAACAAAGGAGCGATGGAGGTCCGGAGTCCAACGGAGCCTTGGCAATTTTGATCGAACATATTGTCTTACGTTTTTCTTTTCGACATCGCTACTATTATAATTTCTTTCCGTTGCTTTCTCACTATTATCTTCCACCTCAAAGACGACTTCTTCTTCTTCTTCTTCTTCTTCTTCTTCTTCTTCACTTTCCCCTTTGTCTTCTAAGTTCAGATCAATGGAATCTGATGATGCTTTTCCCATACTGCTAATTGTCATCATCTCTAATTCATTGGCTTCTTTCACTGCATTTTCGGCCATGACTAATTGTACGTCTTACTCAATAAGTAACGCAAAGCGCAAGGTCTGTCTTCAGTGCAATATATTCAGAAACAAGCCTGCATTGTGTGGAGATTAATAAGTTACTTAATAAAGAATTCGACCTGAAGAAAATAGGCAAAACATTAATTAAGGAGAACATAACATGATTAATCATTGTAAAATAGAACATACATCGAGCTTTTGGACACAAGTTATACCCCAAACCACATTAGGGCTGATGAGGGCACGTCTGTCAGGACATCGATCATCACTCATCTTGTAAAATAAATAAAAACTGGAAGCATGTAAAGCTTAATTGGGGCATGCAATTTCTTTTTAGGTATATATATGTGTGCATGAGTGTGTGTTTATCTGTATGTATGTATTGTTGAATTCTTGCTAGAGGAGAAGAGGGGGGGTAGGGGTCTACTTATGGAAGTTTTCTTGATCTCGTACTAACCCTCTAGTGGTAACTGATGTGTAATAATATGGCACAGTAGTTCTATATATTATGCTAGTAACAACTATGGAATCTAACATATTTAATTTCACCATGTCTTGTACTTGGTTACAGTCTGTTGTTCTGCGTGCAATAATAATATTGTACTCTTTTGCCAGTAATGGTACAAAACATATCTGACAGCAGATGCAAGAAACGGCACAAATCTGCTAGAATTTAATGGTAATTATATTCCTAGTTTTTTTATAATATTATTTTCCTACTCCAATACAAATGGAAGTAGATATATGACTTAAAGAAATGTTAAGTCAAATAAAGACTGTTGAAGCTGGCAGCTGGTTAATTTCTTTCTAGTAATTTAAAAGTGAGGAGCTTTTCATGAGGATTTTAAAATCCAGCAACACTTATTCTTGTTTTATATCCTACTCAATACTAGGAAACTTTACTGTGTAATTCATTCTTCTTCGGAACCGTGAAAAAAAAAAAAACTTGATTAGGTAGAGAGAGAAATATGACCATAAACCAAAAATAAATAAAATCTCTCGTTCCTGAAAATCTTATCTAGATGATAAAAGATATATCCTCTAACAACATATGTCTTAAAAACAAAAAGGAGTACAAATTGATTAGCCCTATCTTCTTTCACATGAAAATATTTCCCAATTTTCATAATATGCAGAATATTCTCTTTGCATCAAGATGCAATCTAGCTAATATGTAGTTAAGGGAAATATTGTTCATGGGAAAATGATATTAACTTCAATTCCTACACAGAACTGCAAGATAACCAAGTAGAGAAAATTTCTTTAAAAGAAATTAAGAAGAAGGGAGAAGGGAAAAGAAGAAACAAAATTCATTGTTCCCGGAACATGGAAAAAAGAACAACAACAATCTGATAATAGACATTATTATCAACCACCGGGAAAGAGAAAAAAAAAATAATTAAAGAAGGGGAAGGAGAAGAAACAATTTCCGAACTGGGTAATTAGTTATTCCTAATTAATCTACTGGCTGTTTAGAGGAGAAAGACCTGATTATATTATTGGATATATAGAAGTTAAAAGGAAGAGCAAATATCATATTATGATAAAGAAAGAAACTTTTTCTAAATACAAACCATCGATCAGCTGTGCTGTGCTTAGACGATCGATCACTTGCTGCAGATGGAGTCAAAACATATCCCAATTTGGCTTGAAACTTTATAACAATAATAATAAATATGTATCAATTTCATACAATATAGGAATCGTCACGTTCTATTTCGCAACAATTTTAGCCTAAAATATATGAGAAGAGAATTAAGAGAAATTTTGGTTTGGTATTGGGGGATAGAGAATGGGAGGGATAGAAGGTGCTGTTTTTCATATGGGGGTTGGGAGGTTTTTTGTTTCATTCAATAGCAACATGAATGGAATTAATTTTCAATACCAAATGTACATATGTATGTTGATACGACTTTTCTATAGAGTTTTGGTTTTACTTCGATTAAATGACAAATGAATTACATTTAATATAACTAAGAAAATAACAAGCTTGGAACGTCAGACAGTCCCACTTGGTGCTACCTCATTATAATGCAACAATAATTAGACGATTGGTCCTTCCTTTTGGTTGAACTTTATAGTATCATGTGACTTTAATTTCCCGAAAAGTTATTATAAAATCTGTAAAACCTCTTTCACAGTTGTACTCCTTTTACATTTTTTCTTTCTCGTGTGATATATCTATAGTTTGACCTTTGTTGAGGACTTTCCCATTGAATGTATAGTAAGTAAATCTTCTGTTTTTTTCTTTTTAAACAAAGGCCAAAAGTCTTATTCATCTGTGTGACCATTATAGGAAAAATAAAAAACAAACTATATAATCAGTGTCTCTTGTGTATTTTTATTAATTATATCATCTTGAGAATTAACTCGGAAGAATTTATTCGTTTATAATTTGACTTAATTTAATTTCACTTTTAGATATGTGAGGACATGAGCATTTTTTTTTTACTGTTATTTGCACCATAGTTCTCAAGGTTTATTAATATTATACACTATACTGGAATTTGATGAGAGATATTTTTCATGGTTAGACGCGTGCTTTTTTGGAATCCATCGTAACAGATATGTACAATCAGGGTTGACCTTCAAATTTATTTATTTATTTTGGCTTAGCTACAATTTTTTTTTTGTTTAACCTGGCACACAACCTTTTGTTTTCATTAAAAGTAAAATATATAGTTGATTTCTCTTTCAACATATTCTAATTTTAAACATACGGTATTTCATTTTGAGTTGAACAGTTTGTTTTGCTTTAACTCCATTCCTTTTTTTTTCTTTACCAAATTCCTAACAAGATTAGCCAGAACTCTCTCTTTTTTTTTGACGAACTTAATTAAGATAAGAACTCTTTCTTAATTATGAATTTCGAGCAATTTTTATGTATATAATGATGAAACTTGTTACTTGCAGGTCGATCGATGAGGTGGTAAATAGGCTTGTTAAGTAAGATTAAGAGATAGAGAGAATTACTGGGCGAAGCGCTTCTGTACTCATGTGACATAGGACTAGGTAGCTGCCTAAGGATTATATGTACATTGGTCAAAAGATTTCTAGCCATGATTGCTAGCTAGCTGATTGGAGCACATGCACCTTGCAATCTCAATTTATAAATAATTAGTGGTCGTTCCTGGGGGCTATAAGAATAATGCTGGATAAAGTGTATTAGTAATACTTACATTAATTATGTTGAGGTTGTTTCTTATGCATGATTTGATTTAGTGTGTTTAAAATAATATTAATTTGAAAAATTTATTTTTAAAAATTATTCTTTATAAAATTCTCCGCAAATAAGATAGAAAAGATGTGAAAAAGGTTTTGAGGGGCAATTGTGTCTTTAACAATCATTTCATTACTAATACCATGGTTGTTTACACATTAGTTGTATACTTAGAATAATATCAAGTAGAGTGTATACGTTAGTTATACATAGATTGAAAAAGTGTATCAAACAAGAAATTATTAATACTCAAAATTAGTGCTTGCATTTTTTTTTCTAAAGCACTCTACAAAACGATCACTTAATGTATAGTCCGTCTTTAAATTCATCACAATTTGAATTGAAACTAGCTAATTAAAATATTTTACAATATGACTTAATTAATTTAAATATCTAAATGAAATATCAGACAAATTTAATATATATAAGAAAAACTAATTATAAACAACAGAAGGTTTCATAATATAATTAAATAAATTACTTTTTAATCATTTAAACTTTAAATGCAGTGGTCACAAATTATGAAAATAAATAATTACATTATAGAGTTTGGGTAATACAATCAAATCTTTTATAACTAGCAAAATATTATTATAAAATATATATAATATAATATAATATGAAATATTGATTTCACGAAAAATAATATTACAATATAGAATAACTGTTATAGAGAGCATGATGGCAATTGATATTTTCTAGTCTCAATTTATGTGCTATATTTTTATTTTTTCTAATTTATCTTTTTAAAAAATTATACTTTTTTATATTTATAAATATACTTTTTATAAATTAATAAATATTTATAACTTATTTTAAAGTACATATTTTCAAAAATCTTATTTTATTTTCCTTACAACACGTAAATTAGAATGACAGAGTAAAATTCCACATTGTAAATTATTAATATTGAAATCCATCTAGTTTAGAAGTCTTAGAACTCCTACGTACTCTAGAATATGTAGATAATTTATATCTTGGAAAATTAATCTTTCCACCAAAACTGTACGACTAAGCTTTCATATTTGGAAAATATAGGCCCCATCCCCACCCCTAATTCCATGTTTTTTGTACTTGGTTCTCGTCAAGTCTTTTCTTTAATACACTAGTCTAGTCTAGACATAAATATTTATATATTCTTAGCTTTTTAAGGATACTTTCTTCATTTATTTTTATATATTTATTCTATTAAAAATAAATATTTATTTTTATTTATTAATTTTAAAAATTAAAATTATTTACTAATTAATTATAATAATTTTTTAAAATATTAAATTTATTATAAAATTATTATTTTAAAAAAATATATATTATATTAATATTGAATAAATAAAAATATATGAAGAAAATAGTTTATTTGCTAGCATTAATTGAAGAAGGAATTTAAGTTAGAGGGTACAAGTGGTGGGTGAAATTATAACAATTAGTCAATTTTTGGTAGGACAGTTGCATGCAATCAAAGAAGTTGTAAAAACCTTGACTTTCACACCAACTAATTATTTATATTCATATATAGAGAGAGAGATGCCAACTGCATCGACGTTAGATCACTAGGATAAGACTAAGGTTAATTGAGAAAAAAAAAATCAAAACTAACATAAAGTTAGAAAATTATAATTTCAAATTGACCCACTTATTATTCTACTAGTCAAGATAATTTGGGTTTTGCCGGATATAAATAATATTATATTATGTATTATTTATTATGTAGCGGATAAACCAAAAATAGTTATCTGAAATTGCTTTATTATTTGTGAAGTTCAAAATAAAAGTACTTATTTTTGCTCAATCTAGCCGTAATAGTTATTATTTTTGAACATTACAAACATTTTAATTATGAATGCAATGTCCTATATGATCAATGTATAGGAAAAAATAAGTATTTTCTACAAATCAGAAAATTACTATGTTTTAAAATGTGTGAAATTACTTGTAATGCTCCGAAAACTCAAAGATCAGATCCGGGACTCAAAGAGGGAAAATTTTCAGAAGAAACTGAAAAATCTGGTACTAGTCTCAGAACGGGCAGTTAAGTGACCCGTTAGAGGTGCCCACGAGTCATGAGGTGACTCGTCGGGAGATCAGGTGGGGAAGTTCTAAGTTCTGGGAAAAAAGTCACCCCACGTATGACCTAACGAGTCGTCGTCAGTCCCCACGATCCGTTAGGTCAGTCGTGGGGAGGGACAAATGGAAGTATAGAGAGGGGGGGAAGTGTACTTGACGGACGGTCGTGGTCACCAGTGATGAGTCGTAATGTCTCTCGTTACTAGTCCCGGATAATTTTTAGACAGTGTACTCGACGAGTGACGTCACGAGTCTTGGCCAGTGGTAACGAGTCATTAGGTCCCTCGTAGTGACTTTAGTGACTTTCAGGCAGTAGACCTCACAAGAGGTCCCAACGAGTCGTGGTCCCAATCAATGACTCATTGAGTGACCCGTTGGGACCCAGTCAACCAGATTTCAGATTTTGGCCCAGGGATATTTTTGTAATCTCCTATCTATTTAATCCCTAAACTACGTCGTTTTAGGTAAATTTTAGGGATATTAGTGAGTTTGAACTGTTTCTCCCCTCATTCCCCACGTTTATTCTTAGAAAGATCATCGAGGAGTCTCTCAAGAACTTTCAAGCAAGCTTAGGGTTCACCTCGACATTTGCAGCAGTTCAAGCTTCCTTCTTCAGAAATTCTTAGCCAGGTATGTGGGAATTCAACAAGGGGATTATTCTTCCCTTATGTCCCCTAAAGCTCTTCCTCAGTTCACTATCAGTTCTAGCCCTGAGTTTTCGATTGTGAAGATATTGCTATCAAACCTTGTTTATTTCTTGAGGAATATTATTCTATGCTAAATTTTGATGTTTTCCACCAAATTGTAATTAGAATGTTGTCTGTTCTCTTGAATTGAATTTTAGCCCTAACTCTTGAAAATCAGAAACTAGAATCCTACTTAAGTATTAAATTCTCGAAAATTTCTTGAATCTTTCAAAGTTTGGGGTTCCTATGATATTTGTATGTGTTAGAAACTCATTCACATCTATGTTAGTCAGTTTCAGTCAGAACGTTTATATACTATGTATTACTCAGAATGTCAGTCTAGTCTCAGTAAGATTTTAACAACCTCTGAGTTGACCAGAACAATGTCAGCTGATCAGTTTGACTACAGTAAATTCTTGAGGTATCAGAGGTGCCTCCCAGTTATCAGTATTTATATTCAGATATCATATATCAGTTTTTAGTTGGTTCTTTAGACGGCTACGACGCTCCTTGTTAAGCAACTCTGACCAGTATTGGAACACCAATTTTCAAGTTCGGTTCTGTAAGACACTTAGGGTGCTCTCAGACAGTATCCCTGAGTCAGTTATAGTCTTGGGCCTTGGTATCGAGCTATCTGCTTGGCAGTAGTAGTCATGGTAAGATTTTCCAGTGGGAGTAGGACTTAGCACCGAGAGAGCCGGGGTTCCAGCGTATCCAGGTTCCAGAACTACGTTGCAACCGTAGGTTATATTTATTGGCCTCATGGCCCCAGACAGTGATCTCACAGTCCATGCCTTTATACCCTGGCAAGGTATATTAGGTCCTACCGGTGGGGTGTATATATCGGACTCCATGTCTAGCTCACGTGGTTATATGTCGGTTATAGACTCTCCACTAGTAGTCCAGTTCAGTTTCAGGTTAGTCAGTTCAAATCAGTTCAGTACAGTATTTCATACTTAGGACATATCTTTGACCATTAGACAGGGTCATCTTGACCATCTCAATATATTTCAGTTATTTCAGTTCAATATTTCAGTTGGTTATTGCATGTCATTTCAGTTCAGTTTTTTATATCCAGTGTTATGTTCTCTCCTGCTTACTCAGTACATTCAAAGTACTGACACATACCTTTTATGCTGTATTGTTTCATGATACAGCCGCAGGTTCTCAGTCTTAGCGCCGTTAGTAGTTTCCTTCGGGTGATATCAGTAGCAGAAGTGGTGAGTCCTCATCTTTCGAGGACGATATTTTATTTACTTTAGTTATATTTTATTTCTTTCAGTTAAACTTAGAGTTAACTGGGGGCTTGTCCCAGTAACTCATCAGTTAGATGACTTTCAGACATAGACATAGTTTCAAACTTTTCTATTTGTTCAGGCGTTTAAAACTTTATGATTCAGTTTTACCCTCATAAATGATTCATATTAGCATTTTAAAGCTTCTGCTATGTATGATTACTCAGAATGCTAGTGTATGATAGACTAGGGGTTGAATTGGGGTTACTTGTGACTCCAAGTACCGTGTTTCGTCCAGGGTATAGACTCGGGGCGTGACATTCTAAATAATACTCTGTATTTTAATTTTTTTTTACTTTTGGAGAACATACCGAAAAATACATGAAATGACCAAAATATTCTCATGGTAATAAGCATGCACGTCGACGAAGATGTGCCTGCTTTTACCTTTATTAGATAGTAAAAAAATAAGAAATGTCTACATATTTTTAAAATTACCATATTTTAAAATGTGTAACATTACTAAGTAATGCCCCATATTTTTTAATATTTTTTTTACTTTTGAAGAACACATCAAAAAATATACAAAATGATCAAAATATTGTTATCATGATAAGCAGGCACGTTGACGGAGACGTGGCTGCTATTCGCTCTTATTTATTAGATAGTAAAAAAAATAAGTAATGTCCACAAATTTTAGAAATTACTACATTTTGAAATGTGTGAAATTACTAAGTAATACTCCATATTTTTTTTATCTTTAAAAACACACTAAAAAATACACGAAATGACCAAAATAATATTACCGGAATAAGCAGACACGTTGACAGAGACGTACCTGCTATTCACTCTTATTTATTAGATAGTAAAAGAATAAGTAATGTCTACAAATTTTAAAAATTACTATATTTTAAAATGTATAAAATTACTAAGTAATGCCTTATATTTTTTATATATTTTTTTACTTTTAAAAATATATTAAAAAATATACAAAATAACTAAAATATCATTCTCTTGACAAGCAGATACGTTGACGGAGACGTCCCTGCAAACTCTTCTCGTATAATAAGAATAAAAATATAGCAGCCGCCAATGCTTGTCTAACTAAAATCACGACTTTATCAACATTTAGAATTACTATAATTTGACCCATTAACCTATATTGAAGCAGAAAATTAAACTACAATTGAAGCAAAAAATTAAAGTAATTCAATACACAAAAGGACTAATTGTAATGACTTAGAGTCCGTTTGAATTAGTTGATAAGTTAATTATAAATATTAAAATTAATTTTATAAGAAATGTAATTTTATATTTAAATAAAAGTATTAAAAACGTTAATAAATAATTGATGTGTTTGGTAAAAAAAAAATATTGACAAACTGTTATTTTATTAAAAGATATTTTCAAAAATTATAAAATTTAGAAGTATTATTATAAAGAAAAAGAAGAACGGTTGAGGTAAAATGAAGAGGTAGTTACGGGTTTTGTTTTGTGAAAGATACTTCAAAAATAAGAAATAATATTAAGGAAAAAATAGTAAAAATTTTGATAAATAAAAAATGTTTATGCATGAATAGAATTAAATGTAGAGCTGGCAAGTACACAAAATTAGAAGAGAAAAATAGTTTTTTAGCCTTTTATAATTTTTAAAAAAATTTTATTACTTTTTTATAAGAGATTTTCAGTTTTACACCTAAGAGATCATAACTTTTACATATAAAGAAAATCTGAAAAGATCATTTTTTTTTTCTATTCAAATTATAAAAAGCCAAAAAACCTTATTTCCTCAAATTAAAACATGTTACGTTTATTATTCACAACCACAGTACATAGGTTTTGCTGGTAAACATATATAAAAGCAATTGGTACAATTGTGCTTGTTATTTCGAGAAATGAAAATTTTTACTCTATTGCAATTTAAATAAAAATAATAATCTTTTTAAATCTCTTAGATACAAAAATAAAGATCTCTTATAAAAAAAAATAAAAAATCATTTCTCCCTATTATTTTCTACAGTAACGTACAAAGAAAATATGACATTCAAAACCAGATCGATATGTAATGGGAAAACAAGATTAGACTGTCCACTAACAATATTGCAGCAGTCAAATTTTGATGCAAATTAAATTATATCGCATTTTTTAAATTGAATATTTTTCTGTTTCATTTCTATTCTCTATTCTTTCATATTTAATGGATTAGACATTCAACTAGAGGAGAATTGAATATGGTGTCATCATCATATATATATATATGTATATATATATATTTAAGTACCTGCCTCCAATTTTTTTTAATATCACGTACATTCACAAGACTTCCAACATTTAGAGAATAAAAGTAGTAATAAAGATCTTGGTGAAGGCCAGTTGTCAGCTCCTACTTAATAAATTTTCAAGACCAAACAAATAATTAATATTTATTTAATACTAGTATTATAATTAAAAAGACCTTAGTACGTAGCAGATCCAAGGAGTACCCTTCTACTATCAAAATATATCTTATGCAGCCTTCAAAACATCTTTAATGGCCCGAATTTTTTTTATCCCCAAATAATTAACGATGATCAGCAGGAGCGGATTTAGCAAGACTTGAGAGGTGTTACGTGACACTGTTTCATCAAAATTCTTTTCTAAATATGTATATATAATTAAAAGGGAAAAACAAATATATATATATATAGAAAATATATCATATAAAGTGACACTATTAGATAAAAATGGTAGTGTAGCTCAATTAGTTAGATGTTTCAAATTCTTAGCTAAGATTGTGAGTTTTAATCTCCTTAGCTTCTTTTTCTATTTCTCTTTATAAAAATGACACTATTGACCAAAAATTCTGTTGCGCCACTGATGATCAGCATACATCCTCCTACATATCCCTTATTATTTTACTCATTTTCTAGAGGAAAAATTAATTATATTGATAAAAAGAACAGCTTGAATTTGCAATATTTAAATAACTTATGATGATATTTATATAATGTTATTGTATTTTCACTTTTTTGTAGTACTATTATATAAATAATATTATTGTATCTTTACTTTCTTCCGTGGGAAAGCCCAGGAGAAAATATTGATTATTCAACATTCGAAATAGTCAATTATCTGGAGGAATTTTTGAAAAATTAGCAAACTGGAAAACCCTACACTTAATTTAAAACAGTGTAAACTATAATTGATATTTTATCTTCACGTATATGCATGAGAGTTAGTTTCCCATTAAATTACTTTCACGAAGTTAACTTTTACCCACAGGTTACTTATGGAGTAATTTATTGGTTAAGTTACTAATTTTTATTACAGATTAATAAGTCTTAGTTGATATCATAAGTTATAAGTAATTGAATTTAACAATTCAATGTTTTGCACGCGCTCATCTTTCATTGAGGGTTATCGGATCTTACAAACCTAATCTCATATAAATAGAATTGTTTTCACATAATAAAGAAAAATTTATTTTGTATAGAAATACATAAGGGTGCGTGGCCCTCCCCGTCTCCAAAAAAAACGTTGGCAGTACTGTAACTTAAGTCAATATATAGCAACCTAACTATTACTGTTAGTAGGTTAGCTAGCTGGAAGGAAAATATTAAAAGAATTAATGATTACAACAATGCTAATATTGCTACTATCATTTATATACAAATTTAAGATATGCAGTTATGTTCGCATGTGTTTGGTAAACTCTACAAATTAATATTATGGTACTACAACGTAAAATACTTTTCATCTTCATTTGCTCTCCCAAAATTGATGAATAGTTTCTTTTTCGGCCAAGAAAAATGGGAAGAAATGTTATATTTGAAAAAAGAAAACACAGGTTATTTCCATTACTAAACCAAACAAAGAATAGTCATAGGTTGGGTGATTACAAAATCTAATGAAATACTCCTTCCGTTCTTATTTTGGATTTTACGTGTTTATTTTGGATTGTCCTATAAGAAACAATGATTAATATGAGTATTTTATCATAATATTCATATTAATTAATATATAATCTTAGGTCTTGAGAAATGATTTGAGGAATTAATATTGAGAATAAAATATAAAAATAGATATTTTTATCTAAATATGCTAAAAGTAAAAAGTAAAAATAAATATATATTTTTTATATAATGGACAAATAAAAATAATATAACTAACTAAAAGTTCAATAATATTAAAAATTATTGAAAGAAGTGGGATATATAAATACTGGTTGAAGTATTTCAGAAAAAAATATTATTACTAATATATACCCAAGAATGTTTGAACCTCAACAGATTCAGAGATTTGAGTTTTCTAAACAAAAGGTGTGTTTGGTATAAAGAAAAATGTGTTCCTTGTAAATTCATGGAAATGCAGTTTACGTATGGACACATTACTTTAGTAAAATAGATAAAATTAATATGAAGGAAAAGCTAAAAGTTGTCAATTATATACTATATAGTAATGACTTGGAATATGAGGGGAAAAAGGAGTGGTCCTAAAAACTTAATTAATTTTAATTTTTCATGCACGACTTTTAAATAATTCAATATTATGTATTGATATTTGAGCATTTACAGTCCCAGTAATACTTTTCAATAAGCAACCAAACACCTTCGTGAGTCAAAACACAATATATACGACCCTATGACCTTCATTAACTACTACTTTCCCCGTCCCATAATAATTGTCAACATTATTAAAAATGTTCGTCTAAAAATATTTGTCAATTGATAATATTAAAATAAAATTAAATGACTTTTTTTTATTTTATTTTTAATATTATTTTTTATTTGAAAGTAATTAATATTGATATATATTGAAAAGAGTTAACGGATAAATTAGAAAAACACTTTTATTTATGATTTTATAAAGGGTATGCGAAAGAAAAATGAGACAATTAATATAAACTGGAGTGTTATGAAATAATAAAGAAAGAACAAGAATATTGTAGAGAAAGAGAAAAGGAGAGAAGTTCTCCTAACTTTTCTCCAAAAGATAGACTTTCACTATAATATAAACACATGTATCCACTACACTACAAATACCTTTATAGACATTCACTATAATACAAATATGTTTATAACACTCCCCCTTGAATGTCTGTTTGATAGATAATGTGTCTCGTTAAAACCTTACTAGAAAAAACCCAGTGGGAAAAAAATCTAGTGAAGGAAAAAGAGTACACATATCTAATAATACGCATTTTGGCTGCCTCACTAAAAATCTTACAAGAAAATCCCAGTGGGGCAAAACCTCATAAGGGAAAAAGAGTACAACGTATATTAACTCCCCTTAATGTTAGAAAAACTAACATTTACCCCCCAAGCTCATTTGGGGACCCATCTTTGTGCGTTGTGGTGGAGCAATTGAATCATATATCGGACATTCAAATTTTTAGATGGAATTATTTGGTTCCTGACCCTGAACCAATTGTGATAGGGGAATCTTGTTGGCTTGATGCATTCAAGTGTTGCTATATGTTAAATAAACATATCTCATACTAAATTTTATTTGGGAGTTTTATTCTCATAACTAATGATTTAGCTATAATTGGAGGCATACAATTTTTGCTAAACCAACATAGATATGAATCAACATTATCAACATGATTTTATAATTTGAAACTATGCACTTAATTTAATAATTCGAGCAACAACCTTACAAAAATCAATTGCAAGATATCAAAACACATGTGACCATACCATAGATGCATCTATTAGCAAACGGTTCACATGGTAGGTTTCAAGGAATACAATTCCAATCTTAGCTGATCAAGATCATTCTATCACGAGAACAAGCAACACAAGAGAATTCTTGAAGAATCTTTTATTTCTTCAACATATAGCCACGTGAATTCTCAATTATTTTTGCATCACATTTGAACCGGGATGGCCAACCGGTTATGCCAACTTATTTCAGTAAACTTCTAGTTTACTTTCGTATGTGATTTCATCATCATACCCATATTTATGTACTACAAAAAAAAATTACGGGTAATCTTTTACATAAATATTTATAACCCGCTTCAATTGTAGTAGCATGAAGATATTAGATCTTCCCATAATTTATAGTCTCAATTTTTTTTTTCAATGTCCTTGAAACTATCCTTTTGAGACTTACTACAATAATTTCATTCCTTCAAGTAGTAATACATTAGCTCTTCCGGAGCTCTCAATTAATTTTGTGTACTACCACATATTCAATCATATCAACATCATTAATAGTTTCTCCACATAGTTTCAACTTAGAAACAATTTTGAATGTTGATGAGCTATACTCATGAACAGACTTATAGTCTTAATGGATCCAATCATATCGTGCCTTTGGGTGGATGACCATCTTCAGGTGGTCATACCTTTCTTTTAGGCTATTCCACAAAACAAGTGGATCTTTAATTGTGAGATATTCAATTTTAAAAATTTCGTCAAGATGATGACGCAAGAATATCATAGCCTTAGCATGATCTTGATTTGATGCTTTATTTTTACTTTTAATGGTGTCTCCAAGACCCATTGCATTCAAATGGATTTCAGCATCTAACACCGATGAAAGGTAGTTCATGCCCGAACTTTGAAGGGCAACGAACTCAAGTTTCGTAAGATTAGCCATATTAAAAGAAAAAAAAATAATACCTTGGCCTTCAAATTTTGAGACAGTGGAGTCGTAGAGCAACAATATCACCAAAGGAATATCATTCCTATGGTTAAGTAATACATCTTTCGAAAAAGAAATTTTAATTTTTCTTACATCAAATCTTTCAAAGTGAGTGCTCAAGGCAGAGACTCGTGCTGATAACGTGTTATGAAATAATAAAGAAAGAATAAAAATATTGTAGAGAAAGAGAAAAGGAGAGAAGTTCTTATTTCTCTTGATGGGATAAAATACAATGAATGAGAACCCCTCTATTTATAGGGATAATTTCTCCTAACTTTTCTCCAAAAGATAGACTTTAACTATAATATAAAAATATGTATCTACTACAATACAAATACCTTTATAGACATTTACTATAATACAAATATGTTTATAACACGGAGGAAGTATTTACTTTGTTTAAATTATTAACAGCTCTATCGGCTCCTATAATTTTAGAGAATCTTGATAACAAAAATTACTAGTAATTAACAATTCAATGAACGATGAAACTAAATGAAAATGTGTTTTCTTATAGTAGCTAGTCGATGGTTGGATAAGCCCAATCTTATTCAACCAATTAATTTGGGCCTAAGTGGGTTTCAGGATGGAGGGCCTGGAAAATAACATATTTGGTATTTGAGGAATTTTCATAAATAGCTCTTAATAATAAAATTATGATAATATTATTGACTTTTCAGAACATAGCATATGTATACACTAGTGGGCATACATACGTATATATACACTAACTCGTCATTGATATATTAAAAATCTGTTTTAAGATAAAAGTAGCTATTTTTTGTAATAATTTAGAAATATTGCTAAAATAGGGTAATTACTCGTCATATCACGTAGTTTTGCCTTGGTATATAGCAAAATGAACACTCAGATTTATTTCGACATGTCACACAAATACACACACATCAGTTGTTTCAAACATCAGGTAATTCTAATTTTAATAAATTTTAATTGTTAATAGTTGGCTATGCCCCCCCACCCCCCGACGAACTAATAAGTGGCTATTGTCGAAGTTCCCCACTCCCACCCCACCTTTTGTGTGTGTCTGTGTGTCGGTGTGTGTATATCCGAAAGATTGTCAAACATAATCCAAAAATTGATAGTCCGTTCAATTTGTTAAATATTTTTTGGGTTGTAAATTTCAGAAATGGCAATAATTTGAAAGAAAATAAACTTAAGTAGCAATATTTATTTATTTATATAAAATGATAATATTTTATGTGTCATGTGTTGTATTTACCATTGGTAAAACGTATCAAAATACAAATACAAAATATGATTAGGTGAACTATTTTGGAGATTATGTTTCACATAAATAATCAGTTTCTTTTTTTTACTCAACTGATAATTATTGCGTTCCTTAAATAAAATGATTCTAATAACGGATAGAATTCTTATTTACCATAACAACTTGTAAAATAAAAACAGGAAAAAGTTATGAAAATATTTTATTTCCTGTTACATATGTTACAACCCGTAAGTTCTTGAAACTTAGTTGGCCTATTCGCATGTAGGGTAAGAGTTTTAGAATGCCATACGTGCGAGAAAAGGGCCTGGGGAGAGACCGGACAAGCGCCAAGTCGGAGCGTCGCAAGGCAAATGCAACTTATAAATCGCATTCGACAAATGCGACTTAAAGGCTCCAAGTATATAAAGGCCTCTCACTTCATTTTCAAGTCATCTTTCATATTATTTCCAAAGTGAACGACCAGAAACAGAGGAGGAGCGAAGGGTTTATATAATATTCATTCGATTACGCTGTCAAACACGGTCAAAGTCAAATTAACTTCGGGTATCGAAGTATAAAGCTGCAGGGAGCATTTCTACGGAGTTAGTTTCGTGAAATTCGTCCGGCGAAACGTCGTCCCGCCGAGTCAAAGTGATTGAAATTGCTCCAAACTAGTGTTAATACACTCTCAGGCCTAAAGTGAGTATTTCTCCCTTCTAGACCTTCGAGAAATTACGAGTTTTCGATCGTACTTCGATAAGTCGAAAGATAGTCAGTATATAGATTTAAAGTATTGTTTTCTTCCAGTATAATAATGAAATTAGTTCTATTCTTGCATGAATATGATTACAATTGGGGAGAATAGCTGAATACGAGCCGAACCTCACCAGTTAATCGGTAAACCGACAGTCGAGGTATGTAAAGCCAGTTTCTTTCGGAAAACTAGTAGTTCCAGTATAACAAAATATTACAAATTCCAGTAGAATGTTTCAAAAGCCGTATAGTATATTCAGTATGAGGTCAGTAAGCATGTTAGAATTATTATACAGTGTTCAGCATGAAACTCAGTAAAACAGTATAATTCCTAGCAGAATATTCCAGAAATATTATTTCTGACTCAGTATATCTCAGTATCAGATTCAGTATATTTCAGTATCAGATTCAGCATATTTCAGTATCAGATTCAGTATATTTCAATATGAGATTCAGAACAGAACACCAGAACATAAATATTATTATCAGATTTAGTATATATATTACATGTGCTTATTGCTATCTGTGGAGATATGAATGTTCTGTGTTGGGCACCCTTAGAGCTTCCTTGACCGCCCCGGGGTTAATAGCTCTGTCGACTCGCCCGCCAGAGGGTGAGGATATGTCGCTCTACGGAGTGGCATGCCGTCCGCCAGCGGACGAAGATGGGATGCAGATTCCCCATAGCAGGTTGATCAGCACTATACCACACCCCCTGTCGAGCGCTTATGCCCGGGGTGCAGATTACAGTTTCCAGATTTCAGATTTCAGGAGTCTTTCGGACTCAGATCCAGCTATAGTCAGGGGCCCAGCGGGCCCAAGTTGCATACCCAGGGGGTCGACGGGATGCTCATAGTGGATAGTATGACCTGGGTAGGGGTATATAGATTATGTGCTAGTTGGTACCTTATGGCTTATGGGGGCTGGTAAGGTTCTTGTATGCTATGTTGTGTTAGTTATTAATAGATAAAAAGTAGACCGCCATGTTATCAGGTATGACTCTTACTCTCTTCAGTAAAGTTACGCTCTTTTCAGTCAGTCTCAGCACGTCTCCTATTACTTCAGTATCTACCAGTATTATCGTTTACTTTCAGTTATTTTCAGTTATTGCTTTGCATACTCAGTACCAGTGGTACTGACGCCTGTTTTTGGGCGCTGCATTACTTGCCTGCAGGTACTCATAGACGAGGAGCAGATCCCTCGTAGTTCCAGCCAGCGTACAGCGCCTTCAGCTCCTTTCATCTGGAGCTCGAAAGACAAAGGTTGACTTCCCTTTTATTTATACAGTATGGGTAGGCTGTCCCCACCATCTTGCTATTCTTAGAGACTTGCAGATTGTATATATTCCCTGTGGTTAGTTGTGTAGGTCGTGTGGGGCCATTTGTGTGTTTCAGTTGTATGCAGCGGTCGTGTGGTGCCTTATTCAGTTGGTAGTGGTGACCTTGTCGGTCACATAGTAGCTTGGTACTTGTTTTCATTTCTCAGATAAACTAGTAAGCATGGTGGCCTTGTCGGCCCGCATAGGTTCCCGTATGTTTAGTTGTTCTGGTTAGCTGTTATTTTCCTACAGGTGGCTATAGGCTTTGTCGGTCGGAGGCTGTATTTACAGCCGTTATATAGCCCGTCGTTTTCTTGAATCCAGAATTAGAGCCAGGCTGGCACCAGAAGTGCTTAGGCTCAGTAGTCCAGCAGTCCAGGTCCTAGTAGGGCACCAGGTGCCAATCATGCCTCCCAAGGTGGGGCGTGACAAAAGTATTAAATTTTTAGTTTTGAACAAAAGTATTTTATGTTTAGTAAATAAGTTTGTTGAAATTATTTGTTATTTAAATTTTATATTAAATTAGGGTATTAATTTATGTTGAGATATTCATTTGTTTTAAAATAAATTTTATAAGTCTAATTGGGAAATATTTTTATTATTTTGTCATATAGTTTCCGCATTAATTTAATAAATGACTTAATTTTCTATTTGATTTATTTATGTTGTGATTTAATTGTCTTATATGCTGAATATTTTGCAGTATTTGTTATTTTTATAATTTTGCATTATTTTATCATTTAAATTGTATATTAATCATGAACTCATTTAATTTTGCTTGAGTCTTTATTTTTGTTGAAATAAATTTGCTCGATAAAATTCAGCTTTATTTTATCATTTAGTTTTCGCATTAATTTGAAAAGTGTTAAATTTTTGTTTAACTTATTTACTCATTTTAATATTATATGAACTTATTTTTCTAATCACTTAGTCAATTGATTAGTCCTTATTTGACAACTTAGTTTTCCCCACATAAAATGAATCCGGAAGGGACCCACAGTTGTGGACCTCGAAAGGTGCATAACACCTTCCTTTCGAGGTAATTTGAACCCTTGCCAACTCTGGTGACCTAGGCTAGTATAACAGACCCTTAGGTTAATACGGTGCCCTAACGCACCTCAAATCGTTAGGTGACCACTCTTCTTCTATTTAATAACCCTTAAGAGTTGTCACATGTTGTATCCCGCTTTTCGCGAGGAAAATGGGGCGCGACAGCAACAACCCAACAATATCGTATGACTCAAATAACTCCGGATTAGTTGAAGAGTCCAAAACTCCACCAAAAGAACACCTTCTTTCAACATAAAATAATTTTGTTTTGTATAGTCAATTAGTTGAAAACTAATGTTTTTCTTTATCTCAACTCTCTCTTTCACTACACTAACCTCAATATATCCTACAATTTTACATACTCATCTTTTTCTTCTACATGCATCACCACAAGGAAGAAAACACCTTTTATATAAGTACAATATTTCTTCCACAAGTAAATGTCAAGAACATTGTGAAAAGTTATTTGAGATTTAGTGAAGGTAATTAGTAGAATATAATATCATTATTGGTTACTGAGTTACACAAAATCAATGATCACTTTCTCTACTTTATGACCACTTATTTATCATAAATTTTAATATTTTTAATAATAAAATATTTTTATTTCAACGCATCAATCGTTAATACATTTTAATGTTGGCCCCTTCCCCCTCATACTTCCATGACCTGTCTGGTTATTTTAATAGAAGGTTCTAATTAAAAATTAAATATTTTTAACTTTATATTTCAACACAAATAAAAAGTACGAGTTTTAGCTAGTGGATGTTATATAAAACACAATTATCTTAAGTTCCCTACTAATATATTTTTTCTCGTTCACAATTACTCAAAACATGTAAAAGCTTTGTCTCACAAAAGTGTGTGTGTATATATATGTTCAAGTATGTCCAAATTCCCTTCGATTATTAACTGTTTTTTCTAGGCTTAGAAGTTGGAACAATTATACCACTCATCTAGTCATCTAACAGAATTTCACTACAGACATTTTGCAGTACTATATCAATAATTATATTATAATTGGTACAACTACAATTGTGATTTTGATAATATACATTTCCATATAATTTAATATAATATATGTATTTAATATCTTCGATAACAATATATATATATTATTTTATTTTATACGGTCAAACAAATATTCGCATGAATTAAGAAGGATTACTTTTTCTAATCTCCTTAATCAAACTTAATATTATTTATATTTCTTTTATTGTCAAAATAAATATCGTTTTAACTCATTTTTTATCTATTAAAAAAAATAAATATAAAAATAATTTATTAACTTATCTATATTTATTAGATAATTTCTTAAAATTGAGCATTACTAAAAAAAAATAACTCTGTAATATAAACATATGTTTTGCAATAGTTACTTTTTCTGTTTAAATTTATTTATTTTATTTTTTTAAAAAAGTTTGTTTAAAAAAAAAAATTATTTTATTCTTTTACTTGATTTTCAATTCTAAGTTTTTATATATTATATTTAATATTATAAAATTAAAAATATTATGGTATGTCTAATATATTCTAATTTAAAATTATAGAATTTAATTTTTTAAATTATTTTAAAAATAAAATAAATATTTTAAATTTAAAATAATATTATTTTGGGACGAGAGCGGTGAGTACTAAAAAGATTTATATTATCAAGGATTAACTTTAATTATTAAAAACCTTCCGAAAGGAACGAGCCCTCAGGAAACTAAGGATAACAGGATGGCACGTATTTGTGTGGGACCAAGTCAACGACCGTAATAGTACGTAATTCTTCGGATGTAAGGGTCCACCCGGCCGGCAGTTTACAGTTAATCCATCTGGTTATGGGGCCCATCTCTATCATAATTTTGGGAAAATATATTTTAATATGTTTGAAAAAAGTAAAAATCACCAAAAATGAAAAAGAAAAACAAAAAAAAGGAGAGAAGAACAGAGACTTTGCTGTCCGGATGGTAGCATTGTGTTAGGGGAGACAAAACCCAAAAAAAGAAAAAAAGGAAAAAGATCTTGTAGAGAGAGAAACAAGAGAGAGGAAAAACTTTTTTTCCCACCATTTTCCCATATTTTCCCTCTTGTTCCTCCTCAACCATCTTTGAGAGATGGTCGAAAAGAGGTCCCTGTTTTGAAACCATCCTCCAAAGTGCAGTCAAGAAATCTTTTTAATTATTATTTAGAAAAATCAAAAGATCTTTTCTTGTGTGATTTCAAATTTCTTCTTCAATCTCTGTTATTTCTTGCAACAATTTTTTTTTTTTTTGTTGCCTTTTGGAGTCTCTAATCAAATTTTCAAATTTTTCCCATCATCATCATTCATCTTCCCACCACCTGCACTTTCCCATTGCAGTTGTTTGAAAAATATATATTTTATTTTCAAGAAATGTGACAAATTGGCATTTCTACCTCTGCAACAAAAAGCAGAAAAAGATTTCATTGCCTGCCTTTTTGTCCCTTACTTTCTGGTAAGTTTTACCCTTCACATTTTACCATCTTTTGGATTTTGGATTTTTGTATTTCTGTTGATTGCTTGCAAATTCAGTTATTCTCTGATCATCTTTTTCCTTTTATCTCTCTGTCTGTCATGTTTTGGCGTGTGAAGTGCTCTTAGTTTTATCGCCACCCCCTTTTCAAGACGTATTTTTACTAATTTTTTTTTTCCTGCTTATTCATTTTCCAGATAAAAATTGAATCTTGGAGATTCATCAACCGAGTCTGTGCAAGTGTGTGGTGATGGAGGTGTTGTTATAGCCTAAATTTTAGAAACTTAGAAAAATGAGAGACCCCAATTTTGTCAATTGTATCAATAGATTTAATATTTTTTCTTTTAACTTGTAATATAGTTTATGTACAGTGCAAAAATTGAATGCAAAGCAAACACTGGTGTATTTGCTCTCCTTTTTGTACAACTGGTTTGTTTTTCCGTGTAAATTTTGTACAAGAAAGCTGGCGATTTTGTATAGAGTCCTGGCTGTTGACAGATTTTGTTACTGCCTCAACCACTGATTCATATGGTTCTGCCAGCCATGGGGGCTAGATGGAACACTTATGGAATCAAGTTATCGTATCTTGCTCTTTTGATTATAGTTTTGGACATTCGCGGTTGTTGTTCTCTTAATTCAGAAGGTAATTATTATACTTGGACAGTTTTACTAGTTTAAGTGTTTGGTATGTTTTCTTTTTTGCTGACTATTGTTGGTGTGAGAAACAGGATTGGCATTATTGAGATTTCGTGTGAAAGTGGATTCTGATCCATATGGCATTCTTGAAAACTGGAATTCAGATCATTGTGACCCATGCATGTGGTCTGGTGTCCGGTGTATGGACGGGAAAGTGCAAATGTTGTAAGTCCCAAATTCCTTCATGTGATTCCTTTTCTTATAAATTTACTATATCCATTAGTTAGTATATCCATTAGTTAGTATGTGTTGCTTCTTTATTGGCAAGCCTGTTGAACTGGATAATGACAAACAAGTGCAAACACTGAGTTGTGTTGTTTTACCGTTTCTGGTCTTCGGATATTGTCAAATTATTCCTCTGTTCTCTATTTAGGGACCTTCATGGATATTCGTTGAAAGGAAAACTCGCACCAGAACTTGGAAATCTCACTCACTTAAAATCACTGTAAGCTTCAGCTCTGCTTATATGCTTCTCCTTTGTTTTCTCTAGCTCATATTCTTGACCTGACCATCTGAAAAGAGATAGTTCCATTCTTTGATGGAATTTGGGTATATTTACGAAATGATTTCATGATTCTGGTTTTAGTCTAAGAAAACTTTTAGTGTGCTATGTCATGGAACTAATACTTGCGGATCTTGGTAGACACTATCTTATCCTTATGCAATTTGAAATTGCACTAGATTTACATGTCTCAAAATATAAAGAGCTTCATATATGTTGGGATGGCGGGAATATTTAGCATATTTGGTCAGGCATATTGCGACAAAGAAAAACTTTGCCTTTTTTCTTCCCAAAGAAAAATTGCATAAAATAAATTGGGTAGATTTCTGGTAATCATAGTTTCACCTTCTGTTCTGCATCTATGTACTATGTATAACTTGTTTTGGAATTTAATTAAATTTTCTTCCTGACTTCCTCTCTGAATGCTTTTCTTCCACAGTGTGCTTTCTGAAAACCGTCTTTTTGGTGCTATTCCTAAAGAATTTGGACGACTCAGAATGCTGGAAGTGCTTGACATGAGGGATAATAATTTGAGTGGAACAATTCCAACAGTAATAGGAGATTTGCAATCACTTAGAAGCTTGTAAGTTGACAAATTGTTGTGTCTCCGCGCTGTGATATGTTTGTATGTATTTATGCTACAATATTGCTAACAAACTGCTCTTGGATTTGTGCTTGATACTTATTTCCCAGGTTGATTTGTGACAATAAATTCGAAGGGAAGATTCCTTTGGAGATCGGGAAGCTTCATCTGCTCTCAGAGTTGCAATTTGATGATTACCTCACCTCTGGTGTTGCTGCTGGAACTGGCTGCATAAATAGAAAGTTTGGGCATTGGTAAGACTCCTTTAGTTGTTTGGTTCTTTATCTTCATTTTCCAGCTGAGCTACATTTTAAAGTCGCATACCTTGTTTCTACGTTAAATGATTTTGAAAATGCATAAAATCCATATTGAAGCCATTTGAGGAACATATACCAATATAATACTTTCATACTATGCTCACAACCTCCTTTAGTCTTTGAAAATCTGCACACCACCTCCTGCAATAAGTTTAGTATTAAAATTAAATCAACTGGAATCATCTTAGGAGTTACACTGACAATCTTCGGGACATTTTCTATGCAGAGAGTGCCCCCACTAATAACTAAATCTCTTATACTTCCCTTACAATTCAAACTTTTGGCTGTTGTGTACTGTGGGGAACAGATTAATACTGTTGATGATGAATGACATCTAGAAATTAGGGCTGGGGCTGTTTGCTTCTGTGAGAATCAGTCTCCAGAGTAAAGAAAAAGTTGTTAGCCATTAAATAGTGAAGCTGGTTTAAGATAAATTGGTCTTTATAAGTTGGTACCCGTTAAATGGTGAAGCTGGTTGCCATTGAATAAAGAAAAATTTGTGCTTAGATAGTGAAGCAACTATCATGGTGATTTTTGAAAGCAATGTAGTGGGACGCTTGATACTTTCATGACTTCCATGTGAATCTGGGTTTCTGCTTTGTGATGTTTCCAGTACCTTGCACTTTGCTGTATTTTTGAGATCTTATAGTAATAGTTATAATGCACCATTCTGTCGCTAGGGATGCGAGGATGATGGCTGTAGTTGCATATTTTCTCTAGTAGCTAGAAATTCTTCCTCTCATTTCTTGGATGCCAGTTTCTTCACTTCCCTCCTCTAACCATGATTCTAATTCTCTAAAATATTCAGGGGGGGGGGGGGGGGGACGAGGGGGTTATCACTAGACTTTAGTGTTTCTAAAGTTGTGATTCGTCTTTCTATGACATCTTCTTACTAATTGAGATCTGTTTATGTGGAAATTTGACTGATCTATTGCATAGTATTTGTTTATTCTGTCGACTTTTCTGTACATTGGCAACTATAGTTGCTGGAAATGTGGTTACTCTTGCCCATGAGTAGAAGACACTTGGATATTATCGTATGCCTGCTTTGCGACATGAAATCTTCAGCCAACTATAAGCATGAAATTTATTGTATTCGTCTCGTGGACTTGTTTGAGTTCTGGATCTAGACACTCTTCTTCGATACGTAACTTCAGCTTTAGCTTTATAACTGGTGTCAGAGTATCGACTACATTTTAATATGCTTGTATATTATTTATCAATCACATACTTTAAGTTTCATGCTCTGCTCTGAAAATTTGGGTGCCTCTTTCTTGCAGCGTCTGGCGTGGCAGTTTGAGGCCATTTAAGACCATAGGCTCCTTTGTCAGGCCAATTAAAGGGATGCTCATATGGTATTTTAGTTTCTTCACACTGTAAGTAACTAAATTAGTTTTTGTCACCTAATGCTTTCTAAATAAGTTTAATGAGTCAGAAGCAATTTTCTTGTTTCCTAAAGGTTCCCGCATTTTTTGGATGCTCAGACAGACTGCTGGTCTGACAACCTATCAAGTGAGTGAAAATATTTAATGACACATCTTTTATTGGAATTTCAAAGAATTGTACACAAAACCAGTATTTTATTCTCCTCTGTTTTGCAGGTTCACCTAGGCCTCACATTATCCATGCTGTAGAGAAAAAAGCAAACATTGAACGCCGTAAGTTAGTTGAACAATCCAGTAACCTTGCTGCTGCTCCTGCTAACGGAGGGAAACCATTGGGACCTGTTGTTCCTGTGCCAAGCAGCAGAAGTAGTGGCTCATTTCGTGCGGTGCCAAATACTGAAGGAACTCCTCCTCCTCTGACTATACCATCACAGACCACACCTCAACATCATCAGCCTCAACATCCTGGGGGACACTCTAATGGTGCCGTTAAACAGCCAACTGCTAGTCAAGCCCCACCTGGCAGGAAGTCTGGAAGCACATGGAAGTATATAGGAATTGCCATTGGAGTTTTTCTGGTTGCTATTTTTGTGTGTCTGATATTCATCTGCAAGAGCAAAGCTGCGCAAACAATAGGCCCTTGGAAGACTGGATTGAGTGGACAGCTGCAGAAAGCATTTATTACAGGTACTTTTGATTTAATATTGTGTCGAAACCGATGACACTGCTAGTATTCTGTCCAGATCCATATGTTCTAGTTCAACTGTTGGGTTCATTTTTATCTTGGTGGATATAATCCCAATCTTTCAACGCCTATAATAGTTTTTATTTGCTTTGGATAGATAATTTAACTAATACTCGAAGATTATGTTAAAAGCTTGTATTACGTGGGTGTTAGTCAAACCTCCCGCGCTCTATTCCCCTCAAATCATGCTATCTGCTCCCCCCTTTCCCCTGACGTAGCTCTAATTTTTTTTCTTCTTAAAGAACACCTGACCACCTCTTGCTTCAAGCTTTAAATGTCTGTCGTGTACCTTATATCCCATGATACTCCTTGATCCTTTTTCTCTATCATTTGCAATGAAAATAAGGGGATAGTTGGGAACATATTCTGTCAATTTATTTTAATTGGAAGGATTGACAGAGAAGATAATCTACAACGAGTTACACTTTTACAGCTCTGTTTGAGATAACATTTCTAGGGTGGAAGTTCCACTTTTACTTTGAAAATATGAATGGTCATTCTGCATCAACTTTACTTTGTTCAGCTCACTTTCTCTACCTAAATGTTTACTGCTCGATGACATCCATAAGAAGGTGAATCCTGAATTTAACACTCATTTATTGTTTCTCATGTCTTATGCGTGAAATCAATTGTAGGGGTCCCAAAACTAAATAGGCCCGAGCTTGAAATTGCATGCGAGGAGTTTAGCAACATCGTTTGCAATCGAGATACATTTACAGTGTACAAGGGAACTCTGTCCAGTGGAGTAGAGATTGCTGTTGTGTCAACTGTTATAAATTCTCTGAAAGATTGGTCCAAGCGTTCTGAATTGGCCTTCAGGAAGAAGGTTAGTTATCATCTCCTTCACAAATAAAAAGCTGATTCATAAGTTATTACTATCTCACTCTTTCTGTAGTGACATCCTAGTTGTCTCTTCACTTTTTTTCAATTGCATTTACTTATAAGATGTTTAATTATTGTGCGCTTGGGTAGATTGATTCACTCTCAAGGATAAACCACAAGAATTTTGTTAATCTAATTGGATACTGCGAGGAAGATGAACCTTTCACAAGGATGATGGTCTTTGAGTATGCAACAAATGGGACTCTTTTCGAGCATCTGCATGGTAAATGAGTTAGTAGTTCAAGTTTCAGCCTAATCATTTTTGTGGTAGTGTAATTTAGTTTTGATTAATGCAATCCACATATTTTGTTGTTTCAGATGAAGAACTTGAACCTCTTGACTGGCCTGCAAGGATACGAGCTATAATGGGTACAGCATATTGTCTTGAGTACCTGCACAATTTGAATCCTCCACTGTCGCATTCTGATGTGAATTCACACTCCATATTTTTTACGGACGATTATGCTGCTAAGGTGTGCTTCATTTTGAATATGTACCCTAATTTCCCTATTGGCTACATATGTCGCCAAGACACTACATTGAATCTAGAAACCTTTAACTTTGTGTAATGTCTTGAATTAAAAGAATCCGTTTATTTTCACAGATTGCAGAGCTTGCTTTCTGGTCAGAGATAATGGTCAAGTCAAAGTCCGCCAGTGGTGATCTAGAAAACTCTGAGCTTCCACCACTTGCTGATCCTGAAACGAATGTGTATAGTTTTGGGATTTTGTTGCTGGAAGTAATTTCTGGAAAGTCACCTTACTCGGAACGAGGGTCTCTTCTGAGCTGGGTAAATCTCAATCTAACTCTATTCTAACTATCCCTTAGTTTCTTCTGTCTTTGATAGACTAGTGAAACTTTGTTCTCTGCTTTGTTTAGGCGGAGCAATGCCTTAATGATAGACAGAATCTGAGCAGCTTGGTTGATCCAACATTGAACTCCTTCAAGAATAATGAGCTTACGGTTATCTGTGAGGTAATGAGAGAATGTCTTCGAGAAGATCCAAGGAAGAGACCAACAATAAAGGAAGTCATTACGAAGCTAAGGGAAGCGATTGATATATCTCCTGATGCTGCAGTTCCAAGGCTGTCTCCCCTCTGGTGGGCTGAACTCGAGATTCTATCCTCCGAGGCAGCCTAACCTGACTAGTGTGTCTACTTTTGTAAGTCTGAACGTTGCTTTGCTATGCATAAATGACCTAAAATATACCTCACTAATGTCAAATGCAAGTCTTGTGTACCCATTTGTCTGTTCTCTCTCTCTCTCTATATATATATTAGTTCATTCTTTTATAATTAAGTTGCATTTCTACCTTTCCCTGTGTGCATAATGATATGGTGCATGCCCTTTTGTGATTAAAAAAGTTGGTTTTGTACAAGAGGATTTGAACAGTGTGCATGTTCATTGTTGTCAAATGCCTCTCTCTCAGCAATTCTTCAGCATAGGTTCTTGGAAGTTGTGGTAAGTTTCCAAATTTTTTCTTGATTTCCAGGTTTCCACTTAGTTTATTTGGAGCATGATTGGAGTTTCTGTTAGCCTATTAGTATAACATGATTGCTTTATACTGGCATGAATTTCTGTTTTTGGCTTTGGCTTTATTTTGTATAATGTGAGGGCTGCATGCCATTGATTTCTGAAATCTGCTTATTTTTGCCATGTATGTTTTATCTTGATTTGCAAATTCTTGCTGGTATTCCTTTGGGTATTGATTGGAATATTATGATCTGGTGTTAATCTTTTTCAATTTATATCAAACAAATGAATATAAAATATGTGTCTTTCCTACTTACATTTATATTTTAATCACTGTAAAATACCTATCCATTTTAATTTACTGAAAATACAACTTATACCGGCAATTTTGCAGTGGAATCTGTAAATAAAGCATAGAAGATATTTATATGGTTCATTTTGTTCCGGCGCATAAATTGGTAGATCATTTCCTCGTGCGATTGTTAGGCTAATGCTTGAAGTTGAAGAGGAAGACGAGGGATGATGCGTTAAAAGATAAAAGAAATAGGGGAATGATGGAAACGGGGAGATTTCCTTTTGTAGTTATTTACGAACTTCCTTGTTAGTTTTCATGATGGAAATGGAGATCAAACATTTCAAAATCCTGCTTCAACTGTCAATCAAACTTCAGATAAAAGAGTCATTACACATATTAGATAATTCAACTTCAGATCAATCCTTCACACCATATGGAACAGAGTACAAAGAGTTACTAAGTACCAAATTAAGAACATAAACAAAAAAGCTCGCTAAAATGACATTCCTCCTCTACTCTCAAACACAAACTATTGTACAAGAACTCTTTTTTCCTAATGATACAAAGCCTGGACTTAATCAATTAATTTTCAGAAAGACGGAGTCTTTTTTTACCCCATTTCCTCATCTGAATTTGAAGCGTAGAAATCGCAGCCAAGAAATCGACACACTGTTTAGGACTCAATATCTCCAACAAACCCTTCAACGTCTTAAGCCTAACGCAATCCGCCATTTTCATAACCCTCTCTAAACTCATCATCAACCCTTTCAACGCCAACTCCACCAACCCATCATTATCACTGCTTTTCATCCTTGCCAACTCCACCATTTTTCTATCCCCTATCGCCACCTGTTGCCTCTCCATTTCCCTCTCCACTTTCTCTTCCTCTCCCCTTATTTTCACCCTCAGCCCATCAATGTTTTTCAACTGCTCCTCGCTCAATTCCGAAAGAGCCGCACCCACTAGTCGGAACGCCATCGACGGCTTCCAACCCGTCACCCATAAGTAGGCGATTTCCAATGGGCTCAGCCACATTGGTGTGAAAAATGCTAAGATGTCTTCATGGGCCGCGGCCCATTTCGCTCTGTAGTAATCTTTGTGATGTGCCGTCATTTTGTTCACCAACGACTCCTGATCTTTCACGCATGAGGTTTCCCTCGGAACAATAACTAGCAGTTTGAGCAACTCTTCAAGTTCATTCATCCAATTCTCAAAGTACTTTGAAAAACTTCTCCCAACTTGGGTTCCCATTTTTTTTTTCTTTCTCTAGCAAGAAAAATGACGCAAATTACCGCTGAGAAAATGAGTTGAACAAGAAAAAAAACAAAAAAAGGGAGAACGCCAAATATATAGAGCCGAAGAGGTGGCAATTTTAACAAAAAAGAAGAAAGAATTGCGTGGCATCTGCCCTTATGCATGCGTTACGCGCAGCTAACTAATGAACTAGGAACACGGGGGTGGGGGGAGGGGAGGCACGAGTTTAAATTCTATCAAATTATTTATATAAAATAATAATAAATATATTTTAAAATTCTAGTATAAATAAAAATAATATTTTTTTTAATTTTATGTGACTGTCCTAAAAAATTATTTTTTATAATTAAAATAATTTAATTAAATCTTTTAAAAATTCTTGATAAAATGATTTATAGTTATACAAATAATCAAAAAATATTTTCAATCATAAATTTTTTAATATTTTTAAATATATTAAATCAAATAATATCTTGTAAATTGAGATAGAGAAATAATTTATTACTTGCTATTAATGTTATTTTTTGTGCTTTAATAATTATAAAAAATAATAATTTAATTATACTATTCTTATTTATTATTTAATTTCATTTTAATATACTATTCATTTTACTACAATAATTTGTTTCTATATTTTTTAGAACAAAAATAAAGATAAAAAGTTAATGAATTGCATTTTAAATTTTAAAATAATAACTTTTTAAAATTAAATTAGTTATTTTAATAATTATTATGAATAAAACATATGTTATTAAAGAGTAGAAATAACATAATAGAGCAATTAAATTAGATATTACCTAAAGAAAAGAATAGAAAGTATATATGATACTTGGAAATAATAATAATTAAAAAAAAATAAATTTTCTCATAATCTTTTAATGATAAAAAATAAAACTTATATTTTTATAGATGTATATATATATTTTTCACTCTTTTCAAAATATGAAAGTCATTAGAACTTTCTAGAAGTTGATTGATTTTTCTAAAAATTTCATACTCCTTGCATGAAGTACAACTATTTTAAGCTAGATATTTTGTTACAATTTATATTATTTTAATAGAAAAATAGAAATAGAAAGTATAGATATATTCTAGAAAAAGTTAGTATGGTATTTGTGATAGATATTGAACTACATGGAGAAAAATTAGAAGACAAGTACAATAATATAATATATAGAAATTAAATTAAATAAAATATAAAGTAAAAATTACAGTTATAACCTTGATCGTCTCTCTCTTCACTCTTCTATATAATAAAAATATATATAAAAAAATTATACTATCAGTTCATATAATATAATTAGGAAGTTTTTAAGATTTTGCAAGAAGCTCACAAGCTTGGTTAGGCGTGGGCATGGTATAACATATATCGAATATCATATTGAAATTAAAATATTTAATATTAAAGTATGATATTATGGTTTGATACGGTATTTAATATGAATTTTAATTTTTTTTTTACATTTAATATGATATTCAGTATTCATTTTAGAAATATCGAATACCACACTGAAATTTATAATAATATATACCATCCATATATATTATATTTATATGAGTAAATATATATAAACTAGTTTGGTAAAATGATTGCACATTTAATTTAATGTTAATTTGTATTTAATAATAGATAATTTATTAATCTTTTATCCAAAAAATATTAAATTTTTATACCAAAACTAATTTTTATCTAAAAATACTAAATTTTCTTAAACAATTTTGATTCTTTAGGTTTACTCCAAATATAATTATATTTAAAATATATTCAAACAATTAACTAATCTATCGTGATTGAAATATCTTTTTACAATTAATTAATGAAAATAATAATTATTTTGATGTAATTAAATTTTTTTTAAGAAATTAAAATTATAACTTTTTATTATATAAGTATATAAAAATCAAAATCAGAAAAACTATAAATACTATTCTTTCCGTTTCAAAATAAGTGATGTTTTTAGCTTGTGCACATCCCTTAAGAAAACTACTCATTTCTAAAAGGAAAAATATATTTTTATCTATTTATCCTTAATAAATATTTTAAAAAAGATGTAACTTTTAAGTATTTTCTTAATTATAAAATTCTATCTATTTAAATAAAAATAAAATTTAAAAAATATTATTACTATTTTTTTAATTATATAAAATATTATTTATTTTAAAATAAAATTATAAAATTAAAAGACTACCTATTTTAAAATGGAGGGAGCAACTTGCTATCCCATTGTGCCATCCATAGGTTAGGTGATGTTTGAGGAAATTGAAAAGGCAAATTTAGGTGTGGAAAATGAGAAAGATGGGGAAACGGAATGCATGAATAAGTGGAGCTAAAGACAATGAAACGTGTCAAGAAGAGAACTTATATGTATCCAACACATGGCAATTTGACATGTTGTTTTGGTAACATTCTTGACCACCAGGTGATCATCGACGTCTACGTCTACGTATAGAAAGACAAATATAATCCTAATTTCAAGTTATTTTTTTAAAGATCGGCAGAACAAAAGAGTAAGTACCTAAAAACATACATATTTTTGATGAGTCGGAGTCATCACAAGTATTAGTCTAGTCATATACTAACAAGTTGCGGAACAAGTGTGGCACCACTTCGTCCTAATTTATTTATTTTATTTTAAATTAATATAAAATTTTATATTTTTAAATTAAAAATATATATAAATTTATTAAAATGAACTATAAAATGAGAATTATGTATCACTTTAATATAATCTTCAACCGTCTTCATTGAATGAACTATAAAATGAGAATTATATGTCATTTTAATATAATCTTCGACGGTCTTCGTCTGAAGAACTATGAATTAGCTTATGAGTTGAGTCACATTTAATGTTTACTTTTTATTTTTATTATAGTAACATTATCAAAGTTAAATGTATTCTAATCTTTAATATTTACTTGATGTAATTACCTACATCTTATGAATATAATTCTTCTAATTTTGAATAAGCTTTATCTCCTAAGTAAATTTTTTGAGGTTGAATCACGTTTAAGATTTATTTATCAAACTTGAATGAGATCTTTTTTTCGTATCTTCATTTGCTGGCATCATTTTGTATACTTTGTGTATCCATTTGATTTTTGTGTAACAAATATTTCATGATTAGAGCCAGAATCTAAATAACATCTAAAAATTAAAAAAAGAAAAAATTATTATATATTTATAGCACACTAAATTGATGCACTATATATGACCTTCATGAACAAATTAGATTTTAACGGCCGTTAGAATACATGAAGCCATATAGCACACTTATTTAGAGTGTTATATGAGTAATTAAATCTAGAGCAAACTTCATATCTGCCTTACTTCATCTTCAAAATTTTGTTCAATCTCAACACTTTATTGAAAAAATAGTCATGTCTCAAGAGTTCTGAACCTCAACAGTTTTTATATAACTCGATATTAATTTGTTTGCGAGGAGAATATCGTAGGATCAAGACATCAACGACTCCTAGAAACTTTGAATTGCAAAATTTGGGGTTAAAAAGTGCCGAAAGTAAGTTTTGTGTTACTTCTTTAAGACCAAAAAAATATATAGATTATATATTTTAAATTCAAATACTAAAACTTTGTTTGTTAATTTTTGTATGCAAATAGTGGATGCGAATATTTTCGTTGGGAAGATAATTTTCCGATAAATAAAAGACATTTGGTTGATGGAGATATAATCACTTCACGCAACAAGTGAGGTTTGGTATCCAGTTTAACTTGAATGAATAAGTTAAAGAAGATAGGAATCTTCTAAGGTTCTTATTAAGGGACACTCTACATGAGATATATATTTTGGGAGGAAAACTAAACGAAAAATGAAAAAAAAATTAACTGTTTAAAATTGATATGTGGTCTCTTGTTGTTGTTTGTATTTTGAAAATATTACACAGTTTCTTAGGTTTATTGGATTTTATGTGATCTTTTTTTATATGTTTTTTGTATATTATAATCATCTTTTGAATTCTAATATAGCTTCTGCTATTTTCTATAAAAATATGAAATATTGTACTTTTATGTTTTATGTATTTTCTATGTACATGATATTTTGTCAATTCCAATATTAAAATAAAAAAAATAAGAATAAACTTAAAATTAAATCCATCAATTTTTTTAGATAATGACATCATCATAAATTAAAAATATAAATACAATCATCAAATTCTTAATGATTAAGATAAAAGTCCTCAATATTGTCCTCGGATAAATAATGTGGGTTTCTAACGGATAGATGTTAGTTTCCTATCGGTTGATGATGCTTGTTCTTCGGTCAAGTTGAGCATGTAAAATCTACAACGTCTTGCTAGCATTCGTTCCTACTCCTCTTTACCGCCAAATAGGATCCTTGATTAATTCGAGGCACGGTCATGGAGAATCTCGTTGTGATTGGAGCTCTAGGATTTTTCAGGTCATAAATGAGAAGTTGTGATTCGGCGTGCTGATGTGTTCATTCGCGATGTATATCACAATAATATTCACGTGGATCTAAAAATTTCACCTTGCAAAAATCGTTATTACGCTTTATTGAAAGGTGAGGCTTGTATTCATCTAACTCAAATTAACTATTATCAGGTGAAGAATAACCAGAATAGTTGCTATGGTTTGAGCAGCCATTGTCATTGACACTTGAATTCTTTGAAAAGAATACTGACAAATCTATATTTCTAGTACTTGACATTGAATTATAATTAAACCTATTTCTTTTGACTATTTCATTAAATGAAACGCTACTTATAAAATTATAAAACATAATATTCCTGGGTCCATAATTGACATTAATATGACTACATGTACTTTATTTATAATATATATTAACTAGATCATGAGAACCTCATTATCTTCGGATATCTTATAGTTTGAATTTTATATGAATGTGATGATGTAATCATTTTCACCATATTTTAGTCCTAATGATACACAAATTTATCTGATTGTTCTCTTTTTTCGCAAAAATAATTTAGAGCAAAATTTAACTCTAATGGTGTACTACGCGATACTAATATAGCACGGCTTATTGGGTGTAATGCTTCCAAATTTTGTTCCAGTCCTTCAGCCTCCATAACATGCCAATCTTACTCAGATGTCATTGTATTTTTGTAAGATTGATTGTATCTTTTGTTCGGGTTATTCGAGTATTCAAATTCTTCATTCAATGTCCATGTTCTATTCATTGCTTTGAATATATCTCTGGGGGAGAATGAAGTAATATGATTGAATTCAGAATATTTATTTCAATATGACATAATAAATCGAGTTTATTGACTACTAGTTACTCAAATCATCTATATTATATACTACTCGTTAGCACTTTTATTTGTACATTGTCCAAAAAGATATTTATGAATGAGAACACAAGGTAGGTCTAATAATGTGATTTGTACTTTCCTCATCTACATTTTTGAGTAACATGACAATGCACACTTTTGTTAACTTTATATGACACATTGTACTGATAAAGTTTTTCCAGGAGAATATACATAACAAACATAAAAATGTGGCTATATGCATTATGCATGCTAAATTTGAACTTTGTCCAGATGACGTTTTTGAGTGACAACTCAGTTTGTTAACTTTATGATACATTATATTGTTAAAGTACACCCAAGAATCTACATAAGTTCATAAAATGTCTGTTACATGCATTACACATACTAAATTTGAATAATACCTCTACATTAAGCAACTTGTCAACATCACTAGATGAGATTTTTGTATGATTTAATTTAAATGATCAATGTCATTGATATTTGCTGATACAACATGCTTATTTTTTGTAATATTTTTTCTTCACAAAAAAGTAAAATATTTTGTCTATCAAACGTTAATGACATAAATTATTTGATATCTAAATGATAGACCTATCTATAATAATCAGTAGAATCGAAACTTGAGGAAGGAGCAATATTTTACTCCATTGAGAATGTTCCAGCATTATCCATCTATCCAGACTAAGAGGATTGTCCGCCATTATGCTTCTGTCCATTACTTCTTACATTATTCATATCATGTTGATAACTCCTAAAATATTACAAACATCATTACTATACAAGTAATAAATATATGATACTAGACACAACAACAACAACAACAACAACAACAACAACATAATTTTTCTAGTATATTTGATTCAAATTAGGCTTTAATGCTTCTATTGACATTTGACCTGTAAGAATGTCTTCGAAAACGTTTACGCGGGGATAAATACTGGCTTGACTAGGAGGAACTTCAGGACGAATCCTAGGATTCTTCTTAACATACATTTCAAGCATGTTTAGGCTGATTTAATCTCTAAAATCACACGACGCTCTTAGAAAATCAGCTAAAAACTTGTTGTCCTTAATATTAAACTCTGCATAATTGACTAATTCTTGTGGTGAAAAAGATATTGGGTATCTTCCTATTACAGATCATAGATTAAAATTTCGCCTACTAACTTTTATTGTTTTATAAATCGTTGTGAGTAATGTTGAATATTGTAGTGTAACTGAAAATTTAACTTTGGACTGCGGTAGAGAACTATAATGGCTATATTAACTTCATGAATGAACTCATCGTCCCAGAAAACAATATAACCCTAATAGTTTGATCATTCCATATTTTTTAAAAAGGAGGCTGAAGAATAACAACAAATAAATATGAGAGTAAATTAAGCACAATTCTTTTAATATAGGAGATAGGATGAATATTTAGCTTATCCAAAGTCCCTTTTAAATAGATTTCGAATGAGCTTTTTTAAAAAATCTAATGAAAAAGTATCATATAGAACATTTTGTTTCTCTTATATGCATCTCCGATCCAGATCAAGTCAAGTACAAATAAGTTTGAAAAAAGTTTAAAGTACGCCCTAATTTAGTGACTCATATATTGCACTAAATAAGTGTTATATGGCTGGCTCCATAGACCCTAACGGCTGTTAAGGTCTGGTATGTTCATAATGAAAACCTTTTTCAGCCTTTACTTTGATCAACTTTATCTTTCTGACGTCATATACAATTAAGTGTTTGATCATGACATATAAGTTGGTGGATTTAACATGAAACTCTTAGCAAAATAACTTGTATATAAATAGTCGGACGAATTTACTGTTTGCTTTTTTAAATTAGTATAAACTTATATTTTAATTATGCATAATTATACTTATATTATACATGAATTATAAATGCATTTACATTCATTGATTATTTTTAATTTAATCTGTTGAATGATCAACTATTTAGGTATATTATTAATAGGATCCAACCCATCACCACTACAATATAAACTGATTTTCATTTGAAAAAATTACTTGATATAACGACTTAAACCCTCTAATTATACGTTTTAGCAATACTTTTAAAATATTAACCAAAAAATGATAAATTTTCATTTTATCTCAGTTTTTTACTGTATATATGTATGATGGTCAGTGTGTATATATATATGACTGTATATATGTACGATGGCTAATTATATATATATATATATATATATATATATAAGGGCCATTTATTTGTTATTAAGGGCATAAACAATGCTATTTATGAAACTTCTCCTTAAATTACATAGTTGTCCCATCGGAGCAAACTATTTGCAGTTTGTTTCCCTTTACATTCATACCCTCCTATTTAATTACAGAAAATATCCCATCACGCAATTCTTCATGATACCATCATAGTATATCCATATGTTGTCATGGTATCGCTTAGGATGATCAGTCCCTTTAGGAATATACCTTACTAGTTCAATTTATCTTTTTTCAATTTGGAATCCATGAGGCGGACCTTGAAAAGTTTTAACATAAGTAGGAGAATTCGCAGATCTTCCAGACGTAGAGTGCGAAAGGCTCCTCAATCCTTCACGTACTATCATACTATATTCATATAATGTCATGGGATCATTGAGGAATGAGTAGTTCTTCAGGGATACACTCCTTAATCATGCATGATACCATCACAGTATATTCATATACTGGCGTGGTATATAGTTCATGATATCATCACAATATATTCATATTCTGTCATGGTATCTTATGCGCGAAAGACCTTCAAACTCATGTTGGATTATGAATTGTAATACTTTGGGCCGATTAGGTATTTTGAGTAGTATGAGACGATTCACTTTGATGTAATTAGTTTAGATTTATAATTTATTTTGTATACTTTTAGCTATGATATTTTCCTTCTTTTTATGATACTAGTAACGTAAACCCAATCGAAATACTTGCAGCTTTAAGCAAAAAATGATCAAGACTTCAATATTTAGAACCCGTAATTACATTCAAGCAGCATTATGATGGGCTTCGTGTTGAATCAACGATGGACTTCTTTCTACTACAAAAGACAAATTGACGTGAAAATATATAACCAGGGCATAATATTATTATAAAATAGCTCAAGTTGCAGCATTTAGCATTCAATAATTCAAATATAAATATACCTATTTAATTTAAATTTTAAATAGTCAATTAATTAAATACATATATTAGTAATTTTTCTATAAAAAAAGTATTATCTTATATCCCTATATTCTCTCACTAATCATATTTATCCCCTATATATCTTTTGTATTTTTTTATTAATATTACCAAAAATCAATCCTCTCAAGTGTGATAACTGTCAATTACCCTATATATCTTCTCTCAATTTCTATTTATTTTGATCTCTAGGACTACTTTTGATACCATTATTTAAGAAATTATTCATCGTTTTAATTGTGTTGCATTTGCATCTTAGTTCATAGATTATGTGAAAAAGCATGTATTTCATGCCTAAAATTATGTTAAATAATATGCTGATATACAATTATTCATACAAGTTTTACGAGAGATATACATGTATAGAGGAGAACTTATATAGTTATATACATTAAAAAATGACAAACACAACTTATATATATCATGGTTAAAATTATATTAAATAACTGATATACAATTAGTTATACAAGTTTTATAATAGATGTATCTTTTGACATACATTTCACATAGGACATCTTTATACGGTAAAATTATGTTAAATAGTATGTTGATATACACTTACCTAGACAAGTTTTATGAGATATACATGTATGGAGGAGAACTTATATAGTTAGTTATACACATTCAAAAATGACAAACCCGGTTTATGTATATCATGCTTAAAATACTATTAAATAACTGATATATAGTTAGTTATTTAAGTTTTATAATAGATATACCTTTTAATATATATTTCACAAATGATATCTTGTATGATTACTGATTGTATTTAATCACATACTCTATATTAGTTTCTGATTTAATTAAAAATAATCAGTGGACAAGAAAAAAAACGTGTTATAGTTATATTAGGAGTGTTATTAATGAATACATATCACGGAGCATGAAATAAGGCGAATAATTTTTACCTTTCAATTAAAATGGGAAAAATTACATAAATTAGCAAATTTAACTAGCTATTTACAATAATTAGCAAATCTATTAAAAAATAATAAAAAATAGCAAAATAATTACAGAAGTAGCGAATTACCATTTTTTTAAAATAATTACTATTGTATCAAATTTTCTATATTCTCTTTCCAGCTTACTACGTTCTATCACGCCCCGAGTCTACACCCTGGACGGAACACGGTACTTGGAGTCACAAGTAACCTCAAGTCAACCCTTGGTCTATGATAAACTAGAATTCTGAGTAAACATAATAGCGGAAGCCTTAAAATAATAACGTAAGACATTCATGAAAGAAATTCTGAATCACATAACTTAAAACATCTGAGCAAGAATGATAAACTGAAACCATGTATGTGTTTGAAGGCCCTCTAACTGAGGAGTTTCTGGGACAAGTCTCTAGCTAACTCTAAGTCTAACTGAAACAATAATGAAGAAAACTGAATAAATGAAATAACGTCCTCGAGAGATGAGGACTCACACTTCTGCTGTTGGGATAGAGACCTGAATGAAATCGGCTAACGACGCTGGGTCTGAGAAACTGCGGTTGTATCATGAAACGATACAGCATAAAAGTATGCGTCAGTACTTTGAATGTACTGAGTAAGCAGGAGAGAACATAACATAATATAAAAGACTGAACTGAAAATGACATGCAATGACCAACTGATATACTGAGCTGAATAACTGGAATAGACTGATATGGTCAAGATGACCCGACTAATGGTCAAAGACATGTTCTAAGTTTGAGATACTGTGTTGAACTGATCTAGACTGATAGAGTTGAAGCTGAATTGAACTGCTTATACTGAGACTGGACTGAGCTGACTAGTGGGAGAGTCTGTAATCGGCATATAACCACGTGAGCTAAACGTGGAGTCCGATGTATATGCTCCACCAGTAGGATCCAATATACCTTGCCAGGGTATAGAGGCATGAACTGGGTGATCACAAAGTCTGAGGCCAATCATGACAATAAATACTGTAACCTACATTGGCAACGTAGTTTTGGGAACCTGGGTACGCTGGAACCCCGGTCCGCCGATGCTAAGTCCTGCTCCCACTAGATTACCTAAATTGAATACTAAGCTGATAGCTCAAAACTATGGTCCAAGACTAGTCAGGGATGCATAACTGGAAGCACCCAGAGAGTCTTATCGGACCAGATTCAGAAACTGGGTTCTAGATTTATCGGAGCTGCTTATCTAGAAGCGTCGTAACCATCTAAGAACTAATTGTAACTTGACTGGGGTCCTACGGCTAGTCAGAGCTATCTGCCTAAAGTGTCATGACCGCCTATTGGACCAATGAAACTGAGTTCTGAGTCTGATCCTGCTAACTGGGAGGTATCACAAACACCTCAAGGAATTTTGTAGTCAAACTGATCAGTTGATAAATTCTAAATATTTCTTAGGAGATTCTACATTCTAACTGAACTGAACTACTAAGCAGCTAACAAAGAATTCAACTTTTTCCAACAACACGGGAATCCACCATATGGTAAAAATTTCATTAAAAAAGGAAATTCTCATCCGGCAAGCTGAACTATAGTTTTCTCATTTGTGTCAGTGCTGAAATCATTCTTACCAAGGGAGTAATTAATCAGCTTCTAAACAATGAGGAATACTAAAAAATCAGCCCAAATCACACTTCACCAAACCATGGGGAATTTAATGTATAAATACGCTTCATTCGAAAACTCAGGGCTTAAATTCACTTTTGCAGGAACATCAACAATTTGGTCAAGAACTGATGGAGATCATATCAACAATAAGCATGAATATCATTCTAGGTGAAATCAACGAAAACAAACATGTAATCTTTTCATGCTCGAAAATACTATTTCCTTGTTGAATTCCCACATACTTGACTTAAAAATTTCCCGGAGAAAAAGACTCGAACTGCTGCAATGGAGGAAAACCCTAAGCTTGCTTGAGAGTTTCTTGAGAGGAGAGCTATGATGCTTTTCTGAGAATGTACGTGGGGAATGAGGGGAGAGGCTGTTCATTCCCACTAATAGGTCTTAAATTACATCTAAAACGACGTAGTTTAAGATTTAGGAGAGTAAAAAATTACTAAACAACCCTTAGAAAATCGCAGGGAAAAACTGTCAGGTGGTCCTAACGGGTCGTGATCAATGACCATGACTCGTGGTCACACTCGTTGAGTACATTTCCTGAAAATCCCTGAAGGACACCACGAGGGACCTAACGAGTCATGGTGAGTGGCCATGACTTATGGTCACCTGTCGTGGACCACACTGCCCAAAAGTCTGAAGCTCCCCACTGGTGGCACCACGACTCGTGGTGTCCCATAACGAGTTGTGGTGAGGACTCGCGAGGTACATTGCTTAGCTCTCAGAAAAACCTCTTCTAACTGATCACGACTCACCTCACGAGTTATGGTGACTGACCACGACTCGTGAGGTCTTCCATTGAGCACACTGTCCATCCCTTTCCATTTCTCAATCCCCCTTCCCACGACTGACCTAACGAGTCATTAGGTCTCATAACGTCTCGCTAGGTGAGTCATTCTGAGGTATTTTCTGCAGATTTTCTGATTTAAGTCTCGGATCTAGTCTTTTAGTTTTCGGGGCATTCAATATCTCCCCCTTGAAAAAATTCATACTCGAATGTTGGAAAACACCCAGATAAACAGAGACTTTCAATCACTATGCCTAAATACTGCTTATTTAACTCCAAAACTGACAGAATGACTACCTCCGATTCAAAATACATAACTGAACTGAATTCACTTTTCATACATACATCCAAAGTCATAAAGGAAACTTAAACACCTGAATTGAACCCAATAACTAAATTAGTTTCTAAAACAAAATTAACATTTTAAGTTGTAACAGAGTCTGTAGAGAATAAATACGGGTATTTGGCCATCATATCTTCTTCGGCCTCCCACGTAGCTCCCTCAACCTGCTGATTTCTCCATATGACCTTGACTGAAGCTATTTCCTTGTTCCTTAGCTTAGGAACCTGACGGTCAAGGATCTGAACTGGTACCTCCTCATATGAGAGACTATCCTTTATTTCTACACTGTCCAATGGCACCACTAAAGTTGGATCTTCGATGTAGCTTTTCAAAAGTGACACATGGAAGACAGGGTGCACAACTGCTAATTCTGTAATTCTAGCTCATAGGCTACATTGCCAATACGCCTCAAAATTCTATAGGGCCCCACATATCTCGGACTGAGCTTCCCATTCTTTTCAAACCTCATCACCCCTTTCATGGGCGAAATTTTCAAATAAACCCAGTCATCAACTGCAAACTCTAGCTTTCTTCTCCTCACATTGGCATAAGATTTCTGACGGCTCTGAGCTGTTTTCAATCTCTCTCGGATGAGTTGAACTTTCTGCATTGCCTTGTGAACTAAGTCTGGCTCTACCAAGGTAGCTTCACCAACCTCAAACTACCCTGTAGGAGATCTACACCTTCTACCATATAATGCCTCAAACAGGGCCATCTGAATGCTAGAGTGATAGCTATTGTTGTACGCAAACTCGATAAAAGGCAAGTGGTCATGCCAACTTCCCTTGAAATCGATTACGCACGCTCTCAACATATCTTTTAGGGTCTGAATAGTCCGCTCAGCTTGCCCATCTATCTGCAGGTGAAAAGTTGTGCTGAGCTTGACCTGAGTGCCTAGTCCCTTCTGAAAAGACTTCTAAAAGTGTGAGGTAAACTGATTTCCTCTGTTTGAAATGATAGCTAATGGTACCCCATGAAGTCTGACTAACTCTCGAATGTAAATTCTAGCATAGTCCTCAGCTGAATCCATCGTTTTGATTGGGAGAAAGTGTGTTGACGTAGTCATCCGGTCTACTACTACCCAGATTGAGTCATGCTGCCAACGAGTCCTAGGTAGACTCGTAATGAATTCCATGTTTACTTTTTCCCACTTCCATGTGGGTATGCTGATATCCTGAATCATGCCTCCTGGCTTTTGATGCTCTACCTTGATTTCCCGACAGTTTGGGTACTTGGCTATGAATTCAGCGATATCTCTCTTCATGTTGTCCAGTAAATATCCCATAGATCGTGATACATTTTAGTAGCACCAGGGTGAATGGAGTATCTCGAGCTGTGTGCTTCAGCCAGTATCTGCTCTCTCAACTCACCAACATTCGTTACAAACAACCTGCCCTGGTAACGGATCACTCCATCTCCCCTTTTGGAGAAAGCCTCAACCTCCTTCCTGAGCACCACTTCTTTAAGTTTAAGAAGGATAAGATCTTCATCCTGTCTGGACTTGACTTCCACAACCAAAGAAGAATCTGACCCAATTTGCATTACCACTCCACCCTTCGCTGAATCCACCAATTGTACTCCCAACCGAGCTAGCCTGTGGATATCTTTTACCATTTCCTTCTTTCCCTATTCAACATGAGCTATGCTCCCCATAGACAACCTGCTTAGTGCATCAGCCACCACATTGGCCTTGCTCGAGTTATACAACACACTCATGTCATAGTTTTTCAGTAGCTCCAACCACCTTCTCTGACGAAGATTTAGGTCCTTCTGACTGAATACATATTGAAGGCTCTTGTGATCTGTGAACACATCCACGTGAGCCCCATATAGGTAATGTCTCCATATCTTCAGCGCAAACACCACCGCTGCCAACTCCGAGTCATGAGCTGGATAATTCTTCTCATGAACTTTGAGTTGTCTGGAGGCATAATCTATCACTTTTCCCCTCTTCATCAGGAGGCAACCGAGTCCAACTCTGGAAGCGTCACAATAGACAACCAACCCATCTGTTCCTTCTGGCAAGGTCAAAACTGGAGCGGTAGTGAGTCGAGTCTTCAACTCCTAAAAACTCTTCTCACACGCATCCGACCACTGGAACTTCACCTTATTCTGAGTTAACTTAGTCAGAGGAGATGCTATAGAGGAGAAACCTTCCACAAACCATCGGTAATTACCAGCTAATCCCAGAAAACTCCTGATTTCCGTTGGAGAGGTAGGTCTGGGCCAATCTTTCGCTGCTACTATATTTTGAGGATCAACCTGAATACCTTTGCCCGAGACCACGTGACCCAAAAAAGTCACAAACTTCAACTAGAATTCACACTTGCCAAACTTGGCGAACAGCTGACAGTTTCTGAGCTTCTGAAGCACTATCCTCAGGTGATTAACATGCTCTTCCATATTTTTGGAGTATACTAGAATGTCGTCAATGAATACAATAATGAACATATCTAAATATTGCTTGAAGACTCTGTTCATCAAGTCCATGAAGGCTGCGGGGGCATTCGTTAGCCCTAAGGACATCACCACAAACTCGTAGTGACCATGTCGAGTCCTGAATGCTGTTTTCGGTATGTCACACTCCCTGATCCTTAGATGATGGTACCCCGACCTGAGATCTATCTTCGAGAAATAATTGGCTCCCTGGATTTGGTCAAATAGGTCGTCAATTCTGGGTAGGGGATACCTGTTCTTGACTGTGACTTTGTTCAACTGACGGTAACCTATGCACATTTTAAGGGTATCATCTTTTTTATGCACGAATAGTACTGGAGCACCCCAGGGAGAGATGTTGGGTCTGATAAAATCCTTGTCGAGAAAATCTTTTAACTGCTCCTTCAACTCCTTAAGCTCAGCTGGAGCCATTCTGTAAGGAGGGATAGAGATGGGCTAAGTATCTGGGAGGAGGTCTATCCCGAAGTCTATTTCCTGTTAGGGGGAACTCTGGGAAGATCCTCAGGGAATACATCTAGAAACTCTCTAACCACAGGAACTGACTGGATAGTTGAGGTCTCGAAGTTGGAATTCTTGACCCGAACTAGATGATAAATAACTGGAACTTTACAACTCTAGTTCTGCAGTCAACTGAGGCATAATCAGAGTGTAATCTATCTATGCCAAGGATAAGGTCAAAATCGACCATGTCTAATTCTATGAGATTAGTTGGAATAAATTTATTCAATATCGAGATTGGGAAGTTTCTGTACACCCGATTGGCTCTAACTGACTCGCCAACAGGGGTGGAGACTGAGAAAGGTTCTAAGAGGACCTCTAGACTGATATTGAACTGGACTGCTTTGTAGGGAGTCACGAATGAAAGAGCGGATCCTGGATCTAGGAGGGAATATACATCTAGATGGAAGAGACGTAACATACCCGTGACTACGTCAGGTGAGCTCTCCTGATCCTGAGGGGAAGACAATGCATAGAAACGATTTTGGCGCTAACCGCCATCCATACCTGATGTGTTGGCCTGCTGGGCTGGTCAACCTGCTGGAGCTGATGATGTGGTGGATTGTTATCTCTCTCGCCCTGCTGATGGGCACTTCCTGAGCCGATGTCTGAGCTGTCCACAACCAAAACAGCCCTCTCGACCCTGAAGGATCTCTCCTGGGTGGTTCTTGACACACTTGGGGAAAGCTGGATATCTGTTTCGGACACTGTGGCTTTGAGACTGAGTGCCAGATGCTCCACCCCTCCGATCCTGATGGGACTGAAGGTTGGGGCGCTGGCTGAGCTGGTTGCTGGGGTTCTCTACTGTTGTTGCTATTGCTGTTGCTGCTGCTGTGGGCGGCTACTACCGCTAGACCTCTGATGGCCGTAATCTGACTGGCCAGTCCTTGCCCGTTTGTTCTTTCGTTCCCTGTCCTTCAGTTTTTCGGCCTCAATCTGCTGGTCATAGACAATCAGGCTGGAGAGGTCCATATCTCTAATCAGGATTGCTGTCCTGCACTGCTTGAGGACCAGGTTCGACACTCCGTTCACAAATTTCAATATGAGAGCCCTTGACTCGGCTACCATATCTGGAGCGTATTTAGACAACCTGGTAAACTCCAATGCGTATTCTTCCATGGTCCTGTTACCTTGTCTCAAGTTTATAAACTCAGCCATTTTTGCCTCCCTCATCTCCCGAGGGAATAACCTGTCCAGGAAGACTGTGTTGAACTCCTCCATTCTACCGGTCCTGCTCCCGCTGGCCGCCCCTCTTTCCATTGTTCATACCAGACCTGAGCTATCCCTTTTAGCTAGTAGGCAGCCAGATCAGCACTCTCAGAGGAGCTGACACCCATAATGCGGGTAATCTTCTTGATCTCATCCATAAACTCTTGGGGGTCCTCCCCCACCTTGGATCCCTGAAATGATGGAGGGTTCATACGGGTGAAGTCTCTCATCCCTAGCAGCTGTTGCAGACCCGTTGGTGTTCATCGGCACCACCTGTTGGTTTACCTAGTTGGTGGCTGTTTGGGCCAGCAGTTGAATGGCCTCCCTAAATTTGGCGGTAGATACCGGATCATCTTGAGGGGCTTCCAGGGCTTGTGGGGCAGGTCTGTTGGCTTTATTGACCCTTCTTCTATTACTGCGTTTGGGAGGCATGATTCACTGAAACAAAATAGAGCACTAGTTAGAAGAAAGTTTCTGGAATTGAACTTTAATGCACGATAAAGAGTATGAACAAAATAGAGTTTTCTTAATAACATCTCGTAGCCTCCTCGTCATAAGTATGAAGCGGACGTTGTCAATAAAGAACCCAAACTTATAGGTTGGGTCGAACCCATAGGAAATATGGAAGATCTAGATTACAGCCAGTAGATGAACTTGTATGGTAATTACTTCACAAAGGGGGAATTCTAATAAAAAGAAATAATAAAAATAAGCAACAGTCAAGATTATAGTTGTGAATCAATAATTAAAGGATAACTAGGGTTTATGTTCTCCATGGGTTCATAACAGCTTTGGGTATACACTTGTGATCTTTACCAACACTTACTTACAGAACTGATAACTTAGGTTCATTCAAACGATCGACCAATCCCTATTGAATGACTATCCTCAATTACTCGATCAAGTCTCATGAGTTTTGCAAACTAAATGTTATCACTAAGTTCCAGATATAACTATCCTTCGATCACAGCTCAAGTTAATACAATGATCATCAAGATCAAGGCTCTGTTGTAATTCTCTTTTCCTAATCTCTACCTCTTCTACCAAAGCAAGTAAAGAATTCAGGCACTTCCTAACGTTGTACACCGCTAAGAATCATTAAAGATGTAGAGAATACAATATAAGTAATTGGTATTTATTTTAGAATCACTTTGTGCTACCCTAGCTAGTTAATCCACCATGGGTCCCCACAACCCTAGTTATGGAGGTTTTAGCCTCTCATAATTGCAAGGTTTTGATTTGTGTTCATTGTTGAAAACATATGACAATACTTACAAAGATGATTGAGAAAAATAATTCCTTCAATTAAACTATGAAATCTTGAATAACAAGTAGCAAGAACAAGATGGATTCAAGAAAAGGTTGATCACAAGGTTGAACCAACTCAATTCTATCTCTCAATGATATCAAATTCGCTTACTACATGTTTTCCTCCTAGAATTTAGTCTATTCGTCCTCTCCTTATAAAAAATAAACATAAAAAGTATTTATAGAGACACAAGAATTCTTTTCCTAAACTAACAGGACTGCTTTCCATATCTGGTGCCTACCTCGTCACGGGTCCACCTACGAACCTTAGGGGCTTCTCACAGATCATGATATCAACTCGTGGCTTAGAATGTTGGCTGAATTTTGGCTAAGTGTTGGGCCAAGGTAAGATTCGTACCAACTTGCTACGACTCGTACATTGACACCCATGTCTTGATCTTGAACTTTTGAACCTTTTTCTGAACTTCACTATGACCGGTATTGTACGACTCATACCTTCATCTCACGGGTCGTAGGTGCTCTCCTACTGAGAATTAGCCTTCAGTGCAATTCTTCTGGATTTTGACGTGACTGGCTTACTACGACTCGTACCACCATGGTATGATCCGTGACAAGTCTCATAAATTAAGTCTTCCAAGTTATCTTTTAGCTTCTCATCAAAGCCCTCAGTACGACTCGTAGGTCCATCCTATAGATCGTACTGTTGGCTGCACTTTTTGCACCTTTTGCACACTTTTAGCTTCCTTTTGTAATTTATTGTTCCAACACCCATTTATCCTGAAATCAAATGAAAAGTGCCTCATATCCACATAAATACACCTAAGTCCATGCTATTTTCTTAGTTTTGAGCGTCAATAGTGATGTAAATTCACAGCACATCACTTCACACCCATGAAAAGGACTCTACACGATGCGGCTTTCGGACATTCCAAGGATACTCTAAACCTAGGGCTCTGATACCAAGTTTGTCATGCCCCAAGTCTACACCCTGGACAAAACACGGTACTTAGAGTCACAAGTAACCCCAAGTCAACCCTTGGTCTATGATAAACTAGAATTCTAAGTAAACATAATAGCAGAAGCCTTAAAATAATAACGTAAGACATTCATGAAAAAATTCTGAATCACATAGCTTAAAACATCTAAGCAAGAATGATAAACTAAAACCATATTTGTGTCTGAAAGCCCTCTAACAGAGGAGTTACTGGGACAAGTCCCCAACTAACTCTAAGTCTAACTGAAATAATAATGAAGAAAACTGAAATAAATGAAATAACGTCCTCGAGAGATGAGGACTCACACTTCTGCTGCTAGGAGATAGACCTGAATGAAATCGGCTAACAGCACTGGGTCTGAGAACCTGCGGTTGTATCATGAAACGATACAGCATAAAAGTATGCGTCAGTAATTTAAATGTACTGAGTAAGTAGGAGAGAACATAACAAAATATAAAAGACTGAACTGAAAATGACATGCAATGACCAACTAATATACTTGATCTTGGGCAAAATAGCATGCCCAAGTGATGGTTTATAACTTTGTTTTGTCTTGTTTATCGGCTTAATTATATACATGCTCATGTAATTTCATGTAAATGTGAATATATACACTAACCAACATGATTAGTTCTTGTTTTTGTAGGTTTAAAATGAATTTAAGGAACTAATCCATGAGTTGGTGAAGTGGAGGCAGGGAATCGGAAGTAAAACGCAAACGTCGGAAAGGAGGATGCGCGAAACAGCCCACCTGCGCGTTGGCAATGTGCCACGGCAGGCAGGCTGCGCGACCAAGGGAGTGTCACGGCCCCTAACGCGCTGCACAAGCAGCGTGCCACGCTGCCAACGCGGCAAGGGGCTGCCTGGCGACGGTTTTATGAGTTTTTCAGTGTGCATCCGCGATACCTCCGTGTCACAGAGGCATATTGGCGCGATAACCTCCATGACATGGAGCTATTTCATGTTGGGAATAATTTTATATACCTCACATTTACTATAAATAGGTCCCTTAGCTCCTAAAAACGTTTAGTCACGATTTATTTCTGAAAAACTGCCAAGGAGTGAAGGGAGAAGTGGGAGAACTCACCTAGGGTTCATCAATTTCATCTTCTCTTCTACCAATTCTGGTAAGTATGTTACTTTAATTATGTTTTCTTGTAATTATACAAACTTGAGTAGCTAGAACCCTTCCTCTAGGGTTGAAACTACATGGTATGATTGTGAATACATGAATTTGTTTTGGTTTTAAGTTATTGATTGTTGTTTTGTCTTACATTCTTAATTATGATTGTTTTTGTGATTGATCACCATGAAAACACACACGTTACACCTAGGTAAAAGCTTGAGAAAGTAAACTAGGCAAGAACAAAGAATGTAGGGAGCAAGTTTGTGTCTTACGATATAATTCGCGGTTAGGATAAGAAATTATACCTAATTTGCCTTGCTTGGTTACTAAAATGGGACGAGCTAGATACCAACTTAGAATTATCACATCACCACTCGTAGAAGTAGTTGTAAAACTAAGTTGAGTTAAATGATTAGAGGTACGAAAGTCCCTAATCAAGAGCATAAATCCCGCAAATCACATCCACGTAATTGAATTACCCACGAACTAGAATGTCACATCCCCGCTCAACGATGCAGTTGTGAGGCTAGTTTGTCGTGTTTAGAGGCTCGAAAGACCATGAACATGCAGTTTAATTATGTGAGATGACAATTGATAAGTCCATACTTAAACCATGACAAAGCATAGTATCGCATGATTATCCGGCTTTAGCCCTAGTTGCTTCTTGAATGTTTTCAGAGTATTTATGTGACCACCCCTAGACTTAATTAAAATTTATCGAAAAAGTCTAAATCAACACTTGTGAAAGTTAACATCACACTTGAACTTGCTAATTAGCTGAATTAGTCCAGTCCCTGTGGGTTTAACATCCGGCTCTTAAAAAGGGCCACTATATTACTTGTACGACCGTGTACACTTGCGGGGCATCAAGTTTTTGGTGCTTTTGCTGGGGACTCGGCGAAGTTTAGTAAATTTTTCTATTTTTGTGTGACTTTAAATTTTCTTAAGTGTTGAAAAAAATATAGTTTTAAATTTATTTTATTTTTAGTTTTTAGTCTGATACCCCTCTTGACATGACATCATGGAACACAAATGGGTTTAGTGGTGGATACTCATATTTTGGTGAGTCCTGTCTGAATTGTGGAGGACCCCACTTATGGCAAAACTGTAACACTTGCAATATATGTGGTGGTCAAGATGTCCATTGGGATGGTTTTCCGAATGCATACTCCCCTCCCCCAAGCCCCTACTATGATCCTTCTGTTGTTTTTGATGAGTACAGCAATGATGAAAATGAGGACTTGGAACACCAAACTCAAATAGAAAACATGTTGAAACAGGTCCTTGAGCAGACAAAAGCAATGAGGGAGCAGATGGAAGTATTAGGAATTCAGACTAAGGAAAATGGAGAGGCCTTAGAAATGATAAGCGCCAAGATCACGGAGATGATGGTTGAGGCTGAAGCTTGCACTGATTTGCAAGTAACGGTTTTATGCAATAATCAAGAGGGATTACAAGGAGAATGAAAGGGTGAGTTCTTGGAAGAAGCTCAACAATTAGAAGCTCTTGAGAGTCCCCGTGATGGTCTCACACATATGGAAAATCCATTCATGGAAGAAGAGATGGAGTATCCCTCATTTGATATTAATGAGAGACAAATGTTGATGCGGAGAAGGTGTATACAAGTAGGGAGGTCAAGCACAATGCAGTTTCAGAGTTGAGGTGTATTGGACCCCACTCGAAGCATTTTTCGACATTAAGTTTGGTTGACAACCTAGAAATAGAGTCTTCCAAGATTATAGAGAAATGTCTAGAGGAGGACCAAGCCCCGTATATTCTAAAATTTGCTGACTCGGAGAGACAAAATGACTTTGCTTACTTCAGGGCCAAATAAGTGCAAAAGGCGACATCTATTGCTTGGTCCTTTCATTTTTTCACCACCACCCTTGGAGCATAAGAGGAAACTAGAGAAGAAATTACTTGTGAGATTCATATCCTCAAGGTGGAGGAAAAAGTGGTAGAAACTTAATACGTCGTGCTGCGATGTAAAATTAGGCGCTGCTTGGGAGGCAACCCAAGGGTATCATGGGTACCATTTTAATTTTTAGCATTTGTGTTGATTTTATTTATTTTTCATCTTCTGTTGTTTTGGTGGAAAGTTAAGCACAGATGGAGGGGAAGTCTGAGTACCCTTGGAGGAGGAAGCTAAGAAGCATGAAAAAGGAAAAGTGTGGGCTCAAAATACCCACTTGTGCAAATATGAAGAAAAACATGTTGTTAGCTAGGCCTAGAGGCCTCAGGGAGTATTTCTCACCCTTTTGAATTTGGATTAGATGCTTTAGGTACATAACATGATTCAAGTGTGGGGTGAGAAAAATTTTAAAATTTTTTTTTGTGCTTAATGATTTTGGTGAATGTAGTGCTTGATACATATTGAAAATTTTTTTGAGTTGAGCATGACTTCACCACCCGTTGGCTTTTCTTTTCGGTTCTTTTCCGAGGGGGGGGGGGTCTTTGAATCGAAGAATAAGAATAAAAATATTCTTTGTCTGTATATAATGTTTTTACTCATAGTTAGAGACTGTTTCCTACAATGGATGGATGACGACCGTCTTGAGGAAAATTAGTCAATAGGTTTTGGATTTTGAACCCATAGCTAATTGATGGCTTGATGTTCTTGTTATGTGCTATACATGATTGTAAGATACAAGTGTGGTTAGTGTTTAAGCATGTAAGAAGTGTATAACTTTGTTTGAGACACTTAGGCTCTTGAATTTGACTCGATGTGATTGAAGCTTAATTTTAAATTCTTGTGATTAGCTGAGTAAGAGTCTGCTGAATGTGTCGTAAATTGAGCATGTGCTGTGAGTGTAACTTTTTCGAATATTCCGCGCTATTGTGGAATGTCTAGAACTTGCCTGGTGTATATATAAAACGAAATGAAGGATGTGGATTGCAGGAGATGATTTAGGCATTTCTTTGAATGAACCTAATTTTTATCCCTCACTTTACCTACCTTGAATGTTGAATCCTAGTGAGCCCCATTGAGCCTTAAGCCCATTCTTTGATAGCTACAACATAAGCTTAATTTTTTTTCTTTCATTAGCCTTGAATTTGATCTAAAACTCCTAAGCGCTTAAGTGAAAAATTTCAAAGAGTGAAGGAGTGAGAAGCATGAAAAAGAAGGAAAAGTAGCAGTTGTAAAAGTTGAGAAAGGTCAAGGGTGCACTTGTTTGAAAATGCTTGATTATTGGTAGGGAGTAAGAAAGTAAATGAATGAAAAATTGTGTAAGTACCCCTTACTAATAAGCTAAGTGTGCTTAAAGAAATGGTAACAAAAAGAGAAAATTCAAGAGTGAAAAGAATGAGGAGGAAGTAAGAAAAGAGATGTCCTTAATGAAGATTGAAGTTATTAAAAGCGCTTAGGGAAGATAGCCACTATTACTGGCCAGAACTGTACCTACCCATCCCTTAGCTTATATTACAACCCATTAAGTCCTACTTGATCTTACGTTCATACATCCTTAAATTAGTGGAGTAAAACACTAAGGGCAAGCTTATGGTTCACTACATGATGCATGTGAATTCTTTGAGAGAGCGAACGTAATTTTATTCATATACCCATACATATTGTCATTTGAAAACTTGCGAGTAAAAATGGGTAACTCTCTTGTTGTGAGGCACATGTGTAATGAGAGATAACATTCATATCGGATTTCTTGATCGGTTGATTTGCATGAGTTTGCTAAGATTGAGGGTCGATTCTTGAGGTTATGAAGTCTTAACATAGTTGTATTTCATTTCAATGATTAAAATCATGCATGCTCTATTTTTAACTTGCTATCTCAAACAATCATTGTAGCCTTAGCTTGAATTGTCTTGCTAAATTAGTTACGTGTGAGTCTTCATTTACATGAGATGTAAAAGGGTTGTTCGAGGACGAACAAGGCTTTAAGTGTGTGGTAGGTGATCTTGGGAAAAATAGCATGCCCAAGTGATGCTTTATAACTTAGTTTTGTCTTGTTTATCGGCTTAATTATATACATACTCATGTAATTTCATGTAAATGTGAATATATACACTAACCAACATGATTAGTTCTTGTTTTTGTAGGTCTAAAATGAATTTGAGGAACTAATCCATTAGTTGGTGAAGTGGAGGCATGGAATCGGAAGTAAAATGCAAACGTCAGCAAGGAGGATGCGCGAAACAGCCCATCTGCGTGTTGGCAACGTGCCACGGCAGGCAGGCTGCGCGACCAAGGGCATGTCACGGCCCCTAACGCGTTGCACAAGCAGCGTGCCACGCTGCCAACGCGGCAAGGGGCTGCCTGGCGACGGTTTTATGAGTTTTCCAGTGTGCATCCGCAATACCTCTGTGTCACGGAGGCATATTGGCGCGATAACCTCCGTGACACGGAGCTATTTCATGTTGGGAATAATTTTATACACCTCACATTTACTATAAATAGGTTCTTTAGCTCCTAAAAATATTTAGTCACGATTTATTTGATCGTAGGAATTTAAAAGTGTGAAAAATATTGTAGTTTGTATGAAAATATGAGATTGGTGTAGTTGAAATTTAATAACTGTCAACTCATATTTTACAATATTATTATCTCACTATCTGTTAATTATCCCACTCAAGATATTTTTATTGGTGGAGCTTTTAGACTTAATAATTAGTCTAGACTCATTTGAGTCATACAATAACGTAGGACTATTATATTATTGAGGGATAGATCAAAAAAATTACTACTATCTCTGTTCCATTTTGATTGTTAGGACAATAAGATTTGTATATCCATTAAGAAAAAGTTAATAGAAATGGTAATAATTTGACTAATATAATTAATTTTTTAGAAACATACAATTATAATTGTTTTCACATTTTAGAATGATTTTACGTACTAAGGTTAGAATTGAAAAAAAAACATTATCAATTATCTCTTGAATTTTGAAACTAGCAAGTGTTTTGAAACATCTATTTTTAGTATATTTAACAATTAAAATGGAACGGATGGAGTATTAAATTAATGAGGATTCTTCTAACACCACTACTAGAAATAGAGATTTTTTAAAAAACTTAGCTGCCATAATTAATAAGAAGCAGGCGAAGCAGCTAGAAGTACTCCTTCACGCCCTTGAATTATTATTCATGAATGAATTGGGAAAGCCAACAAAAATCGCTGCAAATCAATGAAATTTTTGTGTTTTCAAAAAGATGATTTTCCACGCATTTTGCATCGAACCAGTTTAAGGAAAATATGCATGGTGAAAAATTAATTCTCATTGAGATAGTGAGAAGCTTCAAGATTTTTCATGTGAAAATTCTACTATTTTTCCTTTTCTCATCAATTCAATCAAAATATCGATGAGAATAGTCACTTAGAATTTTTACCAAAAAATTTTATTAACTTCTTTTAAAAAAGTAATGCATAATAAATTTTGAATCTCTTTAAGAAAGTAGGACATCCTCTTTTTATGTCAAAGACCCAAATCTAATTCCCGTAAGAAATAGAAAAAATATCTGCGCCTCAACTAAAAATATTTTATTTAGTGGCTTTAGGCATAGCTGCCGCTGGAAACCAACTCTACTTTGAGAGACGAGCAAAGGTTTCCAGCGTTTAGGGTTCCGAGGACTGTCCTTCAACTCTGCTTTCCAATAATCCAACAATTTGCAAAGTTTCACGGCGTCATTCATCGTTTAGTATACATTCCACTTGTGATTAAAGACGGAGAAATTCCGTCCATTTCCAGCACCGTTTGTTAGGGATAAGTTTGAGAGAGCGCTGAAGGAGAATATATATATATATATATCATATTACTATATATGGTGTTTGTTTTAATTTTTTAATTATAATTGAGTTTTTTTTAATAAAAAAATATAAATTTTTTATATTTGATTAATTTCTTTTCCCGCATTGCATTTTATAAATTAAGATTTTTTTTTTCTAACTTGATAGCATTCACATTGACAATGTAATTCTAAGGGTTTTGAGGGTTTTATTTAGGGGAGAATTTGTGAGACATAACTTGATAGCATTCGCATTCACAATGAACTAAACACTTTATAAAAATAATTCCAGTATTACAACCTTGTATTAGCAATCCCTGCATTAGTTGTTTTCGTACCAAACAACCCCTGAGTGGCAGAGTGAATTTTCTTTTATTCTGAGTGATTTATGAGGTTACTTCTATTCTCTTTTATATAGTGGATATTGAGATCGAAATAGCAGGGTATCATGCGGAAACTAATAATTGAAAATTTTGAAGGTAAATTAGACGACAAATAAAATTATATTAAAAGTAACATAATATTTAATATGATTTAGTCATCAAATTTATGTACCTACATATTGGAAAAACTAACATAAAAAGATGAAACTATTGAGAGAATAATACTAATATAAAAAGATAAAACTATCTTCTCCTAAACAATACTCTTTAAGGGACTACATAAATAATATTATTTAAGCGATTATATTGTGGATACTATTATATTACGTATGAAAATAAGAGATGTTTTATTTATAGAAGTCCAAAATTTATTATCCAAATTAAGAGATCATTCTATTTACGGTACATATACATATACATATACATATACATACATATATACATACATATACATATACATACATATATACATACATATACATATACATATATATATATATACATTATACATATATATATATATATATGCATGTCAACAGATCCGAGGAATTAACAAAATAAAATAGGCAGCATTTGAAGCTGCAGCACTAGTACGTACTGATCGAATCCAACATTTAAAATTTTTTTCATTTGTGACTGAAAACAAAGAAGGAAAATGGAGTGAAATAAAAAGTTATGCATACAAATGGGGGATCACGGATAAAGAGCATACGTAGTAGATCCAGGAAATGAAACAGATTTTCCAACCCGCATCCGTCCTGCCTCGCCCCACATCCACATATGTTCAAACCCGCTCCGCCCCGCACTCATTCAAATCAACACCATCTCGTACCCGCACCGTCTTATTGTTATTTTTTCTTAACGAAGTTTATAACTTGGTTTGGGAGTGTTGGGTGAGAAACAGAGAGAGGAAGAATAAGAAAGATTAGAGCCTAAAATGAAGAACCCTGGAGTTTAACCTCTTATTTTTTTATTCTTTTATTATAATTGATAAAATAAAATTATATTTTATAGGAAAAGAAGAATTAATATATTCTTTAATTTTGTGATTTAGATTCATTAAAAAAGTAATGTATATATATTCATATTATCTAACAAATAACGCATATTAAAAGATATATCCGTTCTAAATTATTAAATTCTTTTTTTAATATATAAGTATCGTAAGACAGTTGTAATTAGGATTTAAAAAAAGCTCATATGTGTAGAATTCTCTTTTGTTTGGCTACTCCAACATGGGTCATGAAAAGCATGGAGGGGAAAATTGTTTTTTAAGTCTTTACAACTGATTTTTTGTAAGATATTTTTACTTTAATATATAAAAGATCTCATTTTTATATATAATAAATCTCAAAATATTATTTTTTTATTCCCAAATATGAAAAGCTAAAAATTTCCTTCTTTCTTTTTGTGAAGGCTATAGATATTGCAATATATATTTATGAAAATATTAAAGATTTTCATTGAAAAATGTTGTACTTTCATGCATAAGATTAAAGCTGTGAATCTTCCATTTTCTAAGGTGCAGTCTTATCAATTTTTTTCATTTCTTTAAAAGTGATTTTTTAAGAAATTAAGTATCAACTTTTTAGAAAAAAATTGGTTTTATTTAACAAGTACAAGAAATTTTTTATAAAGAATTGATGGAATAGAGCAAAAGTAAAAATAAATATTATAAAAGAGATGGTAAAACGAGTTAAAAATTAAATGGGTTAAGACTAGTCTTTATTATTCTAAAAAAGATATTTATTACCAAAAAATACTTTTTAAAATATTTTGAAGCCGCTAAAATTTTTGCCGCCACCAGTTATAGCCCGGCCATAGAAACAAACTCTACCGAGCATTAGGGTACCGAGGACTGTCGTTTCAAGGTTGAAAGTTGAAGTGCTCCACCTGATCATGTGTCCATATTATTTTGGGTAAAATACAAATTTTTGGACTTTATTTGATGTCTCAATAATGTGATACAACTATTCTTATAGTTTTGTTTGGCAGTTTCATTCTTGGCATTCGTCCTGCGTAATCCTGATACTCGAGATATGACATTGTTTTCACTTTTGTTGGTTTGTTTGGGGCAATAAATCCATCGTTTAGTCAGTATACAGCTGCTTCACTTCTACCTTCAACTACTCTTATGCCCATTTTTTTCTAATTTATTTTACATAAATAAGTAAAATATTTCATACTTTATAATTATTAACTAAATTACACGCACACAAATATATATAATTTTTATATTATTGATAAAAAAAATTAATACTATCAATAAAAAAACTAAAAATAAGGAGTTTTCAATATTAGTAATAACAAAATTAAATACATATCAAAATATATTACTTATTTTTCTAAAAATTTTCAACATACTCAACTAGCATTTTAATCCATAAATAAGCATATACTTATACGATATACAAATATAATTTTTTTAAACAAATATATATATATATATATATATATGTTATTATACAACATATTATATATATTGCACTATTATATACTATATATATACCAAAAATAGATGAAATTAAAAAATAATATATTATTTTTAAAATTTTTGTACCAGTGATATGTAAGATCCTACTCAATACTCTCTCTCTCTCATTTATGTCTTGTCATATTTCTGGCCTTTATTTTTCAACTAAATTTCTATATTTTCTCCCCTTAAATAATACAATGAACAGTAATATATAATAGTTAACAGTACTAAACAGTAATGAATAAGTTTTTTTTTTATAATTAATTAATTACCCTGTTCATCTATATAACACCCCAGAAATCCCTGAGACTAGCCCCTAGATTTAAAACTTTATCATGTGAAAAATTGAGAAAAAGTCTTCAGTACGAATCACAGTACGACTCCTGATGAGGCGGTACGAGTCGTACCAGGACTCGTGAGATGGGGCTTCAGAAGGAAAATAGATATTGTCCGATAAACCACGACTGATCGTATTAGGGCAGTACGAGTCGTACCATGATTTGTCATACGGGTTCACGGATGCTGACAGGAGATGGCAAGGAAACCACGACTACATGTCATGATTAGTACCACCATGGTACGGATCATACTAACCAGTCATGCGATGAGTCTCAGAGAAGTGTTTAGGAAATTTTGGGAAACCACGAGTCATGGTATGACTGGTGGTATGAATGTAGCGATTCTGGTAGGTGATGTTGGGCATATTCTTATGCCCATTTGTCATATTTTTGCCCATGTTTTGCCTTGTTTTGAGTTTATTATCCTTATGAAATGCGTGAATTCATGTTTATGTGTGTCTCCTGAGCCAACAAGTGTTTTTAGATGTTTTGAGCAAGAAACCAAGGAAAAAGGACTCAAAAATGATCCAAGGTGTGAAAGGAAAAGTTTGCAAAAATTAGCCTGGCGAGATAGCTGGCATGGCGCGCCAGACCTCCGACTTCAGAGAAAAGTGTGCTCAAGTTGGTGCATTGGGTGGCGTGGCGCACCAGGGCCTCAACTTCAGAGGAAATTTTGCTAAACAACTTGGCAAGATAAGTGGAGTGGCGCACCAGAAGCATTCCGGACTTAGAAAATTTTTCCTACACTTTGGTGTGTTGGATGGAGTGGCATGCCAGACTTAAAACTTCAAAGAATTTGACTAACACCTTGGTGTGTTGGCTAGAGCGGCGGGCCAGAGGGCAAACTTCAGAAGAATTTCAAGTCAAAATTTTGATGCAGTAGATGGCGCGGCATGTCAGGTGCTATTAGGGATGGATTTTCAAGTTTAAAAACCGCACTTCTCAAGGGCAAAAGAGTCATTGGATCCCATGCTTATAAATATAACATCTAAGGCATTTTTGTTAGAAATCACTCATTGTATTGATCAGTGCTACGCAGTTCTTAGAGGAAGAGACAAGTTCAATTTCTAGGTTTCTTCTTTAACTTATATTTTTTATTCGAATGATGAATTCTTTAGTTTTCCGCTTGAACATGAGTTGCTAAACTCTTATTCTAAGATTTTGGCCATAGCAGATGGTTAAAGTTTGAAAGTTTATTTATGCTAGTTCTTAATTCTTCATTAGCGGTTGTTTATACTTGCTTATTTTCATTTCTTATTCGTTAGCTTGATCACCTCACGAATATTATCTGTTCGCTTTTAGTTAAACTCGGAGAGAATACCAAAAGGGTTAAAAGTAAGTGTAGAAAAGGTTTCAATGAATCTTGTCCAATGGGTTCAAGATAGATTTCATTGTCGAGGATAGAAATATGACTTTCAACCTTGTTCGGTTGAATACAAGTAGCCACAACCGTCGTTTCATGTTTCTCCTGCGATCATAGGGATATAGGCGTTAGGGTTCATGAGATAGTTTTTGAAAGTTAGGAAGAATGGCAAGAAATGGGATAGTAACTTGCAACTAGCAACCTTAGGAAGATAGACTAATGTATACAAGTCTTAAAACTCAACCTGAAGCGAAAGTGCCAATACCCTAGATTCTATTATCATTTAAATTACAACATTTGTGAAATAATGTCCAATTTATTAGTTAATTCACTTTTCCAGTATTAGTAGTATAATCTCCAAACCATTCCCCATTTTCATCTGTGTTTATTAGAATAGTGAAATAAGTTAACCTTGAGCAATTAATCTGACAAGTCTTTGAGTGATCGATAATCTGAACTTCACCGTCCTATATTACTTGACGACCAAGGGCACTTGTGTGCGCTTGGGCGACATCAGTAGTGTCACGACCCGAGTCTGCACTCCGAACGCAACACGATACTTAGAGTCACAAATGACCCCAAGCAAACCCTAATAGAGCGTATTCTACTAAAACTCACCTACTAAATATAACAATAAAAGAGCGGAAGCTGATAAAGAAGTAATTGTTACTGAATAAATGACCAAATCCGAAATAGTCTAAGAATCTAATTGAATTTGTAAATATTATCTAAAAGCCTTCTAACACGAGCTAATGAGTTGTTGGGACAAACCCCCAACTAGGTCTGGGCATCGAGCTGAGCCCAACCGAGCTGAGTATATACTGAGCTGAGCCGAGCATTAAGCAATATCGAGCCGAGCCAAGCTCAACTGAGCTTTTCTAGATTTTGATTGAGCCCGAGCCCAAGCCCGAGCCGAGCTGACTTTTTTTTTCTAGACTTTTTTATATTTCTTATAAATTTTATTTACCTAATTAATACTTATAGTTCTCAGGATATTTTTTCAATAATCAAAAGAAATTATACCCACCATAATAAAAGAATATCAAAAGATTATAAGTTGACTAATAATGAAATTTATTTTTCTAATCATAGAAAGAAATATAAAGAGAGAAATAGCAATAGATTTTTTAAAATTGAAAAAACAGAACCACATCCGACAACAACCAAATTGATGAATATATGTTATGTTTGATTTGACTTGATTTTAATAATTGAAATCTTGATTTGGTCTTGATTATTATCAAAAATCAATTCAAACCGAACTATGAATACCCATACTCATATAGTAGGTTTAAGTTATATATTGGTTAAAAATTTACCAACATTAAATAAATATTAATTATAAAATATTAAGTTAACATGGTAGTTTAAGTTAAATTTCTAACATACTTAATAATTGAGATTAAAGAAAGAATATTATTTCTTATATTGACCCAATCGGGCCAGCTCAATTGAGCCCAAGCTTTGACCGAGCTGAGCTTGATCGAGCTTTTACCGAGCCGAGCAAAAATTTAATTGAAATCGAGCTGAGCCGAGCTGAGATTTTTTTCAAAATGAGCTGAGTCGAGTCGACCCGAGACGAGCTCCGAGTCGGCTTGGCTCTTTGCCCAGCCCTACCCCCATCTAACTCTAAAATCTAAAAGTAAAACTGAAATAATGAATACTGAAGATGAAAACTACAATCCTCAGAATATGAGAACTCACCAACTCTGTACCGCTGAGCTGAACCCGAAGGAGAACTAACCACGTTGCTGGGCCTGAGAACCTAAGCCTATATCATAAAATGATATTGCATAAAAGTATGCGTCATTAGTTTTAACATACCGAGTATTCGAGAAGGACTAAAACACACATATAATGAATAATAACAATTGCACTGAAATACTATAAAATAAATAGAAATCTAAAGAGTCTGAATTGAATTGGAAATCATAATTGAACTGAACTGACTAAACTAGAGACTATAACTGTACTGTACTGTGGTGAGATGTGGGAGAGCTATAACCGACATGTAACCATGTGAGCTAAATGTAGAGTCCGATGAATACCCCCATCGGAGAAGGCCCACTATACCTTGCCAGGGTATAGTAGATGGACCGGGTGATCACTTTCTGAAGCTCATTCGGGCTAATAAGCTACCGTGGAAATGTAGTTCTGGGAATTTGGGTGCGCTGAACCCCTGTCCCATCGGTGCTAAGTCCTACTCCCACTAGAAATCCTAATTACGGCTAACTGTACTTATAGATCGAAACTGATGTCCTAAGAGTTAAGTAGAACTACTTATCTGGAAGTATTTTGAGAGTCTAAGGATCTGAAAAAAACTATGTTCTAAGACTCGTCAAGTTGTTTTACCTGAAAGCATCGTAATGGTCTAAAGAACAACTAATAACTGATAAACTAATTTTGCTGAGATTACTGAATTTCTCAAAAACTAATAATAGTCAAACTGATCAGTTGATATTTCTAGAGAATACTAGTATACTTAGTACTGATAATATTGCTGTGAATAGTCATGCTGGAAATGCTAAAAGATACTGTATAGCACCATTGCACATTTTCTAAGAATAAATCATGTACACGTGACAACTCATGCTATTTCAAGACATTACTAGTGTATAGATAAATTCTGTGAAAAATCATGCCAAGTTCAAGTTCAAGTGATACATATTGGATAATGGAAACACTAACATGAACATGTAAGAATTCTAGCCATGGAAGCTTGACATCATAGAAGAAATAGGGGAAATTCCACAGTCAAAGAAGTGCCTAAGTCATGATCTCTATAATTTCTGTAATACTAGGGTTTGCTTAAAACTTTGGGACATAAGGGTAAAAGAATTTCCTTATTGAATTCCACATACCTAAAGAAGAACCCCCTATTGAAACTCTTGGAAATCTGGAGAAGAAATGGAACCATAGCTCTTGCCCTGAGGAACCCGTCTGAGTCTTGTATGTTCTGAGTATGTGAGAAAGTGAGAAATGAAGGAGAGAGTTCAACCAACCCTGCTCTAAATCCCTAAAAAATCATTTCCAAAATGACATAGTTTAGGAACCAAAATAGCTGAAAGTTACAAAAATGTCCCTGAAATTTGGATTGTTAAAATCCCACGTCGTTAGGTCACTAGATGACTCGTGGTCCTCACTCGTTTCCAGTGGCAACTCCCCCTCTTTTATGAGCTTATCTTGGCAACTTCACCTAACGATTCATTATGACTCTTAATGGACCGTTTCACCACACGTTAAGCCTCTCTGAAACTAAAGTTGTCATCCATGCATCACACCCAATGAGACACCTAATGACTCGTTAGGTGTCATGATGACTCATTGCAACCACCCGTTGTCACTACTGAAATTATTCCTTCTTCCACCCTTCTCAGGCGAGGACTCGACAAATCGTGTAGTGACACTACGACTCATCCTCCAACCCGTTAAGTCCCCAGGAGATCCCAACCTTCACCAACTAATGCACACACAATGGGTCACTTGACAACCCGTCGGATCACACAATGAGTCACTTAACGACTCGTTCTGTGTCCTAGTGCAGATCTTTCTGCTTTCTTCATTTCAGTTCTTGAGTTTGATTTTATGAACTTTTGGGGTGTTACAAGTAGGCTCTTGTGGGATGAACTTTAGGAAATGGTTTAGGGCAGGGTCCCTAGCCACGAGTATCTATACAGATCGTATGATCCTGGTATGACTTGTAAGTTGGATCGTACCATTAGACGAGCAGATTTTTTGAAACGGTTACCCAGGGTCATTTTTGAAAAATTCTAAGCTCCTAACTCCTAAACTACATCGTAATTGGATATTTTAGAGGGGTACTAAGAGGGATTTGTCGATATTCTCCTCTCATTCTCTCCGAAACTCTCAGAAACAGTATGCAAGAACTCAGACAGACCTCTCAAGCCAAGAACTAGGCTCTTCGCTTCTTCTCAAAATTTCAAGACTTCTCAAGAAATCTTCTCCAGGTATGTGGTACTTCAACAAGGTTTTTCTTCTACCCTTGTATCCCAAAATTTCAGCAAATCCCTAGCCATAAAGCATTTCTAGAAATCATGACCTAGGGTTTTCTTCCTATTATTGAATTTACCTAATTGCTTTATGATTTCATGCTTTCATGATTAGAATCATTATATATTGTTGATAGTATTTTCAGCTATACAATATGTCTCACATGATCTTGAATTTGACTTGCCTTTTCACAGAGTTTACTTATAAACTAACAGTATCTTAAGTTAACATGAATTATCGAGTATACATAATTTTATCATAGAATTATGCATTTATGCTTTACAGTATTTTTAATATTCTTAGTATACTCAGCAACAACAATACTATCAGAAATCAATATATTAAGTGTTATCAGAATTTTATTGTTATTAGTTTATCAAGTCCTTTAGACTCTCATAACGCTTTTAGATCAGTAGCTCTAACTTAGTCTTAGGCCACCAGTTTTAAGCTATTAGTATAGTATGGTTATATACATGTACCTATCTGTGTGTCTTCAGTTGGGATTAGTACTTAGCACCGAGCGGGCCGGGGTTCAGCACCCAGGTTTCCAGAACTATTGCCATTATAGGTTTTAACCGAAATGGATCTTTCAGTTAGTGATTTCACAATCCATTAATTGTACCTTGGCAAGGTACAGTAGGCCCTATCGATGGGGAATAAACATCGAACTCCACATTTAGCTCACGTGGTTACATGTCGGTTAACAGGCTCTCCCACAATTCAGTCATTGTCTATAGTCTTAATCTTATTTATAGATTTCAGTACTTGTATATGACCCTATATATCATTTTTACCATCACTTAAGGCACTTACAACATTATATGTATTTCCAGTACTTATGTATTCAGGTAGGGTCATTGAATATCAGCTCAGTTGTGTTTACAAATTTTATTGACATATTTTAGATTCAGTTGAATTTCTCACATACTCAGTACATTTCAAGTACTGACATATAATTTCTATGTTATATCCTTTTATGATATAGGCTTAGGTACCCAGACTCAGCATCACAGTTAGTTTCGCCGGTGATATCCAGCAGTTGACAGTGGTAAGTCCTCATCTTTCAAGGACCGGATTACCTTTCTTCTTTCAATCATGTTGTTATTTTAGTTTACAAATTTTTTTAAGTTAGCTGGGGACTTGTCCCAGTAGCTTATCAGTTGTTAGAGGGTTTTCAGATAAAGTGTATTAGTTTTAGCTATAGTTATCAGTGTCGTTCGAAATTTCAGTATATTATCAAATGTTGGTTTTACTCATAAAAGTATCTCTTTATTTATGAACGACTTCCGCTTGAGATTTTCTTACAATAATTTAGTATATTAGAATAAAGTTATGTCATGGATTAGCTTAGAGTCATTTGTGATTCTAGGCACCGTATCGCGTCAAAGGTGCAGACACGGGTCGTGCCAACCAGAAAGCCCCATCATCTCCAGCCGCTCCTCAGGATGATTAGGCGACACCTGCTAAGTTCAAGACTGTTGTTTAGATGCTAGCTCAGGCAGTGACCAACCAGGTCAACCAGCAGGCCGTCGTACCTGCCAACACTAATGGGCCTATGGCTGCTGCCAGAGTTCGAGACTTTACTCAGATGAATCCCCTAAAATTTCATGGGTCTAAGGTAGGCAAGGATTCATAGGACTTTATTGAAGAGGTTCAGAAAATCACCCAAATGATGGGTGTTACCTCCGTTGAAATTGTAGACTTGGCCGCTTATCAGCTGAAAGGGGTGGCTGGTACAAACAATAGAAGGAGGGAAGAAGAGATGGTGCAGGCCCAATAGAGTGGAATGAGTTTGTGACAGTGTTTTTAGACAGGTTATTTCCTTGAGGATTGAGGGAAGCAAAGGCCGCAGAGTTCGTCAATTTAAAACAGAATGACATGACGGTGCAGGAGTACACCTTATAGTTCACTCAATTGTCAAAATATGCTCCAATAATGGTTACCAAGGCGAGGGCTCGCATGAGTAAGTTTGTGAATGAAGTCTCATACTTGGTGGTTAAGGAGTGCAAGACTACCATGCTCATCAGTGACATGGACTTCTCCAGGCTTATAATCCATGCAGAGCAGATAGAGGCGGAGAAATTAAAAAAATAGGAAAGGAAAGTAAGCGGGAAAGGACAAGTCAGTTTGAGTATTCCCAATAGAGATCGGGCAGTGGTAATTTCCCCCAGCAGCAGCAATAACAGAGAGCTTCCGGCCCTCTTCAGCTTGTGCTCCTCCTCTCAGACCCTGCAATGATCGGAAAGGTAGAACCTAAGGCTCCCAGTCTCAGAGCCATGTCTCCGACGGATGAACTTTTCTAGTATGTCCTAAGTGTGATAAGAACCATCCTGGAGAGTGTTGTCTTAGAAAGAAAGATTATTTTGATTATGGCCAGTTGGGTCATAAATTGAGGGATTGCCTGTCAGCAGGACGGAAGAAATCCTAATCCACTACATCAATAACTCCAAAAGGTCACTCAGCTCAGCAGAGCACTACCTCAGGCATATATGGATATGGTAAGCGCCAAAATCGCTTTTATTCTCTATCTTTATGGCAGGATCAGGAGAATTCACCTGACGCAGTCACTGGTATGTTACGTCTCTTTCAGATTGATGTTTATGCTTAACTAGATCCAGGAGCCATACTTTCTTTCATGACTCCTTATATTGCAGTTCGATTTGACCTTAGTCCAGAAGTCCTTTCATAACCCTTTTTAGTCGCTACTCCTATTGGGGAGTTAGTTACAGCTAGCTGGGTATGCAGAAACTGCACGATCACAGTTTTACAGAAAGTTACCACAGTTGATCTAGTAGAGATAGATATGGTCAATTTTGACCTCATTCTTGGCATGGACTGGTTACACTTTTGCTATGCCTAAGTTAACTGCAGAACTAGAGTCGTTAAGTTCCAGTTTCCTACCAGTCCTAGAGTGGAAGGGTAGTACTTTAGTGCCTGAGGGTCAGTTTATCTCTTATATTAAGGCTAGGAACATGATTTCTAAGGGATATATCAATCATCTAGTTCGGGTCAGAGATCCTAGTTTCGAAACCCCAACTCTTCAGTTTGTTCTAGTCGTAAATGATTTCCCAAATTTTTTCTCCAAAGGATCTTCTCGGAGTCATTCCCTAGCAGTAAATAGACTTCGGTATCGATCTTCTTTCAGAAATCCAGCCTATCTCAATTCCTCCTTATATAATGGCTCCAACTGAGCTTAAAGAGGTAAAAGAACAACTGAAGGACCTTTTAGACAAGGGTTTCATCAAACTCAACATCTCTCAATGGGGTGCCCTAGTCCTATTCGTGCGAAAGAAAGACGCTAAACTCAGAATGCGCATCAACTACTGTCAACTGAATAAGGTCACAATCAAGAACAAGTATCCCCTCCCCAGGATTGATGACTTATTTGACCAGCTTAAAGGTGCTAGCTGCTTTTCAAATATAGACATCAGATCAGGTTATTATCAGCTTAGAGTCAGAGAATGTGACATTTCGAAGACGGCCTTCAGAACTCGATATGGTCATTATTAAATTTGTTGTTATGTCCTTTGGATTAACAAATGCTCCTACATGCTTTATGGACCTGGTGATCAGGATGTTCAAATAATACTTGGACATGTTCGTCATTGTCTTCATAGATGACATCCTTGTTTATTTCCGAAGTGAGGATGAGCATGCAGACCATTTGAGGATACCCTTAAAGGCTCTCAGGGACTTCCAGTTATTCGTTAAGTTCAGAAAGTGTGAGTATTGGTTGAAATCAGTAGCGTTCCTTGGTCATGTCATCTCTAGCAAGGGTATTCAAGTAGATCTGGAAAAGATCGAAGCAGTTAAGAACTGACCAAGATCCATTTCTCCGTCAGATATTAGGAGTTTCTTGGGCCTAGCCGATTATTATCGACGGTTCGTAGAAAAGGTGAAGTTCCAGTAGTCTGATGCTTGTGAGAGGAGTTTTTAGGAGTTAAAGACTTAACTCGCTATATTCCCAATTTCGACTCTGCCTAAAGGTTCAAATAGGTTCGTGATCTACTGTGACGCCTCCATAATAGGTCTAGACTTCTTATTGATGTAGCATGATAAAGTTATAGCCTAAGCTTCCAGACAGCTCAAGGTTCATGAGAAGAACTACTCAACTCATGATCTTGAGCTAGTAGCGGGAGTATTTGCCTTAATGATTTGGAGGCACTAAGCAACTCAGCGTACTCAGATTTCCAGAATTACATGTCACCGTAGGTTTTAACCCGAATAGGACTTTCAGTTAGTGATCACAAAATTTATTCAGTGTATCCTGGCAAGGTACAGTTGGCCCTATCAATAGGGAGTAAACATGAAACTCTATGTTTAGCTCACATGGTTAATAGGCTCTCTCACAGTTCAGTCATTGTCTTCAGTCTTAATCTTATTTATAGATTTCTGTACTTGTACATGACCCTATAGATCAGTTTTACCATCACTTACGACACTTACAACATTGTATGTATTTTAATACTTATGCATTCATGTAGGGTTATTTAATATCAGCTCAGTTGTGCTTGTAGATTTTATTGACATGTTTTAAATTCAGTTACATTTCTCACATACTCAGTATACTGACACATACTTTTTATGCTATATCATTTTATGATATAAGCTCAGGTACCCAAACCCAGCATCGCAGTTAGTTCCACCGATAATATTCAGCAGTTGACAGTGGTGAGTCCTCATTTTTTGAGGACCAGAGTACTTTTCTTCTTTCAGTCATGCTGTTATTTTAGTCTACAGATCTTTTTGAGTTAACTTGGGACTTGTCCCTGCAGCTCATCGGATGTTAGAGGGCTTTCAGACAAAGTGTATTAGTTTCGGCTATAGCTATCTATGTCGTTCGAAAATTTCGATATCTTATTAGTTGTTGGTTTTATTTATAAAAGTATCTCTTTATTTACGAACGACTTTCACTTGAGATTTTCTTACAATAATTTAGTATAGCAGAATAAAGTTATGTCATGAGTTAGTTTGGAGTCACTTGTGATTCTAGGCACCGTGTTGCCTCCAGGGTACAGACTCGGATCATGACAATCTCTCTCTCTCTCAATCTATGTTCTTAATAACTTCTTCTTTAACCTCACCCTGGATATGGTCAATAAATTATTCCCTTAATAATATGGATTATTTCAAATCCTTGTCATTGTAGGAATTTACAGGTTAATCCATCATTATTATTAAGAGATTAAAAGATTAATCATATACTCAGGGTAATAAATTTTTCATAAAAACTTTAATATACATACAAGCTTAGAAAATTAATAACATACATATGATGGAAGAATAATACAGGAAAGTAGTATAAAAATAATAAGACTTACATGACTTAAGACGGAAAGAGATTTTTCTTTCGAAAATCCAAAAAAAACTCTTACACACTTACAAATTTAGTTAGCAAAGTTATATTTTATAGGGGGTTGATTTATATTACAAGGTTTAAAAAGGTTAGGATGTACGTTGAAAACATGAAAGAGGTGAAAAGATGAAAAATAAGGGGAATATGGGTACTTGGAGAGAACTAGTGTTTTTTGCTTTCTTTCTCTTAGTTTTCTTCACTCTTATCTTTAGGAGTGTTTGAGGAGGTCTATTTATAGGTCAGTCTGGACTTGAAATTCGAATTTCAAATATTGATTCTTTAGCCTCAATTATTTTTGAAGCGTATTGGAGAATCCTTCTGGAAATCCATTTGTTTTTCTCACACGCTCTTGTACTGATAACTTTATCTAATTTATTCACATGCTTCTATACTACTGTTTTTTCACACGCTTTTGTACCATACCTTATCTTGTATAGTCTTCTTTGTCTGCCGGTCCTTGCTATGTCTACAAAGGTCTTTTACGTGTCCACATTATGCAGTGCTATTAAATCAAGACTCATTGCCGAATCATAATTTTCGTCACTATGAAATTCATCTTCTGATTCGTTCGTCATTGGTTCTTCTTTTTCTTTCAGGTCTTCATGTTTATCTTGAATAATTTGTTCTACTTTTGGGTTATTTGGTCTTCTTTGTAGAAGTTTTTCTAGTGTTCGTTCGATCAACTGTTCCATTTTATCTTTCTTTTTCTTCTTTAATTTCATAATTTTTTTCATAGATGGCTTTATTTTTATTATTTCTAGTAATATTCTTCCTATTATTTTTATCAATATCCACACTTTTTGATAAAGTGTCAGCCATCAATGGATTTGATGAGTTTTTACCGGCTATTGTTTGAACCGAACTAGTTGTGTCTCGATCCGACACAGTGGATCTTGTTGCATTTGTTGGGGAATGAACACCCTTCTAATCTATTTTCTTTGGAGACGGAGAACTCTGTTGCACATCTTCATTTTTGTAGTTATCCTTTGTTGTCTAAGTTTGGTATAAATCAAATTTTACCGCTTGTTGGCCTTTGTTCTAGTATTTTTGCCTTTTCCATAAGTCTGGTGTTTTCTTGTATCAAGACTTCATTCTTATTATTTAATCTCTTGAATGCTTCAGTCATTGAGGAGCAATGGTCACAGAAAATAATTTTATCTATATCTTTTTGGGTATTGTACTGGATAATTTTTTCTGAATTTTGTCTGAGGGATGAAAAAATATAGTAGTTTGGCTCTGATATACCTCTGGCATAATCTAATGCTTTAGTAAAATCATTGAATTCCTTAAAAAATGATCTTTTCATACCATTTGTCGAGTCTAAAACTTCTGTCCACATATAAAAAAATATCATTTATTTTTCCACGCACTAGGACATAATATTTAAACTTGTTGTCTTTACTTTGTCTGTAAAATACTAGCACCATTCATTTGTAGCTGCTAAGAAATATTTGTTATCTCTTTTATTATAAGCCATCCATGGATTGTCTATTAGACACCTTTGTGGTCTATCTATTATGCATTCTAACAAAACTTTGAATGATAAACTTAAAGGAGGATAAAATATTAAGTTGCGCTTTCCAAAATATATTCTTTCTATAGTCACTGTAGCTAATTTCTGTAGTCTAAAGTGAATATTACCTACCTAGTACTGTTGTGCATACTTGTCTGAGGTTGAAGACATGCCTTTTGCCTTGTCTGCAGGCTTTGAAATATTGGTCTCATGTTGAAAAACAAATATGTTTTATTAGTTAATTCTTATTTTTAACCTACTTAATTGATATGCTAAATTATTGTCTGTTCCTTTAATATATTCAAAAATAATATTTTCATATGTCGTTATTGTGTCTATAAAATTTAACCATCTTCTCCTATTACTTGTTTTCTCATTTACTTATTGGTGAAATTTAACTATTGTTTTACAGTCTGTCCTTGCCAATATTTCTTTTTTGTTTAGAATGTATAATCTAAAACTATTTAGTCCATATACAACTGCTAGTATTTCTGCATCTATGCTACTCATATATATATAATTTTTTGTATTTTCCACTTTGATATGCATAAATTTTTTCTTCATTCTTGTTGCTATATTTATTAGGCCTAGCTTTCAGTACAACTCCCCATCCTTCAAAACTTCCATCTGTTTCTAGAGGCATGTTTAGATCAAAAATATTTTTAATTTTTTCTTTAATTTTTTGTATTAATCTAATATCTTCAATATTAAAATATTTTTTCACCTTATTTCCTATCTTAGAGTATAATGGTCCTGCTATTTTTCCTAAATTTTTAATAAAATTTCTTGCATAATTTATTAATTCTAAATTTTTTTGTAGTTCTTTGGTATTTTCTAATGTGTCTGGCATCTCTCAAACCTTTTTTTCTATATGAGGATGTAATTTGATTTTTCCATCTCCTAATATTACTCCTACAAAGTTTATATGGATTTTGCAAAATTTCATTTTGGTTTTACTAATTATTACACTATTTTTTACAAATAATCTAAATACTATTTGAAGATAACCTAAATGTTCCCTAATATTTTTACTAAATACTAAATATCATTTACATACACTAGGACAAACTTTTTATAATCTCCAAATATACTATTCCTTTTTTTTTTTTTTGAAAAAATGGGTGGTGCAGTTTTCAACCCTAATGACATTGCTAAAAATTTAAAATACTCTTTAGGGAAAGTAAATGTTGTCCATTCTATATTTTCATCATGCATTTTTATCTGTCAATATCTTGATTTATAATCAAAATTTACTAAATATTTTCTTTCATTATATTCTATTTATTAATTCATTTTTGTCTGGTAATTTATATGCATATGTTCAAGTATTATCATTAAGTCTTTTATAGTTTACTACCATTCTGGTTATCCCTCTTATAATTTCATTATGGTTTCTTAGCATAACAATTGTTGATCTATGCTTTGAAGTGGATCTTCTTATTACACCTAAATTTAATAATTTTTTTAATTTGTATTGTAAAGTCTTCTATATCCTGGTTGGTATCTTCTATTGAAGTTGTTTTTATTATATATTCAAGATTTATAATGTCTAACTTACATACTATTTTTTCTGTTTCGCAGTGCTTTAAAGGTTGTTCTCTTATTATTTTCATTTCATCAAGTATTTTTATTATATTTTTTAAATCTTTTTGACTTTTTATTACTCCGATCTTTTCTATTCCTGTTCTGAAGTTATAGAATTCAATTTCAACTTCTATTAGAGTATAATCTTTTTAAATTATATCTTTATCGCAGTTTTTCTCTTCATACATGTATTCTCTAATTTCTTGTCTCTTACAACATGTATTATTATTTTTACAATTCTCGCGGCATGTGCCTTGTTTTTCTTGTAGATTTTTGTGAGGTATTATAAGAGGTGTTACAAGTTCTTTTTTACTATTATTTATTTGTGGTCTTGTGTACTTTCTGCTTGTTTTTATTTTAATCATTTTTACCGGTGTATGTAATATTTTTAAAGAATATTACTCCGTCTCTTGTAATTAGGAAACTCCCATTATTATGTCATATAAATTGTAATCCTAGTACAAAATCTATATTTATATTTAAATCTCTTTCCCATATTTTTTTTATCTTGTAGCTTGATTTGCAAAAGTCATTACATATATTTATAAAACTAATTTGAGTTTTATCTATATAATACTGGTTTGTATTATGGGTTTCATCCATTTGTATTGCTGCAACTGATTTTTCTAATGTCTTTATTAAAGTTGACGGTATTACTTTCTTATTTATTTTACATCTGGTACATTCTATGTCTATTAATGCTAGTGTTTCTATTTTTATATCTTCTATTTTAATTCTAGCAAGTATTTTTATTGTGGTAATTTTTTTATCTTCATTACATACTAAAGTTTCATAATTTCTATGTTCATTACCTCTTCTTCTTTGTATTGGTTCTGTTATTTCATATTCTTCTAATTTCTTTTTACCTTTTTCTAGTGCTCGTATTCGTTTTTCTAGCTCATTCATCCTTATTTCTAATGCTACTATCCTTAAAGTAATAGTCTGGTTACTCATTTATTTATATTCTTCTTCTCCATTTATCTTAATTTTTTAGACTTGTTCTATGCATGTAATACATCCTTCTAGATAATATAACTTATATTTAGCTCTTTTTTCTTTATTCGGGTACCATTTATATAGAGCACATTGATTACTATCTATTTCTTTACTTCTTTCAAATTCATGACTACACTCTTGTGAAATATTCACTATTATACTTGCTTATATTTATTTTAAATCCAGTTTTTCTATTTCTAACCATATTTCATTTATTAACTAGTATTTGGGTACGCGCGTTGCGCGTGTATTCTATATAAAATATAAGTATAAAATTTTGTTAAATCACATTAATATTATGAGTACCAAATTTGTGTTTGAGTTGACACTTTGATTTTTTTTTTGTTTGAAGATCAAAAATAGAGTTGTTCATTGACTTAGCAAAAGCAAAACAGTATACATATGTGCTTGAATAGAATAAATGCAAATCAGATTTATAAAAAAATAGATAAAAAATGCTACCTAACTAAATTCCTCAAAAATTAATTCTAAAAATGGACCAGTTTGTAAATCTCAAAGTTTAGATTTTTGGCATTGCCGCTATTCATTCAATTGACTTTCTTCATTATGCTGGCTCTTTCTTGACATACATTTCTGTCTTTGTGCACTGGACGTGAAATTGTAAATTAGAGAACATAATAAATTAATTAAAATATATTAATCATGGAACAAATATTTTCCGATAAAAGTGATCGTTTTAGTTGCGATAAAACAAATATGGAGTAACAGGGCAAAATATACATTGTTTAGAAAATAAATAAAGACAATTGAGAAATAATTAAATAGAAAAAGTAATTAAAACACAACTTAAAAGACTTCACAGGCTCAGGATCAATGACTTGATTACATCACAACATCAACAAATCTCCATTGCATCATCTAAACAAAATGTCACCAATTAAAATAATGAAAGAGAAGACTAACCATCACCAACAGAGACACACTTTGAGCATGGAAATATGTCAATGAGTTTTTTCTTTAAGTAATGAATGAATTAATATACTTTCCATCAGGAAGTTGAAAGATGAAGGAACTAAATATTGAATAGACATATTAAAGATTGATATTAATGGACATTTGTAATAGATAGGGAAGATTAAAGTAATTCTAAATTTAATTGATTACAACAAATGACACTAATTTTAAAAACATGAACCATCTTCATATTATTCATCTTTTACATTTATTATATACTATTACTTTATTATTTTTTGAAATATAAATTAAATTTTAGTAGATGAATAGGTTTGAAGTAAAAGGTAAATATGGTCGCTCAAACTTTTATGGATATTTTGGTCTTTTAACTTTAGACTTAGGCGCTTCTCACTTTTAGTATAATCATATTATTATATAAGTGAAACGCCAAAAAGTGAAAAGTTAGATTACTATGAAAGTAAATTAAAGATATATGATATATAAGCAAGTGTTCATGAAATATTGAATGACTATTTTACCCTTCAACCTAAAACTATTCCTATAATATTATATATACTAAAAGCTAAAATTACATAAAAATAAATACTATTAAACCATTAAATATTTCACAATAAGTTATTTAGATGATGATGAAGAACTAAACTTATTTATTATTTGAAGGGTATATTAGTCTCTCAATATTTGGAGATTATTTTTAGTATTTTAACTTTTCACTTTTTTGCCTTCCCACTTATATAGTATTATTATTATTATTATTATTATTATTATTATTATTATTATTATTATTATTATTATTATTATTATTATTTATTTAGTTAGTTAGTTGTTATTTATATTTATTTTTTCCATTTATTCTTATTCAATATTTATTTATTTATTATTATTATTACTAAAATTATTAGTTTTATTTATTTATTTATTTATTTATTTTAATTCATTTTTTGGCTTCTCACTTATATAGTAATAAATATATAATTATGATATGATGTGATAAAATATTAATATTTAATTATATATTTAATTTAAATTTTAATTTAGTAAAGGGGCAAAATGGTAATCTAACTTTTCACTTTTTGGCTTCCCACTTATATAATAATATGATATGATGATGATTTTTATATATTATATTTATTTTTATTTTATTTATTATTTTATTTAGTGGAGGGTTAAAATGGTAATGCAACTTTGAAATTAGAAATTTTTCACTTTTATTATATTTTAATTTAATTTATTCCTATTGTTATTTATTTATTTTATTCAGTGGAGCTTGTTTAGTTACATAACATTAAATGACATTAATTAAATAAATAAAATAAAAAAATAATTTTAAAATAGAAAAAAATTCAAAAAAACAAGAAAAAAGAAAAATAAGAATGGAGGTCTTAGAGGCATGCCACATCAGCATGCCTCTAAGTTTCCTTTATATATATATATATTGATTCTTCTATTTCAGAGTTGGATGAATCCATCTGCAATTTTTCTGTTGCTTCTACACTTACTATTGAGTATATACTTTCATTGTCTGACATATATTCATTTACATTAATTAATATTTCTTGAAAGTGTCTTCTATTAATTGTGAATTTCTAGTCCTGCTTCTCTTCCTTTTAGGACATACATTTTCAAGGTGTTCTATACTTTCACAGGTAAAGCACTCTAATTTATTCTTATAGTTTCTATCAGTTCTGTATTTTCTGAAATGCTTATCTTGATTCAAATATAGCTTTTTAACTGATGATTTTCTAAGATAGTATTTTCTTTTATTATACGTGTTTTTATATTGTGATATGTTTCTTCTGTAACGCTTCTTTTTATTGTTATCTTTATCATAACTCTGAATAGTGTATATTATATTTTTACAACAACTCATTTCATTTTGTTTTAATTGTTTCTGTATCTGTATATTCGTATATTTTTCTGGTAATATTTTCATTACATATTGTACTTTATATCTTATTGACCACTTAGAATAAGGATTTTGTATCCTCCTTCTCTTTTGTATCATCTTTCTTCTATTTCTCTTTCTAAGGTTCCTAGTAATTTATTGAATAACTTCTTCCCTAGATCTTCATCAAAAGAATTTTTGCTAATAGTACAATAATAATAATAGTCTTTTAAGATGTTCTTTATATGAAACCAACTAGTAATACTTAATTACTTTAATTTTATTAGAGCATTTTTTTTGTAATCTTATCAATCCTCTATTTGGGTCTTCTCATGTTATTAGACTATGTATTTTATTTGTAAAATTATAAGGGTTTGCTCCCATATTTACTAAGACTTGAAATTCTTATGGAAATTTAGACCTATATGCTTCCCATAAAACCTTTGATGATACTCCTAGAAAAAATTTCATATATTTATACATTATCTTTGTGTCTGTGTCGTGGTATATTTTTATATAGTCTGCTACTACTATTCCTTTCTAAAGATCTATAACAGTATTCCACATTTGGGGATCATGTGCAGAATCTCCTTCTTGTAATCTAATAGGTTCTTTTATTGACATTATTTTTCCTATAGATTTTACATATTCTGTTATTATTTTCGGATTTACTCTATACGCTCTCCTTCTTGGTACATTTCACGTGCTCTTGTCTACTGTGTGTTGTTGGGCTATTTTTTGGAAAAGTCTAGAATTAATTGATTCCACAAATTTTTTTTGACTTATAACTGAATGCAATTTCGTCTCTTCATCACTATCATAGATTTCTTCTATTATTTTATCAAGGTTATCTAATTTTTTTTGTATATTACTTTGTTCTCTGTATCCTTAGTTGCACGTTCTAAATTCACATGTCTTGAAGTGTTTTTGTGTTTCTTCTAGGTTTAATTCTCTCATTTTACATCCTCAACGCTTGAAACTTACATTCATATTTTGCCTGTATTTTTCTCTTTCCCTTTTTAAGGTTTCATCTACCTTGTATTCTTCCTGGGATACTTCTATATTCATAAAACTTGTATCAATTTTATAATAGTTTCTGTTTCATTATCTAATTCTTTTTGCATGGTATAGTTATAGTCTGTAAATCTTATCAATGTTTGTCCTTTAGTATTGGTATATATTAAATTGGATTCTGGTGTTAAAAATTTTTTCTTATTAAATTTCTCTAGATTCTATTCTAATCCTGTATATTCTTCTGGATCTATTTTTCTTGGTTTTATTAATTTTACGCCTTTATCTCTCATTGCTTCAACTACGTCATCCACTTTGATTTTAAACTTTATATTACTACTTATGGTCATCTTGCCTATAAATCCTACATACATTAATAAATTATTTTCATTATTCATTCTTCGTACCTTTTAGTCTGTATTCCTTTTAAATATTTTTTTCAAATTCTTTTAGATTTATCATGAAATAAGGACTTATGTAAAATATTCTTCCATTATTAGTCATATCTACCTCGGATAATCCTATTATAGATTTCTTTAAATCTGATCAGCTATCATCATAGATTCCAACCAAAACATTAGTTCCCAGATATTTCCTAGTTAATCCCATATGCAGTAGAGTTATTTTGTATTTTTTATTTCTTTTAATGATTTAGGATTGATTAAATTTATCATTGCTATATTATTTTTTATGGCTGATAAATGTTCTTTTATATAATGTCTATACAATTCCGTACTACTTGAGAAATATCTCGTGCCATATAATGTCTTTGGATTAAGCAATTTTAGCTGATTTTATTGAAAAATATTTAAATCTTTTTCTATATCTATTAACTGATTCAATCCTTGATTTTCTCTTGTATATTTCGCGATAATATTCTTGTTATTAAATTATTTCCTATTTTATTATTCGAAAAACTTACTTTTGGTCTTTCTTCAACTGTTCTTGTCCTATCTGGGAAAAGATCCATTGTTGCGATTTTTTACCTACCTTTGGTTTTTCCTTGTGTGGGGTTATTTTTTTTTAATTATTCTATTAATTCGTTTACTTCTTTATTTTTTAGTTTTTCTACAATAGTTATTAATTCCTTTCCTTTTAATAGTTCTATCTAATTATGTACTAATTTCTAATAATAGTGCTATTATAGTATTGTTTTATTTTATAATGATTTAATCTGATTTACTTTTGGGCAAATAATATGAGAATTCTTGCGGATCAGTATGAAATTTTATTATAAAATTTAATGCTTTAGCGTATATTGGATCTAAGTCATTCATGAAAGAGAGATCTTTTCATATTTTTCTATTATCTTTTTTAATTCATTAATCTCATTGGTTAGTATTTTTACTTGTGCTATTATTTTCGTTATATACTAACAGGGTTGTTTTAATTTCTAATTATTTAGGTTTGTCTGTAATAGTATTAATCTTTTCATTTCAGTTTTTGTAGGTATTATTTCTAGATTAAACTTATTATTTAATAGTTTGATTTTTCTATCTATCTGAGATTCTTGCAGTTTTAAGAAATCAAGATTTTGTTCTAGTCTTTCTATTATCTTTTTTTATTTATTTTGAATGGTCTCTATTATATCTATTAGTTTTAATATATTTTTTATTATTGTTTTCTTAAGTTTTTTTCACTAAAATTTATTATTAAATCTACTAATGTATTATATTGTTTGTCTTCAGAATGTAATATATATTCTCCAATACTGAAATTGCATCTTATAGCGGTATTTTTTTATATTCTAAACTTCTTTTTTGAATATATTCTCAAGTCTAAATATTCTAAGTTCTTTAGTCTATCAGTTTTGTTTACCTTTTCTCTATTATCCTAGAGGTATCCAAAGTAGGTTTTTCTCTTGAAACTTTATCATTTGTCTTTGATGTTCTATATATCTCCTTTCCTTTTATCTCCCAAACAAGTGTTGATATAACTCCTTCAATAATAAGATAATTTCGAAAGAAGTTATTTACTGTTCATGACTCTAGATTTTCATTCGTTATTACTTCTAGAAAATTCTCGCAAGCTTTTCATACTTTAATAATTTCTTTAATCAGTGTTTTTCTCTATTCAAACACCAATATTTAAAAGATATTCTTCTCGTAAAATAATGTCTCTTAATAAATACTTTTTAATAGGGCTTAAATTTTATTGTCTGGTTCTTCTTATAAAGTTTCTTTGATGGCAATTTTTTCAAAAGTATTCTTCCTTCTAGTTGAGAGATTTCGTCTATTAATTTATCTAATCGCGCTAGTTGATTTATTTTTAAGATATTTCTATCTTTATACAATACTCCAGATATAATTTATTTAAATGTACCCTAAGTTCTTGTCACGCCCCGAGCCTACACCCTGGACGTAACACGATACTTGAAGCCACAAGTGACCCCAAGTCAACCCTTGGTCTATCACACACTAGCATTCTAAGTAAACATGCAGAACGGAACTTATAAATAATAGCTTTGGCAGTTTAAAAAAATATAAAGACTGAAAGTAGAGAAGTAAATAATAAGTCTGAAATACAATTCTGAAAGACAAGTTTGGTCTGAAAGTCAACTACTGAGGAGTTGCTGGGACAGGCCCCCCAACTAACTCTAAGTCTAAACAAAATCATAACTAAATGAATTAAATAAACAAGGCCCCCGAATGATGAGGACTCACACTCTGATCTGCTGAAGTGGAATGCTTTGAAACTGAAGTAACTATCTGTGCTGGACCTGAGAACTTGCATTTGTATCATGAAACGATATAACATGAAAAGCATGTGTCAGTACTTTGAATGTACTGAGTAAGTGGGAGAGACATACTGAATATAAAGTCTGAACTGAAATGACACGCCATGACCAACAAGTCCTGAACTGAACTACTGATATAACCTGAAATGGTCAAGACGACCCTGTCTAATGGTCATGGACATGCCCTAAGTCTGAAATACTGAATTTGAGATACTATACTGAACTGAGCTGCTTATTCTGATAATGGACTCGACTAACTAGTGGGAGAGTCTATAACCGACATTTAACCACGTGAGCTAGACATAGAGTCTGATGTATACACCCCACCGGTAGGACCCGATATACCTTGTCAGGGTATAAAGGCATGAACTGGGTGATCACAAAATATCTGGGGCCAATCAAGCCAAATAATACTGAAAACCTACGCTGGCAACGTAGTTCTAGGAACTTGGGTGCGCTGGAACCCCGGCTCTCTCGGTGCTAAGTTATATTCTCACTGGAACCTAAACTGAACTACTAAGCTGATAGCTCGAAACTGAGGTCCAAGACTAGTCAGGGACGAATAACGCATGTACCCTGTGAATCTTATCGGATCAGGTTCTGAAACTGGGTTCCAAGACCGGTCAGAGCTGCTTATCTAGAAGCGTCGTAACCGTCTACAAAACAACTAATAATTGAACTAGGGTCTTGGGGCTGGTCAGAGCTATAACTGAATGTCATGACCGCCTAATGGACCAATTAACTGAAATCTGAATCTGAGTCTGAAAAAATGGGGAGGCACCACTAACACCTCGAAAATAAACTGGAGTCAAACTGATCAGTTGACATTTTCTGGACAACACTGAGATTGCTAAAATCTGACTGAAACTGGACTAATATGGTTTTGACTGAGACTAGACTGATAGAGTTCTGTATTTTAACTAACTGAGTTTCTAAGCAGCTAATAGAGAGATCATTCATGCCAACAACACGGACAATTTCATACCAAAAGGCAAATTTCATGAAGTTGGGAGTTTCATTCAACAGTGCAAAAATTATTCTCATTCATGGGATATTTACCCAACACATACGAATAGCAAGAAGATTCTAAGAATTCATCCCAAAGCATTCTTCCTTCACTAAAAAAAAATTTAATAAGCAAGAACCTTTACTCAAAGATTAGGGCTCATATTCACTTTTGTAATAATACTGACAAATTGATGAGGAACTGATGAAGATTATATCAACAATAAATATGAACACCATTCTGAGTGAAATTAACGAGAATAAACCTGGAAGTTTCTCATACTCGAAAACTGAGGGCTTAGAATTACTAGAAGAAACTGAGGAGGATCTTGGGGGAACAAGGGAAGAACAATCCCCTTGCTAAAACCCCACATACCTGATGAAGAAACCTGGAGGAATTGCTGGAGAATTGAAGTAGAAGGATCTACCCTAGTTTGAAGCTCTGAACTGCTCCGAGAGGAACTCTGCATTCTGTTTCTGGGAAGTTTGAGTGGGGAATGAGGAAAAGAACCTATTAACCCCACTAAAACGTCTGAAACTGATGCTAAAACGACGTAGCTTAAAGCTTGGGAGAGTAGAAATTTACTAAATAGTCCTTAGAAATTCGCAGGGAAAAACTGTTAGGTGCCCCTAACGGGTGACTTAACGACTCGTTACCTGGTCCAACAAGCCGTTGGGTCCGATCGTCAAGTTCACTGAAAATTATGTACCGATCCCTGACGGGCACATGATGAGTCGTCATGACTGGAAACCACTCGTCGTGTCATCCGTCAGGTACACTGGTAAGAAGGCAAGGAAGGACTGGACACGAAGGACCTGACTAGTCGTTACTGCTCTTGACGACTTGTGGTTACCTTCCGTCAAGTACACTGTCTACTTCTCAAATTCTAAAACTCCGGCTTGACAACAGGAAACTTAACGAGTCGTGGGGCCTGATAACGACTCGTGGGGTCATCCGTTAGGAACACTAAAACATATTCTTGGCATCCTTCTCACGGTTGACCTGACGAGTCATTGGATCCGTTAACAACCAGTCAAGTTGATCGTTCTGCAACATTTCTGTAGTTTTTCAGATTTTCTGATTCAAGTCCCGTATATAAATTTTGAGCTTCCGGGGCATTATAGTTCATGTTGTTATTTAGAGATCATCTTTAATTGGGATTGTTAATACTTAGCTGGTATATTTAGTAAATTAAAAAAATGATAGTTTTGATAAACATATAATTAATGATATTATAGGTAATTAATTTGATAATATTGTATTTTCATGTAATTTTTCCTATAAAACTATCAAATCAGGTCAGCCCAGTCTAACCAACTCAAGTCTTGCGAACTAAGAAATTTAAAGGGTTAAGACGAGCCGGCCCCTCATTTTAAAAGGTCTTAAAATGGTCAACCCGGCTCAGCCCTAAAAGGGTTGCGGGCTGAGGCGAACTAATCATTATTTTTTTGGATTCTTTTTATAAGAATATTTCTTCCAATATACATTCGAACTTACAGGTATGAAGCTAAGATTTGGTAACATTTCTAACATATGATCATATCAAGTACATAATTCTACGACAACTTATAACATATTCAACATCAACATATCGTCAGACACATTTGAATCTATTGATAAAATTATCTTAATTAACATCTTCAACTTCGCCTACATTCATATGCAAATTTAATTAGCCAAACATTATCAAATAACTATATATAAAAATAATAATATTTAGATTCACTACCACTTTGAATTTGAGTAAAGTCATGCAAGCAATTTCGAGTTGCAACAAGTATTTAGACATTTTCATGAATCATGATGATGCAATTTTTATACTTGGTGATTAGAAATTTAACGTTAAATGAGTAAAGTATTGTATAAGATACTAGAACTTAATGAGTAAAGTATTGTATAAGATACTAGAACTTATTCGGTAATCACTATTCCTAGTTTTACTTCTTCTTTTTTTATAATTTTCGTTTAAATTTTAAGTTTAAATTGAATCACAATCATGAATATAACTTTTATACTTGGTGATTAGAATTTGACATTAAATGAGTAAAATATTTGTGTAAAGTATTAAGACTTATTCAATAATCACTATTCTTAATTTTTTATTTCTTTTTTCTTCTTTTTATAATTTTCTTTTTAAAAATTTAATTTAAGGTACATAGTCTTTTGGCCATATGCCGATCTCGATCCATCCTTAATCAAACTTCAAGGGCCGATAAATTAATTTGAACTAGACTGATAAAATTCAATTTAAATAAATTTAAAAAATCTTAATCTAATTTTACTCTAATAACAAATTAGACTGAATTTAAAGACCAATTTCATTTTAACGACTCTGGTGGCAAACCACTATATATGGCCAATTAAATTTACAGAACTCTATTGTAATTGTTTCTTTTTAAAAAGGGATAATTCTAGAGATTTCTATTTGACCTCTCTCATGTTTTAAATATTACGCTTCTCTTTCTTCTTTCTTTTTCGTAATAATGCATTTAACAATTTATTATTAAGGTAAAAACTTATAAATTTAAACTTATTTATGTGCCCTTTTATTTAATGAATGTTATAAACATCTGTTTTTTTTTTTTTTTGAAAAACTTCTTTGATATAGAAAACTACATACATATGCTAGCTCTTGTTCCAACCCCACAAACACACACACACCAAAAAAAAAAAAAAAATTTACCATTTCTCAGTACCCCGTTTCTTGCAGTGAAGTACACAGACTAAATTAAGTACTCTGATACATTTCTTTTGGAGTTAGAGAAGAGAAAATTTTCTTTTATAGATATTTGTGTTGTCTTTTTCGAATAACCAAATCAAAATAATTTTTAGTTTAAAATATAATTTTTCGTTATTTATTTGATGATGTGATAGCTTTAAATTTGTATTAAAAAATTAAAACTAATATTTAAATTTAATTTAGAATTCTTTCTTTCAGTTGACTACAACAACTGACATGAAGCAAAAAATCCAGATCCGTGAAGGAAAAGAGCCAATGGGGGTATTTGAAAGTTAGGCAGGGGCTTTACTATCAAAATATGTTTAAAAGGAGTAATGAATTCATTTTTATTCAATTATAAATTACTATCATAATTTCTTTTTAAGTTTATATTTAAAAAGAATAATGAGTTCATTTTTATTCAATCATAAATTGATTCAGAGAAGGAGAGTTTGGCTTTCATGATAAATTCTCATACCAAAAAAAATAAATACTTAATAATATGATGAATCAATAAATAATGATTTGATTATTTCTTCGCCAGATTTCATCCGGTTAAAATAATTAAAAACTTGGGATCATAAATTACATTACCGACAAAAAGTCTTATCTCAATCCGAATTTACTATTTTAATAACAATAATCATAGATTGAGCGGCAAAACATTGTTATAAAAAAATTTCATAACCATAGGATGGTATCCCGGGAAATTAAAGGAAGATGAGGACGAAAAGAAAGTTGTATAGTATTATTTAATCTGCAAGCGTTCACATAAGATGAGAACGAAAGTTTATCTTGTGCTGCACGTGACAAAAAAATATCCGAATATTCATTTTGTTCCTTTTCATGTAAATGGGGCTATATATAAGAGAAGAGAGAATGTTAAAAATTTCTACAAATGGGACATATGAACAAATAAAATAAAATGGCCAGTACATCAAGGCCCAGAACTAGTGAAGAATGCCTATATGAGACATGGATGAGTCTGCAACGTGAAGAAGTAAAAGAGCTTGAACAAGCTGTTGCTCGGATCAGAAAAGGTGAAGCAGATGAACATCAACTCACCCAACTCATCCGAAAAAGCGTACAACATTTCCAGGACTACGCTAACAACCGTTGCCGTCTAGCCCGAACCAACGTGTCGCCATTATTTGCGCCCACGTCATGCACCCCGTTGGAGAACTCGGTCCTATGGATCGGCGGCTGCAGACCCTCTTCTTTGATCCGTTTCGCCTACGCGCTCTGCGGCATGGACATCGAGTCTCATCTCGCGGACTTCCTTCAAGGGAGAAAAGTCGGCAACCTCGGCGAGCTGACGACGGAACAAGTGACCATGATCGACGCGCTGCAAGCCAAGACGATTAAAGAAGAGAATAAACTTACTTCCAGGTTGGCTAGCTTGCAAGAGGACATAGTGGACCAGCCGCTCGTTAGCAAGGCGAACAAAGAGCTAGGAGATAGTACTCATAATCATCATGAATGTGGGAATGCAGATGAAGCTTTAGATGAACATGCTCAACACATGGCGGATGTAATGGAACAAGCTGATGAGCTGAGGATGAAGACGTTGAAGGAAATTGTATTCACCATACTCGTACCGGTTCAGGCGGTGGAATACTTGGCCGCTGCCAAGAGGATGAGGCTTTGTTTCCAACAATGGGGCAAGAAAAGAGAGATCATCAACGTACCAACAAATTAGACTCACTCGATTAGACCTAGTAGTTGAGTTTCCTTTAATTTCTGTCTGTCAATTACATATGTGATCTTTAGACTAGTGCTTTGAGTTTTTTTTTAAACCAAAAAAATCAGTTAGTCTTGTCACTTTGAAAAGTTAGAATTAAAGTCCCTCATTTAAATATGCACTTCAGAAAATAAGAAAAGGTGTAATAGAATGGAGTCAACTACCAAAAATTGAAGGATTTAAGTATCTAAAATGACATGTTTAATATATACAATCGAGCTAAATTAATTAATTATAACATATAAAAGAACAAACATTCAACACAAAAGAAAATTAAATTTGGCCATGAATTTTAGCGCTAATTAATTAATCGCTAAACCAATCATGTTAGTTTTATAAGAGAAAAAATATTTAACTAAACAAACTTGAATAATTTTTAGAATACATTCAAGCACTTATTTAAGTGTTTAATATATTTTAAAAAAATTGTTTATAGAACCAGACAACTCCCTTCGTTTTTACCAAATAAATGATATTTTAGTGTTTTGATTCTAATTAAAATTAAAATAAATGATATTAAAATATATTAATGATATTTTTTTAATTTTACCTTTATTTAAATGAATAGAGTTTTGTATAATCAAAAAAATATTAAAGAGTTACATATTTTTTTAGAAATTAGAGAAATATAAAATTTAATTAACAAATCTAAAAGAAAATTCGTGAAATATCAAACTTTTATATTTGATGAACTATTTTTTTGGGCAAAGTTAGAAATATCAGTAGATTGTGGTTCATCTTTCCTTTCATTCAACAGTTGAGTACTTCCTCCTGTCACATAAAAGCTTGTTGAGATTAGAGAAATTAGTATTTGTTAGTTATAGTTAGTTGAGAGGTAGTTAAGAATTAGTTGGAGGGTTAGTTTGGTCATTTCAACAAAGCTAGTTATAAGGTTGTTTATAAAGAGAGGTTAAAGAGTTAGTTAGTTAATTTTTCATTTATTCTAAAAATGTAATTTTGGTTGCTCATTCTGAGAGCTTTCTTCTTCATCAATGGAATCAAGCTTTCCTCCATAATTCTTTATTCATCAAATTTCAACATGGTATTAGAGAGAGGCCGAGATATCGGAACAATCAGATGAAAATTATTAGTGAAATCAGCTGCTTCATCTGCATTTTTGATCTATCAAGCATCTGCATTTTCGATCTATCAAACAGATAAGATCTACCTTCACATCTGCATTTTTCGATCTACTTTTTGATCTGTTTGATTGAAGTTTTTCGACCTACTACTTCTCCTACATGAGATCTAGAAATTTGCTGAGGTTTTGTTATGTTTTCAATTTGGAAATCTGTCAAATTCTGATCTGTATTCAACTTGTTTGAGTGTTGTCTTTCGATCTCAACTTCACTCTTCTCTCCTCTCTGGTTCTTAGTCATCACTTCAAGTCTTCAAGTCTCCACTGAGTTCTGTCTCAGTTGCAAATTTGATCATTTGATAGTTCCATCACATTTTCCTTTCTGTTTCTTCTTCATTTGTTTTTCATTTTCTGCTTCAATCAACTTCGATCATGGAGAACAATATGAATGCAAATCGATCTGAAACAACAGATGTTAACAATGCACTGTACGTGCATCCCTCAGAGAGTGCTGGATCAACCATAATTCCTACTTCATTCGATGGATCTGGCTATAGAACCTGGAGAAGAAATGTCTTAAGAGCACTGTCTGTAAAGAACAAAACTGGATTCATCAATGGAAAAATCACAAAACCAGCTGTAAATTCACCAAATTTTGCTCAATGGAAAAGGTGTGATGCTATGGTGACATGATGGATTTTGAATTCCCTGTCGAAGGACTTAAGTGATAGCTTACAGTATGTGGACAATGCCAAGGAACTATGGGATGAATTAGAGGAAAGGTATGACCAAACAAATGGTGCAAAACTATATCAACTCCAGCAGGAAATCAGTGATCAAACTCAAGGGAACATGGATATTACTAGATATTACACAACTATGAGGAAACTCTGGGAAGAAATGAGCATTTTAGATGCTAATGTGCAGTGTGTGTGTCTGTGTAGCTGTGGTGGCAAAAACAAAATGCACAAGACTGAACAAGATAGAAAACTTATACAATTTCCAATGGGGTTAAATGATTACACAGTGGTTAGAGGGAATATCTTGATGATGAATCCCCTGCCAACTATGGCTCAAGCTTTCTCCATATTGGTGCAGGAGGAGAAACAAAGAGAGGTTAAGCCAAACAACAAAATCCATTTAGATTCTACTTCACTAACTGCTGCAAATGCAGGAAACAGTAATGTGATTAGAAATTCAAATGCAGGAACTAGCACCAGTGCCAGCAACAGCTACAGGTCACAACAAATGAAGCAGCATGCAGGTGGTCTCAGAACAAACTACACTCAGAGAAGTGGTGGGAAGAATATCTCCAGGTTTGGCAGCCAACACAACAACAAGTCTGGTTTATTTTGTGACTATTGCAAGAGGACAGGACACACTGAACATAAATGCTATAGGCTATATGGATTTCCACAAGATTTTAAATTCACAAAAGGAAGACACTCAGGCACAACAACAACTGCAGCAACAAATATGTTCAATAACACTGAAGCAGCAGTGACTAAGATCTGTGACAAGAGCAGCAGTTGTGAGCTTAGCTTGACAAGGGATCAATGTGACAAGTTAATGAAGTTTTTAGGTAATGTACATGTGAAAGGGGATAATACAACAAATGATATCAGAACTCATGGAGACAGTATGTTCAATGGTTCAGCAGTGGCAAGCCTTGCAGGTACATTAGCTTGTCATTCTTCCATAACTGAAATTGGTAACTTGTCTTGTAATTGTGTAACTCTGTCTGCTGAATCATGGATCATTTGTAGTTGTGTAACTCTGTCTGCTGAATCATGGATTATTTGTAGTTGTGTAACTCTGTCTGCTGAATCATGGATCATAGATTCAGGAGCCACAAATCACATGACATTCAATAGGAAGCTCTTAGTCAAAACCAGAACACTGTCATACCCTTTCCTAGTTACATTGCCTAATGGTTACAAAGTTAGAGTGACTGAAGTTGGAGAAGTTCATTTAAGTCCAGTCTTAACCTTACAAAAGGTGTTATTTGTACCTAGCTTCAAGTTCAACTTCATTTCAGTTCATTGCTTAGCCTCACAACTTGAAGGTGTTGTCAGTTTTAACACCCTTGCTTGTCTTATGCAGGGCCCTTCACTGAAGAGCCCTCTGAAAATTGGTAGAGCAAGGAATGGGCTGTACTACATCTGTCAAAAATGCCATAATTCTTCAAGTCCTTCAGGTCTTCAAAGCACAATATCAGACTCTGTTGATTTTACACACAATTCTCTGCCTAGTTATCTGTCTTTTCCTCCCTTTTCTACTGCAAACAATCAAAGCTTCATCCTCTATGTCAGTTGTAAGATCCATCATTCAAGTAATAAAACAGCTTGTTGTATGAGTAATCTGTCATCTTCTAAATCTTCATTATCTCCTGTTCATTCTCATGTTCATGCAAATGTGGATTATTTGTGGCACACAAGACTAGAACACATACATTTTAGCAAGATGAAGGATATTACTGCTATACCAGTTACTTTTGCTCCTAAACAGCCTTTTTCATGCACCATTTGCCCAATGGATAGACAAACAAGATTGTCTTTTCCTTCAAAAACCAATTCTCAGTCTACAAAAACACTGGAATTACTCCACATTGATGTATGGGGACCTTACCACACATCAACATATGAAAACCACAGATACTTCCTCACTGTTGTAGATGATTTCAGCAGATCCACTTGGACTCAGTTACTCAGTTGCAAAAGTAATGCACTACCAGCCATTAAGAGCTTAGTTTCTTTATTGGAAAATCAGTTCAACACAAATGTGAAATGTGTTGGAACTAATAATGGACTAGAGTTTATCAATAAGGAAACATCTGACTACCTGCAATGCAAAGGGATATTACACCAAAGAACCTGTCCTTATACACCACAACAAAATCGAGTTGTGGAAAGGAAACACAAACACCTTCTTGAAACTGCAAGGTCACTACTATATCATTCTAAGATTGCACTACAATATTGGGGAGAATGTGTCCTAACTGCCACTTACTTGATAAACAGATTGCCTTTAGTATCTACACATGGTGTTACTCCTTTTGAAAAATTATACCAGAAACAGCCTACATATTCTCACTTAAAATCCTTTGGTTGTCTTTGTTTTCCCACAAATGTTAGACCTCACAAAGACAAGTTTGAACCAAGATCTACTCCTCATGTGTTTGCAGGATATCCCTTCAATATAAAGGGCTACAAAGTCTTAGACTTGAGTACCAAAAGAATCCACATTTGCAGAGATGTGCTGTTTTATGAGTCTGTATATCCTTTTGCTTTGACATTCCCTGATTCTGATTTTAGTTCTGTTTTGAAGAAGCTTAATCCTTGACATGTTGAATTTTACTAATAATACTTCTAGTAATGGCTATAGTTTGGATGATAATGTACACAACTCAGTCACTCCCAGTACTAACATTACAGACCATCTTTCTGATCTTATACCTACACACACACCTTATTCACCAGCTATTTTATCTGATATACACACTGCTCCATCTGATATACCTGCTTTTTCCAGCGGCACCACAACCAACAAGCTAGCCATAACAGCCATAACCTTAGAAGATCAAGTAGAACACATACCATACCATCTTACCTAAAGGATTACACTTACACACTGCCTACTCTACAACTACCATCTACAAGTTCCACTATACAACATACCTCTCTTGCATCTTGTATCCCTGATGTTCAGCAACAGATACATTTACATGAGCATGTACCTTTTTCATATGATGAAGATATACTACACCCTAAATGGCAAGCTGCAATGGACCTTGAGTTCCAAGCTTTACATGCAAACAACACTTGGGATTTAGTAGTTCTTCCACCTAGGAAGAAAGTCATTGGCTGTAAATGGGTGTACAAGATCAAGCATAAGGCAGATGACAGTGTAGAAATGTATAAAGCTATACTTGTTGTGAAAGGGTATACTCAACAAGCTGGGATTGATTATAATGAAACCTTCTCACCAGTTGTAAAGATGACCACCATAAGAACTTTAATTGGATTGGCAGTCAAATATGGTTAGGTTTTGTATCAGCTAGATGTCAATAATGTTTTTCTTCATGGAGACTTGTATGAAGAGGTTTACATGGAGTTGCCTCAAGGGCTGATGGTGAATGATAGCAAAGTAGTTTGCAAGCTGAATAAGTCTCTGTATGGATTGAAACAGACCAGCAAACAATGGTATGAAAAACTAGCAACTTCATTGTCTTCTGAAGGATATTCACACTCCACTGGTGACTACTCTCTATTTTTCAGAAAAATTGCAGATTCACTGATCTTAATGGCTGTATATGTAGATGATATCATTGTGAGAGGAACTGATCAAGTAGGGATAGAATCTCTGAAGTCTTTCTTGCATGATCAGTTCAAGATTAAAGACTTAGGCATGTTGCATTATTTTCTGGGGCTGGAAATTAGTTACAAAAGTAGTGGAGTACTTATATCACAAAGGAAATTTGTTGTCAGTTAGTGAGGGACTTTGATTGTTCTAACTACAGTGCAGTAGCATCACCCCTGGATTCAAGTGTTAAGCTGAAGGCTGTAGAAGGTCAGTTACTTGATGATCCAACATACTACAGAAAGCTGATAGGCAAGTTGAATTTCCTCACACATATAAGGATTGACTTAGCCTATAGCGTACAGCATTTGAGTTAGTTTTTACAAGCTCCGAGAGACACACATCTAAAGGCAGCCATACACGTACTTAGATACCTAAAAGGGAGCTTAGATCATGGCATATTCCTGTCTAACAGACCTGGATGCAATGTCACTGCCTATTGTGATTCAGACTGGGCAGCTTGCTCAGATTCCAGGAGATCAGTAAGTGGATACATAGTATTCTTAGGGGACAGTCCAGTTGCTTGGAAATCCAAGAAACAATCCACTGTTTCATTGTCCTCGCAGAAGCAGAGTACAGGGCCATCAGAGTGGTGGTTGGAGAATTGGTTTGGCTGAACAGATTGTTGGTTGAGTTAACTGGCACTTATTCCCTGCCAATTGATGTGTTTTGTGACAGCCAAGCGGCTATTCATATTGCGAAAAATTCAGTGTTTTATGAGCGCACCAAGCACATAAAAGTGGATTGCCATTTTGTACGCGACAAGCTTCAAGAAGGCTTCGTTGCACTTCATCATATTCCTACCAATGGACAACTGGCAGACATACTAACTAAAGCATTACCTGACACGAATCATTCAAACATATTTGGCAAGTCGTCGCCACCTCCAACTTGAAGGGGGGTATTGAGATTAGAGAAATTAGCATTTGTTAGTTATAGTTAGTTGAGAGGTAGTTAAGAATTAGTTGGAGGGTTAGTTTGGCCATTTCAACAAAGGTAGTTATAAGGTTGTTTATAAAGAGAGGTTAAAGAGTTAGTTAATTTTTCATTCATTCTGAAAATGTAATTTTGGTTCCTCATTCTGAGAGCTTTCTTCTTAATCAATGGAATCAAGCTTTCCTCCATAATTCTTGGTTCATCAAATTTCAACAAAGCTTTTCAAGGGTACTTCACTTCTTTTCTTGATAGGAAGTAAACCAATTCTGGGAGAACTGCTTTAGGGTAGAGAGAGAGCGCGCGCATGAGGAAACAGATTCAATTCCAATTTAAACTAATAATACGTGCATTTTCGACCAAATGTTGGTAATCTTATGCCGAGTAGAAACAGCAGCATCAAATTTTTGATATAAAATTACCTAATTTTACTCTTTACAAGCAAATTAAATGTATTTTGTAGGAATAAGCTACAGCCTTTAGAAGATATTTTGATGAGGTGTCACGACAATACAAACATATGCAGGGAAGCTAAGCCAAAAGTTCCGGTAAATTTATATTTTCGCTATACACCTGATATTATTATATATATATATATATATATGATATAATTAGGGTGATTAAAATAATCATCCTTGAATTAATGTAAATATGCCACTGCTAATCATTGAGGATTACTGGAACTAAAACTACAGAAGGAAATTTTTTTAATTTAAAAAAGAAATTAAAATTTTCTGGGTGAAGATTTCAATTAACTCAATCAATTTTTAAAAACTTAAAAATATTTGAATATTAAATTTTTAAAATTAAATTAAATTTTAATCAAACGAATTAAAAAAATATATTATTAAAAACTACTTTTAAAATTTATCATCAGACACTAACTTAATTTTAAGTACATATAATATATGTACCAGTAAAACTATCACTCAAATTTTAAGTACATGTAATATTTCGAGACAATCCCAAAAAAGAAAAAGGAAAAAGAAGTTAACACAAACTTTTTGATTCGTTTGGAACCAAAATATAAGCGTAGAGTTTAAATTTTATTTACTAGCAGTCTAAAAAATATTAAGATATAAGTATAGAACACTTGATTACTTAAGTGTGTGCACTGTGTATGAGTTGGTAACTTACAGAAGATATAGTGGACAACAGTTTGAATCAGTAAAATTGAGTAATTGTTGATGAATCATCAGTACCGCTTTTCACCCTTTGCCAAATCCACCATTTTCACCCCTCAGATTGAGCATAAAATTAATTTTCAACCACTCCGAAAGGCCATATATGGAGAAGCCCTCCATAAGAATGCATTTTTCAAAGGGCTCAGCCACATTACAGCTGAGAAAATGAGTTGAACAAGTAAAAAAAGAGAAGAAGAAGAATGTCAATTATATATAGAGGCCAGAGGTTGCTATGCTCCAAAAGAGAAGAAAATGTCGCGAGCTTCTAATGTACGCACAGGCGCAGCTAATTAATTAACTCGGAAGTAGCGCATGAGTTTTAACTTTTATGTATTAATAACGTTAAATTATTTATAATATAATAATATAATCTTTAAATTATGTATAAAAGTAATTAAAACATAAAAAATAGCAATTGATTTACTTGCTATTATAAAAGGAAATTTATATAATTTAAATCAGGTAAGTTTTGACGTTTTTTGCACAAGCTTAGAGGCTTGGTGATCTTTCAGGTAATTGAAGAGGCACTTTTGGTGGAAGAATGAGAAAGCTGCGGAGCCGGAAGACATGAACAGTAAGTGTAGGCGAAACGTGTCAAGATCAGGAGACAGCTTATTTGTGTCCACGTCGTGGTTCCATATGCTGCTTTAAAGATGCAGAGCACAAAGCAATGAAAGCTCGTGGATAATTATTGCTTGCGGGTGGTGTACCCGTCAAATCGTCGAGCCAAATGTTAATAAATTAAGTTAAATGAAAAAAATTGATTTGTAATTTAATTTGATTGATTTAGTGTTTTAAAAAAATATTATTTTTAATTTGGTTTGATGTAATAAAAAATATCAAATCAAACTCAATTCAAAGCGCACACATATATAATTTTAATTTTTTATACATAAAAATATTAATTATAATTTATTTTATAAATATTTTTTAAATTAATTTTATTAATTTTTTGTGTTTAGAAATTAAATATATATTTAAATTTGAGCTTGTAAGTTATAAATTTGTAGACTACAATATTTGTTTAGTAGGTAATAATTAGTAAGTAAATGTTTTAAATATAAAAATTTAATATTAACCTAAAAACCTAACAAGATAAAATAAATCGTTTAATCTTCATCTTCATTTTTCCGGAACTTCTTTTCCTTCTCTTAGTTATCAGACGCTGATCACTTTTACATATTTATTTTTATCTCCTTTTTCTATCTCCTTTTTATAAATTGAGCCTTTAAACTACCTCTATTTCTTTATTTTTTAAATTTCCTCAAGAATCATTTACAGTTTTTTTATTTTTAATTAATTTAATTATATTTGATTTAGTTAAAAAAAAGAATCAAATATAAAGGGACACCCAATTTAATAATATTTAACTTTTTAACTATTACCGAGTGTACGTGGAAGTCGGGGGTCATCGCAAGTCATAGGGTTGGGCTGGTATCGAGAAATGTTTGAATTTGGAAAATGTCTAGTCTTGGAACAAGTTTCTAAAACATAAAATCTAGTTCCTCCGTTTCCAAGTAAATTATGTTTTAATCTTTTTAATTTATTTTAAAATGTGTTATATTATATATATTATATATTATATTTATACAATAAAAAAAATATTAATAATATTTTTTTAATTTTACATTTAAAAATTTTACTTAAATTAATTTCATCACGTTCTTTTAGAAAAATTAATTTCATCACGTTCTTTCATGTATCTCTTATCCAATTATCATTTTTTAAAATTATAATTATAAAATTATATAAATATAAATTATTTAAAATTTTATCTTTTTAATTATATTTTGTACAACTTTTACTTTTATAAAATATCTTTTCTAATTAAATATTAAAAAAATATACACCTAATTTAATAATTTAAATAACAAAATAATATAAAATACTCTTTTTTCATCTTATTTTTTTAATAAAAATTTCAAAAATTCTAAGAATTCCTCTATCTTCTCCATATTTATTTTTTAAAAAATTCTTATAATTCCTCTATCTTCTCCATATTTATTTTTTCAAAAAATCTTCTTCCTTCTCTCTCCATTTTATTTGATTTCCCAAGATTCCATCTGATGAGATGTATGAGTCCACCACCGTACTCAGGACCAGGTCCTTTCACTAGGTTGCACAGAATAAAAACACACGAGCAGTAAAGCAACAAGAAAAGTGACACGCAATGTTTACGTGGAAACCTCCTTGCTCAAGGGAAGAAAAAACCATGACCTACCACGTAGGATTTCACACAACTTCACTAGATTTGAGCAACAGTGATTACAGACTCTTGTAATCCTAAGAGATTAAACTCTTAATTTTCCACTTACAATAACCCTATTACAAGATTTCAATGCAATGACTCCATTGCTATCTCTACCAGCTGACTCCAACTAGTACTACAAGGCTAACTCTAGCCAATTATCAACTAACTCTAGTTGAACACTTCAAGAATACATTTGAAGGAAATAATAAGAAAAGGTTTGCACAGCATTCATGTTTTTCTAACTGTTACAACTCAAACACATCACAACTCTAACAATAGCCCTAGGACACGAATACACAAGCACCAATCTTCCAATCTGCCAGAACGGTTGCTACTTCCAAGAGTTGGGAATCTGCTTGAGGAGTGTGTGTCTCTTTTTCTATTTTGAAAAACATAAATTTGATGGTCCAAAAGACAAAGATAAGTATTAGACACATCAACAAGAAATCAATCACGTTGGTCTAGTACATTTGACCTGCTGAGACAAGGCTGCTGCACTGCTTCCACTCACCAACCTCCTGCAAAAAGTACTTTTTACAGCTATAAAAAGTTTTCCGCCCAACTCAGCCCAAAGCAAAGTGTTCAGGAGGATTGAAACGAGGGAACTGGTCCCGGTATGGTTCCGTCATCATCAAAACTAGCAATCTAACAATTTCCCCCTTTTTGATGATGACAACCATCTTCTCAGCTACCAAGATTGCACAAGTTCACCCTATTCCCCCTGCCTTATATGTTCCCCCTGGCTACCATATTTCCTTACATATATTCCCCCTGTCTACCATATTTCCCCCAGCTGAGAATCTTCCCCCTTTGGCATCATTAAAAAGAACCACAGTAAACCTAAGCAAGAGAGCATAGATATGATAACTCGTGGCCACTGGGGCAACACAAACATGAATGAGATATAAGACACGCAAAGAGATAGACAATAGGAACAAGGCAACATTAAACGCAAGTTTAGTCAGTCAAGTCAGCATTACAGATCACTTTAAAACTAAATTGATTAAAAACAAACTACAGCTGCCATAACAAAAGAAATAGAGGTTTGCTAGGGAAACTTTTATCCGGGCATGGAAAGGGAAAGAGATGGGAGAAGGAAGTAATTATGGTCCAGAAAATTTGGGCAAGAGAGCTGAAATACGGTCATTAAACGTCTCATGAGCATGAAGCAATTTCCTGGTCAATTCCTTGACCTCTGCCTTGAGAGCTTCATTTTCCTATTTTAGAGCAGAGGATAGACCAGGTTCCTCCATTTGGTTGGCCTTAAGGCGCACGATCTCGGCCTCCTTTTGAGTGAGCAGACCTGTGAGTTGCTCAATTTTCGTAGTGGACTTTTCTTGGGAGGCAATCAATTCAGACACAAGAGATTGACCCTTTACCACTCCTCGTCTGGAGACACACTCACACTCCTCAAGAATTGTGAGGGAAAACATTTGCTTCTTTGACCCAGCAACCCCTTGACCATATTTAACGTTGAAAACTTCAAAAACTTTGTTCAGTAGGAACCCGTATGCAAGACCATGCTTACCATCCTTGACATTCATTATATTTGTGCATGTGCTCAAGCATTACCCCAGCCAACTTAATTGGCTGAAAGGTACTAAGGGCTTCCATCAAGAACAAGTCAGGTACACCAGCAATGGTCCTCTTCTCTGTTCGCGGAAGAAGAACCTTGTTTACGAACTCAAAAGACCAACTGATATTCTCCCTTCGTCTGCTTCTTCAGAACATGTTCTCTAGTATAGTTTTCCAACTTGACAATGAGTGAGATAAACTTTCTTTTTGCACATTCACTTTCCACCGACCTGATCCCTCTAACAGGTACATTCAGAATGGTGCTGAGTATCTGTTCATTCAGCATGAATGTCACCCCATTCACTTTGCTATACAGCTCGTTTCCGTTCTCAGAAAACTCAATCTCGTGATAGAATTCTCTAACTTTTGACTCATGCAAAACAGGGACTGGAGGAACAAACAAATGCCTCCATTCTTGAAAGTTCACCATCTCAACCAACTCTACCATACCATCCATGTCCATAATCTCGGGATCAAATACTTTACTCCGTAACACTTTCTGAGATTGCATGTTTTTCTGTCTTTCCTCTCTTGTCAGACATATAGAGGACTCTGATTGAGACCTGACTCTGGAAGGAGCACCAGGTCCCTTCGTCCGATGAGCCCTACCTTGAGAAAAGGAGGGAGAATCCTCTGCAGAATCTTCCACGGCAACTTTTGAGCTTTCTTGAGTTTGCTTTCTCTTTTTCTAGGCAGCCATCACTTTTCTTTTTGGAACGAACTTTGTCTTTTCTTTGCTGGACTGGGAATTGTGCTTTTCGCTTTGGTCTTTACACTGTTCTCTTTGCCTTCCCCCTTTCACTGGTATCCCTTCCTTGTTGTTCACCATCTTCCTGAACAACCACAACGTTAGGATGAATATCTTCCTCGTTAGTGACCATTTTTCGTTTTAGCTTTCTCCGCTTTGCAGTCTGAACTTGGCTCTCCTTCAGGGCGTCGGCCAAAAGTTTCTTTGTTGAAGCTCTGGTGTGAAGTGAGCGAACCTGGTCCCCTGACTGGTCCATTGGTGGATGAGAGATGACTTTTCGAACTTCCATAGAAGGGGTTGTTCATCCTCACTATCCTCACTCTCCCCACCAACACCTGGGTTAGAGAGTATGTGTAGATCTTGGGGAGTTCCATCCCATTTAGGGGACGAGGCAACAGCAGGTGGGGTAGCAAAGGGAGAGGAATTTTCAGGGATGGGCGCAGAAGTAGTAGCTTTAGAAGGGTTTTGCTCTGGTGACCCGACTACAGAGGGGGAGGGAACTGTGTAACCAGGTTCCTGGAAGGTTTCTTCCCTTGTGGAACTTCCCACAAAGGTTCCGGAGATAGGATCAGTAAAGGGGGTTTCTGTTTCGAACACGACAGAGAAGATAATTTTCAGGGGAGGGAGAGTGGCAAAAGAGGTGGCAGATATGGGGTTCTCCAAGCTTTGCTTAGGAGATGCACCGGACGGACCTGAAGGGTCAGAACCTGTCGTTAAGGCTATGTTCAAATCGGCTAATGGAGGTTGAGGGGCTAGGGATGGGGTGTTTGAGAAAGGGTTTTCAAAAGGAGTAGATGAAGGTGTTGACTCCACCGTTTCAGACACAGTGGGTGAGAAAGTAACAGGGTTTTCCACTTGCTTGGAAGATGAAGGGGAGTGAGACATTGTTGTTGGGAGGAAGAGAGAGAGAGAGAGAGAGAGAGTTTTGTAGAGGACGGAAAGGGTTTGATTGAGTGAGGAGGAGGAGAGAGAGAGGCTGGTTTTCTTTTAGTACAGAAGAATTTGAAATGTGAGAGAGATGGTGACAGTTGATGGGTTTTAAAGAGAGGAAGAGACATGTCTAATCATGAAAACGTTTGGGCTTAAAGGAGTGAGGGGGAGACGGTCCGAGTGACCGGGTACCGGATGAAATGAGCGGGATATGTTTGGCAGTTCACAGATTATTTCCACAATCTGTTCATAAGTGAAGAAGTAATACTGACCTGGTCGGGACCTGGTCCCCTCTTGAAGATTGAGTAAAATGTGTCATGTTTCTATTTTGTCAACTTCTAGCTTCCTCACATCCATCATGCGTGTATACCTGTAAGGGTATGAAACTGAGTTAAGCACACCATTCACAACCTTGCAAGGATACCTGCATTCTGATCATAGCCAAGGAAAGAGAATTATAGTTCAGAAGAGAAAATAAGAAGGTAGAGTAAATTCATTTTGATCAGCCCTAGCTTTAGTCTATTTCTCTCAAACTGGTCCCTGTTCAAGGCTTTAGTGAAAATATCTGCAATCTGATCTTCTGTTCTACAGAACTCCACTCGAATGTTCCCTTTTTCCACATTATCTCTCAAAAAATGATGTCAGATATCAATGTGCTTGGTTCGCTTATGTTGGACAGGGTTCTTCGCCATGTTGAGAGCACAGGTATTGTCACACATCAATGGCACACATTCAGTTAGAACTCCAAAATCCTCCAACTGTTGTCTAATCCATAATAACTGAGTGCAACGCGAAGCTACACCCACATACTCTGCTTCAGTCGTAGAAAGTGCCACTGAATTTTGCTTCCTTGATCCCCAGGAGACTAGTGAAGGGCCTAGGAAATGAGCCATCCCCGAGGTACTTTTTCTGTCAACCAGGTACCCATCATAGTCGGTATCGGAGTAACCAACAAGATAAAATGAACCTCCACATGGGTAGAAGACAACCAAGTCCATGGTTCACTTAAGATATCTGAGAATTCTCTTGGCAGCTTTTAAATGAGATTCCTTGGGACAAGCTTGAAATCGAGCACACATCCCCACACTGAACACAATATTCGGCCTGTTGGCTTTTAGGTATAGAAGTGATCCGATGATTCCTCTGTACATGGTCTCATTCACCGAGGGACCGGGTTCATCATTGTCCATTTTTGAAGCAGTTCCGATGGGTGTATCAATTGGCTTGGAATCATCCATGTGAAATCTGGTGAAAAGCTCCTTGATGTATTTCTGCTGGCAGATCATGTTTCCAGCTCTGTCCTGCTTGACTTGTAAACCCAAGAAGAAGTTTAGTTTACCCATCATGCTCATCTCAAACTCATTTCCCAAATTCTCGCATAGCGAATTGAGAGTGGCTCCAAAAATAATGTCATCCACGTACACCTGAATAATGAGCAGATTTCTCCCTCTTTTCTTAAGGAAAAGAGTGTTATCAATTTTTTCCTCTCTTGAATCCATTGTCTAGGATAAACTTGGATAATCTCTCATACCATGCTCGAGGAGCTTGCTTTAGTCCATACAACGCTTTGTCCAGTTTGAACACATGATGAGGTCGATCAATGTCCTCAAATCCCAAAGGTTGCATCACAAAAACTTATTCCTTTCGGTATCCGTTCAAAAAGGCACTTTTAACATCCATCTGAAACAATTTGAATTCCATAAAGGAAGCACAAGCAATCAACATTCAAATAGCCTCCATTCTTGACACGGGAGTGAAGGTTCCATCATAATCAATTCCCTCCTCCTGATTGTATCCCTGGACCACCAGTCTAGCCTTGTTTCTGGTAGTAACTCCTTGTTCATTCAACTTATTTCTGAAGACCCACCTGGTCCTAATAACAGTTCGATCGGTTGGTCTTGGAACCAGATGCCAGACTTTATTTCTTTCAAATTGATAAAGTCCTCCTGCATTGCATTAACCCATTCAACATCCTTCAGAGCCTCCTTAATGTTTTTGGGTTCAATTTGAGATATGAATGTTGAGGATACAAACATGCTTCGAGTCTTTGATTTGGTTTGCATGCCTGAGTCCAGAGGTGACAGCAAGTTGTCCATTGGATGAGATGATTTGTGTTTCCAGTTGGATCTTGTTATAGAGGATTCTCCTACTTCTGTACCCGATCCCTCTTATGGGCTACTTTCTGCATTCGCTCTCTTCTGTGAATCTTCTGTGCGGGCATGTTCGACTGCATCATCTGAAATAACATGATCTTTATCCTGCGTTGGGTTTTTCATTAGCTCCGGCTCCTCAGGTAGATCACAATCAACTGCATCTCTTTGGGTTTGCCACAGTTCTTTAAGTTCATCATCATTGGTCACTTCTGCATCTTTCAGCTTTCCGGTCTCATCAAAGATAACATGAATACTCTCTTCAACACATTGTGTCCTCTTGTTGTAGACTCGATATGCCTTGCTGTTTGAGGAATAACCTAGGAAAATTCCCTCATCGCTTTTGGGATCAAATTTTCCTAGATTATCCTTGTCATTGTTCAGCACAAAGCATTTGCACCCAAAGACTCTGAGATAGTAAAACATTGGCTTCTTCTTGTTCAGCAGCTCGTAGGGGGTTTTCCCTAGTAAGGGCTGGATTAGACACCTGTTTACCACATAACACACAGTATTGACTGCTTCTGCCCAAAAGGATATGGCTACACCTCCATCTATAAGAAGTGTTCTAGCAATATCCACAAGTGTTCGATTTTTCCTTTCCACCACTCCATTCTGTTGTGGGGTCCTAGGAGTAGAGAAGTCGTGACTGATCCCCTTAGCAGCACAAAAGGTCTCAAATTTTGCATTTTCAAATTCAGTCCCATGGTCGGACCTGATCCCTGCAATGTAGCAATTCAAGTCTACCTGAATTTGATTTGCAAATGATTCAAAAGTCGAGAATGTTTCATCCTTAGAGCGAAGAAACATTGCCCAGGTATATCTTGAATAGTCATTAACAACAACAAAGATGAGCTTCTTTCCTCTACGACTTGCAATTTTCACAGGTCCGCACAAGTCCATGTGAAGTAGCTCTAAAGGTCTAGAGGTACTTACCTCCCTTTTATTCTTAAAAGATGACCTGGTATATTTTCCTTTGACACGAGCATCACATAGTTGACTCTGAGTAAATTTCACCTTGGGAAGTCCTCGAACTAGGTCCATTGATACTAACTTGTTGAGAAGGACATAACTCACATGCCCCAACCTTCTATGCCACAGGGTAGCCTCATCTTCCATCACGCTTAAACAGGTAAGGCTATCACCAGCAGCTGAGTTGAGATGTGCAACATACATACTCTTGCACTTGTTAGCAGTCAAAATCACCTTCCCCAATTGAAGGTCTGTCACTGTACATAGATCTGAAAGAAATTTGACCTCATTTCCTTTGTCACAAATCTGAGACACACTCAGAAGACTGTATTTCAACCCATTTACATAGAAGACATTTTCTAGAGCATGATCAAGTGTCTTCCCAATCTTTCCAACACCAAGAATGTATCCCTTCTTGTCATCTCCAAAGGACACTGAGCCTCCTTGACACGCCTTGAGTGAGAGAAAATTCTCAATTTCTCCAGTCATGTGCTTTGAGCAGCCACTATCCATGTACCATTTCTAACTGCTTCCTCTCACTCCTTCCTGCAAGAATGAATCATGGATTAGACTTGCGAACCCATTTAAGTTTGAGTTCCCAAAATCGGGAAAGAGGAAAGATCAGATTTCTTTTTGTCCATTAAGGGAGTCTGACTTGAGACACCTTAGGACCAGGTACCTTGATGTTCATCAAGTTTTCTTGACCATTTACAGTCTTACTTAGGGCAGCTTGTCTAGATACACAATTGGGCTTGAGATGACCATTTTTTCCACAGTGTGTGCACAACAGGTTGTCTGGGTTAGAAACATACTTTCTATGAGGATTGTAGGGAGGATAAGTCTTTCTATATCCAATTTCTTCACCAGTATTAGATCTTTGATTTGACAGTTTCTCCAAGATCTGAGAGGAGGTATTCCACTTAAGGGATTTGTCTAGGTCAGTCTTAAGTCTGACCAATTCCTTCTGAAGTTCAGAATTTTGTTTCAACATAAGAGTGAGCTCCTCTTGAGAGTTTTTCAATTTGGCTTCCAATTCATTTTGATAATTTTCAACATTACTTCTAATACCCCTTTCAATGACCGAATTTCTTTCAGACAATAACTCCTGACATTTTTCATCTAGATCAGCTAGGTTAGTGATCAATACTACTTTTTCTGATTCAAGATCATCAACACACTTATTTAGGACTTCCTTTTCTTTAGTGAGATCATAGAATGAATCAATTAACACACTAGCCAGGGATCTCAGCTCTTTCAAGTTATAATCCTTTAAATTTTTCTTAATGTCAACAAAGGTTACCTCCTCTTCTTCATCTGCATCTGAGTTGGCCATGAATGCAAACATTAAGTTGAAAGGTGAATCATCATCTTCAACTGCCATCATTGAAGCATCCTCAGGTGCTTCATCATTTTTTGATTCGTCAGATGAATTTCCCCAGGCTGCCAGGGCTTGCTTGACCAGTTTGTCAGCTGTTGCTCTCTCTTGAATCTGTCTGAGACCCGATCCTTCTTCCGGGTATCAGCACTAGTTCTCAAGTACTCCTTGTAATCAACTTTGTGCATGGGACAGTCTTTTATGAAATGACCTGGTTTCCCACATTTATGGCAAAGATCATTTGGACCAGGCCCCCTATTTGCGTTTGACCTTTTTGGGAAGCCACTGCTTCGTCTGATCATCTTCTGAAATCTCCTTGTTAAGTAAGCCATGTCTTCATAATCTTTACTTGAGTTTGCCTGAGCTCCTTTGAGAGTCAAACCCTTGTCTTTTCTCTGCTCACTTCTACTCTGATCTTGCTGCCTCTTGAGTTCATAAGTTTTAAGATTTCCTATGAGTTCATCCATGGTAAGAGTGTTAGATTTCGGGCTTCAGCAATGGCGTCCACCTTGCTTTCCCATGACTTGGGAAGAATGCTGAGGATTTTCCTTACCAACCTGCTTGGCTTCATAACTTCTCCCAAGCAGTAGAGATCATTCATGATAGAGGTGAATCTAGTGTGCATTTCTTGAATCGATTCTCCCTATTTCATTGAGAACATCTCATATTGAGTAGTGAGCATATCTACTTTGGATTGTTTGACCTGACTAGTCCCTTTATGAGCTATTCTAAGACAATCCCAGATCTCCTTGGCTGTCTCACAAGCTGAGATTCGGTTGTATTCATCCGGACCTATGCCACAAACTAGAAGTTTTTTCGCCTTGTAGTTCTTCTCAACGAGTTTTCGATCACTGTCACTGTACTCTTTTCTCGTCTTGGGAACAGATTTTGTGGTCTCCCCTTCTGTTACTGTCTTCATGGGAACATAGGGACCATCCAGCATAATATCTCATAGCTCGCTGTCTTCAGCCATGATGAAATCATGCATTCGAGTCTTCCACCATCCATAGTATTGTCCATTGAATCTAGGGGGTCTAGTAGTAGACTGTCCTTCCTCCAGATTTGGTGGTGCTGCCATGTTTTATAGGATTCTTTCTAGGTGTTAACCTTTTAGAAAGAACCTGCTCTAATACCAAATGATGAGATGTATGAGTCCACCACCGTACTCAGGACCAGGTCCTTTCACTAGGTTGCACAGAAAAAAAAAACACGAGCAGTAAAGAAACAAGAAAAGTAACACGCAATGTTTACGTGGAAACCTCCTTGCTCAAGGGAAGAAAAAACCACGACCTACCACGTAGGATTTCACACAACTTCACTAGATTTGAGCAACAGTGATTACAGACTCTTGTAATCCTAAGAGATTAAACTCTTAATCTCTCACTTGCAATAACCCTATTACAAGATTTCAATATAATGACTCCATTGCTATCTCTACCAGCTGACTCCAACTAGTACTACAAGGCTAACTCTAGCCAATTATCAACTAAATCTAGCTGACCACTTCAAGAATACATTTGAAGGAATAATAAGAAAAGGTTTGCACAGCATTCATGTTTTTCTAACTGTTACAACTCAAACACATCACAACTCTAACAATAGCCCTAGGACACGAATACACAAGCACCAATCTTCCAATCTGCCAGAACGGTTGCTACTTCCAAGAGTTGGGAATCTGCTTGAGGAGTGTGTGTCTCTTTTTCTATATTGAAAAACATAAATTTGATTTTCCAAAAGACAAAGATAAGTATTGGATACATCACCAAGAAATCAATCTCAATGGTCTAGTACATTTGACCTGCTAAGACAAGGCTGCTGCTCAGATGCACTGCTGCCACTCACCAACCTCTTGCAAAAAAGTACTTTTTACAGCTGTAAAAAGTTTTTCGCCCAACTAAGCCCAAAGAAAAGTCTTCAGGAGGATCGAAACGAGGGAACTGGTCCCGATATGATTAGGTCATCATCAAAACTAGCAATCTAACACCATCTTTCCTCCTTTTTTTGTAAATTAGTTGTGATTTATTGAAATTTTCTTTTATTTTATCAAAATATTTTAAGATCCTTTAATAAAGAGTGAACTCATCCAAAAGTTGCTCAAAGAAATATTTTTATTAATAAAAATTCTGCACATTATAAAAAATAGATGCACATATATGTTTCAATTATATAATATAATATATAGTATATTATGTCTAATATATATTATATTCATAATCTTTATATGTGAAAGACTAAAGTAAAAGGAAAATTTATGGATGATTAATATAAAGATAATGTGAAAATTTAAAAAAAAATACATATTTAGTATATGTATGGTGTCAAATTTTTAGTATATAATTTTATTAATAAAAATTGGGCATAATACAAAAAAAATATATGCTTCAATTGTATAATATAATATATTGAGTGGTTATTCCTACTGATTATTGGTGGGAAAAGAAAAAATAATAGTGTTTTCACATTGAAAAATCATGAAGCTTCCCACTATTTCAGTGAGAATTTATTTCCCACCGTGTCTTTTCCTAGTGAACTGGTTCGGTGAAAAATGAGTGGGAAAATCATGTTCTATAACACAAATTTCTCATCGATTTGCAATGAAAAAATCTCTATTTCTTGTAATGGCTTGTTAGGACCATAGGACCCTTGTTAGAGTCTCCGTAGTAAAAATAGAGCTAATAAAATTAAAGAATAGGGAGGTTTAAAAACTAAAACTTGTGTGTAATCATGATGATTGTGTAGTGTTGTGTTCCGTTAGGGGTGACCTATATTGAACTAAACCTCCTTAAGAAATTACGAGACTACGACTGAATTTGTAACAATGTTTTACAATGGGTTGCACATCTGGGTTTGATTGTGATTCCTTGAGTTGATATTTTTGTTGTGAAATAAAACTTGATACAGTTTTATCGAGCTACTAGTTAGCGAGGCATCGTTGCAGCGAGACTGTTGTAATGGGTATCTGCGAGATGCCAGGTCTCGCCATGACGAGGCCTTGATCGCCATAGCAAGTCCGCTGCAGCGAAGGTGGTGACCATTGAGCGAACGACGCGAGGCAGATATGTGTTTAAGTCAGTTATTTCAAGCTTCTCACCTCATAATCCTAAAACTTGAACCTAGAGACCTGTAAGGTGATTTTTTCAAGGCTAGAGAATAATTTTCCTTCAAGATAATTTTACCCCGTCACTTGTTTCATCTAGTAATCCTCTAACATTCTAAAATTATTGGGGATGACCTTAATAGTGAATTGTGGGTTAGAATCCTAGAACTTATTTACGTTATGGCGAATTGAATGGGTGATGATAATTATTGTTTCCTATGCTTCTAAGTTGTAAATTAACACTTTCTTAGGATGAAATTGGATTTTCTAATGCATAACGCTGGTAATTTGAGGGGCTAGAATCCAATATAAATGATACTTTTAGTATAAAAGCTGTTATAAAGGGGGTTAAAGGAGTAGAAACTCCATGATTTAAGGTAATGTGATCATTAGGGAACTAGACCATGGTGAATTAATCCTTGGATAATGTTTAAACCTTGATAATGGGTAGAATTAGGTGGGTTTGGATTTTCAAAGATATTATTTGAGAGTTCATGATTAAATTTTCTTGCAATGTTATTTATTTTTAGACTTTGAGTATTCCAAGGCTTTGAGAAAAAGAAAAACTCACGTAGGGGTGTGCAAATTAACGGTGAAAGCAATAACCCGAAACGATAATTGAATTATTGGATTAATGATTTGAATTATTGATTTAACGGTTTGATTATCGGTTTACTATCCCAAGTTATTGGGTTATTGGTTCGGTTATCGGTTTGACCACTTTTTTTAACGGGTTAACCGATAACCCGATAATAATTTATTAAATTATAATTTTAGCCTTCAATATATGAAGTATTCAAAGTGGAAGATGAAATGAGTGTCGATGAAAAGTGAAGGGGATGGTGTTTTAATTTAAATTAAAGTTGAGTATTTTAGTTGAGCTAGTTCTATATGCTTTTTCTCTTTTCACCCACTTTTTTCTAACTAAACATACTTATGACTTATGAGATTTTCATGTGAGATCTTATCGGTTAACTCGATAACCGAACCGATAACGATTAATAACTGATTAACCAATAACCAATAAACCGATATCTTAACGGTTTTTTAACGGTTTAGCATGTCTTCAAACCGATAACCGATAAGTAAAACCGAACCAAACCGACCGATACGCAGCCCTAAGCTCACGTGAAGTAGCTTATTTGTTCAAGTTGTTCAGTGAGGTAAGTTATGATTTATTTGGAGTTAGGCTTTAATTAGTCACTTGTATGTGTTATGAGTTGATAAAGCATGCATGATTGATCTTCGGACATAGATTGTGATTGAAAATTATTGACTTAATAATTCTTGTATGAATAAGTTGTTAAATTGTTGAAGTCTGTTTGAATACAACTTGTGATTGTGGTGTGCACTTATGCCAATCAATGTGTATTTGTCATTATTATCTTGTGTGATGACTAAACAAAGAATATACAGAGATATATGGATGATAATTAAGGAACACATAATTATTATGAAATGAGTGGCTCGTGTCTGGTATGAGCTTACGGATGAGCGATTGTGTGCGGAGTGGAAATCATGTTGGTACTGAATATGGTTCAAATATGAGTGACTTGAGTCCGAAGTGTGCTTACGAACGAGCAGTTATGTGATGGGTTGCGTACCATACCGGTTATGATATGAACGACTCAAGTTTGATGTGAGCTTACAGATGAGCAGTTGTGTGTTGAGTGGGTACCATGCCATTACGTTACATGGATACCTAGGGTCCCCTACAGGTCATAACTAGTTGGACAAGATTAAAAACCCACTAGCATGTGTGTACAAATGAGCGACAAATGTGTATTCCTATATGGTATAGAGTGAGACTGATGAGAACTGAGGCTATACAATCCTGATTCAGTATGGATATAATTCTATGATTGTGTTGTGATGCATCATGCTTGTAAATTCTTGTGATGTCTTCTTAGGACTAGTTTAGGGACTTATATGTCCCGTATTCACTGACATTGTTAGGTCTGAGATTGGTGTATTCACTTGGGTGTCCTTGATTGCCTAATTTCCTAAATTATTGGTTTTGTGTTGTGATCATGCTCAAATTACACCTCACAATGAAGGATAAAGCGGTTTCTGTCAAATATAGTAACCCAACAATGTTGGGGTCAATCCCACAGGGTATAGGTAAAAAATAATATGTTAATAGTGAGTAAATCAATAAGTAGCCAATATTTCAGAAGGGGGGTTGCAATAAAAGAAAAAGTATTTTCAAGTTAGGAAGTTTTTGTTATCAAATTTATAAAAAGAAACTAGGACTGTGTTCCCCATGATTTCATAACGTAGTGGACTTATTTTATTAGTGATCTATCCTGGTGAATTTTATGTAAGACTGACGATTAAGTTTATCTAATGTCTCTCGACCTACATTGATGAATTTCACTCTAAATCCTCTTGGGGCTTTAGGTGTTCACATTTTTCCCTCGGCATATGTCTTGGATTAACTATCCTCGGTTAGAGCTCAAGTCAATTAGATGAGGGTTGGTAGCCTCAAATTTTCATTGTTATTCTCTTTTCCTAACTTCAACCTCTTTGCTCAAGCAAGTTGATGATACAACATGTTTCAATGTTTGCAACCGCTAAAACTAATTAAAACGAAGAGAATAACAATCCACTCAATTCACCATTCAAGAATCACTATTTTATTTTGCCTACTTTCGTTAATCCATCATGATTTCTGTTCGGTGCTATTCCGATTGGTATTATATATTATAAACCGACACGCAAGTTCACGTGGTCAAACAAGTAATAAAATGGCTAAGTAGCCAAGTATCGATCCAAGGAGGCTCAAGATACGTAAAATTGCCTAGTTTACTATATTCCTATTTCACTTCTAATTATGCTAACAACAATGTAACCAAGAGTTACTTGAGTATTTGTTTCTAAACTATGTATATACTACAATTAATAACAACTATTTACTTATGAATTTAGACAATGGGTATGAACATGCCAAGGTTAAGAACAAGTAATGAACTTGATAATCATGATAATTTGGTTACTCTCTTCTTCATGTTGCTAGCCAAGAACATTCGCCTAGAAATTAAAACTCTCGTATTTAATTTCACTTTAGAATCATAAACCATCCATCTACATTTCTGTGATCAAATGCAATTTATGACCTAGCACTACAATTCCGGTTCCTAAATTGACTAATACGGCTTTCAAGTATATTTCTATCAGGAAAGCACATCAAAACCCAATTTTTCCAAATCAAGTTAAGAACAATACCCTATTAATTCACAACTTTCCAATTTCTTGCTCTTTCGAGTGAAATTGGACTTTTTAGATGTACATTAATGTTGGCCAATCACTAATGCAGTAAGAACAAGAATTAATAGAACAACATTAAAGAAGAAGAAGAAAACCATATCATTTACAATCAAAATTCATTACACATGTTCAAAACCTCAGCAAGGAAGAGAATTAGCCACTCATTTGTGGATTGATCATCCTAAAATGAGTGTAAATCATACGTACAATTGATAGAAAGAAGAAAGGAAGAGAAGAAATCCCTTAGATTTTTCGTTCTTCAACTGCTACTAACCCACGTTCCTGCTCTCCACTTCTGAACTCAGTCTAAAAACACCAAACTAATTAAAATAAACCTAAGTGTGCTATTTATACTAGTGGGAAATTTTTCCCGGAATAACAAGCAACGTGTCACGGAGGCCAACGCGGAGCACTGCCTCCGTGACACGGCGTGGACGCGGACCTTCACTGGAATTTTCAGGGTCCGGTAAATTAACCTCAACGTGGCACGGAGGCCAACGCGGAGGCCTCTCTCCGTGCCATGGAGCTGACGCGAAGGCACACTGGAAATTGCCATTTTAATTCCTGTTCAGGCAGTGTGCTACCGCGATGGTAGTGTGGCACGGCTCCATCGCGGAGCCCCTATAAAATGTGCATTCCAAGGTCTTTTCCACGCTCGCATCCAAGTCCAACTCCGACATAGTTCCAACATGCATTTTAGCTCCTAAAAATCACATTTACCTGCAAAACAAATGCTAATCATGTTGGTTAGTATAAATTCGCATTTTATTACCAATTACATGATATTATATACACATTGCACAACAAACAAGGTAAAAATGATACGTTTGAGTATCACTTGGGCATATAAATCTGCCCAAGATCACTTACCCCACACTTAAATCCTTGTTCGTCCTCGAACAACACATACACAAATCATGCAAATTACATCCCAACCTTCGTCACTATGGTGCAATAATTTACGCTACGGTCATACAGATTATTCAATTTTTGCAAATCATCAAGAAAACATGCTTGGTCGTACAATACAATGACCTTTAATACATCAAGGCTTCCTAGACTTTTAAGAATTGATTCTTGATATCGGCAAACTCATGCAAATCAGCTAATCAAGAAATCCGACACGAAAATCAATCTTTCATCAAGCATGTGCCCTCACAACTCGAGAGAAACTTCCCCTTTTTGTTCATGCAGCACACAAACATGCAAGTAGGGGCATATAAAAATTAATTTCACTCTCTCTCCCAAAAGAATTCACATGCCTCATGTCATGACCCATAGGCTTGCCCTTAGTGTATTACTCCACTAATATAAAGAAATGCAATATAGGATCACGTAGGACTTTAATGGGTTGTAACGGGGCTATGGATCTAGTATATATATATTGGATTAGCCAATAATAGTCGCTAGCATCCTTAAGCGCCTTTTCAACTCATTCCCATCGACTCATGGACATTGTTCCTCTCTTTTCTCTTTTTCCCCTACTCATGCTGGTTTACTTTCGTACAGCCCATTTCATCAAACACACTTGACACAAAACAAAGGGTTTTCATGTACCCTCACTATCATTTAATTACAACAAGTGCCTCTTCAACATCATCTTTTCTTTCTTCACTCTGCTTTTCTTTTTCTTTTCACTCTTTTCACTCTTTAACACTTTGGGAAACATTTTCTTTTCTTTGTAAGCGCTTAAGAGTTTCTTATAGACTTTAAGGCTAATGAAAAGAAGGAATAAAGCTTAGTTTATACACTTTTGGACAAAAGAAAGAAATCGGCTAAAGGCTCAACGGGCTGACTAGGGTATACAACATATAAAGAGGTAGAATTTGACAAGAAAAAAAAATATGGAAACTATCGGTTAAAACAAAGAAATGCCTACATCCTTTCCAACACCACACCTCCTTCATTTCGTTTTGTATACACACCAGGCAAGTTCTAGACAATTCACAATGACATGGAATAGCAATACCTCACTTCACACTTCATGCACATGCTCGAATCAAGATGCATTCACAGACTCTTTAATTAGTCAATTACATGAATTCAAGATTAAGCCTCAATCATACTGAACCAAATTCTATAGCCTAGGTAACTCAACATATTTACAGAATTGCATGCTTTCAAACGAATCACTTTCACATTTTGAGCATCAGTTACAACACGCAACGAAATTTTAGCAACCATAAGCAACTACAGTTCATTGATGCAATCCACCAAAGAAAAACTAAAAAAAACAAATAAAAATCCTACTCCTACCGACTACATTTCCCTTAAGACGGTCGTCATCCATCCATCATAGGGAACGGTCACTAACTATGACATCAGTTCAATGGGACTATTCTCAGTAAAAGAACCGAAAACAAACTCCGAGAAACCCAAAAAAATAAAATCGAAAAAATTTTTTGCAACAAATCGATCATTTCGATAGAAGCATATTTACAAAAGATTTTGATAATTGCAAAATCTCTTCGCAAAAATTTTGAAAAATATCGATCATGTCGATAGAGAAAAATAATATATATATATATATATATATATATATATATATATATATATATATTTACAAAATTTACAAAATATTTTACACTAGCAACCATAATGTCACGCCCCGCCCTGGGGGGCATGACTGGCACCTGGTGCCCTAGTAGGACCTAGACTGCTATCTGGTGAGCCTAGGCACTTCTGGTGCCTGGCTGGCTCTATCTCAAATTCTTGGAAACGAAGGGCTATATAACGTCTGTAAACACAGCCTCCGGCCAACAGGCCTATAGCCACATGTACCTGAAAATCAGCTAACCAGAAACATACTACTGTCAAGGGAACCTATGCGGGCCGGCAAGGCCACCATGCTGTCTAGTTCACTGTAGCTTAACAATAGCACGCTAAATAATTACGTGACCGACAAGGTCACCACTATTGACTGGTTATGGCCACACACGGCCAACAGGAAGAGAAATAACAAATAACTATAATAAGCTGCACGGCCTCACACGACTGGCTCGACTGACCACAGGGAAATATATACAGACTGCAAGCCTCTAGGAATAACAATAGAAATGATCGGGACAGGGCCCCGACCTACCCGTACTGTACATCAAAAGAAAACGAAATACACCTCTGGAATTCAGACTCCGGATGACAGGAGCTGAATACTCAATAGCTGACTGGAATCACGAGGGATTGCCTCCTCGTCTATGAGTACCTGCAGGCAAGTAATGCAGCGCCCCACTGGGCGTCAGTACCACTGGTACTGAGTATGCAAAGCAACTGAAATAATATAACTGAAAACGACTGAATATAGATAACATAGATAGCATTTCTGTACAACAGGAGATAGCTGAATCTGAAGAAGCTGAAATGAACTGGATCAAGCTTTCTGTACTGATAAGGCAGAGGCGTGCCTGTAGACGCGTCGGTCTGCTGTCTAGTAGCTAGTATATAGCACATAAATAGATATACATATAAATACACACAATACCTGACCGACCCCCATAAGCCGGAAGGTGCCAACCAACACACAATCTATTTACCCCTACCCGGGTCTAAACCAACCAAAAATAAGTCACTCCACTCATCTGATAACTATGAGCTCCTCCTATCGGTCCCCTTGGGTACGTAGCTTAGGCCTTGGCCTCTGACAATAAACTGTGTCTGAGTCCGAAGACTCCTGCCTCTGGGCGCAAGTGCACACGGGGTGTGTAATTAAAACTGCCCCTGGGTGCAAGCACACAACAGGGTAATTTTATAAAAATCTGTATTTGAAACTGCCCCCGGCCACAAGTGCACACAGAGTGTTCTGCCCCTGTAAACAGGGTGGACTGGCTCTGCGCAGAGTAAACTGAACTACCCCTGCAAGCAGGGTGGTCTGGACCGTATTATCATGGTGGTCGGCCATCATCGTCCTCTAGGTGGACGGTATCGCCCAGCTGGTGGCGGTATCTGAATCTGGTATCGACACAGCTATAACCCAGGGGCGGTGGGGATGCTAAAAGGGTGCCCACATGCCACAACAAGTCTCAACAAACAAATAGCACATATAAATAGCAAGCATGTACAACTGGAAAGACTATCTGAAATCTAACTTCTTATTCTGATCTGTTTCTATACTGAACTGATTCTTACTAATTATACTGATTCTGCAATCTCTGTTTAACTATACGGCTAATCTGTAGCCATGATAATCTGTCTGAATGGCTAATCTGTAGCCATAACTGTCTGTCTATCAGATCTTTCTTTACTGACTGTTATTATGAAAATCTGTTCCTTTTTATTCTACAACATGCTTGCTATTCACATAATAGGTTGTACTGAATCTGAACTACTAACTTGCCCTTGGGCACATGCTTTTCTAACTTTCAGACTGAATACGATATAACAACGCAAACTAGGTTTACTGAACTTTGCACAATACTTAACATTCAACTCCGGGAATTCTACTACGGAGTTTATTGTACTATACGAGGCTAAAGCTACTAACTTGCCGAAGGAACTAGCTTTACATACCTTAACCTCGAGTTATCCGACTGTCGGACGAGGCTCGGTCAATACTCCCGCTGTTTCTCCCAACTGCATTCATAAATATATCAATTAATACTAAATATAGCTTTATCCTGAAGAACAACGTCACTTTCGATATAATTATAGCCTAAACTTAGGCTTATCGAAAGACGGTCAAAAACTCGCTATTTTCCAGAAGTCCAGAAGGGAGAAGTATTCACTTCACAACTAGGAGCACATAGACACTAGTTTGGAGCAATTCTACTTACCTTAGCTCGGTAGCTCTCGACGATTCGTCGGCCGTATTTCGCGAAACAAAATCCGTAGGAATGCTCCCTGCTGCTAAATACCTCGGTACCTGAGGTTAATTCAAGTTTGGACCGCGTTTGACAGCGTAATCGGAAGGAAATTATCAAATAATCCTCGTTCCTCTTTCTCTCTGCTTACCCTCTGTTTTTCATTGGAAATTATAAGAAACTTTAATGAAAAGTCGAAGTTGGAGGCTATATATAATTTGGATTTATAAGTCGCATTCAGGGAATGCGATTTATAAGTCGCATTTTGCCTTGTGACGCGCCGACTTGGCGCTTGTCCGATCTTTCCCCGAGCCTTTTTCTAGCATGTATGTTTTTTAATTTACGGGGTGTAACATTCTCCCCCCCTTAAGAACATTCGTCCTCGAATGTAAACTGCTATATAGAGGACTACTCAATTAGCTTAACTTGTTCTTAGGAAAATTTCGGTAGAGTTTCCTCTGTAATATGGACTATAGCAAAAACCTGAAATGCAGAAAAGTCCAATACAGGTACTGCACGCAATACTTTAAGATTTACTGGATAGCTAAACATCAATCTTTCTCATTTATACATATACAACCATCAGGTACTACATAAGTAATAATACGGACGTACCTGTCGCCTGACTAGGCCTGGAATAGGTGAGGATATCTAGCTTTCATATCTTCTTCGGCCTCCCACGTCATCTCCTCTCGGTTCCTGTTACGCCACAATACCTTGACAAACGCGATATCCTTAGTTCTCAATCTACGAATCTGTCTGTCTAAGATAGCTACCGGAACCTCTTCGTAGGCCAGCTCTTCTGTAACCTGGATATCCTGGACTGAGACTGCTCTGGATGGGTCTCCTATGCATTTCCTCAGCATAGACACGTGAAAGACGGGATGAACGGATTCTAGCTCTGGAGGCAAATTCAACCCATATGCTACTCGGCCTATCCTTCGACAAATCTGATAAGGCCCAACAAATCTTGGATTGAGCTTATCTTTCTTGCCGAATCTCATCACCCCTTTCATTAGTGATGCTTTTAAAAATACCCAGTCGTTCACCTCGAATTCTAGGTTTCTGCGCCGCACATCTGCATATGACTTCTGGCGGCTCTGTGTAGTCAGTAGGCGTTCTCTGATAGGTTTTACCTCCTCCTCTGACTGCTGAACAATGTCTGGCCCAATCAACGCTGATTTTCCTATTTCGAACCAGCCAACCGGCGATCTGCACTTTCGCCCGTATAAAGCCTTGAAAGGTGCCATCTGAATAGCCGAGTGATAGCTATTATTATAAGCAAACTCTATCAACGGCAATTGCTTGTCCCAGCTACCGCCAAAGTCTAGCACACACGCTCGCAGCATATCCTCGAGCGTCTGAATAGTGTGCTCAGCCTGTCCGTTTGTCTGAGGGTGGAAAGCAGTGCTCAAATTAATCTGCGTTCCCAGACCCTTTTGGAAAAATTGCCAAAATCTGGCCGTGAACTGCGCTCCTTTGTCTGAAATAATGGATACTGGCACTCCGTGCAATCTGACCATCTCGCGGATATACAACTCCGCGTCATCTTCGGCCGAGAAAGTAGTTCTTACTGGCAGGAAATGAGCTGATTTAGTCAACCTGTCAATTATCACCCATATAGAGTCATGTCTGTGTCTGATACGGGGTAATCCTGCCACAAAATTCATATTCACTGCTTCCCATTTCCAGAGAGGCACAACTATGTCCTGAATCAAACCGCCTGGTTTCTAATGTTCTGCTTTCACCTGCTGGCAGTTAGGACACCGGGCTACAAATTCAGCAATTTCTCCTTCTTCTTTTTTTCCTATCTAGCCACCAGTAGTTTTCTTTGATATCATGGTACTTTTTTTTTGTGTCGCGTCAGGGTGGAGAAAATAGTTGCTGGCGCAGTGTACCTCGTTCATGATCTGATGGCGGAGGCCTGAAACATCTGGAACACATAGACGACCTTTACAACGTAGCACTCCACCCTCTATTATTTTTCGAATCTGGCGCTTCCCTTGCAGGATTCTGTCCTTAAGCTAGACCATGTCAGGATCTGCATATTGCCGTTCTCTTACCCCCACAACTAAGGATGACACGGCGGTGTTCTGGATTACCGCTCTGTTGTCCTTCATTTCTATCACACGAACGGCTAAATTGACCAATAGATGTATCTCGCTGACCAACTCCCGTTGCTCGGGTTGCACATACGCCACACTCCTAATAGATCTATAGCTAAGAGCGTTTGTTGCTTCATTACCTCTTCTTGACTGATATAACATTTTCATACTTAGAGAGCTCGGCATATAATTGACGGTCATACTGGCTTGTCTTGCCGAAGAGATCAACAGGTAGTTTACCGGCGTAACTAGAGCTTATCTAGCCTTCTGGCCACATGCTAAGGCTACTTATTGCTGGGATAACCTGAACGACCGTCTGTGCACCTTGTGCCTTTATCTAATCAGAGGATCCTGATATTGATCATAACCTCTAATGATCTAGCTGCATAACCTTAAACAACTGAATAGTCGGGTTGAATGACCCGAATGTAGCAGTAGTCTAACAATGCTCTAACTGTTCTACTTGAGTACTTATAGTTCATGCATACTGCAGACTTGTGGGCATCTAATTGCTTTGTTATTTTGATTGAATCACTATAAGGCTGGGCTTAATCAAACTTACTCCCAGGCGATCAATCTCTGGATCTTCACGGGGAGTCTACTGATCTCCTGGTCTTAATAAACACTGTGCTAGCAGGGTACTATCAATTCTTACGCCTTGTGTGTATCCACTTGGATTTATACTGATATTCTGGGGAATTCTCGGTCTTATGAGCTATTCTATAAATACTGGCCTTCTGCTAGGGCTCTGTATCTGAATATCTTACGAGAACCAGCTGAAGTACTAGTCTGTCACTGACTACTGATGTGGACCCCTTTCTAGGGGTGCCCACAGGCTTGTCTGACTTGTGGGGTATTCCTTGTAATAACTGTTAGGTTGACTAAGGTCAACTCTCACCTACAAGGCTGGAAAAACGATGTATGGCCACTTAACATACTGGAACAATTCTAGTATTGCTAATCTCTGAAGTATACCTATTCAGTCTCTAATTCTGGTTCTGGCACATGCGCTAGTGTTATTGATCTTTAGAGATGCTTCCCTGCTAATACAGGCGCCAGCTGGTCGGTAGACCGTCTAACTGCGCCCTTATCATCTAATTACCTGATTCAGGTTACTAACTCTTATAAGCTTCTAAAACCTAGATCTGGAAACAACATATAAGTCTATTAACTTAATAACTAAGAGCTGAGACAATTTCTATGGATTCATACATAAATCACACTTAACTTGCCCCTTCTTTTCGCTTTTCTCTTTTTCTTCTCTCTCTTTTCTCTTTTTATTTTTGGCAAGGGGTCCTGCAATGCAATTTGTACATGCTTTCTGGTACTAATCAGCATCTGTAATTGTAACCCCTATAGGCAGCTACTCACAGCACATCTATTATCTGTATATATATATATATATATATATATATATATATATATATATATATATATATATATATATATATATATATATATATATATATATATATCAGTAGCTACGTACAATACGTACCGAATTTTGGGGTGATACATAATCTCTGACATGCTCTGCTGAGTCTCATACTGTACATGATACACCGCTTCTACGGCCTAATAATATCTCCTGCCCTGACTTATCATTTCCTTAGACTTCCATCCCATTCTAGATGTAACAAACATAAACACTTTGGTTATTGTCTACTGTTTGAAATTCCGCCACTCTTGCGATGTGGGGTCAACACTCGAATCTTGTGGCCTTACTTGGCATATATTGAGAGCCCATGACTGTCTGCTGGGCCTTATCTCTAGGTCACACTAAATTAGAATTGTTGTATCAGTAATTTCTTAACTTCTCCATAAGCGGACATACTGCGGTATTCTGAACCGCAATCTTACTGTCAACCCGAGGCTTAATCCTTAATACGATATTCTATCAATCCGGGGGTAATTTTAACTTCCCCACAAGATCTGACATTCCTGCTTCTTCCCCTCATCTTGCTTAAGCTGAACTCTGGGGTTCAAGGTACCTACTCTTCATTGTTAACAAGATTACTGGTCAAGTATCAGTTCATACTTCCCCTGACTTGCAGTCAGACCTATCTAATTCACATGACCCCTCCCCCTTTCGATGTCACAACCGGATCATAACTATAATCTTATAGGTATATCTTGCTATCTGTTAGCATATATGGCGGACTTGGCCTTTTTCTGACTCAAACTTGACTATTACCCGGCATTCATCACTAACAGGTCTTTTACCCCTACTTCGGATAAGCTAACAGTCTTACTTTCTCTACTGGCTTATTATCATAAGGGTCTGCACAACTTACGTAATCATAGGGGCTCTTTATACTTTCTAATACTTACTAGGATCAATCAGCCCATCTTTACTTACTGCTTGATTTGGCAACCTCATCTCAAGTCTTATGCCCCTTTACTATACTGAAATCAAAATCAAGAGGTAGGAATAGCCCTTTTCTTATTGCAACAAATAGAAACATCTAACTGTATCATATCCGAAAGGATGTATTTGGGATTCCTGCATTTCCCTCTCTTTCTCATACTTACCTGGTGGTCTGACCTTGTCTGTAATCTTAAGCAGATCTTATATAGAAAATAAATAAATCAACTCGTATGTACATTATACTTCTGACTTCCTATTCTGACGTTACCAACGTATACTGGAAATAGTACCGATAAAGGTATCACGCTGGGAGGTCTCTGGTACCTCCTCCTGCTGCTGTAAGTATCTTGTAACTGGCTGATGCCCTCTTCTGTTGCTATATCTGATCTTTTGCCTGTAATAGGATAATGCTGATCTACCTTTGTATCTGTAATCAAAGAATACGGTAAGTTTTTAGGGACTCAACCCTATACTGTACCGCTCTAAAGCACGACTGACTGAGAAGGAAGGGTAACCATCCTATCATGCCTCGCAGCCTCCTGCCTATAGTATGTGGTGCACAACACATCCATAGACAAGACTCTACTTAGCACGGCTTGCAGACTCCCTGGGACACGACCTGCTCTGATACCAAGTTTGTCACGCCCCGCCCTGGGGGGCATGACTGGCACCTGGTGCCCTAGTAGGACCTAGACTGCTATCTGGTGAGCCTAGGCACTTCTGGTGCCTGGCTGGCTCTATCTCAAATTCTTGGAAACGAAGGGCTATATAACGGCTGTAAACACAGCCTCCGGCCAACAGGCCTATAGCCACATGTACCTGAAAATCAGCTAACCAGAAACATACTACTGTCAAGGGAACCTATGCGGGCCGGCAAGGCCACCATGCTGTCTAGTTCACTGTAGCTTAACAATAGCACGCTAAATAATTACGTGACCGACAAGGTCACCACTACTGACTGGTTATGGCCACACACGGCCAACAGGAACAGAAATAACAAATAACTATAATAAGCTGCACGGCCTCACACGACCGGCTCGACTGACCACAGGGAAATATATACAGACTGCAAGCCTCTAGGAATAACAATAGAAATGATCGGGACAGGGCCCCGACCTACCCGTACTGTACATCAAAAGAAAACGAAATACACCTCTGGAATTCAGACTCCGGATGACAGGAGCTGAATAATCAATAGCTGACTGGAATCACGAGGGATTGCCTCCTCGTCTATGAGTACCTGCAGGCAAGTAATGCAGCGCCCCACTGGGCGTCAGTACCACTGGTACTGAGTATGCAAAGCAACTGAAATAATATAACTGAAAACGACTGAATATAGATAACATAGATAGCATTTCTGTACAACAGGAGATAGCTGAATCTGAAGAAGCTGAAATGAACTGGATCAAGCTTTCTGTACTGATAAGGCAGAGGCGTGCCTGTAGACGCGTCGGTCTGCTGTCTAGTAGCTAGTATATAGCACATAAATAGATATACATATAAATACACACAATACCTGACCGACCCCCATAAGCCGGAAGGTGCCAACCAACACACAATCTATTTACCCCTACCCGGGTCTAAACCAACCAAAAATAAGTCACTCCACTCATCTGATAACTATGAGCTCCTCCTATCGGTCCCCTTGGGTACGTAGCTTAGGCCTTGGCCTCTGACAATAAACTGTGTCTGAGTCCGAAGACTCCTGCCTCTGGGCGCAAGTGCACACGGGGTGTGTAATTAAAACTGCCCCTGGGTGCAAGCACACAACAGGGTAATTTTATAAAAATCTGTATTTGAAACTGCCCCCGGCCACAAGTGCACACAGAGTGTTCTGCCCCTGTAAACAGGGTGGACTGGCTCTGCGCAGAGTAAACTGAACTACCCCTGCAAGCAGGGTGGTCTGGACCGTATTATCATGGTGGTCGGCCATCATCGTCCTCTAGGTGGACGGTATCGCCCAGCTGGTGGCGGTATCTGAATCTGGTATCGACACAGCTATAACCCAGGGGCGGTGGGGATGCTAAAAGGGTGCCCACATGCCACAACAAGTCTCAACAAACAAATAGCACATATAAATAGCAAGCATGTACAACTGGAAAGACTATCTGAAATCTAACTTCTTATTCTGATCTGTTTCTATACTGAACTGATTCTTACTAATTATACTGATTCTGCAATCTCTGTTTAACTATACGGCTAATCTGTAGCCATGATAATCTGTCTGAATGGCTAATCTGTAGCCATAACTGTCTGTCTATCAGATCTTTCTTTACTGACTGTTATTATGAAAATCTGTTCCTTTTTATTCTACAACATGCTTGCTATTCACATAATAGGTTGTACTGAATCTGAACTACTAACTTGCCCTTGGGCACATGCTTTTCTAACTTTCAGACTGAATACGATATAACAACGCAAACTAGGTTTACTGAACTTTGCACAATACTTAACATTCAACTCCGGGAATTCTACTACGGAGTTTATTGTACTATACGAGGCTAAAGCTACTAACTTGCCGAAGGAACTAGCTTTACATACCTTAACCTCGAGTTATCCGACTGTCGGACGAGGCTCGGTCAATACTCCCGCTGTTTCTCCCAACTGCATTCATAAATATATCAATTAATACTAAATATAGCTTTATCCTGAAGAACAACGTCACTTTCGATATAATTATAGCCTAAACTTAGGCTTATCGAAAGACGGTCAAAAACTCGCTATTTTCCAGAAGTCCAGAAGGGAGAAGTATTCACTTCACAACTAGGAGCACATAGACACTAGTTTGGAGCAATTCTACTTACCTTAGCTCGGTAGCTCTCGACGATTCGTCGGCCGTATTTCGCGAAACAAAATCCGTAGGAATGCTCCCTGCTGCTAAATACCTCGGTACCTGAGGTTAATTCAAGTTTGGACCGCGTTTGACAGCGTAATCGGAAGGAAATTATCAAATAATCCTCGTTCCTCTTTCTCTCTGCTTACCCTCTGTTTTTCATTGGAAATTATAAGAAACTTTAATGAAAAGTCGAAGTTGGAGGCTATATATAATTTGGATTTATAAGTCGCATTCAGGGAATGCGATTTATAAGTCGCATTCACGGAATGCGATTTATAAGTTGCATTCCTGGAATGCAACTTATAAGTCGCATTTTGCCTTGTGACGCGCCGACTTGGCGCTTGTCCGATCTTTCCCCGAGCCTTTTTCTAGCATGTATGTTTTTTAAATACTTTTAACCAACACGCGAATAGGCCATCTATATGCCGGAAATTTACGGGGTGTAACACATAACTTTCAAAAACACACATCATTAACCACACAAACAAATATATGCAGATACATCACAAATCAGTTTGCCACAGGGAAAGCACAAACATACATAAATATCAAGGAAAAATATACAGCAATTTAGAGCCTTGACCCAGCACCTAACTACTCCCCACCCCACACTTAAATCGAACACTGTCCCCAGTGTTCACAACAATACAAAGCACAAAATTTTGGGTGGTGGAACTCCCTGCTCAGTCGAAATATTCGACTTCCTCATCCGGTGTTGCGGCCTCGTCGCCCATATCTGAATCAGCTCCATCGTCGTCATCGGACTCCACATCAGAGTCCTCACGACGTGTCTCCTCATCAGTAGGGACATCGTCATCTGTAGGCTCCACAAAGGCTGGCCCTACCCGACATAAGGCTCTGGCGTTCTCGCCAAAGGGGTAGTCCAGCTCCAACTGCCATAATTCTTCCTCGGTGGCTGGTCTCCCACCTATCCGTAGCTGCAGCATCTGCATGCCAAACATACGGGCCATGTACTGATCGTCACGAGCATGTCGCTCGCCCAAAGTCAGCACCGGTCCGTGTGTAGTGTCGGGGGCCTTAGTCTTTGTCACATCAAGGGCCCTCCGCTCCAACTGCGGAATATAATCCAAGGCTTCTTCCTCAATGTCGAGGCCTCGGAGGAAGGTGGTGATGAGTCCGCCAAACCCGTATCTGTGGCCCTGGTGCAGTCTGGCTCTCTTCATGGTGGATATTATTACCGCCCCCACATTAATCTCAAGCCCTTTCATAAGGGCATACACCAAGCAGACACGGTCCCGGGTCACGTCCGTCATATGAACTCCCGGGATCAAACACGAACACACAATCTTCAGCCATATTCTGGCCTCCCTTTTCATCTGCGAATAAGGCAGAGTCTGGTGGTAACCCCTCTCCTTATGTCTACTCCATCGGGCTGTGGATCGAGCCCCACACAACGTACGTCTGATGTTGGCGTACGGTGGGGTGATGTTTAGCTGGCGGAGAACATGGGCGTCTGTGTCCCGCGCTCCAACGATGGCATTCAGCTGCTGGGGTTCCAGAGTGACAATCTGCCCTCTGATTTTCACTGTGTGGCTTCTGATGGCCGGGTTCCAATTTGCATAAAATTCCCGGACCAAGTGAAGGTTGCACTCCTTGGGCTCCTGAAAGATAAAGCTGAGCCCAGCTGCCTCGATTCTCTGTACAATGCGAGGGAACTCCTGTGCGAGTGGTTCCCGTGCAATATGTTCCTCGGGGAAGTACTTGTTTTCTTTATGCTTTGCGTACCATTTCTTCCCTTCATCGGTGACCCATCGTGTTCCGTATTGGCGGCGTTGGCCGCGCGGAACAGCGGGTGCAGCTGGGACTGCGGTGCCCAGTCTCATCCTTTTCCTACCTGTGCCTGAGGTAGAAGCACCCTTGCCTTTATCTTGTCTGCTAGCCATTGTACCTGTCAATTTACACAAACAAGCACAACGTTAAGCTAAAAACTTGTTAACTTCGGCTAAGGTCGGGTTACACAATATTTACCCCACACTTAGGCCTTAGCGACTTCTACAAATTTACGGCAAGAATAACTCTAATTACACCACAGACAACACTATTTACTCCATGCTTAGTGCGTTCACAACAAAATTTCGACAGCATAACGGTTAGCGTACTACTCAGACTTCATACAGCTAATCCCAATTCTACTATCGCTAACAATTCAACCATCGCACTTCGCAACAAAACAACAACAAAATAAAAACAACAATCAAAACATTCTATATACAATCTAATCTAAACAATCTAACCAATTTACACATTTTATGCATTTTCCCTCAAAAATTTGAGAATTCGTCGTCTCTTAACATTTACACAATATTTACCACGACTTCTCTCAAATAACAAACACACTCCGGCATCGATTTCATCAAATTATCAAGTGCCCAAGGCAAATTCAACAACTCATGCCCTAGAATACAATTCTATGATCAATTTCGAATTATTTACGCAATTGATAAGTTCAAACGCTAAATACAACAATCCAAACATGTATCAATCACAAATAATCCAACATTCACGTTTAATTTCTACCTAGGGTGATATATCTCACCTCACATGCCCAAATTTGACAAAAATCGCCAAAAAATTGAGATAGACGATGAAAACATACCTTTGAATTGAAGAACCAAAGAAACTTGATGTTTTTCCTTGCCTAGGAACGTGGCACGGTGCTTGGGGAGGGGGAAATGGGTGTTTGGTCGCGGAGGGAAGAGGAAAATGGGGAAAAATGGGGCGAAATTGGGGGTTTATTTAAAGAAAATACGCGGGTCACCCGGCAACCCGGTGTGACCCGGCACTGAATAAGGGGCAACGTGTCATGGAGGGTAACGCGGAGCCCCTCCTCCGTGACACGGAGCCAACGCGTTGGCTTACTGGATTTTTGAAAAATCTGGATTTTGCCTTCAACGTGTCACGGAGGCCAACGCGGAGCACTGCCTCTGTGACACGGCGCCAACGCGCCAGTGCACCGTTTCTTCAATTAATTTGTTTTTTCATACCTTGCCTCATTTTCTCGATTCCATGTATATTTCCTCCGTTATACCTGAAAATCACCTCACTAAACAAAAATTAGTTAAATTAATAGATTTCCCTAACTAAAAATAAAAAATATTAACTAAAATGAAAATCTAAACCTAATCAAGAAAAGAAAAAGAAAAATTAAACTTGGAAATAGAAAATAAAAACCAAAATAAAGATAAAAATTAACTACACTGTGCAAAAAGAAAAAAATTAAAATATTTTTCTCACGGGTTGCCTCCCGTGCGGCGCCTGGTTTACCGTCGCGGCTCGACGTCCTTTAAGCTCACTTGTCTACTAGGGAGATGGACGATTTGTCCCGATCATGGTCATCCCCCCAGTAGTTCTCAACCTTATCCGGTGGCCTTCCTAGTAACTCTCGGGAATCACTCATTCCATTAGCATTCACATGATCAATCACATTGATCACCGAGAGATCCTTATAAACAGTCGGGAGCTTAGGTACCTTGTACACGTCGAACACTTCGACCTTGTCATGTGCTCGCATCGTGAGTTGACCCGCAGCTACATCAATTAATGCTTTTCCGGTTGCCAAAAAGGGTCGTCCCAAAATAAATGGGACTTCAGCATCTGGTTCAAAATCCAGAACAATGAAATCGACCAGAAAAATGAGGGAGCCTACTTGCACTAACACATCCTCAACAATGTCATCCGGCTTAGCTAAAGACCTGTCTGCTAGCTGCAAGATTACCGTTGTAGGTCTAGGACTTCCTAGACCTAACTTTCTGAATACCGAAGATGGCATCAGATTTATGCTTGCCCCCAAGTCGCATAATCCACGAGCTCGGATACTTTGCCCAATAGTAAGCTGGATAGTGAAACTTCCAGGGTCTTTCAGTTTTGTGGGTAACCTATTCTGAATACGGGAAGTGCATTCCTCCGTTAAAGCTACCGTGGCATACTCAGTCAAACGACTTTTGTTAGCCACGATGTCTTTAATATATTTCGCATATTTTGGCACTCCCTGCAAGACATCAACAAGAGGTAAGTTAACATGTACCTGTTTAAGTACCTCCATGAATTTCTGGAAACACGCCTCCTCCTTGTGTTTCTTAAGTCGTTGAGGGAACGGGGGTGGAGGCCTTTCTGGTTCAGCTTATTTAGTCTTCCCCTTATCTGAAATATGCTCTCCCTCAACATCTGCTGCTCCTGACTTTTGAGGCGGTCTTTCCAATTCCACCTCCTTCAACTGTAAACCACTCCTCGTGGTCACTGCATTTACCTGCTTCGGATTAGGATCCGTGTCGCTAGGTAATCCTCCTCTGGGTCTAGTCTTTTGGGCACTAGCAAACTGCCCAAACTGATATTCAAGAGCCTTGGTCGCCAACTGATAGTTCTTCACTTCGGCTGCCAATTTGACATAGTCAGCCTGCAATTGTGCCTGATTAGCGATCATGGTTTTGAACATCTCCTCAATAGTCGGTGATGGTGGTGGAGGAGGGGCATTATGATTTCTGAATTGAGCTTGATAATTTTGTTGCCCTCCTTGGTTTCTGTGCATTCCCTGCCCTGAACTTTGGCCTTGTTGATTGTTGTTACCCCACGAAAAATTCGGATGGTTCCTCCAATTTGAGTTGTAGCCACTACCAAACTGCTGTTGATTTCTCTGTGCATTGCCCACAAAGTTAACAAAATCAGGATTTGCACCACAGCATTCAGCTGAATGCTCACTACTACCACACACTTCACACCACATCTGTTGAACTGCATTGACTGAAGCTGAAGGCTGGTTCAAATTTATATTGCTGAAGTGAGTGTTTAACTGATTTTGCAAAGCAGCTATCTGTGCAGCGATAGCTGTGAATCCATCCACTTCAAGCACTCCCGCTGCTTTCCTTGCTCCACCTCTTGAAGAATCTGCATTCCATTCTGGATTGCCTTGTGAAATTCGGTTGAGCAAAGTGTACAGCTCCTCATAGGTCTTCTCCAGCGCTTGCCCTCCAGCTGCTGAATCTAACAGAATTTTAGTGTGGGGTTCCAAACCCTCAATAAATGTGTGTACCAACACCTCATTGGACTGATGATGATGAGTACAGTCCCGCAACATGGATTTAAATCTTTCCCAGGCTTGATATAGATTTTCTCCTTCCCTCTGTTTAAAACTTAGGATTTGACTCCTAAGTCTGGCTGTTTTACCAGAAGGGAAAAATCTAATAAGAAACTTCCGTGCAAGATCATCCCACGTTGATATAGAATTGGGTGGTTCAGCTTTTAACCACCTCTTGGCTTCACCAAGTAAGGAAAATGGAAATAAGGTGAGCCGAACATAATCAGGTGACACTCCAGCGGGTATATAAGTGTCACTTATCTCCAAAAAGTTTTGGAGATGTTGTTGTGGATCTTCATGAGGGAGACCGGTAAATTGCCCGCTTGTGTGCAAAAGTTGCACCATATTCTGCTTTAATTCAAACCTCCCTCCAGGCTCTGGTTTGCGGATGCTAGAATGTACATTATTAGCGTGTGGGATTGCCACCTCGCGAACCGGCCTTGCTGCTGCTTCATCGGGCACTAAAACTGCCCGCACAACTGGTGGATTTTGTTGCTCCATCATAGACTGTTTAAGCAACTGCAGCTTCTTTTGTAGAGCTTCTCTACGTTGACTATGAAATTCACGCTCAGGCTCTAAGTAAGATTCCACCAGCTCTTTGTCCCTTGCCAGTGTTCACAGAAACAAAATCTGCAAAATACAGGCTAAGACCAAGTTGTTAACACTTAAGAAAATAAAAATACAAATACAGTAAATTTACACTAAACACAATTTTACAAATCACCTAGCCTCCCCGGCAAAGGCGCCAAAAACTTGTTCGGTGCTATTCCGATTGGTATTATATATTATAAACCGACACACAAGTGCACGTGGTCAAACAAGTAATAAAGTGGCTAAGTAGCCAAGTATCGATCCAAGGAGGCTCAAGATACGTAAAATTGCCTAGTTTACTATATTCCTATTTCACTTCTAATTATGCTAACAACAATGTAACCAAGAGTTACTTGAGTCTTTGTTTCTAAACTATGTATATACTACAATTAATAACAACTATTTACTTATGAATTTAGACAATGGGTATGAACATGCCAAGGTTAAGAACAAGTAATGAACTTGATAATCATGATAATTTGGTTACTCTCTTCTTCATGTTGCTAGCCAAGAACATTCGCCTAGAAATTAAAACTCTCGTATTTAATTTCACTTTAGAATCATAAACCATCCGTCTACATTTCTGTGATCAAATGCAATTTATGACCTAGCACTACAATTCCGGTTCCTAAATTGACTAATACGGCTTTCAAGTATATTTCTATCAGGAAAGCACATCAAAACCCAATTTTCCCAAATCAAGTTAAGAACAATACCCTATTAATTCACAACTTTCCAATTTCTTGCTCTTTCGAGTGAAATTGGACTTTTTAGATGTACATTAATGTTGGCCAATCACTAATGCAGTAAGAACAAGAATTAATAGAACAACATTAAAGAAGAAGAAGAAAACCATATCATTTACAATCAAAATTCATTACACATGTTCAAAACCTCAGCAAGGAAGAGAATTAGCCACTCATTTGTGGATTGATCATCCTAAAATGAGTGTAAATCATACGTACAATTGATAGAAAGAAGAAAGGAAGAGAAGAAATCCCTTAGCTTTTTCGTTCTTCAACTGCTACTAACCCACGTTCCTGCTCTCCACTTCTGAACTCAGTCTAAAAACTCCAAACTAATTAAAATAAACCTAAGTGTGCTATTTATACTAGTGGGAAATTTTTCCCGGAATAACAAGCAACGTGTCACGGAGGCCAACGCGGAGCACTGCCTCCGTGACACGGCGTGGACGCGGACCTTCACTGGAATTTCCAGGGTCCGGTAAATTAACCTCAACGTGGCATGGAGGCCAACGCGGAGGCCTCTCTCCGTGCCACGGAGCTGACGCGAAGGCACACTGGAAATTTCCATTTTAATTCCTGTTCAGGCAGTGTGCTACCGCGATGGTAGCGTGGCACGGCTCCATCGCGGAGCCCCTATAAAATGTGCATTCCAAGGTCTTTTCCACGCTCGCATCCAAGTCCAACTCCGACATAGTTCCAACATGCATTTTAGCTCCTAAAAATCACATTTACCTGCAAAACAAATGCTAATCATGTTGGTTAGTATAAATTCGCATTTTATTACCAATTACATGATATTATATACACATTGCACAACAAACAAGGTAAAAATGATACGTTTGAGTATCACTTGGGCATATAAATCTGCCCAAGATCAATTTCTATAGCCCTAACTAAAGAAATTAGCCACTCATATTTGAAGAAACAATCACATAATATTTATAAAAAGTCATGATGAATGCTTGTAATAATATGAAACTGTTTGGCAAATCTTGAAAGCTAAATAAAATCACAAGAACTTGATGTTTTTCTCAATTACTTGTATGGAATAATATTTTCAACACATACAACAATTCAATGTGCGAATAATAGTCAATAACTAAGTGGTGTCACAGTAAAAACGTCCTAAGAGGGGGTATTCATAGTAGTAGAATAAGTCTGCATCTGTTCCTATTTGGACTGGGATTCGATTTTGCAAGCTTTTATTTGGAACCAGGATTTTGCGTCGCGCCAATATGGCTCTGCATCACGCATCTGGGTGCGCTAATGTGCCTACGCGTCGCGCAAGTCTATGCCTTACCTGTGCTGCGCGATGCCAACTTCTATTTTGCTATGACACTTGTTCCTTTTGAGTTCAAGTTGGCAACCCTTGCTCTTTTACGCCCCAAAGTTGTCAAAATCTGTCACTTTTATCCCCGCAAACATTTAATCATGTGTGTTAGCTCTTTTTTCACAAATATCATACAAAATTAAGTGATCCAAATTATTTGTTCTCAAAATATAGCTAAGTATGGGTAAACTATGATAAATAAGTACGTAAATACGCGCAACATCATGTTGTTATACCTGTCTATTGCTTTCATTGATTATATGGTGTATACTTGTTATTAATTTGAGTTGGCCTATGATGCCTACTAGTGCATAGAATTGCTACTCTTGCACTTTTCTTTGAGTGCAAACTTTGTTCTAGAGTCTTCTTCGCAACCTGGCATCTAGTATTAACAACTGACTGATCTGAGGATGAGTTGTTCCTATCCAGATTGCCGCAAATCTTTCCTTAGATGTATACTCCACTCAGACATTGATTTATATTTTCTTTTGCCTTTGCTACTCTTAGACATCACTTGTTAGAGTCCTTGTACGATGATTTTCGAATTTTGGGATTGTAATAGCTATACTTCCACAGATTGTTTTATAGTTATTTATACCTTTAATATTTATCTCTTTAATGTCTTATTTTCGGTTTGATGAATCTATAACTGTTGAATTAGTTGGTAAGTTATGATTCGGCCACCGGAGGGTTAATGTGGGTACTAATCATGATAGTTGGATTGTGATACCCGTTGACCTTAGCAGTCGGTTCGTCAATTAAAGCTATATAGCGCAAATAAATTAGTGCATGCTACAGGTAATTTTTATAAACTTTGTTTTTATATCTTATATTGATCAACTTCAACTTTTCCCATTTTATTTAGGTTCCGGACTCTACTTTTACCAATATATAGCATGTCAAACATTTCAATGAAATTACTTTAATTTATGTCCATAGTGAGATTCACTTGTTAAGAAAGTTGTTATGGTCAGATCAACATTTTTTTAAAGCTTCATGCTTAGTTACACTAAAACAATGAAAAACATAAAAGATTAAAAAAAGTTACAAAAGTAACAAGAAAACATTTATTCCATATATATACATAAGCATTTGAACTCCTCCATTTTTCAAGATAAAGTTGGACATGTGTTTCTCTCTGCTGTTTCTCTGTTCCTCCCATGCAGGTGATCTCTTGTTTTGCCCCAAGCATTGATACAAAAGTGGAGCTTCTTTCCAGCTACCAGAAAATTCACAGCTTGAAGTGGATTCAATATATTCATCACCAACTCCTTCAAAGTCTCCATCCTCAGGTAATCAGCTTCTTCTAGAACATTCATCAAACACTTAGCGTGTGTATCAAGGGCATTCTCTGTTTCACGGCAAATTCCACCAGGATTTCCAGCCACTTCATTGGCGATAATGGCGAATGGCTGATCAGCAATATCCTCCTGCAAGCTGGCGAGCTTATCTGACAACCGGTTTTCCAGCCTTATCGTCCTCCTCTGTAACTCATCGATTGAATTGAGCTGCGCGGGCGAGAGCTCGCTGAGGTTTCCACATCTCTTGCCTTGGAGATAGTTGGGGAGATGGGATTCGAATTCTTTGCCACTAATGGCGTAAAGGAGCCGGATGAAACTGCAAGGCCTGCATCCGGAGATCCAGAGCATGGAGCTTTCTAAGGAGGTGCACCAAGTGGGAGCAAGGTAGGCAGTGACATCGCTACGTGCCAAATGTCTGCGGGTATCAGCGTAGTCTTGGAAATGTTTGATGGATTTCTCAATGAGTTGTTTTAGCTTCAAGTCACTAGTGCTAGAGTCGGAGGAGGATTTATGGAGGGCGTGGAGGAGCTCCAAGAGATCTTGTTGTTGGAGCTTCATCCATTCTTGATAGCACGAGTGTTGAGCTTCTTGATCACTTACATTATTATTGAGGGAAATCATCTTTATGTACTTTGCATGTCAATAACAATGGGTATTTGATCAAGAAACCTCCAAACAGTAACGTTTGTGTAAGCAGGGATAAGGGGAAGTACTTCTTTGCTTTCGAAATTTTATAGTTTGAAAATGAAAAAAAACCAAAATGATTTTTATTTGCATTAATATTATTTGGGAACTCGTGATAGTAACCAAACCAAAAATTTTGTATGCATTAGTCTACCAATTCAGTCTTCCGTCCGATTGATAAGACGAGATCTTGGCCCTTAAATATAAGGGAGTAGGTGGGTGGTCCTGGTGGAGAATGGAAATATACTTTATACATTTCCCTTCTTAACTAAGTTGCTTGCGCTCTTCACTTTTGATGTCACGTGATGTGGGTGTGGAATTCATATCCGATCTAATTAATTAATTCTGGGTACTTTGATCAAAATCAATCAAAAATTTGCAAACAGATTCAATGATTTTTGTAATCAAAACAAAAGTTAAGGTAAAATTGAAGAAAATAGAATATCTTGTATATATAAATTTCTATGTCACTCCTTTTTCTTTTATCTCCTTCCCAGATTCTTCTCTTACTTAATAGTTTCTCCTCAAGTTCTCCATATAATATCTCATAATCTAGGTTTTATAACTCTATTTTTAGATATTTGAATTATTTTTAATCAAATCCCGCACCCGTATCCATACTTGAATTCGTTTCCCCGAATCTTAAAATTTAGACCATGAAAGATATGGTCTCTATATTTGCACCCGTATCGGACACTCGCACCTGAGTCCAAGCAACTTAGCTTCCTAATCCCCTAATGTGGAAAAGTCCGAAGGTATTTACTGCCACCCTTTCCATTTTAAAGAAAAATCCTCGTCCCGTCGCAGAAGCTGAATTTCGTACGAAATTAGACTAATTTTTTCGTTTCAATTTATTTATTTGATTTTAATTTTATAAAAAATATTGAAAAGTATTTTTTTTTTAACATTATAATCTTAAATTAAAAATATGTAGAATGTATTAATATATCCTTTAATTTTATGATTTTAAACATATTTTATAGAAAATTAGAATTAAATAGTTTTAAGAAAATCATTTAGAATCAAACAATTTTTTAAAAAAAAATTCTTTCTTAAATAACTTTTTCAAAAAAAAAAAAACAGAAGTAATTGTCTGTCGGCCCGACGTCTGCATGGATTTTTTTTTGTAAATATAAATATGTAGTAGCATAAAGTTGAACACTTGTTGGTTGTTACTGAGAACCAGTAAACGACACTGACATCACCTGATTCTGATGTTATTGATATTTTGGTTAATGCTGTCCAAGGCTCGCTTTTGGGTAAAGCCAATGAAGCACGAGTTGTAGGCCCCTAAATTTGGGGCCTATTTTTCACTAATAACATTGCCCCTAACGCCACTGGGAAAAAACAAAATCCCAAAACCAAACATATAGAATCAAACTTGGATTGGGAATTTTGTAAATTTGAGATAAACATAAGCTACAAGTTTATGAGAAGTACATCAGCTTTAATTTCATTTTAAAGAAAAATCAGTAACAACCAAGAAATGTTCAACTTTATGCTACTACATATTTATATTTACAAAAAAAATCCATGCAGACGGGACAATTACTTCTTTTTTTAAAAAAAAAAATTATTTAAGAAAGAATTTATATGTTTATACAGAAAATATGATATTACACTACAAAATCAAGGGTGTATCCCAAAAAAATAAAAATTGGATGGCTTTTGATGGGACTATGGGGGGAGGAAAGTGAAGATGAGGTATGTTAGGGGTAGGAATGATATAAACAATATGGACTATTACTTGTGAAACTTATTTTTCTACTTATTAAAAAAAAAAATTTAAAAAATAATTTTTTAAAATTATGACCAGTTAAATCTGAAAAAATTGAAAGAAAATGTTTCCCTTCTTGCCGAACACACCCTTAACTACCTTGTCTAATCAATTTAAGCAACATAAATTACAATGAGGGGAGTATTATTATTTAATGTCATTTTGGCACTAAATTAAATTATTTATAGATTGGCAGGGTATGATATTCCTATTGTGAAACAATAATAAAAGTATAAGATAACAAGAGATATAGTTTTAAAAAAATTAGAAGATAGAGAATTTTTAATTATTTTTCAAATTGATTAATAAATAAATTAAATTAACTTTTTTTATTAATAAAAAGACTAAAATGTTATGAAATAAAAGTAAGAACAAAAATGTAGAGAAAGAGAACAGAGAAGAAATCTTATTTTTCTTGAGGGATGAACTACAATAAATGGAAATCCCGTTATTTATAAGGAAAACTAACTTGGTCCAAAAGTTACTAATCCTAATTTTTCTCCAAAGAAATAGATATTCATTATAATCCAAAATATATTTATAACACTCCCCCTTGAATGTCTCATAGATAATGTGCCTCATTAAAATATTACTAGAAAAAAACTAGTGAAAAAAATTCTTATGAAGGAGGAAGAGTACATATATCTAATAATACGTATTTTGACTGCCTCATTAAAAATCTTACCAGAAAAACTTAGTGGGACAAAACCTTGTAAGGGAAAAAATTAACTCTCCCTAAAGAGAACATCAATCTAAAATCTTTTTCGCATCCAATTTTGTGCACCATCTTCTCGAAAGTTGTATTTGATAGAAACTTAGTAAATAAATAAACCATATTATCACTCGAATGAATCTGTTGCATGTTGATATCATCATTTTTTTGGGGAGATCATATATGAAGAAAAGTTTTGGTGAAATGTGTTTCGTTCTATACATGTTGTATTATCTTCATATAATATCGTGAGTATTTTGTACATTTCAAAACACATTTTTTTCGAATGAGATGTACTATTGATATCAGTCACACACATTCTCGACTTACTTTATGAATAACTATTATTTCAACATGATTTGAGAAGTAGCCACAATAGACTATTTTGTAGATTGCCAAGATATGACAGTACCCCCGCATATGAATATGTAACCTGTTTGAAATCGAACTTTGTGTGGGTCAGATAAATATCCTGCATCGGCGTAACTAACAAGATTGTGACTGCAATTGTTAGAATAAAATAAGCCCTTATTGATAGTCCCTTTTAGATACTGCAATATGTGTTTGATTCCATTCTGGTGTCTTCTGGTGGAGCAGAATTATATCTTACTAACAAATTAACTAAAAATGTTATGTCAGGCCTTGTAGTATTAGCAAGATACGTTAGTGCACCAATTGCACTAAGATATGGTATTTCAGGACGAAGGATTTCCTTATTCTTTTCTTGAGGTTGAAATGGACTCTTATTCACATTAAGCGATCAAACAACCATCGAGTACTTTACGGATGTGTTTCATCCATATAAAAACGTTTCAATACTTTTTTGTGTAGGTAGATTGATGGACAAAGATATCGTTTGTCAAATGTTCAATTTGCAAATCAAGACATAATTCTGTCTTTCCAAGATCTTTCATCTCAAATTCCTTCTTTAAATAATCAATTGCCTTTTGAAGCTATGTCGAAGTTGTGATAAGGTTTATATCGTCAACACAAACAGCAAGTACAACAAACTTCGATGTTGTTTTCTTTACAAAAACACAAAGGTAAAGAAAGTCATTATTGTTTCATTCGTTAATGAACACACTATGATGATTAAATCACATCCACCTTATTTGGTTTTCTTCATATAAGGATTATGAACAAGTTTACAGAAATTTGTAAATGCTTCAAGCATTTTAAATACTTCAAAATCTTCATATAAATTTTGTCAAGTGATAACATTCATTAGTACTTATGCGTGACATCTTCTGAATACTGGACTACAAGTCCAATAAACTTTATGCTTCTTAAGGTGCATCGTTTCACTTGATAATTACTTCTACATCAGCATGTTTTAATAGATGTGGAATTTAAATTTTCACAATCTTTTATAATATGGTGCATAATATAATATTAAAGATATAGTTGACGAGATATTCATTTTGTATTGATATGCAATTACACATAACTCATTGACATCTCCTCACTTTCAATGATTTTCTTAGGTACCTAAACCTCTCATGAGGTTTCATAAAGTACTATATTATAGGCTCTTCAAAAGAAATAGCCTTTTTGTTCTGATCATTTGCTTTATTCTTTTTTCAAAGATTATTGCATTCGAAATCGATTGGTTTACAATGGTTAATGCATGTTGTAGACTCCGTCCTTCAGGAATATTAATTTAAAATGAGCTTTTATAGCTAAAATATGAATATAATTTTGGGTCAACAAAGGCTTCTAACATTTGACTTGAATTATCTGTGAGTGGATCATACTAATGATAATTCACAATATATTTTTTAGCTGCTTATTCTCTCCTCCTCATGTTAGAAAAACTGACATATATCTCCGATCTTGTTTGGGAAATTCATCTGCATGCATTGTAACAGATTCATTAAATATATACCGCGCACCAAAAAATATTAGATGAAAAATATTTGGTTTTTGACCCTGAACCAATTGAATAGAGAGAGGATTAATCATAATTTATTAGTCAACGTATAAAGTTATTGTTGTAATATAGCATATGATAACCCATTATGTTGTTTTCTCAACTATTTACTGAAGACTTTCAACGTCAAACTAACTTTAATATAAACCAGCATTATCAAGTTGAACTATAAATTCTTTAAAAAAAAATTAAGCCACCACCAGTTGTGAGCCTTTGATGAAGTTATCAATATGCCTGTGATTTCTAATCAAATCCTAAGCAGTGCCATTGGAGTAGTTACTATCCTTAGTATTATTCCAGATAGCCAAGTCTTTCTTATCATTATGACCAACTTTAACAGATAGAATATGTAGAGTCATACTAGCAGGGAAAGTGTTATACAATTTCCGAGCATTTCATTCATGTTTAATCATGAAATATCTTATTCTAGCTTTGCTGTTTCTTCCAGTGATATAATTAGGACAGATTTGAGCAAGAGTTCCTATTTTTGTCCAATTATTCCATCAAAAACTGCAGTTACCTTCATTAATTGTTCAAGAAATGTACTTCTCACTCTTCTCTCTATTCCAAATGAGATGCTTCCAAGCTTGAGAATTGCCTGCACACTATTTCTTATGTTGGATGTCTTCTGGCACAGTATTTGGCATTTAAGAAATTGCCACCATCTCTTAACAGCCAGAGTTTTAGAAATACCTCTCATGTTCTTGATGCCAACTCCAACTTCATTCCTCGAGAAAAACAAATTATGCAAAGAGCTCCAATGATATTTATTCTTATCATTCACAGTTCCCCAGAAGAAGTTAGTAATATATTTTTCAATAAGATCTAAAGTATCTTCGGGGGATTTGATAGCAGATAACACATAGATTAGGTAAAGATTGAATAATATTTTTAATCAAAATTTGTCTCCCACCACAAGATAGTAGGTTACCTTGCCACGCATTCATTCTTTAACAATCTTAGAAATCATATCGTCAAAGTAACAGATTTTTTTCTTATCAGTGTAATTGTATAGCCAAGATATGTGAAGGGGAACTCTTTGTCCATATTAGCCAGTATAATTTCTTAATCTATTAATCCTATATGCACTAGTCTTGGGACAAGTTAAAAAGAAATTCTTATCTTTGTTGACCTTTTGGCCAGACACTCTTTCATAACTATTAATAACTTTCATAATAGATCTGAAATTACCACTGCTAAAAATGACAACATTATCAGCATATGCTAGAGAGATGAGTAATTTGAGGACCATTCTTATGCATAGAGAAAGGAGTGAAGTTACAATGATGCATCAAGTTATTGAGAGATCTTGATAAAATCTCAGCAGCAAGTATAAAAAGGGAGGGAGATATGGGATCACCTTGTTTAAGGCCCTGTGATGAGAAAAAGCCATGTCTTGTGCCATTAAGAATAATGGAATACCAAACATTATAGATATTTCTATTTATGAAGTCTATCCAAATGTCACTAAAATCAAATTTCTTTAAAACCTTGAAAAGTAAGGACCAAAAAAGTCTATCATAGGCCTTAGCCATGTCCAGCTTAATAACCACATATACCGCCCTTATTTTTTTAGCAATTCCATGATATAATCTCCTGAGTAAGCATTAAATTATCTGTAATAAGCCTACCAGATATATAACCACTTTGATTTTTAGGAATTAGATCATTAAGCAGGGGGTTAATCTATTAGCTAAAATTTTTTAAAGGAATTTATTGGTATAGTTACTCAAACTGATTGGTCTAAAATCAACAAAACAGGTAGGAGTATCTATTTTAGGAATTAGAGCCAACCAACTGTGAGTGTAAAATTGAGTCAAATTTTTGCTCTTGAAGAAGTCTTGAACAATTGACCAACAATTTTGAAAGAACATACCATTGAATCCATCTAGACCTGCTGAACTCTCTGTACTCATTCCAAACACTGCTTGTTTAATTTTCTCCTCTTCTAGAATTTTGGTCAGCATTTGGTTGTCTTCTGTTGTGATCCTTTGTGGGATGCAGTCTATCATTTTGTCATTATTCTCAAGTTGAACTGCTTTTGAAAATATCTTATTGCCACTTTGACAATATTGTTGTCCATGTAGACCCATCTTCCTCTATTATTCTTAATTCTTTGAATATTCAATCTTCCACTTCTCAGAACACTATGGAAGTATTTGGTGTTCTTATCACCATATTTGAACTACTACATTTGAGTCTTCTGCTTTGACATAGAGTCCTGCATATTTAACCATTTAACATATTCAGCATATCCTTTGTTTAGATCTTCTATGTCTTGATCAGTATCCCGCATAATATCCAGATCTTTCAAAATTTCCATTTTTGTTTTTCATTCCTTTACTTGGTCATTTATGTCACCGATGTTCTGTCTAGACCAGTAGCTCAAAATTTTGGCAAGCTTTTTTAGCTTATACTATAATCTCCATATTGAATTTTCTCTAACTTGTTCCTTCCAAGATTCTTGAACAATGTCCATAAAATTAGCCTGCTTAAACCAAAAAGTCAAAAAAAAAATACTTAGGATATTGCTGAGTATCATTATGACATTTGAAAAGGGCTCGTGGTCAGATCATGATGATATTGTTTTGGAACTTTTCTGCCCACTCATCATTGTTCAATATTCTATCCAGCCTCATCCAAATCCTTTTGTTCGGTCTCCAGCAATTGCATCAAGTGTATTTATGACCATTATAACCAATACATTAAGTCCACATGAGTTCATACAGTTGATAAATTCCAGACTTTTACAAGCTCCATGAGATCTTCCATCTAGTTTCCCATCAATTTCCATAATACATTGAAGTCTCTTTTCATGCACCATGGGCCTGTAATTTGATTTTCCATTGTAATAATGCTTTCCCAGAGTTCCTCTCTCTCCAAGGGGGTGCATTTGGCATACACAACAGTCACTAAAATTCATGTATCAGTTGATGTATCTTAAGATTAATAGTCAGCTGTTGATCATTATCAACAATCAAGACAATGTGATTCCAATTATTCCAGAAACACCATATCTGGCCATTAGTGTTTGCCTTATAGTGTTGAAAACTAAAATATCTTTTATATCCTTCAATCTTGCTCTTGTCACTAAAAGGTTCATAAATAGCAAGAAAATCCACTCTATTGATGTTGATCAGTCTTTTAAGTCTGAGAAAAGATTTTTGAGATCTCACCCCTCCCCCCTTATGTGCCAAAAGATTGAACTAATCATGAATGGATGAGGGGGCACTTTGTCTGTTTATAATACCTTTTTTGAGAGCAGATCGATCTCTTTTTTGAAATTCTCCCCTTTTTTTTGTTTCTGCTTCTTCTTCTCAGGTCTGGAGACAAATGTATTTTATAGCTTTGAGCAGTTTCTTGAGGTCTTTCATTTCTACTTCCTCTGCAATATGTGGATTCCTCTTAAACCGCTTGAAGTTTCTCTCTTTCTTTTTGTTTTTTGTTATCCTTATCATCTATTTTATTGTTGTCACTCATAGTGTTAGACTCCATGGATGTTCCCTCCGTTATTTGCACAATGTTCCTTACCTGCTTCACCTTTTCTTGGTGTTCACAGTTTATTTCCACAAATAGGTTGCATTTCTTTATTTATGTTGCGAGACTTGGTGATGAAATCTCCCGTTCCTCTATTTCCTTTCATTGTTGTTACTAGCCTCCTTGGTATTTTGTTCTTCTTACTTCTCGTTTTCCATGGTGGTTCCACTCACATGAGATTGAATAGTCTAATTATCTCACTCTTGTTATCCTGCTTATTGTCATTTTCTTTTTGTTTGTGGAAGCTTTCTTCAGCATTCTTTTGATCCACATTTTCCTGTTGGGAGCCACTTATGTCTTGAATCATCTTTCTCTTATATTTTCCTGGTGAGGCAACAATTTTAAACAAAACTTTTTTCTTCTTCTTTGGGATTTTCTTGCTTTTATTTTACCACTGCTCCTGTTTATCTTTTTTCCTTGTTTTGCTTCATTATTTTTCTCCTGGCCATTGTTCAGACTTTCTTTCCTTGTTGTCATCAGGTCCTTTGTCCTCCTCCTCACTATTACACCCTTCAGAGATATTTCCCTGGATCTTGTTCTCTATTTCCTCTATATTGTCTTTGTTGTTATCTCCTTCTTCGGTAGGTAGGGTTGGGTGAGAAATGGTTCCCTCTTGCCAATAAACTTTCCCCGGCCTTAGATTAACCTTACTCATAAAGGGTCTTACGATCGGGAGAACTTTCTCCTTCAATGTTTTGCCTTACATTCTCTGGAATAGCATTGTTTCTTTCTATTACCCTACAATTGGCCATATTATATCCTAGTTTCTGTAATGTTTACAGAATTTTGGGACTCTTTCATACTCCAGTTTTTGAAGGTATTTCTTTTAGAAGAGAATCTTCATCTTCCAATCTTATCCATAAACTCTGAGGGAGCGTTTTTAGTAAATCAACTTCGACACGATTTTTAGCCATACTTGATCTGGTTCAACCATTTGTTGCAGCATCAAGAGCTAAAGGTGTACCAACAGCACAAAGTAATTGGGTGATACGGCAAACCTGGTAGCTGAACTCATGGCGGAGCAACGGGTAGATCTTCTTCTAGCTTAAAATCTAGCGACCATTTATGGAGCCACATCTGTCTGTCATCTATCTCTATTACCCTTCGAAACCAGACCGCTTGGAAGCCCTCTTCATTGGATATATCGATGAAGACATTAAAATTGTGGAAGACTCCTATTTTAGAGGATCCTCTTATAGATATTGATTCTTTGAAGAGCGATCTGACCTGTCAATTTTTGGTCGAGGTTTGAGAAATCTTCCAACTATGGTGTATCAACATTCATCAGCCATTATACCGTAATAATTCTTTTTCTTGATGAGTGGAATGTCTAGCTATGTCTAATTGGTTTTAGGGCAGATGGAGTTGGAGCTGACAGAGTTGTTCCATAAAAAGGCTTTTCAACAATCTTTTCCTTTGATGTGTCGCCCTATCAGGTGGATGCAAATTCATCTCCGTCTTGCCGATTAACGGCATTCCAGAGGCTCCAGTTACCGTTTAATGTTACCGTTTAGAGCAGTTGAAGAAGAGAGAGAAGTGTTTCCGATAGGTTGTAACCTTATAGAATTGTTGAACTATCTTTGATTACACAATATGAGAATTATGCTATTTATATTGATCAAGTAATTTTATAAATGTCAAACTATAGATGATAATAAATATACATATGATCATCTTATAGATATCATCTAATTTAAAATATCACATGATAAATAAATAAGTTCATATTTATTTTTTATATTTTTTAAAATTTTGGGGATTTAATCTCAATATTAGTTGGTACAATTAATTTTATTAGGAGATGAAGCCACATAAAATATTTTTAAAAAAATCTTCTATTTTTTCAATATATTTTGAATACTCAATTATCACATCATATCAGGATGACCAAAATAATCATTATAAAATTATCTGTACGAGTAAATTTCAAGTTTATCATGATATATGTTATTTATTTTAATAAACTTCAGATTTTCTATGCCATGAATTTCACGTCAATAAACTTCTCATTTATTGTAGCATGTACTTTCATCATACTTATATTTGTAGTACAAATCGGATAACTTTTTATATATATCTTTTTTACCCATAGTAATTTGAAGATATTTAATCTTCCAATCTTTTGTAGTCTTAACCATTTTATAGTAAACTGCAGATTAACTGCAGCTTGTGTTTTGATCATAATAACTTTGTAGATTGCAATATAGGATGTATGATATAATAATATATAAACTATTCGAGAGCTTTTAATTTATTTTTCATAGTAAAATATTATTTGAAAAATACTGGTGTCATAATTCTTGTAGACAAAAAATCAAGCTCTTTTGAAAACCTTGATGTTTATATTATCAGATATTGTATAAATACTCTTGATAACATGAAAGCAAATTTAGACATTGTTGGTGTTATGAAATAAACAGTAAATAAGTGAACATTAATTTAAAAACAATAATAAATTTATAAATAACAGAAAATGGACTTTAAGTTCTAAATTTCAATATATTAAATATCTCATTCAGGAGGCTAATTAATATATGAATAATTTAAATTAAAAAAAAAAAAGCAATCAACTAGTAATTACATTCTCTTGGAAAAGATATATGAAATTTAAAAAAATCAATAATAACTAACCATGATTTATCAATAAGATTATAAAAATATTTTACTCTCTTTTTTTATTTTAAAAAAATACTTTAATAAAATTATTCAAGATATTTTTATGTATGATAGTTAAATTTAATGATAAAAAAAAATTCTTATTTTTTTAAGAAATGAATTATAATAAATAAAAATTTCTTTTATCGGAGAAAACTAATCCAAACTTTACTTAAAAGTTCACTTGTCGTGCTGTTCACAAACTATTACTCCCTTTGAAAAATAAGTAGTCTTTCGTCTATTCAAAATAAATAATATTTTATGTAATCAAGAAGTCATTAATGATATAATTTTAATTTTATTTTTATTTAAGTGAAAAATATTTTATATAATTATAAAAATATTAAAATATTATATTTTTAAAAAAAATATTTATTAAAAATAAATAAGTAAAAATATTTTTTTAAAATATATATATAAATTAAAAATATCACTTACTTTAAAATGAAAGGAGTAATAAGATAGTTGTGACTCGTGAGCTGTGAGAATAATGAAACAGTTTCTGAATTCTGATGCATGTAGCCAAGAGGAATCTATTCTCGAAGCTCCGTGATTTTTTATTATTTTATTTGTGTGTGTTAGACGGCTTTCTATGAGTCACAGGCACACAGCCCTCTGATGCCACCTCCACACCCACCGCTCGCAGCCACCCACCGCTCGCAGCCACCTTTTCTTTTCTTGTTTAATACTTTCTTCCGTTCTAACTTATATTTATATTTATATAATTTTTTTTTAAAAAGTTTATATTTCAAGAAAATATTGTTATCTTTCTGTAATAATCTAAAAATATCATGCTACATAATTTAATATATTATTATATAATATGAAGAAAAGTATTATACTTAATATGTTAATTTTTATAATAATATAGAAAAATATTTATATATAAATATTGAATATATTTTATATTAATTCATATGACGTAAATATTTCATCTAATAGACATAGAACATAATTTTATAAAAATATTTTAAATTTATATTTTTTTATTTTTAAGAAAATGAGTTATAATTTATAAATATTTAATATTTATTTTTGATTAGCAGCTAATACATTGTTTTTTTCTTGTTTCTTCATATATTACTTGCTTGTTTAATTTTATTTTTAATGCTCCTTTTTTTATTTTTTAAATACCCCATACTTTTATTTTTAATGAAGATATATTTTATTTTTTCTTTTTTACTATAATTTTTAAATTTTTTGTTTTGTTAATGAGTTTCACATTTTTTGAAAATTTTCATAATATAGTATTTTTTTGTTTTAAAAAAAAAGTCATATTACCGTATTATTTTTTCTAAAGTGAACATGGTTTAAATATAACCTATAAAACGCAATAACAATAAAGCATTTTATTCATTATAAATTTTGTAATTATTTTTCTGTTAACAAGTCTCATATTTTCTAAAAAATTATATATTTTATCATGTGATTTTTATCTATAATAAAAATAATATAAATATGCTTTTAAAATAAAATAACATAAAATTATAAAATTATACTTATATAAATAAATAATTATATTAAAGTGTTAATTTATCTAAATTACAGGAACAAATAAATTTATTTAAGCTGCTCAAACAGGCGCATGTAGATGTGATGCCTGTTTGAGCAGCTTATAGCCACTTATAAGATAGCAGTAAAGCAATGTTCCTTACGGATATATCCATCCGTGAAATAAGTAGTGGTTGGAAGAATCTTCAACATGGCAACTTCAAACAACACAGATCGCAAGGAAGAAGAAAGCTTACAGTGTGCTTGGAAGAATCTTCAACATGAAGAACTGGCTGAACTCGAATATGCTGCAGCTCAGGTCAAAAAGGGCCAGAAAGAGGAACCTCAACTCAGCCAGCTCGTCCAAAAAATTGTGAAACATTTCCAAGAGCACTCCGACAAGCGTATCCGCCAAGCCCGAAATGACGCGTCACCATTCTTCGCACCCGCGTCGTTCAGCACACTAGAGAAGTCGGTCCTGTGGATCGCTGGGTGCAGACCCTCTTCTTTCATCCGCCTCATTTACGCGCTCAGCGGAATGGAAACCGGGTCCCACATGACTCAGTTCCTTGAGGCGATCAAAACCGAGGAGCTCCGCGAGCTAAAGGGGAAACAATTGAGCATGATCGACGAGTTGCAAAGCGTGACGATTCGAGAAGAGAGGAGGATCTCGACGAGATTGGCTAGCTTGCAAGAGGACATGGTGGACCAGCCGTTCGCGGGCAAGATGAAGAAGAAGACAGATTGTGATAAGGATGATGAGTGTGAGAATGCCGATGAAACATTAGATGAACACAGTCAACACATGGCGGGTGTGATGGAAGAAGCTGATAAGCTGAGGATGAAGACGTTGAAGGAAATTGTACTCACCATACTTAACCCGGTTCAGGCGGTGGAGTACTTAGCTGCAGCTAAGAAGATTAGGTTTTGTGTGCATCAATGGGGAAAGAAGAGGGATAATGAGCATGGCGGCTAATTAAGTACTTGGTCAGGCCATTTGGTGTTTTTTTTTTATATATGGGTGAATTTGTGTTGTTTTCTAGTAGGACTAGTTTTTGATAATTTTTCCGGTTTCATGCTTGAATTTGTTTTGCTTGTACCAGTTTTGCTTTATTTCGTTCATCTGTCGTTGTTGTAATGATCAGGATAATTAAAGACTAACCTTAGTCTTTTGACAACTTTTCTGGTCAATTATTACAATAGTTTTCACCTGTCACTCCTTTTTGATGATAATTATTTAATAAATAATCTTTTAGATCTCTCTCGAGTAAATTGACTTCTTCTCTTTTTTTTCTTTTTTTTTTTTGAAAATGCTAAAAAGAATAATTTAAAATTTATATATGTTAGGTGGGCGGTGGTTTTACTTTTGGCACTCTTTAATTGATATATTTTTATTCATTTATTTTTAATAAATATGATATAATTTATAATATTTTTTAATTATATAAAATTTTCTTTATTTAAATAAAAATAATCGAAAGAATATCAACAAAACCAAATCAGTCCATGAACTAACAATCCACGAATAAGTTTTCTCCATTTTATCTTCTTTGTGGCCCAATAAGTCCACAAGTCATTCAATACAAAAGGCGTTAGGCTGATTTTTGTGGGCCTAAGTGTGACGCAGAAAACAAAATTCCAACCCCGCCCATGTATTAAGGAAAAATTATATGGAGTATCAATTATTAGATTAAAATTATTATTTTTATTAAAATTAAAAATTATTTATTAATATAACAACAATAGCAATTTAGTATAGTCACACAAAATAAAATTTGGATAAAATAAAATGTACGCAAATCTTATCTTCACCTCAGAGATAGAAAGATTGTTTTCGGTAGACTTCGGCTTTTAGAAAAGTAGTCCTGAAAAAATAACAACAATACAAGAGGCAGCATACAATAATAAAAACAACAACTAGTAACAACATCTAACTACAAAATAGTTCACTAACCAAGATACAAGTAACAACCACTAATAACAAACATCGGAAGACTAGAAACTATAAGGTCTAAGTCTTACTATTCTGCTACCTTAATTCGTGTACTCCACATTTTTCTATCTAAGGTCAGGTCCTCGGTAAGCTGTAACTACCCCATATCCTTTCTAATTACCTCTCTCAATTGCATCTTCAGTCTACCTCTACCTCTCCTAAAATCATCTATAGCCAACCTCTCACACCTCCGTACTAGGGTACTCGGACACCTTAGCTTCACATGTATGAACCACCTCAATCTTGCCTCACGCTTTTTTTCCTCCATCACAACCACTCCCACCTTGGCCCGACTATCATCGTTTCTAATTCTATCTCTCCTAGTATGTCCGCACCTCCACCTTAACGTCCGCATCTCTGCAACCTTCATTTTCTACATATGGATTTCATCACCGGCCAGCACTGCGCTCCATACAACATAGTCAATCTAACAACCATTCTATAGAATTTGCCTTTAAATTTTGCCAGCACCTTCTTATCACGCAAGACATCAGATGCGCGCCTCCATTTCATCCATCCCGCATCAATACGATGAGCAACATCCTTGTCGATCTAGATCTACACTTCCTTGGATAATAGACCCAAGGTAGTTAAAATTTTCTCTCTTTTGGACCATATCATACTCATGCCTCATCTCACTAAATTTATTATTTACCAATAATACATTTTTACTAAATATACCAGAAATTTTTCTTTTATTATTATCCTTAGATTTTTCTAATTTATATATAACAATATAAGATCTTTATCTGATAAAGGTAATTTCTTATATCACATTACATATTTCAAGTCCAAATTAAAGATTTATATATCACCCTTGTTTTTAGGCTAATTAAATGGTAAAAAGATTTATAGTTAATTTTAGGTCAAATTAAAGCCTCATCATAATTAAAATAAAACGTATTTCATTCGAATTTTACCGCAACTTCTTTAATTTCTCCCAAAATGCAACATTTACGTCTAAAATTTTGTTTCACACCCTCAAAGGATCTGTTAGACTGCCAAATTTTTTTACCCTCAAATTTTTGTTTTCTATTATTAATGTATTTATTATTTGTTGAAATGTATGAAATAGAATAAGTCCCTTTCACATTAAGTATATAATATATTAAATTTTATATTTTTATTATATTTAATAATATATAATAGTTATAAATTCATGTATTTGATATTAAAATATAAATATCTTTATTTTGTATTTATATTATATATTAAGTCGTAACTAGTGATATAGGTTATTTATCTCATGTCTGAAATATACATCAAACATTATCATTTACATTTTCACTATATATTTTTTGTATATAGTGCTACTATATTCATGTATTTGACATTAGAATATACACGTGTGCGCACACATATGAATTAGCTTGAATCTATTCGTAATTCTAAATACCGTATCAAATCCAAAATGTAGACTCGGATCGTGACAAATTTTACCTTTCTTTTTTGTCCAAAAGCTCATAGTTCTCATGTTTTTTCTCCAATATAAAAAGTGGAAAGTAGTTCAATGTAACCAGTGCTGGCCTTATATGTTCTCTGATTAATATGTTTTCTTGATCCTAAATTAAATGATAAAAGAAAATTTGATCTAAGAAATATAAATATGGAGAGTAACTCAAATAATTACGAGCCATAATAACGCATATTTACTTATAGAGAACATGGTGAGCCAAAAATCATTTGAATACTTTTTTCTGAAAATAGATAATTGAGAATTATTTCTTCACTTGCCATTGATATTTATGTCTTAGTTCTATATCTTTTGAAATTATTAATTTATTATTATTTTGCTTTTTCAAAGTATTTTTATATTTATTATGAAGAAATGATATTTTAAAATATTCTTCACTTGATGAATCATTTTGCTAATCATATAAACTTATATGTATGCTTTCAAAAACGGAAACCTCTAGAGAATCTTGAAGGACATGTGAAATTTTGTTTTTTCAATACTTACAATGTTATAATTTAAATGAGAGATGGTATAGCAATACGTGGAGAAATGTGAAGCCACCTCTTTGTCCTTGTTAGAGAACCTTCGAGCTAACATCTCAATTAATCAGCTCAATCTGTTAAAATAGTTGTTTTTTTAAATAAAAAAAAATTATATGAAGTTATCGATTGACCAACAAAGTTTAAGAATTAAAAAAAAATTATAATTTATAATTTAAAATAAGTTATAAACATTTATGTGGTTATCGATTAATTTATTTGGTCATTTTATAAAGTGTCTTTATAATGTTTGTATTAGTAATATTGGTATTAGTTATGTTTGAGATTATTTCATATGCTTTGGTCGGTATGGCATGTTAAAAACAGCATTCATTGCATAATGTCTTAAAAAATATATTCATCTATAAAAATACCCTCTACAAATAAAATAAAAAGAATGTGGAAAAAAATTTTGACGGGTCGTTGTGTCTTTAACCATGCTAATGCATGCATTAAAAACTATTGCATTACAAATATCATAATTTTTCATGAATCACAATATATAATAAAGTGTATAACTAATACTTGCACAAGCATTAGTTACACATATAAGTTGAAAAAGTATATCAAAATGCATGCATTACTTTTTTTAATACATTCTACCAAACGATCCCTAAGAGTAAAATGAAAAGTTTAAAGTTAAATTATTATCAAATATAGAAATATGTCATTATTTTTAAAACTAACTAAAAATTTAAAAAAAAATCACATAAATTGGATAGAATAATATTTCTTACCACATAATTAATTTTATCTATATAAAACATTAAAAAAAATAAAATTAACCCTAATCAGTAAGCTTCTTATATATCTTTCTTGAGAATAAGCACAAGGAGGGAGCTTGATCTTACCTTATAAGACAACACAAAAATAAATAATAATATATTCTTCTCAAAAGAAGGATTAGAAGATTAATATCTACAAACTAACTCTCAGAGTAGCTTTAACATTAGCATATTTCATCATTTACTTAATCTTATCAACAATAGAATTGACTTTGTAATTTCCTTATCTATCTCCTTAAATCATCTCTAAAGAAACAGTCATTAATTAATTAATCCATACGTAATAGGGAAGCAAAAATCTATGAAAAATTCATTTATATCATCACTGAAAACATCTTCAATATCAGCTCTTCCAATAATGGTACAACTATATATTGAAGCAATTAGCTAAACACTCACAAGAGATGTACAATCTACGTAGCAAATTCTACTCCACCATAACATATGTACTCCTTTAGTTCCTCTGCTCCATGTTACTTATCAAATAAAAATAAATTTAATTATTTTTTTAATTATACCTTTAAAATTAATTATATTTTAAAGTAAATATGTTATGAAATAATAAAGAAAGAACAAGAATATTATAGAATATTATGGAGAAAGAGAGAAGGAGAGAAGTTATTATTTCTCTTGATGGGATAAAATACAATGAAGGAGAACCCCTCTATTTATAGGGATAATTTCTCCTAACTTTTCTCCAAAAGATGGACTTTCACTATCATATAAACACATGTATCCACTACAATACAAATACCTTTATAGACATTCACTATAATACAAATATGTTTATAACACTCCCTCTTGAATGTCTATTTGATAGATAATGTGCCTCGTTAAAACCTTACTAGAAAAAAACTCGGTAGGAAAAAAATCTAGTGAAGGAAAAAGAGTACACAGATCTAATAATACGCATTTCTGTCTCATTAAAAACCTTATAAGGAAAACCCAGTGGGACAAAACCTCGTAAGGGAAAAGAGTACAGCGCATATTAACTCCCCCTAATTAGAACATTCTTGAATCTTTACATTCCACTCTTGTGCACCATTTTCTTGAAAGTTGCAGTTGGTAGAGTTTTGGTGAATAAATCAGTCACATTGTCACTTGAACGAATCTGTTGCACATTGATATCACCATTCTTTTGGAGCTCATGTATGTAGAAAAATTTTGGCGAGATGTGCTTCGTTCTATCTCCTTTTATGAATCCTCCCTTTAGTTGTGCTATGCATGCTGCATTATCTTCATACAAAATTGTGGGTACTTTGTCACAATTCAAACCACATTTTTCTCTAATGAGATGTATCATGGACCTTAACCACACACATTCTCGGCTTGCTTCATGAATAGCTATTATCTCAGCGTGATTTGATGAAGTAGCTACGAGAGACTGCTTTGTAGATCTCCAAGATATGGCAGTACCTCCACATATGAACACGTAACCAGTTTGAGATCGAGCATTGTGTGGGTCAGATAAATACCCAGCATCAGCATAACCAACAAGATCGGGACTGCAATTGTTAGAGTAATATAAGCTTATATCGGTAGTCCCTTTTAGATACCGCATTATGTGTTTGATCCCATTCCAATGTCTCCTAGTAGGAGCAGACTATATCTTCAGGACCAAGAATTTCCTCGTTCTTTTACATCCTTCAAGAATTTTCATATATCCTTCAGTCTCTCTAGACATGAAAATAATTTCATTATGCGCATATCAAGTTTTTCATATATTGTCAGACTTATGAGAAACCTCAAAATAATTTCATCCACCACGAGAGGACCTCTCCATATAATAATGTCAGAATTTATGAAAAATCTTTATGCCACAAGAATCCATTTATATCTACTGGCATTATACTTGAATTGCGTATTTTTAATTGGTCAATCATTTATCTGTCCATACTTTTTGACAGATTTGAATTCAAGATCCTCGTCAATGTTTATAATATTGAGCGCTACATTATATCAAAGGTATCGTCGACGATCATTATGATATCAGTTCCAATGCGACATAACTTATTGAGATCTCTTCATTTTTCATCATTTTCAGGTACCTGAACCTTTGCCAAGGTTTTATGAAGTGTTATGTCGTGGTGCTTTTTTAAAGCACTTGCCTCATCATTATGACCATCTTAATCATTTGATCATCTCCTTTTTCAAGGAGTTCTATATTTGGAACCGTTTGGTCTATCACGCTTCAGGCGTCTCATATACCCTGTCGTTCAAGGACCTTTTGTTGGAGCATTTGCAACTGAATTATAAAATAGAGTTAGCAAATATATCTGGCAATTGATTTGCAATATTTTGCAAGTGAATTATCTATTGAACTTTAAGTTCACTTTTTTTTTCCCGAGGATCTAGATAATTCATCCCACACTCAATTTTCAGTTGCTAATCACTTCTGCCCCTAATGTTAGAAAAACTAACATTTACCCCCCAAGCTCATTTGGGGACCTATCTTTGTGCGTTGTGGTGGAGCAATTAAATCATATATCGCACATTCAAACTTTTAGATGGAATTATTTGGTTCCTGACCCTGAACCAATTGTGATAGGGGAACCTTGTTGGCTTGATGCATTCAAGTGTTGCTATATGTTAAATAAACATATCTCATACCAAATTTTATTTGGGAGTTTTATTCTCATAACCAATGATTTATCTATAATTGGAGGCATACAATTTTTGTTAAACCAACATAGATATCAATCAACATTATCAACATGAGTTTATAATTTGAAACTATGCACTTAATTTAATAATTCGAGCAACAACCTTACAAAAATCAATTGCAAGTTGATATTAAAACACATGTGACCATACCATAGATGCATCTATTAGCAAACGGTTCACATGGTAGGTGAATGGACCCATATTCACCCTTTTATAAGTTTCAAAATTTCAGGGAATATAATTCCAATCTTAGCTGATCAAGATCATTCTATCACGGAGAACAAGCAACACAAGAGAATTCTTGAAGAATCTTTTATTTCTTCAACATATAGCCACGTGAATTCTCAATTATTTTTGCATCACATTTAAACCGGGATGGCCAACCGGTTATGCCAACTTATTTCGGTAAACTTCTAGTTTACTTTCATATGTGATTTCATCATCATATCCATATTTATGTACTACAAATAAAAGAAAACGACGGGTAATCTTTTACATAAATATTTAAAATCCGCTTCAATTGTAGTAGTATGAAGATATTAGATCTTCCCATAATTTATAGTCTCAATCCTTTTTCAATATCTTTGAAACTTATAAGTTTTATTTTGAGACTTACTAGTAACACATTAGCTCTTCCAGAGCTTTCAATTAATTTTGTGTACTACCACATATTCCATTATATCGGCATCGTTAATAGTCTCTCCACATAGTTTCAATTGAGACACAATTTTGAACATGCCAGAATTGTACTCATGAACAAACTTATAGTCTTGAAACCTCATATGCATCCAATCATATCATTCCTTTGGATGGATGACCATCTTCAGGTGGTCATATCTTTCTTTCAGGCTATTGCACAAAATAAGTGGATTCTTAATCGTGAGATATTCAATTTTCAGAATTTCGTCAATATGATGATGCAAGAATATCATAGTCTTAGCACGATTTTGATTTGATGCTTTGTTTTCACTTTCAATGGCGTCTCCAAGACCCATTGCATCCAAATGGATTTCAGCATCTAACACCCATGAAAGGTAGTTCTTGCCCGAACTTTGAAGGGTAACGAACTCAAATTTCGTAAGATCAGCCATATTAAAAGGAAGAGAAAAATAATACCTTGGCCTTCAAATTTTGATACGGTGGAGTCGTAGAGCAACAATATCACCAAAGTAATATCATTCTTGTGGTTAAGTAATACATCTTTTGAAAAAAAAAATTAATTTTTCTTACCTCAGATCTTTCAAAGTGAGTGCTCAAGGCAGAAACTCGTGCTGATAACGTGCTATGAAATAATAAAGAAAGAACAAGAATATTATGAGAAAGAAAGAAGGAAACAAGTTCTTATTTCTCTTGATGGGATGAAATACAATGAAGGAGATCCCCTCTATTTATAGGGACAATTCCTCCTAACTTTTCTCCAAAAGATGGACTTTCACTATAATATAAACACATGTATCCACTACAATACAAATACATTTATAGACATTCACTATAATACAAATATGTTTATAACAAAATAATATTAATTGCATTTTAAAAATTGAGGATATAATTGAATGTTTCTTGAAAAATTGAAGTCATAATTCTCTATTATATGAGTAATTGTAAATTAAAGTTGATCAAATTATGATTACCGATTCACCGTACCGTAAAATATCAAAATCAAACTTTAAAATACCAAATATACTGAATTAATTCAATACGATAATGACATAATATTTTTATAAATCAAAAATTAAATTTTTTAATATCGTGACATGTCCTAGTGTAATTAACGAAATGCATTCAATGAGATAGTGTCCGAACCGAAGATCACTAGCTATTGTCTTTTGATAACAACCTCAAATAAATTGTGGCGTAACATTGTGAGATGCTCAAATCAGGCATTAATGGTTACAATGATCATTGACTAGCATTTCCTTCTGCCACATGATATAACTATTATACGTATCTAAAAATTCTATGGTATCGATCGATCTGCACGATCATGAAACATTATTGATGAGTCACATGTCAAGTTATGTGTACAACACAAATAACGTTGATGTGACTCCCACCGACCTGTCCATATTATCGATCTTTCAATTTTTTTTAATTTGCGCATTCATTAATGAGAACATTTAATTTACTAGTAATATTAATAATAAGAGCATTTATTTGTCATCCTTTCCCTCTTTCTGTCTTTGAAGTCTCACCAAATAAATAGTTATTTAACTTAAACAGTAAAGATAACTTGAAAAAAAGTAATTGAAACTATGTTTTTAAATATTTTGAAATAAAATTAATTTGTCAAAATGAGGAATATTTGGGATTGGAAGGAATACTATACAGGTATCATCATGGCCTACTAAAAAGAAATGGACAAAGTAGCAATTTCGTAATATGAGTATAACACAATACCATGTTCATCTCTCATATCTCTAGAGTCTAGACATAATATCCTGAAAAATAAGTTGCAAGAAGCACATGTCGTGAAAATAGGAACAGAATTACAAGAATTCATGGTTGTAGTTATGTTTCATATCTTAATTAGCTATAGATGCATGCATGTGGATAATTTTTTAACACTTACAATAATGGCTATCTAACTTGTTTCTCAATTTTCTCTCCACCACTAACTTCTTAGCAGATACCGCTCCACCAGCCATTAAATGTGATTCACAAAATATATACATATATATTCCTATTTAAAAGAATTTTATTTTTCAATTTTGATAAAGCTACCTAATTATATCTTATAAGTCCATTAATATTGGTTTTCAAACAATCATCGACGTACATGACAAATCAATAAGGAAACTGAGTTACGCTAAAATCTTTGGGCAAAATGTAATAGAAAAACGATGTCACGAGTCCAATTTATATCAATATAAGATCACGAATTTAACTTTTTAGTCCAATCTGTAGTAATTCTAATTAGCAATTTAAAATTATAGTAATTAAATAACATATTAATAGCGTACAAATTTATTTATGCTTTTAAGTGTTTATAAGTTAAAAGTCCAGGAATCAATCACATATTTTTCGTCTCATCCGACTTTTAATACCCAAAAGTACTTCACCTTATGACTTTTAGCTAGATTTAAAATGATTCTGTTTTTAATGAAATGGGAAAACCGATAAATCACATGAAACATATTTTCACGTGGAGGGTTGAGGATTTTCTGAAATTATATACAAGCATTTGAAGTAATTTGTGTTTTTCTTTTCTTCTTTTTTCCGTTTCACTTTTTATCTTTTCGATAATTTTTTAATTTCAACTTTTACATAGCATGTATAAGATTATTTTTTTAATACATTCTATATATTTTTAATTTAAAACATTTTGAATATTAAAAAATTAATTTTACTTTTTAAAATTTTATGTTAAATTAAAATCAGATAAATAAATTGAAACGGAGAGAGTAAAATATCTTGGATCAACTTAACGTAATGTCCATTGCATTATAATATTGTGGACCAAAGCCACACATAAGTTTGTCTTTTCATATATATGATGGATAGTTGATGCATGGGAGAAGAAAAAGAGAAATGAGAGGTGAAAATTGAATCGTAGGATATGGTCATAACTTAAACTAACTTTCACCAATTTTCCCCTATGCATCAAACACAATGAGATTACTGCATTTATTGCCATAAATTTTCTCCCATACTAACTGAGACTTTCTCCTATAGGCATTTCCTTCCTCTAACCCTGCCACAAATAAGTTCCCTTTTGTCTCCTCCTCCATATCCCTTTAAAGTTTCAATGTTCCAAAATTTTCATGAAACTAAAAAGGGCTACTTAATCCATAAAACAACGTCAATTATAACTAGGCCTCTGTTCCAAACAGATGGGGATTGGCTGTATAAATCCGAGGAAATCTTGTTAGGTGCAATGGCGATGATTCCCCGACAATATTAAGAAAATTTGTATTTGTCAATTTCTTCTCTGCAGGATGAATACCAAGAACGAGAAGAAGGGCAATATTTTGATGCAAAAGTATGAGATTGGGAAATTGCTTGGGCAGGGGACATTTGCAAAGGTGTACCGTGCAAGAAATCTCAAAACTGGTCAAAGTGTTGCTATAAAGGTGATTGACAAAGAGAAGGTGATGAAGGTTGGCTTAATTGATCAAACCAAACGTGAAATATCTGTCATGAGGCTAATCAAGCACCCAAATATTGTCCAGCTCTATGAGGTTATGGCTAGCAAAACAAAAATCTATTTTGCCATGGAATATGTCAGAGGTGGTGAACTTTTCAACAAGGTTGCTAAAGGCAGGCTTAAAGAAGATGCTGCAAGAAAATACTTCCAACAATTAATTGCCGCTGTCGATTTCTGCCATAGCCGGGACGTCTACCACCGCGATCTCAAGCCCGAAAATCTCCTCCTCGACGAAGGTTGTGACCATCTCATCTAAAAGCTCTAGAGCACATCTTTTTATGTCCTCAATACACACTTTTATGTATTTTTATTTACTTAATTATGTGTGTTTCAACAGGTGGCAACCTGAAAGTGTCCGATTTCGGGCTTAGTGCATTGTTCGATTCCAAAAGGCAAGATGGTCTCCTCCACACAACCTGTGGCACACCGGCCTATGTTGCACCAGAGGTGATCAACAAGAAAGGTTATGATGGTGAAAAGGCTGATATTTGGTCATGTGGTGTCGTGTTGTTTGTCCTGTTAGCAGGCTATTTGCCATTCCATGACCAAAACCTTATGGAAATGTACAAAAAGATAAGCAAAGCGGAATTCAAATGTCCACAGTGGTTCCATCCAGAGGTAAGAAAGCTCCTCTCAAGGATTCTTGATCCAAATCCAAGCACAAGAATCACCTTAATTAAGCTCATGGAGAATTATTGGTTCAAGAAAGGATTCAAACAAATTGATAAAACCCCAAATCCAGGGAAAGATCAATGGGAATCGCCTCGTAGCATTTTCGATATTGAGGAGCATAATTCGGATGGAGAGGGACCTTCCAATCCAAAAAAAGATCAAGATTCAACAATTACAATGAAGCCTACTTGCTTGAATGCATTTGATATCATTTCTCTTTCCCCTGGTTTCGATCTTTCAGGATTGTTCGAGAAGGAGAAAGAGAGAAGATCAGAGGCTCGATTCACAGCCAAAAAGCCAGCTTCTTTAATAGTGTCAAGATTGGAGGAAGTGGCTTCAAATGAGAGCTTTAATGTGAAGAAAAAAGACGGGACAGTGACAATGCAAAGTATTAAAGAAGGGAGAAAAGGGCAGCTAGCAATTGATGCAGAGATTTTCGAGATTACGCCTTCTTTTCATGTTGTGGAAGTGAGTAAAAAATCAGGGGATACAATGGAATACAAGAAATTCTTTGATCAGGGATTGAAGACTTCACTTAAAGATATCGTTTGGACATGGGAAGGTTGTGAAAAGCAGCAGCAAGTTGAAAATCAAGAAAGAAATTAATCATCTTTTCGTTTGTTATAATAAAATTTTCATTTCCTTCTTGTCTGTAATTTTTTTTTTTTTTTTTTTTTACTTTTTTGGGGAGGGGAGAGGGAGAAAGTGGTAATCGGAAGGTTCTTGCATATCTTATATTTTCTTATTTTTGATTGATTTAGAGTATATTGTACAGATCTAATAGGCCGTACATGATGAAGCAAGTTATCCTTTTACTATCTTTTTCTTCCCTTTTTGATTATATTTTCCTCTGCTTTTTCACCAGTTATTATACCAGCAAATCATCTCCCGTCACCATTTACAAGTTTAAATAGAAGAAAGTAATTCTTTTTCAAATTCCTCTGTGTTATTTTCAGATCCTTCAACTATAAAACTAAGGATAATCTTATAACAAGGACATAAAGCTAAAAATAAATTTATAAAAAATCAACAAATGAATTGACAAATTTTCTTGACGCTGCATATTCATTCATCATGATATATGCTGTTACATACAGAAAATTGAAGAGAAATTCGGGACAGATTGGACGTCGGACGAAGACTAGCTTCAAATGCAGAGAAAATGAGAGCTTTCTTATTGAATGAATAGCATATACAAATGAAATGAGGTCTCTTATCGTCAAATATATGTTCTATACGAGTACTTTTCTTATCCTCAAATATATATTCTATAATCTATACAGTAACATATCTTTATAACAGTTCTTCTCTGTAATAACATCTATATAAATATGTTCTGTAACAACATTTTGCTAAAATGGTTAAAAAACATCAAAACAAATGATATTGTTATAGAGAATTTTAATTGTATCTAGTTGTAATATAACAATCGCTACATTTACAAAGAAGAGGCTACATTTGTGTGTAAATATAATGAAGTCTTTCGGGTCTTCCCATGGTAATCTTTGTTCCAGGAAGTAACACCCAATGATCTTGAAAGTTAGTGATCTTGAATTTTTAACGGCCCCTTACCTTATGAGAGAACGTTCAAGGTCAAAAATCAAAAATTTTGCCCATATTAAACTTGAAAGTTTGTACATGACCCAGGGTGATAATAAGTTCAAGACCACGCACCTTTAAGGGTTATATTTGTATACCAGTATCTTTGTTCTGGATCTGGACTGGAGCATATTTGGGCCGCAGGAATAGCTGAACTTTGATATTGGGCTCCAACATATGCAAGTATTGGCCTAGGGCCACAGTTAACGATGAGTACTTGTTCAAAGTACATAAACAAACGGTATGAATGCCACAAGCAGCCAAATTCAGCAATCACTTTCCAAATACAAATTGAGCAATTAGCTTTTTACTCCTGCATTTATTTGAAATCATTTTATGAAAAACTAATTTTTTAAGCTAAAGTTTATCGAAAACTATTTATCTATCATATAAAAATAGAGATAAGATCGGTATGTATCCAATTTTGTCCAGATCTCACTTGTGAAAATATATACTAGGTATATTATTGTTGCATGCCTTTCAGTAATATTTTAAACAATATACCAGCATATATAGTAGTGATGCATGACATCAGAAAGGCTGGTTAACATTGTTCAATTTGTAGCACCAAAGAAAGAAATATAAAAAATGAAAAGAATCAGAGAGGGCCAGTACTCCACTAATTTAAATAAGAAAAACAACCATTTTTTAACAGAATAAGGACCAGAAAACCACTAACTACACATCATATGCAAGACAAAACATAGGAATTTACAAAGTTCAGTCCTTAAATCCCGGATCTTGCCCATCATATTCTTGTCATCAAAAGATATTATAGTTAAATCTCTCTAAACAGTATCGTCTGTCCAATATTATTTTTACCTAGTATTATAGAAAATATATAATATATATAATATGAAAGATCAATTTTTATTTAAAAAAATAAAAATATTATAATGAAATTTTATTATTGAAGATGATTGTTATAAAGAGGCCTCCCTGTATTCTACCCTAAGTTAAACACATTCACTTTTACTCTAAGTTGAGATTGTACAAATAAAACTAGAACGGATTTAGAATGATTTCTCATATAGTCATCCAACTAATAGTTATCATCTCAGAAAGTCAATTTTTCTATTGAAAGAAAAAATTAAAATCAAGAAGGAAGATGACTTTTTGAAATAATAACTATAAGTTGAGGAATCATTTGAAAAATATAACCCGCTAAACTTATGCTTTCTACTCGATCTATAAATAATAAAACAAAAAAGATGTATACGCTTGTATAAATACATATTTTGGGATAAAGAAGTAATGAACATTTACTAGGTAATAACGATAGAACTCTCACTAATAAAGAACCAAAGATCAAACATCACTAAACAGGGGAACGAGAATGCAAAGAAGCATGCTTCTAGAAGGAAAATCCAAAACAAATACTCCTCCACAAAAACAAATTAGCTTAGCATATACAGTAAATTAGTAATATAATGAGATTGTTAAATTAGGAGTAATTAGCATAGCATATATACATAGTAATATAATAAGAGTGTTAATTTTGGAGTACTATATTAAGAATTGTTTTTGCGCAATTATAGGAAGCAACACAAATAAATAGATTTAAAAAATCAACACACTAATGATTTGATGGCAGGAGATACGATTTGCATAGATTGGGATGAAGATATTTTTGTAATCGTCATTTTTATGGATGTTCCAAAAAGATGAGACCAGAGGAAAATATTTTTTTAAAAAAATAAGTGAAATTTATTTATTTTTTAATATTTAATAAGTAAAATAATTTATTTCAGAGCATTTATATGTAACCTTGTATGTGATGGAGAGTTTCCGAGTTGGCTGGGGTGGAATGATTAAAGGTTGAAGGTATTGAGGAGACAGAAATGAAATAATGAATTTAAAATATCATTTATAAAATTTATTTTTTTTATTTATTTTTTTTAAAATATATTTTTTAACTAATAAATATAAAAAAATTAAAAAATATTTTCCTCCCAATCAAATACACTCTAAAGGTGAAAAAAACAAATTAGTAATTATTACTAAAATCAACAGCGGTGTACAACAGAGTACAAACGACAAACTACAATGCGCAAATTATGGTGTCGGAATAGTTTATACGATGAATCAAATAAGATCATTTGTCTCTAGATCTTATATTGTTTGTACATTGTTAATATATGTAGTTTTATTTTATAATTTTTTATATAAAATAATGCACAATTTTTTATTGATAAAGTAATACGGCTTCTGATTCTTGTGTTGAACTTCACATAATATATGTAATATTTAATGCTGAAAACAAGATGATGTATTAATTATATTGGAGATTTGTAATTTTAACTACAAGATTTTTATAGTGAAAACCAGATAATACACAAGTAATTTGAGTTTTACATTGAGATTAAATTTCCTTGTTCTACAAACCAGACAAACTTCAATATCTAGCATATAACAAAAACAAGTCATGCAGTAGAGAAAATGATTTTTTTTTTCCCACCACTTTCACCTCCTATTTTCCTTTTCTCTTGTCTCTCTAGTTTACAATTCGAAATTAGTAAAGTGGTCAATGAGATTCGCATATAACAAAACTAGATACCAATAGCCCCGCACATATTTAAAAAATTGACCAGAAATAAGATCCTTTAATCTAACAAGCCTGCATAACTGCCGTCTCAGAACACTAAACAAAGCTTTCAATCATTCACTACGCAGTGGTGGTCCAGAAATATTCAAATCTTTTTTCTATGGTGCAGAAACATTATTACGAAACAAAGTTTTTTAATCATTTAAAACCCAACTTCGACTATTCCATATGCAATTTTCAAAATTCCCTCTTTTTTCTTTTTTTTTTTTTAAATTGTCTGCATAAGTATAACATCAACTAATGCGGACCTGAAGTCCTTTTTTTCCGCTACAATTACCAGCTCCATAGACAGACTACTAATATACAATTAGACTCCGAACCACTTTCCGCTGGTCGGAATTGAACTGGTGAAATCTTGATCAACAACATCAACTCATGACGAAGTACTAGGCCATGTGTTTCTGGTATTCAGGAAGTTTCCGTTCTGGTAGAAGCAGCCTCCACCTGTCGCTACCAGACATGGAACAAACAGAAAAGTATTATTGAAACTGCATTTTCTGAATAATTAAGAGTATGAATGTCAGACTGGTTTTCTTTTGCATCCCATTATATGATACCAAATCATCATTAGAACCTGCTGGCCAGTGGCAATGACACAGATCTAGCAATAAGTTAAGACACAAAAGAACACAAAGAGAGATCAAAAAATAAGTATCATTTATTTCTGCTGGAGTATCAAAAATATTTTATTTTTTTTAATTAACAAAAGATTTATTAAAAGGGGCTTTGAAGGTTTTTAGAAGACGATAATAGTTTCAACACTTGATATACTTTCAGAATCACCAGCCAACAAAAGGTTTTATGTTTAACACTTCTTTCTCCTTTCCGTTTTACCCCTCTTTTTGTTATTCTTATGGCACTGCATATTCAGAGATGATAATAAATGCAAGTATCACACCAGTTTAGAAACCAATGTGCTTGGCTAAGGCAGAACACGAACATTAAATCATCAAAGCTGAAGTGTTATTCCAAAGTATTACATAAGTAGATGTGTCATCAGTTAATTGGCCTATTACTAGATTATATAAAAAATTCATAAGTGGCCAAATTCAGGCAATCAGTTGCAATTAAGTCTTTCAGTACCAACCCACTACTAAATATTTTATTAATCATACCAGCATCATAATGATGAATGACCTGGCCATAACAAGAAAACAATGTTCAAATGGCAGCACCAAGTAAAGATATATAAAAAAGGAAAGGACTAGTCTTTCACTAATTCTCAAAACAAACCTTGAGGATGCTCATTTTAAACATAATAAGGACTGGAACAGCATAACAGAATACAGCATATGCAAGAAATAAGCATAAGAACTGACAAAGATATGCCCTTAGATCAAGGAGCTTGCATCATATTCCCATCAGCAAAAGATAATCAATCCCCTACCGGTGAAACAATAGGACTATCACCCATGAGAGATCACAAAAAACCACTTTTTTTTTTAAACGAAAAATGGAATTTTATTACCACAGCACCCAGAAGGTACCTCAAAAAGTTAGAACATGCTAGTCAAATTGAACGCATACTCCTATGAGTGTATTCAGTTTCCAGCACATGGATAACTTCCAAAGGCCCCTTTCTCAAATTAATTTTTTGCCGGCACTAAAGAAAGTTTATACCTACTAAAAGAACAATGGCAGAACCATTCTCTCTGAATATCTAACTCTCCGTTTCACAAAAAATCAAGCAATTTCTGTCTATTGACACTATCTCCAGTTATGTCAGTGCACTAAGTGCTTCCCTTTAATGGAAACTAATTACTCACTAGGGAGCAATTTTTACCCAAATCCATTTTCCAGCTAGGATTACATGAGATTTTTTGGTTCTTTCCAATTCCAGTTTAATTCTAGCTAGAGCCACTCTTACCATCAGAGCACAAGTTATCCCACCTTTTCTCTAATTACTTTGTTCCATGTGTGGTCTTACTATCCCTGTACTCTTGAATATTGACTAAAGATTTAGGCATCCTGTACAGACATCATTCAGCATAAGCAGTTCCCATCTATTGAAAAAGCAAAAACCAGTGTGAACTATTAAAAGGAGCAAAAGTGGGGCTTCAAGTCTTAGAAAAAAGCTACACTCTAGGCTGCAAGGTATGGAAAAGATCTGAGGAAAATTATTTGAGTACGATATATACCAATTTCATCACCGCTCAAGGGCGAACAAAGAGCTGGTTTTCTGTAAATCTACAACAGTCGCCTTCACATTATCACATATACAGTGTCCTAAAACATTCACATAAATAAAACCTATCTGGACGAACTAATTTGAAAGAAAATCTAATTATTTCAGAACCTCCTCTTTCAGTGAAAGCTCAAAAGATAAAGTTTTGGCTAGAAGCAAAAGAATGGTTTTATCCTCAAATTGAAAGTTATAGTGGTGAAAGGAAGAGTTATCTCACTCAAATGATTGTGCCTTAGTTGCTCCCTGTGCTCAGACGTACCTAAACCTATCAAAGGTTAAAGATGAGCATTTGATTGCCTGGCTAAGTTCGTACTTTTGTAACTATCAAAAAGAGGGTTCTTCTTTTTCCTTTTTTTTTTTGTTTTTTTGAGAGTGGAAACTTTTCTTTTTCCTTGTTCATTAAAGAATATCTACTAATGCAAATATAATGAACTGAAATGGAAACTCCAGATTGACCAAGAAAACTAGCAAACAAAATAAGTGAACGGTTAATGGAGAGCATTAATTGTCCAGTAAGATTTATCGGATTAAGCTTGGCAGGTAACATCCCCAAGAAAATCTATAAGAGACTTGATTCAAATTCCAATCATCAAGGTTCTGTTGGCGTTGATCAACTCGGCAATACTCTTAAGAGAAGAAGCAGATGAATACAGTTCATGAATGATTCCCATTTCTATAAGACCAATCCAGACACGACAACCAAAACAAAATACACCAAAAAAAAACCTAAATTATCTTTGTTTTCTCATCATATTGTGAAGTTGTGCTGGGGGAAGGATCGGAAAACATTTGAGTAGATAATAAAAAAAGGGTGGTCTAGTGCACGAAGCATCCTACATTCACACAAGGTTTGAGGTAAGCCGCATACCAAGGAGGGTGTGACGTAAGCAGCCTATCCAAAGGCAAGCATCAAAAACTGATTCCATGGCTCAGCCCCATGAGTAGTTAATCAAATAATTGCCAAAATTATTGTGCAGATGTTATTAGCATAAATTGCTCCTTATTTATAAATGCTTCATGCAGTACAACCAATGGCAACTGCCTGATAGTTATAGCTACACCTGCTTCTTGTCCATACTAACTAGAGAGAGTTGCACAAAACAAGAGTACTCAGCATATTGCATCCACAACCTATGGGACAGCATCACTGGCCTTACAAGATTAGCTCAATCTACAGTGCTTCCTACAGAGAAGTTGAGAAGCTCAGTGCATATCGTTGCACTTCCACAAGCTACAGACTTCTACAGCCAAGCATTTTCTCATAGGAATAGCTTGCCAAACTCTATAATTAGTGTGATAGTGTCAGAATATTACTAGAAACAGTAAATAAAAATATATGAAGAAACGAGTCAATTTTGGGACACTGATGTGTTCCATTTCTTAGATAAGTTTATATAACATTCCACAACAAGAACAGAAATTACAAGACTAATAACAGATGCAGAAGTATAAAGAATACAAAGTGCTATCTATACAAATGCACCTAAAGATATTAAAAGGAAAAAAGAAAAGAGCTTACCCTTTTCCCTTCTCTATCTCTATTCAGTATCTGATGGCAAATATGATGAATCAACAGGGTGTTCAACTTCAAGCGTTAAATTCTGTAACCCTGGCTTCAATTCCCTGTTGTAAAACTCCTCATACTCCATGCTATCTCCTCCTTTCTTCTTCACCTCAACAACTCTCAACGATGGCGTCAACTCAAATATCTCAGCTGCAACTGTCAATGGCCCCTTTGCACCCTCCTTAGACCCCTCCAAACTCACTTTACAATCCTTCTTTCTTACTGCAAAGCTCACAACTTTAGCAATTTCCTCCAACTTACTTATGATCTTGGGCACCGGAGCCCCTGATACAAACCTTGCCCCATCTCCTCCCTCCTCAAACAAACCTGACAAATCAAAGCCACGGGAAAATGAAATGATATCAAATGCATTCAAGCTAGCTGGCCTAGGCAAACTAGCCGACCTCCTTCTGATCTCCATTTCGGAATCAGATTCTGATATATCAGACGAATAATCAACCCCGCCGTAATCATCGTCATTTATACTACACAACTTATCATCCTCAATATAAAATTTGACATGTTTAAAACCCTTCTTGAACCACCTATTATTCATAATCTCCTGAATAGTGATCCTGGTTACAGGATTTATATCAAGAAGGTGCTTTAGAAACCGAGTTAATTCGGGCGAAAACCACCTGGGACATCTAAATTCACCCTTATATATCTTCTTGTACATAGCCATAATATTCTGATCATGAAATGGTAAGTACCCTGCCATTAGCACAAAGAGTATCACCCCACATGACCAAATGTCAACTTTGGCTGCATCATAACCCTTTCTAGCTAACACCTCTGGCGCAACATAAGCCGGGGTACCACAGAAAGTGTGAAAGAGACCGTCTTGCTTTATCTGCTCTGAAATGGCACTAAGGCCAAAATCAGAAACTTTGACATTCCCATCTTCATCTAATAGTATATTTTCTGGCTTCAGGTCCCTATGGTATACACCACGGGCGTGACAAAAAGCAACAGCAGAGATTAACTGCTGGAAATATTTCCGAGCAGCTTCTTCCTTAAGCCTGCCTTTGGCCACCTTATTGAAGAGCTCACCGCCTTTGACAAACTCCATGACGAAGTAGATTTTGGTCTTCGTAGCCATAACTTCGTACAATTCGACGATGTTTGGGTGCCTAACTCTCTTGAGAATTGAGATCTCACGTTTTATGTGATCAATCAGACCCACTTTCAAGATCTTCTCTTTATCAATCACCTTAATTGCTACGCTCTCATTCGTCTTCACATTCCTAGCGTGATACACCTTAGCAAACGTACCATGCCCTAGTAGTTTCCCAATTTCGTACCTGCCCAACAGAAGCCCCTGATTTTCCTTCTTGCTCAGACTTCTCGTCGGCGCTAGGTTGCTGCTGGTGCTGGTGTCGCCGGCGGTAGCGGTGCCGGCCATGGATTCTGCAGACTTTAACCAAAATGGGAAACTCAAATTTTGCCCAAAAAAGATCAAAATATCAGAAAAGAAAAAAACAAAAGGGACGGAACTATCGAAAGGATCGGTCAAGATTTGCGAAAAAGGGGGAAAGGGGAAGGCCAAAAAAAATCAACAGGGTTAATTGAAAGTCAGCCTTAATAATGGGTAATTTGAGGAGCAAATAACCATTGAAATGGTGGGCTGTCGCGTAGCTGGAGCTGTTGATGTTATTGCGTTTTAGAGCTATTTTTAGGTTTCTGTAAAGGAACAAAAATGATTGTGTACTGAGCTGTATCCTATATGTATACTATGTATCTATATATATATATATTGGGTGGTGTAGGGTTAATGGTGATGCGTATAACGATTATTTAACGTTGTGCCTTGTGGGGAATCCACAGCTGGAAAACTCGGCAAAGCTAATTGTCATGCTCGGTCACTTCCTTTTACTTCATTCATATTAATTTAATTTTTTTTTAAAAAAAAAAGATATTTATTAAAAATTTATTTACTAGATTAACTAGTAGTAGTTTGCTTACTTGGAAAAAATTAATACAATTTATTATTTGTTTAAAAAAAACATTTTTAGTATAATGACAATGTAAAATGAAGCGGAGGAAGTTATAAATAGGAAGATTTCAATTTTTTCTTTTTTACTTAAAAATAAATATATAATGATTCTTGAGTCACGTGATATACATGTGATTGTTTTCTACGTGGATGGACTTTATTGGATGGAAAGATATATGGTGTGTGCTTCTTTGAAGGAAATTTCTCGATGGAATTATCCTATTTTTGGGTCCCAAAAAAAGAGTTTCTTTTCTGTTTTTTCTTTTTTTAGTTTCCTTTTATTTTCTTTTTGTAGAATAGGAGTTTTATTCGTATTCTTGAAGTCTTTTACAGCCACAGATTTGTACGATCACGAGAGTTTGGTGAATCTCAAGGTTGGGAGGTATTTGTTTGGCTATTAATCATATTTTATTATTTATAAATTCTGAAATTTTGTTTTTGCAATTATTTTTTAGTAATAATTCAATTATAAATGCTCAACTTCTTAACTAAAATTTATAACAATGACAGCCACGTAAGTTTGGGGAGGATTGACTACGCAAGTATTACCTCTATCTCAGAGGTAAAGAGATTATTTTTGACAGATATTTGACTTAAAAAGAACAATAATTCAAAGAAATTCAGAAAAAAATAAATGAAAATGAAAGCGTAACAAAACATTTCGAACAGAAACTACAGCAAAATAATACGATGGTCGAGTTTGTAACAGAAATCGAAAGCCAAGAAACTATAAAAGTAATAATACGACTATTACTACGGATGAATAACAAAACAACACACTACTACCTACTAATTAACCTTCTACCCTAATATGTGTCTTGCACAACCTCCTATCTAAAGTCGGTAAGCTAAAATCATGTCATGCTAGGTCTAATCATCAATTCCGTTACTTATTCAGGCTATGTATACTTCTGTTGAAATCATTCATATTAGTCAACCTTTCACACCTCCTCATTGGGACATCCATGTATCTTCGGATCTTCACATACCCAAACCATCTCAATCTCGTTTCCCGCATCTTGTCCTCCGTCGAAGCCACTCCAACCTTATCCTGAATAATCTGAATACTCTCTTTCAACTTTACCTATAAATATTATTTTTATGAGATTTCAACTAAATACTATCCAATCGTCTTTTTAAATATTTTCAATTTTATAAACATTAAATTTATTTTGAGCACAAAAACTATAGCTTTCATGATTAACGTGATTTTGAGAATAGTGTATCTTCATTTTCTTAAGTCTAATTGTAATCAAGCTACTATATTTTATAGCCAATGTCAACTTTGTTGAATTTGAAAGAAAAATGAAAAAATTTAATAGAATTAGGGCTTTCCTATAGAGAGAGTGTATGTGTATCACATTTAATATTACACATGCTCTGTCTAAATTAAATTACTACAATTGCTTTGTTTGGATTTACGAGGTAAAGAGTAAGTTGAAACAATGGTACACTTCGACTTACTTGCATTAAAATTTACCAAATGTATCGACTTCTTATACTGCTATCTTCAAAAAAATATATACAACCTAAGTCAGATATGTCGACTAAAAACATCACTTTAGTATCATGAATTCTTGTCACGACGAAAGCTAATAATCGTAAGGCAGCGATAAATTAGATGTTAAAGAAAATTATACTAAAAGAGGTATAATAATTTAATATAATTTGTTCAATTGATATACATATTAAAAATTAATATAAAAGTATAAAATTGAATTTCCCCCCTAAACAAAATTCTTTAAATAACTATATTTTGTGGATAGCTATTATGTGGTGTACGAGGAGAAGAGATTTTCTATTTATATTTATAGAAGTTCAAAATTTGTCTTTCAAGAAAATGATAGCATGGTAGAGTCCTTATTCACAAAGAAAATTTTTTCTACCAATAAATTGTTTTTGAAATAAAACACAATTATGATATAGATCCAACTAACTAATTAAGGTGGAAAAATTCAAGGCAAACCCTAAAAATCTCCCTTTGGCCTGAACTTTTTGGCAAAATAATCTTCATTTCCTTCTTCACATAATTTTCATATATTACTATTGCTTACCATGTTTGAAATTTTGATATGGTTTAAAAATTGAAGTCTTGTGCATTAAAAGTAAGCACAAATTGAAAATTAAATCCCAGAGCATTAAAAGTGAGCACGGAATGAAAGTGGAGCTCATGCATTAAAAGTAAGCATGAGTTGAAATTGGATCCCAAGCGTTAAAAGTTAGCGAAGGGTTGAAATTTGGAGCTCATGCATTAAATTAAGCATGTGTTGAAAATTAATTTTGATTTTTAAAGATGAAGCAACATGATTGTTGAAATAAGGCTGAAAATTCATCTCCACATATAGAACTTAGGACAAAATCTTCATTGTCGTTAAATCAATTGTCATTTAATTTGAATTCACCTTAAGCCTGTCTTCAACCTCGTCGAGCCACTGGTTGAACCATCGATTAAACCATTGGCTCTAACACTACTTGTTGATCAAAATAATCAAGGCATCTTGCAGTAGCTAATAATTTCAAAACCTTGACAACGATAAATCAGATGTTAGAGAAAAATATACTAAAAGAGACATAATAATTTAATATAGTTTGATCCGTTGATATGCATATTAGAAACTAATATAAAAGTATAAAAATTGTTGAGAGAAGATCTCCCCCTAAAAAAAACTCTTTAAATAACTACACTGTGGATACTATTGTGTCGTGTCACACTAGAAATAGAGATTTTTTCTACCGCAAATCAATGGAAAATTTGTGTTATAAGAGATGATTTTCCCACTCATTTCCTACTGAACTTGTTCACTGGGAAAATGCATGATGTGAAACAGTTCTCCACTGAAATAGTCGGAAATTTCATGATTTTTTCATATGAAAACACTATTATTTTTTTCTTTTCCCACCAATAATCGGCGAGAATAGTCGCTTAATATTTTTCAATGAAAAATCAGTGAAAAATAATAATTTTTTAGTAGTGTGTATAAGAAGAAGACATCTTCTATTTATAGAAGTCCAAAACGTATCTTCAGTGGAGTCCTTATCCACAAAGAAAACTGATTCTACCAAGAAATTTTTTTTGAAGCAAAACACGATTATGATATATATGCAATTAAAGTAGGAAATTCAGGACAAACCATAACAGTTATGTCTAATCATCTCTCCCCGATACTTATTCGGACTACTTTTACCTCTCTTGAAACCATTCATAGTCAACCTCTTACACCTCCTCACCTTCGGCATTCGTACATTTCCTGATCTTCACATGTCGGAACCATCTCAATCTCGTTTCCTGCATCTTGGCCTTCACTGAAGTCTCTCTTACCTTATTATGAATAATTTGCTATTTAAATATTTTTAATTTTATAAACATTAATTTTATTTAGAAAAACTATATCTTTCATGAATGATGTGATTTTGAGGAGTGTGTATCTTCATTTTCTTAAGTCTAATTGAATCAAGCTACTCATTTTCTATAGCCAATGTCTAACTTTGTTGAATTTGAGAGAAAAAAGAGAAAATTTAATAGAACTAGGGTTTGCCTATAGAGTGTGTGCTTGTGTGTCATTTAATATTTACATGTACTATCTAAAATTAAATTACTACAATTGCTTTGTTTTCATTTTAAGAGATAAAGAATGAGTTTTATTAAGTTGAAACATAAGTTACTCTTTGACTTACTTACATTAATTTATCTAATTTATCGATTTCTTCTATTGATAGATGATGATAATAACATCATTAATGTTGAACTTCTATTGATTTTACAATTTTTTTATATATTTTAAAATTTTTAGTGAAAATTTTAATTTCATCACTAACAAATACTTTTCAGAAAACATTTTCAAAAAACATATAACACCTAAGTCAAATATGTAGACTAAAAAGTATCACTTTAGACTACAAAGATGGTATAATCTTATCATGAATTCTTGTCCCCATCTCTATTTCTTTCAAGAAATTGTGACATCTTATCTCTACTTTATTTAGGTAAGATATGTTTGCTAACTTATTGGTCCTCTTTCTTATTCTTTTCCCTTTTTTTTTTTGTGTTTTGTTTAGTATGAAAACATTATAAATATCTATTAAAAACAAGCAAAATATATTCCCATCAAGATGTAGACTTTTCTTTTTCTCCAATCATAATGATTAATATAGTAATAATAATTAATTTGAGAAATAAAAACCTATATACTCTCGTCTCTCTCGGCGTAAGATAACATACGCCGTCCATGGGGAGGAGGGCGAGAGTGCCGACTCAGAAGGCGATTGAATTTGCAGCAGCGACCGACCAACAGCGGAAGAAGGAGGTAAATACTAAGATACAGCTGATTAACTTGGGGAGAGAGGAAAATGGTGGAATCGTTCTGGGAAAGGACAAACAGGTACCGACGGATATTACGACTGAAAAATCAGCGGCGGGCTCTAGTGTATTGGTACTGCAAAGCACTGAATCACATGATTCTGCAGTACTGGAAGGAGAAAATGTGCAATTTCCGACATCGCAGAGTGAAGTGCGAGTAGTGAATAAGGTGGGTAACAGTTCGAGAACAACAATGGAAAGCCCTAGCAGGTTAGGGATAAACCCTTTGGGGAGAATGAGCGGAAGTACTAGCAGCAAAATGTCATGGGCTGACGAAGTTGAACGACACCAAAATATGGTGAAGGCATCGGTCTGGGACAAATTTGACATCGCGAAAATGAGCAATGCAGGATTCAAATTGGAATTTGTGGAACCGACTAAACATGGTGAGGCATCTATATGTGCTATTGAAGCTGATGATATTAGTATAGAGATTGACTATTGGAAAAATGCAGTAGTGTGTTATGTGTTGGGGGCTTATCCCCCATTTGCTGTGATTAAGGGGTTTATACAGAGGATTTGGGGAAAGCAGGGTGTCAATAAAATAGTAATGATGAAGAATGGAATTGTGTTGGTCCGATTTGATTCTGTTGCAGCAAAAGATGAGGTGATCCAAGGGGGCATTTATCACTTTGACAATAAGCCATTCATTGTGAAAGAATGGTCACCAGAGATGGAATTCACTAGAGAGGAGCTATGTACAGTTCCTATATGGATTCGACTACCAGGTTTGGATTTTAAATATTGGAGTCCAAAGGGATTGAGTAAATTGGGGAGCTTGATTGGAAAGCCTATTATGGTGGACCAAATTACTGAGAAGAAACAGGGTCTGAATTTTGCAAGGATGTTGGTAGAAGTTGACATGAATGGTGATTTACCAGATGTAATAAATTTTGTGAACGAAAAAGGTAAGGTAATGGAGCAAAAGGTGCAATATGACTGGAAACCAACACTATGTTCGCATTGCAAAAAATATGGACATGGTGTGGAGGACTGTAGAAAGGTGAAGAGTAAAGACAAGGCAGGTGCACAACAGCATGAACAACATACAGGGAGTCAGTCAGAGGGAAGAGAAATGGTGCAAACAAAGATGATACCGACGGGTGATAGTCCATACGCAGATGGAAGTAATGCAACACAGAGGAGATTAAATGATGATAAAACACTGTTTGAGCTTGGGAGGAAATATAAGGAGAGGAGAAATAATGTGGAAATAGGTTCACCAAGCAGTAAACAAAATACTCAGCTGGAACAGAGGAATCCCTATCAGATTTTAGAAGAGCTTGAACCTGATTATGAGATACCGACTCCTAGGATTGCACCTAGGAATATTGGGGGTGCTATCCCTAAAAAAAATGGATAGCATGTTATGCTGGAATGTTAGGGGTTTGAATGCCCCTAACAAGCAGAAGGAGGTAAAACTCCTATGTCAAAGAGAAAAAAGTGCACTGGTTGGGTTGTTAGAAACAAAAATAAAAATGTCGAATGTTGAGAAATTGGCAAAGAACCTATTTGAGGGTTGGGGCATTGAGACAAATCTGGAGCATCATCATGGGGGCAGGATCTTAATGTTTTGGAAACCTGATTGTTTTAAAGTGAGGAAGGTACTTTGTACAGCTCAAGCATTAACTTGTGAAGTTTATGGGATATCCTATAAGAAGGAGTTTACTATCACTATGGTGTATGGGTTTAACACAAGGATGGATAGAAGTACTTTGTGGAGACATGTGAAAGAAGTGAATGCTGATATGGGAAAACCATGGGTGATAATGGGGGACTTTAACTCAATACTCTCAGCTGAGGATAGAATAGGTGGTAATAGAGTGAGCAGGGCAAAAGTTGTTGATTTCCAGGACTGTATTTCAGCTTGTGGATTAATAGAGTTGCCAAAGGTAGGAAACAGATACACTTGGAATGATAGACAGGGTGTAGATAGAGTGTACTCCAAGATTGATTGGGTTTTTGTTAATACAGAATGGTTGTTACAGATGCCTGATTTCAATGCAAATTTCATGATGGAAGGCATTAGTGATCACTGTCCAGTCAAAGTAGGGCCTGTGGATATTCAAAGGAGAAACAGAAATTCTTTCAAGTATTGCAATGTATGGGCAACTCATCCAGATTTTTTAAAGATAGTTGAAACTACATGGAAGAAGCCTAGTGAGGGATATAAGATGTGGCAGGTGGTGCATAAATTGAAGGTAATGAAGAAGAAATTCAAATTGTTAAATAAAACACATTTCAGTAGCATTGTGAAGGAAGTAGAAGAAGACAGAGAGGCATTGGCAAAGGCTCAGCAAGATATGCATATTAGACCAAATGATAAAACATTGCAACAAGAGGAAAAAAGACTGTATGATAAGTTTAGAAGGTCCTCTTACCTGGCTGAAATGTTGCTACAGCAGAGAAGCAAAGCAAACTGGATAAAGTTGGGGGACGATAATACTAAGTACTTCTTCTCAATTATTAAACATAGGAAGCTGCAGCAGGGAATCCTACAACTAAGAGATAAAGAAGGGGAAATGCAAACAACTCAAGATGGGATTGCAAAGGTACTAGTAGACTTCTATAGTGAATTGTTGGGAACTACTGGAAGAAATAGGAGAGCAGGGTCAAAAAACATTATGGAGTATGGGTATACTATATCAGTTGAAGAGCAACTGATGCTGGTAAGGCCATATTCTGCTAAAGAGGTAAAGGATGCAATGTTTAGTATTGACAAAAATAAAAGTCCAGGGCCAGATGGGTATGGAAGTGGTTTCTTTAGGGATGCTTGGAAGATTATTGGGGGTGACATCATTGAAGCAATTCTTGAAGTGTTCAGAACTAGAAGATTATTGCAGCAGATCAATGCAACAGTGATTACTCTAATTCCCAAGGTTGAGATACCTCACAATGCAAGTGAGTTCAGGCCTATATCTTGTTGCAATGTGTTGTATAAGTGTATTTTCAAGGTAATTTGTCAGAGATTGAGGCAAGTATTACCAAAGCTGGTGAGTGAAAACCAAGCAGCATTTGTAGAAGGCAGGGTACTCATTCATAATATACTAATTTGTCATGACTTATTGAGGCATTATAGTAGGAAGACTTCACCAAGATGTATGATGAAGATTGACTTGAGGAAAGCGTATGATATGGTGAGGTGGGAATTTGTGGAAGAAGCTCTAACGGGTTATGGCTTTCCTACAGCTTTCAGAGAACTAGTGATGCTGTGTGTTCAGTCTACTAAGTTCACTGTGAAAGTTAATGGGGAAGGTTATGGATATTTTGCAGGCAAGAGGGGTTTGAGGCAGGGTGATCCTATGTCACCTCTCCTATTTGTACTAGTGATGGAGTACTTAACAAGATGTCTAAGATTGATGAGTGAAGATCCGGATTTTCGATTTCATCCAATGTGCAAGGCTACTAAACTAACTCATTTAATTTTTGCAGATGACTTGATGATTTTCTGTAAAGGGAACTTGTCTTCTATCAGGAAAATAATGGAGGTGTTGCAACATTTTTCTGAAGTTACTGGATTAAGTGCAAACATGGAGAAGTCACAAATATTCCTTGCAGGAGTAGATGCAGGTGAGGCAGATGAAATAATAAGGAATACCGGCTTTGCAGTTGGCACTCTACCAATGAGATACTTAGGGCTGCCACTATCTTCAAAGAAATGGGGAAAGATGGAATGCTATCAGTTGGTAGAGAAGATCACAGGGAGGATTACACAAGCATGTGCTAAGCAGTTGTCCTATGCAGGGAAAATCCAGGTAATTAATGCTGTTTTGTTCTCCATATATAACTTTTGGGGGGCTGTTTTCATTCTACCTCAAAGTATCCTAAGGGAGGTTGATAAAAAATGTATGGAATTCCTTTGGGGGGGAGGCGAAGGTAAGAGAAAAGTTGCACTTGTCTCGTGGGAGGCAGTGTGTAAACCAAAGAAGAATGGTGGTTTAAATATCAAGAGTTGTAGGAAGTGGAATGTGGCTGCAGTGGGTAAATTGGTGTGGCAGGTAGCTGAAAAAAAAGATGTTTTATGGGTTAAATGGGTGAATGAGCTATATATGAAGCGGGTGGATAACATTTGGACTCATACACCTGCCATGGATTCTAGTTGGTATTGGAGGAAACTAAATTCTATAAAAGAAGAGATGATACATTGGTACCAAAATAGTAGATACATTCTATCCAACTCTGGGAAATATTCAATGTCAAGAAGCTATGTTGCATTGTTGGGAGACCTTAACAAGCTGACAGGTGCTGAGTTAATATGGAACTCTGTTATGTTACCTAAACATAGAGTAATCTTTTGGTTGGCACATCAAAATAGATTACTCACAAAGGATAGGATGATACGACTGAATATTAGAGTGGATGATACTCTTTGTTGTATGTGTTCACAGGAGGAAGTGGAAACTCATGCTCATTTATTTGCTGAATGTGTATGGTTTAAGGAAGTGTTGGGACATCTTGCTAGTTGGCTGGAGATGTGTTTGCCTAGTTTAAATGTTAAAGAATGTATAAAATGGATAAGAAGAAGACAATGGAGGCAGGGGAAGAAGGAAATAGTTGCTGCAGTATGGAGTGCAGCTATCTATCATATTTGGAGAGCTAGAAATGGGAGGATTTTCAGGGGAAAAGATGTTAATCCCAGCTATGCTACTGGACAGATCAAACAGGAAATCAAAATACGATTGGATGGTATCGGGAGTACAAGGAAAGCTAGAAGATGTAGGGAATGGATAGATAGTTTAATTAGTAGGGAGTAATTGTAGCTTGGTTAGTTTGTTTTGTTTGTTTGGAGTTGGTTATGGAGTTTGTATTTGTATAAGTTTTGCAGGTAATGGTAATATTTCACAGTTTATTAACAAAAAAAAACCTATATACTTAGTGCTAATCAATCACACATTGCTTTTTTACTCCTGCTAATAACAAAACTATGACAAGCTTCCTTGTTTTATAAGTAAAATCACTTCTACACCTGCAATAAAGATGTGGACACCGACATATAATAAAATAATGAGAATTAATGAAAAATTAGTTTTCTTCTTTTTCCCTTCATTTGTTTTAGATTTACAAAAATGATCTTATGATGGAAAGAAAAATAATTTTATCCTTTAGCAAGTGGCAAACCGAATACATATTAGGTACCTTTCTAATGATGATAATGAAGAAGATTATAAAATAATATTATATGTAAAAATATAAATTTTTATATTTTATTCTTAGCTAACTCATACACATATAATATAGGTAATTCTGATATAGCTTTACAATTACCTATTATATTATAATATTAGAAATTTACGTTCTAATCATAAATTAATTTATTATAAACACATTAACTTTAGAAGTGTACATCTTAATTAATACTAAACTATGTTAATCTCTGTCAAATTGCACATTTGAGCTTCAACGATTGGAATGAATCCGAAAAAACTTAGATTTGATGGAAGAAAAAGAAATTTTAATAAAAATATAAAATAGTTAAAATAGCATAAGCTAAGTGTACATAACTCTTTTACGTGTCACATACATTAAAAACATGTTAAAAGAGGAAATTGAAAAAATCTCAAAGACGTACAGAATAGGAATACAAACACTCAGACAGTGCATCTAATACTAAAAACAAATTTTTCAATATTACAAAATATATATTTTTTTAAAATTTTCAACAAATACTTGTAAAAGACCTCTTTATTTAAATTATTTAGAATCAAACACAAAACAAAAAAAGTACACCATATTATAGGTAAAACACATACAGTGAAGTAGGGGAGGAAAAAGGAAGACAACCAATTTGATGTGAAAGGAAAAAAAAATATCATGATAGTCAAAAATTACATATAAAGGGGAAGGTTAACAATTTTATGGACAAAGTTATATTGGAAAAAACTAATTCAAAGTTATAGAAAATTAAAATTGTTTAGAATTTGATATTTATTTAATTTATATTTAAATAAAAATTTTAATCAAAAATTTCTATATAAATTAAGTTTTACACTATTACACTAAAAATGTTGTTAGCTATTTACATATAACACAAATATAGTAGAGAAAAACTAAAATTATAAAGAGCATTCAAAAGTTTATTAATTTATGAATAAAATATTTTTTAAAAAAATTATCATTATTTTTACTATATTACTGATTATGTTGCTTGAACTTTTTAATAATATCAATAAATGCAAATCAAATATTTTAAAAATAATAATTTTTTGGAGATTTCAAACAACTTAGATCATTGATCATCGATTTGATACAATAATACCAGAGGAAGAATTTTTATCCTCAAAATTAGAAGGAGATTATTTTTTTTAATACATAAAATTGAAATTGAAACCTCTAACTTTCTTTTTAAACTTTTAGATTATTTCATTTTCCCTTCGTAGACTTTTTTCTCTGATGCTGGATTTTTGTGTCTTGATAAAATATTAAGGAAACCAAGTCATGAACGTATATATATTGCACACTTCTTATCATTTTTCAAAAAAAAATTAAAATATATATATATATATATATATATATATATGGATAGATCCATTAGTAGCAAGTCAACTTAAAAGGTCGGTTTGGTATTTAAAGATACGTATGCATTGGAAACACTATTTTATTTTTGCAACACTTTCAACGATTTCAAAGGGTGTGGTAGTTACAGAGAAAAAAAGTCTTTCATAAAAAATTAAATAATTTTTAATTATTTTTTGATGTTAGTAAATGAATAGAGATTATTATCATAAAATATTTATATATAATTAAAATAAAGATCAGAGGGGATAGAATCGAAGGATATTCACTTTTACAGTAACAATAAGAATAATCATGTAATAATATTATTAGGAGAAAGCAATCAACGTAAAATATTATCTTCTATGGAATACAACAAAATTGTAGTTGTATTTTATATATTAATAATAAAATTGATAAGAATAAATACCAGTTAAAATGGTAGGAATAAATTAATTAATTTCCACAATGAGAACCATCTAAGTTGTTGTCAATTCATGTCGGTTTGTAGGTCACCTACGTGCAAAGGTGTCCCATCCAATTCATTTAAGAATTTAGCTTATCTATGAACTTCAACTGCTGTATTTAATTTTTATATGATTATTGATAACAAAGTTTCCAACTAATTATACCTCTCAGGAATTCCACATTGATCAGATTAAAAAAGATAAAAGTGATCTTTATATGTAATTTTAGATAAAATAAAAACTATGAGCTAATTTATCAGAATGAATTAAGACTCAAAATGCTCTATTTTTACCTTATGCAAAACTAAATCATGTTAATTAGACATTAATGTATAATTATAGCTTATAAGAAACAGCTAATTGTCGTTGTCGTGTCATATGAACGCGTAATAGTAGCCAAAGTACATTTCTGTGTTGCTTCATTAGACATTGTTTGAGTTAATTTCTTGTCACTCAACTTATAGTGATATCTTATCAAAGTCATTTTCATTCTTTTTAAAATAATAAAGTCATCCAATTTATAACAATACCTTAGAGTCATTTATATTTTTTAAAAATAACATAGTCACATCAATTATTGAATTTTGATTCAAAAAATACAAAACACATATTTAACAAATCATATTAAAATCTTATTTTGTAATAATAAAACTTATATATACTGACATTTGACATTTAGATCTTATTTAGCTATTTTAAGCAAAAAAATACGCAAAAACTAGTTCAATGATTTTGTGTTCCAAAAAAAAAGATTGTATTTATTAATACATTAAACCCCCCAAAAAAAAGAGTATGAATGTGAAAATGGCAAAACGCTAGTAGCCTTTCCTCACGAAGCTACAATCATGGCTAGTGGACCCTATTTTAATTTTTTTTTTAGATACTCGTACATAAATTTATTATGTGGATGATATTAATGATAATTAACCTAATCTTTTAACATTTATTTTTATACACAATATATTATTTACAAAATATTATTGCATAATATATAAGTATCGTTGTTATAGAGAAGTAATTTTACAAAGAGTGTACCACTATATTGAACGACACTGTTGTTTTAGGAAGAATGAAGTTATAGAGAAGTAAAATATAACATAAAAATCGATTTTGGGAGAAAATCAGGCTGTTATATTAAAATGTTATTATGACGAATGGTAGTTTATAACAAGGTTTGACTGAGTAACCACGCATTAATTAAAAATGGCCAAACAAAAACACAACCCTATCTTTAAACTTGCACTTGTTTTTTATTTTGGCACTCCAACTCAGCTTGTTTCATTTGACCCTCCAGCTCTACTTTTTGTGTTCTATTTAAACACTGAAAATATTATCCGATATAATTATTTAACACATGTTAATAAATATTTTTAAGAAGGTATAAAATATTCAATTAAATGACACCACATATTTATTTATCTTTTCATATCATCCAGGTCATTTAGATTTAACCCAAATAACCAGCTTCCTAATTTTTAACTTGCTCTAATACGGGTAAAAAAAGCACTTGATTTTTCCTAGTAACACTATACCAAAAAACACTAAAATTCAACGTACTCCATTGGGTTGTCGGTAATTTTTCTCTTTTAAAAAAACTGACGGACTTTAAGAAAATCGACGTAGTCTCGTTAGTTATTTTTTCCGCAAAAATGCGCAGAAACTATAAAAATAAAATAATTATTTTTTAAAGAAAATCAACTGATGTTTGTCAATTTATTCTAATGAAAACTAATGGATGTCGATTTTTAAAGTGTAAATTGCAGTTGAAAAGTATAAATAAAAAATAATAAAAATATAAAAATTAATATTTTGTGTTCAGATGAAACATTAAAAAAAAATAGAGTTTGAGGATCAAAATGAAGTAAAATTGAGATAAAGTGTCAAAATAAAAAATGAAAATAAATTTAAAAGATTATATACGTGTTTGACAATTAAAAATAAGGCCATAAAATAATGCAAAATAATATTGAGAATTTTTTTGGTTTATTTGGATATTTAATGTGTATAAATACGGGCTGCTCCGTTTGAATTTTAAGTGTTGGTCAATATATTGGATTATATTAATACCACCGATCACCGTCCACACGCTGCCCACAGTCCGCCCTGATCCGCGGTGCCACCCCCACCATGACCCAGCCATTGCTTACGTGCAAGCTCACTATCCCTCATTATACATAAAGGAACTATATATATATATATATCCAAAAAGGAATATTAAGGAATTAGTTATCAAGAGAATTGAATAAAGACCTTTGAGTAATTAATGCAAACAGAATAGGACACATTAAAATGTAGATTGGGCTGTTAACTTCAAGGATTGGGCCGAGATCAGCCCGTAAGGTCAGAAATACAGGCTCCTTTTCTTCTCATTTGGACCATACACCATTATGATCTGCTTCACCCCTCAAATGTTGTTTATGTTGGGGTCATTCGCATAAATATTTTTATTTTGGAGTAGTTTTTAATTTTTGTTCTTCAGATCAGTGGTTTTTAATTTTTATCCTTAGTCACTTTACGTAATAAAAATATGATAAAAATATCCTTCGCAAAAAAATAAAATAAAATTTTTTGCTGAATTTATGCCTTAAAGACAAGTTATGTCTCCAGACATAAGTTAAGTAAAATGAATTTTTATCTACCAGGCATAGGTTTAGTAATATGAACTTGTGTCTAATGGACAAAAGTTCATGCAATTGAAACTGTGTCTGGGGGCAGAAGTTCAATCATAGGAGCTTCTACCCGTAGGCAAAAATTGAATAACATGAGTTTGTGCCTTAGGGCACAAGTTTAGTAAGGAACTTATGACTATAGGAAGAAGTTCATGCAATTGAACTTCTTCCTATTGAACTTGTGTCTGAGAGCAGAAGTACAATTGCATGAATTTTTGCCCATAAACACAAGTTCAATAATATAAAATTATGTCTTGGGGCACAAGTTAAGTAGGAAACTTGTGTCTATTGGCAGAAATTCATGCAATTGAACTTGTGCCTTAGGGCAGAAGTGTCTTCTAGGGCTAACCTATGTCTTGCGAATTTTATTTGTTTTGCGATTTTGTTTTATAAATATTAAGGGAATTTTTGTCCCATTTCTATTACTTAAAATATTGAAGGGCCAAAATCAAAGAGCACCAAATTAAGGGGCAAAAATTAAAAATCACCTAAAATAAGGACAGTTGGCGCAAAAACCTGGTTTTGACTAGCAATAGTGAGCTGTGGGTGATATGAAAGCAAGCCCGCTTTAATAATAGAATCTAAACCTACACATTTAATATTAGGGTGTCAAATAGGCGGGTTACATTAAATTTGAACAGGTTAAAATGAAGTTGAGTTAATAAATGATTCATCTAAAAATATTTGAGCTGAAAAGCGGATCATAACTCAATCCATCAATTCTCACTAAGTTTTTATTTATTTGATTGTTCTTTTATACATTACATTTTCAATACCTAATTAAAAAAATTATTTATAATGTCTATATATAATATTAAAAAAATATCTTTAAAAATATTTGGCAAGATTTATCATAGATCAATACAATTTACAAAGCAGTTCAAGTTTTTGATGAGATGAAATGGATTAAACGAAAAAGAATAACAGGCGGATCGATGATCAGCCCAAATGAACGGAGTTTGAACTGGTCATGTTTTCATAGCCTAATTGTGTCACCCTACTTGAGATGAACAGATCAGTAGCCCAATAAACTTTTTTAAATATGCAAGGCAGCCCATCCATACTAGAACCTATGGATACAGATAAGCTGTAAATGGGCTAATAACAAATGGTTATTTGCGCAGATCGGTCACATAAGCTCATGTCTCTGGCCCAGTAACAGTTTGGTGATTGACTAACAAACTGGGCTATTATTGAAGATATTGTAAATTTGTTTGGTATTTAATTTTTGCCCCTTAAATTGGTGATTTTTAATTTTTATTTTTACAGCTTATTTAATAAAAATTTTATTCCAAAATATCGTTAATTAGACTTACTTTCACTAGGCAAACCTTTTTTAAAAAAATTTGCTTGAAGGCATAATTTAAGTATTATTTAATCCGCAAGGAATACTTTTACCCTTAATATTTTTTAAAAAAAATTCGCAAAACACGGGTTAGCCTTAGAAGGTATAAGTTAATGTTACTGAACTTATGTCTAAGGAACAAATTCATGCTACTATATTTATGCCCCAAACATACATTCATGCTGTTGAATGTATGCCCCAGGCAAAAACTCATGCTATTGAACTTATGCCCCAAACAAAAATTCATGCTGCTAAATTTATGCCCCAGGAACAAATTCACGTTGCTTAATTTATGTCCCAAGCACAAATTCATGTTGCTGAACTTATGTCATACTACTAAACTTATACCCTGATACATAAAATTGTTTGATATTATGCCTGAGACATAACTTGTACCAAAATTTATGCCTTACGATTATTTTTTTTTTATTGTTGTACTGTTAGGGGCATTTTTGACTATTATCACTTAAAGTGCCAAAGGATAAAATTTAAAGACCATAAATTTAATAAATAAAAATTAAAGACCACTATAAAATAAGAACATTTGTGCAAATAACCCAATTGCAAATACATGTTAGAAGCTAACAAGGTGACGATTAAACTTATCTTGAGGGAAGCAAATAAGTTCACAAATTTTCAAGCAAACAAAGGGCATAAACGTGAGGAAAGTTTGGTAATATGAGAAGACATGATCAAGGATATAGAATTCCTTCTCCGTTATTAAAGAAGATGTCTTATTATTCCTTATACAGAACGACTTGAAGAGTTGCACCGTTATAAAATAATGTTCAAAATATGTCAAACACTTTACAACATCTTTTCCTTTATATTGGCTAGTAGTATTCTTTAGTTGGAATCGTTGTAAGTTGGGACATGTATACTTAGGGAAATGACGACATTGACTATCAAAAAAGCTATGTGAAAGCTTCACTAAAAGAAGTTGATTTGACCAAAAACAAATTGAGGAGCAGATGCAACTCAAAATGGAAAACCTAACTCCAACTTTCTTCAACAGTTCAACTGCAATTCCCCAAATCCAAAATCCAAACCCCAAACATTAATTAATTATTGCAAGTCCAAAAGAGAAACTATATATATAGTATAAATGAAACAAGTCAAACATCGAAAAGGAAATAAATAAATTTACATCAACCAAGTGGGATCATATTAACTGAATGTGAAAGATGGCTGGTTCATTGAAAATGGAAAAGGTGAAAATAATATTTTCATTTTCACATTCTATCTTTCCTCAAATAGTGGAGGTCGTAGTACAAATTACTCAAAATTTAAGGGAGAATAAGAAAGGTTGGAAAATAGTGATACCACTTCAAAGTTTTTCGAAAAGAGGAGTTCTTCCGATGACAAATACATTTCTTCTTTAATTTTAAAATTGTAAATTAGAATGAGTCACAAAAAAAAATAAAAAGGTGAAAGTTCTAGGGAGGAATAAAAAAAAAAATACTTGAAAATTTTCCCTTAAAATGAAGCAAGTACATGTTGGAAACTCGACTAGTTAAATAGATTTAATTTTAAAACATATTTTCATATCATTTATAATGTAATTATAGATAAATCTTTCTGACATTGTAATTGGTAAGAAAATAAAAATAATAATTAATCTATTATAATATGTTAAACTATATATATCCTATAAAATATCTTTACTATATATATTATATACACACACCCGAAATCTTTAATTTGATAAACAAGGCACATCATTGTGCCCTAGGAGTATAATATAATATAATTATAAATTGGAATATCTCCTATCTATACAAAAAGAAAATGAAAGAAATCGTGAATAAAAAGATTTTAAAAAGAATTTTAATAAATTAAACTGACTATTGGTACTATTGAAAGCAGCCAAATTAAAGAGGTCGTAATTGTACAACAGCACAAACTATGAGAGAATTAGAAGCAAGAACAATGTTCTTGAATTTGTTAAAGAGAAACTACTCTAATTTAATTTTTACTAATTTAATCAAAGTATGTATAGTGACTCCAAATGGGGAATCCACTTTCAGGTAGAAAGTTGGTATGTTCTTTTTATTTAATTATAATTCGAAAATCTTAATTGTCATTCCATTTGGAAGTTTAGGTTTGGCTTCACACGAGGTTAGTTGAAGTCATTAGCTATCCCCATTATCATTCTCTTGCAAATTATTAATAATACTGTAGACATTCAAATTTTGTGAAATTCTGGGAGATGAATTCAAATTTTTTTATATATATAATTTTTTAAAGTTATTTTATTTTAAATCCTAACTTATATCTATATAAAGAGTAATATATTTTTTCTTTAAAAGGACATTTTAAAATTTCATAAACTTTTTAAAATATTTGTAAAGAGGTTAAGTCAGCGGTCAAAATACATCTTCAAAAAAAAAACTGTATACAAATATTTTACCAATAATTCTTTTTTTTCTTCATATTTTGTTTATAATAGGGCAAGTGTAAAAATTATAATCAATAATGATTAATTAATTCACACGCAGTAATTCAAATTCAGTGGACGAGTTGCTTTCTTTTGTCCAAATCAATTTTTTTCCTTTTGTCATTTTATGTTATACAGTTTACGACTTTATAAAATAAAGCATCATGGACTGATTGGCATCAGATTATCAAGAACTAATAATGATAAACTTGTAAGCATATTACTGTACGGAAGGTAATTATATTATTTAAGCTAAGTAGACAAAACAATGCAAGTTAATAATTCTTCTTAATTTATATAATAATGAAACTTTAATTTATTGTATTGCGCCTACTGATAAATTTAAAATTTAAAATTTATAGATTACTAAACTCACTGACTATTTGAGTTATTGGGTTAAAAACATTACAATTATATATATTAAATAGAGTTTTTAACGTATATACATAATTTGGGCTATAATTACTGGATTTACATGGACCGGTACCATATCTTGTATTGGAGTAATATAAGTGAATATACAAAAAGAAGTAATAGACATATTTTGTTTTTCTAAAATATTAATTAATCTTAATATATTTTTACTATAAAGAAAATGATTAATAATATTTTAGATGGATTGAATAATATTTCTTTTCAATTTTTTTCCCGGGGTAGACGATGCTTCCCCTTTTACGCATTGAAATTTGTCATGTAATTCCAAATTGATTTTTTTGTCCGTCAAATTTATTAGGGACATTGAATTCAACATTTTTGGAGGTTTATGAATAAACGTAAACATGGGGTTTGTAGCTTACACTTTACAATTTCTTGTCCACTAAATTTTAATGAGTTCGACATTGAAATAGATAAAAAAAATTTGAAAAATTCAAAAACAGACACTAAATTTTTCGTTCTATCAAAATGGACACCTCATTAGTTCAGCAACAAAGTTTTCATTTTGTTTGGTGAAAAATAATAGAGTTCCATGCCAAAGTTAATACACCCTTAACATGCCAAAATGCAAATTCAATGCTCAAAAAAGACAAAAACATAACAGTTTTTTTCCCCTTAATTTGGCTAAACTAATTTTTGAATTATCAGGAATTTATTTTATAAACTAATCTTATTAATTATGCTTTGAAAATTAAAATTTGGCTACTACTTACTTCATTTACTTTTACTTATCCACTATATCAAAATATTTTTTCATTTTCATTTGTCATTTTTAGCATATTAAGAGATTTTTTTTCTCATGTATTACTAATTAGGTGTTGAAAAATAATTTGGAAAAAATGTTGAGGACAAAATGTATTGTTAATTAGGTGTTTATTACTTGTCCACTAAATTTTAATGGTACTCCATGACTTTGATGGAGTCAAGAATTTAGTAGGCGCCACTTCAATACGAATACAAGATATCAGATTAAAAAATAAAATTAAAAATCTTAAAAATTTTAATAATTTAATTAATTAATTATATAAAATTTTATTTTATTAATAAAAATTTAATTTTTCGCCCCGTAATCCCCTTTCATACTCCCTTCTCTAACCCTATATAACAAGTGTTCTTTAAAAAAAGAAAATGGAGTCCAGGTCTTTCCTCAAAAAATTGTGGCATGATTATTGTCATTATATGCTTGACTTTTATTACGTGAATATTCTTTTGTCCATATATATTTCACATTCTCTTCCAAGAAATAATCCCACTGACTACTTTGTTAAAAAGAGTTGCAGAACAAAAGGAGAATAATTTGTTTTCAAAAAATTGTTCGATTCAACTTTCAAGTACTCATGTCTCTGATGATTGATTTGATTATTATTAGCTTCTACAGTAAAGTAGATGTCACATGATTAACATTAACTAATCTTTGTTAAAGTAACACAAGACTCGGGAGAGTGCATGGGTTTGAAGTGAATACATATTCTTAAGTAATTATTAATTATTAACTCCAAATACTTTTATTCACACCAAATATTTATATCAAATAAGTTAATAATAGATAATTCTCACATAAAATTAAATTATATATATATATTTAAATTTAAATTATTTGATTTGGTAACTTAAAAAAAATTTAAGTACTCCAACTGACAAATCAATGAATTCAAACTAAATCCAAAATTTTGAGCACAAAGTCTAGATATACGTGCGAAGACTTGCTAAATTTTTTTAAAAAGTATTAAATTTTGAATCCATACTTTGAAGAGTATAGTAAATTCAGTGATATTGAATTTAAAAACAATCAAATTAAATTTTGGAGGTGCCTTTCATTATTTGCACCCCTGCCCTAACAAAGAAAAATGGACCATGTGATTAGGTGAATCCTTAGAAGAGAATGCAATATATGATTCTTTAATACTAACATAATTTTTTTAGAACTCTTAATGCAAACAGTTATATTAATAATCTTTAGCCTACTTGTCAATATTAAAAAAAGAAGTGCCTACAAAATGACAAATAATTGGGACAAAGTGATGTGTTACAAAAATAATAATAATCTGCCCGATAAGTTCATGTATGATTTGTAAATTTTATTCGATTTTTTTTTTCCTCTTTGCCCTTTTCAGGAAAACGTATTAATGACTCACAAGAGAATGAATTGAGAAGGATTAGAAACAGGTCAAACAAGGTCTCTCAGACGCCGTTTGGCACCGAACACGCGTTTTAATATTGGAGTAAGAAATTTGTTAGGTCGCAGGAACTATCGAAAGATGAGTATGTATTAATTTATAATATATTGTATTATATTATAATTTTTTAATAATAAATTATAATTATTATATAATATTTTATATTAATAATTTAAAGTATAAAGTTTAGAAAAATATAAAGGATTTGAGATAAAAATATTGTAAAAAGGTAATGTAAAAAATAAAATATGATTATTAAATAATAAATAAAAATAAAAAGAATAATAATATGGTCATATTAAATTAATCATTACATAAAATAATACCATCGTTGGATATTATTTCCTCTAAGAGCTTTCCTAACTCTTTCTGCAAATAAATGAGGTAAACCGTCTATAAATTTACCTTTCCAATGATCACTGTTACTTTCGGGCAGATCCATTACCCGACTAAGAAAAGTATCCTTATACCATCTGAATTCTCCTAGATGCTTACATCTAAGTCCGTTTAATAAAGTTCTAATATTTTCATACATATTGGTAAATCTACCACTGAAATGTTCAATAATGGTGAGAACCAAAGTATAGACACAATCTTGTCTTCCTGCTACTAAAGTCCTTCCTAGGTTATCAACTCCAGGTTCAGTCTTAACAACGTTATATATTGCTGCTCTGTCCTCAGCAGTCATAAAATTATCCCACCAACCTCTTAATTGGCCGGTGAAACCTGCAACTATCATTCTGCAAATTACCGTTTCTGTATTTTTATCTGAAGTGGCTTTGCAGATTGTAGAGTACATCAACATCCGATGTACCGGAATACTAATTTGTCTGTCTGTCAATCCATCTAAGTTCCATTCATAGATGGCATCACCGTTATAGCTAGTGTTTGTTTGGTTCCAATCTCTTTCTTCCACCAAAACATCTTGGGGAGTTGGTCTAGGATAGTAATATGTATCCATTCTTGGCATATCACCATATCTTTTTCCCAATTTTCTGAGCTTATTAAGTTCAGATCGGGTCTCTTCTTTATAGTCTTTTGTTGGATCCAGAATATTTTCTGCAAATTCAGAGGCTAACTCCAAAGGCTTAAGATTTAATTCTGCTAGTTTGTCATTAACTAGCCTTTCTAAGTCTTCCCTTGATTTGATCTTAAATCCAGTGATCTCTGGAGGTCTCTGTATAGAAGGTTCTAACCTTGTAGAAGTTTCCGGCTGGCTGGACATACCATGAGCAGAATAAACAACCATAGACATGTCAGATGAAGAAGGAATACCAATCTTCTTCATTAACTCAGTTAAATAGTCAAGTTTAGAATCGAGTGAACTAATATGTTCTCCCAAAACTTTAACATATAAAGACAAATAATTATTTTGAGAAATTAAATTATTAATTTCTTTTATACCGTTGCTGGCTACATCATCTTCAATAAATTTTTGAAAAGCAGTAAAAGTAATACCAGTATTATTTGGTAAAACAAAAGGATTTTGAGGAGGATAAATACTTGTAATGGTATTACCATTACTTTCTTGATAAATTCTTTCAAGAACTTTGATATATAAGGGCATGTAAGTGGTTATAAACCAAGGAGCAAAATAAATAATTTGGTTATGCAAAGCACAAGTTTCATAAAACTCTTGAGAAATATTTCTCTTATCATCACTGTTATAAAACTCAGTGTACCAGTTTTTAAAACTTTTTCATTTATCCTGACAAAATTCTTTTAAAATATGTTGTCTTGCCGGTGAACCCGGACTAAAATCAATTTGGAACTTAATCATTTAAGTTTTGTTAAAATCAAAATCCATATCGGATGCAGTAGGAATATCCTTATCAGAATTATCATCTTTAACAATATTATTTGAAACCTTTATACGGTCAACACGCCTATTACCATCGGTTGTGTCAATCGTATGAAGAGAAGCGGCACGATTTAATCTAGCCGGACCATAGATTGGTTCAATAGGGTCAATATATGAATGACCTGTAGAAGTAGATAATCTTCTACTACCCGTATGAGAATGCCTATAAGGCACTAAGGATTTATTATCCTCAAATTGAATGCAAATTCTGCCTTCAGGAGTTTGGCTAATATGCGAATAATCATGATTAGTAATTTCTTCAGATTGTTGACTCGAAGATATAACAGAGTCTAAGATCCAATTAGAGGGAAAATTAATCTCATCCCATCCAATAAGTCTCCTAGTGGTGACTTTGGATCTAGCAAAATTAGTTTCAAATATCATAGTTTCGTTTGACATATCTGTCAACTTACATTTAGGAGTAAGAGTAGATAAGAATTTATAATAAATTCTATAAGATAAACATATAAGTTCAGATCCAGGAGCATAATTATAACCATGAGTTTTAACATTTAATGTTAATGCATCAAGAATATTGACGTCAGAAAGAGATAATTGTAAATTGGGCTGAGTATTGAAATATACGGGACCATACGCCACCGTAGATTCAATAGAACCCATAAGAGATTGTCTAAAATTAAGATTTCTAGCATCTCTTAAAGCAGTCATAAAAGATTCTGGTAACCCTTTAAGAGTTAAAGGTTTAAAAGCAATTTGAACCATGCCAATATGCATAAAACTATATTTTCTTTTGTATAAAACTATATCACGTTCATTCAATAAACGAACAGTCTGTTCAGAAGAATTTAAAGCAAGAGATTGCTCAGTTGTTTTTATCAATTGTTTAGAAGATATTTTATCAAAAAAAACCATAATCATAAATTTTATGAATAGGGACTTGTGGAATAGTCCATTTGTTTAACAAATCAAGATCTTGAGGTATATCTACCTCTTCAAGTCTAGAGTTTTTAACACTGCTTTCTCCAATATTCATATCAATTAAACATCTATGTTGAATCCCATCTTACTTTAGATCTCATAAAACAATTCCTAGGCTCTGATACCATCGTTAACAGGATCTACGTCGGCGGTAGTCCGCCGGCGGTGATAGACCTTGTTCGGATAATATCCTTGTCGTCGAACAAGAATCAAAATAAGGAGGAATTATTATATGAACTATATAAAGTCTTGGTATATAGATCATTAGCTGTATGGTAAAATTTTACCGAAGCAAGGGGCCTGTCAAGACTAAATACTGCCGGATCTTGAGACCATGTGCACAGGATACCTTTTTAGGGGCTCCCCAGGATAACAACGGCCCTTAACAACTCCAAATAACGGGCCTTTTCACCGGGCAACGGTGTGTAGCCACTAAGGCAAATCCAAGATCTACAGTATTTTCTGACTGTACCACCATCTCCGAACCAAGCTAATCAATCTTTATACTAAGTCTTTTTAGTTCTTATAATAAGATCTCCTAACTTTAATAGAGTCTAGTTCATTTTTTATGAAGATTTAAGAAGAACGGAGATTCAACATAGATAGATATTTAGCCGGCTATAAGCACGGCCATCTGAGAAGAGGTATATAAAAAAAAAAAAAATTTAAGTACCTGGACGCCGGAAGTTGTGCCCAAACTTGGACAGTTTTTGATTTTTCTATACAAAATTTAAAAAGATTACAACTTTACAAAAGGCTTTGCTTTCTAGAGAGAAGGCAGAGCGAAAATTCTAGAGAGAGAAATAAAACTAAAAATTCTGATGATTACAAATGAGGCGAAGGCCTATTTAAATAGAAAAAAATCTATCTACAGTAGTTTTGTACAGAGTGCTCTATTATTGCACTTAGACAGCCATCTCTGTCAGTGGGGCCCACAAAGTTCGCAAGGCTTAGATTTTCTTCTTTCCTTGTGCGTTTAACATCCTTTGGACGAAATTTTCATCGCTATCTCCTTCATCGAGTTTATCTTCTTGCAGGAGCTTTTCTGCCTCCCGTAACACATCTTCTATGTCTGCATCTTCGTCCATCTGGGAGTCCTCATAATTTGATTGACTTTTCATTGATGTATCAGACTTGCTAGCAATCTGTTCAAAGGATTCTAACAAGTTTTTCTTCACAAGGTTTAAATAATCCTCAATTTGTCGGGTCTTATCACCCGGTTGATAAGCAATTTTTCTAGCAATATGTCTTAGGGGACTTTCATTAATTGTTTCGATCTCCCCTTTTTCTTGATATCTTTTAAGGGCCTTATTAATGTCATCAATGGTTTCTTGTCCAAAAATCTTTTTGGTTGCTGGGTCTATTTTCATCATTTTATCCCAGAAGTTGTTGTAATATGTCCGATAGATACACGGAATTTGTTCTTCGGTATAACCGAATTCCGGGACCCATTTATGGATCCAAGGGATGGAGAATTCAATAAAGAACATAATCTGGCTAATATTCTCCGGAGAACTTATATGTTCTTCTCTGTATAATCGGTCCAGATCTGGAGATACCTGTATCCATGAATCATATAATTCTTTAATTTTTTCAGGCAATATCCTGATGGAAGGTCCATGGAATGTCCACCATTGTATGAACCAATTTGGTATAACCCTTTGGAATACCTTAGAGCATATTTTGATAAACCAAGTATGTTTATGTTTATCATTATTATAATATAAAACATAAGAGAAGGCTCGGATATAATCCCAGTAAGTGAAATTCATCCTTCCACTTTCAAGTATCACTTGTTTTTCTTTCATGGTGGATATACCCCATTCTTCTATGGATATAATTCTTTTTATAATAAGTTTTGAGAAGTTATAAACTGTCTCGTCTCTTTGATCCCTGAAGTGAGATATCTCTGCACTTCCAGTGAATAGAAGAATATTTTCATAGTAGCTTCGGGTTTTGTATGACTCACCCGAGAAGTATAATTTTTCAATTAAATATTTTTGGGTTATCTCCCAAATGTCTTCTTTCCATCTGATATCCTTGTTTTCGAGAAGAAGTATAACTTCTCTCTTTGGGACCTTTTCATAATTTTTCTGGTCCTCTACTGTCTCCATGGCGACAGAGGCGTAAGTATCACTTTGTCCTCTTCTGTTAGCAATATGCTGTTGCAAGGCCTCGTATAAAGGGCTGTTTCTTGGAATATCTTCCAAATTAATAGATGAGGAAGATGAGGATTCAGCTTCCCTTCTTTGAGAAATATTCTCATTTACTAGAGTTCTATTACCTCTTCTGATGATAGGATTCGGGGAAGTATAACTTCCTGAACTTGATCCTGCAGAAGTATAACTTCTGCTGTTTGTACCACCCCGGTTATTATAAATTCCAGGGGTATTCCTTCCTCTTCCCCGCCCTCTATCAGAGGGGAAGCCTCCTTGCGGCCTCATCCTGCAACAAAAGCAGACCTTGTCAGTTATCATTTAAAAATTCTCTGGTCAAGAAATCCGGCAGTGAATTATCACTTCCTTTCTTATATTCTATATCAAAATCGAAGGGGGCCAATTGGGCCTGCCATCTAGCAAATACGATTTTAGAGGCGTCATGTTTAAAATCTTTGTTAAACATGAATTTTACTGCATTATTATCAGTCCTAATCAAAAATTTTTTGTTATAAAGATCGTCTTGAAATTTTAAGACACATTTAACAATACAAAGCATTTCATGGGCCACCGTAGCATATTTCTGCTGGGCCTCAGTCCATTTAACAGAATGATAACGGATTAAATATTCCCTTTTATCATGGGGGTTAAGCTGCTTTAAAATTCCACCGAAACCTATATTTGAGGCATCGGTTTCTATAATCTTTTGCCAGTTAGGATTGGCAAGAGTTAAATACGGTAAAGAGCTTACCTTCTCTTTTACCTTTTTAACAATATTAGTATGTAAATCAGACCATGGTAAATTATAACCCTTTTTAAGCCTTTCAAATAAGGGAGCCAGGTCCGTAGATAAATCTTTGATAAAGGGAGAAATATAATTTAAACTCCCAAGGAATCTCTGTAACTGAGTCCTGTCATTAATAATATCAGGAAATTTTTTAGCAAACTCAATAGATCTTTGAATGGGAACTATCTTTCCCTGACAAATATAGTGACCAAGAAATCTGACATTTGTTTGAAAAAGACTCATTTTGGGTTTAGAAATTACTAACCCATTTTGAATAATTATTCTTTTGAAAATGTCTAAATGCTTATAATGCATTTCTAAAGTTTTTGAAAACACCAAAATATCATCTATATAGACAATAATGAAATCCATATATGGATTAAAAATATCATTCATAATTTTCTGAAATTCAGAAGGAGCATTTTTTAAACCAAAGGGCATAACATTCCATTCGTATTGTCCGAATGGGACATTGAATGCCGTCCTATAAGTGTGTTCTTTAAAAAGCTGAATTTGCCAATATCCTGATTTTAAATCAAATTTTGAAAATATATTGGCATCATATAACCTTGATAAAAGATCTCTTTTATTTGGGATCGGGTATCTGATCCATTTTAAAACTTTATTTAAAGGTTTATAATTAATCACCAATCTAGGTACACCACGTTCTTTCTCAGCAGCATTATTAACATAAAAAGCTGTGCAAGACCATGGTGACTTTGATGGTTTTATAAGATTCTTTTGCAAAAGATTATCAATCTCTTTTTTGCAGATTTCTAGCAATTCCATATTCATCTGGCAAGGCCGAGATTTAGTAGGAATATTTTCCTCAGCAAAAGTATCTTCATATGGAAGAGAAACTACATGCTTTTTCCTGTTCCAAAAAGCACTGGGATGATCAGCACATATAGAGATAGAAAATTGTTCAGAAATTAATTTAATTTTTTCTTGAACTTTAGGGGATTGTAAAATAGTATCAATAGACATGCTATAAATTTCATGCTGTAAAGATTTCATATGAAAAATCTTTTTATCAATTAAAGAATTTATATTTCTAGTAAGAGGTTCAGTTATAAACTGAAAAGAAATCTTTTTACCCTTATAAGTAGCCTGAAAACCTGTGTTATCAACATAGGTAAGAGGGTAAATAGCTTGAATAAAAGGAGTTCCAAGTATAATAGGAGGAAACATTTTATCCTTAACAAGAATGAAAAAATGAGGAATGCAAACTTTATCTTTGCAAATATATGCTTTTGGCAATTTATATTCAATTTTCATCTTATCACCAGATGCAGAACTAATCTTATGAGAAGTCTTTTGGTAATATCTGGTAGGGATTATCCCTTCTTGAATGCAACTCATATCTGCTCCACTATCAATAAGAGCAGTTTCAGTAATAGAAAAATTATCATCAATTAAAATAGTACACTTAACATACCATCTATGAGAAGTTACTATTTGCATCATTCCTATGAATAAATCATCATTGGGGGAGGAAATAGCGGTTTTTGCAAAATCAGAAATTTCTTTTGAATCATTTGACTCATTTAAAATTTCTTTTCCTTTATCATGACCCATAGTACGTTCCATTTGGCTCATACGATGGTCGAAAATCATTTGATTTTGTTTAAGAGATTTAATCTCAATTAATCATTACATAAAATAAAATTTATTATCGTTACGTAATAATATAATAAATTAAAATAATAATTAAAATAAATAAATATTATATTTAAATCAATAGCACAATTTTACCCAAACAAGATGTAAATAGTCACTTGGGGAAAAATAAGATAAATATTTACATGTACGCATATTTATATTAAATTGAATAATTTACTTTTATAAATTAAAAATTAAAAATTAAAATGATATTATATATCACTTAATCATACTAAGTGAAAAATATGTCTGCTAAAGAAATATATTTTATATTTATTAATTTAATATAAATATCACATTAAAAAATATACTGTCTCTGAAAAATATACACATGCAATCATCGTGAACTTTTTTGATTAAAAAAAAAATGTTGCGATTTTTGATAAGTGTAGGATAATCTCATAGCCGAGGTTGTAATTAAGGTAAAATTTACACTCATGCGGAACTTCAAACTATCAATCACACGGAGAACTTTTAATAGACGTTTGATCATACATTTTAAATATTTTTTAAATTTTATTTAAGAATTAAAAATAAGATTATATTTAATTATATATTTTATAAATAAAAATATTTTATTTAAGTAAGGATCAAAGAGCCAAACCAAAAATAAAAGGGGAGACCTTTAAGAATTCAATGCTTGAACCCATAAGAAAGTTTAGGTTCAACAAACCCTCTCACGGGTCCGCATATATTTGCACATCCCTCTCTCTTTCTACCATTTTTTTTCTCTCTCTCTCTCCGTATATAAAACCAATTCTGTTGGACTTATTTACCTCCGCCTGAAATCCCCTTTCTCCATCTACTCTTATCAAGTCTCTATGGCATTTACATCAACTACTTCCAGCTGAAAAAACAAACAATTTCAATCCCCACACAAAAATGAAAATCTTCTTCACACTATTCATCTTCCTTTTTCTTTTCACATTCTCAAACTCAGAATCCACTTGCAAAAACAGCACAGATATATCTCTTGTTTCCAAGGCTTTCAGCTCTGTTTATGGGTTCAACATCACTTGGTTCAGCTCAAACTGTTCCTCTCCAATAACTGAGATAAGGTTATCTTCAAGAAACCTCACTGGCGCAGTCGCATGGAAGTACTTAAGAAATTTGTCTCATCTTCATACTGTAGATCTATCGAACAATTCCTTGAAGGGTTCTGTTCATCCTCTGTTTTGGTCCATTTCATCTTTGTTTCAAGTCAATTTGTCAAAGAATAGGCTAGGGGGAGCAGTTGCTATAGCAAGGTCATCATCACCTATTCAAAGACTTGATCTTTCTTTCAACAGGTTCACCAACTTGGGTTCTCTTTTTAATGGTTTTCCTAATCTCACTTCTCTTGACCTTTCACATAATGATCTCAAGATTTTGCCTTTTTGGTTCACCAACCTAACCAAGCTTGAAAATTTGAGCATTTCTAGCTGTAACATTTATGGGAATCCTGAACCCATTTCACATATCAAGTCACTGAAGCATTTAGATGTTTCTGTCAACCACATGGATGGTAAATTTCCCGATGATTTTCCTCCGCTTTCCGGTCTTCATTTCTTGAATATCTCATTCAACAACTTCACTGGGCTGATACCTCAAGACCAGTATGCAAAATTTGGCAACTCTTCTTTCATTCATGCTGGCAATTTACAAACCAAGAATTTCTTACCAAATCCCAAGAATTCCTCACAATTTCACATTAAAAATCATAACTTTACAACCCCACCACACAAAATGTTGCCTATGAGACACAAACCTACCAAACCAACGAACAAAAACACCAATAGGAAAACACCCAAATCAAGAAAGAAAATCTTAGTCACAGCCATTTCAGCTGCTTCAGCATTTCTAATCTTGGTCATGGGGTCAGTCATATTGTGTCTATACAAGAGGAGAAAATCAGTGGCTAGAAAGAACAAATGGCTAATCTCAAAGCCAATTCAAATACCCTTCAGAATGGACAAATCAGGGCCATTTTCATTTGAGACAGAGTCAGGGAATTCATGGGTTGCTGACATAAAAGAGCCAAGTTCAGCAGCAGTGGTGATGTTTGAGAAGCCATTGATGAACCTAACTTTCAAGGACCTCATAGCAGCCACATCTCACTTTGGGAAAGAGTCATTGCTAGCTGAAGGGAGGTGTGGACCCGTTTACAGAGCCGTACTTCCAGGTGACCTCCACGTGGCAATCAAGGTCCTGGAGCATGCTAGGGAACTAGGCCATGATGATGCTATTGCCTTGTTTGAAGAACTCTCCAGGCTTAAGCACCCTAATCTCTTGCCTATCTCTGGTTTCTGCATTGCAGGTATAAATCTTCTTTAATTATTTAAAGATTTTATATTCAAAGGTGAGATTAGAAAAAATAACTTCACTGCCCTTTCTGTTTAATTTATTTGTATGATTTTATATATTTGATTTGATATTTCGTTACTGATATAAGTTTTTTTTTGGGTCCATTAAGAAAGATACTAACAAAAAAAATTTAAATTTTATTAGTAAATTATATGACTTGAATCAGTTAGGAGAAAAATATTTCATTTTCTTAAGCGCAGTTTTTCAGGCTATGATACTTTCTGATATAAGTACCGTCACTATAATAATTTTGGTATTATTTTATAGCGGGCTCATAATTGATACAGCAATTAGTCTACTGGCTAAAGTACTTAAAAAATATACTTAACGATATTAATTACATCTAATCATCATGTAACTTAAAATCAATTCTAAAACTATAGGAGTGTATTATAAAACACTACCTGTTTCTAGTGATAACCCAAATATATATACACCCACCTAATTAAGAGATTATCAATCTTTATATCTTCTGCATATTTTCATTGGGGGAACTCCCTGAATATGTGGCAATCTCCAAATGTAAAGAAAAATGTAGAATTTTTTTGTGTGTGATATTTAATAAGGGGAAAAAATCTAGAGGTGACCCATGCATATTGAATGTAATCACGTGGAGGATGGGATAAGAAAGAGTACTACAGCTAGTATTGTAGTAAATGAGACAGAAATTTTGCAACCATAGAAACGTTAGCAGTAGTTATGATTACATACATACAACAAGCAGCAGTAAAATAGGAATGCGTGAATTATTTGGATGCTAGTACTACTATATATGACTTATTACATGGTTCAATTTATAACTGGCTCTTTGTAAGTTGTGTCCATATTTACCCCCACTAAGTCAAACTTTCAAATCTTATGCCAGATTGGGATTTGAAAAATAGTACTCAGCTGTAAGCATATTGTCCTCTTGGTAAAATTGTGTCCATTTTTTACGCAATGAAGTCAAACTTTAGAATTCTTACCAGATTGGGAGTTCAACTGTTCAACATTATTTATGATTTTTGGAAGAATGTTTCACAAATATTATTATTTTGGAGGATATTTTAAGTAGTAAAATATATATCTACCTTTTTAAAGCATTAATGGTTCAGAAGAATGTCATTTTCGATTGAAAATGCTTAAAGTTGGAAAATTATTTCATGTTCATGACATGCATGCATTGATTGATCATTGTAGTATGAAAGTCCTTGTCAATAATTTTGAGGACTCTTCTATGAACCAGAAAAATCTCTCCATTTGGAGAAGGGAAAAAAAAAAAAAGATTCCAATTTATGTTTCCTTTCAATCAGGTCATATTTACAGCTAATTTAATACTTCCCTTCGACGCAGGGAAAGAGAAGCTAGTACTGTACGAGTTCATGGCAAATGGTGACCTCCACCGATGGCTACACGAGCTTCCAACTGCTGCCCCTAACGTGGAAGACTGGACTACTGACACGTGGGAGCTACAAAATGGGTCCCAAATAACGTCACCTGGAAAAATGGAATGGCACACGCGCCACCGCATTGCGGTGGGAGTGGCGCGTGGGCTTGCCTACCTCCACCACGCTCAGTCAAAGCCGGTGGTTCACGGTCATTTGGTATTGTCAAATATTCTACTGGCCGATGACTTTGAGCCTAGAATAGCCGATTTTGGACTGAGTCAAAACCGAGCAGATGGGTCCAGTGAGATGGATGTGTACGATTTTGGAGTCGTATTGGTGGAGCTACTGACTGGGAAAATAGGTTCGGATGACACGATAAAGTGGGTGAGGAGGCTAGTGAAGGATGGACACGGAGCCGATGCGCTTGACTCGAGGCTAAGACTCGGTGGTGACTCGGTGAGTGAGATGGTGGAGTGCCTCCGAGTTGGGTACTTGTGTACGGCGGAGAGCGCAAACAAACGGCCTAGAATGCAGCAAGTTTTGGGTTTGCTAAAAGACATACATCCCCTCCAACTCGGAACTCATCTGAGTTGACTCGGCACGACTCGGTAAGTCCTAATCGCTAAAAAAAACACTCTCAATCAGGGCGCGTGGTGTGCATGACGAGAAGGACGGACTGGCAGCATGGAATTATTGTACTCCCATGTGTTTAATTGACCGCTGAAAAGTCAACAGTACAAGCCACCTCTCCACTCAGGTTTCCACTTCATCAATGGCATTCAGTCACGTGCAGGTCACGTGCTTTTTTGTTGTCAGGAATATGCACTTCAAAGTGTAGTGAGAAGGACATGTTTGCTTGCTTGTCTCATTTTATTCTCCTCTTATTTCTTACCTTTTTTTTAGTTTTGTAATTTTGTATATTAAATTAGAAAAAAAAAAGAGTTTGAACAAAAAATTGTGGGTATAAGTATTGTTTTTGATAGAATTATTTAATTATTTATTTAGGGGAAATGGGTTGTATTTTTCAAGTGGAGCAGAGAAGGCAGAGAATCCCACTTATTGCTTGTCTCTTCTAAGGAGCATTAGAATCATCAACTCCTTTAATTTTCTTTTCTCTTCTTTTTTCTCTCTTTAATTTAAACTTTTCTTGTTTGTTTTGTTCTTTTTTTCTTTTTCATTTATTGCTTTATTCCCTTCAATTTCTTTTTTTAATTTTATGGGAGCAGTCTTTAATTTTTTGGTAGAGAGGACAAAAGGGAGTGATGAGTATCTAATAAAGTGGGTTTATTAGAACAATCTTTTCTAAAGTGATTGGGTCAAATATTGAACCAATGAAGGTATCCCATGAGGACTTTTTTACTATTACTATTTTATTGTACGTTTTCATTATATTTAACCTTTGCAGCATTTGGATGCCACCAAGGCCACATGGGGTGCCTTTAACCTTCAAAATAAATAAATAAATAAAAATCATGGATTTGAAATATTGATAGTCAATTTTGCAGGCAAAAATTCCACTCTATCAACTAGCACATAATTTTGACTTGTACACAATGGCACATATTATACTAGCAACAGAGATATTGTTCCTTTTATTATCGGTGACTATTATTGATAGATTTATTTACTTCTTGTTATTTATTAACGACGAATCGTTCTTGAAAGTGGATGGAGAGCTGTCAAAGAGCCTTTGAAGAGTTGAAGGCCGCCTTTATGTGCCAAAATGGGGGAACTCGTCAAAAAAGCTGATATTAACAATAAGACGTGGTTAATAAAAGAGATAAACCCACAAATTTCTTTCTATTTTTTCGAATTTTCATATTATACCCATGCTTAAACTAACTTTACAAGTAACCTAAAATGTCATATATCACATGAAATGTCGCATGAACATGAATTTTTATTTCTCACTTTGGGCTCCCTTTGGACTGTTTCAGTCAAGGGAAATAATTGGTATAAAAATCCATAAGAATCATATTTGTAACGAAATACCAAAATATTTAATTAAAAGCGTGATGGAGGGATGGAAAAAATGGAGTAAAATATTTATGCATAGGGTATTGTATGTTCCAATGAAGATTTGGGGGGTCTGTTTATTTGGGGATCAAAATAATAATGAGGGAAAAGTATTTAAAAAGCAAAATCAACATGTATGGAAGCTCCATTTTCAATTGTCTCACTTTCAAAGGTTTGCTCCTTTAACCCTTTTTCACTTTTTCCACTTTTCTTACATGTAATATCATCCATGCCATTTTATTGTAAAGAAAAAGGGACAAACATCTTTCGCTCCTTATCTTATACATCGGTTTTCCCAACCGAATGTGGAGAAAATGGCGATCGATTTTATCTTTTTTTTTTCGTCTATTGAAAAAGATATATAAATTTGATTTCAAGTAGTAAATAAGCATTCTAATTTTGAGAGTACACATCTAAACACTTCAATTCGTCTTTATTGTGTCAGTTAAACACTCCAACTCACAAAATAATCATCTAGACACCTCCAAAATTTATGTGTCTCGTCAGTGTTGGGTGCCCACGAGACACGGTGAGGATGAGTTGGAGTGTTAGTTGACAATTGAAACAAAGTTGAGGTATCTAGATATGCACTTTCAAAGTTGGAATATGGTGACAATTTCATATAGGACATCTCATATGGTGAAATAATGTTAAATAAATATGTTGATATACACTTATCCATACAAGTTTTACAAGAGATAAATATGTAAGGAGGAGAACTTGTATATACACATTCAAAATTGACAAACATAATTTTTATATATCATGTTTAAAATACATTAAATAACTAATATACGGATAGTTATACACGTTTTTATAGTAGATATACATTTTGATATACATTTCACAAAGGATATCTTATAAGGTTATTGATTGTATCTCATTACATACTCTATATTAATTTCTGATTTTAACTAATAATAATCTATGAACAAGAAAAAAATATTTTGTAGTTATATTAGGAGTGTTATTAATGAATACATATCATGGAACATGAAATAAGAAAAAAAAATTACTTTCTAATTAAAATACACAGTAAAATCTATCTTTTTTTTAAATTTTTATATATAAAATATAATTTTTTGTTTTATTTATAACGTTTGTATCTTTTTAGCTCTTAAATGCTAAACTTAATCCTTGATTATAAATGTGTCAATAATTATTAAAGGATATATATAACTATCATTCACTCAAGTTCAAACGGTAAACCAATACTTAACGAAGTTTAAAAGCCCAAGCAGGAAAAAAGGTTTAATAGATCAGCCTAAATAAGAAGAAAAGTGTATAACTTCGAACTTCGAACTCCGAAAAGAGTTGAGCCCATAAAAGTCCATAACTAGAGCAGGGTCAATCACACAAATATCTTTGTAGTTTTTAATTTTTGTCCCTTAAATTTATGATATTTAATATTTGCTCTTCAAAGCTTTATGTAATAAAAAGATGGTTAAGATGCCTTTAATAATAAAAAATAAAAATAAAAATTCGCAAGGCAAACATAAAATTTGTAAGGCATAGATTTTTGTCTAAATTATATCATAAGGCATAAATTCACACAAGTTATGCCTCCAGGCATAAGGTAAGTAGCATGAATTTGTGCATTGAACATAAATTTAGCAGCATGAACTTGTGCCTAAGGGGCAGAAATTCAATAGGAAACTTGTGCGTATGAGCAGAAGTTTATGATAATTAAACTTCTACCTTGGGATAGAAGTTCAGTAGCATAAACTTCTTTCTTTTAAGACTAAATCATGCCTTGTAAAATTTATTTGTTTTGCAATTTTTTTAAAAAAATATTAAAAATATTTTCGTCTCATTTTTATTTCTTAAAATATGATTCAACAAAAATTAAAAGTCTATCCCAAAAAAAAGACAATCGCTGCAGAAACTTGACCAAAGTAAACTTTGGGATAGTTATCCATACATACAATCTAAACAAACAGTTTACAAATTATAATATAATAATTTATGATGTTAAAATTAACTAGCATATGTTTGCATTGGAATCTCTTCCAATGTTATTTTTAACTTTTCCCCCAAATTATTGTAGAATTTTCTTTATATTCTTATTTTTTATTATTAAAATTTGTATAACACGATGTATAGAAGTGCATATATATCACATATACATCTTTATGTAAGTGATGTAATAATTAGACGTAAAAAGATTAGTTAGATGGCTGAATGAACACTTCCCTTTAATTTTTCGTAAACTTTTGTATCTCAGAAAATATGGTGGAATCAGGAATGACTAATTTCTGCACAGTTAATTTTTGTTACTATTTAAATGTAATTGGTAATAATTATTTTTAATTTAAAAGTATTTATCTAAAACACAATAAGCCTACATTTTAAAAGTCTATTAGTAAAATGATTTTTCCAAGATAATTTTATGCATACATAAGTGAATTTAGTCGATATATTTCTAATGTCAAATAATTTTTTTTTTTTAAAATAAATTTAAAGCTAGTTTTTATTGTGCCGTAGATAATTTAGATTAATCTATATTGTATTAACTGTAAAGACCCTTAGAAATGTTGATTGAACTTTTTGCCCTTCATTAAAAGACTTCGAAATAGACAAAATTTTCATTTACAATATTTACAGAATTATTATTTTTAATTATTCCATCACCTTCTATCTTTGGCATAACTCTATTTATGATGTAAACCTAAAAAAATTTAAAAATTCGGTAAATCTTTTTTTTTTATAGTCAAAAAAAATTTTCTACCTTATTTTATTATATTGAGTTTTCTACTTATGATATAACTCTATTTATAGTATAAACCTTTAAAAAAGTAAAAAGTTCTTCCCCGAAATGTTTTGATTTGAGAAATATTTTGTTCCTTTTTTTTAAGGCACAAAATTCTAATTGAATTTTTTTTATTTTTGATATATTTTTTCTTTTTTCATAGTAAAGGAAATATTTTTTTTTCCTTTTTTGATAGTAATGTCCTAATTTATAAATCCTTCTACTTCTATAAAAATATTTTTATAATTACATAATTTAATTCATCAACTCTTCTACATCATCATTTTTTATTCAGTCTCTAACCTTGTATGTTTTCGTATTAATCTATCTTTTTTTCATATTGTGATTTTTTTTTTATATTGTGAGGATTTGAAAAACATAATAATAATTGTTATGCCAGAACTTAGATTGTCTCTTTTAGTTGAGTCTAATGTTGATATTATGTTATATCGTTTAATTGAGTCTTATATTGATATTATGTGATTTAAAATTTATGTTTTGCAATTAAAATTCTTCATCTACTCATTCTCAAGTTTCATTTATTCAGGTAAACTAATTTCTTCATGATCTCATATTCTATATTTAATTTTTACATATAAGTTTGAGTTCTTATTTATTTTTATTATATTTTATATTATATATATATATATATATATATATATATATTTGACCATTAAAGTTTAGTTTTTGGTAGGGCACAAAAGTTCGTACTATACTTTTCAATAATTATATTGAAAAGTGAAAAAAAATATTTACAACAAGATAAGATCAGTTATATCATAAACGAATGCATTAACAGTGTTAAAAACCTAATTTTATACCAGTAAACAAGGAGATTGAGTCACTTTTCTATAGTACTTTTTTAAACAAAATTCATTTGAAGATATAATACAATCTTCCCATTAAATAATCTTTGGTAATTTTTTTAGATTTCACCAACTAATCTAACATTCAATATATGCATAATATTTTACTTCTATTTACTTAAAAAAATATTCTATGTAGATATACTTGACATCTTTATGAGTTCTAAGATTTTATAGTGTGAAGGCCCTTAGTAGTGTTGGTTGAACGTTATGCTCTTCATTAAAGACATTGCTATATATAAAATTATTATTTACTATTTTTCTTAAATAATTATCATTAAATTATTATCCTAATGTTTAGGAGTTTGAAATTAATCGAAGTTGTAGGTATTAAATCTTTACTTATTTGAAGAAGGTAAGAACTCCTTATATTTAGTATTTTAAATTTGACTAAAATTTTATTCTTAAATCTAATTTCCTTATTTGAACTAAATTAAAAATCCTAATATTTAAAACTTTAAAATTAATTATAATTTTATTAACTTATATTAATCCTTTATTTATTAAACTAATTAATTATCCATCACAATTTGTCAAGCACGGTAAGAAAAAATAAATTAAAAAATATGATTTTATTATGCATTAATACGTTGAATTTCTTATTTTTCTTTTTCTTTTTTTTTTTAAATTGTACAGTTGAAAAAAAGAAAAAAAATATAGAAACACAACATACTTTAAGTTGTTTCAATCAATCAAGTGCTCTTGTAATTCACACTTTTTAGTTAAATCTATACTATTTTTTCATTTTAATTTATGTGAAAGTGTCTGATTAGACACATAGATGAAGACCAAGAGAAAAAATGAAGTTGAAATCATCTCATAAAACTTAAAATAAAAAAATTAAAATTATATTATAACTAAATATTTAAAGTACGAAACCTCATTGCAAACTATCATTTACTTTTTTATCCTTTTAAAAATAGAGTTTTGTTTCCACTATTTTTTATGAGTTTCATAATTTGGACGGTCAATTTCAAAAAAGATAAATGCATTTGTGATATGATATCAATTATTAGTGTCAAAACAAGTTATGAGTTGTGATATAATAACTTATCATACGATTTCGCAAGTGCTAATTGTCTAAATGAATAACTCATATCATTGTTCTATTATACTATACAACTTTGTATTACAATACGTCTTTGTAATGTTAATATTTATATTAAATGTTAATATGTAAATAGTATGGTAATATAATTTTTTTGTAATTATTAACATGAGATATACACATAATGCATGCATTTAAGTGCTCATGAAAAAATGAATGATATTTTATCTTTCAATCAAACGCTCTTTCTATGACGTTTTGTTCATTGAAACGAGTATTAGAACAAATTGAGGAAAATACTACTGGATTAAATCAGACTCTTAAACATAATAATATATTAACATTAAATTTATAATTTTCTTTTTAAATTCTTATATTGTTATACAAACATATCTTTTAAATATTATTTATGCTATTTTTAAAATTTTATTCTTATTAATATGAGGAACATGCGCGAAGTGCGTACACAAAAACTAGTTATAATAATATGTGCTTAGTTTATAATTTAAGGATAAACAGTGCTCCAACTATATTTGAGTGCTGATGTTTACTCTAAGTTCTGTAAACTTAAAGATAAATAGTGGTTAAATTAACATTTGAAGGATAATATTAAATTTAGCCTTAAAAATAAAGGATATTTTTGAACAAAAACTTAAAAAAAAAATAGCAGCTAGAGGAAGTTTAATTCTTGAGGCGCGGCGGAGGAAAAATAATTTCCAGCCCGACTCCGGACCCTTCCTCGACCCAATTTCCCAATAGCTCCCCGACGGAACCCTTGAATCTTCAATATTTTCAATCTTCGGAAACCCCTAATATTTCAAAACCTTCTGAATCCCCAGTTGAATGGTAATGGCATCACAGAAGAAGGAATCGGAGGGTATCGCTCTACTTTCTATCTACGGCGACGACGAAGATGACGAAATGGAAGACATGGAAGAACATGGAGAAGAAGAAGAAAGGGAAGAAGACGCACAAGAATACAGACCTGAATCCCAAAACTTGGGCATTACAATGGATACCGAGCTCCATGATGATAGCAACAAAGTTTTCGGGTCTGATTCGGGTCGGAGTTCGACTCCGTCACCACTAATTCAACAACTTCAGCAACAGCAATCTGTTGAAAATTTGACACCTACTAAGGTTACGAATTTTGGTGTTGGGTCTACTACTACGACACCGTTAATGTCAGTCTCTTCTCCAAATCCTCAGCCAATGGAGTTGAATTTGAATGTGAATGTGAGTAGACGAGCAAGGCTTACTATTGTTGATTATGCTCATGATGAAGTTACTATGTCTCCTGAGCCTGAGGTACTCTTATTTATGCTCTCTTTACTATTGGATTTTGCTTTTTTATGCTTGTCCAAAACGGATTGAAAAAAAGATGAGAAAATTAAGGATTTTGCCTTTTAAATCATGCTAGAAATATCACGTTTAATGGGATACTATTAAAGACTTATTCATGTTATGAGCCTATGATTTATGAGTTGCTGAGAGTTTTTTTTTCCTCTTTCGGTGGTTGAATGTAGGAAGGAGAAATAATGGCCAGTGGAAGAGTCATGTACGGAGAGGAACTTCAAACTGTTAGTGGTATGTATGCTTTGTGTTTCTGTATTCAGCTCCGCGTCATGTGGAGTGTTATTGTTATGCCCCTTACATGTCGGCTTAGTTGAATTGGACTAAGAATTATGCCTGTTGTGGTTTAGTTTGTTCATATGGGGATTAAATTTAAGCAAATGTCCCCGATAGACAACAGTTGTAATCCAACCAATTTATATCTCACTCCCTCTATCTCAATTTGTTTGGCTATCTTTCCTAGGGATTGTCACCTCTCTATTAAATATAAACCTTTTGATATCTAAATTTCCATTTTCCCCTTATTCGCATACTCTCGGACTTGTTGTAGACTCCACTTGATACTAAAAGAAAGTCTGGCAAGATACTTTTGGTATTTTATGCATATTTAGCTTATGTGTTAAAAGTCTTATTTCTGTTAAATCCCATGTCCAGTCAACTAATTCGGAATAAGTTGGGACAAGGGAGTGCTTTATAAGCTTCTTCAGAAAGATACATGGGAGCAACTTTTGTGTTAAAAGAAATCATTTTAGCTGGTTAGCTTGTCATTTGGTAAGAAGTTGCATTTACAGCTTTTGATCCATATATTTGATATTTATGGAATTATGTCTTTCTTATGTATGAAGTTGACGTATATATTCCCTAAGAAACATAATTGGCTAATGTAACTCCAATCATCAAAGTCAAATATAGAAACTCTATCGTTTTCCTTACCTTATTAATTTGGGAGTTCAAGCTTTAAAACGTTACTACTTTCTTTTTCAGTTGAATCTATAGAAAAGGCTTCACCAGCTCTTCAGGTTAGAACACCTAGCACTCAAACCCCTCCTCAGTCAGCTGAACCAACTGATCGAATCGATGATACTATGGACTATGCTGTTAATGAAGGACATGGAGTAGCTGAAGAATCTGTTATGGTTCCTGCAGAAGAACAAAGAGAAGTAGGTCTGTTGGAGAAATTTCTTCCTCCGCCACCAAAGGAAAAGTGCTCAGATGAATTGCAAGTAAGTGGTGGCAGTAGCATTTTTCAAACGGATACTAGAAATATGCTTATCGTTTAAATGTATATGCACTATTCTGAGGTAGCACTGAGTTTTCTCTAATAGACCTTTAAAGTTGAAGCTATACATCTTCAGACTTTTTCTGTAGTGTACATTTAGATGATATTGGTAACTTAAATGTCTCTTGCATTATATATGTGGCTTCTAAAACAAATTTGCATCCCATGCAGCACTTGAGGACTGTCTGACCACGAATTCTATGCTTGCTAGATCTCTCTCTCTCCTCTTACAGACACAAGATCTCATTCTCTCTCTCCTTCTTACTCACACACGCGCGCGCGCACACACACGCCCTATGCACAACTAGTCTATCCAAAGATGCAGCAATTGTCTTCTACTTCTTGACAGACCTGAAGTGGTCTACAATAAGCTTTGTTTGAAAGTATATTATGCTTTTTCCATAGGCAAGTCTTGGAGTTGGCCAGAGATGTAGATCCTGAACAGTACACATATCTAGTGTCGTTTAGTTATTTGACCTTAAATGGAACATTGGTGCCAGTAAAAAAGTGAACCCTTATGCTTTTGGTTAGCTCCCTATGCTGTAAGGCCTATTGTTGTTGGAGCTAACATATCTTTCGTAACTTTGCATCTTTATGCCAGCTATACAAGACCTTACTTCATAAAAAAAATAAAAATTTGAACCTTTATTATACTAGCCAACCAGAAACTGCTTTGCCCATTTGGAGTACACTAAAAAGGAAATCTGTATGAGTTGGTTCTTGATCTAGGAACATAATGGTCATTGATTATCGAAGCTACATATGACTGCTGGGGACATGTCTAATCATAGGAATCTAGTGTCACTTGATTAATGCTTGAGACTCCTGCTTAGATTTCTCCAACAGAAATGATAAGTTTTGCACTGAAAGTTGGGTTACACAGTTGTCCAGGGAAATTATAGATGCATGCTAGGGGTGTGCATTATTCAGATTAAACTGAAAATCTAATCCGAACCGAAATCTTTGATTTTTTGGTTTGATTTCAGTTGAAGAATTTAAAGCTTTTGGTTTTTTCTTGGTTCGCAATATGGATTTTGAAATAAAAATTGAAAAAACTGAAGAACCTAATTACTTATGATATATGGTTTTCTATCTTCATTTAGCATTTGATTATCCTATCTTCATAGAAAGTTAGGTTTCACAGCTTTACTTAGGCCTGAATGCTTTTTAGTTTTTTTTCTGTATTTTAAAACTAATGGATACTAAATGGTCGGTTGGAAGTATGTGAGTTGTGAAATTGAGCATTTTGATGATTTTGTTTTCTATATTGCTTAATCACAGTGAACAGTTTTAAACTAATTTAATATATATGGTTTGTTTTGTTATATGAGTTTGTTTGATAAATATTTTTAAGTATCTCTCTTCTGTCAGGGAGTTTCAGAACCTGCATTCTGTTGTTTATGAAATTTATCTCTCTATGCAGAAAACATGATAAATTATCAATAAGTTTATGATCTAATATAGTTTGTAATTACATTAGTTCATTCAATACATTGATGCAGTATGTTCAAATTTTGATATAAGTACTATTTTGCTCAATCCCATATCTTTAAAAGCAAAATACAATAAATCCGAAAAACCATACCAAACTGAGAGAAACCGAACTAAAATGATAAACATTGAACCAGATTGAACTTATTTTGGTTTAGAGTGGATTTTATTTTTTCAAAATAGAAAACTGAAAAATCAAATCCAAATAGTACAAAACCAAATTGAATTTATAACACACTAATACATGCTCTTTTATCATAGAATTGTTAAGACGTTTCTAGGCTTGCTTGTGTTTCAGCAGCTTGTTTGCTTCTTTCTTGATCAATATGCCTTGTGGTGCGTTTCTTTTTGGTAAGCCTTGTTGTCTGCCGTCTTAATTGAACGCTTCATAATTTCTGAAGACACTAAAGGATTGGGAAGAAGAGGGTGTAAATTGAATATCTGGTGGCTTTCTTCTAATTTTATTTGCACGTTCTTGGATGGATCACTTTTTCCAATGGGTATTATGGTTTGCTTAGTTTGGGGAGAGGTGGGTATTGTGAGTAGATTACACTACAGTGGTTTTTCTGTAGTGCTAACCTGGTTCATAAAACCTTAAACAGTGTATAACTACAACTGTTGGGTGCCTTCCCTAGTATATGGTTTGTCAAAGTTCAGACCAACACTTGGTAAAAAATATGCATGTATTTAGCAGAGGCCTCAAGGTAGACTCATGCGAGTCGGATGAGGGATGATACCTTCTTAAAGTTAGTTGGCTTTTCAGAGAAGAGGCAGTCCCCTCTAACATAGTAACATGTTATTGACTTGTTTAATTCCTCTTGTCAATTCTCATCTGGTGGTTTAACGGCGACGAAATTAAGTGTTTCTCTCTTTAAAGAGAGACTCTTTCTCTCTCGTGGCACCATATGCGGAAGCTATTCTGTTTTGGGATAATAAGCAGTAAGAAGGTATAATCTATTTAGGATGACGAAGTCTAACACCATACATCATTTGTGACTACGTGAACCTATAAGGGTAGACAAGCTTGCCCACTTGATGAAGTTTGCATTTCCTGTAATTTCGTCTGTAGATTCTTATCTCTTCAGAAACTGACTATTGTTTGTAAGAGCCGTCTGTCTTCAGTGATATATTGCTGATTTTGTTGGAATCTTGGCGTTGGATGCTCTTTTTTCTTTAACTGATAGATTTGGTGCTTAACTTGCAATTTACGTGCTACCTAAAAATGACCCCTTATAACTTCTACAGTGACTGATCCTTTTTGTCTTCCCTTCCATTTTTATGTGAACCTTACCTTTCTGTATAAGAAGGCCTTTTGGTGTGTATCCTGTTGCATAGATAATTGATTTGGCTGCTTTGCTTTCAATTGTTACATACTCTTTTCTTGTCAATTCCTTCTGCAGGAAAAGATCATGAAATTCCTTGCTTTAAAGAAGACTACTGGCAGAAGCTTTAATGCAGAAGTACGCAACAGAAAGGAGTATCGGAATCCAGACTTCTTGCTGCATGCAGTGACTTATCAAGATATTGACCAGATTGGATCTTGCTTCAGTAAAGATGTATTTGATCCCCATGGATATGACAAAAGTGACTTCTATGATGAAATAGGTTACTAGCAATATAATTTCCGACTTTTCTCTATCTTTCAGCCGGACATATCTATTTATGAGTGGCATTGGTTATGGAATGTTTAAACAATTTTTGCTTCTTCCACTGTTATGTTTTTGTTAACAAATAGTTCTCTGTGAATCTGGAACGAGTATAAGACTATGACTTTTTCTTGGAATTCAGTTCAATAACATCTTTTTGCTGGTATTCCTTTTGGGGTTTAAATGCTAAAATGGTGAAAATTCGGTCAGTTTAGGTCTCTGACAGGTAGCTGTTAGAAACTCTTATAGCAGACGATATTTTAGCCATTTGCATCAAACTCTAACTTTCATCCTGCATGCGCCCTCCCTCTCCCTCCTCCTAACTCAGAAGCACACACTATAAGCTTGTTCAATCAAACGGGTGGTTTTTCTCCCAGACTACCCCCCATAAACTGAAAATCTATAACCCGAATATGTGAATATGTTTATTTTGACTGTCCTCAAGATGAGTGACTATACTTAAAAATATAGAGGATTCTTATGTAAAGAATGCCGACTTACTGGATCTTAATTGCTTGTCACAAGGATTCCGAGGGTGTGTAACTAATATCATACCTTTTCCTTCCAACTTATTGTTGGGAGCAAGTGTAAAGGATATCTGTTTCTTTTGAGGTTAAGCATTCACGAAATGTAGTTTGCTAGAGTGTTAGAGTAATTTTCCTTGAATTTATGGATAATATCTTGTCTTTGAAGTATATCTCAAGTGTAATACTTTATCCAAAAGAAATCTTGACTGGAATATTTATTTTGTAAACAGAGGCTGACATGAGGCGTGAAATGGAGAGAAGGGAGCAAGAACGGAAGAGGAGTCCAAAAGTTGACTTTATATCAGGAGGAACACAATCTGCAGCTATGGTTCCTACACCAAAAATTAATCTGCCGATTCCAGGTTACCCACCTTTCTTGTTCGAGTCACAATTTCTGTTGCACTGGTTTCAGTTGGCTATTGATTATCAGAATTCCTGCCTTACTCATTTGCTCACTGCAATTCTTTTGCAGGGATGGCTCCTGTTGCATTGCCGCCTACTGTAGATGTTGTAACTCGGGATAGTAGACAGAACAAAAAGTCGAAGTGGGACAAGGTTTTCATCTGCAGTGTTGATTAAATTGAATTTGATCGTCGCCAATGCCTATTGTAGCCTATTGTAATTCTCAATGTTACCTTTTCAGGTGGATGGTGATCGGAGAGACCCTGTTTCTGCTGTTGGTGCACATGCAGCACTTTTATCAGCTGCTAATGCTGGTGCTGGTTACACTGCATTTGCGTAAGTTCATTATGACTCCATTTTTATCTGTACATTCTGTTTTCTTTTAGAAGGTGGCGATACTTACTAGCTTTCTAATAAAAATGAGCCTCATGTATTACTTTCTGAAAAATAAATGATGTTGACCCACGGTGGAATAAGAATTCAACATGTTGTTCAAGTCATAATTCTGAGCAAAGTTTCACCATAAATTCCTCTAAGAAACATCTTGTTGGAAGTGTGCAAATGTTTAAACAGGTAGAGCACCTGCTTTGAGCAAGATACATGAATGCTGGAAAATGGATATTTAACCTCCTATTTATCTGTAGAGCAGTGCAGTGTTGGTTTCTTAGGAAATACATCCAATAAAGATGTTGAATGCTCTTCTTTTCCTTTAGTGAAGTCTTATAGTATGCACCTGCTTTGAGCAAGATACAAGAATATTGGATAATGGATATTTAACCTCCTATTTATTTGTAGAGCGATGCAGTATTGGTTTCCTAGGAGATACTCCTTTAAAGATATTGGAATGCTCTAGCCTGCTAAAAAAAAGATATTGGAATGCTCTTCTTTTCTTTTACTGAAATCTTATCTTATGTATGTCGAGGCACTTTTCCCGTGTAGCTGTTGTATTGTTAATGTTTGTAATATAGCCATTTTGTTGAAATTAATGACAAAAACACTCCAAAATCTCATTATCGAGTTCACATGGAACTCACTGCCCCCAACCACTTCACCTACTTCATTGCCCCTCAACCGTTTCGCGTACCTCTATTGAGGGTTTCATGTTCTTTCATCAATTGGTCATTCCCTCCCCCTCACACACAAAAGAAAAGGACAAAAAAGAAATAGAGAAAAGGAATTAAAAGGGAAGCAATTAAGTTGCATGGTTCACATTTTTTGGTGTTTCTTTTAACGAAGGGTGTCTAATTCTCACACATGCACTTCTTAAACTTATACTTACGTTTCCCTCCAAATTATTTCTGTGGGTCATGCAATCCTGTCCTCAATGAGTAGCTAATTTATTACTTTTTAAGATTTTATCAAAAATGAGATTCATGTTTCACCTTTAATAACCTTTTGAAATCCAAAAAACCCTTCATCTCCTCCTTGTCCAGATGTATACATGTACCGGCGTTTCATTTAGCATTGGGTGGGTTGATGTTTAACGGATAGTGATGTGATGGTTTATTTCCTTTTCCACAGGCAGCAAAGACGCCGCGAAGCAGAAGAAAAGCGGCCTAGTGACAAGAAGTTAGATAGAAGATCTTGACAATTAGTTAAAACTATTACAGCCACAGCACCCAAGCATAGACATGGAAGTAATGCCTTTAAAAGAGATTCTGGACTCAGGATCATGGTCATCTTTGCTGTGTATAGACGCGCTTTAGAGCTTTCTGTATTTGTCCAACCTTTTACCAAAACATGCAGTCCTGCGCAAGCATTGGCACAGACAAAGCAGCTATCTTCCTTGGAGCAATGGTGCCTCATTTAGTAAGGCAATTTACTGGCAAAAAGGAAGATTCCTATCTACTGTAAATTGCATACCTTGATATACCCAATTTTTATGTGTAGAGAATTCGATCATGGGTTTCGAAGTTAGGAGGGTAACCATAACCATAAAAGTCATTGGAACAATTTTCACAGGAGAGTAAATTGTATTATTAGTCTTCTTTTTGGCCCGTCTCCCATAGATGCAAAGTATTCTGAGGAGTATCCTGTGTGTGTTATTGTGGTGTGGAACTTCTTTCTTTATTAACTGTAGTACCCTTTGACTAGTGTCCCAAAAGAGTCCAAAATTTTCTATATACTTTCCTTGAAAAGTTGGATACCATGTTCTCTTTGTCCAGTCATATTTCATGATTGAGTTTTTCGTTTCTAGTCATCCGACCGAAAGCAAATCCCTTTTCAAAAGAGACCCTAAAGGTCACAAGGACCCCTACCTTAAGTCATGTAATGTACTATAAATACCTACGTATGAAACTTATTCCATTAAATAAACAAAAGCTACATTTTCTTGGGTTTACATTCCTTTGGTCAACTTGGATTTTGTCCTTTTTGTTCGTGTGAAATTTGAATTGTGTTTCATGTTATTTCAGATTTTAATTTAACATATCGTATAATAGGCAAACACTTGACAAACGTATGCTTAGTTCAAGGTATGTGTTAGTATGAGAAATGTGAAGTTGATGTCTCTGAATTTTTAAAACAGAGTTTCTATAAATTTCTAATCCACTTCCTTACTTACAGCTTAGGCTGGCTTCTTTTTCTGTTTGAAGTATATCCTATTGTTAGGTAAACTTGCAAATTAAAAAGTGAAAAAAAAGTAAGGGTCACATCCTAAGACCCAAATGTAAAGAGCTTTTGTATTTTTAATTGGAAAAATGTGGAGCAATGAATGGTTTCCCATGTCACACAAACACACTTTGTTAAACTTCTTTTGAACTTTCCCTCCAAATTCTTTTTGTAGGTCATGCAGTACTATTTTTGATGAGTACGTATAGACTCAAAATTATAATTTTATATGATTATTGGTGGCAAGAACTTATATTTAGTTAATGCATCAATTTCTTTTTTTAACATGATAGTGAAGAAAATTATAAGAATAATGTTTTATTTATTTTAGTAATTTTAATCTCTGTAAAACCAAACCCCACCAAGTTGGCTATCTTTATGAATGTTTGTTGGATGAAGTGGACAGAAGAGAGGAAAATCCCTCAATTTTCGCTGTTTTTGCAGGGAAAAAAGTTGAGCCCCTTAATGAATAATAATAATAATCTTACAATAGGAGTAGTAAATAGGCTCGAATTTCTATGTTCTTTTTTTTAATTTTGTCTTTGCACATAAAGAGAGACGTTGATGATTTTATAAAAGTTTTAAAAGGCCCCTTTCACACGTTGGTCTTACTCAGACACTCTTCTATTTCTGCTTATATACATAAACTAAAGAATCTTAATGATGTCTTTACATTCTATTTTCATCTATTGTTTTTAGTTTTTTATTTTTTTATTTTTAAAAAACATTTAAAAATGCAAAGGTACATTTAAGAGGGTTTAGTTTCAGGTAGTCTATTTCAATAGTTTATTCACTACCATATATATATATATTGCACGTGAAATGCAAAATTCTTTTCCTAATTAATAACTATTCACTTGTATTATTGACTTCTATAATTCTTACTATTAGCTTATTACTCAATCTGTTTCATTTGTTTATTTGATTTTAATTTGACACAATATTTAATAAAATAATTTTTAAAATAAATTTTATAATTTTAAATTAAAGATGTATAAAATATATTAAATATTCTTTAATCTCATGACCTCAAATATATCATGTAAAAAATTAATTTTTTTAAAAAAGTTAAAAAAATAAGACAAATAAATTAAAACGTGAAGAATATTATTTTTTTTAACCATAAAAGTTCACTTATTTGAAAATTTTCTTTGCATATTTAGTAAATCTAGTGTACTAGATAGGACAAATCTCTCTCTCATGCACACGCAATATGCGCTCTTTAGAACTAAAAGACCCGTTTGATCATGAGAATTTTCACTTGTTCAATTTTTATTTTATTTTATTTAAAAAATTAATATTTTGATCATGAAAATTTTAAATATAAAATTGTATTTGGAAAATATCCAAAATTTTGTTTTCACATTCTCATTTTTATTATATTTTTCTTTTTAAACTTTTTTAATCATAAATTTTTTATTCTTATAAAAATGACCCTATTTAAATTATATCTCATATTTTTTTTAAGGAAAAGTATATTTCAACAATCAAATATTATAATTAAATATAATTGCATCTTCAACTCCAACTTAAAAAATAAAGTGAAAATATTTGTAATAGTATGTAGTAGTCCGTATATGAAATCTAATATACGACATTATGTGATTATATATTTTGAGATATTACTCTTTTAGAGCAATTTTAATTATATGTTGCAGATAAGATGGAGTGATTTTATTAGTTTTTAAAAATTGAGGAATATAAATGTTATTTAGAAAAGAATATATTAAAATTCTAAATATTCTTCATAAAAATATGACCAAATACAATTTCAATTTTAAAATATTTAAATAAAATAAATAATATTTAATTTTTACGTGCAAGCGCCCACTAATCAACCAAGATGAAAAATTAATGAAGTTTGGGTTAAAAGATGAATAATTAAGAGGGTGCAGAAAAAAAAAGTACAGCCCAGCAAACACCAGAAACTAACGGTAACATGATGTGTCTTTGGAAGTTCCTTAAGGGGCATTTCTGGAATAAATGAAAAAGTTAACGGACACACTCACAATCTAAGACAAAGAACACTAAATAAACCTTAATCAAAGTAAAAATTCACTTCCAAAGAGTGGGTTGCAGGTGCTGCTGAATCTTTCTTTCTCCCTCCCTATATATATATATATATAAACAGATACACATCACATCACCTTGACTTCTCTCTCCCTTTCTTTCTCTCTCTCCAATCACCTTTTTTTTTGGTTGCTTTTTTCTTTCACTGTCTTTGCTTGTTTACAGCTTTTGCTTTGTTATCTCATTGATTTTCTAAAACCCCACTTGGATTGAACTAGTATACATTTTTCTTGATTCATTTTTTTTATACCCATTTGATTTTTTAGTGGAAAAAAGATAAAGAGTTTTTAGACAATGGCAGCTCCTCCTAAGCCTGAAGAAATTAGTCATCCTCCAATGGACCAGCTTCAGGGTTTGGAGTACTGTATCGACTCTAATCCTTCTTGGGGTATGGAAAGTTTTAATCTTTTTGAATGAATGAGCTTGTCTTTAATAATTTCTTTTATTACTGTTTGATTTCTTTGTATTTTGCATGAGATGAATCTGAGAACTGAATTTGGATGTGTGAAACAGGGGAAGCTATTGCTTTGGGCTTTCAGCATTACATTTTGGCGTTGGGAACTGCTGTGATGATTCCTTCATTTCTTGTTCCTTTGATGGGTGGAAATGATGTAAGCTAGTTTTGCTGAAGTTTGCATGCTTTTTTTTCTTCTGCTGCCAAGTTCATGTGTTTTCATTGATTGGAATTTGAAAATCATTTTACTTCATGAAAAAATAATCACTTTTACAAGTCAAAAGAATGAGCTTAGCCTTTTTAGTCTTATTTAGACTTGAATTTGAATGAACTTGGAGAAACAAAAAACTATTAGTATGAATTAAGAATTCCTATTGGCTTTTGGCTGAATAATCTGGAGATTTATCATGTTGGTTTTTATTATTTTCTGATTTTGGATGTTCTCTTGTTTGATGGGATTTTTGATTCTTAAATGTCAGGGTGACAAAGTGAGGGTGGTGCAGACCCTGCTTTTTGTTGAAGGAATCAATACACTTCTACAGACTTTGTTTGGAACCCGTTTACCTACTGTAATTGGAGGGTCATGGGCTTTTGTGGTACCAGTAATTTCCATAATCCATGATTCTTCATTGACAAGAATTACTGATCCTCATGAAGTAAGTACTCTGAGAATAGTGGGTGATTTTGTTGATTATAACTGTTCAGTATGATGCATCCAATTCAAAGCAAAATCATCTTGTGAATACCCCTTCGATATAGATATGTGATTGTAGTTTTTGCTATAGGGTAAGGTATATTTGCACTACACTGTGCTTGACACTTTCTTGGATATCCTGCAAAATTCCTTGACCTCCAAGGAGGAAAGGACCAAGAGTTTTATGAATGACTTTATCAAGGAGAGCAAATTTAATAACCGTTTCTGGATTTATATTCTTCTAGAGAAAACTTACAGTTACAGTGTTTCTTAATTTTTGTTTTTTATCCTCACCTCTAGAGATTCCTAAGTACGATGAGAGCAATTCAGGGAGCATTGATAGTAGCATCAAGTGTTCAGATAATTTTGGGCTTTAGTCAACTCTGGGCTATTTGTTCCAGGTGCAAATTATCCCCAAAGATGAACTATTTGTTCACTCATAATGTATCTCACGTTTATGGCTTCAAAATACTGACTTGCTGAATACTTGCAGATTTTTCAGCCCAGTGGGAATGGTTCCGGTGATTGCTCTGGCAGGATTTGGTCTTTTTGACAAGGGTTTCCCAGTGGTAGGTTGAGGATCATCTACTGAAAACAAAGCTTGTTGTTATTTCCATTGTATCATGCATAATGTTGTATGCTTGGTCAGTTCACTGATTACTGTTTTGTGCTTGTGCAATTTTATAACAGGCTGGACAGTGTGTGGAAATTGGTGTACCAATGTTCATTTTATTTGTGGTCTTCTCTCAGGTATGTTACTTTTATGGAGCTTAAAGTCGGGCATTTTTAGGTCCAAAATCTAATAGTTTGCTTCTTGCTTATATGAACTAAATCCATATTTTTGGCCAGTCAGTTTTCTTTTACAACGACGAGAATTATACAGAGTGTGCAAATTCCAAACTTTTCTGTCATCTGTTTCATCTGTCACCTGATGAGTTATTCATTTTTTGCACAGTATTTGAAAAACTTCCAGTTTAGGCAGTGGCCGGTGATGGAACGATTTGCTCTAATCATCACAATCACAGTTATTTGGGCTTACGCGCACCTCCTGACCGCCAGTGGTGCTTACAGACATCGCCCAGAGGCTACCCAAAAACACTGTCGCACCGATAGAGCAAACCTCATTTCCGCTGCTCCATGGTTGATATCCATCTATTACTTTTCAGATGACTGTTGCATGTATATCTATCTATCTAACGTGCAAAATTCCATGCCATAGACATTCTATAGTTTTCAGTAGGGTGTGATAAACGTCAAATTTAAGTCTTGATCTTCCTCATAAGTTTTTAGGATTAAAGGAATTACAATCTCTTCTTCACTTTGGTATTCAGGATAAAAATCCCATATCCACTTCAGTGGGGTGCTCCTACTTTTGATGCTGGTCATGCTTTTGGAATGATGGCTGCTGTACTTGTCTCCTTGATTGAGGTTAAACCTGAATAAAATTGATGCCTTGGTCATATTTTTCCATTTTGTACAGAACTAAGTCTTACTCTTTTGTCTACAGTCAACTGGAGCATATAAAGCAGCATCTCGTTTAGCAAGTGCTACACCACCCCCAGCTCATGTTCTGAGCCGTGGCATTGGCTGGCAGGTTTGTGCAGTAATTTGTAACAAACATGCTATCTTCAGAAATTTGTATATATTTATGTCACATATCAATAAGTAGATGATGCTATAACAGCCTAGAACTTCTTCTAAACCTTTTCCTAATCCTCACCTCTCAATTTTGTTATGTCAAGTGATTAAACCAAAAATTCACTTCAGCTGTTACAATTCATGATTACCTTACTTATCAAACAAAGATAATACATACATTCATTATTTGTGGTTGAATTCCGCCTCTCCTTTTTCAAGCAATTGAGCCTTTGGTATCTGCTCATACCTGGAACAGCTATAGGCCATAGTTATATAATTTTAAGCAAAAATGGAACCTCTTAGGTTGGTAGTGTTTATGTGAGAATCTAAACAAGAAATATAATTCTAATTGCAGAAAACATCATGTAAGTGTTGGTGTTTCGATGATATTTCTTCTCGAAAAAGAAATCATGGAAGAGCCTCATATTGCATGAAATTTAGGGAGATCTCTACAGACTGATATTGGAACTTTTTTTTTTTTTTTTGGTGCAGGGTATTGGTATCCTATTTAGTGGGCTTTTTGGGACTGTTACTGGATCTACAGTTTCTATGTTAGTAGTAACTCAAGTCCTATACTTGAATGCGATGTGATTCGTCTCTCGGTTTAACATATCTTTTATGATTAACAGTGAGAATGTGGGACTTCTTGGAAGCACTCGTGTGGGTAGCCGCAGAGTTATCCAAATTTCTGCTGGCTTTATGATCTTCTTCTCACTGTTAGGTGGGTCTGCGGGCTCCGCCACACCTGAAAGACTCTTTCAGCTAGACTCGATTTGGTTCCTCATATTCCATTATTTTTACATTTGTAGGCAAATTTGGAGCATTATTTGCATCAATACCTTTCCCAATATTTGCTGCTGTATATTGTGTCTTGTTCGGTCTTGTTGGTGAGAATCCTTAGTAACTCCACTCCTAACAACATCCTTCTGCAGATCTCTTTGTCTATTTTCCCCATCTGACAAACATTTCTTTCATTTCCAGCTTCTGTGGGGTTGTCATTTCTGCAGTTCACAAACATGAACTCAATGAGAAACCTATTCATTACTGGCGTTTCTCTCTTCCTCGGGTTGTCTATTCCCGAGTACTTCAGGGAATACACCACTGCTGCTTTTCATGGTCCTGCTCACACTAAAGCTGGATGGGTGAGTTAAATTTATTATGATGAAGTTTCTGAACTTTAAATTCTATATGAAGTCATTAGTAACTGATATCTGGGTCTCTTGGAATGCAGTTCAATGATTTTCTCAACACTACCTTTCTGTCGTCCCCAACTGTGGCTTTGATGGTTGGTGTGTTTCTCGACAACACACTGGACTACAAGGACAGTGCCAAAGATAGGGGAATGCCATGGTGGGTGAAGTTCAGGACATTTAAGGGGGATAGTAGAAATGAAGAGTTTTACACCCTCCCTTTTAATCTCAACCGCTTCTTTCCTCCTTCATGATTGTGTTAGCGATATATCTGGACCAGAAGAAAGGAGGTCAAAGTGAAATATGAATCAAGGAGCAGGAGATGAAAGGAAATGAAGAACTCTATATAGAAGAAAAGCAAGCAGTTGTGATGAATCCTAGGTAGTAGACATCAGTTGACATGAATATTTATTCATTTATTTGTAGTCATAAATGTCAAGGCCTATTTTGGCATAATGAGAAGATTTTTGTTAAGTTTTGTTTCATTTAACTTACTCTGCTCTTCTCTGATTACCTTATCCCTTATACCTTATCCTTTCCTTTTCCCCCTAAAATTTTAGGGATGACAGAAAAAGTAAGAAGAAATTGCAATGGCAAAGGTGTTTTTTATTCACCAAAAATTTGTGTCACATTATGCGTGGGACTGCGTTCTTATCCTCTTGCACTTTTTCCCCTGGAATTTGATACACAAGTGGACGAACTTTATGTACTCTGTTACACAACAGTTCAATGTTGGAGAATGAATACCAGTTGTTGAGGGGAAACTATGATCACCCTAATTGCCTGCACATGCACTCTTTGCATCTGGGGTGTCGATAAATGCTACGACCCAAACCTCTTACCTGCACTCTCTGACCTTCATCAATCATCTTTCTCATCTTCCCCTCGAAACTGTGCCATCCTATGGTTTTATTTCTTGACAAAATTGCAGCAAGCCTCTTCTTGTTAGGCCTCAATGTGGGAGCATGACCACCACCATAATATGTTCTGAACCCCGATACGAGGGATGATAGCTGACTTCCAGAGTCTGTTATAGCAAATACATCGGATGTTGCACATGCGATGAAGTCTAATGCCGCAAGCTGCATTAAAAGTGATAGCTTTTGTTGTTAGAGTCACAGATAAGGTGTGTGTGTGTGTGTGTATGTATCCCCATCACTTAAAATAAGAAGCAACTTACTTGAGACGAAAAGTTTCTAAATGGTGCTAGTTCACTTGGTGTGAGAAGATCTTCCTTGGTCACTAGGTTGGGATAGAGGGCAGTTAAAGCTTGCATCCTAGATTGACCTCCATATATGTCAGAACCAGCAAGATAGATGTATGTTCCATGTTTGAAACCAAGACCAGCAAGAACTAGTGCTGCTTCTTCTGGTGTCAATGGACATTTGCCCGTCTTTCTTAGCTCCTCCGGAGAAAGAGGCCTGCAGATATCACCAAAATATGGTCAATTGAGCTATCACACAAACTATGTTAAACCAAACGGTGGAACTGATATACAACAGAAACTATACTTTGATTCCTCCAGACGCTCAAGTAGTAAAGGAAAATGAACTTCTCGATAAGTTTGCAATTCCCTTCTCTCAGTTTCTCCACCACCAAATTCACACATAGAGTAGGCCACCATATCAATCTCAAACCTTAAATGCAAAGCAAGGTACTTGGAAGAGCCTTCTGCTGCATGATGGTGTCTCAAGGGAGCATGAGGGATTAAGTTTCCAAGAAGTTGCTTATCCAATGTGCTCCTAGCAAAATCATACCTCCGAATCCGCCTAACCAGTAAAGAACCTATTTGTTGGATCTTTGGCACAAATTTTAAGGCATGGAAGTTGCACTTGCACCTTAGTTTCTGCAACAAAATACAAATTTGTAATATAAACAAGAATAAAAAACTAACACACCATCATTGATAATTTTTTACAATGTCTGAAGCATATGAAGCACAAACCCGACAATAACTTGCAGATGTCATTCCAAACTTGCAATTACCCTATAGCTAATTGAACAATTTTAAAGAATGATCTTCACCTGAATTTCGTAAGGCAACGGGTCAAAGCCGAGCCTATTGCCATATCCTAGAAAGTGAACAACTCGATTGCGTAGGAGGAGGGGTAGAATCTTCTTGATGTATTTATCAGGTGTAGCTTCTTTTGAAAGATCTGCATCAGTTATCTAAGCAAGGTGAAAGGTATCATATGTTATCTTCCAAGTCAATACAATTTCATGCCACTTTCTAACTAAAGAAGAAAACAAGTTTGAAGAAAACATACAAGACTTCCAGCTGCTTCCACATCTAGTAGTTTCAGATTGGGAGGGAGCTCCTTTATAACATTAACTTCATCCTTCAACATATCCATGAAGTAGTCCTCTTGATATATATCTCCAAACTGGCTGTAGTCACAAAAAAAAGGGCGTGAATGCTAGCTGTTACGTTAAACTAAGTGGCGGAAGGGATGCTGGCTACTGATTATTTTGCTAAGTAGCAAATAACCAATGCAAAGAAGAAGAAAATATGCAATTGAAAAAAATGAGCCGTGTCTATTAAACCAAAGATTTAATGAAAAAACAAGCAATGGATCTTCTGCAGAAATGTTGAAGTTCGATTGACCCCAAAAGGTAAAAGAGTTCAAGCGTACTACAATTTTCTTCAGATCAATGCAGTAAATGTAATTCATGAAGCAAAGCCTTTCGTAGAGCTTATAATTGAAATCTGTAACTATTTAATTGCTGAAACAAAAACAATTTTTTTCTTTCTGAGAACTCTTTGAGGTGTACATCCAACAAACTCTAGATGCTCCAATATAGTTTGGCTGTCCCCAACTTTATTACTTTTTAGGGTGTAAAACATTTTTCCTATTTTCTTGGGTATCTGAATAACTAGAGGGACAATTAGAATCAGAAAAAAATATCAAACCTAGGATCTTTCCAAACATTGCTATAAAGAAATTTGGGAATGACCAAAGTGGCATTTAGGAGCGATGCTACAGCGACAGCATTGCAAACCTGCAGACACAATACAAAATTTCATTTCATGATCTCTTTGAGAATAAGCAAACATAACAGTTCTATCAAGTAGGCTCAACTATACAACTCGGATAAGAGTAAAAAGGAAAACAAGTTTATACGCTTACAGCAACTCTTTGTTGATTTAGTCCTCCATTTGCGCTGATCAAAATATAACCAGTGACATTTCTAGGTTTCCCTGCCCTGACAACTTTCAGCAATTATACCGCAATTCAACATTCAAAGGGAGAATCACACTTTCAAATATGAGAAATTAAACAGATTAAAGATGCATATAGTAAACAACATAATTCATGCATGAGCAAACTACACATCAGAGAAAAAAATATATCCTATTACCATGTGGACTAGTTTTATCTGCACAAGGTTTCCAAGATGATGCCTGAGGATATGGCTCCTCCCATAACTTTGAGGACTCTTGCTTAAACTCCCTCTGCAGCAATTTAAAAGAAATCCAAACAAAAGTTCGATGTTAAGATCGTCAGTTACTATGGTTTTAAATGTAATTTCCAAATGTAGTTAATCAGGTTGAGTATCACAACAACCTCTGCAAGAGAAGAAGCAGCCAGATTTAGAAGCCTTTCATACAGTTTCACGTGACCTTCTTTTGACGTCCTTGGTACCATTTCCACCTTCAGGTACAAAATTAGATAGCAAATTAAAATAGATCACCTTGCAGAGCTCATACTATTCTGAGAAGCATGTCTACTGGTTTCAGTATACAAAAGTACTTCAGCCATAAACTGAGTGCTAAGAGATTTCGGGAACCACAATGTCATACCTCGGTCTTACGCGAGCCTTGTAAAGAAAAATTATTCTGAAGCATCGCGGGGTCAAAAATCGAGAACAAAAGAGAATCCAAAAGGAAAAGAAAACCCATTAACAATAATGTGAAAATAATAGACCTAATATGTCTATGCAGCCACCACATTTGCCTCTTCCCAACATAAACTCCTCTACAAGGAGCAAACTTTGAAGAGTCATTTTTCATCCCTTTGGCCAAAACAACTTTGTCCCAATTGTAATCTCCCCCTGATAACCTTCTTCCTATAGGAGGATCATCACCGGATTGCATTTCTAAACTTCGAAATTCATGTTCTTTAACCCCAAATGATATATCTAAATCCTGATTTTCCACTCGACGACCTCTAGGAGACCCTTGTTTCCCCATTTTCTCACAACTAATTAGCTCAGAAAATTGGAGATCCAATTCAACAGAAGCAAAGATCAGTTACACTATCTCCCTGTTTTCGCTTCACAATGTTTTGAATGCCTAGGATATAAATTCCCAAAGTATATTAATCTTTTTTTTTTCTTGTGTGTGTGAAAGATCCATTTCAAGAATTGGTCTTCCATTTAAATTTGTTGAGAAAGTTACAAGAAAATCAGATCAAACTGAAATGTCTATGCATAAATTGGAAGTGAAGTAAAGAAAGACTGTGACGGACACACACAACCAAACCAAAACTGGGTCATGAAAAAATAACACATGAGTAAAATTTAAGCATTTAAAAAAAGTTGAATGTTAGGATAGCTTTAAAGCTGACCTCGAATAGGATACAGACAGAAAAAGAATTGCCATCTGCAACAACTACTTCTCACCAAACTGCGAGAAAGTCTGGCCTTCACGCTTTAGATTTTGTGTTCTTTAATAGGGATTTTGGAAGAGTTAAATGGGTAACCAGAACCCTTTACATGCCATCAGGGATAATTATAGGTAGTGCAATTCTTTCATTCATATAAGGAAAGGCTTAAGGGTCGTTGGTAGGGCCTTTTTAACTAACTTCTGATACCAAACGGTTGGGTTGCCCCAATTCCCTATTGTATACTCTTCTATGGTGGTGGGAGGGGTTCCCAAAACTCAGTAACTTTCGTGTAGATCTGTATTTATATTGAAAAATCTATTAAATATATAAGAAATATTTGTTGGAAACTCATAACAAAGTAATTTCTTAGTTCAACAGTAGAAATGTAACTTGCTTAAGCTTTGCTAGCCTCAATTCTAAATCCGTCTCTCCGTATAATTTATTTATGTTTTTAATCTACCCCATTTTTTTTTAAAATTTTCTATATCTTTTATACAAATAGAAAGATAAAGCTTAGTACTTCTATATTTTCCTATATTTGATGGGCACAAAATGTTTTTTACGTGTAAATATCATAAAGGAACAATTTAATGGTTTTTTCGTGTTGTCAAAGATTTGAACAATGAAAATAGATGGCGAGTGCCTGATTGAATTGATTAGGTCATGTAGGAACAAGGTTCGAAATAGTGGAGGTGCATGTAAGTTGTCCATACACCACAACCTTTTTTTCTTTTCTTCTTCTTTTCAGCTCAATTGAATGGTTCAGCAAGAGATGAACTTTGTAAAGTAAGATATTGAGGTCGTCAAAACTTCATATGATGATGAGAAGTTCAATTCAACAACTTGACAGTAATATAAAAATATACAACCATCTTCCTCAATCCATTAGTGCATTATTACATTTTCCAACATAGTTCTGATGTTCTTCAATTGAGCAAGAACATATTTGATATTCATTCTTTCCTCTGGCAAGTCTGCAGTGCATCTCAGAGCTAATTCCATGATGGATGATAAGCACTGAACTTTTCCTGTTTTGTTCTTCTCCTCAGGTGTCATTAGCTCAGGGTCTATTATCTTGTCCGTTGCGCGTGGCCATGATTGCCTTATCCACTCCCTCAGGCTTGAATTTTCAGCAAACATTTCATCCGTTGGTTTCTTTCTTGTAAACGTTTCCATCAACATGATACCATAGCTGTAAATGTCACATCTTGTAGATACCAATCCTTCCAGTCCAAACTCTACATTGAAATAAAACAAGATATCAAGAGAATATGGTATCTTTCAAATGATTGAAATTTGAAGGAGAAATGAAGCATGTTGACATGATTGTTACCTGGTGCAATGTACCCAATGGTTGCAAGTGTTTTGGTCTGTGCAATACTTTCTCCTATCCCTAATAACTTTGCTACGCCAAAGTCACTCACATGTGCAACCATATCTTCATTGAGCAAGACATTGCTAGGCTTTAGATCACAATGAACGATGGGCACAAAATAGCCTTGATGGAGATAGTCTAATGCTGATCCCACATCAATCATTATGTCTACTCTCTGCATTATATCTAAGGAACAAGTTTTGGAATGAAGCCAATCATCTAGGCTTCCATTAGGCATGTACTCTAATACCAAGGCTTTGAAATCAATGCTGGAGCAACTATTGATGACTTTGGTCAGATTTCTGTGACGAAGATTGCGTAAGACTTCACATTCTGTATCGAAACTCTTGAATGCGCCTTCTGTTTGCAAGTTGAATACCTTAACAGCCACTATAGTACTCCCAAATGTTGCTTTGTAAACAGAGCCATAACTTCCAGAGCCGAGCAAGTTGTTTGGACTGAATCTGTTGGTTGCTTGTTGAAGGTCATGGTACGAAACTCTTCCATGTACTGTGGCTGGAGAAGAATCCGCCTGATGACTAGCAATGATTGTTTTCCTCTTTCGACTTCTAATCACCAAAAAGACGGTGAGCACGACTGAGAGCATAATGATTGAAGCAGCCACCAGTGAGATCAACACAATAAGAAGCACCTTCTTTTTTCTTTTCCTGTGAGGAGAATTAGACCTACATGCTGGTATCTGCAATCTAGCAGCACCACATAATGCCTCATTTGAAAGAAATGAATCATAAGAGAAGTTCGCGAAAGGACCTCCATTTGGAATTTCACCACTCAATCTGTTGTAAGATACGTTGAGATAATTAAGATGTGAAAGAGCTATCAATGACTTGGGAATGCCACCAGACAGCTTGTTATGAGACAAGTCCAACGATTCCAAGGCGACCATGTTCCCCACTGATTCTGGAATAGGTCCTTCTAGTTTATTTTCTGCAAAGGAAAGTTCAGCCATATTTTGCATTGCTCCAATTGTGCTCGGGATAATTCCCGAGATTTGATTTTTCGATATATTCAGCAATGTTGCGACTTTCAGATTTCCAATTTCTGGAGGTAGAGAGCTTCTCAAGAAATTCGAGGACACGTCAAGATGCAAGAGATCATTGAGGTTCCACAGACTGGGAGGTAAGCTAAAAGTCAATTTGTTGGAACCTAGGTAAATGTATCTAAGAGATGTAATGTTCCCTAAACATGCTGGTATAGAACAACAAAGCTCATTATTTCCCAAGCTCAAGAATCCTAGTTTCTTTAAATTGCAGATTTCCTCAGGGATAGGCCCACTTATCATTTTGTTGTCATACAAATTCAATGCTTGAAGATTCTCTAAATTCCCTATTGTTCTTGGAATGAATCCACTCAAGTAATTGCCTTGAAGAAACAAGAAAGACAAACCACATAAATTTCCAATTTCGCTGGGAATGCTGCCTCTGATTTCACTATAAGCAGCATAAACATAGTCAAGAGAACTTGAGAGGTTTCCGACAGAAGCCGGAAGATTTCCATTGAGTGGATTATAACCTATCCACAGTTGTCTTATATGTCTGCAATTTGTCAAGGAATTGAAGAAAGTCAATTCTTGAGATGAAGGGTCTCTTGTGAAATGATTGTCGTTCACGTTTAGGTACTCTAAACGTCTTAGATTACCAAATGATCTTGGAAAAGGACCTGAAAAGTCATTATATCCAACTCCCAGCCGGAAAATATTGGACGCATTTGAAAGAGTATTAGGGATGGCTCCAGTAAGATTATTGTAACCAAGATAAAGTTCTTCAAGTTTAGGAAGGCTAACTCCTATATCTGCTGGAAGACTTCCTGTAAAGAAGTTCCCCAAAAATGAAATACCCCTTATGTTTGACATGTTGAATATTGTAGATGGAATAGGACCTGTTAAGAAATTGTAATGTAGATCTAATCTTCCCAAATTGAAAAGGTTACCAATCTCTCTTGGTAACTCACCTGATGACATTTGAGTGACTCATTAGGATATGAAAAGCATAGCAACAGACACCAAATCTTGGAGAAAGAAAAGGACAAGATGATACCTATTAAGTTGTTTTCTCTTAGGAAGAGCTCAGAAAGTGAAGTGCAGTTACCAAATTCTTTCGGAATGCTTCCACTGAATAGATTATTCCCAAGATCGAATGCTCTGAGATCAGGCATGTTCAAGCATATATCCCGGGGCGATGTGCCAGAGAGCTTATTGCCATAGAGGTTGAGCAATTGAAGTGAAGTTAAGTTACTTATAGAAGATGGTAAAGGACCACTTAGGCTACAGTTCTGTGCATCCAATATCTCTAGATTACGGAGATTTCCAATCTCTTCTGGAATTTCACCTGCGAATTAAATCATAATTATAAAGTCCACCATTCAATAGAGCAACTAAGGAGCACATACATGACTAGAGAAATAGTTTTCATGTATGCACAAAGAAGAAAAGAAGAAAATCATATGTGCAGCTCACCTTCCAAATCATTGCGACCGAGATATAAAGAAGACAGCATAGTCAAGTTCCCAATCTTTCTAGGAATTACTCCACTGAACTTATTGAATGACAATGACAAAATTTGAAGCTTTGAGCATTTGTCAATTTCTAAAGGTACTTGACCATCAAATTCATTGTCAGAAAGCGCAAGCACCATAAGTTCTGGGAGATTCGAGCATATATCCACAGGAAGGTTTCCTGACAAACTATTGTTTGTCAGAACCAAACGTTGTAACGATGAAATGTTGAACAGGTTAAGTGGTACGAGGCCTGTTAGCTGATTTGATCCCAAGCTCAACCACGTCAAGTTCTGAAGATTACCAATTTCATTTGGAATTTCCCCTTGTAACTGATTAAATCCCAAAACTATACTCTTGAGCTTGGATGCATTGAAAATGGCCGGTGGAATAATACCTGTGAAACTGTTAAAAGCTAGATGCAAGTGCTGGAGTTCTGGCAAAAGAGAGAACAAGGTAATATCTCCAGTGAACTTATTAGAAGTGACATTTATAAACTCTAATCTGTGCAAATTAGCCAACTCTCGAGGCAGAATCCCATGGAAACCGTTGCTACTGACATCTAGGAAAACCAGAAATGACAGATTTCCCAAGTGAGGAGGGATGGTGCCTATTAATCCCATATTGGAAATATCCAAGGCTGTGACTCTTTGATGGCGAGAGCCGCAGGTGACTCCAATCCATTTGCACACAGAAGTAGTTGAGGTCCAGTTGTTTGTCAAGATATTGGAAGTATCAGAAGTAACATAGGATTTCAATGCAAGAAGAGCAGCTTCATCAGTTCTGAGATTGACTTCTGCAGTAGCTGATAATATTAGAAAATGCTGTCACATTAAAACTACAAGAGGGGAAAGATGAAAATTGGTTTTTCTCTTCATGGTTGTGTTTATGATAGAATAAATGTGTGTTCCACTAAACACCAAGTCATAAACCCTCATTTACACTAAATGTCTTTTCTTCTTCAAAAAACTGAATAAACAATTGAAGCAGTTGTTATCTTTAGGGTCAATCAAGAGGAATGGAGGAAACTGACAAACAATGATGATGTTGGAGTTGAATTCATTAGTAGTTTCCATCTTTGAAACATAACGAACTGATTGTCATTCTTGAATTGATTTGCAGTTTCCACGAAAATTCCTCAACATATAAAAATAGAAACAGGCGAAATGATAGTCAACACTAATTGTTAATTCCTTCTTAATTTTTTAATACTATTTTGAAAACCAGAGTCACCCTTTTGGACAAACATAACACGGCATTTCCCATTTCTTGGTTATACCTCAATATGAACTCAGAATGGGTAACTTTGCTGAAAATGCACTGAACGTCCAGGCTCAAGTGGAGCGTGGATCGAGAGCCTAAACGGGAATGAATCTGACTCTGATACCAGGTAAATATATGACATTTGGGCCTAACTCAACCCCAAGAACTAACTTACAGGGATTGCCCAAGTCTGTATAAGCAAACCGTCAGTCCATTACTCAACCAACATGGGCTCTAACCGACTGTAATAATAATTAAAACTAGAACAGTCCGGAACATTAGAATTCTTTAATCAAAATTTTGCAAATTGTTTAAGAAGACTGATTAATCAAGTATTATCATCAATTTTCCCTCGTTATACAGATAAATATCATTATAATGAACAGAAACAGCTAAGGAATGGGAGATACTGTACAAGTCAAATTATTGGATAGAGAAGCTGAGGTACAGACAATCAATTGTTGGACTTTGAGCCTTTAAAAATCAGAAACTAATACTCCATGAACATGTCCATGAGTGGTAATGAGCAAAATAAAGAATTTACTGTTAAGTCAGAATTCCCCAGCTTCCACAACTTTGGAATGGTTACGGTCTTTTCAAAAATTTATTAAGGCTGTTAACAGAAATGACTCGAGATAAATCAATTTTATTTTTTAGCGAGGGGTGAAAAATACATTTGAAATATGATTGATTTTTTTAATTTCATATTTGAATCATCACGCGTGTGGGTTTCTTATAAATACATACACAAACTCCTTAATTTTTTCTTTATTTTTCAGTTTAGCACTCCAACTCAGCCTTGTACCATTTTAACCCTCCAACTCTATTTTACATGTTCCATTTAGATACAAAGTACTAATTTTTATGTTTTTAATATTTTTATTTATACTCTTCAATTATAATTTTACACTTCAAAAATCGACGGTCGTACGTTAGTTTTCGTAAAAATAAAAAAAATTGAGTGTAAATACTGAATATTATTCAATGTAAACTATTCAACACGTGTTGATGAATATTTTTAAAAAAGTACAAAATATTCAATTAAATAATGTCACGTATTTTTTTATATCATCCGAGTCATCTAGCTTTAACCCAATACCCTGCTTTCTAATGTTTAACTTGCTCCAATACGAGTAAAAAGAACTCATCTTTATATGAGTAAAAAAAACTCCTATTCATTGTTAATAACATTACTTAAAAACACTAAAATTCTACGGACTCCGTTATATTGTCAATGATTTTAAAAAAGAAACCTGCGGTTATTAAGACAATCGACTAACGTTCGTCGACTATTTTTTTCGCAAAAATGCCCAGAAACTATAAAAAATATTTTTTTAAAAAAATCGACGTCCGCCAATTTTTTATTTTAATTTTACGAAACTAACGAATATTCATCGATTATTAAAATATAAAATTATAGTTGAAGAATATAAATAAAAATAATAAAAATATAAAAATTAGTACTTTATGTTTAAATGAAATATGAAAAAAGGAGTTGAAGAGTTAAAATAAAAGAAGATTGAGTTGGAGTTTCAGATTGAAAAATGAAAGCAAATTTAAGAGGTTGTCTATATATTTTGCTTATCAAGTTTGTCAGACAATGCAAGTACCATGAACTACCGCTAAATTCCAGTTTGTCAGACGGTGCAACTAGTATAAAAGGGTTGTATAAGTTATGTAGGTGCTAAGTTTTGTATAAGTAATATCATGTTTGGTAGTTGATTAGGAGGTAAGTTATTCATGTATAAAATTAGTATAATGTTTGATTTGCAATTTATAAGAAGAGAATACATAAAGACCCCCTTGTACTTATACTTTAATTTTAAGTAGACAGTTCAACTTTGTGTGAGTCCTATAACCTTCTCGAACAACTTTAAAATAGTATTTATACCCCTTTTATCAGCCAACACCAGCTATAAAAAAATTCATGCAAATCAAGCAGCGATTGTTTCTTACCACGTGTCAAAGTAATTTTTTAACTATTTTTATTTTTTCTTATTTGATTCCTTTTCCTTTTCTTTTTTTTTTAAATATTTCTTCCTTTCTTCTTCATCTCAACTTCTGTAGAAGTTTTTCCGGCTTAACCACCTCCACCATTGCCACTGCAACAACCTCCAATTCTGCCGTAGCACCACCAAATAGATATCAAACTACCATCAATTAATTTATGAAAATCAAAATCACCAAATAATCAAAATCTAAATACTCAAATTACCACCAAATCAAAATCTGAAATTTAAATCACCATCTTCTTCAACTCCTTTACCCTAAATTGAGTATCTCATAACTTCACCATTCCCAATCTCCATTTGTAGGAGGAGAAAAAAGCCACTGAATTATTTTTATTTTAAAAATGAAGAATAAGAAATAAAACAATAATATTGCTTTTTCAAACAAATCAGCAATAATCGATTCAACAGAGCCAAGCGTAAATATGAAAATTGTCCTTTATGATTCTGACCGGACAATTAAAGAACTGTAATTTCTAAGTATTTATCCTTCACCACCACTACCAATTGAAATGGGTTTCAAGAGCCTAGTATGAAAAACAATGAGTTCCTAAAGTTCACTATAATGACTAGAAAGGAAAAAGAAAAAGAAAGATGAAGAACGATGAGGGACGTGCAGGAGATCTTGAACCACTTGAAAAAAAATAAAATGGGGTAAGGTAACGGTGGTAGGGATGGTGAGGAAGACTTGAAAAAGTAAAAACAAATAAAGTAAAAAAAAAAGTATTTCTAATAAATGAAATGTAAACATAAAATAAAAATTTTACTTTGTGCTCATCTCACGATCTCTGTTGTACACTCTCCATGCCACGTGGGCTCATAAGGGGGCAATAAATTCACTCCTGATAAGGATAAGGGGGAAATATGATCCCCACAAAGTTCAAATGTCTTAGTTCAGGAAGGTAACGATGTATTCTCTCATTTAGAAGCCTACATAAATAATACGTGTATAAGTTATGAGAGAATTTATATATTATTTTACATAGGATATAAGACGAAATAAGTAATATATGAATAATTTATACATGAATAACTAAACTCTAGGTAACTAATTGCTGCATAAAATAATAGATAAATTCCCTCATAACTAATTTATATATTACTAATACCTACATAACTCTAATCAACTACCACCCCGAAAGATAACGGAGTCAGAAGATTTACATTTGAAATATCTATAAGTGACAAATTATACTTCTGTTTAAATTAATTTTCTCAGTTTGGAATCGTGAAGAAAGGAGCTGCAGCAAAGTAAAGTAAATTTGACTTATGTTGTGGGAAAGATTGTTCTTGTGAACAATAAGATGAAATAAAAGGACTATTAACAGAATAATAATTCTATTTCCAATAGTTAGTAGGGGTTGTTTGGTAGAACATATTACAGGAAATAACAGGGATCTTTATGTAAATAGCCGATTGGATTCATTGTTATTTTTCTTAGTTGGTATATATAGATTATACATTAATTATACATAATTATATATATATATATATATTATATATACCGGCTATTTTAATTTCGTGTGGTTGAGTGGCCAGCTATTTGAGTTAATTTTTCAAAATAAATATTGGTATTAGTTTTGATATTATTTAATTCCTTATTTGGTAGTGTTTTCAACTTATTATGTATAACTAAAACAACTATACCATTAGGAATATCAGAGTTATGAATACATGAATGAGCATGACTAAAGATAGAACTGCATTTGAAATCCATTAAAGTATACAAAATAATATTTTTTAAAAATTATGTAATGTATGTTACTTTTGATATACCAAACTAATCAGAATAACAACTTGTTCGGATGGTTGTTAACTATTGTATTTTATTATATTGTTAGTTTAAATATAATATTTGCTTTAATTTTATTGTATTTACCGTTAAATTTATCCTTAAATAACAATGAAAAGTCCCAATTTGTATAACAATCGATTTAGTGTGATCGTGTCGTTATTTTATTTTTTTCTCATTTAGCTTTAATTATTATTTTGATAATCTTACTTTATCTTTTATCCTATTTTCTTTTTAATAGTAAATCTATCTCATATCCTACTTTTCTGGTAAGTTTATGTTCAAATGTTTAATATGTGATAAAAAAGATACAATATAATCAAACATTATATTTATGAAGATATGTAACAACATTGAAATAGAAATTAGTATAGTAGTAATACAAACAAATATTTAGTGTTCTATTGGGGGTATTTCAGGAAAACAAAAAATTAGGACATTGATGATTGGTTTTCATGTTCGCATCCCCTCCATTTTTTCTGTGTTGTTCAATCAATAGTTGCTGAATTATCCATCCTGCTATTCTCTTCCCTTTAATTGCACAAATATCAAATGACCCATCATCTGGCTTTAACATCTACAACCCTAATCCGATGTCCCAAAATTGGGGCTTTACCTAGGGCAAATGAGCCATCATCTATTCCAAGAGCATCATCGAGATTATTCAGAATTCAAGCTGTGCAAGATAATGGAGGAGGGCGTCGGCGGCTGGTTGATATTATCCGTATTGTGCCAGAGATTTCAAGAGATTATTTTAAAAGCGCCTCACGGAGGGCACTTTTTGGAGGTATATCATTGCTGGGTGGATTTTATGTTGCGCAGACAATTTCTCTATCTTTTGGAGCTTTAGGAGTGAACGATGTGATTGCTGCCGTAGTGTGCGTCTTAATTACCGAGTACGTGACCCGGTTCTACTACAGTCGGCCTAAGGTGACTTTTCCTATTGCTCTTTTGAACAACTTCAAGATGGGTTTTACTTATGGTCTGTTCATCGATGCTTTCAAACTTGCCAGTTGAGCTAGTTTCTCTGGGATAGGTATCATAGTTAGTACAAGTTCACAATTTTTGCAGCAGTAAGTAATTCTTGCGTGCAGTTGTATCTCTTACAAAGAGTAACTCTCTTGTGGGCTTATTATAGAATCGTGGCTGTTCCCTTAAGAGCTTGTGGATATACAAGTCAGAGAAATAGGGAAGTTCTTATTCCATCTGTATTGATGTGGTCTCATCTTTCAGAAAAATTATATGAGAGTAACTCATTTGTTGTGTCTTGAAATCTTCACAACCATTTTAATATATGAGAGTTTGTTTACTGTGCTTTGGAAATTGATGGAAGTTAAAGCATTACTCAGTACAAGAGGCTTGATGATGTTTTTCTTCTTTATTTTATTCATAATGCTGAGACAACAAGAATGAAATATATATCAGTCCTTATGTTCTAACAGATGCATTACTCTTTGTATCTTAGAAGGTACCAAAATATTTGACATCATTCTTTTTTAATACAACTTTCATAATATTCAAATATACAAAATTGTTAAACTATTCAATTTTAACATGACATTTTCTCTATCAATTAACTTTTCAACCATTTTAAAAGATTTTATTTCACTATTATTAATAAAAATATATATATATAAGTCAGATAAACATTTTAAACTCTTCGTTATATACAAAATAATAGAGAGAGTATCTGTTTTGGAGAACATTCTTCTAGCGTGGACATCAGTATTAAGGTCCAAAAGCTAAATGATCATATCCTCCTCATAATCAGTGGTCGACTAGATGGTATTCGTTCAGCTGACAGTGCTAAAGAAGCTGGTCTCTCTCTTTTTCTGCAGCAAGGTGGCTTGTGTCTGTAATATGGGTGAGAAAATCTGAAGGAGAACACTCCTATTTACTACTGAATATGTGAATTATTTGAATGTGTTTATGTTAAGACAAAATAAATGCAGCAGCAACATCATAAAAAAGAGACATGGCTATGAAGCAATGAGTTATGTTTAGAAGAAGGTGCTGAATAACTGCTATTTTGTTCAGACAAAATAAAAGCAACAGCAGCAGCAGAAAAGGAGCCAAAGTTACAATTCCAAAGTTCAGCGAGGAATATGCCAAATAGCTGCTATTTTGAGGTATGATGGATAATTTCAGCGTGAAACTTATACTAAAACTATTTACCTATCAAAGAAAAAACTTATACAAGACTAACTAAGATTGGTGTTTGTTAATGATTTACGTCTGATGAGATCTGCACATAACAATCCGCAAGTGGTAAAAGAAGAAGCTGTCCAGCTAGAAAAATGTACCTGAAGAAGTAGCTAGGTTTTGGAGGGCTAAAGTAGAGAAAACTTCTAGATAATCTGGACTTGATATACAAGGATAGTGGTCACGAGATTTAACTGATTGGTAGGAGCTATCTATTATTTCTTTGTTCTTCTTGCAGTTTTTCACTTAAAGACATAGAAACTAGTTGGAGTTACTGACTAGCTACTTCTAGATTAAGATATCCTTGGCTCTTCAAAGTAGGTAAAATGTCTAGAAAACTTAACAAATCTGTAAAATATTAAACTCTCTCTCGAAGTTCTGTTGAGAAAAATAATAAATTTGAACTTGTCATTCTGCACAACATTAGCAATTCCGCCTGGTCTTCCTCTGATTCTCCAGTTCCATCTTTCCCTTTGTTCTGTTTCTATCTCTTCCTGGCTGGACCATCCAGCTTGAATGACACCATGTGACCTTCCATTTAACTCAAGACTTCAACTTTCTCTCTCTCTCTCTCTCTCTCTCTCTAGAAAGGCTTGATAGAAAATTTAGTGCAGAGAGGAGTCGGTGGTTTCAAGAAATAAATCCACCTATATCCATTAAACCTGTCAGAATGGGGGAAAAATTAGTATGCTGTTGGCGCTTGCATGAGATATTCTCATCTTATAAGAATACAAGTGTGCGGACTACAATTTAAAATATTTTAAGTAACGATGTGATTATTAACTATCATTCTTTTAGTCCCAGCAAAATATTCAACAGGCTGAACTTTGAGCTTCTTCAATACTGCTCACTAGGAGATCCTGCTGAGCAATGGAAAGCCAATTTCAAGATAGATGATATAAACTGGAACTTCTCATTTAAATTATTGTCCTCCATCTGCAAAAGTGCGCATCCACTATTTTGACAATGTCTTTGTGCAGTGGATTGTTCCAACCATTGGGTGAATATCAGATCTCCGGAAAGCTTGTCATTTGTTTCCATCAGCATGATACCATAGCTAAACATCACATTTGGTTGATACTAATCCTTCCAATCTATACTCTCAAACCAATTTTGACATAATTAAAATTGTTAAGAAATCCAATCATTAAATTTTTTCTAGAAGTTTTTTTTGCAAGATAAAAAGGAAGCTTCACCTGGTGCAGTAACCCAATTGTTGCAAGGATTTTGTATATGGTATGCTCTCTCCCTCGCCAAATATTTTTGCTATTCGAAAATCACTTGAATGAGCAATCAAATTTCCATCCAACAAGACGTTGCTAGGCTTAACATCACAATGGACGGGCTTTAACCAACTATGATGAAGATACTCTAATTTGTAAGCCACATCTATCATAATATCCAGTTTTTGCATTATATCTAAAGTATGGTTGTCCGAGTATAGCCACTTCTCAAGGTTCCCATTTTGGCATGGCCTCTAATGCCAAAGCTTTGAAATCATTGTTGGAACTGCTAGTTATGACCTTTGGGAGATTCCGATGGTGAAGGTCTCTCAATATTTCACATTCTGCCTCTAAACTCTTGGATGCAACTTGTTGCAAATTGAACATATTTACCGCAAAAGTGTTACCGTCTTGAAATATTCCCTTATAAACAGAGATCCGAAACTCCCATTGCCAAGCAAATTGCTTTCACTGAACCAGTTTGTTGCACGTAAAAGTTCATAATATGAAATCTGTGGTTGTCCTGGTTGAAAGATTGTTGGTTACTCACACTCTCATACTTCCTTGGATATCTTCTAATTACGATAATCAGGACTAAGCCAAGCGTCACAATTGCAGTAGCAGCGAATATAAAAATAATCTGCAAAAGCTTTTTAGTTCTTGACTTGCTGGGTGGACTAGTATTTGCAAACTGAGTCATGAAACTTGGGATCTCCACATAAACCTTTATGGACAAAAATGATTTAGTGAAACTTTTGAAAGGACCATCTGGAGTATTCTCACCTGTTAAGTCATTGAATGGAACATTGAAGTACTTGAGATATTGAAGAGCTTCAAGTGATTTGGGGATTGGACCCAGAGGTTGTTATAAGATAGGTCTAAGACAACCAAACTTATCATGTCATTCGTTGATGTAGGCACAGATCCTTTCAGACTATTATGGGCTAAAGGAAAATTAATCAAGTTTGATAGACCTCCAACTGCTGCAGGAATTTAATTAAAGAAATTGTTTCTTGAGAGTTAAATGAATATTGCAGCCCTGGAATTTCCAATAACTGGATTAGAGAACTCAATAAGTTTGATGAATATTGCAAAGGCTTCTTGGTACACTTAAAAGTTAATCTATTTGAATCCAAGTAAAGCTTTCTTAGAGAATTCAATTTCCAAAGGCATCCAGGGATTGGACAGTCCACCCTAATTTTGCAGTGCACCCTGTTCCATTCAATGACTATTTGATCTCTATTCAATACAGTCCTCCCTGATTTTGCAACAGACAGACTATTAAATGGAGAGTGAAGCTTTTGTATTAGTTATGGGATTAATGGAGATATCTCTGGGTTCTTTAGTTATGGGATTAATCGAGATATCTCTGGGTTTTTTAGTTATGGGATTATTGGAGATATGACTAATATAGTGAACCACAAAGAGAGTGAAGCTTTTGTATTTGCAAAGTGTTATTATGGGAGCTGCTGTCATGCTGTCTTTGTCAGTGAGGAAACAAATTTGTGCTGCAAGTTAATGGAACTATTGTAAATTGGTTTGAACTTTCCATCTGTTAAGGGTCAATATTGGATGAATTAAGAAAGCTCGAAACCTAAGCCAAATGATGCAGAAATGAAGCCAAAGTTGTTTCTAAATTCTTATGCATGTTCATTGACTGCTATTTGGCGTTCCAGGCAATGTTGGATTTTTTACTGGAAACTGCTTTCTTCTTGGAAGTCATTGGATTTGATTGAGCGGGTGATCCAAGTTGTTGGAAAAGGACTTTCTGTTTTATTTTTTATTTTTATTTTCTTGTGAAAGACTTAAAACGTTTGGGGTTTAAGTCTCAATCTCAACTGCGACTTGTCAGTGAGTGAAAAATATGGATTGCATTTGTGCTTTCAATCTACAGTCATTGGTAACCAAAAGAGCCTAAGCTTGTAGTTCAACGTTTTACACTGCTCTTCCTCAGACTATTGAAGCTGATATCTCAATAATAATTTATGACCACCAATATTATCCAAGGCAATTTCCATGCCAACTTTAGCACACATCTTATATACTATAGTTGTTACATATACTCAAACTTGGAACATGCACAAGAGAAAAACACAAGAAATAAGAGAAGTCCAAATTACGGACCTAATGTTGGTTGACGACACAATTTGCTAACATCTCAAAGGCTGCACTACCTGTTTAAAATTTTAAATGGCAGTCATTATAGATACAAACTCATAGCGCACACAAAAATATATACACTAATAGTAACGGATACTGCATATTAATGAGAATAGCGAACTCAATAGTAATAATTTCTTTTAGCGATGCAAGTTATGAGAAATAGGAAAAGCCCAGGTCTATCACTAATCCCTTTGTTCACTTTTATTTGTTACATTTTATTTTTCGAAAGTCAAACTGCATGAATGTTGATTAATATTTTAAGATACATTTTAAAATCATATTAATATGAAAAAGATTGCAACTTATGGTATTTTTTTGTATAGTTTTCAAACATCTAAAATTTAAATTTTAAATTAATTTAATTAAATTTAGCTTCGAAAATTAGTCAAGTTGACTCTCATAAAACGAAATGTGACAAGTAAAGGTGAACGATTATGAGTATAATCTATCAAGGACTCAAGATAACCATTTCCCTATCCCATTTACAAGCGCACCTCAATTTCCTCTTATATTTTTCCCTTTCTTAAATTAAACTCTTAATTTTTTCTGAACTTCAAATTTCTTTCTTAACTTCGGACTTTGTTTTCCTTTTATTTTGCCTTCTTAAATTGGACTCTTAAAAAGTTGTCCTTCAATTCTCCTTTTCTTAAAAAAATATTATTATTATTATAAAAAACACACATATTCTATATGGTATAAACAAGACAATAGTCATTTCTTTTTCTGTATAAGGAAATAATTTCTCCAGACGACATGAGAATATTGTTGAAAAATACTTCCTCCGTTCCATATAGTTGTCAGTTGTCACATTTCTCCATTACACTCCCTTTAAAAAGAATCATAAATAAGTATTTTTTAACTAATTATGCTTAGCTCTATTCAATGTAATCAATATTATTTACTTTAAAAAACAAGTAACTTTAAAGGCAAAATGGAAAAAGTTAATTAACTCTATCTTGAATCTATAAAATTGACTAGTATTTTGGGAAGGACATTTTAAACAATTAATATGGGAGGGAGGGAATATGAAACTTACCATGGCTGCATCATTTGCGAAGAAATTCCAGTTTGATCGTATTGATATTTGCCAGGACTTCTTTCATGTTCAGCCTTTCTTTGGGAGATTCAGCTGTGCAATTCAATGCCAACTCCAAAATGGAGGACACACAATGCAACTTTTTCTCAAAATCAATCTCTTCAGGTTCCAATAAAGTGGCATCAATAATATCCTCTGGTGTTGCAGGTAGTGAACTACACACCCAACTCCTCATGCTCAAATTTTCTTGAAACATTTCATCATATGGCCTTCTTCCTGTGAAAGTCTCCATGAGCATAATGCCGTAGCTGTATACATCACATCTGCTAGAAACTAATCCTACTGATCCATACTCTGATTCAATTTTACTAGAGTAATTCTTGACGAACCAAATAAATAAACAAAAATAATATCTATATCTTTGGGAGATATTAAACATAGTTGAATCTATCTTGGAAGGTATAACGCGAATGAAACAAGAGTGAGGCAATCAATTGAGACGATATGACTCAAGTTTTTTTCTTTATCATCATAGATGCGTGAATATAGAGTTTAAAATAGCCATATTTCGATTTTTTGGTAACATTCTTTTTTCATGCAAAATCTGTGGTATCTTACATTAAAGCTAGCAAACAAATTATATTACATTCTATTTGATGAACAATATTAATACTTTATAGTCGATAATTCTAGACAAAAAAAGAAAGTTACCTGGTGCAATGTAGCCCATCGTTGCAAGTGTTTTAGTATGAGTAATAGATTTCCCTTCTCCTAATAACTTGGTCAGGCCGAAGTCACTCACATGTCCAACCAACCTTTCGTCTAGCAAGACATTGCTAGGCTTCAAGTCACTATGTACAACCACTGTTGCATAACCGTGATGGAGATATTCCAAAGCTGATGCGACATCGATCATTATATCTAATCTTTGGATCATATCTAATAAGTAATCATCAGAATGTAACCATTTCTCTAGGCTCCCATTGGGCATGTACTCTAGAATTAATGCTTTAAAATCCCTGTTAGCACAGCTGCTGATAACTTTGGTAAGATTTCTATGGCGAAGGTTGCGTAGAACTTCACATTCAGCATCAAAACTCTTTAAGGCACCTTCAACCTGTAAATTAAACACTTTGATTGCCAAAGTCATCCCGTTTGCAAACACACCCTTGTAAACAGATCCAAAACCTCCAGAGCCTAGCAAGTTGCATTGGTCAAATCCTTGAGTTGCTCTGTCAATTTCAATGTATGAAATCCTGGCTAATATCGTTGTTGCAGGTAAGGATTCGACTTGAATTGGAACATTTCTACGTCTCCTTAACATGAACACAACAACTGAGCCAAGTCCCATCAATGAAACTGCCAATGGGACAAGTATAATCAGAAGCAGTTTGCTTCTCCTTGACTGATCATGAAAAGATCTAGTCATACAAGGTTGGAAAAGCAAACCGCCGCATAACTCTTCATTTCCCATAAAAGATTGAGAGGTGAAATTGAGAAAAGGTCCTTTACTTGGGATTTCACCTTCTAATCTATTGAATGATACATTGAAATCCTTCAGATATCGAAGTGCCTCTAATGATTTTGGAATCATACCTGAAAGAATGTTATTAGATAGATCCACTGTTTCCAAACTTATTATTTTTCCGAGTGACTCTGGAATAGATCCTTGTAACTCATTGTGAGCCAAAGAAAGATAAAGCAGATTCTGCAAGTCTCCAGCTGTGGTTGGAATACCTCCTGAAAGGTTATTCCTCGACATATCTACTACTGTTATGGCATTCAAATTTCCAAAATCTTGAGGTAAAGAACCAAGCAAAGAGTTATCCGACAAGTCAAGATGCAAAAGATCTTTGAGGCTCCATAGACTCATAGGCATGCTAGTGACCCTATTTGAAATAAGATAAATATTTCTCAAAGAGGTAATATTGCCAATGCAATGCGGTATCGGACCTGAAATCTGATTATATGACAAATCAATCCAGCCTAGCTCTCGCAATTCGCAAAGGTAGTCCAAGGGCCCAGTTAACCTATTCTGGTGAAGTGCTACCATTTGAAGATTGTGTAAATCACAGAATGTTCGTGGCACTGATCCAGTCAAGTCATTGTCGTATAGGAACAAATTGTATAAGTTACTTAAATTCCCAATTCCTAATGGTATCTGGCCCCTAACTTCAGAATGATGTAAATCAAAATTTTCAAGAGAAATGGAGAGATTGCCGATGGAATCTGGAAGAGCACTATTAAGAGGATTATCTGACAAATCTATATCTGTCAAAGAGGTACAACTCGCCAAGGAAATGAAGATACATAGATTCGGCGAGGATAAGTTATTTTTGGACAATCTCAAATATTCAAGCTGTCTCAAATACCCCAATGAGTTAGGAATGGGGCCACTCAATTTATTATCATGAAGATCTAATCCCTTTAGATTTGAGGAATTGGAGATTGAGCTTGGTATAACTCCACCAATGTTGTTTTCAGCAAGATTCAAAAGCTGTAGATTTGTTGGCCAGTAGCCTGAAGCAGATGGAAGGCTACCCGAAAGGTTATTAGAGAGAAGTGAGATCCCTCTTAGTGTAGAGATATTGAAGAGCTCATCCGGTATGGAACCACTTAATTTATTAAATTGCAAATAAAGTATCTCCAATTTGTGTAGATTCCCAATCTCTCTGGGTATAACACCTGCATCATTATTATAGATAGCAAAAACACCCAGATTAATGTAACTATTTTTTTTTTTAATTGTATACTAATTCCTATTAAACCACTCAGAAGGAGTATTTGTTTATTATGTTTTATGTGATTTTTCCTGTTAATTAATTAATTACTACAAGAACACGTTGCTTGAAAATTACCTGATAAATTGTTGGTGTTAAAATTAAGCCGTCGTAGTGATGAAATGTTGAATATAGTGAGCGGTATTGAACCCACTATGTGGTTGTTCTCCAGCTGCAGTTGCTGCAAGTTTCCTAAATCACCAATCTTTTCTGGAATGGTGCCTGCAAATTAATTTATGAATTGGAGAACAATGAAAGTGGAATAAAACTTTTTCATTCACCATGTGTTTATAAATTAATAGAAACTAAGATAGTATTTTCATAGCTTATTTTAGATCATAAGTTTTAATAGATTTCCTTTCCTTTTCAAACTATGTGCTCAATCAAATAATATTGCATTAATTAAGACAAAGAGTAGTATTTAATTTTAAGACATATGAGAGATTTTTAACGGAATTAACCTCTTCCCATCTCATATCCGTTTCGATAATTTCTCTCTTGAAAATTTTAAATGGGATTACTGAAAAAGGTGTTAGGTCTGGTAATTGTTATTCTTTTCTCCAAAAAGATATTCTAGAAGTTTTATAAAAGGTTAAAAGTTATCCGAACAAACATCACGCATCCAATCGTCTGTGTAATATTGTACATGAAGTATTAGCAAGGCATGGAATAAATTTATAACTTTTCGCAATGATATCAAATCGTACCTTGCAAGTTGTTTCCCCCAAGGTTTAAGAACTCAAGCCTCTCCAAGCTTACTATTTCTGGTGGAATGATCCCGCTGAAGCTATTGTATGACAATGACAAGTCATACAAATGTGTACAGTTAGACAAACCTTTACTTGGAATGTGACCACTCAAGTTGTTGGAAATGATTGAAATGCTCTTGATTCTTTGAAGACGACGACATATATCCACAGGAAGACTCCCTGATAATTGATTATATGTTAGCGCCAAAGTCTCCAGTGAGGAGATGTTGAAAATGGAGAACGGGATAGAGCCAGTAAGTTCGTTCCCGACTAAAACCAACTCCTTTAGACTTTGAAGGTTGCCAATCTCTTCGGGAATATTTCCTTGAAGATGATTGTAGTTAACACTCAGAATTTCTAACTTTGATAGGTTAGAAATAGAAGAAGGGGGTATATAAGTGAAACTGTTGTTATCAAGAATTAACATCTCAAGTTCAGAAGAGAAACCAAACCATGTTGGAATTTCTCCACTGAAGTTATTGTATCCTAGATCAATTACCCTTAATCTACGTAAACGAGACAAATCCCGGTCCCCATGTAAATTATTTTTGCTCACATCGAGAGAAACAAGAAAAGAGAGGTTTCCCAACTGTGGCGGAATGGTTCCAGGAATGTTCATGTTGGATAAATTTAGTGCAATGACCCTGTGGTGGCGAGAGCCGCAAGTGACTCCAATCCAATCACAAACTGAAGCTTGAAAAGACCAATTTTGAGTCGGGGGATGAGAAGAGTTTAGATTAATGCTGGCTTTTAAGGCAAGAAGAGCAGATTGATCTGTGCTTATGTTTGTGGCAATGCATGCCTCTAAGAAGCAGAGTTGCAAGAGTAATATTGAAAGAAACAAATAGTAGGTTTTCTCCATGTGCAAAAGTGATTGGTATTATTAGAACCGCAGTGAAAATAATGGGATGAATTGTTCAGCTATAAATAGGGATAACAAGAAAAGTTGCTAAATGTAAAGATATAACACCTAAGCCTAAACTCTAACCCACTCTGACACCCCCTCACGCCTAAGCCCGACATGATACCTGGGCCTAACTTAACCCCAAAAGCTAGCTCATGAGGGAAGAATTGCCCAAGTCCACATAAGCAAACCACCTGTCCATTCCCCAACCAATTTGAGACTTTAACCCACTCTAATACTAAACAAGTGTGAGAAAACATACCCTTGACTTTACCAGTCTCCTAAATGTGACTATGTGCTCTGTAGGTCCAAGTACCTTCTATTTTTACACTAATTAAAACATAGATCAATCCATCCGCTGTTGTTTTAAAAACAAAACAGAGCTATCAAACTACAAGGACAATCTCTCACAAAAATCCAAACATTTATTTATTCCAAATACCAAATTCAAACACTCAGAAAGGACAAAAAGAAAACAAACTCAAATTTAAAAACAAGGTCAAGCTGTTTTCTTGCCTATGTCTTTTAGCAGGTTCTTGATTGCTATCGTTAATGTTATACAAGGTATTCTTTAATTAATTCCAACTTTATTATGCTTCTTTAATTTATTCCAACTTAAGTATGCTTCCAACAGACATATACACAGTTGAAACATTCACAAGAGACACGCACTGAGAAACAAGAAAGTTCGAATTCGTAACCAATTAGGATAAGTATGTCACTGAACCATATTAAATTTTTGCCTTCTTTATTTTCTCAACTTAAGCGTTACCAGTCGTTTTTGTTAGTGTCCTTATAACATTATTCAGCTAAATTCCGCACTACCCGAATTCTGGATCCTAACTAAAAAAAGTTCAGATCCATAACCAACTAGGATAAGTACCGATTCTTCTTCTACTATTATTTTGCAGAAGACCCACAAGGCTTCTCTCACTGAGCATATCTGGTTTTTGAATTATGAGATTGATGGTGGGAGATATCCACAAACATACTGAACCATTAATAAATTAAAGCATAGTGTTTTGTTTGTTAAGTGTGAACTAAAGGAGCCGCCATTCAGTCTTTGCCAGTGAGAACACAAATTGGTTCTGCAGCTGACAGAAACTATTGCCAATTGAAATAAGAAAATTCCTATCTGTTAGAGTCAATATTGGAGGAATTTATAACAATGCATGAGCTAAACCTAAGCCAAATTAATGATGTAAAATGAAATCAAAGTTGTTTCTAAGCTCTTTTATTTGTCATTGACTGCTATTTAGTGTTCAAGTCAGTGTTGGATTATACAGGAAATTGCTTTCTTCTTGGAGTCACTGGATTTGAGTTGCGAAAATGTTGGTGCAGCATTTATAATTCCTCTTGGTACAGTATTACTAATACTTCTAAAGTAGAAATGAAAAAAAGAAATAAAAATGATGCACACGCTAAATTTTAGTTCAACATTAGACACTACTCTTCGTGGACTCTTGTAGTTGATATATCAACACAATAACGATCATTAATATATTATACAACGCATTCTTCCATTCCAATTATAGTACACCTGCTATATATCAAAGTTATTTGACACACACTCAAAACTTGAAATATACACAAGAAGAAACCACAAGAAACAAGAAAGTTCAAATCTCAGACCAAATGCTGGTTTTCATCTCAATTGGTGTCACCTAAATTTGCGAAAACCAGGAGAAAAGGCAGCATTACCTGCCTCAAAAGTTTAATTGGGATCAAACTTGAATTGGCACAGTCATTATGGATACAAATTTGTAACACACGCAAAAAACATACAACATTCATCGCAATTAAATTAGAACTAAAAGTGTCTAATTGAAATACTTTATTAGGAGTTGAGGTGTTTTAATCGGAATATGACTTAGTTCGAATGTCAATGATACATACTCAGCACATGCAAAAATATACTATACTATTATATGTAATAACAGAGACTTGAGTTGTTTACTTAACTTTTCAATGTGAATTATATTTTTCAACTATCACCATAATTATATTTCCATAGGTAAAAATGTTGGTCCTTCTCCTTATAAACTCTTGATTTATTTTACTCACTGAAGAAATTTTCCTTGAATTGAGAAAGTAATAATAAACCTGGGATACTCGGAAAGTTTTCCTCGAAATCAGAAAGACCACCATTGATAACAGGAGTACCAATGATATATCTATTTTGGAGCCTACCAATGACGGTTTTTTCTCCTGCTCATATGCTTATGATCTTCTTTTAAGAAAAACAGAATCAATGGACTGATGTCTGGAGAAAAAGAATTCTTTTTAAGATTTCCTTCCTTCCTTCTATGGAGAACTCTTAAAAGGGAAATCCCTATAGATGATGTATTAACTAACTTTGGTCTATTAATTGTCTCCAAGTGCTCCTGCAGTAGAATGCCAAAGGAGGAAACAGTAGACCATATATATTCATCCACATGGACCAGCCCCAACTGTCTGGAGACTTATTGGTGATCCACTGAGCATCAAGTTGGATAGGCACAATCTGCTTAGCGTGCTACATTCATGGTGGAGGAAACAAACAAGGAACCCAGCTCTAAAGAGTGCTACTCAAGCTATACGTGCTTGTATCTGTTGGGAACTTTGGAAGGCTAGGTGTGCACTCAGATATGGTAACAAAAGAACAACTGTTACTACAATCTGCAATGAGGTTCTATTTCATCTCAAGGTTTATTTTACTAGAAACAATTTTCATAACATCAAAGAGATAGTTATTTACAGTAATGGATATAGAATCACTCATACTTTTGGAGAAGGTAATGAACTGACAGACTCTTTAGAGACAGAACTGTTCTACAATGCTCAAGCTCTTCCTAGGGAAGCAAGAGGTCCATACAGAATGGACAAAGACTCAAATGCCTACCTTCAAGATAAGGCAAAGAAAAAGTTGCTACATTTATACATTGGTATAGACAAGACAATAATCATCTCTACTCCTGAATAGGGAAATAATTTCTCCATATGACATTAGAATGTTTTTACAGTTGGATACTTACCGTCGCATAAACCTTGTTACATCATCTGCGAAGAAATTCATGCTTGATCTTCTTGATATTTGCCAGGACGTCTTTCATGTTTGGCCTCTCATTAGGAAATTCAGCTGTGCAATTCAATGACAACTCCAAAATAGAGGACACACAACGCAATTTTTTCTCAAAATCAGTTTCTTCAGGTTCCAATAAGGTGTCATCAATAATATGCTCTGGTGTTGCAGGTAGTGAATTACAGACCCAACTCCTCATGCTTAAATTTTCTTGAAACATTTCATCATATGGCCTTTTCCTTGTGAAAGTTTCGATGAGCATAATGCCATAGCTGTACACATCACATCTTCTAGAAACTAATCCTACTGATCCATACTCTGATCCAATGTTACCAGAGTAATTAGTTTCTTCACAAGCCAAATAAAGAACTGAAAATCATATATATATATACATGTATATATATGCTAGATATTAAAAATAGTTGAAACTACCTTGAGTAGAACAAAACTTTAAAAACTGAAAGCAAATGAAACAAGAGTAAGGCAATCAATTGAAATGAAACGACATGAGTTTTGGCAGATTAAAGATGATCAGACAGATTCAATCTGGGAGCTCACTTGTCCATTTCACTTTTACACATACCTTAAGAGAAGGTAACACTCCTGCTGACATGCTTGCTAACTTGGCTGAACAGTGCAAAATAACTATCTCCTTCACTGTGAGGCTATAAATCTTCCGTTTAAGATTATATCCACGTTGTAGAATGATTTAGTTTGCAAGCCTAACACTAGAATCTGAGTGAAGAGAGACAACTTTCTTTTTGATCCTGGCTGAATATTGTATATTTGTATTAGCTCCCCCCCCGGATGTTCCTTTGGCTTGTCTATTAATTCCCTCTAGGGGAACTTTTGATTAAACAAAAATTGAGACAATATGACCACATGTTTCTTTTTCTTTATCATTGTAGATGCATAATATAGAGTTTGACAGTCATATTTCGAAGTTTCCAATACCACTTTTTTTTTTCATGCTTAATCTGTGATATATTACATTCTCATTAATAAGCTACCCACTTAGGCTTTCACCCAGTTCTAATGTCATGTAATAGTAAACTAAGTATTATGTATTATATGCGATAATAAAAGGACTAAAAGAAAGTTACCTGGTGCAATGTAGCCCATTGTAGAAAGTGTTTTAGTATGAGCAATTGATTCTCCTTCTACTAATAACTTGGTCAAGCCAAAGTCACTAACATGTCCAACCAACTTTTCATCTAGCAAGACATTGCTAGGTTTTAGGTCACTATGCACAACAACTGTTGCATAACCATGATGAAGATATTCCAAAGCAAATGCAACATCAATCATTATGTCTAATCTTTGGATCATATTCAAGAAGTAACCATCAGAATGTAACCATTGCTCCAGGCTCCCATTGGGCATGTATTCTAGAAGTAATGCTTTAAAATCCATGTTAGCACAACTGCTGATAACTTTGGTAAGATTTCTATGTCGAAGGTTGCGTAAAATTTCACATTCAGCATCAAAACTCTTTAACGCACCTTCAACCTGTAAATTAAACACTTTGATTGCCAAAGTCATCCCGTTTGCAAACACACCCTTGTAAACAGATCCAAAACCTCCAGAGCCTAGCAAGTTGCATTGGTCAAACCCTTGAGTTGCCCTTTCAATTTCAATGTATGAAATCCTGGCTAGTGTTATGGAAGGAAAGGATTCGGCTTGAGTTGGAACATTTCTATTCCCACGTCTCCTTAACATAAACACAATGATTGAGCCAAGAACCAGTACTGCAGCTCCCAATGGGACAAGTATAATCAGAAGCAATTTGCTTCTCCTTGAATGATGAAAAGACTTAGTCATACAAGGCTGAAAAAGCAAATCGCCGCATAGTTCTTCATTTCCCATAAAAGATTGAGAGGTGAAATTAAGAAAAGGTCCTTTATTTGGAATTTCACCTTCTAATCTGTTGAATGATACATTGAAATTCTTCAGATACTTAAGTGCCTCTAATGATTTTGGAATCATACCTGAGAGAATGTTATTGGATAGATTCGCTGATTCCAAACTTATCATTTTTCCAAGTGACCCCGGAATAGATCCTTGTAACTCATTATATGCCAAGGAAAGATAAAGTAGTCTCTGCAAGTTTCCAATTGTGGAGGGAATACTTCCTGAAAGGTGATTCCTAGACAGAGCTATGGATTTTATGGCATTCAAATTTCCGAAATCAGGAGGCAAAGAACCAACCAACAAATTATTTGACAAGTCAAGCTCCAAAAGATCTTTGAGGCTCCATAGACTCATGGGTATGTTGGTGAGCCTATTTGAATTTACATAAATATTTCTCAAAGAGGTAACATTGCCAATGCAAGACGGTATCAGACCCGAAAATTGGTTATGGGACAAAGAAACTACGCCCAACTCTGGCAATTCGCAAAGGCACTCCTGCAAGGGTCCACTTAACCTATTATTGTCAAGACTTAACCCTTGAAGATTGTGTAAATCACAGAATGTTCTTGGTACTGATCCAGTCAAGTCATTGCCGAATAGGGACAAAGTGTTTAAGTTACTTAAATTCCCAATGCCTAATGGTATCTGACCCCTAATTTGTGAAAGAGATAAATAAAACCGTTCAAGCAAACTGGAGAGATTGCCAATGGATTCCGGAAGAACACCATTCAGAGGATTATTGGTGAATTCTATATCTACCAAAGATCTGCAGTTGGCCAATGAAGTGAAGATACTTAGATGCGGAGACGATAAGTTATTGTTGTACAAATACAGGCGTTCAAGATGCCTCAAATCCCCCAATGATTTAGGAATCGGGCCGCTGAATTTGTTATCATTAAGATATAATTCCTTTAGATTTGAAGAATTGGAGATTGAGCTGGGTATGATTCCACCTATGTTGTTTTGACTAAGATCCAAATACACTAGATTTGTTGTCCAATAGCCTGGACCAGATGGAAGACTACCAGAAAGGTTATTGATTTCAATTGACACCCCTGTCAGTGTAGAGATATTGAAGAGCTCTCTGGGTATAACACCTGCCAGACCAAACAGATCCATATTAATGTTATTTTTTAATCTTTACTCTTTAACACATAGCTTCAGAATAAATTACCTGTCAAAGTATTGTAGGACAAAACTAAAGTTTCAAGATGTCTCAAATCCCCCAATGAGTTGGGAATGGGGCCACTCAATTTGTTATATTGCAAACAAAGTATCTCCAATTTCTGAAGGTTCCCAATCTCTCTGGGTATAACACCTGCAACATTATATATAGAGAGAGCAAAAATAGCAGCTGATGATGCATTGCAGGGGAAGAGCAAAAAATCTTTCTTTCGCAAAATTTATTTTTTACTTCTGCTTTTTGGAAAAACCAAAAGTTATAGCTTATCCTAACAACAGGAAAATTGCTTCTACGGCAGCTCAAAAGCACTTTTGGTTTTTGGCCAAACACTTTGAATTTTAAAAAGAAAAAAATAAAATGATTTTGACTTCACCAAGCCTCACCCAAACAGGGCTATAAATTTTTGATTGCTCAAATTTATGAACGCTCCATCAATATATTAATTTCCATGCACAATGCAAGAGTAGTAGCCGAGATTAGCAAAAAGGAATGTCCATGGTTGCTTGAAAATTACCAGTTAAATTGTTGGTGTTGAAATTCAGTAACCGTAGTGATGACATGTTCATGAAGATGGTGCGCGGTATTGAACCCACGATGTGGTTGTTCTCCAGTTGTAATTGCTGCAAGTTACGTAAATTACCAATCTTTTCTGGAATTGTGCCTGCAAATTATATTTATTTACACAATATGTGACCACCTCAGAAATCAAGGTTTAATTTTGGAAACAAAGCCAAAAAGAGCAGATAATCAAGGATAGACTTGGTTCAAGTCCATAGAATCTAAGTAAAGAAAGTAAAGAAAAAAGTTGGTCCATGTGAGATGAGTTTAATTAATTTGATCATACGTATAGCTGATCCCAACTAGTTTGTGGTTGAGGTGTAATTTCTTAATGGAAAAGGTGTTTCCAATAGTGGTTATTTTGAAAATATTTTCTTCTCAAAAATATATTTAGAAAATACAACTATAACAATTACTATATCTTTAGTTCAAAACAAATTGAAATCGACTATCTGAATATTCATTTTTTTCAACCAAACATCATGTACGTCCAGACGCCTATATATTATCATAAATAGAGCAGGGCTATTACTATGAGGACAGAGCAGCACGACTTATTGAATTAAATTCTATAATTTTATGTGGATCACAGGTTTATGAATACTAAAAAAAAAGATCTTGCTAACGGCAGATCGAGAAAAGTATGTACCTTGCAAGTTGTTTCCCCAAGGTTTAAGAGCTCAAGCCTCTCCATGTTTACAATTACTGGTGGAATGTTCCCACTGAAGCTATTGTATGACAATGACAATTCATACAATTCCGTGCAGTTAGACACACCTGCTGGAATTGGACCACTTAACATATTTGAGATTACCACTATCTTTTTTAATTTTCGGAGACTGTGGCACATATCTGCAGGAAGACTCCCAGATAATTTATTATCTGTTAGTAATAAGGTCTCTAATGTGGATATATTGAAAATGGAGAACGGAATGGAGCCAGTAAGTTCGTTTTTGACTAAATTCAACTCCTTTAGACTCCAAAGGTTGCCAATCTCGTTGGGGATGGTGCCTTGAAGGTGATTGTTGCTAACACTGAGAGTTTCTAACTTGGACAGGTTAGAAATTGAAGCTGGAGGTATATTAGTGAAACTGTTGTTATCAAGAATCAACATCTGAAGCTCAGAAAAAAGGCCAAACCATATTGGAATCTCTCCAGTAGTGAAATTATTGTATCCGAGATCCATCACCTTCAATCGACGCAAACGAGACAGTTCCTGAGGAAGGTCTCCATGGAAATTATTTTTGCTCACATCTAGAGAAACGAGAAAAGAGAGGTTTCCCAGGTGTGGCGGAATGGTCCCATGAATGTTCATGTTGGATACATTTAGTGCAGTGACCCTATGATGGCGAGTGCCACAGGTGACTCCAACCCAATCACAAACTGAGGCTTGAGAAGACCAATTTTTGGTTAAGACAGGATGAGAAGAGTTTAGAGTAACGCTGGCTTTCAAGGCAAAAAGAGCTGATTGATCATCTGTGTTAATTATGTTTTTGCTTATGCACGTCTCTAATAAGTAGAGCTGAAAGACTCCTACTGAAAGAAAGACGGAGTATAAGGCTTTCTCCATGTGTACAAATGATTGCTATTATCGGACAAAACGAGGAACAGAGTATTCAGCTATAAATAGGGATGGAAAGTCAGAGCCTGGTGCCCTATCAAAGCAAGAGGGCTATTGGGACTAATAAATGCGTAGACAGGTGGTTGTAAATTTTATATATATAGACATATAGTCTGGCGGTTTGACATTTCCAAGTTTTATTAAAAAACTATTAAATTTATACTGTTGTCTGTATAATGTGTGACTTGACTGTCCATCTTTATGAGCTCCATAATGATATGTTATCCAAGCATTAAAAGCATACTCATCTTGGTCTACAAAATATCATTTTGACTATTAAAGTTTGAACAAAACAAACACGTACGGCCACATTAAAATTCAAGATGCAACTGGGACTGAACCTAATTAAATTTGAACCACCTTCACTGCAGCTGGGAACTGCTATCATTCAGGGTGTGTTTCCAGGGAGGAAAACATTTTCGAAAAATATTTTTTAATTTTTCTATGTTCGATTGGCTTAAATATTTTGAAAAAAAAAACTTATTATATCCTCATTTTAAGGAAAAAAAAAGCTTATCAAGTAAAGTCTATTTTCCATTGTCCTCTTCATATACAGAGTTTTTAATTTTTTCCACGTGTCTTTTTGGCTGTGGTTTCTGCAGATACTTCACGAAAAACCTCATTTGAGTGATTTACAATGATACCTAATTTTGCTTTTTTGTCTATGACGGCAAACTCCAAACCCGTCATATTTTCTAGCTTCTTCTCATTTCCTTCCAGCGCCACATCTAAGCCATTCTAAATTAGGATAGCTTCCATCTTTAATTGCCACATCTCGAAGTTTGTACTTCGGTCAAATTTCTCAACATAAGTCTTTGTTATAGTCATTTTGGCTAGTGAAATTAACCCAGTTAGATCCGGCTCTGATACCAATTTGTTAGGGATCGAGAGTTTGGGTATTGTGAAATTTAGCCAAATAATATTATAATGACAATGACAAAGACATAGTAAGTTGATAATAACAACAATTAAAGCAAATAAAGAAGACACAAATTTAACGTGGTTCGGTCAGTGTAACCTAGTCCACATGCGGAGAGGAGCAATTTCACTATACCAACAAGAGTACAAAAGAGAGTACAAAATTAGAGTAAATACTCTAGTATCCCAAATACCCCAAGAGAATAACCTCACAAGAACATTCCAAAGAAAGAGTTCACACAAGTATTTTCCAATACTAACTCTCTTACAAAATACTCTAAAATAAAGGAGGAGGAGAAAGACAAGAGAACGAAAGACCTTGAATTTGTTTGGTGTCATGAGAAGAAGTAGTCTCCTTTTATAGGAGCAAAACTTGGCTTCCAAGTTGGATAATAATAAAAAGAGAAATGATCAAAATAATCTCCTCCACATGATCCAAATATTTTGCACTAAAAAATTTTCTCTATCAAGAATTTTCTATCAGGCACATGCCTATTACAAATTAATATCTCCAATCCAAAATGATTTTTAATGTAGCCAAAATATGGCCACATTACAGACTCAAAGCCCTTAATAAATATGAGGCTCTCCATATAGTAGAAAGCTGGATAAGTCCAATTTATTCCCCTTATCCTCTTCTGATTTGCTTTGGGTTGAGCAAGAAGGGCATGCTTGGAGCATCTTGAAAGAGGGGCTATATTTGAATGAGAAACTCGTACAAACGACCCACTGATACATTTATACAAGGATAGATAAGTGAAAATCGTTTCTATCCATTAATAAGGAAAAAATTTCTCAAGACTACTTCATAGTATCGTTCCAAAAGTTGGATACCTTTTATCTCTTATTTCTTTTATACATAAATACCAATATAATTTGATATATTGAAAAGAAAAAATAAATTGAGACAATCATTCTCATTTTCTCTCGTGTTTTCTTTGTTTTTGACATCTTGAAGTTGACATCCACATGATTGCAATCATTAATGTTATACAAGGCATTCTTCAAATAATTCCAACTTTAGTATGCTTCTTATGCATTGAATTTCTTCTACTATTAGTTTGCAGAAGACCCACAAGGCTTCTCTCAGTGAGCATTATCTGCTTCTTGAATTATGAGATTGATGGAGATATCCACTAAACATACTGAACCACTAATAAAATAAAATTAAAGAATAGTATTTTATTTGCTAAGAGTGAAGTATAGGAGCTGTCATGCTGTCTTTGTCAGTGAGAACACAAATTTGTTTTGCTACTCACAGGAAGTATTGTTAATTGAAATAATAAAATTCCTATCTGTTAAGATTCACTATTGGTGGAATTTATAACAATGTACGTGTGAAACCTAAGCCAAATTAGTGATGTGAAATGAAGTCTGAGTTGTTTCTAAGTTGTTTTGTTTGTTATTGACTGCTATTTTGTGTTCCAGTCAGTGTTGGATTACAGAGGAAATTGCATTCTTATTGGAGTCACTGGATTTGAGTACTTGCCAAAATGTTGGTGCTCATTTGGAACAGTGCTCTTCGTGGACTCTTGTTGTTGATACCAACATAATCACGATCATTAATATATTATACAAGGCATTCTTCCATTCTAATTGTAGTACATATCTCATATATTAAAGTTATTTGACACACACTCAAACTTGAAATATACACAAGAGAAAAGCACAAGAAACAAGAAAAGTTCAAATCTCAGACCAAAAGTTGGTTTTCATCTCAATTGGTGTCACCCGAATTTGCTAAAGCCAGGAGATCAAAAGGAAGCACTACCTGCACAAAGGTGAGTTGGCACAGTCATTATGGATACAATTAAATTTCCATAGACAAAATGTTGGTTCTTCTCCTTGTAAAATCATGATTGATGTTACTCACCAATGAATTTTTTCCTCGAACACAGAAAGTAATAATGAGAATAGTAAGTTCCACATTTCAGTGCTTTTCTTCTTTCTCCTTTTACTTTTTTCTTAAGACTTCCTGGGAAAAGAACATTTGGCCTTGAATTACAATAGTTTTCTTTTCTTTCATAAGATATGTTGAACTTAAAATGGGTTTCTTAATTTTAGTGGACTTTGTTTTCCTTTTATTTCCCTTCTTATTTTAGACTCTTAAATAAGTTGTCCTTCAACTAATTCTGTTTTTCTATTACAAGGGGATATATTTGTATGGAAAAACAGAATATCCAATTCTATATATCTATATGATATAGACAAGACAATAATCATTTCTCTTCCTGAATAAGGAAATAATTTATCTAGACGACATCAGCATATTTGAAAAAGTTTGGATATTTACCGGTACATAAACCTTTCTACATCATTTGCAAAGAAATTCCAGTTTGTTCTTCTCGATAATTTCCAGGACATCTTTCATGTTCGGCCTCTCATTAGGAGATTCAGCTGTGCAATTCAATGCCAACTCCATCATAGAGGACGCACAACGCAACTTTTTCTTAAAATCAATCTCTTCAGGTTCCAATAAGGCGGCATCAATAATATCCTCTGGTGTTGCATATAGCGAACTACAGACCCAACTTCTCATGCTCAAATTTTCTTGAAACATTTTATCATATGGCTTTTTTCTTGTGAATGTTTCCATCAGCATAATACCGTAGCTGTACACATCACATCTTCTAGAAACTAATCCTAGCGATCCATACTCTGATCAAATGTTACTAAAGTAATCACTTCCTTGACGAACCAAATAAAAATGAAAATAATGTCTATATATAAAAAATAGTCGATTCTACCTTGAGTGGATAAAATTTTTAAAAACTGAAGGTACAATAATGTGAATGAAACGAGAGTAAGGCAATCAATTGAAACGATATGACTGCCAGTTTTTTCTTTATCGTTGTAGATGCGTGAATATAGAGTTTAAAATAGTTATATTTTGATTTTTCAGTACCATTTTTTTCCATGCACAATCTGTGGTATATTACATTGAAACTAGAAAAGAAAAACTTTATAGTTGATAATACAAGACAAAAAAGAAAGTTACCTGGTGCAATGTAACCCATCGTCGCAAGTGTTTTAGTATGAGCAATAGATTCCCCTTCTCCTAATAACTTGGCCAGGCCAAAGTCACTCACATGTCCAACCAACCTTTCGTCTAGCAAGACATTGCTAGGCTTCAAGTCACTATGCACAACGACTGTTGAATAACCATGATGGAGATATTTCAAAGCTGATGCAACATCGATCATTATATCTAATCTTTGGATCATATTCAAGAAGTAATCATCAGAATGTAACCATTGCTCCAGGCTCCCATTGGGCATTACTCTAGAAGTAATGCTTTAAAATCCATGTTAGCACAACTGCTGATAACTTTGGTAAGATTTCTATGGCGAAGGTTGCGTAGAACTTCACATTCAGTATCAAAACTCTTGAATGCACCTTCAATCTGTAAATTAAACACTTTGATCGCCAAAGTTATCCCGTTTGCAAACATGCCCTTGTAAACAGAACCAAAACCCCCAAGCCCTAGCAAGTTGCATTGGTCGAACCCTTGAGTTGCCCTTTCAATTTCAATATATGGAATCCTAGCTAGAGTTTTTTCCGGAAAGGATTCAACTTCAGTTGGAACATTTTTATTCCCACGTCTCTTTAACATCAACACAGAGATTGAACCAAGTCCCATCAATAAAACTGCCAATGAGACAAGTATAATCAGAAGCAGTTTGCTTCTCCTCGACTGATCATGAAAAGACCTATTCATACAAGGTTGGAAAACCAAACCGCCGCATAACTTTTCATTTCCCATAAAAGATTGAGAGGTGAAATTGAGAAAAGGTCCTTTACTTGGGATTTCACCTTCTAATCTATTGAATGATACATTGAAATTCTTCAAATACTTAAGTGCCTCTAATGATTTTGGGATCATACCTGAGAGAATGTTATTGGATAGATTCGCTGATTCCAAACTTATCATTTTTCCAAGTGACTCCGGAATAGATCCTTGTAACTCATTATGTGCCAAGGAAAGATAAAGTAGTCTCTGCAAGTTTCCAATTGTGGAGGGAATACTTCCTGAAAGGTGATTCCTAGACAGATCTATGGATTTTATGGCATTCAAATTTCCGAAATCCAGAGGCAAAGAACCAACCAGTGAATTATTTGACAAGTGAAGATCCAAAAGATCTCTGAGGCTCCATAGACTCATGGGTATGTTAGTGATCCTATTTGAACTAAAATAAATATTTCTCAAAGAGGTAAGGTTGCCGATGCAATGTGGTATGGGACCTGAAATATGATTAGATGACAAACTAACCAAGCCCAACGATGACAATTTGCAAAGGCACTCCGGCAAGGGTCCACTTAACCTATTATTATCAAGATTTAACCCTTGAAGATTGTGTAAATCACATAATGTTCTTGGCACTGATCCAGTTAAGTCATTGCCGTATAGGAACAGAGTGTGTAAGTTACTTAAATTCCCAATTCCTAATGGTATCTGACCCCTAATTTCAGAATGAGCTAAATAAAATATTTCAATAGAAGTGGAGAGATTGCCAGTGGAATCTGGAAGAACACCATTCAGAGGATTATCCCCTAATCCTATATCTGTCAAAGATCTGCAGCTCGCCAAAGAAGTAAAGATACTTAGATGGGGAGATGATAAGTTATTATTGAACAACAGCAGACGTTCAAGCTGTCTCAAAGCCCCCAGCGAGTTAGGAATTTGGCCGCTGAATTTGTTATCATCAAGATATAATTTCTTTAGATTCGAAGAATTGGAGATTGAGCTTGGTATAACTCCACCTATGTTGTTAGCGCCAAGATTCAAAAGCCTTAGATTTATTAGCGAGTAGCCTGAGGCAGATGGAAGACTACCCGAAAGGTTATTGTATGCAAGTGACATCCTTCTCAGCGTAGAGATATTGAAGAGCTCTTCCGGAATGGAACCACTTAACTTATTAAATTGCAAATAAAGTCTCTCCAATTTGTGAAGATTCCCAATCTCTCTGGGTATAGCACCTACCACATAATACAGAGCAAAAACATCGACATTAATGCTATTTAAAATTTTGTTCTTAACTTCCATAAAACCTCTCAGAAAGAGTATATCCGGATTAAGTTGATTTGATTGCTCCAGTTTACCAAACGTGCATCAATATAAATCAACAAGTAATCAGCCGAATTCTACGCATGATGCAAGAGTGCTATTCCGAATAACCAAACAAGAACACGTTGCTTGCTTGAAAATTACCTGATAAATTGTTTGTGTTAAAATTAAGCCACCATAGTGATGATAAGTTGGATATGGTGCGCGGTATTGAACCTACGATGTGATTGTTCTCCAGTTGTAATTGCTGCAAGCTTTGTAAATTACCAATCTTTGGTGGAATTGTGCCTGCAAATTGTTTTAACAAAAGGCAACCAACTTGCAACCTTAGCTGTAGCTCAAGGTGTTAATTCTCAATTAACAAACTTAGAAACTACCCTCATGCTAAAAAGCTTTTGAACATGGATAAACTTTGTATTGACGACTTCTTTTTAGTAAAATACCTTGCAAGTTGTTCCCCCCAAGGTTTAAGAACTCAAGCCTCTCCATGTTTACAATTTCTGGTGGAATGTTCCCACTGAAGTTATTGTATGACAATGACAGTTCATACAATTCTGTACAGTTAGACAAACCTGTACTTGGAATCTGACCACTCAAGTTGTTGTAAATGATTGAAATGCTCTTGATTCTTTGAAGACGGCGGCATATATCTACAGGAAGACTCCCTGATAATTCATTATATGTTAGGGCCAAAGTCTCCAACGAGGAAATGTTGAAAATGGAGAGCGGGATAGAGCCAGAAAGTTGGTTTCTGAATAAAATCAACTCCTTTAGATTCTGAAGGTTTCCAATCTCCTCGGGGATACTGCCTTGAAGACGATTGTTTCTAACACTGAAAGTTTCTAACTTGGATAGGTTAGAATTAATAGAAGCAGGATGTCACGCCCTAAAGATTAGGGTATCTTATGGCGGACAATATGCTGGCGGATGTATCGAGATGCTGATAGAATGGCTTCAGAATGGTGTGGCGTAGGGACGACTGTGTCCCCTTCCTGAATTGACGGTGAAGAGGGGACTTGGCCAACCCTGCACAAACCTGGTCGGGAACTGGAGCCGTTCTCCTGATGAGCCCTTGGCAGGGCGAAACCAGTGTATTGTCCCGGTGAGAGAGGCTGGCCTCGCGGGGCGAGGCGCCGCACGGGCCTCCGGAGCGTGCTGGAGTCTGAGCCCGTGACAGATGGTATCAGAGCGGTGCCGGCATTGTTTCATAGCGTCCTGCGCTCGCATGGAGAAAGGTGGTGTTGAGTTGAGGGATCCTCACATCACGAAGTGTCGAGTTTGTCAAGGGGTGAGCATTGTCGGACGATCCTTGGGAAAACCTTCCCCTCGGCCCCCGAGTGTGTTGTGGTGTTTGAGGCACCCGGTGCAGAGGGCACTCCGAGCGGCAGGTGGCCGCATATCGGGCAACTTGGGCGAGTGGCCGTGTACGAGGGCGTACACCGAGTTGGGTGGGGGAGGATGTCACGCCCTAAAGATTGGGGTATCTTATGGCGGACAATATGCTGGCGGATGTATCGAGATGCTGATAGAATGGCTTCAGAATGGTGTGGCGTAGGGACGACTGTGTCCCCTTCCTGAATTGACGGTGAAGAGGGGACTTGGCCAACCCTGCACAAACCTGGTCGGGAACTGAAGCCGTTCTCCTGATGAGCCCTTGGCAGGGCGAAACCAGTGTATTGTCCCGGTGAGAGAGGCTGGCCTCGCGGGGCGAGGCGCCGCACGGGCCTCCGGAGCGTGCTGGAGTCCGAGCCCGTGACAAGGAGGTATATTAGTGAAATTGTTGTTGTCAAGAACTAAAACATGAAGCTCAGAATAGAAACCAAACCACATTGGAATTTCTCCACTGAAATTATTGTACCCGAGATCCATCACCTTCAATCGACGTAAAAGAGACAAATCTTGAGGGAGGCCACCATGTAAATTATTTCTGCTCACATCTAGAGAAACGAGAAACGAGAGGTTTCCCAAATGTGAAGGAATGGACCCATAAATGTCCATGTTGGATACATTTAGTGCAGTCACCCTATGGTGGGGAGAGCCGCAAGTGACTCCAATCCAATCACAAACTGAAACTTGAGAAGACCAATTCTGGGCTAAGGGATGAGAAGAGTTTAGAGTAACGCTGGCTTTGAAGGCAAGCAGAGCAGATTGATCAGTGCTTATGTTTGTGGCAATGCATGCCACTAAGAAGCAGAGTAATTGCAAGACAACAGATACAACGTCAAAAGAGTTGGATTTCTCCATGAGGATACAACACTGACGTTTGTAGTGCAAGTACTATATGAAAATTCAGCTGTAAATACTAATAAAAATAGAAAAAAAGCTCTACTTTAATTTAATAGTTAATTTTACCATTCGTCATGTTATAGGGTCAAATATAAACGTGTTGTTATCAAAATATTTAAAAATATTCCTCATTTAAATGGAATCCCCAAATAAAGGGTATTTTAAATGAGATTTGAAATTAACACTTAAAATTGAGTTTGAAAGACTTATATTAATCGAATTGTGTTATATTGACTAATACGGTTTGGCAAAGTAACACATGATATATTTGTAAGAAAATTGACTATTTGAATTTGTTCTTTTTTAATATTTAAAATCATATTTAAATATATTATAGAAAAAAATATAAAATTTTATGAGTGAAAATTTTATAAATTTTTAAAATTTATCTTGATAAATTGAAATTCAATTTTATGAGGTCCATCTTTTAAAGATAAATTGTAAAAATTTACCTTTAAATATTTATTTAATAATAAAAATTTAACTTTTAAATATTTTAAATTTCCAAAAATTTATATCAAATCCATTTTTGAAGTTTTAAAATTTTTCTCATAAAATTTCATATTTTTTTCTATAATATATTTAAATATAATTTTAAATATTTAAAAAACAACTTCAAAAAGTCAAGTTTTTAACAAATATATCATGCATTACTTTGCCAAAACGCATTAGTCAATCTGACACACTTCGATTAATATAACTCTTTTAACTCGATTTTAAGGTGTTATATACCAAATCTCATTTAAAATACCCCTTATTTGGAGATTCCATCCGAATGAGGGGTATTTTTGAATACTTTGGTAACAGCAGGGGTATATTTGGCTCTATAATATGACGAAGGGTAAAATTAGCTATTAAACTAAAGTAGAAGGGTAAATTTGACGCTTTTCCCATAAAAATATTAGTATTAACGGGGAGCTAGCCTTCAAGATACGAGTTCGGCACTTTGGTCCAAACTATGTATTTGTCTTAACAAATCCAATCCTTCTTTAGGGAAATATGACCCACTTTTTAATTTTTAATTTATATGGTTCGTGAGAAAGAATTTGATATTTATAATTCATGAAAGTTTAACAATACAATACAATTTCATTTGTCTCAATTTATATGATATTTTTTCTATTTTGGAGTGTTATAAATTTGTCATTCTTTTCAACTCACATAGTCGCTCCTATCAACAACAAGACGACTACTCCTGCATACCACTAAACGGCGCTATTTAACGCTTGGTTTCTCACAACACAAGAACTACAACCCATGTACAAAATATTAATTTAGAACGTCATAGTAACTTAAAAATACTAAAGTCTTAAAATCATAAGTTTCAAATTTGGACTGCGCCTATTATAATGTAGTTGATAAGGAAGTCTTAATTGAGCTGCACCATGCATGTCAAGGAAAGAGGCAAGTGGGGTAAATTAAGCACTGCGTGTATAAGGTGTTGTTACTGGAAATTGAAGGAACAACAATTGCTCTTTGATTAGAAGGTGGGTCAAAGCCTTCACTCTTCACAAACAGCCAAAATGCGAAAGTTGTCAAATTCTGTGGAGAGAACGAACACGTTTTTTTAAATTTATTTTCATATGTGTTGACTTGACAGTCCGTCAATATTTTCCATCACCATAATTGAGTCTGTCTGGACATAATTGTGTTTTGAGAAAAAAATTCAAAAATATCGTTCTATTTTTATTTATTAGCTAATTTTATTCCTAATTATATTATGAGGCTAAATATACGTCTGCCGTTAATAAAATAAGCAAAAATCTCCTCATTTGGACGGAATTCCCAATTTCAATTACAATGCCCGATTTCAATTGAAATTACCCATTTCAAATAGATCCCAGTTTAAACTCGAACTGGGTGATTCATTCGTACGTACATACAACTCTCTCATTTCTTGTTTCTCTGTTTTTCTTTTCTTCTCCAAATTAAAAAGCAGATCTGAGATTCGTTGATCCAAATCAAGTGAGTTTTGTTGGGTTTGCTTGAATACACCATTTGTAAAGTTCGTGTTGAAATCTAAGTTCATTTTGAGGAGATTTGTTTATGTCAAAAAAATAAAAAAAATCGAACAAAGTACTGAAGGAGTTGGGCATTTGTGCTTTCATCAATGATTGATTAGTTAGATATTTGAGAAGGTTAAAAAAAATTCAAACAAAATGGTGAAGGTGATTAACTCCAGTATAAGCTCCAATCAATAACAATCAGATCTTCTCACACCCATTCAATTCGAGTCCCAATACATTAATAAATGTTCAGATCCGACATTAACCAATTTTTCGAGCCTCAACAATGGCAGAACCTGCAATTATCTCGCTCATATTTGACGTCCAAGTAGCAAGGATGTATTAGTTTTGTGGGTTGGGTCTGGTTTAAGGGGGACCAGAAAATTTGGAGTCTTATTTCGACGGGTTAAAATTATTAGATGGGTTTGGATCGGGTTTAAAGAAGGTAATGAACAATAATAACCAACAAAGATATGTGTACTAATATTTAACATATATTTAAAAAGTAACAAATCACCTAAACACAACATACGGATATAAACATCACCAATACAATTATACAGGATGACGACGTGTGATGTCTTAAAAATGATCAATGAATGCATTATTAGGTACACGCTCACATAACTTTATCTACTTTGTAACAAACTAAACAATAATTTAAGAATTCATCACTAATTTTACCTCGCAAGTGATTTTTTATGTACTTCATGGAAGAAAAACTAAATACGCATGAAAGTCATTTTCTGTATGCTAAGAGGATTAAATTTGCCCCAAATATTCCTGGGGCCAATAATCATTTATTTGGTTTAGGTCTCCATGGGACACCCTTTTCCCATTTAATCTTTTAAATAAATTTCTCAAGGCAGATTTGAATTAAATTGAAGATACCTCAATCTATGTTACACAACATTGTATATACAAGAATTTATCTGCTAAAGTAGTTTCCTCACTTGAACTGTATGCCATTATTTAAGCCGTTGAACATAGCACTTAACTACCATTTTCTTATATATGCAAAAGCTACTGAATCTCGTGAATCCATACATTATATTGTGGATCCGCCCGTGTCCAGAATCGCATTTGGACTTGATTAAAACAAAATCAAGAAAATACAAATTCATCTAATTTCCAAATACAAAATTGATGGGCTGCAAATTTCATGTGGACAAAATTGATTGTTGTGGGGAGAGCATTGAGTCAGCCTTGAGTATTACATCAATTTTTTTATCACTCCAAGTTTAATCGAAACTCGGATTGTTTATTCAATTCAGATAGTGAAATTTTCAACAGGGAAGAAGAGCAAGGTTGCCAAGAGAAGCATGGTTAACGTGTGTGTCGTACCAAAGCGTTCATTGCTTTGGGCTTAGAGAAAAGCCGAGTACCTTGTGTAGAGGTTACAGAATGAGTTTGCTTCCATCATGTAAGAATGAAATGAAGGATAAGCCTGAAGGAATTCCAAGTTGACGAAATGTTTTATGAGTTTAGCCGAGTGTCCATGCTAGCTGAATTTTTGAGCCATTGAAGGATGCAAGTGTAAAGACATGTTGGATATGGAGAAGTGTAGAGACATGACTCTGCTAGATCACAGGGTCTTACAGGAGTTCTTCCAATCTCGACTTGAGTCCCGATGTAAAGCCAAGAGGATGCAGACTGAGTTATTGCTGGTGCCTTGTGACACATTTGTGTGGGAGAGATGCTGCAGGCCACCTCAGTAAATACTTGGCCCTGTAACGTTGCACGCCACGGGCAACTGTCGTGAGTGTTAGTCATGCGAACAAGAAGCATTCATGCTGAGCTTCATATGAGCATATGGCAAATGGGAAATTCAGGAGGCTATGAACATAGAGAGACGCTGCATTACAGATCCTAAGAGTGTCCTGCGAGTTTGGAGAGGGCTTGGGGTGAGCCAAAGGGCCTAGTCATAGGTTAAGGACAGTATGCATGCCACAGGTGGAAGTATCTTATGTTCTAGAGCTAGGAGTGGGATCTAGGGATTGATGCAGAGAGATATGTCCATCATCAAAAGGGCCAAAACATGTCAACTTTTGGTTGGTTTTAAAGCATATATAAGGGAGTATGCTTGGTGACTGTCTTCTAGCCTTCAATGTGTGTACTGACAGCAAGCCACACCAAGCTGAGCAGTCTTGATGGCCATCCTCAAGAACTGCCCAGATTACTAGGTGTGTCAAATATCCCCATATGACCTAAGGAACTATATGGGCAGATCGCCTCACTGCTAGGATGTACAGAAGTACCAAAAAGTTCCATTTTGACAATGGTTATGCCCCTGGGCCATCTTTATGAAGAATAAACACATTCCTGTCGATGCACATGAGGCTCCATTCCTAGAGCCTCATGTGTTGTCTTGTTAGCTTGACTTGGGTTTGGCCTTTCTAGCAACCTAGAAACACCATTCAAATGTGAAGCGACAGATATATCGTTAGAGGGGGCAAGAATAACTGCATATAGTGAAGTTTGCTTATTGTCCAGGTCCAGTGTAATGCCTGAGGAACAAGATGATAGGACCCTGCAAGAAGGTGCATATTAATCAAAGAATCTTGGGATCTTTTCTTATTTAGTTTCTTTTCTCCTTCTGTGTGAATTTATATGGTCTTGAGTTCAAAACAATACGTAGAGTGATTACACATACGCTGAGATGCCACTTGGAATACTTACAAGTTTTACTGGTCAGTGGTCACAATTGACTTGCCTTTCTTACTCAAAGAAGTAAAACACTAAACTCGGGAGATGTAATTTAAATATAAATAGTACTCTTCTCATAATATTTAAGAAAAAGTTGCATTGGAAGGCACTTATATTATTTGGAGATCCCACCATGTTGTATATCAAAAACTGTGACAAATGTACATTAAACTGATTAATTTTCTTACCACAGATAGCGACTCAAAGTAGGAGGTTTATGAAACCCATACAAGAAAAAGTACAATATAATATGTCGGAATTGCTACATTTATTTCAGTTCAGCTAATGTGCCTGTTAGCTCTATCTCGCCTTTTCTTCTATGGAATTGAAGCCTTCTTTTTCTCCTTCATTGACAAATGGGCAGGGCTTGAAGCCCTTAATCGATACAAGGCTCTCAATATAGTAGAAAACTGAATGAATAAAATGTGTTCCCATTATCCTCAATTGTTTTGTTCTCAAGTTAAACAAGAACGGCATGTTTGGAGCATTTTCAACTACTATATATCCATTAGTAAGACCCCAATGCGTAGAAATTTTGAAACCCATGCCAAAGGTGAATTTCTTTTGCCATACACCCTCTCCACAACTACCACCTTCAATCATCCAAATCTCAAGACACTTCTTGAATTCATTGTGTGAAGAGTATGCGAGCAATGCAAGTGACCCATGATAGTTTATGGCCCTAAAGCTGTGAGATTCAGTTACCAATACTTCTGGTACTGGAATTACGCTGAACATCTCGCTCCTCAAATTAAACGAGCCAAGAACAGCTTTACGAGGTTCATTCGTGTTCCTGACAACCCAGTAAGTAAACCCTTCAATAATAGCATCACAGCTGCAGGTATTCACGTTTAAGTGAACATCAGTCTTAACTTTTCTCCAAGATTCCAATTTAGTCGAGTAAACCTCAACTATATTCAATGGCGTGCCTTTATAATAGTTTAGAATCCTCATGACCTTGTAATCATCAGAATTCTGCTCATACCCAAAACCCAAACTCACATAACATTTGCGTGTCTTTTGAAGCTTAATATTGTGCATAGGGAGCATCTTGAATTGATGTATCGAAGGGTTCCATAGGCAAATCAATTTACTGTACCTATCGTTTAGACAGACCAAGCCATTGATTGAACCTACAACAGAATAATCAGCCTTATAGGGTTCAGTAAGTTTTATTAAGCAGCTCGGATTTCGTACAGGGATCAAGCCATTTATCTCCGTACTCTGAACAAGGATATAGTGGGCATCAGGGTCTGAACTAAATCTCTTCAGGTGCACAGAGATGAACCAGGGGGTCGAAATCAGAGTGCACCAGAGTTTACATACGCACTTTAATTGCACCAGAGTTTTAACCGGTAATCTTAAAAGAATATTCCCAATAATCTCTTCGGCAAGAACCGAAATATTGGAATTTTGTCTTACATTCTGCATCTTCTAATATAAGGAAAACCAAGATTCTTATTTCTCGTTCCGGCAATCCATCAAACAGTTTGTATGCAGAAAATAAAGTGGCCCTAATTCAACTAAAGGTCCTCAGGAAATTGTCTTGAATGCTGATTTAAGAGGGGTTCGAGTTCAAGCACTTACCTGAGAATGATTTGATGAGAGGCAGAAACCCAACCCAAATTCATTTTCAGTCCTTTTCCCACATTTGTCAGCTTAGTTTCCCAAATTCATCCCCCCCTTCCGCCTTCATACACTCTTTTCTCTCCGGTGGGAAACGATAGGCTTTTAAGTCAATTGGATTGTTGGCAATTCTTTTCTATTTTTCTGGGAAAGATTCTTTTACTTTATATATCTCTCTCTCTCTCTGTTTTTCCTTTTTTTAATGGGGTGGAAAGTCTTGAGATGCTGAGGTATTCTGACGTGGAAAGCCAATTAGGATTTTCGATATATGGTCCGCTGGGAATTTCCGGCCAAAGTCATTTTCCGAACAAATTAGACAAAGTTCAATGATTTTTAAATTGTAAAGTTTAATTTAATGACTTTTACTGCAACAAATGCTAAGAGAACGAGTTAGATTATCATTTTCGTAATTAACCCCTTCATTTTGTCACCTAACCAGAGAAGCGAAGACCATTTAAAATGACAAAAAATAGAAGGAAAAATGGACAAATATACCCTTCAATTTTGTAATTTGAGGGGATATATATACTTCGTTAAAAAGGCATTGCATATATACTTTGTTGTCTAACAAATGATGCATATTTATTCTTTTAGTTAATCCTATATTTATCAAATTAAAAAAAATTTAAAATTGATTTTTTAAATTTCAAAAATATCACGTGACTTTGAAAAATTATGATACTATTTTTTTACCCCTTTAGATCCGACCAAAATGAAATAAATCTAATCCCTCTTCTACTCAAACAAGAAAATAGGTTTGGTCAAATCTGAATAAAAGAAGGATTGAGTTTTTTTTTTTTTTTACTTTGGGGTTAGAGAAAATGGGTGAAGTGATTTTTTAAAGTCATATTGTGTTTTTGGCATTAAAAAATCAGTTTAAATTTTTTTTAAAAATTCAGTCTGTTAACAAAAAAGGTAAATATGCACCATTTGTTAGATGATAATGGTATATATGCATCATTTGTTAAATATATACATAATTATTTTAACGAGGGGTATATATCCACCCTAAATAAAGTTGAGGAATATATTTGCCTTCTTCTTCAAAACAGAATCCGATTTTATGAAATAACGAAAATCTTAATAAAGTAGATAGAAAAAAAATTACATTATATGACGGTTAAATTAAAAATTCCTACATAGAATGTAAAAATTAGTAGAGATCAATAAAAGATGTGGCAGAATGATTGAGATATCTTCACTTCTAATTAAAAGGTTGAATCTTAAAAATAGATAACATTTTGTACGTAGGTACTGCTAGCTTTACCACATTTAGGCGATGGGCTGACTCGATATGAATTCGAATTTGTTGGGCTAGTGAACTTTAAATATCGAATGATTATGGGGAGGGAAAAAGAAAAAAACAAAAAAAAAAAAAAAAAAGAAGATGGTGATTGATAGTGGAGAATTTAAGTGTGGTTGGCAACTTAGCTTCTTTTTGGTTACCAAATTTTTCAAAATTGGATGGTGCTTTAAGCAACTGTATAAATTTTATTTATATAGAGAAGAATCGTCAACTCAAAACTCAAGTGAAAAGTTTTCTGGATTATATAAAATCTAGTAGATCTTGATATCCACAAAAGAAGTCAATGTGAATGGATAAAAGGTTCAAAGAATGAAGTTAGACAGAGACTTCTTGAGGGAAATAACCACTATACTAAAGAAGTTGATCTTCACTTAACAAATAAATTAGATAGTAAGAGCTGCTTGAAATTACAGTGCTTTTAACAATTCATTAGTATTGTTTCTAAGAAGTAATGGAGTATCGGTTAAGATTGTCTCATTTTAATTTGACACTGATTTAAGTAAGCAAAGAAATTTTTTGAATCTTGTGATCTTAAGCCAAAGGTATATGGAATATACTAAAATGACTTTTAATCTTGTGGTTTTAAATATGTCATGTTGAAAGTTGAAAATTAAAGAATTGTCAAAAAAAGAAAAGAGACATACTTTTTAAAATGGATTAAAAAAGAATAATAATATAAAGAAATTGAAACGAATGAAGTAGCATGTTAAATTAGTAAACATCTTCCACTTTCAATTTTAAGATTATAGATTCCGGTCACTAAGAAAAGGAATTTCTTTTTTTCCTTTTTTTTTTCCATAGACAATCCCCATATACCCCCTGTTATCTCTCTATTGACATAATTCCAAAAGTGCGAAGGGGAAAATCAGTTATAGCACATAGGCCAGTAGAGAATGGAAAGTCCACTATGGGCTAACAGCACACACTTGCTTAATGCGTGGCCCTACTTGAGTTGAGTTTTGATTTCCTAAGCAATCAATCTCTAATAAGAAAGTGAATGGGAATTTGCGTGGCCCTGTTTTAAATATTTAAATGTATCCCCAGTCGGCCATTCCGCCACATTCTATGCAATTATGTGAACACATTTTCTCCCATTCCCTCAAAGAAAATGAGGATTTCATCAATGGAGAAAATTTCCTCTTTTCAGCTTCTACTTTTTTTGTTATTTCTTCTTCACGTTCTAGCAACTTGCTTAGCCATGAATATTAGCACTGATCAAACTTCTCTTCTAGCCTTGAAATCCCACATCACTTCAGACCCTTATCACATTCTTTCAACAAACTGGTCTTCTTCTGCCTCTGTCTGTAACTGGATTGGTGTCACTTGTGGCTCTCGTCATCAACGAGTTACTGTACTGAATATTTCAGATATGGGATTTTCGGGTACCATCCCACCACAACTTGGCAGCCTTTCTTTTCTAGTTTCACTTGATCTAAGCTACAACTATTTCCATGGTGAACTTCCACCGGAGTTCTCTCGTTTGCGAAAACTGAGAGCTATTAATCTAAGTTTCAACAACTTCACTGGAGAAATTCCTAAATTTTTGGGTGATTTTAAAGACCTTCAAATTCTGTCTCTTGAAAACAATAGTTTCAGTGGGTTCATTCCTTCTTCTATCTCAAACATGAAGAATCTTGGATTCCTGAATCTGAGGTACAACAATCTGGAAGGAAATATTCCAACTGGAATAGCCACTCTTCAGAGTTTGAAATGGTTGAGCTTTGGATTCAATATACTCAACGGCTCCAATGTGCTATCCATGTTCAACATCTCGACACTCGAATATTTGGATCTCAGAAATGCTGGTTTAGTTGGTGATTTTCCATCTGACCTGTGTCGTCGCCTTCCAAGATTGCAAAAGCTTGGACTTAATTTCAACAAGTTAAGTGGAGAGATACCAAGACGTATATCAGAATGCTCGGAACTTCAAGTCCTATTGTTGATGGACAATAACTTGATTGGAACAATTCCAGGAGAAATTGGGAAATTACAACTGCTGCAACAATTAGCTCTTGGAAATAACAAGTTAGAAGGTATGCATGCTGCTTCCAATATTCTTAGCTATTGGGTTTGACAAGTTCCAATAATTTTTGCACACAGTTCCTTGGGATTTTTAATTCATATTTTTGCATAACAATCTGACAGGCACAATTCCTAATGAGATTGGTCATTTTCATAACTTGAAGCAATTGGGCATGGAACATAATACATTAACAGGCTCAATCCCTTTAACCATATTCAACATTTCATCACTTCAAGTTTTATCAATGTGGGACAACAAGCTTGAAGGACCTCTACCAAGAGAGGTGGGAAATTTGACAATGCTTAACGTACTTGATCTTGGAATTAATAACCTGACAGGTACGGGATACTCCTTCTATCCCAATTTATATGACATACTTTTTCTTTTAATAAGCCCAAAAAGAATGACACATTTCTATATTTAGTAATAATTTAATGTTAAAATACTTATTTCGCCCTTAATGAAATAATTTATAGTCACACAAACATCTATGACTTGTTTTAGATCACAAACACATAAATTGGGATGAAAGGAGTAATATTTAATCCACGGGAGTTTGGAAACTCCAATTCTTCGGATATTTCAACTAATCATAATCTTAATTTTGCAGGTGTAATTCCAGATGAAATCGGTAAGCTTTAAGAGTTGTTAGAGCTTAAGTTGGATTTGAATAACTTTATTGGGTCGATCCCTGCTGGTATCTTCAATATCTCAACTCTTGTATCTATTTCACTCACAAAAAACCACATTTCAGGTCATCTCCATTCCTCTATAGGCCATGGGTCACCCAATCTTGAAAGAATTTTTCTGGGTGGAAACAACATTGATGGTGTTTTACCTAGTTCTATTTCAAATTTCTCTAAGCTTACTGTTCTCGAACTAGGTGGAAATGAACTCACAGGTTCAATTCCTGATTCTCTAGGAAACTTTAGACTTATTGAAATGCTCAACTTGTACGGTAACTCCTTCACAACTGAATCTTCATCTTCAACATTGAACTTTATTAGTCCTTTGGCCAATTGTAAGCACTTAAAAGAATTAAGGTTGTCTCTGTTGAAATGGAACCTGTGAGCAGCAGACAAGCAGAGAAACAGAGAAGAAGAAGAAGAAGAAAAGGAAGAAGAGAGCAGGAAGCAGAAAACTGAAGAGAAAACAGATTTGCAAAGTTAACACATAGTGATGTAAATTTGGAAATGAAAACTTGATTGATTGTAGATTACTTTGAGATATATATACTTGTACATGATCTGATGCTAAGGAAAAGAAGGGGAAAATCAGAAGGAAAAAATTAGTTATAACTAACTCTCAACTAACTAACTAACTTTAACTAACTAGCTAGTGGCCTTGGTGAGAAGATCTGCAAGCTGATCACTTGTTGAAACATGATGCAAGCCAATGAGTCCTCCATGTAGTTTTTCTCTAACAAAATGACAATCCACCTCAATGTGTTTGGTTCGCTCATGAAACACAGGGTTCTTTGCTATGTGAATAGCAGCTTGACTATCGCAAAATATAGGTATGGGCAAGTCGATTGGGACATTCAATTCACCAAGCAACCTTTCCAACCAGACTAACTCTCCCACAGTTTTTCTGATTGCTCTATACTCTGCCTCAGCTGAAGATAATGAAACTGTATTCTGTTTCTTGGATTTCCAACTTATTGGACTATCACCCAAAAATACAATGTATCCACTAACTGACTTCCTTGTGATTGAACAAGTTGCCCAATCTGAATCACAATATGCATACAAGTTGTAATCTGGCTTGCTAGACAGTGAAATCCCAAGTGCAGGATCACCTTTGAGATACTGCAGAACATGCAGTGCTGCCTTGAAATGAGACTCCTTAGGTGATTGCAGAAATTGACTAAGGTGTTGCACACTATATGCAATGTCCAACCTGGTATGTGTGAGAAAATTCAGTTTACCAACCAGTCTTCTGTATTGAGTAGCATCAATAGTGGGAGAATCATCATCTAGTTGGAGTTTCAAAGTGCAATCAAGGGGAGAAGTAACTGCTGTACAACCTGAGCAGTCAAACTCCTGAAGTAAATCAGTAGTAAATTTCTGTTGAGTAATCATCACACCACTGTCATTATACTTGAACTCCAAGCCTAAAAAATAGTGTAATCTGCCCAAGTCTTTTATCTTGAATCTGTCATGAAGGAATGATTTGAGTGACTGAATTTCACTAGAATCTGTCCCTGTGAGGATTACATCATCTACATACACTGCAACAAACACACATGAACTGCCAGATTTTTTATAAAAAAGAGAATAATCACTTGCTGAATGAACATATCCTCTTGAACAAAGAGAGGTGGATAGCTTGTCATACCACTGTCTACTTGCTTGTTTTAAACCATACAAGGACTTTTTAAGCTTGCAAGCCATGTTACTGCCTTCAACTAACAGTCCCTGTGGAACCTCCATATACACCTCTTCATAAAGTTCACCATGAAGAAAAGCATTGTTAACATCTAGTTGGTATAAGTTCCAGCCTCTTTTCACTGCCAGGCTCACTAAAACCCTTACAGTGGTCATCTTGACAACTGGTGAGAAGGTTTCTGTATAATCAATGCCAGCCTTTTGAGTATATCCCTTTACTACAAGCCTAGCTTTGAACCTTTCCACACTTCCATCAGCTTTATACTTAATCTTATACACCCATTTGCATCCTATGGCCTTCTTTCCTATTGGAATCTGTACTAGATCCCATGTATCATTGGCATACAAAGCATCAAATTCCTGCTGCATAGCTTTCTGCCAAGCAGGGCTCAAAGATGCTTCCTCATAAGAAGTAGGTTCCCTATCATGCTGTGTAAGTTGAGTTGCCTGCTCAATGTTTGGATATGAGATGGTTAAGGCCTTTTGGTGATTGGATGGCATGGTCAGGTGATTGGATGGCATGGTCAACAAAGAAGTAGTGTGTAGGTTAGGCAAAGTATAGGCATAATCTTGCAAGTATCCTGGTACATTATGATGTCTGGAGGATCTTCTAACAGGTGGTATTACTTGTGGTGGTGTTGTAGTTTGAGAAGTGGAGTGGTTTGCAGGTAGTGAGTCTGGGTGAATATTAGGAGAAGTAGGAAGGTTTTGGGTAGTATCTTGACTTGTGTTTGGCTGTGACAGATGTTGGTTAGTTTCTGATGTTGTTGAAGGTGAAGGATGTCTAGGTATAAAGTCATCAGTAACCACAGTTGGTGTGCAATGTTGTTCAGATGGAAGTTCATCAGCAACTACAGTAGGTATGTAGTGTTTGGAGAAATGATCATTATCATTAACAGGACAACCATAAGTGATGACTCTAGGAAATGTAACAGAGGAACCTTGTGAGAAAAACTTTGACACAGATTCAAAATTAGAACCAGCAGCAGTTACAGCAAAAGGAAAAACAGATTCATGAAATACTACATCTCTAGAAACATGTATTTTCTTAGTGGCTAGATCTAGTACCTTGTACCCTTTTGTGTCATAAGGATATCCAACAAATATATGTGGTGTTGTTCTTGGCTCAAACTTATCTTTGTGTGTTTTGAGTGTAGTTGGAAAGCACAAGCATCCAAATGCTTTCAGGTGAGAATAAGTAGGTTTCTTGTGGTAGAGGAGTTCAAAAGGAGTTTTGTTGTTGAGGATTGTGGAAGGCAGCCTGTTTATGATATACACTGCTGTTTTAAGGCATTCTCCCCAATATTTCAAAGGTAATTTGGATTGGTAAAGCAAAGCTCTTGCAGTCTCTAAAAGGTGCTTGTGTTTTCTTTCAACTACTCCATTCTGCTGGGGTGTGTAAGGGCAAGTCTTTTGATGTATGATTCCTTTAGACTGAAAGAAAGATAGAGCTTCATTGCTGGTGAATTCTGATCCATTGTCTGTTCTAATGGTTTTAAGTGTACTTTGGAACTGATTTTCAATGAGAGATACAAAGGTTTTGATGCTCTGAATGGCACCACTTTTACATTGCAGCATTTGTATCCAAGTAGCTCTGCTGTAATCATCTACCAGAGTAAGGAAATACTTGTGATTATCATGTGTTGGTGTATGATATGGTCCCCAAATATCCACATGAAGAACATCAAATATTTTGGTGGATTTAATGGTGCTTTGTGTGAAAGGCATTCTTGTTTGTCTAGCCATGGGGCAGACTGAGCATAGGAAAGGCTGTTTAGGTGCAAATTGGACAGGTATAGTTGGAATACACCTCATTTTAACAAAGGGTACATGTCCTAGTCTATTATGCCATAAGTAATCAACACTGTTTCCACAAAACATAGAATTCAAAGAATCAACATTTTCCATTGAATGAGAATTCACTACAGATGAATTACTAGACAGTAAAGAAGGTACATTTCTTATTGAATGAGGAGTCATTACAGAGGAATTTCCAGGCAATACAGAAGATTTAGTGTTCAACTCTTCACAAGACAAACTATGAATGTTTACAGAGCTTGGATTACATCCTTTCAAAGTAGGAGAAAATAAACCAGAAGCTGAATTGCAGGTTTTGAATGAGGCAGAATGTCCAGTGTGGCATTTTGAACAAAGAAAGTAGAGTCCATCTCTAGCTTTACCAATCTCCAGTGGCCTCTTCATTGAAGGGCCCTGCATTATACATAAAGCATCATTGAAACTAACAATACCTTTAAGATGTGAAGCCAGGCTATGGACTGAAATCAGATTGAATTTGAAACTAGGAACAAACAAGACTCTATGGAGGATTAAATCTGGTCCAACAACTGCATTACCAACTTCAGTTACTTTAACTTTATATCCATTAGGTAGGCTTACTAGGAAGGGATAAGGTAGTAGTCTAATCTGTGACAAGAGTGTTCTATTGAAGGTCATGTGATGTGTAGCACCAGAGTCAATTATCCAGGAATCAGCAGGCAACTTCAAACATTTACATGACAAGTTACCTATTTCAGTTATAGAGGAGTAGCAAGCTAAGATACCTGCAAGGTTTACAGCTCCACAAGCATTGTTGTGCACACTATCTTCTGGCTGACCATGTTGCATCCTTGTTAAAAGACTTACCAAATGTTCATATTGATCCTTGGACAAGTTGGGACTGGTTTGTGTTGATCCTGCTTGACTATCAGTCACACAGTTTCCATGAACATGTGATGCACTTCCACCTGCATTCCTTCCTTTTGTGAATCTAAAATTTGGTGGAAAACCATGTAACCTATAGCATTTATCTTTAGTGTGGCCAGACTTCTTGCAGTGTTCACAAAAAAAACCAGACTTATTAAATGACTGTCCAGATCCACCTGCACTACTTCCACTGGTATGTTTCAGCTGACTATACTGCCTATAGTTTGTCCCAGAGTGTGTGTCTCCAAATCTACCTACATTAAGTGAAGTAGATTCAAAACCAAGTCGACTACCTTGAGGCTTAACTGCCCTTTGTTTTTCTTCCTGTGTCAAGATAGCAAATGCTTGAGCCATGCTAGGTAGTGGATTCATCATTAGGATGTTGCCTCTGACCACAGTATAAACTTCATTTAGGCCCATTAAGAACTGAATCAGTCTCCTGTCTTGTTCAGTTTTCTGTAGAGCAGCTTTGCCTCCACAAACACACAAACATGTGCAATGCATATTCAGATCAAGTGCACTTAGTTCTTCCCAAAGCTTCCTCAATTTTGTGTAATAGGCAGTGATGTCCAGATTACCTTGAACAAACTCATTGATGTCTCTTTGCAACTGGTAAAGCTTAGCTCCATTAGTTTGGTCATACCTTTCCTCAAGCTCATCCCAAAGCTCCTTTGCATTATTCACATACTGCAAACTGTCCATTAATTCTGGTGATAGTGAATTCAACATCCATGAAGTAACCATGTCATCACACCTTTCCCACATTGCGCAGCTATCTGAGTTAGGGTCAGGCTTCTTGCATTTTCCATCGATAAATCCTAGCTTGTTCTTCACTGATAATGCCCTGAGAATGCCTCTCCTCCATGATCTGTAGCCTGTGCCATCAAATTTTACCGGAATCAATGCAGACCCTGCACTTTCCGATGGGTGTATGTACATTGGATTCATCATGTCCAGAAAACCTTGACTTCCAGAGCTTGAATTTGAAGCTCCATGTGAATCTGAAACTCCCTGTGAGTCTGCCATTATCAAACTATGTTGAATGGCTAGGATTTGTGAGTGAGATGAAAGAAAACACAAGCAACTTTGCACAAAACAATCTGGAAATCAGTGACCAGAGAAACAGAAATGAAGAAAGTAAAACTAATTGATCTTCAGTTGAGTTTGAGATGAATCTAGTAACCTTGCTCTGATACCATGTTGAAATGGAACCTGTGAGCAGCAGACAAGCAGAGAAACAGAGAAGAAGAAGAAGAAGAAAAGGAAGAAGAGAGCAGGAAGCAGAAAACTGAAGAGAAAACAGATTTGCAAAGTTAACACATAGTGATGTAAATTTGGAAATGAAAACTTGATTGATTGTAGATTACTTTGAGATATATATACTTGTACATGATCTGATGCTAAGGAAAAGAAGGGGAAAATCAGAAGGAAAAAATTAGTTATAACTAACTCTCAACTAACTAACTAACTTTAACTAACTAGCTAGTGGCCCTAACTAATTCTAACTGACTTTAACTAACTTGTTAACTGCCACTAGCCTCTTCAATCAAAGCTGAACTATAATTCTAACAGTCTCTAAATCCCCTAAATGCAACTCTTCCAAAGTCCCTCGGCAATCTTTCGTCTCTTCATATGTTTGAGGCGATGGGCTGTAATCTCAAGGGCCATGTTCCAAGCGAAGTCGGAAATTTGAGATATTTATCTTCTTTGTACCTGGATGGTAATGACTTTACTGGAACTGTCCCGACCACAATAAGTTCTTTGAAAAACCTTCAACAGCTTTCACTTGGTGCAAACAGAATAAGTGGTCCTTTCTCAAATATTTTTTGTGAGCTACCAAACTTGGGTATGTTAAACCTTTCACAAAATCAAATGTGGGGAAGTATTCCTAGTTGCTTGGGGGATGTGACTTCTCTAAGGGAGGTTTATCTTGATTCCAATAACTTTACTGCTAGCATACCTTCAAGTCTAGGGAACCTCAAAGACATCTTGAAGCTGAACTTGTCTTCAAATTTCTTCAATGGGTCTCTGCCACTAGAAGTTGGAAACCTCAAGGCTGCAATACTTCTGGATCTTTCCAGGAACCAAATCTCAGGCAACATCCCAAGTACATTGGGAGGTCTACAGAAATTGATTCAACTATCTTTGGCTCATAACAGAATTGAAGGATCAATTCCTGATACATTTGGAGAACTCATAAACTTGGAAGCATTGGATCTTTCATATAACAATATGTCTGGTGTGATTCCAAAGTCATTAGAGGCGCTCAAGCAACTACACTCCTTTAATGTTTCATTCAACAGGTTAAACGGGGAAATTCCGAGTGGAGGGCCTTTTCTTAATCTACCTTATCAGTCTTTCTTGTCGAATGAAGGATTGTGTGGTAACCCTCAAAAGCATGTCCCGGCTTGTCCTTCTAATTCAAAGAATCACTCTATTTCAAAGAAAAGAAGGCTGATATGGATTGTAGTTTCCTCTTCAGTTATCTCTTTAATAGGGCTTACTTCAGCAATAGTTTTTGTGTTTCTGAGACATCGGGTTAAAACGGTCAATGCTGAAGTTGGGTGGTTGCCTGAGCTAGCACCACAAAGAATTTCTTACTATGAACTTCAAAGAGCAACTCAGGGCTTTGATGGGAATAACTTGCTAGGTAGTGGAAGTTTTGGTTCTGTTTATAAAGGGACATTGGCAGATGGGATGATGGTAGCTGTCAAAGTTTTTAACGTGCAACTTGAAGGTACATTTCAAACCTTTGATATAGAATGTGAAATCTTGAGGAATCTTCGTCACAGAAATCTCACTAAGATCATTAGCAGCTGCTGTAACTTGGATTTTAAAGCATTGGTACTTGAGTACATGCCAAATGGGAGCTTAGACAAGTTGCTATATTCTAGAGATTATGCTCTAAATATAATGCAACGATTGAATATCATGGTCGATGTTGCATCTGCCCTGGAATATCTCCATCATGGTTACTCTGTACCTGTTATTCATTGTGATCTGAAGCCGAGCAATGTGTTACTTGACAATGACATGGTGGGACACCTGACTGACTTTGGCATTGCAAAACTTCTGACAAAAGAGGAATCTATTGCTCACACTACAACCTTTGCCACAATTGGTTACATTGCTCCAGGTGAATTATTATTTAACTTGTAACAAAGTTTTCGATTTAACTCATTATAAGTTTAGTTGCTGATGCATTTTAGTTTTTCTTTTCTAGAATATGGATCGGAAGGCCTTATATCCAAGAGGTCTGATGTTTATAGTTATGGTATCATGTTGCTGGAAACGTTTACAAAGAAGAAACCTAATGATGAAATGTTCACGGGCGATTTGGATTTGAGAAGCTGGGTACATAGTTCACTTCCTGATAAGTTGGATGAGATTCTCGATGCTGACCTACTAACAGTAGACAATGAAAAGTTATATGAAAAGTTACAGTTTGTGTCATCAATCTTGGAGTTAGCCATGAATTGCACAGATAAATCTCCCGTTGAAAGGATGAACATGACTAATGTTGTAGCAGCGTTGGAAAAGATCAAGCAGCAGCTTTCTTCCCATTACTGATTGAACGACCTAATGACATGACATCAGCTTTCTTAACCATCAATAATTGTTCTTCAAATATTTTTGCAGGAGATTGCGTGGCTATTCTAATTGTCCTTCGTTCTTTTTTTTTTTCCCGTTGAGATGAGTCTTCTGTACGATGTGTTACTAATTAAGGATCAACAAAATGCAGTGCTTCTTAATTTTAAGCGAAGTGTTCCTCATCTGGCCTACGTAAATGATCATCCACAAGAGTCATTTACTCATTGCTTTAATCTTGTCTCCAGTGAAAATCTGTGTTTCAATCAGCATGACACCATAGCTGTAGATATCAGCTTTTGCAGAAATGAATCATTCAGCACTACACTCTGTTCAGGAAATAATAAAAACATAATTTTATATAAAGATGGTGCTGCAGAAACATTTTGGAAATCACAATTACCTGGTGCCATTTATCAGAGTCCTTTTTTGAGTAATAGATTGATTCATGGATGCTCAACAGTTTGAATACGAAAAGAAGTGGTGTGAGTCCACTGACCCAAGTGGATGAGGATAAAAATAATCCACAACTTTAACAGGATAAATAAATTTGAAAATCATAAATTTCAAATCCTAGATCTGCCTTACCGAAGATTTTCAATTCTCATGAAGCATCATAGTTACACTACACCTCCCTGTCCCTTCTCAAAGTTATCACGTGAAATGGGTAATTAGTAGGATATAATATGGAGAAATACTATAGCGACTATATGAATTATAAAGAAATAATGACACCACTTTCTCCATTTTACGTCCATTAATATATCATGCGATATTAAAATGCATGTAAACATAAACACTAAGTGTGAACTCGGTGCCCAAAGAGGGCAACTAGTGGAACAAAGTAGTGCCGTTTGTAAATTTTCCAGTCAGGCGACATAGAGAGTCAACTCTTATTCCATTCTTCTATCTATTCTTTGCTAAAGTATAGCTAGTTGTGTTTCCTTCTTTATAATAAGTAGTATACAGGTTAATTTAGTTCAATATATGTGATGAAACATATGGGTCCATCACCGTACTCAGGACCAGGTCCTTCTACGAGGTTGCACAGAATAGAGATACACAAGTAAATAATGCAGCAACAAATATGACACGCGAAGTTTACGTGGAAACCCCCTTACTCAAGAGAAGAAAAAACCACGACCTACCTCGTAGGATTTCTTAACAGCTCCACTAGATCTGAGCAACAATGATTACAAGCTCTAGTAATCCTAAGAGATTAAACTCCTAATCTCCCACTTGTAACAACTCTATTACAAGACTTCAACATAATGATTCCATTGCCATCTACACCAGCTAACTCAACTGGAAATACAAAGGCTAGCTCTAGCCAAATAGCAACTAGCTCTAGATGACAATATCAAGGATACAACTTTAGAAACAAGAAAAACAAGCTTACACAACATACATGTTTTTCTAGCTATTACAACACAACATATTACAACTCTAATAACAGCCTTAGGTCACGAGAGCACTTGCATCGATCTTTCAATCTGCTGAGAAACAATCGCTGCTTCAAGGACCAGAGAATGTGCTTGCTTGGAGTATATTTTTGTGGATGATGAATTTGTTGTGTGTGTCAATACTTTTATTGTCCAAGAGACCAAGGACAAGTATTGGACACACAAGCAAGAAACCAATCCCATTGGTCAAGTACATATGACCTACTGCACCTAGGCTGATGCGCTGCTGCACTAACCAACCTCCCGCAAAAGTACTTTTTACAGCTGTAAAAAGTTTCCCGCCCAGTTCAAACCAAATCGACATCGGCACAAGAGATTTGGTCCCAGTATGAGTTCGTCAATCATCAAAACTAGCACTCTAACAATACGGTTCAAAGTCAGCTTCATAATTACTAAGCTATTAACTTATTACATAAAGGCAATTTCTGTGGCTTGATGCATTTGCCTATATATGCCTAATGAAGTTACTGAATCAAAGCGTGCACATGTCAATTGGCAAAAACAGCTACTATATACTATAAGTTATTGGGTTTAAATCCATAGATGCTCATGTGTGTTAGCATTTATTAGCTACCACATCTTGAATCATTTTTTTTTTATATATATAAGAAAATCTAGCATGGAGACTTGCACGATTTATCAGTTCCAACAGAATTTTTGACCAAAATAAGTTATCATTTAAATTAATTTACAAGAATAATATATTTTCAAAAAAAATTTAAAATTAGAGTAAACGTACTTCACAGTAACGTATTAGGTATTATTTTATTCAAAAAAATCAACGAAAGAAAAAGTTGGTGATTGACTGTATTAAATAGAAATACGTTACTGTGAATATCACTTTATGCTTAATACGTTATTCACAGTAACGATTCTCTGTCAAAACTCTGTCAACAAGTTTGAAGGAAATATTCCAATAGAAATAAACAGTGTTAATTGTTTGAAAGGGTTGAGCTTTGGACATAATAATAAACTCAACGGCTCCAATGTGCCATCTGTTATCACAGGATCATTACGGAGTTGTAAGGAATAATTTGAGAGAAAAATAAAACTCTATTACTCAAGAATAGAATTTACAAAGAGATTTTCAAACTCACAAAAAAACTCTCAAACTCACTCCACTCACTAGGAACTACTCTCTTAGAGATGTATTAACTCTTTGGTGGATGATTTACAGTGAAGATTAACCCTCCTTTTATAGAGGGTTGAGGTGGTGTGAATGGAGGTGTGAAAGGGGAAATTTTCTTCTTCAACAATGGTGGCTTGGGTAGGTGTTGAATGAATAATTCAACAATGGTGGGTGAAAAAATTTCTAGATATGTGCTAGAAATCTTTCAATTCTCCCCCTCTAGCCATATCTGGAACAACCATCCCGGCTATGTCTCTGCACAGCTCCAATTTTTCTCGAGTAACCACCTTTGTCAACATATCTGCTGGATTCTCCTTCGTATGGATCTTTACTAGTCTCAACAGTTGTCGATCCATCACCTCGCGTATCCAATGATACTGAATATCAATGTGCTTTGTACGGGAATGGTACATGGAATTTTTGCTCAAATCTATAGCACTCTGACTGTCACAGTGTACCTTGTACTCTTTTTGCTTGATTTCAAATCCTTGGAGAAACCGCTTCAGCCACAACATTTCCTTTCCAGCTTCAGCTGCTGCATTATATTCTGCTTCTGTTGTAGATAAAGCAACACACTTCTGTAATCTTGACTGCCATGAAACAGCTCCTCCTGCAAAACTGTAGATGAATCCTGAAGTAGATTTTCTACTATCAAGATCTCCTGCCATATCTGAATCTGTATAGCCTTCCAAGATTGGATAAACTCCCCCGTAACAAAGACATATATTAGTTGTACCCTTAAGGTATCTGAGAATCCACTTTACTGCCTCCCAATGCTCCTTCCCGGGATTAGAGAGAAAACGACTCACTGTACCCACTGCATGAGCAATATCTGGCCTCGTACACACCATTGCATACATCAGACTTCCAATTGCTGAAGAGTACGGTACTGATGACATTTCCCTGATCTCTTCCTTAGATGAGGGACATGAACTCTTGCTCAATTTGAAGTGATTGGCTAGTGGAATGCTGACTGGTTTAGCGTTGTTCATATTGAACCTTTCAAGCACACGTTCAATATACCTTTCTTGAGAAATCCATAATCTGCGGTTTTTCCTGTCTCTAGCTATTTGCATTCCCAATATCTGTTGAGCTGGTCCTAAGTCTTTCATGTCAAAAACTTTAGACAATTCCGTCTTCAGCTGGCAGATCTTTGTTGCATCCTTTCCCACGATTAGAATATCGTCTACGTATAGTAGAAGAGCAACAAAATTCCCGTCTGAAATTTTTTGAATGTAGATGCACTCATCTGTTACAGTCTTCTTGTATCCTTGACTTACCATACAAGAGTTAAACTTCTTGTACCACTGTCTTGGTGCCTGTTTCAGACCATACAAGCTTTTCTTTAGCTTGCATACGAGGTTATCACCTGAAACCTCAAAACCTTCTGGCTGCTCCATATAGATTTCTTCTTTCAAATCTCCATGAAGAAAAGCTGTCTTCACATCCATTTGTTCAAGCTCCAAATTCATACTTGCGACCAATCCAAGTATAACTCTGATTGAAGTCATCTTGACTACTGGTGAAAAGATCTCATCAAAGTCGATTCCTTTCTTCTGTTGGAATCCTTTGACTACCAACCTTGCTTTGTATTTCACCACTTTTCCGCTACCATCTTTCTTTAGCTTGAACACCCATTTATTTTTCAGTGCCTTCTTCCCTTTTGAAAGTTTTACGATCTCATAAGTGTGATTTTTCTGTAGAGATTCCATTTCATCCTGCATTGCAAGCAACCATTTTTCTTTTTCCTTATGAGATACAGCTTCATGAAAACTCTCTGGTTCTCTATCTTCAGTAAGCAGAAGATACTCGGATTCTGTATATCTTCTGGATGGAATTCGACATCGTTCAGATCTACGAACTTCTGGATTAACAATCTGAGGATATTCACCATCATCTGAGCCTTGTGATGGACCTGAAGCTTCTGGTGGAGGGGTTTGAGGCTCCCCTTGCTCAACACCCTCTTCTTCCTCTTCTTCTGCTTCTGGTACTTCATCATTAATTCTCACAAATGATTTTGTTACTACTTCTGGCATCTGAGCAGCAACATTTAACTTTTGAGACATTGTGGGTTTTTCAATGTCTTCTATTGTCTGGTTTTCATGGAACACCACGTCCCTACTTCTGATCACCTTTTTCTCCTTTGGATCCCATAATCTGTATCCAAATTCTTCATCTCCATAGCCAATGAAAATGCATGGAGTGGTCCTTCATCGAGCTTTTGTCTGAGCTCCTTGGATACATGTGCATATGCTAAACATCCAAATACTCTCAAGTGTGAGTATGATGGATTCTTCCCAGACCACAGTTTCTCTGGAACTTCAAAATTCAGTGGTACTGATGGTGATCTGTTGATCAGGTAACAGGCGACTCTGACTGCTTCTCCCCAGAATGGCTTTGGCAGCTTAGCCATACTGATCATGCTTCGAACACATTCCATGATTGTTCGGTTCATTCTTTCGGCTACACCATTGTGTTGAGGGGTGCGTGGGACCGTTTTCTTGTGTCGAATACCATATGTTTTGCAATACACGTCGAAGACCTTGGAAGAGTATTCGCCTCCATTGTCTGACCGTAGACACTTTAATTTCTTTCCTGTTTCACGCTCTACCATGACATGAAATAATTTGAAGTACTCGAACACCTGGTCCTTTGTCTTCAGGAAATACACCCATACCTTTCGAGAAGCATCATCAATGAATGTCAGAAAATATTTGTTTTCGCCGAGTGATTCAATCTCTAAGGGACCACAAACATCAGAGTGTACTAGACTGAGCAACTCTGATCTTCTCGTTGAAGAGGATTTGAACGAGACTCTATGTTGTTTACCAAATAGACAATGATTGCAAGGATCTAGTGCAACATCTTTCTCAACATTGATAAGCTCCTTATTTATTAGGGTAGACAACCCTTTCTCACTCATGTGGCCGAGTCTTTGGTGCCACAAATTCTGTGAAGCCTCTTTTTCTGCTACGTTGAGGCTATCTGTACATATCTTCACATGAGTCTTGTACAACGTGCCACAAATATGACCTCGAGCGACTGTCATAGCGCCTCTAGATAACTTCCATGTGCCTTTGCTGAAGTGATTATCATAGCCCTGTTTGTCAAGAGCTATACCTGAAAGTAAATTCAACCGAAGGTCAGGCACATGGCGGACATCCTTCAGAGTAATTGTACTCCCGGAACTTGTTTTTATTTGTACATCACCAATTCCTACAATCCCATAGAAATTGGAATTTCCCATTTTCACAGCTCCAAAGTCACCGGCTTTGTATGTTGTGAAGTATTCCTTATGAGGAGTTACGTGGTAAGATGTTGCAGTATCTACCACCCATTCCGTGTCCTCTTTTGACACGTGAAGACATGTCTCATAATGTGTTGAACAGAAAGCTACATCTCCAGGGACAGTAACTAGTGTTTCTCCACCCTTATTCTTCGATTGCGAACTGCTCTGGCCTTGCTCTTCTAGCCATTTATAGCAATTCTTCTTCATATGACCCTCTATTCCACAATAATGGCACTTGAATGCTGGTTTTCTGCCATCTGTGGATCTACCCCTGCTCTTGCTCCTGCCTCTCCATTTGCCTCTACTACTCCTTCGTTGTTTCCCTTGTTGTCTCCCACGATTTTCTGTAATAAGGGCATGGGTCTGATCTGTGCCCATGTCCTTTCTCCTTGCCTCTTCATTGAACAGGGCATCTTTAACCATAGACATGGTAAGTTTTCCATTTGGGGCCGAGTTGCTGAGAGAAACCACCAGCGTTTCCCAACTGTCGGGGAGAGAACTGAGAAGTAGAAGTGCCTGAACTTCATCACCAAGCGGCATCTCTACACATGATAACTGGTTCACCAGGCTCTGGAATTCACTGGTATGCTCGGCAACTGAAGTTCCACTTTTCAGCTTCATGTTGACTAAGCGTCTCATCAACAAAGCCTTATTCCGAGCGGTCTTGGCTTGGTACATATCCTCCAACTTCTTCCAGAGGGCATATGCGTCTGTCTCCTATGCAACATGGTGGAAGACACTATGGTCAATCCATTGTCGGACTTGACCAATAGTTTTTCGGTTTAGTTTCTTTTACTCCGACAACTTGTCGGGATTAGGATTTACACCTTTTATTTCTATAGGGTCGAACAAATCTTTACAACTGAGAAGATCTTCCATTCGAGGTTTCCACAGCGTGTAGTTGGTGGCAGTGAGCATAATCATGGCTCCAGAAGATGATGTTGACTCTTCTGTGGTCATTATCACCTTACAGTGATTAATTCACCGAATTTGGGACTAAAATGTAATTTCTGAAAAAAAAATTGCAGAAATTACTGCAGTGGAGTACTGTAAATCGTCTTCCTCCTCAATTTCTTTTGGGAGCTCTTACGACTTCATACGACGTCGGATTTTAGTTCCGAAAATATATATGAACTCGTGTCGACGAGAGGAATGCAATGGTGTACTCAGAATTAAGTTTTGAGCACTTTTGAAAATCTCAAAATTTTCAGCCTTACACAATTCTGATGAGCACTTCCGACGAGGCTCTGATACCAATTGTCACGGGCTCGGACTTCCAGCACGCTCCGGAGGCCCATGCGGTGCCTCGCCTCTGAGGCCAGCCCTTCTCACCAGGACACTATACTGGTTTCGCCCTGCGATGGGCTCTTTAGGAGAACGACTCCAGTTCCCGACTAGGTTTGTGTAGGGTTGGCCAAGTCCCCTCTTCACCATCAAATCGGAAGGGGACGCAGACGTCCCTACGCCACAACCTTTCTGAAGCCATTCTATCAGCATCCTGATCCATCCACCAGCAACTGTCCCCCATAAGATACCCCACTTTCTAGGGGCGTGACATCCTCCCCCACCCAACTCAGTGTACGCCCTCGTACACAGCCACTCGCCCGAGTTGCCCGACTTACGGCCACCTGCCGCTCGGTGTGCCCTCTGCACCGGGTGCCTACAACACCACAACACACTCGGAGGCCGAGGGGAAGGTTTCCCAAGGATCGTCCGACAATGCTCACCCCTTTACAAACTCGACACTTCGTGATGTGAGGCTCCCTCAACTCAACACCACCTTCCTCCATGCGAGTGCAGGACGCTATGAAACAATGCCGGCACGGCTCTGATACCACTTGTTATCACAGGATCATTACGGAGTTGTAAGGAATAATTTGAGAGAAAAATAAAACTCTATTACTCAAGAATAGAATTTACAAAAAGATTTTCAAACTCACAAAAAAACTCTCAAACTCACTCCACTCACTAGGAACTACTCTCTTAGAGATGTATTCACTCTTTGGTGGATGATTTACAATGAAGATTAACCCTCCTTTTATAGAGGGTTGAGGTGGTGTGAATGGAGGTGTGAAACGGGAAACTTTCTTCTTCAACAATGGTGGCTTGGGTAGGTGTTGAATGAATAATTCAACAATGGTGGGTGAAAAAATTTCTAGATATGTGCTAGAAATCTTTCACCATCCATATTGAACATCTCATCACTAAAAGATTTGGATCTCAGAGGAGCTGGTTTAACTGGTGATCTTCCATCTGATTTGTGTCGTCGTCTTCCCCGGTTGGAATGGCTTCTACTTGGCTCCAACAAGTTAGCTGGAGTCATACCAAGAACCATATCAGAATGCTCCCAACTTCAACTCCTATTTTTATATGGAAACAACTTTGCTGGAACAATTCCAAGACAACTAGGTAACTTACACCTGCTGCAAGTTTTAGATCTTGGAGAAAACAAGTTACAAGGTATGTGTTAACCATTTTTCTCCCCACTTTAACTTTACTTAAGTATACAAGTTTCAGTCACGTACACAAAATAAAATTGGATTTAGCTTCTAATTTTGTCATTAATCCGTCCCTTTTTATAAAAAAGTTGGGGTAGGAGAAGGGGAAATGAGAAAGGGAATTACAAGTCGGGGAATTCAACATTCACCAATAAGATAAAAATTCACGTAATCAACCAACTGAACTATTAAATTCCTATGTTACTCCATTACTAAATTGGTTGCAGCTAAGATTCTTTTTCTTTTTTTTGATAATTCGTGCTAAATTGAGATTAGCCATGAATTTTTACTGTTTAACTTTCAATTTATAATTCATATTTATTTAGTAGTGAAATAACTTAAATAAATAAAAAATTCAGAGTTTTCATTTGTTTGAATAAGTCTAACAAAAAATATTAACAATTCATAAATAACACAGATTTGAAATATTGAATCATTTATATATTCATAAGTGAAAGAATAAGTCCGATATAACTCCTAGAAGAATAATAAATAAGTAACAATTTAAAGTTTAAACTGACTTATGTTGAGTAAATATTCCATAATAAATGACTTAATATTAAAACATTACAAAGAGTCATTTGTTCAAATGAATGAAAAATATTTAATGACTAACTTATTTATAATACATTTTACCTTCAGTGTCTCATTATGGTTCTTTTAAATTTGCATTAAAATTTTAACTGATTTCAAAATTTTAAATATTAAAAAAATAATTAAAAACTTGTTATAAATATATTTGTATTATAGTGAATGTCTATAAAATTGTAGTGAATACATGTGTTTATATTATAGTTGTTGAGTTATATGGGTCGACCACCTTACTCAGGACCAGGTCCCTCTATCAGGTTACACAGAGGCAGAGACACATGTACACGAAAATACAACAGTAAGAAGAAGACACACGAAGTTTTACGTGGAAAACTTCCTTGCTCACTGGAAGTAAAAAACCACGACCTACCTCGTAGGATTTCTCAAACTCCACTACTAGATCTGAGCAACAAAAGTTACAAAACCTAGTACACAACTAAGAGGTTAACCTCCTAACCTCCCACTTGTAATACCTCTATTACAAGACTTCAATATTCTCTACTTCAGCTAAAACTCAACTGAAATACAAGGCTAACTCTAGCCAAAATGTCTACTAGCTCTAGCAGACCAAAACGAGAAAAACAACTCATGAAAAACAAGAAAATAAAACTTGTACGAAATACAAGGTTTCTGTTTTGCAGTGCACTTCTTCTCCTTCAATGGCAGCCTCAAAACTTGAGTTATTTTTCTTTGATTCTTGCTGTGAAACAAGGAAACAATGTCTGCCTTTTGAGAGAAGAATAAGCTTATTTTTTAGATCAATTTTTCTGAATGATTTCTCTTGATAGAAAGAGTTGTTGGGTTCTATCCTTTTTATCTTTCCAGCTTGCTTTCTTGTGCACATGGGTGAAAGGTGAGAGTATTATGATACCCACTAGAATACCCACTAGAAAGCTCTCTTTTTGGTCAAGCACATGTGACCAACTTGACCTAGTTGCTGCTATGATTCCATGCTGCTCTGTTGCACATTATTGTCTTCACCAACTGACAGCCAAAAAGCAAACTTTCCAACTGTAAAGTCTTTTCCCTTCCAGCTCAAAATTGAGTCACACCAGCACAAGGGATCAGGTCCCTGTATGAGGTTGACAACATCAAAACCAGTAATCTAACAATTTCCCCCTTTTTGATGATGACAACCTTGACAACCTTCTTTGCACATTTTATCTAACACACTTCACAGTCTTCCCCCTGTCAGCATAATTCCCCACGTCTTAGTATCCGTGTCTTCCCCCTGTCTTAGTATCTTCCCCCTTTGGCATCATAAAAAAGAAAAGAACAGTAAACCAAGACAAGAATGCATAGATGAGTTAACTCATGGCCACTGGGGCAACACTGACACTAATGGAAATAAGAAAGGCAGAAAAAAAATAGACAATAAGAACAATGCAACAGCCAACCCCTGCAATCAGAAAAGTATTACATTATCACTTAGCATAATAAAAGAGAATCATACAAGAACTGTCCATAATCGTGGGAAAGAGAGTAAAGCAGGAAGGAGATAAGAGAGCAGGAAAATCATTTAGAGTCGGGTAGTCTGGGCTTCCATTAGGAATAGATCTGCAACTCCTGCCACAGTCCTCTTCTCTGCCCTTGGTAGAAGTACTTTATTTACAAACTCAAACAGCAGCTGATACACACCCTTCATTTGTTTCTTGAGAACTCTCTCCCCTGTGACTCTGACAAGCTTGGCAATCATGGAAATAAAATGCCTTTGCGCACATTCTCCATCGACAGACCTGATCCCTCTATTAGGAACCTTAAGAATGGAACTGAGAACCTGCTCATTTATCATGAAGGTGACTCCACTCACCTTGCTGTAGATCTTAGTACCATTATCAGCAAATTCCAGCTCATGATAAAATTCCCTGACCTCATTCTCATGTAAAACAGGAACTGGAGGAACAAATAAGTGTCGCCAACTTTGGTAATTGACCATTTCCACCAGCTCAGCCATGCCTTCCATGTCACAAATTTCAGGATCAAATACCCTGCCCCGTAACACCTTTTGGTTCTGCAAGATAAGCTGCCTGGCTTCCCTGGACAGCTCAGTAGACTCATTGGTCCTATCTCTGGAAGAAATCTGGTGAGTAAGAGATGGAGGAATAGGAAGTTTGAAGAGGTTATTTGCAGAGAGCAGTTTAAAGAGGTGAGAGGAAAGATGGAAGGTGGAAAGGGTTTTAAGAGGGGTTATGACACGTCTAATCAGAGAGACTTTTGAACTGGATGTAGATATAACACTTACTTTATGATCGGATACCGGAAGAAACAAGCGGGAAGGGCAGTTCTTACAATATTCTCAAGTTATGTTTATAAGTGACAAAGTAATACTGACCTGATAGGACCTGGTCCCCTTATGAGGTTGAACAGGCAGTCCAAAGTCCCTGACTTGTCTAAGTCCAGCCTTCCTTACATCCACCATGCGTGTATACCTAGGGAGGTATAGAACTGAGTTAGACGCATCCACAGCAAACTAGCAAGGATACCTGCATTCAGATCATAGCAAAAAACGAGAGTCAACACTTAGACAGAGAAGAGGGAGAATTTAATTCATTTTGATTAAGCCCAGCCTTAATCTGTTTTTATCAAACTGGTCCCTATTCAAGGCTTTGGTAAAGATATCTGCAATCTGATCTTCTGTCCTGCAAAATTCCACACGAATATTTCCCTTCTCAACATGGTCTCTAAGAAAATGATGTCTGATGTCAATATGCTTAGTCCGCTTGTGTTGTACTGGATTCTTAGCCATATTCAGAGCACTGGTGTTGTCACACATCAAAGGGACACACTCGGTCAGGACTCCAAAGTCTTCCAGTTGCTGCTTAATCCACAGTAATTGAGCACAACATGAAGCAGCAGCCACATATTCTGCTTCAGCTGTTGAGAGTGCCACTGAATTTTGTTTTCTTGATCCCCAAGAGATCAGTGAAGAACCCAGAAAATGAGCCATGCCTGAGGTACTTTTCCTATCAACCAGGTACCCAGCATAGTCAGCATCAGAATAGCCAATAAGTTCAAAGGAACCTCCAGATGGATAGAAAATGACTAAATCAGAGGTCCCCTTAAGATATCTGAGAATTCTCTTAGCAGCCTTCAGATGAGATTCCTTAGGACAAGCTTGGAATCGAGCACACATACCCACACTAAACACAATATCTGGCCTGCTGGCTGTTAAGTAAAGCAGGGAGCCAATAATGCCTCTGTACATAGTTTCATTTACTGGAGGACCGGGTTCATCATTATCCAGTTTTGAAGCAGTCCCAATGGGAGTGTCAATTGGTTTGGCACTTTCCATATGAAATTTTGTGAGCAGGTCCTTGATATACTTCTGCTGACTGATGGCTGTTCCAGCTTTGTCCTGCTTGACCTGTAACCCCAGAAAGAACATAAGTTCTCCCATCATACTCATCTCGAATTCACTTCCCATGAGCGTTGCAAAATCCTCACAGAGTGAATCAAGAGTAGCTCCAAATATAATGTCATCAACATAGACTTGAACAATAAGCAGATTTCTTCCTCTTGTTTTGAGAAAAAGAGTGTTGTCAATTCTTCCTCTCTTAAAACCATTATCAAGAAGAAATTTTGATAGTCTTTCATACCAAGCCCTTGGAGCCTGTTTCAGTCCATACAGTGCCTTGTCCAGCTTGTATACATGATGAGGTTTATCAATATCCTCAAAACCAGGGGGTTGTTTCACATACACTTTTTCCTTCAAGTACCCATTTAGGAAGGCACTTTTGACGTCCATTTGAAACAATTTAAATTCCATGAAAGAGGCAAAGGCAATCAGCATGCGAATGGCTTCCATTCTGGCTCCTGGAGCGAATGTTTCATCATAATCAATCCCTTCCTCCTGGTTGTACCCTTGAACAACCAGTCGAGCCTTGTTTTTGACGGTGACCCCTTGCTCATTTAGTTTGTTCCTGAAGACCCACCTGGTTCCTATAACAGTTCTATCAGATGGTTTTGGAACCAGGTGCCAGACTTTGCTTCTTTCAAATTGATGCAGCTCCTCCTGCATAGCATTCACCCATTCCACATCCTTCAGTGCCTCCTTGATGTTCTTGGGCTCAATCTGTGATATGAAGGCTGATGAGGCAAATGTGTTTCGAGTTTTGGATCGGGTCTGCATTCCTGAGTCCAATGGAGACATTAAGTTGTCAAGAGGATGAGAAGATTTGTGTTTCCAGTTAGATCCCTTTACAACAGATTCTCCAAAATTGGAACCAGTTCCAGCGGATTCTCCAGAATTGGAACCAGGTCCCTCTTCTGGGTTGCCTTCTGCATCATCTTCCTTCTCTGCCTCCTCTTCTCTGATGTGTTCTGTTGCTTCATCATGAGTGGTCTGATCTCCATTCTGCAGGGAGTTCTTTGTGATGTCAGGTTTTTCAGATGAATCATGATTGACATCATCTCTTTGGAATAGCCACAGTTCCTCAAATTCATCCGTACCCAGTGCTTCTGTGCTCTTCAGCTTCCCATTTTCATCAAATACGACATGGATGCTTTCTTCAACACACTGAGTCCATTTATTATAGACTCGGTATGCTTTGCTATTTAATGAGTATCCTAGAAAAATTCCCTCATCACTTTTGGGATCAAATTTCCCTAGATGGTCCTTGCCGTTGTTTAGCACAAAACACTTGCATCCAAAGACTCTGAGGTAGTTCAGCATCGGCTTCCTTTTATTCAGCAGCTCATAGGGAGTTTTTCTAAGTAATGGCCGAATTAGACACCGATTGACCACATAGCAGGCCGTGTTGACAGCTTCTGCCCAGAATGACATTGCCACACCTCCATCTATGAGCAATGTTCTAGCAATATCTGCAAGAGTTCGATTCTTCCTTTCAACTACTCCATTCTGTTGTGGAGTCCTGGGAGCAGAAAAGTTGTGACTGATTCCTTTGGCAGCACAGAAAGCTTCAAATTTGGCATTTTCAAATTCAGTTCCATGATCGGACCTGATCCCTGCAATGTTGCAGTTCAGCTTCACCTGAATTTGGTTTGCAAATGACTCAAAGGTGGGGAATGTTTCATCTTTAGTGCGAAGAAACATCACCCAGGTATATCTTGAATAGTCATCAACAATTACAAGGATCAGCTTCTTTCCTCCACGACTTGCAACCTTTACAGGTCCACACAGATCCATGTGTAGTAGCTCCAGGGGTCTGGAGGTGCTCACTTCCTTTTTGTTCTTGAATGAAGACCTGGTGTGTTTCCCTTGAACACAAGCATCACAGATCTGACTCTGAGCAAATTTCACCTTTGGGAGTCCTCGAACCAGGTCCTTGGATACTAGCTTGTTGAGAAGAACAGAACTTACATGTCCCAACCTTCTGTGCCACAAGGTAGCTTCATCCTCCACCACGCTTAAGCAGTTAAGCCCATTTCTAGCAGCTGAATCAAGATCAGCAACATACATGCTCTTACATCTGTTTGCGGTCAAAACAACTCTTCCTGATTGAAGATCTGTCACTGTACACTGGTCTGAAACGAATTTGACTTCATTTCCTTTGTCGCAGATTTGTGAGACACTCAGGAGGCTGTACTTCAGTCCATTTACATAGAAGACATTTTCTATGGCATGGGCAAGTGTCTTTCCAATCTTCCCAACACCAAGAATGTGTCCCTTTTTGCCATCCCCAAAAGATACTGAGCCTCCCTGATATGCCTTGAGTGAGAGAAAATTATCAACATTTCCAGTCATGTGCTTTGAGCAGCCGCTATCCATATACCATTTCCGACTGCTTTCTCTCACTCCTTCCTGCACATATAGATTATAGATTAGACTTGGGAACCCATTTCAGCTTGAGTTCCCAGTACCGAGACAGAGGATAAATCAATTTTCTTTTGGACCACTCAGGCAGCCTGATCTGAGACATTTTGGAACCAGGTCCCCTTATGGTCCCTAATTCTTCTTTACTAATCACCGTCTTTCTTAAGGCTGCTTGCCTCGATACACAGTTAGACTTAAGGTGCCCATTCCTACCACAGTGTGTGCACAACAAATTATCAGGATTAGATCCATATTTACTGTGAGGATTATAAGGAGGACTACTTTTCTTATAACCTAACCCTTCACTGGAGTTAGATCTTTGTCCGGTTAAATTTTGTAAGATCTGTGAAGAAGCATTCCATTTAAGCGATCTCTCAAGCTCAGCATTCAGTTGGATCACATTTTTCTCAAGCTCAGTGTTTCTTTTCATTATTACAGTGAGCTCATCTTGTGACCTTTTCAGTTCAGCTTCGAATTCTTTTTGAGCATTTTTCATGTCACTAGTCCCTCCCTTTTTAGTAAAGGCATTTTGCTCATTGACTAGCTCTTGACATTTCTCTTCTAGTTCTGCCAAACTTGAGATCAAGTTCGCCTTTTCTAGCTCAAGTTTATCTATATATTGATTCAGACTTTCCTTTTCTTTGGTAAGATCATAAAAAGAGTCAATTAACACACAAGCTAGCGACCTCAATTCTTTCCCATTATAGTCTTTTAGATTCTTTTTAATGTCAAGGAAAGTTACCTCTTCATCTTCATCTCCATCCGAATTTGCCATGAAGGCAAACATTGAGTCAAAGGGTGAGTCATCATCCTCCACAGCCATCATAGAAGCATCTTTCACAGCATCCTCCTTATCAGATTCATCTGAGGAGTTCCCCCAAGCAGCTAGAGCTTGCTTGACTATATTGTCGGCTGCAGCTCTTTTTCTGAACTTGTCAGGGACTCGGTCCTTCTTATGGGCCTTTTCGGCAGTGGTTCTCAGATACTCCTTGTAATCCATCTTATGCATCGGACAGTCCTTGATAAAGTGACCTGGTTTGCCGCATTTGTGACACAGATCATTGTAACCAGGTCCCTTGTTCGAGCTTGTCCTCCTAGGAAGGCTGCCACTTCGCCTAATCATTTTCTGAAACCTTCTTGTTAGGTAGGCCATATCTTCATCTTCTTCGCTGGAGCTTGCTTGAGCTCCTTTAAGAGCTAATCCTTTGTCCTTCTTCAGCTCACTCCTGCTCTGGTCCTGCTGCCTCTTGAGCTCATAGGTTTTTAAATTGCCTATGAGTTCATCCATCGTGAGGACTTCCAGATTTCTAGCTTCAGTGATCGCATCAACTTTACTCTCCCAAGACTTGGGGAGGACACTGAGTACCTTCCTGACCAGCCTGCTTGGCTTGATCACTTCTCCCAAACAATAGAGCTCGTTAGTGATGGACATGAGTCTGGTATGCATCTCTTGAATAGATTCACCTTCCCTCATGGAGAACATTTCGTATTGAGTGGTAAGCATATCCACTTTGGACTGCTTGACCTGACTGGTCCCTTCATGAGCGGTTCTGAGACAGTCCCATATTTCCTTTGCAGTTTCACAAGCAGAGATTCGATTATATTCATCCGGACCAATACCGCAAACAAGAAGCTTCTTAGATTTGTAATTCTTTTCTATGAGTTTTCTGTCATGATCATCAAACTCCTTTCGGGTTTTGGGAATAGAGATGGTTGTCTCTCCTTCCTTTACGGTTTTCATTGGCACATAAGGTCCATCCAGTACCACATCCCACAGCTCACAATCTTCAGCCATGATGAAATCATGCATTCTTGTTTTCCACCATCCATAATATTGGCCATTAAACCTGGGAGGTCTGGTAGTAGACTGTCCTTCTTCTAAATTTGGTGGTGCTACCATATTTTACAGGAGTCTTTCTAGGTGTTAACCTTTTAGAAAGCACCGGCTCTGATACCAATTGTTGAGTTATATGGGTCGACCACCTTACTCAGGACCAGGTCCCTCTATCAGGTTACACAGAGGCAGAGACACATGTACACGAAAATACAACAGTAAGAAGAAGACACACGAAGTTTTATGCGGAAAACTTCCTTGCTCACTGGAAGTAAAAAACCACGACCTACCTCGTAGGATTTCTTAAACTCCACTACTAGATCTGAGCAACAAAAGTTACAAAACCTAGTACACAACTAAGAGGTTAACCTCCTAACCTCCCACTTGTAATACCTCTATTACAAGACTTCAATATTCTCTACTTCAGCTAAAACTCAACTGAAATACAAGGCTAACTCTAGCCAAAATGTCTACTAGCTCTAGTAGACCAAAACGAGAAAAACAACTCATGAAAAACAAGAAAATAAAACTTGTACGAAATACAAGGTTTCTGTTTTGCAGTGCACTTCTTCTCCTTCAATGGCAGCCTCAAAACTTGAGTTATTTTTCTTTGATTCTTGCTGTGAAACAAGGAAACAATGTCTGCCTTTTGAGAGAAGAATAAGCTTATTTTTTAGATCAATTTTTCTGAATGATTTCTCTTGATAGAAAGAGTTGTTGGGTTCTATCCTTTTTATCTTTCCAGCTTGCTTTCTTGTGCACATGGGTGAAAGGTGAGAGTATTATGATACCCACTAGAATACCCACTAGAAAGCTCTCTTTTTGGTCAAGCACATGTGACCAACTTGACCTAGTTGCTGCTATGATTCCATGCTGCTCTGTTGAACATTATTGTCTTCACCAACTGACAGCCAAAAAGCAAACTTTCCAACTGTAAAGTCTTTTCCCTTCCAGCTCAAAATTGAGTCACACCAGCACAAGGGATCAGGTCCCTGTATGAGGTTGACAACATCAAAACCAGTAATCTAACAATAGTGAAAGTCTATCTTTTGGAGAAAAGTTAGGAGGAATTGTCCTTATAAATAGAGGGGATCTCCTTCATTGTATTTCATCCCATCAAGAGAAATAATAACTTGTTTATTTCTTTCTATATAATATTCTTGTTCTTTCTTTATTATTTCATAACATGTTATCAGCACGAGTCTCTGCCTTGAGCACTCACTTTGAAAGATCTGACGTAAGAAAAATTAAATTTTTTTTTCCGAAAGATGTATTACTTAACCACAAGAATGATATTCCTTTGGTGATATTGTTGCTCTACGACTCCACCGTCTCAAAATTTGAAGACCAAGGTATTATTTTTCTCTTCCTTTTAATATGGCTGATCTTACGAAACTTGAGTTTGTTGCCCTTCAAAGTTCGGGCAAGAACTACCTTTCATGGGTGTTAGATGCTGAAATCCATTTGGATGCAATGGGTCTTGGAGACACCATTAAAAGTGAAAACAAAACATCAAACCAAAATCGTGCTAAGACTATGATATTCTTGCGTCATCATATTGACGAAATTCTGAAAATTGAATATCTCATGATTAAGGATCCACTTATTTTGTGCAATAGCCTGAAAGAAAGATATAACCACCTGAAGATGGTCATTCATCCAAAGGCACGATATAATTGGATGCATCTGAGGTTTCAAGACTATAAGTCTGTTCATGAGTACAACTCTGCCATGTTCAAAATTGTGTCTTGTTTGAAATTATGTGGAGAGACTATTAACGATGCCGATATAATGGAATATGTGGTAGTACACAAAATTAATGGAGAGTTCTGGAAGAGCTAATGTGTTACTAGTAAGTCTCAAAACGAAACTTATAAGTTTCAAAGATATTGAAAAAGGATTGAGACTATAAATTATGGGAAGATCTAATATCTTCATACTACTACAATTGAAGCGGGTTATAAATATTTATGTAAAAGATTACCCGTTGTTTTCTTTTATTTGTAGTACATAAATATGGATATGATGATGAAATCACATACCAAAGTAAAATAGAAGTTTACTAAAATAAGTTGGAATAAAGACAGGTTGACCATTCCGGTTCAAATGTGATGCAAAAATAATTGAGAATTCACGTGATTATATGTTGAAGAAATAAAAGATTCCTCAAGAATTCTCTTGTGTTGCTTGTTCTCGTGATAGAGTGATCTTGAATCAGCTAAGATTGGAATTATATTTTCTGAAATTTTGGAACTTATGAAAGGGTGAATATGGGCCCATTCACCTGCCATGTGAACCGTTTGCTATTATATAATTTTAATAGATGCATCTATGGTATGGTCACATGTGCTTTTATATCAACTTGCAATTGATTTTTGCAAGGTTGTTTGCTCAAATTGTTAAATTAATAGCACAGTTTCAAATTATAACATCATGTTGATAATGCTGGTTCATATCTAAGTTGGTTTAGCAAAAATTATATGCCTCCAATTATAGCTAAATTATTGGTTATGAGAACAAAACTTCCAAATAAATTTTGGTATGAAATATGTTTATTTAACATATAGCAACACTTGAATGCATCAAGCCAACAAGGTTCCCCCTCCACTCAATTGGTTTAAGGTCAGGAACCAAATATTTTCATCTAATAACTTTTGATGTGTAATATATAATTATGAATCTATCATGATGCACATAGATGAATTCCCCAAAGAAGATCGAGGATGCATGTTAGTTCTACTAACATGAGGGGGAGAGAATAAGCAACTAAGAAATATATTGTGAATTATTATTAGTATGATCCTCATTCAAAATAATTCAAGTCAAATGCCTGAAGCATTTACTGACCTAAAATTAGTTTCATGCTTCATCTGCAAAAGCTCCTATTAAATTTATGTCCCTGGAGGACAGAGTTTACAGTATGCATGAATCATTGTAGATCAATCGGTTTCTATTTCAATAATCTTTGAAAAAAGAATGGAGCAAATAATCATAATAAGGAGGCAATGTGCTCTTGAAGAGCTTACGACATAACATTTCATGAAAACTTTTGAGAGGTTGATGAGATCTCAATGGGTTATGTCCAATTACAAACCGATATAATGATATATCGTTGACGATATCTTTAATATAATATAGCGTGCAATATTGTAAATAATTGTGAGGATCTGAATTCTACATCTATTAAAGCATGCTGATCTAGAAATAATTATCAAGTGACATGATGCGTATTGATAAGTATAAAGCTTATTGGACCTGTAGTCCAGCCACCACAAGATGTCACGCATTTAAATACTAATGAATGCTATCACTTGATAAAATTTATATGAAAATCATGAAGGATTCAAAATGCCTGAAGCATTTACAAGTTTCTTTAAACTTGTTCATAATTCTTATATGAGGAAAATCAAATAAGAAAACAATATCGGAGTTTGTTGTACTTGCTATTTATGCTAATGACATAAACCTCATTGCAACTCCAACGAGCTTCAAAAGGCAATTGATTATATAAAGAAAGAATTTTAGATGAAAGATCTGGGAAAGACAATTTTGTCTTGATCTGCAAATTGAATATTTAGCAGACGATATCTTTATACATCAATCTGCCTATACTAAAAAGGTTTCGAAACGATTTTATATGGATGAATCACATTCATTAAATACTTCAATGGTTGTTCAATCACTTGATGTAAATGATAATTTGTTTGATCTCAAGAAAAGAATGAGGAAATCCTTGGTCCTGAAGTACCATATCTTAGTGTGATTGATACACTAATATATCTTGCTAATACTATAATAAGGCATGGCATTTGGTTAATTCGTTAGCAAGACGATCTTGTTGGTTATGTTGATGCTGGGTATTTATTTGACTCATACAAAGCTCGATCTCAAACTGGCTACGTGTTCATATGTGGAGGTACTGTCATATCTTTGAGAACTACAAAGCAGTCTCTCGTAGCCACTTCATCAAATACTGATATAATAGCTATTCATGAAGCAAGCCGAGAATGTGTGTTGTTGAGGTCCATGATATATCTCATTAGAGAAAAATGTGGTTTGAAATGTGATAAAGTACCCACAATTTTATATGAAGAAAATGCAGCGTGCGTAACACAACTAAAAGGAGGATTCATAAAAGGAGATAGAACGAAGCACATCTCGCCAAAGTTCTACACACATGAGCTCCAAAAGAATGGTGATATTAACGTGCAACAGATTCGTTCAAGTGATAATGTGGCTGATTTATTCACCAAATCTCTACCAACTGCAACTTTCAAGAAGATGATGCACAAGATCGGGTGCAAAGATTCAAGGATGTTCTAATTAGAGGGAGTTAATATGCGCTGTACTCTTTTTCCCTTATGAGGTTTTGTCCCACTGGGTTTTCCTTGTAAGGTTTTTAATGAGGCAGCCAAAATGCGTATTACTAGATATGTGTACGCTTTTTCCTTCACTAGATTTTTTCTAGTAAGGTTTTAACGAGGCACATTATCTATCAGATAGACATTCAAGGGGGAGAGTTAAAAATATATTTATATTATAGTGAATGTCTATAAAAGTATTTGTATTATAGTGGATACATGTGTTTATATTATAGTGAAAGTCTATCTTTTGGAGAAAAGTTAAGAGGAATTATCCCTATAAATAGAGGGAATCTCCTTCATTGTATTTCATCTCATAAAAAAAAATAAGAACTTGTCTCCTTCTCTCTTTCTCTATAATATTCTTGTTCTTTTTTTATTATTTCATGACAAAACTATTACTTTTTAAAAGTTAGGAATAATTGCAAGAAAATCATGGCAATGACACTACTCATACTAGGAAAGTTATTCTGTTGTACCTCATAAATCTCTTTTCTTTTCTTATTTTAGTTGTCTTTTGGACTTAAAGGAAAAATCAAAACACGACCTCTTTCTCTAATATTTTGATATTCTTCCCTTTATTTTTTTTTATCATTTATATATAATTTAAGTGCAAGATATATAAAAGGTAAAATTCTAATACTTTTAAAGAGATTTATATAAGATAAAATCCTAATGACTTTAAAGATCTATACATTAGGACTTTCTGCAAAATTTAAATAAGAAAAAAATTTATTAAGGTATAAATTTAGTTGATTTTAAATTACCTAATACTTTAAATTCTTAAATATTAGTACTTTTTACATATTTTATTTTAAAGTGATAAATATTAGAAAAATAATTAAATGACTATTACGTCTAATGTAAATTTATTTTTAAGTGTAAAAAAAGCGAACAATATTTCATTAAAGGCCTTCTTGCTTTTAATATAATATAGATTAATACTCCATGTGAATTAACTTTACATAAATGACAGTGTAAATGGCTTTTATAGCCTTTCCGTAATTTGAAACTCCAAAGTATTTTTTTAAAAGACTGGTCAAACACAAAATTTCTGTTCTAATATTAACAAAACACTACTCATTTAGGTTGACAAAACACAAACGGTTACTCTAGATATTATTTGTTTTTTTGAAAAAATATTTTTTAAAATAAGTAGATTCTACAAGTACTATGTTTGAAGTTCGGGTATGAGGCATAAATGTCTGAAGTTCAGTTATAAATATCTAAAGTTTTGCTGCACAAAAAATATGTCAAACATCATATCCTGATATTTTCAACTTTAATCACGTATGTTTGAAGTTGATTCTAAAATTACTAAACTTCCTAAATTTATTAAGTTCAGCTATACCATGAAAGAAAGGAAGTCTAGTGTGCTTATATGTAGAGGCATTTCTTCTAGCTAAAGTCTCCTCTTGCGTCGTCTACGCTCGGCTTCAAAGTTGAATTTGGATTTGAATTTGGTTCAAATAATTTGATTGATTAATAAATTTTTTGAACCAAGTTTATTTTTTTCATTTTCTAATTTAATTAAAATTCTGCAGAAATAAATACCATAATTTTTTTTCTTTAGTAATTTTGCCCAATCTGCTATCCGAAAGAAAAGAGAATGGCTCGTTAATTTCCTTCCGAACAGACACCACACCGAACCTTTTCCGAATAGGTGTTTGTCGCACCACTTCAACTCAAAAATTTTGGCTATAAATTGAAAGAATTTACCCTCATTTTAGGCATCGATTTTCTGACTGCTTGTGCATATGTTCTCACAAATAAATATGACGAAGTTATTGGCATTTGAGATACCACTACACCAATAACAGGTATATCCATTTTATCCTGAGAGTAAGTAATCTAAAACCTTGTGTACAGCAAGGGAATTAAATTTCTTAAGATATGTTCTGTGGTTTCAAATATTTTATTTTCTGTCTCCAGTTTATTTCGAAATTTTCTGGCTACTTTTTTTTTTTCTTTTTTCTTTTTTTAAACACAGAGGAACAACAGGCTTGACAAGGAGACTAAGGGGTCATGATAATAATGAAGTGTAAAATGGTCTGTAAAAACAGCTTCTAGTAGGCCAATGATTAGAAGAACAGTAAATTAAAGAAGAGAAACACTTATTTTTGGTATGTTGAGGGATTTGATGATATTCAAACACGCTTCAGGTACAAAATGATTTTTTACTTATAGTGCTTCAGCTAATGCAAACTGCGAATATATTATATATATGGTTGCTTTGATTTTCTATGAGTACCTATGCATAGAATTATTTAAACTCTTGGTAAATATATGATTTTTACTAGATATTTCTGTTTAACAATATGGCAGGCACAATTCCTGATGAGTTTGGCCATCTTAATGATTTGGTGAATTTGAACATGGAAAGAAATAAATTAACAGGTTCAATCCCTTTTACCATATTTAACATTTCATCACTTCAAGTTTTATCAATGATGGACAGCCAGCTTGAAGGACCTCTACCAAGAGAGGTTGGAAATTTGACTATGTCTCTCAACAAATAAGCTGACAGTTCTGGAAAAATATCTAATCCACAACATTTGGAGTTGCAGTTTTAAGTTTATCGGATAGTTCTGCTGATCCTAATCTTGCTGAATTTTGCAGGTGTAATTCCAGATGAAGTCGGTAACTTTCAACAATTGGAGGAGCTTTTGTTGCATCTCAATAAATTTAGTGGGTCGATCCCTATTGGTATATTCAATCTCTCATCTCTTGTACTTATGGAACGCTCACGAAACCACATTTCAGGTAGTCTTTATCCACTATAGGCAACGGTTTACCTGATATCGAAAGAATTTACCTGTTTGATAATAACATTAGCGGTGTTTTACCTAGTTCCATCTCGAATCTGTCTAAGCTTAACTTTCTCGAAATTGCTGAAAATGCATTTACGGGTTCAGTTCTTGAATATCTAGGAAATTTAAGACTACTTGAAGTTCTTAACTTATATGATAACTCCTTTACAAGTGATTCAAGCTTTATTACTCCTTTGGATAATTGGAAATACTTGAGAAGATTGATTTTGTCTTTCAATCCCCTAAATGCAATGCTTCCAAAATCCATCGGCAATCTCTCCTCTCTTCAATTGTTTATGGCAGTGGGTTGTAACCTCAAAGGAAATGTTCCAAGTGAGATCGGAAATCTGCCAAGTTTATCTTATTTGGCTCTAGAAGAACATGACTTGACTGGCAGTGTCCCAATGACAATAAGTTATTTGAAAAAACTTCAATGGCTTTCACTTGGTGCAAACAGAATAAACGGACCATTCCCAACTGTTTTATGTGAGCTACCAAACTTGGGCTTACCAAACCTTTCACAAAATCAAATGTGGGGAAATATTCCTAGTTGCTTGGGGGATGTGACTTCCCTAAGGGAGGTTTATCTTGATTCTAATAACTTCACTGCAAGCATACCTTCAAGCCTATGGAACCTCCATTACATCTTGAAGTTGAACTTGTCATCTAATTTCTTCAATGGCTCTCTACCATTAGAAGTTGGAAACCTCAAGGCTGCAATACTTCTGGATCTTTCCAGGAACCAAATCTCAGGCAAAATTCCAAGTACATTGGGAGGTCTACAGAAATTGGTTCAACTATCTTTGGCTCATAACAGAATTGGAGGGTCTATTCCCGATACATTTGGGGAACTCATAATTTTGGAAGAATTGGATCTTTCATATAACAATATCTCTGGTGTTATCCCAAAGTCATTAGAGGAACTTAAGCAACTAGTCTCCTTTCATGTCTCCTTCAACAGGTTACACGGGGAAATTCCGAGTGTAGGACCTTTTGTTAATCTCACTTTCCTGTCTTTCATGTCGAATGAAGGACTGTGCGTTAATCCTCAAAAGCATGTCCCAGCTTGTCTTTCTAATTCATAGAATCATTCTAATTCAAAAAAAAAAAAAGAAGAATGATGTGGATTGTAGTTGCCTCTTCAGTTATCCCTGTAACAGCGCTTGCTTCAGCAATAGTTTTTGTGTTGATGAGACATCAGGGTAAAACAGTCAATGCTGAAGATGAGTGGGTACCTGAGGTAGCACCACGAAGAATTTCTCACTATGAACTTCAAAGAGCAACTCAGGGCTTTGATGAAAATAACTTGCTAGGTACTGGAAGTTATGGTTCTGTTTACAAAGGGACATTGGCAGATGGGATGATCGTAGCTGTTAAAGTTTTCAAAGTGCAGCTGGAAGGTACACTTCAAACCTTTGAAAGAGAATGTGAAATCTTGCGTAATCTTCGTAGAAATCTCATCAAGATCATTAGTAGCTGTTGTAACTTGGATCTTAAAGAATTGATACTTGAATACATGCCAAATGGGAGCTTAGACAAGTTGCTATATTCTCGAGATTATTGTTTAAACATAATGCAAAGATTGAATATCATGGTCAATGTTGCATCTGCTCTGGAATATCTCCGTCATGGTTACTCAGTACCAGTTATTCACTGTGATTTGAAGCCTAGCAACGTGTTACTTGACAATGACATGGTGGGTCACCCAACTGACTTTGGCATTGCAAAACTTCTAACAAAAGAGGAATCTATTGCTCACACTACAACCTTTGCCACAATTGGTTACATTGCTCCAGGTGAATTATTTATTTAACTTGTAACAAAGTTTTTTGATTTAACGCCTTATAAGTTCATTTGCTGACGTATTTTAATTTTTCCTTTCTAGAATATGGATTGGAAGGCTTTATATCCAAGAAGTCTGATGTTTATAGTTATGGTATCATGTTGCTGGAAACTTTTACAAAGAAGAAACCTAATGATGAAATGTTCATTGGCGATTTGGATTTGAGAAGCTGGGTACATAGTTTACTGCCTGATAAGCTGGATGAAATCATAGATGCTGACTTACTAACACTAGACGAAGAAAACTTAGATGAAAAGTTACAGTTTGTGGCATCTATCATGGAGTTAGGCGTGAATTGCACAGCTTAATCTCCGATCATCCATGATGAGCATGACTGATGTCGTAGCAGCATTGGAAAAGATCAAACAGCAGTTTTCTTCCCGTTACTAATAGAACGACCTAATGACATGACCTCAGATATTTTCCAAATCCCTTTTGGGAGGTAACAATGAAGGTTGTTCACTATAAGTTTTACCATCAGTAATTGTCCGTCAAATGCTTTTGCAGGAGATTGTGTGGCTATTGTAGTTGTCGTTCATTGAGATGAGTCTTCTGTACAATGTGTTACTAATTAAGGATCAACAAAATGCAGTGCTTCTTTAATTTTAAGCTAAGTGATCCTCATCTGGCTTATGTAAATGATCATCCCAATTGACATTTACCCGTTGCTTTAGGCTTGTCTCCCAGTGAATATCTCAGGTTTTGCAGAAACGAATCATTCAGCACTACACTCTGATCAGGAAATAATGAAAACATAATTTTATATAAATTTGGTGCTGCAGAAACATTCTGGAAAAATGTTGAGATCACAATTACCTGGTGCAATTTATCCAGTGTCTTTTTTGAGTAATAAATTGATTCATCGATGCTTAACAGTGTGAATACATAAAGAAGTGGTGTTAGTCTACTGACTTAGTGAATGATAATAAAAAGGCATAATACATAAATAAGCACTCAAACTTGGCTTCAACTGGCAATTAAACACTCAAACTTTGAGAATGTACATGTAGGCACACCTCAATTTGGTGCACTGGGTCCTAGTTGGAGTGTTTAGTTGTCAGTTGAGACCAAGTTGAGGTGCTTAAATGTGCACTCTCAAAGTTTGAGTGCTTAATTGTCAGTTGAGGCAAAATTTAAGTGTCTATTTATATATTATGCCCAATAAAAATATTCCACAACTTTAACAGGACAAGTAAATTTGAAAATCATAAAATTCAAATCTTATATCTGCCTTAGTGAAGACTTCTAGTTCTCATGAAGCATCATAGTTACACTACCCTCCCTGCTCCCTTCTCAAAGGGGTACTATTCAAAGTCTGCTCCTCTTTCGCAATCTATCATTGCTAAAATGTAAATCACTAAATTGCCAAACCTTAAACTCTTATCCTACATCCACCAGATTGATTAGAAGCCATCAAATCTTTATCAGCTGAAGAAATTCTGTTCTCTGTTCTGATATGTAATGTGGCCATATTTTGGCTACATTAGAAAGCATTCTAGATATATAATTTGTCGCCTAATTTGTAATAGGCATGTGCCTAATAGAAAACGTTTGGTAGAGAAAATTTTTTGGTGCCAAAGTTTGGCTCATGTGGAGGAGGTTATTTTGATCATTTCTTTTTTTATTTTTATCCAACTTGGAGCCAAGGTTTGCTCCTATAAAAGGAGACCACTTCTTCTCATTTGAAACATACTAATCAATTCAAGAGTCTTTCATTCTCTTATTTTTCTTCTTTTCCTTTATTTTAGAGTATTTTGTAAGAGAGTTAGTGTTGGGAAACACTTGTGCGAATCCTTTTTTTGGAGTGATCCTGTGAGGTTATTCTCTTGGGGTATTTGGGATATTAGAGTTACTCTAATGTTGTACTCTTGTTGGTATAATGAAATTGCTCCTCTCTACTTGTGGACTAGGTCACACTGATCGAACCATGTTACATTTATATCTTCTTTATTTGCTTTAATTGTTGTTATTATCAACTTACTATTGTCTTTGTTATTGTCATTATAACATTGTTTGGCTAAATTTCGCAATACCCGGGGTTACAAATCACAAGAAATTACCTTTAAACAGAACTGGTGGTAACCAAAGAATGAAAGCACATACCCTTTCATTTAAAAGACACCTCTTCATTTAAAATACTTATTATTAATTTTATTTAAACAAAATTCCAACACAACCACCTGTCCAGACTCTCATCAGGCATATACTCCATTAATACCAAGTCTATGAAATGAGGTGTAGAGCACACTGTTACATTGTTAATCTCAGAAAGTTGCTACTGTGATGGATCTCATAAGTTCTCGGAGTGATGGTCCTCTTGCTGCACATTGATTACTTTTACCATCAAAATGACCACATCAAACAGGATTCTTTTATATCTCAGTGTATTTATCAGTTACACATATATTATAAGTTTGATGGAATGATGGTCTTCTTTACTGCTTTGAGTTGAAGGAGTCCTGTTTGATCCACCATGCCTCTTTTTTTTTTCTTTTTTTTTTTCAAGGCTAAAGGTCTCCAGATATACCCCTATGCTATACGATCTAGAACAAATGCACCCTACGTTTAACAAATGGCTTATTTATACCCATGCCGTTACCCAAATGACTCAGATATGCCCATTAAGTACTCAAACTTTGAGAATGCACATCTAGGCACCTCAACTTGGTTTCGCTGTGTCAATTGAGCACTCCAACTTATAAGATGATTATTTAGGCACCTCAATTTGGTTTCACTATTTCATGTGCCACATCAGCATCGTGTGCCTACAAGACATAGTGGGATCTAGTTGGAGTGCTTAGTTGTCAGTTGAGACCAAGATGAAGTGCATAGATGTGTACTCTCAAAGTTTGAGTGTTTAATTGCCAGTTGAAGCTAAGTTTAAGTTTCTATTTATGTATTATGCCTTTGATCTTTCTCGCAAAGTTCAGTGGCAGTTTTGCTGTAAATCTAGGTTCTTCGGAAAAAAGAAAAACCACAACATGAATTTTTTTTTTTTTTGCCTCCTTTCACTCAACAGTAAATTTGGGTTTATTACTTTGATAATCAAATTTCTTTTTTCACTCATCTTCTTGTTAAATCTACGGTACTAAGATGCAAAGAATAAACTGCAATTTGGACACAAAAAAATTATTAGGAAAAATAAAGAATCTTGAGATTTTGAGAGAGCTCTTGTTAGTTTAAACTAATCGTTAGAGGCATATTTTTATATATCAATCATGTTTAAAGAATTTTGTGGGTCAACAGTGCTAATTAGGGAATTTCACAGATGATTTATGTAGGAACTGTTTGGCAAATCCCCATCTTTGAGTGTGAGGCGTGCTTAGGGTGCCTAGTGGAGCACTTGAAACTGTTAAGAAATGGATTTTGGGATTAACTCAACCCCAAAAGCTAGCTTGTGAGGGGAGGATTGTCTAACTCCACATAAAGAGAACTCTCATCTCTTTAACTATCGATGTAGGACTTTTTTTTCATCCTTTAACACCCCACCTCATGCCCAGAGTTGGGCAATTTAATTTGGGGGTCCAACATCGGGTGAGATGGGTCCTGCTCTGATACCATGTTAAGAAATGAATTTGTGAGGGAAGAATTGTCTAACTCCATATAAAAAGTCCACCCATCTCTTTAACTACCGACGTGGAACTTTTTTTCATTCTTCAGCAGAAACATGAGTATGGAACCAAACCCCACACCTGAGCCTCAGGGCATTTTGCAAGTATCCTTCCCAAGAGCAAGCCCCATGTGAATCCAAAAAAAAAGCTTTTTGAAACAGAGATGGCATGTATGCTATTTGAATAATATACTGAATCCATTAATATCTCAAGTTCTCCGATTTTTCAGCAACCATGTAAAAAAGGTGAAAAAAGAGTAGCTGCAAGACATGCATATAGGCCTTGTTACTACTGATCTTAATGTGGTCATTGGTTTACCTTGTTATGGTCTTTAAGATGAAGGAGAAGCTGTGAGTACGTAGAAGAACATAATCATTAGTAGCCATTGATAATTAATGTATATTCAACAATAAAAATATTTTGCAGAAAATTGAAGAAGGTGAATTTAAAGGAAACAGAAAAACTGAATTTCAATATCAATAATGCGTGTTCACAGTCGTTTTAGTTACTTAGCTATCAACTTTTATTACTTTAATCAGTTCTAATGCGCAAGTAGCCAAGTATCTTCAGTAGGTGAAGCTATCAATTTCTTCTGGAAATATTCTTTCAATCTTCATGGTTCCTCTTTTGAAGCTAAGGTAGTATATATCAGAAAGTTCAAAATATAAAGAGTAGAATAAAAATCTATTTCTCGAATTGTTAATTAGTAGCTAAGAGTTGAATTAATTGTTACGAGCTCCCGATTTTTGTGGGTATTCCAGATGTATATATAGGATCATTCCCTCTTAACTTGTTGGAGAACTAATGAAGTTGCTAAATTATAGGGCATATATATATATATATAAATTTCAGTTGACAAAACAGCTACTATAATTTATTGGATATAACATGGCAGTAGAGGTGGTGAAGATTATTTTATATGTGTTAGCATGGATCTAGTACCAGATCCTGAAAATTTTTTCAACCTTTATTTTCTTATTCTAGCATGTAGCTTGCATAACGTAGTTAATACCTGCTAGCATATGTTATTAACTAGTACCAACAATAATATAGAAATGTTTATCTTCTCAATTATAAATTTAATCAGTTCCAGTACGGATACATAGATTGTATTGCTGCAAAGATCCAACCAACAAATTAACTCATGGACTCCTTTTCACTAATATTAGCATTTTTATTAACTTCTTTTTACCTTGTAGCAACTAATTTCAGCTTGGCCATGAATATAAGCACCGATCAAACTTCTCTTCTAGCCTTGAAAGCCCACATCACTTCAGATCCTAATCACATTCTTTCGACGAACTGGTCTTCTTCGACCTCTCTTTGTAACTGGATTGGGATCACTTGCAGCTCTCGTCATCAACGAGTGATTGCACTGAATATTTCACAAATGGGCTTTACGGGTACTATCCCGGCCCAACTTGGCAACCTCTCTTTTCTTGTTTCCCTTGATTTAAGTATCAACAATTTCTATGGCGAACTTCCGCCAGAATTTTCCAATTTACGGAGATTGAGAGCCATTGACCTTAGTTTCAATCGCTTCTATGGACAACTTCCTTCATTTTGGGGGTATTTTAAAGAGCTTCAAATGCTGTCTATTGAAACAAATGATTTCAAAGGGTTCATACCTTCTTCCATTTCAAACCTGACGAATCTCCAATTGTTGAATCTGAGGTTCAACTATCTGGAAGGAAGTATTCCTAGAGGAATAGCCACTTTCCAGAGATTGAAACAGTTGTCCTTGGGATTCAATAAACTCGATGGCTCCAATGTACTTTCCATCTTCAACATCTCATCATTAGAAAAATTGGAGCTTGGAAATGCTGGTTTAACTGGTGATCTTCCATCTGATTTGTGTCGTCGCCTCCCCAGATTGCACGAGCTTGACCTTAGCACCAACATGTTAAGTGGAGAGATACCAAGAAGCATATCTGAATGCTCGCAACTTCAACTCCTATTGTTGATGGAAAATAACTTGGTTGGAACAATTCCAAGAGAAATAGGTAACTTACAGCTGTTGCAAGGTTTAGATCTTGGACATAACGACTTACAAGGTATGGGGTCTATCCTGCTTTCTCTCGGGAGTTTAACTTTACATATAGTACTCCCTCCCGATGTATGTGATGGAGTTTGATCGGCATTAAGTTTAAGAAACGAGAGAATATATTATTACCTCTCTGAACTAATACCTTTATTTGAAGAAGACACTTGAACTTTGTCTGGGTCCTATTACCCCCTAAATAATTTTAAATTGATAGTATTACATCCTTTTTCAGCCACCTGGCATAGAGAGTGTATGTACTCTCTTGAAGAGCGTTGCGTGGGTCCTATTACCCCCTAAATAATTTTAAATTGATAGTATTAATCCTTTTCCGGCCACCTGGCATAGAGAGTGGGAGAGCGTGAGGAACCAAAAAAAATAATCATAATTTTATTTTATAAGTTTTTTATATAAAATGTATTTTTCTATTATTCTTCTCATTTTAACTATATCTTTTAATTCTTTTTTTCTTTTCTTTCTTCTTTATTCTTTCTTTTTTATATACACCGTTGTTAATACCACCATTTCTTCATCTCTGCACCTCACCTCCACTTCTAATGCCACCATTTTTATCGTAAATCCTCTCACTTTTTACTATTTTTGCTCTAATTCTCTTCAACTCCAAACTCTTATCTAAAAAATTTCTTTACATTTCGAACAAATTTGTAAAACCCATTAAATTTCAAGATCAATTAGGAGTCATTATTTAATTTTTACTATTAATAACTCAATAAAATCTAAAAAGTAGTATAGAAAAGAGTTTTTAAATAGTCTTAGTTGCAGTGACTAGGGAGAGGAGAGGGAGATTAGATACTTTAAAAGAAGAAGAAAGAGGAAACAATGAAAAAAAGATATGGGGAAGAAGGTCAGATGAAGAAGAAGAAAGTGGAGGACCGGGAGGGGGTGTAAGGAATAGAAAATAATTTATGGTAAAAGTCAAAAGTAAAAAAGAGAAAACAATTCAAAAAGTGAGAAAAGAAAAAAGAAAAAAAGAAAAAAGAAAAAGAAACATTAAAAACGAAAAAATATATTTTAAATTAAATTAACACGTGTTAAGTCAGGATTGGTGCGTGAATAACACTTACTTTTCAAAAATTGAAATTGGTCCAAAAAAGGATGTAATAATACCAATTTAAAATTATTCGGTAGGGAAGGGGGAGGGGGGAAGGACCCCGCAAAGTTCAAGTTTCTTCTTCAAATAAAGGTCTTAGTTCATAAAGGTAACGATGTATTCTCTCTTTAAGAAATATGAGAATATTTTACAATGTTTTAAAATTATCCTTAAATAAATGAATTTTAAAATAGAAATATACAGACTATTTTCCAAGTAAGTAGGACTCAATAGGGGTCAAAATGTTGATAATGTCTTTAAATATTTATTAAAATAAGAAAAGTATGTCACATAAATTTTTATGGAGGGAGTATTATATATGGATTTAATTTATAGATATAATACATAAAGAGACGTTCAAACTTGGCTTAAGTTGGCAAGTAAGCATTTCAACATTGAAAGTTCACATCTAGATATTAGTTACTCCGTTTGTTTCAATTTGTTTTTTTAGTTTTGATTTGAATGGAGTTTAAGAAAGTAGAAAAAACTTTTGAATCTTATGATCTTAAACTAAAGATATGTGAAATGTATCAAAGAACCCTTTAATCTTGTGGTCTTTAACATGTCATGTGAAAAATTAGAATTAAAAAAATGTCAAAGAAGAAAAAGATATTTTTTTTGGAAACAGACTAAAAAAGATAATAAGACAAACAAATTGAAACAAACAGTGATATATGTATAAGATGGAAATTGCCACGTCGAAGGGTCAATAACAGCCTTAGAGTCCTCTAAATGCGAGGTCTGGAGATAGATGTTAACAAAGTTGGCCGATGCGTGGAGTAACTTTAAAAGTTACTTAGAAGAAACCAAATTTCATTCAATCAATCTATTTTTCAGAAATGAGATACAATCATGTGGAGAGTTTTATAAAAATAGGCTAACATTTTTAAGGAGAAGATTCAGAAAGTCATGGGAAACATGGGCTGTAATCATTTTAAAGATAGGGAAAAGGGGCAAATATGCCCATTAATTTTGCGTTTTAGAATGAATATACTTCTAGTTAAATAAGTGATGTGTATATATATATATAAATGGTGCGTATTTCACACGATATTATATTGATAATTCATATGCTAAGAAAGAGATGGGGTTAATTGGTCTGATTTGTATGAATGTTGTTGCATAGGAGTAAAACTCTTGTTAAATATACGAAATATTTATGTGATATTTCTGTTTAACAATATGACAGGCACGATCCCCGAAGAGCTTGGTCATCTTTACAACTTGGGGTATTTAGTCCTGGAATACAATAAATTAACAGGCTCAATCCCTTTAACCATATTCAACATTTCAACACTTGGACTTTTATATATGAGCGAAAATAATCTTGAAGGACCTTTACCAAGAGAGGTTGGAAATTTGAGTATGCTTGGCGTTCTTGATCTTGGAAAAAATAAACTAACAGGTATGGAGAATATGTATATATAATCCACATCATTTTAGAATTTCAGTCTTGGCAATTCTAATATTAGTTTTGCAGGTGTAATTCCAGATGAAATTGGTAACCTTCAAATGTTGACGCAGCTTGAGTTGGATTTAAATAACTTTAGCGGGCCAATCCCTACTGGTATATTCAATATGTCAAGTCTTGTAATTATTTCACTCGCACAAAACCATATTTCAGGTAATCTTCCTTCCACTATAGGCCATTGGCCATCCAATCTTGAACAAATTCATCTACTCGACAACAACATCAATGGTGTATTACCAAGTTCCATCTCAAATTTGTCAATGCTTACAGTTCTCAAACTCGGTGAAAATGAACTCAAGGGTTCAATTCCTGTATCTATAGGAAATTTACAACTTCTTGAAGTTCTCGATTTGTACAATAACTCCTTCATAAGTGATTTGAGCTTCATTACTCCTTTGGCCAAGTGGAAAAACTTGAGAGAATTAATATTGTCTTTCAATCCCCTAAATGCTACGCTTCCGAAATCCATTGGCAATCTTTCTTCTCTTCAGACATTTTCAGCAGAAGGTTGTAGCCTCAGGGGCCATGTCCCAACTGAAATCGGGAATTTGAGAGATTTATCTTCTTTGAAGTTGGAAGACAATGACTTGACTGGAATTGTCCCGACAACAATAACTTCTTTGAAAAATCTTCAACAGTTTTCACTTGGTGCAAACAGAATAAGTGGTCCTTTCCCCAATGGTTTGTGTGGGCTTTCCAACTTGGGATTTTTAAACCTTTCACAAAATCAAATGTGGGGAAGTATTCCTAGTTGCTTGGGGAATGTGATTTCCCTAAGGGAGGTTTATCTTGATTCTAATAACTTCACTGCTAGCATACCTTCAAGTCTATGGAACCTCAATGACATTTTGAAGCTGAACTTTTCTTCAAATTTCTTCAATGGCTCTCTGCCAGTTGAAGCTGGAAACCTCAAGGCTGCAATACTTCTGGATCTTTCCTGGAACCAAATCTCAGGCAACATTCCAAATACATTAGGAAGTCTACAGAAATTGACTCAACTGTCTTTGGCTCATAACAGAATTGAAGGATCTATTCCTGAAACATTTGGGAAACTCCTAAATTTGGAAGAATTGGATCTTTCATATAACAATATATCTGGTGTTATTCCAAAGTCATTAGAGGAACTTAAGCAACTAGTCTCCTTTAATGTCTCCTTCAACAGGTTACACGGGGAAATTCCAAGTGGAGGACCTTTTCTTCATCTCCCGTACCAGTCTTTCATGTCTAATGAAGGATTGTGTGGTAACCCTCGAAAGCAGGTTCCGGCTTGTCCTTTTAATTCAAAGAATCATTCCAAGTCGAAGAAAAGAAGATTGATATGGATTGTAGTTGCCTCTTCAGTTATCTCTGTAATAGGGCTTGCTTCAGCAATAGTTTTCGTGTTGATGAGACATCGGGGTAAAACGGTTAATGTTGAAGATGAGTGGTTGCCTGAGGTTGCACCCCAGAGGATTTCTTACTATGAACTTCAAAGAGCAACTCAGGGCTTTGATGGAAATAACTTGATAGGTAGTGGAAGTTTTGGTTCTGTATACAAAGGGACACTGGCAGATGGGATGATTGTAGCTGTTAAAGTGTTCAAAGTGCAGCTGGAAGGTACACTTCAAACCTTTTACAGAGAATGTGAAATCTTGAGGAATCTTCGTCACAGAAATCTCATCAAGATCATTAGTAGCTGTTGTAACTTGGATTTTAAAGCATTGATACTTGAGTACATGCCAAATGAGAGCTTAGACAAGTTGCTATATTCTCAAGATTATTGTTTAAACATAATGCAAAGATTGAATATCATGGCGGATGTTGCATCTGCTCTGGAATATCTCCATCATGGTTACTCTGTACCAGTTATTCATTGTGATCTGAAGCCTAGCAACGTGTTACTTGACAACGACATGGTGGGACACCTGACTGACTTTGGCATTGCAAAACTTTTAACCAAGGAAGAATCTGTTGCTCACACTACAACCTTTGCCACAATTGGTTACATTGCTCCAGGTGAATCCTTTATTTAACTTGTAACAAGGATATGCCATTAATGCATTATAAGCGTTTTTCTCTAACATATTTTAATTTTAATTTTTTAGAGTATGGTTTGGAAGGCCTTGTATCCAAGAGGTCTGATGTTTATAGCTATGGTATCATGCTGCTGGAAACTTTTACCAAGAAGAAACCTAATGATGAAATGTTCACGGAAGATTTGAATTTGAGAAGCTGTGTACATGATTCGCTTGCTGATGAGTTGGATCAAATCATAGATGCTGAGTTACTAACAGTAGATGAACAAAACTTAAGTCAAAAGCTGCAATGTGTGTCATCCATCATGGAGTTAGCCATGAATTGCACATCCAGTATTCCAGCTGAAAGGATGAACATGACTGATGTTGTAGCATCATTGAAAAAGATCAAACAGAAGCTTTCTTCCTGTTACTGAATTGCCTAATGACATGATATCAGGTGCTTTCCATATCTCTTTTGAAAACAAAAAAAGGTTGTAAAGTTCAGTAGCGTTTAACCATCAGTGAGTGTTCCTCGAATGTCATTGCAGGATTGTGTGCTAGTGGAAGTTAAAAGTATGGAAGCTCATTCATTTCAAACTTCAAGAAGTTACTACAATTTTGGAGACTCCTATAATACAGAGCTGCTGATAGTTCATACCTTTGTACTGTTTTCTCTTTCTTGATGATCCATATTGTTTTAAGAGTTCAAAACTTTTTCCTCCAATTTTATGCATAACCATAACTAAAGAAATTTTCTTTGAATCAAAACCAAACATAAGATTTGAAATAAAATTTCATTGAGTGCATCTATTTGAGAAATTTTGGTAAAATGCAAATATGATGAAATGTTTCAATGAATTTTAAGATATGAATAGGTGAGAGGAATGGAACATGAACTCTTCTTGGGAAACCAATAGTCACGGTGTCTCTTGTTCCCTCCGTCTCAAATTATGGTGGTATTTCTCTTTAACACGTCTTTTAAAAAAATACTAATTGAGAGAAGTTTCTGATTATTTTATCTTTATATATATCTTGAGATATAATTTCTCTTCATTAAATATTTACTCTATTGATGTGTTTCTAGTTCTCAAGAACAATTACTACTAAGAATGAATTGAAAAAAAATATTTGATTTTGTCTTGAACTTATAAAATGATAAATAATCTGAGACAACTGTTTTTTAAAATCACAACAACTAATTTGAAACGGAGAGAATACTTCTTTCTTTAATTAATGTCTCCCCATTTACTTGAGTACCATATTCTCCCTTCGTCCACTTTTACTTGTTTACTATACTAAAGATAGATATTCAGTTTTACTTGTCCAATTTGAAAAATCAAGACAAAAATTGATTACTTAAATTTTAATTTATATTTATTATTAAGAAAAGATTACATAGTATAGCAAGCATGTGTAATATATTTACCATTAATAGCTTTAAAATAATACTATTTGTAGCTACACTTTGAAAATAATTACTATTTATAGCATCTCTCTTTCTTGCCTCACTTTCCCAATCTCACTTGCCTCTCTCCTCTCCCTCCCCCCCCCCCCCCTCCTATTACCCCTCTCCCCCTCTTTCTCTCTCATTACCCCTCCCCCCCTCTTTCTCTCTCATTACCCCTCCCCCCTTCTCTCACTTTCTCTCTCCCTCTCTATCTCTTTCTCTCTCTCCATCCCTCTCCTTCTCTCTTTTTCTTTCGTGCCAATCATCCCAATCAGTTTATTGTAGCTCTGAATTTATAGTAATTTTTTTGGTGATGATATCAGTGTACCTCACAAAATAAATGTGATAGATACACAGATACAATCTCTAAATGAATATTGTATTTGAAATATATTTGGAATGTATCAGTGTATCCAGTAAACTAGAGAAAGTATTATTCAATAAAAATGAGTATTTTGTTAATTCCTCTAAATGAATATTGTATTTGATATAGAGAGACTTGCCTTAAGATTCTTATATCGAAAAAAATTAGAAAGCGTTAATACAACTAGGTTGAGTGAATAGATATAGTGTATCGATATCTAGCTAAATTGAGCAAACAGATACAACAAAATAATGTATCAGTGATATGCCACGAATTTCAGAAGGTTGTATCTGAGATATAATGCGAATTTCAGAAAACTGTATCTAAGATACAATGCGAAGTTTTGAAGGCTCTAGCAGGTTTCAAAGTAGAATATCATTAGTAATGTGTGCTTATAAACTGTATGGATCTTCGATTCAAACAAAAAACAGGCAATTTAATTTATTTTCTGATATGGTTCATGTCATCTGATCTATTGTGTCGATTAGTCATGTGGATGCCCTTTTCCAATTCAAGAATCTTATTATGAAAATGAACTTCTAATAAACATTTTTCTAAAGGCAACCTAGTGTAAAAATTCATAGAATAACTTCTTTCCTTAATTAGAACCTAGTGTATTTACCTTTTACATCTCTATAAGATAAAAAAGAGAATTCCTCCCATCTGTTCAGTTACATGATATCAAAGCCAGGTTCGTCTATATTTGGGTCCCCGTGTTAGTACACGGTCAAGATTGATGGTCTGGTGCATGCAAGGTGTGGGGATTAGAGTCTCACATTAGTTGGAGAATGGGTTAGTGATCTCCTTATAAGAATTTGATCAATTCACCTCAGAGGCGATTCTAGAATTCCTATAATATGGGTGCACCACTAAAAAAAAAAAATTATATTAAGTGGGATTTGATCCCAAGTATACTCAAGGTAAATAACTTAACTTTCAATCAAGTGCACCATCTAACCTTCTTGTAGTACGGGTGCAAACATATAATATTATACCAAATTTTAAAAAATATATGCATAAAATATCCAATTTTACTGAGAGACCACGGGTTCACGTGCCCCATCTTTTATATATAAAATCGCCCCTGATTCACCCCTCATGAGCTGGATTTTGGGTTGAATTAGATCTAAGAGCCTTTCTTACCTTGCTTTACAATTTGACAGGTAGAATTCCTGATGAGATTGGTCATCTTCACAACCTGATGAACTTGATCATGGATAAAAATAAATTAACGGGATCAATCCCTTCAACCATATCCAACATTTCATCACTTAAAGTTTAAATTTTGAATGATAACAACCTTGAAGGACCCTTACCAAAGGTTGGAAATTTGACTATGCTTTACCTACTTGATCTTGGAAGTAATAAACTAAGAGGTATGGGAAATTATCTAATCCATTGTCATTTTAGAGTTGCAGTTTTTTTTGAAACTTCTACTGATCCTAATTATCTTACTGAATTTTGCAGGTGTAATTCCAGATGAAGTTGGTAACCTTCAAGAGTTGGACTTCCTTTCATTGTCTTACAATCACTTTAATGGGTCGATCCCTATTGGTATCTTCAATATCTCAACTTTTGTAACTATTTCACTTACAGAGAACCACATTTCAGGTAATCTTCCTTCCACTATAGGCCACGGGTTACCTAATGTTGAAGAAATATATCTAAGTGGAAACAATATTGCTGGTGTATTACCTAGTTCCATCTCAAATATGTCTTATCTTAGCATTCTCGGACTCGGTAGAAATGAATTTACAGGTCCGATTCCTGAATCTCTTGGAAATTTAAGATTTCTTGATTTTCTCAACTTGTACAATAACTCCTTCAGAAGTGATTAAATGAGATTTATTACTCCTTTGGCCAATTGTAAATACTTGAAAACATTGATCTTGTCTTTCAATCCCCTAAATGCAATGCTTCCGAAATCCGTTGGCAATCTTTCTTCTCTTCAATTGTTTTCGGCAGCAGGCTGTAACCTCAAGGGCCAAATTCCAAAAGAAATTGGAAATATGAGAAATTTAGCCTCTTTGGAGCTGCAGGATAATGATTTTACTGGAATTGTCCCTAGGACAATAAGTTCTTTGAAAAACCTTGAATGGCTCTCACTTGGTGCAAACAGAATAAGTGGTCCATTCCCAATTGTTTTATGTGAGCTGCCCAACTTGGGTTTTTTAAACCTTTCACAAAATCAATTGTGGGGAAGTATTCCTAGTTGCTTGGGGAACGTGATTTCCCTAAGGGAGGTTTATCTTGATTCCAATAACTTCACAGCTAATATACCTACAAGTCTATCGAATCTCAAAGATATCTTGAAGCTGAACTTGTCTTCTAATTTCTTCAATGGCTCTCTACCTCTAGAAGTTGGAAACCTCAAGGCTGCAATACTTCTGGATCTTTCCTGGAACCAAATCTCGGACAGCATTCCAAGTACATTAGGAGATCTACAGAAATTGACTCAACTGTTTTTGGCTCATAACAGAATTGAAGGATATATTCCTGAGACATTTGGAAATCTCGTAAATTTGGAAGAATTGGATCTTTCGTACAACAATTTGTCTGGAGTTATCCCAAAATCATTAGAAGCACTTGAATATCTACACTTCTTGAATGTCTCATTCAACAGGTTACATGGGGAAATTCCTAATGGAGGACCTTTTGTTAATCTCTCTTACCAATCTTTCATGTCGAATGAAGGATTGTGTGGTAGCCCTCAAAAGCATGTCCCGACTTGTCCTTCTAATTCAAAGAATTGTTCTAAGTTGAAAAGGAGAATGATATGGATCGTAGCTGCCTCTTCCGTTATCTCTGTAATAGGGCTTGCTTCAGCAATAGTTTTTGTGTTGATGAGACGTCGGGGTAAAACAATCAATGCTGAAGATGAGTGGTCGCCTGAAGTAGTACCACAAAGAATTTCTTACTATGAACTTCAAAGAGCGACTCAGGGCTTTGATGAAAATAACTTGCTAGGTACTGGAAGTTTCGGTTCTGTTTACAAAGGGACATTGGCAGATGGGATGATTGTAGCTGTTAAAGTTTTCAATAAGGTACATTTCAAACCTTCTTACGGAATCTTCGTCACAGAAATCTCACCAAGAGCATTAGCAGTTGTTGTAACTTGGATTTTAAAGCATTGATACTTAAGTACATGCCAAATGAGAGCTTAGACAAGTTGCTATATTCTCGAGATTATGGTTTAAACATATTGCAATGATTGAATATCATGATAGATGTTGCATCTGCTCTGGAATATCTCCATCATGGTTACTCAGTATCGGTTATTCACTGTGATCTGAAGCCTAGCAATGCGTTACTTGACAACGACATGATGGGACACCTGGCTGACTTTGGCATTGCGAAACTTTTGACTAAGGAAGAATCTATTGCTCACACTGCAACTTTTGCCACAATTGGTTACATTGCTCCAGGTGAATCTTTTATTTAATATGTACCAAGGTTATGGATAAATAATACATTATGAATGTTTTTGCTGATATAATTTGTTTGTATTTGCTGATATATTTTTCTTTTTCTCTTTTAGAGTATGGTTTGGAAGGCCTTATATACACGAGGTCTGATGTTTATAGTTATATCCACGAGGTCTGATGTTTATAGTTATGGTATAAAGGCCTCCAGGTGAATCCTTTATTTAACTTGTAACAAGGATATGCCATTAATGCATTATAAGCGTTTTTCTCTAACATATTTTAATTTTTATTTTTTAGAGTATGGTTTGGAAGGCCTTGTATCCAAGAGGTCTGATGTTTATAGCTATGGTATCATGCTGCTGGAAACTTTTACCAAGAAGAAACCTAATGATGAAATGTTCACAGGAGATTTGAATTTGAGAAGCTGTGTGCATAATTCGCTTCCTGATGAGTTGCATCAAATCATAGATGCTGACTTATTAACACTAGATGAACAAAACTTAAGTCAAAAGCTGCAATGTGTGTCATCCATCATGGAGCTAGCCATGAATTGCACAACTAGTATTCCAGTTGAAAGGATGAACATGACTGGTGTTGTAACAACATTGAAAAAGATTAAACAGATGCTTTCTTCCTGTTATTGAACTACCTAACAACGTGACATCAGGTACTTTTCATATCCCTTCTGAAACAAATGAGGTTATAAGGTTCAGTAGCATTTAACCATCAATAAGTGTTCCTCAAATGTTATTGCAGGAGGTTTTGTGTGGCTATTGGAACTTAAAAGGATGGAAGTTCTTATACTTCATACTTCAAGAAGTTGCTACAATTTTGGAGACTACTATTATTAAAAGCCTCTGATAGCTTGTGTACTTTTTTTCTTTTTCTTCATGATCCATATTTGTTTTAAGAGTTGAAACTTTTCCTCCAATTTTGTGCATAACAATAACTTTTTCTTTTGAAAAGGAAGAGAGCCTTTTCATTACCTAATTTTCTAAGCACCATTCCCATTTGACAATACAAATGAACAATCTCATGTAAGCCATTAAAATAAACTATGTTGGATCCATTGTATATATCTCAAGTTCTCCCAGTTATTCAACCAACTTAACTTTTTTTATAAGAATAGACGCGGCAAAAATATGCATATCCTTGTTAGTTTACACAAGTTACTTTGGCATGAGAGTTCCTTTCTGTTACTGATCTAACTTTATAAAGTCAAGGTTTTACCTTGTTATGGCATTGAACATGTAAGATGTGGCCTTATTTGGCATGTGCCAAAATTGTTTGGTCACATATTTTTTTCTTGGAGCCAAAGTTTGGTTATATGGTAAACAAAATTTGATCATTTGTTATTTTCTTTATTATACTACTTGGAGCCCAAGTTTTGTTCCTATAAAAGGAGTGTCAATTCTTCATTCCAAGAACACACCAATCAATTCAAGAGTCATTTATTCTCTTCTTTTATTTAGAGTATTTTGCAAGAGGAGTTAGAGTTGGAAAATACCTATGTGAACCTTTTTTTTGGAGTGATCTTGTGAGGCTATTCTCTTGGAGTATTTGAGATATTAGAGTATTTACTCTAATTTTGTACTCTTATTGGTATAGTGAAATTAATCCTCTCCACCTGTGGACTAGGTCACACTAACCGAACCACGTTAAATTTGTATCACCTTTATTTGCTTCAATTATTGTTATTATCAACTTACAATTATCTTTGTTATTGTCATTACAACATTGTTTGGGCTAAATTACGCGATACTTGGATTCTTGATCCTAATAGAACATGCGTGAATGAGAACTTTAATAATAACCACTGACAAATGAAGAGTCAACAAGAAAATTTCTTAGGCAGAAAGGAAGTTGAATTTAAAGAAAACGGAAAATCAGAGGTAGTACTGGAGTGATGTGATATCATCTCAGGTAGCTGATGTCGTATGCTTGGAATACACTCTCAGTTCTCTTAAGTGGAGCGAGTTCTTTTTCTGCCCTGACCCGTTACCTTAAGGATCAACGAAGCTCATTGCTACTTTTAGCAAAGTGTTCTCCATTGCTTTAGACTTGTCTCCACAGTTTAATTTGTACTTCAGTCAGCATTACAGTGTAGCTGTAAATATCAGCTTTTGCAGAAATGAATCCCTCATCACTAGTATACTGTGGTCACCAAATAGTGCTACTTATCTAATAAAGGTAATGTATTGATATCATATTTATTCATGACAGCATCCCGTGGTATTAGATCTAGAGTCATCCTTTCAATATAAACTCGATTCAGATTCAACTTCTGTTGGTCCTTATCTCGTATATGTTCTTCACACCATGTATTACTGACCTTGAATTATCATGAAGCATCATATATAGCTGCTTTATGTTACACCTCCCTCTTTTTCAAAGTTTTCATGTGAAAGAGAATTTTATTCAAAGTCGGTTCCTTTTTTGGTTCCTATTTAATAGCGTTCACTAGAAAATGAGTTTCTTTCTTTGCTAAAATTCACATAAACAAATTAACAAATGCTTAAACTCCTATCCTACATCACCAGATTGATTAGAATCCATCAAACCTTTACCAGATTCTGGTTCTCGGATTTCTTTGCCAGCCTGAAGAAATCGGTGTTCTCTGTTCTGATATATCAAAGAGCAGCACCCAATGCCAACCAACCCACAGTACCCTGCAGCGCATAACTATTTCACTCGCATAAAACCACATTTCAGGTAATCTTCCTTCCACTGTTGTCCATTCGCCACACTAACTTAACCAAATTTATCTACTCAACAACAACATTAGTGGTGTATTTCCAAGTTCCATCTCAAGTTTGTCAATGCTTACCATTCTCAAACTCGGCCGAAATGAACTTAAGGGTTCAATTCCTGAATCTCTGTGGAGCAAAAAGCGGATACAATGCTAACCTACTAACTTCATGTAGTAGGTATATATAAATATATTCGGGTTTCTCTGCATTGTTGATCTATGGATGCTAGTCAGGCTAAGACTTAATTTAAAGATCAAAATGAAATCTCACAAATAAAACTGAAAACACTGAAATCACTATCACCCTGTTATCAACCAAAAAAAAAAAACACGTGTTGGCCTATGGAAAAAAAAAATCAGACACATGTGAGGGGCATATGTAGAGACATGGTATAAATAAGTAATTAAAAGTGTGTTCTCTTTAATAATTTAAGCTTCTAGATGATGGGGTGACACACTTCAATAGTATCTCCTGAAGACCTACACTCCGAGCTCCTTTTCCCCAATCAATAGTTGAAGTTTTTTCTTGACCTTGACACACCCATCTCCTATCATGCTTTCAGTAAAAGAGTATATGCAGTCAGACTCCTTTGTTATGCCGGACAATGCATGCAGCCTGTCATCCAAGATTCATAGTAAAGGGCGATCTGTTCATCTTTGTTAGATTACTGGTTTTGATGCTGTCAACCTCATACAGAGACCTGATCCCTTGTGCTGGTGTGACTCAATTTTGAGCTGGAAGGGAAAAGACTTTACAGTTGGAAAGTTTGCTTTTTGGCTGTCAGTTGGTGAAGACAATAATGTGCAACAGAGCAGCATGGAATCATAGCAGCAACTAGGTCAAGTTGTTCACATGTGCTTGACCAAAAAGAGAGCTTTCTAGTGGGTATTCTAGTGGGTATCATAATACTCTCACCTTTCACCCATGTGCACAAGAAAGCAAGCTGGAAAGATATAAAGGATAGAACCCAACAACTCTTTCCATCAAGAGAAATCATTCAGAAAAATTGATCTAAAAAATAAGCTTATTCTTCTCTTAAAAGGCAGCCATTGTTTCCTTGTTTCACAGCAAGAATCAAAGAAAAATAACTCAAGTTTAGAGGCTGCCATTGAAGGAGAAGAAGTGCACTGCAAAACAGAAACCTTGTATTTCGTACAAGTTTTATTTTCTTGTTTTTCATGAGTTGTTTTTCTCGTTTTGGTCTGCTAGAGCTAGTAGACATTTTGGCTAGAGTTAGCCTTGTATTTCAGTTGAGTTTTAGCTGAAGTAGAGAATATTGAAGTCTTGTAATAGAGGTATTACAAGTGGGAGGTTAGGAGGTTAACCTCTTAGTTGTGTACTAGGTTTTGTAACTCTTGTTGCTCAGATCTAGTAGTGGAGTTTGAGAAATCCTACGAGGTAGGTCGTGGTTTTTTACTTCCAGTGAGCAAGGAAGTTTTTCACGTAAAACTTCGTGTGTCTTCTTCTTACTGTTGTATTTTCGTGTACATGTGTCTCTGCCTCTGTGTAACCTGATAGAGGGACCTGGTCCTGAGTAAGGTGGTCGACCCATATAACTCAACAATTGGTATCAGAGCAGGTGCTTTCTAAAAGGTTAACACCTAGAAAGACTCCTGTAAAATATGGCAGCACCACCAAATTTAGAAGAAGGACAGTCTACTACCAGACCTCCCAGGTTTAATGGCCAATATTACGGATGGTGGAAAACAAGAATGCATGATTTCATCATGGCTGAAGATTGTGAGCTGTGGGATGTGGTACTGGATGGACCTTATGTGCCAATGAAAACCGTAAAGGAAGGAGAGACAACCATCTCTATTCCCAAAACCCGAAAGGAGTTTGATGATCATGACAGAAAACTCATAGAAAAGAATTACAAATCTAAGAAGCTTCTTGTTTGTGGTATTGGTCCGGATGAATATAATCGAATCTCTGCTTGTGAGACTGCAAAGGAAATATGGGACTGTCTCAGAACCGCTCATGAAGGGACCAGTCAGGTCAAGCAGTCCAAAGTGGATATGCTTACCACTCAATACGAAATGTTCTCCATGAGGGAAGGTGAATCTATTCAAGAGATGCATACCAGACTCACGTCCATCACTAACGAGCTCTATTGTTTGGGAGAAGTGATCAAGCCAAGCAGGCTGGTCAGGAAGGTACTCAGTGTCCTCCCCAAGTCTTGGGAGAGTAAAGTTGATGTGATCACTGAAGCTAGAAATCTGGAAGTCCTCACGATGGATGAACTCATAGGCAATTTAAAAACCTATGAGCTCAAGAGGCAGCAGGACCAGAGCAGGAGTGAGCTGAAGAAGGACAAAGGATTAGCTCTTAAAGGAGCTCAAGCAAGCTCCAGCGAAGAAGATGAAGATATGGCCTACCTAACAAGAAGGTTTCAGAAAATGATTAGGCGAAGTGGCAGCCTTCCTAGGAGGACAAGCTCGAACAAGGGACCTGGTTACAATGATCTGTGTCACAAATGCGGCAAACCAGGTCACTTTATCAAGGACTGTCCGATGCATAAGATGGATTACAAGGAGTATCTGAGAACCACTGCCGAAAAGGCCCAGAAGAAGGACCGAGTCCCTGACAAGTTCAGAAGAAGAGCTGCAGCCGACAATATAGTCAAGCAAGCTCTAGCTGCTTGGGGGAACTCCTCAGATGAATCTGATAAGGAGGATGCTGTGAAAGATGCTTCTATGATGGCTGTGGAGGATGATGACTCACCCTTTGACTCAATGTTTGCCTTCATGGCAAATTCGGATGGAGATGAAGATGAAGAGGTAACTTTCCTTGACATTAAAAAGAATCTAAAAGACTATAATGGGAAAGAATTGAGGTCGCTAGCTTGTGTGTTAATTGACTCTTTTTATGATCTTACCAAAGAAAAGGAAAGTCTGAATCAATATATAGATAAACTTGAGCTAGAAAAGGCGAACTTGATCTCAAGTTTGGCAGAACTAGAAGAGAAATGTCAAGAGCTAGTCAATGAGCAAAATGCCTTTATTAAAAAGGGAGGGACTAGTGACATGAAAAATGCTCAAAAAGAATTCGAAGCTGAACTGAAAAGGTCACAAGATGAGCTCACTGTAATAATGAAAAGAAACACTGAGCTTGAGAAAAATGTGATCCAACTGAATGCTGAGCTTGAGAGATCGCTTAAATGGAATGCCTCTTCACAGATCTTACAAAAATTAACCAGACAAAGATCTAACTCCGGTGAAGGGTTAGGTTATAAGAAAAGTAGTCCTCCTTATAATCCTCACAGTAAATATGGATATAATCCTGATAATTTGCTGTGCACACACTGTGGTAGGAATGGGCACCTTAAGTCTAACTGTGTATCGAGGCAAGCAGCCTTAAGAAAGACGGTGATTAGTAAAGGAGAATTAGGGACCATAAGGGGACCTGGTTCCAAAATGTCTCAGATCAGGCTGCCTGAGTGGTCCAAAAGAAAATTGATTTATCCTCTGTCTCGGTACTGGGAACTCAAGCTGAAATGGGTTCCCAAGTCTAATCTATAATCTATATGTGCAGGAAGGAGTGAGAGAAAGCAGTCGGAAATGGTATATGGATAGCGGCTGCTCAAAGCACATGACTGGAAATGTTGATAATTTTCTCTCACTCAAGGCATATCAGGGAGGCTCAGTATCTTTTGGGGATGGCAAAAAGGGACACATTCTTGGTGTTGGGAAGATTGGAAAGACACTTGCCCATGCCATAGAAAATGTCTTCTATGTAAATAGACTGAAGTACAGCCTCCTGAGTGTCTCACAAATCTGCGACAAAGGAAATGAAGTCAAATTTGTTTCAGACCAGTGTACAGTGACAGATCTTCAATCAGGAAGAGTTGTTTTGACCGCAAACAGATGCAAGAGCATGTATGTTGCTGATCTTGATTCAGCTGCTAGAAATGGGCTTAACTGCTTAAGCGTGGTGGAGGATGAAGCTACCTTGTGGCACAGAAGGTTGGGACATGTAAGTTCTGTTCTTCTCAACAAGCTAGTATCCAAGGACCTGGTTCGAGGACTCCCAAAGGTGAAATTTGCTCAGAGTCAGATCTGTGATGCTTGTGTTCAAGGGAAACACACCAGGTCTTCATTCAAGAACAAAAAGGAAGTGAGCACCTCCAGACCCCTGGAGCTACTACACATGGATCTGTGTGGACCTGTAAAGGTTGCAAGTCGTGGAGGAAAGAAGCTGATCCTTGTAATTATTGATGACTATTCAAGATATACCTGGGTGATGTTTCTTCGCACTAAAGATGAAACATTCCCCACCTTTGAGTCATTTGCAAACCAAATTCAGGTGAAGCTGAACTGCAACATTGCAGGGATCAGGTCTGATCATGGAACTGAATTTGAAAATGCCAAATTTGAAGCTTTCTGTGCTGCCAAAGGAATCAGTCACAACTTTTCTGCTCCCAGGACTCCACAACAGAATGGAGTAGTTGAAAGGAAGAATCGAACTCTTGCAGATATTGCTAGAACATTGCTCATAGATGGAGGAGTGGCAATGTCATTCTGGGCAGAAGCTGTCAACACGGCCTGTTATGTGGTCAATCGGTGTCTAATTCGGCCATTACTTGGAAAAACCCCCTATGAGCTGCTGAATAAAAGGAAGCCGATGCTGAACTACCTTAGAGTCTTTGGATGCAAGTGTTTTGTGCTAAACAACGGCAAGGACCATCTAGGAAAATTTGATCCCAAAAGTGACGAGGGAATTTTTCTAGGATACTCATTAAATAGCAAAGCATACCGAGTCTATAATAAATGGACTCAGTGTGTTGAAGAAAGCATCCATGTCGTATTTGATGAAAATGGGAAGCTGAAGAGCACGGAAGCACTGGGTAAGGACGAATTTGAGGAACTGTGGCTGTTCCAAAGAGATGATGTCAATCATGATTCATCTAAAAAACCTGACATCACAAAGAACTCCCTGCAGAATGGAGATCAGACCACTCATGATGAAGCAACAGAACACATCAGAGAAGAGGAGGCAGAAAAGGAAGATGATGCAGAAGGCAACCCAGAAGAGGGACCTGGTTCCAATTCTGGAGAATCTGCTGGAACTGGTTCCAATTCTGAAGAATCTGTTGTAAAGGGATCTAACTGGAAACACAAATCTTCTCATCCTCTTGACAACTTAATGTCTCCATTGGACTCAGGAATGCAGACCCGATCCAAAACTCGAAACACATTTGCCTCATCAGCCTTCATATCACAGATTGAGCCCAAGAACATCAAGGAGGCACTGAAGGATGTGGAATGGGTGAATGCTATGCAGGAGGAGCTGCATCAATTTGAAAGAAGCAAAGTCTGGCACTTGGTTCCAAAACCATCTGATAGAACTGTTATAGGAACCAGGTGGGTCTTCAGGAACAAATTAAATGAGCAAGGGGTCACAGTCAAAAACAAGGCTCGACTGGTTGTTCAAGGGTACAACCAGGAGGAAGGGATTGATTATGATGAAACATTCGCTCCAGTAGCCAGAATGGAAGCCATTCGCATGCTGATTGCCTTTGCCTCTTTCATGGAATTTAAATTGTTTCAAATGGACGTCAAAAGTGCCTTCCTAAATGGGTACTTGAAGGAAGAAGTGTATGTGAAACAACCCCCTGGTTTTGAGGATATTGATAGACCTCATCATGTATACAAGCTGGACAAGGCACTGTATGGACTGAAACAGGCTCCAAGGGCTTGGTATGAAAGACTATCAAAATTTCTTCTTGATAATGGTTTTAAGAGAGGAAGAATTGACAACACTCTTTTTCTCAAAACAAGAGGAAGAAATCTGCTTATTGCTCAAGTCTATGTTGATGACATTATATTTGGAGCCACTCTTGATTCACTCTGTGAGGATTTTGCAACGCTCATGGGAAGTGAATTCGAGATGAGTATGATGGGAGAACTTATGTTCTTTCTGGGGTTACAGGTCAAGCAGGACAAAGCTGGAATAGCCATCAGTCAGCAGAAGTATATCAAGGACCTGCTCACAAAATTTCATATGGAAAGTGCCAAACCAATTGACACTCCCATTGGGACTGCTTCAAAACTGGATAATGATGAACCCGGTCCTCCAGTAAATGAAACTATGTACAGAGGCATTATTGGCTCCCTGCTTTACTTAACAGCCAGCAGGCCAGATATTGTGTTTAGTGTGGGTATGTGTGCTCGATTCCAAGCTTGTCCTAAGGAATCTCATCTGAAGGCTGCTAAGAGAATTCTCAGATATCTTAAGGGGACCTCTGATTTAGTCCTTTTCTATCCATCTGGAGGTTCCTTTGAACCTATTGGCTATTCTGATGCTGACTATGCTGGGTACCTGGTTGATAGGAAAAGTACCTCAGGCATGGCTCATTTTCTAGGTTCTTCACTGGTCTCTTGGGGATCAAGAAAACAAAATTCAGTGGCACTCTCAACAGCTGAAGCAGAATATGTGGTTGCTGCTTCATGTTGTGCTCAATTACTGTGGATTAAGCAGCAACTGGAAGACTTTGGAGTCCTGACCGAGTGTGTCCCTTTGATGTGTGACAACACCAGTGCTCTAAATATGGCTAAGAATCCAGTACAACACAAGCGGACTAAGCATATTGACATCAGACATCATTTTCTTAGAGACCATGTTGAGAAGGGAAATATTCGTGTGGAATTTTGCAGGACAGAAGATCAGATTGCAGATATCTTTACCAAAGCCTTGAATAGGGACTAGTTTGATAAAAACAGATTAAGGCTGGGCTTAATCAAAATGAATTAAATTCTCCCTCTTCTCTGTCTAAGTGTTGACTCTCGTTTTTGGCTATGATCTGAATGCAGGTATCCTTGCTAGTTTGTTGTGGATGCGTCTAACTCAGTTCTATACCTCCCTAGGTATACACGCATGGTGGATGTAAGGAAGGCTGGACTTAGACAAGTCAGGGACTTTGGACTGCCTGTTCAACCTCATAAGGGGACCAGGTCCTATCAGGTCAGTATTACTTTGTCACTTATAAACATAACTTGAGAATATTGTAAGAACTTCCCTTCCCGCTTGTTTCTTCCGGTATCCGGTCATAAAGTAAGTGTTATATCTACATCCAGTTCAAAAGTCTCTCTGATTAGACGTGTCATAACCCCTCTTAAAACCCTTTCCACCTTCCATCTTTCCTCTCACCTCTTTAAACTGCTCTCTGCAAATAACCTCTTCAAACTTCCTATTCCTCCATCTCTTACTCACCAGATTTCTTCCAAAGATAGGACCAATGAGTCTACTGAGCTGTCCAGGGAAGCCAGGCAGCTTATCTTGCAGAACCAAAAGGTGTTACGGGGCAGGGTATTTGATCCTGAAATTTGTGACATGGAAGGCATGGCTGAGCTGGTGGAAATGGTCAATTACCAAAGTTGGCGACACTTATTTGTTCCTCCAGTTCCTGTTTTACATGAGAATGAGGTCAGGAAATTTTATCATGAGCTGGAATTTGCTGATAATGGTACCAAGATCTACAGTAAGGTGAGTGGAGTCACCTTCATGATAAATGAGCAGGTTCTAAGTTCCATCCTTAAGGTTCCTAATAGAGGGATCAGGTCTGTCAATGGAGAATGTGCGCAAAGGCGTTTTATTTCCATGATTGCCAAGCTTGTCAGAGTCACAGGGGAGAGAGTTCTCAAGAAACAAATGAAGGGTGTGTATCAGCTGCTGTTTGAGTTTGTAAATAAAGTACTTCTACCAAGGGCAGAGAAGAGGACTGTGGCAGGAGTTGCAGATCTATTCCTAATGGAAGCCCAGACTACCCGACTCTAAATGATTTTCCTGCTCTCTTATCTCCTTCCTGCTTTACTCTCTTTCCCACGATTATGGACAGTTCTTGTATGATTCTCTTTTGTTATGCTAAGTGATAATGTAATACTTTTCTGATTGCAGGGGTTGGCTGTTGCATTGTTCTTATTGTCTATTTGTTTTTCTGCCTTTCTTATTTCCATTAGTGTCAGTGTTGCCCCAGTGGCCATGAGTTAACTCATCTATGCATTCTTGTCTTGGTTTACTGTTCTTTTCTTTTTTATGATGCCAAAGGGGGAAGATACTAAGACAGGGGGAAGACACGGATACTAAGACGTGGGGAATTATGCTGACAGGGGGAAGACTGTGAAGTGTGTTAGATAAAATGTGCAAAGAAGGTTGTCAAGGTTGTCATCATCAAAAAGGGGGAAATTGTTAGATTACTGGTTTTGATGCTGTCAACCTCATACAGGGACCTGATCCCTTGTGCTGGTGTGACTCAATTTTGAGCTGGAAGGGAAAAGACTTTACAGTTGGAAAGTTTGCTTTTTGGCTGTCAGTTGGTGAAGACAATAATGTGCAACAGAGCAGCATGGAATCATAGCAGCAACTAGGTCAAGTTGTTCACATGTGCTTGACCAAAAAGAGAGCTTTCTAGTGGGTATTCTAGTGGGTATCATAATACTCTCACCTTTCACCCATGTGCACAAGAAAGCAAGCTGGAAAGATATAAAGGATAGAACCCAACAACTCTTTCCATCAAGAGAAATCATTCAGAAAAATTGATCTAAAAAATAAGCTTATTCTTCTCTCAAAAGGCAGCCATTGTTTCCTTGTTTCACAGCAAGAATCAAAGAAAAATAACTCAAGTTTAGAGGCTGCCATTGAAGGAGAAGAAGTGCACTGCAAAACAGAAACCTTGTATTTCGTACAAGTTTTATTTTCTTGTTTTTCATGAGTTGTTTTTCTCGTTTTGGTCTGCTAGAGCTAGTAGACATTTTGGCTAGAGTTAGCCTTGTATTTCAGTTGAGTTTTAGCTGAAGTAGAGAATATTGAAGTCTTGTAATAGAGGTATTACAAGTGGGAGGTTAGGAGGTTAACCTCTTAGTTGTGTACTAGGTTTTGTAACTCTTGTTGCTCAGATCTAGTAGTGGAGTTTGAGAAATCCTACGAGGTAGGTCGTGGTTTTTTACTTCTAGTGAGCAAGGAAGTTTTCCACGTAAAACTTCGTGTGTCTTCTTCTTACTGTTGTATTTTCGTGTACATGTGTCTCTGCCTCTGTGTAACCTGATAGAGGGACCTGGTCCTGAGTAAGGTGGTCGACCCATATAACTCAACAATCTTATTGAGACAGAGGCCGTGGTGGGTAGGGTCATGGTTTTTCTGGTCGGGGTCCTTCCCTCCAAGCCATGTGTATATATATTTTGAATCAAATAAGGGGCTTAGAACATCAGCAGGTGTTCATATCTTTGTCTATAAAAGATAAATAAGATCATTAAAATTCAAGATGTAAATTAACCAAGAAGAAATAGAGGGTAGGCTCTGCCCATGGACAAATGTACTATAAATATATAGAGAGAGACAGTCAACTCTTACTCCATTCTTCTGTATGTCTATATACTGATAACCAAATGCATTTTCTTTGATAAAGTCTAGCTAGCTGTGTTTAGTTCTCTATAATAAGTAGTAGCAGATTAATTTAGTTCAATATACGGTTCAAAGTCAACTTCTTAATTACTTAGGCTATCAACTTGAGTATTATAGTAATCAGTTAATGGATGTAATTAAGATAGTTAGCTGCGGAGGTGGTGTTGCTTTAGCATTTATTAGCTACCAGATCTTGAATAATCATATTCTCAACCTTTTTTTTCAATTTCTAGCATGAAGACTTACACAATTAACGAAGTTAATAGTTGCTAGCATTATGTTTTTTAATACTAATTGAGCAGTTTAATACAATTGCTAGCATTATGTTCTCAATAATATATAGAACTACTAGCATTATCTTCTCATTTATAAATCTAATCAGTTCCAATAGGTATAGACTATATTGCTGCAAAAAATCCAACCAACAAACGCATGTCCTTTCACATTCTCTCAATAATGGAGAAAACCTCACATTTTCAGCTTCTAGCATTTTTATTATTAACTTTTATTTACCTTCTAGCAACTAATTGCAGCTTGGCCATGAATATTAGCACTGATCAAACTTCTCTTCTAGCCTTGAAAGCCCACATCACTTCAGATCCTAATCGCATTCTTTCAACGAACTGGTCTTCTTCAACCTCTGTTTGTAACTGGATTGGGATCACTTGCAGCTCTCGTCATCAACGAGTGATTGCACTGAATATTTCACAAATGGGCTTCTCGGGTACTATCCCGGCCCAACTTGGCAACCTCTCTTTTCTTGTTTCACTTGATTTAAGTGAAAATGATTTCCATGGTGAACTTCCACCAGAATTTTCACATTTACGGAGATTGAGAGTAATTAATCTTGGTTACAACAACTTCATTGGAGATATTCCATCAGGAATAGCCACTCTTCCGAGTTTGAAATGGTTCATCTTTGGATACAATAAATTACTCAATGGCTCCAATGTGCTCTCCACATTCAACATCTCAACACTTGAAATTTTGGATCTTAGAAATGCTGGGTTAACTGGTGAGTTCCCTTCTGATTTATGTCGTCGCCTTCACAGATTGCAAAAGCTTGCACTTGGCTCCAACATGTTAAGCGGAGAGGTACCGAGAAACATATGTGAATGTTCCCAGCTTCAACTCCTAATGTTGTTTCGGAATAACTTTGTTGGAATAATTCCAAGAGAACTAGCTAACTTACAGCTGCTGCAACATATAGATCTTCGAGATAACCCGTTAAAAGGTACTCCCTCTGTTTCAATTTAATTGTTAGGATAAGATTTGCACATACATTATGAAAAATTTAATAGGGGTGATAATTTGACTAATATAATCTTATTAGTTTTTTGAAAACATATAATAATAATTCTTTTTATATTTTAAAATGACTTTAAGTACTAAGAATAGAACTGAAAAAGCGGAAGTATTTTAAAAGAACTATTTTTAGTATACCTAGCAACTAAAACGGAACGAAAGGAGTATGTGTTTACCATTTTTCTCGGGTTTTTAAGTTTACTTGTAGTATTATGGATTAGATTTAACTTATATACACTATCCTTGCGACAGTATTTATAGCCTATTTGGCCGATTATAACATGGTTGCCATGTCACCATTTCATATACCCTTCCAAACTATGAGGCCGTTTACGTCTTTAGGACATATTAAATGTGTCGATTTGGTCATTAATTGGCCCAATTAAATGTTCAAATCATAAGGGGATATACATTCTTCCCCACTTGGGACTTGAATGACGAGTTGTAATCGTTCTTAAAGCTTGGGAAGGACTTTTTTCCTTATATATGGTTGGTTTCAGTTTCTATGAGTATTATCGTATAGAAGTTAAACTCTTGTTATATATATATGAATTTTTCCGTGATATTTCTGTTTAACAATACGGCAGGCACAATTCCCGAGAGATCGGTCATCTTTATAACTTGAAGAAGTTGTTCAGTAGCAAAAAATGAGTTGACAGGCTCAATCCCTCTAACCTTATTCAACATTTCATCTCTTGAAATGTTATATATGTTTGATAACATGCTTGAAGGAACTTTACCAAGAGAGGTCGGAAATTTGACTGTGCTTAACGTACTTGATCTCTCATCGAATAAGCTGACAGGTTTGGAAAAATATCTAATTTGCATCAAGTTAGAATTTCAACTTTTTTTTGGATACTTCTAGTTATCCTAATCTTACTGAATTTCGCAGGTGTAATTCCGGAAGAAGTCGATAACCTTAAACAGTTGGTGGAGCTATTATTGTATTCGAATAAGTTTAATGGATTGATCCCTACAGGAATCTTCAATATCTCAACTCTTAGAACTATTTCACTCACAGATAACCACATCTTGGGGAATCTTCCTTCCACGATAGGCCATTGGTTACCTAATCTTGAATCAATATTTCTAGGTGGAAACTACATTAATGGCATCTTACCTGGTTCCATCTCAAATTTGTCTAATCTTGCCAGTCTCGATCTCTCTGAAAATAAACTTACAGGTTCAATTCCTGAATCTCTAGGAAATTTGAGACTACTTGAAGTTCTCAACTTGTACGGTAACTCCTGCACAAGTGCATTGAGCATAGTTACTCCTTTGGCCAATTGTAAACACTTGAGAAAATTGATATTGTCTTTGAATACCATAAATGCAATGCTTCCAAAATCCATCGGCAATCTCTCTTCTCTTCAAACATTTTCGGCAGTTGGCTGTAACCTCAAAAGAAATCTTCCAAAGGAAATTGGAAATTTGATAAATTTATCTACTTTGAGGCTTGGTGATAATAACTTTACTGGAATTGTCCCGACAACAATAAGTTCTTTGAAAAACCTTCAACGACTCTTACTTGGTGCAAACAAAATAAGTGGTTCTTTCCCAACTGTTTTATGTGAGCTCTCCAAATTGGGCATGCTAAACCTTTCACAAAATCAAATGTGGGGAAGTATTCCTAGTTGCTTGGGGGATGTAACTTCCCTAAGGGAGGTTTATCTGGATTCCAATAACTTCACCGCTAGCATACCTTCAAGTCTGTGGAACCTCAAAGACATCTTGATGCTGAACTTATCTTCTAATTTCATCAATGGGTCTCTACCACTAGAAGTTGGAAACCTCAAAGCTGCAATACTTCTGGATCTTTCAAGGAACCAAATCTCAGGCAACATTCCTAGTACATTGGGAGGTCTACAGAAATTGATTCAACTATCTTTGGCTCACAATAGAATTGAAGGATCTATTCCTGATACATTTGGGGAACTCACAAATTTGGAGGCATTGGATCTTTCATATAATAATATGTCTGGTGTGATTCCAAAGTCATTAGAGGCACTTACGCAACTAGACTCTTTTAATGTTTCATTCAACAGGTTACATGGTGAAATTCCGAGCGGAGGACCTTTTCTTCATCTCCCTTACCAGTCCTTTATGTCGAATGAAGGATTGTGTGGTAACCTTCAAAAGCATGTCCCAGCTTGTCCTTCTAATTCAGAGATTCGTTTTAAGTCAAAGAACAGAAGACTGCTATGGATTGTAGTTGCCTTTTCAGTTATCTCTGTAATTGGGCTTGCTTCAGCAATAATTTTCATGTTGATGAGACAGCGGGGTAAAACATCCAATGCTGAAGATGAACGGTTTCCTGAGGTAGCACCACAAAGAATTTCTTACTGTGAACTTCAAAGAGCAACTCAAGGCTTTGATGGAAATAACTTGATTGGTAGTGGAAGTTTTGGTTCTGTTTACAAAGGGACATTGGCTGATGGGATCATAGTTGCTGTTAAAGTTTTCAATGTGCAGCTGGAAGGTACATTTCAAACCTTTGATAGAGAATGTGAAATCTTGCGGAATATTCGTCACAGAAATCTCACCAAGATCATTAGCAGCTGTTGTAACTTGGATTTTAAAGCATTGATACTTGAATACATGCCAAATGAGAGCTTAGAAAAGGTGTTATATTCTCACCATTACTATTTAGATATAATGCAAAGGTTGAATATCATGGTCGATGTTGCTTCTGCTCTGGAATATCTCCATCATGGTTACTCAGTACCAATTATTCACTGTGATCTGAAGCCTTACTTGACAACGACATGGTGGGACACCTGACTGATTTTGGCATTTCGAAACTTTTAACTAAGGAAGAATCTATTGCTCGCACTACAACTTTGTCCACAATTGGTTACATTGCTCCAGGTGAATTGTTTGCTTAACTTGTACAATGTTGTGGATTTAGGCATTATAAGTTTATTTGCTGACATATTTTAAGTTCTCTTTTTTAGAGTATGGTTTGGAAGGCCTTATATCTAAGAGGTCTGATGTTTATAGTTATGGTATCATGTTACTGGAAACTTTTACCAAGAAGAAACCTAATGACGAAATGTTCACGGGAGATTTGAATTTGAGAAGCTTTGTGCATAATTCACTTCCTGATGAGTTGGATCAAATCGTAGATGCTGACTTACTAACACCAGATGAACATAACTTAAGTCAAAAGCTGCAATGTGTGGCATCCATCATGGAGTTAGCCATAAATTGCACAGCTAATGTTCCAGTTGAAAGGATGAACATGACTGATGTTGTAACATCATTGGAAAAGATCAAACAGAAGCTTTCTAATGACATGACATCAGGTACTTTCCATATCCCTTGTGGGAAAAAAGGTTATAAAGTTCAGTAGCATTTAACCATGAATAGCTGCTCCTCAAATGTTATTGCAGGGAATCGCGTGGCTATTGGAAATAAAAAGCATGGAAGCTCATTTACTTCATACTTCAACAAGTTACTACAATTTTGGAGAATACTGTTATGAAAAGCCACTGGTAGCTTGTGTACTTTATTCTTTTGCTTGATGATTCATATCCCTTTTAAGATTTTAAACATCATCCTCCAATTATGTGCATAAGCATAGCTAAATCACTTTTCCTTTTCCTAGTTCTTTACCAATCTAATATGCTGCTCTATGGCATGTTATATGTTAGGGATTGAGAACCCAGGTATTGCGGAATTTAGTCAAACAACGTTATAATGAAAATAACAAAGACAATAGTAAGTTGATAATAACAATGATTAAAGCAAATAAAGAAGGGACAAATTTAACATGGTTCGGTCAGTGTGACCTAGTCCACAGGCGGAGAGGATCAATTTCACTACACCAATAAGAGTACAAAAGAGAGTACAAAATTTGACTAAATACTCCAATATTTCAAATACCTTAAGAGAATAACCTCACAAGATCACTTCAAAGAAAGGATTCACACAAGTGTTTCCCAACACAAACTCTCTTACAAAATACTTTAAAATAAAGGGAGGAGAAGAAAGACAAGAGAATGAAACTCCTGACTTTATGTTGGTGTATTCTTAGAATGAAGAAATAGCACTCCTTTTATAGGAGCAAAACTTGGGCTCCAAGTAGAATAATAAATAAAATAACAAATGATATTTTCTCTACCACATAACTAAACTTTGGCTCCAAGAAAAAATATATGACCAAACAATTTTGGCACATGTCAAATAAGGTCACATCTTACAAATCTCCACCTTGGCCTGATTTTGGCTGATACAGTAATATGTTCCACCTTCTCCGCAAAAACCCGCATGGGTTAAATCATTGTTCATAAACAATAATTAAATCCAAGCAGAGCTTGAACTTGCCAATTGGAAGAGGCTTCGTAAATATGTTAGCAGGATTGTCTCTAGTGTTAATCTTCTAAACAGAGACTTTTCCTTCAGCAATGGTTTCCCAAATGAAGTGATACTTGATATCAATATGCTTCATCCTCTCATGATACATCTAATCTTTAGTCAAGTGAATGGCACTTTGACTATCACAAAAAATGGTAATAGCACCTTGGTGTAAGCTGAGCTCAGCAAACAGACCCTTCAACCATAAGGCCTCTTTGATCGCCTCAGTCACTGCCATATATTCTTCTTCAGTAGTAGATAAAGCTACTACATGTTGTAATGTAGCTTTTCAACTGATAGCGCAACCACCAATACAAAATACGTAGCTTGTCAATGACCTTTTGTCAAGATCGCCTGCATAATCTAAGTCTACAAAACCAACCAAAGTGTTAGTGTTTCTCCCAAACTCCAAATATGCGTTCGAAGTACCTCGCAAGTATCTGAGAATATATTTCACAACCTGTCAGTGTAGTTTACCAGGATAAGCCATATACCGGCTTACAACACTAACTGCTTGTGAAATATCTGGACGTGTACACACCATTGCACACATTATACTGCCAACTGCACTGGAATATGGTACAAGTGTCATATACCTCTCTTCTTCCTCTGACTGCGGTGATTGAGCAGCTGATAACTTAAAATGAGCAGCAAGAGGAGTACTAACTAATTTAGCATCTTTCATGCCAAACCTCTCCAAGTTTCTTCTGGGTCAGGAATAGCTTGTTGGCTTCTCGATCTCTTTTGATCTCCATGCCATAGATTTTCTTAGCTGCTCTCAAATCATTTATTTCAAATTCACTTTTCAACTAATTTTTCAGCTTGAAAATTTCTATCAAATCCTTAGCAGCAATGAGCATGTCATCAACATATAACAATAAATAAACAAATGAACTATCATTTAACTTCCGGAAGTAAATACAACTATCATACATGCTCCTCGAATAACCATAACCCAACATAAATGAATCAAACCTCTTGTACCATTGTCTCGGAGACTGTTTTAATCCGTATAAGGATTTCTTTAACAAGAAAATATGATCTTCTTTTCTTTCAATTTCAAATCCTTCAGGTTGATGCATGTATATTTATTCCTCAAGTTCGCCATGTAAGAAATTTGTTTTAACATCAAGATGTTCTAGTTCCAAATCATACATGGCAACTAAAGCAAGCAAGACACGAATAGAGTTATGTTTAATAACAGGTGAGAAAATATCATTAAAATCAACTCCGTGTACCTGACTATAGCCCTTTGCAAATAATCGTGTCTTATACCTTGCATCTTCAACTTCTAGAATTCCATACTTTTTCTTGAAGACCCATTTGTAACCAACAATTTTTTTTCCGGGTGAAGGCTTCATAAGAGACCAAGTACTATTCTTGTGGAGAGATTCAATTTCTTCATTCATTGCAATCAAACACTTGACTGAATCAGCACCAGGAACTGCTTCTGAATAATTTAATAGTTCTCCAATTTTTGTGTTTGACTGAATCAGCACCAGGAACTGCTTCTGAATAATTTAATAGTTCTCCAATTTCTTCAGTTTTTCGTGCAATTGAAAAAGCAAATGCAACATAATTTTCATACCTTCCTAATTTTTGAATTTGTCTCATTGGTCTGTATGTAGCTATGGAATACTCATCTGGTTCAACTTCAGAAGTCACAACTTCTGGCTCAACTTCTGGAGCTTCGGTTTCTGGAGTTTCAACTGTATTTTGTTCCATAGTTGATGAGTTTGGCTCAGAAGGAATGCCAAGCTCAACCTCCACCTACTCATGTATATTGTGCTTTTTATTCTTGTTACAAGAACTAGAAGACTCCTTTCCGGGATGTAACATAGAGGATTCAATAAAGGTTACATCTCTGTTAATTATAAATTTTGGTGACTTAAGATTAGGACACCAAAGTCTGTATCCTTCACCCCGAATGCATATCCAAGAAAAATACACTTTTTAACCCTTGGCTCTAATTTTTCATCATTTACATGCATGTACGAAGGACAACCAAAAATTTTTAAGTCGGAATATTAACAGGAGTACCTGACTATATTTTCTCCAGAGTCTTAAAGTTCAAAGGTGTAGAAGGAGCACGATTGATAATATAACAAGTTGTAGAGATAGCATCTGCCCAAAAGGCATTTGTCAACCCAGCATTTGAGATCATGCAAAAAGCTCTTTCCAAAAGAGTTTTGTTCATCATTTCTGCAACACCATTTTATTGAGGAGTCATCCTCATAGTATAATATCGAGCAATTCCTTCATTTTTGCAAAATTCTTTGAACTCATCATTAAAAAATTCCAAGTCATTATCTGTTCTAAGCCTATTGACCTTTTTTCCTGTTTGTTTCTCAATCAAAAATTTCCATTGTTTGAAAGTTAGGAAAATATCGCTCTTATTTTCAGAAAATAAACCCAAACTTTCCTTGAATAATCATCAATGAAATTTAACATATACCTGGCACCACCTTTTGATGAGGTACTAGAAGGACCCCAAAGATCAAAATGAACGTAATTCAAAGTACCTTTTGTTCGATGAATTGCTGGAGATTTAAAGTTGACTCTTTTCTGCTTCCCGAACATACAGTGTTTGCAAAACTTCATATTTCCGGTAGTTTGTCCATACAAGAGACCTCTTTTGATAAGGATGGAAAGACCTTTCTCACTCATATGCCCCAATTGCATATGCCATAATCAGATTGATTTGAAGTAGAAACTGCAGCAGCACTTGTAACAGTGAGTCCCAATAAAGAGTACTAGGTACCATATCTGCGTGATTTCATGATCACAAGAGCACCTAGAGAGATTTTCAAAACTCCACCTTCACATGTGTATTTGCACGCAAGAGATTCTAGAGTGCCCAAAGAGATGAGATTTTTCTTTAAATCAGGAACATACCTAACATCGGTCAGAGTTCTAACTACACCATCGTGCGTTCTAATTCGGATTGTACCTTTACCAATGACATTGCAGGGAGTTTTCCATCAAGACAACTCCGCCTCCAACAGATCCATATGTGGTAAATAAATCCCTATTGGGACACATATAATAAGAACAACCCAAGTTCAAAATCCACTCATCGTTAGATTTAATGCTGGTATTAGTAGCTAAAAATATTATTCCCTCAGTCTCATTAGCAGCTACAATTGCTTCAGCAGGGTTAGTATCTTGGTACTCATTTTTCTTTTCCCTATGATTTTCTTTATTTTTTTAATTTATAGCATTCGGAAACAACATGACCTTTCTTGTGATAATATTTGCACACTACATTTCTGTATCTAGACTTTGACCTTGATTTAGACCTCTCACTAATTGATTTTTTATTATTGGATCTACCTCTTACAAATAATCCTTCCCGATGGATACTACTACTTTCCCCAGTAATTGTTCTTTTGATTTTAAGATAGATTTAATTTCCCTATAGGAGATATTATCATTTCCATAAAGCATAGTATTTCTTATATTCTTAAATGACTGGGTAAGGAAATAAGTAACAACACGACTTGATCCTCATCGTTAACTTCAACATCTATATTACTCAAATCCATAAGAATTGAATCAAATGCATCAAGATGTGAGAGTATAGACATACCTTCAGTCATACGAAATGTGTAAAGTTTTTGCTTCAGGTAAAGTCTATTTTCCACTGTCCTCTTCATATACTGGGTTTTTAATTATTCTCACATGCCTTTGGTTGTGGTTTCTGCAGATACTTCATGTAAAACTTCATTTGAGAGATTTAGAATGATACCTAAGTTTTCCTTTTTGTCTATGACAGCGAACTCCAGATCTTTCATATTTTCTGGCTTCTTCTCCTTTCCTTCGAGCGCCAGATCTAGGCCATCTTGAATTAGGATAGCTTCCATCTTTAATTGTCACATCCCGAAGTTTGTACTTCAGTCAAATTTCTCAACGTAAGTCTTTGTTACAGTCATTTTGGCTATTGAAATTAACCCCGTTAGATCTGGCTCTGATACCAGTTTGTTAGGGATCGAGAATTTGGATATTGTGAAATTTAGCCAAACAACACTATAATGACAATAACAAAGATAATAGCAAGTTGATAATAACAACAATTAAAGCAAATAAAGAAGGGACAAATTTAACGTGGTTCAGTCAATGACTTAGTTCACAGGCGGAGAGGAGCAATTTCATTATACCAACAAGAGTACAAAAGAGAGTACAAAATTAGAGTAAATACTCCAATATCCCAAGAGAATAACCTCACAAGATCACTCCAAAGAGAGGATTTATACAAGTATTTCTCAACACAAACTCTCTTACAAAATACTCTTGTTAGAATATTGCTGGTTTTGATGATGTCAACCCCATACAGGGACCAGATCCCTTGTGCTACTATTGACACTAATTTGAACTGGGCGGGAAACTTTTTATTACAGCTGTCAAAGGTGCTTTATGGCAGATGGTTGGTGAGGGCAGCAGAGCAGCAGTGCAGCAGGGCAGTGTACTCGACCAATGGAAGAGTTTTCTTGTTTGTGTGTCCAAAACTTGTCCTTGGCATCTTGCAAAATAACATAAGTTGACACACAAACACATCTTCTTCTTCATTCAGAAAAATACACCTTTACACAAGAGCATATTCTCCTCTCTGAAAAGGCAGTCGTTGTTCCTTGCTTGAAAATGAAGATTGAAGTTAATGTGCTCAAGATTGAGGCTGCCATTAAAGCATAAGGAGTGTGTTGTATTAGATAGAAAAACTTGTCATTTGTACAAGCTTGTTTTTCTTATCTTCTAGGGTTTGTTTTCTTGTTTCCGTTGACTAGAGTTAGTTGACATTTTGGCTAGAGTTAGCCTTGTATTTCCAGTTGAGTTTAGCTGGTTTAGAGGATAATGGAGTCATTGTTTGAAGTCTTGTAATAGAGGTGTTACAAGTGGGAGATTAGGAGGTTAATCTCTTAGTTTTATACTAGAGTCTGTAATGTTGTTGCTCAGATCTAGTAGAGTGGTTTGAGAAATCCTACGAGGTAGGTCGTGGTTTTTTTACTTCCCTTGAGCAAGGAGGTTTTCCACGTAAATATCGTGTGTCACATTCTTTACTGCTTTATTTACGTGTGTGTGTGTCTCTGTTTCTGTGTAACCTGATAGAAGGACCAGGTCCTGAGTACGGTGGTCGACCCATATAACTTAACAACTCTAAAATAAAGGGAGGAGAAGAAAGACAAGAGAATAAAACTCTTGAACTTATGTTGGTGTGTTCTTGGAATGAAGAAATGACACTCCTTTTATAGGAGCAAAACTTGGGCTCCAAATAGAATAATAAAGAAAATAACGAATGATCAAATTTTCTCTACCACATAACCAAACTTTGGCTCCAAGAAAAAATACGTGACCAAACAATGTTGGCACATGCCAAATAAGGCCACGTCTTACATTATACTCTGTACCTCTCGTGCAGCAACGGAGAGAGCCTTTCCATTAGCTTACATTTCTGAGTAAACTTCCAATTTAAAATACAAGAACATCGCGTGTTAAGTTATTTAAAGAAAAAAGGCCAAATATACAACAGAGACATAACTTGTCCAGATTTTGCATCACATGACTGTGAAGACAACAGCAACAGAGGCCAGATGTAGAGCCCTGCAAAAGTCATTGTTTCACTAGTTACATGAGAGTTCCTTCTTATTAATGATAAAATCAGGGTTTTACCTTCATATGGCCTTTAAGATGAAGGAGAACTTGATTAAGACAGCATTACCACTAATAGCCACTGTAGTAAATAATTAAGTGTCAACAAGAAAATATCTTTGCAGAAAAGAACTTGAGGTTGAAGAAAACAGATAAACAAAAATAATACTGAAGTGATGAGGTTTTATCTTCGGTATGCTGTTGGTGTTTGCAAATACACTCCTAATTTTGTTGAGTCCAGCCACTGATTTTAATATGCATTGATCCTTCATTCAAGATTCAGGTGACTCTATTATACAAAGTTTTCCTACTTGCTTCTTTTAAACAAATTGTTCCTGATCATGCACAAGTAAATAATTTGTTGAATTGCACAATGAGTCGTCTACCCACCGCATGCTTTAGATTTGTCTCCTCAGTGAAACTTTTTATTTCAAAATCCGCATGACACCATAGCTGTAAATATCAGATTCTGCAGAAATGAATTCCTCAATAGTATACTCTGTGCAAGAAATACATGTAATAGGGATGGGAAAATGGGAAAAATTTATGTTTATCCGCTTGATTCAACCCATTTCAAAAGGTTGGGTATCTAATCATTTAAAAGTGGATCAAATATGGATCAATCCATATTAACCATCATAAAATATAGATAACCCATGGGTATTCCCCAATTTCACTCACCATAAAGTATATGAGGGTGTCCAAACCTCTAAAATGTACACCTATAAGGGTGTGTTTCAATTGAAGTCAAAAATATTTTTCAATTTCCTCATGTTTGGATAACTTAAATATTTTGAATTTTTTTTTCAAATTGACTTATTTTCCTCTAATTTAAGAAAAATGACTTCCCTTCATAAAGTTAGAAAAATACTTTTGAAAAACTTTCTTTGAACCTCACCACCATGAAATGGATCCCGACCCGGGACCCTGACTCCCGACTCTTGATATCAACCCCAACCCCGACAATCGACCCAAGACCGGACTCCCGACATTGATCCTGACTTCAACACCCACCTCAGAACACACGTCCCAGCCCTGATCGAGACTCGACTCCCGACATCGACATTGACTCCCAGCCTCAATTGAGACCCCGACCTTGAGATCGACCCCAACCCCGACACACGACCTCTACCTCGAACCCCAACCCCCTGCCCCGAACTCGATATCTGACCTTAATACTTTCAAATGACTCCCGACCCAGACCCCCACAATTCGACCTCCATACACAAACCAAGCCCTCAATATCTGACCTCAATACCGACCTCGACCCAGACCCCCACAATTCGACCTTCATACACGACCCAGACCATCAATACTCGACCTCAATACCCGACCCCGACCTCCGAACTCGATACTTGACCTCGACCCCGCCTCCGACCCCAACCCCCAAACATGACTCCTGAACTCAACCTTGACCTCAATTTCCAACCTCAACTAGATATCTGATCTCGATACTAAACCTCAACCCCGATCTCGATCTCGACCCCTGACCTCGACCCCAACCTCGACCCTTGACACCCAACCCTCGACCCTAAACCCCGATATCCGACCACAATACTCGACACCAAACCCCGAACCCTACCCAAACTCCTGACCCTCGAACCTAACTCACAACCCCTAGCCTTGACCTCAACCTTTAATTTTTGGCCGCGATACCCGATCTCGGCCCCCGACCTCTACTTTTAATCTTGATCTCAACCCTGACTCCTCACTCTCGATCCTGACCTTGAACCTGACTTCAACCCCGACCCTCGACCCCTACTCCCAACCTTGACCTCGACCCTGACTCTTCACTCTCGATCTCGACCCTGATCCCAACTTCCGACCTTGACTCCCGATCCTGACTCTGACCCCCCATATTCGACTCTGGTACCCGATTTCGACCCTAACTCCATACTCTCGACCCCTGACCTAGACTACCGACCCTGAGCTGGGACCTGGCCTCGACCCGAGATCCGACTCCTGATTCCTGACCCCAACTTTCGATGGCAAATTCTGACACTAATTCGAGATTTGACTTCAAAATCTTGATTAGAGATCCGACCCTCGATCTTGACCCGTGATCCTATTCTAAACACTGATCCAAGACTCCCAACATTCAACTCTCGACCCTGACTCAAGATTCGACTCCTGACCCAACTCTCAACCTCAACCTCGACTTCCAACTCCGGATGCGATTCCCAACCCCAAGTCTCAACGTCGACCTCGGCCCCGACTTTCAATCCTAATTCGGGTCACAACCCCGACCTAAGACCCTAATCCCGACACCAATTCAATAGCCGATTCCTGACCCCGACTCAGGATCACTTATTTTTGAAAAAAATATTTTTTATAAAAATAAAAAAATATTTTCCTTCATACCAAACACACCCTAAAAGTAGAAAAAGAAAAAGAAAAAATATTTGTAATGTGAGAGTATTTATTTCTTACCCATTTTTTATTCATATCAAATACGAGCAGGTCAGATTTTTTATCCGTTTTTATCTTATTCATTTTTTACTCGTCCATATCCAACTTGACCCACCCATTTTCCACTCTTAGATGTAACTACTATAAGCATATACTTTTAAAAATGTCAAAACAGGGTTTAGATTGTTATTTTCTAGGAAACGTTGTATTTGTATACAATGAAAAGATGAGTTGTAATCCAAAGGTACCGGAGCTACCAATGTTCTATCAATAAGTTCTTCAAGTAGTTGACAAATAAAAGTAAAGTAGGACATAGTTATATCAGCTGAAAAAAGCAATATAAAACAAAGTTCTACAGAGGTGTTTTGACTCCATTACAAACACATGACCTTGATGGCTTTCCTAATTATGTTCTTGTTCATTGTAAATTCTCATTTATCGGTCATATTAGCCAGTGATCACCTTTCTCAGCAAAGTAATTCAGAAATCTATATTGTTCGCGTTGAGTCACCTGAAAATTTACATGCCTGGCACCAGTATTCGTTATTGTCTGATGTGTCCGCGCGCGTAATATATTCCTATCGAAATGTCTTCAATGGTTTTGCAGCTAGATTATCACCAGATGAAGTGAAGGCATTGGAAACGAAAGATGGCTTTATTTCCATAAGACCTCAAAGGGTATTGCGAGTACAAACAACTCACAGTCCAAGCTTCTTAGGATTGCACCAAAATTTAGGCTTCTGGAATACGTCTAACTATGGGGAAGGTGTGATTATTGGTCTGTTGGACACTGGAATCTATCCGGAACATCCTTCGTTTGATGATGAAGGAATGCCTCCTCCACCTGCTAAGTGGAAGGGAAAGTGCGAGTTTAACTTCACAGCATGTAACAACAAGCTCATTGGAGCAAGAGACTTTTCGGTGTTTGAAGGTGGGACACCATTAGATGAAAATGGGCATGGTACACATACTTCAAGCACAGCTGCTGGAAATTTCGTCGATGGTGCGAATGTGTTTGGCAGTGCTAATGGCACAGCGACTGGCATTGCACCCCGTGCTCACTTGGCTGTGTACAAAGTTTGCAATCCAAGTGGCATGTGTTCTGAAAGTGACATGTTGGCCGCTATGGATGCTGCAATTGAAGATGGTGTTGATGTCATATCCATTTCCATTGGTGGAATTTCTAGCCCTTTTTGGGATGACAATATAGCACTTGGTGCATTTAGTTCTATGGCAAAGGGAATTTTCGTAAGTTGCTCAGCTGGAAATGATGGTCCATATAATGCTACCTTATCTAATGAAGCCCCTTGGATTCTCACTGTCGGTGCTAGCACGACCGATAGACAAATGAAGGCAACCGTGGCACTTGGAAATGGGGTAGAATATGATGGTGAATCGACCTCTCAACCAAATGATTTCCCTCCAACACTACTACCAATAGTCTACCCAGCATTGAACAGCAGTTATTTTGGTGCTTTTGTTTGTAGCCCAGAATCACTTACAAATGTTGAAGGAAAATTAGTGTTGTGTGGAATGGGTGGCGCAACAGCAATTGCAAAAGGACAGCCTGTGAAAGATGCTGGTGCAGCTGGCATGATTCTAATGAATGAAGATATTGAAGGTTACAGTATACCTGCACACGATTATGTTCTTCCAGCAACACGCATCAGCTATGCAGATGCACAAAATCTCATAGCATATATAAACTCGACGTCAACCCCTATGGCCAGTATTTTATTTAAGGGCACTGTAATTGGAAATAAACATGCTCCTACTGTTGCTTTCTTTTCGTCCAGAGGCCCAAGCAGAGAAAGTCCAGGGATATTAAAACCAGATATTATTGGCCCCGGATTCAATATCCTTGCAGCTTGGCCGACCTCCATTGAAAATAATACTCATACAAACTTGACGTTCAACATGATTTCTGGCACCTCAATGGCTTGTCCTCACCTTGCTGGAGTTGCAGCTTTACTTAAAAGTGCTCATCCAGATTGGTCTCCTGCTGCTATTAAGTCCGCGATTATGACCACTGCTGATCTGGTTAATCTTGGCAACAATCCAATCGAGGATGAAAGACATTTACCAGCTAACATCTTTGCAATTGGAGCAGGACATGTGAATCCTTCCAGAGCAAGTGATCCTGGTCTAATCTATGACATCCAGTCTCAGGATTACGTGCCTTACTTATGCGGCTTAAACTATACAGATCAACAAGTGACCGCGATCTTGCAAAAGAAAGTGAATTGCACAAATAGTATACCTGAGGCAGAGCTAAACTATCCTTCATTTTCTATCAAACTTGGATCAGAGACTCAGGAATATACAAGGACTGTGACTAATGTCGGAGAGGCTAATTCGACTTACACTGTGGAGATTTCACCACCTGAAGGTGTTGAGATAGTTGTGACTCCTAGCAGTTTGTACTTTTCTGCGGTTAAGGAGAGGATGGCCTATCAAGTGACGTTTACACGTTCAGCGTCTGGCACTGTCAGCAACACGAATTTTGTGCAGGGATATCTGAAATGGTCATCAGATAAGCACTCTGTTCGGAATCCCATTGCTGTTATTTTGGATCAGTGAAAGACCCATCAGGCTCTTCTGTATCAATAAATTCAAGAGATAATTATCTATATGTACCTTCTTTGAGATTTGAACTTAGCTTGTAACATGTTTTCCTTTTGTTGCACTAGGTTGGAGTATGCATTAAATAATGATTAAGCGTGTTTTCACTACCAACAAAAAAAAATTAATTTCTTACTTAATTTTTTATTTTTTTCTGAAATATTTTATAAAAAATTTGACCAATCTAGCATGAGAATTATACCATCTACTATCTTCCCACAATACACCCTAGCAATAACAATTACGTATAGAGATCATATAATTATTTATTCAATATATTAATTGTAGTAAAATCTAATCTCGCTATTTTAATCCGTATTATCCCTAAAATTTGGCAATACGCTGGAAATTAGAAACTGCAATATTAACAAGGAATTTCGTATATTCAAATAAGAAATAGAGTATTCAAATGAAAGCAACAATATTCAAATTCATATTACAAAAAACTACAATATTCAATATTGACAGACTTACAATATTCATTCAAGAAAACAATATTCAATTTAAAGATATAGTATTCAATTCAAATCTATAGTTTCAACTAAAAAGTATTTTGAATTCAAATCAAAACTACAATATTTCAATTAAAATAAGTATTCCTTCCGTTTTAATTTGTTTGTCTGGTTTTGACTTAGCGCAGAGTTTAAGAAAAAATAAAAAAGACTTTTGAATATTGTAATCTTAAACTAAAGATATGTAGAATATACCAAAATGCTTTTTAATCTTATGGTCCTAAACAGTGTTTTCAAAAGTCTTTTTGAGGCGAGTACCAGGGTATGGCATACAAAAAACGCTCCGGGGCGCAAATTAAAGGTTTAGATTCATAGAATGTACGCCCTAGAATCTGGGGCATAAGCCACAGGAGTAAAAATGTAAGTCCGGATTGTAAAAACGTATACCCCGGGTATTATATTTGATTTTTATTGTTTTAAAAATATTTTTGCTATACATCATGTTTTTATTATCAGTAAATAATATTTATATTTTGTGCTTTCATGATTTCATATTGTAGTGATTTTTCCTAAAATATATAAATAAAGAAAGCAATTACTCTTTCAGATGATTACGCATGAAATATTGCATAACAAAATATGTTCCTGAGACAACTATTTCTATATTTTGTCATTTTATCTTTCTCCTTCTTTAAAATATATAAATAATAAGTGCAAATATTAGTTTAGGATATGAAGGACCAGTAGATATGGAGATCAATGATAAAATGGATGATGATTTCATTTTAAAAATTATCTCGGCTATTATTAATTTTTATGTTGTTACGTTTTTAAAATAATTATTATAATATTTTTTCTATATTATTGGTGATTATTTGAATTTATTTTCAAAATTATTAAAAATATTATTTTTATTTATTTTCAAAAATTATAAAATACGCTCCGTCAACCCATGAGATTTATGCCCCGTGTTTTGGGACTCACGCATCGCCACGTGCTGCATAAAATGCATCGCTTCGCTCCCCCGCCTTTTAAAACACTGGCCTTAAATATGTCACGTGAAAAGTTGGAAATAAAGAGTTACCAAAAAATAAAAGAGACATACTTTTTAAAACGGACTATAAAAAAAAGTAGCGCAAAAAAATTGAAACACGGGAGTACAATATTAAAATAAAAGCTTCAATTTTCAAACAAAAGTACTCCCTTTGTTCCAATTTATGTGACATAGTTAAGATTTTGTGAGTTAAATCTTTTACTTTTGACCGTGATTTGGAACATGAAATCTTTAATATTTTGAAATAAAATTTATATATTTGAAAACTATGTAAATAGTACTATAACTGATAATTTGAAATATTTAAAAGACATAAAAAAATTGTGATCAAAGAAAGACTTGTTTGAATCTCGAAATCCAAAAGATGGCAGATAAATTGGAACAGCAAAAATACAATATTCAAACCAAAATTAGAGAATCTAAAAGAAACTGTCATTGTCAATATTCAACTCAAAACTACAACATTCAAATATTAGTCTGGAAATTTCTGGAGATATCAACAATTGGGGATATACATTGTTCCGATTTTGTTGTGTGCAAAATATATATAAGAGAATATAGAGGAATTGGATATGAATTTTACTGGTTTTGTTATCAGAGTGAAGTTTTTTTAACATAAGAGAGAGAAGCTGATGGTATAAATGGTTTGAAATTTGACATGCAAAGTGGGTATATAATTAATCAAAAGATCTCATAAAAGTTGCGAAGTAGCGAATTATTTCTGTGATGGCATACAATGGAGCAGATTTTTCTTAATAAAATTTGAGTGATCCGTTAAGAGAAAACTTGATTGTTGAGTCTTACAACAAGCTTTGTTAATGTTAGCAAAGCAAGCGCTTGGTTTTCTTTCCATCAGAAACAGAGACGTTTAATCTATAATCAAAGACAACTTTGAGATGATTGGCTATATGGGAAAATATGCATTTGTGTGACAAACAGCGCCCAAGTTTTTGGAAGATCAAAAGTGCTTATTTTTAAGAAATGAGGTGTTTGGTCAAGTTTTTGGGAAAAAATAAGTGTTTTTAGGGAGTAGCAGAAACTGTTTTTCAGAAGCTAAAAAAAATAGCTTCTCCCCACAAACATTTATTTGAAAAACACTTCTGTTAAAAAGACACTTAAAAGCATTTTTCAAAAATTTGATCAAACACTAATTGATTTTGTAAATTTTATTGACCAAACACAAACTATTTCTCACCAAAAGTACTTTTTTGATGAGCACTGTTAGAAAAAACACTTCTGAAAATAAGTTAATTTGATAAGCTTGATCCAACAGGCTAAAAGTATTCAGCAGCCTGCAAATGATGGGTTCTTACAAAATAATATTAATAATGATAAAAATAATAATAGGAGTAATTTGTATTCGGCTAACAACCAAAAAGCTCCAAATGCCTACGCCTGTATGTGGCGTTTATTTCACAGTCCAGAATGGGATTTTTCAAGTCAATCCAATTGGAACATACATTTTAAAATTTTAAAAAAAAATCATTGTCTCTTTCTCAAATCTTCACTGAACTCTTAACTCTTTCAATAACTTCAAAATAGAAGTAACTGTTAAACGAAGTGTATGAGTATTGATTAGAACACCAGAACATCGTCCACTTGTGAATGAATAATTTGAAGGCGTCTTAAATCAAAATTGTTTAAACTTTGATAATTGTTGGTTTATATAAGAGTTAATGATTCAAAACACATCTAAACTTTCACTTTTTCGCGAGTTTCATAACTCAATTATCCATTATTATTTTTACCTACTTAAACTATCCATTATTATATTTACATATCTACACTATCACTCCCTTTGTATTAAAATACAGATTTATATTAAGTTGGCCAAATATTTGTTCCCAATCAACAATAGACGTGTGTATGCCAACTCAACATCAAGGTGTGTTTTAATATAAAAGAAGTGATAGTTGAGGTATGAAACTCATTAAAAGGTGATAGTTTAGGTGTATTTTTTTACAGTTAACTCTTTATTTAATTCATTTCAGTTAAAATCTACTATTTTCTAGTTAAAATAGGTTTTGCACTTATTATAAATAGACGTGCTTCTGCTTATTTTCTTGTAGCGGAGAATTATTGTAAATTTTTTTCTTCTCACTTCATTATAACAGTATATATGATGGGTGAGTTCTACAGAAGAAGTGCATCATTAGCGTACTTAAGAAACACGACTCCAGCACTAGTTTATCTAAGTGTTGTTTCTATACTTTTCCTTCAATCCTTAGTCATATTTGCAAGTCATGAAAACAACAAAGAGATTCACATTATACATCTAGAGTCACCTGATGAAGGTCATTTTTTCTCAAATTCTGAAGATTTGCTTAATTGGCACCATTCATTTTTGCCCTCAAACACAGACAAATCTACCTCTTCACGTATGGTTTACTCCTATCGCAACGTCCTAAATGGCTTTGCCGCTAGGCTAACACCAGAAGAAGTAACAGAACTTCAAGACAAGGAAGGGATCATATCAGTCCGGCCTAGACGATTACTGGATGCGCAAACCACTCATAGTACAAATTTCTTGGGGCTACACCAGAACTTAGGTGTCTGGGAAAAATCAAATTATGGGAAAGGTATGATAATTGGAGTTTTAGACAGTGGAATAACTCCCCACCATCCATCCTTCCACGACGAAGGAGTGGCCTCTCCCCCCGCTAGGTGGAAGGGCAAGTGTGAATTCAACTTTCCAGCCTGCAACAACAAACTCATTGGAGCAAGATATTTCCATGAATTTGGTAACGGGACACCACTAGATGAAAATGGTCACGGTACACATACTTCAAGCACTGCTGCTGGAAATTTCGTGAACGGGGCCAACTTTTTAGGCCTGGCTAATGGCACAGCATCTGGTGTGGCACCGCTTGCACATGTTGCCATGTATAAAGTCTGCAATGCTACTCTTACCTGTTCTGAGAGCGATATATTGGCTGCGATTGATGCTGCAATTGAAGATGGGGTCGATGTAATATCTATTTCCATTGGCAAAAATTCTATGAATTTTTGGTCAGAGGCTGTTGCACTAGGTGGATTTACCGCTATGCAAAAGGGGATTGTCGTCAGCTGCTCAGCTGGCAATGCAGGTCCACTACCTGGTTCTGTTTTTAATGGCGCTCCATGGCTTCTCACTGTTGGTGCAAGCACCACTGATAGAAAACTAAGAGCGACGATACGTCTTGGAGATGGAAAAGAAATTGATGGGGAGTCAGCTTTCCACCCCAAAGACTTCTCCGAGACGCCATTACCACTCATTTTTCCAGGAAGAAATAATGTCAGTGACCCAACCGTTGCATTTTGCAGTGCTGAGTCACTGAAGAATATTGATGTCAAAGGAAAAATTGTGTTGTGTATATCTGGTGGTAAGATTACTAGGATTGATAAGGGACATTTTGTGAAGGATGCTGGTGGTGCTGGAATGATACTCATGAATAGTGAATCGCAAGGGTTCACTATCTTAGCCGATCCACATGTTCTCCCAGCAGCACATGTCAGCTATGCAGATGGATTAAAGATCAAATCCTACATTGATTCAACACCAAACCCTCTGACCACATTTTTATACAAGGGAACCATATTTGGAGATGATCATGCTCCAGCAGTTGCTGGCTTTTCAGGCAGAGGCCCAAACTTGGCAAGTCCTGGGATCTTGAAACCAGACATTATTGGCCCAGGTGTTAACATTCTCGCAGCATGGTCAAAATCCATTGAGGACAATACGGATACGAAATCTATTTTTAACCTTTCATCTGGCACCTCAATGTCATGTCCTCACGTATCTGGAATTGCAACATTAGTAAAGAGTGCACACCCTGACTGGTCTCCGGCTGCTGTCAAATCAGCAATCATGACTACTGCTGATCTCGTGAACCTCGGTGACAAACCAATTGCGGATGAAAGGGGTGTTGCTGCTGACTTCTTCACCTCTGGTGCAGGCCATGTTAATCCGTTAAGAGCAAGTGATCCGGGATTAATCTATGACATTCAGCCCGAGGATTATGTTCCTTATTTATGTGGTTTAAACTACTCAAACAGAGCAGTTAGTATGTTTGTATTGAGAAAAGTGAACTGCTCATCAACCATTCCTGAAGCAGAACTAAATTATCCTTCTTTTTCAATTGGACTTGGATTAGAAGCTCAAACATATACGAGGACTGTGACTAATGTTGGCGCAGCTGTGTCATCCTATACTGTGGAGATTTTGCCACCACAAGGAGTTGATGTGAGAGTTGACCCTCCTTTCTTGCATTTCTCTGAGTTGAACCAGAAGAAAACATATCAAGTAACATTTAGCCGATCAAGTACTTCAACCATCAATGGCACTTTTGTTCAAGGATACTTGAGATGGACTTCATCCAAGCACTTCGTTAGGAGCCCAATCATAGTTACCTTGGAGTAGTTAGGAAACTTTTCATACATCGATCAATATGCATTTCTCATAAGGATTTTCCATGCAACAATAGTCATATCTTACTTTTGAGCCCTAGAGTAATCCTTCTCTAGTTAGTATATCAAATTTTCCTTAATGTATTTTGAGAAGCTACTCAATTTGGTTTCAAGGTTTACTGTGGGTTTCTTCAAATGCATCGAAATGAGTATTTTTTTTTCCTTAAAATTTTACTGAGATGCTGTAAGAGTATTTACATAATGAATTCACTAAAAGGGTAAGGATAACTACTATACATGTAAACTCTGTCGTCCTGGTATTGGCATCCTTGCAGCGTGGCCAACATCTGTGGAGAACAATACCAACACAAAGTCTACCTTTGACACACTGTCTGGCACATCAATGTCCTGTCCTCACCTCTCGGGAGTTGTAACATTAATCAAGATTGCATATCCAGAATGGTCTCCAGCTGCTATCAAGTCTGCAATCATGACAACTGCTGATCTGGTAAACCTTGGAAACAATCCCATTGAAGACGAAAGGGGCGTCCATGCTGATTTCTTTGCTACTGGTGCAGGCAACGTTAACCCAATAAGAGCAAATGATCCGGGGCTGATCTATGACATTCAACCCAATGATTATATACCTTATTTATGTGGATTATACCCAAGTAGAGCTGTTAGTTTGATTGTTTTGCAAGAAGTAAACTGCTTATCAACCATTCCTGAAGTAGAACTAAACTATCCATCCTTTTCAATTAGACTTGGATCTGATTTACAAGCATAACAAGGACTGTGACCAATGTTGGCGAGCCCGTCCCACTTACACTCTGGAGATTGTGCTACCCCAAGGAGTTGATGTGAAAGTTGCGCCTTCCACCTTACACTTCTCAGAGATGTACCAGAAGATAACGTGTCAAGTAACCTTTAACCGATCGATTTCAACCATTAATGCCACATTCGTTCAAGGATTTATGAAATGGACCTCATTCAAGCACTTTGTTAGGAGTCCAATAGTAGTTACCTTGGCACCATGAGGAAGCTCAACAAGCAACTCAACACTATTCTATACATCGACTGTAATCTCTTGATTTCAAGACCCTAGGACAATTTTATTTTGTGTATATACTCATCAGTATTTCCTAGCAGCTTCTCAGTTGGATTGCTTCAGCTATTGGTGTTAATGAAAGTCAATAGTAGGTTTGTTTTAAGTATCTTTAAAAGTTCAATATGGTACTAAGTTGTCTTGTCTAACTCCATAATAAACTCTCCAACAACAGCCGCTCAAAACATGTCATATCCTTCAACTAGATTCTCGTTTATCTCATTACAAAATATTAGTAAGAATCAAGATTCTAAAACGCATAAACCTGTTGTCATCACACACGTTCAACAAAAACAGCACAACTAGTATTGCAGCTTGTCATTTTCAAAGAATGTAGTTCCAAAGTGAGGTTAGTCTAGCTAGTTCTAACACAGGTTGGGAACTACCACGAACTTAGTATAATGAATATTTCGTAAACAAAATTTACAAATTACAGTAACTTACAGAGTGCTAGGACATAGACTTAAAGCAACAATAAGCGCTCATGTATGGCTGAACTAGATACATCAAGATTGCACGCTTATTATGACGAGGTCAGTGCAGGCTACTTTTGTTATCTGGGTCCTGAAAGCTCAATTGGTTCAAAGGTAAATGACGATTCTTCATGAATATCGCTAAAATTCCTACAGAAGCTGAAAGCCCTTGTTTCACATATGTTGCTTCCACCTTGTGATTCATCCACATGCCCCATTTGTTCAGTAACGCCTTCCAGGATTCTCAAAACTTCCGACATCTTAGGCCGATTATTGGGGTTAGATTGCGTACACTGTAGAGCCACTTCAACTGTTTTCTCTAGCTCTTCTGCATTAAAACATCCTCTTAGATCCCTATCCGCAAGCATTTCCACTTTCTTTTCCTCAAATAAATTCCGGACCTGTAAATTGGACAGGTTGTCAGAATGAAAAGGACCGATTTTAATAGACATAACAAAATCTGAGCTCTATCATGTTCTGAAAATCTTTACTCCACATAAAACAGCCTGAAAGAAAAGAAAATTCATAACTGAAGAAGCATAGAACTGGTACCTTTATTTGCACAACTATTCTAGCATAATACACTCAGACTTACATGATAACGTGATAAATATCAATCAAATAAGTTACTCAAGGGCTTAAAATATGCAAGTGTAACATTATTACATGATAAGTATCAACCAAATAATTTATTTAAGGGCTTAAAGTATGCAAGAATAAGGCAATACACAGCAATAATTTTGTTCATTGAAGACTGCCTTGATCAGTAAGTGACATTCAAAAATCCTTAAATAAGTTGTCTATAAGCCCCACAGATCATGAACTAGATTATTCAGTCAGCAGAAAGAACAAGTTTTTGAGCAACGTTTCAGAACTTTGGAACTGTACTTCTCTCATAAGATGTGGAGCAACTCCTTCCTTTGACACTAGTTGTTGCATCAATTTTAGTCAAAATTTCCAGTGAAATAGCGGTTTTGATTATGACTCAAACAAGATACTGCACGAAGATTAGCTATTAACTGGTTAATCAAATAAAGTTAGAAATTATATACACACAACTATATAAAGCTTCAAACCAGTAGGAGGATTAGAAGCTACACACCCGGTCAAGAATAGTTCCTTTCTGAGCCTGACCATTTCCTGCATCTAATGCCTTGTGTCCTGTAATGAGTTCCAAAAGTAGAATCCCATATCCAAAGACATCTGTCTTCTCAGATGATTGGCCAGTTGATAGATACTCTGGGGCTATATGACCTATAGTACCACGAACTGCGGTTGTAACATGCGAATCTCTACAGTCTAAAAGCTTAGCAAGACCAAAATCACCAACAACAGCTTCAAAACTTTCATCAAGCAGAATATTAGCCGCCTTAACATCTCTGTGAATTATTTTAGGATTACACTGTTCATGCAAATACAGAAGACCTCTGGCAGCTCCAAGAGCTATATGCATGCGCTTGCTCCAATCTAAAAAGGGTTTATCCCGTCCATTGTCTGGTAGATAACCAAAGATTATGTGAGAATAGAGCAAAAGATGACATAGTCACTACGTCAAGCTAATCCGTTTACATTCCCATATAAATTCCAATTTGACTTTGTATTCATATACATAAAATTGACTGTGAATTGGTCATGCTAAAAATTAATGACAACACGACTGTTATCTTACTGTCAACTAACAATTTATTTCACTCATGGATAATGTAAGTCGATACCATAAATGACATGTAGAGTTTCAGTAAATGGATAGAAACTTTAGCACGTAAAGTTTTAAGCTTAATAGCACGTAAGTATGAACTTTCAGCAAAAGGTGAAAAAATAATGATAAGACAGTTGTATAACCCATGCACATAAAGGGACTAATGTAGAAATTGTTAGCAAGTAACTACCTCTGAAATTATCCATTACTTATAGCAATTACTATTGATATATTGTTATCATTCCAACTTCACTTATGCGAGTTACAAAAAAAGCACTAGTCAAAAACCACAACTAAGGAAGAAGGTCGCAGTAGATTGCTAGAGAACATGCCTACTTAGGTACACGCTACATCAAGGGTCTTAATAGCAACGGATACGAAGAATTCATATAGCTTGTTGGGGTCTCAAAAGCAATGGATACTAGTTGATTGATATGCTGATATATAGATTTCATTCCACTTTCACAAGAAACATTGACAATGTAAATCCAATTTTAGCTAATCTATCAGAAGTCATTTTCATCATAGGTCCCTGGGTTTCAGACGTAGGACAGTAAAAATATTGCACAAAGTCCTCAATTTCCATGAACCATGACCTTTCAAGAATTTTTGCCAGATTAACGTTGAGAGAACTAGGAATAACAGAAATTCATAGGTGAAACTTGATCAGTTTAAGAAATCAATTGTGACAAGAAAAAAGAATTGGTTCAGGCAAAAGCTCCAAGCAAATATACTTCAAAGCAAACCTCTCAAGCAATCGGCAACACTCCCATTTGGCATATAAGGGTAAATAAGTAATCTTTCCTCAGGAGTCATACAGAATCCATACAATCGTAGAAGGTTCCGATGCACAGCCAAGCCTATCATCTCAACTTCTGTTTGGAACTGCACTTCTCCAGTGAAACTTGGATCTCTCAATCTTTTGACAGCCACTACTGTCCTATTTGGAAGGTACCCCCTGTAGACTACTCCGAATCCACCTTGTCCTAGTATATTTTTAGAGCTGAAATTTCCGGTGGCAATTTGCAGTTCACGGAATGAAAACCTCTTCAGGTGGCCAGTGGCGAACTCGCAATCGTGTTGCACTGCAGATCAAAAGATCAGAAACTCATAATGTATCTAGGCTTCATGTGCAAGAGATCAGAGATGTGTTTCTAATCTTGTAGTTACCATATCCTGTGAGGACACGAGATCTGTACCAATGCACCCAACAAACAAGAAGCGTGACTGTAACTGTGAATGTGCAACTGACCCCAATGATAACAGAAACAACCCATCTATGATGATTGCTAATCTTCCTGTCCGAATTTGTTTCTGCATGGTAAAAATAGAGTTTAATCAAAAAGTATCAGCCTCAATATCATGATAAGTTCTGGTAAATTTTAAACATTACCATTTACTGGTTTTGGCACAGCCCCACAAATTTGTGTGGTCAATGCAGAGCAAAGAAAGCTGTTTCCTGCAATACTAAGGCAACAACCAAAAATATAAGCTGAAAATAGAATACAAAAAGAACATGAAAGGTTGCAAGAATGATGCCAAGGGGGAGATAAACAATAACCATTTCAACTAGGATAGGAAACTTCTATAACATCAGATATTATCTCAAGGCAAATATTCTGCTTGTCATTAGCAGATTATCAATATAGGAAGTATACGCAAATAAAAACAACATCATGGAGGTTCTATTAGACCATGTAAAAAGATAATATACTTCAGATGATCGAATTGGGATATTACTTCTTTCTTTTTCTTTTTTCTTTTTTTGATAATGAGATTTGTGATATTACTTTCAGGTCTGTAAGAACTGACTGCTGGTTTCCAGTAAAGGGACATACCACAACAAGTAACTGTAATGTAAGATGACAGTTACTAAAATAATAGAAAACATAACTTTATTATGAGAGAAACATTATGTAGGGCACTGCGCCATAACTTTATTATGAGAGAAACATTATGTAGGGCACTGCGCCATATGGCATGTGCAGATGTAACATTGTATCAAGCTTCTATTTCGCAGTTGAATCAAAGATCTAGGCGTATATCTTAAACTTCATTAATGTATAAGATTCTGGCACAGTAGTGTGGCATATACCATCCTCCTCATAGTAAAGTGTAAACCCTGAATCTCATGATCCATCAAACTAGAGACCCAGAAGGATTCTTCCAGTCGACTGATAAAACTGATAACGTTGAGGACCAAACATTGAGGCAGATAGAATCATTTTGCCCTGAATCTTACCTGTAGTCTTTGGCCAAAATTTTTGGAGTTGGTCCACTAAGGTTATTGAATGATAAGTCCCTACACAACACCATCCACAGTTTATTTAACTCTTATCTAGCCCTTGTATTGGACATACAAATGTCATGGATGGAAGACATACAAGAATGAAAGGCCTGAAAGGTATGCCACAGGTTTAGGAATTTGTCCAGACAATCTGTTCCTGCTAAGCCTCCTGAGAATTTGACACCCTAAAGGATTACATACAAAGCCAAACAAGGGAACTGTAACATTTGAGTAATAAAGATAGAACAAAATCAAGAGTTTAGCCTACACTCACAAGTAACTTAAACGAATCAGGCGACCCAACGCCCTAGGAATTTCTCCATCAAACTGATTACCAGACAAATCAAGGGTCTGCAGTTCAGAGAGCTGTCCAATCTCAGCAGGAATTGGACCAGATAACTGATTATTCTGCAACAACCTACAACATAAACCATTAATAAAAATGAATTCTAACGAATCATTTTAAAAGATATGTTTCAACATATGTTGTCATTTAAGCACTTAATTGTCACTCTTAATAGTATTAGTAATTATTAAACTAAGTACTATGTAATTTTAACTTCAAGCACCATATATATTAGCATATCTCCAAGAAGAGCAGCATCGCATCAAAAATTAAGAATGAAGTGGGCTCAGATTTATCTTACTCACATAGTTCGAAGATGAGTTAAATTCCCAATACTAGGCGAAAGAGTGCCAGATAACCCCATACTCGCCATTTCACTGCCAAGAATTATACAATCAAGCATAAAACTAATTTCTTCACAGAAAGGGAAAAGGAAAAAGAAATGGACAAGATGTAACAGATAGGGAGAAAATTACTCACAGAGAAATAACAAAGCCTTCTGAAGAACAACCAACCATGTACCAAGTACAAGGATCAACAGAATTTATATCCCATCCACCTAACACATGGTATTCATCTCTCATTTTATTCTTCATAGACATCAATGCTGCCACTGCTTACCCCCAATAAATTCAATAAATGTGTAAGTAAAGTTTAAATCTTTACCACTCTAAACTATGAAAACAAAAATTAATATACTAAAATGCTTATAAATAGTGGTAAGCAACAACGTTTGGATTTTTCATGGGAAAACAAGAAATGCATGTTAAGGGTGTAGTAAAGTTTTAATCTTTACCTTCATAGTTGACACCTTTAGGTGAAAGAAGACTCATGGAAGCTGGAGTAGTGGCCACCCAAAGAAAAAAGATTGAGAAAATGAGTACTAAATTTACCATTTGGATCTCAAAAGCTAACTACCCAAAAGAAAGATTTTTTTGGCAGGGCTTTCAGAAAAAGGTCCTTTTTAGCATTCATCATTGTGCAGCTGTAGGAGTAGAACTACACTAAAATATTTCCCTCGAGCTTATAAATGGGTGATTAAAGTCCTGTTTGATTGTTATTTTTTAATTAAGAAAAGGGAATCCGAGGTACTAGTACTAATTTCCGTAGAGTTCATTGTAAGTTGTAAGTTGTAACTATAAAAAATTAATTACTCCCTGAATTTTGTTAACTATAAAATAATCAGATTCATCCTACAAAGAGATGTAACTTTGCACTCCTTTTTTCCTTATTGTCATTAATAGTTCCCTGAATAAATAGTCCCTCAACCACCCAAATTGGAAACCCCACGAAATCATTGCAGCAAGAAGCAGTTTTTAGTACCGTAAAAGGATATGGTAGGACGGTCCCTTCATGTTCAAGTTTAAGTCCTGAAAATTTAAAAACAAAAAATTATTGAATTTACATTTTATATTTATATTTTAAAATATTATTAAATATATATATAAAAATAAAATTCAATTATTAATATCTGATGCTGCTATTTAAAACTAAAACTCATAAAATTTAAATTATTACTCTGCCTTTAAATTTATAATAAAAGTATCAATGGTTAAATGAAAATAAAAGAATTTGTAGTAGTATTAAAATATTTTACTGAAAACAAAACTTTTGGGGGAAATAAATGAAAAAATATGAGTAACTCTGATAATGCAAGCAAATTAAGAGTAAGTCTTGAGATTTGGGGACTGTTCCCTTGTCTTCCGTAAGAGGGCAGCAATAGTACATTTCGTATGATTCAGTGTGGCAAGCAACACCATAAGGGTAGTACTCACATGGTTTTCATTGGTTGGACTGTATTTTAACCAATTAAAAGAGAATGCATTTGTGGCGCGGTAAGTAGAAGTGAAGAAGCAGGGAATCCATTTCATAACATCTCTTTTTTTTTTGGGTGCTTTGAAGTGCTCGCTATTGGCGCTTTGCTGTGTGAGCAGTTTGACTCTTACAAAATGGAACAGACAATTAGTACAGATTCCCATAAAGACTGCAAAAAATATTGTCTTCCTCTGCTTTTGCTTTTCTACAATTAGATTATATGAACTTTAATTTAATATTTTAAATTAATCATTTTTCGTATAATTTTAAAATTTTAAAAATTAGTTAAATTGTCATAAAAAAAATAGAGAGTAATCAATTAGTATCCCTTCCGTCTCATTTAATAAACTATATTTGTTATTTGTTATTTCTAATAGACGTGAAAAAAAATTAAAACAACCGTTAAATGAGATAAAAGGAGTAATATATGCGAAACATAGATCTTGCTTTTATTTGTTTGATGTAAGTACAAGATATCAATCAATTGAATGTATGAAACTGTACCCCGTGGAGAACATATGAAAAACACATGTAAAAATTAAAAAGTAAAATTTATAATTTTAAACATGTTATAATAATTGTGTGGCTATAAAAAGAAGTAAACCTAACTTTAAACATTTTATAACATTTATGCAACTACAAAAACTTTTCATTAATAGTTAAATTAAATACTTACAAGTATAAAAAAGAAAAATTCTTTAAGCAAACTAACATGGAAAGAATTAAGTAGAAGTTATTTTCAAAACTCTTAAGACTCAAAAAAATCATTTAACAAAACAACTTTATCAAAGTAGAAAGCTTTTTTTGCACATAGTAGAGAAACAGAAATCCCTTCTCCGCGTTAATGATCTGAGAACGTGCCCGGTCCAGTGAAAGATTATTTGTGTAACAAGCATGGTTAGGCTAGATTACAAATTTTGCATAAATATTTTAATTATTCTTATAACGCATATAGTAAATCCATAATAATTTGTGGTATTTACATCAGATAAATTAAATAATAAGCATACAATAACTCAAAAAAAAGTAAATAAACAATAAGAAACTAATAGAGCAGTATGAAACTTAACTTCTTTTGCTAAGGCTCTTTCTTGAACCAAGAAACTCCCAAGGAAAAGAAAACAAATTTGTGAAATATGATTTCTTTCAGTGTGAGGCTGGCTATATTTTTACACCAAATCTAGGCCAATATATTGTTAACAAAATGATGTCAAATAATTTATTTTTTTTACCGCATCAAAACGGTGACAACGTAGTTATCAACCTGCATGGAGAGAACAGGTCCAAACCGAAAGGCGTCAGCCTCGCAAAAGATGAAAAGAGAAGCAGGAAGCAAGAATTGAGGAAAAAAGTTAACAAGAACAGGCAATGAAATAGATATGTTTCAATTAAGCATAATCACATAGAGCAACTGTAACACAATTTGCTTGCAACTCTTCTCAAAGTAGAAGACAAGACTGCTAAATACAAACTGATCGAAGTGATAGATCAACTTAAGAAGAGAAAACACTGCCCTTTCAAGTCCTGGCAATCCTTTTGGAGCCTTGCAACTTGTCCATACATGTCAATTGATCGTGTCCCTGGAAGCTTTTCTGGTCAATTTACTACTAACAAACATGTACAAAAACATATTTCCTTTTTCACTATAGTTTGCTGCTAAGAGAGGGAGACTTTCAAGAGTGGAACAAAAAAGATAATACCAAGTACAGAGAACTAAAATGCACTGCAGCCCATTACATTGTCCTTAGCGACCAGGAGATGCTGTCTCTTTCCATGCTGGACTTCTCTGAAAGGGATGTAACTTGGATCCCTTCATATATAGATCATCAACTAGTATACCTTTCTAAGCATATACTTTACGTCATGTCACCTTGGGATGCAAAAAGATGCAAGCCCATCTGCCTTTTTATATGGTCTGGTATCAACCTGTTTACAAGGTCCGGAGAGGCACCAGACAACTGAAAACAGGAAAATATAGTTGGATAAGCAATAGAGTTAACTTAAAATATGCAAGTACAGAATGCATAACTGCGATAGTTATATAATATTTATGGCCTTGACATGCTTCTAAATCCTAATGGACAATTTAAGATGGCAAATCCAGCTAAATATATGTACAATTAATTTATGCTTTTCGTAGCAATACATGCTTTAACAATGTGCCGGATCTTTAGAACTGAAATGCTGTTGTGACTAACATCTACTTAGTAGTCAATTAGAATGTAGATATCAAAGAATGAGGAGATTTGCTTTCCGGACACCTATTTTAGCTTCTTTCTCCCGGAAACTTTACAAGGGCTTTCTTTCACAGCTTCGATGCTGTACCATTTAATCTAGTGGTATCATTTAAGCCATTGGTAACAAGGGCTTTCTATACTGTATCATTTAATCTAGTGGTCTATATATAAAATTAAGTCTCCACTAGGTTTATACTCACTCTTTCATAGCTTCTCCTGTGATACAGTCTAGTTATAAAATTAAGGCTTATACAATACCACTAGGCTTATACCAACTCGCATTCATTCTCCAGTGTATACTACTATAGACTTGGATCAATGATCAACTATTACAACCAGCCACAGGGTATCAGAAAAAAGTATCTGCCTTCCAGTGGGTTCATGGAATCAATCGTTCCAATCTTTGCTAATTGCGAGACTTACTTTTACAGTCTGGCCTTCGGGTAATCTTAAGAATTTAATCACATTGAATGCTTACTGTGCCTAGCTGAAGTGCCCTTCATCTGAGATCAGGAAGAATGAAGCAAGAGGATTGTGTAACCTTTAATTTAAGAATAAACGTGTGAAAGCCGTACCTCCTGATTAAAATTGAAGAGAGGCGGCAATGGGCGACCATTAGGAAGGCGTGCATTGGGTTCACGAAGTTCATCAAAGAAAGGATGAGCACATGCTTCAAGCTGCAAAATGAGAAACATATTAATTTAATAAATTTAGGAATTCATAGTTCAACAAACAAAGAAGAAACAATATGTGAGCAGAGCACTGGTAACAAGTCAGTAAAAACACACAAGGAGATGTAGGAGCATAAAAAGGACCACAGAAATGGCCACCCCAGATGGAGACATGCCAATCGTGCCACAGGAATTGTTGTTTAATTGAATGACAATCCCATTAGAGAAAAAAGAAAATAACTAAATAGAACTTACTGCAGTGCAACGTAGACTTGGTGAGTACTGCAGTAGCCGAGAAGCAAGGTCAATTGCTTCAGGAGGCATCCGTTTGTGGAAAACCTGAGACCCGACATAATAAGTTAGCAGCAGATAAAACATGATATACACAAACTTGGAAATAACAAAAGAATTTATTTGCAAGTTTTGTCATTAATGTTGTTTTGTAAGAACAAAATACGGGTCATCAGGATGCGGAGTTCAAATCCACTGAAAACCCAAATTCAATTGGTATTGGTTTTCAGTATCTATTATTTTTCTAAGATTTACTTGTGGTCTCCCGATATTGTTTCTTTGGTATTCAATGGATATACTGAGTACTCTTCAGGGAAGCCAATCTGATGTTATAGCTGCTTCCGCACAAACTCAAGAAACGCCTCGTGTATGGTATTTACTGGGGTATTAACCTCTATAACTCCTTTGCCTCTCAATAAATAGAAAAACAGATTCTTCTAGGGATTAAAGACTTGAGATTCTCAGCTTTTGGATCCAAAATGTTTAGGTAGAAATGATAAATGAGAAAACAAGAAATGCATGCTTAATAATGTGATCCAGTTTCATCAAGAGGATAACGAATTTCAATTATAGAAGCTAAGATCTAACCTCGAGGGATCTCTAAATAAATATATTTTCACAAATTCCATAACAAGCCAACCACCTATGTTCTATAGGAGAAAGCTTAAACAAACTATATATGTCAAAGATGCTCACTCCTTTTTTCTTTAACCTCTTATCAACTAACAGAAGATCGTTAACTAAAAGGACCCCCTTGACAACTTACTTAAATCTCAGTACAAAATTCAACAGGAATGATCGACACAAGCAAGCAGCATAACAGCAAATTGATGCTCCATTAGGTACAACTAAAATCAAGTGAAACCATACCTTATGCCAAGGGTGCGCTTTGATTTGTGGAAACCTAAAATCAGTATAGTTTGGATTCATACAGCGAATTTCCTCCCTTGTCGGTGTTCCAAGAACCTATAAGAAGAGGCAAATGAAACCACATTCCGCTACAACATTTGCATCAGTTTATAAGAATTAATCACACAGTACCTTGATTATCTCAACGAGCTGGTCCACAGCGTTTTCTCCAGGGAACAATGGCTGCAAGAAGATGATTGCAAAAATTGGTTAGAAATTGGAATAGTGCACCACAAGAGACCGCAGAGATTTATGGACAGTATGTAAGCTATAGAAGTCTAAATCACTACAAACCTGGCCCAGAAGAAGCTCAGCAAGGACACAGCCAGCTGACCAGATATCAATCGATGTAGTATACTCTGTTGCACCAAATATGAGTTCAGGAGCCCGATAAAACCGCGAGCAGATGTATGAGATGTTTGCTTCTCCTTTAACCTGATAAAATATGTACTTTCATAAATACAAGAACCAACCACAACCTCAAAATCGAGTAATTCTCACACAAAGTCAGGGAGTTTTCTGAAATGACGTAGTCTACGCCATAAGCTAGCAAAAGTTACTTTAAGCTAATGAAATCACACAATTGTGAGAACCTATTGCTGTTTTTATTTAAATCCACTGAAAAGGTGAAAACCCCATCAAAGGTATTTCACGACAAGAATATAAATTTCCTCATGTTATTATAGCCCCCATTCTGCCCCTCCCAAGAAAAAGAAAAAAAACATTACATTATGAACTTGTCAGTGCATTGGAGATGCTTAGGAAGGTAACTTAGAATTATAGCACTGCATCATGGTTAAACATCAAAAGTCAACTAACTCCAACATAATCATACTCAACTTGTAATAAAACACAGAACCTGAAAGCGGCAACAAGATCAACAAACAGTTGAATCTGACCAATCACATAATCATGGTTAACAGGATCTTCTCCCAAAAGAATTAGCATGTCTCAGAATTCAACAATAAGTACTTAATTACATGTGTTATCAGGTATTCATTGACAAATATACGAAGGTCAACATATCCTGGACAACTACAAAGGATCGATTTACAGTTGATACTAACATTAATCAATACAATCAGGCCAAAAATACCAACCTATTTAAGTCAGAAATATTACTGACCAATTTGAATTAACAACAGTGTACTCTACTCACAAAGACAGGGATCTGAGCCATATTTTTTTAGTACGAAAATGAGAATAGCTACAGAAATAAACTCCTACGATTTACACTTACCAGCACTTTTGCGCTTCCAAAATCACAAATCTTTACTTGGTGAGTGAGAGGGTCTACCTGTGAATGCAAACAATGAAATAAGGAAAAAGGGGCCAGAATTTGCGACACAAATTTAGCAGCTTGAAAGATGCATTACCAAAACATTCTGAGGCTTCAAGTCCCTGTGGCATACGCCAGCAACAGTATGCATGTAGGCCAGCCCTCTAAATACCTGAACATGTCTAAATCTTAGTGTGGCTCAAAGCTTAGGAAACAATAACACCACTTTGCATTGCTCAAAGTTAGGAAACAAAAATAACACTCAGGAAAGCACTTCACTCACTTGATAAGTGTAAAGCTTAACATAGATGAGTGGCATTCTCTGGTTCATATTGCTATAATGCTTTAGCACTCTATACATAGTTTCTGGAACATATTCCATGACTAGATTGAGAAAAAGCTCATTTTTACTTGTCGTTGAATAGAAGCAATGCTTTAGGCAAACAACATTTGCGTGATCCATAGTGCGCATTAGCTGCAGCTCACGATTCTTGTATCTACGGTCTTGCAGAACTTTCTTTATGGCCACAGTCTCCCCATTTTCCAGGCATTTTGCCTTCACAAGAGAAGCATAACGTCAAACAAAAAGTTTTTTTAAAAAAAAAAAACAAAAGAAGGATTAGCAAAACAAAAAGATACATATTCATATACCTGAAAGACAATTCCAAACGATCCAGTCCCCACAACACGTTCAGCCATGTAACTGACTGTCTGCACCAAATTATATTGCAAGGCGAACAGATCTCAATTTCATGTAATAAATCAGGTTACACATGCTCATGATTCAATACGAGATGTGCAAATATGTAAAGAAAAATTAAAGGGTAAATTTTTGTGTCAATTTATAAAGTGTGTAATATGCCCGAATTATTTTGATCATTCTTCTAGAGAAGAAGCAACACATATCAAACAGACAAGAACTATATCTAACTAATAAACTTATGATTATGATAAAGACATCATGTCTACCTGCTTTGGCTCGCCATTCTTGCCCCCAATGGTTGTGGAAATTATATGACCGGTGACTGCATCGTTCCCATCCATAACAGGAGCTGACATCTCCTACAGTCCACATCAAACATAGATCTCAGACCAGCATTTTCAATAACTAAGACACAGCATATTAAACAAAAACAAGGAAGACTACAACTCACCCACCCACCCACCCCACCCACCCAAACCCCCAAAACTCTATCCTGGGGCAAAAACATGCACACAAACTTAGCACTATCATTCAGAAGCACCATAAAACAAAAAAAGGAGATCCGTTTGACTAGATATATTCTGAAAAATCAAAAACTCAAGTATCTTGTAAGGAGGAAGACATAAGCTAAGCAAAACCGGAAGGCTCGATCAAGTCCTTAATAGCAACAGATCGTGGACGGCGAAGATCAGATCTAAAACAACACATCCAAGTAGATTAGAGACATTTCTATCACCAAAAATTCTCCAAAAGAGAAAAACCCTGAGGTAAATAATGAAAAAAGAGCAGATCCTAAACAAATAAAGCATCCTGAAGATGAAAAGATCAACTATGTGAAACTGAAACTAATTTGAGGGTCTGAATTATTAATTTCAGGCCCAGGGATACTAGACACAGATCTCCTTGGATTTAAGAATAAATGAGCAAGAGCATGCAACAAATAACCATCATTCCTTTTAAATAATCTAGAACTTTTCTCAAGTAAAAACCAAAACTAGACCAAGATTTGTACTCAACAATCAAAAATAATAATAATAGATTTGCACAGGGTTACTACCTGAGCTCAGATTGGCTAAAAAGAAATGATCTTTCCACACAATACATACTGATTCCAAAAATCAAGAATCCCCGTATAATTTCCAAAATGAAATTAGAGAAAAGAAAACAGCTTTAACAAGTAAAGAAATGAACTTTTTTCGATACACAAGAAAAACCCACAATGCAAATCCATACCTTATCATCAGCCATAACTTATCCAGCTCAAAATCAACGGAGGAAAGGGGGAAAAAGAAGAAGAAAAGTTGGAGGAGGAGGAAGAAGAATTCTTTTTCTCGAGTTTTTTCTCCTTTGTTTAAGGTTCAAAGATCATAATTGTCGGTTAGGTGGAGAGAGAGAGAGAGAGAGAGAGAGAGAGAGAGAGAGGACCCATTAGTAAAACAGCCATGTGAATCCAGCTATTCCTCTTTTGGTTTTCTGTCTCCCTCTTACTTCTTCATCTCTCTTCCTGTCTCTCTCCTCTTTCCCGTCTTTGAGAATTTTGGTATAGCCCCTAGATTTCTTAGGTAATTACGAATTTTCCCAATTAATCTGTCAAATTTTGGGGAAGAAAAAGATGAACAGGTGGGGTCATTGGAGGTGGACTGGAAAGCCGAATTTGACTCGCAAAAACAAGACCCGACAATCTAATGTTCAGCCTACGCCCTACTCCCCAAAGACTTTCACTTTTCTTATTCCCCTTCTTCTTTTTTTATTTATGCTTTTAATTTATTCTTTTTACATTACTTTTTTTTTCACTTAATAGATCTGTTCATTTAAATATTGCACAAAATTTTGAACTTATTAAAATGCAATTTGCCTAAAGTTCCTTTGTGAATATATCAATTTACAATTATTCTTTTCTTAATTAATATCATCACGTTAAAATTATCAATTTCAATTTTATTCAATTTTTACGATCAATCGTCATAATAAATCACCTTCATCATTAGTTGTCATCATAAAATAATAACAGGTAACCTTCACAATCAGACACCTCTTTAATTTGTCACAATCTTTATTTACTTGTACAATATTATATATATTAAAAAATAAATCTATTATGGACTGTGATTAAAATATTGCTATCTTATTATAAGTGTAGATATAAAGACAATATTATCATTCATTTACTTTATGTTTTAATTTCAGATATGGGAATAATAGACGCTGATGAGTACGAGTTGAGCAAGCATTGTTAGACCGTTTTAGACATTTTGCAATCTTTTGTCCAATTATAGTTGCCAACTTCGATTTATCTTGTGAATATATGGAAATATCTATCAAATTGTATATACTAGCTCAATTCCAGCTAATAGAAAAAATTATCACCAAAAATAAATTGAATACACCAACAAGTATTGCTTTTTTTTTAATAAGAAATTTACAAAATGGCAATTTAACGTTTGCAAAAAAAAATCTTCATCACTTGATAATGAGATGTTTAGCATGCTAATATTTACACATATATCTATTTTTACTATGGCAAGAAGCACAAATATAGGATTAAGTATCATCTTCTCGAGATTAGATTTTAGGGGTCGTATGGTACTGGGAATGGGATAGAGAAAGTGATCCCGTGGATTAGGATATTCTATAAAATTAATTATTCAATCATATATATAGGTTAACTTATTTCGTCATTATGATATAAATGATGATAAATAATTTTGAAACTAACTAATATATCAAATTAAATGCTGAATAAAATAATTTTATATTTTATTTTAAAATTATTACTCATTATTTTTCATATCAAATGATCCTAAATATAAGATTATATTATAGTAATGCATAGGATAAGTGCGTACAAATAATACATGAGATAATTTCCACGTCCTAATAAGACAATTTAAACTAAAGTAAGATATTTTGAAATAGAATATCTCTAGTACTTTCATTCCGGGAATAAAATAGAATACTTGTAAGTTGTAATCTATACAATTAAATTAATAACGTTAAAAAGAATCAAATAACTTGCAGCAATTCAAGCAAATTTATATATAATATAAAGTTAGGTATTAAAGAAGTGGTGTGACATTTCTCTTTGGATAAGAATTTTATTTTTTTTTTATTTTTTTTGATAATTTTTTTCTTATTTCTATTTACTTATTATTATACAAAAATAAATGTGTCAATTACTACTCACTCTATTTATTTTTATTTTATTATAAAAAATTGAATATTTCAAAATTTACCTCTTTAATTATTTTTATTTTTTATTGTAATATTTAAAAATCTAAATATTTACTATTGCAAACTTTCATTCCCTCTATAAAGAATAAAAATATGTTAAATGAAGCGTGAGTGTGTGTGTGTGAATATCATATTACTATATAAGTAAGAAGTCCTTAGTTAAAAATTTGAATTACCAAAATATCCATTAAATAATAAACAATCATTTTAATCTTTACTTAAACACTACTCCTATTAATCATTTTGTACAAAAAAGTAAATTTAACTTTAAATATATATATATATATATATATATATATATATATATATATATATATATATATATATATATATATATATATATATATATATATATATATAAAGACCCAAAGTATAAAAGTATACACCATCATGCACATACCTTCTCATCTGCAAAATAAAGAAAATAAAATATATATATATATATATATATATATATATATATATATAACAATTCTACATGCTCAAACAAATTTTAATGAAAACAAATAGAAAGTGATCTGGAGAAGGTAGTGAGTGCAATGACGAATACACAGAGGATGAAAAAACTAATAGCTACTTGAATAATATTTATAGGCCTATTATTTCTAGTGTTGTCAATATTGTAATTATATTTAAGTTATAGGTGATGAATTAATTGATTTAATAATTATTTTCATGGGAGAGGAAAAGACTCTAAAAGAGTTTTCATCATAATTAAGTGCGTTAAAAGAGGGACTTTTAATTTTTTACACAAAATAAATGGTAAAAAAAATTCACAAGACCAAAAATTTTAAAAGTAGAAAGTGAAGAAAAATAAAAGATAAATCCAAATGTCTAATACAAAATCTAGAATATTTGTAATTATGATATGATGTTTGAGTTTCTTTCAAATCTTCCGATACGAATATGAAACTCCAGTGACTTCGTTCTTCTATAAACTTAAATTGTCGTTGAAATTTAATGCATATGGTATTAATTATAATTCTTGAACGTTTCATCTATATATTATATAATTCTGGTCTTAGGACCAGTGACGTGGCATACTTCTAAGATCAGAAAACTATATTTTTCTCAACTTTTTAATGATTTCCTATTTCCTTAATTTTTAGTTTTCTTGATCATTGATTATGAATATAAATACCATTGTCTTTCTAAATAATATGAAGAGGTACAAGAATTAACACCAAAAATATAATATGAAGAGACTCAAGAATTTATTAACATATAATTATTTAGAGATAAATATACATTAAAACTTTTATAATTACAAATGATCTAACCTCTAATTGAGTTTTAATGCAAATCTATTTACTATTATTTAGAGAAAAAATGGTATTTATATTCATAATCAATGACTATGAAAATTAGAAATTAAGAAAATAGGAAATCGTTAAAAAGTTGAGAAAAACACAGTTTTCTGATCTTAGAAGTAAATCACATCACTGGTCCTAAGACCAGAATTATATAATATATAGATGAAACGTTCAAGAATTCTAATTAGTACCATATGCATTATGCATTAAATTTCAACGACAATTATAATTAAGTTTATAGAAGAACAAAGTCACTGGAGTTTCATATTCGTATCGGAAGATTTGAAAGAAACTCAAACATCATATCATAATTACAAATATTCTAGATTTTGTATTAGACATTTGGATTTATCTTTTTCAGTATTTTTTTTCACTTTCTACTTTTAAAATTTTTAGTCTTGTGAATTTTTTTTGACCATTTATTTTGTGTAAAAAATTAAAAGTCCCTCTTTTAACGCACTTAGTTATGATGAAAACTCTTTTAGAGTCTTTTCCTCTCCCATGAAAATAATTATTAAATCAATTAATTCATCACCTATAACTTAAATATAATTACAATATTGACAACACTAGAAATAATAGGCCTATAAATATTATTCAAGTAGCTATTAGTTTTTTCATCCTCTGTGTATTCGTCATTGCACTCACTACCTTCTCCAGATCACTTTCTATTTGTTTTCATTAAAATTTGTTTGAGCATGTAGAATTGTTATATATATATATATATATTATTTTCTTTATTTTGCAGATGAGAATGTATGTGCATGATGGTGTTATAAAGCTTGGTGATGCTGAGAAATTGATGTATTGTTCTTTTGTTCAAGTGAGTGCTACTCTCAACTACTCTTCTTTTATACCAATTAGTCTTTTGAATTACCTTAAATATAAAGTTTAATATCATATACCTCAATTATTAATTAGAGATTTTAGAGTAAACTTTGAGAACAAAATCATCTTTAAAAATAAAATAGTTTATCCAAAATAGAACTATCCTTGCATGAACTCTCAAACTCCATTAATCCCTTCAAATATAAGTACCAATATAGAATAAAAAAATAATAATTGCTATTTCTTACCAATTTTTGGGATAATGCTAGAAAGATGAGGAGCCGATAAATTGAAGAAAAATGTGAAGGTATAAATTATGAGAAGGTGACGAGTGATTTGAAAGAGACAGAAGAAACTAAAAATGCTTTAAAATAAAAAAGAAGAAAGAAGAGAAACACATAAAATAATTAGGAAAAATTGATAAAATTTTAAAAGAGAAGAAGATAATTAAATTTTACCAAAAATCTTCTTTAATGAAGTGTACATTTCTAACGATGAAAAGTGGAGAAAAATATTCTTAAATTTTTTTAAAAGAAGAATCTTGAATTAGAACAAAAGAAATTAGGGTGGTGATTGTGCTGTCACGACATCTTCTTTTTATTTTTACTTAAGATTATGTTTGGCTTTAAAATTTTAGTTTCGATTTTAATATTAGAAAGACAGTTCGATGGACAAAACAGTTAGAGTTTAAATATAAATTTGTAAAACACTTCTGAGTTCGAATTATATATTTTAACCTTAGATTCTCATATTATAAGATAAATTTAAGATGTTTTTAATTGTTGCAAACTTACAATTTTTAAAAAAGTTACGTAAATCTTTAGCGGCCTAAATTTCAATATTATTCGATTATAAGATAGAATATAAGATTTTTTTAATTGTTGTACACTTAAATTTTTAATTTTTATTTTAAAAATATTTTCATAAATTAAGTAAATTTTTTTATAATTGCGCGCGGAACACAGAAAAATTTAGTAGTTTAACTAATATTGGAACAAAGACCAATCTCTTCACTTCTTCAATAACTTCCTGTCCAATTTGCTTAGCATGTGTATCCGCTCATTTAAAAATTATTATGTTCCTCAATTTCATTGTTGAAAGGAACTTCATGTGTAGTTATCATCTGAATGGAATGAAAAATCAGTTTTGTCGTCTGTTACAAATGTTCTTTTATAGTTACACATGAGATTCGTAAATAAAATATGTTACAATATTTTAATTTTTTTTTTGTAATTCAAATTATGAAATATTAATAAGTAAAATTTAGTCTCCTTTAATTGTATTTTTTTTTTCTTTGAGGCTTTGTTTTTATTTATTAATAAAACATTAGCACTAGGCACCCGTCCTAAGCTGACACCATTTTGCTAAAATAAAATAATAAAAAAATTTGTGAGAGATAAAAAGACCCAAGTTTCTCGTCACGATCGATCTTCCTCGCCTTCATGTCCACAATATTTGAGTATATCTTAAATTATGCGTTTTGTTATATTATTTTTTATAAAATAATTATTTATTTATGTATTTATTTTATTTAATGAAATTTATTTTTAAATAGATTATATATTCATTTATGTGCCTCTTATTTATATAGAAGATTTAGTATATAAAATTTAATTTATACACGAAAAATTAAATCAACAGTGCTTATAAATATTTTATATTTACAAATTAAGATGAAAATTAAACAAAGTCATCGGTATAATTGCAGCATAGAATTATATATAATTCATCTTGATTATGAAAGCAGTATAGTTCTAACTTCTTGTACTGATACATTTTATATGTATTGAATGGAACAAGTACATATAAATATTTTATACTGACCTTATAAAATAAATTCTTTAGTCTATTAAATATACTTATATTCTAAGTTCTTCCTTATTAGGAAAAGTCCTTTTGGCCACAAGGGTTCAAATATAATAGAATTATCCATTCACACTATAAACTAATATTTTTACTTACCTTTCTCTTCTGAATTTAATTTTCTCGGTATTTTAAGAGTAATTAGGATTAATGTCAATTATTTCTTGATAATTATAATAATAATATTTTTAATCTTTGGGGATCTATAAAAGGAAACATCCAAGTTTGTTTGCTACGATGAGATATTTTTATTTTTGATTTAATTAATACGCATACACTCACTTCTGCCTCAAATTACTGTCGTAATTTTTAAAAATAGTTATCTCAAATTATTTGTTATTTTAGAAGTTAAAAAAAATTAATAAGTTTTTTTTCATTTTATCTTTAATAGTAATTGTTCTTGAAAACTAATATTTAATGAGAAGAGATTATATCTTACGACATAAATGAGGTAAATTAGAAATAATAAAAATCTCCCAATTAATAATTTGTTAGTGGGTGTATAAAAGAAAAACACGCCAGATAATTTGAAACGAAGAAGGAAATTTATTTTAAAAAATTATAATATGCTCAATATACTTTAGCAGATTATTGCCTTATTTCTTAACTTATTAATTTCATATTTATTTTAGACTATTATTTTTTCCATCTAATTTTTGATTTGTTCTAAAATAATTGATTATTAAAAAAATCAAAAAGTGGTATAATATATATTTAAAATTACTCTTATCTAAAATATGTTAAATAATTTTCTAAAAAATCTTTTAAAATTTCTTTATATTTTTCTATGTGTATAGTAAATATATATTTTATAAAAAAAATTATTTAATTATAGCTATTAATTGATTCTTATAAAGGGTGTGTTGAATTCTTAAATCACTCAAAATAAAGGGAATATTACATATAATTATTGTTTAAATGATCTAATACTGAAAAAAAAAAACCTCTTATAGTGTGATGATAAAGTGGAAATAGTTTTTGGAAAGATATTTTAAAAAATATTTTTTCCAAAAAGTTAAGCTTCCTAAAAATAAGAAAAATGATTTTTTTTTAATGAAAGTAAGCAAAATAAGTTTTTTAAAAGACATTTCAAGTTCATTGTCTCCTCCCATTCATACAATATCCCCACCCATCACTCCTAAACTCTTAAGTTCTTTTCCATGCCATTCTACTCCCATATTATTTTACTGAAAAATTTATTTTTGGCCAGAATAATCCTAAAATAATGGTATTGCCTATTCACACTATACAATTTTTTTTAAAAATATTTTGACCCTTCCTTCCAAATTCAAAATATTTGGATCAATTTGTATTTAATAATTATTTTTTAATACATGACAAACTTTTTTAGTATATGGAGAATGAATAAATTTATACAGGATCCTATATCTACAAATATGATTGTAGAAATATCTCTATATCCCTATATGCACATCTTTTATTTTATATATATATATATATATATATATATATTCTCTCTTGTATCTATTTATTTTATATTTTTTATATGTACAAAAATTTATAGCAGATCCCACATTGGTTATAGAATTTTTTCAACATTCTCGTATGTATTTTTATTTTTTATATTTCTATATGCACACTTTTTTTAACATTCTCATATATACATAAATTTATAGTAGATCTCATATCTACAAATATGGTTATAGAAATTTCTCAATATTTTCGTATGTGTACTTTTTTTTTTAATTTTATATTCTCATATGTACTTTTTTTAAAATACTCTCTCTTTCTCACACACACACACAACACCACACACATATATAAATTTATTGAAGATCTCATACTTACAAATACAGTTATAGAAATTTTTTAATATTTGCAAAAGGTGTAGAAATTATTTTATTTATTTTTTAAAAAGCGTTTATAAAATTTATTATACAAATGAGCATATTCATAAGAAAAAAAAATAGTAAAATCATATTTTATTTAATATTAATGATGGTGTATTAAAATTATTATAAAGAAATCAAACTAAGGTAAAAAAAAATAATAATAAGTACACCCCAACAAGTTGTGTTATGAGCAAAATACTAAGGGATGTTTCTAAAGTTATCCTAAATGTAATTTAATTTTTTTGAAGTGTTATGTCATATTTTCGATATAAATATCAAAATTCAAGTGAAATTTATTTTTTTAACTAACTTGGTAAAAATTCAATAGTTTTTAAATAACAAAAAATAAAAAATTAATTTTCATGTGATAGATTTTAAAGTTGAATGATTTTTAGATTAAAAAAATATATTAAAATTTTAGAAGATTTGTGTGATAAATTTTAAAATTAAATGACTTTTATGTAATAAAAAATAAAATAATTTTTATATGATATATTCAAAACTAAATGATAAACTTTATCCAGATATATTTTAAGGAATTACAGTCTAGATATAATAGAATTAGTTTTAAAATTTTTGATGAAACATATGCACACACATAAAAAAAATGAGAGAAGAGAACCAAGAAAAAAGTGAATTGAAAAGAATGTGAAAAAAGATAAAAGCAAAATATGGTGGGTCACACATTATAAAGATAATTAAAATAATCTTATTACACAATTAATAATAGTTGTGTCTCACCCAACATAACAATTATAGGTGCACCAATTTTTAGAATTTAAAAAAATAATAAAGATTTGACTTTACTTTAAAGAAAAAAAAGGTTAATATGATCTTTTTCATATTTGTGGCCATATTTGAGCCACATGATTGTGTTCATTTAGTAGCTCCCTAATTATTATTAGTTGTGTGTTGCTCGTTGTCTTGATTTATTAAAAGGTGAGATTCTTTTGTGAGTCGATATGCTTGATAAATTGGATAGTGACAATGCACATTTACGAAGTAATAATTAGTTCATGAAATTCATGTCTCAATTTAGAGATTGATGATATCCTTTATGAAAGTTTATATATTTTCTTGTGCAAAGCCGACCAGTGAATTTTATATCCAGTGCATGCAATTAGTAATTTAATTTTATTTGACTAGTATTTGAATCTTAACATGATGAGTTAAAAAAAGTTTAATAAAAAAAAATGAAATTGCACCGAGGAGGTGTAGTTGCGAATTTTTAGTGATGTAGTTCGTAATTTACTATGGTAGGATTAATTTAAGAAGAAACTAATTAATTCTATAATAGGAAGCCTCATTAATTAATTATATGGTCTCTGTTGTGCCTGAGTAATTAGGATTTAACTTAAAGTATTTCTCTTGATGAAAAAGGAATACCTGACATTTACCTAGCACGATTGAGACACGATTACCTAATATAAAATGTGTAGAGCAGTTCCCACAAGTTTTGGATTGTCTCATTAGTGCCTATAAATAGGATCTTATGTCACCATTAAAGACATACAAGTATTACATAAGTTGAGACGATTTTAAAAACATAATAAAAGACAGACTTCAAGAGGTATTTGAATTTATAATTTTATATCTCGAAATTGATAACGATCTAAATTAATTATTTATAAATTGTTCATCGAACTGCTTCTACATTTATTTATAGCCTGTTGTTTTCTATCACAAAACTCTTGAAACCAAAAATCCACAATGATCCTGATAATTCCTCTAGGTGATAATAAATGTTTGTAAACGTCTCTTATGCAGATACTAATGCTACTGGCTTAGACAGTATAGTAATAAAATGCATAGCAAAAACAGACGCTTGTGAGGGAATGAGATTCAATTAAGTCAGGCTGTGAGGGAAAAATGAAGGATGTCCCACATTGGAGTAAAGAGAAGAATTATTTGAGTATTAAAATAAAACACTTCTGTACCAGCACTCTGGCTAACAATTATATGCAGTAAAATAAACTACCAGGTTTTATATTAAAGTCAGCCCTTCTGAGACTATTATTCATAACATAATTAAGGAGATTGATACTAATAGGTGGTCACTTATTTAATAGGTAATTTTCTGTTTGATTCTAATTTTCTTCAATAAAAAAAATAATTTTATGAGATAATAACTATTAGTACGAGTGATCATGTGAAAAATCTAACTCGAACAAATCATCAGGATTAACATTAACAAGAAACCGTATTACAGAAAATTAAATATTTATATGTTGAAATAAAATATACGGCTTGTCTTTTTCACAAAATTACCAAGGGTATTGAATTTCTTTTACTAATAAAAAGGATAATAGTATGAATTAGTTGGAAAAACAATACTTTAATCAATTGGAAGATTGCCCCTTAATAACATTGGAGAAGTTTCAGGCACGTTAACTGTCTAACATCCACCTATTGTTACTTTTATTAGATAGAGAGTAATAAAGTTACGGTAAATATTTACCCACACGGGTGTTTATTTTTAATTAATTAATTAATATTAAAAATTAATAAATTTATGTGAAAAGGCATATTATTTAATTATAATTAAGTGATTTAAATTTTCTTTTAACAGAAATTACCAAACTTCCATTGTAAAAATATATCTCAAAACATACTTTGCAATTTTATAGTCTAAAATAAATTTGGTATACAATAATATATATCGGTATACAAAAATATGTAAAAACTTCATTTTTTTCTTTTACAATAATGTTTAAAACTCAATATATAATTTATCCACCTAGTATACAAATAGTACATAAAATTACAAAAATGTTTATGCACTCATATACAATATTATACAACATTATACATTCACTGTAGATAATATATTAACTTTATAAAAATGTACAAAAATATATAATAGAGTATAAAAAGTATTTATAGAACATTTACACGATTATATAAAATTATATAAACTCATACAAAATTAACAAATTATCGACTATTCCACAATGAATAACTAGTTTATACTTTTTTATGCAATACTATTTCAAATCAACAAAATAAAAGAGCCAATAAATTAAAAAAGCAACACTTAATTCTTCATCAAATTTTAACAACAACTTCGAAATGACACTATCAACGAATTACAATCATCGATTTGTTAAAATTTTCAATAAATTAAAAACACATTTATAAATTTTTAGCTTTTAAGAACTCCAACAATGTAATTTTGAACTTTTCAATTTAATTCACCTAATAATTAATATTTAAATTTGTAATAATAAATATGAGTATCACTTTCAATCAATCTTTAAGTATCAAAATATGAAATTCATAATCACATCAAAATATATTAGCTATCAATAATGTAATATCAATACTACGCGAATAGACTTTATAGTGACATATCTATAAAAATTTACACATATCCTTTAAAAAAAAATCAATAAAAAGAAGAAGAAGAAGAAGAAGAAGAAGAAAGCCGCAGAAAAAGAAAAAAACAAAAAAAAAAATAAAAAGAAAAAAGAATTAAAAAGCAGTCACAAAAAAAAAAAAGCAGCAACAAAAAGAACGAAGCAGGAGAAAGAAAGAACAAAGAAGAAGCGGAAGAAAAAAAAAAAGCAAACAAAAATTGGGGATGAAAAATAAGATTGGAGGAAAGATTAGTCTTTTGAATTATTGGGCTAAAGGATAAAAATTAAACTTCAATTTATATAGATATTGGGCTAAATTAGATAAGAAGTTAAAATATACACTAAATTTAATAGCATTATTGCCTTATAATAGCATTATTGCCTTACATGATATACAATGTAATTTTTTCTAAAAAATATGTATGTGAGACATAAATATTCATTAATTTGATGTATGATGTTGATAAATTTTTATTAAGGATGAGCACATGCTGGGTTGGTTTGATTTTTATCTTTACCAAACCAAACCAAAGATGTCTGGGTTTTTATATTTACTTGTTAATTATATTAAAAATGAATATTATTCTTTTCTTGTTCAGTTTCAAAAGTGAAAAAATAATTTACTATTTTATACCTATTCTATCTTTATTATTAAATATAATTTATTTTTTAATATATTTTTTAAAATATTAAATTTATTATATTTAAAAATTCATATAAAAAAATTTAATATTTTATTAATTACTTCCTTATGAAGTGTACCAAAGTAAATATGAATGAAGTAAAAATAAAGTAGGGGTGTACTACTTATGGATGTCTTCAAGATCTTTTTGCATTGAAACTTGAAAGTTCCAAAAATAAAGAATTTAATTTATAACCCAAATTTTATTTACAAAAAGTGAAAGAGCAGAGGAAATAATATCACGAATTATGAGTTTAATCTGTCAACAATTATATTGGTACTTGTAAGAAACATCATTCAAAGGATTACTACAGAATTCATTGGTGGAATTGTCCTGTATTCTATTCATTGGTGGTATACAGATCTTGGCTCTATACCCTATATAATCGATCATAGAAAAATGTATGATCTCTATTCTCTGGAAACCAAATGAAAATAACAAGTTATTAAACTATTTATAGTAGTACATACACTAATATGATCTACTATATATAGGATCTTTGTTATCAAATGATACCATTTTATTTTTCTTTGTAAAATAAATTATCTTGATCAAGTCAATGTCTAAGGTCATCTCTCATGGGATGTAATATCACAAACAAATTTAAAACATTTCCCTTTCTTTAATAAATCATGTCTTAAATTATTTTCTTAATGTTTAGTGGAAATATAAAGGTGGGTAGAATGTGAAAGTGGTAAAAACTGAAGGGTGAAGTATGAAAATCAGTATTTTCGAAAATAGTTAACTACTTATTATTGTGATTTTCGAGGTTTGTCCTTTTTATTATTTTTTTTTTGAAAATCCATTATATTTGCGTTTTTGACCGTTACATATTTGGACCTGAATTTGTTATATATGCACTTGTAGTAGCTTTGTTCATTTTGAGGCGTTCTTTCTCGAGTGTTAATGACGCTTAGCATCTTCTATAATTTAGATGCTAACATTATGAGTTAGGTGCATTTTTCATATGCTTGCAATTTTGAGGTAAGAAACGAATCACAAGTTGAATTTGTTGCTCATTGGTCAATTTGTGACTATCATTTTTGAGTTCATTCACCATATTCGACATATGATGAAGATGCATACTTATATAACGTGATTAGGGCGTTTCTTCTAAGTATCAAACATGATTTGTAAAAGCCCTTAATTTAGCAATAGAAGTATGACCAAACTTTCTTTTAATGGGGACCACATGTCTTTAGCGCCATATATTCGAAATTCTCTCATGATATTATTATCCATATTGCTCAGCAACGTTATACAAGCAAGAGAGTTCTTCTTTTTTCAAGCTTGATGTGCCTCAAGATCTCTCGTATATTGAGGTGTATCACCATTTTCAGGCTCGAGTCATTGATACATTAAGAACCTCAAGAGCATCCTGTCCTTCTAGGGCATACTGAATTTCCACGCTTCACATATTTCATAATTATCGTCGTTAAGCTTATCATTCTTCTTAAGCTCAACGACAATATCCTTTGCAAGCAATTGACATACTGTAATAAACAAGTATAAACTATTGTGAGATAATAACGTACATTGTTGTAGTCTAAATTCATATATATAATAATCCTTAAAATAATTAACTGTGTCAATATTTATTTTATATCAAGTTCAGAATCAAAAGTTCACTAATTTCTCAATCGTCATTTGAATTATAATATGTTGTAAATCTGACACAATCAACCATCTAAGAAACACTTATTTTAAATAACATAAATTCAAGAGTAAATAAGCATAAATTCTATAACAGATAAGAAACACTCAATAACAATAATAATATATATTAAATAGTTAAATTATGAATTCATACAAGTCATATCACATATAAAAAAAATTATTATATAAAATAAATGCACATTTTCATAATAATTATTACATGTTAACTAAAATAGATTTAATAAAATTTCGATGCAACTTTTTAGCCAATTAGAATTTTTTGCTCGAAACTATTGGTTTAACTAAATTAGACTTATTATTATTTCTTATAGGAAGCCCAAGAGAATGACACACAGTTTTCTAATCCTTCAAGTTGATGTACTTATAGAAGGTTTTGAACTATCGCCCTATAAGATGTCACACCCTGCCTTGGGGGGTATGACTGGCACCTGGTGCCCTACTAGGACCTGACCTGCTGGACTGTTAAGCCTGGGCACATCTGGTGCCTGGCTGGCTCTAACTCACATTTCTGGAAACAAAGGGCTATATAACGGCTGTAAACACAGCCTCCGGCCCATTGGCCTATAGCCTCCTGTACCTGTAATAACAGCTGTCCAGAACAAGCAACTATAGGGAAGCCTATGCGGGCCGACAAGGCCACCATGCTGTCTAGTTATCTGCATTCAGCGGTAAAATACTAGAAGGCTACGTGACCGGCAAGGTCACCACTACTGTCAAACTTATGGCCCCATACGACCAACATAAAAGAAGCAAGAGTACTAACAGCTAACACTGCACGGCCTCACACGACCGGCTCAACTGACCACAAGGAAATATACAGACTGCAAGCCTCTAGGAAAGATAATAGAAATGATCGGGACAGGGCCCCGACCTACCCGTACTGTACAACAAAAAGAACTGGACTACACCTCTAGAAATTCAGTCTCCGGATGACAGGAGCTGAATACTCAACCGCTGATGGGGATCACGTGGTATCGCCTGCTCGTCTATGGGTACCTGCAGGCAAGTAATGCAGCGCTCCACTGGGCGTCAGTACCGCTGGTACTGAGTATGTAAAGCAACAACTGAAAGAGATATCTGAAATCAATAACATAACTGACGAAACTGGAATAAGAAGAACTAGATTAACTACCTGATGATGTAGATCGTACCTGTTCTTAATCATGCTGAAGGGAATAGGAATCATACCTGGAGACGTATCATTCTACTACTAATCTGCTCGTATCTACTGTAATATAGCATAACATACATAACATAACATGGCATACACAACCTTACCCGGCCCCCATAAGCCGGGAGGTACAATCAACACAGAATCTATACCCCTACCCCGGTCAACCCATCTCCTATACTGGCTGTAAGCATCCTGCCGGTCCCCTGGGTATGCACTTGGGCTCGCTGAGCCCCTGACTATAACTGCATCTGAGTCCGGTGGACTCCTGAATCTGCACCCGGGCGTATCCGCTCGACTGGGGTGTGTAAGGCCGATCAAGGCACAAATATGGGGAAAAACTGGCATCCCATCTTCGTCCCATGGCGGGACGGCATGCCACTCCGTAGAGTGACGTATCCTCGTCCTCTGGCGGACGAGTCGATACAGCTATTAACCCTGGGCGGTCATGGATGCTAGGTAATCCAACCCCAAACAATACAACGGTCTCAACTGGTAATACTATCTGTGTATCTCACATGCTGAGGCTACTAGGGGTAAAGTATCATATATATTACATGCTGGGCTAATGATCGTAATCTGTACGTATTTAATACGTGCTGAGGCAGGTAAAGATATATAAATATGAATATAGTCTCCTGCCGGGCTGTACTGGGCAAATGCTATATAAGATAATGTTTCTACTGAAAACTCTGCTGTTTACTAAGTTTCTGTATACACTATATGCTGGATTAGTGATAGAAATAAGTACATACTTAATACATGCTGAGGCTGGAAGTACTATATATGTATGTACGAATATAATCTTTCTGCTAAACTACGCTGTATACTGACTTTCTATAGTAACATGATTTACTAATCCTGACATGCTTTCTGAACTTCATTTTAGTCTGCTATTCTATTTCTGAAGTGCTTTACGGGTATTGCATTACTATACGGGGCTTCAACTGAATACAACCATATCCTGACATGGCATATCACATTACATACTGAGTATACTGGGCAATCTCTAATACTTGCGTTAGAATCTGTATCATACTGATAGGTTTCATATACATTACAACCCAATATTTCTCACATCGTACCAATATTCATAATAACGCAATACTCGACTTCTGAACATTCTACTAGTCCGTAATTTATTACACTATACTGATATTACTTAACTTGCCGAAGGAAACTAACTTTACATACCTTATCTTCGACTATTCGTCCGTCGGACGAGGTTCGGCCGGTACTTCAACTATTTTCTCCCAACTGCATTCATAAATACGTCAATCAATACTAAATACAGCTTTATTGTAAAGAGCAACGTTACTTTCAATATAGTTTATAGCCTAAACTTAGGCTTATCGAAAGACGGTCGAAAACTCGCTATTTTTCAGCGGCCCAGAAAAGAGAAGTATTCACTTCTCAGCTAGGAACACATAGACATTAATTTAGAGCAATTCTACTTACTTTAGTTCGGTGGCTCGCCGATTCGTCGGTCGTATTTCGCAAAACTAATTCCGTAGAAATGCTCTCTGCTGCTAAATACTCGGGTATCTGGGATTAATTTGAGTTTGGGCAGCGTTTGGCAGCGTAATCGGACGAAAATTATTTAATTCCTTCGTTCCTCTTTCTTTTCTCAGCGTTTGCCTCTGTTTTCTGGAAAGTTTTTAAGTGTGGAATGAGTTTAAACCGAAGTGGGGGCTTTATATACTTGGGCCTGAACTTGGGCAACGTGTCACGGAGCCATCGCGGAGGCCTCACCTCCGTGACACGCTGCCATCGCGGAGGGGCTCTGCCTCGGCTCCTCCCGCGATGGTTCGACGGGTTTCTCATCCGATCTTTTCCCGGGCCTTTCTCCAACACGTATGACCTTCAAATATGCTTAACCAACGTGCGAATAGGTCGTCTAGGTGCCGGGAATTCTACGGGGTATAACATAAGATCCCTTTTGGCGATCCAACTTATGTCACGATTTAACAAGTAACTTTTTTTGAAAATCGTTAGACAATGAAAATCGTAAAGCCATGTATCTCTTCTATACTTAATAAACCTCCGGTCCAAACAACTTCTTGAATTGACCTATTAATGACAGACTTTGTTGGTTTTATTTCAGCTAACTTGTATTATCTTCTAGAATCTTGCAATTTGATTTATTTTTTTTTTTACATTTTATGGAACCTCGATGTGAATTCACTAAAATTGTTCAAGCCTCATCCTTTGATGACTTTGCATGCAAAAGTTTATTATACACATGCAACTCGATCTTGCTGTCGAGATAGAAGAGTGCTTATAATTTAATTGTCTCGATTTTTCTCTAATTGTATAGTTGTTCACCGGTCAATATTGTGCCTTTTGAGGTTTCCACAAACTCTTTGTCAATAATGGACCATAGTCCAACAACATTGAAACTGTTGATACAATTTTCAAAGCTATTTTTTTTTAATCAAATACAAAAATAAAATAATAAGGTAAATATGAATATCCATATTCTTTTATATGTCTCAGATCTCGCATGAGGTTTTGATTGGATCTCACACAGGCTCTAAGTAAACCAATTTGAAGAAAATTAAAAATACCCAAAGGAACAATATAGGTACAAGCGAAAGACTCAATAATAGCTATATAGAAGAAGTTTATCAAACTAAAGAGAAGATGTGACTTCACTTATAACTCATAAGCTCTTAAAACTCACCACATTAAAGCTATCTCTCAATTTGCGAAAATATGAAAATATATAACAATACTTACTCCTATTTATAATAGTGCAAAGCCAAATTAAATTAGGAGCAAAACATCTATTTTATTATGGAATTTGACAAATGAGGTCTAACTAGACTTGAATTAAATAAATTATAAAATATCAAATCACAAACAACTTAAATTTCGTACTCAACATTTATTTGGTAGCCGGTCAGAGTTATGCAAGTATTAGTAATGCGGGGATTAGTTATGATGACATTTATCTATTATTTTATAAACATATTAGTTATGCAGAATATAATTATTCTACCTTGTATCCTGCATAAAAAATACATAAATTCTCTCATAACTTATACATATATTAGTTATGTGGGCACATAAATGTTAAATATAATACGTCGTATTAATTTTATACATAAATTACTTACCTCCTGACCAACTATCGAACATAATATTATTTATACATAATTTAATATTAATGTAATTTACCACCAAACCAGCTACCAAACATTGTTTAATTTATTTTCATAAATCTCATCTTGATCATGTCACTAGCGTGGGGTAAAGTGGATTTTCATGTAGGGTCTGTTGTTGAAACCTTATCGACGATGATGGTTGAAGACTTTTAAGCCACTAGTGAATGGAGAGTACTTCAATTATTAGGTTCATTCAACACGAAACAGGATTGTATACGTACAAAAAAATATTTAAATTAATAAATTCTGAATTTATAATTTTAAAAATATAAAATTTTCAGTCCACGCTGTGATTGAAGATTAGATATATTTGACAGCATATTTTATAGTTATGTGATTTTGGCGAGTGTACGATTGGTATCGTGTAAAAAATTATTTATGGTGAAATCTAGCCTACCGACAAGGGGGATAATTTCGATATTTTGCATTTTTGTGCTTTATAGTGTTGTTGTGGACGTCCGTTTTTTCCGTAGATGTTGCCTTCCGTATCATCTAGAAATATGGTACGTGTAATATTTGTTTAAAATTTTTATATTTATTGTAATAAAATATTATTATATATGAATATTGATATTTAAATATTATTTAGCTATTGTAAATAAAATTATATAAAAACTTAATTTAATAATTTTGTGTATCAAGAAGAAGGAATGCATTTGTTAATCAATTTAATTAATAAATAGAAAGGGTATGAATATAAAAAAAGCAAACATCAATAATTTTTTTTGCAAAGTTAAAACTTAAAATTATAATTGATGGGCACAATTTAAATATTCTTTTTTTTAATTAGAGATTCATTTTAAAAATCTTTTACATGCATGAAAGTAATGATGATTATCAATTTATTATAAATATTTTAAAATTTTATTTTTATAATATATTTCTTATAAAATATTATTACATAATATTAAAGTATGACTATTATATAGAGATAATTTATAAAGAGTGTAAGCCTATAGTAAATATCACTATTGCTATAGCAAAAATAAAATATAACATGAAAAATTAATCATGAATAAAATTAAATTATTACAGTGAAATAATATTATATCCAATGAGTATTATAATAAAATTTGACTGTACATCGAAAATTTAGTAAAAATTTGATTATTACTTGAAAAAATTTCATAAATAGCAAGATGAGTGTCCATTATTATTGGATGTGTACCAATAAAATTCTACATTAATAGTAGAAAAGAAAAGGAATTTTCCAATCAGCTCTAATTGAAGTTTTAAGAAAATTTTTATGGTGGGTGAGGCGCAACACACAAATATGGCTTAGAAATGTGAGAGAAATTATTTTTGGAAAAAAAAAAAGTGTGGTTTCCACTTCTATTACTCCTCGCATCTTTATTAGAATGAGATAGATAAAGTTATTTTATGGATTAAAATATTTTATAGGATTATTTAGTTTATGAATTGAGATATTTCATGATATTAGTTATCCCATCACATATATAGGATAACTTATCCCATCATTATAGTAATAAATAATTTCGAGATTAACTAATGCCTCTAACCAAATATTGAATAAAATTATCTTATATTTTATCCTGAAATTATTATTCCTTGTCCCTCGTGTCAAATAATCTCTAATATTTCTCTCTCTTCCCCTTACTCGTAGCCCTCCTCTTCTCCATTTCTTTTCTTACACTCCTTTTTTTTTTTAAAAAAAAAAAACCCTTCTATCGTCTAATCTTTTTGATCAGTTTTTTGGTGATGAATTCTTTTAACTCTATTTTTTTTTTAAAAAAAAATATCATGCATATTTTATCTTCTCAATTTGATAATTGATATAGGTATATAAGTTTGATTGATTGATTTTTTCATTTATCAAAATTAAATTAATTATATCAATTTTTATATCAATAAATCATACTGAATCAATAAAATTAGGTTTTTCATTATCATGTTTTTCAATTTTTTCATTTTTTTTAGTTTGATTTGAAATATATGACAATAAAATTAATTTGATCTTTATGAAATATGTATAAATACCACACTATTTCATACATGGGAGCTACAACTCTTAAAAAATTGAATTATTTCTAACTTTATAAATTGTATATACATGAAAATATTTGATGAAATATAGATGAATTGTTAAAGAAAATTTTACAAATAGATTATAATAAACATTTTATATATATAAAATAATTTTTAAAAAAGTACATTGTATAATGTCAGATTGATTAATTTCAAGTTGATTTTTTTTAATTAAAACTAAATAAATAAATTATAATTGAAATTTTCTTTCAATATAAATCATTAATATATTATTTTTTATTTTCAATTTGGTAGAATTTATCAATTTTCTTTATATATTCCTTTTTGGTACATGACCCTTTCGTGCACTGTGTTGACGGAACGACGGAAAGATTACTTTTATAAATATTTACTCTTGCTCAGATTTAACTTATCAGTTAAAAATCATTATTATTTTATTCTTATCCTCCTTCATCGTTAATGACCTTAATTAATTGATTACGACATTACTAATTCTTTGTTTTGTTATTAAGTTTTGTGCAATCAAACATCTTTACGTAAATAAATATTTCTTCCGTTCTTTTTTAGTTGTTAGAATAAGATTTACACACTTATTAAAAAAAATTAATAAGAATCACAATTTGACTAATATAATCTTATTAATTGATATGTAATTTTTAAAAACATACAATAGCAAATTTTTTTATATTCTAAAGTGACTTAAATACTAAAAGTAAAATTAAAAAAAAGTAATTATTATGATCAGATTATTTTTTGGACTTTATTGGTTATTAAACCCTGTTTTAATTGAAAAGTATTTCGTTTGATTATAAAGTTGCATTTAGTCATATATATGATTATATCCATTTTAGACTTTGTTGGTTAGCAACATTGTTTTACTTCGAAATTCGTATTTTGATATTTATAGAGTTTTATTTACTCATATTATTAGATCGTTTTTAGCCTTTATTGGTTAGTAACACTGTTTTGGTTGAAATTAATTTTTTTGGTAGATTATAAAGTTGTATTTGGTCATATATATGATTAAATATTTTTAGACTTTGAAGGTGTTTGACTAAGTTTATAAAATGGCCAAACTAATTTATAAACACCTTTTTAATTTATTCATGCGTTTGGTAAATATCGAAAATACACCAAATGCTTATAAGTCAAAATAAGTCATAAGTCATAAGTTGGTCAACCCCAACTTATGATTTTATAGCTTATAATAAGCATTTTTAGTTTGACCAAATTATTTATAATTTTATCTGTAATATTTTTATGTAATCCCCAAAATACTTTTTTTTTGAAATAAAATTTCGAACAGTCTCCATAATTTCAATTCCACCTCCGTTCTTTCAAACTTAAAATTTCCTCTACCTCTTCAATGTTAACAACAATTATGCAGTTCTTTAAAACATTATTTCAGGTAACAAATTTCTTTCTAATATTTTTTAGTAGTTCTTCAAGTTCTATGCCTAAGCAAGGAACCTTTCTTTAACTTGATATTAATATTCTTGATTTATATGTTTGGTAAAGTAGAAGATCCTCTCCTACTGCTTTATATTCTAAGATATTTATTATTGATTTCAAAAGCTAATCAAATTGAAGAAAAATATTATTGATAAATACAAAATATGAAAATTCAAAAAAGAAGTAAAATAAAAAACATGTAATCCATTAACATTTGAATGACAACTCATGATTTTATCGCTTAGAATATTTATAATAGTTAAATGTTTTAGTTTAATTAGAAACAAAAAAAATTGTTAAGTATTCGTTTCTCTATACAAATTTTGTATACTACTAAAGTATATTTTTACTAAAAATATTAGTCAAATTATTAATTTTTTATATTATATCTTATGGTTATATTTTAGCTTATATAGAATAATTTACATTTATAGAATAATTGTATCTAATCAACGTTGTATTAAAAATAAATAAGACATAAATTATTTTGAATTGAAATTAAATTAAACTTTAAAATCTTGTAAAAATTACATCGATATTAGTATAAATAACTTGAAGGTCATTTAAGTAAATTTCACAAAGAAAATACTTATTAGCAATTTTTTTACCAAACTCTTCAATTGTTTAGTATTAGTTTCAGCACTTTCATCTAATCACGTAACTGATTATTTATTAAATCATCTTCATTACTTAAAAATGCTTACCAGCTACTTTAAATGATCAGCTAAGTCAAACACGCTCTTTATCGGTTAGCAACATTGTTTTACTTGAAATTCATATTTTGATTTATGTTTATAAAGTTGTATTTAGTCATATGATTAGATCGTTTTTAGATTTTCTTGATTAGCAACACTGTTTTAATTGAATTTAATATTTTGATTGCTTATAAAATTGTATTTAGTCATATATATGATTAGATTATTTCTAGATTTTATTGATCAGCAACATTATTTTACTTTGAAATTCATATTTTAGTTGATATTTATAAAGTTGTTTAGTCATATGATTAGATTGTTTTTATAATTTATTGGTTAGTAGCAGTTGTTTTAATTGATATTAAGTATATTAGTTGATTATAAAGTTGTATTTAGCATATGGTTAAATCCTTTTCACAACTAAATTAAACAGGAGAAGAACCACAGAAAGAACTCTACCGAGTACCGACGATGGGGTGGGGGTGGTATTTCGATATTTTGCATTTTTACGCCTTTATATTGTGGATATTGTTGGAGGTTTTGTGTACACACGTTTTTTTTGCCTCAAGTAATATGATAGAGACTTCTCCGAAGATGGGGTTGTTATAATTTAACATTTTCAGGAGTCACTCTCAATTTGCTGGAAATGATTTGGTTTGGGCCAGTTACAGTTTTGGATAGTAGCTACACTTTTGAGCTATTTTAGCAAATATTCAGAGTAATGTGTGGTATTTTTTTTAAAAAAATTTACCACCCTAAAGAGAAACTAAAAGGCTAAAGTTTACTGATTAGATAATTAACGGGAAAATTACATAAATAAATAAACATTACTACTATATTTATAATATATAATTAATTTAAAAAATTATCAAATGTAGCAATAATTATTATTTTCATAGTAAATTGGTCACTATATTAATTTTACGCTATTGAAGTTCATTGGCACTAAACACTACTGCAGCGACAGAAATATGGAACGAGAGATAAAGGCACACTGTTAGTTAATGTCAAAACCTTGTTTTGTCCGCTAATTATTTTTATAAAATGAGCTTTAACTTACGAGAATGATCTTGAAAGCGAGTAATTTATGAGCTAAAACTTTAAGTTTAAATATTTTTTATCCCACGAGCAACACTTTTTTTGACCGTGAATGTTTTCCACGGGGCAAGCGAAAGTAAAAAATGCAAGGCCACCAATGTAATATCTTATTCGTCTTAAACCAAGTAACCTTTGGTCAAGTTAATGACTTTTTTATTTATTAACTCAAATATTTTAATTCGTCAAAATTTAATCTAGTCCGCCAACACTATTAAAAAATTATTATTTTTTCATTAAAAATTTTTGTTGAAAAATGTTAAGTGGCTATTCCCACTAATTATCGGTAAGAAAGATAAAGTAATATTGTTTTCACATGAAAAAATTTATGAAGCTTCCCAGTATTTCAGTGAGAATCTGTTTCTCACCATATATTCTCCCAGTGAACTAGCTCGCTGGAAAATGAGTGAGAAAATCATGTTTTATAACATAAATTTTTTATTGATTTGCGGTGAAAAAAATCTCTATTTCTAATAGTGCCAATTGACATCACAGAGGAAATCCCGTATTTACTTTGAATTTTTTTCTTTTTATATAAGTAAATATTATTTAAAACAATAATATGTATATCCAACGGCATGGCCAGAAAAAAAATTATCAAGGACATTCAAGATTAGAAGAGATAAATAACAAAAAAAATTCAATGCGTGAATTCAATGTCTTATTGTTCAACCTAGCAATTCTGACATGAATGATCTCAACATATATTTTTATTAAATACATACAATTGAGAATTGCACGTTTTAGTTGCTTTACTTTTAGTTAATGAAAGTCTACTCTATAAAATGAATTATTGGTTAAATGATTGAGTGAATCAAGATTTACACTAGACATAAATCACACATTCAAAGAAAATTTTTTAGTGATTTATCAATTTTAAACTTAGATTTAAAGTTACAATTTTTCAATTTACTTTTTTTTCAGTATTGTCATTAATATCTCAAATTGTATATCTTGATATGTATCTATATATTATGAAGACACAAAATTTCAAGGCAATATGTTGATTAATTTTCTTTACCCTTCATAAGTGCATTTTATGATAGATAAAATTACAAATACAATTTATATCTATGTTATTATATACTTAAGTTTCAAAAAGTAAATATTTTATATTGGATAAAATAATAATATTAAGGAGCTTGACAAATATTTAAAAATTCTAGATAAACTAATATTAATTAACTATTCAAGTTTATTTTAATAAAAATATTTTACTAAAATTTTTATTCTTGGATAATAATTAGCTCTTCAAATAATTGTAGAATTTTTTCTCAAGCTAATTGGGGATGAAAAACTAAAAGAAGATAAAAGCACAATATGCCTAAAGAGGAAAAAAATCATTGAAGAAAGATATCCTTAAACTTTTGTGGGTCTCATAAACCTGTGAAAATAAAACAAAGAAATTTAATTCTAGCAACTTAAGTATATACTCTATAAAAATCACAATTTAACTTATTGTGTAATTTTTCGATGAATGATATTCGACTTATCAGTCTTATTTGACCGTAGCTCCACCTCAATGTATATCTACAATGGCCGGACATTGCTTTGAAAATAATATAAACTAAATGTCAATTGAAATACAATTATAAACTTTAAAACTACAGTGTCAGATCCATCCTCATTTACAGATCAAATTGTAATAATAGATCACAATATCATTTATTTAAAATTCTGCCGACGTCACTGATTCTTCCTTGATCAATGACATTAAGCAATCGTTAATAAAACTTGTTAAATTTGTTCATCCGAAATGTTTTCCTTGCCCTCTTTTATTTTTTTGGAAGCAGATGTTTTTAGAAAATTCACCGACGACCAAGGAGATTTCAACAAAACATTGGTTAACGACGTGCAAGGAATGTTGAGCTTGTATGAGGCAGCACAATTCAGAGTGCATGGTGAACAAATTCTGGATGAAGCGGCGAATTTCACCACCACCCAACTGAAATTAAGTTTGCCCAAATTGAGTAACTCCCTTGCACAACAAGTGAGTAGTGCATTGAAGTTTCCAATCAGAGATGGTATAGTCAGGGTGGAAACGAGGAAATACATATCAATTTACAAAGAAGATGAATCATGCAATGAAGTGTTACTAAAATTTGCCAAATTGGACTTCAACATCTTGCAAAGGTTGCATAAAAAGGAACTATGTGATATCACAAGGTAATTGGCAACCTAAACTTCCAAATATATACTCCATTTCATCAATTTCCGCCAAATATTATCCAAAAGTCTACTAAATCAACACACAATTTGTTGGTTCAGTATGACATTTTAGGTGGTGGAAGGAATTGGAAATCATGAAGGAATTACCTTATGCAAGAGACAGATTGGCTGAGTTATACTTCTGGACTTTAGGTGTCTACTTTGAGCCTCAATATAGCGTTGCCAGAAAAATAGTAACAAAAGTTTTATGCTTTTGTAATATTATGGATGACACCTATGACACATATGGGACACTAGATGAACTTACTCTTTTTGCAGACGCAATTGAAAGATACTTTTTTGGTCATATTGATATCTATATTTCACTTTTATTTTATTTACTTCGATGATGATATGAGTTTAAATGAAGAAGTGGCTTGGGAATTCATATAGTCGGTCCCATATTAATTAGGACCGAGGCATAATTGGTGATAGCTTACAACATTTTTATATTTCAGAGAATTTAACAGAATTAGGTTGAGAAATAAGCAATTCATCAACGCTATTTTGCACAGTAAAGTCTAATTTGACAAAACGTGATGTTTTCCATTTATGCAGGTGGAATATTGATGCTTCAGAAAAGTTACCGCCATATATGAAGATAATTTACCGGGCTCTCCTAGATGTTTACAATGAAATAGAGCAAGAGTTGGCAAATGAAAACAAATCATTTCTAGTTAACTATTCCATAAATGAGGTAATAATCTATAATCTTTTGTTAAACCTATCACTAATAATCGACTGATGTTTGCTAATTTTTTATTTTATTTTTTTTAAAAAAAACTTTCAGATGAAAAAGTTGTCGAGGGCTTACTTCCAAGAGGCAAAATGGTATCACGGAAAGAATGTGCCAACAGTGGAGCAATATGTGAAGAATGGAGGTCTATCTAGCACTTACCATTTGATTGCAGCTTCTTTTTTGTTGGGGATGGAAGAGGTAGCAACCAAGGATGCATTTGACTGGATAGCAACTGAACCTCTAATACTTGTTGCTTCCGGTGTCATTGCAAGATTGCTCAATGATATTGTATCACATGAGGTATATCAACTATGTATTACATATAGATTTAATTTATTTGCACAGACAATTATGTAAATATTTTCTATACTATCCCAGTATTGGTCTATACGTTAACCTGTTACAGTATATTTTTTTGGGAACTTCGTTTTCTAAGTTAACTTATAGACTTGCTATGAATAGTTACCAGCTGCTATTGTATGTGTAACTTAAAAATTTTATGGTGTTGGAATCCTTGAATATATGTAGAAATATATGAGTTATTTCCTCTTAATATACTAATTAATAAGTTGGACAAAAATTATCGTGCAACTATAGCTCAAGGATTAGGATGCATCTATCTCATACCATTTGATATATATGAAGAAATTAATTTTATTTTGTTTGTTTAATTTATATATATATATATATATTGTGGGATTGATGCAGATAGAACAGGAAAGAGGAGATGTAGCTTCTGGTATCGAATGTTACATGAATGAATATGGTGTCACAAAACAAGAAGCACAGATGGAGATGAGGAAAATAATAGATAATTGTTGGAAGAATATAAATCAAGAATACCTCAGACCTACAATTGTTATATCAAGGGTTTTGCTCATGGTTGTCATCAACCTTACAAGGGTGTCGGAGTTCATATATAAGGATGAAGATGCTTATTCTTTTTCCAAAAATAACTTGAAAGACGTCATTTCTACGGTGCTAATTGATCCTATAATTATAACATGAGAATGAGAAAGGAGGAACAAGGATTGCATTTCTCTAGAATGCATGTATCTGGGATAAGTTTATTAAGGCCGTTTAGTTAAATTTTGCATTAATAGTAGTGAGGTGTTTGGTTTCTATGTTAATATTATCTGTGTAACAAGTTCAGTATGAAAAAACAATAAATGTATCAACCATATACCTCAATAGGTACACTTTTTACTTATTTACAATGGATTGTGTATTTTTCTTAAAGAAATAATAATAAATAAATTGCATATTTTATCATTATATCTAGGAAAAAAATTCAAACATGTCATCGTACTAATTTCAGAAAAGGTTTATTCATGTCATTCGTTAATAGTTGAGCTCATTTATGTCATTGTCGTGACCCAAAATACCTATCCTTGCCTTTTTTTTAAACGGCTCAAAAATCTAATTTCGCAATATCAATTCTTACACTTGCCTCACATAAACAGGTCACATCCCTATTTTAAATCTATCAAATTAAAATATCCAACTAAAATAAAATAACCCACCCTAATATTATTCTTGACCCACACCTTTTTAATCCCTGAGCTCAACCTCCTTCCTCTTCTTTTTCAGATCTACTTTTTCTCCAATGATTTCAGACCCAATTTCATATCGACCCCTTGATGCTGCTCTGATTCAGAAAGAAACAAGAGAAGAGTGGCTCAAGGAAATTCTCTCTGATTCGGAGAAGCTTTTCTCTTGATCACCAAGTGATTTTATAATAACACAACTATGATAAATAAAGGAGAAAAAATACAAGAAAAAAAAAACACAAGAGATAAAAATAAAAAGAAAATAAATTATAAAGTAAATATATAATTACATCATGTAATTATCAGCAACTATCATTTTTCAGCTCACCCCTAAAAATTAAAAAACATAATTACCCTTCAATTACACCTAATTACATGTTTAGCGAATTATTATATGATCAAATAAATATAATCAAATTATCTAATTACATTAAATTACATTCAAATTTAATTACATGATTGGCTTTACACAGAGGCTCTGAACGAGCGAATAAGAAGTTCAACGGTCCTATCTTAATGCTCCACAATCAACTCTCTCTATATTTGTCCAGCTAATTTATTCATCCATTATTGTGATTAGAGGTGCCCATCTAATTACTTGTCTTTTAAGTTCTTCATTTATAGCAATGTAATTATCTTAATTATTATTAATTAGTGAATATGTTTAAGCTTTGTGCGATGATAAAAGTATTATTAAATCTATTAAATGATCGATAATATTATTATTAATTTATATATTTTTTTTATAAGAAGAAAAAATTCATGACAACATATGAGTTAATTCACATATCCGGATTAATTTAACTATTTGAGTTCTTAGAAAAAATTCAAAAGAATCACTTTTTTCCTATTCTCGAATACACACATGATATGATTCATATATAATTGAGGATTTAAAGGTAATTTTAAAGCCTATATAACGTCATTATTCAAATGTCAAAATTAGATATTTTTCAAAAAAGAGATTTTTAGTCTTCAAATAAGATAAATTTAATTCAAAACTTATTAATTTCTTTTTCCTCATTGAAAATTTTAATGTAATTAAATATTTCTATTAACTTTTATACTTGAAACTGCATTTCTAAATTTTTTTTTGACTTATATAGAAAGAAGAGAAACATCATTTTTCTTATTTTTGTAAATAGGTAGTTTATTATTTTGTGTTTATATTTGTTATTTTTCTTGATGAGGTAGTTAGATTTTGGTTCATAAATATTATTTAGAAAGAACTAAAAACTAAAATGAAAAAATCACATAGAAAATAATAAAAAATCTTCAGATACAACATCTAATTCAATTTAAATACTTATTTTCTTCTCGGTAGTATATTAAGTCCTCTTCTCCTTTTTCAAGTCCTCTGTGTTTGTTCGAGAAGGAAAGAAAAAATACAATAATCTAAAACTATAACCATATAAAACTTCTACTGAATAATCAATAATAAATCAAATCAGAATAATACTAAAACTAAAGTAACAATATAGGAAACAATATTTTCAATAAAAAAATAAATAATATTACTCCCTCAAATCACTGGACGAATAAAACTATAAAAAAATATAGTATTACTTAATATGAAAAATTTAATTAGGCGAAGAAAATGAAGTGGGAGATCACCTCAACCTTCTGCTTTCACATTTATATAGAATAAAAATAATTTACTTTATTGATTAAGAGAGCCAAAAGTTATCAATAAGTTTATTAGGAGAATCAAGCAAACAAATATAAACGGCTATTATTATTAAAAATAACTTAATTATAAGAAATAAGGGGAAACAAATAGGAAAAGAAAAGGCTAACAATGAACTAATCAAATATAATTACACCTGAATTAAATATTAAAAAAATAATTAACTAAGGTAATCAAATATTTATAAAATAAATTAAATATATATTAAATAATCATTAATTTAATGAGAATGCCTTTTGAGCTTTCTAAATTAAAATATAGATGAATAAATAAAAAAATATAATTAAAAAATAATTAAAAATTTTTAGATTGTTATAAACAAAAAAAATATTAAAAAATTTAAAAAAAAATAAAAATAATAACTTTAAAAGCATGCCAGATCATCATCAAGTCCAAGCAACCTTTCACATTTTGTATTCATCTCTGTACAAGTCCACAGTAAGAGACTGATGGATTGCAGCTGCAAGATAACTTTTTAGAATGAGTTTTTTTTTCTTCCTCTCTCAAAAAAATACAGATAACGAATTAAAGAGAGTGAAAAATTAATCAAAATTGGTGGATGGACTGTAAGGGAAAGAAGAAATCGAGATAGTGATACACTTGATGCACTTGTACTTTAGAAGACTTAGATTTGAAATTTAAATTTATTTTATTTAGTCAACTAATATTTACTGTCAAATTTATAGATAAAAGGACTCACAGATATCAACCAAATTAATTAATGAAAACCTATATATGTAATAAAATTTATGTATATTAAATTAATTTTGTTATATCAATAGTTATTAGTATCTCTATAATAAGTAATTTTTTTTGCAGGTGCACACAATGAAATTGACTATGATCTGCTAGCTAGCCATCCTAATGAATTTATATGCTAATTGAATTTTCATACAACTTCAACAAAATATTATTTTCAATCGACTATAACTTCTTGACATATACGCGGCTGTAGAAAATCAAAGTTAGAAAATAAAATACAAGTTTTGAAATATGAAGTATTTGTAATCATAAGTGATATTTCCTATTCATAGCTAAACTTTGTCTTGTTGAAATATCAAATAAATCAAATATTGAAAAACTATATAAGAAAATATTATATAGTTTATTGACTGTGTACAGCTATCTACTGTAATATTAAATACCAAAATAATAAAATCCAATGCTAAAAGAACTTTTCTTTCTTTGATCTTAAAAATAAAAGGATCATTTGAGCTTATCTGATATACTTTACAAAAAATAATGAATACCGATTAAACTATTTATTAATTTAAGTATGTATTCTTTTTTTTTTCAATTTTTGTGTAATTCATTATATACTTATTCAAATATTTATTTGTAATATTTTAAAAAGTTTATATTAATCAATATCAAATATACGTGCAATATATGTATCGAGAACTAAATGGTATATTTGGTTGAAGATTGAGTTATTTATAGAGTATTTGGGAACAATTCCTAGAATTTTTTGCTCCTTTTTTTTAGTGATGTACCTAAGTCGAGGCAAATTTATGTATTACTTATAGAGCACGTGAATCCGTGATCTTTCTATAAAATTAAGAATTATATATATATATATATATATATATATATTTTTTTTTTTTAAAAATAATATAATATTATATACTGATGCTCATGCTATAAAAAAATTAAATATTTGATTTAAGATTAATTTATTTTCCTAGAGTACTTAAAATCAATTTCCAACTAATGTATTTATTTATTTATTTATTTTTACACTCATATTTTAAAAATTGTGAATTCAGTTCCGATTGACACTTTTCTTCCACTTGGGTTAAAAGATATTGTTATGACCGGACAAAAACTGTGCTCGAAGTTCTACATTTGCAATGTGTCGTTTAGCAGCTCTTCTTTGCTGCGTTAGTTTATATAATCTTGCTGCTAAACCAGCTAGGATTCACCTACCTTCAATTATTTTTCTAATCTAGTTTACCTACTTTTATATTCGACTAAACATTAGCAAAATAATTTAAGACAATTTTTTTTTACCTAAGGGGGTAAGCATATGGACTACTGAATGGGCTCCAGGGAGTTTCAAATGAGCTGTATGGAAGAGAAGTGTGAGTGACTACTAAGCTTATTTATACCCATTAGGCAATCAAGTTTACACTTCACTTTAGAGGAAAAAAGTGAATCCAAACCCATGGAGAACAGAGAAAATGTTGATGAAGTAGTTGTGGTGATGGTGCCATTTTATGGTCAAGGCCATCTCAACCAGTTTCTCCACCTTGCCTGCCTAATTTCCTCATATGGTCTCCCCATCTACTATGTCAGCTTACCCACCTACAATAATCTAATCAAGCTCCGCGCCAACGCCTTAAATCCTTCAGAATTATCGAAAATCCATTTCCACGATCTCCCAGCTCCTGATCTTACTGCTCCTCCAACCACTATCCCCAGTGCCAGTAAAATCCCAGACCACTATCTCTCCCAGCCACTCTGGAATTCTTGTGTGCTCCTACGGGAGCCCATTGCTTCCTTCCTTGCAGATATTTCTTCTAAAGCAAGACGAGTTGTCGTTATTCATGATCCTTTCACGGCCTATAATGTTCAGGATTTTGCTTCCCTTCCCAACGCCGAATCCTACTTGCTTGGGGGGAATTCGTGCTTCGAGACATACTGTAGTCACATCTGCCCTGCCCTGGGTTTGCCCATCCCACTCGAAGCAGATCTACTTAAAAGGCTACCCTCCACTGAAGGGACTTTCAATGATGACATCTTCAAACACCTAGCACCTTTTCAGTACCAGTATATGGGTAAGAGATCCGGTGATATCCATAATACAAGCCCGCTAATCGAAGGTGGTTCTGCTTTTATTGACTCGATGGCACAACTGGTGAACGCTCAAAACATAAAGCAATGGGCAATCGGACCGATTCTCCCTACTAAAATAGATCATCATAGTACTAAGGAAAACGAATGTTTGGATTGGCTAAACAAACAACCTCCGAGATCAGTTCTTTTTGTATCTTTTGGAACATCAACTGAATTTTCTGATGAACAGATCAATGAGCTCGCGATGGGATTAGAGCTAAGCAAGCAGAAGTTCATATGGGTATTGAGAGACGCCGACAAAGGATATGTCTTGCCTGGCAAATCGAGAAGACTTGAGTTGCCGGAAGGATTTGAGGAAAGAGTGAAAGGGGTACAGGGCTTAGTGGTTCGGGGATGGGCACCACAACCAGAAATCTTGGCTCATCCATCCACGGGTGGGTTTATGAGTCATTGCGGATGGAATTCTTGCATAGAGAGCATTACTATTGGAATGCCAATGGCTGCTTGGCCTATGCATTCCGACCAGCCAAAAAATGGTTTCTTGGTGACCGACATATTGAAAACAGGGTTGATTGTGAGGGAGTGGGCGAAACACAAGGAGCTGGTGACAGCATCCACCATTGAGAATGTTGTTAGGAAGTTAATGGCATCAGAAGAAGGTGATGAGGTTAACAAAAGAGCACAAAAACTGGGAGAATCCGTAAGACAATCCAGAGAGAAAGGGGGTGTTTCTCGAATCCAGTTGGATTCTTTCATTGCGCATATCACTAGATAGATGAACTTGTATTTCACCAGAACAGGGTACTCTTTTCAACTATTTTCGTTAGTACTTTTCAATTTTCTTAAACTTCTCGTGTTGTCCCGCTTATGTGCTTGCTGTGTTGAGAATTGATGAACTGTTTATGGGCCTATGGCAAGATAATAAACCACTTGATGGGAGATCTTTTTAGTTCTGTTTATAACTGAGGCTACACCCTGCTGAATTCAACAAGTTTTCCTTTGTCATTTTGACAAAAGAGATTATATTTGATCATTATGCCTTCCTGGTTTTTGATCATTTTATTTGTTATTTTCCATTATTTTGATGCACAATTTTTTTTTTCCATAATAACCCCTCATCTCTCATTCCAAAAGAATCACATGAGAACAGAGAAGGATTTGTCTAATAAATAATGGAGAACTCATCTCTTATAACAAATAATCCAGTTACATGTTTAAAGGATTTACGGGGACATTTGTATTGGACTTCTAACAGTGTACCTACTAGAAGACCATGTTATGTATCCATGGGAATCTGATGTAAGCTTTGAAGGCTTAACAGTTACATTATATGACGCCTTCTGATTCAACGCAGAGAACTTCAAGATGGTTGGATTAACAGTTACCTCAACACCGTCGAGTCCAAACACTTTAACTGTGTAAGTCGAATCAGCTTCTCCCACATTAGTCACGGTCCTTGTATATGTTTTAGCCTCTGATTTCGGAGGAATAGAAAATGAAGGATAGTTCAACTCCGACTCAGGTATGCTTGATGTACAATGCACCTTCCTTCCCACAATGAAAGTAACTTGTTGATCTGTGTACTTCAAGCCACATAAGTAGCGCACATAATCCTCAGGCTGAATGTCATAAATGAGTCCTGGATCACTTGCTCTTGATGGGTTCACCTGCCCTGATCCCATTGTAAATGGATTAGCAGGTTTAAGTCTTTCGTCCTCAATTGGATCCTTTGCCAGGTTGACAATATCAGCAGTTGTCATGATTGCAGATTTAATTGCAGCTGGAGACCAATCTGGATGTGCGCTCTTTAATAATGCCGCTACTCCCGCAAGGTGAGGACAAGACATCGACGTGCCAGAGAGAATGTTAAATGTCGATGTAGCAGATGTTATCTCCCCTTCAGAGTTTGGCCATGCCGCAAGGATACTGACTCCTGGGCCACTAATGTCGGGCTTTATAATGCCATGACTTTCCCAAAATGGTCCCCTGGAAGAGAAGGAAGCAACTGTTGGCGCGTGGTTGTCTCCGATTCTCGTTCCGTTGAATGATATTGTTGCAACGGGGGCTGATGTTGATTTGATATAGTTTATGATCTTCAATCCGTCAAAGTAACTGACTTGTGTTGTAGGAAGGGCATCAAAAGCTGCTAATGTTGTATAGCCATGTTTTTCTTCATTCATAAGTATCATGGCGGCGGCACCAGCATTTTTCACTGCTTCTCCTTTGTCGATTCTAGAAAATACATCACTGGTACACAACACTATTTTACCCTTGACATCAATTGTAGACAACGATTTACAATCATTAGCATTTATGAGTGGAAGCAATTTATGTGAAAAATTTGTGGGTTGAAAGGCTGATTCACCCTCATATTTTGCTCCATTGCCTAAAACTGCTACGGCACTTATCTTTCTATCTGTTGTGCTAGCACCAACTGTGAGAACCCACGGGGCTCCATTCCTTACAGTACCAACATCCGGTCCTTTATTTCCCGCCGAGCAACTCACAAAAATCCCCTTCTGAATCGCTCTATACGCGCCAATTGATAGAATATCTTTATATAAAGGCATCTCCCAATTTGCTCCAAGGGAAATCGAAATAACATCCACACCGTCTTCAATGGCAGCATCAAAACCAGCTAAAACATTGCCTTCTAGACAAAATAAAGAACAAACTTTGTACATGGCCAAATGCGCACGGGGTGCAATGCCAACAGCAGTGCCGTTAGCATTACCAAGAAAATTGGCACCTTCCACAAAGTTTCCAGCGGCTGTGCTTGAAGTATGTGTCCCATGTCCATCATCGTCTGAAGGTGATCTAGTTGCCTTATCAAACTTTCTTGCCCCAATAAGCTTGTTGTTACAAGCTGTGAAATTGAACTCACATTTACCTTTCCATTTGGCAGGCGGAGGAGGCATTCCGTAGTCACTGAATGATGGATGTTGTGGAGTTATTCCAGTATCTAGCACACCAATAATCACACCTTTACCAGAATTTGAGGCATCCCACAAGCCAACATTCTGGTGCAACCCAAGGAAACTTGGAGTGTGTGTGGTATGCAACTCCAGTGCCCTTTGGGGACGCGCAGACACAAATCCTGGTTTCTTTTCCATATCTTTCACTTCATCCGCTGACAACATAGCAGCAAATCCGTTAAACACATGGCGATAGGAGTAAACGATGCGCGATGAATGATCAGAATTTGCTGAAGTTGTGGGCAAAAATGATTGATGCCAGAGATACAGATCTGTTGAATCAGGGAAAACTAGATCATCAGGCAACTCAAGCTGCACAATGTAAGTTTCAAGATCATTTTGATTAGTAAGATGATCAGCAAAAGTTTTTGATGAATGAAGCAACATGACAATGCAAAAAAAAATTAAGATGTATTTGAGCTCCATGTATTCTTTTCTTTTTTTTTTAGGTGACTATCACATTGAGCAAGATGTGCATTATATACTGCTTTTTGATGAAGATCAATTCAATGTGTAATCTGCATTGATTATTCCATACTTGGTCAATAATTACTGTAATCGTAATCCATAATTATTAAGTTGACCGAACCGACATATGAATAAGATTATAAGGCATTTATATCTAAAAAGTCACTTAATTATGAAAATTTATGCTGCAAAATCACTGCATTTTGATTTGTATCAATAAAATTATTTGATTTATAGTTTTTCTCACAAAATCACTTACTTAAATATATCATAAAAGAAAATCTGACATGACAGAATAATTTATTTTTTATGCCAGTAATATGGACCCCGTAAATAAATAATATTTTTAAAGAATTATTTCTTATACCCAATTCACCTACCCACATATCAAATAAATTTCATCTAAAATTATTCAAAATAAGTATTTCTTTTTATATTATATTTATGACAAACTAGTAGTTATATTAGCTTGATGAAATTAATTAGCTCGTAAATGTATATATATGTGTGTTACTTAAATTGAAATAATAAGTTGAAATAAAGCTTTTCTCCGATATTTTTGCCTAAATTATATCATATGAAAAATCAATAATTATATGATTTCAATAACAATAATTGTTTCTAGAAGTTTAAAGAAATGTAAAACTTTACTCATTTACTATTTTTTATAATTAAGGATCAAAAAAAATATTCAAATATTTCTTGTCTCATGAATTTATCTTAAATCGAGATCTTCTGGCTCAATTTTATCCCAGTTTTGCTGAGGGAGCAACTCCATTTTTCACCTTGATTTAGTCAAAATATGAAGACTTTCTTACTTTTCAAGGCGGATTAGATCCATTAATTGGGGGTCTACCGCTGACTGATATTGCTCATCACCATTTAACTATTGCAATTCTTTTCACCGAATTAGGTGAAATGAATACGCAAAAGTTCATTTCAGTGGCTTGCTTAATTTAAATATCTCACATATTTTTTACGAGTTAATTTCATCAAAGATTGTTATTTTATATTTTAATATAAAATATATAATACTCAATTTTAATAAATATAAAGAACTAAAGCAGCACAAATATATATATATATATATATATATATATATATATATATATATATATATATATATAAAAGACCATTTTAAACTAAGCCCTAAATATAAGAATGGGAAAAGGGTCAAATTTACCCTTCTATTTTAGTTTAATAGCTAATTTTACCTTTTGTCATACTATAGGGCCAAATATAACCCTACTGTTACCAAAGTATTAAAAAATACCCCTCATTTAGATGGAATCTCTAAATCTCCAAAGGCAAACATGGTGGCAAGACAATTTTTTAGTTACTCTTTGTAAATTGAACTTCAATTTTTGATCCTAAAGCAATTTTTACCCAAATCATTTAAATGGGTCCAAAAATTAAATAGCAATACAAACTAATTTTAGCTGAGCAAATTAATCACCTAATCTCATATATTTTATTTATAGATCTTATGCATTATATATTGATAATGAATGTCACTATATCAACTCGAAAACATTCACAAATAGCTATAATATACTTTAATTTTTATAACTACACAAACACACACCTAATAGTTACATGACTAAAATATAACTTATCCACGAAATTACTGTTATCAACTTACTTGGTATGAAACTAACATTTAAACATAAATTTTAAATATTTACCTTTAAATACTTGTTAATAATAAAAATTTAACTTTTAAATATTTTAAAATTTTCAAAAATTATATCAAATCAATTTTTGAATTTTTAAATTTTCATTCATAAAATTTCATATTTTTTCTATAATATATTTAAATATAATTTTTAAATTTTAAAAAAAATCACAATGTCAAAAATTTAAATTTTTAACAAATATATCATGTGTTGCTTTGTCAAACCGCATAAGTCAATTTGACACGCTTCGATTAATATAAGTCCTTCAAACTCGATTTTAATTGTCACATTCCAAATCTCATTTAAAATACTCCTTATTTGGGGATTTCATCCAAATGAGGGGTATTTTTGAATACTTTGGTAACACCAGGGGTATATTTGATCCTATAATATGATGAAGGGTAAAATTAACTATTAAACTAAAGTAATGGGGTATATTTGACCCTTTTTCCTATAAGAATCGTATGTATTTTTATTCTTAGATGTTTTTACGAGCTAATTTCATTAAAGATCATGTCTTCTTATGTTTTAATAATAATATATACAATACTCATGAAAAGATTTTAGATGAAACCCAATTTGATATATGGTTGGATGAGTTGGGTATAAAAAATGAGTTTTTCATTTTAATTTTATTTATTTGTGAGGTTCATATTTACATGACATAAAAAATTAAAAATTATTTTGTCATATTGAATTTTTTTAATGATATATTTAGTTGAGTGATTTTATGAGAAAAAACTTGAATTGAGTGATTTTATTGATACAAATCAAAGTTCAGTGACTTTACAAATATAAATTTTCATAATTGAATGACCTTTTGAGATATTAACTAGTTTATAAGAAAAATATTGAAATTATTACAAAGAAAGAAAATCTATGGATATGAAAACTAATCGCTCACTGTTATCTTGATGGTACGAGGGAAAAATATTTTTCAATTTTTTTAGAAAAATAAGTTTTTTTAAAAATAAGAAAAATTGACTATTTTAATAAAAATAAGGAAACAAGTTGCATTAATGATATTCTATGTTAATTGTGTCCTCGCTATCCTCCAACACACCTTATATTCACCCTCACCACTCATAGCTCTCATCTTCACCATCCTACACCTCTGCCGCCCCTCCTCACTTTTCGCAGTATTTATCTAAATTATATACATATTTTAAAAAAAATATTTACTTAACTATCAAACAACACACAAAAAAAATAAATTACTCACTTATTTTTTTTAAAAAATATTTTTGAAAAAAAAATATTTCCATCAAACCAAACACACCCTTAGTCACCACAAATGGAGCCCGTAGGGGCAATCATATATTGTTGCAAATATTTCTTGGATGACTATAACATACTTGTATGGCGATCATGAACTGAAAATCAATCTCTTATCAAATATATTATTTTAAAATTAATTAAAATATTTGTTTCAATACTATCATTATTATATATATATGTTAATTTTTATAAATTAGTTTAAATACTTTAATCTTTTTTCATTAAAAATTTTTCATAAAAATTATCATTGATCTTAGAACACAATTTGATGTTTCATATATGTAGGTGGTGTTGTAAAATATTGTGAATTATGAAAATTGTCGTAACTTGAGGCGTGTATATAGCACTATTCTTAAGAATATTTCATCGGGGGTAGGTGTATTCCGAGAATTTAACAAGCTCTTCTAGTATAAAACTAGGAGTCAAAATCTAACAAAGATTTTATATTGATAGAAAACGTACCCAGCAACTTAGGAAGTAGGAAGAATATATTTATCTCTCTTGTCTTCTATCTCTCAGGAAGAAGACTATCATATATAAGGAGAATAATATGTTGGTCAAAGAAATTAATTCTCACAATGCGTCATAGGTTATAAAGATTAATGACAAATAAAGAAGATTAATGGATATAAAGAGGGGAGTTATAACCTGTTAAAGTGGGTCAAAATGAAGGTTATACAACTGCCAAAATTGTCATACTGAATGCCTTTAAGGCTATTCAATATTGTATCAATTGCCTCTCGAAATGTAAATATAAATATTAGAAAATAATAATTCTATTTGAGATATTAAAAATAATTATTTTCCCACAATTTCCGCATATCTCAAAAAGAATATTAAGGAATAAAATAAGAGTTTTTGCTGGATTTTCTCATATATGAGTATAGTGCGTTGAATGTGGTGTCTCGTAGACTATGAACCAGACCTAAATAAAATAAGATTTAACTTATAGAACAATTGGTGATCTTTAGAACTTTTATGAACCGAATTTTTTTTTTGTAAGCTCAGAGTCTTAGTCTATCACATTATACCTGCACAATCTTTGTCGTTATTGCGATTTTGCGCTAAGAGGTCATGCGTGTGTCCTGATATTCATGAGTGCTCTAGAAATCTATCACAATTTCATAGAAGCGACACCACTTTACCTCATATAGGTCCACCCATCAAGTGTATTCTACAGAGCAATACACCACGTATAAAGAATATGGTAATGGATTGAGAGTTTACAACTCAACCTCACTTTCTTTGCAGATGTGACTATACACACACCATAATAGATCATAGATGAGATAAATTTTATAGTGCACAAGATCAAGCGATTTATTATTACCCATATGAACCTAATTCATGGGATCTCCAATCACATAGGTTGAGTTACCATCATGTTTGATATACAATTTGACAAAAGTCCCGTTCTCATTGAAGCTTCATTTATAAATTTTCTTCTCAAATATTTAGTCAGATGATTGTCCAGATTCACTTCTGACATCACATAGTTTGTGAATAAATTTTCATCGTTTGACAATCATTTGAATACATTATGTCTCAAACACATGTAACTTTATAACTTCGCTAAGAATTTCTTAGCTCAATACCAACCAACTTCAAAATCATAAACTCGTATTTTATAATAATCAAATTGTGATCTATTTGGCTGGTTTTATGATATTATAGCCCACCAAGGATACACACATAACCATAAATGGATTTTAAGATCCACATAACATCATTGTACCTCTCTAATACAACAAATATTAATTCACTATAGCACTTTATCAGTTGTTTTTTTCAAATAATACACCAAGAAAAGAAATAATATAATAATATATTTTTGGATTACTGTAAACAAGATAAGTATAAAATTCTTCATCAAAATATTTTTCTATCCTTGTAATTTTTCTTCTCCTCAAATCATCATTTCAAAATTATATTGAACAACAAAACCACGTAAAATATTTCTCCATCACTTTCAAAGAAAATATATTCTCATAAAGCTACATATATATATTTTTATTGTTATTATAATGTTGCATAGGTTATAAAACTAATCAGAAATAAAGAAGATTAATGAGTATAAAGAAAGAAATTTATAATGTGTTAAAATAGGTCAAAGAAAAGTTATGCAACTGCCAAAAGTATTGTAATAAATGGCTTTAAAACTATTCAATATTGCATCGATTGCTTTTTGAAATATAAATATAAATATAAATATAAATATTAAAAATAATAATTGTATTTAAGATATTAAAAATAATTATTTTTTTCAACAGATGAAAATGCTTTTCAGAACAGTTATCGCCATATATATAATCTTTGCCGTGCTCTTCTACATGTTTACGATGGAATAGAGAAAAAGAGCACAAGAACTGGGAGAAACCGTAAGACGATCCAGTTGGATTCTTTCATTGCACATATCACTAAATAAGGAGTTCAAAATCTAAACAGTAAAATAAAAAAAATAATAGATATATCAAAACGATATATAAAAAATTTGTTTCACCAAAAGAATAAATTGCTTACATTTAAATAAAAAAGAAAATTATGATAGTTCGTCCAAAATTGAGCGAACTGTTCTATATATATATATATATATTTTTAATTCTATATACTCATAAAATTTTAAAAAATAAAATTGGCACAACTAATTCACCCACTTTTGGGTGAAGTCCCTATTGTTTTTCTTTTAAAGTTCTGTATACTCCCATTAAAAAAAAAATTCAAATATAAAATTCGCCCATTTTTGGGCAAAGTGCCCCCTTTTTTTTCATTTCTGGGCAAAGTGTCCTTTTTTTCTTTAAAATAAAATTAAAAAAATTTTGTGGAGTTGAAAGAAGTAGAATTTTTTTTTTAAATTTAAAAAAAAAAGAATTATAAGTGGCGAACTATTAATTCTATAGTTCGCCCACTTTTGGCGAAGTACTACTATTTTCATTCTTTTTAATGCTTACTTTCACTTTTGTATACAAAATTCATAACAGTGTAATAATTTATATTCATAAAAAAAAAAATTACAGAATAGTGTTATATTTTCACTTATATGAGTGAACTTCACTCGTAAAAATATATCTTCTCCTTTACTAAAACTTAATTAACAACACTTTTTATCTTGTAAAAATCGGCTGATAATATTTCATTTTGGTATAGAAAAATGACTGGAAAAAGGGGCACTTCGCCCAAAAATGAAAAAAAAAGGGGCACTTTGCCCAGAAAAGGGCAAATTTTACATTTGAATTTTTTTTTTAAAATGTGAGTATACAGAACTTTAAAAAAAAAAAAATAGGGACTTCGCCCAAAAGTGGGCGAATTAGTTGTGCCAATTTTTTTTTAAATATTTTATGAGTGTATAGAATTAATACATAAAAAGATAATAAAAGGATATAGAACAGTTCGTCCAATTTTGAACGAACTGCCGTATAAAATTTTTTTATTTTAAATGTAAGCGATTTACCCTTTTGGTGCAACAAATTTTCATATATTATTTTAATATATCTGCTATTTTTCTCTACTGTTTAGATTTTGAACTCACTAAATAAGTATTATTAAAAGTTTGTTTCAGACAAATATTGAATTTCACAAATAGGTAATTAATTTAAGTCAAATGATCAACTAAAGTGAAGCACTAGATCTTTTACGGAGAAAACCTCTCCATATAAAGGAGTCCGGCATTAAAACAGATGAAATTTTATTCAAAAATTTTAAACGGACAGTCAATTGGCAGACTTACCAAAACAGACACCTCGTTGCTGAGCAACGAGGTTGTAATAATATATATTTTTAAAAAAATATTGAGTTGAACTCTTTATTTTGTTTTTTTTAAACTTTCGTTTAAGTGTATCACGAGATATATGTCCAGTACTAGAAAAGTGAAAGAAAGAAGGCCCAGGTTGCTGGAAAAAAAAAGCTCTGAAGTAGCCATGGAGTTTATCTTGTATTGAACACTTATTTACCTCATATGGCTACAACTGCACTCATCCACTTCATGCCTCTATATCTCTTTCTCAAGTTTCTTCACTTCATGAGAACATTGCCAGTGACGTTTTCAGGAAATAGAGAACGGAAATCTGTACTTTGCCGTTCTTTTTGCAAATATTTAAGCCAAGAAGCTTTATTGTTTTAAGAAACTCTGTCCAATTGCTAAAATAACTTTACATTTCTATTTTTCAAATAAGTCTCAAATTATTGCATCATAAAAAATAAGAACAAATACAATGAAAATCATCATAAATTTATATGCAATTTCACTATGTCTTTTCCAACGTTAATTAATGATATAAGATTACATAAAATTAAAAAATTCAAAAAACAAATTAAAATTTAATATCAGTGAATATTTAAAAACTATATCTCATTTGTAACCATCACCTTCTATTAATGATGTTTCCATTAACACTAAATTGATTCAGATAAATATCTGTGATGAAAACGTTCACTAAAATATTCTTTTCTTTACAAAACTAACTCAAATTTGCAAGATCGGACACATTAAAATTGATAATATTTTAATTTAGGAAAAAACGATCAAGAACCATTAATAATAAATTAGAAGTATAGTGTCATATACTAAAAATATTTATCCAATCATCTTTTAAAAGGTGCATGAATTAATGAAGCTACATCATTCCTTTTAAATTACAAAAGTCATAGAATATAAAATTACTTTTATAGAAAATAAATCAATAATGTTACTTTTACATAGTGTCAATAATAAATATATCATTCGGTAGGAAAATTCTTTTCAATGATTGATGAATGTATTAAAGAAAAAAGAAAAGAGATACAAAAATCAACGGTAGTGGTGATTGTGTGGCGCAGGCTATTGGTGGGAACGGTAGTGGTGGTTGTGATTGTTAGTTAGTGGTAGTGACTGATGATTATGGATAGAGTGGTGATACAAATATCCACACAAATATACCTCTTAGTGATATTAAAACTTTATTCAAAATCTTAATAAATAAGACCTATCCAAACAACATTAGTACTTAAATCTTAATATAAAGAAATACACCTATAGCCTGTTTGGATTGATTTGTTTAAGTATTTTCAAGAACCTATTTTTAAGTCAAAATAATAAAAATAAATCAAAAATCATAGACAAGAAATTAAAAGAGACAAGGGCATGGACAAGGAAGAAAGCAAGGGGCTGGAGGTCAAGGAGAATGAGCAGGTGTGGACTCAGAAATAATCAAACAAGGACACCAGAATTAATACAACAAATTAATTTGATGCACTAAAGGACCAGGACCAAGAAAAGGGAGAAAACTTAGAAGTTGTACATGAAGGACAAGAAATAAAGGATCAATAAAGAGATCGAAGACAAAAAGAGATACAAATTGAAGGATTAGGGAAGGAAAAGGAGAAAGAAATAGAAAAGAATAAAAGAACCAATCAAAGCAAGGGAGAAAAACCAATCAATATAGATATGGTGGTATGGTGCCCAAAGAAAGACAAGTTGGAGCAGAAAGGAGAAGAACAAAAAGAGAACTCACCAAACTCTCTCAGCATAATAGCTCATGGTTCAAGAAGACGTGAGGTCCCAAACATACAAAAATTTATCTGATAGTCATAAACAACAGATTCAACAACATGAAGAAGATGATGATATGGAAGTCAACATTCATAATGCTGCACAGACAGGGACTTATCCCCAAGACAGATCGCAGGTATTAAGACAGGAGGAAAAAAGAACAAACAAGGACAGCTAGCCTTCCTTTACAAGTTCAAATAAGGAGCAGTAAGACAGAAATATCAATTGTGATCAATGATAAGTAAAATCTTATTTTTGAAATATAAGATCTGTTAATTCTAAAAATTCATTTGAGATATAACAGAAGTGAATAGAAGACATCATTATTTATTCATAGCTTTGATATAACCTTTTCAAGGTCTTGAGGAGTTCGGCGGTACAGTATGATTTGACAAACTGTTCATCAAAAATTTAAATTTTTCGGAAAGAATATTGGGATGGACAAGTTGTATTAGACGTTGGACGTCAAATGTCCATAATATTCAGGGTCTATAAAAGCATCCTAATTACTGCTATATATGTCAGATGTCTTGCATTAGAAAGGCTAGACTATGACAGAATGTAGAAGAGATACCAGACAGCCATCACGTTTTCTGGATTGTGGCTAGGGACTTTAATGTTATACTGAATGAGGAAGATAAACAACGGGGATTTACCTTTTACATAGTTGGAGACAGTTGATTTTACTCAATACATAAACAACTGTCCACTAATTGAACTAAGAACCTCAAGAAGTGAATTTACATTGTGGAATGACAAAATTGAAGAGCAATGTATATTCAAAAGACTGGACACAATATTGAAAAATCAGGAATTCTTTGACCTAATGCCATCTAGTGAAATGCATTTCTTGATAAGGCAAGGGTCAGATCATTCCCATTTCATGTTTTATGTAACACTGAAAAAACTCATATAAGTAGACTATTAAGTTCTTGAACTTCTGTACAAAACACAATAAATTCAAAAAAGTGGTGGAAGACAACTGGAGGACAGAATTTATGGGCAACCATTTATGGTGTACAAGGCTAACAGCAAAAAAATTAAAACAGGCATTATCAATATGGAGCAAGCAGGCTTTTGGTAATATATTTCAACAGATTGCTATATTGGAGGATATTATCAAAGTTAAGGAATCTCAGTTAGAAATCATGCCTATAGAAGAGAACAGGATGCAGTTGAGTAAGGTTGAAGCTGATCTGAAGAGATATAGAAGGATAGAAGAGGAATCTTGAAAATAGAAGGCTGGTATGAAATGATTCACAAATGATGACAATGATACCAAATTTTTTCACTCATATGTAAAAGGCAAAAGGAGAAAGCTCTACTCAGGGGAAATACAAGATTCCCGTGGGAATTTGGTGACCTCAAAGAAAGAAATAGGAGTTGTAGCAGTTGCTTTATTTTTAGGAACAATTTAAAGAGGAATTTGATATGCTCAATATTATTCCTAAGCTAATCTCAGAAGAGCAAAATGAACAGATGACCAGGCTGCCAAATCAAGAGGAAGTACGAAAGGTGGTGTTTGAATTAAATAGGGATAGCATCAGTGGTCCAGATGAGTTTTCAGGTCAATTCTATCAAGTTTACTGGAATATTATTGGGTCTGACATCACAAATATGGTTAAAGTTTTTCTCTATGGACAAGAGATTCTTAGATATATAATTCATACAAACCTTGTCCTAATTTCAAAGAAGAAAAAAGACAATGAGTTTTGTGGATTATAGGCCTATCAATCTCAACACTTTTGTCAATAAAATACTGTCAAGAGTGTTACATGACAGAATAGTGGGGAAAATCCTTCTAACATTAGTTCAAGAAATCAATCAGGCTTTGTAAGGGGTAGAAGTATTACAGAGAATGTCTTGTTAGCAAGAAAATTATTAGGGATATCAATATCAGGAAGAAATGGCACAATATGGTTGTGAAATTTGACATGGTAAAGATATATGACAGAGTATCCTAGATATTTCTCATAAAGGTACTAAGAAGGTTTGATTTCTCTAAAATCATCATTGATATGGTATGGAGGTTGTTGTCAAACAATTAATGGTCAAGCTAATGGATTCTTTCGATTCTCTAGAGGTTTGAAACAAGGCTGTTTATTATTGCTGTTGAAGTTCTGGTTAGAGGACTGAATAACCTACATGACAGTATAGAGTTCAAAGGTTTTGAATAACCAAAATAGAGTCCAGAGATCAATCACCTTTCATATGCAGATAAAATTTCTGTCACATGGGGAAAGGTTTGTATTAATTTCCCATGTCATTCAATCCATGCCTATTTACTTACATTCAACAATGAATTCACTAAAAAGGATTGTGGACCAGATTCATAGAATCTGTGCAAAAAATTTTCTGGAGCAAAACAAGAAGGCTAAAAGAAAAACATTTGGTGGCTTGGGAGGATATGTATTATCCAAAAGTTAAAGGAGGTTTACGGTTCAGATCCTTACATGATGTGTCTAAAGCTCTTATGGCTAAATCACGATGGAATTTTAGAGCTTTCACTTCTTTTATGTGGAGAACTTTTATGTGGAATAAATATTATAAAAAAATTCATCCTATCATAGCAAATGGAAGAGGGCATCTCATATTTGGAGGAGAACGATACAAGTCAAAGAGGAAGTGAAACATGATATATGGTGGCAAGTGAAATCAATAAATGCTAACTTCTGATTTGATAACTGGACTCAACAAGGTGCACTTTACTTCACAGAGAAAGCAAACAAAAAAGAAGAAGAACTGAAGGTAAAGGAATTCATATGCAATGGATAGAGATAAATTGAGAAGCAAGATCTCAGAGGACATGATTGACCATATTGTGGAGAATATTAGACCAGTGATTAATGAAGAAGGGGATAAGGCATCGACGGGAAATTCAAAAGGTACATTTTCTGTAAGCTCAACATTTCAGCTAATAAGAAGAAGGGAAGATGTTGAATGGTTATCTAACCTCTGGATTAAGGGACTTCCATTCAAGAATAGCTTCTTTATGTGGAGGATGTGAAAGACGAGAATACCTACTAATGACAATCTAAGGAGAATAAATATTCAGATGGTGTTTAGATGTTATTGCTGTGATAATTACAACCAAAAGACTATAAGCCACTTATTATTAACAGCTCTTATAACTCAAAGCTATGAAAGCAGTTTGCTTCATGTGCAGGTACAAATCCAGATGGAATGCACCTTCAGCAACTCATAGACAAATGGTGGAAGACTCCAGCCTCTAGAAAGCTACAATAAGTGTACAGGGCTATACCACCCATCATTATGTGGCAACTGTGCAAAAAGAGAAATGTAAGAAGACATAGAAAGGAGATGAATTTATTCAGGATAATTGAGTTGTGCCTTCAAAATGTTCAACAGTTTATCAATATTAAATATCCTTGGATAGCAATTTTCGCACACTAGGAAGGGATTGTCACCTTTCTCCAGAAATACAAACCTAAGTACTACATCTACAGGAAGATTAGTTGGGAATTTCCTAAGGAGAGATGGGTGAAATGCAACATGGATGGGAAATGCAGCGGTAATCCAGGAATGAGTTCTTATTGCTTTTTGCATAATAAATGACAAAAGAGACTTGGTCTATGTAGAGGCTCAGGAAATTATGTTTACTACAAATATAAAGGTTGAAGTTCAAGCTGTGTGGCATGTCCTGAAGCACTGTATTACACTGGACATAACATTATTCTAGAGACTAGTTTTATAGTCTACAGAAAATCCCATGGGAGATAGCAGGTCTAATAGAAGAGATTCTTGAAATGAAACAGAATGTGTATTTGCAGTTATTAAAAAAAAACACCGATGATTTTTTAATTAAAAAAATCACATTTTTGGTGAAAAATAAACAAAATCAAAAAACTCATCATTTACATCCTATCTCCCAACATGTTGAATCATAATTGAACTGAAACTTTTTCTGACATTGTAATAAAGATAGTTTCTAGATTTTCTTGAGCAGAAGAAGAAAAGATTTTCAAATTTGATTAGAAATCAATAATGGTGTACATTGGATTTTCAATTATCAAGAGAAAAATAAAAAAAAATAAATGGAAGAGAATTAAAAGTAATCGTGTTTCATGGAGATTAAAAGTAACCAATTAGCGTGATTTATGAGGATTAAAAGTAACTATTTTTGTAATCAAATCTGCTAGTTTTGATAAATATTTTGTTGTTATGTTTGAAAACATGAAAATATTGAAATTTATAGTAATTATTACTCTATAGATGTATATATATATTTTTTTCCATTAAAAAATGTCCTCTGAATATATTTTGATAAGATTTTCTATGAGCCAATTTTGGGCTTAATTATTTATTGGATAAGCTAATAAATGACCCGCTGAAACTTAAATGGGTTATATTTTCATGGGCTAATTTTATCAGCTCTACTTTTAATAACTATTGAAATGAGGAATTTTCATAAAGTTATAGTTTAGACCGTAATTAGTATTAGGAGCTATAGTTTGAGTAATTACAATTTATAGCAACTGTTCTGAAATTTTTATTGTATCTCAGATACAGTCTTCTGAAATTCTCGTTGTATCTCAGATATAGCCTTTTGAAATTCGTATTGTATCTCAGATGTAGCCTTCTGAAATTAGCAATGTATAATGTATCATTGATACAATCTTCTGAAATTCGTATTGTATCACTGATATACAATGTAATAATTTTGTTATATCTATTTACAAATTTTATTATATTTATCCGCTCAATTTTGTTGAAAATCAATATATTGAATCTATTTGTTCAACCTAGTTGTATCAGCACTTTCTCATTGACATGTCACTATATATCATATACAACATTTATTTTGAGGGATTAACAAAGTACTCAATTTTATTAAATATACTTTCTCAAATTTACGGGATAGAGGATAAGAGAGGAGTGAGATGAGCGAGATTAGGAGAGAGAGAAGAAAAATGCTACACATAATAATTTTTTTCAAAATATAACGATAAATAATTATTATTTTAAATATTAATTATTAATAATAAATATATAATACTTATTTGCTATACTATATATTTTTTCTATATAATACGATAATCTAAATTGGAAAACAGAAATAATTCAGGAACCAAAAAACTCTATGAAAGTTTACCCAATTTTAAACTATTAAATTTATAACTTCCTAAGAATTCTATGATCGTTCCCCTTTATGTCAATGATTACTGTCTTATGTAGGAATTAGGAAATATCTTTTGAAATCCTACCTTTATGTAACGATATAAAATTATAAATAGAGACATAAAATATAATATAAAATACACTTAAATATTTAAAGAATAAAAAAGTTATATTTTCTTATTTGTTTTGTCTATATATTTTATTTTCTATGATTTTATTTTAAAAAATTATATTATTAATAAATTTTAATCAATGATAGCAGATCCTTTTTTAGAAAATTATGTTTATCAAGAAATTTACTTATAATTATCTAATAAATAACTTAATTGTACAACTATAATTTATATCGTTAGTGCTAAGACTTAACTCCAAAAAATTAAATAAAAAGAGATAAAAGACATAAAATGCTTTGTTTGTTAGACATATCAAAATGAAAAAATTCAATCAATTGCGAAAACCTAAAAAAGGTATTTGGAACAATTTATTATGTAGCATCTCACCTAATTAAGAAGAAAATCCTTATTAATAAATATAGAATATTTCGTAATTGTTAAGAAATTCAGTTATGTAATTAATTTCCTTTATCTTCCTCATATCTAATTAATTTCTCAATCTTTTATCTAAGTGACTTTTTCTCAATACGTGACTTGAATTAATATTAAGACTATCCTCCTCTTAATAAAGTAATAGAGATTCCTTTTCCAAACTAAACCCTTATTTGAAATTTTGAATACGCTACTTATGGATATTTGATTACTTTTTTTGTGGATATTGGACTGTAGATTGAATTACTGCGTGTTTACACTATAATATAATTGATCCGAGTTTGGAATATCCACTAAAAATCGTAATCAGTGCAAATCATAGATTGAATTGATGTTCATCAAAAAGCACTATATAATGCAGATCTTGCTCTATGTGATACTCACCAAACAAAAAAAGGAAAAAGAAAAAGCATGGAACTCAAATTCGTTTCAAACTTTTTTTGCATTGTCATATTGCTTCATTCATCAAAAACTTTTGCTGATCATTTTACTAATCAAAATGATTTAGAAACTTACATTGTGCAGCTTGAGTTGCCTGATGATTTAGTTATCTCTGATTCAAAAGATTTAGGCCTCTGGCATCAGTCATTTTTGCCTAAAATTCCCACAAATTCTGATCATTCACCGCGCATTATTTATTCCTATCGTCATGTGTTTAATGGATTTGCTGCTATGTTGTCAGCAGATGAAGTGAAAGAAATGGAAAATAAAGCAGGATTTGTATCTGCGCGTCCCCAGAGGGTACTGCAGTTGCATACCACACACAGTCCAAGTTTCCTTGGCCTACACCAGAATGTTGGCTTGTGGAATGCCTCAAAGTCTGGTGAAGGTGTGATTATTGGTTTGTTTGATACTGGAATAAATCCACAACATCCTTCATTCAATGACAACGGAATGCCTGCTCCCCCTGCCAAATGGAAAGGCAAATGTGAGTTCAATTTCACTTCTTGTAACAACAAGCTTATTGGAGCACGAAACTTTGCAAAGTCGGCCACATCACCTTTGGATGAAGATGGACATGGGACACATACTTCAGGCACAGCCGCTGGAAACTTTGTGGATGGTGCCAATTTGCTTGGTAATGCTAACGGCACTGCTGTTGGCATTGCACCCCGTGCTCATTTGGCCATGTACAGAGTTTGTGGGGATGATTTTTGTCAGGAAGCCTACATCTTAGCCGGTTATGATGCTGCCATTGAAGACGGGGTGGATGTGATTTCCATTTCCATTGGAGCAGATCAGGCTAGACCTCCCTATGAAGAAACCATAGCAATTGGAGCGTATAGAGCGATTGAAAAGGGGATTTTCGTAAGTTGCTCAGCAGGAAATAGCGGACCATTTGCTGGTACTGTAGTGAATGGATCCCCCTGGATTCTAACTGTTGGCGCTAGCACAATAGATAGAAAGGTCAGTGCGGTAGCAGTTTTGGGTAATGGAGCTGAATATGAGGGCCAATCAGCCTTTCAATCAGCAAACTTCTCACGAAAATTGTTGCCCCTCATAAATGGCGGCAATTGTGAATCGTTGGCTAGAATTGATGTCAGGGGTAAAATAGTGTTGTGTGATACCAGTGGTGTGTTTTCTAGAACAGAGAAAGGAGAAGCAGTGAAAAATGCTGGTGGCGCCGCCATGATTCTCATTAACGAACAAAAACGTGGCTATACAACATTTTCAGATGTTCATTTCCTTCCTGCAACACATGTCAGTTACTTTGACGGACTAAAGATCATAAACTACACAAAATCAACATCAGCCCCCGTTGCAACAATATCATTCAAGGGAACGATAATTGGAGACAATCACGCGCCAGAAGTTGCTTATTTCTCTTCTAGGGGACCATATCTGATAAGTCCAGGCATATTAAAGCCTGACATCATTGGCCCTGGAATGAATATCCTTGCAGCATGGGACGAAACCCCTGCAGGGGTGATACCATCTGCTACATCAACATTCAACATTATTTCTGGCACGTCGATGTCTTGTCCTCACCTTGCGGGAGTAGCAGCATTGTTAAAGAGTTCACATCCCGATTGGTCTCCAGCTGCAATTAAGTCTGCAATCATGACAACTGCTGATTTAGTCAACCTTGGCAACAATCCGATTCAGGATGAAAAACGCAGCCCTGCTGATCTACTTACAATTGGATCAGGCCACGTGAACCCAACGAAGGCAAATGATCCGGGACTAATTTATGACATCCAGCCCCAAGATTATGTGCCTTACTTATGTGGCTTAAACTACACCGATAGACAAGTTAGTACTATTGTGAGAAAGAAGGTGCATTGCACATCAAGCATAGCTGAAGCAGAGTTGAACTATCCTTCGTTTTCAGTTAATCTTGGATCAGGCTCTCAGACGTACACAAGGACCGTGACTAATGTTGGTGAGGCTAATTCGACTTACACAGTCCAAGTAATTGGACTTGAAGGAGTCGAGTTGAGTATTAAGCCTAGAATCTTGAAATTCTCAGCTTTGAACCAGAAGTTGTCCTATCAAGTAACGTTTAAGCGTTCAACTTCAACAAATTTATCACAAGGACACATAAAATGGTCATCGACCAAGTACTCTGTTAGGAGTTCAATATCAGTTTTCCAATTGGAGTAATAGACATGAAATTGGAGTGTATTAGCTATGACTTTCCCGTTGTTTTCCGCATAAATTATGAATATAAACATCCTTTTCTTCAAATGTTTAGCTAATTTCTAATGCGTAATATACTTCGGATGTTGCGTTCACTTCAATATTTCCTTTCAATTGAAATATAGGCTCTTGAATTGTTTCTCTTTTTTTTTTTCTTTTCATTTTACCTTTATATTTTTAATGGCATATTTAAAATTAGATTTCAGAAATTAATTTTTTTTGCGTCCAATCAAACATCACCAAATAAATTAAAATTTAAAATTGAAGGAGTATGTATATATATCTTTACTAAATAAATTTAAAATTGAAGGAATATGTATATGTTTAATTTACTAAATCATTTAAAGTGTGGAAAAAAGAATCAAGGGATTCTTTTGGCTTATATTAAGTGAAATCCACTTAGCAAAGTCTACCGCTTCTTCAACCCTATGGACCAGTTCAACCAATTCAACCAGCCTTATATATATTTCTATTATACGAAAATGAAGATAATGACATTAATGATATAACTGTTAATATGCAGCAGAGTACAAATCGGTCGACACCAACGTAGGAAACTTGAAACGTTTCTTAGTAAACTACTTCCATAAATCCAAAAAGAAAGCAAACGTCCTTCTCTTCTTTGTACTATTTGTATGGATCTTTACCTTATCTCTAATTTCTCACTTCCCAATGGGCCCCTAAATGCCTTGAAGTTCAATTGATTCACCCTTTTCATTGTTTGATTGGTTGGAGTTGTTTCCTTGAAGTATTTTGCATGAGATTCTGCGAAAGAACGAAAAAGTTATGGATAAAGAGACCTATACTCAGAATCAGATAGCTCTGGAGACAGTAATCACTATCAGATTGGATGAAAATCTTGAAAAGGGGGATTCTGGGATTGGTAGGGATGAGTCGAAAGCGAAAGATTTGAAGCCAGATAGTTTTTCAAATGTGATTGATGTGAAGTATGATATTGGAGATGGAAAATTGGGGCAGAATTTGACTGGTGATTTCGGAAGGGTGTGTAGGATATGCCATTTGGATACATTTGAAGGTGGGAAAAAATTGACGGATTTGATTGAGATTGGTTGTGGGTGTAAAGGAGAGCTTGGATTTGTTCATTCTCGTTGTGCAGAGACTTGGTTTAAGCTTAAAGGAAATAGGTAACTTAACCTTTTTTTCCTTTCTCCTTGTTTTTTACTTACCTATTATTCAAGTTTATTTATCATTGTCTACTTAAATTGTCTTTTCTTTGCTTTTAACATGCTGTGTACTTATGACTCATGTTTAAGATGTAGAAGATTTTCTAGTTAAAGCTTGGTCTTTATTAGAATTGGTCGCCATTAGGTTCAAAAAGTATTTGCCTTGCCAAAATTATTGCATTGGTAGTAAGCCTTGGTATGCATAGTTACCGGTACTTGTACCCTCCTAAGGTAACCGGTGAAATAGTCGAAGCCTTTGTAGTTAATCCACAAAGATTCAGTTTTTCTTTCCTTCTGTTTTCAGTTACCAGGCTAGTTTATGCTGCATAAGAATTATGTCGATTAGTAGAGAAAAAAGACATGGAAAACAACTTTCTCTGGCTGTTAGTGCTGTCTGCTGCCCTGCAATCCTGCCCTTTGATGCTCGATGATGCATGTCTGGATAATTTCTCTTGGTTCTATCACTTATTTCAAAGGGTTAGGTCAAATAGGAATTTCAAGCTTCCTGTAATGAAGCTCCTTTTAAACCATAAAACCCCCCCTCCCAAGCTATTGAAGCATAGAATAGTCATGTGTTTCAAGGGCAGAAAGCTTTGTACTTAATTGTTCTCAATGAAATTTATCCTGTCGTCTATACTGGTGGATATGAGTTGTATGTGCCAAATAACAGAACAAGAGGAAATATTAGAACTTACCATAGTGATTCTCCACACCTTGAAGCTGTAGGTTTCCCACTCTCCTCAATACCATCATCAAAGCACGGGGAATAAATTTGTAAGCTTCAATATACCCAAGTTGGCTTCTGACATTAAAGGATATCCTTTACCGTCTATGAAAGTTCCTTGGTAACTGTATATTTTGAATTACATGCCATAGATGGTTTGCACTCTGGCAGAATAGCAACATGATTATTACCTATTCCCAACTCCTTGCACAAGAAACGCTAGCTAAGATGGTTTTTCTTTTTAAATTATTGACTCCTAAAATCAAGAGCTTGTTATGTCTCTTCAGGGAACTCTTGTTGTCAGTAATCTAAAAGAATGACATCATGTGCGTAACCTGGAAAACCTCTTCAATTTTAGAAACCTCTAGTATTAAAATTCTTAAAGTGATTGTGTTGCTTGTTAATAACTTAATGGTAAGCTGCTTTATTCCTGGATACACTCATCTTTTCTGCCAATACCATGACAAGAGAGGGAAGACTTAAAATGGTAATAATTAAAACATAGAATTCCAGGAATTTATTGTGTTTTGCTTCTTGTAAAGTTGGAATTCCAAATACAACATCCCCAGATATTTATTTGTTAGTTCTTTTCTGAATCATCATGCAGATTTTGTGAAATTTGTCGAGAGATTGCAAAAAATGTCACTGGTACCAGTGACAACAGATTTATTGAAGAGTGGAATGAAGCAAGATATATTGCAGGTGGTACTGGTTTAGCAGAACGAGATAGAGGATTCTGGCGTGGACAGCCATTCTGTAACTTGTTGATAGCATGCCTCATAATATTTTTTTTGATACCATGGTTTTTCCGTGTAAATTTGTTTTGATGAGGTAAATTGAGTTAATAATTTCTTGCCTCAAATCTTATTCTGCGTCTTGCAGATAGCAAGGTTTTGAGTGTTTCTGGTACATAAAACCAGCATAACTTATACCGTGCTGCGTCTTTAACATTATCTGAGCCAAATTCTTGGTCGATTTTAGATAATTGGGATTATATACTTCATATTTTCTTTTGAATCTCTATCATTTTTTAATTTGGCTTGATAATGTTGTATAAGATGGCAATCACTCTTGCACCTTCAGATCCTGGAGTGGCATGATTCTTACATCATCCAATGAAGCTTCATTTTATTTAGATGAGGTAATCATTTATTTTTATAAGAGATTCTGAAAAAGTTCTTGAGACATGAAATTACATAATATGGCATGATACGTGCTGCATTCTATTTTTTTTTTCTTATTTGATACTCCTATGTAACATCATGTCTGCTTTTCTGGTCCAAGCTGTTCCCTGTTATGAAATAAGTAGTCTTGGGGGTTGAATTGGTTGTATGATGAAAATGATTGATTCATAGCAAAAAATGTAGTCCTGTGTCCTTTTGTTTTGTCAATTGGGTAAACTGTAACTTAAATCTCCTTGCAAGAATCTTAATTCTAGCCAATTGACTTGAGAAAAGGGACATACTAAGTAGAAATTTTGAGGAATTATGGTGCATTTGGTACCGAGGAATTCTTCATTTTCATGTTGGGTTGGGAAAAAAGTCTTTCTTAAAATCAGGAAAAATAAAAATGAATTTTCTGATATTTTTATTGGATGTCCCCTATAGAAGTAGGGAAATAAGTTTCATAACCCACTCCAACTAAATGACTAAAATAACCCTTATTTATTAGACATTTTTTAAAATACAAATAAAACACATATTTTCATTCATGTATCACAACTCACGCGTTACTAATCTTCGCATTGTTGCGTATTCAACGGAGGTTTAGATGGATATTGTGATTTAATAAAACTACAGAAATCATCTTTTAACCCTATATTGATTGTGATTTCAAATTTTGTTGGACTATCTTTAGAAGTGATAACTTTTTAATGAAAATAGAGAAAATAAGTTTCATCAATGACACTGTAAGTTCATTGTCTCCCCCAACAATCCCATCCCTTTGACCATTCACCTCCCCTTCACTCCGAACCCACTCCCACCCTCTTAATTATTTATTAAATTATATATAAATGCTTTTGAATTATTTTTTTTGTTACTTATCAAAAATTAGGAAATAAATGTCTAAAACGAGTATCCTAACCAACTAGACTACAATGAATTTGTTTATAACTAGTAATGTATGTTGTTTCATCAATTAAATTAGCTTTTTTCCTATTATCATCACATTTAAATAAAATTTAGGGTCTTCCTCGAAAAAAACTTAGATATAGTTATTTCACATAAATCATCATGATAATTTTCTTAGGTTGATTATTTGTGTGACTAACAATTGCTTTAAATTTTATTTAAATGCGATGATAATTAATAGGAAAAAAGTGAATTTAGAAATAATTATACATTATCATTTGCAGACAAATCCGTTGTAGTCTAGTTGGTTAGGATACTCGGCTCTCACCCGAGAGACCCGGGTTCAAGTCCGGGCAACGGAAAATCTTTTTACATTTTAAAATTATACTATGGTGGACGTTAGCATATTTACATCTCTTACTTATGGATCTGAGTAGGCTTGAAGTGATTATTCTTTTCTCGAGGGGTACCTTTGAAGATTCACATTCACTGGTTCACTGTAAATTGACCTTAAGATATTTAGTTGGTCAAATGTATTTTCTTTAATCTCCACAGCAGCAATAACTATGTACTATTGAACTTAAAAACAATACTAGTGTGTGTTTACAGGAGACCTGGACCTTTTGAAGAAAAATTTCAGAGGAATGTATCAAGATATAACCCACTTCCCTTCATGGATAATTCTCGTTCTCACCATCTTGTTATTGCTACCCATTTCCCAAATGGAAAAGGTGGATGCTTCTTTTTTGATGCACGGGAAATGCAATGGCAAGTTATTGGGGTGTACACAGATCTTACTCTTACCTTGGGAGAGGTAGAGAGACACTGATATACGAAAACAACAAGCAGAGGAACTGTAACCCCTCTTTCAACCACTGAATCAAGCATATTGTTGGGGGGAGAGGGGGGGAGGTGAAGGTACACAACTTGAGAAACAGATAATAAACACAATTAGACTTAAAAGACAACATATGGTACAAACAACCCACAAATGAATGTGTTAAAACTCCCACACTCTGCCCTTCCATCTTGTTTCTCCATGAAAGGAAGCAGCTATGAAAAAGAGACAAGTCCTGCAATCAACTGTCAAGCATGTAATGACATTGGACGGACGACTTGATCATCTCTTCATTGTCTCAACATCTGATGAGCAATTCCACTAGTTCACTTTTCTTCAGTTTTGAATAACCCTTAAGTCCTCTAGATTTTGCCAGTTCTTTAAGCTGAGGAAGTTTCATTTCTTCAATTTTTATTGCTTCTCTTTCAACATGATTATCCAGTGATGTTTCCTTCTTGAGCTCAACCTTTTCTTTAAATTTAAATGGAGATTGTATAGGGGATCTTTTCACAAAGCTTGACCGTGGGCGTGTTGATTTTGGATCTGATGTTGGTGAATAGTCTGTTTCTGCTTCCTTTTGGCCTCTTTGATGAGTCGAACACTTGCCATCCTTCGTATTTGACGTTGTACCTTCAAAAGCAAAAGAGATAATTATCTAACTGCGGTATCATCACTTTGCGTTGGGATAAAATTTTGGGGAAAGGTGAGAGGATTCAATACAGGCTTGGGCAAAACTGAAAGAAATTCACTACCTTTTGGTTGTGTCTTTGAATCACGAAGGATTTCCAAGACCGAATCAATAGCAGGCTTCCCTTCAGAGGATTTGGTACTTCTTTTCTTGGAACTTGTAGAATCACCTTTTGAAATTGAAGATTGTATTCTCTTGAAAAGAGAAATGATCTCTTCCTGGTTTAATGAATTTGATGATTTACTGTCGGGGGATGATTGTATAGTGAGCTCTCCTCCTTTGGATGTTTTCCCTGGTGTAGCATCTTTTGAAAACCTCCGCCGCCTGCTCCCATCAGCTCTTATGGTGGATAGAGTTGAACAATGACAATCCCTGCGATTTGTACTCACAGAAAGCCCATATGCAATCTCTGCCAAATTGAACAAGCTGCATCAAAAATCAATACCTCAGTATAAATTCCCAGAATTCATGCCATCTAATAAGATGTGTACCCATCGTGATGTCTGTCTGAAATATATGGCTTACCTGTGATGCTGGGTGTTATCATTTATAGTGGATTGAAATAAAAAGTATCTAAACATACATAATCACAATATCCATATAAAACTGTATGTCAATTAACAAACATTATCTCCAAATGGAAAGTGAAAAAAAAATGCATGAAAACAACAAAAGGAGATCACCAGTGGGGTTCAAATATGTCTATAAATTCACCGAGTCCAACACTTTCCCGTTGAGTATTCAGACCATCAAAGAAAATGTGCGTTCAGGACGTTCCTTATGTTTAGACATAAAAAAGGGATAATTTCCTTTCTTGACCCAAGACGAATAAGAAATGAAATGATATTGAACAAAGTCCATCATTTTACAATAAAATTAGGAAGAGAAACCAAGTGCATGTTTGACCACATTCAGAAAATTTTTTGCACTAAGAGATGTGAAACTCAGAGATGAGTATTGCAAATTCACTGAAAAATCCAGCATAGGAGGCTTGACGACAGGTTATAAGATGGCAAAAGCTGAGTCAAGCCCAACCTTTGAAAAGATGGTTGAGACAAGGATTAGGCTTCCTGCTATATATATTATATAATACTTAATAGCAAATGGCCTTATAGCTGGTATCTATCCACCCATGCTAAAGCTTTTGAGACTGAGGGGATTGAATCAAGGTCCTGAAAAACGTAAAACACAATAGGGATGCTGATTCAGCTAAGAAGATTGACAAAGAAAGTGTTCATCCATTATCTTGGTAGCAAGTCTTAGCTGACGAGTATTTGGATTTTGGCTATGCAATGTGCCACACATATATGAATCCTACCCACTTCCATACTTCCATGAGTGATTGGTCTACAAAATGACTATGAAATAGCTCAATGCCAGAAAAGGTAACTCCAAAGAATTGCTTTTGAGCTACACGCTAACATCGACTCTTCCCCTCGCCCCTACTTCCTTCCCCCACCCATAAGGTATAACTGCAAGAAAATCAGAAAACAGTGAAACTGGACAAACTTATAGATTATAGCAACTATTACAAGAACAGTATCACTGCTTAAAAGTGACGGCTTGGTCTTGGTTACCTTAACAAGTCTTTTCTTACTTCCTAACTTTCCATCTGAGGTAATCAACAGTCAGTGTACTAATAGAAACACAGATATAGATCTTGAGAAGACCTCCATCAGGGTTGACTTCAGCTCATACACAATGAGTTGCTCAGTCTTCCTGCTACTTAATATATGCAAAAAGCATAAAATAGCTACAAAAGCAAGTCCTTGCAGCAGTTTATCTATTAAATGCCATTCAAAGAAATCAGCGGCAACTTTTCTCCATCACAAGGGACTATTAGTCCACCGGTAAGGAAGCATTAACTTGTATGCCAAGGTTGGAGATCGATTCCGTACAATAGGAGCCAGGCTACAAAGTTACTTCTATTCCTTAGTCCTGATGTGCATGTCTAACCAACATCGGACTGTTGAGGTATTTTAGTCTCATTGTGTGGAAATTATCTCAAGGATGCCCCTCATGTCTGCGCGCGCACACAAAAAAAAACCAAGAATGACAGAGAGAAAAAAAAGAGGTCATGTATTTTCTCCAAGCACTCCTTGCAACTACATTCACACTTACAACTTACAAGCTATGGTGATTATAAAACATACCAAGTTCCTTTTTAGATAACAGAAAAACATCCACAAAGTTAAATCGAAAAGCACATCTAGCTAAAATAGGCATAGTGAGTCTCTTCGTCTCATCTACTTCACCCCTCTCGATTCCTACAACTACCAGAAAAAACTTAATCTTCCCACAAGACCTGGCAAACTAGTAACCATTAAAATCAGTAATACTCAAATTCCACATTTCTGATCCATCAATTTTGTGGACTATTTGTGGATTAGTTTCAAGGCCAGCTGACATGTACGTCGACTAATTCATTTGGCACCTTGCTACCGCTCACAAGCACAGGTGCGAAATAATCTTGTTCACCAGAATTGGAGGAAATGAATTCACAATTAGTCGGATGGACTTCAAGGCTATTACTCTTTTATCTCAACTATTCAATCATCCCCTTGAGCTTTAACAAAAAGGACATGGATTTATATCTCACTGATAAGTTTTCACAAATACCTGGAGTCCTACTATGAGACAAGAGCTACACATACATCTACTAGCTAATTACATTCTAACCTAAGCTCAATATTCACATTACAAGTTAGTTGAGGGAAATGGGGTGAACAATTCTTGCTTGAAATTCCAAATAATTTGAAGAATGCATAAGAGCACAACTCAATATAACTTAATTCATTTCATGGAAGATTTTCACAAGAGGGGTTATTAAAAAAAGAGTACCTTTGGGTATTCGGATTCCCAACTTGGGTTTACATAAAATAGAGAAGGAGGGCAAGTGAGATATGGAATTTGCAGAGAAAACTGAAGTTGCTGTTGCACCCATATTTTCTTTTCTTTTTTTTTCTTGGAAAAAACAATTTTCGATTCTTAATGAAAAAATTGATTACATATATACAGTTAGACTCCTCATGTTTAGTGATACATTCATTCAACACCACAAAAAAGAGTAGAGGTGTATGCTGGCGGACCACAATTGCTATTTAGACATTTTCGTGTTTGGTCACTTATAACACGTGCCAACTCTAGTGAGATGCAAGTAGGAGCAGACGGCAATCGGAATGTGATTTTGGATGAGAAAAGAATTGAATTATTTTTGTTTGTTCTTCACCAGTTATTACAGTCATCCTTTGTGACTGTTCATTTGAAAAAGGAAAATGAAAAAAAACAAAGCAAAATAAACTACACCTTATGGATTGAGATTTAGTGAAAGTATTGTTCAATAGATATCTAAGATTATGTCACATCATTAACATAAAATTTGATGGCTTCAAATTTATTTGTATTAAATTATAAAAGATAATAACTTTGTAATTTAACTTTGGAGAAAAGGACTATGAATTATCTTTTATAATTTAATACAAATAAATTTGAAATTATTAGATTTTATCTTAATGATATGACATGATCTTAGATATTCATTAAATAATATTTAATAAAATAGTATTTGACTGAATCTCAATCCACACCTTATATGACACTTTACGTCCTTACCTTCTTTAATTACACGTAACATTGATTAAAAACAAGCTTATTAAAATTAATGGATAAAATTAAAAGAGATAATTTTAATTAAGTGATAATTTGTATGTATATATATATATATGCAGAAACTTTTTCAAAATTTAGTTTAAATGTCTAATTGAATTATTTTATCATTTAAATCAGATGTTCAATTAGAATGGGTCATAATTCGAGTGTTCAAATAAAATTTATTGATAAATTTAAGAGCTGTCATATATCACATTACGGCATCTCAACTCGTATCTAATGTGTCGGTTGAACATTCCAATTTATAAAATGATCCTCTAAATACCTCTAAAATTTATGTGTCACATCAGCATCAGTGCCTGCAAAACACAATGAGAATGAATTTGTGTATGTTCATGTATTATGCCTTTATATAAAGTTATATGAGGTTTTTTTATGCATAATATATAAACAGACACTCAAATTTTGTCTTAACTAACAAATAAGCACTTCAACTTTGAAAGTGCATATCTAGACACCTCAATTTGATTTCAACTGACAGCTAAACATTCCAACTCATCTCACTGTGTCTCGTGAACATTCAGAGCTGATATGGTACATAATTAGGTGTTTAGATAATCATTTCGTGAGTTAAAATGTTTAATTGAAACAATCAAAAGAAATTAAGATATTTAAATATGCATATTCAAAATTGAAGTATTTACTTATTAACTGAGATTAAATTTAAATATTATTTCTAAAATGTGCACTTTATAATTGAACTTAGCAATATTAGACTAGGGCTCAATAATATTTTTATCAAGTCCCATTTAAACAAGTCGTCTAAAACTTTTCTTGACCCTTTGGGAAGTAAAAGAGCCATTATATGTTTTGTCAAATTAAAAATCTGAAAGATAAGGAGGAGCATGTTCCTTTTGTACTAAGATTGGAATAAATAAATAAAACCACTGACCATGCATCTAACAAACACCTGAACACAGTAAAGCTGACATATTATTGATCCTTTTATTATTAATTCTATGCTAACAGAGAAAACCATGATTACATCTTAATTATAGCTCATAGCTCATATCATCAAGTACCAAATCTCTCTATGTGGCCACATGGATAATTAATTAAAAAACTAGGAACAGATAAAGAAAATCTTTTACTATAAGATTGAGTAGACCGTATGATATAAAATATTCTCGCGGATTATAAACATAAACAATTAAAAGGTTCAAACGTATACGCAAGCTCCTTCATTTAAATATTTGACCCCAATTTGAGTTGAGAGAGTTTAAACTTCATACTTCTATTTGTGAATCAATTTCAACAAATATTGAATCATACTACTTTTATAAGTGTAACTAATTCATTATTATGAATTTAAAAATTAAATCCATTGTATTTAAATGTTGAATTTGCTTTTGCTAGCATGGCAATTATTCATCCATCATGTGATTTTCTTTACTCCAAGGAAGTAAAAAGTAGGTGTCATTGAACATTTGAACCGCTCCGAAAAGTTCGTGATGTTGGCATTGCATGCGTGCTGATCCCATTTCCCAATGCATAACACTACGCTACAATCTCTGCCACGGCCTCTGCCCATCTGTCTGAGAATTGGGTAAACCCCTATTATGTAAAGTCTGCATCACACAGGGAATGTAAACCGCACTAGGCAAATCTTATGCGACAGGCTCGACACATAAGACATTGAGGGAAAAATCAAACTTGGATCATCCGTATGAATAACCACCCTCCAAACCAGCTGAGTCACACCCTTAAGTACATCTTATACCATTTAAATCTCCATTGTTGGGTAATGGAATCATTAGACTGTTGATATTTATTGATTTAAGATGTTATTTTATTTTATTTATATTTTTAAATTTTTCTTTTTGAAAAAAATTAATCTTTTTTTTTTTTTACAAAATCAACCTCAAAGATAATTAAATATATCAATCTCACAAAGTCACAAATATATTTTTTATTTTTAAAAATATATCCCGATCTTAAGGGCGGAGTCAGCGTGGCGTAACGGGGTTCATCCGAACCCCCTTCGTTAGAAAAGTACACTAAATGTGTAAGGTAAAATATGATATTTACATGTATATTTTACATATTGAATCCCCTTAACGTAACTTAAAAATCTATTTTGAACCCCCTTAGTGAAAAAAATCTTGTCTCTGCACTGCGGCTGACCTCATGAGATTATTATATCTTTCCGTAATTTTATTCCAATTTCATGACGTCGGTATTTATATTTTCTATTTTTTTTAAAAAAAAATTATTAAATCAATCTCATAAGATTGGATTTTTTATTAAAAAAAAATAAAAATAAAAATATAGTAGAAAAGCGACTGCATATGAGGTCGCTTATTCAAATCGATTTTTACAGATTTTTTTGATAGTGTAAAAAGGAATATATGCTGGGCAGCATGAACTACATAGTAATAAACAACATAGAAAGGAAATCCTAGTACCCCCACTACAGTTCAATCAGAGAATGGTTAGCTAGTGGAGAATTTAATCCTTTGCTTTCGATAATATCTCATATGGTACATTAATTTTTTACCTCACTCCTTTTTTTTACTTTTGGGGCGGGGAGGGTGGAAGGAGTTGTTTGTTTGTTATAATCACTAGTGATATATACAATATTTCTAACTACTCTTATTAGTTTAAATTATGCGTGGGTTGGGTATTTTGTCAACACAAGTTAGGAAAATCTTCTGACTCAATATTTAGTCAATTCAAGTATGTCATGACATATTTTTGAATAACATACCGCAATAATCACTTGTATGGTCTCTATTATAGTCGAATCACTCCTACGGCAAATGATATCCAATATTGTTCTATATTCGACTGCTTAGAGGAAAATTAGCTAAGAATTTCGAATTGCCATTATTTAGCAAGACACTTCATTAGCAACTTGGACTACAGACTTAACAAAATCTGTAATGAGATTATGAGAAAGTAAACAAATCCAATTTGGTGATTGCCAGGTGAAAAAGACTGATTTAGGACCCCTATAATGTTAACCAAAATGTGAGATGCAAAAATTCCAGCCCATTATTCAAACATAAACTCTCCTAAAATTGAATTGAAGTATAAAAGCACGCGGAATTGATTAACATATCATTAACATGAAGAACTTCTGAATTTACACAAGAAAAAATGATCATTTTCTATCTAGCAGTTACTTACAAAGTATATGGAAACTGAATAAGGAAAAGTGTCACTAACATTGGCCATTAACTTTAGGAAATTAAGTAACTATATTTTTTGGTTTGAAATAGAAAAGCAGTAAACTGAACCAAGTAAAAAACAGTAAAAACAATAAGCTGAAGTAAAAATGTCAATTGACATCCATAACCAAGCATATGAGTTGCTCTAATTTGAATTCAGATATAACCATAAACTTTGAGCTTTCAGCTGTGGAGACATAAAAATTCATTACAAACAATGCCATGAAAGGTAGCTTCCTCTCCTTCAAACATTCCCTTATTGAAGATCATACATAAATGACAAAAAGATTTAGACTGAAATGGAGCTTTTCTCCTTCAGCACAAGTGCTAATAGAAACCACACACAAAATTGAGCAAAACAACCACTCTAACATTCTACACTCCCTCAAGATCCAAGTATACAGTTAATGAACAAATTTTCAAATCCTATTTGAGGACATTTGCCTAACCTAACTGGACCAAGAATTTGTCTCAATTTACACTCATCATCATCATTTACAGCATTTGGACAACAGAACCAAGAAAATAATCAAAAACACAATGGATGAAAGCCCAATGGCCACACCAAGAACAACCTTGCTTGGTCCATGTTCATGTTTAGGTGGTGGAAAATCATCATTGTCGTCACCTTCGGTATCATCACTGAAATCTTCCTTAGGAGGTGGCGGAGACTGTGGCAATCCATGTTTATCACAAGGAGCAATGCCAAGTTTCAATTTTGAAGACAATGTTGAGTGATTGTAGCAAAGATTTGAATTTTCTCCCACCTTGAACACAGCCAATCTCTTTATGAAAGAAGCATTGAATGGCAAAACCCCCTTGAAATTATTCCTTTCAAGATTCAAGTATTTCAATCCATTCATATCTGATATGAACTTTGGGACTGTTCCATTTAATTGGTTTGATCCAAGATCAAGATGGACTAATCCAGGAATTGCAGCAACCGATTTCGGGATACTTCCAGACAGAGCATTTGAAGCTAATGATACATTTTTCAGAGAAAGCAAGTTACCAAATGAATTTGGTATAGTACCATTGAGTGAATTTGAAGAAAGATTCAAGTGCACAAGATTTTCAAGCTCAGTTAAAGAACTTGGTATTTTCCCTTTTAGTTGATTCCGAGATAAATCTACATAAGTTAGATTCATATGCCATCTTGTAGGAAGAGCCCCTGTGAGATTTGCATGAGAAATTGTGACAGTATGCAAGTTCTTGATACTGTTCAAGATGATAGAAGGGCCGCTAGCAGACACAGGAACATGTGAAACAGTTAAATTTACCACATTGCGCAATCGAATTAGCCAAACACTGGTGAGTTTCTTGAGGGAGTTGATGCAAGTGAAGGATTGGAGATTGGAGGAAAGTTCAGAGGGGAAATGAACGGGAGAAACAGGGCAGTTGATGAATTGCAAGTCTTGGAGAGTGGAGAGAGCTTTGAGGGCTGTTTGGGACAATGCAACATCGTCTGAACAGTTTATGAGTTTGAGGGAAATAAGGTGGCGAAAGGGAGTTGAAGAGTCACAAATGGTGGATTTGTGAAGGGGAGAACAGGGGTCTTTTCCCGTCGGAACACTTAGTGATCTGAGAGCTTTGAGTTGGTTTGGGTCAAGATCAGTGGATTGAGCTGATGATTTTGTGGAGAGGAGAAAGAGAAGGGTGAAGGAGAGGAAAAAATGTGAGGGATTTGGACACATAGTTGAAGATGAAGAAGGAAGATGGAAACTTTGGGGAAGGAAAGGAAGAGAACTATTTTGGAGAATATGTTGGAGTTTGTACAAGAAAAAGGACTTTGGACGGGACAAATTTAAAGTGACTCATTTGTGAATGTAATTAGTGGACACCTTGGATTGAGGCATTATTACTGCAAACCTATACGGTTTTGTAAAAAGTGTTTACATAGGTAAAAACTTAGTCGTCAATGTAAAAATATGGTTTCACGTAAGTTTGTATGTTTCTAGAGTATTTATTATTTAGATAAGTTTATGAGCAATAAATTTATTAACACTTTGACTTATTTATAAGTTTGGTAAATAAGTACTCTCTAATTTAAAATAAGTGATTTTTTAGCTTATGCATACCTTTCAAAAAAAAAATATTTATTTCTAGAAATAAATATATATTTTTACCTATTTACCTTTAATAAATTTTTTAAAAAAGATGTAACTCTTTAATATTTTATTGATTATCTAAAACTCTCTATTTAAATAAGGTTAAAATTGAAAGAATATTATTAATATCTTCTTGATTACGTAAAACACCACTTATTTTGATTTAAAATCAAAAGGCCAAAACACCACTTATTATGAAATGGAGGAAGTAATATTTATAAGCTAAGTCCTTATAAGTCAAAATCAATTAGTAAAAGTTAAAGGCGGTTATATCTGGCTGATGCTATTAATATCTCTTTCTAAACATAAATTTATTTATACATTTATTTTAACATTTAAAGTGTATTTCACTGCAAAGACAAGATTTAAAATTTAAACTTTAAATTATAGCACAACTTATTTAATTTATTAATTCTAATAAATTTATAACTTTTATTATAAAATCAGCTTTGTGCACTTAATACTTATCAGCTATTTTAATCAATTAACCCATTTGGGTTCAAATTCTAAGTTGTTCGCCTCTAATTTACGAAAATTATTATTAGTAGGACATCACATAATATTAGCTAGTCATGTTGGCCATCACATGCAAAAGAATTTAAAAAGTGTACGAGAAAATTGTTTTGGAAAGGTCAAAGGTCCAAATTGCGACTTCCAAAGATTGATCAGAGCAGTATTATATTTTGTAAATTAAGTGCGAAGCGAAGTTACATTAAAAAACAAATATAAGTTTAGTAGTGTTTATTTTGTACATCGAGTCCAAAGTAGGACATTATTAAAATAATATAGACATTAGCTTAATCAGAATCCAAATATTTTCTGCTGGACCCAGGTGCACTGGAGCGAATTTACGTATAATTTTGGACATAGTCTTTTCATAAAATTAAATATTTTATATATATATTTTTTAAAATTAATATAATATTATATGCTGACACCCATATCATAAGAATTCTAAATGGTCCTTCATTAAATATTGAGTTATTAATTTTGGATACTTAGGATTAATTTTCCCTTTATATACTTTTTTTTTTAATTTTTAGTAATGCACTCATATTTTAAAAAATTTAGATTCGCTCTAGGTGCAATCCCAACTTTATTTAACTTTATATGTTTTTCTCCTCCTACCGTCGTTGGCCCTTTTTCATGATCTCCAAACCAACATTTTTCATGATTATTCTTTGCTTGGAATACTATTTTATTCATTATTTTGTGATTCTATCCTTTGGATTCAAGTATTGTAGTCTACACAGCTTGGAAATTCCTGGTTTTGTGACAAAGACATTTTACCTTTGACTAACATGAATCAATAAAGTAATTCACAGAATTTCTTTTCAAGGTTATATTAAAGATAGTAATGACTCTTACATACTAGTTTGGAGTTTGAGCTTCCAGAATGGAGTCGTTGTTGGTAGTTTCACTTCTAAAATGAAAATATCTAACACAAATTTGAATTAGTCAAGACTCTAAACGGAGTATCGACAAATATTACAATAATATATAACTGGTTAACAATGACAGAAATTGAGAATGTTATGGTTTTACAAAATTTTAGTTGCCCCCTTTGAAAGACTTCCTCTAAGACCTCTTACAAAGGCGTCTTATTAAGAAAGGCCTGAAGAATTAAAGTTGTCTTTTATAAGGCCATATCCCTATATAATAGACGTTACATACTTTCATTTCAAGAATTTGGCTCTTAAACTTGAATTTTTACCGTTTATTGGCGATTCATTCATCAAAAGGTTAATCAGACTGCTCGATTGAAAAATTAACGTCATATTGCGAGTTTAAAGTGTGTGTATCAGTTTTTTCATCAAATCAAAAACACTTTTAAAAAGGTGTTTTAAAAAATAAATTGATTTTAGAAATTTGGCCAAATGGGCTACAAATCTTTAGTTTGGATTGTAACTATAGAATGGAAAGATTTTGATGCTCATTACTATAGAATTTTGCCTATATGTATTACTCAAAATTATTCTGCATAATGAACCACTGTTTTGTGTTACTAGCTAGTTTCTCTAAAGTAATATATATCAATGCTCGTAATTTCACTATATTTGATCAAGGTGTCATTCTCACTACAAAAAATCGTCAATTTGGGACGATTTTATTGTGGAAGAACGACGTTACTATTATTTCACTACATTGGATCAATGTGTAAATTTGTTCTCTTTTAGAGACTTGTACTAATCTAGCATTGTCATTTGTAATTCTCATGTACCATACTTGAACAAGACACCATCAAAGCCAAGTGTAATGAAGTGAAAAATACGACAATATTCATTGTCAGTTCAACTTCCTTCAACTTTGTAATTTCAAAAGTTCCAATTCAAAGTTCAACATAGCATTTCCAAATAAATCTTCTTGACTCTCCTTTCCAAAAATCTGTAACTGAAAAAAACTGAGACAAGCTGCTCAAACTATACAAGAATTGAAGAGTTTTCACCTCCACATTACACGAAAAAGAAGCTACATTATCAAACATGTGGTATGATTCAAGAAAGCTTGTTCCTAGATCAACAATCCATGTCGATGCAGTTTTGAACCACAGCTGAAGGGTCATCTTTGCTGACAAATGGATTAATCTTGACCCACACTAGTGAGAAAACAGAGGCCAACAGCACAGACCATAGCACAACAATGGTTGGAGTTCGATTTTGGCGTCCCATGAGACCTTTGAGGAATGGATAAAGATGAAGGATCACCCAAAATGAAAAGAACACTTTGCCAAATAAAGGCCCCCAAGCCTCATATCCTTTGTTCAGTGCATCAGAGAAACCAGCAACAACACCAACTAAGTTGACAATGAGAATTGTGGTTGGAGGGATCAAGACTGTTGTCCATTTGAATACGTAGAGATCGCCAAACTCTCCATCGTCTGCTGCTTTGGCTGTCACTGTGAAGTTTGTGTCTATACCAGCAAGCATTTTGAGGAATCCTTGAAAAACTGCAAAGAGATGTGCAGAGACACCACCAATCACCCAGAACTGCTCGTTACGCCACCAGTCCTCTATGCCTATGCCACTCCATCGTAGCTCAAGCACACTTGTCACTATAATGGAAAGGAAGAGACCAAGGAAGAGTACACTTGCAACATTGGATAGCTGCATTGAAGGCACATTCAGTAATAGAAACTATAGAAAGAGCAGGCTTAATACCAGCTCCTAGTGTGCACTCATCTACAAAATCTCAAATCTTTAAACATGTACTTTTCCATGATAGATTTAGAAAGTTGAAAACAAGTCAGCGTAGTCGAAGCATTTACCGTAGGGATGATGAATTTTCCTGTAAGAAGGCAAACAGCAGGAAGAACACAGTATGCAATGAGGGGAAGAGAAGTGAAAGGATAAACAATGGTGTTGGTGTAGGCAAGTCTTTGGAGCCATTTGAGGCGGCCGCCTCCAAATCCATACCACAATGGGCAATGCCTACTCAAGAAAATCTCCACCGATCCAAGAGCCCATCGAAGAACTTGGTGCAACCTGTCTGACAAGTTGATAGGAGCTGACCCCTTGAAAGCAGGCCTCAATGGCATGCAGTATATTGATCTCCATCCCCTACACTGCATCTTGAAGCCAGTCAAGATATCCTCTGTCACTGAACCATATATCCAACCAATCTGAAAAGGACATACAAAGAGAAAAAATTTAGCCCCTTTGCCAGAAATCAAGAGAAAAAGAGTCCTGAAAAGAGATTTTCAATTTTTACTTCTTTTCCCCATGCTGTCTTCTCTTCATAACCACAGCCGATAACATGAATTGCTTCCCTGATCAGTGTCGACGGATTGGCAGAATCAGGTACTCCTCCATTTTCCATCAATGTAGACTCGATAAACACGGATGACATGCCAAAAGTTTTCTCAAAACTCATTTGAGAGATAAGCAAGGACCTCTCGTGTTCGTCATAATCTGCAGACACCAAAATGATAGCTTCAAGGTTAAAGTCCCAAATATAATGGAGGCCAATTTCTCACTAGTCCAACAGATACTAGATAACTCACTTTCAATTTCTCTTAGGTTGAAGATTGCAGAATTCAGATCTTCTCTTTTTGCCTCACGATATACCTCAGCAAGATCCTTCTCTTTGGCTGGCTTCTTGCGGCGACAGCAGCAAGAGCAAGATGAAGAGGATTTGTGTATTGTAGGCAGATTAGAAGGGCTATAACCATAAAGTGCTTGCCTATTGAAAACAGTTCCTGTACCGACATACACGGGTCCTTGGATGCCATCCAAACCTTTCATGTTAACCTGAAATCATGATAAAATCCATCTCAATCCATTTGCCAGCATCAAAAGATTCAATACTAAACAACTGATATTAAGAGTATGGTGTTGAATGAAGCAATATTATTCTTCAATTTTCAAATAAATGAAGAAAATCACTTGAGAGGCTTAAACTAAAATAATATTATGATGTTAATTTTAATTGCTCATGATACTTACATCAAAGAAGACTATGTTTCTGTTGGCATATCTGTCACTTTTATCAATCCCATCAAATCTCTGAGGGAACTGCACATAACAGACGTCTCTGCCGACTTGTGGATCCATTAGGAAACACATAGCCTCACGAATAGCTTTGCTGTTATTGACGTAGTGATCACAGTCAAGATTGAGAATATAGGGTGCATTTGTGAGAACTGCAGACACCCTTATCTGAAAAGTGGGGGAAAAAAAGTAAGTTTGTGAACGGAAGTAAATTAAATTAGTCTGAGATCAAATGGATATAAATTGCATCTGAACACACCAGAGCATTTTCAGCACCAGCTTTTTTGTGGTGTTGATAACCAGGTCTTTTCTCTCTTGAGACATAAACGAGTCGTGGAAGTTCATTTCCTTCAATGTCATGGGCGCCACTATGTCCCAAGAAAACCTGTGAAGAAGAAATATTATGGTGCTTATCTGAACCCCACACTGCTTTGTTGAATAGTCAAGTTTCACAAATACTAGAGCTTCAAGAAGCAAAATGATTTGAAAGCAACGAGTACAAAGATTGTTGCAAAATCTTCTTTGTGGTTGTATTGATCATCTTGTTAAACAGACACTAGTTTGAGTTGACTGAAATCCATCAAAAGAATCTTGACAATTGAACCCGGGTAGGTTAATGACCACTAACCTGAATCATTCCAGGATGATCACGCGGGTTGTTTCCTGGCCAAGGAGTTCCATCTGCCATGGTCCAGCCATCCTCTGGTGTTTTCTGAGCCTTGGCAACTAAAGCATTTACCCTTACTTTATACTCTTCATATTCTCTCTGCGATTCCAAATAAAATATCAATCATATAAAAGATGCAGCCCAATTCTTGAAGCAGATGTTTTTTTCATACAAAATCCTAATTACAAAACTAGGTTCTTACCTTCATTGCTCGGCGCTCCTTGACAAAAGAAGGCTGCACCTTGTCTTTCAAGTAATCAAACTTTTGCGTAAAGTAGAACTCAGGTGCACGCGGTTCAATTGAAAATTTCTTGCAGAATGGTACCCATTTCCTTGCAAAATCAGAAGTCTCAGCTAGTGACTCAAATGTAAGCATTGAGCCACCATCATCGGATACATAGCAGGATACTTTCTCGACAGGATAATCAACTGCAAGGATTGAGAGGACAGTGTTGGCAGTAATCAAAGGAGGTTCTTTCATGGGATCCACTGTACTGACAAAGAAATCGACAGGTGCAAGCTGACATGGCTCTCCCTCCCTTTCATACCTAGAAAGATTCAGACAAAGTTAACTTCAAGTGAAAAAATGCAAATAAGTTTGGAAATGTTCTATTAGCAGTGGTTGGAACTGAAAGAGCCAAGACTGCAATTTTCATCAAGTTGTAAGAAGTATGAATACTTGTGCAGAAGATTTCTTACCTTGCGGATAGCCTGTCAAGATAGGTCTCTCGGTTGATAGGAGACCATTTAGGGAACTGATCCAACACCCAAGAGAAAGCGAACCAAATCTCACAGATAACAGAAATAAGCCACAGGGGATAGGCACTTTCAACTGGATGTGTTACTCTATAGTGGAAGAAAAGGCAGAGAACTATCAATCGGACGATAATCACGATTCTGTATGGAGTAATTTGAGACTTCGGCACAGGAATGATTCTTGAAAGTGGCTCTGCGGCATCTGCTAACCTGCAGAAGTTATATTACAAGCAATCAATACATGCATGATAAAGAATGAGCAAGTTCAATATTCAAAATCACTGAACGTGGACCAAACATCAATCTGTATAACTAGAAAATTCCTTGTTTTCTTGGTAGTTATTTAGACATCTAAACTAAAGAAATCAGCCCCATTTCAAGAAAACTATGAAACCAAACAAAAACTGCAATACTATCTAAAACGTGGTTACTTCCCAAGTTCACGAAATTTATAGTATCTAGTTTAAGTTGCTTTTGCAAAGGCCTACTTACTGTGGCTTTTCCTCCATCTGCTGCTCAGGTGGAACTTCAGCAGCTTCTTGTACAACAGTCTTACTTTGGTTCTTCTTTTTCTTGCTTTTCTTTTCCTTCCAACTTTCCACTCTATTCTTCCATATTGGATTCCCGGAATCATCTTGATATTCTTCATGAGGAAAGAGCAACTAAGTTAATATAATGTTCTTTATTGAACTAGACAAGAAAGAGCTCTTCTGAATATTGTGCAGCAAAGCTTCCATCTACTTACCACTGTCCACAGTTGAAACAGTACTGACAGTTCTAGCATGAACTCCAACATCCTGCATTGGAAACAATAATGACAGAGAATTGTCACCAACTAAAATTCAATTTGTAGACTAAAGATGTGAAGTTTCACCAGACTTGACTTAGTACCTGAGCTGTGTTAGGATGAGAAGCCATTGTAGCATGGTTAGTAGATTCTTGTTCATTTTCTGCATAATAATAAGCACGGTGCTATGTTAGACTTCCTTAGTACTTTTCTTACAAATAGTCACATGGGATCAGAAATAAAGTCAAATATCAAGATTTAGTCATAAATGAAAACAAAATTTACTTACCATCATATGGAGTTGCACAGCGTAGACATGCGTTGCGCCCTTCTTTGATCTCATAATCCAAGCAAGTCTTACAAACAGGATAGTTACACTCATGACAAGCCACAAAGACTTCACCATTAGTACTAGCTAACCCCACTTGTTCACCACAAATGTTGCATATTGGAACTCCGGACTCCATCATTTTTTCCACTCACAAAAACACTAGTCAATACTCTTGGCCACAGCTAGCACACAAATGATGTTTTCTCCTTTGGTACTTGCAAGAATATAAAGAAGGAACGTTTTCACTGGCTAAACAAAAACTAAAGGAATGAAAAACATTATTGTAATGGTGAAGGAAAGTTTGGAGGGTGGTTACAAAGGGACTGGCCAGCTTGTAGGTTGAGAAGTTGGTATCAAAGATACATTTTCAGAGAAGAAAGCAATGTGTTGACAGATTTTCTTTAAAATTTGCTGGAGTTTGAAGGAATGAGTATGGTTGGAGTTTGTACATCTTAACCAACTTATTGTACCAAACTTTGAGTCAGGCTGCAGCTTCAAGACTGAGCCACCCTCCACACCTCCTTTGACAGATTTAGTCAACCCACATACCTTCTTTTCTTTTCTTTTTTTTCTTTGGATTCAAGTTATATATATTGATAGTATGTAAAATCTTTTTATACACTTAACTTGTAATAACATGTTAGTTGTCATTTTTATTAGACTATCAAATAATACTTGTTATAGAAATTTTTCTGTAATTAAGTGTATAAAAAGAATATAACGCCCGCGCATACAACTTAATTAATCTCTCTTCTTTCTTTTCTGATAAAGGAAAATTCTCTCTTTAAGATGTATAGATTTACTGTCAAAATCAAGGAAGAATAAAAGTTTCTAACATGAAATAATGTGATTCGGACGTAATATTTTTTTTCCCTCCCTCCATTTTCTTCTCTCTAAGTTATTAAATATTTTTTTGTAACACATCATTTCAATTATTCTACCTGGAATAGTAACTAGGCTTAATTTATTCACGTTTTTATGCTCTAATGAAAAACATAATTCTCTAGTTCGACTATCCTAAATCATCGGGTTCAAATTAACAAGAATAAAAAATTTAACATCAAAATATGGAAACTCGCGATAATCAGACGTGAAATTCATGTTACCTTTACATATGATGATGTAAAATAGATGTTACAGATAGCATAAAGTTCAATATCAATGTATTGGACAAAAATAATGACATAATGTACCAAGAAAAGTGTTTGAAGAGGCCCACATTTAGGTATGCAAGTCTGCAACAAATAGGTAGACCTCACAAATTGCACGCACACTCAAGCACACATGCCATAGACATCTTCATTCAGATTCTTTTTAAAATTATATTGCTGCTTACAAATTAAGAGAATAATAGACAAACAATATCGCACTGAAGCAACTATGTAATTAAGTAATGTGAGTTCTCGATATCAACGTCTCTGGACCCAAATCCGAATCCCCTACCACACCAAGAAAAATAGTAAAAAAGGAGAGAAAATGGAGAGACAAGCTCAGATTCTTGATATTCTAGATATCTTTTTGCAATTACATTGGAAGTAAAACATTTAATCACTCAGAGGCACAAGCATATGGATATACCATTGCTGTAGCACCTAGCTATTTAGGTCACAACCTTGCAGGATAGAACCTTTGTTTGGCACGTCCAGTTTAGCGTACTGGCACATTGGGAGCATGACTTTCTGTGCGGGTCACATCATGTTCAAGTAGAGCAATATCTCAGCTCAATCTGTGCTGTGCTTCACCCGATGTTGTAAACCTTCACTACCTTGGATGTATCACAGACAACTAGGTTCTCTGAATCAGTAGGAGTTGTGCAAAGCCAATTCACCTAATAAATTTAAGAGTCAAATCGTCAGAAAAATATACGAAACAATTGAGGCATAAAATGGGGGACTGAGAGAGCTTAAACAGCAATGAAGTGGAACTCACCTTTCTGATCAAACTTAAGCTAGAACGAAGGAAATCGGCACCACTGCTTGTCTCACCAGCCATGAAAAACTTAGACCAATCCCATACTTTTACTTGTTTGTCATTTCCACCTGAAATTATGAACTTCCCTTTGTCTCCAAATGTGGACAAGGTCCTAATAGAACTTCAGAAGATTAGTGCTGGCTGGTGTGCGGTAGATTTGAGCATGTTGTGCTATAAAGAAAACTTACACACAGGATACAGCAGCAGTATGTCCTCCCAAAGAGTGATCAAGGTGCAAGTCTCCTCCATTTTGATTTCCAATTTCAGGATCAGCAGAAGAACCGCCAACTTTAGGGGCTGACTTAGAACCTTTCTTGGGTTTAGCTGAACTCTTGGACTTGACGGTACTGAGCTCTGAGTCAACGTTTATTACAGAAACAACACCATCGCCCCTAGCCACAGCACAAATCTTCACAAATTTATCCACCACATCAACTTCAGGAACAGCCAGAGCATGAACAAAGGCAGGGTTCAAACATTGTCCCATATTACCTTTATTTGCTGTGTCAAGTGTGCCTACAAACAACGAGAACTTCAACAGCGAATCTAATAAGCTAGATATATCAAGATGGAATATTCTAATACATTAGCTTGGCTAAGAGTATTGGATGCAGGTATATGCGACACTATATTCAACCATTCTAGGTTTTGTATGCCTTGTGAAGAATCCACTGGAAATGCCCATGTCTGTCCGAGATGGATGAACTTAGGCAAAACGATGAGTAGGGTACCATAGATGCGGCAAAAAGGCTGAGTTTGATTCTTTTTGGAAAATGGCGACGAGAGAACCAAAATTACATGTCACTGGCAGGCAGCAGTACTCATTTTTTTAGGTCTCACGTGAACTTGACTAAGCAGTAGGTGTTTTGAGCGTTATAGTCGGATCCCACTAGAGTAGTCATGAATTGCTTCTGGCAAATCTTGCTTATGCAGAAAACTTGAAATGTAGAAAACCACTATTACAAGAAATTATGACACACCCAAGCTAAGAGCTCTAGAATAATATTTAAAATGGGAGGAAGATACTTTATTCAATCAGTAAAAATGGGAGGAAGATAATTGACTATCTACTCCCAATTCCCCTTTCTCACCAACAAATGAAATGTCAGTGATGATCCTAGCAACGGAGGATACTTTTAGATATAATTCTAAATGAGGACCATTCCCATGCTCCAACAATTGACCAAAACCAGTAATCTGATTAATTATTAATGCACTGAGATTTCTTCTGCCACATAACCAATACCATGGAAAATAGAAAGCAAGGTTACACAGTAGTACGCACTTGACTTATAACCCCGAAACTTATCTCTCTGAGAATCCATGTTTGCTTATAACAATATTATTTTATCTTATTCAGACCTACAGGGAAAATATTACTCTGTCTTAAACATACTCGACCATTACTTATCCTATTTAAACTACTGTATGAAATATTCAATAAAAATCATCTGTGCTTAATTGACCAAATACTATAATGGAATGGGCGGATTGGGAATTGTTGGTTCTTTTACTTTACATTGTAAGAAGGATAAGCCACTGGCCTATTCACCTAACATACTTTTAAAAAAATGTTTTCCATAAAGGTATAAGCTATCTAACCCTCTTTGTTTCTATGTTAATCCCCTGTGATCAAAATATAGGGAGATAACTACCAGATATTCTAAACCTAGTGATTTCGCTCCTTTTCCAGCTAGTGTAGTAAGGCATGCCTAAAACTCGGTGGATATGTAGCTACTGTAGTAAGACACACCTAAAATTCAGAAATGCAGTTATGGTGTAATAAGGCATGCCTTCAACTTGAAGGTATATATTACCAGAGCAATTAATATTAGAAATTGCAGACCTAGAAAATAGTGCATAGTAGAAGGCCTAACATACCAAAGTCCCAAATCTTCCGCAGCCGTCCCTTGGAGAAGTCCCATAGCACAAATTTTGAATCAAGACCCCCAGTGATGACTATAAAATGACACAAAAAAACAAGATACTGTCATCATCAGCTTATAAAATATTACTGGAAATTTTAGCTACGACGCTAACCTAGCAAGAGCTTTAGCAGACGGACAATATATAGTTTGGCGTAGCAATTTACAGTAAACATTGTTCTCCAAACATCAGAAATTGAATAATATGCAGCAGGCTGTCACAACTTGCAAGTTCTATGAAACCTTATGTTTCCATCACATATAGATTAAACTGGTGATTGGTCGCACAAGGAACCTACATAGAGATTCTCTCGTAAAAATTAAAAGGGCCAGAGGATGACATATACTTTATGACTGCATCTCTCCTTGAAGTCTTGCCCTCTCTGTCTCTCTGACACGCACACAGCGAAAGAAAGAAACAGAGAGACAGGAACTGTAGAAAATAGTCTTAATAACTTCAATGAATGGTATCATTCTTAACAAGATTATGACTAATTTGTAAAATGCTAACCAATGCAAGTCTTCTGAACCTACCTGCTTAAAACTCACGAAGAGTACTAGAAGTACAACTTAGAGGAAGAATTAGTTTCTCCAACAAATCTGAAGTCTACGTGTTAGTGGACATCCCCTTTTTTTTTTTTGTTTTGATAATGATTTATCAGTGGACATCATATACCTCTAAAATAACTTTGGATAAAAACATTATCATACTTCTTAATGGTGCCAAAATTTCCAAGTGTATCCCAATCATACATTTATGCAGGTCATTCAGTTCAACATGTATGTGGGCCATATGTATATCTAGAGGGGGAAGGTCGATGTCACGGAGGGGCGAATGTAGGACTTTCGAAAATTTTAGTTCAAAAAGTACCTTCCCAGGGTCTCCAAGGGATGAATTGAACACTGCTACATATCTGATAAGATAGTGAAGGTCACAAATAATGATAGGTTCGGAATAAAAAAATAGTTCCCTATGTGAAGTTGGGGAAGAAAAATTGGAATTAACCTTCACAAACAAAATACAAGTAGGATTTCACATGACAAAAAAATAATACAAGAAAGGCAACAACAAATAATTAGAATGTAGAACAGTAAAATTTTAATTAACATGAATGACATAAAAAATCACCATGTTTCTGGGGCAAGGTACGAACTTGTCATAGTAATTATATAAAAAAGGATACACTTGTGTGGCCATCCCTCAATGTTTTGTACATGCAATTTTGGCGGATGTCAATGATCTGCAACACAAGTAGCACTTAGATGTCCAACGTACTTGTGGAAACAGAGAAACAGTTTTATCTCTTAAAAGTTTCACAACTCATCAGTTTTATCTCTTATGGGACCAGCGAAACAGATGTCCAACATACTTATGGAAGCAGAGAGACTGTTCTACCTTGACATCACCACTATCATCTGCTGCAGCAAGGAACGATGACTTTGAGTTGCAAGCAATCTATAAAATAGAAAGGTTAAGCACACAGTATTAGAATAGGTAATGTTCGAAAATATAGTACACCTAATTGAGGAACCTGAAATATGACCTTGTTAGATAGGAGAAATAATCAGAGATTAAAATGTTAAAGGGAAGATATGTAAACATCAAATAAAAGAATGGACAAACCCTAATGCTTATCTGAATGAACTAATGCAGAGTAAATCCTAAATTTCTATTTATAAGCCTGTACAAGGTGGATCTGTTGGACATAACACAGCCTAAAAATAGATAATTGGGTGCCCGATTGCCTAAAAGCAACAAGGGATGTTTCTTGGACAAAGCCCTAAATTTTATCAAATCTCTTCAGATTCGTCAATGTGGAGATGTGGTAAAGTTTATTGCAGAGCTATCCACCTATTAGCGCGGTGGTTGAAGAAAAATCATTTTACAGAATGAGATGGAGAGATAAGTAGGGTATCATCCCCTGATTTCTGCACCTAGTCCTGAAATTATATCCACAAGTACCATTATTTGGGTTTGAAAAGCAAAGTGATCAATAAAGTTTACATGTTGAACAGGCAGCCACACGGGAAACCTCCTAAATTGATTCTATTTTAACTCCATGAGCTAGTGCTCAAAAAAACAAATATATGGATCAGGTTAAGAGATAAGAATAGAAAATAACTGGTACATTTAGATGAAGTGCTAGGAATCAATGTCCCAAAATACTAACAAGTGCTTGAATAAGAGGCTAGAGGTTAATAAAGAAACTGAGGATAGCAAGATATTGTACTACCAACTGAATTAATGACCAGGCATACTCTTGATAACATGACTAATGGAAAATGATAAAAGGAGCACAAGGGCAGATTTTTTCAAAGAAGAGAACAATGTAAAATTTGTATCCATTCTCAAATGGTAGGTAACTTCCAATGATATGGACAGGGAGACAAAGGAGAAAACATAAGGTCAAAAAAGGAAAATGAATAGCAATTATACCTGATTTATCTCATCCTTGTTGTAATTGTAACTGTGCAACAATTTCGATGCAGTAACCTTGAGATACAGTTAAACTGGATTAATAACAAAAAAATTGTGCCCAAAAGTGATAAAAGAGAAGAAGTGGAGAGAAGCCAGCTCTAACCAAGTTACAACATAAAAATTAAGGGAAAGCGTTTCAGTAAGAAAGATGTTGGTAAAGGTCTAAAGTAGCCCATTTACAAGCACCAGAATCACACAAGAAGCAGTAAGTTATAAAAGCACATAAAAGAAACAAGTTTAAAAGGAACAGGAAAGTAATGCTGGAACAATATAACAATACCATATTCACATCAAAGCATTTGACTTCACTTCCCAATGAGACATAAACAACATCTTCATTTCCTGCATCATGGATACCGTCTTTGAGATTGACGACTCATGAATTTCAAAATATACGATCAATGCCAGCGGAAGGTTATCATCCTTCCAACTAACTTATTACAGTGCAGAAACATAGATCTCAAAATCAATAGTAATTTAATTCTCAGTGACTGTCCTAAAAAAGTATAGTACTTTGTCAAAAAGCAGCAGCATATGTTTTCAGTTGGCATGTTCTTTGTTAGTGTTAAAGTGTATTAGAGTTGGAATATTAGAAGTTAGAGTGGTCTATGCCATTTATCATCATTTCTCTTCCTTTTTTATATGAATATGGTCTATGTTTATTATGTTTGACACATATAATTAGGTGTCTCGAATTCATCAATTATCAAGTCATCAATGCAGTTTATTCTTGTCATATTTCTCACAGGCATCGGAGTTTTACGATCATACTAGAAACTTAAGTAGAGTCTCTACCACCATAATAGAGACCTCACTAACTTTTATTTCTTAGCTTTTTACTATCCTTATCTCCTTCCAATGACTGTTCAACAATACCATGTGTATTCTTGGTGACAATTCCAGTGACTTTACACCTCATTCGAGGCAAATTTTTTGGCGACATTATGCCTCTTCCCGGCTATTATTCTGACGGCGCTGCTCACATTTCTCGTTTGGAAGAAGAACTAGATTTGTCATTGAAACGTTATTTGCTTTTTCAGTTCAGATGGAACAATGCTTTGAATCAAAGAATGATGGAGAATATCAAGGTATATCGTCTCTTGCATCGACTGATACTATTATGGTGAAAACATACCTATTATCCAGTGGCTTTTTTGGCGACACCACACCCTTTTTGGCGACCATTGCGGTGGCAATGTGGCACTACCATTTTCAACCACTTACATTCCATTAATTTTCTGTGTGATCTTCTGGCAAATTTATGGCGTCTTTCTTCTGCAATACTCTGGGACTACTTACTTTTTTATGTTTTCAAAATAAGCAAATTTGGCTCACAACCTTGAGTTTGATGGAGCAAGTTAGTACGTGATGTCCTAGCGTTGGAATATCAGATTTAGAACATTTGAACTGTAAGCTTTTGAGTTTGGTATTGTGTCTCATTGAAGAATTTACAATATATTTATTGTGTTTCACACCTACAAATAGGTGTCCACTGGATTCATCAAATTATCAAATCATTACATTTTTCTTTTGCATATTTCACATATATATGTAACTATTTTTACTCTAATAGTCTAAATTTTATCCATACGACATTATTTGTGCGCATTATGCCTTTTTTCTGGAAATTTGTATCATCCGCCTTTGTATGCATCCAACAAACTATTTAGCTGGAGAATCAAGACAGTGTTGTCTCCCAAGCATTATCTCCTCACGCCACTCCCCAAATAATTTGTTCCAACATGATTTGACGTACTTTCATTTAAACCTATAGTATTCAGACTTCTTCAACTCCATAACAAGTGTAATCAGAAACATTGTCACAACACCAAACAAAAGATGCATAGATTTTTACATAACCAAACTGGCACACAGATTGAAACTCTGTGGAAAATGCATCAGTCCCTCTCCACTTGAATACCAAGGTTTTGTCTGCAGCAGGATTTGGACCCCTGACCATCTAACCCACACATCAGGTGTTTTGCTCTTACCACTAGACATCAATCAACTATACCTCAATTCTAGTTGGGGTGGTTTATATGAATTCGCTACATCCATTAGGCTCTATTTAGGTCTTGATTTGTTAATTAAAAAGCTAAGACAAGCTTTAGTCATTACTTACAACAACAACAACCCAGTGTAATTCTACCAAGTGGAGCTTGAGGAGGGTAGAATGTATGCAAACCTTACCACTACCTCAGAGGTAAAGAGGCTGTTTCCGGTAGATCCTCGGCTTTAAGAGAAACACACCATAATAACAGCATAGGAGACAACATATAATATCAACAACAACTAGTGTTCGCACCAAAACACACAATAGCAATACACTAAACGATAAACAAGTAGCATTAGGTAGGAACAGACAACGAAAGACGAGAACTATAAGAGAAAAATTAGACTTACCCCCGAGAACGAGAAAGTCGTGTTATATACAGCTCCCTACTACCCTGCTACCCTAATCCGTGTACCCCATGCCTTTCTATCTAAGGTCAAGTCCTCGGTAAGCTGCAGTTGTGCCATATCCTTTCCAATCACCTCACCCCATTGTTTCTTCGATCTAACCCTACCTCTCCTAAAATCATCCATCGACAATCGTTCACACCTCCGCACTGGGGCACTCGGACACCTCCTCTTCACATGCCCGAACCACCTCAGCTTGGCTCACGCATCTTGTCCTCCAGCCCAGCCACTCCCACCTTGGCCCGGATATTGGCATTTCTAATCTTATCACTCCTAATATGCCCGCACATCCACCTTAACATCCTCATTTCTGCAACCTTTATCATTTGTACATGAGAGTTCTTTAATAGGCCAACACTTCGCCCCGTACAACATAGTTGGTCTAACCACCACTCTGTAACTTGCCTTTAAGTTTTGTCATCACCTTCTTATCACACAAAATTCCAGAAGCGAGCCTCCATTTCATCCATCCTGCACCTATACGGTGAGCAACATCCTCGTCGATCTCTCCACTCCCTTGGATAATAGACCTAAGGTACTTGAAACTTTCGCTCTTTTGAATGACTTGCTTACCCAATATCACTGCCTCATCCTCCCAGTGCAAACGCGTCACTAAATCTACACTCTAAATACTCTGTCGGTCCTGCTCAACCTAAAGCCTTTACTAGGGCTTGTCGCCAAACCTCCAACTTAGCGTCTCGTCAATCAGAACTATGTCATCCGCAAATAACATACACCAAGGCACCTCACCTTGAATCCCTTGAGTCAATATATCCACCACCAAGTCAAATAAAAATGGGCTGGGTACTGAACCTTGGTGCAACCCCATCCCAACTGGAAAATGTTTCGAGTCTCCTCCCACTATCCTTAACCAAGTCTTGGCTCCATCATACATATCCTTGATCTCCCTAATGTACGCCAGCGGCACCTCTCTAGCCTCCAAGCATCTTCACAGAACCTCCCTCGAGACCTTGTCATACGCCTTTTTTAGGTCGATGAAAACCATGTGAAGATCCCTCTTCCTCTCCCTATACTGCTCCACCAATCTCCTAACGAGATGAATGACTTCTGTAGTCGAGTGCTCCGGCATGAATCCGAACTGATACTCAGAAACTGTCACGCCTCTCCTTACCCTGCTCTCCACCTGTCTCTCCCAAACCTTCATAGTGTGGCTTAACAACTTGATACCCCTATAGTTGTTGCAATTTTGAATGTTGCCCTTGTTTTTGTACAACATAACCATCGTACTCCATCTCCATTCATCGGGCATCTTCGGCGTCTTGGAGATGACATTAAACAACTTGATCAACCACGTTATACCTACCATGTCCGCGCTCTTCCAAAATTCCACTGGGATCTCATCAGGTCCGATCGCTCTACCCCTACGTATCCTACGCACGCCCCCCTTAACTTCCTCCACTATTAGCCTTTCTACAATACCCACAATCGCGTCGCCCCCTCTGAGTGCTCCAGCTCCCCCAACACAATGTCCCTGTCCCCTCCTTCGTTTAAAAGATCAGTCATTACTCACAGAAGAAAAAATTACAGTGACCATGTGACAAAGCCGGATATGATTCAATTTACACACGAACAGAAACACCAGTGGTCTCTTAAGCATGAAATGGAATCCTCATAGGCCAAGATGTTTTAGCTCTTAAAAAGTCCCAAAACACCAGCCCCCTGTATTGCTCTGTCCAGCATCTTAGGATTCTCATTTGGGAGTACATAGAGCAATAAATTATGTATAGATGCAATAAACTTTTCTAAATACAGCCTAAATATTTTTTTTAATAACACAACACAAATTAATTAAGAGACCAGTGAAGAAAAAAAAAATTCAGAAACCTGGCTTGAAACATATTGATGAAATTGGGTTACCATCTCCAATATCCATTGTGAAGATTCCATCTTTGCACCTCAAATCGAACCAGCACACACAACCATCCTAATATTTTCGGAAATATTAGCAAGAAAATGATCAAAATACATGAATAAACAAATAGCAACAGTCGAACGTAATGCATTTTCAGTAGAATTTCGATCTTTCTAATCACAAAATTCAGCAGTCAAAATAACCCCTCAAGGCCTATGCTTCATCTGGGTTTCTAATTAACCAATGTGATAAATTTATGAATAAAAAAAGAAAAGCTTTTTGAAGACCAAAAGTGAGAGAATATGGAAAAGGGTTCACCTCAGCTGCGGTGGCAATAACACCAGGTCGGTTTTCGGAGGCGATACAGCAGGTGGTGCTGGCTTTGTGACCCTTGAGCTTTCTTGGTTCCTCCATTGTAGCTGCTCTTTGAGTTGGTGACTCTCTCTACTAATGAAACCCCCTCTTTATACCCTCTTGTGAGTGTGTTTTCTATTTGGGGCATTAAACGATGTCGTATGCTTGATTGGTCAGGAAACAGAATATACTGATCAGACATATCACACATGCATGCACCAAATTATGTTAGTAATTTATTAGTACGATTTAAGTAATAAAAACAGATAAAAATGATATATTAATCATGAATTATGCAAAAGTACATCTTAGACAAGTACTAATATTGCTAGTTGGAACCAAAATAAATGTGTGAGGTAATAATTACTATACGAAAAGCTATTTCAAAAAAGTAAAGAGGGATTCAATAAAATAAAACTCACTGCAATAATTTTGGCCTAAATGATAGGAAAATGGACTTACATAAATCTTAGTTATGGATTGTCTTAGATATGAGTGTCTTATAATTTACCCTACTCATACTAGGTAGACCTATTTGTAGTAGATAGTGGTAAAAGTCTCTCTATATTTTACTTTATGAAATTATACTGAATATTTTATTATTAATAAAAGATATATATTCATAACTTAGTGTTGGGAATGAGTCCAGTGAAGTCATGCATTTATATAACAGTTTGACTAATCATGTATACAAATATTTTCAATTGTCGAGACATAACATAATAGGTATAAAAGACAAACAATTGGACCTGTGTAAAGAATCATGCATCCGGAAGGAAATTGTTTTGAAGTTCACAATTTTTCGTTGAATACAATAAAATCACAACTCACCTCCCTTTTGTAATTTCACAATTTACAGTTCTTGACGAATTCTTAATCCTCCTGACTTTGTTTGTTTCATTATATTACAATAGATGAAAATAAGAAGATTACAGTTTAAAAATCGGTCTTCTCCTTAATAACTTCCTTCAAAGTAAACTGTACTCCCCAATCTTGACATGTCTTCCTCAAACAACAGTCAATGAATCAGAACCGACAGCATGAGAACATACAAAAAGACGCAATCCATGTGTATTTTAAATAGTAACAATGATAAATCATGTCCGACTTTTTAAATTTTATTTGGAAATCACAATGTCACACCTCTAGCAGTCCTAAAAAGCCAATGGGACTTTATTACTGAAAGTACAACAAAAAGATGTGATTCACGTGTGTGCGCCCACACCTTATACAAAATTTTACATCTTAACAAAAGCAGAAACTAAAAGAATTACATGGGACATAATACAAGTTTAAGAGGAACACAATTGGAGGTTCAAACAAACCGTTCAATTCTGCAGCAAATATTTACATTCAATTGGATCCAAATTAGAACTCCGATCGAACTCTCGTTTGGGATTTCCAAAAACCCACTACAAAAATTACAGTTTTCTCTTACTTCCCCAAGAAAATGGAGTTTGCCATGTTCCTAGTTTAATATACATAAGACTGCAACTCGAAACTCATCAATGTGAGCAAAAAAATTGGATCAATAGGCTAACTTTACTTCTCTTATACATTTCGTAGAGGGAAAAAAGGTGGATAAAAAGCTCACAAAGATTTGAACTTTAGGCTTTTACTGTGGAAGCAACAGTATGAGCCCACAATATGAGATTATGCTTCACGTCAATTTCATTGCTCATGGAGGGTATTTTCCAAGTCGTCAATGGATCCATTCTCTTCTTCCTTTCAAGAACTTCCCATGCTTCAGAAAGATAAGGCCTGGCTCTTGACTGATCAGATTTCTCTACAAAATTCACTTTTTGTTGAATATCATCACTGTCCCTGTTTTTGCCCAATTTCTGTAAACCTGGAATAATCTCAGCCAAACTGGATTTAACATCTTCTTCTGAGAAATCAAATCCAAGATCCATAAACCCTTTTAGCTCCTCATATTCCAGCTCAGATAAGCTCTTGTTAAGACCCTTTTTGGTTCTTGTTTTTCTTCTCTTTTCCCTTCTTCTACCCTTTACTTTCTTTGATTCTGCCTTTTTACTAAAAGGTTGAAAATGGGTTGTTGGGAGAACTGAATCTGGTGATAAATAATCTGAATTGCAGCTCAAATCATTACTTACTGTCTCTATTTGGATTTCCAATTTTGGTGAAACATATACAGTTTTTGGTGAATTTTCTTGAATTTTGTGATCTGAGATTTTCTGTGAATTTGATGAAGGGGTTGGATTAGAATGTTTGGTGAGTATGTCGAGACTGTACCAGCATGAATCGAAGAGGGTAAGAACAGCCTCGAGGTCCATTAATGGAGGCCGAAAGAAACTTGGAAAAGTATTAAACACAAGTTTTTTTTCTCGAAAAATGCTTATGCAGAATTAACTTATATCTGCGTGTATATATATTGACGCCGGTGACCAAAATACCCTTGTTTTATCGCGTATATTACAAAAAGGCTTCAACTTTGTTTGTTTACACGTTTTGCAGAGTCTGCTGTAGTATTATTATTTTATTATTATTTGTATTTAGAACTAAAAGCTTAAGGGGAAACTGTTGGCCAAATAAGATTTTTAACTTTGGAAATTTCTTCGTAAAATGACCTTTTTCAACCATACAATTTGGCAGATTATAGCAGTAGGATAGTAGTCGGTTTACTCATATCATCACCAAACTTCAACTAACGATTTAAATTTAAATGGGAAAGAGTGCATCTAAAGATGTTGCCTAAAAAAATTAAACATGTAATTAGCGGTCAATAAACTAGAGGATGTTAGTTGATTTTTTTTAATTTATCAGTTAAAGCTATGATAAACAGAATTATGTAATATATGTGATTGAGGAAATATATTTTCATTATTTCAATTTACGTAATATTATTTGGTTGGGACATGAATCGAAGTTTAAAATTGCAAGAACTCTTTTTGAAATTTATGATATAGAACAAATTAAAGATATATATATATATGGTTAGAAATCTTTTTTTTTTAAAAAAAAAATTAATTTAAAATATTATTAAATACAAAAATATTTCAGTTTTATTGACTAAAAATAAATATATTACATGAAATGAGTAACTAGTAAGTATCCAATAAAATAAGCGGTGTTCGTATAAACTTATTTGGTTCCACAATCATTTATAAGAAAGACGGGGTACATCGATAACCCATTAAATTTCTTAGTAAATTTTATTTAGATATTTAAATTATGATAAAATATAATTGAACATAGATTGAGTATTTTTATCAGATACTTCATACTGAACTTCTAGAAAAAAATTTGTGCATGTTTTTAAGTATTCATTATTAAATAAGACCCAACGTTTTACGATTTATTGAGGCTAATACATATAATTAAAGAAAGTGATATATTTTAATTGGCTAACTTATCTATATTATAAATGCTTGAAAACACGCACGCATGGAGACGTTTCTAAAACTACTAAGAAAATCATTATTTTCTATTAAAATTTTTCATTGAAAAATATTAAGTGGTTATTCCCAAAGATTTTTTGTTTGAATCGATGTAAAAAAAAATAATAGTGATTTCAGATTTTAAAAAAAAGTTTCTCACTAATTCAGTGAGAATCTATTTTTCGTCATATATTTTCGCGATGAGTTGATTTGATGAAAAATGAGTGTACAAATTATATTTTATAACATAAATTTTTCATTAAATTCAGGACGAAATATTTTTTATTTATAACAGTATAAAATTTAAATTAAAAATGTTAATTATAAAAATTAGAACAAATCATAATTTAAATATACAAATGAAATTTAATGAAAATTTTAAAAAGGTGAATGATGTATTCACCCAAGGAATGGACAAAGACAATGGGAATATGGAGGATGACGCATGTGGCTTAAAAGGGGAAGTAAATGATTGCGTGTGGTACTGACTGGAAAATGTCAGTCTCAATAAGATGCCCTTTCCATGAAGATATCTTTAACATTACATGGCTAAATTGAGGCCTCACTTATTGGGGGTGTGACATGGCCTATGGCCAAACACCACCAAACTCAAACCATCATGTTAGTGAAATTACACCTTAATGTAATGATAACTTTTCTGTGCTCTTTTACTACTCAGTAAACAATCATTGCACAACATCAATAATCCAGCTATGCCAAAAAGGTCAAATTTCACTTTCTATTGCTCTACATCCTGATGATTCTTTAATTCCAATCATGGAGCTTCATTAAATTCTTAATTAAACATCCCCTTAATAATTCGGATAAGTTTTGGGCTAATCTTGACATAATAATAATCTTTAGGTAATTGATAATGACTCAGATATACCACCTAGAATGATCTTGCGTCTTGTTTAGTTATTTCTAAACAAGTGGACTTCTAATTGCAAATTAACCAAAATGTTAGCATTATGCAGCTTCCTTAATGATCAAAACAAACATGTCAAACGATGAATATCGTGGCAACCCTGTAACTAATTAAATTAAATTAGACAATTTATTCTACGGGGACATAGTAAAGTTGCTACTTTTTTTATTTCAATATAAGTGATGTTTTTGTCTTTTCATTTTACATGGTGTTTTACCCTTAATGATGTACTTCCATTTTTACCTTTATTTAAATAGAGAGAGTTTTACATAAATAAAAAACTACTAAAGTGTGTTCATTTTTTTAAAGATATTTATTAAGAGTAAGTTCATAAAAATACATTCTACTTGCTAATATAAATAGTTTTTGCTCGAATTAAAAATATAACATATTTTAAAAATGAAAGGAATATACATCACATAGTATAAATGACAAATGCATGGTTATTTGAAAGCTTATTATGATGATGAGTTTGATAACTTTTACGTGAAACTCTTGCAAAAGAAGGATATGAGTTGTTTGTAAAAGATGGAAAGGAAAAAGGAAAACGGAAACAGGGAAAGGAAAAAAGAAAAGAATCCGATTACAAAAAGCAATCAAATCAGTTGTCAAAGAAAACTAGGAAAGAAAGAAGAATCAGACTTGAGAAAAGAAGAAAAATCAGGCGTAAAAAGGGAAAAGGAAAAGAAAAATTCAAAAAGAAGAACTAGATTAGAAAAAGAGGGAAACCAGATTGGAAAGAAAAAGAAAAGGAAAAGGAAAACAATGAAAGAAAATAACGGAATCAGTATGAATTTTGAATAAAGGGGAAAATCATCTTTGAAAGAAAATTGAGGTGTTGTCCAATTAAGTTATTAAATACTCCCTCAATTTTAAAAATAAAGAGTGTTTTACATAATAAATAAGACATTAATGATGTTCTTTCAATTTTACTCTTATTTAAAGGGATAGAGTTTTAGATAATCAAGAAAATACTAAAGAATTACTCCCCCGTTTCAAAATAAATGGTGTTTTTAGCTCATGCACACCCCTTAAGAAAATTAGTCATTCTTAGAATGAAAAATATATTTTTGCTCACTTACCCCTAATAAATATATTTAAAAAGATGTAAATCATTAATATTTTTTTAATTATATAATACTTTCTCCATTTAAATAAAAGTAAAATTAGAAGAACATCATTAATGTCTTCTTGATTATGTAAAACATCACTTATTTTGAAACAAAATTAAAAAGCTAAAATATCACTTATTTTGAAATGAAGGAAGTACATTTTTTCCAAGACATATATTAATGGCAAGTGAGTAAACGTATATTTTTTTTAAAAAAAGTAATTTATTAAAATAATAGGCTCCAAAAATGCATTTATTTTAAAATAAAGGGAGTATCAAACTAGTGAAAGACATGATGGTTGCTTAAGTGAATTTTTAAGAACCAAATGTAGAAACAAACAAAAAAATTGTGTACTTTCAAGAGGTTGGCTTAGTGAAAAAACAAAGGAAAAGATACAAAAAGTGTTCTTTACTCTTTTTCACTCTTATAAAAAGTACAAATTGGCAAGTTTGTGCATATAGAATGTTTGTGGTGATGCTGAAATCAGAAACTTGCAATTTTCCTTTTCTTTGCATAAAACAATTTCTAATTTCCCTTTTAGAAACACTATTATCATAAGCCGTATGAAGGGTAGTTTAGTAAATGTAGTCACCTGTTTTATCACACGCTAATAATCACGGGAAGTCAAACTACCAAAAAACTCACGTGCCAAATAGAAAGCCACACACGGATGTTAAATTACTGTATAGGGTAGATTTAGACCTCCATTGTTTCCATCAAGATTAATATGTTTGAATTTAAATATATATCTCGATAATTAAGATGTTATTTTTAAATTTGAATATTGAATGATTTTATTTTTTAATATTTGATATATTTTACTTATTTATAAATATATGAAATATACAATTTAAATTTTAAAAAAATTAAATATTAAAAAATATTAATTTAATAAAATAAATTTATTATCTGATAAAAAAATAAAATATTTATTTTTGCTAGTGATGATGGAGATGTTTTGTAGTGATAGTCGTGGTAATGATTAGTGTTAGTGACTAGTAATTCTGGTGGTGATAATTATTAGTAACGATGGTAGTGATAGTTATGATGATGGAGAGGTTGATGTTGTAGTGACTGACGTGATGGTGATAGTTGGTAGTGATGGTTGTGATGATGAAGTTGGTTGATGTTAGTAGTTGGCGGTGTTGTTGACATTAGTTGAAGAATGTGTGGTGGTTGACGATGTTTTAGTAATAGTTGGCAGCGTTGCTAGTTATGATGGTGAACGTGGTTGGTAATAGGGATTGATAGCAATGGTGGTAGAGGTGGCAAGCAACGGTAACAACGATGGTGGTGATAATGGTGGTAGTGGCAGTATATATAATTATAATGATGGAGGTGGTATGTACAGTAACCATTAAAAGTAGTGGTTAGCAGCAGTAGTGATTGTCAATAATTGTTGTGATGTCAAAGATGGTTTGTGACGGTAATGGTAGCAAAAGTAGTTAGTGGTGATGGTGGCTAATGATTGTCGATGTTAATGGTGGTAGTGGTTGTGATTGATTAATGGTGGTGGCCGGTGATTATGACACAGTGATGTTGATATTAAGATTTTATTCTAGATCTTAATGATTAACACCTATTCAGACTAAATAAATGTTTAAATCTTAATAAAAATAAACACACTTAATGGCCTAAAGTCTGAACCATTCAGATTCAAATCTCCATTAAATGCAAACAAATGAAGTCATAGCCATATAACATCTAGATTAAAGTTTTGAAAAATGAAAATAATTATGAATCTAAAATTTTCCATCATTTAAATATAAAAAAAAATTATAATGAATAATATGTCTATACTATATATAGTAATATATATAATGTATATTTCAATTATATTAATAAATTAATTAGTGAACGGTAATATATGGATAACTATCACGGACCGGCAATGAATATAACCTATGGTCCTACCGACCATTATCTTTGTAAATATATAAAATTTATGATTTGATTATTTAATTAGTTTTTAATCTATCTATTTCTAGTGAACAACACTGCCTCCCGACCATGTTTGATAAAATAGTTAAAATGAACTGAAACGTGGCGCTTCAAGCTTTTGTTCTTTCCTTGTTAAAATAAATAAATTATTCAACAAAACTTGAGAGGGAAAAAAGAGTATAAAAGGAACAGAGAAATTAAAACCTGAGGAGGGGAGGAGGAAAAGTCATAGAATTATTAATTTAATAGTAGAAAAGATTAATATATAATTATATGACACTCTTCTTCTTTAGCTATATTTCTTAAGAAATTAATATTTTAGTTTCTTGCCTCTCCCTCTTCACAATGCTATAAAATGTTTTGGTCGGTTTTGCCATTCTTATATATTCAGAATTTGTAGTGGAATATTTGGTCTTGGTATATGTGGTTCTCAATTACTACTAATGTTTATTCGTATTGATATTATATAATAAATAATGTAATTTGTGATATCATACCACTTCTCTAAACTTTATTATTATATATGCAATAATAGTTTAGAGGCCCCAAAAGAAAGGACGGTAGAGGGAAGAGTATGTCAAACTTATTTAATGTCATGCTTGGTATGATTGAATTGTGTTGTTAGCCCAAAATTCACAGTTTACTTATTAATTTTTAGAATAACATGCTTAATAAATTTTAATCAAAGCAATAAACATTTTCATTTTTTGGGAAATTCTTGATCGTTGAGAGGAATTGTAATATTAAGGCTAAAACTGTAAAAGTCATTCGTACAATATAATCGAAACAAGGAGGCAGACACATTTTGCATCTAGACTCACAAGTCGCAACTTCTCTAGATGAGTCAAATTGGGGTATTGACATATACATACACCCCCTAGATAAATTAGCATATTTTTACCTAAATAATTTATTTAATAAATTAAATTTTAGAAAAATGCCATTCAATAGCCATTTGTGTATTTGGCCCGCGCAAAAATAAGGGAGAAAATATCTTTTTTTCTAATATCATGGTATTTACATCGAAAAATAAAAGAACGAATAAATTCTAATCTTTGATTAAATCTCCTAAAGGGGAGCCTTGGAGTAACTAATAAAGTTGCGGTCATGTGATCAGGAGGTCACGGATTCAAACTGTGGAAACAAACTCTTACAGAAATACAAGGGGTAAGGCTGCGTAAAATAGACCCTTGTAGTCCAGTGTGAGGATTTGATTTCTCGTCCTATAATTCCCTCCCTATTTTCTCCTTCCCCTGCTAACCAAGTTTTAATTAAACTCCAGTCGACTATCTGCGTAAAAATTAGTATTAAAATCATATATGGTGGACTAATATTAACTTTATATGATTCAAGGATAATGACTACTCTGCTTGGACAGCCTAAACAATGTAGGAAGAGGAAGATAATAAATACTAAACCTTATTATTATTATTATTATTATTATTATTATTATTATTATTATTATTATTATTATCTAAAAGCTCTATATATTCCTACATTTTTATTGTACTAGAATCATCGTAATCTTCTAAGGAGGAAGAAGAGCTAGGCTGAAAAATACTAGCTATTGGTGGTGAGAAAATTGTAAAATAAAAACTAATATATTTTTATTTCCGACGATCAAAAAATTAAAATCATATATTTATAGTGCGCGTGTTATTTGTGTTCGAATTAAACATGATTGATCGTAGTAAAACTCCTTTAATTAAGGAAATTGGATATGTATAGACTTGTCGAACTAGTATAAAAAATGAATTTGGATATCTTCCTCTCAATTTGCAATTTAATTTTTGATAATTACCGTGATTACTAATTACTTATTCTTATTTCTTTTGTGAGCTTGAAGTATTTCCTAGAATATAGTTTCCAACAACTTAAGTTTGTGACAATCAGTATGCTGCACAAAAGATTTTGAAAAATCAAGAAATGCTCAATTCACCTCCTCCCTTTTGCATGTTTCATTAGTTGTCTGTCAGAAAAATATTTACGAAAATTTTTTTCTTTGGACAAAGCCATTTTCCTTATAATTTTTTATTTATTTTTAGTTTCACAACCAACAATACTTGTAAATTATTTTTATTATTACTATTTTATTCTCAAGACTTGTAATTAAACCACCATCAAATTTGCTAATACAATTTAATATTAATCTTTAGTCCGTATATATATTTTTTTGAAAGCATCTTTTACGTATATACATATGATTTTTCATAGTCAGATTGTATTTGAATTATTAAATTATTTGCTTGAAAGAAAATAAATTTCTTGAACTCTAACAAATTGGATTTTTAAAAAATAATTTTTTTAAAAAATTTTCAGCTATAAAAGTAAAGATTACATATAAATAAAATTTTCATATACAAAATATAAAATAAAATAAAATAAAAATTATAAATAACCTAAAAAATCAATTCTTTTCCTTGCTCCAAAGACTAATCAAACAAATATATACAGATATTTTTGACTCATTCTGATTTAGCCTTAGCCTGCAGATTGATTTCTTGAGGGGGAAAAAAATATTATACACGCATTAAAGATGGGACTCATTCTTCTCCATTTCTTGACAGATATCTAACTTCAATTCTATCCACATTAATTACCACTACCAATAATTATACAAAATTAATTTCTTTTGACGAAAAGGAATTTGCTTTGATCCTGTACTGGGATTGAAACTTCAAGCTCAACAAAGTGAGTCAAGAAGCTAAAAAAAGGAAGAAAAAAAACAGGATCAAAATGCTAACTTTGCCTTCCTTTTGAATATTTTGAGAATAACTTCACTGAGGTTTTAGTATTTTTAGCCTCTGTTCTGTTGTTTAACAGAGGAAGCAACAGTATGAGCCCACCATTTGAGACTATGTTTGATGTCAATTTCACTGCTCGTTTCTGGTACTTTCCAATTCGCCAATGGATTCTTTTTCTTTTTCTTTTCAAGAACTCCCCATGCTTCCGATAGATAAGGCCTGGCTCTTGACTGATTCGATTTCTCAAAAAATTTCATTTTTTGTTGATCATCATCAGTATCCCTGTTTTTCCGAAATTTCTGTAAACCTGGAATAATCTCAACCAAACTGGAATTTACATCATCTTCTGAGAATTCAAATCCAAGATCTATAAACCCTTTTAGCTCCTCATATTCTAGCTCCGACAAGCTCTTGCTAAGACGACCCATTTTGGTTCTTGTTTTTCTTCTCTTTTCTCTTCTTCTACTCTTTACTTTCTTTGATTCTTCCTTCTTACGATCCGGTTGAAAATGGGTTACTGGGAGAACTGAATCTGGAGAAAGAGAATCTGAATTGCAGCTCAAATCATCACATACTGACTCTATTTGGATTTTAATTTTTGGTGAATCAAATACAGTTTCAGGTGAATTTTCCTGAATTTTGTCATCCGAGTTTCTCCGTGAATTGGATAAAGGGGTCGGATTTGAATGTTTATTGAGGATTTCGAGATTGAACCAGCATGAATCGAAGAGGGTAAGAACAGCCTCGAGGTCCATTAACGGAGGCTGAAGGAAATTTGGAAAAGTGTCGAGCGAAGGTTTTAGGGGCTGTTTGCTTAGAAAGGCTGCTTTGGCTTTGTGAGGAGTATATATATTGGTCCTGTTTACCAAATTGCCCTTGTTAGTTTGCTTATAATACCAAAATGCTTCAACTTTGATTGTTTACACGTTTTCTTGTGTCTACTACTACTATTTTATTTGGAATATGTTGTTGTACTTATCAAAGTGGTCGTACCAAAGACTCTTTGATTATGGAGTAGCTCATAAAACGCGAAATAAGAGCATTTATATTTTATTTTAAAATTATTATTTTTTATACCGCATAAAAAAAAAAGAACACTCTAGGTTTAGTTACATTTACGCCTTCTTAAATTTTGCCTAAACTATTTTAAGTGCTATAAGTACGGCATTCAGACCATGTTTTAATTAAGATTTGAAAAAAAACAATGTTTGAAGTTAAAAAAATATTTGAAAATTAAAATTGTATTTTAACATAAAAATAAAGTTAAAATGTAAAAAAAATTTGAGAACTTCTAAAAACATATTTTCCAAACTTCAAATTTTATATCTCAAATTTAAAGTTGATATAATGAACCAATTTAATAAGCAAATAGTCATTTGAAATGATTGGTCAAAATGCAAAATAGATGTTTGAAAAATCGAATTATATATATATATATAGCCATTTTAAAAATTAATTTTAGCTATATGAAATTAAAATTGAAAAAAATCGGATCTGAAATTATAAACATCAAATAGGCAAATTTGAAGTTTCTTGTATAAGTATATTACAGACATCTTTTGTGTGAAGTTTGATTTATAATTCCAATGGGCAATTATGTGGTTAAGATATATTAAAAACAACACTTTTAAATTTTTAAATGGCTAGTTAAGATGATTTAATCAATTGTTTCATTTCAAATAGTGGAGTAGTAAAAGACAATGGAATATGGAGGATGATGATCTGGCCTTAAAGGGTGACTATATGATTGCGTGTGGTATGAAAATATGACTTCTTGTCAATCTCATTAAGATGCCCTTTTATTTCTACCCTATTTTTAAATAGTTAATTTTATTTATTTTTTGAAAAAATCTATACATTTTTTCTTTTCTTAATTTCAATTGTTCACCTCGCATATCTGAGATCATAAAATATGAAGATATTTGATATATTTTATATATTTTAAATTTAAAATTATAAGATTTAATATATTTTTTTAAATTTTATATATAATTAAAATCAAATAAATAAATTAAATCGGACAGAATACTAAAATTGTGAAGAAGCTAATATGCTAAAACATGGTATTAATTGGGGTATGACATGACCAAGGAGATAAAGGAAGCGCCAAACTCATCAAGACCATCATGTTGTGAAATGACACCATTAACATTTAAATAAAATGACGGGTTTATTTTTTCTTGCTTTTTTAGTACTTACTAATATTCATTGCATCAATCAAACTAAAAGGTGGGTCAAATTTCACTGCTCTTTATTTCGAGATTATATTCTTTACGGAATTCTAATCAAGAATCAATCACGGAGTACCATTGATTGATTATATTCTTAAGCATCACCTGATTCAGATAAGTTTGGCATGTATATGATTTAATATCTAGGTAATTAGTGGACAATGATTTACATATAGGTACCGATTTACTCACTACTAATACTAGTACCTTTAAATTTTGTTGAGTCCCACGTCGATGCATGGAAGATAATTTATTTTATTTTAATACGATGTAAGACAAATTTTTACCGCATGAATTAGTTTTGAAATTAGTTACAACTATTTGTTGAATCTTACGTAGAAGGTTTGAGTTGATCTCTTTGTTATATATATTTAGTTATATATAGATTAGATAACACCTCTCAAGTCATTTCATAAAATTGAAATTGAGTCAAAGCTCAACAAGATCTTCTTTACCCCCTGTTCTGTCAAGCCTGTTTCGTTGATTGTGGTTTCGTTGGATAGTACACAGGGACAGGCGTCCCTTAAAAAAGTCATAGATACTCGCGCCATTTACTCACATTTGATTGAATTTCTTCACTTTGACATTTAAATCATCAGGTAGAAATCACATTGTGTAAACATCCATTGGAACCATCGCAATGCATTATTTAATTAAACAATCGAATTCCTCTTGTCTGTACCGGAAAGGCCCAAAAAAACCGTTCCCGTCTGTCCCTCATCAACCGGCACATGACGACCTCTCTCATTACAGGAGCAGCTCCTCAAGCAGTCTACCGATAGCAAATAAGCTAGCATTTCATCTCAAGTTTACCCCTTAAAGATAGAGAAATGTTTATTTTGACATTTTTCACTCGTTTAAAAACAGTTCAAACTGTCAATTTGGGATGTTATTTGCTTGCTGCTGAAACAGAAAATTGAATTCAAATATAATAATGTAATTTCAAGTCCATATGAAGGGTAGTATAGTATATGGAAACACCTGGTAACTCGAACATTAGTACGCGGATCTTTGAACCTGGAAGAATCGCAAGTTAAAAGAAGTCAACTCACATCAAATCTCACGTGCCAGACCACAAAACGCACGTGCTTTTTAACTAGTAAATAATTGGCCACGTAAAAAACGAGTTAAAACATGATTTTGTGTTCCCACTCACTCGATGGCACACCTACTTTCCTGTCATTATCACTTTACCACTGTATCTTAAGAAGACCTTTTTTAAAAATAAATAAATAATTGGAGTTTCAGTTTATTTATATTTTGTGTTTAAATTTTAATTGATTATTTATTCAATTATTTGACTTAATATTCTTTCCTAATGTCACTGCCTCCTCATGTTCATAAAATAATTAAAAGGAACTGATACGTGGCGCTTGAAGTGCTTTCTTCTTCTTTTTTAAATCCTTTTTTTTTCTTTTTGAACTGACTAAACAGTATGAACAAATATATAATAGAGAAATACAAAGAGGGGAAGGCCGGCAGTGGGAGTGAGATAATTCAGGAAATTAATTAATTAACGAAAAAGATTGTTAATGATTTCACACACAACTATATATTTCTTAATTTTTCTAGAGGAAACCTTTTCAATTATTTTTTTTGCCATCCTCTTGACAATGTCATATTATGTTATCGTCTATTTTTACATTCTTAGATTGTACAGCAGTTTTTAAAAAGATAAAAATACGATGTAAGATCGATGCTTTAGTTAACATCGAGCAAGGCATAAGCTTTAGAGGATTTAAGAGGCAACAAAGCATAAGATTTAAGAATGTGAAATTATTACTCCATGTTTGCAGAGAGTCAAAACAGTGTCAGTACCTTCTGTTTCTGTTGAAATTTCAATTAGATATGATATGTACAGCCTACAGGGATATTAAATGCTTCAACCAACCACAGTAGCCAGTGGGGATATAAATGAATAAGATTTAGAAGAAAGAGATGGGTTATAAGTTACAACAACATGACACCTCTACACGAGTGTTAAATCCTCTTGTCGGTTTTGCCATTCTCCACAAGGCATATACTCCTTGCATTACTTTTTTATACTTCCTTCCTTCATTTATTTTTATTTTTTTATTATATTAAATATATTAATTTTATTTTTTATTTCATTATTGTTTATATGTTAAAAAAAATATTTTTTTATATTTCATTTTTAGCATTAATTATTTATTTTTTAAAATCTTAAAACTAGATATAAATTATTATAATAAAAATTCATTTATTTATTATTGTTTCTCAATTGACAAACAATGCCTGTATGCCTAATTTATGTGCTCTGTACCATTTAGAAATAAAAAGGAATATCAACATATATTTTTGTTTTTTGCCTATCTCCTTATATTTCACTTTATTTTATTCTGAAAATTCATAAATTTTAAATATTTAAATTATCTTCCTCTTTTCTCTAAAATTAACGTGAGTAATATATTATTTCCTTTGTTTCTTTTTACTTATTAGGATAAGATTTACTTATTCTTTAAGAAAAATTAATTGAGGTTGCAATTTAATTAATGTACCCTATTAATTGATACTCCATCCTTATTAAAATAAGTGATGTTTTTAACTTGGACATACTTCTTAAGAAAATTACTCATTTTTAGAAAGTAAAATATACTTTTACTCATTTATCCTTAATAAATATCTTAAAAAAGATGTAGCTCTTTAGTATTTTCTTGGTTATGTAAAACACTCTTCATTTAAATAAAGGTAAAATTGAAAGAAAATGATTAATGCCTTCTTGATTATATGTAAAACACCACCTGTTTTGAAAAAAATTAAAAAACTAAAATACCACTTATTTTGAAACGGAGAGAGTAGGTATTTTTTGAAAATATATAATAATTATTTTTTTTCACATTCTAAAGTGATTTAAGTACTGAGAGTAGAGTCGAAAAAAATTGATTAAATATTTTTTAAAACTAACAATTAATATTTTGAAATAACTATTTTTATGATACCTAACAACTAAAAAGAAACGAAAGAAGTAATAAAAGCTACATACTTTCTCTTTTTTCATTTATGTTTTCTTTCTCAATTATACACATATCCTCTTTCGAATTTAAGTCCCTTTTAGAGCTTTATATATGTGTTTGAATAACATGAGAAATTTCAAGAAACTTGGAAGGCATCAGAGTAGGCTTTAGTCATTATTAAGAGGAGAATTATTTTTATAGCGTGCCTTTATTTTTTCAATTTTTGTTTTTGTTATTCAGAAGGTAATTTATTTATTTATTTTGCTTTGTGCGAGGGGAGACGTGAATTTTTGTGGTATTGATTTCTTTATAATTTTAATTTAGGTTCATGCTTTTAGAGAAAAGTTCACAACAAACACGTTATTGGTTTTTTTTCCCCTTTTGTTTTTCCATTAATTTCAGGTCCATGTATTTTTCTTGACGTTCTATTTAATACTTTTGTGAATTTAAATATCATGAGAAATTATTCAAAAAAAATTAACATATTTTAAAATCATTTTTTAGTAATTAGTGAAATTAGGATTGTGCGTCATTATTTTTACTTTTTTGTTTTGTTAATATGCAAGTAATTGTTATAACTTTTCTTCTTACTTTGGTGCTTTTGGGGGTTAAGTGTCAAAATTTTTAAATTTTTTATTTTTATATCAAGTCAATAACGTTATGTTCTTATTATCCATTTCATTTCCTTTTTCTCTATATCTCTCTCTCTCTTTTCTTTTTAATAGATTTACGATCTCTATGCTTATTAACATATTAATTATATATTTTTTGCATTTATATTGTAATTATATTTCGGTAGAAATACATACTTTTAAACTAAATTTAGGAAATAATTGTCAACATCTATTATTTTACTTTGTTGTTAAGTTGTAATCTTTTTAAATTAAATTTATAATCTTTTTGTATTTGTAAGACAAAAAAGATCACGACTACGAAAAGCACGATCAAATATACTAATAAGTGTATAAAACAGAAGATTGCAAATATATAATAAGAAAATAAATAAAACCAAAAAATTAAACAAGTAAATCAAATGAATTACTCAGGGAGGAAATTTTGAGTCAAATATAATTTTATTTTCAACAATAATAAAATATGCAGTATAATCTCATAATGGAGTATAAGAAGGGTAATACGTACGCAAATCAGATAGAAAGGATAATTTTGTTCGATGATAATATAATTTTGCATTTTCATATGGTTCTCATAACAATTTAGTCAGACCTAGTTCCCATAAACTAAAGGAGGATGACACATGCCTTCCGGGGATGGAACTGATCTGAAACTCTCATCATCAGTAATTTTATGATGAATGAATTCATGGTGGTCACCTTCTTCAACATTAACAATATTATTAGCCTCATGAATATTGTCCAGACAATTACTACTCATCTTTCTTGCCTCAATAGGTATTAATGCTGCATAACAAAACAATGTAACAAAAATGAGTTTTGAAATTTCAAGAACTGGAAAAGCCTTAGATTACAAAGTTGTTGAGATATTGTTTTGGTCTTTGGGATTCATGTCTCTATATGTTATAGACTACGTGTTGGGGGTACTTTCGTAAACATATCAAATATATTGGGCCTTAGTTATTTTTTTTTTTTAAAAAAAAGAGTTTGAAAATCTTAATTTGTAACCATACTCGTCTATTTTTTTTTAGCAACCACTTAATTAAACAAGATTGTTAGGAACTTTGTCCAGTCTAGTAATCTAAATATGAATCTACATTTTACATAAACTGTTGAAATTCTAATGACAATTGAGATTTCATCTAAGAATTGAAGATCTTTAATGCCTTGCTTAAATTTTATTGACTATATAGATTTGTCAAGTTACAGTGCTAGAAATGTTTCCAAATTTTTTAATGAATTCGCCTAAGAGTTGAAGATCCTTTCACTTTTGAATTGGGAAAATTACATAAGATAATAGTTGATGATTTTTCAATTATAAAACATATTTATATTTTTTTGGTTAATCAAAATTTATTTTCATTTATTTAGAATTTATTATCAATACAATCCATCGTTATTTTTAAAAATTTAACACGAAATCCAAATTAGAGATTACATGTCCCATATATTTTATAGCATTATTTCATAAAAAGTAATCAATTTTACTTTATCACATATATACCAATATATATATATATATATATATATATAACCCATGATTAAATTTTAAAAATTTGGCACAAAATCAGAATTAGAGATTACATGTCCTATTTTGTAGTACCATTTTCCGTGAAAAGTAATCAATTTTACTTTATCACATATACAGTCAAATCTCGTTATAGTGATAACATTTGCCTAAAAATTTTATGGATGTAATAGTGAAGTCTTGTTATATATGTATACTGATATTTGATGTTTAGATCTTGTATAAATAAAACTTTAGTTTAACGATTTTATGTACAAAGAAGAAGGACATATTTGTTAATCAATTTAATCAAATCGAATATAAAGAATCTGAATGTTACAAAAAAAAAAGAAGCAAATATCAGTAGTCTTTCCTTCTGAAGTTACGATTATAACTGGTGGACACTATTTCAATATAATATTTTCTTTTAGATATTTGTACTTAAAATTTACTATGTGCATGACATTAGTGATGATTACCGTTGATATTTTAATATTTATTTTTATACATAATATACTTTTTACAAAAATATTATTGCATAATATTTAAATATGACTATTATAGAGGGGTAATTTTATAAAGAGTGTACCGCTATATTGAATGTCACTGCTGTTATAGGTAGAATGTATTATAGAGAAGTAAAATATAACATGAAAAATCAGTTTTAGAGAAAATCAAACCATTATAGTGTAATGCTATTATAACGACGGTCATTATAACGAGGTTTGACTGTATCAAAATATATACAATCCATCGTTATTTTTAAAAATTTGGCACAAAATTCAGATTAGAGGTTACATGTCCTATTTTGTAGCACCATTTAATGAAAAGTAATCAATTTTGCTTTATTATATATATCGAAAAATATATATATTTCTCTTTCTTCAATATCCAATAACTTCCTTTTTTGTAGAACTACTACTTTCCCATAAATCCTTCTTCGTTATCGCACGTCTTCATTACTTTTATTTTCAAAGTGTTTATTGATTTTTTGGGACAAAATAATAATATAATATATTGTACAATTTTATTAACTTTTTTTATGTAGATATTGGTTGATATAAATAATAAAATTATTAATCGTATAATATATGATATTCTATCGCAAATATTTAAAAATTATATAAATTATATAATATGAGTTCTGATACTTATATCTACATTAAACATGTTCCAATATACATACACTAATTTTTCATTCAATTAAGTATTTGTCCAGGCATTTAACAAAACTATATAATATCAATTGCAAAATCATTTCTCATACGTATTATATACTGTTTGTATATAAATTTAGAGAGAACACCACTGATTATATTATTTGCAGAACTAATTTTTCATACACATTATATACTGTCTGTATATTCGTTCAAATAATTTAAATTTAGAAAGAACATCATACATTATATTAATTATAAAACTATTTTTCATACACATTATATACTACGTGTATAATCCTTTAAATAATTTAAATTTAAAGATAGGACCACAAATTATATCAATTGCAATTTTTTGTTGTGTATCTTGTGTTGCAGATAGGAATCAACAATGATACAAAATCAGATAATTAATTATATTACAATTAGAATAGAGCAAAATAAGTAAAGTATATAAAGAGATATACCGGTAATAAGGGGTGGCTTAAAATTACTGTATTCTTATTTTTTAACCCCTCTGTTAAATTTTATAATTATTTTACTGCTATATTTTAAAAAATTAAAACTAATAATATATTTTTTAATAATTCTTTTTAAATTTGTACATATACTTTTTATCTGCGATTGATTTAACAATTGAGGCGCCTTTCGGCTTTAGGCCCAAGGCCCAACGGGACAAAATCACGGGAATAATACATAAAATATCTCATTAAAATAAATTAATTATTCTGATTTGTTCTTTTCATATTAATTTTATTTAGTAATCATTTGGGGCAAAATATTTACCCTAAATACCTCTTCACTTTGCACGCTGAAGAGTGCTTCTTTCCCTTTTCTTGTCCTTGCATTTATTATTTTATCCTTTTCTTATTTATTATTTTTATCTTTTTTTATTTTTTATTAGAGATATTATTTTGTAACATTTTTATAATTTGTTCCTTATTTTTATTTGATTTTGTTTTCTTTATTTTTTCTGTTTTTCCTCTCATTTTTTTTACTTTTTTTTGTTAGGTTATCTTTTTTTTAAATTTTTTGTTGTTCCTCTCTATATTTTTTATATTTTTAAAAAATACAAAAATAAAAAGATGAACTAACTATTCTAAATTAATTAAAAAATATATATATAACTCGATTACAATTAAAAAAAATTAAAAAATATTAAAGTCCACTAGTATATTTATTAAAATATAAAGTAAGAATTTATTTTTATAATTTTTTTTTTGGCTTTTGCAAATGAAAACAGAAACTTATATTTAAAATATGACTCTATTTTTTGTAATTATTTTTTATAAAAATTAACTTGCTAAAACTGATATAAAAATTAAAGTATCAAAATTAAGCGTAAATTCTATGATACTATACTGGTATATAAATATATTGTGCTAGTATCATTGATTGACTGAAGTAGGCCTCAATGATTCTATGATAGTATATAGAAATATTGTGATGACATCATTGAGAACTAAGGATTTTCTCATTTAATGATTTCATACTAGTATATAGAAATACTATGAATGTATCATAAAGGACTAAGGATTGTCTTACTAAAGGACTGAAAAAGACCTCAACGATACCACAATATTATATAGATATATTGTGATGGTATCATGGAGGGCTGAGGAATATCTCATTGAAAAACTGAAGCAGACCTCAATGATACCATGGTAGTATATAGATATATTGTGATTGTATCTTGAAGGATTGAAGCAAACATCAATGATACCATACCAGTATAAAAATATGTTGTGATGGTATCATAGAGAACTGAGAAGTGTTTCACCGAAGGATTGAAGCAAACCTCAATGATATCATGACAGTATATAAATATATTGTGATGGTATCATTGAAGACCGAGAAGTTCCTCAGTAAAAGGCCGAAAAAGACCTTAATGATATCATGCTACTATACAAATATACTATGATGGTATCATGAAGGACAGATGAGTTGTCTCACTGAAGGACAAAAGAAGACCTCAATGATACTATGACAGTATATAGATATATTGTGATGGTATCATTAAGGACTGAAGCAGACTTGAATGATGCCTTGACATTATATAGGTATATTGTGATAGTATCATAGAGAACTGAGGAATGTCTCACTGATTGAAGCAAGTCTCAGTGATACAATGACAACATATAGATATATTATGATAGATAAAACAAAAATAAAAAAAAGATGAAAAAATAAAAGAAAAAAAAATGGAATCAAATTTGAGAGTCAAATTAGATTACAGTAAAAAAATATATAATTTGAGAAAAAATTAACAAAATAAGAAAAAAAAGATAAAGAATAAAGAAAAAAGAGAAAAAAGGAGTAGAAAATTTTTAAATTGAACAATGAAAAAAAAGAGAGCCAAATTTGAGTATGAAATTAGATTATGGTGAAAAAAATAAGAATAATGATTTGAACAAAATAATTTTTTAAAAAATATATTTTTTTATTAATTTTAATTTTAATAAATAAGCTAGTGATTTTAGTGTTTTTTTGTAAATTACTTCTTGTTGTAATTAAATTATTTAATTTTTTTTATATTTTTAGTAGTCTAAATATAATTAGCCACTGTATTTATTTTTTATTAAAAAATAAAAGAAAATTTAAAAAAAATATAAAAAAATAATTACAAAAACTTAAATTAATTTGAAAAAGAACAAATTAAAAAAAGAGAAAGAGAAAAAAATAAATTAATATAATGATAGTGACATATATGAAATAATAAAAAAATATATAGTGCATGTCAGTCCCCAAAAAATATAAATTAAATAAAATATTTTATATAATTATTTTAGAAAATATTAAAAATAAAAAAAAATATACGCATATAAATATTTTCTTTTTTACATGCAACTACATAAGTTTTCCCAAAATCACGTTACCCAAAGATTGGGCTATAGTAGACAATATATTGGTAATTGGGTCGTCATCAGATCTTATACCTCCCCTATTATTAAAGTGGGGATAAACCTCAACAAATAAGGAGTTTTTTATATTGGTGATAACAAAATTAAATATATTAATTATTTTAAAATTTTTATTTTTAACATAATCAATTAATATTTTAATTTATAAATAAGTTTATTATTATATATATGGTATATAATATATTATTTTTTTGAACAAGTATATATATGATTGTACTTATATATTACATATATTGTACTAATGTATACTATATATATAATATTATTTCTTATATATTAATTATTATAAAATATATATAATATTATTTTTATGTAAATTATATAACAAGTATTATTTATTTATATAACTCATATATTATTTACAAATTGTATATTATATATTAAATTAAAATTTTTATTGCGTTAATTTTCATATTTCATGGAAGAAATCAAGGAGAAAAATTAAAGAATAAATTTATGAAGCCAAATTTTATTGGATTAATTATTAATTATTACTTAACATTTCTATTTTAGTCGGATTTCATAATTAATTATTATTATTATTATCATTTTCATTTTAATGCATTTTATAGAGATTCTTTTAGAAATATAAAAAATACTAATTATATAATTAAAAACTTAAAAAGTATAATAAATTATATTTATGTAATTTTTAAAAATAATTATAACTTTTTAAAATATTTTTAAAAAAAATTGTATTTATATAAGAAACTCTCTTAATAATTGGGTCTGGATTATGATACTAGCTTATAAACGTAAAATTTATAGGACACACTATTTGATTCCTCATTTAACATGTACCCACTTTTATACCTACATCGTTACACTCCATTTAGGATTAGAAATACGCGTAATCGGACTTGCTTTCGCCTCCGTCCGATCAGCTACGCACTAACCCACCTGAAATAAGGTAAAAGCCTTCTTTCCAACCCTTTGTACGAGATTCCTTACTTCGTACAAATGCTCGTAGGTGAAAGAGACCTTCCTTTGCTCCTGTCAACAGAATCAACCAGTGTCCCATAAATAACTTTAGACAAAATTATTCTTCTTCTTCTCAAACTTTTTGCAGTTAAAATATAATGTCTTGATAAAGTGAATCTTAAATTTTTATCGTAAAAAGTGAGTTTAAACCAAATGGGTGTTGAAAATAATGATAAATTATATTAATGTAAAATTTTAGATTTGTTGTTGTATTGACAAATTGATGATTGGTATTTATTTTTTATGATATATGAAATTTATATTTTAAATTTTGAGTTCATTTGAAAGAGATTTCGATGTTAAATCGTGTGTTAGATTATTGAAATTCAAAAAATAAATATATTTTTTTGAGCCAAAAATAAAAAATCGGTTGCACCTCAAGCAAACATGATTGAAGTTTCAATTATGTATGACTGAAGTGACATTGATCTCTATAACTACCGTAAAAAATGTCGAAGTTTGGCTCTATCAAGATTACAATTTTACTAAAAAGAATATCTGAAGTTAGCCTTAACAAATCAGATAAGACCCGCAGAAAAATTGAATTTATTTCTGGAAGTGATATTGCAGTGTAAAATTAGAGAGCAAATCTCCTTTGGCAGACTTCCAATAATTCTGCATATTGTAAACTCGTCTTTGCAAGCACTGCATTATTTGCCGTTTGCCAAATGAGATCAGCCCTCTAATTTATTTTCACACTGCACTTTTAGTTTGCTACACAACGAATTAATATATTTTCTGTCTAAATATTTATAGGCCTTGGCCGGTAAAAGTCTGAATGCATCCATAAAATGAAGGAATATTGGATAGAACAAATTAAAGTATGTGTGAATGTGATGCAGCAACACCCTCGATCGATCAAAAAAGTTTTTGAGGTTACATCTCTTGATATTATACTGTAGATTACTCATCTACTCTTGTGAATATAGATCTATTGACCAAATCACGTTTAATTATTGTGTCTCTTCTGACATATTGCTCGTTTGTCTTCTTATTTATCGTCTGTCTAGATTTATTTTATTAGCTTTCACATGATATCTGATTATTTCAGTCCTAACAGAATATTAGATAGAACAAAGTATATGTGAACGTGATACAACAACACACTCAATCGAAGAAGTGTTATTCCTACTAAATCATCGCACATAAATGTTCTGCCTAGTGCGCGCGTACGAATAATATTTAGCTTCAATTTCTTTTTTTTTTTCTGCAGCATATATCTACTTGTTACTGCCGAGCACGTAGTACTTTTGGGGAAAGAAAAGAATATATATTGGGCTTAATTGATAGACCATTTGTGGAATAAAGGATACAAATTAAAATGTGGTCCTTCAATTACAAATCTCTAGTCTTCGTGATGTTACACATAAGTAGATAAAAAGATCTTGGCTTCAATCTAGTAATTTTGTCTGGGAATCAATTAGCAAGCTGGTTGTCCTTTTCATCAAGATCGATCATTGTTTTAAAAAACATAAAAGTTAAAACCCAAAAGAAATACTCCGTACATACATAACAATTTAAAACAACATCATAGCGAGAACGAATTATCTCTTTTATGGGAATAGACTGCAAGCATATTTCTCTCTCTTTCTCTTCTTTCTTTTTTTTTTAAAAAAAATACGCTCCGTCCTATTTTTATATGATGTTGTTCAGATTCGAGAGTCAAACGAGTTTTCGTTGACATTAATTTTTTTTATATGTCTTTTAAATATTGCTTTTTAAATATTTAAATTTTATTTCTAAAAGCTCTACTTTTTTTGTCCCAATTTATGTGATACTATTTGACTTGACATAAAATTTAAGAAAGAAAGAAAGATTATTGAAATTTAAGATTTTTGTAAAACACTCCTTCACCATTTATATGGCTATAATCATTTCATTGAGGGGAAAAAGAGAATTTTAAAATTAGATTATTACCAATTAATAAAAGAGGAAAATCTTTAAAAAAGGAAAGTATGTAATATATAAATTGAGGTATAAAAAGTATATGTGAATTGAGAGTCAAATCTAGAGAAATTTTGACTCTTGTAATACTATTTTGGAATAGGTAAATAATGAAGATTGAATTAATCGCATCTTTTATCTCATGGTTAAACGTGTAACGCTAACAAGGTGTAAGGGGGACCATGAATGCAACTACAAAAGTGAAAGAAAGAAGTCTTATAATTGTCGTACAAGGGTTTTGTGCTTAGCATATACAACATTTGTGCGAATTACTTCAAAAATAAATTAAATGGGCAACTCAATTCACATGACAGGCAGCTAAGCATGTAGTTGATGAAAATTGCTTCTCCTTTGGCAGAAAGACTTTGAACTTTGTGTGTTACATTCTTTGGGCCACTTTGAGCCCTTTTATTTCCGGGTCATTGACATGTATATTCTTATTTTATTTTATGTTGGTTTTTAATTTATTAAAAAAATTAAAAATTTGTATGGCATTAAGTATATTTTTTTGTATTATAATACATTCGAAGTTTGATTTCACGTGACTTTAGTTTCTAAAAACTTATGCAGCACTAGGCATATGTTCAGTTGTTAACGAACAAAAATTAAAAATCAGTTATTTTAAGTGCAATTTTTGTTATTGCCGGCAATAGTTACGATGGGATATCAGGTTCAAGAGAGATTATATTTATAGTTAAAGTAGTTATAACAAAATTCAGGATTATTAGACTGAACATGACTATATATATTACAAGCCAAAATGTTTTTCAAAAAAGTAATTCTTAATTTGTTAAGCTTAAAGGCAAAATGGCAAACAAAGGAGGAACTGCCAAGTGAACCATGTGACCAAAAAATTTTGAGATCTTTGCTCTTTCCTTTGCTAGTAGCTCTGTTTTGCTCCCTAAAAGTGTTACTAATCAAAGAACTCCCAAGCTCCCTCACCAATAACCTGCATTCAGGTTTTAAATTAAGTTAACGTTTGAAAAAATATAATTTGTTCATATTTACATAATTAATGTAGCATAGAATTAGCTTGGTATATAGAGGTAAACGATAATCCTCAAGGGAAGACCGAAAAACAGAATCATTAGGGGAAAAGAAAAAACATACAAACAAACAGAAGAAACAAATGAGCGGGTTGGACTGAATTAAGTGAGTCAAAATGACCGAGTTTATAAATAAACGGACGGGTTATTGACCCCCCTCCCCTCCAAAAGTTACTGGGTCTGAAATGGGTTGGTTAAGATATGCTAAAATGTAGGTTATAACCCAACCCGTCCAACTCTTGTGTACTATATTTCAATTGATTTTTTTGATCTTTTATAATTTTTTAGTACCTTATAAAGTTATTCTTTTTCTTCATTACGACTATATTACATATCAAATAAAATAAAAACGTCTTTCTAAGAATATTTTGCCATCTCTGTCCAAGTAAAATGAATTAGGATATTCTAAGGCACGTTCTCATTGCGAAGAAAATGTAACTTTATATCAATGGCTGAAATTTTCTACAAGTGGAAAGTAAAAGCTCATCTTATGTACGGGTGCGGAAGCTTGGGATCGACATCATATTTTTATTGCTTGAAAAAGAAAAATACACATATAGGACCAATTAAACACCTATGAATTATTTATTATTCTATATAAGGTGTCAATTCATGAAAGATTTCTAGAGAGTGAAATGACCACTTTCGATTTCTAAAAGCAATTCTTTCGTTTATTTATGCCCCATATGCCAAATTTATTTATCAGCACTAGTCTAGATATACAAAATTTATATGATATATATATATATATAAAATATATAGTATATTTATATATTTATTAATTATTTTATAAATTAAATTATTCAAATATATTGAAATGTAATTATCACTTTGAAAAAAAGGTAATAGGTGAGTTGAGTTTTTAAAATAATTTGTGTATGATATTTTGTATTGAAAATTATTTTTCAGAAGCCAAAATGTGGGTTTTACTTGTATATTGCTCTCCCCCACTTTAATTTTTGTACAATAGTATTTTTTGAAATATAGCTATTAAAGTATAATATGCTTTTAAAAAATTTGATGAGGTGAGCATTTAATTTCGAATTAAGTCCAAATATTTGAATTTATCCCAAAAGTAGTTAAACTTATAAATTTTATACACAACAAATATGACTTACGCAATTGTCCTAAAATCGTCTATCTATGCACTTAACCCATTTAATTTCATATAATATTTTTTTAATGAAAAGTAATCTTGCAGGTTGTATTCATTGGTTGGGACAAAGAATAAGATATATCAAGAGGGTTCTGGCCCAATTAACTTTTTCGATGTTATTAAGGCCCATGTTTAAATATGAGATGATTGTGATTTTCCAATCGACTTTGAATCTTACTTTTGTCGCTAAAAGTTTAACAAATATATTTTAAAATGAATGTAATTTTTAAAAATTATTTTAAAATTTACAACTATTTCTAGTATTTTGCAATGATTCCTCTAGGCAATGTACAAAATTCAATATTTTTTATTTAATTAAGCTATCATAAAAAACATTTATCGTTTAATTTTGAAGGTAAGGCTTGATCCCTATCATATCTATAATTGAACAACAATTAAAAAAAATAAAGGTGGGGTGAGGGGACAAACCTTACTTCTAGTATGTAATTTTGCTCAATCAGATATTATTAGTTGCCTCTTTGAAAACTTTTTTTTAAAAAAAGTAAAATTTGTTTCAATTTTGAAAGGAAAAAAAGAAAAAGAATACTACTTGTAGGGTTTGAATCGTCCACCTAGATGATAAAAGATGAGCAGATATACAATGTGAGTTTGCCTTCAGCCCTTATTTATCTACATATTAAAATCAAGATAATAAGAAAAAGAAGCATAATTTTTTTTAAAAAAAATACGACTTGCATTACTAGGCTTTACTAGCACTCAAAGTTAATTTTTTGAATTAAAGGATCACGTTATTTTATACTTTACATACTCCTAAAAAGATTTTCTCCTAATTTGCGTCATTGCGCGGTTTAATCATCTTCGTCAATATCATTAGATTGAAGTTTGTTCAATTCATCCGCAAGAGTTGTTATTTTGACTTTTTATATATATCTACGTCTAAGTTAAAATGGATGAGTTCAATTAAATTTATGGAATTTACTTTATTTGTGTGTATTTTTACTTCACTTAAATTTTGTACTACATTTAATTGTTATAGGCATATCAGAGCTTAAAAGTTAATTTGCAGTCAATTCCCTCAAATCACTTTAAAAAAAAACTCTAACAAACTATTATCTACTATATACATTCTCATTATGCAAAAAATTTCTCTCTATCAGGGGCAGATCGTCGAACCCCCCTCGATTAAAAATTACACTACATATATAAGGTGGTTTTTTTATTTTAATGTATATATATAGATTTTGAATTTCCTAAAGTCAAGAGTAGATGTTGATTTAGTTATTTAGGGAGTTTAAAATTTATCTTGAGATTTTAAGTTTAAAATTTAAATATTATATTTATATTTTTTAAATCTTCTTAATGAAAATTTTGAATTCACGGCTGCCCTGTATACCGTAACACCATCTTTCTTACCTTAAATTAGATTTGATCATTTACATTGTCTCCCTCTTAATATAGTATTGGAAAAAAGATTTTTATTACAATCTGCCTTTGTGCACCCAAAAGTTAGACAAAAGGAAATGCTTGGCCAATAACACATGGCTGCTACAAAATATAGAATAGTATTATGTTATTAAAAATTAGACTAATATAATGTTGGATGGTTTTAACAAGTCAAAACATAGAAACAAAGAAAAAAGATTAAGAGTGTAAAGAAGGAGAAGGAAAGCAAGAGGAAGTTTCACATTATTTTAATAGTAATAATAATAATAGCTCTATTTATTAGTAGTAAGTAAAGTATTATTTAATAGAGCAGTGTTTCAACCAACTGCCAATTAAGAAGGGATGCAACATGCTGGGATGAAGAAAGTCAGAAGAGAAACATTAGAAAAAGTCATCCAATAGGGCATTCTTACGTATTCACAAAAAATTATTTTTAAATTTTTATAATAATCACTGTCACGAAGCTAATCTCAAATTCTACAATAATTATCATGGAGTTGCACCTGTTTAATTTGAAATTATACAATGGTACGTAATTATTTTTTAAAAACACAATCGAAAAGTGGTGAATGAAAACTATTTCTACTGATTTACAATATATAGAAGTAAGTACTCTTCCACCTTAATTTGTAAGCCCCAATTCTGTTTTTGTTTTTGTTTAATTCAAAGAACAAACTTAAAATAAAGGGAACAAACAAAATGAATTGGTCATGTGCAAAAATAGGTAGACAATAAGAAACCCGAAAAAGATTCTTGATTTCGGTTCCATGATCACGCATTAAATTTTGATTCTTTCCGCTCAAGCAGCCATGTGATTCTAAAATATTACAGAGTTTCTTTTATTTTTTATTTTTTGTGCCTGCAGTTTAATATAGTAGAAAAAAATATATATATGTTTTTTAGTTAATTTAAAAATTGAAAAATTGACGCATATTGTATAAATTTCGCTTTTATGTTCTGATTTTAAGAAATGTATGTAGAGTGATAAGTACCTTTTAATTTTTAATAAGAGGTTTCAGATTTAAGAATTAAGAATTGAATTATATATCTTTGATAGAAATATCTCTTTTAACTTCTAAGCTCAGTTTTTCTGCATATATAAATCTGAATAAGTCGAACCCTAAAATAAATATCAAATATTAACAAAAATAAAAGAAAAATAAATCTAAAATAATATTAGTAATAGTCTGTCATTCCTAACTTTAGATAGTCTGAATTTCATCGATCCACATAATCAATGTGATGGCAGATTGCTGAGTCCACTGTCACTTATAAGATAGTTGATTCTAATTTGCTCCAAGATGAGAGATCTACTGATTTTCTACAAATAAATTAAGTAATGATTTCATTAAGAAAATAATAACGAATGTTTGGTTCAATATATGTTAAAGACAATGACAAAGTTTTTCGACAAAATTATATATCTTGGTTGTTCAAGATGGTATTTCCGGAGAATGGTAAAACAACGATGTGCTTGTATATCAATTTTCACACACTATTATTATATCATGCCCAAGTTCAAAGATCGAGACTCAACTCTTCTTCTTCATTTTGAAATTATAACATTTCTTCAGATTTATGTGAATTTTGTCAGAAATAATAAAGCTCAGTAGAAAAATTATATAAAACATAAATTTAATTTCGTTTCTTTTAGTGAGACAAAAGGCAAGAGAATTGAGTAAAATTATAAGTGTAATTGGTGCTTTTTTCGATAGAGATAGTGGCGGTAACAACTGCGATCATATTGATGACATGAATGAAGATGGTAGAAAAAAAGAATGAAGAAGAAGAAGGAAATAAAAGCAAAAAAATAATTTAAAAAATCTATTTTCATTTTTATTTTTATTTTTATGTGCCTGGTTGGTGTGCAAATCACACCAGTTAACAAGCTAGCAAAAAAGTGTCAAAATGGCATAATTGGACTTTACTACAAGTGTTTAAATGATACTCATACTTGAGACATCTAAGTGAAAGATGATGCCAACTTTAGCTGTCCCCCGATAGTTCAGCCACTAAACAATATCAATAGTAACTCAAGGAGGTAATATTAACTTGAATTGTGGTGGAATAGTTGGAATTTCTTAACTTTTAATTAGATGTTTCTGATTTAAGTTTTGAGCATGAAAAAAATCTTTTAAGAGCGTCACCCCGAAAAATGAACCTTGCAATATACGAATTCAAATGAAATTCAATACAGATATCAAATATCGGGTGAAAAATAAAAAAAAAATCTTATGAAGTTATTCAAAATAATTAGTTTAATTAAGAAATGCTTTAGGTGTTGTCATCTCTCTTCCTCCTTCAAAATCAACGCATCGAAATTTATTTTGAACTAATCCAATATGGACCACTCTTTTAGTTAAGATTGGGAAAAAATAAAAATATTTTTAAATTACGTGAAATTGAATAAACATATTTTTTGTTAATAGTTTGATTTAAAAATATTTTTTTCAGTTATAATTTGATTAGAAAATGCTTATAGATTAATTTTGGGTAAAAAATGTCCTTACATAATAAACATATTGTTTCTTTTCTTTTAAAATATATTATTCTCTTAATAAAAATATCATGACTCATCATTAATTTTCAGCAGTTAGTCTATTATTATTATTTAAATTAAATTAATATATATATGACCTATATTATTAGTTTAAAAAATACATGAGGTTATTCTATTTCAATTGATAAAATAAGATTAGGAAAAAAAATTACTTCCCACTTTTTTATTAGTTAAAGAGATTTAAAAAAAAAAAGAAAAGAAAAGAAAAGAGTTCTTTAAAAAAAAATTTATTAGGAAAAGAATGTGTTTAGAAAAAGTGCATTTTTGATTAAAAGTAAAAATAGAAATATTTTTTTATCAAAAATATTTTTTAATCAAATTAGTAACTATAAAAATATTTTTGAATCAAATTATTAATAACAAAGATATTTTTATACCAAATTGTTTTTGTTCAATTTCAAGAATCAGTAATTCATGAAAAAAGGCACGGCTTCCTAGTCCTTTAGAATTAAGTTTTAATTATGGCAGAATAACATAGATTAATTTGGGCGGTCGTCTTCTTCTTCGACTATATGTTATATGTATGTAACGGCAGAACATTAAAAAAATTGGCAGTTAATCCCTCAAAAAGAATATTGTATTTTAAAATATTTTTGAGATGTATTTAGAAATTTAGTGATTATTTAAGTTCTGGCTAGGTTGTATTAGAAATATTTCTGATTTGAAATATGTATTTATGGTAATAGTTGGCCTAATTTTATGGGTATAATACAAGTATATCTAATAAAATATAAGTGATGCACTGATACATACATGATACATATATTTAAAAAATATGAAAATACATTAATACAAAATGAGTTGCCCTAAAATCAGTGTATCATGTAAAATAGAGAAAATATTGATACAAGTAAATTGAGCGAACAGATGTTGCAGTATATTCAACTAAATTGAGCAAACAGATAAAACGAAATTGTCGTATCACCTATACGGAGTGAATTATTATATCACTTATATAAAAAAAATTAAAATTATTGATATATTTTATAATTAATCAAACTATGAATATATTTGATAAATATACACTAAGTATTGCTATTTATGAAAACTCTACGTTCTAGTATAGTTTACTAGAATAGGTGACACTTAAATTTAGGTTCGGGAACTCCTAAAGAATCTAGAAAAATATCTATAAGATCTATTGAAACCCTTAATTTCATTTTCAAGAGAAAGATTTTCTTCAAGATTATCTAAATTTCCACCAACTGAAATGGTAATACTGTTAAACTTCTTTCTGTGTATAAACAGTGAAAATTTCTGAAAATGAATTTCTTTTAGCCTTTATATAAGTAGCCAGCTTGCCAATTTTTTTTACTACTTAGATAGTAAATTAAATAGACAAGAGTGAGATAGAGTATCAATTAAACCATAGCCTTTAACAAGATCTTAGTCCTTAAGAGAATTGGACTACAATTCAAACTCTGTTTGGCAAATCAACTTACACAAGGACTTCATTTTACCCTCTCTAGACTAGATTCTCAATGCAAATTGTATAGCCGATATCAAAAGATTTGACGGTATAACTTAATGCCTTTTCATTTAATTTCTTGTGTCTATGCTTGATTAAGGGTGCATGTCATATTCATTATAATTGGTGAAAAATAAAAATGAAATTATAATAAAAAGAGGACTAGGTTATGGAAATCTAGACGTCTGGGTAATTAGCCATATAGTCCAAAAACGGTGGCGCCCATAAATAAATAAATTAAATTAGGAGGATTAGAATAACGATAGCAATAAAAACAAACGTTAAGGTCGTTTTCAAATTGTAATATTAAAATTGGCATTTGGATTAGTTTCACATTTGCTTGCACGTCCTCCATAAACAAATACAATGCCTCTCCCCATCTGTCACCTTTCACACCCTTTTTATACTATTCCTCCATTATTTTCTTCTTCTTCTTCTTATTGATTTATGAAATATCTCTCTCTCTCTCTCTCTTAAGCTTCCTTTAAGTACTTTCTTATCTTTCCATATATCATTGGTACAAATATTAGGACCCAAAAAGACAAAGAACAGCTATGGATGGAAGATTCAACAACTTTTTTGTTTCGGAGCAAGAAGATTCTGAGAATTCGCCGGAAAACAGTTCCGACTCGCCGCGGTCCGGCATGTTCAATGATAGCAAGTTGATGCCTTCTACTTCCTCCCCTAAAAGAAGGTAATTAGTCTCATACACACACACACACCTCTTCTTTCTTGATTTCCATGAGTTTGGGATATATCTTGATGGAGTTTTTCACTTTAACTTTGGGATTTCCATGTGCTTGCATGATAAATAAGATGGTGATTAATTATAATATATTTTTTTGTTTAAATAAATTTGCAGCAGAAGATCCATAGAAAAGAGAGTGGTGTCAGTGCCAATAAAAGAAGTTGAAGGATCCAAAATGAAAGGTGAAATAAGCATGCCACCATCTGATTCTTGGGCATGGAGAAAATATGGACAAAAGCCCATCAAAGGCTCTCCTTATCCAAGGTTAATTAGTTTAATTTATTCAATTCTAATATCTTTTGGGAATTTCTCGTAATTTGTTAAAAATTCTAGGATTGAATTGACGAAATTTTAATTATTGAATGTGTGAAATTGATTGAATGTTTATGGTAATTACAGGGGATATTATAGATGCAGTAGTTCAAAAGGATGTCCAGCTAGAAAACAAGTTGAAAGGAGCCGTGCGGACCCTAACATGTTGGTAGTGACGTATTCTTGTGAACACAACCATCCTTGGCCGGCTTCTAGAAATAATCAGCACAACCATCGTACAACCACCACTACATCATGTACCAATAATAACACAAAGACGAAGATGAAAACAATAGCATCACTAACAGCCGCAACAACAACAATAACAACATCAACTACTTCTGATGTTGGGGTTTCAGAATACGAGCAAGAAAAGGCCACGAGCGATTTCGCCCACCCATCGGAGCCCAATTCGGATGAAAAATTTGCCAATCTCGGTGAACCCTCCCTAATTAATGGGAATGAATTTGGATGGTTTTCCGATTTAATTGAGTGTACGTCTACTACCATGCTGGAAAGTCCCATTTTGAGCGAAGTCGAAGTTACTGATATTGACATGTCATCGGCGTTGACAATAGAGGAAGACGATTTGCTATTCGCCGATCTCGGAGAGCTGCCGGAATGTTCAAGGGTGTTCGGCCGCGGAATGATGGAGAGAGATGAGGAACGCAGGCGACATAGCTTGACAACTTGGTGTGGGACCACAAGCTGAGATCATTTCGACACGTGTCACCTCTTTACATGACAAAAAAGTAAAAAAAAATATATCTTTTTATTAACTCTTTTTAATTTCATTAGGAAATTGCGCGTCGTGCGCTATAAGATACTAAAGCAATTTGGTTTTGGTTTTTAATATTTGTAACTTTTCTTAGATTTCAGTGTAGGTTTTGCAGTAGTACAGTAAAATAAAAACTTAGTCCAATTTGAGAGGCTTCTGTCTCATTCTCAGTGTAATTAGCATCATTTGCCGCTTCATTTCCAACGGTTAAATTTCTTCCGATTACTTTTAAGTAAGAAGGAAGAGATATGCCATTTACTCAAAGGGCAGAGCTATTATATTAGGTTCGGACGAATTTAATAATTTTCGTAGTTATATTAAAAATTTATTAAATATGTATAAATATTTAATTGTGAATCAATAACTAAAGCGAGCATAGATTTGATGGACAGATTTAAAATTCATAAACTTTAAATTTCAAGGAAGAATGAGAATAGTGAGAATCGAATTCATGGCCGAATTTACGTAGTAAACAACGGTGTACGTAAACTCATAATTTCCGTAAACTTAGATATTTTATGTACATATTTTTTAAATTAATATACTATTAACCGTTGTCCCTCATACTTCAAAAAAATTTAGTGACCCACTTAATTGAATGCTAAATTATTTAACTGGAAGCTAATGAAAAATCAATTCTCATTTACTACATTGTTTTTTCTTTTTATTTAAATGATACACTCACGATCTAAAAAATCTTAAATCTGCCTGTAGGTTTGATACTCCCACTAATTTCATTAAATTATAAGCCTCAAAAGTGATACTAACTACCTTTACCTCCAGCTAAAGCTAGGTCTTTACTCAGTTTATATGTATCATGAATCATTAAATATGGTACTATTATGTCATACTGGGGAACAGTGCTTGATTTGAATATACATATATATAGTTCATTCTATGTTTTTATATAATTATAGAATAATAGAGTAATCCAGTAAATATTAAATTCCTGTATATATCTAAAAGACGTAAAGTATTACAGTCTATTACTTTTGGATGATGCATTCATTACACCTGCTACTAAAGTGAATGTCAATTAAAAAATCTTATAGTCAAATCCTATATATTAAACCACCATGTGTCAATACCTTTGCTTAAGCCTTACATGCCGGTAGAGTCATTAACTTGTTAAAAGAATTCTGGTTTTTAATTTGCAATAGAAAATGTATAGGGTCATAAACATATGATAATATATAATAGTGAACAAGTATGTATTATATATTGTTAATTAGGTTTAATCAATTATCCAATCCTTTGATCCGTTCTTACAAATTAAGGAAACCAGAAATCTGGCCTAAAAAAAAAAAAAGTAGAGTAGAGCTTACCCAACACTAGTTGAAAAAGAAGAAGAAGACAAAAATCAGAAGATTCAATATAATCCTACTATTAATTAATTGTTTCTTTTTAAGTTCCAGTACTAATGCAAGCAAAGTGGCACACAATTATTTAATTCCTAAAATCCCATGAATTTTTTAATGTGTAAACTTGCAAATTTTGACAGTTGATGGAAAAAATTAAAAGAATGGTGCACTAAGCTTCATGTTATATAGGGGAGATTAAAACTAAATTACATTTGAATTTATTGAAACCAATTAGTTGCAACCTCATATAATTAATGAAAAAAATGACTTCCAAAAATCACTCAAATTTGATGTCTCATTTAGTCATTACACAAACTTCACTAGCTGACTGCCCTGAAAGTCAAAATGAACCAAAGTTTTGACCATTTAAGCAATGATAGCTGTACACGTTGAATTAAGAGTTGTCCCACAATAATTTTTATTTTTTTATTTTTTTTTGTTGAAGAATAATTTTGATTGGTTACATATGATCATCAATTAGTTCCCTTGCATAATGGTAGTTACACATGATTTCGAATCAAATTGCATTATCTTAGCTTAGCTAAGACAGGGAGGTATTAAGGATTAGTTAATCATGATTCAAAAAAGAAACAAATAAAATATTGGGGGGGAGTAGGTGAAGAGGCTTAAATGAGGGACCCAAATTGCCCTTACATTATTCGTAAAATAATTATGATTTTTAAAATACTAATTTATTGGTATTGGCTAGAGAATAGGGCCGGTTTTAGTTTTTTGCTTTTAAAATATGTTATCAAGTTGTGTGTTAGAGCTTTTAATGAACTTTTAGAGTGATACGTGTCCCCACATGTTGCACGTGCAAGTCATGGATTAACGTCATTGATCAAGATTAAAAATCTTTTATCAAGTGTTTCTTCTGTGCTATCTTATCTATTATGTATGATTAATTAATTAATTAACTTTCTCGATAAATTGCCAAGTATAAATTAATTAAAGTTAAATCTTGCTAAAAATCTTATCTGGACTTGATCTCTTTCTCTTTTGTTATGTCATATAAAGCTTTTGCTGAATCAACTTTTCATTAGGTGGAATAAAAAGCTAAAGAAGTAAATATACAAAAGACTAAAAAAATATATAACCTTTTCTTTTAACCTATTTATACAGGTAATTTTTCAATGGGAAGATGTCGACATGGTTGAGAAGAAAGAGGACAGAAAACAAACGAGAAAACAAGTTGTTTGGTTGTCAGAGAAAATGATAAGAGTAGGTGAAGAAAAGCTGTCGAGAAATGATATTCTATTTTCTATTTTCATTTTCTCCATCTACAAATGAAAGGTATCCTTGTCTTTTTCACTCAATTTAGAAGAATGTTTTATGTTTTTGTCTAACCTTTTACAATCTATATTCCTCTTATTTTTGGGCTGAAGATGCATGGTTAAGAAACTTTCCCTTTACAAGGTTGAAAGATATTGCTATTACCAAATGACCATCTCCTCCAACACTATAGCAAATACGAGGAACCTAGAATTCAATCCAAGTAATTGTAAAGACAGAAAAAATGATTCAATGTAGTTGAGCCATAACAGGTTCCATTAGAAAAGGTTCCCTCTAACATTGACACTCTTTACTGTCAACCAAATGAAACCAATTAAATGTCGTAGTCTTGAAAATTTTACACTACCGGTGTACCGAGAAGCGGAAGCAGGTTATTAGCACTTAGGTTGAACAGCAACCAGATTTCTTGACATCAGATACTTCTTTACCTACATCAATCTTTTCTCCTTTGGAAGGCACATTTCCATTTCCATTCTCGCCATTTTCCATGGCCTTTCTGCTGCTCACGACCTGGTAGATTTGAGTGAGAACTTCGGCAAATGCACTATCCACATTTGTAGCTTCGAGAGCAGAAGTTTCCATGAAGTAGAGGGATTCCTTCTCCGCGAAAGACTTCCCGTCCTCGGTCGACACTGCAACCAGGTGTCGTAGATCAGATTTGTTTCCGACAAGCATGACAACGATGTTGGGATCCGTATGATCTCTCAGCTCCTTAAGCCACCTCTCAACATTTTCAAATGTGGAATGTCGGGTGACATCATACACAAGCAGAGCACCCACGGCGCCTCTGTAGTAGGCACTGGTGATGGCGCGGTACCTACATAACAAAGTAATACAGCCGTCATGACAATTTAATAACAAGGAAAAGTTTATTAGTTAACATGTAAAAGTAAAACTTGGGATGGGCATCACATTATGCAACTATAGATGACAACGTGATAATTCTAATGCCATATTTATTTCTCGTGCTTTCTGAGGCATCAGAAAATAAGCTGAGCATAGGGTGTATTGTGTTCAGTATGATTTTCCAAAAAAATTTGAAAAATATTTTCTTTACAAAAAAAAAAAAAACTCCTTGAAAAACTCTTTTATTATCTCCTCTCCGCCCTCACAATCCTCCCCCCGCGCCCAACCACACACACACCTCACAACCCCCTGCCCTCCCCTTCCCCACCCACAACACCTGTCACCCTATATTTATCCTCATAGTTATCTTAGATATATACAAATATTTTTAGGAAAATATTTTTTACTCGCATACCAAACACAAGAAAATAAGTAAGAAACGACTTGTTTTCCTAATATTTTCCATGGAAAACATTTCCCTTCATACCAAACACACCCACAGTCTCGTATAGTTTCCAACCCTCTAACATGTAGATAATTCTTTTAAGAAAAAAAGGGGTTTGGGGGAGGGGGGGGGGGGGGGGGGGAGGGGGGGGTTGCAACAAGATAGACTACTTTACACATTCAAATCGTTCTAAAACAAAATATTATTGAGCAGAGTAGATGTCCATCTCTCAATACGATGGGTAGCCATATGACAAATAAAAATTAGCTGAAATCTCATGATGATGGAAAAACAGTAATCGCTAGATATGAAAGAACCTAAGGTTTCCTATAATGTTACAAGAGAGAAAGAGAAGAAAAAGAACAAAAGGATCGAGAATTTGGGAAAATAGGACACGCAGGAAGCGAAAAATTTAAGCCCAAGCAACACTGATAATGAATTAATAAAACTAAATACAATACTCCTCTATGCAGTTTAAGATGTTAACTTGTACATTAAACTAGTTATAGAGGAAGAAGAACATCACATTAATGATTGAAATGTTAGTTTGATAAAGAAAACAAGTTTAACGAATTTAAACTATTAAAAGTTATTAAAGAATGAATGCGCAAGTGACCAACAAACTTTCCTAGTTGGATCCTTACATACATAAAACTCGGCACTAGAAGTAGATCATTCTCTGCATCTTTGGTGACAAGATAATGATAGTGGCCAAAGCTGGAAGGTGGCCCTCAGTATCATGGGGTTAGCTCTTGAGGCTGGCTATGCTGGCAACGCAAAGATGAAGGAGGAAAAGCCAGAAATACTTAACAATGCTCCCTTTTCTCATTTTAGATTAGGTCAAACTACTGGTCATGCCATCCACATGGCTATCTCTTGACTGGTAGAACAGTAACTAACAATCACTCAATCACCATGCCTCTAGTAAGCACCGAATAAGCTCACAACAACTTTGGGATTGAAAGCACATTATATGTGAATAAATTAGAGGTTAGAGTAGCAACCAACAAAAATCCAATTACATAGGCAAGAGCGAAATCTGGAATTGGCCAAGTGAGATTAACAGAAGATAAATTATGAGCCAATAATCAAATGACCATTTCTATATTCTATTTATGTGATCTCAATCCCAATTATATCAATCTGGGACAATAATCAAATCACTGTTTCTGTATTATATTTCGTATGAGCTCCCGTCCCAGTAAATAGAAGCTGTTCTGACACAGTTGAAGCTTTCGACACAATTAGATCTCAAACTCCTTCCCATGTGGCTGAAACTTAAGAGTTACTATAAGATGCACCAAGAAATAGACCTCAAAATTAATTTTCCAGCAGTAAACAGGGCAGGAAATATGCGGAAAAGTTGAACAGCCAGGTTACAGTCTAGAGACAAATTGCAACTAGTTGACTTCTGCAAATAACAAATAACTAACTGATACATTCAATCTCAAGCATTTTACAGGGGATAGAATATCCCCCTTGATACCAGGTAGCAACTAGTTGACTTCTGCAAATAACAAATACCAAACCTAGACAAATGTTTCATTTTTCCACAAACTAGAAATCTTCATCCATAAAGGACAGATTTGAAGACTAGAATTAGTAGCCTGCCGCTAGCTTCAGACCTTGGTACCATGGCAAGTTGTGTTACTAAAGGTACAGCTTAGAGACCGTTTGGATTGGCTTCTTTTAGGTGCTTTTAAGCCAAAATAACTTCTTTTTTTTTATAACCATGGTGTCTGGACCAGCTTGCACGCACCTCGACTGATTTCATAGGATACCTGCCACCTCCCACCAACAACAGGTACCAACTCTATCCACCAAGTCTAGGACAGATGGGAAGAAATCACCTAGTGTTTTTCCACCAAGGCTAGGACAGATGGGAAGAATCACCTAGTGTTTTTGTTAAAAGAGATTTGATCCTAAGACTTGATGGTTCTCAACCACTTCATTGACCATTAGGCCACACCTTTGAGCGTCTTTCAAGCCAAAATAACTTCTAAACAGTTTTGTAGTGTTTGGATAAAATAAAAAAGTGTTTTTAAGCTAAAATAGCAAAAATAAGCCAAAAATAATCCTAACTTATGGCTTCTTACTTATAAGCCATAAATTATAAGTCCATCCAAACAAGCTCATAATCTTATTAATCCCCACCCTCCCTTATCACAAGGAAGAAGTCAGAACAGATAAAATTTTAAAAATACATATCAATTTTCTTATTCATATTATTAGTGATTGATATTATCATGTAATCCTTTAGATACCAAAAGAAAAGGGAAAAAAGAACGATATAGTCAGACTATCAGCTCATCATCCAAACACAGGCAACAAAAAAATTAGAATAGCATAAGGATGTCCTTATCCTGCATATGACACTTCAACCTCCAAAGCAATGATGCCACCACAACATCCACCAAGGCACCCCCACCCCCACCCTAACTAGAATAGAAAACCATGACTATGTCAAAACTAAAATCACAAAAATCATTTTTGGAGAAAATCCTTTGAAACGATCTCTCTGTTTTAGCCCTCTAATTCGTCTATATGTCATTGATTGTTAGTGAATACTTTTGTGTTGACTAAAAGAAAATGTGGATTCATAGGGCACGTATTTGTTGATGGAGTCAACAAATACGTGCACTATGCAGGAGGCAGATGAAGAGGATCGGCCAAGATGGCATGTAAAGCTATCCCACCATGCCTTTTCAGGACAATCTGGAATCAGTGAGTTAGTGAGTTAGTGAAAGAGTGGAATGTTGTCATAGGTCAAAACACCTGCATAACAGAATTCCCCTGCTTTTAGCTTAGGGTGGTAATGATTGACTTGATTGTCTTGACTTCTGACATGCTGTTTCTTTTCTAATGAAAAAAACTTTTGAGAAGTTGATTTGAAGGATACATTTCACATGATAAAACAATTATACTCAAGCAAAGTAGTTCTAAATGTCTATATTGGCACATTGCACCTCACTCCTACTTGGCACCAAAAGATAACTATGCCCACAAGCATTTATTTGTTCCAGAAAACTTTCGAAGTATTATTTACCATATGTTCAAATGCATGATAGTTAAATGAATAGTTGAAAACTGAATTTAAAGCTACTAGAAGTATTTCTTTCTCCTTTAAAGACAACTGTTGTACTGATGGCAAAAGGGGAATATATTCCCATATACTAGATCAACAAACTTCAGCAATCAGAACTTCTCTTTTTCGGGGAAGTAATTGTTGAGAATACAATTAAATAATAAAAGTGTTGCTAAAAGCTTTTAGATGAGACTGTTACACACTTTAACATGATATCAGAGCAGGCAGAGATCCTAGGATTGAATCTCACCGCCACCCATTATAAAAAGAATTTCCACATGCTTGGCCCATGAAAAAAGAATCAGGCCCGCATGTGAGGGGACATGTTGAGAATATAACTAAATAATAAAAGTGTACTCTTTCTAAAGTTTTTAGATGAGATGGTTACACACTTTAACAATAATGACTTCTACAGCTACAAAGTGAAAAGTATAGACAGATGTAGTTGGAGATTGCAAGTTAGATTCCTTTTGAAATATCTCAAACATGTCACCAAGTCAACAAAATTTTTTAAAAATATAATAATAATAATAATAACAATAATAATGATAAATAATTACTTATGATCCACATTCACGTTTGGATTTAATCATCTATTATGGATACGTTTTTATCTTGCACTTCCATTACTGTTGCCAAAATAGAATATGTCCCAAGGTTAATGTTAACACAAAACATATATCACCAGATGAACTTGTTCATTTTCCAATGCAAGACAGTAAAAATAACTACAACTAGCATAAACAAATGCGTGCTCCCAGACACACAAAGCATATGCACCAGATATGACTCACTTTAAATTGTTCAACTACTTCAGCTAAAATAAAGATGTAATTAAGCGCCCTTTAGAATTTGTGACCACACACTTTGACATCCCAATCCAACATGTTGCTGCACACACTTTGGCAAACATTGTTATTGGTTCCTACAAACTAAATTGTTTATATTTTCATTTGCAAATCACTACCAACCAACTTTTGTGCACAACCCCATTACCAAAACAACCATCAGCAGCCTTCAAATTCTTTGTTTCATTGCCTCATCAAATAATCTGTAATTAAAATAGTGGCTGCATCACACTTTAGAATTTTTCAGTTTGAATTTGGACATCAACTCTTTTGGTTTTTTAAAAATAGAATTTTCGTATTTACACGACTATGGTAAGCACTTAAGATCACAATTTCTTTTAATTAAAACAGTAGAAAATGTATGAGAAAATCATAATCAAGGAAAAAAAACTGTTTGACCATGCAAGAATTATGGCATCCTAGAAAATGGGACCGAGAGGCTAACACGTTCATCTTCCCATAGAATTCTACTGTAGAACATAGCTTGGCAACTGGTCTACTTATGTTGAATCTTTTTATCATTTGCAAGTGCATTAAAATGAGGCATAGAAGAAATTATCACAAAGGTGATAACTTTGGGGCTTCTTTTGGCAATAAGTCACAGTATCCAACAACTGCAAGCACATCTTACCATAGAAAGGAAGTCAATTGAGATTAAAACTACAGTAAGAAAGCAAGATGTGGAAGATCTAACAGAAACTCAAATCTAAAGCAAACATCAAAATATAAAAGCAACTCACCGCCCCAAATTGAGAAACCAATACCCATCAGATCTATTAGAAAGTAGAAACTACATCTCGAATTCCCTTAGTCATGTTAATTCCTACATGTAATCCGGTAAACACCACACAAGGATAGCATATAATACTCACATTGTGCAAAAAGATCATTAAAATCTGATGTTACACGGCGTCCAACAAATTCAGATCAGGGCTTTGCAATTTTTGAAACATAAAAGGTATTTCATTCCCCAATCGAAATACATATACACACTATAAATGCCCAAAATACACCAGATCAGAGAAGAATCACTCACCAAACAACACAAATCTTTCCCGAAATCAAATGCAAGACATAAAGAAGGGATGCTCAGATCAAGAAATAAAAAATGAAAAAAAGGGTACCTTTCTTGGCCGGCAGTGTCCCAAATTTGAGCCTTGATGACTTTGTTATCAACAGTTAAGCTTTTGGTAGCAAACTCAACACCAATTGTAGACTTGGATTCAAGGCTAAACTCATTTCTTGTGAATCTTGAAAGCAAGTTGGACTTGCCAACACCTGAATCACCAATCAGTACCACCTTGAATAGGTAGTCATAGTCATCTTCAGCTCTGTACCCAGCCATTACTCTCAACAACTTCCAATTCGGAAAAATGTGAATGCCTCAAAAACTGTAACTTTTCTTTTTCTCTATAAAGTACCACTTTAAAACTATTGCTCTCTCTTTCACTCCTAGTATCCTGCACAACTAATCTTTCTTTAAATTTCTTAACCTTTTCTCTCTTTTCTTTTTGCTCTTTTTCTACTTTTTGACCCTTTAAGATGGGGAGGGAAATTGGGGAGACGTATGTCTTCTAGGCTGTGGATTCCAAATCCAAAGAGCAAATATAGGAGCAGGGAAAAGGAAAGAGCAACTTTTTCGAAAGGAGAAATTTGAAAAGACAAAGGAACCCCTTTAGACAATGGGAATGTAGGTTATGGTGTGGCTATTTCTGGTAACGATACGGGGGTAGTTTTGTCTTTTAATGAGGCTGATGTTATCTGGATTTTGGATCCCGCAATTTGTGATGCGTGTTTAATTCTACAACTACGTAGTAGTACTACACGTGTTTAAACATTGAAACCAAAAAGGTCATATTTTTCAACATTTAATTGATAGAACTAATTAATTAGTTTATAATTAAGATAAGTTTTTGTAACGGAAGAAAAGAATATTTTGCACCCAATTTAAGTTTATTGATAAATTAGATGTGCCAAGTAAAAGGTGATTTACTAGCGGTATGATTATTAATAGACAGTGAAAACAAATAGCGCATAACATAAATAAGTTAAGCTAAGTAAAATAAAGAGAATAAATCTATGTGTATCCGAAGTAACCGTGAACGAGCCACGATCCCTCAGATAGCTATTGAATTCAAGATAGTATAAAGAAAAAATGCTTGGAGCCCAAAAAAATAATATATTGCTATTGTATTTAGTTGAGAAATAACATAATCTGAATCCTTTACAAGTTAGGAGGGTTGACTATTTATAGGCTATAGAGTTAAGGCCTTGGCCAATAAAAAAAATATCATTGGAGCCCTAAAATACTACACTCTATGTTCTTGCGCCACGGGTCCAGTCCGTCGAAAGGTGCCACGTATGAGCTCGTTCGTGCACTTGAGCTGCCTAACACTTTTGTCTCTTGCTTATCTTTTATGCCATGTCATTAAAGACAGCGATTCCCTAGTCCTTATCCTATACGAGATGCTATCTCTACCATAGTTATCTCGAAGAAAAATCCCCTGAGGCCCTTAGCTCTTTTCGTCTCGAAATTTCTCTATGGACCTATCAAAGGTGTCACGTGTCCTCAATCCCATTTACCCCTTAAAATTGTAAGATAATTATTATTGTTTTTCATACTTTGTGATCTCTAATTTCTTGCTGATTAGTAAGTTTTATCTTCTCATATCATTATTTGGCACAATTATTTGATTATTTATATAGAGAACAAGTTAATTATCGTGGGGACTTGTTCATTTTTGTGACCAGTCATCCAATCTACTGTTTAGAAAAGACTACCAACATGGAAAGAAAATTCTCACACGACAATTCTCCAGTTTACCTTCCTTAGATCTAAACCAACAAGTCTAGTTCATCAAACCAACTTTGAAGAGTTCAACTACAATTTCAAACCGATAATGTTGGGCCATCAGAATGGGCTGTTGTTAAGTTCGAATGTGGCAGGCTTAGTTGCAGGAGTTCTCTTCTCAGTTCCAATTTCAATTGGGCAAATCTTTGTAGACCAGTCCATATGAGTAAAGCCCATTTTTATCCTTTCAATTGCTTACGTGACGTGACCTTCAAAGTTCAAACAACAAAGAGAAAAATTCTCACTGTTGTGTCTTGTATAAATAAACTTCCTTGATATATATTTATAATATTTAGACAATCTTGTCATTAAGTAAATGATATTGGAATTCACTCTAATATATATTCCTAATAATTGCATATAATGATGTTTTATAACCTCTAAATACAGGTAAAACTTTATGGTCGAGATTTTCGTGGAATCCAATGATCAATATGAGAAAATTATGCTTTCACTTCCTTAATTATTACTACTTACTTTAATAATTCTGGTCGCACAGTATCTTGATTGTTTGAGCAGAGGATTTGACATAAAGCTCATTTTTTTCAAAGACTTTTTGCAGTAAGTCCAAAATAGAGGACTAATAATGGGTCCGTGGGTGGGGGGTGTCAGAACATGAAAGAATACGTAAGTTAATGAAGTGATTCGAGGAAGCGTATAAGAATAATGTTGAATAGGTAGTATTAGTAATATTATTTTTAGTTTTATTTGTATTAGTTATGGTGAGATTATTTTTTATACATCATTTGATTTGATGTATTAAAAAAAACATTCATTGCATAATTGTCAAAAAAAAAATTATTTACTTATAAAATATCTTCCATAAATAAAATAGAATAGATGTGAAAAAAGTTTTGACGGACAATTATGTTTTTAATTATGCTATGCATTAAATACCATTGCATTATTAATATCATGATTTTTCATGTATTACTTATATATATACCATAATATCAAATAGAGTATATAACTAATACATGAAAAATCATAGTATTAATTATATATAAGTTGAAAAAGTGTACCAAAAAAGATATTAGTAATATACAAAGCTAATAAATGGATTAATTTTTCTAATGTATCCAACCAAACAACCCAGGCAAAATTTTGGAGAAGATAAAACGAAAAACAAAGTAAGTTTCTTACTCCTTCTGTCACAAATTATTTATTATACATATATTTTGGTATAGTTTTTTTTTCGAAGACTACAAAATTTTTTATTATAAAATGTTATTACTTTTTGAAGTTGTTGATTTTAGTTTATTTCTAAATGTCTATTTAAATTTTTTTACTTATTTCTGTTGAGATGCGCTAGATAACTTTAACTATTATATACTTATTAATAAAGATGACATATAAATCAAGTAAATATTCATTAAAGAGTGATTATATCTTTTTAAATATAAATAAAAGTAAAATAATTAAAAATTGCTTTTAATTGATATCTTTTTAAGAGATAATTTGAAACGGCGGGAGTATTTAAGTTTTAAGAGGTGAAAAAACGAGGAGAATTTCTACTATTGCAATTTTATAATGCTTGTCATTTTCTTGTTATGACGATAAAATGGTCCAGATTTTAATACCAGGCATAAAATAATATACTCCCTCCTATTTAAAATATTTATTATAATTTTTTTAAGTGTTAAATAATATAAATTTTAATTAATTATTATATTAATATAAAAAATTTATAATTTATAATATTTTTATTTAATTTTTTTAGTTTTAATATATCAATTTAATTTAATTTAATTTAAGAATTACTAATAAAATAAACTCTAGAAAAGACAATTATTTTAAATATAATTACTGACTCACATTTATTTGTTGTAACTTTAATAATTAATTAATACTGACTCACAACCAATCTTCGGTCAGTGTACAAAAAGTGTCATACGGAGTGTGATTTTGTCTCTGCAAAATATCTTTTCTTTTTCTCCCAATTTAAGTCGCGAGCAATACATTAAATGACATATATTATAGCTTTTCATCTAAATTTGCTAACGTGAAAACTATTTGCCGGATCAATATAGATGTACCTAGTATATAATTACTCACCTGGTTTCAAATTTTTTTTTTTAAAAAAATGTTATGATAATTAAATTAAGAATCTATATGATATTTCAAAATATCTTTTAGTTTGTATTTTTAAACATATCATGAGACACAAATTACGTTAACTTGAACCTTTCAAAATTCATGTATTATTAACTATATGAACTTTACTGATGATGCATCATATCTATAAAGAAGTTAACAAAGCAGGGGATGGCATGGCTAAACTTTTGAAGCAAAATGTTTCTTTTTTCTTTTGATGAACTTGAAAACGTGATATGATAATCACCTAGTTATTTGATTGTAAAAATATAAAGCTCGTGTGACTTTAGCTCAATGGAGAAGGCCAGGCTAAGAACAAGGCATTATTACATTGATCGAATTTTAATACTATGTGATGAAACATGTAAATAGATACTTGTAATTAATTATAAAAAAGTGATTGCCAAAATATACATGTTGTAGCACTTGTAAGGTGGGGTCCAAGAATATAGAAATGTGGCAATTAGGAGTCAGACAGCTCTTTAAGGTAGATTAGAAAAGTTGCAATTGGTCTTGGATCTGCATGCCAGCTTGAAATGATTGTGTATTACATAAGTATTGTTTGGATATATGTACGGTCATTTTAGTCTATTCTTAACTCCCATGTGACTCTGCTTTACCAATATGCATAGAAAACTATGATATATATAGCAATGAGGAAAAAAACCAAATGTTTCTTGCCACTAATTGTAGATGTGTGTGTCATTTAATTTGATGTATACATATATATACAGCGTGGGTGCTGATAAACATCAACATCTCGAAAAAAAAAATATTAATTAAAACGTCTCCACCAAGGAGGAAACTTTGACATATATAGGAATCATTAACGTACCTTCCCAAAACATACAATTAGAAAAAGAGCATTAACAAAATAATAATAGATCATGCATGCATGTGAGAGTACGTAACTCCCCACTAACTAAGCAGGCTCGAAGTTGGAAGGTTATCAATGACGAAATCAAAAATTTAATTTAATATTTATATATAAAAATAATTTTTGATCTATGTATTTTTTATAATTTTTCAATAAATGATCCATCACTAAGTATGATTACGCCACTCCTTAGGACTCTGCGATCGAACTCAATAATTTTAATTTAAATCTTAGCACCACTGTACTAAAATTTAATTTAAATTCTTGCGCGTGTACTCTGCTTACCATGCCCCATAAGGCCAAAATATTGATATAGTAACACGAAATGTGAGCCTCAATTTATAATGATGCTACCCACGTCCTCTTTCTCTCCATTATTGCATACATCCATCCATACACGTCCTTATCATGCATTCCTTTTTATATTCTTCTTTGAAATCTTGTCTCCTTTTCTTTTCTCTATCCTCACCTTTTACTTCTTTCTTTCTTTCTTTCTTTCTTTCAGGTAATATTCAATTAAAAAGAAATTAAATGCCTGCTACCATGTCTGAGATCTCATTATCTTCTTCTTCTCCATGTTCATCTGAGGCTACTATTTCTTATCCACTGAAAATTCAGTTGGTTTCTAAGTCAGTATCAGAGAGGCTGCTCTCTAAGTTCTCTGATTTAACAGAGTTTGATTTTGATTACTCTAAGAGTGGCTTGTGGTCTCCTCCAATTGAAAGAAGCCACGTGTTCTTGAGCTCCCCTGCTGGGGAAATCCTTTCCCACAGAGAAATGGCTGCTAAATTGAATAAAGTATTGAAGAGACATCAGAGAAGAAGGCGTTGCTTCAATGTATGAATCTTTTCCACCCCTAATTTATTAAGTCTTTCTAACTTTTAATGGTCTCTCTATTAATTTATGGAAGGAAAAAGGGATAAAAATATCCTTTTAACTTCGTAATGAAGGAGAGTAAAATTGACGTATTTCAAATAGCTGAGGGGTATTTTTGATCCCTTTTCTTTTTAACCCTTTTCTCTCTTTTTCCTGTTAATGGCTGTTTATAGTTTTGTTGTTGATTTTCTACATGCAGGCATGTTTATGTTCTCCAAAAAGATTCTAATCTCAAGCCAAAACAAGTCTTGCAAGATCTTCAGTGGTATATTGAGAGATTTAAGAAATTATCCAATTCAAAGTGTACATGTTTTTATGTAATTATTCAGTAATTTAATTATATAGAGGAATGGATAATTCTCCGCTATGACTATCGTTGCTCTTTTTACTTTTATACTCTTCGCCAAATTGTTTATTATTTTTATTAATAATAATTAGAAGAAATTTTAATTATTTTACTTATATTTATATTTAAGTTATAATCTCTCTATTAAATATTTTATAATTTTAAAAATAATTATACTAAAAATAAAACAAAACAAGTTAATATTTTAAATTTTTAGGAGATAGTTATTTTTTTTTTAAAAAAATGACAAATAGAGATTGTATTTTGTTGGAAACGGGAATTACAATTCTCAATGCATAAATCTTTAAAAAGAACCAACCAAAAAAGAAACCCAGAAAGAAGTGGGGATGTCTAGTCTATTTTTAGCCTATAGAACTGTTCCATTACTTGTGACACAACTTCTCTTTCCAATTTTTTTTGCTTACACTTATATAATTTTTTTTCCAATTATTGTATTTAATAAAATAATTGAGGTAGACGCAGCTTAACCGTATATCACCATCATCACCCACAATAAGATCCCCCAACTTTTGCGAAGGTACAAACCAAAAAGTTTTTTAAACCATCCAAAAAAGCCATACATGATAGGCATTACACGCAACTTCTTTTTTTTTTTTTTCTGGAAATAATAGTTCAATTGATTGACCCGTGAGAATTCAATTCTTCTATCTTATTTTCTCTTTTTCTCCCTCAATTTTTATTTTGTATTTTTGTAATTTTTATTTTTTTTAAAAGATATGCGATTTCCAAAAAGGAGTAACAAAAAATAATTAATAGAGCATAATTTTCTGGACTTGTAATTAAATGGCTTTACTTTCCAGCAACAGACAAACAAGTGCGCAACTGTACACTTCATATAACTCCAAAATCGGGATTCATGTCTTGTTAGCAAATTTCCAAAAAGTTTGCAGATAAAACTTTTTTGAATTTGTTGTTTATATTTATTTGAAACAATTAAGAATTTTAAAAAGAGATCATCAGAAAGTCTTTATTTTGCCACTGGCTGTCAAGTGTCGCGTCTTGAAGAAATTAATTAATTAAGGAAGCACATTATATATGCAATCATTATTATCTCACCAAAGTTGCACATGTATTAATTTTCAACTCAAGCTTGTTTTTTGCCCTACTCATATACTAGTGTCTTAATTGACAACTCGTAACTCGTGGGGCAACATATCCATGTGACAACTAAATCTACTTTTGAATTTTTAACCCTCTAAATTCATACTTTCTTCGCTCTTTTTTATTTATTTAATTAAAACATAATTCATTATTTAATTTTAAAATTTATTTTTATTATTAATTATAATTATTTTTTAAAATTTTAACTTATTGTATTTAAAAAATAATATAATAAAATTATTATTTTATTTATTATTTCTTAAAAAATATCGTGTTAAATAAATATTGAATAAGTAGAAATTAACGGAGGCAGTAGTTTCCAAGCTCGAGCAGAATTTTTTTTTAGAAAAAACTTGTACTACTATTACTTTTGTCAAGATTCGAAACTTGTTTTCCAAGCTTATCACTATTCAATCCTTCAATCCAAAAAATTTCGAACTTGCAATAGTTATTCAATTATTTGCGAGATTATTTTTATATACGCTATCGTACGGAAAAAAAAAAGTTAACTCGTTTAGATATAAATATTTTAAAAAGAAAATTCAAAAGAGCATTTGATTGTATTTTGGACTGAGCTTTCAATTATTTTTTTTCCTATTCACAAAACTTTTATTTTATTTCAAATTACATGCATATTTTAAAGTAACTTCAACTTTCAAATAAATTTTTTTTTTTCAAATACTAGTCGTTCATTCACATTTTGGAAAAATAAAAATTCTGTTTGTAGTGGTAAAAGTCATAAATAGAAAGACATTTTTTTCTTGGTGCCTAATGCCTAGACTTGTGTAGTCACAATATTCATAAAAGAGTTGTCCTTTTTAATCTCACAGCTTTGAGTATTGAATGACTTCATCAAGTACTGGTTCTCTGTGCATTTTTCAGTTTTGTTTTCTACTTAACAGAACTGCACCCATATCTAAAGGTAAATTTCTTTGATCATTTTCACCCACAAAATATACCTTCTTTTGGTGAGACATGTAGTTCTTGTTTAACTCTTTCTTTTATCCTTTGTATATAAAGTTGTATCCCACGGGGTAAAATCCTCCGCTCGCGAATTCAATATTTTATGTTTATGAGTTCTACAATATCTAAGGATCTGTTTGGTTATGCGAGATAAAAACATGAAATTTTATTTGAACATGCAATTTGAAATTGTTAAGTTGTTTTTTTTCTTATGAACATGAAACCCTTATAAGTTATGAAAACTATCAGTTTTTTTTTCAATCTTATCAAATAAGTAAAAGTTCATAACAAAATATAATACACGATCACAAAGTCATTCTAAAAAAAGCCAATATTCATTGATCAAATTTTAGTTCAATAAAAAATTGAACATGAGTTATAATGTGCTAGTTGCTCTTTAATATAATCTTCTCACATAGTACAGACAATCTCATCATGTTGAGCATGCATTTCTCAATCAAGGTTGGCAGACTTATATTTGATATAAATAGTTAGCAAAGGTTGGTAAGAGTAATAATATCAATAACAAGTTTTGTTTACATCTGAAATAAATTGAGAGCTTCTTCAATATAGTTACCGAATTCAAAATCGAAATGCATCCCATCCGCATCCTGAATCATGTTGTGCATTCTATAATTTTGGATATTAGGTGCCACCGTCCTACTACTTTCACCAATAACATAGTGTTGAAATCTATCAAAATTTTTATCAATTTCTCCATGACTAGTACACACTGTATACTCTTCTTTAATCACCTTTTGACAGGAATGAAGTTTACTAATCTCTGTTTTTTCATAATTTCTACTTTGACATTTCTCTAAGGAAATTTAATCAAGTCATCAAGTTGAAAAGGTTCTAGTGCCACTACATACTCCACAAAAATCACCGACACCTTCCACAAATTTAGACCTCATACTCACTCGACCAAAATTAGTGCTAATTATACATTACTACGATCCATCTTCACAAAAATCACAAAATTAGAATTTTTTATATACTATATTAAGTAATAATTCAACATTTTTTTTAATATTATTGAGTTTCAAATTTAACACTTAATTTATTTTTAACTTATGACTTTATGCAACTAATATAACCTACATATAAATACTTGGTATTTTCATTATTTTAGGAATCAAATTATAATCTTATTCTACTTAATCTTGACTCACTTTAAAAGAAACTTTTTCAAAGAATAATCGGCTTCAATTAGTTAGAGTATTATTTTCTCAATTTAAAATTCAAAGCTCAATCCTAAATTTTTTAAATGTTTATAGACCTCATGAGGTCTTTATTTTTTCCAAAATTTGTGTTATTATTTCTCTGATTTCTTTTTTATTATTTAACTGACCTCATGAGGTCTCTTTTATAAATTAAAAAAAAAGGGGGGGAAAACGACCTCACGAGGTCTCCTTATATCAACTTGGACAATTCTTCCGTCATAAGCTAGCTTTGAAGGTTGAGTTAGGCCAGGTGCCATGTCTTTACAGAAACACATTCGCACCTCTTTTTTCAATGCAGTTATTCCAAACAGATGTGGCAATCCCTACTAACTTGGTTGGGACTTCACGGACAGATCAAATGCTGGAAATTAGATGAATTGACATGGCTAATTTCAGTGACAAAATTAAGTGGACCAAGGAGTGGAATCTTGAGTTACCTTTTTGCAGCCACCATCTATACATAATATATAGATGGAAAGGAACCAATACAGATTTCAAAATGTTAGAAGAACTAAGACTGAAAAAACAAGAGGCATTGCAGTACACAGTTACACATAGCTGGACACAAAAATTATAAATGGCATAGACTACTACATAAACTTAATAATATTCCTTGTCAATCTTTGTTGAGTTAGTCTAGTTTCTGAACTGTTGTTAGGAAGCTCAGGAGCATTATAGTTACTATCAGTAGATACTTCTGAGGATCTTAGCTTGAGACTCCAAAAGAACTCGACTTGTACGTATTTGCTACACTTGGTTGAATACAAATTTTCATTTCATAAAAAAAAAAGAAGGAACAATAATACATAACTCCTACTCCCAGATAAATTAAAAAATGTAGTACCTCATTGGAAGTTGTTGAATTTTCAGCAAATGTGATTTTGTGACTTTTATATTAAAAATATACATGCTTCGTTTATTTTTACTTGTTTAATTTAGAAAATTAAGAAATTATATATCACTTAATTCCTAATTTACTTTTATTATTAGTTATAATTATTTTTCAATACATTTTTAAATCATTAAATTTTTTATATTTAAATAATGATATATAAAAATTATCGTTCTATTTATACTCCTTTAAAGGTACTCCTTCCATTTCAGTTTAACTGCTAGATGTACTAAAAATAGTCGTTTCAAAATACTTGCTAGTTTCAAAATTCAAAAGAGAATTGACCATATTTTTTTAATTCTACCCTTTGTACTTAAACATATTCTAAAATGTGAAGAATTATTATTGTATGTATCCAAAAAATTAATAGGATTATATTAGTCAAATTACCATTTCTATTAATTTTTGCTTAATGAGTGTGCAAATCTTATCCTATCAATTACAATGGAACAGAGGGAATATATCAAATCAAATAATGAACTGATAAAATAAACAGTAAAAGTAATTAAGTAACTTTGATTCATAATTATGTGACCATTATGAAATTTAGGCTTCCATTAGTCCAGTAAAACTATATTGTCCTTTAGGAAATGTACCAACTCTGGATCTCATGCAAGTTGGTATTGTTCCGGTTGTGGCTAATTAATATTATATTTTATCGAATTTTTAAAATTAATTTATTTAGAAATATATTTTTTTTATAAAAAATAATTAATATTTAGCTAATGAAATTTTAAAAATACTTTTGAGCAGCAACTAATGTTTAATCGAATTTTTCAAAAGTGATTCTTAGAATTTTTTTGTGTTTTCCAAAAAAGTATTTATGAGAAATTTTTTTTTTTAGCTTTTAAAAAACAACTTCTATTACATCTCAAAAATACTTATTTTCTCTCAAAAATTTGATCAAACACTTTAACATTTTAAAATAAATATTTTTTAAAACAAATTAAATATTTAACTAATAAAATGATTGCTGTTGATTTTCCATGACACGATCGCAGGCCGCACTAAATAACATCCATCTAAAATAATCAAAAAACATAAATATATACAAAGTGCGTCATGACGTATTAGAATTTTAATGTTATCGTTGAAATTATACTATTTGGGATAGTTTAAAACGTGAGATAAGGATAATAATCAAAATTAAAATTTAAAATTATTTTATTTTATGTTTAATTTAAAATATTAGTTAGTTTCAAAATTATTTTATCCTATTATTTATATTAAAATGATGAGATTATTATCCGATATAAAAGTTGTGATAAAATAATCTCATGGGCTGGAAAAATAATTTGTATTTGAGTAATTAATTAAAATATCTTTTAAACAACAATTATTTGATCAAATTTCTAAAAAAAATACTTCTTAATATATCTTTACGAAATATTTTTCAAAAACGTAATTTTGGAGAAATTATTTCTTTCAGCTTCTCATAAACAACTTCAATTTCCATTCAAAATCCTTTCTTTTCTTCTAAAAATTTTATCAATCACCTTAGTTTATTTGTTTCTTTTATTTAAGAAAAAAGAACTTTTAATTCTTAAAAAAACTTAATCAATTAGGCTAATATATCATATCATATTATTATATAATTGAGAAGCTTTTAAGTTGAAAGTTAGATTACCATTTTACCCCTCCACTAAAGTAAAATTTATTTAATACATAATTAAATATTAATATTTTGTTATATTATATCATATCATATTTATATATTTATTACTATATTAGTAGAAAGACAAAAAGTGAAAAGTTTAAATAAAAAATAATAATAAATAAATACTAATACTAATAATAAATAAATAACTGAACAAATAAATAATAATAATAATAATACTAATTATTATTTTACCTCTATAGTAAATTATTATTATTATTATTATTATATACTAAAAGTAGCAAGCCCTTATTCTAAAAGTTGTATAACTATTTTACCTCTATAGTAAATTAAAATATAATAAATATGTAATTGAATATAATATTTTACCATCAAATATCTCATATATTTATTATTATATATATATAAACAAAAGGAAATGAATAAAGTCATTCATTGAACCGAATAAATGAGTAGGATTATTTCACCTGCTAGTAATTATTGTAAGTTACATTTTTATATTTTCTTTAATTATTATTTCATATACTACCTTTTCACCTCTTTCATTTTCTAACCTTCTACCGGTGACAATAGTATTTATACACAATCCTTTAATGAAAATCTGTACCATTAAACAAATTCAATATGAAAAATATATATTTTTGTATCATGATCATACTCTACACCTTTTAATAGGTAATATGAAGTTGTTGTATTCTTTCTTCTTTTTTATTTTAATAGTTTTTCAAATATTTTCTTTATTTACCTTCTTCTTTTGTTGTTGTTGTTGTTGGCATTTTGGGTTTGTATTAAATGTCCATAAATTTGCTAGAAGCATCATCAAACCTGTAGATTGAATTTACTCTTGGCGCATACCTTATATTTATGTCTATCATGGTAACTTGTATTTTATGTAATTCTTGCATTTTTCTATATAAATGTTGAAAAAAAAATTTATTTTTATTTTATTTAGGTGATCGTGTTACGCTTTATACTAAATCATCATCAAAGCATGATTAGTAAATTAAGATAACTAAAACGTCAGTTCAATCATTTTGAATTTACACTTATCGCAACCCTATATTTAATTATTTAATATAGATATACACATGTATAACCCGTGTCGAATAACTAGTTTAGGATTAAATGCAAACAGTACCCACTATCAACATTGATAAAATCATACTCAAATCAGAGACCTCGTGTCTCTTATCTGATCAGAAACGATTTTTTTTCCTTTTCATTTTTATAAATTAACGTTTCAGATATTTCTGTCGATCAGCAATTAATTTCTTAATATCCGTGCTTTTATATATAATATTTTTTAAAAAAAAGACATTTTAAGTGAATTAACAAAAATTAAGTGATTTCCTGGTATAAAAAGAATAACTTTAATTCAATGGTTGAGTGAGTGAGCTTCTATATAATGAACTCTAGTACCACAACTAGGTTAGTTGGTGCTAAAAGTCATTAATCATGAGGCATAGCTTTAACCCATTGTTTTTTGCACTAAGTTTTCAGTAAATATTATATTCCGAATCTGTTATTGCAAAAGTGGAACAAATTCAATAAATTTTATATTCTGCTCTATGCATTCTTTAGTTTCACCAAGAAAACATAGCTCCTTTTGGCGAGGCATGTAATTCTAGTACACTCCTTATTTCACGATGTTAAGTTTTGTCCCATAGGGTAAAATCCTCCTGACAACACTGATCTTCAACATCATGGTAAACTCAACTACATTTTTTTACATGCCTCCCCGGGAGCTTTCACCCTTTTCTACTCCCTCCGTGACTTTGAAATTTCGAATTCACAACTTTAGGGTTAGATAGATGAACATGATGCTTACCATCCGAACAACCTCCTCTTATGTTGGTAAACTCAACTACATCACATCATTAATTGGTAACTCTTTTCTTGCTCTGTCATATAAGATTTTTATTTTTCTGTTTATTCTCTAATGATGTTATCTTACATGATACATAGCAATGTGCAAGATGGATTTGGAGACGAGTCAAATTTTGTCTCACCAAAAGGGCATTATTATCAGCATACATGAACTTGGTTGCCATGATTAGGTGAAAATAGTTTTCAGCATAACATTGCGGACTAAAGATGGATAATTTCCTTGGCATGCTCTTAAATAGTACAACTTATGGTATCATCACTTGACAAATAGTAGATAATTATTCAAGGGGTAATCACATGCTAATATATCCATATTCATGGTAGACATATTTTCCAGACGGGACTGAAATTATGCCAAACGAAAAATATGTACAAATATCCTCCTTTCTGTCTTTGGGACCATGAAGACCAGATCACTTGAGTTACTTACTTTTAGGGGTAGTTGGGGGATGATACAACACACCTCATCTGAGTTCTCTCGGTTTCAGGTCACGAATTCCCAAAGCACAACCTTGTTCTGTTAATGTTGTTGAAGCTTGTGAACATTGTAGTCCACTATAATATGCTAAGCAATATAAACTAGTTAGCAACAGGTGCAGCTAAACCAATCAAATAAACCATTATGTTGAAATGTGCTTTGGGAAAATGAAACAAGTCTCATATACTTAGAAAGAGTAACATACCATGCTAGGTCTTTATACAGGGATAGGAGTTTTCTCTAGACTTTCTTTTCCAGTGATGCCATCTTTCAGAGTCTTGAAGTATTCATTGTAATCTTTCTCTGGAGGAGGGTTTTCGGGATCCACCGTATACGGCTCACTAAATGGAATGACACTTTTAACCTGCCAGAAAAGGCAGTGTGATGTTAGCAGGTTAATACAGACAAATTCATTTCTATTTGTCCTTTTTACCTTCTCTTTTCCAATGAGAAAACAGGAAAATAGATATAGAGAAGATCCTTGAATAATCAATTGATTTAGATCACTAAACAGTTGTTTGGCAAGCCTAAAACCATTCCAAGGATTTCAACCCCGTTTCCAAAAACTTTATTTTCATGTTGAACTTTCCAGAAAGATGTTTAAGATTTCACGTATCAATAGCAGCCCCAGCCACAGTATGAGTTTTGTCATAAACAGTGTAGAGACTAAAATGAGGTACTTCGCGAGAATCTAATGAAATTCTCATAACAGTTCCTTTGCTCTCCAAAATTAATTGGCCAGCTTTACATAGTATGCATGAAATGAAATTCACATAATTCTGCAGAGAAGCTACTAAGGATCAAAAGAAGCTAATCATATATCATGTTTCTTTGTCAGGCAAGTATGGTTTTGCAGGTAGTAAGGAAACATCAGGAACAAGCAAGCACACATGTAATAATGAAAGAACAAACACCACCTCAAATGTCTTGTCACATGCATAGGGGCTTTTCAGAGCTGCAACACATATTCGAGCAACTTCTTCACGGGATATTTTCCCCTGTAGAAATCAGATATAAATGTTCTCATGAAAAAAATAGAAATCTCACCAATAGGGGATGATTCAGAAATTACACTAAGGGGGTTCAGGAAAAAGAATGCAGTAAGGAGGTACTACTGGGGTTTGAACACAAGACCTCATACAAATCTTGAAAGTCATCGACAATTGCTCAAGACACATTCCATGTGTCAAGGGAATTCAATATCATATAATATATATATATATATATATATATGTAGGTAATACATACACTTTAAGTATACATGTAGATATGTAATTTATATGTCCATTTTTTTGTCTGTAAAAGTATAATTGCCAATTAAAACAGTGAAATTTTTCATTGAAAGTATATCACTTCAACCCCATTTGAATAAGGAGGCTGGGGGATAATCACTGCTCATTGACGTTACCCAAGGGATCTTCAGCTAGACTTTGTGGAGAACATAGAAAGATTTATACAGGCTCCACAAATTTTATAATTAAGAAAAAGAAATTCTAATTTCTAAGCAAATACCGTGATATTGTCTCCCTGATCAAAAATGAGATCAGCTCCTGCAGGCTCCTCAGTTAAGGCACAAGGCCTGACTATTGAATATGGTATCCCAGATTCTCGAATCTCATCCTCGCCCTGGCAAGAACCTTTATCTGTGTTAGAATAGGGATCGCAAATAGCAGAACGCTCAAGATAGAAAAGAGTTGGGTGCCCAATTCCAGTCAATACTGATAATGGGATGCTCCTCGTAAAACACGATGGTATTCAGGGTTATCAAAAAGCTCTAACGTCCATTGGAGCTTTAAATGTAAAGCAAATAAAGTGTGAGAATTGGTGAAAAAAGGCGCAACGGGAGAAAAAATATAAATATATATATGTTTAGTCCAAGAATAATAATTATAATCATGAATGATAAATATATAAACAAATAAATTAATATATATATATGATAAAGAGAAATATCAATTGTTTAGTGTCACCTCTTCAGAAGAGGCTCATTGGCAAAGGAAAGTATGCCTTAGAACCTTGATGACGATAAGTCGATACTGAAGCGCACAGTAAGTAAGACAAAGCGCTCGCTTCAGGGCTTAAGCGCGCTTTAAGCATGCCTTTGACAACACTGCTGGTATTGCTGTAAGGGGTAAATATATGAAGCAATGCATGCAAAGGAGAAGAAGGCTACCTTCTCCTACTTAATTATCACTATTATCTTCTTTGTACATGGTTAAAATTCTTAGGACAACTTCCAACAGGTGCAACACTTGATTAAAGTAGCAACTTAAAGTGCAACTTTGGTTAACTTGGGAAATGTGGCAACCATGTTTGTTAAATAGGTGAAAAGTCTCTCTTAATGAGTCCTACAGGAATGGGAACATCATCCATCTCAACCACCATCTAACATTTTCAAAAAATAATGATATTTTACTTGAGAGACCACATTTTCATTTTACTTTGCTCAAGTGCAGGCTCAGGATTTGGGACTTCATCCAGACCATTAAGAATTTCTTTTGGTGGATATGTATCCTAACCGTTAATTATTAATAAGGAATTTATCCTCGTTGTAAAAGAAGTATGAATACTCATTATACAAACCTTTAACTTGAACGTCAGAATGAAGCCCAATTCTTTGTTCAATCGCACAGCTGGAGGCTGTTTGCTTAAATCAATTCCTGGTCTTTCTGGTCTAGTTACACCAGCAGAACTCACATGTACAAACCTACAGAACAGTAGAGTTAGTATAAAACAGAAAAATCAAGGAAGAATAATGCAGTACTTCAAGTTTACAAACCCAAAAATCAAGGATGAAAAATTCCACAGCTTCAAGTTTAAATTAATAAGTAAAAGTGGGATCTAGAATCCAACCTGGGAGTTATGGGATCTTTAAGATAAGCCCGGATGCATGATACAGGAAGTTCAAAAGAACCTTCTTTGAATGTTGGATTCAGTTTACCATCAGATTCGAATTTGCTGAACATAAGCTGCAAATTTGGAGGGAAAAAAAAAGTAAAAATGGAGAAAGCTGGGAAAAAGTGTGCAAACATGAACAAAGGCAAGCTGCTGATATAAATACCTGCAATGAAATGATTTGACTGGGGTCAAAACGCGGTGCATCTAGTACGGTTCGCGCACGGAATATAGGCCTTAAAGAAGAAAAAGGCAAACGGACCTGGAGATGATGCACTTAGGATAAATTTAGATATGAGAAAAGTTGGCTAATAGCTGAAATTCACAAGAAACTAACCGATTGCCAACCCTCAATAGTATCGAAGATCGATGTATAACCCACAGTATCCCAATCACGGCTAGTGCGAACAATAAGCTTATATCGACGGCCATCACCTTTAAGGCGCAACTCTAAACCATCATAAGCAGAAAGGTCTTCGGGTTCAGAAAAGTTCTGCAGAACGCAGACAAGAGAGTCAAACTCCAGATCAAAAAGTAACATCTTTCACTGATCATCTTGTGATCGAGGAAAAAAGTACAGTTAGCTCTTGGCTAAGCTGCTACTCAAGCTTCGGTCATGAAAATAACATCTCACATGCAACTGCAATTTTGTCTTCATTTACCAGCCATAAACCCATAATGAAAACTCTTACAGGTTAAGTCACCTTTTCAGAAATATGATTCAGCTTATTCTTGGATAACATCATGCTAATTGGGGTGAAAATAGGAAAGGTGTAATGATGGTGAACTGTCTTCCATGTTTATTAAAAAATAACAGATAGGGGGGAGGTTGGATACCCTCCATGTTGGATATTTGTAGTTTCTCTAATATGGGTGGTTTGGAGTGATCATATATTTCTTTCATTTCCCTACGCTGAAAATAAAAAGTGAATGACGAATACTCCAACCAAGGAGGTAAGTCAATGAATATCTCCTATGTTGCGTGGACTCTTCAAAAATGTTGATGAATGCATGCTGGATCCTCTAAAAGTAGTGTATTTTAAAGATCCGACATGGGTATGACAATATTTTTGGAAAGTCCGATCAAAAAAGAATCTCTCTCCTTTACCCTTCCCCTTATCTCTGTGAAATCAAACAAAACGTAAGCCTGCAAATACAAGCTTCATTATTGAATCTAACCTAGACGTATAATAAGAAATCATAATAAGAAATCACTAAAAGAAAAACACTGCTAGCTTCTAAGGGAACAATAAACTCCACAACAACTATTCTTTGGGATGTTGTCAAAGCGCTGCGGGAACATTGTCATGGTGAGCTTCATAATAAATAGATAAAATAAAAGTCGAAACAAGAAGTTACGGCTGGAAGGTGTGCTTCAAGTCTCAATGTTCATGTCACTAAAAACCTTTAAAAGAACCTTTCATAATTCTATCGACTATCATACATTTCCTAACACATCTAGCACCATCAACTCAAGGGGACTAAAATTTCCAAAAGTGGTAAGATACTGGGCCATATAGTTCAACAGTAAAAATTAAGACAAAGGACATAAAGTGCTTCAGTTTACTGTGTTTTGTCTCTGCTAATATTGCTTCTTCATCCTACTGGCCACTCATAGATTTTGTTACTCACGAGGCCCTCACAGAACTTAAAAACTATCAATTGCTTTTCCCAGCAACATTTGCTTAGAAATTATCTATTTTCCAGTTTTAAACTAAAAATGTTAGTGGAAGGTATGATTACAAATCACCCTAACAAGCCAGACAACAATGTAAGTATAGCAGGAAGTATCAATGTTGGCATAAGAGGACAAGTTTATGTTTAATCAGCTTTTGAGTATATTCATGAATCATGATCAGTATATTATGCCCTCTGCAGAATATAATAGCTGAAATGTTTTTTCTCAAATGGCTGAAATAACCAGGAAAGTGACAGGCCAAACACGGATATTAAATACTAGTACAAGATATAGTGAAGGATCTACAATTTTTCAGGTTATTGCTTATAAGCAAGAATCCAGTACGATTAAAGACTCAAAGAAGTATAAAGAAACAAAAAGAGAGAGATAATAATGTGCTGGGCTAATGATATATAAACATATCCATCTAATATTAGTGAAAATTAAGCCTCAGGCATGTCAATAACATGATTCGATCATCAATACTTAACAACTTCAAAACCAAACATGAAGTAGAAAGCGAGAAAAACAAAGCAGAATACCAGCTTAATGATTTTTCTTTCTTGTTACCTTTGTCCTAATACTTGCAAAACCCCCATTGTTAGCAGTGGTAACAACACCTGAACAAACATAAAACAAAGTTAAATTGATGATTTAAGAATTGGATATCACCACGAACCGAAAGGCTTCTAACAAAGTATCACCCAAAACATTGTATCTATAAAGAAAGGTAACCTTTGAAGAGTCCTGTTGGTCCACCATTTTCCCCACCAGTTAGATCTATCTGGAATGTACTTTGACTCACTCCACCCATCACAACATCATCCAAAGCACCCCAAGGAAGTTCTTTAAATGAAGTACCTGCATGGCAGTACTGAACAAAGTCAATCTATTGTATGAAACTAAAGAAGCTTATGTTGAGGTAAACTCTGAAACAAGGCAGTAAAAAGACGGGAAAGGAAGAGCAACTAGATTTAATAAAAATCATTTTCAAGTACAGTTTTTCCAGCTCTAGTATCTACCTCCGAGATACTCTTAATAGAAAAATGAGGGAATATAAACTTTGCTATAAACAGACCTCAGTTGTTTTACTCCATAATGGTATAGTAAAATTCTTGCTAGATTTTCAGTGTGTTCATTTTTGCAATTTGTTCTAATGTTGGTATCTGACCTTAATAGCCAAATATAACATTTCAACAATGGATTCTTCATTCTGCAATAGCATACCTTCATATCCAAATACTAACTTTCCTGTGCGAAGGCCAACATTTTCTTTAACAGCATTTATTAAATTCTTCATTCCAATGTACTCCACCATTTCGGGTGAGTCACCTTTAATCTGTTCTTCCAAGTAAACAAGGATGCTTAGAGAACTGGTGCCCCAACACCAAAGTTAGCTTATAAAATTGGAAGGGAAACAGTACAATATGACTCCAAGGATAGGCAATCAGTTGGCCACCTCGGGTTCAAAGAACTTGATTCCCTGCAGATTCGCATCAAGAGTATAAGCATAAGCAAGAAGTAATATTAGGTGAGGCAAAAAGATGAAACCAATGAACACATCCAAGGACTAATAAGAAAAAGAAGTGAATGTAGTTTTAGGTAAAGAAGGACCAAGAGTTGAATTTACAGTCTAGCAACAGAGTGATAAATTCATTTGATTATAAAAACAAAGAATACACTACAAGAGTTTGTCAAAAGTTACAGCTTAGTTACCTGACTGTATTTGGCCCTGTCAGGGGTATCCCCTTCCTTTGGGCCAACAATGACAGAAACCGCATTAATCACGCTCGTTACTCCTTTGAAGTACTCAGGAAGCAGAGTGCTTGCTTTGGTAACATCTCCAACAACCTAAAATTTATTTAGTAGAAGAAAGCACAAGCTCACTTTGTTGAATATGTGAGTGTATTGCTACAACTCTGTGTTGGTCCTGACATGGATTTTCCATGTTGAAGTAACATCAATGAAAAAAATAACAGAAGGAAGTTCATGGCAAGGACAGTGAATTTGGCAGGAGCAGTGGCATTTTCGAAGAAAAATACATGAAAGGTCAAATGTAAAACGTACTGAGGCATCTAAGCTTTAAATCAGAGGAGAAGAATCAATTTCCAAGTCTCAAAATATATGGGCATAGATAAGACCTTGATATCAGAGTAGAGAGTGTGAGAATAATCTGAAAAGAATACTCACCAGGTCAACATCTTCACCCAGCATTCTTCTTGCCTTCTCTTCATTTCTGACCTAAAGTGTTGAGAATGTCAAGAAGAAGGGAATTTTAGTTAAAATAGGGGGAGTGAACATTATTCTTCTCTACTCAAATAGCATGCTTTTCCATTTAGTAAGCAAAAGAAGGAGTTATACAAATCTCAGAAATGAAACAACAAAGGTAGAAAAGATTAGAAGAGACATACGAGTACTCGGACAGGCAATTTTTTGTTGCGTAACACGTCCACCACTCTTCTCCCAACACCACCAGTGGCTCCTGTTACCAGGGTAATTCCAGAAGAATCCATCGAGTTGACTGGTTTACTAGGTGATGGACCGGTTAGTTTCTCAATCAGAGATTCAAAGAACTTTAAGAAAAAGAAAAAATGGTTAGAAGTAATGAAGCGCCACAAAAAGAGTCATATGCCAGAAAGGAAAAAGAAATTGCAACCTTTGCTGGGGAAGGAGGACCATTAAAAAAATACAATGTCCCTATAAATCTGCCAAAATCCCAACCTTGTTTTCCAGCTTCTGCCGAGATGGGCCCCTTAACCTTCTTCAAACCAAGATTCTGTGAGGTCCGCCTATAAACAAAATTTTGATGTTTCTTGTCAGGTCTAGATAATGGCCAGTAAAGATGAGAAGGGGCACCTAAGGTTTTGCGGGATGATCTTCCACCAACAGATGAAACACCCTGCAATGCATTACCACATACAAAGGTATAAATGGTAAAACTTAGGAAAGGCCAAAATGGAGGAAAGGAAACACAAATTGGGAGAATGAAGCAACGCAGCCGTCGACAGATGAATCTGAAGTGCAATTTGCAATTCAAATAAAAATTGCAAGTCTGAACCTTTTTCCAGTGATTAACATGAATCCATATTATACTCTATATTTTGGAGCTATGATATAATCAAATGCATCACAAGACCGGAAAAAACTCACAAAGTTTCATGGTGTATCCTGTGGCATAAGATTTTGAGTAACAAAGTCCATTAGTGACTCCTCTTCTCTTCCTCATGATAGTAAAATTGATGAGTTAATAAATTCACCTAAACAAATCAAGTAGTTGGCACTCTCGAGTTCAAATTCAAGTCAAGAAAACACATGACACCCCAGCTAAAATCCCTCAAGACAAAATCATAGTTTTTTCACCTCTAATACATTATGCCCCTTAAATATCCAATTATACCTCTGTTTCGTGTAGACTAAGACTACTACATTATGGTTTTTACAATAGCTTCCCTATAAAAATTGGTTTTTGGACACTTCGCACATTTTTATGAAATATATTATGAATGATCAATGACTCTAAGCCACCAAAAAGTAGTCAGAATCCACAAGTAAAGAGAACCTTTTTTCAAATATAGTGCAATACAGGCATGCAGATAACTAACAGAATTCATCAATATTTCCTCCGGTGTTTGCCAACGAGGCAATATGGGCAGACATTATAGGAACTACATTTGAATAACAAATATTGGAATATAATAGTAACTTGGTAGAAACAATCATCGAACTACCTCGGAGAAATGTTCCCTCTAGTTTTAATTTAGAGTAGATATGCAATTAATTATCCAGTTAACCCGAAAAACAAAAGAATTCATCAATATGTCCTTATAAGCATTTCTAATTTTCTATCACCAGCTTAAGGCAAACTCTTGCACGCAAGTCTCACCATCTAGAAAGAACCAAGAATCAATTTATCAACTGCAAATAAAAAAAAATGAAAAGAAAAATAATTTTGTTTGCCTCCCTCTACACACTAAAGATTCCCATAACACAAATACCCTTTTGCTATCAGCTAACTCACCTACTGATCAACAAATATAAAAATTCAAATACATATTTACACAAGCATATCAAACACAGGAAAAGAGTAAAAGCTAACAGGCAAACCACAGAGAAAAAAGAAAGACAGGAAAAAGGACACAAATATTAAAAATTGTGATAATTAATAAAGGGGATGTTGAGAAGATTGTACCTGAAAATTCCGAATAGTTGAACAAGATGATGGCTTTGTCACAGTGAAATGACAAGATTCCATCTTCCCACAATAGAGTGAGAATAAGGTAACAAAACTAATTTAATTTAGCTTGTTATGAGTGCAAAAATAAAAATTAAAGAATATGTGGTTGATAAAGTGGCAATTGAAGTTGTAGAGTTAATTTACACCACATATTAGGAGGGAACCTTTGAGGCTTTGAATGGAAAAGAAGTGTTTTCTCAATCACATACATGAGATTTCTGGAAAGAAAATGTGGGTTGAGCCATTTACTGGATAGTTTGGCCCGTATTTGATTGGATGCTACTAGTAAACAGTTGAACTGGGACTAGCCCAAGTGAAAATTTTCTGATCATAACCCAAAATGAGAACTATAGGTGTCAAATGAGCGGGTGGGATTGAATTTGGGTGGGTTAAAATAGGTTGAGTTAATAAACAGGCGAGTTATTGACCTGTTCAAAAAATACTTGGGTTGGAACGGGTTGGGATGAGATGGGCTAAAATGCCGGTCATAACCTAACCCGTTCAACTCTAATTAAGTTTTGATTTCTTTATTTGTTATTTTTACAATTTTTTGATAACTTATAAAATTAATATTTTTCTAATAAAATTATCATATTAAATAAAATAAAATATGTTTTTAAAAATATTTTGACAAGATTTTTCATAAATCAATTTGGGTCAGATATCAACCCAAATTTTGATGACCTAAAATGAATTGGCTGAAATGGGCTGGGTGAATAAATGAGCGGGTCAATTATGGATCCAAACTCAAACAAATTAAGCAGTTTATGATCTTATGAGCTCATTTTGCCAACTCTAACGAGAACTTTCTCAATTAAAAGCCCAAAGTGCAATCTAAATGCAGAGGCCGAAAGTTGGGCTGCCATACATCATACATGGGCTTTTCTACTCATGTTTTCCTTTCCCTTCTCATATTTCTAATCTGAACTGGAAGCTTTTTTCAGATAAAATTCACAAATAGCTGATACTCACTTAACTTATGCAATTAAAAAATAGTCATTATTATGAAGTTTTAAATTTTACAGGTGAAACTTTATTTATTTTTTTCATGAAATTTTATCAGTTAAATTTAAAGTTCTATATGAACGACTATTTTTCAATTACAAGACTGAAAAGTGACTAGTTCAAATTATCGCTATATTTTTTCGTGAAGTGAAAGAGAAGGTGGGTGGAAATGAGAAAATTTTCCCAAAAAGAAAGTTGAAAGAAAAACTCGTGTTGTGCAAATCAAGTCTATGGTAAGATTGTTAATTCCTTATAGCAGCTGGCATGTTTTAAAATGTAGTACATCACTCTCGTAGAATTTGTGTAACTATTATACATAATACATTAATTAGTACATGTAAATTTAGTCAAGAAGTTTGAACATATCTTGGCATTAGATGCATTTTCTTTAGTTTATAATAATAGCATTATTGAAGGAAATGCGGTAACTGGTAAAGTTGTTGTCATGTGATCAGAAAGTCACAGGTTCAAATTGTGGAAATTAAATAGTCTCTTCAAAAATGTTGGATAAGACTGCGTAATAAATTAGTATTCTATTCTTTTCCTTCTCTTTTTTAAAAAGTATTCTACTAGTAGTAAATATTGAAAATGTAGTAATATTTTCTAGAATAGTATTAAGTAAATTAATTAGGACCATCGCGCTATTCGGAGGTGTCTTTTATTATTACTCTTGGGAACAGATAGTTCCATTTAGTTATTGGTGGCACATTCCTTATTTTTAAAATAATACAAAGAATAATTTTCATTGTTATTGATTTAACGCGTGAAAATTGACAGCTCCCTTTTTCTTTATTCCTCGCATTTGACTGAAAAATTCAAAGGCATTAGACAAATGAAAAATGGTAGTGAAACGAAATCCCCAACCAACTTACATTCAAAAACGATATTTATTAAGAATTTTATAAAAAAAAAAATTGGGACTCTGAATGAAATAAAATGTATTATAATACGTATTATGAGCCTTAATTTTATTGTTATAAATTCATTACAAATATCATTTGTGAATGTAGGTTTCGTCGGAAATATCGTTTCAATACCATTTTTATATATTACTGATGAAAATGTTTTGCAAATATTTTCTACTTTTCCATTAAAACATTTTTAGAAATATTTTTTCTAGAAAACAGTTTCATAATTTTTTAAAAAATGACATTTCAGGCGAGACTAGAAAAAATGAAAAAGTTTCACATCGGTGGTTAATGAGATGGGTGATTTTTTTATATGGAATCCTTCCTTTATAAGTCAACTTTTAGGTTGAGTTAGACCCAATTATATGGTATCAGAGCAGGATCCATCTCACTTGATATTAGGCCCTCAAATTAAATTGTCCACGCATTAGATGTCCAGCCCTGAGCGCGAGGTGGGATGTTAAAGAATGAAAAAGTTAGACAACACATTTATTTTTTAGCATTTTATGTTGATTGTCTCCCGGCCCCAAGGCTCCACTCCACGCCACCACAACTCCTAACACCCCGCCACCATCCCAACCCATTTTATTTGCTTGTGTTTATATATAAATGCTCTTTACATAATAATAAGTTTGCTTACTATTAAAATTTGAATTATACAACACAATTCATTATCATAGAATACTACCTGTGGTCTATGAACTATTATAAATCCAATTATTAGAAGTGGTGGATTTCGTCACGGAATGAACAAATTCTCAGGTTAAATCTCTGACGACGCTAAGATTCCTTAATTATTTAATTAGGAGCTATTTAACTACTCAATTATACTCTTAATTTATTCGTAGTGTATCTAACTTAAAGAAGAAGAAAAACTAAAAGGGTATAAATAAACTAAAGGATATCGTGCCACACATGAATAGTAATTAAATGCTAAATTAGTTTGATTAGTCATATGAAGAATAATTTCCGTTATAATTAAGGTGGCTAAAATCCCCTCTTTTCTTCTTCTTGTTCTTCTACTTTGGGGTTTCAATCTGAACTAAATCTAAATAAAATCTAACAGAAGATTAGCTAGTTGACTAGATCTTATTATTGAAAATATTAAAGATACTGTTAAAAATTTATAACACGTAGCTAGCTAGTTGCATTCTTTTTTTGACAAAGAATTATTAATTAAATTAATAAGAAAGCAGAACAAGTTACTTATTACCATATAATCTAAATCAGGATGGCATCTAAGGTGAAGACTTGAAGTTATTGGGATAACGTAATAAAGTATGGGAATAACGTAAAATGTGAAGCAACTTAATTTGGACCTCCCCTTATTATAAAGTGTATATATGGACTCCCTCCCTGTTTCTTTTTAATATATCAAAATAAATATATAAATCTGGAACCTCACTCAACCTTAAAAGTTAATTTATGAAGAAAAAGATTGTCTAAGTTTTATATAAGAAATCCATAATTCTCTCATCCTACCAATGTGAGGGACTTAACATTCTGCCTCATGTTCAGAATTAGACATTTGATATGTGGACAATTTAATATGGAAGCCCTACGTCGATAAATCATAAATTAAAATGAACCTGATTCTAGTACCATAGAAGTAAATTAATCTCGAGACAAATTCAATTTAAAAATTAATTTATAAGAAAAATTGCTCAAATTTATATTAAAAACTTTTAATTCCCCAATCTCACAAACGCCGAAATTAATACTAAAACAAAAAAAGAAGAACACCATATGGAGTAAAACACAAACGATAGGAGATATATGTGTAATTAATATGGTTGAAAACTTGAAATGTAGCAATCCAATCATGCATATTCGATCTCAAAAGTAAGACAAAACCCATTCGGCAGCAACAATAGCCGGAAAAATTAATTATTGTGTCCATAAACAAACACCAAACGAGTGGACAAGGGTCCAACTGTGCAATTTTTTGCCTCTTTTTTTCCATACCCTTTTTCAATTTTCATGCCGACATTGCAGCCCATTGTAAGACACCATAAACAAAACCTTGAAGAAAATAAAAGAGAGAGAGAGAGAGAGAGAGAGAGAGAAAGTGTGTACATGTGTTCCCCCCTCCATTTTGACAACTTTGTAGTAGATAAGATTTAAATGATAGTTAAAGTAAAAAATAACTAAATACATGATAGTTTGGGTAGAAAAATTAAAAAATTTAAATATTTTAAATGTATTTTTGATTTTTTACTTATAATTATTATTTGTTACTCAGAATTTACAGAGCGGCTAATTTATATTTATGTCATATAAGGTCGATTAAAGAAAAAAGCATTTTCTATTAAAGTCTTTTCATTTCAGATAATAGTGCCAAATGAACGTATTGAGCTGAATTTAGATGAATTAAAATGGGCTGAGTTAATATATAAATGGATCATCAACTCATTCCAAAAGTTACTTTAGCTAAAATAAATTAGATTAAATGACCTAAATAATGGATCATAAGTCATAATCAAACCCGCCCGACTATTCTCAAGTTTAATTTCCTTATTTATTTACTTACTTATAATAAAAATGTAAAGATATTTATTCAAAGTTTTTCATGATCGGTCATTTATGTTACAGATCAACTTTAAATATGTTGAATTGAACGGATCAAAATAAATTGAATTTATAAATGAATGGATAAAATTCATGGATCTTCTCCGTGTTGGGAAATCTTTAATTTCTATGTATTAACGGGGATGTTTCAATCATCTCCATTCATTACAAGTCAATATTGTTGATTGTCACCACCTATTTTGTTTTATGTTCCTATTTATTAATTCTAAGGCCATATATTTTTTTGTTAATTTTATGCTGCTTGTGGCACGGTCGGTCCTTATTAGACAATTGGGACACAAATTATGGGGTACTGAAGTAGTTTTCTGTTTGAATATTTTTATGGGTTGATTTGAAGCATGTTATATGTACGTAAGGATAAGTACATTATGCAGATGAACAGTTGCTCGAAAAAATAAAAGTTTGTATAAACATTTTAAAGAAAAAATGGAGTTGACTTGATTTTAATTATAAAAAAAATATGAGACAATATGCAAATATAAGTATGCATATAATTTCTACATACTACAACTTACTGTAATAGTTAACTTAATTAATAAAGTTATTGTATTTCTTCTTTAAACTCTCTTTATTACATGGTATATGCTTTCACAGTAAGTTTAGTTCGCGTAACCGTCGAATAAGCCCATCGAAAATTTGAGGATTTATGATAAATCAACTCAAATCCACGTTATATTTGTTTCTCTTATTTATATTCTTTTGATTATGTTATTTGTAAATAGAAAACTAGATATTCTTTTTTGTTCCTACAGCAAATAAATTGATCCCAAAAATAAATTAAAACAATAATATGATTTCTATAGCATGACGAACTCGGAACTCAACATGTTTTGCTAGTATATTCACGAAGGAATTGGCCTCCGAAGTCTTAGCACGACTAAACCAACTTGTGTTGTTTTTGTCTTCCTTCTAGCTCGAAAAGACAAAAATAAAGAGGTAAACTAATAAAACAATAATGAATAATAAGGAAAATATTATTTCTTTCGTTTTAAATTATTTATCGTGATTTTAAAAAATAATTATTTCAAATTATTTATTATTTTAAAAATTCATTACAAAATTATCCCGTTTTATCTATTTTTAAGTCATTATTCTCCAAGACTATAAATACTTCAATTATAGGTAATATTAAGATTATTTAAATACAAATAAAGAATAAAATTAGAATTTTTTTAATTAATATTTTTTAAGAAATGAGAAAATTACCACAAATAATTCGAGACGGAGAGAATATTATACTTATACGGTCGAAATAGTACTCTTGGGAATATGACAGTTAATTAATTAAAATAAAACAACTAATCAACGCATATGGGTTGTCACTTAAAGTCACAACCACTGTCACTATTTTAGAGAGTTTGTCTCTTATTATGGATAATTATTTTATAATAACATTTCAAAATTTTGCAAAAGATTTAGATCGAGGTTTATCGTTGACTTTTAATTTTAAATAAACAGGAATACCCATTCAAAATGCAAAGTATTTACAAAAAAAGATAGCTTGATCACTCGGGACCATACAAGTTAGCATGGCCAAAAATTTTATTTTCTCTTACATTTCCTTATAAGACTTACGTGAGTGTAACTACTAGAAGATAGCTTGCAAAAACAATAACAATATGTGACTTGTCTATTTAATTTTTCAGTTTAGAAAAATTCAAATTTGTAATCCACAAATTTAAGTTAGGTAGATCTAGTTAAATCTAATCGCGTGCAATGTATGTAATGATATATTATTAATGGTAGGTGTTTAAGAATATTTTTGAGCACAAGATTAAGGAAACCATGTAATCTATGATATTAGTATATACCTAATTGACCATTTGATGTTTAAAGAAAGACGCGTGCTTAATATTTTTACTCTGTAGATTATTTATTTAGCATATCCTATCTACTTCCTAATCGGAAATGTACTTCTGTTTTGTTTATATGGGAAAATGTTCAAGAAGATCAATTCAAGCATGCCTCTGAACATATCATGTGATCGATTAAAGAAACAGGATTAGAATGAATCCCTAATATATGAAGATCAATAATTAAGATGATAAATTTTTTAAATAATTTTGTGAATAAGTATATTTTGTCAAGATCCAAGCTCATGACATATTTTGTACGTTTTCGCCCAACAAGCTTCATAAATTGTCCCTTTGGGTTACACTATCACCGTCAAGCTCAAAAGCTTGTGTATTACGTGAATTTGTGTTGCGCCTTATGTATTTCTTTATTTTCCTCTTTCATTTTAATATGAAATCCGCCTAAAATATCACGTACATCCTTCTTCAAAAGCTTGTCAACCTAAAATCCTGCTAGTCTTTGTCTATGATCCGCCCTAGCTCGTTGGCTCACCCTTTGTTATGGGCATCACAGATGCTCCCTGCCCCACCCCTACCTCGCGTTTGAGGCTCGGCGTCCTTGCTGAGGTTTCCCTTTACCACCGAATGGAGAGAGTGCCCAACTCTGATACTGTATTGTTACAATATATTCAAGTTCATGACACGTATTGTGCGTTTTAACCTGATATGCCTCACATATATGTTCCTTAGGTTATTTCATGATCGAGTCCAAATATGGGGGTACTATGTGAACATCATGTGTTGTAATTTATAAAGTTCTTCACTTTGCTCTTTCATTTCGATGTGAGATTCACCTAAGGTATCATGTGGCCCTTTCTTCGTAAGCTTGTCAGCCTAAAAAATTGTCGGTCCTTCTCTATGAACCTGCCCTCCGTCATGATTTGGGCATAGCGTTTACGAGTATATGTCCTGAAAAGATAGCAAAATCTAGAACAATTTATACTTATTCTAAAAGGAATTCCTAATGAATTTATTTCCTTAAACTCGTAAATAATAAGGGATTTAATTTGTGAGCGGAAAAAAAAAGCGAATTTGAATTGTCATTAATTGAGAATGTTAATCTTTAAGTTGCGCATAATGCTCAATGATTTCTTATATTTGGAAGGATGCTGTAAATTAGTACTACAAGATTTTAATTTAATGAATAAGTACTATATTTGGAGGCCTCAAAAGCAAATAAAGTATATGGTCCATTTTTTCTCAAACACATTGCTTAAAAAAGGGAAAGCCAGTTGTTGATTTATGTGCCTGCCGGCTTAAGTGGGGAAGTTGAAATCAAGAGAGAAATTTGTCATCCTACTCTTAAAAGCTTTCAATAGTAGTCCTCTGGTAGTACTAATTTTTTTGTCTAAAACATTAGAGTAGTTGCATATATGTTCCCCCAATAATAGGACTTCCTCCGGTTATTATTATATATTATGATTCTGACACACTTATTAAGAATTCATTTGATGGGATTAATATTAATGTTAATTCCATATCGATGTTTTTTTTTTCTAGGACTTTTCGACATTCCAACAAAATTCTACTGGAAAATACTAAATTGCGTGAACGAGCTTATAACTCAAAAAGATATTAGGTGTCAAATTAAAAAAGGTGTAATATCTGTTTCCGATGCAAATTGCAAGCAGTTAATTAGATGTTAATGGCATGGAGACGACAGCAACAAAACAAAGCCCAACTTATAAGCTTGTTTTTCGTAAATAAATCTTTTTTGTTTTGTGGTGTCCTGGGGCAACTAATTTTGCTTAATTAACTTAATATAATTATGTACGAAAAGTTTATAATAATAAGTTAATCAACTGCACGCGTGGAACGGATTGGGCTATATAACTTTTGAATTTTTTTTTTTCTCCATTCGTTTATGCGTAAATGTTGGAATTATAGAATTTAAGCATTTTAGTCAGCAGCAAATCTCAGTTAAATGACCGACCGATAATTTCAAAATTGACTAATAAAAGTAGTGTGCATATATAAAGACAACATGAAAAATGTTCAATTTATTGTTTGACGAATTGTTTCAGCTACCGTCGGCAGGACAAGAAATAATGTACATTCACATAAGGTTACACGTGTGGGCAAGAATAAAATTAAAGCTACTGAAACTTAACCTATTTGATTTGGACTATATTACCTGACTAAATCTGTTTTTCTTGGTCAATTGCTTTACTTAATCACAATTAATCTTTGACTGTTCACATTCTTTATGTTGTTCAAACACATATCGCTGAATTTTTACCAATTAAATTATTTTCTTCGTTTTAAAATAAGTGGTGTTTTTAATTTGTCTACATTCCTTAAGAAAACTACTTATTCCTATAATATAAAAATATATTTTTACCCACTTATTATTTATAAATATTTTGAAAAAGATGTGTAACTCTTTACTCCCTCCGTTTCAAAATGGTGTTTTGGCCTTTTAATTTTATTTCAAAATAAGTGGTGTTTTACATAATCAAGAATACATTAATGATGTTCTCCAATTTTACCCTTATTTAAGTAGAAAAAGTTTTACCTGATCAAAAAAAATTAAAGAGTTATATCTTTTTCAAGATATTTATTGAGGGTAAGTGAGTAAAATTATATTTTTCTGTCTAAAAATGATTAGTTTTCTTAAGGGGTGTGCTTGAAAGAACATCATTAAATGTCTTCTTGATTATGTAAAATACCACTTATTTTGAAACAAAATCAAAAGACTAAACACCACTTATTTTAAAATAAAGGGGTATATTTAGTTTTTGTTCAATTATAAATATTCAAGATCTGTTAGCTTAATTTCAATAGTGAGGTGGCCCTCTCTCTATGACTTAGAATATTATTTTTCTTTTTTCTTTTTTTTTTTGACATTTTTTTTGTTATTTTCTTATTTGTGTCTCATGTTAAAAAGTTCAAAAGTCACTTTTAACTCTCTTAATTATGTTAAATATATTACATTAAAAGAATATATATATATATATATATATATATATATATATATATATATATATATATATATAATTAATAAATAGAATAGAAGAAAAAACAAAACAAATAAATAAATAAAAATTTTGACCAAAGATATATGAATAAATAGAACAAAAGGGAAAAAAGATAATAAAGAATTCTATTTATCTTTTTTTTTCATTAGTTAAAAGAGTTAAAAGAGTTAAAAGTGATTTTTGACTTTTTTAACATGACACATAAATAAAAATAAAATAGAAAAAATATCAAAAAAAAAAAGAAAAAAAATATAAATAGTGTTCTAGCCCATCATTTATCTTTCTCCTTCCCTTTGGAAAACTCGACATGATATTAAAAAAAAAACAATCAACTATATATAACCCATTTTTTTAACTTAGCAATATTTGGCAAAATTCACTAGTCATGTTATAATATATACTTTATATCTCACTTGTAAAACGTTTAGCATCAATTGTGAAATTGTCATATGCGTAGAAATTTGCAAATGGTGAAATTTGTGTATAATTCCAAGCAATTCCAGAGCAAGATCTTCGAAAAGGGAAATTGGAAAAAGAGAGAGCCCCTAATCTTCGCAGAAATTCACTATGAGTCCCCTAAAGTCAATATGAAGACCAAAACCCAAAACAAGACAGAAATTGAGGTGAGCCTTTGACTAAAAAGGATTTGGAGGATGTTTGTTGACATTAATTCATACTGGACAATGCCCATGTGATCGTTGAAATTTTCACAATAATGTACATCCAAAGCAACTATACAATAAAAATTGGGACATTACTGTGACTGTTTTCGAGTAAGTTTTGGGTAAAATTACAAATCTAGGAAAACCGAAAGCGAAATATAATGAAGAGTACTACTATATCTGCTGCTCTTTTTGTGATAAAAAGTCTAGACTTTCGGTTCGTTTGATACGATAAAAAATATTTCTCATATTTTAAGTGATTTTTAAAACTTATTTTTTAATGCTTTATAAGTATGTAGAGAATATTATCTCGAAAAAATATGCATATAAACTAAGCAAACGGTATGGAGTTATGAGTGAGGTGGTGATCAGGTGGGGGTAGGATTCGGGGGGTCAGCGGCAGGGAGTTATTGGTAGACGATAAAAATGAGATAATAATGTCACTCGTGAAATTTATTTCTCTATTTACATTTTAAAAAAAAAAATATTTTTATGATTTTAAAAAAAATTATTTTTCATATATAAATATTTTAATCAATTAAACATACTGGAAGACATTTTAAAAAAAATACTTCCTCCATAGCAAACATGGAAATATCCACATTAGAGTCAGTACTTGATTTTGTAAATGTCTAACAGTTAAGTTTGGAGCATGAAAATATCGTAGCTAGGCTGTAGTACACTATGGGTACTATATATCTAATCTATGACTAGCCAATTGTTATAAAACATATTTGTGTTGTAGTGAATGTCTATAAAGGTATTTGTATTGTACTAGATATATGTGTTTATATCATTGTGAAAGTCTATCTTTTGGAGAAAAGTTAGGAGAAATTATCCCTATAAATAGAGGGGTTCTCCTTCATTGTATTTAATCTCATCAAGAGAAATAAGAACTTCTCTCTTTCTCTATAATATTCTTGTTCTTTCTTTATTATTTCATAATACGTTATCAGCACGAGTCTCTGCCTTGAGCACTCACTTTGAAAGATCTGAGGTAAGAAAAATCAAAGTTTTCTTAGAAAGATGAAGGTTAGTATTTCTTGATATTTATGTAGTTACTAATAACAATATCGATTTTGTATATGAACTTGAGGAACGACTTATTGATTCACTTGGCAATTCATGCCTCATAATTGTTCCAGAAGAACAATATTGTGAAAAAAATATATTTGTTCTAGAACAACAATATTGTGAAAATATATTTGTTCCAGCAGAACAATATTGTGAAAATATGTAAGAGAAATCATCTATGCATACCTCGATTTGCTCCCGAAGTAGCAATATCTTAAAAGAGGTTTTAAGTTATCATACCTTATGTGGTTAAGGCATATTTTGATGATCATGTTCCATTCCTGAAGAATGAGAAATTGAGAACTTTGATAAATGTTACAAATATAGATCTAATACAGATCTAGTCCCTGAAGGGAAATCAAAGCATCAAAAATCCATATGGATGCAATGGGTCTTGGAGATACCATTAAAAGTGAAAACAAAGCATCAAAACAAGATCGTGCTAAGGCTATGATATTTTTGCGTCATTATCTTGACGAAATTCTTAAAATTGAATATCGCACGATCAAGGATACACTTGTTTTGTGGAATAGCCTAAAAGAAAGGTATAACCACCTGAAGATGGTCATCCACCCAAAGGCACGATATGATGGGATCCATCAAGACTATAAGTCTGTTCATGAGTATAGCTCATCAACATTCAAAATTGTTTCAAAGTTGAAACTATGTGGAGAAACTATTTTGATATGATTGAATATGTGGTAGTATACAAAATTAATTGAGAGCTCCGGAAGAGCTAATGTATTACTACCTGAAGGAATGAAATTGTTGTATTAAGTCTCAAAAGGAAACTTATAAGTTTCAATGACATTGAAAAAAAAATGAGACTATAAATTATGGGAAGATCTAATATCTTCATGCTACTACAATTGAAGCGGGTTATAAATATTTATGTAAAAGATTACCCGACGGTTTTTTTTATTTGTAGTACATAAATATGGGTATGATGATGAAATCACATACGATAGTAAATCAGAAGTTTACTGAAATAAGTTGGCATACCGGTTGGCCATCCCGGTTCAAATGTGATGCAAAAATAATTGAGAATTCACGTGGCTATATGTTGAAGAAATAAAAGATTCTTCGAGAATTCTCTTGTGTTGCTTGTTCTCGTGATAGAATGATCTTGATCAGCTAAGATTGGAATTATATTTCCTGAAATTTTGGAACTTATAAAATGGTGAATATGGGCCCATTCACCTACCATGTGAACCGTTTGCTAATAGATGCATCCATTGTATGGTCACATGTGTTTTGATATCAACTTACAATTGATTTTTGTAAGGTTGTTGCTCGAATTATTAAATTAAGAGCATAGTTTCAAATTATAAAATCATGTTGATAATGCTGATTCATATCTATGTTGGTTTAGCGAAAATTGTATGCCTCCAATTAAAGCTAAATCATTGGTTATGAGAATAAAACTCCCAAATAAAATTTGGTATGAGATATGTTTATTTAACATATAGCAACACTTGAATGCATCAAGCCAACAAGGTTCCCCTATCATAATTGGTTCAGGGTCAGGGACCAAATAATTTCATCTAAAATTTGAATGTGCGATATATGATTCAATTGCCCCACCATAACGCATAAAGATGGGTACCCAAATGAACCTGGGGAGTAAATGTTAGTTTTTCTAACATTAGGGGGAGAAGTGATTAGCAACTGAAAATTGAGTGTGGATGAATTATCTAGATCCTCGGAAAAAAGAAAAAGTGAACTTAAAGTTCAAGAGATAATTCACTTGCAAAATATTGCACATCAATTGTCAGATGTATTTGCTGACTCTGTTTTATAATTCAGTTGCAAATGCTCCAATGGAAAGTCCTTGAAGGATAGAGTCTATGAAACGCCTAAAGCGTGATAGACCAAACGGTTCCAAATATAAAACTTCTTGAAGAAGGAGAGAAGCAAGTGATTAAGATGGTCATAATGATGAGGCAAGTGCTTTGAGAAAGCACCACGACATAACACTTCATAAAACCTTGGCAAAGGTTCAGGTACCTGAAAATGATGAAAAATGAAGAGATCTCAATAAGTTATGTCGCATTGGAACTGATCGTCTACGATATTTTTGATACAATATAGTGCGCAATATTGTAAAAGATTGTGAGGATCTGAATACTACATCTATTAAAGCATGCTGATGTAGGAATAATTATCAAGTGAAATGATGCGTATTGGTAAGCATAAAGCTTATTGGACCTGTAGTCCAGACACTAAAAGATGTCACGCATTTAAATACTAATGAATGCTATCACTTGATAAAATTTATATGAAAATCATGAAGGATTCAAAATGCCTGAAGCATTTACAAGTTTCTTTAAACTTGTTCATAATTCTTATATGAGGAAATCCTTGGTCCTGAAGTACCATATCTTACTGTGATTGTTGCACTAATATATCTTGCTAATACTATAAGGCATAACATTCGGTTAATTTGTTAGCAAGTCTGGATCTTGTTGATTATGCTAATGCGGGGTATCTATCTGACCTACACAAAGCTCTATCTCAAACTGGCTACGTGTTCATATGTGGAGGTACTGCCATATCTTGGAGATCTATAAAGCAGTCTCTGGTAGCTGCTTCATCAAATCATGCTGATATAATAGATATTCATGAAGCAAGCCGAGAATGTGTGTGGTTGAGGTCCATGATACATCTCATTAGAGAAAAATGTGGTTTGAACTGTGACAAAGTACCCACAATTTTGTATGAAGATAATGCTGCATGCATAGCACAACTAAAGGGAGGATTCATAAAAGGAGATAGAACGAAGCACATCTCGCCAAAGTTTTTCTACACACATGAGCTCCAAAAGAATGGTGATATCAATGTGCAACAGATTCGTTCAAGTGATAATGTGGCTGATTTATTCACCAAATCTCTACCAACTGCAACTTTCAAGAAGATGGTGCACAAGATCGGGATGCAAAGATTCAAGGATGTTCTCATTAGGGGGAGTTAATACGCGTTGTACTCTTTTTCCCTTGCGAGGTTTTGTCCCACTGGGTTTTCCTTGTAAGGTTTTTAACGAGGCAGCCAAAATGCGTATTATTAGATATGTGTACTCTTTTTCCTTCACTAGATTTTTTCCCACTGGGTTTTTTCTAGTAAGGTTTTAACGAGGCACATTATCTATCAAATAGACATTCAAGGGGGAGTGTTATAAAACATATTTGTGTTGTAGTGAATGTCTATAAAGGTATTTGTATTGTACTAGATATATGTGTTTATATCATTGTGAAAGTCTATCTTTTGGAAAAAAGTTAGGAGAAATTATCCCTATAAATAGAGGGGTTCTCCTTCATTGTATTTAATCCCATCAAGAAAAATAAGAACTTCTCTCTTTCTCTATAATATTCTTGTTCTTTCTTTATTATTTTATAACACCAATTAAATAATTATATTTCTTCCGTTTATTTTTACTTGTCTGTTATAGATATTCATATTTACTTTTTTAATTTAGAAATCAAGAAATAATTAATCACCCTTTAAATATAATAAAATTTAATATTTGGGGAATAACTATAATTTACAATAATAATAAAATAGAAATTAAGGAGTAAATTTCATGGGTGGTCATCCAACTTTGTGTTTATTATCGAAAAGTCACTATTCTTTGTTTTGTTATACAAAAATCATTCAACTTTGCTTCATATTTCACAAAAATAATTTTGACAAAATTTGATTAATATCCTACTTAAAATATGAGAGAAAATAACATAAATACCCTTAGATTTAAGGGTAGATTCAAAATGGTCCTTTGAATATATTTTTAGTCAAATATTTTGCTAAAAAAAATTATTTCATATATTTAACAAACTTGATCTACTAAATTTAACGAAAATTGAAAAAAAGTAAAACTAGAAAAAAGAAAACTATTAATCATTAATCTAAAATAATTACATTTTCACTACTTACCTTTTATTTATATACTATTTTCTTATATTAATTTATAGACTCTTTTCTTTTCTTTTTAACATAAGCTTATTTTATTCATACTACTAGTATACCTATTAAGCAAATAAATATAATTTTAAAATTATTTTTGTTAATAATTTCTATGAATATTATTATTAACACATTGAATATGCGACGTAAACTATAATATTTTTAGTAAATAAGAGTTATTAAAAAATAAAACAATAAAATAAAGTTACTTATTATAATTTTTTTTTTAAGTTTGGGATGAGAGATTTTTTGGAGGGGTCAGGACAGAGTTGAAAGATTTATTGAAAGTTGAAAATGATGGCATGTTAAAAATTTAAATTTTTTATATATAGTGTTTCACTTCTTGATATTTCAGTTATTTCATAAAAGGATTTGATTCCAAAAAAATCCCATTTTAATTAAAATTTATGCAATCGATATATTAAAATTCGTGTCCACTGATAGCAAAGAGAAAAATACCTACTCTTCATTTTAATATAATTTTTATTGAGCAGTAATAGTGAATAAAATAAATAAAAGGGAAGAAACTAATAAAACATGTTTGTAAAATTAATTAAATAAAATAATATTATTTGAAAAATATAAGTTTAAGTACACGTTTTTGCATTAATTAGTGATAAATGTGTTAATGGACTTGTTATAGAGGAATCAAAATAACCAAAGTAAATATGGTATCATATGTCACATGAAAAGTCAATGTTATGAAGCGAAATTTGGGTAGAGGTCTCTAAAATTATTTTAAAAATAGCATAAATTATACCTAACAAGCTACACCAAATCCTACAATAAACTAAAAAAGAAAAAATTACAAAAAAAAAAAACCTCTAAATGTGAGTATATTAATTCTTTTTTAGAGTTCTGTAAAATTTACCAATCAAAATTTGTTAAATATTTGATGGAGATCAAATATGCTCATATCTAGCAAGCTTAAAGTATCTAAATTATTCAAGAGTATATTCAAGTGATGCATTTTGAACTTACCCTCGAACTTAAGGGGCATTTGTTATTTTTTCTCATATTTTAGGTAGGATATTAACGAAATTTTATCAAAATTACTTTTGTGAAAGATGAGGCAAAGTTGAATGATTTTTATGTAACAAAATAAAGAATAATGACTTTTGGGTAATGACACAAAATTGAATGACTACCCATGAAATTTTACTCAGAAATTAAGTGATAAATTATCTTTGACCAAACAAGGATCAGCTTCTGACTTCTCGAGCGATAGTTCCACGTTCTTCGTTCCGTCGTCGATCAATCTATCACTCAATCACAGACTACTCTGTCATTGTCTGATTTTTGATTTTTAATTTTTAAATTAAATAAATAAAAATAAATATTTATTTTTAATACAGTGAATAAGCAAATGCGGACAATGAGACTACCGTTTTCCCATAGTGAAACTAATTTTGGTCACGTAACTTGAATTCTGTTGTTCCATGCCCTAATCTGGCCAGATAGATGATTTATCCCTTCATACCTAATTCATGAATCATGGTTAATGTGACTCACAAGATACTGATTTGTGGGTTTGCTGATGACGTTTGTGGGCTTGCTAATGACGTTTGGTGACTTCAATTTAATTTTTCTAAACATCACGCTGTAAAATATGACTCCATATTTTTCTACTTTTAGACAAAAAATTTTATAATTTGGATCGTTAATAAGTACGTGGCATGTGCTTAATTTGTTTTTCCAACTTTGATGTGATGCCACCTTTTATTTTTTTTTCTTTTCGTGGGGTTCAACAAAATATAAAGTTTCATCTCTTATATTAAATGGATTATCAATGCACTTTGCTACAATTAATTCTTTCTTTTTCCTGTTGATGGGCAACATCAATGTGTTAAGATCACTATTTGATGTTAGGTATTATTTTTATTTTTACTTATTTAATACTTTCTCTGTTTTATTTTAATTTATTTTTAATAAAGCAGATAAATAAAAATAAACTAAAGGAGTAATAGGTAGAGCATACAATTTAATGAATTTGATGCATTAATGTTTCTCTTTTAAAGCGGCATATTAAATCTTATCTATTTTAGAGGTTTTAATCTGAAAGAAATTGAAAAGATAGGGCAGGACTGAGTAAATGATCCTTTATTTATCACAAGATCCCAACTGGTACGTTGTAATCTTATGCAGTTAATTGAATAACAACCTGGAGCCTAGGGCAAGATTAAATTCTGATTTCCCTGGTGATAACTTTTTTTAATTTAAAATCAGATTATTCATGTCTAAGTTCGTGGATTTAGTGCAAGACAATGCCTACTTGCTTATATAATTATATTAGTACTACTTTCGCTTAAAGTCGGAATTCTGAGACGGGGTTTTCTTACTTTCTCGGTTTTAAATTATCGGTTGTAATTTTTTTTAAAAAATATTTTATATTAATTTTTAATTTATTTTTATTTTTTATTATATTAAAAATAAATATTTATTTTTATTTATTTATCATTTCAGAAATTTAAGATAAAAATTAATTATTTTTTAAATTTTATCTTTAATGATAATTATTGTTGAAAAGTACAAATACTTTAATTATGAGGTGATCCTACATAAATAATATAGTATTATTTAATGAAGAAAAATTATGTCTTACTAAGACACAAATAAGAGTAAGATAGTCAAAAAAAAATTCTAATTAATATTTTCATAATGAGCGTGTAAAAAAAATATATGACAAATAATTTAAGACGGGAGAAGTATTGCAAAATTATATAAATTTGAGAATTAATTTATTATATAATAGTAAACGGAGCTAGCATTTGATCATAAATATGAGAATAGATTTTAAAAATTTATATTTAATTACTAATTTATCTATGAAATTTAATTGCGTTTCACAGATCTTCAAATAATTTGCACATACCCAAAAATTATTGATTTTTTAAAGATTTTCACTCATAAAATTGTAAAAATAAAATATATATTTAAATATAATTTCAAATTTTAAAAATTATAACTATGATTAAACGAAAGCGGATAGCAGTACATTAGTAACCTTTTTGAAAGGAAAGAGGGGATTAGCTAAAGATGAGAAAAATAGTAGGGCGGTAGCAGCGTAAGAGCCAGTCGTTGAATTTTGACCATTTTAGTTTCTTTCTCTTTTTTTTATTTTTTATTTTTTGTGGTAAATAGGAGTAGTAATTTTATTGACCAATGCCATTAAAATTTTAAAGTGTTTAACTTTTGAGACCGAAAGTGTATTAAGATTAAGTTAACCAATGATTATTTATGACAAATTTATAATTATTATTACCTAAAAGTATAATATTACTGTTAACGTATATTAATTGAAAATTAGCCGGCGGGTGAGCTCACTCCTTACCTAATTAATCTTCCACGTGGCTCTTCGATATTCCCATTTTACTAAAGCAAAAAACCTTTTCCACTCTTCCAATTTCCATCCATTCCTTGGAATTAAATTTCAGATTAAACTTAATTTCTACCATCAACAAATTGCTCCTGAAAGAATGAAATAAAAATTGGAACAAATTAAAGGGATATAATATATATATATATATATATATATATAAAGTCTAAATTCCGGTGCTATAATCTTTATATTCTGATGAATTAAGTCACAACAACTTTTAATGACAAAAAAAAAAAAAAAAAGATCACCGTAAATAATATTCAGATAGCTTATTTCTTATTTTCTTTGGTACCCTTTTGAATAATTATTTTCTCTTTTTAGCTTTTCTGCCCCCACCACCACCCCAACTCACTTGCATGATTATAACTGTATAAGGAAGTTGAAGAAGAAAAAGAAACCAAAGGGGCCCAAAAAGGAAAAGATAAATTTCAACTATGAAATTCTGCTCCCATAACAAATTATCAAGAGATAAAGAGAATTTACATTGTTAAGTCGTGACTTGTTTTGCATCTTCTTATTAAACACCTTTCTTTAGTCATTCACTATCTTAAAATCATTATTAGTTCAATCTATTAAGAACCTAAGCAGATGAGCTTATGATTTATAAATTAGGACGTGTAATCTATAATTTATAATTTTTAATTTTAATTTTAAAATATTTTTTATTTAAATATTATAAAAATATTTAAAAGATATTTTAACTTAAAAACATCTAAAATAAGTCAATTTAAACAAAATTTAGTTCAAATTCACATTTGATAAGCCTGATAAAAAATAACCGCTCCGTACTAAGAGATTCTCCAATTTTTAGGCTTCAAACTCACAACTTTTGATTAATAATAAATTAATTTCAATCATTCAATTTCATCCTCAGATGGTTCTTACTAGTTACCAAATGTCACTAACTAGCTTTCCTGCTCCAATTTTGGTTAGATGGCGTTAAAATCTTTTTTTGTTGTTGTGAGTAAACTTGTCAAAAAGAATCCCAATTTGATGTTCTTCTTTTTGTTGCTTGAGTTTCTCACGAATTGTACAAACATTAAAATTACAAAAGTTCACAAACTTGGAAGAAAAGTAAAAGATAAATGAAGATGGAGATAGGGATATCGACCTTCCTCAATAGGAAGAAGGGTGGGCTCTACATTCCCGCCTCATTACTATTTCTTCCGTTCTCTTCTGCTAATAAGGTTTATATACTTTTTAAAAAAAATTAAATATTAATATAATCTAATTAATTAAATAGATATTTTTTAAAAATATATAATGTAATTTTTTTTCACACTCTATAATGACTTAAGTAATACAGATAAAACTGAAAAAAGGTCAATTATTTATTAAAATTTTAAATTAATAATTTTTTTGAAATAAATATTTTTAGTACACCAAGTAAAAATAAATGGAGGAGAAAAAGAAAATTGTACACCGAAAAAAGAAAAAAAGAAAAAGAAAATGCAACAATTTCGGAAAGAAAATATTGGAAATTGACTTAGCCCAACTAACTTGATCTCCACGCACTCCCTCCTCTTCTCCCAAACCGTCACGCGTTCTTTTTCACTAAATAAATCCCACACACCCTTTCCTTCCTCTTATTCCTCAAAACTTCATATATATATACATATACTTCAACCTACCCCTTTCCCAATCCCCTCTCATTACATCTTCTCCCTTCCTCAAATCAACAAGAGAAATAATAACACAATCCTTTACAAAACAGAGTCCCCAGAATACACCTAATTAGCTTTTGCTTCAACATATCTACAAAACAAAATGGCTCTTTCAAGGATTTCTACATCCATTTTCTTGATGTTAGTATTGGTGTTAGCTTCTACATCAACGGAAGCAAGAAAGTTATTAAACTCGCATGAAGTGAAAAAAGTACCAAGTTTGGAGGACAGGTTATATCTAAATGCCCTGCCTAAGGGCAGAGTCCCAGCTTCTACACCTAGCAAGAAAGGACACTCTTACACCACCGATGAAAAGCTCATCTCCCGTCACCTCGCTGCCATTGATCGGATTCTCCGCTCAGTACCAAGCCCCGGAGTAGGCCATTAATTTATTACAGGCACGCGGTCGGAGTCTTCAGTCTTTCCGTTCATATTCTATCTACACATATATGACCTTTTTTTTTCTTTTTTTTAATATTACAGTTTTGGATTCATTTTCTTGATGGAGGGAATTAAATTAGGTCAGGATTTGTAAACACAACATAATGGAAAAAATGTACAGCTGGAGAGTGATTATATAGGATTTTTTATTTATTTATGGAGTTGTACACAACTTATACTTTTAAATTTTGTTGTTGTTGCTGCTGCTGTTGTTAGGACAATTTGGACTTGGTTCTTTTGTTTCTAATCGGAAATAAAAAACATATCATGAATCACGAGTCCCTTTTTTTTTTAAATTTACCCGACCTTTTTCTATTGCAGAATTGCTTACAACAATTCTCTTCCTTATATATTCAATTCCAATTCATTTATTTTTTTGTTTTTGTTAGAGTATTGCACGAATTAAGCAATCTTATTATTCTCCGTATTATTAGTCTTATTGGGTGTGCTGGGAGTGGCAATTTTCTCATGAAAATGGAAAATGAAAACAAAAATAATAGTCATTATAAGGCTTTAATTGGGTCATTGTACATGTGATTGATTTACCAATCAAAGCATACGTGGCTTCGGGGTGGAAAATCTGACTTTTTCGAGAGTAGCGACAACTACCCTACTTTTTAATGAACTTTTATTTGCACATGTTAGTCCTTCGGCTTTATGAAATTAATCCAAGGGATTTTCAGAAAATTTCTCTGAACATTCCTCTCAGGACGAAAAAACATAAAAGTGCCGAAGCAAAAAAAGGGGGAAATGAAAAAACGCGTTTGGAGACTTTTCTTTTTTCTGCTAGATTTGCTTTTTATAAAGTATTTTGATCATAATCTGACCTTTTTTTAAAAAAGAAAATTATATATATATATATATATATATATATATATATTGAATTTTCAAGGGGCCATATGACCATGACATTACACAACAATTTAAGAAGTAGATAGCCTAGCAGATGCTTCAAGAATGTTGTTTCCAGTCTCTACGGCCAATTTTCCCCACTCTCTCAGTGGATTTTCTTTTTGGTTTTCGATTCTCCTTTTTTTTTTTTTCTCCCTTTTTCATTTCTTGTTGCTTATTCGCTTATTGGGAAAAGGAAGAAAAAATAAAGTGGATACTTTTGAACATGGAATTTGACTTACGTGCACCGGCAGTGTGCATTTTCTTTTTTAACAGTATGAACACAAAATTGCTTATAATAACAGGTAATTATAATAACACCGGTAAGATTATTTGTTAAAGCTAGTTAAAACAAATTGATATGGTAAAACTTATTTGAACGGCTTGTTTGTACAAGTAAAAGACACCACCAAAGGTTACGATTAATGATGGAGTAAATTCTCTTTATTTTTTATCAGAAGTCTCGAATTTAAATTTTAAAAATTAAAAAAAAAATTGATAGAAAATATTTTTTAATTAGTGAGCTTTATTGTTATGGCCCATGTCCCTTCATGACATATATTATCCGCTTTGGCCTAGTAAACTTTACAGATTTAACTCTTGCGCCATGCTATTACTGAGCCAAAAAATGCATACCCTATAAATTTATGTTATACTTTATAATGCTTTTCACTTTTGTCTCATTTTAATTATTCTTAAGATGTTATGTGCATCTCTTCTTGAAAAGCTTTCTAACCTAGAACTCTGTAAGTTCTTCTCTTTGACCTTTCCTCTGTTATGAGTGTTTCACTTACATGACATGAATCTAAATTAGATAAATTTCAATAAGTATCAAATATTAGGCAAGAAACAAAAGGTAAAAGATGCAAGTGCCTTCGAGATGCCAAACAGGTCTTAAACCTTTAATTTCTTTCTTAGAGAAGAAAGGGTAATTTTTTTTTTCATTCACCTTCTAATTTAGACTATAACATTTTCCTTCCTCCTATATGCAAGAAATGCCAATTTTGCATTTTAATCACCTTAAGATTTTTTAAAACCAAAGATATATATATATATATAGGACCTAGGAGATCCGTAATTTGAAGGGCAAATAAATATTGCTTTGGGTAGGCTGAAAATAATTACTCCTTCCTTTCATTTCTACTTATTACATTTTGCTTTTTAAGTGTACCAACTTTGTTCAATATTTTAAGATATATCTTTAGGATTGTGACTTAGTATTTTTCTTATAATTTTCGAACATCTAAATTTAAAAGATTGAATAATCAATTTAAAATCGAGGATTAGTCAAATTAACTCTCGTAAAGTGAAACATGACAAGTAAAAGCGGACAAAAAAAGTATAATTTAAAATTGGATAGGAATTTCGATCTTCAAAAAAAAAATTACAGAAAACGAAATAATTAGATCAAACTCTAATTTTGCAAATGTTTATAGCATTTTTTTTAATATCTCACTCGATATATGATATTCGTATTGAAGCCTCAATTAATTTAAATTCACACATTTGCATGACCCATTATTAAAAATTTCCCAAGTTTTTTTTTTCTTTGCGGGGGAGAGAGGGAATATATGGCCATTGTGCGGTAGAATTTCCATTTGCGAGCTCTTATTTTTCCTTTTGGTAGCGTGTGATAGGTGTGGAATCTAAGTGTTTGGAAGGCCAAGAATGAGCTGCCTAAAAGTTGGGAATTTTGATTCCAACACTAATCAAGATTCTTCCAAGTAAAGAATGGTTCAAATTTTAGCTTAATTAGTCTCAACATTATGTGTTTCTTGTTCCTTGCCTTTATTTGGTCTCTTCCATCAAATAAGTATTTTAGTAGAATCTCCATATTCTTGAAATTGAACGAATCAAAAAGCATAAAAATTACTTTTAGCTAATTTCAGAACGTAGAAAATAAATAAAAGAAAATATATATTCAAATTAGATTGTGAGAAGCTCCGATTAATGTTTCTTGTGTTGTTCATCATATCATTGCAAATTACAACTCATATTGATACTACAAGTGATCAGACTTTGCTTGATTTGGTAAATATGAGGAATACACTAAATTATATCACTCAACTTTATTTAAATATTTCAGAATTTAACTAAACACTTTTTTTAAAAAAATTAAAAAATTATTAAACTTTGTCTAAATATCATAAAAATATTATTGTGCCAACTATTTATGATATTTCCTCTTGGTACCTTGATTTGATATTTAAATAAAGTTGAGATTATTTTGTTTTTTGGGTTATGGAAAAATAGTTTAGTAATTTATTAAATTTAAGTGATCTTCTTATAATAAAAATAATTTAGCATCTTTAATATAATAAAGTGAAATTTGTATGATCATCCATAAAAATAATCATTAACATGAATCTTATAATTTATCTCAAATTTAAAAGAATTTGAAATTCTCCACTAATAGATTTGTTCTACATTAGGTAATGAACTAGAAAATGTGTTTCTACTAAATTTAGTATTTTATAGAATAAAATCTAAACAATTACGCTAGAGTTTTCTTCATTTGGTAGATGCATATACGAATACGCATAATAATTTTAAAATAAAAATTTTAAAAATATTAATTTTATTTTATATTTAATTTAAAGTATTTATTAAATTTTAAAAATATTAAATAATAAAATTATATTTTATATAAAATAAAATAAAATAAAATAATTATATAAAATATATATTCTTACTTATTTCATTTCGCGTGCCAAACGATTACTTTGCTTTTAATCAAATAGTAGGACCAAACAAATGTGAAAGAAAAATTAAAATGGGGACGAAATTGATGGATTTGTGACGTGTGAGATGATGAACCCAAGTGTCACATGCACGTGGGCTGTAGAAGATGTAAAAGATAACTTTTGAGGGACTTCTTTTCTATATATACTTCAACTACCATAAAGTACTAATTACTACACTTTAGTATCCAAACTAGGCGGCGATTCTTTTTTTGCCACTCAATTTTAATTATTGGTTAAGCGCGAATACAATTTTTTTTCAATTTCTTATTGAGCGGCTTTTGTATCGTTATTGATGGGATAATCAAAACTATAACTTTACAAGCTACATTAAAACGAACACTTTTAGGGACATTTTGATTAACATAAAGTTATTTAAGTTGTGCAATTAAATCAATATTTAAGCAACTAGATCAAAATGTCCTTTTGTGCTACATTATGGTAAAATGATAGGTAAATCATGACATGACTAATCTTAGTATTAGTATTACTGACAAAATCAATCATGCCTGAAATATTAATTGGGTACGTAAATATTTAAAAGGTAATCAAAGGGCGATTTTATAATTTTTAGTCCTATGAGTTTTATCTTTAAAATTTTTAGTTAAATATATTATATATTTAAAGTTATGAGTCCATGTTTGTTATTTATTGTAACTTTAGTGTATTTTTATATATAAATTTATATTTCACATGAAAAATATTAAATTAAGATGAATCTACTAATCAAAAGTTGCATCCGCCTTTGCATGATTCATTCTTTAAAGGAAATTAAATTCATCAAGGTATTGGCCTCTTTCACCTTGAAGAGGACATCTATGGTAAGAATGTAACAACAATAAGTTCCAATATTTAGTTTCTAGGTAGCTTTTGCCTTTCGATTGACTAATTAAAGTCTAGGTAGATGGTTCTTCCATGCTATAAGTACAATTTGAGTCAAAATGGAGTTGTTACTTGTTAGTGGTTGAAGAGTCAACTTAGTGCTTGGATGGTTAAGATAGAAATGACGTTAAGCAAATAGATGAGTCACTTATCATGGGTTGATGAGAATTTTACACTTAAGACTCTCGTATGAGTGTTTTCTTTGTCTAACTTTACTTCTTCAATATTAATTTAATATAATTTTTAAAAATAATAAATAAAATAATAATTTTATTATATTTTTTTAATATTATAAATTTAATATTTTTAAAAATATACTAAAAAAACTATAATTAATAATAAAAATAAATTAAAAATTAAATAATAAATTATTTTTTAATTTTTTAAAATCAGATAAATAAAATAAACATTCATTTTTAATATAACGAGCGAATAAAGTAATTTCTATAACCTTTGACTCTGTTGAGGAACGATCATTAATTGTCCATTTAGATAAGTGTAGAAATGACTAATCACGTTGACTACAAGTCGAGTATGGAAAGTACCATTAACTTTCTTTATACTCTTAGATTTATGAGTTGCAGAATTAATCCATAAAAATATAATATTTTAAATTTATTTAAATATATTTAATTGAGTTAAATTTAATTTTGATGAGTCAGTTGCATGCGCCATCTCTGATGTTTTCGAACAGGAAACTAACTGAAAATTGATGAACCTGAGAAAATTAATCAGGAAATAAAAAAAATCAATCGCAATGGAGACAAAGTAAATTTATCGCAATCGCGATGTTGTTGTCAGTTACTAGCTGTTCTTCTAACCTTTTCCTCTATTACTCAATACGATGGCTAGATTTCCTCCATCGAAACCGCAACTTTGATACCATATTAAAAGGAATTAGCCAGCCTGATTGAGTGTAATAGGATGAATTGAAGAGGAAGAGGAAAGAAGATTGGAGAAGGTGAAAATGAAAACCGACTATCTTGTCATTATTAACTAATCAAGTATTTATACATCTATTATAACTAGTTCTTTTAATTACTTCTAACTACCTGATTAATCTCCATTAGGCGTAACTAACTTTCGACTAACAATGTACAACCAACTAATACTAACTAAACAATGTACAAGTGTATAACAGCTGTCCCTAATTTCTGCAAAATGAAATGGAGAGAGTATTAGTTTTCGGGGTGAGAATTACAAGTATCCCACATTTAAATATAAACTACAATTGAAGCTTTTAAGCCTAGCTTAATTCTTAAAGTTTGAACCTTCCAAGATTCTTAGGTAATTTGCTTTTCTCCTTCGTCCTTTAATAAATAAATAAAGGTCACTTCAAATGTTGTTTGGTATTTATCATTTTTTTTAAACCTTGACCTTTTGTTCTTTAAAGGGTGAGTATCATTTCAAAAACTTATAGTAGCTAATTCTTCTATTACCAATCTATCCAAACAAGAAAAATCGTAAATATCTAACCATTATTAAATAAGAATTTCGAAAAAGTAATAAAAAGAGTAAAAGAAAATGTAGGAAAAAGGAGTAAGAAAAAAGTTGTCCGCATTATTGAATTTAAACTCTGGTTTTTATTTTTGAAAAAGCTTTTTAACTTATTAATCCAGCATAGTATATATTAAATGAGTTACAAAATGCTAAATAAAACATGGAAACCATATTCCTCAGGGAAGTACATACTGAAAGATACATTACACAAGTTTATTGCAATTCAAGGGACATGCCACCTACATTATATTGTGGACCCCCTTTAAATGTATATTGTATTCAATTGATAGTGCCCTTCCATTATAAGAATAAACACACACACTTAATAACATTTATAACAGTTATTTTAAGGGTATCTTAATTCAAGATTTTATTAATAGACGATATAATTAATAGATCAAGAACACAATTGGAGTGATTGGGGAGCACGGATTATTACCATGATTACGAGTGACTTTAGGGGCATGTATTGTTCATGAATGTTTAGTTAAATGGTTGAATTGATTATGTTATTTAAATTGTATGGGTTGTTTGTCTTGTATTATCGGTAACTAATGAATACTTTGCGTTTCGCCCGATTATAAATAATATTAACAAATTATTTAAATAATTTTTTTTAAAAATAATCATCACACACAAAAAAATAATTTTCATATAAAAGAATTTATTTTCTCATAGCCTCTTAAAGATTTTTATATATAAGTCATTAACACAATTTTTAGTTTTTTATTATATATTTATAATATTTTAGTACTATTTATTTTGCACATATTTCTACACCTCATAGTGTTAATTAAGTAATATAATTAAATAATTTTAAGTCTTTTTTAATAAAACAAATAAAAAGTTAGGATATAAAATGACCTCCCTTCTCTTAAAAAAAAAAATAGAAGACTTTCTTAATCTAAGAGGATTGTCATGCTGATATATTTTTATACCATCAAATCAATACACAACATATATCTTCATATATATATATATATATATATATATATATATATATATATATATATATATATATATATATATATCCGTTTCAACAAATCATAGTTTCTTAATTATGTATTTTCACTTTTGTTATAATTTAATTATAAAAAATTAATATAATTGATACATTTGGCAAATGACAATTTATTTGAAAAAGCATAATTATTTATGATCTTCAAAGATTACAAATCAGAATATATGAAACACGAAAAGGGAAATGTGTGACATCATTTTTCTTACTGTTGTTTCTTAATTTCAGTTCAATTTACCTCTTTCCTTCAATTTTTCTCTAAAATTTCAAATAATAATTTCATCACATCATTTGGTCCTTCTGCCATTCCAAAATTCCCCATCATCTCTTATAAATTCAAAGTCTCCACCCAATGAAATTCAGTATAAAATTACTATGAAATTCAGTATAAAATTACTATGAAATTCTTTGACATAGAGTTTTTGTAATTTCTATAAGGCGTTTGATATTCATATTGGGGCCCTAATTCGCGCCATGTAAAGCTCATTTAACGGGAAAACGTTTCTAATAGATTTTTTTTCATATATAAGGGCCGAACTCGAGACATCTGATTAAATATAGAAGGATTTTATCTATCCCACCACAACTCTTATCAATCATCGATACAAAGAGTTACAAATTGCACATAAGACATATTTTGGGGAAACATATATTAAGAAATTACAAAGAGTTATTAATTATAAATTTCTTGAAAAAAAATAGCAACGATAAGAAACTACGATAATAAGTAATAATCTATATTTTATTTTTTTATGATATCACAATGCAACACTTATGAAAATATTGTCAGGAAATATTCACTAATAATAATAACATACCAAAAATTCTCTTTCTCCTTTGTTAATACCTGCAAGATCCGAAAAATATGAATTTCTTCTAATATTAGACAATACTTAAACATCACCTAAAATCTCTTTATCTTTTTTTGCCTTTTAATTGAGCAATAAATTTATACATTTTAACTTATGCATTTAGTAGCTGAAATTAAAGAAAATTAAATATATATAAATAATTGTCATCTTTTTATGATAAAAAAAATATTAACTTTTGTTTTAAATGATATAAATTATAAATTATCATAAAAAATTTAAGTAATAATGGGTATTAATGATTTAAAGATAAGGAATATGAAAAGTTAGAGTAATAATAATAATAATAATAATTAAGATTTTTATTTTACAATGGGATAAATAAATAAGAAAATATCAAAGAAAATGTTCAAAAAAATGACAAAAAAAAAAATAAATACTAATAGTGGTCTAAGAGAGGTGCCACGACACTTGCTTAAAATCTTCCTTCATTATATATATATATATAGATTATTTTACTGTATAAGTAATAGTAAGGTACTATTTACGCATTTATAATTGAGCATGTCAATGAATATTGTAGATTAGATACAGGTGAGAGAAGTGTGAGTTCTCAACGGTAATCTGGGGGAATGAAATTTGAAATTTATGATTAGGCTAGACATAGCTAATTACTTCACTTGGTAGGAATTACAAACACATTCTTGTTAACTCTATTTTGCTAGACATAGAGATTTAGATTAACTTGAATAGATTAGTAATTATTTGATAAAAAATACAGTAATATTATCGAGTAATTAGTTTAACAAAAAATTCAAGCGGAATTGACGTAGATTCCATAACCATGAAATACTCCCATTATATAGTTCAACACTCGTTCTCGTGCTTTGCAGAAACTCGCAGTTTTAGTGAGTAGTAAACAAAATATTGAGATACTCCTAGAAAAATACTTAGAACAAAGAATTTATTTCACTTTATATATATTATAACAACTAAAGATAAGCCTCTATAAATATGTTACTTTATTCTTCTTACTATTATATAATTACTAATCGAGTGACCACATGTACTTGCATGCAATTGGAGTACCGCAATAGTGTAAAAAATTGCCGATAACCAACTGCACGTGTGAACAAAAAATACATATTAACGAATTTCACGAGCTTGTGACAAAGCAAATGATGTGGTACTAGCTAGTACTATGACTATGATTTCCAAGATAGAATTCAAAATTAGACAGGTCGATCGATCTTCTTTGACTGGAATATTACTACTGCTCCTAATATTTATGATCAGCAGAGAAAATAGAAGCAAATTGAGAGTGACAGACATATGAATTCATGCCCTAGCTCATTCCATGGAAATATCACCATTGCATTAAAAGTTGCTCTTTAATAATGCAATAAATATAGATACACATAATTAACAAGGACATAGATTTATGTTACACGCACGTTTTCACTATTATCTCGTGACTTTGATTTCAAACTTTCTACAGCCTTTAATTTTTAATTTTTGTTTTTGGGAAGAGCGGCCGGCGGAGAAACTATACCATTAGAAATAAATAAAATCATTAAATATTTATAATTTTATCGGCTGATATTGATAAATAGCTATTTTTTGAACCAATGTTTCATAATTATTCAAAGTTTAATTTCTTTATCACAGCCCATATTAAAAAGTTCCGAAGCCCATTAAATGGGCTCAGTCGTTGTGGATCCCTTACACTCCTAAAAAATTATATGCAAAAATGTTGTACAACTCCAAAGACCAAGAAATGAAATAAAATTAATTGGATGTTTACGTAGTTTCAATTTTGTAAATTCATTATAAATTAGCAAAATGGTTTTAAAGCTTGTTCATGTTCACCTTATGTTGTTAATTATTGATTATAGTACCAATTATATATATATATAGAGAGAGAGAGTGCAGTGTACTATGTATGTCCAAAAATAAATACTCCACTAGAGAAGGAACATATAGGTCTATCAATAAATGATGTACGTATATATATTTTCAGCATCATCTCGTGACTTTTAACTTAAATGTCTGCGCTTTCCCCTATCTTATTTATTGCTTCTTCTTTTCCTTCTTTGTTTCAATGGTGCAAGACGCCCTTAGAACAAGGGTAAAATATAAGTACTAACTTACAAGGCAAAGCCTCAACAAGTGAATTTCATATCGTATATATAGATCCCAAATTATTATTTACATAGATATAGTTATTAAAATAAATAAACAAACAAATAGGTAGTGAATCTCATTGGAGATCCACTGCATTTTTTTTTTCACTAACTATTTTTTTTCTTTGAGTGTATTTATTACATTTTTAATTTTCATAAGATAGTGTCTTTTCTTCTTTCGTTTTTTCACACTGTTCTTTGAAATTGACTCAACTATGCAGTAGTCTACAGAAGGTCAATCTTTCTGCAATTGGACTATCCCATTCCCACGGGACAGGGCTCTGTAATTTATTATTTGGAAAAAAGGGTACAAGACGTTTTGTAAGAGTAAGACCATGACAATGGAGTAAGATGGGAAATGAGTATCAAATTATCGTTTTTTCCTAACACAATCTCCATATATATATCATTTCACCTTAGGAAATTTAGCATCAAGTTCCATTGATTTCCTTTGATAATAAAATGTGCAAAAACCAAGACATGAGTATATTGGCAAAATTATTTTCTCCAAAAGAAAGGAGACAATTAATAATTGATATGGCCAATGCTAGATTAATCTTAACTTTTGACGACTAAGTATTTTCTATAAATGCCATTTTTGAGAAGCTTTCCATATATTTCGCGTGCACTAGAACAACATATAAGATGAAACGATACTCCTATAATACATACTCGATCAATTTAAAAAGCAGATTTCCAAACAATTAGCAGAAAACACTGTTGAAGAATTCCCTTATGATAACCAAATCTACTTAATATTCACCACAAAAATTAATCATTAATTAAAACTACATCACTTTCACCTATCTACTTAATTCTATATAGCACCATGCCTAAACTTTCAATCCCAATATCCCAAATTAAGAAAGAAGTTAGCAAAAGAAAATCAGGTAAAGATAACAAGGAAAAAAACAGAAACAGAAACAGAAAGACAAAATCACTACGTTAGTGTAAAAATGTTACAAATCATGAAACGGGAAAAACTTTTCGGTGACCTCTTCTGCTTGGACCAGAGGGTGGCACTCTGCGCTTCGCGAAACTAACATGATGATGATAATTAGTATTACTCATCCCTGTACTTGCTCTTGGTGTTGTTGTTGTTTCCGTTAATAATCTGTGACTTCTTGCTGAAGATGCAGCCATTAATATCACCATCATCACTACAATGGAGGAGGATACACAAAGTCTGGCCATGCACGCAGTAGTTAAATTGAGAGAAAATGTTTGTTACACAGATGATGAGTGTGTGTTTCTCTTTCATGTGTGTGGAGGGAAAAACATTTATATGTAGTCAGTCGTGTTCTCTCTCTCTCTTTTTTTTTTTTTTTTTGTAATCTCATCAGATAGTGTAAATATTTAAATTCACCAATCTAGCTATGTCCCACGCACGTCCCCAATTCAATGTCAAACGAAACCATTATACGAAAAAGAGGCAAATCAAAAACAGTAAAATTATAAAGAAGAGGACAAATTCACGGATTTTAGTGATAAAACGTTTTTTGTTGTTTAAATAATGATTTCACAATTGTAACTTGTTAATAAATGAATCTTAAGTTTGCTTGTGAGGGGAGTATGGACTAAGTCCACACAAAGAGTTCACACATCTCTTTTAACTATCAATGTGAGACTTTTTTCATTCTTCAATACTCAGAAATGAATTTTGGGTCTAACTCAGCACCAAAAGCTAGTTTGTGAGGGGAGGATTGTCTAAGTACATATAAAGAGTCCACCCATCTCTTTAACTACCGATGTGACACTTTTTTCATCCTTTCACGTAACTCCGTAGCATATTAAAGCGAAAATTTCATCCCTAAATACTGACGCTAAATATACCCCTAGGATTAATTAACCGCGGCAACATTTATTAAACATTAGCAATTGATTTTGCTTTAGTTTCAAGAATGAAGCTCTTTGTATGGCCTCGTTTTAAAAGGTACTATTATTTGTCCTAGTGTGTGGTATATCATTTAGTTTATAATAATTTCAGGCACATGCAAAATCAATTGTCCATAGTTTTTTAAGCTCTCCTCTGTTTTTTTTCCTGTGAAATCCTTTTTAACCCTTTTGCTATCCCATATCTGGTAATTCATCTTTGTTTTCCTAAAATTGTTTGCTATATATAATTATATGCTGACGACATTATGAATGTTAATCTTTTGACCTTTTCAATGATATGTTTCAAGTCTTTGTAGGGACAAAAGAAGAAAACTAGTTGATCACGTGCTTTGTATTTATCCTACCATACAAACCCCCCACCAATTTTAGTGGTACTTGTGGAATTGGGGGTAGGTTAAGTAGTTAAAGGGCTTTGACTAATGTTAGAATCTCATAATTAGAAGAATTTTGCACATGACTTTGTTCATTTAGATTTTTCTTTGATAAAGCCAAATTCTAAAAGCAGCCCACTGGTTGTTTCTGAGTGACTTCCAAAAGAAAGAAAGAAAATTGCAAATTATTGATTAATTTGAGAGCCATGAGAAAGGATATAGGGAAGAATGAACTTTATTTTACAAGTGCAAGTAGTTATTGAGTTTATCTTATGAACTATAGACATTGAATGTGGCTCATCTTTTGTATCAATTGAATATTATTTGTCTTTAGTCCAACCTACAACGGGGCTGAAACATGCGTCAACTTATAGGGTTCATGAACATAATTACATAGTTTCCTTATACTTTTTTCTTCAGAGTAAAGAAAAGGAAGTGCTTTTCCTTTTACGTCAACACCATCATCAGTTATGTATATATTAGTAATACTTGAATAATGTTGCATAGCTTGTAATACATGTAATATAACGTGATAAATATGTTTTGTTGGTCGTTTGATTTGTCTAAGTTAATATAATTCAAAATAGATGTTTACTTGTTAAACAAAAATAAAAGTGTTTGTTATATGAGGGTTAACCTTTTTTTTTTTTTTCAAGTATTAGTTATTTCTGCATTCTTATTCCAATCAATATCTAGCATTAAAAATATATAAAATCCTCACATAAGTTACGTAAGTATTAGTTATTGAGGAAAAAATATATGAACCAACCATTGTATTGACAATGCTACTATACATTATGTGGAATTAATTTCTCTTGGTACTATCAACCATCAGTGGCGAAGTCTAAAATTTCATTAAATGTGTTCAAGATTTAATATATATGTATAAAAACTAACTTTTGATCTATAAACAGTATATAACTTTTTGACGAAAGATGTTTAGTTATATGGCTACACCATTGTCAATTATCACTACACCTACATACATATAAAAATGTCACTTTTTTCAGATACACGGGAAATGACTAAAATAAGTTGCAATTTTTTAGAAATCAACGTTGGTTTAAGTCTATCAGGAGAAGAAATTTCATATTTTTACGCGCATACGGTAATGTCGCTGCAAAAACTGGAAACCATTGTGCATGTTTGTTGGGCATGTAAATGAACTTCGGGAAAATAACATAACTTTTAGAGTAATAATTACAAAATATACCAACATTTTTTAGTTTTAAAAAATAACAAAGAAATAATTACAAATAAAAAGATAAAAAACTTATCAACGTAAATCAACATTATATAAACAAAAAAAAATACACCAATATATCAACATAAGACAAAAAAAAATTAAAAGAACATATATAAAAACACTTAAAATATATTTCTAAACATATATAAATCCAACTGTAAATCAAATAAATAAAAATGACAGTTAACAACTTAAAAATAAAAAAATTTAACCATAATCTATACCACCAATATGTAAACAACTTCAACTAATAAAACAACAAACAAAATACGACTTCATAAAAATAGAAATTATTTTTATAAAAAAATAATGTATTACCAATTTCTAACCATTTTGCAAATATTTCAAAGATGTTAGGGGTTAAATGAAAAGACCAGTTTTTAAAAATATTTAATACCAACTTCTAAATAAATTATAAATTCAAACTATAATAAGTTATCACATATGACAATAAACAACTCAAAAATAACTTTTTAACAAATAAGATATACTAATATGTAAATAAATTATCAACCATTAAACCAACAAGGAAATATGAATGGATAAATACTCAATAAAACGAATGATTTTTGAGAAAAAAAAATGAAAACATTTTAGATTTTTAACCAAAATGGCAGTTAACTTAAAAAGTAAAATTTTAACCATAATCTATATCAAGAGTTTCAGTTATATTAAGATGAGTATTCTGGAATGAAATAAATTAGTTTAAGAGAGAAAAGAATCACACGGTTAAATTAAAAAAATTAGATATGGCAAATTATTACTCCGATATGTTGGTATATAGTAGTTATCACTATTATTCATTTAATTCTTAATTATCCCTTATTTGTAGCAGCCTAATAATAGAAATTATTTAGGAGAGAGAAAAATCACACTGTTAAATTTTTCAAAAAATGAATATGAAAAATTATTACTCATAATTTGTAGAATTCTATACTAAGATAAAGGAAAAAAAGGTAACCCAATAAATAATTTTCATAATTATATATGCTAAAAATAAGGGATAATTAAGAATTCAATGGATATAGTTGTAATGGAAATCTTTTTTTTTTTGGCTTAATTATCTTTATTACAAATAAGGGATAATTAAGTATTAGTTGGATAAAAATGATAACTACCATATATATTCATATAAGTATATTTATAATTTATTTTATATTTAAATAAATAAATTAAAATATTGATAGAACTTATAATTAAAAGCCTGATATTAATATTCGATGTAATTTTGTCATGAACTTCTACATCTCGATCTTTCACTTTCCAATGGTAGTAAAGTAATGAAGATCTGATCCAGTTCAGCATGAATAATGGGCCTAGGATCACGGGCTGACCTTCATGAGATCCAACCAAAATGAAATCAGGATATATGGGCCTTTAAGTGATGTAGCCCATGGTAACCTATGGGCTACCTAGCCCAATCCAACCCATAAAGACAGAATTGAGTTGAGCTCTCAACTAGTCACAAATTTCAAGAGAGGTAGATTCAAATGCTAAACTTGGGAAGTAGATACCACCCAACCCAACCCCAACTCGTTTGGAAGTATGAGTTGTAGGTAGAAAAATAATAGGCGCCATTCGGTATTTACACCAAACAAATAAATATAAAATAGTACGTGTCTTATATATAAATTTCTACATATATACCATAGCCACTAACCTGTATTCTCATCTTAATATGTTAACTCTTGTATTAAATTTCTTCATTTGTGCACCGGAGATTCTTCAAAATGCGTAAGTAGTAGCAGTTAAATTGTCTGTTGGATTTGAAATATTTGAAAGCCTGGAGCCAGCTAGTCCTTATATTAGTAGTACCAAAGACAATTCCAACAAAAGCAGGCAGGCAGGCAGGCACACGACCAGAAATCCAGCTACTTTGGGTATTCCAATTTAAAATATGTCTTAATAAGCCTAATCTTAATGTGCAGCTAGATAACGATGAAAGAAAAAAGAAAAAACTAATCAGTTTACTTTCAAGTCCTGAAAATGAAGAATTTTAAAAGAGAGAGTATTTCTCGTAAATAAGTATAAATTTGAATTAATCGATCTCGCAAGATCCGGACATCAAATGGTTTTAAAAATAGAAGATAAATGGAGAAAGCTTACAGTGAGAACCATTTTTAGTATTACGTTATTTTGTTGTATTCTATGGATTATAGATAATATTGGGGGTCAGAAAATTCAAGCAAGCTTTGAAATCCCCAACTCTCTGAAGTTTTCAACTCTGCATAAATTTTAAAATTTGGTCTAAGTAGAAACTATATATTGAATTTTATATGTATTCCTTTTTCTTGAATGGAAATCTGTGTCACCTACTAGTCCAACCGAACAAAAGTGTCCAAGGTCTCTCAAGCACAAGTCAATTTTGGGAAGCTGCTCTCCTAACAGACCTACCACAAAATTGAGCTGGAAAAATACACAAAAATGTCAAAAATATACATAAAACACTATACACTTCTTGATGAATGAGCAATTTGTCTTGTTATCATTTGTATCTCTGCCTTTGAAATCAACATTCTTCTTCTTCTTTTTTTTTTTTTCAACTACAACCTGCAAAGCTTTCTGAACGTGCCACAGCTTCAACAATATTATATAATAAAATCGAGGTACCACATATATACATTTAACAATTCTAGTAACATTTTACATATGACCAATTATACATTTAAAAGACTCGGTGGGTGTTTCAATATTATTTAAATCCTTGCAACTTTATCTTCAAAAGCATTCCCTCACTTTTTTTCTTTCTCAAATTTTCCTAGTGTTCGGTATTTGTCAGTGGGCCTTATTAAATTGAATTCATCTCATACTAGGAGTAAAACATTTTTTAATAAATACGATTACATACTCCAAATTCAAACTCGAGATTTTTAAATAAACGTGAAATAATAGTTACGATTCCATCACAATTTTCTTTAAAAAAAAATTTCCCATTTTTCACAAATATCGAGGAATTTGACTAAAGATGACTGGGTAGAAACAGTCTGGAGCCAGCCAACAACAAGGACAATTACAAGAAAAAGACACAGAAAACAATAACTCCAGCTAGCTTCAAAGGATATGCCAGTTACAAAACAGGTGATATATATATATGGCATCTGTTTTTACAGCCAATTTAATTTATTTACTACTTCAACTATACGTTATAGTAATTATAACCGAATGTACTGACCGATGCGTCTCTCTCCGACACTCGGTAAATCTATATTCATTCAGAAATTTTAAGTTGGTTCGATCTGATTTGCGATTTATTGTTCCAACTGATTATATAAATTATGTATTAATTATATATGATACACATACTAACATGAATTCTATATATTTGTCTGTTATTTTAAATTTATATGTGAATACTAAATAGCTATTTAGGTTAATTCTTTTAAATTTTTTAGTCTCATATAATTACTAATTCTATGTATCTGGTTATTGAAGGAAGAAAATTGTCGATTGGATGAAAGTGGACAGCTCAACTATGAAATACTACTAATTTATTCGTTAGTTGGGTTATATTCTTTCTATTATAAATACATCACTTATGTGTTAAGTACTGTACCTAGCATCAAAGTGGAAAAAACTATATGTAGTTTTATTTAAAATGTTTACTTTGCGTAATTTAATATCATGTTTAATTTGAAGGGCAACTAAATTATGATATTTGAATAATACCTCAGCCTCTAGCTACATTGACCAAGTCAACTAAAATGATTAGAATTACCTCGTTGTAATAATAATGATATATTCATTCTGTTTAATTTTGAAAAATAAGAAATTGTGGCCTTTAAATTAGCCTAGCTTGAAGGGACATTAGGATGGAGATTTGGATAATAGATTGAAGCTCTTTGGTGATGTAATTGTAGAAGTTTCTTTAAAGTTGCTCAAAACCAAATTGGATTTGGTATATGATAAGATGCCAATGGATGATTTGGAATATGCCAAAGAGTGTACAAAATGATGAACAGTTACTATCCCAGTAGAAAATTAGACGTACACCCTAAAGTACATTAGGCATATCCTTTTTTTTTTTGTTTTAGACCAAACCTAGAGGGCCTTCGCTTTTGCCTGCACATGCTACACTCAATCTTCTACCAAACTACAATCTTCCCATTGTTGAACCAAAATACGCAAAGGAAAAGGAGATACTAATAGAATAAAAATTAATCACATGGCAAGTTGAAGCAATGCTATGCCAAAACAAAAAAAGGAAACAAAGAAAAAGCAACGACCAACTATTTTAAAATACGCACATGCTAAAGTCATTGGCATTTAAAGAATATTCCGATAGATTTAAATAAAAATGATTTGTAGTGTACCCAAGATCTAAAGCATTTCTCATTAATATTTTAATCTCACCATTAATTGCACTAACTCGATTATCCAGCTTCCTCTACCTCCTTAAAGAAAAGAAAAAAAACATGGCAAAAGCATTTTAAAATGCATCACACTATTTGCTTTTTTTAATATTTCACATTGTTCGATGTTTATTTTAAAATTTAACTAATTTTAATTCATATGATATAAAATTTCTTTGAGAAAAAGAAAAGTTTTTTAACAAAGAAATGTTTTCGTATATATATAAAATTTAAATTCAAATTTTTTTGATTTAAAATTAAGAAAGTAGAGATTAGATTTCTACTTGCAATGGTACAAAAGGATACCAAAAAACAAAATTAGGAATTGAACTTTGTATAGAATAGTTTGAATTGAAGGATATAATTAATTAGTATCATTAAAAGAACTAATAGTTTGAGGAGACAAATTTGACCAAAACACTACCCATTGAAATTTGAAACTAGAGGTGAGAAGGGTGATCCAAATAGCAGAAAAGACGTGGAATTAAGTATTAATAAAAAAGGAGAAAAAAGAAAAAAAGAAAGACAAAGTTTGACCAAAAATGACGAAGCCCACTAATAATGCTACTATTTGTTAAATTAGTATAAAATAGAGGGTTTGTTCCACAAATTAAGAGAGTTTTGTCTCCGCAACTCAAACCACCATACATTATGACAACTCAAAAAATGACGAGTCAAATAAAACTCCTATGACTTATCCACCCAACTATTTACGTTTGGTCGTTTTTCAATACTCTCTAATTCCAAACCAAATCCCCTTCCTATCTTCCTATTCTTTCTATTCCCAAAATATCCCTTTACTTTTTGCTTTTTTTTTTCTTTTTTCCAAAGAGAAAATTGCATAAAAAATTAGAATCCTTTTCGATTTGATTTGCTAAAAAATCTCTTAATAAATTTTTTTTTTGAAATAAGTTCAGTTAGTATAAATCAAGTAAAATGAAGAAAAGAATTATTGAATTGTACTCGGCATTTAATGAGATGAAATATTATATAGTTTTCACGCACGATAACATAATTAGATGAATTTTTTAGGTTGGCTTTTGCTTTTTACATTATAAAATCTGATTACATTAAATGATCTAAATTAAAATCATAGAAAACTACATATTCATAATACTTAAAATTTAATACTAAATGTGAGAAATCAACCCCCTCCCCCCCAAACATCAAATTTTACACCAAATTTTATTTTGTTATAAATTTTAGTCCAATCCAACATTAAATTTTACACTATTACAGTGTGTGAATAATATCACGCAAATTTGGTGTGACACTATTCATCAACACCGACTATATTTTGATTAATTTATTTTATTAAATAACACTTTTAATATATTATAAATTGCATTTTTAATTATGTCCCTAATATACCTAATTTTTTTGTAATATTTTTATAATATTAATTTTAAATCTTAATTTTGGTGTATAATTTTTATAAAATAATTTCTGTATATATTATTTTTAATAAATAACGCAATGTAGTTTAAATTATAATGTGCAAGTATAATATACAATTTAAAAATTTATGGGTATAAAATAATTTTATATTAAATAATTATATAAAAAAAAATATGAATTATAGAGTGAATATGTAAAAAAAAAAAAGAAAAAATTTGTTTTATAAAATAAAAATAATAACATAATATTAAAGAGAAAAGAATATAAAAAAATAATTTTTAATATAAAATTTAATACAGTACATTGAAGTTATTTTACACAAAAATTTATATGACCGGCACACTTTTTCTCAAAAGGGCAAAATAGTACATTTGGAATAACCCCAAAACCAGGGTGGTGACATTAATACGCCCACCACCTCACCAAACTCTCCTGACCTGAAACGCCCCAACGTCCAATACAAGGGACACGAGAGTGTGGCCAAGTCGACATGCTGACGTCACGGATGACGCGTCTCATTTGCCAGGTCATTTCTCACGCCTTATCCGCTAACTTACACCCTGGAAATGCCACGTGGAATAAGCTCCTGTCCCCACCTTAATCCTGCAATTTCATATCCCTCTGCTTCGCATCTCCACAGTAATCATCAACTGTCTCCATTCATTTTCAGCAGCGTGTCTCATATCGTGGTATGCACCTTGCGTGGCTCGTCGGGGCACTTTGATTATATTTGCTCACACAGGCCATTGTACCATAGGAAAAGAAAAATAGCGCGTGACAGAAAAGACAATTAGCCTGCCATTTGTTCTGGCAAAGAGGGAAGAAAAAAGGAAGAAGTAAAAAAGCCAGTTGGCATAAGTACGCGTCTGCTGGCCGACCTTATCCTCTTTTTATTTTCCCTCATTTTGGTTTATAGTTTAATGAAAAGTTAATGAACATTGATAGAAAGAGAGGCTATGAAGTGTGAATAGATAGAGAGAGAGAGAAACAGAGACTAAACCCTAGATTTCATTCTGACTGAAAGCAGAGTATTTTGTATTTTGACCAACAAACAGCTTTGTTACATGAAATTTTTCCATCATTGTTGACAAAGGTCAGTGCTTAAAGTTTTCATTTTTGAACACTTATTACTGTTAGTGTCTGTTTTGTTGTTTATGTACTAATTATGTGGGGAAAAAATTGTTTCTTTTCAACTGTGAATATTGCTAATGGAGTTGTTAAACACCGCATGCATATATGGTGATTATTAGGTATAGGTTGGATTTGATATTGTTTCGTTCAAAGCTTGAGTTTTTCACTATATTTAGCATGTGGGTTTCTGTTTTATTGCTTGGATCCTCTTCCAGTTTGATGATTTTGCAACTGCTTTTTTCCTTTGCTTCTCTCTTTCAAGTTTAATGAGTTTATCTTGATTCTTGAATGATACCCATTGTTTTTTCAGATCCTTTTGAATTGTAATCAGTCTGATAATCAAGAACCGGCTATTGGGTTTGGTTGGGTGTGATTCATTCTGAGGAAGTTGTTTTGATATATGTGGTTTGAGTTTTTTGAACAGAAAAAAGGTTTCTGTTTGGTCTGTCTTCTTATTTGAGGATCTGCTGAAGGAGTTTCTGCAAGTAAAGGCTTGTAAAGATGATGTCCAAATCGTATACCAACTTGCTAGATCTAGCATCTGGGAATTTCCCGGTGATGGGGCGCGAAAAGAAGCGGCTGCCACGGGTAATGACAGTTGCTGGAGTTATTTCTGAGCTTGATGACGATCAAGCTAATAGTGTTACATCGGATGTTCCATCATCAATTATTGTAGATCGAATAATTATAGTGGCTAATCAGCTCCCTGTAAAAGCTAAGCGTAGGCCGGATAATAAAGGATGGAGTTTTAGTTGGGATGAGGATTCATTGTATTTGCACATAAAAGATGGTTTGCCAGATGATATGGAAGTCATCTATGTTGGTTCTTTAAGGGTCGAGGTTAATTCAAGCGAACAGGATGATGTTTCACAATTACTTCTGGATAGGTTTAAATGTGTTCCTGCTTTTCTCCCTCCAGACATTTTGTCTAAATATTATCATGGTTTTTGCAAACAGCATTTATGGCCACTTTTCCATTATATGCTTCCATACTCTGCCAGTCATGGCAGTCGATTTGATCGGTCATGGTGGGAGGCATATGTTGCAGCAAACAAGATATTTTCCCAGAAGGTGATTGAGGTGATAAATCCCGAGGATGATTATGTCTGGATCCATGATTATCATTTAATGGTTTTACCTACATTCTTGCGTAGGCGTTTCAATCGGCTGCGAATGGGGTTCTTTCTGCATAGCCCTTTTCCTTCATCAGAGATATATAGGACTCTTCCAGTGAGAGAAGAAATTCTCAAGGCCCTACTGAATTCTGACCTGATTGGTTTCCATACATTCGATTATGCACGGCATTTCCTATCCTGTTGTAGTCGCATGTTGGGATTAGAGTATCAGTCAAAGAGGGGTTACATTGGGCTTGAATACTACGGACGGACTGTGGGTATCAAGATTATGCCAGTTGGGATTCACATGGGGCAGATTGAAACCGGGCTTCAACTAGCAGATAAAGAGTGGAGAGTTGGAGAACTTAAGCAACAGTTTGAAGGTAAAACTGTTTTACTTGGTGTTGATGATATGGACATTTTCAAAGGTGTCAATTTGAAACTTCTTGCATTGGAGGAAATGTTAAAACAACATCCGAAGTGGCAGGGAAGGGCAGTGCTGGTACAAATTGCTAATCCAGCTCGAGGAAAAGGAAAAGATATTGAGGAAATACAAGAAGAAATACAAACAAGCATCAAAAGAATCAATGACAAGTTTAGGCAGCCTGGTTATGAACCCATCGTGTTCATTGACCGCCCAGTTTCTCTTAGTGAACGGACTGCCTATTATTCTGTTGCTGAGTGCGCAGTTGTAACAGCAGTAAGAGATGGCATGAACCTTACTCCATATGAATACGTTGTGTGTAGGCAGGGCATCCCTGGTTCAGACTGCACTGCAGAGACCAATGGTCTGAAAAGCAGCATGCTGGTAGTGTCTGAGTTCATTGGATGTTCTCCTTCACTAAGTGGTGCTATACGTGTCAATCCATGGAATGTGGAAGCAACTGCAGAAGCACTAAATGAGGCAATTTCAATGGCTGATGCGGAGAAGGTGTTGCGCCATGAGAAGCATTACAAGTATGTAAGCACACATGACGTAGCTTATTGGTCAAGAAGCTTCTTCCAGGATCTGGAGAGAACTTGCAAAGACCATTTCAGGCGACGTTGCTGGGGTATTGGTCTGAGTTTTGGTTTTAGGGTTGTGGCACTTGATCCTAATTTCAAAAAGCTGTCCATGGACACCATTGTTTCTGCTTACTCAAGAGCCAAAAATCGGGCAATATTGTTGGATTATGACGGCACTCTGATGCCTCAAACAGCCATCAATAAGGTCCCTAGTCCTGAAGTTATTTCAATTGTTAACTCACTTTGTGGTGATGAAAGAAATACTGTGTTTCTCGTGAGTGGACGAGGAAGGGATAGTTTAGGCCAATGGTTTTCTCCATGTGAGAAACTTGGCATTGCTGCGGAACATGGATACTTCTTAAGGTATTTTTGGAACAAGCTTATTCTCATTTTGTGTCTATTTGTCATATCCAATATGCTGCGTTGTTATTGTTGTCATATCCAGTATGTCAGTATTTACTTATTGTCTTTATCTACCAGGTGGTCTGCAGATAAAGAATGGGAAGTTGTTGGGCAGAGCAACGATTTCCAGTGGATGCAGATTGCTGAACCTGTTATGAAGCAGTATACAGAAGCTACGGATGGGTCTTACATTGAAACAAAAGAGAGTGCTCTTGTATGGCATCATCGAGATGCTGATCTTGGTTTTGGGTCTTGCCAAGCTAAAGAGATGTTAGACCATCTTGAAAGTGTGCTTGCAAATGAACCTGTTGCTGTGAAGAGTGGGCAGTTCATTGTTGAAGTTAAGCCTCAGGTGTGTCATCACTTAACCTCTGCATTTGTCTCTAGTTTTTTGGATGAACGTTACTCGATGTCACAAATATACTCCATTCATCCTTTGGGTCTGTTCTAATCTCCAGCATATATACAGACTAGTTCTTTTTTCTTCTGTTGACATGCTTTATAATGTGTATGAGATGCTATATACAGAGTAACTGTATTTTCTCATAACAAAAGCATGATCAGACTGTTTATGAAATGTCTTTGCTGATTCTAGATGAATGTAGACATTAAAAGCTGCTTCATTCTAATATACGCAAATTTTTAAATCTCTTATATTACATGTAAATTGTTAAAGATTATGGTTGAAATATTTTTTTGGAGTTGGTGTTTAAACTATAAAGTGTTTGATGACTGTCAATCAAGAAAGTGTAAGAGTTAGTTTTGGACAAAGTCAAGCAAATTATCATCAGTCGGTTGGTGCATCTTAAAATACCCTATTCTCTTTTAAGGTTAGGAGGTATAGAACAGAAGAAAGTAGACGTCTCCTTGCTCTTTTTGGTTCTGTTTGTCATATTGATAACAAGACTAGAAGCAACTACATTCCTAATCCATGTACTTCTCAACAGAATATGATCAGCCAGAAAAATTTAGTACTATAGATTGTTGAGAAGGATGTGGCTCATATACTTTCCTAAGTAGTCTTCTTGTTATAGCTGTATTCTTCTTTTCTACTGTTTTATCATATGCACATCCATTTGGCCTTATTAGTTATATGTTGCCGACTCCAGTTTTATCCGAACTTGAATTTTTTGCTACAATTCCCAGGGAGTCAGTAAAGGTCTAGTTGCGGAGAAAATTTTCGCAGCAATGGCTGAGAGTGGCCGGCAGGCTGATTTCGTTCTGTGCGTAGGGGATGATAGGTCTGACGAGGACATGTTTGAGATTATTGGAAATGAAATAAATAGTGGTATACTTTCTTCAAGCACAGAAGTGTATGCTTGCACTGTAGGACAAAAGCCAAGTAAAGCCAAGTATTATCTTGATGACACAGCAGAAGTTAGAGCCATGCTTGGTGCTCTTGCTGAGGAATCCACTGCTCCACCTTCATCAGCAATTATTACATGAAGCTCTGTTTGGGGTATATCCATTCCTGCATTCTTGTCTGAAGGCACTTCACATTGACTCAACCCTTTGAAGTTGTGCAAAGAAATATCATTAGAGCTTGTACTGACGTGTGACACATATTACTCTCAAAGAATGAATGAAGAGGTATTGTACAGAATTCTTTGTCAGATGGGCAATCCAAGCATCATCAAACCCCTTCCCTTCTTTGAGAGACCATGGACTCATGGGGGTGAGATTTTAACTGATCATAAATGTTTCGAACCCAGAACCAATGCTGGCCAACTGGTTACATATGTGTGAAGTTGACTCTGAAGGGAGAGCAATGCCAAATGGTAATCTTCAAGCTTTCATAAAATATATATATATACGTGTGTTGCCCCTGTTGAATACATACCCTTGTTCAAGTTCTTCTAAGAAGGCCACACCTCAGTTTCTTGCCTTGCATGTGGCAAGATGGAGCATTGGTTGTCCATGACTCGTATCTTGCATTATTAGATCAACTATAAACAGGTGTTTTTTCTTCTCTTTTGCTTCATTTATTTATATAAGGATCCTTCTTTTTCTATCTAGGAGTGAGGATATTGTTGTTTTGGGATGCACCAATTTGTTGGATTCTCATAATTGTAAATGCTATAGAAATTTGCACCCTCTTTCTTCCTTACAATAGAGTTCCTAAACTAAATCTAGTAACCTAGAACATGACAACAAAAACCGGGTGATTGTTAATAGTGTGACATTCAATCACAGTAATTCTGGTCTTTCAAGTGCAAGTTTGCATAACAAAGGTAAATGTCTGATTCAGTTTTACTGAACTTTATTCTGTTATGCTCCCTACAGCACACAAACATTTGATTCCTAATCTTTGTATTATGAAGATGGAAGATTTTATCTAGCTTTGTGTCACATCAGCTGTTCCTTAGTTCTTTCTTTAACCAGTCCATATTTTTTTCTTGTTGGTCATGAGCTAAGATGGACTATACTCTCTCTCTCTCTCTCTCTCTCAACTCATATATTATTATACTGTAAATTGCTTATTTATTTTATGAGATGTATATTCAAGAAGCTGCTTTTTTTTTTTCTTTGTGCAGACGTAGAAATTCTTTGCCCTTTCAAATCCTATATTCAAATTAAAAGCATAAAGGAAAAGATTAGAAAGTGAAAAAATAATAAATTGAAAAAGGGCTGTTTGTACATAAACTTCATTTCATTTTCTTTTCATCAAAATAAACTAAGGTTGGGTGGGTTAGTCTTCAAACTTTTGTAATCCCCCCCAGTTTGCCAACTTTGAGGTTTCAATTACAGTGAGTGAGTTTCAAACTTTTTTACTTTTCTATCTACTTTGGCATAAAGAAAAAAGGTGAAAATATTCATAACGTATTAAAATTGATCTAAAATGCTATCCTTTTATTTCTTGAATCAAAATTGTGTTTACGATGGAAGAATGATATTTTTGAGGCAATTTTAATACGTTATTATAAATTTAATCTAATAAGTGAAAGGAAGGTATTTTTTGACCATTTTTATTTTGAAAAGAGCATTTTTGATCCTTTTTCTGTTTACATAATTACTCTCTCCTCTGTTCTAGTTTTGTAATATATCAACTCCGATTTACTTTATGTTTTATTGCTATTTGCTAATATCACCTGTGTTCTTATTTTCACTTTACTAAAAATTTAAAATGATGGGGTGAAGATTATTTCGCGCACCTTAACTTTGATTTAAATTAAACTTTTGTACATATTTATTATATCCTAATTAACTTTTCCACATATTTATTTTCTCCTTTCATTATCAATCATGCCTTTTTTTTCTTTTTCTTTTTCCTTTTTATTTTCTTAAAATTATGTTGTTTTTAATTTTTTTTAATCTATATAACAAATTTCTTATTGGAAAAATAAATATTACTTTTGAGGAAAAAAAAGTGGAATATTTACTGAGTATATAAAGTAATGACATTCTATAATAAAATAAATAAGTAGAATGAAAAGATTAATCCTATTAATAATAGAGTGAAAATTCTAATGTTATAACTTTATAAATATATTTTAATATAGGTAGTATAAAAATAATTATTAAAAATAGAGATATATTTATAATAAATTCTTAAGAGATAATATATTTAAATTATAATTTGAAAAATATTTTACAAATAATAATTAAAGTTCGTTAGACAATAGAGAATAAAAAATAACAGAAATTTAAATACACACGCATGCATTGTGCATGCATACTTAATGCATTAATATTAAAATAAAAACCATAAAAAGTTTTAAATTTTGCAATAAAAAATTATTCTACTAATAATGCTAATAAATTTAAATAAAAATATATAAATATATATAGATTGAGAATTGAAAATAATAATGAAAAAAAGAATATCTATTCTTCAAAATTAAAGAGGAGCTTAATGTTAAAATCAAATTAAAGGGCATAAATAATTTTCACCCGCAACATGATTTGATAGTAGAATGACTTTTATAACCTTGAACGAAACAAACTTCTATTTCAAATAAATTCAAGTTAACTATCGAAAATTGACTTTCAACCGTGAAGAAAAAGTTGTACAACTTTACTAGCATAATCTTAACATCTCTCTCATTTTATTATATGAGAAATTATATTATTCCTTTATATACTTTTTTTTTTTTTTTGGTTGTTGTTAATGAAGTGTCGTAGCCCTTACTAACTACATTTCCCATTCTTAGTCACTTCTACATTTCAAGTTGTACGGAATCGACTCCTCTCCGGTATTCTCTCTGTCCAGTTCTTCCAGTTCCCCTTTTGATTATTGACACGTGGAAGTTAAAATATTTAATATCTCAGCTTCCTTTTATTGTAAACACATGCCTACAGATTAACTAAAAATATCATATTCTTCTCTTTCCTCAGTTCGCAGCCTCCATTTTTTTCTCCTTGTACTCTTTAAATTTCTCTTTTTAACTCCCACCAAAATTAGTACAGCAATATATATTAGTGTTCTTCATATGCTGGCATGGCTTCTCAATGTCAAGGGCTAGTTATGACAGTATGGACACATCAAAGTATATAGATGACTTTGTTGTGTCACATTGAAGTTTTAAGGTTTACCACCCAGGAGCAAAAGGCATAGTTAGGATTGATCTTTTAGTTTTTTTTTCAGTGTGTGTGGAAGAATCAAAATATCATTCACGAGTCAGACCCACTTTTAAATTACACCTCTTTATAGACTACTGCATACATTAAAACTACGTTGTACAATCATCAGATAATGACTAAAATTGACATGTAAGAATGGATCTCAACTGTTGGCTAAATATATAAAATGTGTAAACTGTGAGAATAACCAATGACCTGCGATGGGAAATGTTCTTCACTGATTGTGTGATTATTGAGATTTTTGCTAGCTCTTAAGGGTGTGTATTTAGATTACTGAGTGGGAAATATCAGATTACGTAGGATTTATGTGTGGTTGTCTTGTGGTCTTTTAGTATATATTGGGTTGCAAACTTGCTGGCTTTCATTGCGCGAATGTGTGGAGCAAGAGTTAAGTGGGTCTGATTCTCTGTAGGCGTGGCTTTACCATAGAAGGAAGTTGAGCCATTAAATATTTTAACTGCCACGTGTCACAAATCAAAAGGGAACCGGAGGAACTGGACAGAGAGAGCACTGGAGAGGAGCCGGTTCCCTCTATGTTCCGCATAAAAGAATTCATTCTGAGGGAAATGAAGAGGGTATTCTTTCTTTCCTCGTAGGAAAGGTCTTGATTTGATATGACATTAGAGAAAACTTATTATGATTATGCGATTCAAATTTTGCTATTGGAATGACCGTAAAAGGTTCTTCAATCATACTATTCAATTGATTTAGACGTCATTAAATAATATTTCAATGAGTTTAGAAAAAATAAAATTTATTTATTATGTTATTCTTGAATGATAAAATGTATAACTATCATCTAAACACTATTAACACACATGAATACACGTTTTAACAAGAATGAATAACACTTTTACGTATTAAGGCTTTTAAATGCATGTAAAAGATCGAGAAATAAAAAATAATAATGGTTACAGAATTGCAATCAAATATTAGAATTCAGCGCGCACAAGAAGTGCACCTGTAAGCAGTCTCACCAATCGTTCTCTAAATTTGTCGCTACTATATATCTATCATCTGCATATATTCTAAAGATAGAAATTCCTAAATCCTAAAAAACTCCGACAAGAGTGAGGGAGTATTCAAAAAAAGGGAGCCGCGTATTTTTTATTTCTTAGAAAGATCTTGATTTGATATGATATTAAAAAAAACTTGTTATGGTTATATAACTGTTTTTTCAATCATACCATTCAATTAATTTAGACGTCACTAAATAAATTTTTTATGAGTGGAGAAAAAAAAATTATTTAATATATTATTCTTAAATGATAAGATGTATGATTATCATCTCAACATTTTTAACACATATAACTATACATCCAACAAGAATAAATAACATTTTTACATATATTAAAACTTTTAAAGCATGTAAGAGATCTAGAAATAAAGAATAAGATGATCACATAAATTGCAATAGCGTACTAGCCTTCAGTGAGCACAAGAAGTGCACGTGTTCTCTAAATTCATCCCTAATATATATTCATTACCTGCACATAAGTAAAAGACATGAATTGATCTTAAATCACGCAGAATAAAATTCACTTCGAAGGGAGTGTGGGGTTATTCAGAAAAAGGAGCCGTGGGTTTTTCATTTTCTTGTAGGAAATATATTGATTTGACATTAAAGAAAATTTATTACATAATGTGATTCAAATTTGCTATTGAAAAAAATGAAACAGGTTCTTTAATTATACTATTCAATTGATTTAGACATCGTTAAATAATATTTCGATAAGTAAGAAAAAAAAATATTTTACTTAGTATATTATTTTTGAATGTTAAAATATAGGACTATCATTTCAACATTTTTAATACTCATAAAAACACGTTCCGACAAGAATAAATACTACTTTTACGTATTAAGGCTTTTAAATTGATATAAGAGATCTACAAATAAAAGATAACAACGGTTATATGAATTGCAATCAAATATTAGCATTCAATGAGCACGAGAAGTGCACGTATAGTCATTTTCACTAATCATTCTTTAAATCAATCCCTAATACATATTCATCACCTGTATATGAGCAAATAAAAAAAATTCATTCCAGTAAAAATGAGGTATTCAAGATGGGAATCTCTAAATCTAACCAAAAAAAGTTCATTTCAGTGAAAATGAGGGATTCAAAAAGGGAGCCTCATATTCTTTATTTTCTTATAGGGAAAGTCTTGATTTGGTATGACATCACAAAAAATTTGTTATATGATGCGATTCAAATTTACTTTAAAATAAATATAACAGATTCGTCAATCATATCATTCAATTGATTTAGACGTAATTAAATCAATTAATATTTATAATCACGCGATACACGTTATTCATGCATGTAAGAGATTTAATAATTACATGAATTGTAATCAAATATTAGCGTGTAATGAGCATGAGAAGTGCACGTGTAATTATTTTCACTATATTATCTTTGTAATGTTCGCACTTAGCTCTCACGATACGTGCACGTCTAATCATTCTCATTAATTTTAAATTTTGTATTAATGTAATTTTTTCAGTTCAACTATTATTTCACATTTTATTTTTTATGTCCTTGTTTTGAAATATAATAGATGCTCAAGGCCAAATTATATCAATTATCTAATGCTATTAGAGATCTACTTTCAGGTATGATAGGTAAGTTAGAGATCGAAGAGAGACTAAACTTTTAATCTGTATTTATATCTTTAAGTATTTAAGTGAAATTTTACAAACAGAATTGAAAAGGGATAAATTTCATATATATATAAATAGTAATTCAATATTATAAAATATTTAAGAATTTTCAGTTTACAAAACATATCATCAGTTTTTTTTTAAAAAAAATTCGCTTAAAATTTTGTGTATAAAAATAATATAAAATGTGTATATCTTGCTCAAAATTTTATATATGAAAACTATATAATATCGGTCTAAAATGTGGATATATCGCTCAAGTCTTAAAAAATTTGTTCAAATTTAGTATAAAATATATATCTAATAATATAAAATTTGTATAAGAATTTATATAACTTTTTTAAAATTTTAATACTTCTATGACAATCGTTGTATACAACTTTCTTACAAATTTAATACGATCACAATAACATAAACATAAATTCATACAATTTTAGCATAATTTTATTCAAAATCACATCAAATCTACATTACATCATCCTAAATTTGAGATATAAGCTTCCCAAGGTATTCTCTAATTTTTGGAACCACACCCATTTTAAATTATTTTAATTTTTCAAATTCAAGTTTCAACTTTGAAGCTTGAAGCTTCATCCTTGGTGGAATTCGAGATAAAATCTGAAATTTTATTCAAAACCACATCAAATCTACACCGGATAATCCTAAATTTGAGATATAAACTCTTTAAGATGTTCTCAAAATTTTGAAATCACATCCAATCCGAAATCTTTTAATTTTCAAAATTAAATTTCAACTTTGAAGGTTCAACAATTCATCAATGGTGAAATTTAAGATTTTAGTTTATAAAAAGTGAATTGGAGAAATAAAGAAGGAAGAAATAAAGATGAAGGAGGAAAAAAAGAAGGAAAATGGATCTTTTTTAACAAAAAAAAGAATTCATCAATATTGAAATTTGAAGTTTTAATTTGTAAACATTTTTTTAGTAAAGAAGAAAAAATAGAAAAAATAAAGAAGAAGAAAAAAAAGAGAAATAATTCTTTTTTAAAAAATATATATAATATTTTATAATATATTTATTATATTTTGTAAATAAAAAAATTATTATTATGTTTAGCCTTAAAAAGTGTAAAGTAGTTTCGGGTGGTACAGTTTCCTTTAGCATATTTTGAGCCTAAAAATATTAGTGTAACATAGCCAATTAAGTAAAAAGACAAACTAATTAATAACCCATGTCTCTTAAGAGCACAACCTCTTTTCTCCCTAAAATCAAGCATATTTAACAATCTTGAATATAATTACTTATTATATAATCTTAAATATAGTTACTCATTATTATCAATCTAGTATTAGAAAACACGAATAATTTATTTTTTAGAAGAAGTCTACCTAAAACACGTCTATTTGCAATTTTAAATATAATTACTTATTATTATTAATTTAATATTAAAAAATTTGTATACATTGTTGAATGTGCCCTATTATATGTATTCAAATAAGGTGTATACAATATGTATATGCAGATCCAACAACAACAAAACTAAAAATGCACGTGTATATGATATAAGTATACAAATTTAGATTGCAATAAAACTCAACAAATCAATATGTGTATACATTAAGTATATCAGCTAAAATTGCATAGTCGATATACATTAAAAGCACGTGATAAATTTTTAACAAACGTCGTGCATCTCAAAATATGAAAACTAATATTCATGCATTGTCTGCATATAATTGTAACTTGGTATACACAATATCAACTTAGAAACACACACTATATCTGAAAACATGTACGCACTCAAATTCATCCACGTGTATCATAAATTATTGAGTATTCATCATTATATTTATCAACAATTAATTTCATGAGTAATTGATAGAAATCTCAACAAGTAGAGCCATTAAAAATGAACAATTGAAAAAATTTCGAAATTGGATTTCTTAAAAATATTTCAAAACTTCCTCTTCTGCGATTTAAACTTCAATGTCTTATTAGAAATATGAATTTGTTCAACTTTCTTCCTCACCTTACTTCGATTTTCAGTTTGAAAAGATATTGCATGTGTTTGAACTTGAAATTTTGGATGAAAAATATTTTAAAATCGAAATCATTAGACCCTTTTTTGATAAAAAAAAATTTCTGAAGAACTTTTATTCTCAATAACCTTACCGTAGAACTCACCAAAACCGCGTAACGAAATTATCAAATCGTGCATTCCTAATAAATAGAGAAATCTAGAATTTTGTTTGAAAATTTTCGTATAATATCATATGGTTAGCTAAGATATAAATATTGGAGAGATTCTTGTGAATCAATTTGAGACGTTTACAGATTAAAATGGAGAGATGGAGTGATGAAAGAAGAAAGATTTTAGGAGATGACAGGAAAGGACGAAAGATGAGAGGTAATAGGAGGAGAGAGGGGAAGATGAAAGAAGAGATATTTAAGGAAGAGAGAGGAAAAGAAATTGAATATACGAAAATAGTTTATGGGTCATATGCTACTTGTTTATTGTTTAGTGTATTGTTGTTGTGTGTTTTGGTACAAGCTATTGATATTATATATTGTTCCTTGTACTGCTATTTTGTTGCTGGTTCTGTTTCTCTTAAAGATGAGAGTTTACTGGAGATAATCTCTACCTCTAAAGTAATGGTAACATCGCATACATTCTATCCTCCTCACACTCCACTTGACGGGATTATATTGAGTGATTGTTGTTGGTGTCGTTTGCTACTTTTAGTGGCGAAAAAGTGATAAATGAACATTTTGTGCCTAACTTTTCAAAATTGGCTATTAATGCCAATTCTCTTAGTGGTTATATCGTGCCAAATTTTTATGCCGACTGCTTTTATTTTTGGGGTGATTTTTAATTTTTAATTTTTAAATTTGTGTTGTTTAATTTTTTTCTATAGTATTTTAAGCAATAAAAAGGGGACAAAAATACCTCTATTATTTTTTAAAAAAATTCAAAACAAAAAACGCTCGCAAGTCAAAAAAATATTCGCAAGATATAGGTTAGCCCTAGAAGACATAAGTTCAACAGGTATGATTTCATGTTATTGAACTTGTGCCCTTTAGGTACAATTTCAATTGCATGAACTTATGCCCTTTAAGCACAAGTTTATGTTACTTAATTTATGTCTGGTAGAGATAATTTCATGTTATTGAACTTGTGTCTATAGGCAGAAGCGGGCACAAGTTCAATAACATAAATTTATGCCACCAGCGCATAAGTCATGTTACTTAACTTATGCCTACCAGGCATAACCTGTGCAAATTTATGCATTAAGGCATAATTTCGGACGAAAAACTTATGCCTTGCAAATTTATTTCCCCTGTTAATGGCATTTTTTACCCATTTTTATCACTTAAAGTGCCGAAGGAAAAAAATTAAGATATCATAAATGTTCGGGGTAAAAATTAAAGACCATCTAAAATAGAGACAATTATGTAAATGACCAAAATTTTTTTATTAACTTAATCCATCCTAACCGGCCAAAATCGTACATTTGATACTCCTAATTCAAGAAATCTAAAATTTGTTATTGAAATGGATATAACAAATTCAACAGTCATACCATTCAAGTGATTTAGTCATTAAAATAATATTTCAATGAGCGAGATAAATTACAATTTTTTTTTTAACTATAGTTTTTTTGAATGATGAAATGCACGACCATCATCTTAATACTTTCAATACGCATAGATACACATTCCAACAAGAAAAATAATATTGTTCAATATCATGACTTCTAAATATATGTAAGAGAGAAATTTATAAAGTAATAAATCGTTGCAATTGACATTATAATTTTAGCAACAGGCACAAAAAATGCACGTTAGGAGAGAAAAGCGAGCGAGCGTACAATGTCAAAGATAGCTATCACCACATTTCAAAAACATTAAATGCATGTATAAGAGAAATGACTTTTTTTTTTAAAAAAAATGAGTGTTTCAATTGTCTTTGTAATGTTAGAACTTAGGTTTCACAAAAAAGTGCACGTGTAACCATTTTCAATAATTTTATTTTTTTTATGACAATGATATTCAATTCAACTTTTATTTTAGATTTCATATACTCAATGCAAGAGAATCCAGAAATATTAAGTTAAGACATTTGAATTAGTTATATTTGGTACGTCACTTAAAAAATAATGTAATGAAACTTTTAAATTAAGAGAAATATAAGTTACTCGCGAGTCTATACATACTCAGAGAAGCAATTCCAGAAAAGAAAATTATATTGTTCCTTCCTTCTCTTACCGTTTGAATCGATCATTGCAAACAAAACTTTATAAATAAAAAGATTAACTGAAATGAACGTGCTCAGAAAGCCTTTCTTTTTTTCATTATTGTATCATGGTCTGCCAAAGAGGCATGCCAAATGATTATTTTTTTATAATATTTTCCCACTCCAAATAACAATAATTTGGATCCTAAAGAAAAAGTCATTCCAGAAAGTTATTTTTATAAGATCGAGTGATCCTTCAATGAATTAATATTGGGTATTTATTTTAATATTTTTTTAAATTATAATTGAGGTTTTCTTTTAAAAATAAAAATATAAATTATTATATTTGGTCAATTCTTTCTTCTTCTTCTAAAATTTTAGACTCTATAAATTGAGGTTGTTTCTTTCTAATTTTAGTAGCATCGACAATGTAGTTCTAAGGGATTTGAAAGTCTTTTTTAAAGGCAAAATTTGTGAGACACAAGTGTTACACGACTACTTATATTGTGAACCTCTTTTTATTCTGCATCAATTTTATGACGTTACTCTTTTCAATATTTTATACTCTTTTTTATATAGTAGATTTTTCATCCCCTCTTGTGAATGTAGATTAATTAAGCGAATCACACTAAATTATTGTCTCTCTTTTGAAATTTATTTTATAATTAGCTTTCAGATGATACCTGAATTATTTTAGTCCTAATAATTAACTCTTGAAATCGACAATTCAATCATAATCTTTTGAAATCCAGGATCACCCATTTTGCATCTCTTATTAGGATATATATAATATTGAAAACTAATCCTACCATTTGTTTGTTCTAATAAATAAAGGAATTTTGAAAACCAGAAGCTTAATAAATGAAAAAAAAAAAGGGCAAATCATGAGTTGCCAAAAGGAAACAAGAAACAGTCATGACAAAGCTAAAAAGCACCCGTGAATCTGCTTTATACATGTAATGTACATGTATGACATTTCGTTTTCACAGTGGTGCAGCGTCCCCCTTTGCCTGAGAAATATGAAGCAATTTTCCAGAAATTAAAGGATTGATTGTTTATATATAGATTAAATAATATAGAGTCTCCCAATTCCCAAATGCATCTGCAGTTCCACTTCTGACAATCATTTTTGTAACAACATGCATCATGCACGTGACTTTACTATTCAGTTTTCCAGATCGATCTTTCTCCTAACACTGTTGGAATTTGAATATTTACTAAAGAAATTCTTGCAACTTATTTTTATACTGCAATTTTTCGAGGAAGGATCAAGATTAGCTTAGCGATGAATGCGTATTCTTACTATAGAACCCCAAATCGAGGAACACAGGTGGATTTATGGTAAATTTATCAAACTGAACTCATTATTTTTTGTTACGCACTATCTAAAATTAAAATATAAATATGTAAAATATTTATTCATTCTGGACACATTAAATTTATAATAAAAATAATAATAATCAGAAATCTAATATAATTTCATAAATAAAATTTTAAAAAAATAATATATACTTTTATTTAAAAATAAAAAATTAACTTTTGATAAATCTTTAGATCAAGTAACTAAACGAATTGACTTTGGACCCAGTTGACCATGCGAGATAAAATCATGAGTTCAAATTATGATATAAAATAATATGAGATGAAGTTGAAGTTTTATCTAGACATGCAATTTAGAATTTTTAAGTTGTATTTTTTTCTCATGAACATAAAAGCCTTATAAATTGCAAAAAACTATCAAAATTTTTCCAATTCTTATATAATCTTACCGAATAAATAAAGATTCATAACAAAGTATAGTATAGTTAGAAAGTCACTCTAAAAAAATAAAATATTTATTGATCGAACTTATAAAAAATAAAATTAAACATGAGTTAAAAGTGTACTACTCCTCTCACATAGTTAGTAAATGTTGATAAGAGTAATAATATTTACGATAGATTTTATTTACATCAAAAATAAATAATTGATAAATATAAATATAATTTTTTTAAATAAAATATAAATTTATGAATTAAATTTTATATTTAAAAAAATTTATTTCATAATTTAAAATCTCAAATTAAATTCTTATTTGAGAATTGAAATTTTATCTCAAATTATAAAATAAAATTGCACGTCTGAACTCAAAACCCCTATTTCATATCGCAAAAAAGAAAGAACAAAAAAAAGACTATATCCTAGAAAATTTGCCTAGGAATACGAGATTCCAAAGGGGAGGTAGGCGGCTTTTAAACAGTGAAGATATTGTTAGATTCATATTAGTATACTTTTACAAACATCCTACATGCTCAATTAGACAAAGATCTATCAACTCCTTTTGCCTTGCAAATAAAGATTGAACTAGTGTACATTACACACTTCAACCATATTAATTTTTCTTTAGTACTCATTGAGGTCGTTTAAATTTAAATTTATGTATTACAAAATTTATTTTCTTAAAAAAAATATTTTCAAAAACTTAAATCTAAAATTTCTGATTAAAAATAAATAAATTTTCAAATCATTCCATCCCAACATATATGTGTAGCATTATATATTTTAGTTAATATATGCTCTGGGAAGTGGGAAGTATTCATTTGTAAATAGTTGTTCCTTCAGAGTTAAAAAAAATAATGTAAAAAGAAACAAGGAAATAAAAAATAGTGTGCAAAGTACCTAGATCCAAAATTCTAAGCAAAGATACCATGCATAATATTCATTTTATATATAATGTATTTATATTAATACTTATCCTAATATTTTATACACATTATAATCTCATATGCAAGTTGCAGGCATATGTCTGTCATTCTTTAACGTACAATTTGAGGAATAAAACAACGTTTTAGCAATTTTCTAAGCACAGAACAGGGGTCCCACATGCCCTTCTACTTTTTGCTACCAAAGGAAACAAAGACGTATGCTTGATTGGGCCCACAGCCTGACTGAGCCTACTTTGCCTTTTGTCTTCACCGCCCAATCTTTCTGCACTATACTCCAAAATCCAGTTCACAATCCCTCCTTTTGAAAGCCCTGAACCACTTTCACTCTGTGGGCCCAAAAGCCCACTTATGCTTTGGACCGCGGCCCATCACTTTCCAAAAGATAATCCGTACCTTTAAGCCTACCCGCGCCAACTCACGCGCCAACGTCATCGGTAGTAAGCTACTAGTATTACTCAGTGTGCCATGTAAATTGTTTGATCAACTCATTTTATTTTATTGAAGAAAGTTTGATAGCTGATCCAACCATTTACATGCTGCGGCGGAGATCCACCAATCGAGGCAGCGCGTGCTGAGTAGAGCGAGTGTGGATGAGATCTTAGTTAATTTCCCACCAGTATTTACCGCTAGTGCTTGGCCGGAGGAGTGATCGGAGATAAATATACCTGACTTTGAACTACCGTTTTACCGACTTTAAACCCAGGAACCACCGTAAACGCCACCTTGAATTCGCCGCCGGTAGCCGAGAAAATCTCGTCGCTGACGCTTTCCATGTAGACTTCAGAAAATCTACAGTTCTTCCGCACTTGAAAAATGCTAACTTGTTGGTCGAAACAGAATGCTAAGCAATGCAAAAGCCACACGCGCCTCCCCATCTCGCTAAAAACCTTGAAGAACTCTGTTTCCGGGAACTCGCCGGAGTTCACAAGTTTCCTCTGGTTCAAGTTCCCAGAGAAGGAAAACTCCATTTTCGGATGAACCAAATGAAGGTATTTGGCTTTCAAGAATTTTCCAAACAGAGAAGAAGGGTTCTGCTTGAGAAAATGAGTAACACTCGCAGATTTCAACTTCTTGAACTGTTCAAAGAAGAAATTCCGGCGTTGCGTCACACCGGAAAATAAGGAATCGTCGTTCTGAACAGAAAACGTAGGCTCGCTAAACCCACTGAAAATCTCTCTGCAAACAAAGGATTCAAACGCAAAAGCCCGGTGATTACTCTTCTGGAAAGTGACACCATTTTGGATAGAGTTTGAAGCAGCATCTATATCCCAGTTTGCAGACTCCATTTCCCGGATCAAGAACTTGACAAAGTTGCGGATAGATCTCATGGCATAGTGCAAAACCATGATGAAATCTTTAGGATTAACATCTGAAAATTTGACATTGTCAAGAATGGAGAACGATCCACTGGCGTTGAGCTTCCTCTCCAGTGATTTATTGTTTTGGAATGTTTCTTGTAGCTCCTTTTGGAGAGAAGATATGTTGTACCCTTTGGTTTCAATTTCCCCTTGCATTTTCTTCATGGTGATTTCGTACGTCTTCATGACAGATTGCTGTTCTTGAATCTCAGCAAGCATTAGAGTTACATGGGGTGGTGAAGAATCAATTTGGTTCTTGAGATAACTGTGTTTGAGCTCAGACAAAGCTTTGAGTTCATCCACCACAGCTTGATCTGCAACTTGAATGGCTTCACTATTGTAAGGGAACTGAGCCAACTGGAGCTCAGCATAAGCAGCTTTAACAGAGGAAATGGTTGCAAAAAGCTTAGCAACAAAGGCCTCCATAACAGCTCTGTTCTTGGTATGCTCTTTGCACTCCTCAATTTCTTCTTTGTCAAAATGCTGCGACTCACAACACCTGAGCTTTTCTTGAGGTATGAGGAGGCAGAAGCCATTGTTGGAGAAAGGTTTTGAGGAGTTTTTTCGATGGATTACTCTCTGAAATGTCTTTGCTAGCCTGCTTTTACTAGGAGCTGGAGCTGGAGCTGGTCTCACAGAGTCCATTTTGATTTATGAGCTGTTGCTGATGCAGAGGAATACAGAATGAGCAAAATGGGTGATTTTAGGACATGAAAAATGGAGTCTTGGAAGTGTGAACTGAAGGAAGAAAAAAAATTAGGGGAAACGGAAAGGGTGTGCTGAAAAAGTCTTATAAGGAGGAAAAAAGAAAGGAAATTAAAGAGAAGATATGGGCAGAGGGAAAAGGAGGGAAAAGCAGAGTCCCTCCTGTTTTGACTCAAGGTTGAAGGTGAAGGAATGGAGTAGAGGAAAATGGAAGTTGGATGGTAAAAAACAAAGATTTGGCGCGAGAAAGAGAGAGAGAGAGAGGGAAAAGATCATTCATTATTGTGCATATGGAGACTTAAATAACCTAAAGATGGAAAACTTTTTTTTTTCTTTTTGCAATGTTTTAATTGTTTCGATAAATGGAAGCATAAAAAGGAGAATAAATTCATCCAACCACCCCTGAAAATAATTTGCTGGTCATTTAAGTGACCGAAGTTGAAGAGTGTATATTTAAAGCAAAGATTTCTAATATATACTTTCTCTTTCATGGATCCTTCTTCAGCACAAGTCTCACCTATGATCTAATGATTTTGCATGAGATGGCTAAAAAAAATTCACTAATCGCTGTATAAAGTTGAAATATTCGTTCATGAATAATAGTTGATATACCGTATAATATATATTATATTTATAATTAATATATATTAATTAAAAAATTTAAGTGATAAATTTAATCAGTTATTTATATAAAAAAATTTAGTATGATCTGATTGGTTATTTTATTGAGATTTCTAATTTAAACTTATCAAAATTTAAATAAGCTACTTCATCTATTTATTAGTTCAATCAATTTTGACTCATCTAATTCTATTCATTTAAATATTAAGTTAATTTGAACTAAATATACAGTTCAAATTAATCCATTAAAAACTTATTAAATATTTATAAAAAATATTTTTTTAATCAATAAATTATTAAAAAAATTAAAATTTAATAAGACCCAAGCAAGATTGAATATGATTTATATCTAGCTCATATTATTTAATTTATTTCAGCTCAAATACTTATAACTTAATTTATTTTGATCCGTTAAAATTAACTCTAACCTCTCAAACACACCCCTAATGTATATATAACAAGTGTATAAACATTTTATTGTGATTTTATCTTTTCTCAGGATAATATGGACTATAATTATAAGTGAAGGTGTAAAGCAGGTGGTAGAGACTGTTTAATAATAGTGGGGTCCAGCCCAATACCCCCAAAAGAGAAAAACACTTACTAGGTACTACTATACGGACCTTGTTTGGCTTTGATAACCAAAACCAGAAGCGTGAAAGGGGGGCCTCCAAGTTAGTGGGTGGGGGGTACTTAAGAATCTATTATTCATATCCTTCTGTATATCAAACTGGCAACAACTATCTTTTAATTGTAATTAACCACAATTTAATCTAAATTATAAAACTTAATTTTGATCAAATTAGTTGTACTAAAGAATATAGGCAAGTTATAAATTACTGATTTTATGGTACAGTGACATTATTCTGCTTTTTAAAGATATTGCCGGAGCCGGACACATACAATGAGGCGCTGGCGAACTATTTTATTCTGATTAGATACTTCTTTGAACCATTTGATACGAATTCTGATTAGAGCATTTAATAAATTAAATGATACTTACCATAATAGAGTTTATTATATATTGCCGTTTTCTCGGAAACAGAGTATATTAGTGGAGTCGGTGCTACTTTTTAGAAGTTATTTTAATTAAGTGACAAAAATATTTTCTATGCCACTAAAATAATGTTTTATACTTATATATGGAATTTCTAAATAAAAACAATAAAATTTATGAGAGAAATGATTTTTTGATTTTTCATTAAAAAACTTAATTTTATAATTTTTTAATAAGAAAAAATATTTTTTTATATATAAAAAATCATTATTTATACACATGAAAAATTTAAAAACTTTATTTTTTCTATTCAAATTATGAAAAGGCGAGAGATCTTCTTCCGCTTCTTTTTATTGTGTGGCTTAAATCTTATTAACTGCATATTTTTTAAAGTAGGGGTGGATGGTCGAGTTGTTCAAATTTGATATGAAAATTGTAGTTTGAATTTTTTTTATTTTTCTATTAAAGAAATTATAATTTAAATAAACTTGGCTTTTAAATTAAATATTTTAAGTTTGATTTTGAATTAATTAAATTTGAATATCTGAAATTTTTTATTTTGATTTTTGAGTCTTTAAGACGGACTATAACAATTATCACATTCATTCACCTAATAATTTATTTCTTAAAATATATAACTTTGCACAATTAATAAGAATTAAGATCACTCTATCATTCATATTATGTATATTAAATTTTACTTACTCATAAAAAAATTCATTTTTATTTAGATTAGTAATCAATAAAAGTATATCTTTTATTTAGACTAGTAATCAATAAAAATACATAATAATAGAGGTGAAAATAGAATTATTTAATGTTAATTAATGACATCATATGGTGCTATTCAACAGCAAATATGATATGACCAGGTAGTAATCTATTGAATCCTTGAATATCTAATTTATTAATATTAAAAACATACAATATTAATAGGATTGAATTTAAAAAAATTAAAATTTTCAAAATTTTAAAATATCAAATTTAATATTCAATTGAAAATGTATAAATTTTTTTAAAAATATAAAAAAAAAATTTAACTAGTATTCAAAAAATAAAAATAAAAATTAACCCAAAGTTCCACAAACTATGTCTTCCCCTATTTCTAGTACGTGAAAACAGAAAATTTGACGAAGGATATAACTGTTGTTGAGTGAGTTATAATGCAGCATTATTATACCTAAAACGTATATCCAGCGCATGCTTGAAAAGCACAGCTCCCAAAAGATAGTGATGATTATGCCCAGAATGTTCTAGATTGGCAAACATTATTATGCTTATAAAATCAAACTAACGTATACTTACGGTTTGTTGCATCAAAATTTAGAACCATTACCTCATGAGATTCTCAATAGATTTGATTAATATTTTCTTAAATAAAAATAAAAAGTATTATAATTTTTAAATATTTAAATTTTTAAGTCAAATTATCTTGCATCTTACGGTCAAACCAACAATTATTCATTATAACAATATTTTATTATAATAATTTAATTTAATTTTTTTAAATTAATTTTCTATTATATTTTATTTTTTTATAATATATTTTACCTATAACAATAGTAGCATCAATATAGTGGTACATTCTTTGTTAAATTACCTCTCTATGACAGTTATATTCAAATATTGTGTAATGTTATTTTGTACAAAAATATATTATGTATAAAAATAAATATTAAAATATTTATACTAATTATCATTAATGTCATGCACATATTAAATTTCAATTAGAATATATAAAAGAAAAAATTATATTAAAATAGCGTCTACCAGTTATGATCGTAACTTAACGAGAAAAGGCTACGGGTGTTTGCCTCTTTTTCATTCATATTTTTCTATTTTTTTATTAAATTGATTAATAAATATGTCTATTTTTTTTTGGTACACAAAATCAATCATCTAAATTTTTATTTATTTATAACAGTTAAATAAGATATAAATACAAATGCTAGTATATATATATAACGACACTTCACTGTAAGAGTTATATAAATTTTTAAATAAACATTTGTCAGTCTGCCACTGTAGCAAAGTTTGATTGTATTTATATTTATTTTTTGCTCAAATCAAAACTTTTAATCATAAGTAAATTTTCAAATAAATTTGATCAGATTAATCAAACAATAGAGACGTATTTTTTGTTAGAATAAAATTTCTGTTTATTGGACAATCAAAAATTGGCAAATAAATTATTTATCGAACATAAACGAAAGAGAGAATTTTCCTTTTTTTTTACATCGACTCCTATTTCAAAGTATCAAATCTCAATTTTGATCACCTGTGATGTATAATTTTATAATCTTCCCTCTCCAAGTTGAAATACCTTTCGTATAATTACTTAAGGAACCTTCATCTGGTTCCCTTGTTTTATTAAAGAGATGTAATTAAATAATATGGTCGTCTGTATTTCTTACTACAAAGCATGTACGACAATGATTTAGATGTACGCGGATTCAAGATATATGTTTTATATTTTATAAATTTAATATTTAAAATTTTAATATTAAATTTATTGTATTTTTAAAATTATAAATTTATTTTTATTAGAATTTTATCGAAATATGATATAATTTATATTATTAGTGTATAAATGACAAGCCTTTTAAAATGATAAAAACGCATCAAAGTTATTGTTATTGACTTTTTTTTCTTTTTTTAAAATTCTATACAATTTATTTTTAGTATTTGTCGTTTATTTTTATATTTTTTCAGAATTATTTTGAAATACTTTTTTTATTTTTATTTGAATTAAAAATTTATTTAAAATAAATTTTCTATTTTAAGGAAATAAAAATAAAATTTATATACATATTATTATTTTTAGACTCATTTAAAAAATAAACTAATGGTTGTTATCGTCGTTACTAGTAAAAAGGCGTCAAAACACTCAACTTTTATACCAATCTCAAGTCTGGTCCTAATTTCAGCATTGAAGGAAAATTTTTACACGCAGATATTTCCGTCCATTTGAGTGAACTTGCTTTTACAAACGACGTCATTTTGGTGGGTTCCTCGTTGACAAAAATTAGTCCCCCACTAAATTATATATTTACAATTTTACATTATTAATGATTGTGTGACATATATGTACGCGTGAATTTAATTTAATGTTGTATAGAAGTATTTTCTTTTAAGTTTTAATAATTGATGCACGTATTATTAATATTTAATTGTTAAAATGCTTCTTTTTAATTTTTCATTATCGAAGCTCTTCTTTTGCAATGTTTGTTGATGCACTTTAGCATCTGACACTCAATTTTATGGATTCACTTGTAATTAATTTTTACTTATTGTTTGTTCCAATTAATTATCTTTATCTTTTAAAAAGAAATTATGTCATATTATTTTTATATTTGTAGATATATAATATTTTTGTTAATTCTTCACAATATGAATAAGAAACTTAAGAAACTGTTGCATTTTAGTATCAACGAAATCACAGTACATCTCGATATCTCTAATTAGAATGATCAACTGTTTCTTTTTCTTATATGCATAAGCAAGATTTTCACTAATCCTTTTAATGGTCTCAAAACCCTTTGTTTCACGAGTTTCATCTTAACTTCTTCTCCAGCTCCCTATGACAATTGAATTCTTCAATAGCTTATCTTCTCCAATGAATAGATTCTTTCCACGGTACAAAGCCAGACATTATTGCTACCCGAGCCAACTTAAGTTTGTCCGTCATGCTAACTCAAATTTTAATTTTATTGGGTTTACTTCAATATTTTTTGAACCATCTCCTCAATATGATTATTTTTCATGCATACTTTATTATTCATCTTTTGCTAACATATTTATTGACTAAACAGACGACATATATTAACTCGCACCTCCCGTCTGTAACAAAATTTATTTAATTTTCTATCAAAATAGTAGAAACTCTGATATTAACTTTTTCTTTTAAAAAATATTATTTATAACTTATAAATCTCTAAAGTTCTCTACCATCTTCATAATATATATCTCATGTAAAAATAATTAATAATATCTCTATTATAATAATATATATCTCATGTAAAAATAATTAATAATATCTCTATTTATAATGATAATTTGTATTAAGCTTAGATAAATTTAAATTTATATGGCAAAATTTAAACAAAAAATATGAAATAAAGAGTAAAGAGAAGTATATGTATCTGCTCGCGACAGTTTATAGTACTATTTCCCTCGTAAGCCTTAATTCTCGGAAAGTGGAATCCCTTAGATAAGGACACAAAGGGGTTTTGCGGTTTGCTTGGTGGCTTCTTTATCGATGGACATGTTTCTTTTCTTCTCGTTTCGGCCATCAGTTTTCACACTTAGCAACAATAAACTCAATTTGTTTATTCTTCGTATCTCATACTAGAAGACAAAAACATGAAAAGTTCGAAGGAAAGAGATATCCCTGCCTAATCTCGAGAAATCTCTCAGCAATGCAATGCTCTCAAAGATATAGTGGAAATAAAAGGAATTCTTATCGTTTGATTCGTGATTTAAATTATTTTAAAAGTTATTTTACCTTTTAATTTAATGTTTTTTGAATATGCAGAAGTATTAAATTAAATTATCACACAACATTAGGTGAAATATAAAATAAAATATAATATCGAGTAATTCTCAATTTCATAAATTAATTTTTAAAATTAAATTAAATCAAAAAAATTATTTTTTTTTATCACCGCATGGACGTTGACGACGTACGATGGACCGGAATGGAGCGAGAGAGTCAATTTCTTGTTTTTAATAAGTTATGGGTGACACCAAAGAGAGTGGTCACAGCATAAATAACACTAAAAAAGTTAAACGAAATTAATTGACAAATTATAGTAGTAAAATCAATATGATTAAGCTAAAAAGGATAATATTGGCCAAATGGACACAACTGTTGATGGTGGTAGATGATGGAAATTGGGGCTAGCTGGTACGTACATCCCCTTCTTTCCTTTCATTAATTTGGAATGATTGGGGTAAGGGACTGATATATTTTAATGAAATTTTATTTTTTAAAATTTTGAAATTTTAAATTGTAAGATTTTATGATCAATTTTCTGTTCTTTTGTGGCCGTTCACTGGTTCTTGATTTGCAGAATATATACTTTTTCTTGTCAATTAGTCAGGGGTATACATGGTCCACAACACACAACTTACTCTCTGCTAGCTGTTGTTTTCAAATGATGTTCAAATTACCACTCACGCGATATAGCAAAATGTTTCAGCAATTTTAATTAATGCACATGTGTACTCTTTGTCCCCTTCTTTTTCTAAGATGAAATTCGATTTTAGGAATTACATTTTATTTGGAAATTAATGAACAATCAACTCATAAATGTGGATATTTGAAACTACATTAACAACTTATCTATACAGATTAATGTCATAGAATTACTAATGAAGAAGAATTTTCTATATTTTATCTCAATTTTCCATTTATTTTCAAAGTTTATTTTGATTTACTTAGTTGAGGATCACTTTCTCATTATTCATAATTAAACACTTACCATCGTAGTTATAATAGTGAAAATATTCTATAAAATTAATCAGAATTCTCATCATATCTATAGAGAGTAAAGCGTCTAATTTTAAAATATACCAAGTATATCTATCACTAAATTATATTATAGGAGCATTTAAAATAAACTAACAAGGAGAGGAGGGTAGCTAGTCATCGAGGGCAGAGCTGTTCACAGAAAAATACGTTATATATATATATATATATATGATTAAAATTATTTTTTTAATATATATATAATAGACATTAAATTTGTTTGACTTTCTCGTATATTTACTTCTATCATATTTTACAAAATGCCAGTGCTCATCACTCATTAGACTAAGGCTCCCAGTTTTAAGAAAGTTGAATAGTAATATAACTATGTATTAGGCTTCAATTTATTAGTTGAATAGTGTTTAAATAAAATTAATGGAAGTCCCCGTCATATGTGAGGCAGAAATCAAGTTGATAGTGATTTTAATATTTAAAATTTGATAGAGATAATATATATATAGTGATAGGCCTGCCCTACAAAATCAAAGTTTCTTTAGCTCCTTAATGGTCTAGACGTCTAGTCAATAATATATGTTTTATGGAACTTAGGGATAAGTAATGGCCATCTTAAAATCATTAGGAGACAACCTACCTCCCTAATTTTCAAAATTATTTTGGAGCCAACATATTTATTCAAAATCATAAACACTGCAGCTACCAGAAAAGAAAAGATACTTAATAATTGGAGCTCAATGAATGTGACATTTATCCACTTGATAAGGAATTATCTTTAGTGATTCTATATGTTGGAAAATTTGAAAGATAATGCATGTGCATATTCCAAGGAAACAGAAAAAAGATGGATGTTGATGGCACAAAGAATGAATCAAAAATAGAGAATGGTTGTTTGTAGAACAGTTATCTTATCTTCATGGTTTTTGTTAGAGGGCTTACAATTTAATGAATAAGAAAATTAACTCATTAGAAATTTTTAATAAGGAAATATTCAAAGAGAAAATTAAATAAAATAATATTATAAGACTTTTAATTATAAGTTATTACAATACTTTGATTTATTTACTAAAGTAATAATTAATTTACAAATATATCAATATTATGGGTATATAGTAGTTACTTTTACTATCATGTAATATGGTTAAAAAAGTATTTTTCCTTTCTTATAGCATAAATATTTATGAAAAATATTTACCCCACATCAAATCAAATTAGGAAGCTTCCGTTGTTAGGAAATACACATATATTTGAGAAAGCGGCGTGTTCGATGAGCTCTCCAACAATGCATCGAAACGGGGCCCAAAAGAATATAAATCTTAGATCAGCTAAGATCGAATTAAACTGTCTTTGATTGCGTGAACTCTGCCTTGATTTTTATTTCCGTCCCTATGAGAGACATCATAAAATAGTTAAATGTTTGAATTCTCTATTAAATTGAATTAGGAATCGATTGAATGTGATTTACCTATCCCTTATTCATATTCGATTTTCTCTCTTTCTTTTTGATACTTAATTGGCAGGATCTATTAATTTGATTCTAACTATTAACAATGACAAATTTGAATCATTTCGCAAGTTCACGGACAAATTCAAATATTTTCTCTTTTATTAATAACACAAAATATAGTTTAAAAAATAATAACATATCAATATAATTTCATAGATAAGGTCTAAAATAAGTAGAGTGTATGCAAATCTTATCCCTACTATGCAAAGATGGAGATGCTATTTTCGATAGATCCCAAAGAAAAAAAAAAAAGAAGAAGAACATATGCATGCAATTTCCGTAAATAGAAAGAAGAAATTGACTTGAGCTGTAACATATATTCTAAGGAAATATTCAATCATTTCGCTGGTTGCGTACGTAACTAAAGATTGTCAAGTTGTGATTAATAAATACACAATTAGTATTTTAGAAGCCTGATTCGTTGTTTAACTTGTCAAAATAATAGATTGAAAATATCTTAAGTACTTATTTTAAGAGTAAAAATTGTATTTTAATAAGTAAATGATTGTTTCATTCAGCTTCGGCATTACAAATTCGTACAGGTTGGTATATAATTATATATGCATTCTGTATAACGTCAATAAGAAGTTGATACGTAATTAGTATTACTAGTATTAATTATGAGCCTAATTGATTAGATTAAAAATATCTTATTTATTTTAAATAACAATTGTTTTTTCAATGATAATGATCACTGTATAGTGCTTCAAAATACATGAGGAACCTAATTATTTCCTACAGTTGTAGCACTTCCCAATTGCATTATGAATTTCATAAACACACTTATTAAGTAATAAAATACTTGTATTGTATGCTAATTATTACTAAATGGATCATTATTACTTCAAAAATCTTGGAAAAGAAAGCTTTCAGTTTACGTCTCAATTTATCTATGAATAAAAAAACAGTTCTTGCCTCTCATGGTTTCCATTTTTCAAAAACTTGCACAGAAATATACATACATATATATATTTAATATGGTGCAATTTTCTCATATACATAGTGAGACTTCAAAACCCGTTTCTCCTTAGATATTATTTTCAAATTTAAAATAATATTTTAAAGTTATTTCAGATAAATGTATGTTTTTGAGAAATATGGTTTAAGAGTTTGTCAGATTCTTCACAGGCGTTTGTGCATAAAGTTGGTGATATTTGAAAAATAATAATATTTTAAAGTTAAGTTAAAAAAAGTATTTAAAATTAAGGCATAATTATTATTATTGAAATTAAAATTATATTTGAATATGTATTTCACTTGAAAAACGTTTAAAGTTTTAGCCGAAAAAAAATATTACTCGACAAGTGGTTAGAACAAGGCTTGTACGCTTGAAAAACTCAACTTCTAATTTGTATGAAAAAATGACTATAATTTCTTTTTAAAAAAAACTGAAAAGCCAACAAAAAATTTGTATGTCCTAATAGGCCTAATCTAATTTTTCACTCATAAAATTTTAATTGTATTTTTATATTTGAACACATTTTTAACATTCAAGTAACTTTTTAAAATTTAACTTCAAATACTACTACTACTTCTTTCTCAAATATCAACTAATTTATATCAAACGCTCTAAGTGTCCCAATTAGGAGTTTTCAATCTCAAGAAGAAGAAGAAAAAATAGGAGTAATTAAGAATATTGAGTGATAATACAATGATAGAGATGCTACTTCAACATCAATTCAAAGGATGTCGTCTTTAATCTCACAAGAAATTGTGGCAACCCTATCTTATAATATACCCAAACTAAAAGTGACAATGTTTCAAGGCATTTATATAGAGCTACAAATTGCCTTATAACCTTAACAAACGTTGGATAATATTAAATGTTTTAAAAACAACAATTTTGAAATCAACTTTAACGATTACTAGCTACTTCTTTTGTTTCCCATGTTTAATATATATAGGGACCACAATAAGATGATATATACAAAACAAGATTACCTCAACCATATAAAATGAACAAAAAAAATTAAATGGAGAGGACAACATAAATATCGTATAGAGAAAAATTAATGATTATGCCTTTGTTGTTGTTGTTTGTTTATATATATATATATATATAATATCCTTGATTGGAAAAAGAAGATGGCTTTGAGTTTATCATACTTGTTTGAGCACTCCCAACTCCAAAACCTTAATCAAAATCCTTTTTGCCTTTTTTCGCATGTTGCTTTGAAGTAAGAGCTTCTACTAAACATCATTATCAAATATCAATTCAACTCACTTTTTTTTTTGTCCGGGTATATATAATAGAAATCACAATATCTATTTTGGGCGAACCTTGACTAATTTCACAAAATATCTGTAACCTCTCACCAACAATGTTCACCATAAAAATAATATAATAATCTTTCTGATATCATAGTAGCTTGATAATTAACTATTTAAAATTTTTATTCTCATCTTATAAAAGAAAAACGAATATCTTAAAAAATCATAATTTCCCTAAAATATATACATCTGTTTTTTTTTGCCAAATTAAAAGCTTATCTAATTTTACTAAGCTTCTTGTGATACAAATTAAATGTCAGCACCATATGTAGCTTTCCTTTATTTATTATGAGTTAGCTGTCCTGATATAAACCTAGAAAGAATTGCCTGATCTTGAGGGATCTTTCAAAAGACATATGGTTGAATCTAGTGAGATTTAAATTTATAAAACTATGTATTAACTTCAGGATAATGTAAATTATATTGGCTAAAATGGAAAGAAATTAGCTTAAGGACTCGATAAAAAATAAACGGAAGTTTATTAGCATCTAAGTAGTCTATAGCCTGGTGGCACCAACAGCGAGCGTCATAACCACATGCTACGAAGAATGGTCAGTTAAATAAATTTATATTGTACATATAAAAATTATATAATATAATAAATTAATTTTAAAATGTAATTTTAAATATATAGCAAAATTCTTAGTTTTATCGCTATGAATAATAACGTTTCATATATACAGTATGTCCGGTCTCATATTGTCCCCCTTTCCCTTTCTTTTCCTCCTTCAACTTTCCCTCGATGTGATAGATAAAAATTAAAGACAAACAAAAAGTGAATTATGATTTTTCATATTTACTTGAATGTGATAATAGAAAATAAAAAATGAAAAAAAAAAAAAAAACAGCATGAATGGTCATTCTTCTTCTTTGTTTTTCCTTTATTTACCCATCTATACTATTTTTAGTTGTTCTGTCTCATTGTGATCCATTAGTTTGGTGATGGTGGACACGTTTATGTACTTAAAAGTTTGTATGACATGTAAAAAATATATTTGAAGTATTATGATTTTTTTGAGTTTTATATTTGAAGTATTAAATATTTATTTAAAAAAAATTAATTAATAATTAAAATATATTTCAATAATAATTAATGATAATTTAAATATAAAATTGAAAAACTTAAAATACTCCAAATATATTTTTAGCCCTTCAGCCGGAAGCTTTGATGTTTGCTTTGATGTTTCCGATATTCCATCTTAGAAGTGCAAAAAGTTGATCGAATTACAGCAATGCAAGTACATGTCAATCTCCAATAAGGCTGTATCTTTATTTGCTTTTAGGGCAAGAACTAGCTAGGGCTGACACAAGGTAAGAATCAAAAGTGAGTATAATATATATATATATATATTTTTTGTTTTTATAATTATGATCGCCAGTCTGTGCATCTCAACTAATTTTATAAAATATTTTTTATTTTTCACCAACACAAGTAGAATCAAAAATAGGAGGTCACAAGATGGTTATTTGAATTTCTTTATTGAAAAAATATACTATAAATATAATGTTAATTATATATATATATATATTAGATGTTGAATCCTAATTGACTAATTTTTTTTTATATTTTAAATTCTATATATAATTTCGCTACTTATCAGTATAAATATTAAATAACTTTATTCGCCACAAAAAGTGAATATATATTACTATTACTACCTTTTTCTAACTCCTATTCTAGAACCCTGAGTGACCATTGGCTATATAAAAGGGACAAACCATGCACCCTAGAAAAAAGGGTTCAAATAATTCCAGTGAGAGCTAAAAAGACTAACATACAATATATGCAAAAAAAGAAAATAAAAAAATAAATTTTTGGTAATATCCTCAGCTTTACATGTACATTGATTTCAGCCTTTGGGCAAAGCATAAATGTCTAATCAAAGATGCAGAATATCTTGGGGGTATTATTAAAGGTTTCTGCTGAGGCTTATAAGAGTACTACCTCCTCTTTATCTTTTTTGCTTCAACTGCATTAAATTCTCTGAAAAAGATGCTTATATAGTTTATTGTACCACCAGCAACTTGCACTGATGTTACATTTTGATTGTAATGCTCCTCCTTCCACCTTTATTTGTCCGTTAAAATAAACATTCAATTTATAAAATCAAAAAATAATCTATTAATTTATTATTAATTACAGTTATTTTTTAATATATTTTTTAAAATATTAAATTTATTATATTTAAAAATAATATAATAAAAAATTTTTTTTTTAATAGATGTGTCAATTAGTTAATATTGCACAAGTAAAAATAAATGAAAGAAGCTGGGACCAAACCGCAGATAAAGTTATATTTGAACTTTTAAATTTGGCTTCCCCTGCACCCTTCTTGTTCCCATTTGAATATTTGAAGAACGTGTGATTAATTTTAAAAATTTCCTTATTCATTTTCTTTTTCCCAATAAATCTAGTAGCATTTCCATCAAAGGTTGCAGTGAACATAGGAATTGAGTCGTCTTTGGTGCTGACTGTTTTATCCTTAAAATGAGATTTTTTTATACTAATCTGAATTAATTAAGTCATAAAAGATATTAGAGATCGGGTTGGAAAAAAAAAAGGGAAGATCTTTCAAAATTCTTGTATATTGATTTGCTTTGCGTTTTTTGTTTTTTTTTTAAAAAAGGGACCCATTGAGACATGATAATTCAACTAATCAATTTAACTAAATCTAATCATACCTTCACAATGCCCTTTTGCACCTCAAAAATGAAGGGGATAAACAAAGCAGAGATAAAAATGGATGAAAAGGAATCAGTTTTTCATTTAATATTGGATATAGTATATCACTGTAATAGAACAAAAGAAGATAAAAAGACAAAATCTCAATTCCAGTAGTTATTACTAAGCAGCATATAGCTCAAAGCAAATATTCCTCTGAAAAAGACAACCTATTCATAAGCCGCAAAGTTAAAGCGACTAATAACTAAAGTGCCAAAAATTGGAGATAAACATATAGGCTTTGTTTCACGTAGATTAAGAGGTACTAGAAAAGATGAAGAGCGTGTCTGAGAATGTTGTTGTTTTTTTCTTTTTCTTTTTTAATATAACAATGGCATGTCTATCAATTTATGCACATCTTTACTATGTTATGAGAATGATGTTGAAAAAAATTGTTTTCTAATTCTTTAAATTTTTTATTAATTTTATGATTTTTTGACAAAAAAATCATAATTTTTCTACAGCAAAAAAGAATCTAAAAATATCATTTTTTTCAATTCAAATTATAAAAGATGAAAGAGATCTCATTTTCTCTTATTGATCTGTGGCACGTTTGGAGTTGCTATGTTCTTTGCATCTCGTAGAGAATATGACCAATGGAATGACAAGTCCTCGTTACCATTTTCTTTTCTGTTCCTTATTATATTTTACATATTCATAAATCGTGATCCAACCATTGGTTATATGGAGCGGCACACATTAGGAATTAGGATACAATTGAAGTACTTAAAGCATTATTACAGAAATTGTTATACAAGTGACACCGCTTGGCACACCAATGAACATGAAATTAATTTGTAGCACTACAAGATTGTGATAGTTTGGACCTTCAATTGTAAAGGGTTACAAAGAATGCTTTACAAGGCTGAGAAACTTATTGGAGAAGGCAGGTATCTCTGATAGGCTCATTGGAGGAATCCTGAAATAAGTTGTCAATTCCAAAAACTAGCTAATTGCCTAAATGTTGCCGTAGATTTTGGTTGAAAAGGAAATGTCCGAATACATGGAATAAGTTGTAAACAACGGTGATATACTGAGAAGTTTGGGGTTAATATGTTGTAAACCACCGTGATAAAAAGTGAAATTTGGTGTTAAAGTATCGGTGCACAGAAATGATTAGTGTATATCATCGAGTTATCCTAGTGTCTTCCACACTTCTCTGGCTTAAGAAGCAGAACTATAAGACCCGAAGGAAATTTGTTATTCCTGCGCAGCGACGGCGTATTTGTCAAAAAAAAAAAATCCCTCTTCTACATAATTAATTTACCTCAACTACCAAACATGATATTATTCCAGCAAAATTTAAAATCTGCATAACTCACGTCCAACAGCTGCTAAACAACCCTTACTGTTTCTCTAAATTCACTTGTTATATTCGTTATTCTTTTTCTTATTTTTTTAGTTATCATCAATTAACCAATCTTTTCACGGAATTAAAAGTTCAAGACCGAGGCTATCCGCGCTGATCACCACGAAAAAGGTCATTGGCTTGCCGCTTACAAATCAAGCATTCACCGGGAGAATTTCACCGAATAGTCAAATCCAGTGAACCCGAGGAACATGTTGAACTTTACCAGAGCAGCACATCTAAAAACATCTGCTTAGCCCAACCCGTCACGGAGCATAGGAGGAATCAAAGGCATAATTACATGGCTACAAACCAAAAGGCAAAACACAACATGCCCAAAGCTTGTTTGTGCTTTGATGCTTGTACCATCCATCATATTATGCAAAGGAACAAGGGGAAAAGTTGGCAACATTCAGTGAGAATTTCTGTAAATTAACCTAGACTTGTCTGGTAAACATTCAGGCTTCGCACAGTTAAAAAAACAAAAAAACTTACAAAATTTAACAGAAAAATTTGTGGGCTTAATATCTATCCATAAGAAGCCAAGTTAGCTACATTGCTCTCTTGGATTGAAGGAGGGGCAAACTAGCATAAAAGCTATAGCCTACAAACCAAACATACCTAGTTCAGTGGCCTTCTCCTTCTCGAAGGTCTCAAAATACTGGTATATGATTGTGACTGCAAGAAGAATTCCAGTTCCTGATCCAATTGCTCCCATCAAGTCTGCCAAAACTGTCAATGCACCAATGCAAACTCCTCCAAAGGCCGCAGCAGTAGGTATATAACGATTTAACTCCTTCTGCAGATTGGAATCACGATGACCAGGCATCACCATTTGTTGCTCCTGCAAAGCAATTACCGTAAAAAGTGTCATACCTGTAATATTCTTTGACATGAATCTATAAGAAAACGAGGAGAAGATATATTTTTAATGCCAGAAAAAATGCTTCAAATATTTCCAATGGTTTTGTTTTCCTTTAGTATTAGCTATGTATTGGGTAAAAAAAAATCTGTGTTTTGAGTTTTGGAAGAACTGGTTTGTGTTGAAAACTATCTGAGCATCAGTCCACTAAGACTGTTAAATTTTGAAAAAACAAAAATAAAAAATTACTCATAGCATTTGTTTTAAGGAACAGTTGTTCCTATTTTTGGAAAACAAGTGTTTCCAGAAATACACAAACTCTAAATTGTGCACCATAACCGCTGTGATGCTATTTCATAACCCAGGCTACGTGAGGCAATCAAGCTCGAAGAATCAACATGTTCCCTTCAGAGGCCACAGTAACCAATGTTTGATAACCCAGGCTACGTGAGGCAATCAAGCTCGAAGAATCAACATGTTCCCTTCAGAGGCCACAGTAACCAATGTTTGACAATGATTGAACATTAGGAGATGTGGGTTATTACTTGGTCAGATAATACAAATTTCATTAGTATTTTATGGGTGAAATAATACAAATTTCATTAGTATTTTATGCGTAGTTAGCACAATGGAAAGAAAAAACTCATTCTCTTTTTTAACCTGTTTGACTGGAAATAACGAGTTCTTGATAATCCAGTAATAATCTATAGCAATTATTTCTTATCATAATCCACAAAGCATGGTGAAAAGTTAGAACACCAGGGAAAAAGTTGTCACTCTAAGTTGCCATCCATACCACATCACAACCAATAGAAGTCTGATCAAAAGTACAATTAATTCACTGCCAAATCACTTTGGAAAAAATAAATAGGATGGGAGACTGAAAGCTTACACACCAAAAGCAAAGGCTACAAGATCATTTACCTTAAGCTGCTTGGCAACATCTCTGGCAGATGATCCAGAAACTTCAATCCAGGTCTTTGAGAACAGGGCACAGGCTGACAACATGAACACTATGTAGAAAAGAGCATGGAATGGATGTGACACCATTTCTGCCAAGCTGAAATACATAAAAGTTCAGTCAATGGCATTTGCAGAAGAAGAAATAAGTGCTAGATATGGGGCTAAACCTAGATTCGTGAAGAACTTTTACACAAAATAGAGATTGATTAGCTGAAGAAAAGGGGAACAGTACCTTGATGGCGCAGTAACAAGGTAAGCAAGACCAGCAACAGGAACAGATTGTCCAGAATATTCAGATTCTTTCCATGTTCCTATCATATCCACAAAGAAATTTCCACCGTATCTCCGGTAGAGCAACTGATCATAGAGAAAAGAAAAGAGGGCAAAAAGAAAAAGAAATTGTTACACCCCTGGAATAGGTTATAGCAAGTTGTCAATCAACCAAAAAACCATTACAATTAGGTACCTGAGAGATGAAATAAAGGTTGGAGACAAGTGCGGATTGCAGAATAATAGGCATGTTTGAGGTGTAGAAGAGTTTGATTGGGTAGGAACCTTGCTGTCCGCGAGCATTCTTAGATCTAACTGGCAAAACTACACGGAATCCTTGGAAGTAGATAACAATGAGGAAGATCAACACAGTTGCGAGCAGATTTGTCACATTGGGGAGACTTTGCCGGTAGAAAGCCTCACGCAGAGCACCAATCTTATTTGATCTAGTAATAGCAAGATGGAACAGAGCAATAATAGCACCTTCAAATTCAGCACCACGCCCAGTATTGATGGTTGTGGGACTAAATGCTTTCCAGATAATGCTTTCACTGAAATATAATTAACTTGGAAACATAAGCTCCAAGATAGTACTGACGAACTCAAAACAAGCTTTTTGATAGACAGTAAGAAACTTACCAGATATTGGTAGCTATGAACAAGGAAATTCCAGAGCCAAGACCATATCCTTTCTGAAGAAGTTCATCTAAGCACATGACAATGATAGCAGCAAAGCAGAGTTGAAGGATAATGAGGATAGCGTTTCCAACACCCAATTGGCTAACACTGCCATACATCCCTGACAGGACATAAGCAACTGCCTCACCGACAGCAATCAGGATCCCCAACAACTTTTGAGCACCATTACTGCATTGGATAAATTTGTTGAGAGAGCACATCAAACAGCTTCATTAAGCAGAACAGCTAACAGAAACATCATAAAAATCTACTTAATAGCAGGAACGGAATTCTGTTGGATTTTGGGCAAGGGGAGTGGTTGACAGAGTGAGTTCGGTCTACATACAAGCATCAGTTGAGGACACAAATGTTCAGTATAAGTTCCAAGGGTAGGAGAACTCCAAACATGAAATTTGTCTTGCAAATCCAAATAACACAACTTAATCTAGGTTCTGCATTAAAGTTACAGATCCTCTCATCTTCAAAAGCTCCAAAATAATATCCTTTTCTGAAGGTTCTAAACTACAGTATTACTACTGCATATGGAATTAAAACAAGACACAACTAGCAAAATGAAACTGATGCAAAATACATATAGTTGTTAAAAGAGTTTAAAAAACAAAATAAAAGAAATAAATATCTTGAAAACAAATTAACTTACAGGAGTGCTCGGTCCTCGCGGACATTGTTGTCCACTTGAATGATTTTTGATCCAGCTAACAATTGCATCACCATTCCAGAAGTCACAATTGGAGTAATTCCAAGTTCCATGACTGTACCACGGTTTGAGGCAAGAATGACACGCATCCAGTAAAAAGGATCCGCGCCAGTTGTAGAGTGTATGCCATAAAGAGGGAGCTGGCTGCAAACCAGAAAAATAGCAAGCGCAATTACAGTATAGATGACCTTCTCTTTAAATTGAACTTTCCTGTCAGCACTCTGAACTTCTGGTAGGAATGAGAGAAATGGTTTCACAAGGTGCAGCACTCTGAATCCTCCTCCCATTGTTCGCTATAAACGGAACTATCTCTGCTCAAACCACAAAAAACCAAAGACGAGAACTATTAAACAGATGACAGGGAAGATAAAAGTGCCTCAACTATACCAGCAAAAAGTACAAAAAACTTAAAAACAATAAAGGGGAAAACAGAAAAAGTTAACTATTCAAAACTTCTAGTTGTGGGATTCACTCCTGATTGTGTGTAATTTTAAAGTGCATAGCTAGCAAGACAGATTAATTTCAGATTAAATAATACCAGTATTAACATCTCAAAATAGATTTTAGAGCAAAATTTCAATCAATGAAGGGCGTCATCATTCATTCAGATTCAGTGAAACACATAGATCAAACCATCAATTTTCTCACTGAGAGCACATAGGATATGCTTGGAAGCCAAAACAGGAATATCCATACCTGAACATATAAAATTGAGCTGATAAAGGTAAACAAACTGACCTTGTTTCTTTTTTCAGTATGTATTAAAAATGAGATTGTTTCTGCTTCTCCACCCCCACCCTCCCTCAATTCTAGAGGACTAAAACATGGACATCACAGATATCAATCAATCAGCAGATTCCTGCTAATAATAGGATAAATTAAACCACTAAATATACAAATAATTTTATATCCGTGTAACAATTCTCTTGGGGGTTTACGTACTTATAATTGTTGAAATAATCAAAACAGAGAAAAGTTTTTTGATTGTAAAAATCCATACTCATATGAAGTTGAAATCTTCTTATGTCATTAGGAAAACAGAATTTGGAGACTAAAATGTAAGAACCAAACATGCATTCCAAGTCAATAGTACTTTCTTCAATACTTGCAACAAGACCAAAATGTCCATACAGATGCAAAAACATGAACCCTGTTGCTCATGCACCACTTCAAATATTTTTCATGGTCGATTAGTGAACATCACATAAATAATAAATCCATTTACTCATACTGACCATCAAGCCATAGTTTTATCTAGATATCATGAAAGCGTAATGAAGATACACAAAGATACTTCTCAGATCTAGATCCTTTTACCATCACATTACAAATCAAAATTAGCCTTCAGAGTTTCGTACTATACGGAATTCAGATGTATATACACACGCATATACATAAAACTCAGACACAGAACAGATCTTGAGCTAAATAAACTCATCAGATCTATGGATTTCAACTACACGATTCGGATCTCAAATCCGTAATATTTTCAATTTCACACCGTTTTTCGATCTATAGATCTCTTCTTCCGATACATACATCACCTAATTTTCGCCATACACAAACAAAATCAATTCTAAATCTCAGTTATGGGAAAATCCACTAGAGAAAAGTACATGCAGAAGAGATCGGAGAGACTTACAGCGGCAGCGACGATCTGGAGATTTCCGTGGACTATTATTAGCTCGATTTCTCCGTCGAGCTATGCTTCTATTTGTAGGGTTTTGACCATGTGAGAGAGAGTACAGAGAGAGAAGGGGCGGATCTGACGGGTTTATGTGCAAGCGTCACCAGTTTAACAGAGATGGAGAATGCGTGACGCCAAGTGGGAAAATATAAATAAATATCTTCACTTTGTGCCAAATTGGAAAATGCAGTTGGTGATGAAAACGTGGCAGTGTTGGTCCTGGGAAGCCACGAAGCTTATCCAATGATATTGTCCCACGTGGCTAGTGAGACGGGTTTAGTGGTCACTGTTTGGATTGAATAGAAAAAGTGAGAAGGAAATGGAACAAGTCAAACCAATTTTTGGCCAAAGGAGGAATGAACTATTTATTATATATCTCAAAATAAAATAAAAATGAACTTAGAAATTTTGATTCAATTTTTTTTTTTGACAATACGCCTCTGAGTTCCATTTTCACAATTTTCTTTTTTCCTTTCTCTCCGTATAATTATAAAAGGAAAATATTGTGATAAGGTTTAGTTGTAGTCTCATATTCAAATTGATTTATTATCATTCTGCACATCTGAGCGAAAAATAAGCACCTCCTTTGTTAAATTTTAGAAAATCATGGATTGATCATATCATATTGTATTATAAGGAATAAGTTTTTGAGTTAAAAATTAGATTATGAAAAAAAAATTATTGAAAATTTTTTTTGGGTTAAATAAATAATTTTGATATAAATATAAATACATGATAAAAGGTTGTAACATCTTCCGATACTTATTAAGTTTTAATTATTTTATATATATAAAAATAATCAAAATAGGAAGAAAGAGAAATTTTATATTAAAAGTGGAAAATTTCTAATTTCAAAGTTTGATTATCATTTTACCTCTCCACTAAATAAATGATTATTATTTATAATAAAATTGGGAAGCTCCTAACTTCAAAATTGGATTACCATTTTGTCTCTCTACTAAAAAAAAATAATAATAATAATAAAAATTTATAATATGATCTATATTTTTTTGGTAACTTCCAGATAAATATTATTCCTATATAATACGCGTGTACAAAAATATAAACTTATATTATATTTAATAAATAAAAAATAAAGATATTTATACTAAATAGTAATTATTATCATCAGCGTGTTTGAGTCTCTTCAATTTTTTTATTTTGTGCTCTTTTACTCTTGATCAAGAAATTGAGAAACATACAACTATATTTGTTATCTAATTAAATTATAAATAAATGCATATTCAGTATATATATTTTCATCTTACGTGCTAATACAATGCTTCTGGTCTTTCTAAATTTTTTATAATGAAACGTTTGAAACAGTATTAAAAATAATAATGAACAATTAAAGATACACTAAATGATATATTCAAACTTTTTATCTTTTATTTATTTTTCATGCCTTGCAGAAATAATATAAACACAATCAACATAGAAGGATTTATTTGAGTAGAAAATTAGATATGTGAGAATTTTGGCCAAAGCTTCGACATAGTCTTCTATCTTTTTCTGGTGTATAAGGTTTATTTCATTTTTATCTCCTTCACTTTAGAATAATGACGGGTTTATGTAATTTGCTTTAAATTATTGTAAATCATGAATTTTTTATCTCTTTCATTTTTTGAATTAATGGGTTTAAGTGATTTGCTTGAAATTTACTTGACTGTTGAGCCTTTTTTTTTTTCTAATATAGTTGTCTTGACTGTTGCATTTGATATTCGATGTTGATGATCAGGAATATACAGAGTCATTATACAACTTATGAGAGATTTTAATAGCTTGGTTAGTTATTTATACATGTATTTATCTTATTGTTTAGAGTTTGATTTCCGACATTGTAATTTCTTTTCTCTCTCCCAAATTATTGTTTTTTTCAAAATAAAGCTTACGGGTTTGACATAAGCCAAAAATTTTCTCCCAAATCATGTGTTTGTACTGAAAAATCACTTAATATATACAAAATAATTTATTAACATCAGTAATCTAAAGCAAAATGAAAATAATTTATTAACAAGCATACTAAATCATTAAAAAATTTATCTTTTTTATAACTCAAAACTCATAAACTCCAAATTTTAGCCTTTAAAAAAGTTTGTACGAGCAATTCAGTTTGTAAAAGTATGTCTATCATCTAAGTATAATGTGTATCTTATCCACCAATACTTTGTCTTCCTCGTCCTCGATGCACTTCACTTGGTCTAACTCATGAGCCCTCCCCTTTCTCTCTCTCTCCTCGGCAAGCATGTACAATTTCTTATCCCTATTTTTATCTTGAAGTTCTTCATACAAGCGCTCAAACGCTGCCGTTTTAGCCGCTTAATCGCTGACTTTGCTTCCTTTTTCACTGCCTACCTCTCCCTACTTACCCTTTTTTCCTCATCATCTTTGCTCTACACAACTCCATACATGCAACATTCTTGACTTTTATTTCCTTGGATCGCTTCATTCCACCATTAATTTCCTCAGTGATCACCAACGTTACACCTCGAGACTCCCAACATCTCTCTAGTGACTTCCCTAATTTAATTAGTTGTCCTATTCTACATATTGCTAGCATTTCCATCATTCTAAACGCAAAACCCCATCACTATCAATTTTCCTCCATCACCTGAGCTCCGACAGTAATCAAGCTACTCCACTCGATCCTTGATAGGTTATACAACGCCCTCTTCTTACTCTTCCCCCTAGTCTCTAAATTCATCGCTAAAAGTTTATTTTGAGCCGCAGGATTCTCACTGGGAATAATATTATGCTATAAGTTCATGTCCTTTTTTTTCAAATTTAATTGTACAAAAATTATTTACAAATATAAATTGTATTTGTATCTAAATAAGTTAATGCAAATTTAATCTTTTAAAAATAAAGATAGCTTAATTGTACAAATTGTATTTTTTTTATTTGCTAATTAAATAACTATGTCATGAGGCTAATAAATCAATAGTTTTGAGTTAGATGAGTCAAATCATGCTCTATAGTCTACATTGACATAATTCATACTTGATCGAAGCATACTTTAGGATCTTAGGCTGGATCATTCATAGTTGAAATCATTTCAATATGAGCAAATTTGATTTAATTTGTCAATGTACTTTTCAATATATTTTATATCTTTTAAAATCAAGCATTTAAATGATTTGAATATTATTATTATTATAATAATAATTATTATAATTATTATTATTAGATGCATAGTACGTGTGTGTATCTTCTATTAACGAGTATACAATTTGAAAATCATTAAAAAAAATTGCATATTGGTAAACTTTAAAAAAAATGTATACTTCCAAAAATAATGAATGTTAATTATATTTAAATACTTTAATAAAAGAAGAAACATATATGTCTCAAAAGTCCTTCAATGTTTTGTTGTAGTTTCGTCTATATGAGATGTATATTTGTTTCAAAGTCTAAATAGAGTAGAACAATATGTTGATTTCTATCGGAACTTGTTCTTTCGTAAAAATACATTATTAATTAGTCGTCGGTTAAGTTTATTTGATAAAATAAAACACGCTTTTATATTCTAATTCAATATATTTCAGAATCAAATAAATAACTTAATACCAATAATTTTTATTATTTCTTCTCTAATATTTTTATCATTGTGTTGCGGTTGATTTCAAAAATTCTTTTCATTTTTATCGTCGTCGCTCTCTTCAATCTCCTCCTATTACAACAAATAATTGAAATTAAGGGCTTTAAAATTTAAAAAAAAAAGCACATGAACATACTAGTGCAAGCACTGAACAAGAATATTTGTTTCAAAACGGCAATAAATTATTCAATAATATTATAAGCCAAACGATAACATACATTGATCTAATGAAAATATAATTTTTTTTTTTTTGCTCTCTTCACTTTTTAACTTTCGAAATAAAATATTTGTTATATATATGAAAACACTAAAGAAAAAAATATATTATAACAATAATAATAACAATAACAATAATAATAAAAAAGATGAAGATGGATAGCATAAAAAAATTTTATGTGTAATTTTCCAGTAGTATCTAGGGTATTAAGTTAGTTGAAAACAAAAAATTATTTCACTCCCGCAAGCAACTATTATCTTTTTAAGATTTAAAATTGTATCACTTTGTATTTGATCAAGTAACTTGAAAAGAGTTTTTGTTAGTATTAAAAAATACTTTTGAGTGTTAAATTAGACATGCACGTATTTAATTTTATATTAATGTATTTAATGAAAATGATATTTTTAATTTATAATTACATATTTTTAACTAAGTTTATTTAATATACACATTATCTTTTTTATTTTTTTAGTTTTAGGAAGGTTGGAATAAATGATTATTCGAAAAAGATTAAACAATGAAAGAATTTAGAGAAAAAAATAAAATTTAAAATAAATGAAAAGTTATTAAGTACATTTGAAAAATACGATGAAAAAAAATAATTTTTCTTAAATGAACATGTTATAATGTGTTCGAATAATTGATATTATTAAAATTACGTTAATATTAATACTAATAATTCTAACTAATAAAGGTTCGACAATATGAATTTTGAATATTCATGTAGTGTAATGCTAACAACTAATTTTAGCTAATTTTACTATACATATATTTTATTTTCATCGTGCTATGTTTGTTGCCAAGTCTATATGAATTCATTTGAAATGGACAAATAATTTCAAATGAATATTGGATATAATATTAAAACATATTGGATAAAAGCCTATTGTTAACTTGCATATAATATTATTACTCTCAATATAGTTCTATAAAATTTATATTTTATTTTATAAGTATTTTTTTAATTTCATAATGATAAAACTCTTTCATTTTGACTTTTAGATTTTAATTATATTATCTTTATAATAATTAAGATATTCGGGTCTTTTATGCTTCTAGTTTTTATCATGATTTTTTTTAGATTTTAATGTAATTAGACTCGAATTAATATTTGACATGTGTCACTGTGATATATTTCTTCTGTTTAAAAATAAGTATTGTTTTAATTTTTTAATTTTATTTTAAAATAAGTGTATTTTACATAATTAAGAAGACATTAACGATATTCTTCCAATTTGATCCTTATTTAAATTGAGAGAGTTTTAAATAATTAAGAAAATATTTAAAAATTACATCTTTTTCAAGATATTTAGTGGGGGTAAATGGGAAAAACTACATTTTTTTAAAAATAAGTAATTTCTTAAAGAAGGTGTTCAAGCTAAAAGCACCACTTATTTTGAAATAAAAGAGATATTGCTCATGAGTTAAGTACTTCTACGAGATTACGAAATTAGTAATAATTTCAATGTAATGTTATAACTTAAACTATTAATTACAGACATTTATATAATACTATTGATGCTTCAAAATATTCTAATAAGTACATCAATTTACATGTAGTTAATTTAATCAGCCAAAAGAATTCTGAAATTTTTTCCCCATAAATTCGGTAATGTGTTAATTCAACAGAATAGTAGAAATTATTGAAAAGGAAAAAATTAGTCAGACAATTCCTTAATTTTCATCATTGTTACTAATTGTAGTTTCTACTTTGGACATATATATAAAAAATATTTTGCTTTTGAGATTTCACTCTACAACATTCATATCTCAGTAATCTGATTAGAGAAAATATAAAATGCTCTCTATTAAAAAAATTATTTTCAAAATTCAAACAATATAAAAGTTTTGAACTAAAGGTGTAAATTATAATTTGAGATTATAATTTCAAATATCAAGTTTTTCCAAAAAAAAAAAAAAAAAAGAAAGGAATTTGAGTTTTTTCAACTCGTGATTTTAATTTTTTTAAATATAAAATTTGATCTATAAGTTTATATTTTATAAAATTTAAAATTTATTGTTTTAAATCTTATTTACGCTCGACATGAAAAGATTATCAGTATCATATGAAATAACTATATTAAAAGAAATTAGTTATGATTATTGCTGATTAATGAATCTTTATAAAATAACGTGCTTTGAAAATTTATAATCGTAATATTTATTTATAAAAAGAATATGAAGATACGTGAATTATCAAATTGATACTTTAAATTATTTATGAAGTATAATTCACTTATTTAATAAAATTATATAAAAATTAATTTTTTTAAAAAAAATTTATGTTTCATATTTACAAAATTTTAAATTACATGTTGAAATAAAATTTAAATTATTTTTTATTAAATTTAATTTTATATTATAATTTTATATAGCGCGTCCAAATAGCCCTAAGATCTCGCCCGGTGTCGTTATCTATACACATGCCTCGTGGACGCTTGGAACTGACACGTGTATCTCAAGTCGCTTTGTTCAAATACAAATACAAAAATTATTGCAGTTGGTCTGTTTCTGAATTCTGATCCCCAAAACAATTTCCAAAATTCCAGTTTCATTTTATTTCTCTCAACTTCCAATCCAAACCCCAACAGGCAACAGCCCACAAATCTTCATCAATTTCTTCAGAAATTGACTAGCTCTGGAACAATAATCTAGGGCTGGAATAGAGCGCGTTCCGCTGTAGCAATCATGAATATCTTCAGATTGGCAGGGGACATGACACACTTGATCAGTGTCTTAGTTCTCCTCCTCAAAATCTACGCTACCAAATCATGCTCAGGTATTCTTCTTCCCATTTGCATTTTCATTCTCAGTTCTTCGATCAGCTATTGTATATCTCTGTGTGTGTGTGTGTGAGATGTGTGAACAGATGCAAATTCGTCGACTCAGAATTATGTAGCTCATAGAATCTGAGTATATTTTGTAGCATGTAGTAGTTTTGCATCAGAAGGTGAAACAGGGAAACCTTAAGGTTCTGTTTTCAATTAACTTCGTTGACTTTATTCGTGTTGAAACCTGAATGTAGTTTTGTTTTATACATGAATACTGTGTCTAATTAGCGCCTAAATTGGATGTATACTGGATTAAGTTGCGAGCTATGTTTCTGATTTTGGTATGCAACCAGAATTAAATTATGTATTGATTGGACTTTGTAAAGTGAATAAGGTGTGTTTGAATGGGTTCCCGCTGAGCAGTTCATGAGTGAAAAATAATGTTCCTTTGATAAATTAAGAGTGAAAAAGATATTGTTATGTGGCTCTTGATATATTTAAATAGCACCCTAAGAGAAATCAGTGTGTTATTCAATTTACATGCTAGCTAGTGAATCGGGCAATGCACACGATACATTTATTATAAGGAAGTAGTCACATTACACTTAGTTCTGAAACTCCTAGGACTTGGACTACTGAGAGATTGTAATGAGTGAGCATTCTTTCTGATTTCACCAAGGAAATCTGTGAAAATACTGTTTGAAGCTAAATTGAGCCTTGGAGCTTTTAACTAGGTTACCTTCGTGCCACATATTAAGTAGATATCTGGATTCATGTAGGACATTTTGTGAAATCAGTGGCATTGTGAGTAATTTGAAAATATGAAAAAGACATATCTTAACATGTTCGTTTGTACCGGATATTGTCAATAAAAGTAAATCAACAATCCAAATGAAGTATGGTATGTTAGGACAAAAGACTACAAACAAGGAAAGTCACAACACATTGGTATTACTACTGATGTGACAGGTAATTTAACAGAATACTAGATGGTACAAAACATTATTGTCTATGTATAGCCCCCTCCCTCCCCCCACAAAAAATACAAAATAACTGGAAAAGAATGGAAGATGACCTTTTCTTGTAATGTCAAATAAAACATGCGGACTTGTTGCATTCTCCAGTAGCTTGAAGTATACTTATGCTGAAATCTGCTGATGTGTAGCTGGAAGATAGTTGGCATTGAGAGTATTTTCTGTATTCAGGAATATCATTGAAGACGCAAGAGTTATATGCTATTGTGTTCTTGGCTCGGTATCTGGATTTGTTCACTGACTTCATCTCTCTTTACAACACTGTGATGAAACTGGTTTTTATTGGAAGCTCTTTGGCAATTGTCTGGTGTATGAGGTACCATCGGGTTGTCAGGCGCTCATATGACCGTGAGCTAGACACTTTTCGTTATTGGATTCTGGTGGGGGCGTGTTCCGTTTTGGCACTTGTTCTTCATGAGAAGTTTACCCTTCAAGAGGTTAGTGATTTCTAAATGTTCTAAATATTTCATGTGGATTGTCCTAGCATTAACAATCATGCTTATTGTCACTTAATTTTGTAATGTTAGATGGTGCCTTATGTGAAGTTGATCTTGGCAAGCACGACATCTTGTTGGTGCTTGTAACACCATATTTTCAGAATTTCAATAGGCTGGCTACTGCGAAAGAGTGAATTTCATTCTAGAAACATTTGTGTCGCTTTGAGTCCAGCAATAGTGAATTTGAATACGAAAACTATGCCTTATGCTAAGATAGTTTCGGTTGGCTATATGAATCATCATTTGCCATGCGCTCCATTTAATCTCATCTCAAACACCCGGGTGCGGATGTAATGCGTGGCTAGGTGGGTACGTTTCAACAATATATTCTGCATTATGAAAATCCATTGCAAATTGACTAGTTTTATGTTGGCTGGCTGCCTACGCTACTTTCCTATTTCATTCGGACTTGGAACCAACAATATGAGCATGCTCGTGAAGTTGGTTCATTCACTAGTGAATGAACACTGTAAAATGTTTGTTTGCTTATTACTCACATGCTACTCTGCATGTACATGGTTATCGCAACCTTGAAAGAGTGCTTGTACAGACCTTCTTAAGGTGACCCATTTTTTGATGACCTCTGTTCATGACAAGCTATGCACGATTTCACACGGGCTGAGGAGTTCTCGTAACAAGATATAAACCCTTTTACATTGACAATATATGATCAGCACCCCAACATATGTTAAGATGATATGTTTGCAGTCATGTGAATTGATAGACCTTCCTTAAAATCAGCCTGTTAACATCTGAATCAGTGTGCCCTACCTTCAAGAATGATTTCTGTAATAGTCATTTGTATTAGTTGTTTGGTAAGTACCTTTTGTATTGAAACATTGTTATGATGATTTATCCCGATCGAGGGCCAACAAAGTTGTGACTGAAGTTTGATCTTGTCTATTTTATATTTGACTCAGGCTACTCTCCCCTGTTAAAATTAGCTGAACCCCTCAATTTTTTTTCCCACTGGGCTATTCTTATCCTTTATAACCTTACCAGGTCATTGAAACTCTCCATGTGTATGAACTTGGTTTATTGTGCAGGTTTCTTACGACATGGTGTTGTTCATATATGCTTCATTACAGTTTGTATGAGTAAAGACTTCTTGTCTATATCATTTGCAATATCATCCTATTTTTTTCATTCTTGGTTCCCCCACCCTTTTGGTCATCTCCAGATATTGATTGTCCATCTTGGCTGTTAACAAGAGACAAAAAGATAACTGAGATTTTTTAGTATTCCATGGTATCCTTATACTCAGACCCATCAGTATATATCGTTAATGATTGTTTTTTTTTATTTAAATTTTGTGGGGAAGGGGAGGGAGAGGGGGGGGGGGGGGGAGGAGCACTGGTGAGGATTGAACCTTACACTTGGTTGCGAGGTGCTCTACTAATAAGCTGCCATTCAGATCTCTGAATGACTGGTTAGAATTTCTGCAAAGACCCTGTGGCAGAGATTGTGTTACTTGTTTTTTTTTCCTTTTCCGGGATAGTCTTGATTCTCGAATTGATATTTGCTTGCTCCCTGTTTACACCGTTGATGGTACATATAATGTTGTTCCAGGTGTTCTGGGCTTTCTCAATATACCTGGAGGCAGTTGCCATTCTTCCCCAGTTGGTACTCTTACAAAGAAGTGGAAACGTTGATAATCTGACTGGACAATATGTGTTCTTCCTTGGGTATGCTTCCTCTCCAGTAAATCTGGCCATTTCCTAAAAGGACATTGTTTTGCCTCATATGTTGTAAATTGTAGAAATTTTGGATTGATCTAGCCATATCTATTTTTTTTTTAATCTGAGTTCTATTATCACTCATAGCTCAAATTTGACAATTCACCATTTATTTTTCATAAATAATGAAAATTTGTTTGTGAAATAGCGCCAATGGCCCAATACAGTGCTGATATTTTACGTAAAGCTAGAAAAGACTTGTCTTAGTTTTAACTGTTCAAGGAGTTAATGAAGTTCATCCATGAATCTATATAATTTCAAATGATTGTAAACATTTGAACTTGAAACAATGTGGTACATTTATTCTTCCTTTAAAGCAATGGTCTCTCTGTCCATAAACTAAACGATGTGTGGTGGCACTGTGTTACATCTTAATCTATCTTTCTAGTTTCTGTCTTCTCCAGCTTATAAAAGTGGTCTTCAGTACCGTGCTTTAACTACCAAGCTTGAAATAGATTTAGGAACATACTCCAGATCTTCCATACTACGGTAGAATGCAAAAGAAGATGTCTTGGGTCCTGAGAATACTTTTCATGTTTAACACTATTGCAATTAATGATTTCCTTACTCTGCAGGTTATCCTAGTTAGGTTGGCCTTATACATAGCTATAAGACAAGACCTACCATTTTTGGAGGTGCTTTTGCTTTTCTTAAGCATTTTTCTCGCCCCACTCCCCAGTGAGTGATTGTTGTTTGGCTTTGACAATTTATTTGACCGAAGGTCTTCTGTGCTCAAGGCAGTGAATTAGATTCTGAAGTTATTCCCTCCTTCTCTAACTTCTCAAAAGGTCCAAGCTCATCTGTGGACCTCGCTGTCCATGGAAATTCTTCCAGAATCTATTGTGCTGGCAATTGCTGGCAATTCTTCTTGAATCTAAGCTTTTCTGTGTATTTTGCATTAAGCCTTTGCGGCTTCAAAAAAATGTGGCAAAAAAGGTCTATAGATGGGATTACCCCCTTCAGATCCAAGCCAAGCATCTTGCCACCTCCTTATCTTTTTTCCATCAGTTACCTTAAGATTCATCCCGGCAGAGAATCGTCCCATAAATTTCTTATATATATTCATATTGCAAATCCATGAGTTGATACTGGATCAGTTCACCAATATCCACACCTCCAAGCATCTTGCCACCATCTGATATTTTCACCATTGTCTACCTTAACATTCTTTCTGACATTGAATTACTCCCACAAGATACTTATTAGTTTCCATTGCACAACAATGAGCTGATGATATTGGATTTGTGCACCAAGATCCATCCATGCGTACTTTGCCTTCGATGGCATTCTTCAAGACTTTCTTGTTCATAACAAACTGCACAACCACGTGGGCTTGTATTATGCAGCCTCAGGTTTTTTTCAGCTAAACCACTTCCCTTCTTTGCCAATTACAATAGTCACTGCTGTCTATTTCACCAGTTAAAATTTTTCTTTCCAGGGTTACCTCCAAAGTCTTTCCTAATTGTATCCAACTGCCTCTCCACTCTTGATGGAATGGGCTATGAGGTATAGGGACAGTGCATTGACTAGGATACCCTTGAGTACACGGTTTATGAGGGTCAGCCTACAACCAATAGATTGGTAATGTTTCTTTCAAGTGGCTAATTGTTCCCCAAATTTCTGACTGACCTCCCGCCACTTTGATGCATTTTGTAGCTTGCACCTAAAAAGGAAGTCTCATGCATGCTGCTGGAAAAGCTCCATCTTTGTATCCCAACATCCTTCCGAGGATGAGGAATAGATGTGTAACGACCTTGGTCCAAGTCCAACGGTTAATGTATTGTCCGCATCCGTGCGGGCCTAGTCCCAAAGCGGACAATACCTTAACAGTTGGACCAGGGTCGTTACTAGAGGACTCTTTGCCAGATGTACGAAGCCCAGAAATGTGTCACATTTTTTTTTTGGACAGCCGTGGTGTCCGGGCCAGTCTGCGCGCACCTCGACTAATTCCATGACATAGTGTCTCACAGATATCTTAGCCTTCTATCCTCTGTTCCAACAAAAATTGAGTCAACATAGGAACTTTGAGATATTGACTGTATTATTCCTTTTTGTGCCCTCTTTGAACCTCTTATCAAACCTTTGTCCATAGCTATATACGACATTCCTCTCAATTGAACAATTTGAAGAGAAAAGGTGGTAGAGGGTGTCCCTGTCAGCAGGCTCCTCTGGAAACTCTTGTCGTGTTGACACTTGACCCATTACATTTATATGAATCTTTAGACGGATAAAACTTTCAGTTTGCAAGGATCTTGGGTAGTCATAACTTGATTCCTTACGAAGATTATGGAATTTCCCAAGTATTATTAGGCATTAGATTGAAGCACTTTAAATGTACTTAGCTTGTTGGCACTCAAAATCTTGAGCCTCCTTTGGTGGTCAAAACACTGTCATTTGAGGACGTAACTAGAGAACGGACACAAGTGTTATTGCTGCTAGAGGACATGCCTTTATTTTTTGGGGCAGCATGTTTTAGCTTTGATGCCGTTATTGTGGTGTGCTCCCGATGAAATGAATCTGATCAAGCATTGCCATTTTCCCTCTCCTGTGATTGCTTGCCATGAACATCTCCATAATAAGGCGAGCACAATGAATGGTTCCTTTTTTGAGTTGAGTGCCCATGCCGTGACCTTAAACAAAACTCGTCTATATCTTCATTGCAATGAAGAACAATGAAGATATATTTAGATTCATTAAATTATGTGATTTATGTCTGTGTAATGGTTACACTTATAAAATAGAATGCCACCATTTCAGGAGGAAGTAAGTACAGCATAAAGCTACCGAAATGATGGGGTCTTTCATTTAAATGTCTTCTTGAACCATGGAACTATTTTTTGTGATAGCACTTTAATAGCCATGTGACTGCAAGACAAGTGAAAATGGTTCCCTTTCTCACACCACTCTCTCACTGTCTATCCATATGTATCATCTCTCTTTGTTTTGTTTCTCTGGCCTTTCATATTATAATGCTTGGAGCTGAAAGGGATCTAGCATTTAGAAGTTCTTAAATTATGTACATGCTGTATGTGTTCCTTTCTAGTTGCATAATGTCGCGCGATGACATTTACTATCTGATTTCAAATAGTTAGGATTGATTGGGCATTGTTACTGACATGCTGGGTTTATGTGATCACAGGGCATACCGTGCATTTTACATCTTAAACTGGATTTACCGCTATTTGACAGAGCAGCATTTCACGAGATGGATATGTAAGTTTTTTGGAAGTACCATCAGTACTGTTTGCAATTATTTGCAATGGTTCTGTGAAGTTGAATTTTTCTTTTCTTTTTGTAGCTTGTGTCTCTGGTCTTGTCCAGACAGCCCTTTATGCAGATTTCTTTTATTATTACTTCATCAGGTAACAATTCCTTAAATCTTCCTGGAGAGGTTCCTTCTCGATGATATAAACAAACTACTAATAAATTTGTTTTGCAGTTGGAAAAATAATGCCAAGCTTCAACTGCCAGCATGAGGCAAAGAAAAGATGATATGATGAAACAATTTTAACATCTAACCGGGATCTAGTTTCATGCTGTGGCTCGTGGACATAATTTTGGCATACTACTTTTCTTTGGACATGAGATCATACATGGAGTTTGGCGGAGGGTCAAGTATTTCACTGAGCTCCTCCGACATTGTTAGATTCAGATACAGTACCCTTGTTAATATGACAGGAATATGTTAATTTGAAAATGTTGTCTACATTCCGGTCAAATGTGATTCGAACTTTCAAAGATATAGAGGTATCACTAATCAATTATTTTGCCTGGTACATATAAAGGTTCTCAGATGTCTGCATATCTTCTTCCTTTTCCAGGCATCTTTATCTTTGTTCTTAGCAAATGCCGAACAATTTCAATTCTCAAGTGGGCCCGATAACGGGTTTTAATTCAACGATAAGTGCCCTTGATATAAGGCACACAGATGACGGAACAATACTTTGGGGCCAGCCCTGTAATCGATAAGCTGCCTATTTTTGTATTTTCTTTTTAAGGTCTGAGATAGCTTAGTTGAATACAATAAGTAATACCTCCAATACTTTGGGTTAGACCACAGGCTGCAAATATTTCTAAGCTTTGAGATATTTAAAAAACCACCAATCGAGATGGATGATACAATAATAACTAAAACATTTTAGTTGTCAATAATAAAAAAAGTGTTTGCAATTACCCCAGATACTAAAATTTCGGATGTGACACCACATTCCAACCACATTGTCAACTGTTTTGCTCCACGTATATTGTTTTGGTACATTGTTGCTGATATTATCTATGACATTGATGCATCACCCAAAATTGGGAATCTAAGCCATCTTATTTGAAAGGGAAATAACTCTTTTCTATTCTTTTTGTTGTTCCTTTCGTAATTTTGTTTTAAAATGGAAAAAGTACCTTGTAAAGGTCATGCATTGATCAATTACTACACATCAATCACAAGTAAATTGAGGTGTTAGGGTTGAAGCCCTATTATTTATTCTAATAGAAAACACTTTCCTCTTTAATGGATGTAGCACGATGTGAATTCAAAATAATCAGAGCTCAAAGCAAAAACCAGACACCAGATTGAAAGTAAAAAATTAGTTAGTCTGTTTGAATCTGCACTTTTCATTTTGCTTCATTTAAACTCAAATCGATTTAAAATTTATATAAACCAAAAACAAAAATAAAAGCTATAGATGTTGTACATTTTTTACTGGTAAAGATTGAGTTGTGTGGGTGTGGCCCAAGGAGAAGCTGCTGTTAGAAGAAACTGAAAGGTCATAATAAGCAGAGGGGCATAATCAGTAAACCTTCAAAATCAAATGAACAATTTAAGAACTTTAGAATACAGGAGTGCTCTCTGTTGACCCTGTTATACTTTACCTGATCTTAATTTAAATTCGAACTGTTGGCTGATACTCTCCAACAATGGAGGAGTTAAAGCTTAATTTGTAGTCACATCCAGAAAGCTTTGTTATTATTTCCATATATTCTTTTGGGCTGAAAGGATATTATCAGAGCGACAATTCTCATCGCGATAATATCTAATCAACACGAAAGGAAAGATGAATACTCCTACAGTCTATGTCTTTGGTTGAATCACAACATTACAGAACAAGAAGAATTGCAACTGAGAATGGGAATCTCTTTTTTATTCTCAGAGAGGAGACGGCAACCAATCGAGCATTTCACCAGCAAACATGGGAACAATATCTCCTGATGCATAAGAAAAGGATTCGGGTACCTTCCATGGTGCCTTCTTCAACTTAATCTTTGAGTTGTTCCTAGGAAGCCCATAAAAGTCTGGTCCATTGAAGCTCGTAAATGCTTCAAGCTTGTCGAGTGCATTTGCCTAAAATGCAAACAACCAAATTTATGTCATTGAATTACAGCGATAGCTACTAAATTAAAGAATCCATCCGAAGTAGTTACAAACATTGTGACATGGAATGAGTCCAACATGCAATAATATGAGAAACACTGTAGACATCAATTACAATTACCTTTTCAAAGACCTTTGCATATACTGATAAGGCTACAGGAGCATTGTAAATACCGGCACATCCGCAAGAGCATTCTTTTCTTCGTCTATCATGAGGAGCGCTGTCAGTCCCAAGAAAAAATCTTTTACTTCCACTTGTTACAGCCGACACAAGAGCCTCCCCTGTGTTGTTCAAAGCAAACTTGCTCAGATTAGAATATATACCAAAGTTAACAACAGAAAAGAGAGTAGTAGTAGGAAAAATGGGACGAGACGCACGCAATAGATATTGTAGCTATGTGAGTAAAGACGAGTTCTTTTCTCAAGCACTTGTTCACTTTATTATTTTCAAAAGTATTTGTGTAAGTGATTGAAGTACCTTTTCCAAGTCTCATTAAACATGCCCCCGACAATGGCAAATTCTTAAAAGGTATGGAAGCACTTTGTTTCAACAAGGACATTCGGGCCATACATTCATTTCCTTTTTTAGCACATTCACAGCAACGTTTGCATCAAATGTTCAACAAGTTCACATGTCTAGGAAAACAAAAGGCAACGGATAGAATTAGCAATCAAAGAGAGCCTGATCAAGAAGTGATTTGTGACGGCCATTAGCATCAGTAAGACTAAAAACATCAGAATTCTTACAAAGAGGAAAAAACAATAGCAGAAGAAATTTCCAACAAATTATTATACCCAAAAGAGGGTCAATTACAGGCAAAGATAGCTTGTACCTAACTTCCAAAATTTCAAGATAGATGGACCAATAGCCGTTTAATCCAATTCTTCTTTGTTATGGTGACAGTATATCTTACATAATCCATAAAACAAGATCAAAATGCCATATTCCCAAAAAAAGATAATAGGCTTTTAGACAATATTTGATTTTACAAAGTATAAGCAAGGGCAGATTAGTTTACACAAAGAGTGTTTTGGACTCACTTCCCACTTACACAATGCCTTTATTCCCCATTCCTACATCTCTGGCCAAGAAAATTGATAAGATTGGCTGAGTCTGGAACAAAAACAGAGACAAGAAAGCTTTCAATCTTGCTAAGTGGGAAACTGTCCAGAAAGATAAAAATCTGGCGGCCTTGTAGTATGGAATCTGAAAACACACAATGATAGCCTCTTAAACAAATGGTTATGGAGATTCACAAATGGGGAGAATGCACAATGGAAAAAGTCATAGAGACCAAGTATGGTATGCAAAACTTGTGGATAACAAAGGTTTCTAGCTCTTCTTATGGTTTCTCTGTCTGGAAAAGCATCAAGACTTTGCTTTTGATGAATTCATAGGAAAAACATGTTTCAAGTTGGGAAATGGTAGAAAAATCAGCTTTTGGCATGACTCGTGGCAGGGACATACCCCTCTCAAGTGTGCTTTTCACTCTCGCAGCCAACCAGAATGTATAGCAGATTAATGCTCTGGACATGGCTTGAACATCCTTTTTTAGAAGGCATTGCAATGGTTGGGTAGTTGAGAGAACCTGCAGTTTGCTTCAACTTGGGACTTACTCCTTACGCACAGACAAGGAGGACCACATTTGTTGGAGGGCAAGAAAGATGTCGATTTACAGTTAAATCATGCTGCACTATTCGGCTGAGAAGTTTGATTAAGAACTTATACTAAAAAAATGCTCTCTCTTGGGAAATGTGCAATTTCTCTTTTCTTTCTTTCACTCCTTATCCCCTCTCCGACGTACTTTTCCGATGATTTTATTAAGTTTGGAGAAGAAAACTTTCTTTGTTTCAGGAGATAAGTCATTCGAGCTTATTGATATTACAAACAATGAAGATAGATGGTTCTCGATAGTTGGAGCAAAGCAGTCGATTCACTAGCAGACTGAACATTAATGAGGAGAATCTGAGAAATTCTTCAACAAGCTTCACATGGGTCAGGTAATATGGGGTAGGAAGATCAAGTGTATACTTAAAGAGTTCCAAAATTTCAAAGTTACAGTCGTTACATGAGGATTGAGTCTTGGTTGGATGACAAAAATTCTGCCATCATAATCCCAGAGGATGGCCACAATTGAGTTTGGGGTGACATAGCCAGAAAAATCTTATGGTTCTTGGGGAAGCTTTCCACAACCCAAGGTTCAATAAGCTTATTCATAATACAAAATCATTCATGGATGTGGCCAACATCCCAAAGTGGTAGGACAGAACAGTTCAAGCTTCGAAGCTGGGGCCAAAGAGAGCTGGGATTGACCAAGTGGATGATAGCGATCATTTTCTCACTAAATGCTTGGTTGGTACTTTCAATGACCCCTTCAGTCATAGCCCAGCCCAACAGTGATTCATAAATGATTTATCAATAGATGGAAAATCACTGTTGGGCTGAAAATTACAACTCAGTCATAATCAATTCTTATTTGATTTTCCCTCAAGACATGAAGCAGTGAGAGTAAAGGCAGTAGAGTGGTTCTGAAGGTAAGGAGACTATTGCCGGATTGGTGGTCGCCGACAGTTGGGTCGGACTCGCAGGCGGCAGCAGAACATCGTTGGATCAAAGCATTCGATATCCCACTTCCCGGCTGGCTACAGACACTTAATCGTATCATCAGTGAACAGTGTGGCAGTTATGTGGGTGTAGATATACAAAGAACAGAGTTCATCTCCAATGGGCGAGGATTTGCATAAAAGGCAAATCAGGGGAAATGAAGTGAAGTTAGACTTGGAAATCGGGAACTGGAGCTGTAATCTTCACACTATCTCTAGAAGTAAATCCTACCGCATCAGTACGGTGCTTGTAAGTCCTTCCTTTTATTCTGGTTAAACACTTTCAGGGGAAAAAAAGAAAGAGATGTAGAGAACCTCAAGTTTTAAAGAATCCCTAATTTTCCTTAAAAAACAAATTACTCATTACTGGAACAATATTAACCAGGAGTAAGGCGGAATAGACACAGGAGGCGTAGTCGATTAATATAAGTTGCACTCTAGATCTTTTCAAGCTTTTAACTGAGAAGGTGTGCATCTGTTGAATTACATCTTTACTTGAGAAAAGCTGGAAAATAAAAATATGTGAACAATTAAAAAAAATGTGATTAAGCCTAAAATGACAGAGGCACAGACTCAAAAATTAAATAACCTTGAGAAATTCTAAGATTAGTTATATTATCATAAATTTACCTTACAATCTCAAAAAAAGCTATGTTCTCAATATTCTCGCACATTATGGTTGGTTGGAGAGAAAAAGGACACACTGGAAGGAAAACAAAGGAGGAAAGAATTAACCTTGTTTGTTAAAAAGCAAAAGTGTAGGTATGCAACTCTTCAACTTTTCAAAACTGTCTAAAATTGGAAATTAGGAAATTAACCTCTTCCACTTTGGCTGAGTTTAACCAAACAAGTGGAGGTTAATGGTAAATACTTTGCGCAGGAAAAAAAGCGAACAAGTTCCTGTCCTCTTTCTGGAACCAAACAAGGTCTACATGACATTGTAGTCACTACAGGTGGTTAACCAAAGAATCCTAGTTGGTTTTTCAAAATTTAGAAGTAATGTTACTTCATGATTGTTCTTGAAACCGAAAGACAAACACCAAACGATAGAAGAAAGAATTTGAGCATCAACATGAAGGATAAAAGATATTACTGTGGATCTCTCTTTTGAGCACTGGAAGGCAGTAATTATGTGGTTGCAAGCCCCCTTGGAAGAGAGAATTCCTGTTCAAAACAAGATGCTGTGGGGTGACAGTTGCTGCAACAAATCCTTTAAAGAACGATAGAAAGGTGAATTAACATTTGAAAAGATAGGGCAATAAAGTTCTTTCAACTGACAAGAAGACTAAAGTTCAAAAAGGTGGATAAATAGAAAAGATTACCTTCAGTGCAAGATTCAACAAACTTTACAGCATCCATGGTAGTAACATGCTCCATCACAACCTTCAATCGTGGAAATTTCTGCACCAAAGGGCTTAGAACCGTTTCAATGAATACCTTTTCTCGATCAAACATGTCAACCTCAGGATTTGTAACCTCTCCATGAACCTGCAGTCAAATGTAATACATAAAAATCCTATAAAATGAAGCTTTTTCAAGGAAAATGACAAAAGCCACAAGCTTTGGCAGAACATTTGGGGGAAGAAAAAAAACATCATTAAGGTTGAGTCATTACAGTTAAATGCTGAATCTATATTATAGCAACCCAAGATAAACTGAAACTAGAAAAGCGATAGCATAGGTGAGAAATAATAAGAGAAAATTCAAGGAACAGAGAACAGCATTTCTATTTGAAATCAAAACTAACAATAATCCTAAAAATCCGTGACTAGAATATGTTGATAAGAGACTTGATGAGATCAATTGTACCAGTCTCCAGTATCCAATAAGTAGAGCAGAACAAAATTAAAAACAATCAAGTAACTGCTCTGTTATGAAATGCTAGTCCCAACTAAAACGGATAAAAATAACAGCTGTCAGTGGGTTTGTACATTCTCTGGGCTCGGATGAGAGGCTGGCACATTGCCCCTCTTTCTCAGTAACTTTTTGGTGATATATATGAGGTCACTGCCACCAAACGGCAGAATTAACCAAAAATAGATAAATAATAATAACAGCCGTCATTGTAAAACTCAACGGGAACCAGTATTACCAAATAAGAATTTTGATGATAATGAATCTGAATTAACGCCTTAAATAGGGTGAAAAGTAATCAGCAACTTAAGATAGTATGATGAAAAATACTAGTTCAGAAACTTCGTATCGAAGCAATCGATAAGGTGTTACTTCCTTTTAAGTTTTAACTGACCAATGCAAAGACAAAACTATGCACTGTGAAAAGTTTAATTCACATGGCAAAATTTGTACATGTAAGTGAGTTTGCTGCGGAGTTGTGAAGTAAGGAGAAAACATACTTTTTGCACTGTCATCTTGTATGCCCATATAAGCCTCTTTAGTTACAGCAAGTGACACCATTCTTTTGCATCTCCATTTAATACTTCTAGAGATTCTTCTCCAAAGTGAAATTTTCTTCTATTAAAAATATATTATCTTTTTTTCCACTTGTGTTCAATATTGTAAAAATATCACTACCTAGTGTCCTATTTTTGAGAGTATCAAGCTTTTGTCTTTTCTGTCAAAAGGCAAAGTGCTCTTAACCTTCAAAAGATACATCAGCCAATGGCTAAACCCAAAGCTAGCACAGTAAAGAGACAAGTTAGAAGGTGCAACTTTTTTGGTGGTAATGTTAGCATGCACATTAGAGCTATGCAATGTTCTAGTGGAACATGAAGAAAATGCTAAGTTTAGCATCAAGTTACCAGCAGAGGCATATTATGCTCAACCATTTCTTGTAGAACTGGTAAACACTTCCCGAAGAGATCAGTCACTCCATCTTGAGAATTTGTCGTGGCACCGGCAGGGTACAACTTCACCCCAAATACGACCTGGCTCTCTCCTGTGTTATTAGTCTCATTATATAAGAAATAGTGGACAAAAAATAGATAAAACAACAAAAGAAAAAAAAGGATGATACCTAAATGCTTTCATGGAAAGAAAAGTAAGAACATGGGCCATTCATATTGGAAAAAAACTGCACCCAGATGACAATATACAACCAGTTCAACTTAAATGCTACAAAGTTTGACATGTTTAAATTTCGTCGCACGGGAGTTGAGCCTGACTTTATAAAGGACAAGAGACTCGTAATACTGACTTCAAAATTTCACGGATTATGATCTGACACGAAAGTAGCCATAAAAAAAAGACTAAAAAAAAAGGTTGGCTTAGCCAAGAATCTAGCCTTCAGTTATAATGTCTCAAGAATACATTGGGAGTTACACTTCCCTGAACCCTAGGTGCCAATTTTACAAACATCTAGAAAGCCAAACCACCCAAGTAAGTTTATAGAAGCAAAGAGACAGGGTATATTTAGTTCCTGATTAAATTTGAAGAGAATTATAAGGTCTTGCGATCGAATTTCGAACTACATTCCCCTGACCCTCTAGTGCCATTTATACAACCACCTGAAACGCTATACAAAAACCACCTAAGTAGGATGCTAGAAGCAGGGCTGCAGGAATAATAGTTTTTGATTAACCATAGATATAAATTGTCACAATAGCAAAACTAAAAATGCCAGCTTTAAAAGGAGATTTAACAAAGAATTACAATGTCTCTTAAAGTACAAATCTACTTAAAAGTTTCATCAAATTGGCTTTCTAGTGGTGCTTTTTCCGTCATGTTCCTATTGATGCTTATACACAACCGTTGTCTGTTTTTTGAATTTTATATACAACCATTATCATTCACTGAAATTTACTTTTTATTTCCTAAGATACATGTCTGCACTATAATAGAAGAAAGTCATACACGCGCCATTTAAGCAGTCATAATATAGAAGAATAGCATCTAATACTATTTTAAATGAAATATATTTCCATATCAAACGTATATCGGACTTACTTGCTAGTTTGATTTCCATAGGACTGGTTGTATCTGTCAAATAAAGTGTCATGAGAGGATTGAAATCACTATCAGCAGGCAAAGATTTCAATATCTCCTCCCGGTATGCAACAGCAGCAGCGGTGGTAGTGATAGGAGGCTTCAAATTTGGCATGACTATTGCCCTCCCAAAGTGATGTGCACTTTATCAAATAATGCAACATGAACAAGTCAAAATCAAGATAGAGGAACCGAATTTAACAAAGTGGTACAAGAAGTAAAATAGGAACTAAACATAAACTATAAACTGAATCACAATCAGCTACTCAATATTGATTGGAGTCCCACACCACCAAGCTCAAGTATTTAACTAGAAACCTGTGAGGGACAACTGCCTTAAGAACGTCACCATCACGAAGATGAAGATGCCAATCATCAGGTCGTGTGATTGAGAGCTCCATTTTTGCACTGTAGACTTTTAACGAGCTTTTCCGTCCAAAGCCAACAACTGGTATATGTGAAATCTGGATAACAATAAAACGATATGATTAAGGAGGCGTGACTTGTTAAGCCAAATTTAGAATATCTTAATAGAGTACCCAGTAGATCATAAAATCAGAGGTATTGATTCCCTTATGGAGCTGATTGGTTCATAAACTTCTTATGCAACTACTTTGGGCCAAGGGACCAAAAAATCAAAGGTATTTGATTCCCTTACAAGGCATTTGAAGTAGGAACAAAACATGTTTTCCATAAAATACTCTTGCACTTGTCTGACAAATACTTTGTAATTTTCATAAAGTAAAGGTTAAATGCCATATCTGATTACTCTATTAAGATATTCTAATAGGAAAATGTTATGCTTTAAGCAAAAAAAGGCACATTACATGGGTTCCCAGCATTGAACAGAGGAAAATGGTACTTTCTCACATATCCTGATACTTCACGCTTTATAATCTGACCTACTTAAGTGGAAACAACATTCTCGAGTTTATAACAAGTATAAAGAAGATTAGTCATCATCAGAGAGGAAATCTAAACATCTAAACACGCATATTCTTCGGATTAACAGAATAAAAACAAAATACGAAGCTAGGAACTCCATTTCTAAGAGCTTTATTACATACTTTGCAGGGGGAGAATAAGGTCCTCATCACTCTACAATCTGAGACAGCTGTTCCTTTAGAAGCCAGCATTTTGAATGTTAGATTACGGGGAAAAGAAAGAGAGAAAATTCAGGGAAGAGTGTAGTAGAATTTTTTTGATTCTATGCAAAAGGGGATTTTTTCGAAAAGGTCAGATTTAGCCTTCTTTATTTTTTAAAAAATAGTTTACATTTAACTTCCCCGAACAAATAGCTCCTTACCCTAACGGAAATCCATATTTCTATTTGTTTTACATATTTGTTGGAATAAATAACTAAATCAATTGAAATCAAGTCATGAGGGTTGGTCAACTTCAGAATACAATCAGCTCAATGAAAAAAGAAAGTAAAATTAGAGAAACTTATCGAAAAAGGAAAAGTGAAATTAGAGTAAAATCTGAGCAATTAACACTTTTTCTGAAGGAAAAAAAAAAACGTCGTAATTGGGTAAAGTAACAGAAAAGAAACAAAATTTCTCGAGCGAAGGAAGAAAAGTACCGAAGAGAAAGAGAAGGACCACTTTGAGGAGCCGATGGACTTGGCGAGTAGCTGCAATCAAGGAGAAACTTGATTTTAGTGGGTTTGGTTGTGTGTTTTTCTAATTAGGTTAAATGTAAATTCTTTTTGAAAGTAGAAAGATAAATTTAAATAGTATACAGGAAAAAAGTTGTTTTTTTTTTTTTAAAAAAAAATTAAAAAATATATATATATATATATAATAAATAAACTTGATATGATGCAAAGTTGAATTAATTGAGCTGATTAAAAAAAATTAAAAAATAATTGAGTTGTGAAGTGAAAACTGAACGAAAACCCTCAAAAAGAAGGATGTTGACAGATCTAGCAAACAATCGGTCAGATTCCTTAAGCTATTATGCAGTATGATCTTCCAAGGTTGTGGTCACTAGTAAAGTACCTTTGATTTAAAGTTCAGTTTACGAATAGAGAATGTTTTAAATCTAAAATGAAGTTTTAGGTGAATCAAAATTAGTATCATGAACCCAAATTAAAAATCAAAACTATATTTAAAAATAAAAAAATGAAAAGGTAACCAAGAAGCAGAAATACCATTCAACTCAATGCACCACCTTTCTTCCTCAAAAACGTAAGTCTTCCCTTACTAATTGTAAGAAAGTTTTGCATGCACCCGTACTATTGATTAAGGGTTGACGTTCGGGTCATCGGATTGGATATGAGAATTTCGATTAAGATATTTGGCTTTTGGATTAAGAAACGTACAATTCAAATTCAATTCAAATAAGTTCGAAATTTCATTGAATTTTTTAAGTTCAATTTCAGATTAATCGGTTTGGATTTTTCGGATTTGACTTTTGAGCTTTTTAACTAAATCATAACAAGTAACAACCCTCAATCCACCTAATACTTTGCTCCTTGAAATTTATAATTTTCTACAATTAACAAGAATTGAGGTGACTCTAACACCAATGCCGTGTATTAGACTTTACTTACTCATGAAATATTTTATATTTGATTAATAGAAAATTTTATATTAATTTAATATTATGATGGGTCATTAGTATTAATCTATTGGATCTTGAAAATTGGACTTATTGGTATGACATATATGATATGAGTAATTGAGTAAGGTTAAATATAAGGTATAAAAATTTTGAATTTTTGAATATCCAAAAATTCATAATACTAAATCTAATATCCAATCCAAAATCCATAATTTTTAAAAATGAAATCCATAATCCAAAGATTCAAAAAATTCGACTCTCAATTCGAATTTCGGATTGGTCCAAACCATCCCCACACCTACTATTGATCAGTGTATTTGTTTAAAGAAAATGAGGGGTAGGGGTGAGTTGCTGAGGTGCTATTTGAGTTTTTTATATTTTATTATTATTATAATTGTAGTATAGTGGGGTGATTAACATTTAACATTTAAAATTTCTCACAACATTTTTTTCCTATCTTACTATGGTCTATGAAGTTATTTTTCTTAAATGTTCTTACAACGGATGCGATCATACTAGCGATAATATATTAAATTCGTTAAAATTTTGAAATTTTTTATTTTGGTATGTTTTACTTAAGCCAAGAATATATTTGAAAAACATACCTTACCCAGCATAAGTCAAGAGAACTTTTTCCCTGTTCGGCATAATTTTGTGGGTTCTGAAACTGAACTTATGCCTATAAACACATACGTTCGGAAGAAACTAAGACATAATTTATGAATTATAAACTTTTGAAGGCATTATATCATGGAACTAAACTTATGACTTGCGATAATTTGCGTCTTCCAATTATTTTAGTTATTTACGATCACTTGCTTATTACTTAAAATAATAAATTTAAAAATTATTAATTTAATAAGTAAAAATTAAATATGAATCCTAAAATAGATATTTGTGCAAATGACTCAAAACCTTTATAAAAAATAAAAATAAAAGGAGGAAAAATACTAGGCCTAATCTAAGAACTACCCAAATGAAGCAAAGTCGCTAGCAGTTTTCCAAGAATTGAATCATCTTGGACTCGCTTTTCGTTTCTTCTCAACCTTGTTTTTTATTCTTTTCTAATTTCACCCGAAAATCAAAGGTCTAGTAAAAAAGCAGAGAGAAGAAAAAACTATATATAGGGAGTAGTATATATAGTATATAGCTGTCACTGAGAGAGTCGTGAGCACGCAATAATACTCCTAAAAAAGAAACACAATCCAACTCAAAATTTCCCTTCTTCTTTTGTCAATAATTGACTGGGAATTTGACTCCCGAGATCGACTGAATTGTTCTTGGATAGTGGATTTTTGGGCGACTCTGTCACTATGGGTTGCGCCGGATCCTCACGTTCCAAAGGAGATGGTACTTTTCTTGTTTTCTTGCTGTTTTTAGTGAAAGTATTCTTTTCACCAATTTTTAGTGATACCCATTTGATTTCCTGATGTATAGAGTGGGTTTTCGCAGTGTTTCGTTTCTGTTTGAAGTTGATTGCTTTCTTTCTTGTTATTCTCGGTGAAATTAGTTTTTTCTTTAACTTCTAGAGATACCCATTTGGTTTTCCAAATATAAAATGTGAGTTCCTTGTGTAATTCCATTTTCAGTGAGTCCAAAGATTGTGCATTTGTTCTGGAAGTTGATTGCTTTCTTGTTATTCTTGGTGAAGTCATTTGTTTTAGCAATTTTGGAGATCTTCAATTGGTTGTTCTGATATATGGCTATGTATGATTTTGCCTTTCACGGGGAAAACTTTCAACCGTTCATCTGGTTATTTGACTGTTTAATTGGTGCTCAAGTAAGTAATATTTGATAATGATAATTAGTGATGACTGATGAATTATGTATTGGGTAGGTATTAGTACTATTTATGTAATTGTAAGTTCCATTTAGTTAGATAATGTGGCTGTTTGATACTAATGGGTAGGTTGTAGTTGTGGGGATGATGATGCATTGCTTATTGACTTACTATATGAGTGTCACAATGAAGAAAAGGTGGAGAAACTATTGTTGGTAAAATCGTTGTCCATTTTATTGAACTGTTCCTTTGTTTTTTCCTTTAAATTTGATAAAGAGACATCACTATTCCTTTTTTTCTTTAATAAAGAGAAACCACTATTCCTTATCACTGGCATTAGTCCAACAGTTTGTCTTGTCTTATTCATTTTTCAATTTTGAAGTTGTATCTAAAGAAGATTTAACTGGAAGTCGAGCTACTTGCAAAAGAATTTGAATAAATAGAGTGTGTTATTTGAGAGTCAAGAAATACCCTCAAAGCTATAAATGAGATATTTGGCAGACTTATTGACAAAGATGCAGAAATAAATCAAAATATATGCACTGTAAATAGGTCAGCCGAGTACATTCGCCTGCTACTTAAATAGATGTACTCAATGAAATTGAAAGGAGAATTATATTATCTAATGGAGAATCATTTAATGATAAGTGTGAAATGTTAGGCAACTGGGAAGTAATGCTTAATCCAGAGGAAATTTTACTCGAATAAGATAGATATGTAATAAGAGTAACAGAACTAGAAATCAAGGAGCAGAAGGAAAGGACTCAAACAACATGGTTTGGTAGTGTTGATGGGAAAAAACCCATGTTTACTGAAGAGTGTGACTTAGATCAAGTCAGTGTTGATTAATTAAAGAATTTAGCCAGTAAAAGGGAGGTGGTAGAGCATATTGGAGTTTTTGTTAAAATCTGAAGTACTTTCATCATTAGATTTTTTAAGGTTTGATCTTCAATTCCTATTTATCAAAGTTCCAGTATGTTAGTCGACTGTTTGATTCTTTTCTCTGAAAGAGATCTACTCAATTAATTAAATCAGATAAAAGTTTGTCTTAATACATTGAATATGGAAATGCACTAGGAAAAGCTTTTTTCTCTACAAAACTTTGTCTGGTGTACCTTTTTGTCTAAATAGATCCTTTTTTCTAATGGTATGGAAAGGTGCACTGCTGGCTGTTGCTCATTTTATTAAAGGTTGAGTAAACGAACATATGGTAAAGATTAATCCTTTGTTTGTATGATTTGAATTGTGTTTGCTTTGCAATTCAACATATTTTCCAATTCACAACCTGTTAAGTTTGTATGCTGGTGTTGCCTCACTTCTTTATTAATCTATTAGTCAGTACTTCTGGTTTTGTTTGTGTATTTGCAATTTAGCTCTGTTTGTTTTCCTTGATAAGTTGTAATTATTGCTATGCTGGCTTAAGCTTTATTAGAAGTTCTAGGTATTTCGAGTTGTCTCATGGTTTTCTATTTTGCTATAATTGATTCTTTCTCATTACCTCCTTAGGCTTTTGTATGAGCATGTGCTCTACTATTCTTTCCTATTATATGATCTACAACTTTCGATCGATTCCGGACTAATTTCCCCTTTATAAATGATCCTTCTAGTCTATATTCCTAAAGAGATAGTCTAGATCAGTGCTAGATCACTAGTTGATGTTAGTATCTACTTTTTAGAGGCATCTGTTCTCAGATATTTGTCTTTGTCCTTTGCATGTTGGCTAATTTAAGTTAAAGCATGGAAAAATACTGATCTATGTCCTGAAATGTAGTAATGAACTTTGGAAAGGAAAAGAGATGCGCTAGAGCTTTATTTCTAAAGTGAAGATTCTGGTTTTAAAGGAGGAGCAGTGCATGATTAACGAATTATAGTCTGATTAAACAACCCAAAAGTGTGGGACCACCTTACACCCCAAAACAAATTCTAGTACCAATTTATGCTTGCCAATATAACTCTTTTTTGGTGGCTGTTAGTGAGCATAATGATTTGGGTCCACCTTCCACCCAATAAGGGGGTTCGATGAATTAAGAATTCTAGATTCTTTGGGATATGTATGTGATGGACAACTTTTGACCCTCCAGCTACTGCTAATGCTCTGTGGTGTTGCACTCTAGACAATATTACTTTTATCCTTTGCCCTTGTTACAATGTAGATAAAATTCTATATTTTAGTTTCAATCATCAAGGATACAAAAAACAAAAAACCCTATTTTTACCTTTTTGTCTTCCCCTACTTTTGGACAAAAGCAAGCTAAGCAACAGAGTAGCCATTTATTTTTTTATCTTTTTTTTTTCATTCGTTGTCCTTTCTTTGAAGAATTCTCCTCTGAACAGCCAGCTTGGCCACATCATCTTGCAAAGATGGTGTCTCCGTGAATCACATTCATTATATAACTGAGTAGTGGGTAAGTGGCTATTGTTTGTTTCCTTGCTTTTGTCAGGAAATATTACCTTTGGTCATTGAGACTACTTTATGAGGCTGTAAGTTCCTCTATTATGATCCTACTCCTTTACTCAACATCTTGACCCAGAGAAGTCAGTGGTGGATTCATTCTTCATGAGAACATGACGTTATTTTCTTTTCTTAATTCTACCGGAACTTGTATTGTGTACCTAGATATATGCATGTGTACCTAACTATGGTAGCAAGAAACAAAATAATGCTCTATGGCTCTAGTTTTGTCTTAGTAGCCATTGTGAAGCAGAGAGATTGTTATTAGGAGGACAATCCATATTTAGAGAAATAAAGAACAAAATGAATTGAAAATTTATAATAGAGGGTAGATTCTGAATCTGTGGAATATTCAAAAAATGATTCTGGAACTAAGGATCGTAATTCTGGAATTGTATCAGTTAATTTGTTCTATCAGAGTTCAGAGCATGAAGGACGGATGTTTAATTTCCCATAACCACGTGAAAAATCTTTTTACCTCTTAATAGTTGTTGTCCATTCTCCTAGTAGAGGTTTCAACATTAAATCGTTATGCTAATACTTGAATGCTGCTCATATCACTGACCATCTGTCTTGCTCCTTCATTTGCAGAAACCGTTAAGAAGATAAGAAAACCAAAGCCATGGAAACACTCAGAGCCGGTAACAAGAGCTCAGCTTGTACAGATGCGTGATGAATTCTGGGACACTGCACCACACTATGGGGGACGTAAAGGTAAATCTCTTGATAACTTTTACTAGCTTCTGCAAGTTTCTGGAGCCACTGGTTCAATAGAGCTGGATGTGTGATCAGGTTACAGTACTATGGGCCTCTGTGTTTTTATTTGAGTAACCAGTTAGTGATGGGCCAATTGTCAACTCTGGAATACACGTGTGATGATGTCTGACAATCTATATGGGAAGTTTGGGCAGAGTGGATTGACAGTATAATGATGTGTAGGAACTGCTCAAGTATCCTTCGTGATGATAAACTATAAGTTTTACTTTAGGAGGTTTATATCATGCATTAAAGTTTTCTCATAATGATCTGGCTGACTGGCTCCCGTAGTTAGTAACTTGGATATCTCTTTCAGGAAAAAAGAAGAGGATTTTGAATTTATGAAAATCAAGCTGAGCATGATATTTTTTAATTTGCATGCTACATCTAATTTTAAGCAATGCACCCTTTTCCAGCTGCTCTCAGATAACATTATCATTTCAAAAGTACAACAACAACATACCCAATGTACTCCATAAAGTGGGGGTCTGGGGAGGGTAGAGTGTACGCAGACTTTACCCCAACTTCAGAGATAGAGAGTTTGTTTCAAATTGGCCCTCGGTTCAAGGAAAAACAAATCAACACAATCCAAAAAAAGAGGTAACAATTGTGAAAGCATAGCAAAGCATGCTGAACTGTTACTAAAGCAAAATAACACGATAATCACAGTACAATAAACAACAAATAAGTAACAAAAAATTCTAAAGACAAGACATTATAAGAGTAATACTACAATTACTAGCATGGAAGGATTAGCTACACAACGCTTTACTACCTGCTAACCTACTATCCTAATCTGTGTCTTCCACAATTTCCTATCTAAGGCTATCTCCTCGATAAGCTGAAATTGTGTCATGTCCTGTTTAATTACCTCTCCCCAATACTTCCTCGGCCTACTTCTACTTCTCTAAAACCATCCATCGCCCACCTTTCACACCACCACACTGGGGCGTTCGGGCATCTCCTCTTCACATGTCCGAACCATCTCAGCTTCGCTTCCCGCATCTTGTCCTCCACCGAAGCCACTTCCTCTTTATCCGGGATATCCTCATTTTTAGTCCTATCTCTCTTAGTATGACCACATAAAACACAGTAGGTCTAACCTAACATAATAGGTCTAACCACCATTCTGTAGAACTTGCCTTTTAAATTTTTGTGGCACCTTCTTATCACATGTAACTCCGGATGCGAGCCTCCATTTCATCCATCCTGCCCTAATACGGTGAGTGACATCCTCGTCAATATGCTCCCGAGCGATAACGACCTTAATGATCCTTGAGAATCTTTCGGTGCTATCAGTTTGGCAAGGTTGCCGCAGGCAGAAATATGTCCATCTCCAGATTTGTTTTGCCTTTGCACGTTGTTAGAAAGAAAGCTGCATTAGTTTCTTTCAAATAGTTCAAGTAAAACAAGGCACATTAGCTAAATCAAATAAGTAATTTTAACTTCCAATAAAATGATATTTATGACTTCTCAAAATCAGAAAAGGAGTAACTTTTTCTTCTTTTTTTTTTACCAAAAAAAGGGAAGCTAATGTCAACTTTCCGGAGAACCCTTTCTGATTGCACCAATGACAAGGAGCTTGTGTATTCAGAAGAAGTTGGGAAAGCTCTTTAGTAAACCTCACTGTTAATTTATTTTCAGATCTTCATAATTGAGATACCATTCAATGCATTGAACCTCATATTTTCATGTCACAAATGAATGGCATACCAAGATATACGATTTCTTTTTTCTGGTGGGCACTTTTAAAATTGAGAGATTGAAATGAAGCTGTTGAATGTATTAGCAGATGCTAAGGTCCATTCTCCAACAGTATAGTATATGAAAATCTTTTTCTTACAACATATTACACTCCATTTTCAGAGATCTGGGATGCACTACGAGCTGCTGCAGAGGCAGACGTAAGCCTTGCACAAGCAATCGTGGACAGTGCTGGGATAATAGTTCAAGCCCCTGATTTAACTGTCTGCTATGATGAGAGAGGTTTGTAGTACACATCGCTCAACACCTCCAACTTCCATTCATTCGAGAATCTCACTTGTGTTAAATTCTTCTAATGCAGGTGCCAAATATGAGTTGCCCAAATATGTTTTGAGCGAACCAACAAATTTGACTGGCGAAAACTGAGAAGGCAATATAATCAAGTTGTCGTACTTCATGTGAGACTGTAAATGGTGTAAATTGCTCTCACAAGTCATTTATCTCAAAGATTCATTTCATTTTATGCATATTATGGTCCCCATTTCAAGATATCAAGACTCATCTTTGCCACAGCAGCAACCATGCACCAGCATGGTATTTTTTCTGGACATAATATCTCTAGCTGAAGAGGCCTTGGCATAAGTTTCAATTTCATCAAGTACATTTTGTCTAAAAATTCTCTCTTCCAGGTGCTCTTTCAAATGTACTAATATTGTAGAAATTTGTCAATTTTGAGTCGAGCAATCTACCTGTGTACTTGAGTTGTCGATTTCTTTATCATCAGTGAACTCATAAGTCTACCTAATTTCGAAAACTATGATTCTAATTATCTTATTAAGCGCGATTACCTTGTTAAAACCGAGTTGGTCATAGTAGAGGGGATATGCGGAGGTAACGTAACTTAAGATATTGCATGAATTCTAGCAGTGAGTTTATTACTTCCTATGCATATAGAATATAACAAGCTGTCTTGTGGATTACTTTGGACAAATTAGTTCGAACACCACCGTATTAAGAAAGATCCTCCCTATACTTGATAGGAAATTCATTATATTTTCACCAAATTTAGTTTCTATATAAGTTGGATCTTTTACTGGGTTAAAAGTGGGTTTCACTTCAATCTTGGGCTTTTGTAATAAAGCCCATCAATAATACATGTGACCTACTTGTCCTCCCTTGTCTTATTATGTTCATAGTTAAATATGTTTATATTGTAAGATTACACTTTCTCCGGTCCGTTATATTAAAAATATATTTTCGTATTTATTTGTAACTTTTAGCATATTAAAAAAAAATATTTAATTTTTTTATATTTTACTCTCAATGTTAATTACTTATTTCTTATATTATTTTTCAAGATCTAAAACTGTATATTAATTAATATGAATATTATAATAAAATATTTATATTTATTATTATTATTTAAAGTGTGAGTGTAAAATTTGAAGTGGAAAAATAAAAATAAACAAAGAGAATATAAGATAGATAATTAATTATGGAATAAGTTTATTGAAGCAAAACACATTGTATGATCATGCACACGTGTACGGACAAGCAAACTAGGAATAACAAATGCACGTGTTAGGCTACACGAATCAATGCCTAATCTAAGCTTGTACTTAATTAACGGAATTATTATTTGTAATTCATTAATTTAATTAAGATTTCTCCTTTTTGATGGTTTAACAGATTCGTGTTCATCTATTTTTCATATCTCTATCGAGTCTTATTAATGTCACTTGGGTGTGGTGACCAAAAAAGTCATTTTATTTTCTTACAATTCATGAATAAAGTAGTTAGGATACGCCTCACCTTAATATACCAATCAAGAAATAAATTAAATTTTTTCTTTTTCATCTTTCCACCAAATTAGAGCAAGAGCCAATGGAGTTGAGCCAAGTGTTAATTTTTTTTATTTTTCAAACTTTCATCGATGTGCCTATCCACAAAGTAAAGAGTAGTAATTAGTTTGAAGTTAACCTACATTCTTCAATAAAGCTAGAGATAGAGAATCCCCTAATGACACCCTAATAAGATGAGGAAGTAGGAGACGGCGGCCGCAAAGGTGCGTTTGAGTACTTTTCTTTCAAACCAAAAGCATGATTTAACTTAGAGAGTGAGTATTAATTACATTTACCCATAACTAAAAGCAAAAAAGATTAGGGGAGTTTGGTACTTAAATCAAAGATATTGTCTCTTTGGAACTAGACCACATATTCAGTTCCCAACCTTTTAAAATGATGTTCCCCACCTCTTACATAAAGGGCAGCTAGCAGTGACTTGAGAAATCATTAACATAAGGTCAACATCTTTAAGCAATTAGTACTTCTTTCCTTTCATTTTACTCGCAGACGCTTCTTTAAAAAATATTTATTTTATTAAATTAATTATATTTTAAACAGTAACTTAATGATAAAATTATTTTTTTAAAACATATACTTTCATCTGAATCTATTTTTGAGATTCAATAAGTTTTTTGAGAATTTCATGTTAAATTATATTTCCACAAAAAGAATGATGATATTGGAAAACTCATCCTTTTTTTTTTACTTTTCTTTTGTATGTGTGTGGGGAGTGAATAAAGTACATATCCTTTGGTTGAATCATACTATCTTAGCTAGATCGTGAGTAGTCGATTTTAATGTTATTACCAATATATCATGTGCTAGTAGTGGCAGAACTATATAGGGTGTAGGGGCCGGCCGATTCAATTTTGTTGTATACATAGGTATAAAAGAAATTCTATGAAAATACTTTTTATAAAATAATCTCTTGATCAAAATATTTATTTGAGCAGGTGCACACAGATTGATCCGAACATCTAACATTAATTTCTTTTTTATGAATAGCATTAGCATTGATAATTGGGAAGAAGCTATTTCCGATGACATTCTTCTCACAAGTAATTTGTTCATTTTTGCTTATTATATTTTAGAACTATATAAATTTTGATTAATATTTTAAAATATATTTGAAAAGTAATCAAATTAACTCAAGTGAAGCGAAATTAAACGGAGAGAGTAATCTTTTGTAGGGCACTTTCTTCTACCAAATATTGCCATGTAGTGTGATGACAAATTTGCACATGCTCCACCCTGTTTTTCCGATGGATCCGATGTTCTTTTTCTACTTTAATTTGTTCTTGGTTTCAAACCCTACTTCTTGAACATATGAAGATTCTCGAAAACATTTTAACTAATTTGCAGGCATAATTAAATAACCTAATTAATAAAAAGTTTGTGTCTTGTCTTATATTCATTGATTTAGTATATATATCGAGGGTAATACTTTTTAAACAAAAGTTATCATGCTACTTCTGAAGCTAATGAAGATTACTTTAGTTAGTTTATGTTAGTCGTCATATGTATATAGCAGCTTTCAGATTACTTAAAGTGGGAGATGCTCAAGATGGTTTGGTATCCTAGGAACTGGAAGATCAAATATTATTTTTTCTATGGGGTCAGAGTCAAATTACTAAATCTTGACTGCCTTAATTTAAAAATTAGAATTAACTAAAACTTACTTATAAAGTGGTGGGGACATTTTATTCATCGTGCATGCGTGAGTGTGTGTGCATGGATTTTGATTTCTTTTATTTCTTCTTTTTTAGGTTCAAAGAATATAAATAAACAATGATAAGAAACCTATTCAGAAAAATAAGCGATAAATTTTAAATAAAAATAAACGCATTTAATGGTACGAGGTCTGAATCAAATTAAGTGTAAATAAATGAGGCCTAAGTCCATGTTTGGATAGCAAATATTAAACAAGGGATGAACAGATATTGCCGAATAACTAATTAACTTGCACTCAGGGGCAGAGGTAAGTTTTAAGATATCAATTTGACAAAACTCAATAGCTTTGATCAAAATTATATATATAATTATATATTAAAAAATTCACTAATTATATGTATAAAAATTAAATTAGAAAATTAGAGATGGAAATCCTAAAATTCTAGGACATACGTTAGTCGCAGACTCACAAATTTAGGCTGAATTATTAGTTCTATGTTTTGATCTTCGTTCGATGGATCCTATAATATGCTTATAAAGTGTTTGGTTCTAATATATTTGGAGTTATTATTTTCAAATTTTAAAGACGGTATATGATACGAATGTGCAAGTAAGCAAAACAATAAACTATGCTCATTATTTATTGTCTTATAATAATATTGATATCTTGTATCTGTATGTATGTAATATGTAATATATACAACAACAATATTTACAAATCCTTCTGTAACAAATAAGGGTTGATTATATAAATTTTCACCAATTATGATTCTTCTATCAGAGAGCATTTTTTTCGTTGAAAATTCCTCATTTCCTTTTATGTGAATTCTCCAGCGGCGAATTAAAAACTTATGGGGCCCTATTTATTCCATCTCTCGAGCCGCGAAGAAATTCATCTCTTGAATAAAATATATGTTAATATTTTTTATAGCAATGAATTTATAAAAAATAAAATACATATATCATGTATTTAAAAAGTCGTATGTATGATTTGAAGGGAAATATTTTATATCTTTCGAGATTCACTTTTTATTACTTTAAAATATATAATAACGTGTGAGTACTATCATTTTTTTCTAATTATAATCAAACAATCGTATTTATGTGATTTGCTCGTCAAAATTAAATAAGAAAATAGATAATACGTTAATATCTATATTAAACGTTCGTCTTCGTAATAACATAAAATAATCAACTGATCCTCACATTGCTAGATGGATAAAATTCAATACATTAAATAGATCTTGTGGTTGTCATTTTGTAAATTAAGTACTACTAGTTTAACTTGGCCTTTGGTTTTTATTACTCACCAGTCACATGGCTAGGATAAACTTTAATTTGTGCTAGAGGGTTCTATTTATGCAATATATAGTACTATTCCCATTAATTTAATTGATCAGTTCACACCTACAATATGGTTTTAGATATAGGTCAACTAAAAGATTGAACTTGAACCAATAAAAATAGGTTAGGTTAATAAATGAGTGAATTATAAATTTGTTAAAAAGTTATTTAGAATGAAATAAGCTAAAAAAAAAAAGTTAATTTAAAATTCAATCCCCTCAATTATTATTAAATTTTAATTAATATTTTTTATTTTTTAATTATTTAATTTTTTTTTAATTATGGCTATATCTACCATATCATATAAAAATTATTTTTAAAAAAAATATTTTGATAAAATTTCTACGGATCAATTTAGACCACCCCTCCCCTTTAAGGAGAGACAAGGGAACATAATGGCCCACCATCACAGGGAATCTCAAAGCCCCGAGCTCCGTAGTAAGTTTGAAAAGGGTGACATATCGAGAAAGGTGGAATCGTAACAATAGAGTGATCCTCTAAGGTTTACGTCCTAGCAACTAGGAAAAGGAGTAAGCATACATATCGGAGAGCAAAGATGCCACCTCTCGTTATTGATTTACTTTGAGAGATATGAACCCAAAATTCGATAGACTGACTAAGCTGATAAATAGAGAGATATATAATCATTTCAAACTTAAAAGATCAAATAAATTATAATTTTATAGGTTAATTTTGTCGTTTATAATTCTGGATCCGTTGAGCATTTATGTTCCGCCTTTTTCTCATTTCATTACTTATTTTTAGGAATAGCTTTACAATTTTGAGATATTAATATGCTTGTAATAAAAAGATTAATCAAATTCATCGATAGTTTAAAGAGTTCTTACACTATAATAACATAATTTTAAGTTGCAATAACAATCTAGGTACCTTTTTTAAAAAAAATCAAATTACAATTAATATTATCACAGAGATTTATTTATAATAATTTTATAATTAATGATCTGATTGTGAAAATAATTTTTGCACCGTTATTGGCATAAAGCTAATGTCAAACATGAACTGTAAACTTGAAGGGGTCCAATTTAGTGTCATTTTCTTGGACCATTGAAAACTTTTGGAGCCTTCTAAAGAGTACCAAAATCCAGTCTCAATGTAATTTGGTCCCCTCCATTGTTAAGTTTTATAACTAGGATTGTGACCTAACTGAAACTAACTAAAGAAGAACTTGAGTGTACTTGTAAACTCTGATTGTTGTTTTGTTTCCCCCAAAAGTACTCCACGTAGTAGTTCAACTAATTCGAATGGTATATTGCAGGCTCTATTTCTAGAGATAATATATTAAATAATTTTTGAATCGAAAACCTCTGATTAATAACGAAGAAATCCCAACCATCTCATCATCATCATTTTTGAGGGTGATACTTCCAATAAAAAAAATTCTATTTTCGAATTTCTATTTTCAGATCTAAAATCTCTGATTACAATTTTTGTTTTCATTCCAAAAGACAAAAGTAATGTTAATGTGGCCAATCATTGCATTTGTAGGTTCACAAATTTCCCGACATAGTGGCTAATTTAGGTGGATAAACAAAAACCAAAAGTTTATCTTAACAAACTCTACACGAAAATTAAATAAATTAAAGTGGTGAATAAGTAGTTGGGTCAGTAAATAAGCTGGTGAATAATTAAGTTGTTAGGTTTATTAAAAGATTTATGGTAGCAGTAGCTTCACAATATTGACTTTTTTGACAGAGTAGGTTTAACAAAATCATTCATAAAGTATATACATTATTAATACTTTCTTTATTTTGCATTTTTGAATTTAATTTCTTCTTGCAAATGCACTAATTAATTACCACCAAGGATTCCAATTTCATCAAACTATATATGTTCATAATTAACTTCACTTATTGCAAATAGTGAATTTTGTGAGTTGTATTTGCCACACTGAAGTTTGGTCATCAATTATTGCAATTATTTATTGTTTGAGAAGATGAGTATTTTAAATGAAATAAATAAATAATACTATTTTCACTCGCACTAGCTCATTTTCAAACACAATTTTCTAATACTACTTCATTCGTCTTAAAAAAATTTTATAAAAATATTATTTACTAAGTTGCTCCTCGTTTATGGAGTAGATATTTTTTGAGAATTGAACATTATTAAAAAATAATAATTTTTTAAATATAAAATATAATTAAAAATAATTATTAATTATTGTCTTAAATTTTTAAAATAATAATTATTTTGTAATAATACATATATATATACACAGTGAATTTTTACTAAATAACACTTATTTTGCGATAAAAGAAGTTACATCTTGTTAGTTAACTTCAACTAGATAACTACGTAAAGCTCAAAGCCTCTTTATAGGGCCTTCCGATCATAAATAGTAGGAAAAATCTATATATTAGTATAAAAGAGACTTAGAAGTATGATGACGTGGAATACCTCTTTGAGTTTTATTGAGTTTTTTGAGTATTTTTTTTATTAAAAATTATTTTTTTTAATTCGTAAAATTTATTTTTTTATACAGGTGTCTTAAAGTGCAAAATTGAATTACTAAAATATCTCTCAAAAAGTTAAAAGGACTATTTTACCCACTTTCAATCAAACACTGCTTCAATTACTGTCATTATTACATTTTTCAAAGATTAATGAATAATTCAATTTATTACAAATTAATCTCTACCTGTTTATTTTTCTACAAAAAGTCACACTCATTATTTAACAGCTCAATTCTCAAACAATTAAAAAAATTAATGTCAAATTACCGTTTTCTTTTTATCCATTTTAACCTTTTATTTCTCTTACCTGTAGGTTATAAATGTTTAGTGAATTAACAACCCACGTCTACAGCAGTTATAATATGATGATTCTTCTTCCTTACCTACAATAAATATTTACTTATTACTATATTAAAGAAGGAGAATAAAGACTTACATGAGTAATTAATTTTAAAAAAGCTATAATAGATAGGTATAACCATGAGACTATTGATAGCCATGCATTGGCAAAGATGATTGTTAGAGAAAATTTTCATTTCTTTGTTAGATGCTAAAAATCACGAATATTATATGATTTTTTCCCACTTTAAGATGATAATTGAATATTTATTTTATTTTTTTAATTTACAATAGAAAATATGCATAAATTCTTAGAACTTCTAATGGAACTTGCAATGAAGGAAAGGGATGATGAGATCTTCTCATTGATATCGATATTTTCACAAAGTTTATCTTTTTTAGCCTATGATATATTTTCATGTTGTGATAAACTGTACTTTTAATGGTTATTTTTAGGTAATATCTGGAGGGATTCAAAATAGCATTATCCTTGATTGCATGCTCTGAGTAAGTGACACTAAGACCCTACTACCACTACTTTCTTTAATCATTTTTTTCATTTAATTATGTTATTTAAGTTGGCCATTTGGAGAGTCGTCATATTTAATTTATTTTTCTTTAAAGCTTAATTCTCCATGTTATATAGCTTATCCCTACTGTCTTGAAAGAAAATTATAATAAATAGTTATGGTAAATCATGTCTTTTCTGATGTATTCCTTCTTATTTTATTGTGTTCACATTGTGAGTGAACAATTTTGTTTTCTTGTTCTATTTGCTCATATATATTAAAAAGTTGCATCGTTTCTTAGATACAGTTGAAGTATACAAACCATTTAAGAACTTCTTTAGGTTGATTAAGGGTAATCGTATTTTGGCAGTATTTTTTAAAAAGGCATAGATACATTAAAAATATAAGAATAATTTTATTACAAAATTAGTATCCAATCAGTTTTACATTTTTTTATTTTATAACTAAACACGTCCTCTAATAATATTTATGTAATTTTAAAAAAAAAATCAATAATATGGGGTACACGTGCAACACACGTATTACTATATATATATATATATATATATATATATATATATATATAATCTATAATTTATAATCTATATCTATATCTATAATATTCTAAAAGGGAGAAGCCCCATAGTTGAAAGTCAAATTACCAAAATGTTCACCAAAAGTTGATAGACTTTTATGTCCTTCAAGCAATTTAATTTAATTTAGTTTAGTTTATTAGGCTAGATAATTCAATTAACGTAAAAATAAAATTAAAACAATGACTCTTTGAATTTTGACAAACACTTAAATGGATACTAAATACAAAATTCATGTATCATGATTTAATATACTAATTAATTCATTTTGATAGGTGAAAAGCCCCAAAACATGACTTTAAATATGGGACATTTACATAATTGCCCATAAAAAGTAAAATATTTACATGAGCATGCCCTTTACTTTTAATGCCCCTCAAAATAATTATATAAAATACTTTATTTTATTTAAATTTTTTTTGAGTTGACATCATGCTGACTTCAGCATTGCACATTTTGCTTTTTTTGTCTCTTAAATGTAACTATCAAGATATTAAATTATTTCTTTTTCTCTCTATTCCTTTAATTTATTTCTTTTTACATTAATTTAAGTTTTTGTTACTATTTTTTGGTCTGTTCTTTTTATTTTTTTATTTTATATTTTAAATAAAAAATAAATATAGTAGCTAACTATATTTAAACTAATAAAAATATATAAAAATTAAATAATTTAATTACAACAAGAAATAATTTACAAAAAATATTAAAATCACTAGCTTATTTATTAAAATTAAAATATATTTTTTCAAATCATTATTTTTATTTTTTTACCATAATCTTATTTCATGCTCAAATTTGGCTCCTTTTTTTTATTGTTCAATTTTTTATTTCTCTACTCCTTTTTTTCTCTTTTTTCTTTATTTTTTTTTATCGTGTTTCTCTTATTTTGTTAATTTTTTTTCTCAAATTATATTATTTCTTTTTTTTTCACCGTAATCTAATTTCACTCTCAAATTTGATTCCATCTTTTTATTTTTTCACGTTGTTTTTTATATATTTTATTTTATCTAATTTTTTAATCTTTTTCATAATCTAATTTCATTTATTTTTTATCTTTTTTTTATTCTATTTTTTAATTTTTTTGATACCATTGAAGTATCCTCTAGTCCTCCAGTAAACACTCTTCAGTCCTCCATGATACCATCACAGTATATTTATATATTGACATGGTATCGTGGAGTACTACTCCAATCTTTCAATGAAGCATTCTCTAGTACTCCATGATACCATCATATTATATCTATATACTGGCATGGTATCATGGAGGACTATTTCATTCCTTCAATAAGACACTCTTCAGCCCTCCATGATATCATCATAGTATATCTTAATACTAGCATAGAATAATTAAGGTTGGCTTTAGTCTTATAGGGAGAAAATGTACAGTCCTTAGTGATACAATCATATTATGTCTATATACTGTCATTGTATCATTTAGGTCTACTTTAGTCCTCAATGATACCATCACAATATATGTATATACTAGTGTGATATCATTGAGGGATGCTTTAGTCCTTCAGTAAGATTTCTCAGTCATCCATGATACCATCACAATATATCTATATACTGTCATGGTATCATTGAGTTTGCTTCAGTCTTTCAGTGAAACACTCATCGGTCCTCTATGATACCATCACAACATATTTATATACTGGTATGGTATCATTGAGGTTTGTTTCAATCCTTCAGTGAGACACATTAGTCCTTCATGATACCATCACAATATATTTATATATTGTCACGGTATCATTGGGGTCTGTTCAGTTCTTCAATGGGACACTCTTCAACCCTCCATGATACCATCACAGTATACCTATACAATATTGTAGTATCATTGAGGTCTGTTTTAGTATACAATGATACCATCAGAACATATTTATATAATGTAATAGTATCATTGAGGTCTTTTTCAGTCCTCCAGTAAGACAATCCTCAGTCCTCTATGATACCATCATAGTATATCTATATACTAGTATGGAATCATTAAGGTTTGCTTCAGTCATTTAGTGAGAAAATCCTCAATTCTCAATGATGCCATCACAGTATATCTATATACTGTCATGGTGTCATTGATGTCTACTTCAATCCTCAATGATACCATTATAATATATTTAACACCGGCATAATATCATTGAGGTTTGTTTTAGTCATTCATAAAACTCTTCAATCCTCCATGATACCATCATAATATATCTATATATTGATATGATATCATTAAGATATGTTTTTGTCCTTCAATGAGACACTTCTCAGTCATTCGTGATACCATCATAGTATATTTATATACTGGCATGGTATCATTCAGATCTACTTTGATCCATTAGTGAGGCACTTCTGAGTCCTCTAGGTTATATGATACCTGCATGGTATATATCATATACCCAGGGTATCATAAAATTTACCTTTAATTTTGATATTTTAATTTTAATTTTATATTAATTTCAGCAAGTTAATTTTTGTAAAAATAATTACAAAAGATAGAGTCATATTTTAGATATAAGTTTTGTTTTCATTTGCAAAAGCTAAGAAAAAACTATAAAAATCAATTTTTCATTACTTTATGTTTTAATAAATAAACTAGTGGACTTTAGTATTTTTTTAAAAATTACTTTCTATTATAGTCTAGTTATTTATTTATTTTTATTAATATAGAATAGTTAGTTTAATCTTTTTATTTTTGTATTTTTTTTTAAAAAAAGACAAAAATATAGAAAGGGACAAAAAAAGATAAGGTAAACAAAAAAAAAAAAGGAATCAAGCGAAAAAATAGAATAAATAAAATAAAATAAAATAAAAAATAAAAATGAAAAGATTAGCAAATAATATTTCTGATAAAGAAAAAAAAGGAGATAAAAGGATAAAAATAATAAATGAAAAAAGGACAAAGCAATAAATGAAATGATAAAGACGATAAATTGAAGGACAAAAAAAGAGAAAAAAGGGGTGTGCAAAAGAGAGTGTATTTTGGGTAAATACTTTACCCCAAATGGGTATTAATGAAATTAGTGTGAAAAGGGGCAAATCAAGTAATTATTTTTTACTTTTATGAGGTACTTTATGTACTTTTCCTTTTAAATATCACTAAAACTACATTTAGTTGTCATTTTTTGTTTTATAGGTAATCTTCTCTCTAGAGTTACAACGACATTGAAACATGTCAACAAGAAACCAACAAAAGGAGGGAAGATGACTTCATTACTGAAGTTAAGAAGAGAAGAGCTCTTACAATAGTTATGACGGTCAAATTATGTCAATCCATTTATGTTTTTGTGTAATATATTCAATTTATTTCTCCTGATTAAAACTTAAAAATAGAGTGAATGTCCTTATTCTTGTGAAAATTTATTGTTAACTCACTATGCTAATTTTTCTTTTCTATCCCAGGGTCAAGGTATGATTGCCAAAACTAGGTGTGCAACCCTTTCTTATGTAATTTTATACCATTTAGCATTGTTGTTGAATTTTTTAAATTTATTTTGATTGTACTATTATTTTTGCAAGTGAAACTCAATTGATTAAATTTTTAATAAAATACTGGTGAATTTAATATCAGACAAGTATCAAAGCATTTGGTAGAGTTCTTTCATTTTCGAATTACTTTGTGACTACATTAATAGTTCTATGCAATATATTTCAATATTCATCTTGACAACTATCTAACTATAAGTCTAATTTTAATAAATTATGCTTAAGAATCATCACTTATCATTAAAGATTTAATTGCGTTTAATTTATCGTATGACACAGTGTCCTGCACAACCACAAATGTTGATTTTCACCCCTTTTGTTTCTTTTTTTTTTGCCTATGATTTATGTGATATGAGAGCAAGAATTAATTTTATAATTAAAAAGCTAATGTATAGTTTTATATTCATACTTGTGTGACACTAAGCTTGACAATCTTAAAGGAGTATTTTTTATTGAATTCTTTTTAACCCTTTTTATTGCTACTAAATTACCCAATAATTCATAATCATGTAAAGAACGTTAATTCACATTTAAAGTTCGTGCTTTGATTTATGGTTCACGATGACACTAAACAAAGCGAATATTTGAATAATCTTGGCTTATATTTTCTCACATGGAATTTTATAATTTTACTTTTAATAGAATGTCAATATCACTAACATGGTAATGACAGAACAATCAAATATGATAATAAAATATACTTTAAGAACATCATCTACAAAAAAAAAAAAAAATACTATATGAGATCTTGTTATATCACATATTACACCTCATAAAAACTAATGCACCAAAAATATGTACATTTCTTATGTAATATAATTATTTACTTTCATAAGTTCAAATTACTGACTAAGCATTTTGAGTTCAACGCCTTATTACTTGCATCATTCATCATTTTTTAGCTTACATTTTTTCTTCAGTTTTGGTTAATACTTTACATACATGCATATTTTACAACTTCGTTTTATTTTAAAGAGTTTCTTATGTTTGATCAGGACATACATGCAACGTACGTATTTTCAAAAATATAATTAATTAATGGTAAGAACGGAAATCGGTTATGATAGGCTATTATATATGTAAATTTTTAAAAATTAAAATTTAAAATATATTTTAAAAGGAAAAAATCATGAAAATCCTTAATTGCCATTAAACTCACGTTCTGTGGATTTGAATTTAAAATAATTAAGTATGTACAATTTTTAAAGAAAACATATACATCTATTTTAGCGCCTACTGTTTGAAACTCAAATGATTAAAAAAAACTAATTAAACTACCCATTTCCCCACTAACTCCACTGTATTTATCTTTTTTTGTAGTGTTTTAAGTCTTTTTATTATTTCAAGATAATTTTAAAAAATGTGCTAGAAAAATTGAACAGTTACTTCTGATAGAAAAAAAGTTTCTTCTTTTTGTCTTACTTACTTAGAGCTCCTTCTCTTTCTAAACTCTCTTTTCAACGCCTTCTTCTTTTCTTCCTCTTCGCCCTACTCCACAGCCGTGCAGAAAACTATCCCTTAACACTGTGTAAGAGAGATCAAATTAAGGCGACTTCTACGAACTATTGACATAACAATCTTTTTTTACTGATTATGTTGCAAATATCTTCAAGTTCTTAGGGACGTTGCTATTAAATTCTTTTCTAAGAAAAGTTTCTTCAGGAGTTGGTAACAAGAGGTAAACTCATCATTTTTCTTCTATTTAAAGACACCAATATAGTTGATTCAACAATCAATAGCATCCTATTCGACAAATCTTTTTTAATTATAGTCGGTACTTCAAAGTGATGGTTACCATAATTGTTGGAGAATAGACATTAGTTATAAGGAAATAAAAGATTTTTTTTTTTGGTATTGTTGTTAAAAAATTCAACTTTTAAGATAATTTTGCTCAATAACAAATTGTCCTAATCTCTTCAACTTATATTTCATTTTCAGGCATCTAATGTAATCTCTCTCAAAGCAGATATTGGAGCAAAAGACATCTTAAAATTCATTTATGATTATACAACTAGCAACTCAAATTTAGCAGGGAGGAGCTTCTCATGAATTCTTCTTGTAATCTCATGTGGAATACAATCCACATGATACTTGCATAAGTTAAAAAGATTGTTGGATAGAATATCTAAGAGTTGTTTCTTTGCTCAAGTCACAAGTTAAATTAACATTTTAAATTTTGTGTTCAGACGAACGGTGTCAATTGATATCACATGCACTGAAATAATGAAAGTTAAAGAGTGTAGAAATTTTTCTTGTAATGCAAATACTATACTTTGAATGATTCAATTCATCCAATGATGTATCCCTGCCAAAATTCTTCTTTCGTTAGTATTTTATGTTTATTTTATTCTCTTTATTTCTAATTCTTGATTTCTGTTTGACTTTAGGTGAACTTCCCTTCTTCTACTACTTGCCTAAGGTAAACCTCTTCTTTTTTATTTTGAGATTTATTTTTTCTCTTACATGGTGTTTCATATATTTCTGAAATTCAATTTTTCAGATGTCTGCCTGATTTTTTGGTTCATTGTGGTATTGAAGTTTGCACGGTTATTTTGTTATCAAGTTTATGATATTCAACAAATTTCTCATGAAATATACCTAAACGCGAATTAAGAACAATGAAGTCTCATGTTCAAATTTCAGCACAAACAAAAACCACTAGGTGATTTCTTTCCATCTGTCTTAACCTTGGTGGATAGAGTTACCTGATAAATGATGTAGGTACATAGAAGGTGACAGGTATCTCGTGAAATTAGTCGATGTGTGTGAAACTTGATTTGTGAATTAAATATTTTTGATAGAAGTACTTAAAAAAATAAATACACTTCTGAAATGATAAAATAATTCAGTTTCTATCAATGATTTTAAGTTTCTAGCCTTAATTTTATAATCTTTTAGTTTATTTACCTATCGATAATCTATAACATCAGTGAAATAAGAAAAGAAGAGGGAGGTATCAACAATGTGATGTAAAGTAATTAATCTCATATTCTTTAGTCTCCGAAATAGGGTGGAAGAAATTATCGTGGATTAGGTTGTTAAAAGAGACTTTTGAAATCATCAATGAAAAACGAAATGAAGTATATGAGTGCATTGTGTGGCGTAAGGATCTTTGACTTGTGCATTTTGCTAATAAACCTTACTTTGCTGATATAGTACTATATATTTTGCTTTCTTTTTCTTTTTCCTTTTTAAGCTATTTGCATACTTTCAAGTATATATAGATCTGTATAAGTTTTTAATATTAAATAAGTGAAGAATGATTTATTGATTTTGAATATTTTGTTTCTTTGAGTAGTATTATCTTTCTCTACATTTTCTTTTCTGAAGCAATATCATTATTCAAAGCTATTTATTCTATGGAAGTTCGTTTTATTTAGAACAATATGCATTCTAAAAAGGACCTAAGAGCATTTATTGCATGCCTTTTTTTTTTAGCATAAAACTTTTTTTATTGAAGATATTGACGTTAAGTTTTACTATGCCGGTGATCTTTGACATGTTTTTAGCCTTTTTGGACAAGATGTATATTAGATGAGAATATTTTTTCTATTTAACTGTATTCTCTTTTTAAAATCTATTTAATTGAATAATTTTCAATTTTGAATGTCATATTGAATAGTTAGTGAAGTGCATGAATAAATTATGGAATTGATGACATTGTAAGTTTTGAAACTAACGAAGAGAAAATATTTATATATAATGCATAAAAATTATAGTAATACTTTATCGTGATCAAATTTATAACACGACATATAGTATATTTATTTTTTTCTTCTATGATCGCGCGAAGTGCGGACAGCATCACTAGTTAGGAGCAACAGAACTTAAATTTATAACTAAAATTTGAGATATTATTCCCTCGCATGAAAATGCAGAGATCCTTAATTATAGCTATTCCTACTCAAAATCCCCTTCCGCAAACAAATTAAACAAAAAATAAAAAGAAAAAAGAAAAATTAAAATGATAAAAATGAGATCTCTTAATTTTTTATAAAATAAATTTTAAAAAAATCCTTTTTAAATTTTTTTTATGTGCAAATAATTTTTTTTGTGGGTACAAATAAAGATTTTTTAGAAAAATATTATAAAAATATGTAAATAATTTAAAAAACCTAATTCTCTCTTTAAAAAAAAACGCTACATCGATCAAAAACAATAATTGCAAAGACACTTCCCCTTTTGCCACCAATAATGTACCACACCGGAATGTATGTAACACATACATGATTTTGTTTGTTTTTCCTTCCTAAAGATTTGAAAATTTTCTTATTTTGTTTCCTGTTTCCAGCACACAATCGTGTCCTGTCTCCTCTATTAAGCCTTCACTAGTAATTTGCCGAATTTCAATTTCAAATTACAACTTACTCTTAGGATGTGTTTGGTAGAAATTAATTTTTTCTTTTTTTTATGTTTTCGTGTTTGAGTAATAAAATATTTTAAAATATATTTTTTTTAAAAAAATAAATTTTCTGTAAATAAGAAAAATAACTTTCTTAATTAAAAAAAAAGTAGCATTGTTTCATATTTGCCCTTACAATTATCTATCCCACCTCACTCCATCCCCCTGCCCCAACCCCCACCCACCATGCACAACACCCATCACTCTACTCCAACTTCATCCTCTTTCTTACCCTATTAACTTTATCTTAAATATATATACATACTTTTAGAAAAGTACAGATGTCGAGTAATTTTTTTTATCAAGACTTTATAGATGGAAAGACACTATTTACTCTTTTATTTTAATTTATTTGTCTGTTTTTTTACTTAATACAAGGTTTAATTAGAAAAGTAAAAAAAAATTTAAATCTTGTAATCCTAAATTAAAGATAAACTGAATATATCAAACTGTCCTTCAAACTCATAGTCTTACACATATCATATGAAAAATTAAAATTAAAAAATTACTTTAAAATAAATTTAAAAAATAAAACAAAAAAATTGAAAACTTTTTAAAAAAATTAAGACAATAAATTCATAATTTCTAACTCACTTTATTAATAAATAGCCCCTCCTTGGGTAGGCATTTGATGATACCTCTGTGGGGATTTAGTATTTGCCACATGTTTGTTGTTATTTTTGAATTAAATATTCTTCAAAAATATTAATCTGTTTGTTACAATTAAAGTCATTTTATGTTATGTGAAAAATTATCATTCTTCAAAAAGATGTTTCTAGAAAATGTTCCCCTGCACACAAAAGAAGTTTTTGATTTTTTTGGTAAGAGAAGCTTTAGCTCAATATCATATACTTTCATTTTTCTCATATTATTTATTTATTTATAATAAGAAAAATGAGAAGATGAGAAGCATGAGTCATCAAATAATTCAGTCGAAGGAGTGAAACACGTGGCATTGAGATTGACAGTTCATTGGGAGATCCTTATTTCTAAAGATGCTTTCTATACAGATTGACAAAAGAAGTTTTATTTATTTATTTATTTTCCTTTTTATTTTATTTTGTCTGCTTTCAATTGGGTACAATTTTTATCTGCTTTTGATTATTCTATTTTCCATTATTAATTAAAATTGTTCAGAGTGAATTCGTGGCTTTTTTTCTTTTCCTGTAAAATTATACCAGAGTTTAATTGGATTATGTTATAATTATGGGAGAAAAAGAAAAACTGAACTTGAAGTTACTAGTTTTCGCATAATTAACCATCATTATAGACTTATAGTCTACAAGTACATTTGATTGATAGTAACAATAAACACTAATTTTATTGTTGATTAAAAATAAAATTTATGAATTTATTAATATAACCGGTATAATTTAGTAATTGTACGTCAAATTAACCCAAACACTTGGGATCAAGAAAGTGATTTCAGTAACAGTGCTAATTAATTACTAATTAGTCTTCCCTAAGTCGAGTCAAGTACATACCACTCATGCAGTTTATTTCTTAATAGCGAACAACACAACTAATTTTTTTTTTCCAAGGTGGAAAAGAAATCTGAACTATAGCTCGATTTTAGCCATTGCCTTTATTAATTTGTTGCCTTACTTTTAACAATCCAATTCAAAAAGAAAAACAAACTATCATGTTGAATTTTCAATTAAAGCAGTACGATGCATTAAAATTTTTGCTATGCAAAAAGTCTAAAGAAGAAAAAACAAGATACAGACTGTTGGGTTAATTTTGAAAATTATTATCCCTTGATTGTATTTATTTTTATTAATAATAAAAAATCATTAAATGAACTTAGCAATATAAATTTGCCCAAAAAAAATAATAATAAATCTGAAAACTATTATTCATCCTTCAAGAGACATTTTGGTACGGTTGGCCCATTTTGCTAGCTAGCTAATTTGGCATTCTACAATGTAGAGTACCTTTCTTTATTTTTTAGGAAATCTTTTAGAAGGTAAAATTATAGAAACTTTTCCTCTTGTTTCCTTTAGTATTCTTTCTTTCTTTGTTTGTTTTGATGAGAAATTAAGAGAATTGAAATCTATAAAAGACGAAATAAGCACTTTGGATTAATTCCAAAAACTTCTACTCTATTATTCATCATTCAAGATAAATTGGTAAAGTTACTCCATCTTGCTAGATAGCTAATTTTGGGCATCTCTAGAGTATCTTGAATGCTTTATTATTTTGGGGTGAAAATTTTAGCTCAAAGGTAAAAATAGAATTTCTTTTTCTTGTTTTCTTTAGTATTCCTTTTTTTTTTCTTTGCAATAAATAAAGAGCATTAGATTTATAAAAACAAAATAAGCACTTTTGATATTTTTATTCATCGCTCTTTTTTCTTCTCTTGAAAAAAAAAATATCACATATGAAATTAAAAAAAAAAGATAAATAACAATAAAGAAAATTGAATCCATATCTATTATACGCAAGATTTTTACCAATATTACTAGATTACATGTCATAGTTATTTCAATCTCCCCCACTCTACACTATTTAAAGAAACAAAAAGGAAACAATTCCCACGCTTTGAATATTTATAATTTTTTTTTTCTCTTTCTTTTTGTTCTTGCCTAGGTAAGAGTCATTATACTTTACTTTGTTTGTGTGAAGAGTCCTCCCTATTCCTTTATCCAATTTAAGAAAAGAAAAAAAATGTAGGTAAGGAAATTAGTACATGTGCAACCAAAAATGTCATGTCAAAACGTTTAAGGACAATGAGTAGTCCAACTACAAATCCCACTCTACAGTACAATATACATTACAACGGTATTTCGAAATCGAACCAAAACGGAACTCTCTGGGCCCACCTAATTCAAAAGGTCCACCTAATTGTATTAAAATACTGTTTCACATGATATTATAATTAATATTTCTGATATAAACTTATATTTAATAATTTTTGTATGAGTACTAATATTATTACATTTTGTTCGTGTATAAAATACATTAAGTTAAATAATTAATTCACGTAAATTAAGTAAATACATCTAAAGAGTTGTTTGTGAGGCCATGAATCACTTTATAATTTTCTTAAGATCTTAAAAAGAATGTTACTCAATAGAAATCTTTCATAATTAAAATAAAATAATTGATTAAAATAATAAAATAATTATAAATGTTAATAGTATAACGAAATAGTCTAACGAAATGTACGACGTAATTATAAGCCTGAAAAAATCGATGGCTGCATAAGTATTGCATTGTACATACATCTTATAATTTTCCTTTGAATTATCTTTGGTCCCTAAATAATTTTTATAAAATCTAAATGCCGTTATTTTGACAAAATGGGAATACTTTAGTAAACCAAGTTGGCCTAGATTTGTGTCCTAATAATAGAATGTCAAGAACTTAAGCAACAACTTGGAAAGATAATAAGATAAAATAATAATATAAAAAAGGCCTTCAAGAAAATAAGATTTTCGTAATTTTCTAAAGGATTCATTCATTTTATGAAATTTCTGTTCATTCTAGTATAATAACATCTGATAAATTTGTTATGATTCTCTCACACCACCTAAATTTGACACTCCATCTGTCTAATTTATACAATATAATTTAAAGTTTAAAAATTAATATTTTTTAGTTTAATAATATATTCAAATATATAATTTTTAAAAATTAATTTATATATTTAAAAATTATATAAAAATTAATAATTTAAAAAATTAGATAATTCATAATAAATTTTTATTTTTTTATTTGGCTTTCGAACTTCAAATTGGAACTATATCGTATAAATTGGATCGACTAAAAGTAGTATTTCCTATTATTAGCTAAGTGTTACTTTTACTTGAGAGGTTGGCCAGAAATTCACTCTGTAACCTAGTTCACAGGGAACTATGTAATTGAATACAATTAACACAAAGTGAAATCTACGCTCTTCCTTAAATATACTTTCTTGCTTTAATTCCTTAGAACTTAACTACTCCAGATTATTCTTATTTTAATACTTCTATAATAATTATAATAGCAAGAGATTCAAATCTATGATTATTTAATTATTAACCAAAATCAATGCAAAAAAGTCCCAACGAAAAGAAAGATACAGAAAAAAAGGAGGATTTAATTCAAAATTCACCATCATTATTTGATGCTAAAAACAAAAATTAAACACTTTTGCTTTTTCTCTTGCAAAAATGTCCCAAAATCCTCAGCAAATTTTCCAAGATTCTTTTCCGTTTTCTCTATCTCCCTGTCAATAGAGTATACACATTTATGTAGTCTTGTTTTCGACTCTGCTAATTGTTTCTCTCTCTAGCCCTCCTTATTCCTACAACTTCACAAACACCCACGAATCTTTCTCTCTCTTCTGGTTAAAAAAACACTACCCATTTCTGCTCTGTTCAGCTCATAACTGGTTGTCTCAATTTCTGCAAAAACAAACGGATATAAACACACAGTAAAACAGTGCTTAATGCACATGCTCTTCTGGGTGTGTGTGTGTGTGTTTGTGAGGTGAGCGGCAACTTCTATCGTTTTCTTGAAGGAAGCCCTCGTGAAGTTCATGTGAAAGTATGGAAGATTAAAAAGAGATCTGAAAAAAAGGTAAGACTTTTTATGATAGTAACGGGTCACTTGCTGCCTAGCTACTGCAACTAGTTTCCCTCTTGATTCAGGTGAGTGTAGTGTTCCTCCCGACTTTGCTTTCTCTTTCCACCATTTTTGTCAGAATATTATGCGGTGACTCTTTACTTCTAATAAGCTATTAAAAGCTTGAAAGTTTTTGTTTGTTAATTCAGGTACTTTCTTTCAAGAAGAAAAGTGAGTTGCTTTGTTTTTGTGGACTGTTGGTGTCCGTGAGTTTTGAGTTAAATGTGCTGGTTCGGACAGTTTCTTGTTTTCACCTGTAAAGGTGGAATCTTTACGCTCTAATTGAGATGGGTTTTCGTTTTTGCCTTGTCTTCTTTGTTGGGTAGTAAGCAAGAGTGGCAGCTGGCCATGAGTTTGTGGAGGTTTTGGATTTTTAATGGCTAATGATTTGGTTTAAGATTTTTCTGCTTTGGAGTTTTATCCGTCACTGGACGTGAGATTCGTTTAGTGGGAACGTGTATAATGATTGTCGGGTTTGTTTGATGGTTTTGGAAGGTGAATTTCGTTTGATTTGGTCATTATTACTTGGTTCTGGGGCGTTAATAGCGAGATAATACTGGTGAATTGGTAGTTTGTTTGAGTAGGACTTTTCCATAATTGAGAAGATTTGGGACAGATTTGGAGAGAATGATGCATTTGTTGATGTCTAACCATAATTCAAGAATATTTCCGTTTTTGGATCAATTTATGCACTGATCATGACCAGGGCTGTCCGTGACCGGATTCTTAAGGATGCAAATGGAAACATTAGTGATCACTTACGAAATCACATACATTTGACAAATTGTATTCATTTGAAGAATCACATGCATAAGCATAGCCCCATCTTGGCTGATAGGTCCCTTATGAGGGAACTCGTTGTCCTTCAGAGGTCAAGGTCCTTAAGAGATCCTTCTGCAAGTCCACCCTCATGGCAATCTCCTTCAGTTGTGGATGCCCTTCTTAAAGGAAGTGAAAGGGATGCTGTCATGAGCAATGGCAGACGGTCTGTAGGCATAGATCGACCTAAGGATGGTAGAGGTTTATCTGGAAACTCTCCTCCTTTAGCTGGCCGATCATCATCTAGAGTGGCTTCTGCAGAGATTAACAAGCATAATACTGAGCGACTGGCAGGGGCTCCAAGTGACCGAAGTAGCAAGAGTGGAGTTCGAGAACGGAGGAGAGTCAAGAGAGAAGAATCAAGCCTTAGGAATCTGGGAACTGACTTCATTGCTGAGAAGGATGAGCATCCGGATGATGGAAATAATTTGGTCCACAATCCTGTTTCAGAGAACTCTGAACTAAGGGATAGAATTAGCAATGAAACAGAGAGGCAGAGGCATGATGATCGAATAAGGACCCTCTCTGAGCAATTAAATGATGTTCCAATGGATAGTGATGAAGTTGCTTCTTCTCACATTCATGCTCGTGGAAGGCATACTCATAATGAGAAAATTTCAGAGCAAATGGAGGGGGCAACTCGTGGCAATGGAAGAGTAAAACGGCGTAAGTTTAGAGGGGCAAGAAGAACTCGGGCTTCTGTTCCTTCAAGAGATGCTCTTGCCCACAATGAAATGTCTGTGGCCTCAAATTCATTAGGTCAAGCTTCAGCACACCAAAAATATCATGCAGAAGATGGCTACGAAGAGCATGTCAACCAGAATGTAACAAGAGCTCCAAGGAATGGATGTGGAATTCCTTGGAACTGGTCAAGGATTCATCATAGGGGAAAATCATTTCTTGACATGGCAGGTAAGAGTTTATCTTGTGGGTTGTCTGACCCAAGGTCAAAAAGAAGTGCTAGTGGTCCAAGGGGGAGGGATGCTGCTGATATGCCAATAATGTCCGAATACTCGAGTTCATCTAGTAAATCTGAGGCAGAGGCGTTGCCCTTATTACTTGATGCTTCAAATTCTCAGGGAAGTTCAGACAATCCTGCTTGGGTTCATGATTATTCAGGAGAGTTGGGTATCTATGCTGACAATTTACTAAAGCAAGAACTTGACTCAGATCTTGCTTCAGAAGCTAGATCAGGCGAGCAACGCAAATTTCGTAGGCGTGGCAATAGTAGGCACCAGAGTCTAACACAGAAGTATATGCCAAGAAATTTCCGGGATCTGGTAGGACAGAATTTAGTTGCACAAGCTCTTTCAAATGCTGCTGTCAAGAGAAAAGTTGGCTTGCTTTATGTTTTCTATGGGCCTCATGGAACAGGAAAGACCTCATGTGCCCGCATATTTGCAAGGGCACTAAATTGCCAATCCATTGAGCATCCCAAGCCTTGTGGTTTTTGTGATTCTTGTATTGCACATGATATGGGAAGGAGTAGAAATATAAAGGAAATAGGTCCTGTCAGTAATTTTGATTTTGAGAATATGATGGATCTTCTTGATAATATGATTGTTTCCAAACTGCCAACCCAGTATAGGGTTTTTATTTTTGATGATTGTGATACACTGTCTGCTGATTGCTGGAGTGCTATTCTAAAGGTCATCGATAGAGCCCCAAGGACAGTCGTTTTCATCCTAGTATCCTCAAGTCTTGATGTGTTGCCTCATATAATCATCTCTAGGTGCCAGAAATTCTTTTTTCCCAAGTTAAAGGATGCAGATATCATCTATACTTTGCAATGGATTGCAACTAAGGAAGATCTTGAAATCGATAAGGATGCACTCAAGCTTATTGCATCAAGATCAGATGGATCGCTGAGAGATGCCGAAATGACTCTTGAGCAATTGAGTTTGCTTGGACAGAGAATCTCTGTCCCTCTTGTACAGGAGCTGGTGCGTTTTTTGGCATTTTCTCTTATCAAAACTCAAGTAGTTTTTTGTTGCTTTGCCGAACAAGATCTCATACTTTGTTGCTAAAGCATTTATTATAGTTAGTTATCTTATGATCTCACTTGAACTTTATTTGATTTGCAAATAGTCTTATGAAATGTCCCAATCAAGGTTAAAAGATTTTGTGCATGAATGTTTTCTTTTGTTTTCCCTTTCCTCAATGGGGAGTTTACTAAACATGCTTTGATTTATCATAGTGCATCTTTTTCAAGTGGATGTTGATCTTCACAGAGTTAGACAGAGATTTTAGTTTTTCTTTTTTTTAACCTTAAACTATGTTTTCAGTAAGAGGGTGACATATGATTATTTCTGTTTGATCTCATAATTGTTTAGCAAAAAGCTATAACCAAATGATGTAGGTGTTTTCTTTCATGCAAACTCATTTGATTCCTTTAGTATGAGGTGGTTATGTGTCTAATAGCCTGTTTGGCCAAGCTTTTGGTATGCTAAAAGTGTTTTTTTTCCTTCCAAAAAGTACTTATTTTTAAAAAATGAGGTGTTTGAGCAAACTTTTGGGAGAAAAAGCTATTTTTAAGCTAATTTAAAAAGCACTTTTGAGAAAAATACACTTGAAAGTATTTTTTAAAAGCTTGGCCAAATACTAGTTGCTGCTCAAAAGTGCTATTTAAATTAATTGGCCAAATACAAACAACTTCCAACCAAAAGTAGTTTTTTGAAAAGCACCAGTCAAAATAAACTGATTTTAAAAGTTTTGCCAAACAAACTATAAGATTAATTGATGTATTATTACACTTTTTGGAAGAAGATTTGTTTTTGGTAAGAGAATATCATACTTTAATTGTTAGAGGTTTAGAGGTTTTAGCATATGGCTATCATATCAGTTTACAATGCTGCCGAAGAAGTACTAGCCATCTTGGACATGAATTTTAACAGGTTGTCCAACTATATGATAGAAGCCTTGGTGCAGATTTGAATGTACTTTAAGCTTCCTATAAAACCAATATTGCCTCTAATGGACTGGTTATTGCTTTTTGAATTATAATATTGAGCTACTTAGAAATGACATTTAGTATATATTGTTCTTCGATGAAGATGTGGAATCTCCTTTATTATAGTCATTCTTCTTGCTTTTATGGATACTTCTATGGAAAATCACACTAATCAACAGAGAGGCTAGCTTTGCTTCGTCATCTTCAAACATAGCTTAAGTACTAAATTTTAAAATTATATATGTAAATCAAGCTTTTTAATAACTTTTTGTGACATGATGGTATTACAGGTTGGACTTATTTCCGATGAAAAATTAGTGGACCTACTTGACTTGGCATTATCTGCAGACACTGTCAATACAGTGAAACATTTGAGGGAGATCATGGAATCTGGTGTCGAACCCTTAGCTTTAATGTCACAACTTGCTACAGTCATAACTGATATACTTGCTGGGAGCTATGACTTCACAAAAGAAAGGCCTCGGAGGAAGTTCTTTCGACGCCAAGCAAGTAAGTGCTCCATAATTTGGTCATTCCGTAATAGATGAGTTATTCATTGGTTCTCCTTGATAGATCCATATGATACTGGATAAACTACTTATTGCATTTCCCTTTATTAGTCTTCCAATTAAAGTTAAATCAACTTTGCTTGTGAAACAATTTGCAAAGAGAATGTTATCACATCCTTCAATTTAACTAATTGCGTTCTCATTCTCTTCAGTATTCTCACAGGAACTTGTGAACTTATATGCCATTTTAACCATATTATTCTCCAAGTTCAACTTGATCTTATTTTCCTCTATTCTTGCAGTATCAAAACAGGATATGGAAAAACTGCGTCAAGCTCTGAAAACACTATCTGAAGCTGAAAAGCAGCTGAGAATGTCAAATGACAGACTTACCTGGCTTACAGCTGCGTTGCTGCAACTCGCTCCAGATCAGCAGTATATGTTGCCCAATTCCTCAGCAGACACTAGTTTTATTCAAAGTCCACTAGGCTTGAATAATGAAGGGGGAACAGAAAGACCCAGGAAAAGCAATGTTGAGCATGCTGACATGCTACACAAAAATAGAGGGTTCCCATCAAAAGGTAGGGTAGAAAACTCTCAAGCTGGATGTTCTACTGATATTTACTCGGACTCCAGGATGAAAGGTGTTTGCATTGGTAGAAAAGGGCATAATGGAGCTGGAGAATTTACTCAAAAAGCTTATAGCGTCTCTAGTGATAAAAATAGAACAAGCAGTGGCCAGGTTACAGGTAAGTTGCACCGGGATATTGAAGAAATGTGGTTAGAAGTGCTTCAAAATATCGAAATAAATGGCTTAAAAGAGTTTATGTATCGTGAAGGAAAGCTTACCTCAGTCAGCTTTGGAGCAGGTACAGTTCGTTTAGTCTCTTACAAACATCCTTAGCCATGTCTTATGGTCATGACTAGTGAATTTTTCTTAATTATTTTCATTAGCTATGTCATATGGTCATGACTAGTGAATTTTGCGTAATTATATTCATTTTTGGGCATTTCAACTGCATGTTTAATCAGCAGGTCAAAACCGGAAGAGTTTTGTCTGGCAGTAATGTACATTAATTTTAAGTTTACCAGTTAACATTAGCTTAAAACAGATCTTGATTATTTTGAATTATTACCAGCCTTTACTGATTAAGAAAAGGATTATGGAATGAATCCAAGAGAAAAGCTTCCTTTCTCTAATTCAGGAACCAATTTGGGGTTGATCTTTCTTGGAATGACCTGTCTATTCAAGTTTTTTGGATGTGCTCATTTGTTTCGTGGTCAATAGAGATCTTGAGCATATATTTCTAAATGTCTAGGATGTTAAATTTCTTAATTTTTTGTGAGGAAGGTGAATTTGACTTGGAACCTAGTAATATAAAGAGGGCATGTTTTGACGGACTTATATGGTTTGTACACTTTATTTCGAAGCCTTGTTGCAGCAAGTAGTAGCCAGGGATGGACGTAGAGTGTGAATTATGGGTTCATCCAAACACCAGTTGCTTTGGCTCAGAACTTGTATGTGTTAAAAAATTCACTAAATAAGTACAAATAATTGATTTCGAACCCAGTTAATCAAATAAGGTGTGATAGAACCCCGAACTCAAACCCATAAAGTTCAAATCCTTGATCCGTCTCTAATAATAGCAAGCTGCTGTTCTAAGAGTGCTTTTAGTGCTTCAATGCATCAGAAATGTCTACCTTCTTAGTTCCTACATTCTTTTTAGTCTCCCTTTATGTCAGTTCATCTTTATGTTACCTGCTTAATTTTACATCCGTGTTAACAAATTTAATGCATTGCTTGCCTTTCTGAGTATTATTCTTGCTCTTTTCAGCTTGGTTTCCTTTGTAATTCCATATTCATTCTGTCGTAAGCCTCCTTTTGATATTGGCATCTAACTATTGTAGTCTTGGACTTCCTATAATCCAAACATAATATGAACATAAAATTTCATGCCAACTTGTAGCAAAACTGAGTCTTCTGGAATATGAGTGGTATCCTGGACTTGATTATGCTTGCATATGTGCCCCGTGACATGTGAGAGAGGGAGGGAGGGAGGGAGGGATTCTGAAAAGATATGTTTCATGTACTGTGCGTCATGTCGTCAATCAAAATTGAATGGGGAGATGCTGTGATGTTCTATCCTACTACACAGTGTCCTTTTAGGTAAATTATGCTGTAACTATAAAACACTGATCTGTGGGCTTCATTGTAGATGTTATTTGTGCCCATCTAATTTGTTAATTTCGTTGCAGCTCCAACTGTGCAGATACTGTTCAGCTCACATCTAACAAAATCCAAGGTAGAGAAATTCCGCGGTCATATTTTACAAGCTTTTGAGTCTGTTCTTGGGTCCCCAGTGACAATTGAAATCAGATGTGAATCCGGGAAAGATGTCAGGGCTGGATCAATTGTGTTGTCAGCACCTCACGGTGCATCTCATGTAGGTATGAACCCTGGCATTCATGGTAATGGGATGAGAATGGCAGGTCCTGATGAAAGCAGCAGGGCACAAGTAAATGATAGAGAAGGTTTAGCTTTTGCAAAGCTTGACTCAAGAGGAATAGGTGATAGCGAGATAGTTGAAGAGGAAGCTTCTCCAAGAGAATTGAAACAAAATGATCAGAACGAATCAAATACACGATTTGATAGGCGGAATTTAGAAAGTGATTTTCCGGGAGGGACAATGACAATTGCCAAAAATTCATCCACCTCCATTCCTGAACGAAGAAAACTAGGGGATAGAAGCCAGAGTTTGAGCCTAGTTAAGAGCAAGGTGTCCCTTGCTCATGTAATTCAGCAGGCAGAGGGATGCACACAGCCAAGTAGCTGGTCAAAACGCAAGGCTGTTTCTATTGCTGAAAAGCTTGAACAAGAGAATTTGTATGTACCTCTTTTCCCATCCTTCTGTATTACCCCATTATATATCATGTTTATGTATGTCTCAGTTGTGTAACCACTTTTACATTCATATGTTTGAAGAGACGAACAATATCCCATTTAAACACATAAAACAGGTTGATGTCTTTAAGTTGTGTTTTGATTTATATAGTAGTACAGATGCAGAAAAGATTAGAGAATGCCCTGCCGATACTTGGTTGAGGAGATATAGGGTGCATATTTGTATCATATGAAATGTGGAACAGAAGTAGCTCCTTCATCCTTCACCGGAAGGTGCATTGACAGATGCACATGCTAGAGAAACACACTCTATCCAACTTAGTTTTGTCCTGTCATCAGTTATAAACTAGGAGACCCCATAGCAAGTCTTACATCAGAATACATGGCACCACTTCTTTTTTATGTTAACCATATCAGTATTTGAACTAAAGCAAAAAGGCATTTCTCTATTCTATAGTCCAAGCAAGTTATGAACTTGGCATCAATTTTGCCCCCCACCCCTTTTACCATACGAGTTACTGGGGCTGAGAGTATTGCACATGACATGTTTCTGTATGATCCCATCTCTACATATGTGCATGTTTCTTATATGCATCTACCATATCTTTTGGTATTTTTTTTATATAAATAACTTTTTGTAATTTTCTTCTATGTCAAGTACTACTAAATATATGCTAGTTCCTTGATAACGCCACATGAAGCTGAAAGTCAACCTTTCTACCATTTCATCTTTTCGTGCTGATCCCTGGAACGACATTTGTCTGATCCTGTCTGGAGCAACTTTTCTACTGGAAACCTTATAAATTCATCCGTTGACAATTACTTGTACCCATTGGAATATTACCTTTTATTTTAAAAAAATCTTTTTATTTTCTGGGAATAGTACTCTTATATTGCATATTTCTTATGGTAGTTAATAACTGTTTTTGCTTGCTATTCAGTTGTTGTTTGAAAAGACGTAAGTGCTCCTCTTTTAATTTGACTTTTCTCATGTACTAATTTGATATTTCTTCTCTGCAGGAGATTAGAAGCAAGGTCAAGGAGCTTGCTTTGTTGGAAGGCTAAAAGAGTCACCCGCCGAAAGGTAAACAGATTCAAAAGTCTATTTTCTTTTTTTATGCATTTAAGAGTCGTTTATATACTTTCTACACATCTTTTAGACTTCTCAAGTTGTATGTCGACATAGTTTTCTTGCAGTCTTCCATTAATTGGACTTGACATACTGCATGATAATAGTTTCAAGTGTAAGCAAGTATGAGGATGTTGCACTTCCTAACATGTCTAGTGAAGACACTTCTCTACCAGCTGCCTTGTCTTACATTTAGCTGTTAAAATGAACCATGAGCAAAAATCTCTTACACACACACACCAAAAAAAAAAGAGAAGAAAGGCTGGTAAATGGAGCATAGTGGGATGTGTTGTAGGCACACATTAGAGGCCAGCCCATTTATCCATCAATTTTCTTTATGATTGTGATGTTTTGGTTAGCTTGCGCACACTTCCACTATTCCACCGGGTTCCTCTGTCCACAGGTATCGAGTAACTCTACCACCAAGGATTAGGTAGATGAAAAGAAATCACCTAGTGTTGGATTTGAGCCCATTACTTCATGGCAATCTCCCACTAAATTGACGACTAGACCACGTCCTTGGGGGCAAAACTGAAAATCCAGTTCCAAAGCTAGAGATAGCGAATTATCTGGCATAATCTATTGCTTCCAGAGTCCAGACTATTCCGTCTTGTTGCAAGTGCCAAGTAGTGCAACTTTTAGCAAAAACCTCTGCCCTTCTCCCCAAAAAAGAAACTAAGAGAATGAAATATTTAGGACTATGGCACATGATTCATAGTTTCGACTTTCGACTATTGCTTAGGCAGTGCGTGAGAACATCAGGCTATAGCTTGATAAATTACAATTTTCTGGCTACTGGCGACATGTTACTTTATGCCACACTCAGTTTAGATTGCTGGCATTGATGCATGATGCTGAAGGAGGGACTTTTCGCTTTGACTTGTTTATGATGGGAAGATGCTCTAAGTGGAGTGAATGGGCAAACCGGGATGTAAATCCGTTTTCAGTATAATGCTATTGGTTTCGCTCGTAGCTTCTTAGTTCTTTTGTTTCATGATTTGGAAGAGTTAGATGCTTTACAGGAATAGAAGCGCCAGCTTCTGCTGCTTATTGCACATTCAAGAACAAAATGATTCTTTAGCATATTTAGTAAGACTACTGATTTATTTGAAGCTATTAGTTAACAGAATCGTTTATCGTGCATGCAGCTATCGCGATTGAAAACAAGAAGTAGGAGGCCAAAGAGCTTACTGAGGTTTGTTTCGTGCGGGAAGTGCCTCTCTGGTAGGTCTCCAAGGTAGCAGTGAAATGTATCAGAAGGTTTAGGGGCAGATTTTCAGTTTTAGTTCTACTATTTGTTCAAGTCAATCCTTGTTTACTTCATTTTTCCAATAATAAAGTAGAAGATGAGAAATGGAAGGTGCAACATTATTAATATACTAGCCTTTTATTTTTATTTTTTTATAGTTTCTAGCAATGTTCTTTTTAGATGTCCAAAGTAGTCTACTTTTTTTAAATTATTGGGAACAAGCTCTTTTTTTACCAGATGGGAATTGTGTTGGATTCTTGTTAAAACTTTTGTTTCAATTGTCAATTTTAGAAGATGTAGTTTTGGAAGAAATATTCTAGAAACGTGTTTGGGGAAACTCAACACCAAAAAACTATCATTCCAAACTATAAGAAGGAAATTCAAAATCAATAGATTTTGTAAAGAAAACTTGATTTTCTTTGTTCCTTTGTATAAAATATAGAGTGGTGGTTATTATATATATTATATATATATACACACACACACACAACAATAACAACAACCCAATATAGTCCCACAAAATGGGATCTGGGAGGATAGAGTGTGTACGGACCTTAACTCCACCTTAGAGGTATAGAGGCTGTTTTCGATATATATATATATATATTTGTTCCTCTAGTTGTCTTTGTATTTTTTTTTTCTTCTTGCATCTTGCATATGTTGTCTTGATACATAGTCATAGTTGCACATTGTCCTATTGGACCAAAAGTTCCTCTTTGTGGCAAACATAAAGGATTATATGTTTGCAAGATAATATTTATTTATATTCTAAATTATAATTCGATTTTCTTCATATCTCACATTTTCAATCCCCTCCCTCATTTTCTTGGATTTTTTTCCTTTAAACTTTTCAACAGAAAATGTAGATTTTTGAATGAAAATTTATATGGGATGTGTTCCTTGGACATGGAAAATATATAAAGTAGTACATTTTGTTAGCCAACCCCCCCCCCCCCCCCCGCCCCCCACTTTTATCTAAAATTGTGATACCACCACGAGATATTTAATTTGAGAGTCCCTTTTTATTGGGGCATTAATAAATCATAGAAATTAAAAATAATGATTCATCAAATATATATAGTGTCCCTATCACCGTGTATGTGAATATTCAACTATGATTTAAGAGGATGATGGGGCATTTTAGGAATTAACTTTTTTATTTTAAGAAAAACACTTTTTGGGTGTTTTATGGAAGACAGCTGAGATTGGAAAAAATGAATGGTGGTTCTATAGTTAACCTATCAAATGGGTTTCAGGAATCGAAGAGGCTCACATGGGATGCTTCTCCTAGTCAAAAAAAAAAGAAGAAGACAGAATTGGCATAAATATTCTTAGGTATGGTCAAATTAATGATCTTTTTATTTATTTATTTATTTATTTTTAAAAAAAAGAGACACTTTACATTTTTCAAGTGAAAAGTTGCATATTGAAACTTCCAATATTCAATAAAAAGCTTTACTAGCAGCACTCACTAATGATAAGTACAAGTTCGGAGATTGAAGGTGTCAAAATCACTCAAAGATATACTATCAAGAATTATCAATAGGCTACTAAATGTTTGAGGATGTTTACAAATACTAATTAACCATGGTTATGAATTTAAACAAGAGAGTACACCTAAAAAAAAATAGAAGAAGAAGAAAGAAGAAGATTCTTACACTGCATAGCAGCCCAACAAAGTTTAGAACAAAAAGCAATCCTAATTTCTTATATGTTAATCGGTATATTCACTGTATAGTCAATATGTATACACTGAAGATATGTTCAGTACGGAAAAATGGTTTTATTACATATTCTCTAATGTTTAGTAAGTAAGCTAAACAATATTATCCCATCAGGAGTATTTATATATAATTTAGAAATAACACTATAAGGTGAGGAGTGGGGGTGGTGAGGTGGGGAGTGAGTGAGAACTGAGAAGGATATAATGAATTTGAAATGTTATTAATGTTATTTTTACAGGGAAACAAGTTATTTCGGGATAATTAACTTCGGATTTAGTTATTTGGGATTGTTATCCACCTTCAATGAGGAATAAGGAATAAATAGTATTAGAATTAATTTGTGGATGAGTTTATCACATGTTTGGTTGGGATAACTTGTTATCACATACTATAATCCGAGGATAAATTATTCCGAAATTTTATCTCAATCGAACATTAGATAAACTCATCCAAATATTAATTTCGAAACTTTTTATTCCTTGTTTTTCCAACCAAACGATCCCGACAAGTTTGGTTAAACAAGCTCTTATCATACACACAGTTATTGTTAGGTGAGTGCCTAAAAATCAAATGCGTTAATGGGTTCAATGGTGTTTACGCGTTTGGCCCGAGACTTTTCATTTCTTTTGTTCCACATAGAAAAAGATAAGCTGATAAGATTAAAAGTTATATAAGCAAACTTCATTTCCATTTTCTCAATATTTTGCAAGTAACAAACAAAACATCATTTAAAACTAATTTTAAAATATTATCTTCTTATATTAGTATATAGTTAAAAATGTCTTTATCACTTTTGCATGCATGAAAATCCAAAGTAGAGGTACAACACATTTGTTGACTCTTTTGGTTTTACTCTAATGTATGTACATATATTTGAGTCAACAGGTTAGGTGAAGAAAAGGCAATAGCAAAAATGAGGAAAATTACCATTAAACACGGATTATTAATTATTATATATTGCTACAAACGCTTAACAAACAAATAAGGACAAGTTTTTGTCTATTAGGTGTTTAAATTAATTAATTAATTAATATATATTCTACATTAAACACTTTTTTTTATTATTATTATTTAGATAATTAAATATTCCCTTTTTAATAATGGCCGACCTCCCATCCACCAATCTTGACCACAATGTGTATTTAGTAAATTTGAAGTAAGAAAATTACTCAATCATCATAGACAAATAAGTGACAATTTTTTATTGAATCTTGTTTTGTTTTGTTAGTTGTAAGCAATTGCATTTGATTATTTTATCCTTCTAGATTTAATCTGAGATAATGAAAGTTAAATGAATTGTGTGATCTTAATCTGAGCTATAGCAAATTGAATATTATAATCCAGCATTTCCAATAGTTTGTTTAAATTATCTTTTGTGAGATAATTACCAGGATGGAATTTTTTTCTCTTTTGGTAACTATATATTTCCTTATATTAGCAAAATCATTTACATAAATTGTAATACTCCTTATATATGAGCAAGAAATCAAAGGGTCTATTTTTTGAACTTATTAATTTATACAGTATGCAATACTAACTCCTCTAAGTCAATGGTCAGACTTAGAATTAAATCTGTCAACTTATCAAACTAGAAATTAAAATATTAAATAGCCTATTTAGTCAAACTTTTTGATAAATTAAAAATGCTTATTGATTTTATACAAAATGCTTATTTAAAAAAAAAAAGAAGAAAAAAAAGGTGTGTGAACAAATTTTAGAAGAAAATAAATATTTTTAAAGAGTGACAGAAATTATTTTTCACCATTGTTTTAATTTTTCACTTCAGCTGCATGTTTATATCTGGTAATTGACGTGAAGTGATGATAAATTATTTTGAAAAGTTCTTTTGATAAAAATGTATTTAGAATCATTTTTAAAAAGTTTAATCAAATATTAATTGTTGCTCAAAAAATATATATAAAATTGGTTGGTCAAACACAAATGTTTCTTATCAAAAGTACTTTTTTTAAAAATATTTAAAGACGACACTTTTCAAAATAAGTTAATATTAGAAGTTTAATGAAACATGCAATAAATCAGCGCCACAAATTCTTTTAAATTTTAATTTTTCTAAAAAGAAGTAAAAATCTGAATTCTTTTCATAAACTTGATTTAATTTTCTTCAACTATTATATATATATATATATATATATATATAATTTGAAACTCAAGTGTATGCTCCATTTCATGTACTTAGTTATGTTAATTAAGTTATCTCTAATAGATTGCTGACAGATTTATTAAAGAATATGATGTTAGCATTAACCTCTCCATGTTCGAAGGTTCTTATCCAATGTAAAAACGCAATATATAATGTGTGATAAGGTGCCTGTTACGAGCAAGAACACATTAAAAATTTAAAGAAGATTGATGCACTATCATGAATAGTCAAATTCAAAATTTAAACCTAAAGGTTCGATCTCTTATTTTTATGGGCATAGTACACTAATAGTTATTTTTAGGATATCTATTTAAAGAGTAGCTGAAATTTATAAAGTTTTTAAAGTTTAACCGCCTCAAAATCAACTTCAAACAAATTCAGACATGCAGGTTTGAAGTTGAAAATTGTAAATTTAAAATTTTTAAATTCAAATATTAACGAATTTGAAATTGAAGAATTTTATCAAAATATAACATCAAACTCGAGAACAGAGCTTGAATTCACACTTGAAATTTAAAAATAACCTTTGGAAGAAGCTAACTTGATACCCAAATGTCTATATTTAAAATTTTAAATGTTCAGATATGAAGTTAGACTTTGACAGAAAACTTCAATCCCAAAAGTATAAAGCAGGAGGAGAAAGAGATTGTCTATTTTTAAAAAAAAAATCAGATATATTTTAAATAAAGCGCTACAAGCGACAACGTGCTAATTATTTCTCCGATTCGTACTATTAATTCATTACATTTTTGAATTATAAATTTATTTTTTTATTTTAAAATTATATTATTTTTTCATAAAAATATTTATATTCTATATCCAATAAATATTGAAATTAGTTGAACTCACCAGCTATATGCTATATTTATATTATATATCCAATAAATATGTAGTTTAGGGAGTGTAGTATATGTGAATTATATATACCCTTGATTATGAATTCAAAACTAGGGATAAATTAAAGCTCAATATATAATTGGAGAAAGATAAAAAAGAATAAGTTTACTATTTATCGACTTTTGAATCATAACCATTGACCCTTGAAAATATTTTGATTATAAAAAAATTTATTAATCTCTTCATCATTAACCAATTGAAAATAGACATTTGTGATAGCTACCATTAAAACATACAAAAACATCCCGAGTACTTCTATTTTTTATTAAATCGTCCAAAAGAGTATTATATTTTCATAATTAAAATAATTTAATTTTAATATTTTTAAATAAAATAATTTATAATTATATAATATTAAAAAAATATTATCACATGAGGCGATATGGTGGTTGAAATTTTGGATGTTGACTTTTAGTTAAAGTTAGGCTAGCAGCTAGAAATTAGAAGAAAGAACGAAAATGCGGTCGGTTGACCGACATTACGTATACGTGGCAGTTTTCTAGTGGATTGTCGAATGGCCACTTTTGACGGTGTTGCAGTTTTCCTAAAGGGTACGGAAGAAGTCATGTGGCTCTAATTATCTTATATGGACAAATTTTGAAAAAGAAAATTCATACTAAATTTTAAAGCATTTGGTTAACTTTTCCTTGGAGAAAATTCTGTTTTTTCCCCCTTCATTTTCGTATGGATAAGAAAACACATTTTTCCAAAATTGAACAAATTAATGTGTATCTCTTTCTCAAATTAAATTAAAGTTGCCCCATAACGGTCAATAAGATTATGGTGTAAAAATTATCTATATTCAAAATGAAGTTTGATCTGGTAAATGAAGATTAACACAATCTTTTGTATAAGGACGATCAAGTATTCATTAATTTTTCGTATGATATTTTTCTTTGAAATTTTTAAAACGATCTTTACTTTTATAAATAAAATTATTTATTTTTTAGTAAAAAACGAGAATATAAGAAAAAGTATAAAACAGAAGTACATAAGAAATTGAAATTTAAACACTAAAAGAAGACCCTATTTGTTTAATTAATTACTTCCCTCGTTCCTTGCAATATTATAGTAAATCATCTTACAAATTAAAGCACAGACGTTAAAGAGAATTTTTATTGAGAACGACGACTTGAAGTTCAATCAAGAGAAAATCTCAAGGCAAAGTTTGATTATTAAATTTGTGTAAATACTAAATAAACAGCACTCAAGCTCGAATCTTGATGTTGCCCTATTTTTTCTTAAAACACTTTATCATCTTTTACTTGATTCATTTTAATTCAATCTATTTCGATCCAAATAAATTTTAATTAGACTAAATCTTGACTTGATTGTTGTTTTGCCGTGTTCAAAAGTGACACAATCCGCTCAATTGTCACCCATATTTATAACATATAACTATATAAGAAAGTTAGATACTCCCTCTGTTTCATTTTAATTGCCAGATATACTAAAAATAGTTGTTTTATAATACTTACTGGTTTCAAAATTCAAAAGATAATTGATCATGTTTTTTCCTATTCTATCCTTAATACTTAAAGTCACTCTAAAATGTGAAAAGAATTATTATTGTATATTTTCAAATAATTAATAGGGTTATATTAGTCAAATTACGATCCCCATTTATATTTTTTCTTAATAAGTGTGCAAATCTTATCCTAACAATTAAAATGGAACAGAAGTAACAAAGTTGTAAAAGAATTTAAGCTAGCATTTGAACATAGATTCTCAAATACTTTTTTAAAAAATTAGATTTGGGTGAAGTTTCAAAATGTGTTTGGTCATAATTTTTCAAATGCATTTCACTTTCTTTTTTAAATAAATAAGTAAATATGAAGCATGACTTACACCCGTAAATTTTCAAAAATATCCAAAAAATTGGCACAATCATTTTTATAATGAACTACAATTACTAGCTAACACGACATTTTAATTAAAAAAATGCTAATAACACAATTACTAGCTACTATAATTAGTTAAATTACAATTAATTACGAAGATTTATTAGTGCACAAAAATAAACGCAATTCAACAAAATTAATAACAACATAAAAGAGATATTAATTTATTTAATGTTATATTTATATACCATGTGGTGGAAATAGAAAGTTTGTCAATGAATCAGGAATTACATTCTCAAGTATTTTACAAATATGTGAAGATAAGAATTAGTTGGGGTTATAAAAAGATGATTTTCTTTTTAATATAAAATATAAAAATTAGGATATTTTAAAATTTAAAATTTAAAATGAAATTAACAACTATGTTTTATCCCAAAAATAGGCCAAAAGCATATTTGGAATTTGATTTTCAGAATCTCACAAAAAGTAGATAAATTTTGTGATCGAATAGCTATTTATTAAAAAAAAAATTTAAAATCTAAAATAGCCTTCAAAATGAATGGCCAAAACAAGTACTAAGTATGGACCAATCAAAATCTTAAATAATGAGTTCCTTATGAAGTGGCTCAAGATATTTATAAATTCCTCTGGATACCCTTTCAGTATTGAAGACGGATAACTATATTTCTCTAACATCATCCCGCATGTGTTTTCTATTTTCGAGTTTACATGTGGATTGATTTTTTTTTTAAAATTATTTTTGAAAAAATTGAAGAGAGATATTAGGCATAATAAGTTTAAAAAAGTGAGTCTGGAACTGAGAGGAGAGTAGGTTGAATAGTACGGCTAGAGCTTATGATTCGATTGGATGAACTGAGAGAGAAAAGAAGCTTAGAGGTTAGAGGAATTCGATCATCTTAGTTGAGAGAAAATAATATGACAAGAGGGAAAATGACTGTGTTAACAAGATTATCAAATTTTGGCTCAGATACCACATAAACATTATCAAATTTTAAGTTAATGGATAAAATGCGGAGTAATTATAATATTATAAACTATTGGACTTTGAAAGTATTTTAATGTTCTAATACAGGGTGCCGTTGAATTGTCATAATTATGTGGCTCAAATATGACCACAAATATAAAAGATCATATTAATCTTTTCTCTTTAAGATAAAATTAAAGTCTTTATTTCTCTAAATTCTAGAAGTCAAGTGGAGCGACAATTTTTATATTAGGTGACTTTATAATATGAAATCTATCATTAGTTGTGTAAGAAAATTATTAAATTAATTTTATAATATGAGACACACCATATTATCTTACTTTACATTCTTCTTAATTCATTTTTTTTCTTGGTTTCTTTTCTCTAGAGATTTTCTCTCATCCGTGGAGCCAATTAGCGTGCAACTCCACTAAGTCTCCGGAGACACAATTTTATTTTAGAATTTTTTGACATTTGTTATTGAAACTTCTCAAATTATAGTTTAAAAATTATTTAAATATGTAATTTAAATTTTTTAAATATAATAACTAATAAAATTACTTAATTAGAGGTCGTTTTAATAATAAATATAAGTAATGATTCACAAGTTATCAGATCTGCGTAACATAGGAGCGCAAGACTACAACATTAATGTGTGACTCTCTAATTTTGTTATTAACTTGGGTTGACATAAATGAATTAAATGATTTTATGATTACTATAATGGGTCAAACTCTACCATACCTAAAGTGTTTTGAGTTTTCACTATGATTGTTGAAATATTTTCAAATTATATTTCAAATATTATTTAAATATGCAGTTTAATTTATTATACTATTAGTTTATTTTAATACGTAGAAAATGAATAAATTTAAACTTTTGCGCAACAATATTATACAAGTTCAAAATTATACGAAGATAATAAGACTCTCTTAAAATTTAAGCGTCTTCTTGAGAATAAACCATAAATTTATAAAAATAATTATATATTATCTTCATTTTAAAAAAAAACACTTTTAATTTTTCAAAAAACTTAGCGAAACAACCCATAAGAACAATTTCTTTTTCCCTCCTCAGAAAGATACTCCCTCCGTACCATGTTGATTGTCACATTTTCTTTTTACACGTTATTTAAGAAATTATAAATAAAAAAAATATTTTTTATTATTTTATTTTTATATCTCCAATAAATTATATTTTATTTAAGAATAAGGTTAAATTAAATTTATTTTAAAAATATTTTATATCAAAAGTAAAATGAAGTAGAAATAGTTAATTTTATTTTAATATTTATAAAATAATAAATATTTTTAGTAATCTTAACCAGAAATATAGGACGGAAAGTAAAAAGAAGTTAAAAAAGCAAGTTTTGTGAAGGAATGCTAACATAACATAACTGGGGGGAACAATCTCAATGACTAAAAATAAAAAAGAAATTGAGAAAAGTGTGAAAGAATTAAATTAGCAAATAATAAAAAAGAGAAGAAAAGAAAAAGAATAATGATGGAGAAAAGATAGATCAACAAAGTCAAAACAGTCATAAAGATGCATCACATCTCAAAGTAATCCAAAAGCTTTGGTTGTTGAGAACTTTTAATGCTGCATTTACAGCATTACATGAAATGAAATAAAAATACAAAATACTCTTCAGAACCCTATGCCGAAGGCAATATTGATTCCTTTCACTATGCAAGCCTAAACATCAACAACCACCTCATATTCACCGTAGTCTTATAATATTAAAATCTTAAAATATAAATTTTATTTATAACTTAAAAATAAAAAAATTATTTTATTAAACTCTCAATTTAAAAATAAACATATAAAAGCGAGATACTATGCAAGCGCCCAATAAAAAAAATAAAAACAAGCAATAAAAATTACTGCTAGTGTTTATTTACTTTTTTTTCTCTCATAATTTGGATTTTTGGAACCTTTTGTTTAGTCAAAGCCTTCTAAAAAAAAATTGAATTGTATATCCCAAAAGACTGCCAAATTAAAGAATAGAATAATCTTTTTTGTGCCTTTTTCCATGCTTTACAGTTCTAATGGCCCCAGAAAAGGTCTAATCTCCTTTTGTTTTCTTTGGTCAACTCTTGAATTAATTGTGTGATGTGATGAGAATACACACTTTATTTCCTACCTTTTCTTATCATTTATTATTAAAAGAAAAACAAATACATGATATATAGTCATCAAAACTTTGGGTTAGGACTTGGGACCAATCAAGCAGAAATTAATTTTGCAAAGGCCTAGTGAAAATTACTCCTCAGAATACCTTTTCTTTTCTTAACAAATTTTGCTTAAATTCTTTTTTATTTTATATAATTTATCAGTTTGTGTTACTAAAAGTACCTAACTTTTGATTAGATAATTATTAGTTCAAAAATAAGTCAAAACCTTAACAGCTAAGCTATAACAATTACAAATACTAATCGAAGTAAGAAATTTTCACCTCATTAGCCAAACATTTTGTTTTTTTTTGAGTTCAACATATTCATTATGAATGTCATTGAATACTACAAATTTTCAAGATGAATATAATTAAACTATACAGATCAGCTTCCACTAAAAGTACCCATGCTTCACATTACTTGACATCATCATATCAAGCTCCACATAAACACATTAAAAAAATATTTAATTTAAGTACACATGGTTAATTTTTTAATTTATTTTCTTTATTCTAACAATACTTTGTTGCAATATGTAAATGCCTCATCTTTCACTAATTAATTTTTTTAAATTGACGCATCCTTTACATGACCAAGTAATTTTGGGAAACAACATTTAGAACTTATGTTAATTGTAACTTCATTATTTATGGTTACTTATATCTTTTAAAATCTATTTAAAACTTTTTATTTTCTTATTTAGAAATTATTATTGATCTCAAATGGGTATTCTAATTTGTCCCTTAAAGTTCAGTGGGATGAATTTGATGAAAGTTTAGTAATTAATTAATCTAAAGAGGTAGGAAGAATGAGTATGAAAGAAATAAAGAGAAGAAAACGAATGGACAGGATTTAAGAATCTGGATAATATAATCCGTCAAAGCTAAGGTTCCAGCATTTTCATGGCGGCTTCATGAAATTCCTAGTAAAAGAGATAAATACCAAAAACCAACAAAAGAAAAAAAAACAAATATTGGAAAGAAAAAGAAAAAGATAGTATTAAAGAAGGAAAAAAGGGGGGGAAAAAAGGAAAAAAAGAAGAAAGAAAAGACATTGTCAACACACAAATCTTATATTTACCCAGTGAAAACCACGCTTCCAATTTCTTGCTCTTCCAGCTTTTTCTTTGCTTTCTTCTTCTTCAACGCGGATTCACTATAGAATATACGATATTTCCCTTTTGCTTTCTATTGTCAATCCATAGAAGTTTTGTACAAATAATAAATACCCATTTAGTTCTTGGTCTTACATTCGGACCTTTCTTGATAAATTTTTTCCTTGAAAACTAGAGAAAGGTAGAATCTTGGAGTTGTTTTTATAGTTTTTTCTTATCCCCATATAGAAATCTCACTGAAATATCGCACAAGTAAGATCAGGAACCGATTTTCTGTGGGAAAAAAGAAAAGGGTTGGACAATCTTGGAGTTGATTTTCAAGATTTTGGTGAAAATCGGTGTTGGAAATTGATGGCATCTGCTGCAATTTTCTCATCGTTGAGGAGACAAAGGTCGCCGTCACTGGAAGCATTCTTGGCGCCGGTGGATCTGACAGATGTTGGGTTGTTGCAAACTCTAACGGCGTTATCGTCTGAGCTGATTTCCGCGTATTCAGGTAAAAGGGTGCCGTTTTATCAGAAGAAGAATTGTAAGTCTTTGCTAAGGAAAATTCAAGTCTTTTCTGTTCTCTTGGAATGTCTTCTTGAGAATAACAATAACAGAAGTAGGGGTTCTTCGGATTTACCGTTTACGGCTTTTTTGTGCTTCAAGGAGTTGTATTTGTTGCTTTACCGGTCGAAAATCTTGCTTGATTATTGCTCCCACTCCAGTAAGTTGTGGCTGTTGCTTCAAAACCATTCGATTTCAGGTCATTTTCATGATTTGAACCAAGAAATCTCGACCCTTTTGGATGTTTTTCCCTTAAAGGATTTGAATTTACCCGAAGATGTTAGGGAACAGGTTCAGTTGTTGCAGAAACAAGCAAGAAAATCTAAATTGTTTGTTGATAAAAATGATGAGATGCTGAGGTTGAAGCTGTTCTCTCTCTTGAATGAGTTTGAGAATGGAGTTGTTCCCGACTCTGCGCAGTTGTACTCCTTTTTTTGGGAAAAATTGGGGGTATGTAATCCCAGGAGTTGCAGGGTTGAGATTGAGTTTTTGGAGGAGCAGATTGTGAACCATGAAGGAGATATTGAGCCCACAGCCTCAGTGCTCAATGGGTTTGTGGCGTTGATGCGATACTGCAGGTTTTTGCTGTTTGGCTTTGAAGAGGATGATATGGGATTGAGATTTGGTAAGCATAAGAAGCCGAAGAAAGGGCTGATTAGTCAAGAGATTGCAGAAACATTCATTTCTGTACCAAAGGACTTCTGTTGTCCGATATCATTGGATTTGATGAGGGATCCGGTTATTGTGTCAACAGGGCAGACATACGATCGAGCTTCCATATCGAGGTGGATGGAGGAGGGTCATTGTACTTGCCCAAAGACCGGACAGTTGCTTGATCATACCCGGCTTGTGCCAAACAGGGCACTTAGGAATTTAATCATGCAGTGGTGTGCTGCTCATAAAATTCCCTATGACCCTCTGGAGAGTGGGGACCCATGTGTTGAAATTTTTGCAGCTGCTTCACCTAGCAAGGCTGCATCAGAAGCTAATAAAGCCACAGCAGCTCTTCTCATTAAGCAGCTAGAGAATGGGACACAGATTGCAAAAACTATTGCTGCTCGGGAGATAAGACTTTTAGCTAAAACTGGCAAGGAAAACCGTGCCTACATAGCTGAGGCTGGGGCAATCCCACATCTGAAGAATTTGCTTTCATCTCCAGATGCTGTGGCACAAGAAAATTCCGTCACTGCAATGCTTAACTTATCGATTTTTGATAAGAATAAAGGCCGAATAATGGATGAAGTAGGGTGTCTGGCGTTGATAGTTCAAGTTTTGAGATTTGGGCACACCACCGAGGCACGGGAAAATGCTGCAGCAACATTGTTCAGTCTGTCTGCTGTTCATGACTATAAGAAGCAAATAGCAAAAGAAGATGGGGCGGTTGAGGCCTTAGCAGGTCTGTTGCGAGAAGGTTCTCCCAGAGGAAAGAAGGATGCAGTAACGGCTCTCTTTAATTTATCTACCCACACCGAAAATTGTGCGAGGATGATAGAGTCGGGAGCTGTTACTGCTCTAGTTGGAGCTTTGGGAAGTGAAGGTGTTGCTGAAGAAGCTGCTGGTGCATTGGCGCTGATTGTTAGGCAGCCAATTGGTGCTACAGCTGTTGGCAATGAGGAAATGGCAGTAGCAGGGCTCATTGGGATGATGCGCTGTGGGACACCTAGAGGGAAAGAGAATGCAGTAGCTGCGCTGCTGGAATTATGCCGCGGTGGGGGAGCAGCTGCTACTGAGAGGGTCTTGAAGGCTCCGGCATTAGCAAGTTTACTTCAGACATTGCTCTTTACAGGAACAAAGCGTGCTAGGAGGAAAGCAGCATCACTTGCTAGAGTATTCCAACGGTGTGAGCATGCATCAATGCATTATGGCGGATTAGGTGTAGGATATGCATTTGCTGGAAACTCAGCTGCAGCTAGGGATTCTACTTTTGCTGGTGATGTCTCAGTGTCCATGTCCATTTCAGTACCAGTATTATAGGGAGTATTACCATTGTTCTTGTCACCATTCATCTTTTGTTCTTCAGTTTTGCCTGTAATATCCAAAAATTCTTTCATTGAAATATAAACGTGACAAAGAAAAAAGAAAAATCATAGGAATACCATAAACATCTTGCAGAATAATGTGTTTCAAGTCTCTGTGTTTGGCTTATTAGAGATGTTAGTGAATAATAGGTTGGTTGAATCAACAACTATGGTAGTGCAAGGTGAAAATCACTATGGTAATGTCCTATAATTCATTCTGAAAAAGCAGAATTCCGATTACTATTTTATTTTTTGTTTTCCTGGGGTGATTCTGTGGCTCTGATTTTATTGGCCTAGTCCTTTCTCCCTTGTGCTTTAGGATTCAATCTTCCTCTTACTTTGACCATGGCCATTTTACCCTTTTCTAAAAAATTTGAGATTATGAACCAACTCAACTTTGTTTGCAAGGTATCAATATCTGTTAAGTTAAATGGTCTGCTGTACATGATATAGATGGCACTCCAACCTGGTAACTGAAACAAACCTTTGTAACTGAGTAAGATATTGGGCTTGTTACATTGTAACTTCCAGATATAGAGATTTCACCAATTCCTAAGCTAAGAATTAGTATATGGAAACTTTCCTTTCTAGTCAAATCTGTTTTTCTTTATTCAATGGTTTGGTGTGTAAGCTGATAAAATAAGACTTTTTCTTATGCAAACATTTAGTGGTGTTCAAGTTCGATTCAACTGTCTAACAGGATATCAATGTTGACTTTGAATAATCCCTCCACCGGGATAAGGGAAAAAAAATAAGTATGAGTATACAAGAAACCCCCCACCCCCACCCCAAAGAGAGAGGTGTCCAACGGTGACATTACAGTCAATGAGATGGATGAAGTCACGGCGGGTTCAGGATTTGAAGCAAGTATAGGAGTTCTTATGGCATTTAAATATTTAATAAATTTCTTAATACAATATAGAGGGTCTTGGCAAAAACTATTTCATTCTCGAACACCCCTAGCTTGTGCTCTAAATTCGCCAGTAGTGCAAAATCATTTGGTGCCTGCATTGATAGGTGATTATAGGTATCTCGTGGAATAGTAATACATACGCAAGTAGATTTACACATCATGACAATCGAAGAAAAAAGAGAAGAGAGACAGAGATAAGTGGTACGGAAAACCAAATGCTTGGTTGCTGGTAAACCTGCAAATAAAATTTCTGTGATAGAAATGATGGCTTGGCGCACCAGAATGTTCCTTGAGAAATAATTGAGACCAGCCGTTCTTAATTCTTCTTTTGAGTTGTTTCCCAATACTCATTTCTTTTTCTTCTTTTTAATCACTAAGGCAACAAACCTTGGTAAGATGATGAATCCATTATCCCACTGCAATAATATCTTAATTCATTTTGATACGTTGACCTATCATTATCTGCCTGTATTTGGACCAAAAAAAAAAGTCTCTCGTTTTAAAGGAATTAATAAAAAATTTCTTAGTTGATGGTATAGAAATGATGTCTTAGACTTCTCTAGTGGGGTAATGCTTAATCTTCATTACAGGTTGTGCACTTTTTCTTTTTTTCCTTTGTGGGGTTTAGTAGGATCTTCTAAGCTGCAAAACAATCGATTAATGTTTGTTCTATATTCAAAAAAGGCATAAAAATGTTTGAGGGGAAGGGGGAGGAAAACGGAAATTAGTGTTTGGGCTTTTCCTCTTTTTTCTTAACCCTGGCTCTAAAACACTCTTTTTTTTTTATTAAAAAAAAAAAAAAAAACTTTTTCCTTTTTTTTTAAACATTATTTTTGAAGAATTGCTTTACAAAAGTTACTTGTTGAAAAAGACCTTGGGTCTTTAGTTTAGCAGTAAAAGCGCAATACGTAACGTGTGGATTAAGCGCATGTCACGAGTTTCAACCTTCGCTAATAAAAGTTTGATATTTACATTGAACAAGAATAGAGAGGCGGATTCATTCAACTGAATTTCGAACCGTTCACCAATTCATCCTCAAAATATTTCTCCATTATCTAAACAAGAAGCTCCTTGTAGAAAAACAATGACACCATAAATGGAAGGGGAGAAAAAGAGAGAAGTTAAAGAAGGAATATTCAACTTTTTATCAGTCATTCCTAGTTCAAATTTGCAGGCCATACTTTTCCATATGTGTGATAAAGGTTGGCTCTAATAACACTTAGGAATAACAATCCAATTCTCTATATCACAGTTTGTCTTGTCGTTTGAAAATTGACACTCAATAATAGCTAGAGTCAAAGATTACAGCTACATGGTTAAAGAAATATTAGCTTACAAACAAATGTCTCTCTTTTAAGTTAAAATTTCCATCCTTCATTTTCCTCTTCTGCATTCCAACTTCTTTTCACTTTTTCATGTTCTAAAGTTGAGGTCTTTGGTCAGTCAAGGGATCAGTAAGTCATTCATGAGAAAATCTTTCATTTCAAGTGAGGTCTGTGAATTGAAGAAAGTAAAGGAAAAAAAGCGATCTTTACTCTTTTAAGCACAATGGATATGGAACCTAACCGAGCTATGGTTACTTAAATCAACTGTGGGGTTTTATAAAGTAGTGAACAGGAGCGTGGGTACATAAAAGACTGATGGATGGGATAAAAATGATTTTTTGGACAATCAACCAATGCAACCCCAACACTGAATCCGCTGCCAACCTTACTGCAGTATCCCGGATCACTCCCAAAACTCGAATAGCCTTCTGTGTTCTGGTTGTTCAATTTTATGAGTAAGTTCAGAACCTGAATGATAACTATGATAAAACAGATGTTCCTGTAAACAAACTCTTTAAATAGAGTTACAATGAAAATGAAAAGATTGACTCCTAGCTAAAGACAATTGACTAATCTTAATTAAATAATAAAACAAAAATATAAATAATAAATCAAAATATACTCAAACTAAACTAACCAATCCTAAACTGACTAGAACTGCTATACATATGCTAATACGCCCCATCAAGTTAGGCTATGGGCACCTAAGCTAACTTGAATAGATTTCGATCAAAAGGAGACTTGAACAGCTTCTTAGCATCTTCATGATTAAGGATGAGTTCATGGTAAAACAGTTTTTCGTAGGAGATTGACATATCAGAGATCTCAGGAAACTCAAGATTCAGACGGTGGCGAAGTTGTGACCACCGCTTAGTTTGATAGGTAGTTGAGAAGTAGGGTTGAATTGGATGATGATATTGACACCCGTTGTGTTGTCAGCATTGACAACTTTGAGATTTGCGCCATTATTGTTGCTGTTGAAGGCCATGGATGATAATAGCGTGATTGATGATGGGAACGAGAGAGAGAGAAAAAAAAAGGATCAGTTCTCGTTAGAGCGTATGGGGCTCTGATACCTTAGTGAAGTTATGAAAAGCTTAGTTTATTAATGACGATAAACAACTCTTTAAATAGAGTTACAATGAAAAGATTGACTCCTAGCTAAAGACAATTGACTAATCTTAATTAAATAATTAAAAATAAATATAAATAATAAACGAAAATATACTCAAACTAAACTAACCAATCCTAAACTTACTAGAACTGCTATACATACGCTAATAGTTCCTTCCTAACTCATTTGTTGGAGTTCTTTTCCAGAGTTAGGCAAAGTCCCAGTCATCATCAATCACAGTAAGGAGAAGAAAAGTCCAATGTTAAACATGGACAACTAGGACAAAAGGATAACATTCAACTTTTAGTTCAAATTTCAAATGCACTTCTCTTCCCATGCAAAATGAAATTGTCCATATAGAGCATATTAGTCAAATGCAATATTTAGATTTGCAGCAGTAGGTAAATAACATTTCCAGTCCATACCATTACATAATTCCAAAGTTTTCCAAGCACAGAAAAAAGGAAAATACGACATCAGCTTCAAAGTCATCTTTACCCTATCCAAACAAGTAGTTAAGCAGATGGGAATAGATTCATTTTGATGATCGTGTCAAGTCATTGATATAAATTAGAAATTTCACAGATGAACTACTCATATATGTAAGAATTCTTTTCCCTTTGAAATATGTTTTTGGTCGAAGAACATTTTAGTTTTTTTGGTCTAAAAAGAATCATGGCTTTACCCTCTGTCAAACATTTATTGAAGTTTTTGATCATTTTGCTCCTTGAGAACCTTACTTTGGCTCAATATCCTGATTATCACACGGTGAAAATCCCCACAACCTGGATAAACAATAATGTTTCGGCTATCAATGTTACAAAGCCCTTGACATATTCTTTTTACTCATTCAATCAATCTTCTGGACCTTTTATGCGAATTCTGATGCTCAAAGAGATAGAGAAGGACATGGGATATGCTTGTGGTTTTGCTTCAAATTGAGAAGATGATTCCTTCGTGTTTTCCGTTGGAATTGTACGTCTTCATAAGGACTATGAAGGAACTTAGCGATGGACTGACCTTGAGCTGGTCTGGTTTGCAAACAGAAACCATCCAGTTTGTGAAAATGGAACGCTGCAATTGCTGCAAGATGGAGATTTAGTGTTAAAAGATGTGGATGGAACTCTTGTGTGGTCTACAGGCACAGCAAATAAGTTTGTCTCTGGCATTAAGATGATGGAGACTGGAAACCTCGTGCTTCATGACATGTATAATCAGACTGTCTGGCAGACTTTTGATCATCCAACAGATGCACTGCTTCCAGGCCAGAAATTAAAGGCTGGTCAAAGACTTGTGGCTAGCGTTTCTTCATCCAATTGGACTGAAGTTATACTATCTCTCTATAACCAATCAAGGCTTGTTTGCATTTTACATGTTGAACAAGCCACAGATGTATTTTAAGTTTTTGGTTAGTGGAGAAAGGGATAGCTTTGATGAAAGTTATGTCAAAGCAGTGAATGGTACTCTTGCCTTGTACATATCCTCAACTGAACCGAATGAGCCAAATGCTGTGTTCTCACGACCTTCTAGGATGAATTTTTTGAGATATGATTATGATGGACATCTTCGAGCCTACACCGAGGGAAGTGATCAGCCAAACGATCTTTTGGCAGATTTCATCGGTTTTTGTGATTACCCCACAGCCTGTGGCAGCTTGGAGCTTTGGTCAAATGGAGTTTGTTCTTGTCCAGGTGCATTCAGAAAAAGTAATGATCGACAAAACAATGGATGTGTGGAAGTTAGTCCAGTCCAATGCGATGAACAACGTTCCCACAGAATGGTGCGTGCTTCAGATGTCTATTACTTATTTTAACTATGTTGACATTGATGCAGCAGCTCTGAGAGGAACAGATGAGGAAAGCTGCCAAGAATTGTGCTTGAAGAACTGCTCTTGTAAAGTAGTTCTCTTCCGGTATTTCACTAACTTTTCAAGTGGTGACTGCTATTTACCCTCCCATTGTTCTGTCACTTATAAATGATGGAAAGGAAAGTAGTGGCTATGAGTCATCTGCATTCATCAGTTATAAATGATGGAAAAGAAAGTAGTGGCTAAGAGTCATCTGCATTCATCAAATTACCAAGTGATGCAGAAAAAAGTAAGTCTACAGCTGCAAGAAGAATAGGCATTGTAGCATTAACTGTTGGCATCTTGATTGCTTTCAACAGAAAGAAAACATTACAAGAAAATAATGATGATTACTCAGAGGAGATATCTGGCCTTCTAAGATTTTCTTATGAACTTCTGAAGATGGCAACTGGGAATTTCCAGAAAAAGCTTGGTCAGGGAGGTTTCGGCTCAATTTATGAAGGAGTTCTTCAAGATGGTCAGAAAGTAGTAGTGAAGATTCTTGATGGTTTTGGCCAAGGAAAGAAGGAATTCTTGGCAGAGATCCAGACGATAGGAAGCATACATCATGTTAATCTTGTTAGACTAATTGGAGTTTGTGCTGAGAAAGAGCACAAGCTATTAGTTTATGATTTCATGAGTAATGGGTCATTGGATAAATGGACTTTTGGCACAACCTCTACTCAATTGACCGTTGATTGGAAAATAAGAAGAAGAATCATCCATGATATAGCAAAAGGATTGGCTTATCTTCATGAAGAATGTATGCAAAGAATAGTCCACTTAGATGTTAAGCCGCAGAACATTCTGTTGGATGACAATCTTTGTGCAAAAGTATCTGATTTTGGCTTGGCCAAGTTGGTGGATAAAGATCAGACCCAGATAGTGACCCGAATTAGGGGAACCCCTGGATACTTGGCTCCTGAATGGTTTAGCGTGTTCATTACAGAAAAAGCAGATGTCTACAGCTTTGGAATTGTTGCATGGAGATCCTCTGTGGACGCTAGAACGTGGACTATTCAAACTCACTGGAACATCCACATTTGATTAGTTTGTTTATGGAAAAAGCCGAAAACAATCAGCTGATCGATATGATCGGAAACTACAGCGATGATCCGCAATGCAATACATCAGAAGTCGTCCGTATGATGAAGCTTGCTGTCTGGTGCTTGCAGAGTGATTTTACTCTGAGGCCTTCCATGTCCATGGTGGTTAAAGTAATAGAGGCGACAATGGACATCGAATCTCACTTAGACTATAGTGTTCCAAATTCACAAACAATTGCAGCAATCAAAAGAGTGTCTGAACTAGACACCACATCTACCTCGTTCCCTTCAATTCTTTCAGGACCTAGGTAAGTGTGATAAAGAAGAAAGAGAATTCAAAAAGTCTTCCCTCCTTTATCCTATTTCTTGTCTGATAAGTGTGATAAAGAAGAAAGAGAATTCAAAAAATCTTCCCTCCTTTATCTTATTTCTTGTCTGATCCCTGTGATCATCATTATTATGTAGCTACATTTCATTTGTTTTATTTTTCTGTGGCTTAATAAGATTTGCAATTGAGAATCATGGTGTAGCTTCCAGTGTGAATTCAAATGAACACGACTGCCTATGTTCATCTAATATTCTATGTTTTCTTGAAATATCAAACAGAAGCTGCTTCAGATTGTCATAACTCTCAGAAGTTTTAGAGATAGAGATATAGATACTCTAATTAATTAGAATTATGAAGCATAAGAAGTTCCCATAACTTCCTACACAGTTTCCAGGTAAAATAATGTTAAATAAAGAAGACATCCAATTCTAGATGGAACAATATAAGAACAGTCTATATGGAGAACATTAACTTCGCATCAGCTGTACTTCATCAGCATTTTTCTCTCTCCAAACCTGCAGGCAAGTGCAATTTCGATTTGATAAGATCACATTTTAAACATGCAGTAGAATTCATATTTTTGTATTTGATGGAACGTAGAAGCAAAGAGAATATACTATGTCCATGGTTGAAGCTTCTCCTTCCATAGCAATCTTGCTCTCCACCATCTCTCGATCAGGCCATAGACTTTGAACGGTTCAGTGCTTGCCCCGCGTCTGCTCCTTCATTTTGTGTCTCTGAATCATCTTCAAACAGGTTTTTCCAGAACTCTAGATTCTTGTCATTTCTGGCGACTGCTTCTTCTTTCTGTTTTTAATTAGAAGTTACTGAGCCACCAGCAGCCTTTGGTGTCTGTTCAATCCCATCCGGGAAGAACCAGCCACACAATCTTGCAGCTCAACTAACCGTGGCTTCTTTGGTTGTCATTATTGCTGCTAAGAATCTCCTCACTGTGAAATTCTCAAGAATAGCTTCAAAATGCTTGACATTTTACTATTGCTAATTTTCCTTTTTTCATCCTTGCAAAGTAGGAAACTGAATCCTCATGTTTTCTTGTTTATCTTTCAACTTCTGAAGTTCTATGTTCAAACTGATGTGGTCATTCCTCAACTTCTCCAACTCCTCTTCCATATTATCCTTCACCAGATCAACACGAGGACTATGTGAACCTTGTTGCAGCTTATTGGCGTTGGATAGTTGAATCCTTCTTTTGATATTGTTCTGCCAGTGCTTTATCCCAGAATGAAACATGAATTTCCATAGTCTCTTTTGTAAGAACAGACCTTCCTAAAACCCTGAGATTCATTCTTGCAAATTAAAAGTCCAAAATTTTCACCTCAAATCAAGAATGAGAACAAGCAACCTCTGTCAAAGAAATTTTAGGTCAGATTTTCAAAGTTCCAATAATTGGCTATGACTGAAGGAACAATGAGGATATTGTCCAAAAGTCTGCAGTGGAATACTTCAAGTAAACTTAGCCCCGTTGGCAAAGAATCAATGAGGACAGATTCCAAAATCAACATTTAAAGAAACTTGAAATTGTGTAGAACGCGTTGGGCTTTCTATAAGGTGGACAATCTAATGAATGGATAACTTTGCCCCATAGTAAAACTCAGAAAACTAGGTTGGATGAATGCAAAAAGTGATGGAAAATTTGCAGATTTGAGTAAAGAAAAAAAGCTAATAAAAAAAATGATGATCTTCCAAATAGCTCAGGCTACAAACTCTTCGTAAAAAAGACAAAAAAATCCAGCATATTAGAGATACTTAACAGAACACCAGACAAAGTTGTTGACGTGTGAAAAGAATCTCAAACATTTGCGAAAAGAAACTATTTTAAGTGGTATGAAGCATTTGCAAAAACCGTGAACTTAAAGCACAGTATAATACCATGTTAAAGGTCACTATGTCCAGCAAATGTTATAGCCTCTCTCTTTTTGGTGTAAGCTTTTCGATTGAGGAATACATATTTTTGTTGTTTTAGATTAATAAACAACAAAAACTGATCTTTTACAGATATTTCACTTCATATCACAATTCACACATGCCTTAGTCTCTAATCTAGCATATATATTTGTAGCTACATTGCAGAAATTTTGAGTTGAAAACAGATAGAACCTTACATGCGTTAGTCATCTGCGTTTTGCGTCAAAGAAAGAATATTTATGAGGAAATTTCCTAGTTAACTGTCACATCAATAGATGTGGGCTGCTTTCATGAGTTTATCAATATATTTTACAAACAATTAATTGACAGCTCAGAACTTTAAATTGTAAGGAAAATGAATTTAACAGAGCTTAAAAGTGAGAGTGAATATAGTAAATGAGATTGAATATAGTAGTAGTATTTCGTCAGTAGTGTACCTGAATTCGAATTTTCATCTTCTTAGAGGATGAAGACCTCGAAACCAGAATTCTGATAATCTTCAACTTGTGTGTGAAAGATTTCCCTGGCTGAATTGACAACAGATTCGTTGCATTTCTTTACCTCAATGGACATTAGAGAGCCAATATCACCGAAACAAGACGGGATTGCCTTGAGATGTTTGCATCCATGCAATACCAAATGTTCAAGGCTCGGAAAGGCATCATCCGTGACAGTCCATTCGTGAAACCAAACACAATCTACTAGTTTCAAGACCTTGAGTTGAAGGAAATCATCATTGCTCACTTCCCATTGCCGTTCTTGAAAGTAAACTGCCACCAGTTTGAGCACCTGAAGATTCTGAAGCAGACCAATGTTTGATAAGTTACAATGGACTAGGTAAAAGTTGGATACTTTCAAGTTTTTGATATTAGGTGAGGAGATGCACAAAGAGAGGTGAAGCTCGGGATAACAAAGATTCCATTCCAAGTGTGGCCGGATAATCTTCAGCGTCTCAAGCCGTGATGGGAACTCCAGTACAGGGTACTGATAGCTCCGAGTACCCACAAACATGCATATCAGTTTCTGAAGATTAGGTGTTTTTCTCAACATCAATTCCGCATCCTCAACACAAGAAAAATATGGACAGGAAAGAGTTTCAAAATCATAAAGTTTCGAGGAGGTCTCGGGTAATTCTTCTGCATTATTTATAGTGAAATAAGTTTTAGTGGAAGCAGAAACGTGAAGATGTCTTCTACGGGAAGCAGAAACGTGAAGATGTCTCAATTTAACCATCTTCCAAAGTGTATCTGGTAAAAACAATGTTCTTTGCTTATTTCTTAGTATCAGAGTTTCAAGGTTCCAAAGATTGGATATGGATGATGGGATTGACTTCTGATCAATTCCTGCAGCAAAGTATCTCAAGTGAACTAGATTTGTAGGCAAAGAATCAATATTAGCTAACTCCAAATCCAACACTTTTAGAAACTTAAAGCTGTGAAAAATGTGGGAGGCTTGAGCAATTGAAGAATATCTATGAAAAATTACAGAGCCAACAAGTGAGCAAGACGAGCTCCATTCTTTAAGAGTACCCACTCTAGCATAAACGGACATGCGACGTTGAGCTAGTTGTTTGTGCGAGTAAACATGGGAAGAAGGATCGGCATTTTTCCCCCTGTTAAACAAAGACATAGGATTAATTTCCAAATAGAACTTAAATACTTTGATTAATTGAACCAAAAGAAAAGAAGGTACTATCACTTTACCATTCAATCCACAGTAGAAGATTCTCTTCCTTTGCTCTCTCCTTGCAGAAATCATGCAACAGGTCATGAATACGACATGCTTTAATCTTACCACCAAAACTCCTCTTAGCATCAATCACTAGATTTCTTCCAATAAGGTTTTCCAAATAACACTCTGCTATATCTTCGGGACTCTTGCCTTCGTAGCTTTTTATAAATCCTTCCGAGGTCCACAACTTTGTTAACTTCGAAACACTGATCATACTATCCTCTAAAAATGCTCCAAAATAAAGAAAACAACACCTCAGATGATATGGTAAATTCTGGTAACTTTGTTCTATAATGGCCTTTGAGTCACTGTGAATGTGGGAACCTAAATTCGCAGCCACATGTTCCCAGCATTCCTCTTTCTTCTCCATCTCTGCGAGAATACCTGCCACCAAAGCAACTGAAAGAGGAAGTTTTCCACACTTTTTTGCTATTTTTCGCCCAACATTTGACAGGCTAGGGGAGCAGCGTTCTTCACCAAACACCTTCTTCTTGAGTAACTTCCAACTTTCACCATCGTTAAACATACGAAGCTGAAGGGGATCACTATGGCATCTACTGTAATTGGCAACTTCATGATCTCTTGTGGTTATAATGATTCTACTTCCATTATTGGCATCCTGGAAACAACCTATTAAATCATCCCACACACTATTTTCCCACACGTCATCAAGAAGAATAAGATATCTTTTGGGCAATAAAGTTTTTCGGAGCTCATCAGCTAATTCATCTTCGCGCTTTTTACTACGTTGAGAATTCTCACCGGCAGCATCATGTAGAATGGCCAAAACCAAGTCTATACGCGAATATAGTTGAGACACAGAGCACTGTGCACGAATATCAAAGTGCGCCACAACTGACTTGTCAGAATAGAGTCTGTAAGCCAAAGTCGTCTTACCTTGTCCAGGCATACCGACTATTGAGATAACATCTCGCAATTTTGTTCCTTCCGTTAGCTGAGCTCTTAATTTGGCAATCTCATCCTCAAAACCCACAATTTCTTCATTCATATTTGGGGTCCGGTCCAATTGTGCTGACGTCGTATTACCAATGTTAGTATTAATTGTGTCCTGAATCATTTTCTTTTCCTGAATCTTTGGTAGCTCTGTTATGATGAGAGTAATCTCCTTCACGATATCTATAAGCCAACGCTCGAGACACCAGTAAGGAACTTCTTTGCTTATACAAGCTGCGTCAACTATGTATTCTACCTCATAAGCTTTGCCAATCAATAGTGTAGCACAATGTTGTCCTTCAAACATACTATGTCGCTTTTCTGCAACAGCCTTTAGAAAAGGCTGCAAGCTCAGAAGTTGATTTTGAATTATTTGAAGTTGCTTCTGGATAGGATGAAGTGAATCTGCGTAACGGGCTTGGAACTCCTCCAGTTTATTTAAAAGGATATCAACATAGCCTAGTCCATGAATCATCGGCAAGTTAGATTGAAATGGCTTGCGAATGATGAAGTAGATGATTGCCTTGATCTGCTGAATGTTGCCAGGCAAATCAAGAAGTGCCTGGTTCACTTCTCCCAAAGCCATGTTCTCCTCGTTATCATATAATGAGTAAACGAGAAGTCCAGCATCAACTATAAACATGTTGATATCTGAAAGATGAAATTTAATATCTTGTATCGGAATATGGATGATATTGGCTCTCAAGAGCTTGAGCATCTCCTGGAGGATTTCCATTTGATCCTTCAAAGCGACTATTCGACTGGGATTACTATTAGTTGATAAACCCCCCAAATTGTGTAGGATAGTCTCCAGAAAGCCGGCTTCACAGTCAGCTGCATGCTCATTTTGGATGTCGGGGTGCCATCCTGATTGTATTGTCGACTTCAAAGCTTGCAGGACTGCAACATAGATCTCACGGATGCTTGGCTGAATGGGCTTAATCTTCATTTGCAAGAAAACCAGTACATTGATTTCACCTAGAGCCAAATCTTGATTTTCGTAGCCATGACCTGTAAAATACAACCAGACAAGCATTGCTGCGTGGCCAGCCACCACTAAAGCGTGAGTGAAGAAAGTATGTTGGTTCCGAGGCTCATTGCATCGTTCTGACACAAATCGGATAAAACTTCTCAGCATCTTCAACTCCTTTAATACCTCTTGTAGTGAAGGGGCGTCATCAATCTTCACTAGATCATGAAGATGCACCGCAACAATATCCATGAAATCCTCTACAAATTTTGGATCAGCAATGCCATCCCTGCTGGCTGAAAGTTGTAACGACGTCTTGTAGAAGGAGTAGTTAGCTCTGATTTCCACCTTAGTCATCCGAATATCATCTTCCATCTGCTGGACAACTTGAGAAGAATTTGGAGAGGTCAAGTCAAGAGACGAGAGGGCAACTTGGGAGTTTCTAAGCAGAGCTTGGGCTTTCTGTGTGGCATATCCTGGCATGTCATTACTTTCAACTTTTTTGCTCTCCAAGATGAGAAAAGTATCTAGGAATTTCAGCTCCCTCTGAAGGAACTTGATTCGCTCCTTTGAAACCTTATGTGAGGACATCTCTTTCTCTCTTTTTCTGAAGTGATAATAGAGACTAAACTCAATGAAGAAGATGGATAGTTGAGCTACAAATCATACATTTGATAGTCTTTTATTAGAGTTTTTTTTTCTGTTGGGTCTCCTCTTGTTCAGAATTCTATAATCTGGTCTAGCTGTCATTATCTACGGAAGGAATGCAAATCTTAAAATATAATTAGCTAAACAATTGTTGAGTTACAAAAATATTAGCAAGTAGGCATAAATTAATCCAATTGTAGGTTAAGCAATGCAGCTTATGGTGATTGGTTGATGAGGTCAGTGTCATCTCTCGACAATAAATACGTCAATAAGTTTTAGAACTCAAAAATGCTGGACAGCGAGATAATAACTATTTCGTCCGTCCATTTCTACTTATCCAATATTAATTTGGTTTACTCTTAAGAATCAATAAATAGAATGACATAAATTGCTTTAAAAAATGTAGATTAAATTTCACTGATGGTCATTTAACTTTATGTTTATTACTCAAAAGTCACTTTTCTTTAATTTGTTACACAAAAATCATTTAATTTTATCTCATCTTTCACAAAAGTAACTTTGATAAAATTTAATTAAAATCCTACCTAAAATGAGCCTTTATGTTTGAATGTAAATTTAAAATGGTCCCTTAAATATACTTTTGAGCAGTTTTAAAACTTTAAACTTGCCAGATGTGAGCACATTTGGTCTCCATCAAATACTTGAGTTAATTTTATAGAACTATGAAAAATATATTAATATGAACTCACATTTAGATGCCTTTTCTTTGCACTCTCAATTCTTTTAGTTTATTGCCGGATTTAATGTAACTTTTAGGTGTAATTTACGCTACTTTCAAAATAATTTTATAGGCATCTCCCCAAGTTTCACTTAATAACATTGACCTTCCATATGACATATGATACTACACTTTACTTCGACTATTTTTATCTTTGTAACAATTCCTTTGACGTATTTATCAGTAATTAAATTTATTTTTTCATACTAATATTATTTTGTTTAATTAATTTTATAAACATGTTTATTAGTTTTTGCTCTTTTGTTTATTCTATTCACTATTACTGCTCAATAAAAATGAAGAGCAGGTGTTTCCTCTCTTTATTGTCGTTGGAACAATTTAAAAGTATTGATTGTTTAAATCCTAGTAAAAATAAGGTTTAGTTAGAATCAGTTTATTTATGAAATAATTGAAATATCAAAAGTGAAACATCGTGTATACATTTTTAAAAATTTTCAGCATGCTATCATTTTTAATTCTTAACAAAATTTTCAGTTCTGTCCTCAGCCCCTCCAAAAAATCTCACATGCAGAACTTTTTAGATTTTTTAAATTAATAATAAATATCTTTATTTATTTTAAAATTTTGTATTACTTTTATTTACTAAAACTAATATAGTTTAGGTCGCATATTCAATATCTTGATACTAATGTTTACAGAAATTATTATATAAATAATTTAAAAATTATATATTTAATTAGTAAATGTATAGATAGTATGAACAAAATAAAATTATGTTAAAAAGAAAAGGAAAAACTTCTAAAAATTAATTAAACAAAATAGTATATTGGTAAAAGGTAAGTAAGTGAAAATGTAAATATTTTACAGTAATAATAAATAGATTTGAAGATTTTATTTATTTGTTTGTTTATTTTTACTTTTTATTTGATTTTCATTAGATTTATTGATAAATATATGAAATAAAAAGGGCTCATTTTTTAGTAACATAGTGGACCAAAAATGCTCAAAATGTATATTTAAGAGACCATTTTATACCTATCTTAAACATAAGAGATATTTTTCTTATTTTCTCTCATACTTTGGGTAAAATTTTAACTAAATTTTGAGAAAGTTACTTTTGTAAAATATGAGGCACAGTTAAAAATGATTTTTGTGTAATAAAATAAAGAATAATGACTTTTGAGTAATAAACACAAAGTTGGAGGACCACCCATGAAATTTACTCGGAAAATATATTGAGAAATGATTATAGTTAATAATAAGGATAAATTAGAAATTAAATGATAAATTATGTCTTGATTTTCTAAAATAAACAAATAAAAGTGGACATATATTTTTCTGACAATAAACATGTAAAAATGGACGAAGGGAGTATACACTATTAAGCAATCTTGAAATAGTCAAACATATTTTGAAATTACCAGTAAATTTAGAGTTCATAGTCAAGATATTTAGTTCTGCGTATACATACATACATATTTATATAATAGGGAAAAGGTTAAAAATGTCCTTAAAACTATATGAAATTGAACCAAAAATACTCTCCATTCATAGTTTGGTCCAAAAATACCTTTGTCATCAATAGTTTGGTACACGTTTTCAAATCCAGAAAACAGACGAAATTCTAGGATTCCTCCTGAAGGCAAATACTTTTATGCATACCTCTTCTGGTTGATCCACACCATCCTCTATTTTCGTAAGATGATACACACTAACTAACAGCCTGCCAGGCGCTACATCATAGGCACATTGAGAGCGGAGATAATTGTACCCATATATATAAAAAATGACAACGAAAAGTCGACATCGAGGAAAATACATATGGTGTTGACAAATTTAGTCCAAAAATGCTCTTATTTATTACTTTTGGTCAAAAATGCCATTTTCCTAAATAAAAGTAAGTCTTTCTTTTTTCTGGGGAATCAGTTTTACAAAGTAACCTTTTGAATTCTTTCTACTGAGAAAATATTTCACTTCAAGTGAGATGAGACATCTGTGAATTGAAGAAAGTAAAATATATTTACAACAAAGGATTCTATACAAGATACCAGATCTTGATGATATAGAGAGGATAGTGGATATCATGGAACTTAACCTAAAACAGCAAACCCCTGCACCAGCAAGGGGGAAACTATTCAGAACCTAATGGAGTGACAAATCCTTCCTAACACAATTCTTGGAGTCTTTACCAGAGTTGCGTGAAGGCCCGGTCATCATCGATGTCAAACCTTGCATCAGCTCAGCTGTAGTTCATCGGCGTCTTTCTTCTCCTCCCTGCAGGCACACTGCAATTTCCATTAGAATATTGCATTTTAAACATGTAGAATTCATATTTTGGCAAAGAGAATATACTAGGTCCATAGTTGAAGATAAGCCTCAATCTCCTCCTCTAAACCAGCAGCAGCCTTTGCCATCAAAGCTTCTGCTTTCAGAAATCTTGCTATCCGCTGTCTCCATCATAGCATTCAAATGATTCTGTAGCTGCTCAACGTCTGCTCCTTCATTTTTAGACTGAATCATCTTCAAACAGTTATATTTCCCAGAGCACCCAACTCGTATGAAAATATAGGGTTAGGGGGCCTACAAATACAACACTAACTAACATGATGCAATCGCGTCACCGGGCTAGCTTTTCCGAACTTGTGCTGGCATCGCGGCAGCCCAGAAGTTCCACCGTGATTGCGCTGCCTGAGACTTGTGCCGCAATTCAGATCTTGAAACCAGAATCGACAACAGATTCGTTGCATTTCTTTACCTCAGTGGACAATAGAGAGCCACTGTCATCGAAACAAGACGTGATTGATGCAAAACCAAATGTTCAAGGCTCGGAAATTACAACAAGCAATTCGTGAAACCAAACACAATCTACTAGTTTCAAGACCTTGAGTTGAAGGAACTTGTCATTGCTCTTCTTTTTTCAGGGAACCAATTATACAAATTACAAGTAATCTTTGAATTCACTTTCTACTTTTCTGAGGCTGGTTCATTGGTTAGTCAAGGGTTCAGTCAGTGAATTGAATAAGTTCAAGTTATTTCTCTTTTAAGCACAAAGAGTTCTACAATATATCAGGCCTTGATGATCTTCATACAACAGAACTAATAAAAACAGCAGACTCATGCACCAGAAAGGTGAATTGTGTTCCTTGTTCCTTCAATTTTATCAATAATTTCAGAGTCTTCTGGAGTGACCAAGTACAATAAAACAAGTGTTTCTACTGCCTCATCATCAATCCCAGTAAGGAGAAGAAAAGTCCTATGTTTGTATTGTACACGTGGGAAAGGACATAGCTTATAGCATTCAACTTAGATCAAAATTCCAAGTGTAATTCTCTTCCCATGATACATGAAACTGTCCACATAAGGGCCACAATTTTCACTGAGCAGACTAGTCAAATGCCCATTTTTGGTGCAAAGGTATCTGATTTTGGCCTGGCCAAGTTGGTGGATAAATGTCAGAGCCAAGTAGTTACCAGAATTAAGGGAATCCCCGGATACTTGGGCTCCTGATTGGTTTAGCGCGTCCATTACAGAAAAGGTGGATGTCTACTACAGCTTTGGAGGTGTTGCAATGGAGATCCTATGTGGGCGTAAAAATGTGGACTATTCACATTCACTGGAATTTCCATACTTGCTTAGCTTGTTTATGGAAAAAGCCAAAAACAATCAGCTTATTGATATGATCAGAGACTACAGCGATGATCTGCAATGCAATAAATCAGAAGTCGTTCGTATGATGAAGCTTGCTGTCTGGTGCTTACAGAATGATTTTACTCTGAGACCTTCCATGTCTATGGCAGTTAAAAGAATAGATGGGACAATGGACATTGAATCTCACTCAGATTATAGTGTTACAAATTCACAGACAATTGCAGCAATCAAAAGAGTGGCAGACACTACTGCCTTGTTTCCTTCAATTCTTTCAGGACCTAGGTTAGGATCTCTAAGCATGATGAAGAAGAAGTAGAGCAAAAATCCTCCCTCCTTTATCCTATTTCTTGTCTGATTCCTATGATCCTCATTCTTGTATAGCTATTTATTGGTTCCATTTGTTTTATTTTTCTTGTGACTTAATAAGATACTGCAATTGAGAACCATGATGTAGTTTCCAGTGTAAATTCAGACAAAAATGACTGCCTAAGTTCATCTAATTTTTTTTCTATAATAGAACTGTAGACATCAAATGGAAGAACTTCAGATGTCATGACTCGGTGAAAAGTTCTAGAGATAGGCTACTCAATAGATACCGATACTATAATTAGTTACAATCACGAATCATCACAACGTTTTCAAACCTTCCTACATCCTGCATAGTTTCTAGGTGAAATTATGTAAACAGAAAAGACATTTAATATTTCCTGGAACAATATAAGAACAGTCTATATGGAGAATGGAACTTTTACATAAGTCATCAGCATTTTTCTTCTCCACCCTGCAGACAAAGTGACAGTTTTCATTTGATAAGAAGATAATAATTTAAACATGTAGAAGAATTCATATTTTTGTATTTGATGGAAATATGGAAGCAAAGAGAATATATTAGGTCCAGAGTTGAAGATAAGCCTCCGTCTCGTCATCTAAACTAGCAGCAGCCTTTGCAATCAAAGCCTCTCCTTCCATAGCAATCTTACTTTCCACCATCTCCTCGATCTCTGCCATAGCCCTCGAACGATTCAGTTCCTGCTCAGACTCTACTCCTTCATTTTTAGACTCTGAATCATCTTCAAACAGTTTTTCCCAAAACTCGCGATTCTTAGCATTTTGAGCAGTTGCTTCTTCTTTCTGTTTTTCATTGGAACTCACGGAGCCACCAGCAGAGTTTGATGTCTGTCCAATTCCATCCTGGACGGAGCCAGCCACATGATCTGGCGACTCCACCAATTGTGGCCTCTTTCTGGTGTCATTGCTGCTAGAGTCTCCTCTGACTTCGGATTTCTCGAGAAGTAACTTCAAAATATTCCTAATTTCTTTTTCCTTTCTGCATCCTTGCAAAGTAGGAAAGAAAGATCTCATGTTTTCTTGTCCATCTTTCAACTTCTCAAGTTCTACCCTCAGACTAATGTGATCATTCCTCAACTTCTCCAACTCCTCTTCCAGATTATCATTCACCAGATCAACACTAGGACTATGTGAATCTTGTTGTGGCTTGTTCTCCTTGGATAGTTGAATCCTGCTTTTGATATTTTTCAGCCAGTGTTTTTTCCCAGCCCGAAACCATGGATTTGCATACTCACATTTGTAAGAACAGACCTTCCTAAAACGCTGAAAATTCATTCTTTCTTATCAAATTAAAGTTCCAAATTATTGCTTCAAATAAAAAAGGAAACAAAGCAAAAAGCTTCCAACAAATCGAAACCATATTCACAATAACACCAGATGCATACTAATCAGAACGTTAAATTAAGACAAAATGGTGTTACAGTTTAATGTTTAGTGATTGAAGCCACATAGATGTTGAACTAGTAAAAAGGGGGTCAATCTGTAAAAGAAGCCTATTTCAAGAAATCAACATAAATGAGAAAATAACATAGCAAATATATCAGAAACAGAAGTGGAAATTGGAGTAATACTGTCATAGTTTTTGAACTAGTAAAGATGAAAAGAAAAATTCGAGTCATTAGCCAACAGAAATAGGAACACAAAACAGAAAACAATACTAAAGGAGAAGTCAAATTTCAAGAAATCAATACAAATGAGAGAACAACATTAGAAAATATATTGGAAACAGAAGAGGATTGCAGTAACACTGTCAAAGTTGTTGAGCTAGTAGAGATGGAAACGAAATTTCAAGAACTTAATCCAACAGAAATAGGAACACAACACAACACAGAGAACATATACTAAAAGAGAAGTCAAAATTTTCAGAACGTTACTCACATAGTTGTTGAGCTGGTAAATGAAGCTAGATAAATTGGTATGTTTGAAGTACTTTGGAAGAACTTCTTCACAAAACTTGTTAGGATTAGTGATAAGAAAACTGGTTTTGCTAGAAGTCCAATGTATCAAAGGATCAGTTTCAGGATCATCCACCATTTCATATGTCTTCACCAGAAAAGGCGGCGGAGAGTTTCCCCTCAATCCGGTGAGCTTCTGTCGACCTTGACCGACAGCTCCTCCTCCTCTTCCTCCTCCCTTTCCACCATTTTCTTGATTGTTGATCTCCATTATTGATTGATGATTTTTTTTTTCTTTGAGACCTTTTGAGAGAATTTGAAAGTGAGTGAAAGAATTGATCATGCATGCAAGTGAGTTATATAGGTGTGAGAGACATACTTACATAGTACAAATGCAGAGTCTTGCATGAATTGGTGCTTTGTTTTTCTTTCCTTTTAATTGGTCACACACAACAGCCAGCTGCTGTACTAAAATATTTTCCCTTTACTAAAAAATATTTTCTTTAGTAAAGTAAATAGAAAGAGAGGGAGTACTTAATTACTACACACCCTTGTGGCTCAAATGTGATACTGTTGCATTTCAAAATTAGGCAGTTCATCCCCCTCTATATAACAGCCTAACAGGTGTCTCATAAAAATATTTTAGTCTTGAAATATAGCAGTGTATTCATCAAAGGAAGTTCAAATTTATAGAAATGAAATAATAAAAAGACAAATTGGAATTAAAAAGGAAGAATCTCATGTATTAAGTTTTATATTTTTAAAATTAGAATATACACTTCTATTCTACGGTGTAGAATATTTTATCACGGTTTTATTAAGAAAAAAAGAATAATTATTTTTGGAATATGCATCTTTCGAAACACTTAGAGAAATGAGCAGAAATTATCTATTCGCATTTTAAACATATAAATTATTTTATTTTATCTTCTAGCTTTATATATATAGAAGATTTTCTCAGTTTCATTTCATTTTCCTTTTTGATTTTTCTATTCCAATTTATTTTAATTTACTTATCTACGAAGCCATGTAGAAAAATGTTTTGGAAAAAATATTTATACAAAAACGTTTTGTAAAATTTTTAGAGTTTTTTCCCCCAATGCATTATACAAGGGTTTTATTTAAGTAGAATTTGACTTTGAAATATAGGAATATTTGTGTAGAATTTTCATTTTATATATATATATATATATATAAGTGCAAGTCAATCACATTATAGGAGCGTTTAGAATAATTTTGTACTTTTGACATTGAAACTACTAGAATATATTCTCTGTGGCGAACAATTTTGGTATGGAGAATTAGCCCTTACTTAAAGGCTAATCCCTATATACTGCTATTAGTAATTGAAGAGGGTAAAGATTATATATTATTCAGTGCTTACATCAATCATGTTAATTACTATGATTAATGAAGTTAGACTATATATTAAAAAATTATGAGTAAACAGAAAATTTATGTGCAAACACGTGTCTTTCATTCGTTAATTTGATATAAACACTTGTAAGGGTAAATTTATTCCTCATAATAAGTGTGAGTTTTATTCTCACGGACCCCTTCCCTTTCCCTTTTTCTTTTCGTCCCCCCTATCACCCTATGCAATAAAAGAAAAAAAATAAACAAAAAAGGTACACTTTCTTTTTAAATTGAATTTTATTTTTTCCAAAAAAAATAAGTTGAAACATTGTCAGTAACTGATAAATTGTTACACTCTCTAAATGTTAAATCTATCATTCTTTTCGTAAAAAGGAGATTTTATCTGATTTTAAAGACCAATTGATTTGATTTTCTTAAACAAAAAATTTTTAAAAATTGTTTATCTTTTGCATCACAAGGAACAGAATATTCATGTAGTCAATTTTAACTCTGTTAAAGATTGAATTTTTAGTTGATTAATTGATGTACGGAACAGACAAAGAATGTGAATCAACATGAAAGGACAAGAGTTTGTCTTGCTAATATCTATCTAATTACACTACCAACCAGTTGGTTGTAACATGGTTGGTTCAACCATTTTCATAATTAAGTTTTAGAAAAAAAATGTCTACATTTAAAAAATAAAATAAAATAAAAGAATATTTCAAGAATTCATGAGAATCTTTTTCCATTTCTCAATTTTGAATACACCCTTTCTTGTGTTCTTTTTTCTTGTATTTACATTTAATTGTTCTTGGGTACAAGAATGTCAAAATCAGTGACAGTCCACTCTGCCACTTGATTAGGGTCTCTATAAATTTCAGTTCCCAAGTCAATTGAATTCCACCTCCTCCTCGCTGGTGCAGTGTCTGGATCCTGTCATTAATTTCCCCGGTTACATTATACTGACAGTGTAAAAAATCTTTACAAAAAATGTGCTAAGTTAAATACTTTGAATGCTAGAAAAGATAGAATTGATCCAAACCTGATAAAAATAAAGGGAATGTGACAGCCTCCCAACATCAAGCTCCCAAGTTCTTGGATCACCAATCCAACCTTGTCCTTTCCCAGTAGGATAACCATATTCACCCCAAACAGGATGTGGCAAAATCTGCAAAATCTCCTGAGGTTGAGGATTGCTGTAAGGGTCACATGGGACACTAGGCTTCTCAACATTCTTTCCATTCCCTGGTGCACAATACATATGATAAGCATCATAGGGGAAACGAGACTTGTCGTTTCGATGGACTCTGGTTCCATTTGGGAATGTGTGGTATGGAGGGCACAATTTTGGGCTATCTGGTTTGCACCAGTATGGTGTTTCTGGATTCAGGATCATCTCACTGTATCTTGTGACATCTGAAGTCACATCCCCGTCACATGCCTTTCCATTGTTCTTCCAACAACTCCCCATGTCCATCAGATAAAATTGGCTGTTTTGACCTCCACCTTTCATCACATTCAATGTGAATCTTACCTTAAAATTTGGTGATTCTGGTATCTGCCATAAAAATTTAACATTTCACAAGGGCAGTCAAGAAAATGTACAAAATCGCGAAAAAAGTTTGTGTTTTTTTTTTTCCACTCACAATTTTTGACATGCCCCTAGTTTGATAATGGTATCCGCCAGAGAAACCAGAAGTGGCATCTGATCTTAAGTAAAGCATCAACCAAGGATACTTTGTTGAGGTCCTTAAAACATGGTGAAAAATCCAGCTTCCTTTACCTAGTTCTTTCTGCCATGTTACAGAATAGAAAGAGGTGTTCACTTGACTCAAACCACCTTCCAAATCCCATGTTCCATAAAAGCTCCCTTTAAGAGTTGTCCCTTGTAAAGTTGTGTAATTGTGGTAAATCAATGGCTGATTCATGCATCCTTTGCTAAAACATGGAAATTGGCTAGGAGGTCCGAATGGACCTACTTTCTGTCCGTTTTTGGGGCATTTAGCAGCATAAGTATCCATGTTACCACTCTTAAGCATGATCATCCAGAATTGCCATGGATTTGGCTTGTCATCAACTTGGCATTTTGATCCCAAATATAGTTCTTTCTCTGCTGCATAAAGGTCTACATTGTAAAGAGCCTGTTTCTCCAGTCCTGGAAACGATTTTCCTATGCCTAACTTGTTGTCTTCCTCAGTCACTTTATGTGCCAACTTGCGTGGATCTGCATCACAGACAGAACAATTCTCCCATATAAAAACATTAACCATTTCAAACATAACAAAATCAAGAAAACAGAAACTCAAAAGAGGAAAGAAGAAGGAAAAAAAAAAAGAAGTTCAACTCACTCTGTTGCTGAACATCAAAGCAATCAGCAGCTCTTGGGCTTCCCATTTTGGGAGCTTCTTCACCAACCTCATTGCATTGGTTCCATGCCTCTATGGCCACTCTTAGCCCATCCCTTCTCATCCCTGAATCTCCAACAGCTGAAATGTACTCACTTCCATCAAGACTTAAGGAGGAAACCCCACAAAAAGACACATTGATTAGCAAAAGAGAAAGCAAATTGAACCAAGAAAATGAAATTTCATATTGAGCCATGTCTAAGTTTTCTTGCCGGGTGAGTACACTAGCTCTCTCTATATATATACATATTTAATGTGAGGACTTCACATTGGTGCTCTTTAAAGATCTCAATCTGTTGTAGATTCTAACTATGCTCAGATCTTTAAAAATTGGCCAAATGTTACTCCTTTTAATTGTTTCCTTAAGTATTTGAAAGTTGACTGTTTCATCATTTTTGTCCTTTTTCCAAATTTTCCTCTTTTTATTATACACCTTCCCTTTCATTTTACTTGGCCCATGTTGACTTGACATGTCTCGTAAGAAAGTATTTCCTCTATTACAAATATAGTTGTCAAGTTTCACTTTTCGACAGTTAATTTGACTAATTTTCAAATGTATTTATTAGGGTTTATTTTACTAAATTAACCTTATTGAGTATTCTTTGAAAATTTAAATTTGACTATTAATATTTTATGTATTCCCTGCGTCTCAAAATAAGTGTCGATTAAACTCATGTCACTCCCATTAAAAAAAATAATTACACGATATAGTTTACTAACTTATCCCTATTTATTACATGTTTCTTGAAAACTGAGCACTATTAAGAAGAAATAGTTCTTTAAAATATATAGGGATATAGTTGGAAACAATTACTCCCTCCGTCTCAATTCATGTGACGTAGTTTGACTGAACACAGAATTTTAAAAATATAAATAGACTTCACAATGTTACAAAATACTCCTAAAATAAATGAATTTTTAAATAGGAGAGTACACCTTTGTGGACTTTTTTGCCAAATAAGGTCCCGGGTCCCAACCCAATAAAATATTGATAGTATCGTTAAATATTTGTCAAAAAGAAAATATGTTCTTTTTAAGGATTGAATAAAAAGAAAAATATGTAGTATAAATTGAAATAGAGAGAGTACTTTTTTTATCTTGAATTCCTAAACCGACCTTTTTTCTGATAATTTTTCTTTATTAGAGCGATACTTATTTTGAGACGGAAGGAGTAGTTATTTAATGATAATGATAATACTGAGAAAAAATAATAAATTTTTTCTTGATTTGCTGAAATAAACAATTAAAATGAAGAAAAAAATATTTTTAAATATAAAAGTCAAATAAAATTTAAAATAGAGGAAGTACAAGTACAGAAAGAAAACAATGCATTGCAGCTGGTTGGTGGTTGACACTTGCTCCATTTTCCTATAATTGGTTAGGTTCAAAATTTGATCTTGAAATCACTATCAAGAAAGGTTCTTTTAACCAAAACCTCCAACAAGAATGATGTAATATACATTTAACAGAACATCATCTAACAAACTTAGATGTTGATTGCCTTGTTTTCCTCCTGTTGTGTATTCATGTCCTTTTGAAACTTAGAAATTCATATATCCAACTCAAAAGCAATTAATGAAAGTGAACTTTGTTCCCTTTTATCACATGTAAAATGGAATCTTGTCCACCAGAAAGTTCTTTTTTTTTTTTTTTTAAAGAAAAGGACTTTAAAACCTATTTCTAAGAGTTGAAGTCTTATATGTAAAGCAATTTCAAGAATCCTCTTTTTCTTTTTCTCAAAGAACAATTTGTGCCAAGTCCAAATGGGAAATGGAATAAAAGGTGAGTATGGGTTTGGGGGGAGGGGGAGGCAACAACTTTGGGCCTAAGAAAAATTGGTATCAATTCGTGAACAAAAAGGGCATGCATTTTATTATTCATCCAATTCAAAATAAGTGATATTTTTAATTTGAACATACCCATTAAGAAATTATTAATTTCTAAATAAAAAAATGTATTTTTATCCACTTACCTCTAATAAATATCTTGAAAAAGATGTAACTTTTTAATATTTTCTTGATTATGTAAAACTCTCTCCATTTAAATAAGGATAAAATTAAAAAAAATGTCACTAATGTCTTATTAATTATGTAAACACCACTTATTTCGAAATAAAATTAAAAAATTAAAATATTATTTATTTTAAAATGGAGGAAGTATGTCCGAGGGAAGTACAAAAATTGTGCTCTTGAATATTTCAAGTGGCAAATATTCTTTTCCAATAAAATACTATTAATGTCAATTTTAATTTCTTGACAATACAAGTGCTTAAAACCCTATGCAGTAGTACCAAAACCAGACCCCACAAGAAGGTAGGCTACAGAGAACCATTTGGTGAGAATACACAATTGGAAAAAAAAAAAAAACTCAACACGAAGAGATTATCAGTACCATGTGGAATAATAATTATATTAAAAAATAACTAATTGTTATTATTGTTTATTAGTGAAATTTTACAAAATTATGTATATTTAAAAGTTTATAATATAACATATAAATATAAATATTTTTATAAAAAGAATATGAATATATGTAATTTATTAGCGCAGCGTCTTATGACATTCTGTTATCTTGTTTATTAACTATATTTTATTTATTTAGTTAGATAATTCAAGAGTCGGAGAAGTTTTAATACTTTTCACAAATTTTGGAGTTTTTATGTTTATGAAAAAGAAATTTAAATTGCTTATCTAAATAAAATTTCAACTCCACGTAAACATGATTAATTTCAAATCATTTATGTCAAATTATAATTTAAAATCATGTTCAAACGGACCATAAATTATTAATATACTTCTTCATAAACATTAAATTTAAAGTTTGACCAACTTAAATGACACTCTTAGAGCCTTTTTGGATTGGAATTAAAGTTGGGCAAATCAGCTTTTAATTTCTTTTTAAAGCTTTTTTAATTATTTGATATAGTTAAAAAATATTTAAAATAAGTTAAAACTTTATTTAAAACAAGCAAAAAAACTTTTACTTATTAACTTTAAAGTACTTTTATTTAAACGCTGCTTCTTCTTTTTTTTTTAAGTTAATCCAAACGGAATCTTAATGTATTCGAAATTGAATTTATCGCTAAAACTATAACTTCAATTTTTGTCATATAAGTAAAGTCCTTTTTTAGATTGTTGGGGGGTCAAAAGTAGATACATATTGAACAAAGAGACCAAATAATTTAAAAATCTAATAAAATAAAATAATTTAAATAAAATTCTTGCACATGACATTCTCCAACAACCAGGGGAAGAGAGGAGGATGAATTTCTTTTTCTACATGAGCATCACGGAGTATGATAAGATAAATGAAATATTTTTATATTTTTAATTAAAAGTCGCGAATTAAAATTTTTATAAATGAACAAACTTTCATTAAAAAGTTTATTACTGGCGTAATGAATGTGAATTAGTTGATCTAACGAATTTCAGATATAAAATGGTTATAAAAATAAATAAATTACAGTGTGTGTTTGTGTAAAAGGATTAATACTAATAACCTTTTAGATCTGGGAGTGTCTTTAGGAACCTTGGGTATTGGGCCAAGAAGAAAAGCAATTAAGTGGTACATATTTGGCTGCCCTGCTGAATCCAATGTCACTTCTCTAAAGACCGAGCAATTTTGGCCCATAATATGATACTCCCGCCGTTTTATTTTAATTGTTAGGTATATTAAAAATAATTATTTTAAAATACTTGTTATTTTAAAATTTAAGAGATTCAATTTTACCATTAGTATTTAAAGTTTTTCTAAAATGTGAAAAAAATTATTATCGTATATTTTTAAAAAATTAATAGAGTTATATTAGTCAAATTACCACCCGTATTAATTTTTTATTAATAGATGTGCAAATCTTATTTTAACAATTAAAATGAAACAGTGGAGTAATTGAATTCAAAATAATGGAAGTATCATCAATCACACAAAAACTGTGTAAAGATTTTTAATGAGCATCATTATTAGACAATAAGTTCAAGATGAAGTTACTAAAGACAAAGCTAAAAGCAAAAGAAGGAACCCAATCTAAAAAAACAAAAGACAAAGCTAAATCATGTTTAAGGTAGAACTAAAGTTGAAACTTTTGGGCCCTACTATGTGCCCTACCTCCATCAGACTAGTACTTACAATATAACTTTTACCCCCTTTAAATATTTTTTTAGAAAAAAATTGGGTTACGGAAGAGAGATTATAAGATGGAGAATTGAATTTTTATTGATAAGGTAAAATTTTAAATAATTAATCAATTAAGCTACTAAGATTTATCACTCATTTTAAATATAATTTTGGGATACTCATGATATCTATAAAATAAATCAATCAATTTAATCTACTAAGATTCACCATTCATTTTAAATATAATTTTGAGATGCTCGTGATATCTATAAAACAAATTACTTTTTCTCTTTAAAAATAAACTAATAAGCCCCAAAGGAGTTGTTCGGAGTTCGGACTAAATATCCGGTACTCAATCTCATTGTTAAGATGCTCATTGTGAATGAGCGTACTTCTACTTCTAGTCGACTGCTCTATGACGGGCTTCCCTCTTTCCTTGGCTCTGCTCACTCGTCTATGTATCGCTGCTCGAAAAAACATGTCATAGGCTTTTTAATTTATATATACAAAAACAAACTCTATATCATATGATAAGAATTAACTTCCAATATTTTCTCCCATCCATGCGAATCCCATTACTATCTTCTTCTTCTTTTTTCCCCGGGTCAATACATTGGAGTGATCACATGAAGGGAAAGGGAATGGGATAAAGGAAATTGAACCTACGCTAAACATTAGTAGTTATATATAAAGAGTTGACAGAGTATTGTCTTGTCTTGCAACTGTTTACTTGGTAACCTAGGAAAAAAGTAAATAACCTTGGTGTGACATGTTAAAATAGCCACGGATAGTGTAAAAATAATAAAACAAGCCAGTAAAATTCTATAATTGAAAAAAAAAAAAAAAAAGGAAATGGTACTAGAAAATAAAAGACAAAAAGTAAAGTACGTAATGACTTTAGGTAGGAGTTGGTCCCTTGAAGATAGAACAGCATTTCTGCAAGAAAAAACTAGAAAGTGGGTAAGTGGTCACAAGATTTTCAAATGGCGGGCCTTTCTTTTGAACATAAATAGTAAATACATTTCCAATAAAGCAAACACATAACCTAAAAAAGTGGACACCTTCCTCCAACATGAATCCCACTTCCCTATTTAACAGCCTAACTGCCCCCTTAACTGCTTCTAGCTATTTCATTTCCTAAGAAAGACAATTCACTAAAATTTCTGCTAGCAAATTCCCAAGATGAAGTGGGGTAAGAAGAAACCTTCATCTTCATTGATCACTCATGTTTTCCCTGTTTCTTGGCTCTCAAAATTCAAGCAAAAGAAGGATGGCAACAGTGAGCATCAAGAAGCAGCAAAGATGAAGCACAAGGGCAAGGTGAATTATACATCTTTCACCTCGCGGTCGAATGTTAGTTTGAAAGAAGGCAGATTTTACGGTGGGGATGATGATGATCCTTATTGGAGGCTTTCTTTTACTGAAGACAGATTTGAAGCTTATCCTCAGAATCATCAGATTCAGAACCCACTCTGGTGTGGTTCTTATGATGAATGTGATCAAGATTCACCTTGGAATTCCAAGAGTGTGTTGGGAGAAGAGAATCACAAGTTCAATGATATGGTTTCAAGAAAGATAAGGGAAAAGCCTAAGAAAATGTGGATTTCACGGAATGAAGCAGAATTCAGCAACAGAAAGAGGAATTCTCTCAAAGATGACAAGTTGAGGAAGCTAAGTAGAAAAGCTTTGGAGGAACGAATAGCAGAAAATGCTAGAGAACCTGATCAAGAAGAAGAAATAGCAGCAGAGGTGATAGAGAAAGATATATTCGAAATAGAACCTGAGAATGAGAAGGTAATGAAAAGGGGGAAGGAGAAACCAACTAATTCAAGTAAGGTGCGGAGTCTGTCTAACACGGATTCCAGTCTGAATTCAATCGACGAAAGTTGCATGATGTTTAAATCTCTGAATCTAGAGGAAGAAGCTGATGCTTTGTCTGAAGAAGAATTTGAATCAGAATGCCTAGAGATGAAAGACATGAAGACCAAAGAAATGTCAGAGGAAAGTGGTTATCAGCAGAGAAAATCAGTGTACATAAACCAGAAGAGAAGACGAAGACATGGTGTTAAAGTCGGAGCCTATTCACCAAGATCACCAGCAAAGATGGAATGCAGAATCAAAGCTCTTGAAGACATGAAGAAAGCAAAGATGAAGATGAGACAGAAGACAAAGGAGAGATCGGGAGGAGACAGGACAGTTTTCGATAGCTATGCTGTTATGAAGAGTTCATTTGACCCTTTCAGCGACTTCAGAGACTCGATGATTGAGATGATCACACAGAGAGGGATTAAAAACTCAGAGGAGCTTGAAGAGTTATTGGCTTGTTATCTCACGCTCAATTGTGATGAATACCATGATCTCATTATCAAGGTCTTTCGGCAGGTGTGGTTTGAGCTGAACCAGATCAATATTGGAGCAGAATTACAAAAATGCTGTTGTTCTGATGGCTAACAATTGCTTAGTTTGAGTTTCTTAATTCAAATGTAAATAGGTTGTAGGTATTAGTTGTTATTATCCTCTGTGAGGAGTATGTTGATCGTCTTTAAATTATTAACTATCAAGTACTTTAATACTAAACAGAGGGAAAACGAATTAGAATTACAAGATTTGCTTTTAGGATTTTGCAAACAGCAATCAGGCGTGGCGCTTTATATATTTTCCAGGGCAATGAACACAATTGTTCGTTGTTCATCAAGATGTATTTGCTCTCTTAACTATGAAATTAACAAGCAGTTTAATTGCGACCAGAATTTGGCAGCCAGAACTTCCATCTGTATTCAGGTATCAATGCTGCAACACATTAATTACTGGATAAGAAACTTAAGAAGTACCTAAATGATAAGAAATGGAGAGTAAATTATGAACGGGAAGGAATAATAAATTTACTTCCAAGATCCATTATATGTATAACACAGGTTTATATTTACTGCTTCTAGGCTCTAGCACAAGTTTAGGGTAGCTGGTCGTCATAATTTACAACAAACCGTTTGCTTCTGTTACCAAAAGAGTTATTTCTATCAATAAGAGCAACAGTTTTGGTTTGCATAAAGAAGACAAACTTCATTCTTTATCAGATTGTATCATCTGTGATTCCCTAAGGTCTTGCCACCACTCAAGTCTACATATTCCCATCTGACAGCCTGAAAAGTACGAGAGAGTTTTAAGGGAATCGGTTGATAGTAGAGGCAGGCCAGCAAAATTTTAGATCCACACTAATAGCAAGCACTTGCGACAAATGGAAAATACAGCTTCTTCTGAAGCCCAGATGCAGAGTGTATAGAGCCATTACTAATTTAGATTGATGGCCTTGTATAAGAAGTATTATTTCTTTTCCTTGTTACAATATTATCCCTTCACCAGCCAAGAACTCGTGAACAACTCCATCAACTTCAATCATGCTACAACCGGGCTCTTTAGTTACCCCCTCGCTCCTCATCTTTCTTCGCACTTCCCTCACATCACCCCATCTTCCCATAGATGCAAGGACATTTGATAGTTGAACATAACCAGCACTGTCGCGAGGATCAAGCTCTAAAAGTTTGGTAGCGATGCGCTCTGCCAATTGGACATCATTATGGCTTCTAGAAGCACTCAAGAGGGACTCCCAAATAGCAGGAGCTTCTTTCACAGGAAATTTGCTTGCGAGTTCTTCAGCCTCCTCTAGTAATCCAAACCGGGCAAGTAAATCAACCATACAACCATAATGCACAAACGTAGGCTGGATTCTATACTCATTAATCATGAGATCAAACATCATGCGGCCCTCGCTTAATAAGCCCCCTTGACTGCAAGTAGACAAAACACTTACAAAAGTAACCTCATTAGGCTTGATACCATCAGCAATGAGCTCATTGAAAGTCTTTAAGGCATCATCCAAATACCCATGGTTGCTGAACCCTGCAATCATTGCATTCCAAGTACTAATATCTTTTCTCAAAGTACCATTAAACACCTCCAAGGCTTTCTCAATACATCCACATTTGCAATACATATCCACAAGAGCAGTAGCAAGAAAATTGTGAATCTCAATCCCATTCCTCTCGATAAATGCATGAACCCACTTTCCCTGGCTCAGAGATCCAACACCAGCACAAGCAGACAGCACATTCACAAGTGTACAATCATCCGGCTTCACTTTAGCTCTCAGCATATCCTCAAAAAGAGCCAAAACTTCATTAAACCTATCAGCCTTAGTATACCCGGTAACCATAGCATTCCAAGAAACCACATCTTTCTCCAACATTTCATCAAACACCTTCCTTGCTTCATCCACCAACCCAACATTCACATACCCAGAAACCATAAAGTTCCAAGATTCCACATTCTTCACAGGCATTTCATTAAACAACTCTCGCGCCAATTCAAACAACCCCCTTTCCGAGTACACGCTCAACAATGCATTCCATGCTATAACGTCATCTTCAACCAACCTATCAATCATACCACGCGAAACTCCAAAACACCCACATTTCGCATACATATGAACTAAAGTGTTGTATACATACACATCTTCCTCAAGTCCAATTTTTGTCACCAACCCATGAACTTGTTCACCTTGTTTAGCATTTCCCATAGTAGCACAAGCTTTTACAACGAATGTAAAAGTGTACTTATCTGGGAAAACGTTATTCACAGAGTTTAACAGTTTGAGGAAGATAATGAGTGCGAGTTGTGGGAAGGGGCTAGTGGAATAAGCACGGATGATAGTGTTGTAGATATATGAGTTGGGTTCTTCAATGTGAGTGAAAACGGAGAGTGCATATGAAAGGGTTTCAGGGGAACAGATGGGAAGAACAGTGGCTTTGGTCAAGAGGCGGCTAGCAGTAAAAGGGTTACAGAAGAGGCCGGTTTTGAGCATTAAAGCGTGAGCTTGCTGGAGTTCGGAGATGGAATTGGCCATTTCTAAGAAGGAGAGGATTGATGGTGGTGGGAAAGTTGCTGCCATTGACATTGTATTTTGGTACACAATTTTAGGTGCAGCATGTGTTTGATATATAGGAGTATAATTTTTGCCTCGTCATATTTTCTGCATTTTAGACTTTTTAAGATATCAAAATCGAATTTTGTTCTCCACAAATCTTATTCTATTATCGAGCATACATGTTTAAAATAAATACTCCTTTAATTTATTTATTTACTTTTAACTTGTCATAAAAAATTTAAAAAAATTTAAATTAAATCTTCATTTTGACAGTAATTGGTGATTATCAGTAATAATTAATAATTATTATGGTTAATGACGACGGTGATAGTAGTGAATGAAGAAGGTGGTTGTGATTGGTGGCACGCAATTATAATAGTTGAAAATAGGGGAACAATGGTAGTTAGCGGCGAAAGTGAATGCAGTAGCGATGAACTACATTTGTATAAATTCTTGAATAGACTTCGTAACAGATATTAAGGACTTTATTATAAATATAAATCATTCATATCTATTCGAGTGATTATTAAAAAAAAAAAACACTTAATGATATTCAAATTTAGAAAACATACTTGATGACAGAGATGTGAGTCATTATGATTAAGAACTTCTGCAAGTCCTTAGGCTCTTACAGTTAATTTTACAGCCACAAGGCATCTAAATATTTGACCACAAATAGTACAGGAAGACAAGACTGAGATCTCAAAAAAATAGGAGAGCAATCTCTATTCCAAAATAGTAGCCCCAATATCTTTGGTGCACATACTGTTCCCCCATGGAAAAAGTGACAAGTTACTGATAAATATACCAGGTTGCCTTTAGCATCAAGGGAATCCCAGATACTTTCAGTTTTAGAGCATAAGAAACTTGATGCAGCTAATTAATGTATAAATTTAATCAAAGGCTGAAAAGGGCATAGGACCACTGCAATTTCAGGGACAATAAGAGGCCTCTTGACAGAAGTGTTAAATATCATGCAATCTAGTTGAAACAAAACAAGACGACCTTCAAGTTAATTACTTGTTGATGCCTTCACACAAAGATGATAGAACCATCACTTTAGAATAACAGAGTCAAAGAAAAGCAGATCTGCAATAGATATAACATTTCTTAAAATGACTTTTGGCTTTGTAGCCTGCTAAACACCAACATAACAGGGAGCTATCTTATCGGCCCCAAGGCATCCTTTGGAAGCTTGGCCACATTTCAAGAGAGGAAGTCGAACCTTAAGATCGTCCAGAGCATAGTAGTCTCCCACATACCCATGATTAAAATTTAGCATGACAAAATGATAAAATATTTTCAGTTTTAGAAGAAAGAATTACCATTTACATATCAAAAGAAGAAGAAGACAACGAAATTACCATCTAAAAGAACTCTATTTACATTCCCAACTCTACATGCAGCTCATAGCTCTGTTGTTGGAGCAAAAGACTACAAATCCAACAGATTGGAAATCTCCTCAAGGCAACCCTAGATTAAGAGGACTAAGAAATAATCATACAAAACTGTCTTAGACCTGAAAATTACGGTTAAGCAATCTACATCAACCATAACAACAATCCAAGGTAAAAGAAGTCTGTATAGATGCCTTAGCATCTCTGAGTCATAGCTCATGACAGCTTCGTCAGGGAAAGCTGACTCCACGCATCTACATACCTTTCCACAACTTTAGGTAAGCCACTCACACCTCTCCCATAAAAGCTTTTATGCAGCACATTAGCCACAAATCACTTTTTAGGGTCAAGATTTGCAGTCTTGACAACTGTTTCATCCTCCAGTATGCTCTACAACAACAAATCACATACAAGCCCGTTCTAGTAATAGCTTTGATCAAGATTGGCTAGTTAAGATCTAAAGAGTTTCTAATTTGTCAAAAGGCAAGCAATATAACAAATACATCCGAGTGAGAAATTGTAGCTGGCCTTAACTTTCATTAGGCTTGCTCTAATAGATTATTTCTGTATACAGATGCAATGCACATTTACCGAGGCTTCTACTAGTTCAGAAAATAATGAGGTGGAGAAGTTTATCAGTTTTCTTACTCCCGGGAGATAGTTTGAGCTATTGAATAGATTTTCAGCAACATTCTCCTCTTCAGTGCGTATCCGAGCCAAGTACTCATTCTTGAAAAGAGGTATAGACCAAAGGCCCAGGAATTATCTACAAGTCAGAGTTGTAATGTTGGATTCAGGGAGGAAATTTCTCCTGATCCATTACTGAGGATTTTATGAACAAATGCAAAGCGGGAACACCAGGCATATTAATCTGAAAGAGAAAATTCTCAGGTTGAAGAAATGGAACTGGTTCGTGTCGCAAATTTTAAGCTAAAGCATGACAGGGTGTATAGACCAAATAATTACATTAGAGATCTATCTATCCAGAATAGATATAAGAGTAGAGATCTGACGTTTCTGGATTTTTAATGCTCATTCCTAAGCTTCTGGTCTACGAATCTAAGGACGATAGTCTAGGTTGGATGAGACTATTTTTTCTCCTTTGACAACTTCCCTGAGAGAAGTCGTGCTTTTAAGATGTAACAATCAGGGGATGAAGGACTGGAGTGTAAAAAGAAATGGGAAAACGAGAGGAAGGTGAAAAAGAAGAAACCACATTCTTGCCTTCATTTGGTTTTATGAAAAATTGTTAAGCAAGTTGTGGATGAAATGACTTCACTCCTCATCCCAACGAAGAACCTGAGGCCAAGAGAAAACAGTTCTTAGTTCTTTTGCCAGTTACCTCTTCTTATTCGAAAACAAGAAAATAGAAGAATGCTAGTGCACCCCTTAGCTTTGGAGAGAAATCACTGAGAAGTCTTCACGGAAAAGAAGTATGGAGAAAGATAATAAATAGGTCTCTTGAAGTGCTCTTTCTTCCAGAATCTGAAATGAAACAAAAAACTGAAAATTTGACTTCCTTATGAATTATGCCAACCTCATAATTCAATTTTTTATTTATCCCTTTCTTCCCCACCACCACCCAACTCCAAAATCTCTCTATTCTTGAGAAGTAAATTTTATTGACAAAAAACCACCAAGAGGATGTTTGTTTCTGTTCAAAAAGAGGGCCGTACTACCAACTGAGGAATCAATATAGTCCAGTAAGGTATCAAAGTGATGCATATCTTACACCAGAAAGCCAACAACGTAAGCAATTGTATCTCATACAATGAAGTGCAACTGCTTCTACTTAAAAACATCTGGAATTCACTTCCTTCCATATACTCCAAGATAGGCACTGACGCATGGCATTCCATGTTTCCTTGACTCTTCTTTATCTTCTGATTTTGCCAATTGTTAATTGTGTCTTTCAGATTTCTTGGCATCACCCATTTTATAATAAGATGTTGGCAAACAAGTCCCAGATTTGCCAGGATATAGCACAATGCAAATTTAAATGCTCTGAACCTTCCACTGCCTCTTTACACAGGAAGCATCTGCTACACATACTCTTTTTCTTTCTTTATTTCCTCTTAACTCTCTCTTCTCCCTTTCTTCCCTTTCCCTCTTTTCAAAAGCGAGTATGTTCTAGTAAGTTTTGCATCGACTGCTAGGGATAGTAGGAAATTTCTATTAAGAGAGATGATGAAAGAAGATGAGGAAGACAAGTTGTACTATGTTTTCCTTCACCATACTCTATCTTTGATTTTGCTTTGATCTTGTTGTGATTCAGGCACACCAGCATTCATTAGCCTTCAACCCAGAAGAGAAATAAGCTTAATGAATATGTAAGGCTTCACTGAACATATTTTTTATACTCTGAAGTGACATTCTTACAACAATGTGTACACAGAGAAAAGTGCAGGGGATAAATTAAGGGGAAGAAAGAGGAGTGTGTATTTTCTCCACACTATTGTCCTTCACTGTTCAAAACCGAATCGTAATACAGCCTTGTTTACGTATCAAACATAGCATTAGTTGTCTTTTCAGAGCAGCAGCATATTTTTCCTGTTACCAGGAGAATCTGCTAGTAGAAGTTCAAACATAATTGTATAACCAAGTGCATTTGAGAATAGAAACAAAACTCTCTAACATCTCTAAACAGAATTATCAATTAAGAGTACAGTTACCATGAAAATGGCAAAACCGAAGACTACATTTTAGTAATTTTGTGACTTAGAGTGCATGTGCTTCAGTGACATAGGATACTTAGAGAATAAATTGTGTAGACCCAATACATTCAGAGTAAAATAAAGTAATCTTTAGATGCAAGAGACACTGAATCATACAAGATAACCAACTAAAATCAGTCAAGCGCAAAAGACTGCAAACATGTGGAGACTTTTAATCAAATAATAAAGAGAAATTATTGTATGAAATGGAAGTACAACAAGCAAGGCTAATAAGAACAAAAGCAACATAACACGAGGAATTTATGCCAGAGAATTTTCAGAAGCTCGATATTTCCCTCATATCATGCAATGCAGAACAAGAACAAAATCAATTTATACATCAACACATATATCTACTCCCTGATAAAAACAACTAGTACACTAGATATACAACAAGCCAGAAGGCCAACACCATGTATAAAGCATTTATCATATAACCTACCAAATTAAGTTCTCTCTGCGGGAGTAAGATGTCCCAACTGTTCTGCCAGGTTATTTACACTATTCATGTTCCACCAATATTTTCCACTGTCAACGGGTTTGCTATCATTCTTTTTGCTGCCAATATCTTTCCTTTCCGACTGTACTTCAGATGCATCAACTGAACCAGGATTCTCAGTTAGGAACTGTTCCCAAAATACATCATTAACCCCTGTTGGGACATTAGTAGCTGTCCCTGCTACTGCTGCTTGATCATCTGGTTCCACAACCTCCGGAGTAGTGTTTGCATTAGGCTCATAATTCATGTCAATTCCAGAAGCCTTAGGCCCAACATCAACATTTAGTTGTGTGTAAGATGTAGCAGGACTATCTGCACAGCTCGTAGATTCATCCAACTCCAGCGAACAATTCTGTTGTATTCTAGCTTGATCAACATCTTGAAGCACATCCTCCCAAAAAGTCAAAGAAGATTCCAACTGATCTAACAGTTCTGCATTCATTGTCAGACGAGAGGACGAATTCATATTTTCCCAAGTCAAAGCCTTAGATGAAATCCCTAGCGTATCTTCCAGGTCACTTTCATTATAGAGGCAGCTGTTTCCCGGCAACCTCCTTTTTCTGTCATTCACTTGGAGTTGTGGCATGTGACTGAGATCTGTTACTGGTTTATCTAAGGTTCGAGCTAAAGCAGAAAGCATGGTTTTCTGACGATGTTCCACATGTTGAACACGTTCAGTCAAAACCTGCATTTGCAATTCAAGTCCTTGGTGATCCTGCTTATGTCTTTGTAGGTCCAAGTGAAGTGATTCGTTCTCATGCTTCAGCTTTCGTATATCTTCCTTGTACCCTTGTCTTTCTGATTCAGTTAATGGAGATGACAGACCATGAAGATTCTGTGCAGAATGACTGTGAACAGGTTTACGTCTATGGATATTCTTCAAAAGGTGCGGGTGACCTCTAACAAAATTATCTTCATTTGCAAATTCCCATTTTTCAGGGTCAATTTTCCTGAATCCCTGGTGCACAAAAGAGGCCAAAGGCGTGTGAATACTGAAAAATAAGATAAAATTGATAGAAACAAAAAAGGGAAGTACCACACATACATAAGTGTTTAGTTGTCTGATAAAGCTGGAAAAATTATTGTGCTTGAAATATCTAGGCAACAAATCCCTTGCAAAATCTGGAGGATTCCACACAATGAAGCTTTTATTACTCGGACTCCAGGAGACAATGGCATCACTTGACGGATCATCCACCATTTCATATGTCTTTGTAAGAAAAGGAGGCAGTGCATTCGTGCTGCAGGTAGCTTCATCCATGATAGGTTTAAAGCAAAATCACAACCCCTAGACTAAATAACGAAAGCAACATCTACTGAGAGTAGAAATTCTTATTATCACACTTCAGAACAGACAAATAACTTGTAAGGATCGTTATGAACTCGATCTCCTTGCAATGCAATCAAGTTGAAGCAACTCTCACCTGATTACATAAACTTCTAGCAATTTCAGATCTCCATCAATTTACAAGCACGTGATTTTTTCCAGAACCCCACACTACAGAAGGCTTGCTCAATTGTGAAAATAGATTCTTATCTTATATATCTGAGTTTCCCGGTGACAAGAATTCAACTTTCCCGAATATCCTTTTTCCTATTGTCAACTAAAAGAAACTTCAAATGTATGATTTTTTTTTAAGAAAAAGGAAAAGAAAAAAAAACATCTTCTCAGACATTCCAGAAGGTACTCACCCCAAACCAATAATACCCGGAACTCCTTATGTCAACCGCAATCTTGATAAGTCAACCCCAAAGATAAGCAGAACACCTCAAGCTCACAAATTCAAGAAACACTACACCTTTTACAACCCTCTAGCCAACACTTCTGCAATCACTTGAAGAAACCCAAAATTTTCCAGAGCTCAAAAAATGCAACAAAGGCATTATCCTCCAAAAAGTCAGCCCTTTTTTCGATTTTGCAAAGCAAAATATTATGTGTATCCCAGAATCACAATCAAGGCCAAGTTTTTCCTGCGTTCACACTAAACAACCGTCAAAATTGGACGGGAAAAAGTAAGAAAACTAAGAAGAAAAGTCCAATAACCCATCAGATAAATTTCCAAACCCATTACATCAAAGTCGTTAAAAAAAGTCATGGGTGTCCCAAACTTCACGCAAAAGCATCGAATTATACACAAACACATAAACCAACAAGAATTTTTTTTAAAAAAAATCATATAAACAAAACAAAATCCAGCTTATTAGTGTTTGAAGTTTTACCTGAGAGAAAAACTCGTTAAAGACAACGAAAGTACTCTAGAAGAAAATTGTTTAGGCTGCTTCGTCTTCTTCCTCTGAAATAGTTGATTGGTTCGTTGGTACTTTGTGGATTTGGTTATGTTTCTTGGGATCTGTGAGGAATTTACAACTTCAAAGTTGTGGGTTATTAAACACTGAAATTTGAGCAACTTTTCTAGGGTTTAGTGAAACATTAATTATCCCAAAATAAATACTCCTAATTTACTCATGATTCACTCGACTTAATTTTTTAAAAAATTTCCAATAGGAACGATGATCGAATAATTCAAAAGTTTTGATCAACAATTGCTTTAGCACAAAAAAGAATAATTCAGTAGATTAAGAAATAAATAGCGGAATAAAAAAATATAATTTGGCAATAATTATTGTAGATTTTTCAGTTTAATAATGGAAAAGAAACATCTTGCCTGACCGAGCGACGTCGTCGGAAGGTCGTGGATGTTAGAATTCATTTCTTTGATAGATTCTTTGTACAATTAATGTTATTTTTATATTTATAAATTTAATTATAAAATATTTCATTTTTAATAATTACTCCCTCCTTCAAAATAAATAACATTTTATATAATTAAGAAGATATTAGTTATATTTTTTAATTTTTTTTATTTAAATGAAAAGAGTTTTATAAAATTAAAAAAAATTAAAAAATTATGTTTTTTTAAAGATATTTATTAGAAATAAGTGGGTAAAAATATGTAGTTATCTTAAGGAACGTGCATAAGTTAAAAACATCACTTATTTTAAAACGGAAAAAATATAAAAGTTAGTGATACTGTCAAAATTTTCACTGATAAAAATTATACATAAAAGAAAATATACAAAAAAATTTAAAATTTTAATATATAATATTAAAGATGGAGTTAGAAATTTTTATATTTTTTACATTATAACAAATATACTTATTAGGCTCAAAATAACATTACTTGTACATCTTAATTAATTTTTTAATACTAATATAAATTTATACTAAAATCGTTTGATTTTATCGATATCATAAATAAAGACTAATTTCTTCTTTTAAAAAAAATATCTATTTAGATAATAATTAAGAATTTTAAAAAACAGCTTCGCATAAAATAACACGAAAAAAGTATTACAATACTTCCTCTGTTATATTTTCTTAATTCATATTGATTAATAATAGTATTACTTCACATCTAATGTAATTTTATAAATATGATTTCTATTAATGTGATATTTTTAAAAAATAATACTTATAATTGAATTTAATTAATTTAATTAATTATATTTTATATAATCATTTAATTATAGATAATATTGAAAAAATATTTATCTTCATTCATTAAATAAATAAGTAAAAGAAATACTATTTTTAACATAAAAATCAAGTAAAATAAACTATAAAAATTTGCATTATGTTTATTTGTTGTGTAGTGTGCGTTGTTAGCTTGGAGGTGAAGAAAACAAAAAATATATATATATATGATGACGTCACTGCTTTGGTCAGCTAACAAGAATTTCTTGGGGCCTGCGAAACCGTGTGGGCATTATTTTCCAAGCACATGATGAACACGCTTGGGTTTTTTTTTAATTATTATTTAATTAACTAATTATTATTACCAAGTGAAGGAATTAGAAAGTGCAGTGGTTTAATATTTTATTGATTTTAAAATAAATGATTTTTTAATTTTTTAATTTTATTTTAAAATGAATAATATTTTATATAATTAAAAAATTAATGATGTTTTCTTTTTAATTTTACCATTATTTAAACCGGCATTACAGATTATACTCCCTTCTTTTGAAATAAATGGTATTTATAACTTGGGTATACCACTTAAGAAAGTATTTATTTTTAGAAAGTAAAATATATTTTACCAACTTATCCTTAATAAATATTTTGAAAAATATGTAACTTTTTAGTATTTTTTGGTTATGTAAAAGCCTATTCATTTAAATAAAGATAAAATTGAAAGAATATAATTAACATCTTCTTGGTAGCATGAAACACTACTTATTTTGAAACAAAATCAAAATGCTAAAACATTCCTTATTTTTAAAAAAAGGAAGTATTTTTACCTACTTATCCTTAATAAATATCATGAAAATGTATAACTTTTTAATGTTCCCTCTGTTTTAAAATGAGTGGTGGTTTTGACTTGGGTACACCACTTAAGAAAAGCTACTTATTCCTAGAAAACAAAATATATTTTTAGCAACTTACCCTTAATAAATAAATATGTAACTTTTTAGTAATTTTTTTGGTTATGTAAAACTTTCGCCATTTAAATAAGGCTAAAACTGAAAGAATATCATTAGTGTCTTTTTAATTATGTAAAATACCTGTTTTGAAAAAAAAAATCAGAAGGTCAAAAACGCCACTTAATTTGAAACGGTAGAGTATTTTCTTGGTTATATAAAACACTCTTCATTTAAATAAGGATAAAATTGAAAGAACATCATTAAGGTCTCTTGATTATGTAAAATACCACTTAATTTGAAACAAAATAAAAAGACTAAAACACCACTTAGTTTAAAACGGATTATTTATATTTGTTAAGCAAAACTTTAATACTCTCTCTGTTTCAAAATAAGTGGTGTTTTAGCCTTTTAATTTTGTTTCAAAATAAGTAGTGTTTTATATATACTCAAGAAGATCTTAATGATGTTCTTCCAATTTTACCTTATTTAAATGGAGAAAGTTTTACATAATCAAGAAAATATTAAAGAGTTACATTTTTTCAAGATGTTTATTAAGTGTAAGTGTGTAAAAATATATTTTTCTTTGTAGGAATGATTAATTTCTTAAGAGGTGTGTCTAAACTAAAAATACCACGTATTTTGAAACAGAAGGGATACCCTATTATCCTAGTTATACTATTAAAAGCTATTCTCTTTGGAACAATTAAGGATATTTTAGTCAAAAATCACTCTTAACCACGGATAAATGTCGTTTAAAGATAGTTATCATCTGAATTCAGGATTTTAAAAGGGGGTATTTAATTTAATGTGTAAAAAATATGAAAATTGTTATAAATAATAGGTACGATTTTATAATTTTAAAAATATAATGAGTTCAATACTAAAAGAAATTTAAAATTAAACTCATAAAATAAAAATTTTAAATTTGCTTCCACTCTTATTAGAAATAAGTGAATTTTTTAATCCACGTATCAAAATTTAAATTTTAACATTAATTATTTTGAATTCAAATTGACTGAATTATAATCTTCTTTTCAATAAGTGTGTTTGCAAAATGAAATAGGGAATTGTGAGTCTCTTCCTTTAATATGTAATGCGAAGATGAGAAAGGTACATTTGGGAGTGATCTTACAAAGCCTAAAGGGGTGCTAGCAATTTTCAACATGATGTCTAAAGAAATACTTCCTTTATTTTAATTTATCCTAATATGAAATTTTAAAAATAAAAAATTAAATTTTATAATTTTAAATTAAAAATATATGTAATGGATTAAAATATTTTTCCATCTTAAATTACTTAATTTGTTATAACGTTGAAGATTTCATTTGATACCCGATGCATCCTCCACTTTTTTTGTTTTATGTTAACACACATATACCGCAATTAAGGGATGTAAAAATTAAACTTAATTCGTATAATTCATTTAAGTTTGAGCGGGTTAATGATCTATTTATTTATTAACATTTCATTTTAATTCATTAAAAACTGAGTTAATATGCAACTTAACTTATGAGAAATTTTATTAGAATATTTTTAAAAATGATATCTTTTTAAAATTTAATATATTATATATAATTATAACAAAGAAAAGAAATTATTATGTCATTGATGATACCGAAAAAAAGTGCATTTAGTAGTATGATATTTCTTTCAAATTGATTAGCCTTTGTCTTTAAAAATTAAATTCATATCTAAGAAAGTCACAAAATTTTGAAAGATAAAAACATAATTTATGAAATATTATAATATAAAAATATAAATTTACATTTTACAAAAACAATATTTATCTTAAAAAATAAAAATTAAAAATAAGAATTAAAAGTACAAATGACCCAAAATAGTGGACTGGACTTTATACCCATTACTGTAAGTAACGCCCGCACTTTGGGAAGGCAGGCCCAACTAAATTACGATGTTGAAAGCACATATGTATATGGAAATTTGGCATCATGTATCATCTAATAGATTAAATTGACATAAAATAATCTTATTTTTTTTATATTAACATTAAATAATCATTCTCATATTTGTCGGGTATTAATTTGACAAAGCATAACTAAATAAATGCGTATTAAAATAAGAAAAATAAAATTTTTAAACATTTCTCTTTCTTTTCCAAAATTTCTCTCTCTTTAATCCGTCTCTCAAATTTCTCTACTTAAATCCCTAAAATCTCTTTTAACCATGGGTACTTTTTCTTCTTTGAAATTCAACCATATTCGATCAATCAGTTTGTTGGAAACTCCACGAATACACATACCACCACGTATATTAATACTCATGATTTTTGTGTATAAATCAACACTCATATAATAGTTATACTCTTTTCGTTTTAAAATTAGTGATATGAGATTTTAATATTTTAACTACCACGGTAATCACCGACTTATAAAATTTTGATTTTTTATCAACAAGTTTGAAGTAATCATTCAATGCCTCGAAATGTCTGAAACTTGCAAGAAATAATTCTCCAAGCACTCCCCCATTATTTACTTTATGGAGTTTCATCTGATTTAAAATTCACTATTAGATGTTTTTATTTTTTAGATGACTAATGATATATGAACGAATTTCAATTTTTTTCTTTTTCTCTGAGAAGCATCTAAAATGTAAATATTTGTACATAAAAATTTGCTTCAAATCTTAACATGCTTAAGTGAATCACTTACAAAGAGAACGTTAAAACAAGAGCCAAAGAAATGTATCATGACAGTAGAGTTTAGACGTGATATTACGAAACATATTTCTTCTCCTATTTTTGGGAGGTGAATAATGTAATACTAAATAAATATGTTATTCTTTTTTCTATTTTGGGTGAATAGCGTGCTATTAAGAAAAAAAATATTCTCTTCCCTACCTTTGCCCTGACAGATTACATGACATTGTCAATTACATCATTAAATGATATAAAATGGTCTTCGTATCAAATATAGAATCCAACTAAGATGGGGCCGAATTTCACAGAGAATACAGAATGAAAATTACAAATAGAGTGTATAACCCAACTTTAAGTCTTAATTTCAAAAGGGGAATAAATATTGATTGTTTCTATCTACTTATAATTGGTAAATTTATTGGTTGATTAACCTCTTATAAGTATTTAATAAGGTTGTAATTCCATGTGTGGAGTAATGCAAATGAGTCTAATTTATACTTCACTAATAGACATGCATGGTAATAAACAATGAGTCTTAGATACCTCTAAAAATTTTCGACCCAATTAGAAGAATTTCACATCAAATCCTTTGGGACCTTGAATGTGCGCTAATGAGTCCTCATTGAACATTATGAGTAACTCTACTTGCAACAGCCCAAGTCATTAAATGAGGATTGGGAATCTCAAATCTCCACTATTTATCCTTATTCGTAACTTAAGCTTCTTTGGTTAAGCAAGATAAGAATAAAGGCACATTTTGATGTTTGCAACCACCAAAATCATTAAAGTGAAAAGATAAACAGTTATCATGCGAAAATCTATTAGCAAATATTACATCTAGAAGACTCAATCACATAATTCCTGCATCAGGAACCATAACCCTAGATGGAGTTTTAGTCACTCATACTAGTAATTAAAAGCAAAAAAGAATAAATGGTATGAACAAAAAGAAACATTACACAAGACAAAATGACGTAGAAAAACTTTCTTGCAATAAATGAGTCAGAAACCTTATTTTTCTTACACTCTCCTACTATTTTTCTCACTATATTTACTTCTCTATTCTAATATTTTCAACTGCCCTTTGAATCTATGTACAAAGTTAGAGAAAATACTCTTTTAAAGGCTCAGAATTGTGATAACATTTAATTTTAAAATTGCCACCACGTCCCACTTTGTTATCAATTTGCGACCGCAAAACTGAACTTCGATCTGCAGAGCTAGACATGAGATCGCAAAGTGGATATTCAGATTGCGCCCTAACTTGTCTATGAACTTCTGCGGCCACAGTATGAGTTGGCAGAGCTGGTATACGGTCAGCAGAAAGATTCAGGAGTTTTTAAATTTGGCCTTAATTTTTCTCACCGCTTTTGTTCACCTAGTTGTTCTGCAAAAGCAGAGCTGATTGCGATTGCATAATGGCACCACATAATGGCTCTTTTTAGACCTTGATTTCTGTCACTTTCTGCGGTAACTAGGACATTTCTGCGGACTGTAGTTGGAGTTCTTCTCCATCTACAATTTTTCTGCACTTCTTATCAATCACTCGCCCACTTTTCTCCAACTTTGACCTCAGATTTCTTTTACCTAAAATTCATCAAAATATATTAGAAGTCAGTCCAAAAAGTGAATTGAGTACTTAAAAATCTTATACTTTTGGTACAAAATAAATCGTAATTCTACAGCTTATCATTATATAAATGAGAATTTTGGCTATATAATTAATGTCATTTTTAGGCATAAAATTTGCTAAACATATTTAGATTAAAAGAATATTAATTCTATATAAGGCGTGTATTTACCTGTCAATTCCCCATGTATATCTGATTAAATTCACGAATAGATACCTTTTAGCTCCATAATTCACCACTATATCTTTTTGGTTTAATATATCAATGACTCTTTAAATTCGTCACTTGTATTACTGTTGGTTCTAATTAAGTACCTGAACACATGATAAAATGTCTCAATTAAACACTTTCAGTTCAAATTGAAATAATTTTTGCATGTACTTTTAAACGGCTATTGGGTAGTTAAATTAATCATATAAAATTTGTTATCTTATTTAATTATACACACCAACTTTAATTGGAACAAGCTTGAGATTTTACAGCTTATTGAGAAAAATGCGATAATTAAAGGAGGTGCTATATTTTAAGCAATTAACTTACCTATATAACAGACACCCGAGAGTACAAATAATTTTTTTTTAAAAAATTTGAACCAAAAGTATTTAATAGGAAACAATTTAGATTTCCCGAGAGTACAAATAATTTTTTTTTAAAAAATTTGAACCAAAAGTATTTAATAGGAAACAATTTAGATTTTTTTTTAAAAAAAATACAATCCAATACAAAATATTTCTCTTGTTGAAGAATGAAAAACATTTCAATGTTAATGAGACGAATGATCTCCTTATATGAACTTATTGCATAATATTATATTTGAAAAAAAAATGATACATAATAATTAGCCTTATATAGAAAAATGCTTATATATAAATATAAGCTAAATCGTATATAATAATGTAATTAAATTATATAACATAAATATTTTCTCTTAACAAATATATATAGCAAAATTCTCTTATATAATTTATTTATCATAATATGTTTAAGTATTTAATTAAAATAAAATTTATTCCGCGTACTTAAATGAAATATGTTCTCTTATATAAATATTATCTAAAACAAGTGGAAGTATGTAATTGTAGTAACTGTTCTCGATAACACTTGAACTTAATTAATACGAAAAAAGGAAAAACAAAAGAGACCTTAGAAAGAACATCTGCTTTTATAATTGAGAATGGAATTTGTACTTTTCAGTCCAAAATTTTCAAAAGGGTTGATTTCATAACCCCAAATTCAGAAACACAATCATTGGTTTTGGTCTCTTTTTGAATTTTGACTTGGTCATCCATCTAAAATTACATTCTTATCCCCCACAGCCCTTTCTTGCCAAATTCCTCGCAATTCACGGAGAGATCATTTGTATGCGGAATGAAATATCTGATAATATCTCATGAAATTATTTTTTTAATATATAAAATAATAAAATAAATAATTTTAAAATTAGTTAATATATTAAATTAAAGATAAAATAAATTTAATTTTAAATTGTATTTTAAAATTATTATTTTCATCACACTTGTCAAACAAACTCAAAAAATTTCCGTAAAAAGACTCAACACGTGCACCGCCCACATTTACAGGACTTTCAATCGATAGACAAAGAATCTCAGTGGTAATTTCGTAGTTCCCTTCATTTTCAGTGGCAAAATTCGGACTTCAACTGCTCATATTTAGATCGGAAACTTGTCATATTTAGCTCAAAATAATGTCTTAGTTCTCTCACATTTCTATTTCCAGGTTTTGGCAAGCTTCGGTCCAGAAGTAAACCGGTCGAGTGTATAATCCGGTTTAACTCTTCTACTGCGGAGCGAAACGGCGGCGTTGTAATGACTTCCGGCACGAGGCTACCGACATGGAAGGAGAGAGAGAACAACAAGCGGAGAGAGCGGCGGCGGAGGGCCATCGCCGCAAAGATCTTCGCCGGATTAAGGATGTATGGTAACTATAAGCTCCCCAAGCACTGTGATAACAACGAGGTATTGAAAGCTCTGTGTAAAGAGGCTGGTTGGATCGTCGAAGAAGATGGAACTACTTACAGAAAGGTAAACTACTTTTCCTCAAACATCACCATTCCCCCCTGCAAAACTATTGCAATTAGTAAAGGCGAATTAAGCCGAAAGTATTTTCTAATTTCTTACTAGTAGTATATATCTTTTTTGAAGAATAGTGCTTCGTTTGTGCAACGAGAGGTTCGGATTGTTTCTTTAGTCATTTGGATTTTGCAAGTTAGTTCTTTTTTCAATCGTCAAATTTAGAGGAAAAGCAAAAGATTGAAAAGAAGAATCCTCCGTAGATTTGTTCTGCTCCGTGTATTTTGTGAATAGTCAGAGAGCTTTCAGAAAGTCTGAACATGTCACCCAGATGCTAATTTGACGATATTACCCCTGCTGTACTGCCGGGGTCCCACATTTTCCCCTTGGAATTGAGGGCTGTATGGACATTTCAGTTGATTCCAGGGTTTTACAGTCCTTTGATTGCTTGCAGTACTGAGTTTCAAAGTCCTGAATCTACAGTCTCTTTAAGAAGGGCAATTTAGAAATCTAATCTTAAGGTTCAATAGTAAATTCACGAAAGTACAACCCCTTGATGCATCACTATCAGAATTCAGATCTCAGAACTGAAAAAAATTTCTCCTCCTTGTTGTGTTACCCTATTTGACTGGCATTGGGTTGAAATAAAAGAAAAAGCTTTGAATTTTTTTGTCTTACATATGCAATATCATTTCTGTGGCTATATGACTTTTGACACTTGTAGTTTTAAACATGACATTACATTTTTATTACTATACAACTTTTGACACTTGGATTTTGAACATGCTATAGCATTTGTGTAGCTATAAAAGCTTGTTGTTAAGGATAAAATGAGAGGTTTAATTTAATTTGTTTCCTTATTTAAGAAGGGGCAGTCTTATTAAAAGTCATCACTTTGTCCACTAAAGCAGTGAGAAGTGAGGGGTTATCGCTTCATATGTGAAGCCATGCACTTAATAGAAGTGTGCACTTCAAATATGACGCACAAAGTAATCCCAACGAGAAGCAGTGTGTTCTATGAATCTCAACTTTGGGGAGTTGGATTAATATAAGCACTATTGTATACTGCGTGCTAAAATTAGTTATTTTAATTGTAATTTGATCATTATAGAGAAGTGTGCCCTTCACTTTGCTTCAAGGCCTATGGACTTTATTGTTCTTTTGTGTTTTTTGCTTTTAAAAATGCAAGGGAGGTGTCATTCTTTTTATGAACATACTAAAAAGGAAATACATAAACAGTGAGTACTTGATTTCTTGTGATCTAATTAAATCCTTGCTGGACAGAATTAAACCACCATTATGAGAAAAAACAAGAAAGATATCAAACCCTGTGGTTCTGTTATTGTTGTTGGTTCCTTTATCTTTATTTTATTCCAATATTTATTCTTCATAATTATAGTTGAGGCTGTAGAGCGTGTGGAGAAATCAATTTTGGATGGGATGGGGGAAAAACTGTTGATGGGCTGGGAGGAGAGAAGGTAACATTTCTAGCTGGGTTTGTGGTTTAATCATATAGTTGACATTATCATTTGATATGGACACCCTTTCCCAAAAGCTGTTGGGATGGGGTAGGGTTACAGTTGTCTAACATTTTTGGTAGTGCCATCATCCTATGTTTCCTATGACCTGTTTTTGCAATAGGGTTATGTCCAGTTTAAATGGGTATATTTGGATGCTTTTATCATTAATATGTAGGGCTTTAGTGGTCATGTTATCTGAGTCTTGATCAACGAGATGAGAAGGTGGACCCAACAAAACATGATTGCTGAGAGTGAAAATTGAAAGAGAGCCATTTGAGAATAAGCAAGATGATGGCAAAAAAGATTTTGGAACTTTTCAAGTAGTCGTCAAGTTGGGCCTAGATTAGGAAATTTGAAGGTCGAGAATAGATGTGGTTGTGTGGGTAAATGCTTTTAAACCTATGGAGAACTATTACAATTAGAATGAATTGGGGACATTTTTTCGTGTGTTAACATTTATAATTGACTGATTAGAAGTAGTAATGGTTACTACATTAGGTTCCAAAACATTAAGTTTAAAATGTTTCGATCAAACAGAAAATGTCCCTGCTTTTGGAAATAGACGTGGCTCTTTCTGGACCAAGACAATACTCTTCATCTTGCTGCAGGTAATGTGGCTTTTGCACTACTTCGTTAGCCATTTCAAGCTACTGGAAATCTTGTTTTGGGGAAAAGTAATTCACTGAAATTTCAGGATTTTAATTTGAATACTCCATAGTCCATACGTCACAATTTAATATTTCTAGTTTGACAGATGTATCTATTAGATTTAGGGGCAAGAGTTGAATATTTGAATTCTCCTAATTAAAAAGAAGGGTTGAATATTCAAATTTTTTATTATTAGTTAAAAAGATGTAGGCTCATATGTTGACTATGTCATTTGGGGAGTATAATGTAGACGAAAATTGTGATTAAAATAGCAAACTTTGGGTCCCACTTAACTGTTATGTTAAACTGAATGTTTAAAGACACTGCTTAAAGGGACCCCATTTTGGAGAGGTTGTTCTAAAAGGGACTATCTTTCTGGGAAAAATTTATATCTCAAGTCAGTTCTTTAATTTCTTGGTTGCTTCTTTGGACAGTGAACTTACTTTCAATTGCTGAGCCACAGTTACATCTGTTGGAAACTTTTTGGTTGACCTTAACTGGAAGATTTCTTTAAAATCTGTAAAATATGGCATCCTGCAAGTAAATGTTGATGGCCTTTTGGTTCTCGTTCATTATTGTCTTTTACTTGGTAGCCGCCAAATATAATTAACCCTTCCATGATATTGCTTATCCTAAAAGGACATTTCATTGTTGCTAGCTGCTAGCTTCTTTGCCGAATTGTTAGATGCATCAACTATACTGTGGATAACGAACACAAACAGGGAAATTGTACTCTCAATCTATTGCATGTTCTTTTCCTGAGGAGAGAAGTTGGTTTCCTACAGCATAGCAATATGTGCACCTTTACAAGAACGTAGATGTAGGTACTTCTCATTCCATAACAAAATTTATATGCTCATTTCAGGAGCGGAAGCTTCTGATTTCGATATGGGACTTTTTTGCTGCTGATAGATGTATGCAAATGAGCTGATATATTACTAAGTAACTGGTGAATCACTTAGTTGTATTCTTTCATAGGAGCATTCATGTATATCTGGTATAAGTAATAAGTAATAGCTAAGTTGCACTTCGTCTCTAATTTAAGCAGTTGATGTTATTATGTAAAGGGAACACGTCTAAGCTTTAAAAAGATCCAGGGACCTCCTCAATCATATAATCTTTCAAGTCAGGGCATTGCAAATGTCAGTTCTCTTTTTGCTATAATTGCATAATTCTGGGGAAGGGTTCACTATTGATTATTTGGTTTGCACGTTTGTCGCTGCTTATCATTTGTTCTCTTCTGCAGGGATGCAAGCCAGTAGAACGCATGGATATGATTGGTGGTTCTGTATCTGTAAGCCCTTGTTCGTCTTACCAACTGAGCCCTGGTGCTTCGTATAATCCGAGTCCCGCTTCATCATCTATCCCTAGCCCGGTCTCATCCCATTATGTTGCCAATGCCCAAAATAATTCTGATCCCAACTCGCTTATTCCTTGGCTTAAGAACCTGTCATCTGGCTCATCACCGTCCTCGTCTAAGTTTCCCCACCATCTGTGCATTCCTGGAGGTTCTATAAGTGCTCCTGTGACTCCACCTTTGAGCTCTCCCACTGCCCGTACTCCTAGGATGAATGATAATTGGGAAAATCCCACAGCCAACTCTGCATGGATACAGCAGCATTATCCCTTCTTGCCATCCTCAACCCCTCCTAGTCCAGGTCGCCAAACCCCACCAGATTCAGGATGGCTCTCTGGTGTTCCAACTCCACAGGATGGGCCTTCATCTCCCACATTCAGCCTCGTCTCGTCAAATCCATTTGGATTTAAGGAGCCATTATCAAATGGAGGGTCTCGAATGTGGACACCCGGGCAAAGTGGGACATGTTCACCTGCAGTTGGAGCTTGTATGGACCAAACAGCTGATGTACCAATGTCGGATGTGATCTCAGTAGAGTTTGCATTTGGCAACAATATGAAGGGTGTAGTAAAGCCATGGGAAGGAGAAAGAATCCACGAAGAGTGCATCGGTGATGATCTTGAGCTTACACTTGGGAACTCCAGCACTAGGTAAACTTTCTTATTTCAACCTTTGTGACAAACCACACTCAACCAACTCTAACCCCCTCTGCCCTTCTTCTTTCTCTTCTGTCAAGCTTGTTTCGAGTAGAATTTGTTTGTTGAAAGTGGCTGATTAGTGTTCTTTTGCTGCTTTGCAGATAGGGAGTGAGAGAGAATGGAAATCTATGCTTATACGATCATCGCAAAAGTTTGGAAGTTGTTAACTTCATGTTAATCGTCATCCCTTCTGAATGTGAAGATACTCTGGTACAGTGGAAACCAGAAGTCACAAATACAGAGTAGGAGCAGCAGTTAATTTCCCTAATCTTGTTTTCTTCAAGAGGAGAAAGCCATGTGGAGCTTCTTTCTTCTTCCCTTTTTTTTCCAATTGGGTTGGGGGAACGTTATCCTATTTTCTCTAATATTCTCCCCTGTTCTTTTAATTCTTTTCCCCTTTTAGTGTCGGATATGTTTGTAGTTACCCTGTTGTAATTGTTCACATGATATAGTAGCTATAGTTGACCAACAAGAATCTGTCTTTCTGTACCTTTTTAATTTGTTTTCACACATAAATTTCAATTATGAACAGAGTGCTTTTGTTCAAGAGTAGGCTCTACCAGGTTTTTAATCTGAAAAATGAGGTTATCAAGAATAGTTGGATCATCCTCGAGAGTAAGAGAAACACACAATACAAACTCTTTTCATCCGTCGTTTCTCTTTCCAATTTGCCAATAGATTCAGCTGAGCGAGGATACTCTCCCAGAAAAGATGATGAGCAAATGTATTTACAATTTTTTCTTTCTTCCACACTGTACAAATTTAACTATATCTATGTAAATCATAATTCACAAAGAATAGCAGTAATCAAGCCCCAAATTTCCAACCCAAACTTGAAGTGTCTTTACATTATGTACAGCACTTAAAGAGGTATGGCATATTCAAAGTTTCTGGTATAAATCAGCGAGTGCCCGATATAAGGCAGCTGCAGCAGGGGGCCTCGGCAACGACCCAAGTAGAATTTCTGAAGCTTTTATTGACTGGCTACCATAAAATCTGGAGTTTTCTCGTGTTCGGGTAGTCACCACACTTCCTTGTAGGGAACACCCAACAAAGGCACCTGTACCACCAAAAAATAGCACTTTAAACATGATATAAAGATACGACAACGTATCCAGAGAAAGCAACTTAACTTCCAGTGATATAAACAAAAGATATGGTCAAAATAGTAAAGACTGAGAGAGAATTGGTTTGAGGTTCACCAACTTCCCTACACTCTTTTCAGGTTAAATCAACATCAACAAGAATTCTATGAATTATGGTAGACTTCAAACCCCTTAATTATCTTCTGATGAACAAATTTTCTGCATATTTGACTATTCCAAACTTTTCTCCTCAGGCTATATAGTGGAAAGATTAGATTAATACTTTCTGATCATTAAGTTGTGTGATATAGGAAAACAGATATAAATCACATGGCAACTCTATCTTGTAACATAACATACAAATCAAAGTACAACATGCACAATACATGTGAACTATAAACGAAGTGGACTTGATACCTTTGCTACAGCTGTATGTATAACAAGCAGCATAGCCTCCAGTACCAGCGCGAAGATCAGCTTCAGCAGTTCGTCCAATGATCCCAGCAGCAGCACTCACGCCAGCTCCGACTGAAAGATGCGCATCACCACCAAAAGTCTTGACAGCATCAGTAGTTCTCAGAACAATAATGAAATCGGTAAGTTCTCCACCAGCCTATAAAATAAAACTCCATTTTATGATTTACTCATGGTATGTTCCTATAGATAGGAATGATATTTTGATTGACCTCCTTACAAAATTTTAGACACTTCTTAAAGAAACTACATTAAAGAGAGAACAGAAAAGCTGCAACTTTTGAACTATTGATACTTATCCCTCTATCTAACTACTGAACAGACATCTTTCTCCGATGTTAAATGCTAAACAGAAACGGCCAGGGCTTAACACCCAGTGCAGAATTGCCAAAGTACCAATTCTATCATAAAAGGAAGACTCCTTTCCATCCCAAATGGGGTTATGCACAAATCATCTCAAGATGGCATTTGAATTTTCCTAGTTACCCATTGGCATGGATAATAACATCCATAAGCCACCGGGTAAGGATTTCCCATATGGCAATTAAGACACCAGCGTCCATGGGGAGCCATGTGCAAAGCTCAAATCTCTGATTTTCTTCCTACGATGACGAATGCCTCTCAATACAGACGAGCAAAGCGGCAATTATCCTCAATCAGAAATTAGTTGCTGGCTATATGAATTCTCCATATCCAGACCAGTCTATTCAGGTAGAAAATTATCCTTTACTACATTTAGCAGAAATATAGCAAAGTTATTCACCTGAGCACCCCATCCAACACCGAAAGAAGAAATGGCCGAGGGGGGAGACCATGAACCATCTTCTCTACGTGCAATAACCAATCCGGTTCCGATGTTGTAGGTGACCATCACTCCAACTTTCACGACCGTAAGTATGGCAAGGCCTCTTGCATTTTGTAGAATAGCTTCTGGAATTTTCTTCTCAGACCTCAATAAACCAATCTGAGATTTTTTGTTCAGAATATCTCAGGCAGCCAATATATCATCATAAGATATCAAGCAATTAAATAAAGAAGAGACCCATGTTTGCTCCTTATTTTTTACAAATAAGACGCTTACCAGTAGAATTTCTTTTTTTTTTTTTTTTGAGGAGGACGCTTACCAGTAGAACTCCAAATGATGTATTAAAGGCTAGAGGATTAAATAGTACAACAATGCAGTGACTGGTTTTTTTCAGCTCAGACAGAAGTATTTAGAAGGGAGATATACCATATCATATTATTATATAAGTGGGAAGACCCTAAGTTGTAAAGTTGCATTACCAAAATATCCATAGCAAAATCAAATGATAATTTTGCCCTTATCTAAACACTACTCTTATATTATTTTTATCTTACCAAATAGTAAATTACTTATCAATAATAATAAATAAATCAATTAAATGGATGTTAACCACTTGATTGATCAATTCATTATGTTCTAAGCCAAATTTTAATAGTTGTAAAAAGAATACTTTAAATTATAACCCGATTCATTTGATCAATTTTAATGGTCTTCTTCATTTGCATATTTAATGATGCATTGAAGAAAGACGTTATCAGAAACGTATAGGATTAAATTAGAAATTATGATGTGAAATTGAAGACACTTCTTTCAGCTTCTCTCTAATTTTATATAAGTTTTTTTTTTTTAAATATAAAAATTACTGTCTACTCATTTGAAGAGTTGAACAAGTGAAGTTTCTCCTCAAAAGCAGATTGAGCAAGTGTTTCTCATATCAAGATATTAAGAAAAAAGGTGCAACCAAGAACAAATTATGTATTTGCGGCAGTACTCTAATGCAATTTTGAGTTTATTTACCTAATATTTGCTTCTTCTTCTTTTACTTTTTTTGGTTGCAGAAATAGATAATAGAGAAGCAACTCAGTTGACAAGGGTCCATTTTGATTTGGAGCATGATTTCAAGCCTTTCCAACACGCACACATATCTTTTACATACTGTATGAAATAATTGTACTGCTTAATTTTTATTTGAAATATCATATGTCAAATTAGTTGGGTCAAAAGTCTGCAATGTGCAAGTACAATAGGAATGATTAGAAATTAAGATGAAAATGAGTTTTCCTAATTTAAAGACTCCCGTCGAATACATCAGTTATGCCTAACATGTTAAATGGGTACATAAGGATGTTGTGCTCGAGACAAATTTACAAGCTAGAGCTCAGATGGAATCAAGGTTACTACTATGTGTGAAGAGATTACATCTATTTATGAATGCAAAAGGGTATTATTCCATTGCATTAATTTTCTTTCCTGAAAAATTCTAACCGTTAGAACGCAAAACTCACGACAAGAAAAATTGGAATGGACAGGCTATAATATTTGTTGTGTGTATGTGTGTGTTCTTTGTTTATTGAGTAAAGAGATATAACAAAAGTGCTTTTAAAATAATGTGTTTTGACATATATATAGTCTATACTTATAGATATTAGGGCAGTTGTTATTACCTAATAATTTCTATTCCACTTTATACTCATTAAAAGTCCCTCCCTCTCTATCTATCCAAGGGATGGAAGGGCAGAGCAGGTTCTAATTTTACTACAGGTATGATATTTTTTATTTTTATTTTTCTTTTATACTGATATTATACATTTAAATTTTAAAAATAAAAATAGCATTAGCTGGTGCAAAGAGGAGAAAGGTCATGATATAGTTATATAGCTAGGAGTGTATCATATGGGGTAGTAATAAGGTCAATAATTTTGGTTCCTTTAATTTTTAATTTTTTTTGGTACAAAGAAAAGAAATGACAAATATGATGATATGAAATGAAATTGTTAATGTTGGGGTTAACGGAGAAAGAAGTTGAATATTAAAGGAATTACATGAGTAACTAAACTATTGTGCATTTGTTAATGTTTAGCTCTTTTATCGTAATCACATTGATGCAATTACATTTTCAATTTTTAAAAAGTGCAAAAATCCCGTATGCACCTTTTTCAAAATTATTTCTATGAGTGATATAAAATCAATAATAATAATCAATTTGTTCGAACGTAATTGTGAGCAGAAACACTCCAACTAACTTATAGTTTATTTTCTTTAATTGATATATATCTAACATCTGAAAAGAAAAAAAAATCTCTCTATCTATATATATCTGTTTTTAACGACAAGAAAGTAAATCTAAATTAAAAGTCTCGAATTTATTTTGGAGATGCTATTTTCTTTTGAGAAGGAAAGATATTTTTCTATCTTAATTATATATTTAATCAAAGACATTAATAGGTCTAGATATCGAAATATATATGTTAAAAACTATAGTTCATGCAATTTTAGTGAGAGATTCATGTAGAAGATATGTACAAAAATCAAAAACCAAAACCAATATATACTTCTGGTATCATTCATCGAACATCTTAGAGATAAGCAACATGACAATAAATTTATATGTACTTTAATTCTATTTTAAAACTCCTAAATATTATAAAAATGTATATACAATTTAACAATTATTATATAGATAGAAAATTTTATAGATGGGACTACACGTGCAATGCACGTGTCCAAGAACTAGTATATATATATATGTGTGTGTTTGTGTGTGTGTATATATATATATATATATATATATATATATATATATATTGAGGGGTGAAAAATCAGTGTCTACTTCATTAGTATGACTAAGTAGATATACAAGAGATGCAACATTTAATATAAAAGATAGAATTTCATACCCTTTCATAGCCCCGAATAGTGTTAGTGGCCTTGTAAATTTCATATTCCATTGACTGCCCCCACGGGAAGTTTACCCAAGATCTCAATGTGCTCAAGTCGGTAAGGTCATGGGTTGGCAACTGAGCAGCACGACTTACTTGATCCATTAAGTACGGCTGCACAGACTCAAGACGTACACAACATACATCACATACTCGCTGTGGTTCCCCTGTGCGAAATTTTTCAGGGACCAAACTCCTTCCTTTAGTACATTCATTGCAAAATATTCCTCCACAAAATCGACAATGATGCCTGCTGCACATGATAGGGTGGAACCGAACATTACATAACATACAAGCAGAAGATGCACTGTCAGGCAACCATGTGGGAGGATCTGCCTCAAGAATTTCCTGGGCATTACCAAAATTAGCTTCTGTGAGGGTTTGAGCCATCTCTTTCCAAGCCTGCTCAATGAGATGGCTTGATATCCATGACATGTTACCTATATCACCAGATGCAAGAGATTGCACTTTCCCTCGTGCTGCAAGCAGCATATCCACCACCACATCCCACATGGTCAACTCCTTTTCTTCCCCCATGCACTGATTCCAATCTGTGTCACCTTCAGGAAGGTATCCCCCATTTGAGCAGAAGCCCCTGTTCCATTCTTCATGCTCACTCTCTGACATTGGAGGAACTGATACAGGTATCCAAGCCCCAGTTTCACCAAAAAGTGGTGAATCATAGTAGAAATATTTTCCTTCATTTTGGTGGCACGTACTTTCTTCTACCTTTTCAGATGACTGAGTTTTACATTCTCTAGTTTCAGTTAATTGTGGGTACATAAAATTTCTGTTTACGTTACTTTCGTTGGTCTTTAAAGTAACATTAGAGACTTTAGCTTTAACCATTCCCTTACTTGTACATGCCCCTTTCTCATAGTTTTCTTCTGCGCACAAAGTTGAATCATGATCAGTCTCTTGCTGCCCAGCCACTGGCTTGCCTATGATATAACTCTTACCATTGTTTATGTGACCTGCACTTTGACCAAATGCTTCAGAACCACTTTTTTCTCTTTTATCCCAATTGCTGCTAATAAGCTTTTCAGAACACCTCAAGATATTGTTCTCTCTTAGGGTTATAGAATCTTCTTCACATTCCCCTTTCCAGTAGTCCATATGATACCTCTCACTAGCTTCCCGAGTGTCTTGAGATGACTGTTTACCGAAAAGTTCCCCTGCTTGAGTATCTAGATGCCTCGTCGAACTAGTGTTCTCAGGAATTTCATTCCTTAGGTGTACAGCTAGTCTGTCATATTCTTCATGCTTACTCGATTTCACAATTCGTGAACCAATGACTGGATCAAAATCATCCAGGCCTCTGTTATCTCCAAATTTACTACAATCCTATCACCAAAAAACATGATAAGAGTGTATTCTCATGTCAAACTTAAAAATTTTTACTTGCATTTACAAAATACTGCAACTTTTTACCAACATGAATAAATAATTAACAGGATAACATTAGAAGAGAAAACAAGTAACTACTAACAATTTGGCAAATATCTATACTTCACCTAACAAAAGAAAGAGATCACAACAATTTGAAATAGGATAGAGCAGTGGAGGAGACAAGTGAGTAGCAAATCAGCATGCAACTAGAACTCCCTAACACATGACTATTAGCATACCGTTTGTCGAAGAAAAATTTCTCACTTGCATACTTTGAGTTCGAAGTGCTGGAGAGTTCAGTAACAAAGAAAACATGCTCTCTTTCCTTAAGGTGGGAAAAGTTATCATACACAGGCCAGCAGCAATAGACAAAAAATACAACAACATACCCAACGAAATAAAACAAAGTGGGGTCCAGGGAGGGTAGAGTTAGAGTGCACGTAGACCTTACCCCTACCTCGTGGAGGGAGAGAGGCTGTTTCTGAAATACCCTAGTTCAAGTGAAGCAAATCAAAGTAGTAATGAAAAGGAAAAACGACAATGAAGAAAACATGACAACTGATTGGAAAACAGTGCAAGAGCATACAGACAAGGAACAATAACATCGCAAAATAGTGTGATCACTTAACCATAATAAACACAAATGGTAACGATTAACGAAAGTAAGATACTGTTTAAATAAGGCTAATACTACGACATACACGGTGCTCAAGACTACCACCAAGTCTTATCCCGTCGAAAAGAAAGACATGCTCAACTACCTACTAACTTTCTGACCTAACCCACGACCTCCATACCCTCCTATCTAAGGTCATGCCCTCAGTAAGTTGAAGTTGTGTTATGTCCCATCTAATTACCTCTTTCCAATACTTCTTCAGCCTACCTTTATCTCTCCTCGTAACCAGTATATCCAACCTCCCGAACCTTCTCACTGAGACATTTGCACATCTTCTCTTCACATACCCAAATCATCTCAACCTCCCTTCCCTCTTCTTGTCCACACGGAGACTACTCCCACCTTGTCTTGAATATCCTCATTCCTAATCTTATCGCTCTCGTATGCCCACACATTCATTTCAACATCCTTATTACCACAACTTGCATCTTCTAAATATGAGAGTTCTTGACTAGCCAATACTTCGCCTTATACAACAAAATCGATCTAACAACCACTCTGCGGAATTTACCTTTAAGTTTTGATGGTGTCTTTTTATCACAAAGCTTCGGAGACAAGCCTCCATTTCATCCACGCCGCCTCAATACGATGTGTGACATTATCATCGATCTCCCCATTTCCTTGGATCAAAGACCTGAGGTACTTAAAACTCTCTCTCTCGGGGACAACCTGTGTATCAAGTCTCACTTTCACGCCTGCCTCATGTGTTGCATCATTGAATTTGCACTCAAATATTCTATTATGGTCTTGCTCAACCTGAACCGTTTAGACTCCCATTTGTCTCCACACCTCCAACCTAGCGTTAACTCCGCCGCGAATCTCATCAATCAGTACTATGTCAGCTGCAAATAACAACACTATGACATCTTACCTTACATATGTCATGTCAATTCATCCATCATCACGACAAACAAAAGCGGGCTAAGCGCTGATCCCTGGTGCAACCCTGTCTCAACTGGGAAGTGCTTTGAGTCTCCTCCCACTGTTCTTACCCGAGACTTGGCTCCATCATACATGTCCTTCATCGCACTAGTGTAAGCCACCAGTACATCTCTAGCCTCCAAGCATCTCTACAAAACTTTCCTCAAGATTTTGTCATAGGCCTTGTCTAGGACAATGAACACGATATGTAAGTCTCTCTTTTTCTATATTTTTCCACCAGTCTCACAAGATGAATGACTTATGTAGTAGCTCGCCCAACATGAATCCGAACTGGTTCTCGAAAATGGACACGGACCTCCTCACCCTCATCTTCACCGTCCCTCTCCCAAACTTTCATAGTGTGACTTAGCAGCTTAATACCCCCTGTAATTGTTGCAGTTTTGGATATCCGAATATAAATTATTTAATTTGACCACAAGGATCTAGTCAATCAAAGTGGCAAGGCAGAGTAATGTATCCTGAACATAGTGGATAGAAGGATCTCAAGAATACCACTTCATATGGTTGAATTGAGCATGCAGGTAAAACATTGATGTGTAGATGTCAGTGTTGTTTCCAAATGGATATTAGATGACAAATCGAGGTTATGCGAGGAGTCCTATGATAGAACTATTTGCAGACATAATTGGCCTTTTCAAATGGACATGTACGACATTAGATTCTTGAATTTTTAATAACGAATTTTCAGTTGTATACCAACATTAGATAATGTAAAGGTTAAATAGAGGTCATACTAACGAATCAATCACTGGAAATAACAAGTGAAATCTTGGAAACAGGTCATACTAAAGTTGGGAGAATTTTTGAATGATGCTTGCTTGCATAAAGATCCAATATACGAACTAGGATCCTTTGAACTTCCTCTGAATGCACACGTTCAAAAGATGAAGGTAACGGAAATGAGGATGCTCAAGTGGATGTGCGGGCATACTAGGAGAGACAGAATTAGGAACAAAGTTATACAGGATAAGGTGGAAGTAGTATCCGTGGTGGACAAGACGAGGGAAGTAAGGCTGAGATGGTTAGCAGCAAGTGCTTCTACCATTGATAAGAGACGGCTAAGTTCTAACAGCAAGGTATTCTTCATCTTCATCATCATCATCAGCTAGTTTTACTTCTTATGAGTCTCAGTTTATCATCTACACTTCTGATTCTAAAATTTTCAAATCACACCTGAACTCATTCCCACCCCCACTCCCCCAAAATCCACCCACCAATCACACGCACACACAAAAAATAAAGAAACCAAGCCAGAAAAGGAAAACAAAACAACTTCATCTTTTCTTTGTTTGTCAATGAGTGGTTGGGATGATGATTACTTAACACCTCACTTTAACTGCCAGTTTACTCCCCACAAATAATGGCACCCCTAAATCCGGATTATTTCCTTTAAAAAAATCAAAACCTCAAAACTATAAATTCTCCAGAGAAATTTCATTGTCTATCTCTTATTTTATTTTATATTACTGTATTTTCTATATAGGCTAATCTTCATAAGAATGATACTCCAAATCCCCATCTCTTTCACTCTTGAAAGCTCATCAATATGAACGTTCCTTCATTAAAATACCCCAATCAATAAATTCAACAACTAAACAAGAACAAAATTTTCCAAATAAGGACAATCTTACTAATAAAGATAATAAATTTATGCAGTGGAAGCAAACCCAAAACTTGGAACCGACCAAAAAACAGTCAACATTGATTAAAAAGCTGCTCAAGCAAATATAATTTCTTCTGATAAGGTCAACGAAATCGAACATCAAAAATTCAATCAATTAGTATGGGGATAAGTAAAAAAAGAAGACTTGAAGAGAGAATTACCGATTGAAGAAGTGAATTTGAAACCCTGGAACAAGAAGTTGAAGAAGGCTCGACTTCTCCTTCACTAGCAAACTTAGAATCCGAATTGTGATGGAGCTCCATTATTGGAGCATCGTCTGGTAGGATATTAAATTTCAGTACCTTACAATCAATATATATCTTCTTTTATCCGCTATCGTCTATCTTATTTTCAGATCAATCATAGGTAGTAGCAAAATTTGAGAATTGAGAGGAGGAAGATCAAAGAGAGAATATAGGGAAAGAAGCAGAAAGAAGGGTTTGATGGATTTGATGAATGAACTGTGGCGTGTCCTTTAGTATCTCCCTAATTATTTATTTATTTATTTAATACGACACTCTTTTAATTAATTATTTATACATATTTTTTTAAAAAAAAATTAAGCTAATAATTTTAGGGAGAATAATTATTAATTAACTCTTCCATTTTTTCTCTCTCTCACTTTATTTATTACTTGTTTCTCTATTTGAATTGTGTTGATAAGGTTGGCAAAATTAATTTATAAAAGCATATAATCTGCCCCATACGTCAAAGTTAGGATGAGTCGATAGTGCTTATTTATTGTATTCAATTTTTTTTGATACGTTAAAATTTGCTTTATTTAAAATTTAAAAATTATGTTAATTTGACTTAAATATATAGTCAGAAAATTAACTTATTAAAAATCTAGTTAATATGTTTGAAATTTTTGTTTTAATATGTCATACGCTCTTAGTTTTTTTTTTTAAAGTTTTGAAAAAGTATGATGAGTTTTGGGCGGAAAGATGTCAGAGAAGAAGATTGAGGAAGGGGAACGCGGGTGGGGTGGGGGGAGGGTATGTTTAACTTTGGGAAGGAGGGATGGGCTGGGTGGAATATAATAGGCTTTCCGTTTATGGACCAAGGGCTCGTTTGGTTATTAGTTAGAGTTATGTAAGTATTAGTAATACATGAATTATTAATACTTGACGATATGACATTTGTAGGTTTGTAGGTTGGATCATGACATGCTTGACGACAGTTTCCTATATACCATAATGATCAATGGTAAACCAACTCCTCCATTTGAAGCTAGGAAAGGGTTAAGACAAGGGGACCCATTATCACCCTACCTGTTTGTCTTAGCTATGGAGTACCTCGTGAGGCTGCTCAAAGGGCTGAAAGAAGTTAAGGGGTTCCACTACCATTCAAGGTGTGCCAAACTGAATATAGTACAGTTGGGATTTGCAGATGGTTTATTATTATTTTGCCGGGGAGATACCCAGTCTGTTCGAAAGCTACATGAGAAGTTTAGCATGTTTTCTGAGGCATCAGGGCTAGTAGCTAATACTGGTAAGAGTAGTGTCTACTTTGGAGGAGTGTCAAGGGATGTTCAGGAGCAGATATTATCCATGCTTGAGTATTCTAAAGGTGAATTACCATTTAGGTACTTAGGGGTTCCATTGAGTACAAAAAGATTGTCAATCTTACAATGCGAACCTCTGATAGACAGGATGTTAGTGAGGGTGAATAGTTGGACTGCCAAGTTTTTGTCTTATGCGGGAAGAGTACAATTGATTAAGAGTGTCATGTTCTCCATTCAAACTTTCTGGGCTCAAATCTTTGTTTTACCAAAGAAGATAGTGCAATTTATTAAGATGATTTGTAGAAGATTTCTGTGGACGGGGTCAGCTGAAGTATCTAGGAAAGCACTAGTTGCCTGGGAAAAAGTATGTAGGCCGAAATCTGCAGACCAAGGTGGTCTGAATATAACAAATATAGAATTGTGGAACAAAGCAGCAATATGCAAGCATTTCTGGAACATTTGTAAGCAGAAGGAAAAGCTCTGGATAGTGTGGATTCATACTTACTATGTCAAAAGGAGAAGTTTATGGGAGGTCATGCCTAAAACAACATCTTGGGTAATCCAGAAAATTTTTAAAGCTACAACCTACTTCCAGCAAGCGGGCGTAGAACAACAAGATGTGCTGCAGATGAACACTTTCTCTATAAAAAATATGTACCACAAGCTGCAGGGCAATTACCCAAAGGTTAATCGGACGAAGTTAACATGTAATAATCTTGGGGCACCAAAATGGGTTTTCATGCTTTGGTTGACTGTGCAGGGGAGAATATACACTAGAGACAGACTTACAAAGTGGAAAATAGACACAAGCACCATGTGCCCACTATGCAATGTAGTGGAGGAAACAGTACAACACTTGTTCTTGAGTGTGTGGTGACAGGAATGATCTGACAGAAGGTTATGCAATGACAAGGAATTCATAAAAGGCCAAGAGGATGGACAGAAGAAGTGAGCAGGGCGGTGCAAGAGTTTACAGAGAAGACGCCAAAAACCCAGCTATACAAAATTTCATTAGCAGCGACAGTGTACTATGTATGGCAAGAATGGAATGGTAGGATTTTTCAAAGGTAGCAGAGATCGCTAGAAAGCATGGTGAGGAAGATCATCCAAGGAGCCTATTTTAGAGCTCATTTAAATACCAAGCTGTCTAACTATGTCCAGCAATTTGCTATGCATCCTAACTGACTAGTTAGAGGCTGATATAGCTAGTATAGTCTAGAGGCTAGGAATGCTTGATTGCACAATCTGGGAGGTGTCCAGAGGAGTGCATTTGCAAGTATTATTTTTTGTCCTGTGATAAGATCACACTGCCTTGTAACGATTACTTGGTATATAAAATCTTTTATTTACCAAAAAAAAAAATGAATTACTTACGAAGGAATTTATGTATTATTTTATATAGAGATTAGTTGTATAGGTTTTAATTATGAGAAAAAGATCAAATATACCCCTCTACTTTAGTTTAATAACTAATTTTACCTTCCGTCAAACTATAGAGCCAAATATACCCCTGTTGTTACCTAAGTATTCAAAATACCTCTCATTTTGATGGAATCCCCAAATAAGGGGTATTTTAAATGAGATTTGTAATATGACACTTAAAATCGAGTTTGAAGGACTTATATTAATCGAAATGTGTCAGATTGGCCAATGCAGTACGACAAAGCAACGCATGATATATTTGTTAAAATTTGACTTTTTGAAGTTGTGATTTTTTAAAATTTAAAATTTAATTTAAATATATTATAGAAAAAAATAAAATTTTATGAGTGAAAACTTTAAAAATTCCAAAATTGATTTGATATAATTTTTGAAAATTTAAAAATATTTAAAAGTTAAATTTTTATTATTAAATAAATATTTAAAGATAAATTTTTAAAATTTATGTTCAAATGTTAGTTTCATATCAAGTGAGATGATAACAGTAATTTGGTGGGTAAGTTATATTTTAGTCAAGTAACTATTAGGTGTGCGTTTGTGAAGTTATAAAAATTAAAGCATATTATAACTATTTGTGAATGTTTTCGAGCTGATATGATGACATTCATTATCAATATATGATGCATCAGATCTATAAATAAAATATATGAGATTAGGTGATTTGCTCAGATAAAACTATTTTATACTGCTATTTATTTTTTGGCCCCATTTAAATAATTTGGGTAAAAATTACTTTAGGATCAAAAGTTGAAGTTCAATTTACGAAGAGTAACCAAAAAATTGTCTTGCCACCATGTTTGCCTTTGAGGATTTGGGAATTTCATCTAAATGAGAGGTATTTTTGAATACTTTGATAACATCATGGGTATATTTGGCCATATAGTATGGCGGAGAATAAAATTAGCTGTTAAACTAAAGTAGAGGGGTAAATTTGACCCTTTTCCCTTTAATTATTCATGTATTAGTTACGTAGGTATTAAGTATGCAAATATTAGTTATAGGTATTAGTTATGCAAGTATTAGTTATGTATGTATTATTTATGTAGGGTTTTATTGGTTCCTAAAGTATTTTATTTACCAAAGAACAGTCTGTAGAGGAAATCTCAGAAAACTAAGCAGGACATGCCCGAACTTAACATGGAACTACTGGTCTGTCTTGTTCACCTTACCTAAGCTAAGGATAATAGTTAAGGTCTTGCAATCTCAAAACTAATTTAAGTTTCATATGGCCTTTAAACATTACTTCTTGTATAATCATTCTAGACAGCATTTCAGGTGATCTTTGTTGCTGCTGGAAAATCCTTACATGGCGCTCTTGCCAGACATAGTACACACTGACTGCTAGGACCAATCTATACATTTCTGCCTTTGTTGTCTTCCCTTTGGCATGAACTTCAGCCCACATCTCCTCATTCCACTTCTACACAAGTCTGTCCACACCTTGCCATTGCAGCAGTTTGCTCCAGAGCTTAGCAGACCATTCACATTAAAAGAAAAGGTGCTCCACAGTTTCATTCCCTGTCCCACACAACGTGCATTCTAAGTTCTCAGTGATGCCCCCACTTGCTCAATCTATCTCTGGCATAAAGCTTCCCCTGCAAAGCCATATATAATATGAATAACCACTTTGGTGCTCCTTGATTATTGCATATCATTCTCCTCCAATTGACCTTCTGGTATTTCCCTCGCAGCTTAAGACACAGTGCTTTGATGGAAAACTTACTCATACTTACCAACTGATCATTATCTATACTCACTTCTTCCAGATACTTCTTTGCTTTAAAAACTTTCTGCACTATCCATGAAACCTATCTAGGAACTATACTCCACATAGGCAATCCTTTCCCATAATATTCATGAATCCATTTTACCCAGAGCTTATCTTTTTTACATCATAGATTCCACAATATTTTAGCTACAACAGCTCTACTCCATGTGATTAAATGGAGCAGATTCAGCCACTAGCCATTTTTGATTCACACAGATTATTCCAGGCCACTAGTGCCTTCTGTGAAGCTTCATTTCCTCCTGTCCACAAGAACCCTTATGCATATAGATTCTATTTCTTTCACTACCTTCTTAGGTAGGACAAAAATTTGTCCCCAGAAAATTTGAATAGAGAAAAGAACAACTTTGATTAATTGCAATCTTCCTGCATAAGATAAAAATTTTGGAGTCCAGTCGGTTATTCTACCAAACATCTTATCTAGGAGTGGTTGACATTGCATTGCTGAGATTCTCTTAGTGCTTAATGGTACTCCCAGGTATTTAAATGGTAGAGATCTTATTTACTTAGGATTTAGTTATATAGAAATTACCATATATGAATTATTGATTATTGAATATTTAATTTCTTGTAAATTAATATATATTATTTATAAATAAATAAGTAAACATATAATATAAAATTCTATTGTATAACTGATTTTCTTTTTAATAAAAAAAGAAGAATATAAAATATATTATCCATATATATATCACTAAGCATATTACCAAATATATTATCCATGTACATATTACTAAGCATAAATTATTGCTTAATTATATATACAAAATATTCATATTACAAAAAATAAGAAAAAGAATATATATGGAATTAAAAAAAAGTGATAATTAATTTTGGGTAAATATAACATAAGAAAGTGATATTATAATGTACAAAAGATTTTATGGGTGAATCCCATGAGTGTTTTTCACCATTATTATATGTGTATAATTATTTAGTACCAAAGTCTAAATACATATTGAATAGAAAAAGAAATAATATTAAATTAATGATTACAATTAAGTTGATAGAGGTAAATGTGTAATTTTATTATTTTAATTAATGTATAACTACTACCACATAAGTTATCCCACCTTCTACCTCGCATAAAATTATATATAGATTTCCTCATAAGTTGTATAAGTATTAATTATGTAGAATTACCAAAATACAACCAAACACCGTATAAACTAATACATGAATAACTTTTATACAACTTTTAGAACCTACCAACCAAACATTATATAAAATTAATATATGAATAACTTTTTATCCTATTTAGAAACCAAACAATATATAAAATTAAATACATAAATAATTAAGTTATTCATGTATTAACTTAATCCATATCCAATAATCAAACGACCCAAAAAGTGGGGGTGGGGGAGGGAGGGAATTTGACACGTACACGAAGAGTGTGTGACTGCTAGACTAATGTGTTCATGAGACATATTACTCATGCCCATACGAGGGTTTAGATGGTGACTTAAAAAATTTAAGAATTAATTTGATTGTTGGTTTTAATTTTAAGTACATGTTATGCTTTGAAAATCATACTCCTCTTTGACTTTGAACAAACAACAATAACCTTATCTCAATAGCTTTATAGTTACTTTTAAAAATCAAATTGCTGGATCGGATATGGTTGTGAGATGTACTTGCACCAATAATATATGTTTAGCTAATCACTTGAAAAGTTAAAAATGATTTATTTGACGATTGATGACAAGTCTAAGTATCTATTTATATTGATTTTTGAAGATCAATTTCGAATTTAATTCAATTTATTACTGAAAATACAGTAATTACATAAATAACAACTTTAAAGAACATATGAATAGATTTTGACCAAATTACAACATTGTAGTAGTAATAAATAAGTGACTAGATTTTTAATTAGTTGACTTGCACGCTTATAGAATTGCACCAAAATGTACCGGTAGTAACTTTGTCACCAACCTCCACCACTAAAACCACCAGTATCACCACCACTACTAAAACCACCGCCACCATGATCGCCACCACTCCAACTACTACCACCGTGATCACTGCTCCAACCACCACCACCACCACCCGTGTTTCCACTTGTGTAATCATGATGATGTCCACCTCCACCACTAGTAGTATCCGTGCTAGTATGAGTGTGACCTCCACCCACATTATTATTAGTGTCACCACTAACATAATTATCGTCGGTGCCACCATGGTTGCTATTAATTATAGCATGACTATCACTACTACCACAAACATCATTATTATTTTTGTTACCATAATCATCACCATTACTTTTCGTGGTGTTACTACCATGGCATTGAGTATCTTTCCCGCCTTTATGATTATCATTGCGACCATCGTCAGTGGACGGAATATCTACGATAGTTGCTGAAGTTGTTGCAGCACTAACTAATATTTCCCCCACTGAATGGACGGGGGCAGAAGTTGCACGAGTATTTTGTGCTTTACTTTCGCCGATAATAATAGTTTTAGCGGAAGTTTTGTTACCACCAGTATCATTACCATCACCACGATTACATGTATCCTTATTCTTACGTTTCGCGGAGGATTTGGCACAGGCAAATATGACGATCGCCATCATCGAGATTGAAGCAGCTATCATGCCAACCATGAACGTTAGCCCAGAATCCTGAAATGCAAGGCCTGTACCATTTTCCGTAACAGAAAGCCTAACCATTTTCTCTCTCTCTCTCTTTTTTCTCCCCTGAGTTGTAAGAGATTTTTTGGCTACTTAATTAGAATTAGATAATTTTTTCACCTTGCTATATATATTGAAGAAAAGCAATTAGGCTTAATTATATTAATAAATTAATGAAACAATTACGAGGAAGCCAAGTTCATCACGACCTCTATCAAGTCAAAATTCTAGAATTTGCACTTTGATGTGAAATTAATAGACGTTATAAGTCTTGGTTTTCGGCCCACCAAATTAATTGTAGCATTAAACTGGTGTGTGTGTGTGGGGGGGTTGTGGTGGAATACTGAACCAACTAATTATTCTTCCTTTATTTTCTTTTAGTTGTCACGTATATTAAAAATAATTATTTTAAAAATATTTATCAATTTAAAAAGTCAAGAGGTTTTTTAAAAAAAATGTATCGTCAGCATTAATTATTCTAAAATTAAGAGGGATGTAAATAGTTTAAGATTAAAGAATTAATATAAAATATATTTATCAAATAATACTCTTAACTAATATTTTTTAAAAGTCGTGCAAAATCTTATATTGACAACTAAAAAGAAACGGAAGAAATAATTAGCTAGTCATCCTATTGCTAATTACGAGTAGTTTAGTTTGACCCCAATTGTCCTTGACTAAGTAATTCGATTACAATTTCCATGTTAGTACATGCAAATTGTCTCTTTAATTTCTTTCTGAATCAGTGTATATAACGAACATTCATAAAAGAGAAACTTAATTGTAGTTCACGGATTTTTGTATCTATGGGCCAGGTATATTGATTTTAACATAGTTGACCAAGCTAACTCATAAAACTTAATTAATGTAAAAGGAATTGTCATGAATAGATCGATCATCTTACTCAAACGGGAACAATATAATATAAAGATCACAACTCTCATGAAGGTTAATGCTTAATACTTGATAAACAAATTTCCTTGGGGTTAATTAGCCCAAATTGATGACCCAAACTAAGTGTAGGATAAACATTAGCTCTAATTAGGATATGCATTAAATACCTCTTGTATCTTTCCCCTTATGTTAAAATACGCAGTTCCCTATGGACCTCTTATATACTTTATATTCATTTATAGCTTTAGTAAAATAACAAGGTAGTCATGCATTCAAATTTTTAGATGTATTAATTTGAGTTATGCCCAAATTCATGATATGCCGATAAATACATATTTTTAAGCTAACTAAGAAACCTCCCGCCATAGAGAAGAGATCGAAAGTCTGGGTCCCCTCGATCACCCTCCGAAGCATCGGACAGGTTGGAGTTCTTACCTTCTTGGGACTCCATGGACCAAGATCTGCTTTTATTATATGGTCAATACCGATCTACTTTAGTAGATCCGATTTGGCCTATGGACGAATATGCAAGCATACGTTTCATGCTTGTTTGAGTAATAGCAATGAGATTTCCCAATATCATGCTAAGAATAACTAGGATTTCCAGAAGAAGATGCCATTCATTTGATGAGAAATAAAAAGGAATATCGAAAATTCGAGTGGCTGAAGCTGAAGCAGCTACTTTCGAAGTAACAGAAAGAAAAGCAACGATTGGAGTTTTAAGTTTGTGTGAGTTCGACAACGAGTTATTTAATTTTATCCATGATTAAATTTGACATCCGACACCTAATTCAAGTAGAGAAGACTAGACGGTCAATTGAGTCATATTTGTTTATATATGTACATAATCTCGTTTAACAAAAATATTAAGTATGTAGATGTATATACACCCAAATTAAAAGTAAGTTACATGTGCTAAGCTAGCTAGATTACAAGTCAAGACTTAAGAGTACATAACCCAATTATATCACAGCTAGCACAAAGGCGTACACGAATTATACACACAACACCCAATCATATCAAAATCCACACAAATTAAGCACACATAGTTTTTTTTTTCTTTTGAGATAATTGTGATATTGAACCAGCTTGTACATATCCTGACTAGCGTAGGACAAGTGATGGAAGTATTTCCTTGACAAGCATAACACTAGGGTAAGTTTTTCCCCGGCCACCATTCACATTATTATCACCACTCATTCCCATCCTCCTTCTACTGCCAATTGATCTTGAAGTAGCAGTTGTACTAGTACTAGTACTGCTACAAGCAATTTCTCCTCCACCAGCAGCAATACCACCCGTTGGCGGCGGCAGCCCCGGCTTCTCGAAGCAATTAGCAGAACCATACACGGCCATTGACATCATTGGGATCGACCCAACTGCCAAGCCAAACATGAACGATGCCCCTGAACCTTGAAGCATCGTTTAGTTCATTAATCTATCTATCTATTTATATGCTTTTTATTGGTAACAGAAGCCTAATATATACTTAGCCTAGTGTTGATATGGAAAATCAAATTCTTAACCTAGTGTTTATATAGAAATTAATTTTAGATTGTCTCCTGTAAGCCCTGACATCATATGTCATGTGTGTACTATTTTTATTTAATTTTTGTGATTAATGTCCTTTTCGATGACATAAGTTAGAGCTTTCCTTAAAACATTTTGAGAATTTCAAATTTAGAGTTTAACATGAATGAAAGGGCGGGGCGGCCTTGTGCAGTATTTATATATCTTTGTTTCTATTTCTTCAAAGTGTTTTTCTACTTTCTTTGCCTCAAAATACTTCGTCCTTCTTAGAAATACACTACTTCATTCATTTTATTTTAATTGCTAACTATATTAAAAATAGTTATTTCAAAATATTTGCTAGTTTCAAAATTCAAGAGATAATTGATCATGTTTTTTCAATTCTACCCTTAGTACTTAAAGTCATTTTAAAATGTAAACAAAATTATTATTATATTGTTGAATTATATGGGTCGACCACCTTACTCAGGACCAGGTCCCTCTATCAGGTTACACAGAGGCAGAGACACATGTACACGAAAATACAACAGTAAGAAGAAGACACACGAAGTTTTACGTGGAAAACTTCCTTGCTCACTGGAAGTAAAAAATCACGACCTACCTCGTAGGATTTCTCAAACTCCACTACTAGATCTGAGCAACAAAAGTTACAAAACCTAGTACACAACTAAGAGGTTAACCTCCTAACCTCCCACTTGTAATACCTCTATTACAAGACTTCAATATTCTCTACTTCAGTTAAAACTCAACTGAAATACAAGGCTAACTCTAGCCAAAATGTCTACTAGCTCTAGCAGACCAAAACGAGAAAAACAACTCATGAAAAACAAGAAAATAAAACTTGTACGAAATACAAGGTTTCTGTTTTGCAGTGCACTTCTTCTCCTTCAATGGCAGCCTCAAAACTTGAGTTATTTTTCTTTGATTCTTGCTGTGAAACAAGGAAACAATGGCTGCCTTTTGAGAGAAGAATAAGCTTATTTTTTAGATCAATTTTTCTGAATGATTTCTCTTGATGGAAAGAGTTGTTGGGTTCTATCCTTTATATCTTTTCAGCTTCCTTTCATCCACATGGGTAGAAGGAGAGTGTATTGATGATACCCACTAGCCACATGGATAAAAGGAGAGAGTAGTAATGATACCCACTAGAAAGCTCTCTTTTTGGTCAAGCACATGTGACCAACTTGGCCTAGGATGCTGCTATGATTCCATGCTGTGCTGCTGTGCACTTCTGCTCTCACCAACTGACAGCCAAAAAGCAAACTTTCCAACTGTAAAGTCTTTTCCCGTCCAGCTAAAAAATGAGTCACACCAGCACAAGGGATCAGGTCCCTATGTGAGGTTGACAGCATCAAAACCAGTAATCTAACAATTTCCCCCTTTTTGATGATGACAACCTTGACAACCTTCTTTGCACATTTTATCTAACACACTTCACAGTATTCCCCCTGTCAGCATAATTCCCCCTGTCATTCAGCATAATTCCCCCATAATTCCCCCTGTCTTAGTATCTTCCCCCTTTGGCATCATAAAAAAGAAAAGAACAGTAAACCAAGACAAGAATGATTAGGTGAGTTAACTCATGGCCACTGGGGCAACACTGACACTAATGGAAATAAGAAAGGCAGAAAAACTAATAGACAATAAGAACAATGCAACAGCCAACCCCTGCAATCAGAAAAGCATTACATTATCACTTAGCATAACATACCAAAAGAGAATCATACAAGAACTGTCCATAATCGTGGGAAAGAGAGCAAAACAGGAAGGAGATAAAAAAAAATAGGAACATCATTTTGGGTCGGGTGGTCTGTGGAAGAGGGCTGAGAGGCGATCATTGAAGGTTTCATGGGCAGTAAGCAATTTCCTAGTCAAGTCCTTGACCTCAACCTTCAGAGCTTCATTTTCTGCTTTGAGAGGATCATTGGCAGTAAGCAGTTTTTTGGTTTAAATCCTTAATCTCAGCCTTTAAAGCTTCATTCTCTTCCTTGAGAGCAGAGATGGTGCCAGGGTCCTCTACTGGGTGCGCCCTCAGACGAACTATTTCAGCCTCATTTTGGACAAGCAGAGCAGTGAGCCGTTCTATCTCCATATTGGACTTCTCTTGCGAGGCAATTAAGTCCGACACTATTGACTGACTCTGTGCCCCTCCGCGACGCATCACACATTCATATTCTTCCAGCGTCAAGAGGGTAAACATCTGCTTCTTTGACCCTACTATCCCCAAACCGCATTCTACACCAAAAAATTCAAAGACTTTGTTCAGCGGTAATCCATAAGCTAGACCATGCTTTCCATCTTTGACATGCATTATTTTGTGTATGTGATTGATCATCACACCAGCCAGGCTTATGGGCTGAAATGTGCTGAGGGCTTCCATTAGGAATAGATCTGCAACTCCTGCCACAGTCCTCTTCTCTGCCCTTGGTAGAAGTACTTTATTTACAAACTCAAACAGCAGCTGATACACACCCTTCATTTGTTTCTTGAGAACTCTCTCCCCTGTGACTCTGTCAAGCTTGGCAATCATGGAAATAAAACGCCTTTGCGCACATTCTCCATCGACAGACCTGATCCCTCTATTAGGAACCTTAAGAATGGAACTGAGAACCTGCTCATTTATCATGAAGGTGACTCCACTCACCTTGCTGTAGATCTTAGTACCATTATCAGCAAATTCCAGCTCATGATAAAATTCCCTGACCTCATTCTCATGTAAAACAGGAACTGGAGGAACAAATAAGTGTCGCCAACTTTGGTAATTGACCATTTCCACCAGCTCAGCCATGCCTTCATGTCACAAATTTCAGGATCAAATACCCTGCCCCGTAACACCTTTTGGTTCTGCAAGATAAGCTGCCTGGCTTCCCTGGACAGCTCAGTAGACTCATTGGTCCTATCTCTGGAAGAAATCTGGTGAGTAAGAGATGGAGGAATAGAAAGTTTGAAGAGGTTATTTGCAGAGAGCAGTTTAAAGAGGTGAGAGGAAAGATGGAAGGTGGAAAGGGTTTTAAGAGGGGTTATGACACGTCTAATCAGAGAGACTTTTGAACTGGATGTAGATATAACACTTACTTTATGACCGGATACCGGAAGAAACAAGCGGGAAGGGCAGTTCTTACAATATTCTCAAGATATGTTTATAAGTGACAAAGTAATACTGACCTGATAGGACCTGGTCCCCTTATGAGGTTGAACAGGTAGTCCAAAGTCCCTGACTTGTCTAAGTCCAGCCTTCCTTACATCCACCATGCGTGTATACCTAGGGAGGTATAGAACTGAGTTAGACGCATCCACAACAAACTAGCAAGGATACCTGCATTCAGATCATAGCAAAAAACGAGAGTCAACACTTAGACAGAGAAGAGGGAGAATTTAATTCATTTTGATTAAGCCCAGCCTTAATCTGTTTTTATCAAACTGGTCCCTATTCAAAGCTTTGGTAAAGATATCTGCAATCTGATCTTCTGTCCTGCAAAATTCCACACGAATATTTCCCTTCTCAACATGGTCTCTAAGAAAATGATGTCTGATGTCAATATGCTTAGTCCGCTTGTGTTGTAATGGATTCTTAGCCATATTCAGAGCACTGGTGTTGTCACACATCAAAGGGACACACTCGGTCAGGACTCCAAAGTCTTCCAGTTGCTGCTTAATCCACAGTAATTGAGCACAACATGAAGCAGCAGCCACATATTCTGCTTCAGCTGTTGAGAGTGCCACTGAATTTTGTTTTCTTGATCCCCAAGAGACCAGTGAAGAACCCAGAAAATGAGCCATGCCTGAGGTACTTTTCCTATCAACCAGGTACCCAGCATAGTCAGCATCAGAATAGCCAATAAGTTCAAAGGAACCTCCAGATGGATAGAAAAGGACTAAATCAGAGGTCCCCTTAAGATATCTGAGAATTCTCTTAGCAGCCTTCAGATGAGATTCCTTAGGACAAGCTTGGAATCGAGCACACATACCCACACTAAACACAATATCTGGCCTGCTGGCTGTTAAGTAAAGCAGGGAGCCAATAATGCCTCTGTACATAGTTTCATTTACTGGAGGACCGGGTTCATCATTATCCAGTTTTGAAGCAGTCCCAATGGGAGTGTCAATTGGTTTGGCACTTTCCATATGAAATTTTGTGAGCAGGTCCTTGATATACTTCTGCTGACTGATGGTTGTTCCAGCTTTGTCCTGCTTGACCTGTAACCCCAGAAAGAACATAAGTTCTCCCATCATACTCATCTCGAATTCACTTCCCATGAGCGTTGCAAAATCCTCACAGAGTGAATCAAGAGTGGCTCCAAATATAATGTCATCAACATAGACTTGAGCAATAAGCAGATTTCTTCCTCTTGTTTTGAGAAAAAGAGTGTTGTCAATTCTTCCTCTCTTAAAACCATTATCAAGAAGAAATTTTGATAGTCTTTCATACCAAGCCCTTGGAGCCTGTTTCAGTCCATACAGTGCCTTGTCCAGCTTGTATACATGATGAGGTCTATCAATATCCTCAAAACCAGGGGGTTGTTTCACATACACTTCTTCCTTCAAGTACCCATTTAGGAAGGCACTTTTGACGTCCATTTGAAACAATTTAAATTCCATGAAAGAGGCAAAGGCAATCAGCATGCGAATGGCTTCCATTCTGGCTACTGGAGCGAATGTTTCATCATAATCAATCCCTTCCTCCTGGTTGTACCCTTGAACAACCAGTCGAGCCTTGTTTTTGACTGTGACCCCTTGCTCATTTAATTTGTTCCTGAAGACCCACCTGGTTCCTATAACAGTTCTATCAGATGGTTTTGGAACCAAGTGCCAGACTTTGCTTCTTTCAAATTGATGCAGCTCCTCCTGCATAGCATTCACCCATTCCACATCCTTCAGTGCCTCCTTGATGTTCTTGGGCTCAATCTGTGATATGAAGGCTGATGAGGCAAATGTGTTTCGAGTTTTGGATCGGGTCTGCATTCCTGAGTCCAATGGAGACATTAAGTTGTCAAGAGGATGAGAAGATTTGTGTTTCCAGTTAGATCCCTTTACAACAGATTCTTCAGAATTGGAACCAGTTCCAGCAGATTCTCCAGAATTGGAACCAGTTCCAGCAGATTCTCCAGAATTGGAACCAGGTCCCTCTTCTGGGTTGCCTTCTGCATCATCTTCCTTTTCTGCCTCCTCTTCTCTGATGTGTTCTGTTGCTTCATCATGAGTGGTCTGATCTCCATTCTGTAGGGAGTTCTTTGTGATGTCAGGTTTTTTAGATGAATCATGATTGACATCATCTCTTTGGAACAGCCACAGTTCCTCAAATTCGTCCTTACCCAGTGCTTCCGTGCTCTTCAGCTTCCCATTTTCATCAAATACGACATGGATGCTTTCTTCAACACACTGAGTCCGTTTATTATAGACTCGGTATGCTTTGCTATTTAATGAGTATCCTAGAAAAATTCCCTCGTCACTTTTGGGATCAAATTTTCCTAGATGGTCCTTGCCGTTGTTTAGCACAAAACACTTGCATCCAAAGACTCTAAGGTAGTTCAGCATCGGCTTCCTTTTATTCAGCAGCTCATAGGGGGTTTTTCCAAGTAATGGCCGAATTAGACACCAATTGACCACATAACAGGCCGTGTTGACAGCTTCTGCCCAGAATGACATTGCCACTCCTCCATCTATGAGCAATGTTCTAGCAATATCTGCAAGAGTTCGATTCTTCCTTTCAACTACTCCATTCTGTTGTGGAGTCCTGGGAGCAGAAAAGTTATGACTGATTCCTTTGGCAGCACAGAAAGCTTCAAATTTGGCATTTTCAAATTCAGTTCCATGATCAGACCTGATCCCTGCAATGTTGCAGTTCAGCTTCACCTGAATTTGGTTTGCAAATGACTCAAAGGTGGGGAATGTTTCATCTTTAGTGCGAAGAAACATCACCCAGGTATATCTTGAATAGTCATCAACAATTACAAGGATCAGCTTCTTTCCTCCACGACTTGCAACCTTTACAGGTCCACACAGATCCATGTGTAGTAGCTCCAGGGGTCTGGAGGTGCTCACTTCCTTTTTGTTCTTGAATGAAGACCTGGTGTGTTTTCCTTGAACACAAGCATCACAGATCTGACTCTGAGCAAATTTCACCTTTGGGAGTCCTCGAACCAGGTCCTTGGATACTAGCTTGTTGAGAAGAACAGAACTTACATGTCCCAACCTTCTGTGCCACAAGGTAGCTTCATCCTCCACCACGCTTAAGCAGTTAAGCCCATTTCTAGCAGCTGAATCAAGATCAGCAACATACATGCTCTTGCATCTGTTTGCGGTCAAAACAACTCTTCCTGATTGAAGATCTGTCACTGTACACTGGTCTGAAACGAATTTGACTTCATTTCCTTTGTCGCAGATTTGTGAGACACTCAGGAGGCTGTACTTCAGTCCATTTACATAGAAGACATTTTCTATGGCATGGGCAAGTGTCTTTCCAATCTTCCCAACACCAAGAATGTGTCCCTTTTTGCCATCCCCAAAAGATACTGAGCCTCCCTGATATGCCTTGAGTGAGAGAAAATTATCAACATTTCCAGTCATGTGCTTTGAGCAGCCGCTATCCATATACCATTTCCGACTGCTTTCTCTCACTCCTTCCTGCACATATAGATTATAGATTAGACTTGGGAACCCATTTCAGCTTGAGTTCCCAGTACCGAGACAGAGGATAAATCAATTTTCTTTTGGACCACTCAGGCAGCCTGATCTGAGACATTTTGGAACCAGGTCCCCTTATGGTTCCTAATTCTCCTTTACTAATCACCGTCTTTCTTAAGGCTGCTTGCCTCGATACACAGTTAGACTTAAGGTGCCCATTCCTACCACAGTGTGTGCACAGCAAATTATCAGGATTAGATCCATATTTACTGTGAGGATTATAAGGAGGACTACTTTTCTTATAACCTAACCCTTCACTGGAGTTAGATCTTTGTCCGGTTAATTTTTGTAAGATCTGTGAAGAGGCATTCCATTTAAGCGATCTCTCAAGCTCAGCATTCAGTTGGATCACATTTTTCTCAAGCTCAGTGTTTCTTTTCATTATTACAGTGAGCTCATCTTGTGACCTTTTCAGTTCAGCTTCGAATTCTTTTTGAGCATTTTTCATGTCACTAGTCCCTCCCTTTTTAATAAAGGCATTTTGCTCATTGACTAGCTCTTGACATTTCTCTTCTAGTTCTGCCAAACTTGAGATCAAGTTTGCCTTTTCTAGCTCAAGTTTATCTATATATTGATTCAGACTTTCCTTTTCTTTGGTAAGATCATAAAAAGAGTCAATTAACACACAAGCTAGCGACCTCAATTCTTTCCCATTATAGTCTTTTAGATTCTTTTTAATGTCAAGGAAAGTTACCTCTTCATCTTCATCTCCATCCGAATTTGCCATGAAGGCAAACATTGAGTCAAAGGGTGAGTCATCATCCTCCACAACCATCATAGAAGCATCTTTCACAGCATCCTCCTTATCAGATTCATCTGAGGAGTTCCCCCAAGCAGCTAGAGCTTGCTTGACTATATTGTCGGCTGCAGCTCTTCTTCTGAACTTGTCAGGGACTCGGTCCTTCTTCTGGGCCTTTTCGGCAGTGGTTCTCAGATACTCCTTGTAATCCATCTTATGCATCGGACAGTCCTTGATAAAGTGACCTGATTTGCCGCATTTGTGACACAGATCATTGTAACCAGGTCCCTTGTTCGAGCTTGTCCTCCTAGGAAGGCTGCCACTTCGCCTAATCATTTTCTGAAACCTTCTTGTTAGGTAGGCCATATCTTCATCTTCTTCGCTGGAGCTTGCTTGAGCTCCTTTAAGAGCTAATCCTTTGTCCTTCTTCAGCTCACTCCTGCTCTGGTCCTGCTGCCTCTTGAGCTCATAGGTTTTTAAATTGCCTATGAGTTCATCCATCGTGAGGACTTCCAGATTTCTAGCTTCAGTGATCGCATCAACTTTACTCTCCCAAGACTTGGGGAGGACACTGAGTACCTTCCTGACCAGCCTACTTGGCTTGATCACTTCTCCCAAACAATAGAGCTCGTTAGTGATGGACGTGAGTCTGGTATGCATCTCTTGAATAGATTCACCTTCCCTCATGGAGAACATTTCGTATTGAGTGGTAAGCATATCCACTTTGGACTGCTTGACCTGACTGGTCCCTTCATGAGCGGTTCTGAGACAGTCCCATATTTCCTTTGCAGTCTCACAAGCAGAGATTCGATTATATTCATCCGGACCAATACCGCAAACAAGAAGCTTCTTAGATTTGTAATTCTTTTCTATGAGTTTTCTGTCATGATCATCAAACTCCTTTCGGGTTTTGGGAATAGAGATGGTTGTCTCTCCTTCCTTTACGGTTTTCATTGGCACATAAGGTTCATCCAGTACCACATCCCACAGCTCACAATCTTCAGCCATGATGAAATCATGCATTCTTGTTTTCCACCATCCGTAATATTGGCCATTAAACCTGGGAGGTCTGGTAGTAGACTGTCCTTCTTCTAAATTTGGTGGTGCTGCCATATTTTACAGGAGTCTTTCTAGGTGTTAACCTTTTAGAAAGCACCTGCTCTGATACCAATTGTTGAATTATATGGGTCGACCACCTTACTCAGGACCAGGTCCCTCTATCAGGTTACACAGAGGCAGAGACACATGTACACGAAAATACAACAGTAAGAAGAAGACACACGAAGTTTTACGTGGAAAACTTCCTTGCTCACTGGAAGTAAAAAACCACGACCTACCTCGTAGGATTTCTCAAACTCCACTACTAGATCTGAGCAACAAAAGTTACAAAACCTAGTACACAACTAAGAGGTTAACCTCCTAACCTCCCACTTGTAATACCTCTATTACAAGACTTCAATATTCTCTACTTCAGCTAAAACTCAACTGAAATACAAGGCTAACTCTAGCCAAAATGTCTACTAGCTCTAGCAGACCAAAACGAGAAAAACAACTCATGAAAAACAAGAAAATAAAACTTGTACGAAATACAAGGTTTCTGTTTTGCAGTGCACTTCTTCTCCTTCAATGGCAGCCTCAAAACTTGAGTTATTTTTCTTTGATTCTTGCTGTGAAACAAGGAAACAATGGCTGCCTTTTGAGAGAAGAATAAGCTTATTTTTTAGATCAATTTTTCTGAATGATTTCTCTTGATGGAAAGAGTTGTTGGGTTCTATCCTTTATATCTTTTCAGCTTCCTTTCATCCACATGGGTAGAAGGAGAGTGTATTGATGATACCCACTAGCCACATGGATAAAAGGAGAGAGTAGTAATGATACCCACTAGAAAGCTCTCTTTTTGGTCAAGCACATGTGACCAACTTGGCCTAGGATGCTGCTATGATTCCATGCTGTGCTGCTGTGCACTTCTGCTCTCACCAACTGACAGCCAAAAAGCAAACTTTCCAACTGTAAAGTCTTTTCCCGTCCAGGTAAAAAATGAGTCACACCAGCACAAGGGATCAGGTCCCTATGTGAGGTTGACAGCATCAAAACCAGTAATCTAACATATATGTTTTCAAAAAATTAATAGAGTTATATTAGTCAAATTACCATTTCTATTAATTTTTTCTTAATGGGTGTACAAATCTTGTCCTAACAATTAAAATAAAAAACAGAGGGAGTATTATTTTAGAAGTTCAAGTAAAATTAATTATTATTCTCTTATCTTAGCAGTAATTATTCTTAAAAACTACAAACATGTCAATTGTTGCACATAGATAGAGTAAATTTTCAATAAAAAGATATTAATATCTTAACATAAATAAGAGTAAAATAATCAAACTCAACAACAACACCAACAACATACATCTAGTGTAATACGCAATTAGGGTGTGAAGAGGATGGTGTTTACGCAATCTTATCTCTGTCTTATGAAGTTGGAAAAAATATATTTTCAATATAGATCGATCGTCGGCTCAAGTAAAATATATATTTGTTTTAAAAAAAGCCACAATAATAATGATAAAATAGTCAAACACCCCTCCTAATGAATACTTTCTTAGAGAATATGTAAATAAAAAACCCATCAAATATTTTAAAACGGAGGGAGGACCAGAGACTGAGTCTTTACTTTGATTATTTCATGTGCTGTATCATCCTGTCGTGCATTTGTTCATCTTCTTACGCTACACTGAATCTTCCACATTATATTGAGTATAAACTAAGTAAACACTACGAAAACCAATTTGATTATATATCCTAGCATGGCTTATATTTTGACTAGTGAACAAATAGGAATATTACAGGGATTTATTAGGAATATGTAAAGTAATTAATACTAGTATCATTTTTGGCCCACAGCGTCAAAATGTGGACTACTCAATCTCACCATAAAATAGCTAACCTGCTCTCATCTAAAATATTTATTCAATATAATGCAACATTAATAGTTAACTGAACATATATCCTTAACTGTGAAGTGATAAAAGCATAAATTACCACATGTGTATGAATTTATTTTGTTCATACAAATATTGGGTGCTAGTAAGTCTCTCCTCTTTAACTAGTACTAGTATATGCAATCACTACTTTTGGGTTTCGAGTAAAAGAGGGAGTAGAGTTATACTATAATTTTTTCTTTTTCTGAATACTATTACAATCTCATTCACTATCATTCGTACTTCCATAGCCATCAATTGCACAGTTGTTATTCTTTTCTAAACAACAATTTTATATCTCAAGTTCAAAGCATGACGGAGATACAAGAATTAAATGATTTCTTTTTGTGTTTTAAGTTTTTGATAGACATAGTTATATTTATACAGATGATAAATAGCAGATATTTATAGAATTAGTCAAGATACACCCAAAACTAGATCTGAACACCATAATTATTAAAAAAGAAAAATTGGTTCCAAAATTGAACCAATTATTATAGGGTTTTAATAGGAAAAAACGAAGAGACCAAACGTTAAGGCCCATTAGCTCAGTTGGTTAGAGCGTCGTGCTAATAACGCGAAGGTCGCAGGTTCGAGACCTGCATGGGCCAATCGCACTTTTTTCCTCAAAATTATTTTTGCCCCTTAGCCTAAGGTTATTTTAACCCCTGTTGGAGGAATCCATAGCTAATCTTCCAGAGAAATTCTGCAGAATCAACCTTCTTTCATCCTTCTTTTGCCCATGAAGATGCTCATCAAACCTCTTAGTACCCATTTCTCACTTGTACTTCTTCTTCTACTGCTTTCATCAAACGGGTTTGTTGTGGGAGATTCAGTTCGAAAGCCATTGGGTAGTAGGAGAAACTCAAATCGGGCACACAAGTGCGGCAATATCGGGTCAGAATCTGATTGCTTGCCGAACCAAGATTGTCGATGGTGCAGAAGCAATGTTCTTGATGACGCTTGTTTCTTCAAATCTGAAGCTGCTAGATTACCCTCTCAGATCTTCAGTTGTCATCCTGTTAGATTGAGATAAAAGAGGGAAAAAGATGAGAAAAAAGTTAGCTTTTGTTTTTTCAATTATCTTTTCTATCCCTTGAGTTTTGGGTTTCCGGGTGAAGTTCGTTTGAGCTGTTGTATGAGTACGTTTTCTGTGATGTTAGCAACATTTAGGCCTACCATTCTGCTTTGAAGAAGTAAAAATATGCTTTTGTAGATATTGTGTTTGACAATGAAGGAATTGAGTGATGCTTTCTGATATTCTAGAGTGATCAGTTAATTTGCAGTAATCTGCTCGTTAATTTTGGATGGCACTTCGTGTTCTGCTTGACCTAATAAATGATTCTCTGGTTTATTGTTGCTGTCTATCAGTAGCTGTTGCTGTCAACCAAACTTATTATAGCCAGAGCTGCTGTATGTGCTTTCTATTTTTCAGCTTTGCATTAAATGGATTTGTACATGATTTAGGATTATCCATTTGGCTGTGGTGAAGCAAAGGAATTTTCCTTTTGGGGTGGCGGTGGAGAGAAATAGGTTTTGAAGGAAAGAGGCACCATATGTTTTATGGAAAAAGTGAGCTTTTCTTTATAGGTACGAGATGTCTTCTGAATACTTTGGAACTCCAGTGTCGTCCCTTTTAACTATCTTATTAATATCCCTTAACCTTGGGTAACAAGTTGTTGACTTATTTCCTAGTGGAATAAGTTATGGAAGTGGTGCTAATTAGTAGATTAAAAAGATGCTATTACATGATTGACATAGTACTGGAAGGGGCTAAGAGATAGAGACAATGCTACTGGCGAAGTAACTTTTATCTTGTGTTTTGCTCAGAAAACATATCCAACTTTTGAGCTGAGCGGTCTTGTTAAGAGATTGGAGATGCTTGGAGATGCTCTTCACAGCTAGTTATAATTCATCCTGAAGCTCTGTGCCATCTGCTCCTATGTTTGTTCTACAAACGTTTCCTTGTATCTCCTGAGAGCCAAGAATGATATTAGTTTTTAGAGACTTCTTAAGAACCAATCTGCCCCATTTACCTTGAATTAGCCATCAGCGTCTTTCCTAATGGAAAAGGGGTGGTTCCCTTTTATTTGTCAGTTTAACTATTTTCTGCTTTTGTATCTCGTCTTAAGCGATTCGCCAGATCTTTTACTGATATCATGTTAGTCATCAGTGAGGGAAAATGAATGTTTTTACAGCCAAATGTGCTATATGTCCCCCATTCAAGGCTTGTTAGATTGCTGGTAATGCAGAGTTTAACAACTTGTATAAGCGGTGTTAGAGAGAACCTGATAAATTTAAGGCACATTAGGAAACTTCTTCTTCTTCTTCCACATTCTAAAACTGTGAGAAAGAGATTCATTTGAAGGTTGTTGTAGTTGTAAACTTCTAGTGCATACAGCCGCTCTTTTGATTTCTGAAGTCCGACTCTAAAATTTTGGATCTGCTTGTTATGCAAAGTGCAAACTGGATGGTGTGTTTGTTATGCAAATGACTTTGATGGGGGAAAACTGGAAATTTGCACTTTCTTAGACTAGCAATTGTTTGCTTTGAACAAAGGTAACAATCGAAGTTGATTCAATCCACAACCATGTATTCTGTAGCGTTAATGAGACCATGATTGCATAGAATATTAAATGACACCAGCTCATGTGTATCATCTACAGACATTCATTAGCTGAAGAACAACTACAGCCTGCAGTGGCTAAACTCTATGCTGCAGAAAGACCAAGTCATAGGGAGAAGTTGAACTTGGGTGTAGCGCATTCATGGGAGTGTGATAGTCACACTACTTGTAACAACTCTTATCTTATCTGAATTTTTAATAGAATGTATATGGCGAACTGAATAGAGATGTATAAACAGAGAGGATCTAAATCCAGCAATTGAGTGGAAATCTATTAAACCTGGAAGTTGGAACTCTTTAATGGACAATGCTTACAAGCAGCAGTGTTGGAACTCTTTTATGACTGCTCTAATCAATTTTTAAAACCTTAATTACTAAGATTGGCAGCTTTTGAATTTAACATCAAATGACTCGGTCCCAATTAGGAAGAAAACTAACTTTACTTCGACATTACTATTCAAGAATCTTTCTACGATTGTTTGGAATTTCACAGAGAAGAAGATCTGGCGACGAGAACAAAAGAGGGCAGTTTACTACTGAACTTTTCCAAATTGTATACAGTTCCCAACTTCCTTTCTCACAATTGAACACAAAAGGTGTTCAACGGGGCTGTTCAAATCTATTACATTAATCCTCCAGAAAACAACCAAACCAATGCAGAAATAAATTAAGCATGAAAAGAAAGAACAGGATTAAATTTCCACTGATGTGTACTCTTCTTCTTCTTCAGCAAGATAAACCTTCACAGCATCTCTCATATCTTCAAATTCATTAGACCCACCAAGGAACTGAATGAGCTTCTTGAGCTCTCCATCACCAAGATCATCGGTAAATGGCCTAATCGGAATAGCATTTTCCGGCTGAAAAAGGTAAGAATTTGGGTTATCATCAACGATCACCAGCTTCTTCATATCTCTCCCCATGTCAGACAAGTCCTTCACGAACTTCCCATCAACTTCCTTGCAAGAATCCCGATACAATCGATGTGAAATCAAACCTTTTCGATCTATTCTATCCAGAACAAGAGAAGCATACTCCCTAAGCCCGGCAGTGAACACAACAACCTCAAACTTGTCGCTCAAAAATTCCAACAATTCATCCACAAATGGCCTCTTCAACACGTAAAACTCTACTCTGTGTCCATCAATCACCGGCCTAACAATGAAATCGTACTTTTCTGGAGGTGGGTTTGGCTTAGAATGCACTAAAGTCTCGTCCAAGTCAAGAAAGATGGTCTTTTTCTCAGGTGACACCAATGGGGGAAGGGCATTTCCATCAACAAAAAGCGATCGCCTCAGATTGTTTCCATTTGCAGGTTCATCAAAAACTTTACCAAGCAGCTGATATCCCTGTTTTCTAGGGGTTTTCTGAGGAGTAGCAATGCGGGTGAATTTCGAGAAGAGTTTAATAAGACGGCGATGGCAAGTGTACAAGGATTTGTTAATGGAAGCAACAACTACAGAGGCTGGATTTTTAGCAGGGGATTTCTTCCGGCTACGGCGGAGATGGCTCGGGAGATTTCTCCGTTTCTTGATGGACTTTGTTGGAGTTCTCTTGATGATTTTAGACACCATTTTTCTTCTTCTTTGGAGAATTGGGATGAGAGATAATTGGGGTGGGGGTGGAGAATGGTTTCTTGAATTCTATCAACTTTAGAGCAGTTGTAGGAGTGGGTGAGATTTGATATTAGGATTGGAGGCAACGGTCGAATTTTTCTTTGGCTCGGAATATATTTAATGGATTTATTTTTTGAAAGTGAACGTTGGCAAAGTATTTAAGGGCTAGACAGCTGGCAGTATTATTCTTTTGGTTCAAAAAGTTATGGCGGGAGTTGTAACAATTTTGATTCATTTCTTGCTTTGAAATTGAACCTCGGGAGAATCTTTTAATTTTACGGGTTTCGAGTCCTATTATATAGGCCGTCTACAATACATTCTTTGAGGTACAGCTCTTTCGATGAACGCGAAATGTTTTGTGCATTAAATTATTTTCTTTTACTGTTAATATTTGCAAGCACATATTTTCTGAAACAAATGCCAAGAATTCAACAAAATTTGCTTACCAATCTTGTATGTTTTTAATACACTTGGGCCGATGCCTGGATTTATTTATCCATTTAGCCATCAACTTGGACTCTGTGGATTGGGCTCGGGTCAGTCTCTTAGCCCAAACCCAGATCATTTGATAATTCAATTCAAACACATTTATCTCAATCTTGATCAACAAAGTACAATTGAGGTTTTGTGACCTCATTATTACAGGAGTACTAATTGAAGTTTGAACTGCGTACAATAGTTCAAACATAAGAATACAATTCCATGAATATATGTATTGCTCTAGCTATAATTTGAAGGTATAATCCGGATATGGCGGCTGGTGAAATGGAGGTGAGGATGGTCTCCATCTTTTCTTTTTTCTTTTTCCTTCTTCTGATATGTCTTTTCTTGATTGGTTTATTTTTCATATAATTCGCGTGCAATACATGCACTTTACATTTCTGGTTAGTTATTTTTCTAGGTGTTTAATAGATGCAATTTGGCTTAAATTCAAATATTCAATAGGTACACATCTAAATACAAGTGTCTAAGTGAAAAAATCCTATAAGTTGAAGGCGCTGTATATGCATTCGACCCTTTTTTTTTTTTTTGGTTATTCTACAATGGCCTGAAGTTGGAATCATAACATTTAAATTTTAGGACAAAAATATAGTGTTAGAATCAAGATCATAGATTCAACTTGTTCGGTTTGTGGTATGGAAATGAAAATTTTAGAGCACATATTTTTAAATGTTCAAAATCCGTAAAAGTGTGAAAAGTAGCTTAATCCGTTGGTCTGACGTGCTCCTTATTTTAGATTTTTTTATATGGTGATATAAACATTATTCATATGCTAAAAACTTTTCTGTATATTTTGTTGCAACTGTCAGTGTCCATTCTATGGATGATTTGAAAAGCTAGAAATGATTCTGTGTTTAGTTTCTTATTGTGGAGTGATGCTGAGATTTTATCAAAAGCTTTATCTAACTTTAATGAATTTACAGATGAAATAAATAGTGCAGACTCTATGCAACAGGAGCGACATGTTGTGACTGGCGCAACTTTACTAACCTTTCCTCCAGAAAATGTGTTGCTTTATGTTGATGCAAGTTTGGTGCCAAATACTTGAAAAGCGAGTATTACAGTAGTAGCTTTGAAGGCTAATGGTCATGTGCTTTCATGCCTATGGTAGTCCAATTCCTTTTGTTAGAAAAGTCGTGATAGTTGAAGCGTTAGCAATCCGGAAAGCAATCCAAATTGCGGTGGAGTAAGGGTGAAGAAACATACAAATCTTGACAGATTCATCAACAATGACTCCAATGCTAAAGAGAAGAATAACTCTTTCTTGGAAAGTGATGAATATTTGTGAGGATATATGGTATCTTAGACTCTACTTGGATGACGTACACTTTATATATATAAGTAGGCGCGCTAATACTTGTAGCCATAAATCAACAAAGTTTGCTTTATCACTGCTTCATGAAGTCTCTTGCGTGATAACTTCTCGATTTAGGTTGTTAATGAGGCTTTCTGCTGTTTTGTACAAATAACCAATAATCAATTAATTCATATCATTTCTGTTAAAAACTGTACAGTTTTAAATTTCAAAACGTAGTGTTCCTAAAATTCAAACTAAAAATACTAAATTTCATAACATAATATCACTGAAATTTGAATTAAGAAAATTGAATTTCATAACTAAAGATGAAAAGTTAAAGGGAAAAAACTGAAATATGTCATTGAACTTTACGAAAAAGCTCATTCATACTATCTGTTAAAAGTTGGGCTCAGTTATGCCATTGTCATTACTCAAATGAGTCATCTATGCCATTATTCTTTAACACACCTAATATTTAATTTTTAAATATCAAAATGAACACGTGTCATAATTTAATTAGGTCACGTCAATTAAAAAAAATCACCTAATAAACTACCCATCCAACCTAATCTACTTGACCCATGACCCATTCCCCAAGTAAAACTCACAAAATTTTAACTCAATCCATTAATATCAAATAAAACTCAATCCCCACTTCACTGCCCGTATATACTCCAAAGAACTAAATCCCCCATCTCTTCTTCCTTTCAGACGCCTTCTTCTTCAATTTTTAATCATCTTTTAATGGCAAACTTGACAACACTAGTCACTTGTAATGAAGCAGATGGACCAACAACGTGTCCTCCGCCAGACCATGATAAGAATTGTAGGAGCAATTAATTTATCATATTAGCAGTTACTAGTAGGATAAAGAAGCTAAATAAAAATATCGCAAAAATTAAATGTAAAGTTCATCATCTAAAACTCAAATTTTGAATTAACCATTCTAGTCTTATATTTCCCACTCTTCAGTTATAAAAACAGATCCAATTAAGAAATATTCAAAACATTGCTATACTTCATTGAGAAAGAAAGGAACTCCTCCATCAGTTATCCCATCCAAATAGAAAATTGGAACAACATACTTAAGATAATTCACAAAATATATAACTAAGAAGATGACTGAAAATTGAAGAAGAAGGCGTTTGAAAGGAAGAAGAAGATGATGGGAGGTTTAGTTCTTTGGACTATATATGGGCAGCGAGATAGAGATTGAGTTTTATTTGATATTAATGGGTTGGATTAAAAGTTTATGAGTTTTAGTTGGGGAATGGTCCTGTGTAAGGTAGATTAGGTTAGATGGGTTGTTTATTTGGTGTTTTTTTTTTAATTGACGAGGCCCAATAAAATTATGACACGTTTCCAATCTGGTATTTAAAAATCAGATATTGGGCTTGTTAAAACATAATGGCATAGATGACCCGTTTGAGTAATGACAATGACATAAATAACCCAACTTTTAACGGATGATATAGATGAGCCTTTTCTTAAAGTTCGATGACATATCTGAGCTTCATCCCAACGTTAAATAACTTGACAAAGTCGTGATTATATGTTGAATAAATTGTAAGCAATGGCTTAAAATTAGGAAAAAGGGTTCTAATAGTTTATATGCGTCCACCAAACACAACGTAGAATCAGGTCCCCTACTTAGCTCGACAGATAAGAACAGAAAGTAAAACACGCACACTGTTTATGTGGAAACCACTTTGCCCAAGAGAGTAAAACCACGATCTACCTTAGTAGGATTTTCAAAACCCCACTAACATTGAGCAATGTTTAGATTTATAATCTCTAGCAAATCTAGGAATTAACCCCTTAATCCTCCTTTTCCTTACAATACCTCTATTGCAAGGCTTAGCAATAGCTATATCAGAAAGACTCAAAACAGCTAACTCTAGCCTAGATAACAACACAAGATTACAACTCAAAACAACTACCTACAACAGCTTCGCTTAACGAGGAGTAGGTTTACAAATATTAGTAAAAGAGACAAGAAATGAACATTCTAAGAACAAGAGCAAAATACACACTTGAGCAGCTTCGGTCCTTCTGATGTTGAGACTTGTCTTCAAGTCTTTTGCAAGAATGGAAGTGTCCTTCTTGTGTTTTTGCAAAAGTAGTGAACAAGTTTTAGTTGACAAGTATATAGTAAAACGAGAGCCGTTTGTCCACTAAATAAAAATAGATATCGCTGCAGACCTGCCACTGTACTGTGGCAGCAATGGCAGTCCCTTTTTTCAGCAGTGCATGGTTGACTTTTCCCGGTAGAGATTCATAAAGCGACCTGATTCCCTAGTAGGTTTGTTACATCATCAAAACTTACTTCTATCAGGTTCAAAACACACTCTAACTTGCCTGAAATTGCTGTTACATACTCCAATTTTGCGGGGGTGAACTATTTTAAAATAGGATATATACACCTTTATATGTTTATATGGCAGAGAAAGAGTAATGTACTCTCCTTGAGAGTTGAGAGAGTGAGAAGTTTTACTCCTATTTTTTTTTTAAATATCTTCTTTTACGTTTTCTTTTATCTCTCTCTTTCTCTCTTTCTCTCTCTCTCATCACCTTAGAGCCACCAATACCTCCTCCTCCACCACCTCCCTTACCCCACAAAAGCCATTATCTTTTTAACACATCTATGACTATCCAATTCATTAGTCATCACCACGAAATTCACCCATTCTTCAATGTCCCCTACACCATTAAAGTCATGACATGACTTGAATTATCAAAAGCCCATCACCAAAAAAGTAATTCAAATAGTAATAAAAATCTCCAAAGTACTCCAATTAGTAAAGTAAATAACTCAATTGAAAAATAACTTTTCCAACCACAATAATTGTTAAAAACAGATGCTACGATAAAAATTGAAGTCTTTGTCAAAAAAGATTTTCGGACACTATTGATGCTTCTTTCCTTCTACCTGATTACCTAAAAAATATTTCTACTTATTTGACTTTATAAGAAAGAATTAAAAAAAAGAAGATAAAAGATAAAATAAAAGAAAAAAGAGAGAAAGGAAAAGAATCCATGAGAGAAAGGAAAAGAAGTCATGAAAGAAAGGGAAAGAACATGAAGAAAAAGTAAGAGCAAAGAGATTTTTTTTTTAAAAAAGAAAAAGAATAAGAAAAAAGGAGAAAAGAAAATAAAAAATAAAAAATAAAACAAATGACATGTGTCAACGCGTGTTCTTCACCATTTAATATAAATCTGGGTGTTACTTTTAAATGGTAAATATATTCCACCTCAAATAAGTTCATGGGGGTCATAGATCCCTGCAAAATTGAAGTGTATAACAATAATTTCGGACAAAGTTAGAAAATGTTTTGAAATCCCCTTAAAATTAAATATTGATCTTAAAAATGATACACAATACAATCTTAGAGGATGTTTGGTTTAGTTTAAAAGTGTTTGGTAATATCAAAAAGTGCTAAAAAAAATTGAAAATGCTTAAAACAAGTCAAACGTCAAAAGTTGGTAGATATCAACTTTTTAATTTTTTGGCTTACAAGTCGTTTTTGATACAACAAAAGAGCTACTAATAAACCAACCCACAAAAATAAAATGATTTCTCCGTAATCAGTCATCCACAATATCGAATAAATTAATAAATTATTGTTATCAAATAATTTTGGCATAAAATTTTACATTGATCTCTGATACAATATTTTATTTGAATTGTAAAAATACTCATTACTAATATCTGCATAACTATTTTATATAACTTCAAGTATTAATGGAGTATTTGGCTTATGTTATTGAACTCTTCTCTAATATGTATTCGCACAACTTATATGGAAATTAATATAGTATTTTATATAGTATAAAATATGAAATAAAAATATGTAATAGCAGTAACTAGATTAGGATATATAAGTTAAAGTGCCCGTAACTTAGGCAATCACATGTAACCATCTTTGTATTATCTCATATTTTTTATTTACCGTTCTCTTATTCTATTCTTTATTGATCTCTGGCAAAAAGGATGATATAATCATGGGAGGAATTAGAAGTTTGTATACGGATTCGATTCAACTCAATTGCTTTTTATTTATTAAGTGTATTTGTGTTATGAAATTTATTAAATATAAATAAAATGGTAAAGTTATATAGATCAATCTAGTTGTTACCATTTAAATCGTCATTCTAAAATTCAAAACCCATAAAATTAAAATTTTAATTCCGCCTCAATATGGATAACATTTATAATAGGTCATAAAATCGACCTTCCTTTAATATTACATACATGTTTTTCCCATAATATTTAACAGGTTATCCGAAGAATAAAAATGAAAAATAGAAAATTTCGCATATATAATCAAGAATCAAATATAAACAATTAGAGTTTTCCAAAATTTCTCATCATAAAAGGAATAATATTAATATTTATCACTATATCCTTTCAATATATTCTCACCCATACTGCACCATCAATTGATCAAAATAATAAATTCTGTACTTACAAAACTCTATGCTTAGGAAATTTAGAACTTTCATCGCTCCGATGACTATAGATGAAAACATTAGCAGCCTTTGAAGCTATAGCGATATTATTCAACTTAATTTCTAGATGATTATTTTTTGATTCGACTAGAATCAAAAACTCCAGGGACCTTGCATGCAGTGAAAAGAAATTCACTAATTTCGTTTCAAGCTCAAGCGCTTTGAACCCTTTCACTTTCAGTAGCTTTAATTCTCGAAATTCCGTTTCACAATTTTTAAAATTTTTCTTTGCCAGTGTATTCCAGTAACTTCCGGCTTCCATTGCATAATCACCAAACTGCATAATTTTTAGTTTTTAATTATTTCACAAATAAGAACTATTAAAATAAGAATATTTCTTTTTTTTTTCATAAATTATATGATGATTTTAAGAGTCTCGAGATTAGTATACTTACGTCAATGAAGAGTCTTTGAATTTGGGGACAATTCTTGACAAAACAAACAATATCCCAAGGATTGATGAAGCTTCGACCATGTCTCACCAATTGAAGTTCCTTCAAGTTTGGAAGACAGTACTCCATATCTTTGTACTCAAAATTCACAAATCTAGGAGAAAGCCCCTAAATATATCAATCATAAAAAAAATATTTATATCGTCAATATATACAAATTTAAATCCAAAAATAAAGAAATAAAAAGATGAAAACTATTAGATTAGCTCAAGAAGAATATTGTTAATTGATAAAGTCTGCACATTTCTGAAGACTTTCATCAGATCATCTCTTTCATGTATATGTTGAAGCCCCGTAGTTGCACCAAAATTCAATAGCACATCTTTTAATCTTATTGAATTAGCAAATTTGATTTTGTTTATCTCACCATCATAGTGAAATGTGCTAATACTTGGATTATCAATAGTAACCAAAATTATATCCTCACAGTTCCTGATCACAAGAGTCTTAAACTTGTTTGAACCTTTAATTATAAGTTCATGGATAAAAAAACAACCCTCCAGAGCCAAGGACTCTAGAACCACACAACTTGTAAATAACTCTTTAAAAGAAGGTACGACTTGAACCTTAGTTAGACTAAGAGATTTCAAGAATCGTAAACCTTTTAAATTTGGCGATATGTATAAGTTACAACAGGTCAATCTTAGACTATAGAGAGTGTCAATGTCGATATAATAAGAAGGTAGGAAGTAAGAATTTTCATTTGTAGGTCTAGGCAGATGTAGCTCGAACTCTTCTACACCCTTTGATGTAACATGTTGAATCCAGTTCTTAAAAAAGGGCAAGTACCTTGTTGGCCTGGGAATATAAAGACTAAAACTATGAATTTTTTTGCCTAAATAATTACTTAAGATATTATCAATAATTGGGATCTCGTCTCTTCCATTTAAGAAACAATGCATCACAAAATTTCTGTCAAAACAGAGATTACGAACATATAACCATGAATTTAGAAATGGTTTAGCAACAAGAGAAGAAGAAATTGCATGCTTAATAGGTAAAAAAGTGAAAATGCTATGAATAACATCATCAGGAAGAGAAACAGTAAGATTATTGGACTCATTATCACCACTGGTTATCATAGAATTTCTTAATCTTTTTCTAGTAATTGGCACTAAAACTTGCTTTTTTTTGGACCCTGAAGCTTCCATCACTAATTTTTTTCCTCTAAATGGAAAAGAGAAATATTGAGACAAGATAGTAAAGAAAATTTTAAGGCAGGATGTGACAATACAATGTAAGCAATCTATGTATTTATAGAGTGAGAATTGTCGCAATTAGTTAATTACCTTAATGTAAATCTTATTTTTGGAAAGTAACATAAAAAATTAGATTATAATCGATTTTCATTTATAATGCAATCTATTGTTGTAGATAGAATTTAAAAAATCATATTAGGAGCCTATGCTTTATGGGCTTTTTTATTTATTTATTTGAGAGCCCAAAAAAATATGATATAATTAAATACAAAATTTTAAAATAATATAAAATCCAAAAATAATTTAATAAAAGTTATTGTTATGTGTTATTATTAATGCTTTCAAAGTTTAGAATTTGCATTAACGAGTAGAATTTTAATTTCATTCATCTAAAATTAATGAGTAAGGACCTAAAGAATATAAAATTTATGTGATTTGACCAATTAAATTTACAAATATTAGTAAAAGAGACAAGAAATGAACATTCTAAGAACAAGAGCAAAATACACGCTTGAGCAGCTTCGGTCCTTCTGATGTTGAGACTTGTCTTCAAGTCTTTTGCAAGAAAGGAAGTGTCCTTCTTGTGTTTTTGCAAAAGTAGTGAACAAGTTTTTGTTGACAAGTATATAGTAAAATGAGAGCCGTTTGTCCACTAAATAAAAATAGATATCGCTGCAGACCTGCCACTGTACTGCGGCAGCAATGGCAGTCCCTTTTTTCAGCAGTGCATGATTGACTTTTCCCGGTAGAGATTCATAAAGCGACCTGATTCCCTAGTAGGTTTGTTACATCATCAAAACTTACTTCTATCAGGTTCAAAACACACTCTAACTTGCCTGGAATTGCTGTTACATACTCCAATTTTGCGGGGGTGAACTATTTTAAAATAGAATATATACACCTTTATATGCTTATGTGGCAGAGAAAGAGTAATGTACTCTCCTTGAGAGTTGAGAGAGTGAGAAGTTTTACTCCTATTTTTTTTTAAAATATCTTCTTTTATGTTTTCTTTTATCTCTCTCTTTCTCTCTTTCTCTCTCTCTCATCACCTTAGAGCCACCAATACCTCCTCCTCCACCACCTCCCTTATCCCACCAAAGCCATTATCTTTTTAACACATCTATGACTATCCAATTTATTAGTCATCACCACGAAATTCACCCATTCTTCAATGTCCCCTACACCATTAAAGTCATGACATGACTTGAATTATCAAAAGCCCATCACCAAAAAAGTAATTCAAATAGTAATAAAAATCTCCAAAGTACTCCAATTAGTAAAGTAAATAACTCAATTGAAAAATAACTTTTCCAACCACAATAATTGTTAAAAACAGATGCTACAATAAAAATTAAAGTCTTTGTCAAAAAAGATTTTCGGACACTATTGCTTCTTCTTTCTTTCTACCTGGTTACCTAAAAAATATTTCTACTTATTTGACTTTATAAGAAAAAAATAAAAAAAAATGATAAAAGATAAAATAGAAGAAAAAAGAGAGAAAGGAAAAGAATCCATGAGAGAAAGGAAAAGAATTCATGAAAGAAAGGGAAATAACATGAAGAAAAAGTAAGAGCAAAGAGATTTTTTTTAGAAAAAGAAAAAGAATAAGAAAAAAGGAGAAAAGAAAATAAAAAATAAAAAATAAAACAAATGACATGTGTCAGCGCGTGTTCTTCATCATTTAATATAAATTTGGGTGTTATTTTTAAATGGTAAATATATTCCACCTCAAATAAGTTCATGGGGGTCATAGATCCCTACAAAATTGAAGTGTATAACAACAATTTCGGACAAAGTTAAAATATGTTTTGAACTCTTTTCCCCTTAAAATTAAATATTGATCTTAAAAATGATACATAATACAATCTTAGAGGATGTTTGGTTTAGTTTAAAAGTGTTTGGTAATATAAAAAAGTGCTAAAAAAAAATTGAAAATGCTTAAAACAAGTCAAACGTCAAAAATCAACTTTTTAATTTTTTGGCTTATAAGTCATTTTTGACCAAGTTATTTACCCTTTTATCTCCATATTTTTTCTAATTTCAATAATACCCTCACTCTCATGAAATTCTAAAACTCTTTTCTCTTCTTTTCATTTTCTTCCGGTGATTATCTGTTTCCTTTCCTCTTTATCTCCTTCATTTTTTCATCGTCCTTTTCATCATTTTTTTTCTTTTTGTAGTGTTTGTTTTCTGTGCATTTTCGGAAAAATTAAATTAATAATCTGAAAATAAAAAAAGAGATAGAACAATCGAGATAGTATTAATTTATTTAAATTATTATATTCTATTTTATGAATAAGAAATAAAATTATACTTCTAATAAAAAACAAAGGAGAGATATGCCTAATTTTATTCAAATTATATATTTTAAAAATTAAAAATAACTTAAATAATTAATTTAAATTAAAAATAAATAAAAAATATAAATTATTTTATCTTTTAATTATTTTAGAAATAAAAATATCATACTAATTCACTTTTTATAGTGTTAGCAGCTTTAAGGGTATTTCAGTCATTTTGACCCCAAAAAGTGCTTAATAACATTTGTGTACCAAACACATCAATAATATTTTTTCAGCTTCAACACTTTTATTCAAATACAAAACTGCTTATTTATAAAATAAGTTTCAGGACTTAAAAAATACTTTAAACACTTATAACTAAAAACCACTTTTTTCAGCTAATCCAAACAGGCTCTTCCTATAGTGATTCTTTTTCATGCAAGGTTTTCTGGAATTTGTGATTATAGATATAGATTTCTAGTTAAATATATGGTCTATTCTAATTAGTAAATAAGTTAATACGTTAAGCTTACAAAATTTGTCAAGTTTAAAGAGCTATCTAGATATTTAGTTATTTGATTGTGTTAATATCACCATCATAATAAAATGTGTTAACACTTGAATTATTGATCAAAATTATGTCACTACAATGACCCCTAATCAAAAAAGTTCTAAATTTATTCGAGCCTTTAATTAAACAATTCACCAATAAAAGAACAACCTTCTAAAGTTAAAGATTCAAGAACCACACATCTTGAAAATAACTTTTTAATAAAATAAGGTACAACGTAAACTTTTAATTAAACTAAGAGATTTCAGAAATCGTGTTTTAATTTCGACAATAAATACAAGTTACAATATGCAGAGAGTTTTAACACCGATAAAATCAGAATAAAACTGGTAAAAATTTCATTATTAGATTCAATCATATGTAGCTCGAGCTCATCTAAGCCCTTTTATGTAATATGTTGAATCCATGTTATGAGAAAAGATGAGTATTTTATTGGCTTGTTAACATAAAGTTGAAAAGTATGAATTTTTTCGCCTAAATATATAATTACTTGTGATATTATTAATAATTGAGATCTCTTTTCTACCTCTTCTGAAACAATTTAACTTAAAAGCTCTATCAAACAATATTATGAGCATATAATCGTGAATTTTTGAAATGATTTAACAATAAGAGAAAAAATAAACATGCTTAATAGATAAAAGTTAAAAATTCTATCAACAACTTCATTAGAAAGATAAACAGTGATTATTACTGAACTTATAATCAACATTTATTTTTATAAAATTTCTTTTAGACTTTTCTCCGAGATGATATTAAAACTCACTTTACTTTGAATCCTCAAACTTCCATCACTAATTTTTTCTAAATTACAAAGAGAAATACACAAGATCTAAAAAATATTAAGATAAAATGTGAGAAATCACAAGTTAATGTACTTCTTTATCTCTGAAAAGCCAAAAAAAAAAAAGAATAAGATCAAATTTCATCAATAAAGCAATCTAAGTTATAGATTACGGAAACAAAAATTACGTTAGAAGCCCCTGCTTTATGGCATTTCTTTTGGATTTGGAGCCCAAAAAAATGGGTATCATATAATTAAATACAAAGTTTGAAAATAATATGACAGAAAAAATAATTTAATTAAAGTCTTTGGGTGTTATTAAATCTTTCAAGTTTAAATTTGAATTATATATATATGTTATTAATTCTTTCAAGTTTAAATTTGAGAATATATATATATCTGAATTTCATTCATTCAAAATTAATCAATAACCTAAAATGTAAATTTTGCGTGATTCGAAAAATGAATTTAAAATAAAATATATTTTTCGTATGAACTTTGACTATATAAGAAAAAATAATTTTGGCATAAAATTTCACAAAGATCTCCATGGAAAGCAATAAAAGTCTATAAATCCTTCATTATCAACGAATAAAATTTCTTCGTACTTCAAGACCCCGTAATAATAACAACAATAAATGTGCTAAACTATTAGCGGGAGTAGAAGCTGCGACAGTTAATAAATTGCAGTCTTTTAAATAAGAACTGACCAATCCATGGATATACATGAAGTTACAAAGATTATACCTGTGCAGTAATCCCCTACAACAAAATAGATACAAGAAAAGAGCAACAAATGAACCAACCCACAAAAATAAAATGATTTCTCCGTAACCAGTCATCCACAATATCGAATAAATTAATAAATTACTGTTATCAAATAATTTTGACATAAAATTTCACACTGATCTCTGATACAATATTTGCTTTGAATTGTAAAAATACTCATTACTAATATCTGCAGAACTATTTTATATAACTTCAAGTATTAATGGAGTATTTGACTTATGTTATTGAACTCTTCTCTAATATGTATTCGCACAACTTATATGGAAATTAATATAGTATTTTATGTAGGATAAAATATGAAATAAAAATATGTAATAGCGGTAACTAGATTAGGATATATAAGTTAAAGTGCCCGTAACTTAGGCAATCACATGTAACCATCTTTGTATTATCTCATATTTTTTATTTACCGTTCTCTTATTCTATTCTTTATTGATCTCTGGCAAAAAGGATGATATAATCATGGGAGGAATTAGAAGTTCATATACGGATTCGATCCAACTCAATTGCTTTTTATTTATTAAGTGTATTTGTGTTATGAAATTTATTAAATATAAATAAAATGGTAAAGTTGTATAGATCAATCTAGTTGTTACCATTTAAATCGTCATTATAAAATTCAAAACCCATAAAATTAAAATTTTAATTCCGCCTCAATATGAAAAACATTTATAATAGGTCATAAATCGACCTTCCTTTAATATTACATACATGTTTTCCCCATAATACTTAGTAGGTTATCCGAAGAATAAAAATGAAAAATATAAAATTTCGCATATATAATCAAGAATCAAATATAAACAATTAGAGTTTTTCAAAATTTCTCAGCATAAAAGGAATAATATTAATATTTATCACTATATCCTTTCAATATATTCTCACCCATACTGCACCATCAATTGATCAAAATACTAAATTCTGTACTTACAAAACTCTATGCTTAGGAAATTTAGAACTTTCATCGCTCCGATGACTATAGATGAAAACATTAGCAGCCTTTGAAGCTATAGTGATATTATTCAACTTAATTTCTAGATGATTATTTTTTGATTCGACTAGAATCAAAAACTCCAGGGACCTTGCATGCAGTGAAAAGAAATTCACTAATTTCATTTCAAGCTCAAGCGCTTTGAACCCTTTCACTTTCAGTAGCTTTAATTCTCGAAATTCCGTTTCACAATTTTCAAAATTTTTCTTTGCCACTGTATTCCAGTAACTTCCGGCTTCCATTGCATAATCACCAAACTGCATAATTTTTATTTTTTAATTATTTCACAAATAAGAACTATTAAAATAAGAATATGTCTTTTTTTTTTCATAAATTATATGATGATTTTAAGAGTCTCGAGATTTATATACTTACGTCAATAAAGAGTCTTTGAATTTGGGGACAATTCTTGACAAAACAAATAATATCCCAAGGATTGATGAAGCTTCGACCATGTCTCACCAATTGAAGTTCCTTCAAGTTTGGAAGACAGTACTCCATATCTTTGTACTCAAAATTCACAAATCTAGGAGAAAGCCCCTAAATATATCAATCATAAAAAAAATATTTATATCATCAATATATACAAATTTAAATCCAAAAATAAAGAAATAAAAAGATGAAAACTATTAGATTACCTCAAGAAGAATATTGTTAATTGATAAAGTCTGCACATTTCTGAAGACTTTCATCAGATCATCTCTTTCATGTATATGTTGAAGCCCCGTAGTTGCACCAAAATTCAATAGCACATCTTTTAATCTTATTGAATTAGCAAATTTGATTTTGTTTATCTCACCATCATAGTGAAATGTGCTAATACTTGGATTATCAATAGTAACCGAAATTATATCCTCACAGTTCCTGATCACAAGAGTCTTAAATTTGTTTGAACCTTTAATTATAAGTTCATGGATAAAAAAACAACCCTCCAGTGCCAAGGACTCTAGAACCACACAACTTGTAAATAACTCTTTAAAAGAAGGTACGACTTGAACCTTAGTTAGACTAAGAGATTTCAAGAATCGTAAACCTTTTAAATTTGGCGATATGTATAAGTTACAACAGGTCAATCTTAGACTATAGAGAGTGTCAATGTCGATATAATCAGAAGGCAGGAAGTAAGAATTTTCATTAGTAGGTCTAGGCAGATGTAGCTCGAACTCTTCTACACCCTTTGATGTAACATGTTGAATCCACTTCTTAAAAAAGGGCAAGTACCTTGTTGGCCTGGGAATATAAAGACTAAAACTATGAATTTTTTTGCCTAAATAATTACTTAAGATATTATCAATAATTGGGATCTCGTCTCTTCCATTTAAGAAACAATGCATCACAAAATTTCTGTCAAAACAGAGATTACGAACATATAACCATGAATTTAGAAATGGTTTAGCAACAAGAGAAGAAGAAATTGCATGCTTAATAGGTAAAAAAGTGAAAATGTTATGAATAACATCATCAGGAAGAGAAACAGTAAGATTATTGGACTCATTATCACCACTGGTTATCATAGAATTTCTTAATCTTTTTCTAGTAGATGGCACTAAAACTTGCTTTCTTTTGGACCCTGAAGCTTCCATCACTAATTTTTTCCCTCTAAATGGAAAAGAAAAATATTGAGACAAGATAGTAAAGAAAATTTTAAGGCAGGATGTGATAATACAATGTAAGCAATCTATGTATTTATAGAGTGAGAATTGTAAAGATGTTTAAACGCAATTAGCTAGTTACCTTAATGTATATCTTATTTTTGGTAAGTAACACAAAAAATTAGATTTTCATTTATAATGCAATCTATTGTTGTAGATAGAATTTAAAAAATCATATTAGGAGCGTATGCTTTATGGGCTTCTTTTTTTATTTATTTGAGAGCCCAAAAAAATATGATATAATTAAATACAAAATTTTAAAATAATATAAAAATCAAAAATAATTTAATAAAAGTTACTGTTATGTGTTATTATTAATTCTTTCAAGTTTAGAATTTAAATTAACGAGTAGAATTTTAATTTCATTCATCTAAAATTAATGAGTAAGGACCTAAAGAATATAAAATTTATGTGATTTGATCAATTAAATTTAAAAGTAAAATAATTTTTTTTTTGTATGTGATTGTATAAGAAAAAATAATTTTGACATAAACGTTTATAAAAATCTCTGATAAAATGATTAGATTAAAATGTAAAGTACGTATTACTAATATCTACATAACTAATAAAATATTAATTTTTTCAAATATAACTTTGAGTATTAATGGAGCTTTTGGAGTACTTATTAAAATCTCTAATATACATCGGATATAACTTATATGGAAATCAATATAAGAATTTTATGTAGGATAAAATATAAGATAAAAAGCATGTAACAACAATAATTAGGTTAGAATATAGAAGTTAAAATTTTCTATAAAGCAGTAACTAGGTTAGAATATATCACATTATATTATAAGTAGAAAGTCGTCAAGTTAAAAGTTTGATTACGAAAATATCTCTTTATTAAAAAATATGATTTTTTAGTTAAATAAATAATTTTGGTATAAAATTAAATGTATGATAAAGGATTATAATATCTTTCAATACTTATTAAGTTTTAATTATTCTATATATATAAAAATAATCAAAATAGGAAGAAAGAGAAATTTTATATTAAAAGTGGAAAACTCCTAATTTCAAAGTTGGATGATCATTTTAACCCCTCCACTAAATAAAATAAATAAATAAATAATTATTATATTATAATAACATTGAGAATCTCCTAACTTCGAACCATTTTGTCTCCCCACTGAATAGAATGAATAAATAATAAAAAATATTATAATATATATATTTTTTGATAACTTTCATAGAAATATTATTCCTATATAATACTTGTGTACAAAATATAAATTTATATTATATTAAATAAATAAATAAATAATGATATTTATAGTAAATAGTAACAGTTAATTCTTATCACCATCGTGTTTGATTCTCTTTAATTTTTTTAATTTGTGCACTTTTACTACTTTATCAAGAAATTGAGAAACACTACATCTATAATTATTATCTAATTAAGTTATAAATAAATACATATTTAGTATACAATTTTTCATCTTACGTGCTAAAGCAATCCTTCTAGTCTTCCTAAATTCTTTATAATGAGACGTTTCAACTGTATTAAAAATAATAATAAAAAATTAAGGATACAATAAATAATATATCCAAATACTTTTATCTTTTATCCATTTTTCATGCCTTGCAGAAATATATTAACGCACTCAACATAGAAGGATTTATTTGAGCAGGAAATTAGAAATGTGAGAATTTCGGCCAAAGATTCGACAGAGTCTTCTGTCTTATTCTAATATATAAAGTTTATTTCGCTTTTATCTCTTTCACTTTGAATAATAATGAGTTTATGTAATTTGCTTTAAACTATTGTAAATCATGAATTTTTTTATCCCTTTCACTTATTGAATTAATGGATTTAAGTGATTTGCTTGAAATTTACTTGAATGTAGAGCTTTTTTTTTCCTTCTAATATAGTTGTCTTGACTGTGAAATTTGATATTCGTGATGATCAAGAATATATGGAGCCATTATATTTATATGAGTATTTATCTTATTGTTGAGAGTTTGATTTTCTACGTTGTAATTTTTTTTCTCTCTCCCAATTTTTAAAAAATAAAGCTTACGGGGTTTGACAGAAACCAACAGTTTTCTCCTAAATCATTTATTTATACTAAAAAATCGCTTAATATGTATAAAATAATTTATTTAAAATCAATAATTTGAAGCCAAATGAAGATAATTTTGTTAACGAGAATGTTAGATCATAAAAAAAAGTTGTCATTTTTGCAATTCAAAACTCATAAACTTCAAATTTTAGTCTTTAAAAAGTTTGCACGAGCAATTTCAATGAACATATTCAAGTGTTCATATCTAATATCTTCATTTAAAAAAAAATTTAAAATTTCAATACATATAATATAACTGTTAGAATCAGGATTACCACTTATCACTTAAAGTTTGTATGTTTTTCTTCTTTTATTTAATTTATATTTCATAAACGTATTTTTATTATACCAATTAACTTGAAATACACAAACAACACCCGTGATCAAAAACTGATTAGTTAAAATGTCTGTAGATAGGCATCATTGTAGCCGTCTTTGTTTCATTTTCTGAATTCTATTTATCGATCTCTTATATAATTATTTACTGATCTTTTGCAAAAACCTAGAATGATATAATCATGGGAGGAACTAGCAATTATGGATACAAGTTCGATCATTCAATAATTTTTATTTATCATGTTTTTACTTTAAAAAACTCATTAAATATGATTAAATATTAATTTTAAAATTTAATTATTATCAAAAAAAATTGTCATTCTAAAATTCAAAACAATAAAATTAAAATTTCGACCCTTCTTTAATATAACTAGAACAACATTTGTAATGGATCACAAAGTCAATCTTCCCTTAATGTTAACTTCATATTTTTCCCATATTACTTAGAACCTATTTGAATAGGCTTATAAGTAACTTACAATTTTTATTTTATTTTTATTATTTAATTTAAAAAATAAGTGCCTAAAATAAATTAATCCAATCAGATTTCTAACAAAGTATCCGAATAGCAAAATTGGAGAAAGTGAAAAAAGTACTTTAATAAAAAACATAAATTAATAATAACAAACAAATTTCAATTCAAACTAGTTAAGTCGATTATATAAATATAATTAACTAAATTTTAATTTCAATTTATGACATATTAATTTTTATGAGAATTATACAAACACACACATACACATACATTAATTTTTGGACATGTGTGTTGCATGTGATTTATAAATTAATTAATACAAACCTTTTCAAATAATAAAAATAATATTAGAATAATTATATGCGATCAATGGATTATACGAAATTTAAAAGAAAACGTTAAAAGTTTAAATGATAAATAATGAGTCCACGTGTCATATTTAATTTATTATCATTGCATGAAATACAATCTTATTAAAAAAATTGATATCACATAGTTGAAAGTATATCCTTCATTTTCTAGAGAGAAAGAAAAGTTCATTTGGGAGTATTGTTTCCAATTCAACAAATTATGTAATCGCTTTTCTTATGCAATTCTTCTAGTTACTATATATTATATTTTGCTTAATAGTAATGTTATTTATAAAATTTTAACAACACATATATTTAAATTATGAATATGAGCAATATCAGTTATGGTTACAAATATTGTATGTCATAATGTTTGTGCCTCCGTCTTCTTACAACTACATACATATCAAAAAGCTGTTGTTGAATGAAAGTAATATTTAACTATATATTGAAGTAATACAAAAGTTCAAACAACATATATGATGGCTAGCAGATTATTGTCAATTCATAATACACACCTGCAAAGTAGTAGTTATTTATCATAAAGATATTTAAAAATAAATTCTAATTGTTGTATGATTGTACTCTTTATCTGATTCAAAATACATATTGTTTACGGTACAAAAAATTAGCTTAATTGCATAAAAATTCAACAACCTCAAATTAACTAATCAACATCACACGAGAACTAAGTCATCACAAAATGAATCCTTGACAAGAGATCATAATGCATAATCACTACTTCACCTTTTTGTTTTTCTTTAGTATTTTTAAAGTATCTCAATTTTAAATTAAACAATCACCTCTAACTTTGAATCATATGATACTTTGTTTCAAGTACAAAAATGAATAGAAATCACCTTTGACTTGATGTTCACATTATATAGTCATTGATAATCAACTTCATTATTCCTGTCAAGAACAATAACCCAACTTGCCTTTGACTTGATGCTACTTTTGCTCTTGAGAAAATCTCTCACCTTCAAATGAGATTTAGTGATTCTAAATATTCAAAATTCAAAAATAGATTTTTTAAAAGTCTAATATAGAACATGCCAAAACGGAAGTCTGTTACGAACTATGGTTTAAGAAAGAATTCAATTTTATGCTCGATGTATCTTGTCAAATATACTATTTCCCAACTGCCTCAAAACCTTTCATTGCTGTGAAATAATTGTATATACGACATACTTAAGAATCGAAATTTCAATTGTATAAAAAAAATTTAATAACAATATATTCACCCAAATTTTGATTGGTATGTTACTGTGTAAATCCATTGTAACTACATCCATCCTATGCTTTCTTCATAAGTGTACTATGCATTCTATAGAATTTAATAGAGAATATAAAAAGAAAAGAAACGGACAAGTTCCATGCAATCTCATAGAGCAAAAGTTGAAAGGAGAATTACATGAGAGATTCTTTAATAAATGGAAGCTAAAAAAGTTATCACTTTTAGAATATATCTGGTGATAGTATGCATGCATGTATGTATGTATAATTAATATTTAATTATGTATTTAATTAAATTTTTATTTAGTGAAGAGACAAAATGATAATCTAACTTTTCACGTTTTGACTTCCCACTTATATAGTAATATTATATGTTTGTGTGTGTACGCGTGTGTGAATACGTATATTTATGTATATATTAGAAAAGATCACTATAATATAAAAATACAATAAATATCATTACATAAATTTACAGCAATTTTTTTTAAAATAATAAAAATTAAATTTAATACTCGGACCATATATTTTTATTTTCGGGACTTACGCCCTTTAAAATTAAAAGAAGCTTACTAAACACAAAAGAATGATTTAGCAGCTAATGAAATAAACGAAAATCTTAGAATCAGAATTTAAATTATAGCAAAAAAAAAAAAATAATAACTAGAGCAGGTCTCTATATTCTTTGCTGATGGTCTTGACTCTTTCATTGAGTTTCTTCATTCCAAAATTTTTTGTGTTACGGTCAGAATAGTGATGATAAATAAGTGAGTTAGGTCAAATTTAAATGAGCTAAAACAAAATTGAATAAAAATAAATTTAAATTGCAATTCGCTCATATTAATACCCACTAACATATAAACTTAAGGACATAACTAAAATTCTCATTAATAATATTTAGTTTATGTAGTATTCAATATTTATTTGAGTTTATGAAATACATAGTAATGAAAAAATTTAATAAATAGAAAGATGATAAAGATGCGATGTATTGCACTTTTAGAATTTAAAGAAGTTTCTCTAACTCATTAACTTTTTCTCTTTATGAAGTAGTGAATATAGAATTTGTTCATTTAATAATATAAGAAAAACATTGAAATAATATATATTATTGAGTATAGACTAATGTGTAATTACATGTTCATGCTATGATTTAGGTATACATATGATGACGTAGGCAAAGTTTATTCTTCCTTCTATTTTTATTTATGCTGTTTTTGGTGACACAAGAATGTATATAATAAATATTTATAATTGATATGTCCTAGATCTAATTGCACGTGTGATTTAAGTATATTTATGTAAATTTTATTTAACACAAATATAAAATTAAATATTCTTTTGTCATAGTTATTATTAAATTATTAATTAATATGATAAGGGTCTTGGTTAAATTTTAAGACTTGACATCATGATGGAGATCATGATAATAAGAGAGTCACGTCTCTTCTAACTTATTCAAAAGTTCTTTTTGATCGTAGGATTAGTAATTAGGACATTAGTGATCCGATTAGATCAATATGAATGTGCTAGTCTTTATAAGATAAAGATTAATTGGTGTGATCATTAAATAAATCACATACATAGATGATGCATATAGAGATATGATTATTTAATAAACCCATTAGATAATTGCTAATTGTTTGAATTTGTTGCACCCCATAAGTTTTCTTCGTCTAACCAACGCGTGCATGCGTTTGTCGAGGGTGTTAGAGTACGATGCACATGGGAGGAGGACCGACGGAGGAACAGGTGAGCACGTTACCGAGGAGCGAGTGAACGAGGCCGAGGGCAGGCGCTACGGGTGTCGTGCAGCACACCCCTCCCCCTCACAGGGAGCGACGCATCGCGGCTCTGCTCCACCACAGTGGGAGGAGCATCGCGGACCTTGGCCACCGCCCTACTAAATATATATATGTTATATTTTGAATGTTTCACTTGAAGTAAGGTCTCAAAGGCAGTAAGTACCCTAGGGAGTTTCTCTCTAATTTTCAACAATTTAGGAGGTAAATTAAGCTACCAAACCTCGTTTAATTGTAAATTCTTCTTAGATAATGATTTTTGGATCTGCGAAAAACATATCTACGAAATTGAATCTTTGAAATTAGCCTGATTTGACAGAGCCCCAACGGGTAAAAGTCGTAGAAATTATCCCTAACTAGCTAGTACGTCTACAAGTGACATTTAGTATTTCGACCCTTCTAATCTAAAAAAATTCATGAGATTTTGTCATATTAAACTCGTTGTAACTAGTATCATCATGTTTTGCGGGTTCATATTGTTGGCTTGCCTTCTGAACTGGAATAGTCTTGTTTCTTGGCATATAAGCTAGGATACGAAGGGACTACGAGTTCTTCATCGAAGAAGGATTGATTAAGCAGAATTCAACAATTAAGGTATGTTAAGGTTAACCTCTTTCGCAAGTTATTCTCGTCATATAGTTGATACGACTTGTATCTTCGTAGTAGTTTATGGTTATGTATATTGTGGTTAGCTGTTACGAGATTAATTTGGATTATAGCATAGTATCCCTTGTCAAGAAGGACTATATCAGTTTTGTCTATCGCTAGAAGTGACATAGAGATTTATTATTTGTTATTTGAAGTCTAGAGGGACTAGTGAGGATTTGCTGTCATACCAAGGCCATGAAGGTTTGTGATTAGCTGTTGAGTGTACTTTATTAAATTGGGCAACATAGTGCGGTTTGGCGATATAACTTTCTGTTTTGATGCTTATATACGTAGTAAAGCTCGCCGACAAGCCGTTAGCATACCTTGACGCCTACAGGGATAGAATCTTAGTAATACAGTCTTACCTACAGGTCAATGGCACCAAGGTTGCCTAAGGTGGTAGCTTACTAGGTGAATTACCTACTTTCAGTAATCGTATAGCTTCATTCAGCTTATAGCTTGCTGTATGAGTCATTCAGAAAATCACCCTAGTTGTTAGAAGTCTGACAGACTATGTGATATCTTAAGTAGGGATCTTATCAGCTTTTAAACGTGGGGCTAACACCTCTGATTACTCATACCGATGCCTAAGTGCATGTTGCCTAGAAGGGCTAAGTTCATATGTATCCGCCTACGAGGCTACAGTTTGCTCACAGGAGCTATATGATATTTGAGAGAGTCATATTGAAGTCTATTCACTTGTGGACTTCCTTTATGTCACAATGGCATCACTGACCCTCAGTGGATCCCAGAAGGCTCAGATATAGTTACAGGAGTTTAGACGGCTCAGATATAATTATAGGAGCCCAGGTGACTCAAATACAGTTACAGGAGCCCAGATGGCTCAAATACAGTTACAGGAGCCCAGATGGCTCAAATACAATTACAGGAGTCCATATGGATCAAACACAGTCACGGGAGCCCAAAAAGTTTGTTACAGTTTCAGAGGTTGAACATACCTTAGTTACAACTTGCCTATGAGATACAGTGATACAGATATGAGGGTGTGGATTGCTTGCACTTGTCGAGGCTTATATGGGTCCTGGTAGGTTATTTTGTGTTGTTTTTACCTTCCAGACTTATATGGGCCAGATTAGGTTTTAGTCTATTTATTTGCCTGCTAGATACAGTTATCTTTATGAGATCATACAGGTTAAACTTCTAGGCCTTATTGCTAATTACTTTCAGTTCCTCTATCAGCTTCTATTCAGTTTATTATTGTTGTCTTACATATTCGGTACATATTGTACTGATGCCCACGCATGGGGCACTACATACTTGCTTGCAGGTTCAAATAGACAAGTTTCGGGACCTCCTTAGTAGTTGTACATATTCAGCAGATTGGCCAGCTCCTTTCCTCCGGAGTTTCCATATGATTAGAGGTTTGCCTGTCTTTTGATGCATAGTTTTTGGGTAGGTTGGGGCCTTGTCCCGACTAATATTTCACTCATAGAGACTTACAAACTATAGTTTTGGGTTAGATATGCGTTAGTAGCCATATGGGGCCTAGTTGTGTTATCTGTTAGCAGCCTTGTTGACCCATGTGTGTGTATGTATGCGCGCGCGTCTGCTTTCCTTCAGTCATGATTAGTCAGCATGGTGGTATTGTCAGCTCGCATAGGATGATATTATTGCAACTGTTGGGTCAGCTGATTTGATGCAGGTGTTTATGTTGTGGCCTTGTCAGCCTAAGGCTATGTTTTGAGTTAGATATAGCCAATTATCTTCCTGATTATGTACTACTGGCATATAGTAGAAGTATATACTCAGCTAGGTCCGCTTAGAGTCCAGCATGGCATTAGGTGCTAGTTACGCCTCCCAAGGTAGGGCATGATAGAATTACCATAAACTGTCAATGAGATATTATCTTGAAAAACATGATATAAGAGTTCTAGAGTTCCCTTTGACCTGAGATCATCATAGTAATTAATAAGTTATTTATTATATTTTGGACACCCATGGCCCTACGAGAATGGTTGAAAGGATTTATGATTTAATGTTTGTAGAATTAATGATTGATCTGCCAACTCTTGGTAATGAGTTTAAGATCTATGTTGTCATGAATTATAAACGACTAATTAAGACCTTGACGAAGACAATTGAGTAAAAGAAGAAAAGAGTTTTTTAGGTCATTCAGTGGTCAATTATAATTTGACATGCATACAGAGTCAGTGACAAAGACAGAAATCTCGTTAAGGGTGTTCAAGATTTAATAAATATGTAAAAAAAAAATTGATATATATTGAGCATAATTTTCTATATACATAGTAAATTTTTTATGACAGATGTTCAGCTGGGCACCCTCGGTATATGTGGCTACGCTACTGCACATAGTTGATCACGTATTAGGATTTGACAGTTAAACCATATCCTAGGGTGATCCGGAGCTATAAAGACAGAACAAAATACTATATTATTCTTCTACAGGTTCTTGAAGGTAAATTTTATACTTTATGTTATCCGATCGTTAAGGAGTGTGCTAGCCGCCTCCCTTGTTAGTATATTGATATGATCAATTTACTACCAGCTTAGTGATGAACCTATGATGCCGCACACTAACCAGTGTTCCTATCTTTGTTAATGAATTAATTAGGGTAATACATAAATATGCACTTAATCTTGGCCTCATCTGGCAATTAAGCACTCAAACTTTGAGAGTGCACATCTAGGCACCTCAACTTGATCTCAACTGAGAACTAAGCACTCTACCTAGTCCCTACTATGTCTTGTAGGCACATACCCAAGTTGAGGTTCCTTGATGATCACCTTATAAGTTGGAGTGCTCAATTGACACAGTGAAACCAAGTTGACGTGGCTAGATGTGCATTCTCGAAGTTTGAGTGCTTAATTGCCAATTGAGCTCAAGTTTAAGTGTCTATTTATGTATTATGTCAATAAGTTATTCTATTATGTAATTAAAATTAGAGAATTTAATTAATCAAATAAATAAATTACTAGTCCAAATAAAATATTATTATGTTCTTTGCTAGCACTGAGAATATAATTAATATTGTGAATAAATTAAATTTTTTTATTTTAAATAGAAAGTTAAATTATATTGCTTGATTTAGTTTTCTATTTTAAATTAAAAAAATAGTATTTTAAATCATTTTTTCTTTTTATATTTTATACTAAAAATATGATATCACACTTTAAAATAGTTAGGTAGCTCAATAAAATATATTAGATATAATGAATTATTTAAAGAAATTTTTTATTTATGAAAATCATGTTTTTACCTTCTTATCTAACTTTAGGGCCATATTTGCCCCTATACTTTCAACAATGATTATATTTACCCCTATAATGTTAAATCACTATGTTTTCAATATATTTACCTGTTTCATCAAATTTTAGGATCATATTTACTCTTGTACTCTAAAAAAAAGTCATAATTACCCCTATTGCACTAAATCTCCATGTCCGATCTTAATTTTCTTATGTGGTGCCTAGGCGACATGTATTTTTTTTCAATGAAATCTACTAACACATTTAAACTCTTTTAACCCGCTCAATTCATTATAAAATTAAAACTCAAAAATTTCATTGTTCATCCATGGTGCATACAATTTCACCACTCAAATCTCATCTCAACTAAAATTCAACTTTTGTTATTGCTATTGGGTAATAATTATTCCAACATTCTTATTTATTACACTAATTTTCTAATAACTAGTTGTAATACTTAAATCTTCATATCTAACCCACTAAAAAATTAAAATTATTGCAATAAATAAAAATTATTTCAACAACTATTATCTTATCGCGACAACAAAAGTTGAACTTTAATCTGAATAAGGTTTGAGCAGTGGTACCCACCATGGATGAATAATAAAATTTTTTGGTTTTAAATTTTTTTAGTGGGTCTAGTGGGTTAAAAGAGTTTAAATGGGTTAGTAGATTTCATTGAGAAGAGTATATGTCACATAGATAGTACATAGAAAAATTAAGGTCCGACATGATGATTTAATGTAATAGAGGTAATTATGATTCTTTTTTAGAGTACAAGGGCAAATATGACCCTAAAGTTGAATGAAACTGGTAAATATGTTGAAAACATAGTGATTTAATATTATAGAGATAAATATGACTTTTTATGAGAGTACATAGGCAAATATGACCGCAAAGTTGGATGAAAAAGGTAATTTTATTGAAAAAGTATAACAAGGGCAAATAGAACTTCTTTGTGAAAGTATAAGGACAAATATGACCCTTTTCCCTTCGCTAAAAACAAATCTTTTGTTAACTAAAAATAGTATTAAGAAGGTGTTTATGAAATTCACTAAACAAATAAGTATATTGGAAAGGAAAAAATACAAAGGTAAATTATATATTTTTTATATTAATGATGATGAGTTAAAATTATACAAAGAAATCAAAACAAAAGTTGTAAACGTAATATCATAAACACAACGAAGATTAATATTATGAGGTGGAACATTGAGAATGATTTATGAAATTATTCCAAATGTAATTAAGTTATTATGGAGTGTCATATCACATTTTTAGTACAAAATATAAAAATCTTTGTTAAATTTATCTTTTAGTTAACTTGAGCAAAATTAAGTGACTTTATGTGACAAAAATAAAAAAGAATAACTTTTATGTGATAAACTTAAAGTTAGATAATTTTGGTATAAAATTAAAAAATAATTTTTGTGTAATAACTCTAAAAGTTGAATGAATTTTATGTAACAACAATAAAAAAATGAATTTTATCTGATAAACACAAAATTAAATAACCATCGATAACCAAACTAGCACTTCTCAAATCAGGCTGGCCTCTCCAGCTGAGCTGGACGCCGGGATCGTGAATGCGCTAGCGATTGGCACATAAAAAAATAATTAGCCGAGTGAAAAATAATTAAAGGTACTAATTATTTGCCCAGATAGCTTCTCTACTAACTCAAAATCACATCTCCCGAGTAATCATATTCGACTAATCTGGAAACATAAATCATGTCCTATATATTCTCGTCACAACAACCTTATTGCATCATCAATTAGTCACAACAGTAGATTTTGCACTTATAAAACTCTGTGCTTAGGAAATACTGAACTTGCATCTCTTCGATGACCATGGATAGAAACACTGACAATGCTTGAAACTGTAGCGATATCACTCAATCTAATTTCTGGATGATTATTTTTTGATTCGATTAGAATTAAAGATTCTAGAAACTTTGCACGCAACGAAAAAAAGTTCACCAACTTCTTTTCAAGTTCAAGTGCTTTGAATCCTTTGACCTTCAATAGCTTTAATTCTGAAAATTTTGTTTCACAATTCTCAAACTTTTCCTTTGCTACTGAATTCCAGTAACTTCCTGCTTCCATTGCATAATCACCAAACTGCACAATTTTATTGATCAATTATTTCACAAATAAAAATCATTAAAATAAAAATACTTCTTCTTCCTATTTTTCTTCATAAATCATGCCATAATTGGAAGAGAAAGTGTAGTACATAAGTTTAGTAATGTTTTAACCTCGTTTACATCCTATATTTTCAAAAACATTAATGAAAATTAATATATGTTTAGGATCTTAATTTTCATAACTTTTATATTTCTATCATGCGATTAAAAACATTAACAAGAACTTATTTTAACCTTAAAAAAGTGAATTAAAAAAATTTGTTTACACAGTTCTTTACAAATACTAATTTTTTTATATGATAGCTTTCACAAGAGATGTAAATAAAATAAATAAAAAATTTATTATTTTCTTTTTTTTTTTCTATTTAGATGATAATTGAACATTTCATCAGAAAAGTGAAAAGCAGCGCAAACAAATTAAAAGGATTGAGGTGTGTGTGTATGTAAAATTTCCTTCAGGATTCACCACATCAGAAATAAATAAAAAAATTTACAAACAAAAAAATTCAAGTAATGCATAGCTAGAACAAAATTTTAAAAGATCGGAATTAATATATTTACGTCAATAAAGAGTCTTTGAATTTGAGGGCAATTCTTGACAAAGAAAACAATATCCCAAGGGTTGATGAAGCTCCGTCCACATCTCACCAATTGAAGTTCCTTCAAATTTGGAAGATAGAACTCCACATCTTTGTACTCAAAATTCACAAATCTAGGAGAAAGCCCCTAAATCAAACATAAAATAATATTTACATCGTCAATATGTACAAACTAAATTCAAAAATAAAAAAATTAAAAGACGAATCATTAGATTACCTCAAGAAGAATATTGTTAATTGATAGAGTCTGTACGTTTAGAAAGACTTTCATCAATTTATCTCTTTCACGTATATGTTGAAACCCCGTAGTTGCACCAAAATTCAATAGCACATCTTTTAATCTTATTGGATCAACAAACTTGATTTTGTTAATCTCGCCATCATAATGAAATGTGCTAATACTTGAATTATCAATCGTAACCAAAACTATATCCTCACAATCCCTAATTAAAATAGTTCTAAACTTGTCTGAACCTTTAATTATAAGTTCACCAATAGAAAAACAACGTTCCAATGCCAAGTACTCAAGAACCACACAACTTCTAAATAACTGTTTCATAAAATAAGGTACGACTTGAATCTTAGTTAGACTAAGAGATTTCAGAAATCGTAAACTTTGTAATTCTGGCGATATATACAAGTTACAATAAATCAGCTTTACACTGCGGAGAGTTTCAACGTTGATATAATCAGAAAGCAGACAGTAAAAACTTCCATCAATGGGCCTAGTCAGACGTAGCTCAAGCTCTTCTAGGCCCTTTGATGCAACAAGTTGAATCCACTTCTTGAAAAAAGGCAAGTACCTTGTTGGCACGGGAATATAAAGATGAAAACTATGAATTTTTTTGCCTAAGTAATTACTTAAGATATTATCAATAATTGGAATCTCGTCCCTTCCATTCAAGGAACAATTCATCTAAAAAATTATATCAAAACACAGATTACGAGCATATAACCATGAATTTAGAAATGGTTTAGCAACAAGAGAAGAAGAAATAGCATGCTTGATAGGTAAAAAAGTGAAAATGTTATGAATAACATCATCAGGAAGAGAAACACTAAGATTATTATTAGACTTATCATCACCATTTGTTATCTTAGAATTTCTTCTTAATCTTTTTCTATTAGATGATACTAAAACTTGCTTTCTTTTGGATCCTGAAGCTTCCATCACTAATTTTTTCTCTAAAAATTGAAAAGAGAAATATTGAGACAAGATATAAAGAAAATATTAAGGCAAGATGTGAAAATACAATGTAAGCAATCCATGTATTTATAGAGTGAGAATTGTAAAGATGTTTAAATACACTTAATTAGTTACCTTAATATATATCTTATTTTTGGAAAGCAAAAAAAAAAAAAAGAGAGAATATAAGTAGAGATACTTAACTACACTTAATTAGTTACCTTAATGTATATCTCAACTTTGGAAAGCAAAAACAAAAACGAAAAAATGAGAATATAATCAAAATTCATTTATAAAGCAATCTATTTTTATAGATAGAATTTAAAAAATTATATTAGGAGCCTCTACTTTATGGCCTTTTTTTTTTTTAAATTTCGGAGCCCAAAAAAATTGATATAATTAAATAAAAAATTTCAAAAAATATAAAAATCAAAAACAATTTAATTAAAGCTACTGTTATATGTTATATTACTAATTCTTTCAAGTTTAGAATTTGAATTGACGAGTAGGATTTCAATTTCAATTCATCTAAAATTAATCAGTAAGGAATTAAAGAATGTAAAATTTACGTGATTTGACAAATAAATTTAAAAGTAAAATAAATTGTTTTGTCTGTGACTTTATAAGAAAAAATAATCTTAACATAAAAATTCGTAGAAATCTCTGATAAAATAATTAATTTAAAACGTAAAAATACTCATTACTAATGACTGCAAAACTAATAAAATATTAGTTTTTTTAGTGTAACTTTGAGTACTAATGGATCGGAGCTTCTGGTGTACTTAATAAACTCTCTAACATACATCCACATAATTTATATGGGAACCAATACAATAAAAGATGAAATAAAAAGCATGTAATAACAATAACTACGTTAGAAAGTAGTAACTAGATCATAATATATAAGTTAAAATGTTTGTAAAGTAGGAAATCATATGTAATTGTCTTTGTATCATCTTTTATATTTTATTTATCGATCTTTTATATTGTTATTTACTGATTTCTTGAAAAAAAAATGATACAATCATGGAAGGAATTGGCAAGTCCAGAGACGAGTTAGTCTAAATAAAAAATGGGTTGACCGCTTCTACGACGATGCGCCTATGCGGGAGGAGGTAAAATATGTACTTGGGGACTCATTCTGACTGAAATAAGGGGCGGGTCTTTACCAACTTCCAAATATTCTATTTTAGGGAAAAGAAATGTCCTGCTAACATAGGAGCACTCCTACTAAGAAATGGAAGAGCAAATTTCTTTCTGTTCGACGACACAATGCCTCATCTGCCCTCTGCTACACATCTCTCATTGTGTCATTCTAAAAGATGCGAAATAGCTTTTTAGCGGGGACTCATTCTGACTGAAACAAGGGGCGGGTCTTTTCGAACTTTCAAATATTCTAAGACAATGCAAGGTGGCCTCAATTAAGCTTGTTCCTTGTAAAAAAATTTGACTTTCTCTCATACTGTCTATAGTAAGCTCGTTCCTGTCCTTGCGACTGGTTCTTCCCCAGTCTGGCCAAGGCAAGCCATGCTAAGGACCTCAACTTCACTACCTAGCCAACCATCTTCGCCCAATGTTATGCCCCGTAGGGCATCACGTTCCTCAAAGGAAAACTAGGAGCACAGAAGCGATGAACGCGCGCTGACTAGCCCTGCTCAACGCCCTACATCCTTCTCTTGAGCGCTTCATTGAGCATCTCTCTTTCCTATCCCGTCCTCCTTCGTACGACTAGTTTGATTTTCTGTATTGCTTGCTTGTCGTGAATCGCTCGTTCCCACCTTACAGAGAGGGATGTCGCTGCTTCTCTTTTGATCGTTGTTCTGTATGAATGGGTTTGGTTTTCCAGCGGTTGTCGGTCAACTTCTTGATCACTCAGTCGCTTGCCTGTCACTCTGACTCTCATCCAGTCTCTTTGTTGACGTTTGTCCAGTAGTTGGTCTCTTTCTTGCCTGCCCGTCGATCACGAAAGCACGCGACTGGAAAAGGAGTGAAAGGGTTCCTCGCTAAATAAAATCAAAGTTCCACAATCCCTTACCTACCCCAGTCCATCCCTTCACCTGGATAATGACCACTTAAGCACCTCTAGAAGCGAATAGAAAGAGATGGCAGAGTCCGTAATGCTCCTAGAGAGGCATATTTCGAATATAGAGGAGTGAAAGTTCCCAACAAAAAAGTACTTTTGCATATCCTTCTATGAACCTTACGAGCACGTTCTCTGTCACCCCCCACCGCGCTTACGGCTCTATACCCCAACCCAACTTGCTATAGCCCCGGGTCCTTCCTTTCTATTCCTCGGTAAGCGGACGGCCGATAAGATCTCTGAGATTGACCAGCCAACTGGGTTGGTTTGGCTATTCTTTTCTATTGATATTGAAAAGGAGTCAGTTGTCTGCGTGAGTCACCTTCTTCTAGGCTCCGCTGGATGACACGACATTTTCGTTCAAATATATATAGGTCGGTCGTACTTGTGATGGTTCCCAAGGATCCAATATGACCACTTAGGTCTACGTTGAACTCGACGAATTGCGTTTTGCCAGAGAAATTTTTTGAGAAAAAATCTCCATTGGTAATTCAAAAATAGAAAGAATATAAATAAAGACACATACGCGGAAAGGGGCCCCCACTATGATACTTAATGATTTTTATTTATTTAGTGTATTATCATTTAAAAAGTTTATTAATTAAACACGATTAGATATTAAATTTATAATTCAATTATATTTCTTAAAATCATTATTCTAAACTTCAAAATCGATAAAATTGAAATCCTGACTTCACCTCAACATGTGATAAAGTCTAATGTTAACTGCATCTTTTGCCCATAATATTATGAGATGGACTTATATATGTGTGACTTATGATTTTTTATTTACTTTTATTATTTTAATTTAAACACTAATATCTAAAATAAATTAATTCAAACAGATTCTTAACATGATATCCGAAGAGCAAAAATGGAGAAAAAATGAAAAAAGTACTTTAATTTAAAATATAAATTACAATTAAAATTTTCAAGTTCGTAACGTTAAATGACATGTTGACCTCAACAGAAATTAATTACTTGAGCATTTGTTATTGAGAAAATAAATTCATGCTAATCCAAATGATCAAATTCGAAGGACTTTTCACTCTTTTTTATTTATTTTTACTTATTCATTATATTAAAACTATAATATATTTTTTTTTTCATATTTTACCTTTTGCATTAATCACTTTTTTCTCAAATTATTTTTCAAAACTTATGATTAAACATCAATGAATATAAATATTATGCTAAAATGCTCATTAATCATAAGAAATGTATAATATTTAAATGAATAAGTAAAAATAAAAGGAGGAAATACAACATAGAAAAACAGTAAATAATTTGAAAAATCCTTCAAAAATAGGATAAACTTTTCATTATGTTGATGTGCTTTGAGAAATAATAATAACAAACAAATCTCAATTCAAATCAGTTGAGTGGATTATATAAGTTCTTAATATTTATTGTTCCATTCGGACCTTCTTTTTTTTTTCAATACTTAATATATTTATCTTTTTAAGACAAATTAGGGAGTTCTCTAATACCTAAATCAATATAAAATACCAGAAGTACTAAGTCTTAATATCAACTAACTAATATCATTTATATGGATTGTTTTTCGCTAAGTATGCATGAATTTTGAAATATTAAAGGTATTTTGAGATAATTTTCTTTTGTAAGATTTAGGTTTGTCTTGTCTCTTTCATTATTAACATCTTTAATTATCACAATGTTACACTTATGAATCATCGTATTTGGATGTCTTCATATTCATCATATCAAACGATCTTTTATTATCTTATGTTTTATACTTTTATATATGCATGTTACTTATATTATTGGCAGTGATCTATTTTTCCTTATTTATGTTATTGTCTTATATAATTATATAATTTCGTCTTCACGTTCACATTTTTATGATATTTGCATTACGGATAAGTTAGGATTTTAGAAACGCGATACTTACTCCCATATAACATTATTAATTGTTCTTACAATTATATTCTATATATAAAACTTGCATGCATGTAGTAAGTTTCTTCTGGAATAACACTGTCATAATGCTCCTTAATTATAGCTATCCATCCTATTCTTCTATTTCATGGGTGACGTCTACATTTATGGCACTATTTTTAGGAAACACAAAGCCTAAATATTTAAATCGGGTTTAGATTTAGCCACTACAATTTTCTTGTACCTGAAAGGTATTTAGTGACAAATGGAATTGCTCGTGATAAGCATTTGCAACCAAAAATCTGATCGCTGAAAGTATTTCATGATCATAAAATTGTGATTTCCAAATGAATAAATGTTATGTCATATTTTTGTTAAGTAGCATACGATTTACGATATAGAGAACCAAAAAGTATTTTAAAAATTATAAACACTATCATGATTTCATTTATGTTTTGTAACTAATACAAAAAGGAAATAAAGTAGCAGTGTAGCAACTACATTGTTACTCATCCCCTAATTAAGCCAAAAAAATGTATCCTTGATAAATAATATAAGTTTTTTTTCCTAATAGTCCTGGCAAAATATTATCTACTTTCAACTTTGTATGCTTTTTCAGATCTTTGCATCTTCACTGTGTATACTCAAGTCTCCAAGACCTGAAAAAAAACTTAAAAAGAAATTTTCTTAAGAAAAACAATAAAGATCAATTATAAGAATTAGTTAAAATGATTGTTAAACATCATTATTGCATATACTAAACATGTTGTGAAGCTAGTAACAATATAACTAAGCATAGTAAAATAAAATAGAAATGATCATCCTTGAAAATAAGAGAACTTAGAAAACCAAAAATCACCTGAAAAATTCAAGGATAAAATTTAGCCTGGATTTAACAAAATCAACAGAAAAATATACAAGCTAGATAGAAACCTATGCACAAAACAACCCTTCTTAAATACAGGTGGTCCAATAAACTCAAAACTCAAGTAATCGCAAGCTCAGAATCAATAGATTTCATGTGGAATAATTTCTAGGTTCAGTTGCACAATATTTTAATTTTTTTTTTTGGTAAACATGATAATATATTAATTAGACTTAATCTGCATCATTAAATAGAAGAAGTGGCAGTGCGTCGCATCTGCTGTTAAAGTTTAGAGGAGGGGGTGTACTATAATTAGTATAGTACTTGTTACAGTTAACCGGTCTTTTTAACCTAACAAAAAGAGTTCCTATTTTGTCTGCTTTTACTTTTCTCGAAACAAACAATGGTGGAACTATTGCATACCCTAATGCCCTCTTCGCTAACACAATATTTTAATTTAACTATCTACAATAGGGAGCATACAAATGTACTCGTGTCCTTAACCTATATTTAATTCATTTGTATCTACATAATGAGTTAAGGGAAGAAGTTACCTTTATTGTCTTTCTGCAATTTTTCTTCTTGCGGATAACGAGCTAAGGGAAGAAGTCCCACGCAATTTAACTTTTTGCAATATCTCTGCTTGCAGATATAGCTTTCCGCAATTACGCACATTCTCAACGTACTGGTATGTATCCAAGACTGCTTCATCAAGGCCAAATTTTGAAGGTCGAAAAGATAACAATTCAATTCCAACAATGAATTGACCCTCCAACGCGCATGATCTGAACTATTGATGTTCATTATTGTTATGTACCTCAAGAAGCTATAATCTGCTCTTTGCGAGTTGACCCAAAACTAGCTTACAAGAACATTATCGGACAGTAACGTACTCAGAATTTTTCATAAGCAATGTCACAATTTAAAAAAATGAGTAAATGACCTTCTACATGAAAGAGGGAGTGCCTAAGCACTAGGCCAATGCACAACTTTGTAAGTAAATAGTGTCTTTTTTAATATTTGCACCTTGTATTTTCATTTTTTATTATTTATATATATATGTATATGTAGTAAAATAATTTGACGAAGCAGTGTCATGTGACACCCCAGATAATCAGATGATGCACCCAAACACAGCGCGAGAAGTGAACAAGTGGCTCGGGATACTCAACGGAATAGGTATGTTTGGAATTTCCTGTTTGTTGTATTAGAGAAGGCATTCAGTCCTTAAAACATAACTAATAGAATCTTAAAACAATAGTAACAGGGCATGCTGCAGATCCCTCTTTGTTTTAGACAATTATTTTTTTCTATCCACCCTACTGTACGTAAAATATAGTTCATATTTGTATTCTATGCATATTAGGAAAAAAATAAATGAAAAATCTGAAAGAGAAAAAAAGAACAGAGAAAAAATCGAGGTAATATTAATTCATTTAAATTATTATATTTGATTTTATAAATAAGAAATAGAATTATACTTCCAATAAAAAGTAAAAGGGAGATCTAGATTTGCCTAATTTTATTTAAATTATATATTTTATAAATTAAAAAAAACTTAAATAATTAATTGATATTAAAAATAAATAAAATATATAAATTATTTTAAAAATAAAAATATCATAGTAATTGATTTTTTATATGTTAACAATTTTAAAGATATTTTAGTCATACCAAAAAAAATACTTAATAGCACTTACGTACCAAACACATCAATACGGAATATGTTTGTTGTTGTTGATTGTCTCCATTATTTGGCTATTTATGTATGTATTAATCTGTTATATACTATCAGTGTCTTTTCATTAACGGGTGTATTTTTAGCATCTATTGTAGTAATAATTGAAGTGGCAACCTTTTACTTGGTCCAATTCTACAATAAAACAAGTAGCAAATAATTGATGTGAAGTTAGAAAAAAGGTGGCACGAAAGTCATTGCTTGTTGCCTAATAAAAGCTAAAATCAGTCACAATAACTCCATGAATCATGGCATTATGACCAGAAGACCTTATGCTTTTTACTCTGTCATTTCAAAATAAATAGTATTTTTATTCGCAATTACTACCACAAGAAAGTCGCCCCTATCTCTAAAGGGGCTTATGCACTCCACGACTTTCTTATGTTATGGGGTCTCGAAGACTGAATTTAGCTGCCAACCCTAGTCAGTAAGCTGAAAAACTTTCTCCTTTAGACGCATAATTTAAGAATGTTATTCATTTTTACAAAGAAAAATATACTTTTATCACTTACTCTTAATAAATATTTTGAAAAAAAATTAACTCTTTAGTATTTTCTTGATTATAAAACTCTCTCCATTTAAATAAGGGTAAAATTAAAAGAACGTCATTAATGTCTTATTAATTATGTAAAACACCACTTATTTTAAAATGGGGAAAATAGTATACATGACAATTAAATGAGAACGAAGGGGACATCACTTTAGATCATTTTATACCCATTAAAAATAATAATAAATATAAAGTATATCTTATCTCTATTTATTAGATATTTCTTCAGAATTAAACACTATTTTAAAATAATTCGTTAATATAAGAATATAATTGAAAATATATATAAAGTTTTATCTTGAATTCTTAAGATAACACTTATTTTGATAATTTGGGTCAATTTTTATTATTAGACAGATGATATTTTTTCTTTCGTTTTTGAGTTTATTTTACCATAACATAACTACTTGTCCTAATCCATTCACGGAATCACAGGAACTTTGTGACGCCAAATATATAAAATAATTAAATAAGGAAAGAAAGATTATACAGACGGCGATCCCAAAGATTAATGGTGTCCATGTTATCAAAATTAAAATTAAGAAAGGATAATTTTAGAACAACAATCATGCTATCAAATAATAATATTTTTTTCTGATAATAATTATCAAATACTTTCGCTTTTATTTTCTTCTAATAGTTTGATCTATCTAAAAAATTATCAATCTATAAATATAATTTTAATTTTTTCAATAATGCCAAAAATCATTTTGATATGACATTTTATTTTATTTTTATTTTATTTGTTGTTCGTTATTCGAAAATAATTTTTTCCTTTCCTTCAACAATACCTCTCAATAAGATTGACCCATTTGAATATATTATCCGTGTGATGAACCTACGACTCATTTTATGTCATGAATTTTGCTTTTTAGGTTGTCCCCAAATTTTTTTAAAAAAATTTAGAAGACATTTTTGTATATTTAAAAATAATATAATTTTTAAATTTATTTTAATTTATTATCAGATAAATATTTTTATTTATTTTAAATCTGAAATTTCAAAAGTCTTTCTTCCTTAGAAAAGAATATATGGAATAATTAAGTTATATATCCGAAAACTTATATACTACGCCTTCCGAAAAGTTTTGCTGTTTTTAGACTCAAATTTTTATGTCAATGCTCTCAAAAAGTTCTCACGTTCAAACGCATGACATTGTCAAACGAAAAGCATACTTTTTCTCCGTTTTAATTTATTTATTTAATTTTAACTTATACATATATAATTTTAAAAAGTAAATGAAATTTTTGAATATTATAGTCGTAAAATGTATCAAAATATCTTTTAATTTTGTGATTTTAAACATGTCACTTGAAAAGTTAAAATCAAAGAGTTATCCAAAATAAAAAGAAATATTACATTTTTAAATATACTAAAAAGAAAAGTAAAACAAATAAATATTATAGGCTTGTGCTTTCTTTTTTTAAAAAAATGGTGTGTACTGTATAGATTTATTTTGACTACTCCATAGACTTGTAGCCCTGCCAATCTTCGACTATATTATTGGAATTGGAAAGAATGTTGAAATATGATCATTTGTGTTAGTTAAAATGAAGATGTTGTTACTATAATTTTTTTGACTCACAAGTCGTAAAGAGTGGTAGTTGGAGACGGAGGTGAACTGTGGGAATTAATTAATAAGTGGGATTTATGCATGCCATCCATCGAGTTGAAATTTTTTTCTTCTTGCATGCGCACTAATCCTGCCAAGTTTTGTGGGTTTGCTTTGAAAATTTTTTAGTTTTCTGCAGTAGTCCTCCATTATTCATGGAACAAGTGTTTTTTTCTTTAAAAAAAATTGTTAAAACTTAGTACTTTGGAAAAACTTTGTTGCCTTTCTCTTTTTTATTATACAATGTAAAAAGTCTCACACTAGTAGTTAATTAATGAGATAGTGGTCACCTTTAGGTAATCCTTCCTCGTAAGTTAATTTTTTGGGTTGAATTAAGCACAAAATCTATTTCTTTATATGGTACCCATCTCACCCGATGTTGGGCCCCAAATTAAATTATTGTTCATGCTTCAGATGTTCAAATTTGAGCGTAAAGTGGTCGTGATGTTGAAAAATGAAAAAAGTCTCACATCGATAATTAGTGAAACAAGTGGTCTCTTTGTATGAATTTGGGGTAATCCTCCCCTTATAAACTAAGTTTTGAGGCTAAATTATGCTAAAGTATCTCTCGTTGAAATGGATTTGCAAGGCAAAATGGATCGATCTTCATCCTCATTCCTTGTTTGTGCAAACTCTAAATTTTCAGCCATGAGTGCACGTCAAGAAATATTTTATTATTCCAGCAAAATTTCAGTATCATTAATTGTATGATTTCTTTAACAAACTTGACACTCTTCCTACTCGTTGCAAAAAGAAACTTCTATTTATTTTATGTCTAAAGTAATTTATGTTGTTTTGGTAATTCAAAGCCGTCATATATATATGTTGAGAATGATGATCAAGGAAGTTGTGGCCACGGCTCTCATACAGAAATTGAAGGAAGGAGAGATACAAAGAATCCACAAGGTGAAGAAGGTGAACTGAGGACTTCACAATATTTCAGACACAACCTTTTTGATGCACAAGAGCCAATCATCAAGACATGTGGCAACATCACAGGCACAAGTTGTTTAATTGATGGATTAAATCAGGACCGTCCATATGGACCCAACAGCTGTAAACATTCCAGAAAATTCTCAGTCTTTGCACATGGATAGCATGTGATAGTAGTTGTAGTTTGTTAGAATGGAACCAATAATTATTTGTCAAGTGTAATCGCTCATTTTTATTTTTTGGTAGACACAGAATTTAGGCATAGAAAAGTTGTATAAACACATAAGAAAGGTACAACATTATTTGAAAGAAATACAAGCAGAAAATTTTTCAAAATCTTTTCTATCATGGTATCAGAGCATTAAGATCCTAAAATCTTCTGCTCTTCATCTTTGTTATTCTGTTTTTCTTCATCATCTTCAATCATGACTGAAAATGTCCCAGCAAACAGTTCCTATGCATCTGCTGAAGGAACCAGTGCTAATCCTCTTTTTCTTCGTGCATCTGATGCACCAGGAATGACCCTTGTCAACAGTATCTCTGATGGAAGGAGGTATCAACATTGGAGAAGATCTGTCTTGATTGCCCTTTCTGTTAAGAATAAACTGGGGTTCATCAATGGAAGTTGTGTTGAACCCCCTGCTACAGCAGTAGATTTTTCATCATGGAACAGGTGCAATGACATGGTGACTTCTTGATTGCTTAATTCTTTATCCAAGAATATTGCACACTCTGTCATATATTCTAGAACTGCTAAGGATATGTGGACAGATCTGGAACAAAGGTTTGACCAATCTAATGGGGCCAAACTATAACACCTGCAAAAAGAAATGACTGGATTAGTTCAAGGATCCAGTGATATTGCAGGTTATTTCACCGAATTGAAGAGACTATGAGATGAATTGGATTCCCTCAATTCACATGTTTGTTTTACCTGTGTGTGCACCTGTGAGGGGAAGCAGAAAATCACTAAGTTTGTAGAAGATCAAAGGCTCATTCAATTCCTCATGGGGTTGAATGACATTTATTCTCAAGCGAGAGGAAATATACTAATGTTGAATCCTTTGCCAGAAATCAACCAAGCAAATTACCTCTTGCTTCAAGATGTAAACCAGAGGGAAATCTATGTGAACCCACAATTTCCTCTTAATAATTCTTCTTTCATGACAGGAAACTATAACACACAACAACAGAAAACTGTAAACCAAATGCAAAGATTTAAAAATCCAACACAGATTCACCATAAATCTGAAAATCAAAATCAGGGACAAAGATTAATAGGGAACAATCAAAGGGTTGTACAAACACAAAGGACTGGGAAGATTAGAAGGAAGAAGTATAATTCTAATGTGAGTTGTTCTCACTGTCTCAAGATTGGACATATTGCAAATGATTGTTACAGATTGATTGGATATCTTGAAGATTTTCAGTTTACAAAAGGTTTTCATGCACCAATTAGAGAAAATGCAGCAGTGACAGATGAGGATAATGGAATTTGTGATTTTGATGAGAATATCCTCAATCAGCTTAGCAAGACCTAGATTTCTCAAATAAAACAGATAATCAAACAAGGACAGCCTAATGCTTAATAGTTCAGAGATTAATGCGATGTTGTGGCTGGTACAATCACTAAGTATTCTAGATCTTGTTTCTCAGTATATAATTCTAAAACATGGATAATAGATTCAGGAGCCTCGGAACACATGTGTTTTGATTCCACTTCCTTCCTAAATCTCACACCTCTTGCTATTCCTGTCACTATAAATCTGCCTAATTCTTACAAAATAAAAGTCACACACACTGGTAGCATTGAAATCCTTCCTGATTTGTTCTACAAAATGTCCTCTTTGTTCCCTCTTTTAAATATAACTTGTTATCTGTTCATAGGTTTTGTGATCAATTCTCTTTTTCTCTCTTGTTTAACTTAAATAGATGTGTCATGCAGGGCCATTTAATGGGGAGGGAATAAACTTTTGGTAAAGTAGAGAAGGTCTTTACTTACTAGAGCCAATTAATTCTAGAAATAGTAACCTGAATCAGTGTAATGCTATTTCCTTTTTCCATGATATTTCCAAGTTAGTTTCTACTTATTTTCCTTTTTTTGCTAGTGCAATTTCTGATGTAACCCCTTGGCATGCCAAATTAGGGCATTTGCCATATTCAGCAATGAGAAATTTTAGTTTTATTTCTCTTCCTTCTGATTTGAATTCTGTGTGTGAGATTTGTCCTCTTGCTAGGCAAATAAGATCACATTTTCCTATTAGTCAAATTCGATCTAAAAGGCTGTTTGAGTTGATTCATACTGATACTTGGGGTCCTTTCAAGTTTCCAACCTACAATGGATATAAGTACTTTCTCACTATTGTTGATGATTTTAGTAGAGGAATCTGGGTTTTCTTGTTGACCGTGTAAAGCAATGCATTCTCAGTTTTGAAAGATTTTTTGTTCATGGTTGAAAGACAGTTTGATCTTAAGGTACAAAAAATAAGATCAGATAATGCACTGGAGTTGGGGAGAGGTATTCAGGAGGTAGAATTTCTGAAGTCTCAAGGTATAATTCATCATCCTGTGTCTCTACCTTTCAACAAAATGACATTATTGAAACGAAACATAGACACTTATTGGAGATTGCTAGAGCACTTCTTTTTCAATCACATCTTCCCAAGTGCTACTGGGGAGAGTGTGTATTGGCTGCTACACATTTGATAAATAGGATATCTTCTAGAGTTCTTAATGGACTCAGTCCTTATCATGTCCTTTTTGGAAAAGATCCAGATTACAACACCCTGAGGACTTTTGGCTGTTTATGTTATGTTTCTACTTTGAAAAGTAGTAGGAGTAAGTTTGATCCTAGGGCAGATGCTTGTGTGTTTTTGGGATACCCACCGGAACAAAAGGGTTACAAGCTCCTCAACATCACTACCAAAAGGATATTTGTGTCTCGAGATGTACATTTTTTTAAGCACATTTTTCCTTTTTCTATTGAACCTCCTATTCCAGAACCTATGTTTCCTTCTTTTTCCGAATCCTTTGATTACCCAAATGCCCTTTCTACTGATAAGCCTCCTATGCCTTCACCTCTTCCTCCACCATCACCTAATAATTCTCATCCTGATAATTCTTTTATTCCCTCCCCTATTAATCATACACAATTACCTGTCTCCCAACCAGCAGCTCAGAAGATCTACCAGAAACACCAAAATACCTGCTCATTTGAATGATTTTATTTGTAATCATGTTTATCTCACTAATGTTTCAGACACTTGTTTTAGTCAGCCTGCTCAACCTTCTACCTTTTCATTTGGAGCATTGTCATTACAGAATCAACATCTATTAGGTTCTATCAGTTTTATTGTTGAGCCTACCAGTTTCGAGCAGGCTTGTTTGGATCCTAACTAGCAGTTGGCAATGGAAAAGGAAATTGCAGCTTTAGAGGCAAATCACACTTGGGATGTAGTGGTTCTGCCTCCAGGGAGAAAGGTTTTGCCTTGTAAGTGGATTTACAAAGTCAAACAACATTCTGATGGGTCACTAGAGAGATTTAAAGCTCGGCTCTTCATTAGTGGTGACATACAGAGGGAAGGTATCGATTATAACGAGACCTTTTCTCTGGTTGTCAAGATGACAACAATCAGGTGTCTCATTGTTATTACTGTCAAGAATGATTGGTCTATCTCTCAATTTGATGTTAACAATGTCTTTCTTCATGGAGAACTTCAAGAGGAAGTTTACATGAAGTTTCCATCCAAAGTGGCATCTCCTAGTTCCAACCTTGTTTGTCGACTCAGAAAATCATTATATGGGCTCAAGAAAGCTTCTCGACAATGGTATGCCAAGCTTGCTGGAGCTCTCAGTTTCAAAGGTTATACAGCTTCACTTAATGACTATTCTTTATTTTTTAAGAGAACGGGAACATTGTTTTCTATCATTGCTGTGTATGTTGACGACATCTTGATAATTGGCAACGATCCTACTGAGTCTACAGCTATGAAGGTGTTTCTCAACAAAGAATTCAGAATCAAGGATCTTGGGGAACTTCACTATTTTTTGGGGATGGAGGTTTTACGAGAAAAGCATGGATGCGTTATCAGCCAAAGGAAATTTGCTTTGGAATTATTACAAGAATTTGATTGCTCACATTTGCCTATGGTCTCCTCTCCTCTCGACCCTTCCTTCAAATTGACAGTTTCTTCAGGGCCATTACTTCCAGATCCTACTCTCTGTAGACGTTTGGTGGGTAAGTTAAACTACCTTACCCATACCAGGCCAGTTCTCTCTTTCCCAGTCCTCACTTTAAGTCAGTACATGCAACGTCCTTGTCGAGGTCATTTTGATTCTGCTCTTAGGGTACTTAGGTATCTACGTATGAATCCGGGGCAAGGTTTGTATTTTAATTCCACTCCTTCTTTCTCCCTCACTGCTTTTTGTGATGCCGATTGGGCATCTTGTCGGGATACTAGAAGATCTATCAGTGATTTTTTTATCACTCTAGGGGGTTCACCTATTTCTTGGAAGTCCAAGAAACAAACATCCATTTCTATTTCTTCAGCTGAATCGGAATACAAATCTATGCGAAAAGTAACAGCGGAACTCACTGGTTAGTTAGACTTCTTGCAGATCTGTCTGTCTCCCCTTCTTTATAGGTACCCATCCACTCTGATAGCCAAGTTTCCATCCACATCGCTCAGAATCCTGTGTTTCACGAAAGGACCAAGCACGTTGAGCTTGATTATCACTTCGTGAGACAACAATTTCTCTCCGGTCTCATATCTCTCTCTTTTGTTCCTTCGACATCTCAGCTGGCCGATCTGTTCACTAAGGCCCTTTCTGGTCCTTCGCACTTCTCGATTCTTTCCAAGATAGGTGTCGTCACAACTCAGTGAAGTAGGCGACAACTGCTATTAGGGTCTGTCTTAAGGCATCTTGAGGGGGTGTTGAGAATCTTGATCAAGGAAGCCATAGTCATGGCTCTCACACAAAAATCGAAGGAAGGAGAGATACAAAGAATTCACAAGGTGAAGAAGATGAACTGGGGACTTCACAATATTTCAGACACAATATTTTTGATGCACAAGAGTCAATCATCAAGACGTGTGGCAACATCACAGGCACAAGTTGTTTAATTGATGGATTAAATCAGGACCGTCCATATGGACCCAACAGCTGTAAACATTCCAGAAAGTTCTCTGTCTTTGAACATGAATAGCATGTGATAGTAGTTGTAGTTTGTTAGAATGGAACCAATAATTATTTGCCAAGTGTAATCACTTATTTTATTTTTTGGTAGACACAAAATTTAGACATAAAAAAATTGTATAATTACACAAAATTTAGGCATAAAAAAGTTGTATAATTACATAAGAAAGGTACAGCATTATTTGAAAGAAATACAAGCAGAAAATTTTTCAAAATCTTTTCTATCAATATATATATATGTGGTTTAATATTTATAATTGTAGAGTCAAATTTTTGCAATGTTATATTGTATCCATTTTCTTTCTTCTTCTCCTCCTTGTAATTATTAGCTCCATTATTTTACTCACAAATTTCCAACGTCCGTCTCCTCTATCTCTTAAAACAATGATAGCGTATTAAATTTTCTCATCAGATAGCACTACCAAGTGGATGCTTATATGAAACTACTGGTCTTTGTAAAGGTGCGTGACACGGTTACTCTAAAATATTTATTATAATTAGTTTTGCAAATGATGAAAATTAAATAATGTATATTTAAAAATAAAAACAAAAATTTAAACATACAAAAGAGTAATAATGTGAAATTTAAAATTTTTATAAATTTAATACTATTCAGTGATATATATATATAATATACTTTAATTTAAATATACACACATACTCAAACATATATATAAATGCATGCATATCATAAAAAATTAATATTAATGCATAATATAAAATTAAATGAATATATATTTTCAATCACTTCATGATAAACCTAATGACATCGTAAGTCATATGAGTCTTCCACCGACTCAAACACGTGAATATTAAAAAAGGAAAAGAAAAAAAAGTTTTTAAAAAATGAAGATTGATACATAGAAATTATTGCAGAGCATAATATGAGAAATACAACATCGTATATGACAAATATGAATATAACAATTGAAACTAATAAATATAGAAAAATAAATAAATTATCTTTATGCTTCAGTAAGTATCAGAAACTGAATATGGTGGAGAAAAATAAGTGAGTTAATTAAGAGAAGATGATGTTATGCAGGAAATATTATGAAAGTATCATAATAAGCACAAATTTAAATCTAAATCTTCAATAAGAACAATAAAGACTAAGGTACAAAATACAAATCAGTGGAAGAAAAAAAAACTTGAGAAATATTTATACTAATATATGGAGACTCCTAAGATTCTTTTCCAGTATTAATAAGAATATAGAATATTTAAATAAGATTTTTGATTCACCGACATGATTAAATTGACATACAAATTCAATGATACTATATTTATGGTACATTAACAAAACATATAACTGAAAATTCTAAATGTGAAATGAATCTAACTTTTTAATACGAAAAGGCAATTTAAAAATTTTGTGGAATAAATGGAATAAACTAATTATTAGGAAGATGATTGTCTTGGTGGTTATAACTTTTCATTATCCACATTTACTAAAATTTTCATCTAACATTGTGTCTTTTTAAAATGATTTGTTAAAATTAAATGAATGGTTAAAGAATACACACTTCAAGAAGAGAAAATGCACATTAAGTAATTCAAAATTCAATGGAAGGTAGTTTTATTTTCTGGTAAAAGGCAAAATGGTACTTTATATATAAAAGAAAGGCTAAAATGTGAAAAGTTATAAACTATAGGGACATTTAAAATAATTTATGTTTAGAAAATATTTAAACAATATGGGGTACTAAACTAAGACTCCTAATTTAATACAATTATTAAATAATTAAATATTTTATAATATTATTAATTTTAATAAGGATAAAATCATTATTCAACTTCTAACTTCAAGAGCTTTCCACTTATATAATAGTATGATATATTCCATTCATTTCAAAGTAAGTGGTGCTTTTAATTTGGGCATATATTCATTCTGTTAAAATCTCTTTAATTTGGACATATCTCTAAGAAAACTACTTATTCCTAGACAGGAAAATGTATTTTTTATTATTCTTAATAAATACTTTTAAAAAAAATATAACTCTTTAGTAATTTCTTGATTACGTTAAAAAAAATATTTAAATATGAGTAAAATTGAAAGAACATTATTAATACTTCTTAATTACGTGAAACACCGTTTATTTTAAAATGAATTAAAAAAATAAAAGACACCATTTATTTTAAAATAAATATTACAATACATGACAAAGTTGTGAGATCATGCAGATCGAGGGTATCGTAGACTGTAGAAAGGTGTGAAATGGTAATTTAGTTTCACACCAAAATTTTCCAAAGTTGTGAATGCACTTTATAATACAAGAATGTGTTCCTTATAAGACGACACATGGGTTGCTGCCAGTCCACCCCTTGTCTTTTTAATGTCTTCAATTTATAAGTTTCATTGTGCTAGAACATCAATGTTGACCTCTCTAAACGTAACGCCGTCCGAAAGAGATTTTATATAGATCAGTAACATTTTATCACAACTTTTATTATAAAGATGTAACATGGTAATTGACTTTAGTCACTTTAGCAGTTACATTGTACTCGGTGAATTCAAAATTTTTATCAAAGGAGGTGTAAAAATGAAAATATAATGTATTAATTTGAAATTTCATGATAAATTTGAACCTCTAAATTATTAAGTCAATCGTTAAATTTGTATTTAGGGAGTTCAAAACTTATATATATACACACAAAATTTTAAAATATTTTATATATATAATGTAATTTTTTGTCACGGGGGTTTGGACCTGCTGTCTTCATCCATGCTTACTTATTCATGTTAGATTTGACATGCTACTTAAAAATTAAAAATAAAAAATTATTTTATTATATTACCCTTAATTATTATAAGTGATTTAAATATTTAAAAAATATATAATATATTTAGTATTAATAATGAGGACCAAATAAATAAAAAATAATAAAATATTTTTTATTTTTTAAAATAAATAAATAAAAATAAATATTTAATTTTAATATAATTCACAAGTAAAAATGAGGAAAAGAGTATCACATAGACATTAATATTGAGACTAGTATTCGATTGGCACTAAAACTTTGAATCTTTCTTTTTTCTAGAGGTGTCAGAAAGAGTTGACTGAATCGAATCACCCGAGAAGGTAAATAGACCCGTTCACCAGCAACTGTTGCAATTCCCTCTAACTGCGCCAACTGCTCCACCTTTCGTTTCCCCTCTTGCTTCAACACCGTTGATTTCAATGTATGTTGTAAGGGAAGCAAGAATCTGTATGGTAATTTGATGTCGACTAATTATGGACAGAGAAAAGACATTAAATCCTTTCTGTACTTATCTATATAATTTATTTTAATACTTTAATTTTATATGTAATTTTTTACTCCTCTAATATCATTTGAAGTTTATTAAATATTATTTTAAGAAAATAATATTATTCTCACATAATGTGAAGTGTTTCACACTCACGCCATGTCACTGTCACGTTACTGCCATGTCACTGCCACGTCAGTGCCACGTTGAAAATTATTTAAATTTTAATTTTTTATTTTTTTCATTTCTTTTTTCTCATTCACAATATTTTATTTTCCTTACTTATATTTTTATACACTAATTAATTTCTAATCCTAATTAATTTAAGAAAAATGGAGGTTGCTTTTCTCCGGTGGTTGTCTTTATTTTACAAAAAGATTCAAAACTTTTTAAAAAAAAATTGAATGTTGAAAGTACAAAGTAGAAAAAAGTGATAAATAAGTGTATTTTTTTTTTGTGTGTGTGCGTGAGGGAGGGGAGGGGGGGGGGAGGTGAGGTTGAAGAAGGAGAAATGATGGGGGTGGGGGTCCGAAGAAGGAGAAATTGTGAGGTGGTTCGAAGAAGAAGATAGGTCGGGGGGGGGGGGGGGGGTGAAGAAGGAAAAAGGGGGTGGCGGAGTGGGTTGAAGAAGGAGAGAAGAATGACAAATTTGAAGAAAGAGAAGGGGCGTGGGGGGTTGAAGAAGAAGATAGAATTGGGTAGGAGGTTTTATTTATTTTTTAGTTTTTATTCTATTAAACAATATAAATATCAATTAACCCACTTTTTTTTTCAATTACGCGCCTTTTTAATTTATTTTCCATGTCAGCCTTTTGGGTGGTATTTAATAGATTTCAAATAAGATTAGGGGGTAAACAAATACTCGTAAAGTTAAAGTGTTAAAATGAGTTGTGTGGACAAGTTTAGGGTAAATTTTATGTCTTTTTTCTGGTTAACATGGTACTTAGTTATTGATTTACATGATAATTATGGATTATATGGTACTCTCTTTGTTTCAAAATAAGTGGTGTTTTAATTTTTTAATTTTATTTTAAAGTAAGTGGTATTTTATGTATTCAAAAAAATATTAATGATGTTCTTTTAATTTTACCCTTATTTAAATGGAGAAAGTTTTAATAATCAAAAAATTATTAAAGAGTTACATCTTTCTCAAGATATTTATTAGGGCTAAATTGGTAAAAATATATTTTTTTTAGAAATGAGTTATTTTCTTAAGGGGTATGTCCAAGTTGAAAGCACCACTTATTTTGAAACGAGAAAGTACTTAGTAATTGATAATAGTGGCAGAAACTCAAGAAATCAGAAATATCATTTAGTAGGGGTATTACTGTCATCTGATACGGCTTCATAAAAATAAAATCCTATAAATATATAGGATTTTATATATATATATATATATATATTCATAGCATGTTAAATAATTAGTAGGTTGAGCTGAAATTAAGCAATTTAAAATGGATTGAATTAAAATCAACCCAAAAGCTACTTTGGGTTGAAATGATAATGGATTATGACCCGCCCAATTTGGCCCAATTTTTTTGAACAGCCCCCTTTCGCTTACCCCATCTTTTACTCAGGTTCATCCCCGCCCCCACCCCCACCCCCAACCCTAACTCGAGAATTCGATCTCGATTTGAGACTGAGACTCGAGACCCGAGCCCCGACACTCACCCTCAACCCGAGGCTCAAGACCTGAGAATCAAGCCTTGACCCGGAACTCAGGATATGAGACCCGAGACTCAGCCCTGATCTAACAGTACTAAGAAAATGCTAAAAGCCAACTCAGAAAATCAATCTCGGGAGGTTAATCTTTATACTCTTTAAATTCATATTTTTGTGAAGGGGACAAGTCAAGAGTATTATTGCTGAATCGGTGAAACCTATACCGCAGTGAACATGAATCTCCTTAAAAAATGCGAGATATCCGCGCTTCAACCTGAATATTTATCTAGTTATTTTTTTATTAATTTTATTTTCAACTATAATTTGCAATATATTTCACCAATAATATCTTGTGCAAGCTTTCGAATCTATGTGTAGACAAGGAAAGTTATGTTGCTTCCTCGTTACTAGCTAGACTAGTCCCTCCTATAAATTAAACTAAGATATATGATCCGTTTACCCACATTATAAGAAAAAATTAGTGTGTAATATCCCGATAAAAGTATAAATACACAAATATTTGACAAGTAGGTCTCAATTCGTGGACACGATTGAATATAAAATTGTATGATGAATAAGAAAACTTCAAATATTGAAAATAGGCATCTAACGAAACAACATAAGTATATAATTATCAAGGAAGGTATCGACTAACAAGTTGTTTGTGTATGTATGTGGCTTCATCGTGACAAATATATATATCAGAGCTAAGTTGAAATATCAGACGAAATGAATGGTTATATCGTTACAGTAACTAATTACTCAAATTGTAAAATACCAGTTTGATAAGAATTGGTTATCTTTACTTGTTATACTAGTACTCCAGTAGTTTTGTTTGTAGTGATTTTTATTTATGGAAAAGGAAGAAAAATAAGTTAAACCATTTGTTGTCATATGAATAATAGGAAAGTTGGTTCATGGTTGTGAAAATTAAAAGTTTCGTCTCTTTGCATTCATAACTTTTCTGCATTACCGGTGGGTTGTTGGATCAGCTCCTCACATTTAATTTAATAAATGCTTCCTTCGTTTATTTTTTATTTGTACCTTATTTATATACACCTCTTAAAATGTACTCCCTTCATCTCATTTTAGTTACTACTTAAAATTTATATATTTATTTAAAAAAATTAATAAAAATTACAATTTGATTAATATAATTCTATAAATTCATAGATACTTTTTAAAAAACATACAACAATAATTTTTTTTATATTTTAATATGACTTTAAGTACTATGGGTAAATTCAAAATAATATGATCAATTATCGCTTGAATTTTAAAATTAATAATTTTGACTATACCTAGCAATTAAAACGAAACAGAAGAAATATTTTCTTTATTCATTTTTAATTATTCAATTTGAATTTTGTATGCTTTTTAACTAATAATATAATTAACTTTTTAGGCCGTTTATAGGTTTTTTAGTTTTGTATTATCTTACAAGAGATCTTTATTTTTACATATAAGAGATTTTAAAAAAGATATTTATTTCTATTCATTTTGTAGTAGGCCAAGCAATCATTTTTTATTAAAAAAATAATGATTTACATGAATATTTTAGCATAATAACCATATTAATTGATGTTTAGTTTAAGGTCCCGAGAAATGACTTTGGAGATTAAGTAATTAATGTTAAAAGTGAAAAAATAAAAATTATATAAATAAAAGTTAAATTATTTGTAAATATAAAATATATATATATATATATTTATATTTATTTTAAAATAAATTTTTTAAAAAATACATCACAAGGATAAATATAAAAACTCCTAAGTCAAAAGGTAGCATTGATCTCTCCGAAAAGAAAATGAAAAATAAAAAGCCCCATTCCCTCTCTCTCTCTCTCTCTCTCTCTCTCTCTGGGCTCATTCTGGAATTGTATTTATAAATTGGGGATTTTTGTTTGGTCACTTCTTCCTATAGGCAATAAGTTCATCACCATACGTACCCCTCTTTTCTTGAACTGGTTCAAATTATGGGTGATGAGCAGATAGGTGCAGGGGCTAATGGAAACGGCCATAGATCAGTGAGTTTGAATATTTCTGATGCTGTTCATGATTTCAACAACAAGGCTGAAGATTCTGCATCTACTTCAACCTGCAACTTTCTCACTGTTCCCTTCATCCAAAAGGTGAGTTTTTTTTTTTTTTTAATAGAATTTTTCTTCCTAAATTAAAAGCAAAACAGAGTATTTTCGACAAGTTCTGAGTAGTACTGATGAATAATAATAAAGGGTGGATAATAATTTGCTTAATCCATAGAATTCTGCCAGTTTTTTCAAAAGAAAATGACTTTCAAGGACCTCAAAACGTTATTCAATTATAAATTAAAAAAAATGTAATAAACTCATTCATTTTTACCTCATATTAATAAAACAAATTATGAATTTTAAATTTTTATCTTTTTAAGTTATGTAGCTGATACTCTAACTCCGCCCACTTTATTAAAGTGTGTTTCTTTTTGATTGGAATAAAACAGATAATAGCGGAGACATTAGGGACGTATTTCTTGATATTCGCTGGGTGCGGGTCAGTGGCGGTGAATGCAGACAAAGGAATGGTGACTTTCCCAGGGATATCAATAGTGTGGGGGCTGGTGGTGATGGTCATGGTTTACTCCGTTGGCCACATATCCGGTGCTCATTTCAACCCTGCTGTTACTATTGCCTTTGCCTCTAATAAAAGGTTCCCCTGGAAACAGGTACTCTCTGTGTTAGAGTGCATTCATCGATTTCATATCTTTACACTCTGTTCAGTTCTCCTTTTGCTATAAATTGAATCTTCAACTTTAGAGTTCATTGGTCTTGATACTATTAGCAACATAGCATCATTTTTGTTAGTTTTAAAGTAATGAATATTCTCAAACTTCTACTCAATTATATATATGGGTGGCAATGTCAATATACCATGTTTGTATCTACATCACTAAAGTACAAATATCTAAATGAGTCGTCAGAATCAAGATGAAGCTAGAGGAGCACATGAAAGGGGTTCTTCCATATATACTTTGCCCGAAAATTATACTATATATATAAATTTAAAAAAATTAATTATTTTGTTACATATATATAATAACTATGATCCACTAAGGTTAAAATTCTGTTTTCGCCTCTAATTACGATATAGAAAGAAAATGTAGGTTTGTACAATTGATCATTATGACTTTTTTCGAAGTATTTATCTTGTAAAACTTTCCAACTTTTTATTATACTTCCGAAGTGGTGCTGTTAGTTTTGATTAGTTGAGAACATTAAAGATATTTAGCTGTTTTTTTCTAACCTATATTAATGATGAGCTTCTTTTTCTTTTTCTCTTTTCTTCATTAGGTACCAGCTTACGTGGCAGCTCAAGTAATTGGATCAACGCTAGCAAGTGGGACCCTACGATTAATATTTAATGGGAAACATGATCACTTTGTTGGAACCTCACCCTCTGGATCAGACATCCAATCTCTTGTTCTCGAATTTATAATCACATTTTATCTAATGTTTGTCATTTCCGGTGTCGCTACTGATAATCGAGCTGTAAGTGCTCTTTCTTAATCTCTTCTTCTTGTTAAAATTAATTAGTCTATAATTTAAACTTAGTTAATTAGAAACAGTTAAGAACAAGATCTTGAATAACCCAATTAATATCAAGCTAGTTTTCTACGTGCGTACTTTACTTGTGAATGCAAAAATTTAATTTATTTATTTATTCAATTATTTAATATACTATAAAATATTCACGAATCGACTATTGTACGCAAAGGGTAGTCAATAATCATGATTAAATTAGTAAGAAGATTGTGACTTTGTTCAATAATCTGAACTTATTTAATTATACGTGGACTCTCCCACACCATCATTATGCCATGATTGATTTTGTTGTTGTCGTTAATTATTGTTGCAGATTGGTGAACTGGCTGGTCTTGCTGTGGGGGCAACCGTGTTGCTTAATGTGATGTTTGCCGGGTAATACTCTTTAATTATGTTTAATAATCAATAAAAACCTTAATTATAATATAGTGTGAACAAGAACTAAAGTATTTGGAATAAAGGGTGTTTAAATAATCTTTGCCTATTAGGCTGACACCACGTACATCCTCGTGCACAAAAAATATGCGGTTCTCATTTTAGCAAAAGCAAAACCCTTTTTCTTTTTCTCTCCCTCTCCGTTTCGTTTGACTCCATTCATATTGGCTTGGCATATTTTTAAAAATATATTTATTAGAGGTTTATTTTATTAAATTAATTATATTTTGAAAATTTAAATTTAACTACTGTCACTTTATGTAATTATTTAATGATAATAATAGTATTGCATGAAAATAATAATAACCTCATCTTGATTAATGAACGAGTAAATATATATATATATATATATATATATATATATATATATATATATATATATATATATATATATATAAAGGAAACGGAGGGAGTATATTATTGACCAAAAACAGAGACTCAATTTTCTATTTGGATCTTACTGTTTGATCACTACCTTATTTAATGATAAGTGAAACTTAGTGTTGCCTCTAGTAATTAAGGAGCGTTTTGCCCTTTAAAGTGGGACCTTTAGAATTAGTCGAGCTCCAAAAAATGTATAAGGGGGAAAATATAATAAATCAAAACGTAGAGTCACGTAGAGTCTAAAATATATGTGATCTGAGTGTTGACATTTTCCGATTAATGAGAATAGCGATGTATGTCAACAATATGAATTGACAATATGACAAGGGGAAAGGATCAAATATACTCCTAATTTATTTGATATAGAAAAAATATTTTCACCTGAATACTGAAAAGAGAAATTACTTAGCCATGTTATTGTTCTTCCTTCTAAAGTATAACAACAATATATACATAATTGTTGGACTTGGACAGGCCAATATCAGGGGCATCAATGAACCCAGCAAGGAGTTTGGGCCCAGCAATAGTGTCAAGCCATTACAGAGGTCTATGGGTTTACATGTTAGGCCCAACAGCTGGAGCCATAGCAGGTGCTTGGGTCTACAACATCATCAGATTCACTGATAAGCCTTTACGTGAGATTACCAAAAGTGGATCTTTCCTCAAGTCCAAAAACCTAGCACGTAACCCCTCCAATTAGAAAAAGGGGGAAAAAAAACTCTTCTTATTTTATTTTTCTTCCTATTTTGAGAAATAGATAAAGAAAGAAAAAAATTGCTCCACTGTTTTAACTTGTGTATACAAAAAGAAGTAAAATAATCTAATGAAGTTTTAATTATGTCGATAGTGGAGTTTAAAGTGACTTGAGGATATATTTCATCTTTGAAAGTCACTTTATTGATGTCTAATCATAGAAGGATCAAATTAGGAACCCATAAGGGATTTAAAGCCCGTTTGAATTCTCTTATTTAGTTTTTTTTTTTTTAAGCCAAAAGTTATAAATCCATCAAAATAAGTTTTTACTTGTATATATATAGTTTCATTCGATCTTTTATGTCCCAACTTATAATATTGCATCATTTGAGCTCAAAATATTGAATTTTGACGCATAATAGTAAGTAGTTCGTCATCTGCTTTAGGATCTGATTAATTTAGGTTCGCTCTACATTAAACACATTAAATTGGAAAGCACCATCTATCCAGATTGAAACTCGAACTCGAGACTTCTAATTAGAGATGAAGAAATCTTATTCATTCCACCACGTTCAAAAAAGGTATCAAATACACATAAATGGCAAAAATGAAAAAGGAGAGATAAACTAAGGGTAAATTTTTGTTTAGACTACCTAGAGTTAATTAAGAAGTCTAAATCTGATTCACAATAATCTGCGCGTAAATAATTATATGACATTTGAAAATCTGTTTTTCTCTTGTGCATTCGACTGTTCGATGAAACGATATGAATGGTTCTCGTGAGCAGCCCCTTCCCTCCCAATGATTTAAATCCATAACAGATATTTCACCTGTCCGATCATTGCTCCCCTGCATTTATAACTAGACTAGATTTCTTGACAATCTAAAAATCTTGGAGGAACCTCAATGCAAATCTTTCCTTTTGTGGATTGACCATCTCAGAGTCTTTGACTACAAGTTTGTGGATTTGGATGTTTTTGTCAACAGGTCTATTTCATTGTTATATTTTATTTAGTTTAAATAGTACTTCTATCACACAACTAAAATGAGCTGGATTTGACATCCTTTGCGCTTTGAGTATGCAATAGCAATGTAGTGGAATCTTTGGCGGCACAAATTATTTTACCATTAGAACTAACCAAATAATAAATTATTGGCATTAAGAGAGCAAAGTATCGGCTTTTCTGTTTGAGCATTTGGAATTTTGTATTATTTTGCACAAACCCTTTGGGCTTATTCTAATTTTTGTTTATTACAGATAAGTTAAAAACATATTGATCATTTTCCATTCACAAAGTAAAAAGATGGCGTTCCTAAAAGGGCACTAAAGACTTTCTATTCAATTCATGTTTCCGATTTCCAAATTTCCACCATCTAATGATTTGGCACCTAGCCCACCCACCTTAAACAAACGAAAATAAATTCCGCCTATCTCCACACACAGAGGGGAATAAAGAGAAATCATAGTTTTCTAATACTTGAGAGTTCAAGAATGGCTGCGATATCAGATATCAGTCATGCAACAGCTGTAGATATCAAAGATGAAAATGTGCATCATATTCTTTCTTGTCCATGTTTGACATCCAACAAACTTAGTGACTCCTCACTTTCCTCAGGCTGCTCTGAGACTATAAGCTTACTCAAAAGGTAAGCTCACTCTTCAAACTCTTTGATTCTTCTTTTTTATGAGTTGCATAAGGGCATAAGTACCCTACACAAGTACCTTCACTTTCTAACAAGTGGTTTGGTGCAACACAATTAGGCGTATGAATAAAGTCTCACATTAAAAGTTGATAAGGAAAACAAGCTAAGCTACATATATGGTAGTGATACTTTTAATTGTGTGAAGCCTTATTGGGAAAAGCTCATTTAGCTTAAAGCAGATAGTTTCACAACATGTTGCGAGTACCTTGGACTGGCCTAATGCCACAAGCACCGAAACCTGTTAAGAGTAACAGAAATTACTCTTTTATAACTGTAATTAGGAAGTAGTTAGTTAGTAGTTAGAGGGTTAGTTAGTCTTCCGGAAGTTAGTTATTTAACTAACTCTAATATAGGCTCCTATGTACTGCTATATATATCTAAGGATACATATCCTTATGAAGTGAATCAATAATATTGAAAGACAATGCTTTATGGTTCAAGAATTTTTAACTTGCACAAAGAAAATGCAAGTTTGGTTCAAGGAACTAGTTCAGTTTCTGTCTACTACTCTAAACTCAAAGAACTTTGGGAAGAATTCGAAGCATTAGTACCTACTCCTGGGTGTGGTTGTGACAAGTCCAAGGACTTTATTGTGCATCTGCAGAAGTTGAAACTGCAGTTTTTAATAGGACTTAATGAATCCTATACACAGACTAGAAGTCAGATACTCCTTTTGAATCCTCTACCTTCTGTTAATTAGGCGTATACTATGGTAGTGAGTGATGAGAGTCAAAAATCTGTGTCTATGGTGTCAACCTCCACTGGAATTTTAGGAGTAAAGCCTGTTGTAAGTTCTAATTCCACCTCTTATGATGTTGCTATGCATTCAAGAAGAAACATCAATGCAAGATATAAAAGGAATTCTAATCTGTTTTCTGAGTTTTGTAAGATGAAAGGACATACTAAAGACCAGTGCTACAAGCTGGTTGGATATCCACCAGGTATGAACAAGAAGAAAGGAGGATACAATGGTGGACACAAAACTGTCTCTCATGGCTAGTATAGTTAAGAATTTCAAGGATCTGATCAAGAATTTACTCCCAATCAAAATGATCAGCCATCAACTTCTGGTCAAAAGGTAGTAGTTCAAACTCAGGTTGAACAATATCCAGCAAGGCCTTGCATCTTTACAAAAGAGCAGTTCAATCAGATAATGCAAGTACTTAACAAGACAGATGAAACAGTTTACTCAACAAACTCAGCAAATACTGCAGGTATGAACAATAGTTGTACAACTACTAAACATAAAATAGAGTGGATCATAGATACTGGAGCAACAAACCACATGGTTGCTGATATGAAGTTGCTGAGTACGGCTACTGTGACAAGGCCAGATGTGCCTAAGAGAGTATATCTACCAAATGGTGATATCTCAATGGTAACTCACACAGGCTCAAGCCACATGTTCAGCGGTGATGAAATTACAAATGTGTTTCACATCTGTGTCTAAGGTAACCAGAGAACTAAAGTGCATGGTTGGTTTTTATCCTAGATTTTGTATATTTCAGAATCTCTTCAATGAGAAGGTGAAGGGGAATGGTAAAGAAAAAGGTGGCTCTCTATATGACTGAAGGTTATCAAGAAGTTGGAGAATCAATACTCTCAGCAGCCTGTGAAGATGAAGTTCCAGAAACAAAAGTTGAAGAAATAGATATTGATCTTTGGCATAGTAGATTAGGTCATGTGTCCACAACTGTTCTTAAAAGGATATTGCCTTTTAGTTTAGACACTTTATCAGTTACAATAAATAAATGTAAGGTCTGTCCTTGTGCAAAGCAGACCAGATTACCATTTCCAATGAGCACTATTAAATCTTCTAGTTCATTTGATTTGATTCATATGGATGTATGGGGTCCTTACAAGGTTTCTACACATGATGAAAATAAATATTTTTGACAACTGTAGATGACTATTCAAGAATGACTTGGGTGTTCTTGTTGAAGTTAAAGACAGATGTGTGTGTAGTGTTGAGACAGTTTATAACTTTTGTACATATACAGTTTAATAAGACTATCAAAACAGTAAGGTCAGACAATGGAACAGAGTTTGTCAATTCTATATGCAGAGATTTGTTCAAAAGTCTAGGAATTATTCATCAAACATCGTATGCATATACTCCACAACAGAATGAAGTGGCAGAAAGGAAGCACAAACATTTGTTGGAAGTGACTAGAGCCATAAGGTTTCAAGGAAGAATACCTATCAAATTCTGGGTCTTTGTGTTTTGGCTGCTACATATATTATAAACAGACTGCCTAGTTCAGTCCTTCAAAATGTATCTCCTTATGAAAAGTTACATGGAAGGAAACCATCACTTAAACACTTAAGAATTATAGGCTGTTTGTGCTTTGCTAAAACTGTACAAGAAGATGACAAGTTGGCATCCAAATCAAAATCAGCTGTGCTCATGGGATATTCAGAATCTCAAAAGGGATATCTATTATATGATCTTAAGAACAATGTGTTCTTTGTCAACAGGGATGTTGTGTTCAGAGAAGACACCTTTCCATTCAAGTGTCAAAGTCATTTATCCCCACCTGTTTTCACAGATACTCTTCAAGGTGTGATACACAATTTAACTCAACCAGCAATTGAAGACACCAATACTCAAGGTGCAGATAGTACACAGAATCCGTTGGTTGAAAACAATAAAACAACAGATTCAGATGCAGCTTCACAACAATACCAACACTGCAATAACAATGAGGTAACTTCAGATCCTACAGTAGAAGTAATAACTTCAGAAGTACCTATACATAGAAGATCTGGAAGAGAAAAAAAGACACCTGGTTGGATGAAAGATTTTGTGTTACTAAATATTCACCAAGATGTCCCTTATGCAATGGACAAGTATTTGGCCTATGACAACATTTTACCAAGTTATCAGGCTTATGTTGCTAATATCTCTATAGAAATTGAGCCACAGAGATACAGTGAAGCTATGAAAGATCCAAGATGGGTTGAAGCTATGAAGCTAGAGATTGAAGCACTTCAAAATAATAAGACTTGGGAAATTACTATATTACCACCAGGAAAGAAGCCAATTGGATGTAAATGGATTTACAAAATCAAGTACAAAGCAACAGGTGAGATAGAAAGGTTCAAAGCAAGACTTGTGGCTAAGGGATATAGTCAAAAGGAGGGAATAGACTATAAAGAAACTTTTTCACCTGTGGTAAAAATGAAAACTGTTAGAACAGTTTTAGCTCTTGCAGCACAAAACCAATGGCACATCCATCAAATGGATGTCTACAATGCCTTTTTACAAGGCGATCTCACTGATGAAATATACATGGAAGTTCCAGAAGGTTTTAGAAGTCAGGGGGAGAAGCAATCAGTATGTAGACGTCTAAAATCTTTATATGGGTTAAAACAGGCCCCAAGGCAATGCAATGCCAAACTTTCTGAGGCTCTTATAAGATTGAAATTCAAACAAAGTCAGCTGGATCATTCCTTGTATGTGAAGAAAACAGAAAAAAGGTATTATTATTGTGTTAGTTTATGTAGATAATATGCTTATTACAGGTGATTCACTTGCTCTAATTGAAGCAACAAAGCATGATCTACATCAAGCATTCAAAATGAAGGATTTGGGAGAACTGAAATACTTCTTGGGAATTGAGTTTGCCAGGTATAAGACAGAAATTCTGATGCATTAGAACTAATCTCTGAATCAGGATTGGGAGCTGCTAAGCGTGCACTCACACCTATTGACATGAATATCAAGTTAACTACAAAGGAGTATGATGAATATGTGTCTCAAACTAATGTTGTACCAGATGATCCTCCAACAGATCAACATACATACCAAAGACTTATTAGTAAACTCTTACACTTAACAATGACAAGACCAGATATTTCATACAGTGTACAGACTCTAAGTCAATTTCTTCACCTACCAAAGAGGTCACATTTGGAAGTTGCATTGAGAATAGTCAAGTATGTGAAGAATCAACAGGTCAAGGTATCCTATTATCAAGTCAGTCCAACAAAACTGTGACAGCATACTGTGATGCTGATTGGGCAGCATGCCCTCTCTCAAGAAAATCTGTTACTGGGTATGTAATCGAGATTGGAGACTCTTTAGTTTCATGGAGATCAAAGAAACAATCTACTGTCTCTAGAAATTTTGCTGAAGCAGAATATCGAAGCCTAGCAGCCACTGTTGTAGAAATAATTTGGTTACAGGGGCTTCTCAAGGAACTGGATGCTAACATTGATTTACCTATTGCAGTATATACTGACAGCAAGTCAGCAATTTAAATTGCTGCAAATCCTATTTATCATGAAAGGCCTAAACATATTGAAATCGATTATCATTTCATAAGGGAAAAAATCACTCAAGGACTGGTTAGAACCAACTATATATCAACTCAAGAACAGCCTGCTGATATACTAACCAAAGGATCAGCAAAAGACAGCATGATTATCTCAGTTCCAAACTAGGAATTCTGAATATCTTCAGCAGATCCTAGTTTGAGGGAGAGTGTTAAGAGTAACAGAAAGTACTCTTTTAACTGTAATTAGGAAGTAGTTAGTTAGTAGTTAGAGGGTTGGTTAGTCTTCCGGAAGTTAGTTATTTAACTAACTCTAATATAGGCTCCTATGTACTGCTATATATATCTAAGGATACATATCCTTATGAAGTGAATCAATAATATTGAAAGACAATGTTTTCTCTAATTTCTCTGCAGTCTCTTTTATTTCATAAACCAATTCTTCTTCTCTATTCTATTAGTCATCATCTTCTTCTTCCTCTAGAGTTCTTGCAATATTAAACTCTGATCAGTTCAAAACCATATCCATGTAACACTGGCAGAGTCATCAGGCAAACTAATTGTCCATATAACATAACATGCATATATAGCACATAGGATATAGAGACGGTTGATGAATAATCTTTTGTTTTCAATGCAGTTAGCGGCAGGGGTTTTAGGCACCTACTTATTGATGTTTGCTGGTTTTGCTGCCATGGTGGTGAACAAGAACATGGGCCTTCTAGGAATAGCAGCTTTGTAGGGTTTGGATGCGATGGTTATGATCTACACTGTTGGGAATGTTTCTGGTGCCCATTTTAACGCTGTCACCATTGCTGTTGCTTCATGTAAGAGGATAACATGGAGACATGTAAGTTTTCTCCATTCTCAGTTACTCAAAATACAACAAGCATGAGCAAGAAAGGACTAAACAACATCCAAAGAAGATACTTAAGGATGTTTCACCTCACTTTTGGGCTACTCTATTTTCAGGTACCAGCATATATATCAGCACAAGTCGGGGGAGCAACTGTCACTGTAAGATTTAATGTTCAAGGAAGACCAACCTCAGTTTCTGGGAACAACTCCAGCTGGCTCAGATTGGATTAGAATTCTTGATCACTTTCTACCTCATGTTTGCTGTTGCAGGCACCACAACGGATAATCGTGCTGTTAGTAATCACTGCTTGTTTAGATGTGAAGGTCCTAGGACAGAATTCGACTTATTCTATCCTTCTCTCTGTTTACTGATGCAGGTCGGAGAACTCACTGGACTTGTTATTGGAGCTGTAGTCACAGTTAATTCTATCCTTGCTGGGTATGCTAAATAGATATCTTCTGTTTTCCCACTTACTTTGGACCCATTTCAGAATGCATTTCTAAAGCTAACTTTGGAAACCAAAATGCTCTCAAACATGTGCTTTTTAAACTCTCAAACTTTGGAAACCAAAATGCTCTCAAACGTGTGCTTTTCAAACTCTCAAACTTTGGAAACCAAAATGCTCTCAAAAGTGCAATCAATATACATTTTGGGTCCTACAACAGGAGCTATAGCTGGTATCTGGTTTCACAGTGCCATGAAGTCTGTAAAGAACTATGATGAAGTCACAAGTTTTTTCCCTTTCTCAGAAGATGACCAAAACAAAGTTTAAACGACAAATGTTACTGTCCCAGTCTGATTAATTAACCACTTCTCAGGTCCAGGTTTAAGTCTTTCTGCAGACGATTAGCCCAAAAAAAGCGTGAAGAAAAACCAACGTTCTGGTCCTCTATGCAGTTCTTTAGAATTGATAGAAGCATTTGGCAGCTACCATACATTATTTTTTATATTTTTGGATATCTACTGTTTAGCTAATCTTCAGATTATATTCTTCCATTGAGGCTCTCCCGTGAATCATTTTGGGGTTTTACCATAAGAAAATACTTTGACAAGCACACTAATGGCAGTAGTCTCATAACCACATTAAATTTCCCAGAACTCTGTCCATATAGGAAATGACTACATCGCAGTATTTTTAAATGATGCTTTACAGAGGAAACTTTTAGGAAACCCAAAGTATCCGACATTTGTAAAATTCAGGACACAATGTTATACTAGTCAAAGAAACTGGAAGTTCATGACAGAGTGTATATTTTCAGAGAATAATTTCAAAAATAAAAGCCATTCACTATGCATACATTTTAAATTTAAGTTCCACTTGCGGAAAAAGAATAACAGACACTTACCTGTTATGTACAAACAAAAAAGAAATGGCAGCATAATCAAGAGATCAAACCATAAGATTTTACTACCTTCCAATAGGTGGATTGTTCTGTGAACCAGTACGACTGTTCGGATCATGCCTCAATCTTAATCTAGGAATGATAAGAGGCTTGCAGCAAAGAAGAGCGAAAAGTAATTCCATAGTAAACAACGTCATGCTAACCCACACAAACAATGTTGTCTTCCAATACCATAGCATTCTTTTCAGAAAAGGGAGTTCAGACTCCAGTGCTAAAGAGGCAGTATATATTTCGGGAATTCCACCTCCAGGTTGGAATTCTGCTCGTTGCTCAATGATCACCCTCAAGCATGCAGTTGGAATGGAACCTTCAGAGAAACCCTTCAAGTCTACTTTTAACGTTTGGGATTCTGAAGTATAACCGGTGACAAGAGGGGCAGCTTTAAGGAAAGTAGAAAAAAGGCGTATAGGATTGCTTTTAAATTGCAACATACAGGGTCGCCTGGAGCTAGCTAGCACTTTACCATTAGCAGTGAGGAAATCCACCCTCACCTTCAGGCGTAAGAAACAAAAAAGTTAATAAATCATTCAGGTAAAAAGGCCAAACATGTGGAAATGCATAACAGACCAACAATTCATTCAATTCAAGTAAATAGAATCTTTTGGGTCGACAAAGTAAATCTCAACTTTGCTTTCCTAAAATAGGTTGTAGGCTTGAAGGTCTACCAGGAGTGAGTCAATGAAAAAACCATACTAAGTTCTTCAATCCATAGACGAAATGCCCAAAATGAAACTAGAATTGGAGGAGCAGACATGTCAACTTGGTAAATAGACAATACATTAAAATCAAATCATTGTGAGACAAACATTTTATTCTTACAACTATCTCCCCTTCCCATCCCTTGGCCCGCTTCCTTTTTTATATGCAGCTTTGTTTAAATGTATATCAAATGAAAAATGCACTAGCTTAAAAACCTATGATATGTCATACACAAACTAGATATGCAGCCAGTAAATCAGATGTCTAAAGCTTATTCAAACTCCAACTTCCTCTTTGTGTGCATTAATTAAACTAATCTGGAAGATAGCAGTTTATAATCATCAATAGAGAACCATGCATAGAATATCCTCCATCTGAATCTACAACAGAACTCCATTCTTGCAGAAAGCACGAAACATAACAAATTTGGCATACATGAACACAATTAAGGGACTTCCATAGCAGTTGGGACTAACTTTTTACGCATAAACTAAAGCAATAACTTCACAATTAAAAAATATGTTTAAAAAACCCTTCACAATCAGGTCAATGAACCCATGTTGATGAACTCTTAACAAGAAGTAAGTTCCAATTAGCAGCAAAAAATCCATCAAGTATCAACCACAAAATTCCTCAGCCTCATACCTGGAAAATGCCCAAATTTCTGTTGTAATCTGACTCAGGCAACATTAGTGAAACAGTAACCTGCAACTTATAATTAGGTGGGATAGCTCGCACCCCATCAACCATTCCAACCTCCACTTGCTCCTTACTATCTACACCGCAGGTCACACCTGGACTCCTTATTATAGGCACATATGCAACTGGGCTCTTTGCTGTATAATCAAAATTCAAAGGCTCTTTCATCCTCATTGGTTCTTCCACCATAATTCTCATCAAGATGCCGCCCATTATAAAAGCCGATACCAGCAATCCAACCAAGATAACACAAACATACACAGACCACAAACATCCCCATCCGAGTTGCAGCCCCAACCTCCATACAGAACTCTGCTCCTTCAACCATCCAGATACAAAATTCAACATCTTCCCAAACACAAAACCAGAACTCCTCATAAACTTGCGTATTACATATCGTTTCCCACGCCTCATTATTTGAAATGGATCCATCACAAACATATACGAGCTATAAATTACCCATATAGGAAATGTAATCAACTTTATCATCAAACTCACAATAGTTATCAACATACTCACTTGAAATCCAACAGCTTTTATCACTAAATTCGCTAAATCAAACAAAATATTCGAACTTGAATCATCAGTTCCTCTCAAATGCGAGTTAACTACCTCCGAATTATCGATTCCGTCATTGTTCACATTTGTAATTACAGAATCCTCTTCCAACAGTGAAGAATCACCGTTCGACTTATCTATCATTACACTATTTGCATTCATAACTGTCTGAATCTCCTTATTTTCTTCATCAACACTACCTTTTCGACTTTCTGTGCTCAAATCAAGCTGCATTGAGTTCGAATTTTCTATATTATTCAAACTCCCATTCGTATCCTTCTCTTCTGCCATCAATTTCCTTGAGAACCTCAACTTCCTCTCTCTCGAATTCGAATAACTCTCGGAACTTTTCGAAGGTCGAAAATTAGATGACTCGTTACCAGAATCATTGTAAGAAAAAGGTCTCCGGCGCCGGAGAGACGCCGACGGAATATCTTCATTTCCCAGGGATTGATTCGGGTTTACGCCATCCTCCGATTCGCCGGTTTCGGCGTCGGAAAATATGTCAGTGCAATTATCGAAGGGGAATTCCTCCATCACCTCGTTGAATAAGTCTCCGTCATTGGCTTGCTTATTTGATTGTTTATCTTCCATAAATTCCTCGAACTATCTAAAAGAAATTAGGGTTTGATGATGAAGAAACACAAAATGAAATTCACAAAACAGAAAAAGGAAATTGATACACTTTGAAAAAGAAAATAATTTAATAAAAGGATATTGCTGATGCGAAGCAAGACTTTGTACAGGTGCACAACATTTGTACATTCTTCAACTAACGAACAACGAGAAGCGGAAGCACAAACGTTGTTAAGTTAAACCGCCAAACTGCTTTTTGGTTCACCGGTTATTGGACACGGAATGAAAAATTAAAAATAAAAGCAGCATTTATATTGCAAAAAAAGATTTAGGTCAATAATAATTCACTTTAAAAATTGATGTTTTTGCAAGGTGAATAAATATTTCTGTCTTATAAAAATAAATAGTTGCGTTATGCTTGTAAATGATCCTTCATTCCTTTTTCTTTTATCATCAAATAATATTGCAAACTTAAAATTGTGTTTGCACATATATTTTATTTAAAATAATAATTATGACTTGAAAAAATTATACTTCAAAAATTGATCAAAACTAATTTTCTCCAATTTAAAAATCAAAAGCAAACCAGAATATTATTCTAATCTGTAATATATTCAATAAAAATAATGCAGTAAAATAAAACCACGTGATTTAAATATAAGTTACAACATTAATTATAGCTATAAAAATAGCAACGGTTATCAAGAAAATGATACAAATAAATACAACAAAAGAATAAATTTATTATCATTATATACAATAAACATATCCTTTTAAAATAAAAATAAATAAATAATACATTGTAAATACAAAATTATAGTTATTAATACTATATGTATAACATATTTATTTTCAGTATATATATAATGACAAATTACACACTTGATCTATACTTGTATAGGTAAACTCTTCAACTATATATATAAAACACTTTCATATATATATATTTTTCTTGGAGAAAGAAAAAAATAAAAAGAAATTGGTAAAGATTGGGTTATACTTTTAAAACTGAAGAAATATGTGGGTGCCACCTAGCATAATCAATGATAATATATTAATATTTATTAAGCTAAAAAGGGGGAAGGAGAAGGGACAGAATGGAGAAAAATTTAATATTTGATAAAATGATTAGTATTATCAATAAATATTTAGTAATGTTTATAATAGTAATAATATTATGAAAAAATTACATAACTAAGTAACTAGCTATTTACAATAAATAGTAAATTTATTTAAAAATTACAAATAATAGCAAAACAATTTAGAAGGTAGAGAATTGCCCTATTTTTAAAAACAATTATTATTGTATCAAATTTTTATATTCTTTTTCCAATTTGCTATATTCTCTCTCCAATTTAATCTTTTTTCTCTCATTGTAATTGCCCAAAAATTTCTCCCCCAAATCTCTCAAAATTTCATCTGATTTTCTCTCTCGTCACTTCAGCCGTGATTAATTGCTTCCCCCTCCTCTCTCTCTCTCTCTCAGCCATGACGATACATTTAGAGTTTGATTTTATCCTAATTGAGGCAAGGAAAAAAAACTATCATGGAAGTCTTGTTAGATTTACAGAAAATAAAGCCCCAATACTACACAAATTTAGAATCTCTGGAGAAAGCAAAAAGAATTTGAACTTTTTGGTGAAGAAGATGCAGAGAATTGTATTAGCAATCTACCATTACCGGAGAAATCGAAGCTCCAGATTTGATTAATAATCTTTTTATGGAGAAGCCTCTTCTTCACCATTGCCGAAGAAATCGAAGCAGAATTACTATTGAAGACACTTTGATTGTGCATCTATTTTTTTTTTTTATTTTGACTATTAAAATTGATGATACCGTGTTTATGTGTTATATTTCTATATATATCAAATCTTTTGATATTTATTAGTATGTATCATTTTTCCAGTGAACACATAACTTTCGTTTAGGTAAATGAGTTTTTAATATATGTATCAGTATCAGATTTTTGATAATTTCATAATTGTTATGCACCAATATATTATTTTATGTATATCAATACTATTTGTACCAATTGTTATTAGTATGTATCAATTTTTTTCAATGATTACATGCATTTAAATTACGCATATTGCTTTGTGTATCAATTTTTCTAGTGAAACACATAACTTTCATCTAGATAAATGAGTTTTTTATTCACGTATCAGTATAAATAAATGTATCACTTTCTGAAAATGTAGATAGTTAAGTTTAGATACATGTATCAATACTAAGATGAATCAAAAGTTAATATTCCCCACAAAATCTACAATCTTTTTGAAGTTTTTGCAGATATGAATTAATAATTTAAACTTCTCTAAATATGGTTTAAAAAATCGAGATCAAAAGAGAGATTTTCTCTCATTAAATGCGCAAGTTTAGTTAATTAAATATTAAATAATTTCATTATAAAAGGAAATTAAAGATTTAAATTTTTGATACAACATTCAGATTTTCACTAATCTGTATCAATCTGAATTCGAAACCACTATTCAAAATGTTAGTGAAACACCAAGTTTCATGCTATTTTGTGTACTTAATTTATTATATAGTGTTACTTATGAAAATTGCTTCAATATTAATCATAAGGTTTTTCAAAATGGAATAGGTTATTAAATGAAAGTTTATATGGCCCAACTGTTATAAAGGATAATAAAGAAATTCATTTGAAATTACCAAATATCTTCACATGAGAATATATAAACTGACCAAACTGCCCTTTGAAAAAGCAGAAATGTCGACGACGACCTCTTTGTTTTACCTGTTTATATAGCCCAACGGTTATAAAGGCTAATAGAATCAGAAAATAAAGAGGCAACTAAAGTAAAAGAATGTGAACCAATCAGAAAAAGGAATTCATTTGAAGTTACCAAATATCTTTACATGAGAAATATATAAGAATATTTCTAAGAATGCAAACTTCTTCTAGCTTTGCACCCCAAACGTTGAATCGTTATCTATGAAATGCTCTTGGCAGGGAGCGTTTTACTCCTTGATGGGCCTAACGAATGCAAATTCAAATTAACTTTTCATTATCGTAGCTTTAGCAACCTTTTTTCACAACCACCTAAACATAAGCCCAAAATATTACAAGTTTGCTGCAATACAGCTTTTGTTACAAAACACAGCAAAAGCCCACTTAAAATACAGCTCTTAAATTTAGTATGCTAGATTTGATGAAAACATCTTCTCAGATTACCTGGTTGGAATTTTATTTCTAACAAATACAGCAGATGAAATCGCTCATCCATGGCACCCATAACCATTACTCTTTTTCACTTCCAAGTGTGTTCGATTCAACACTCGGAAGGACAAAAATCAGAGTGCAGGCTAATATAGAGCGTCAAACCCCCTCAACAAAACTATAAACAACCTTCGATTTGCATGAAGGTTGAATTGATCAATGTTTATTCTTTCACGCATACAAATAGACGGATCATCTTGAGTGTGATACTTGCCTCGCTTCTATGTCCTGCAGTCTGAGGGTTACAGCCCTCTTGTGGGCATCCAGACCCTCAACTTCAGCCATTTTCTCTACATAAGGGCCAAGATTCCTCAGCCCTTCTTCTGTCAAAGACTGCACGGTGATGTACTTCAAGAAAGAGTCCAAAGAGACCCCACCATACATCCGTGCATAACCATAAGTTGGAAGAACATGGTTAGTTCCACTTGCATAATCTCCTACGCTCTCAGGTGTCCACTGTCCCATAAATACAGAACCTGCAAGTATTCAGAGTTGAATATTTACAAGTTAGATTTACCAAAGGGAGACGTGATTGATTAGTAGTAAGTTGCTAATTGATGGTAAAATATGAACCTCCAAGGCTCCAACCTAACTTTTCTGGTATCTATACTAACACTGAAGACATCAGAAATAGCACGTGAACATGCACATTTTGAGTTGTATACCAAAGTCGTGACAAGCATTAGACAGCTCCCACAAGTCAGATAAACCAGACTTTGACAATGAAGTCTTGGAAAAAGCATTTATCACCACTGATCAACACAAGTAGTTGATGCTTGGCAGTGTGTCAACTTCATAAGCGGAATAAACAAAATTTACAGAAATAGATGCACACAAACACAGATTGAAGGGCCAGTAATTCAATATTCATCATGCCCTCTTCTAGTTTCTACACTTTTTTTTAACTTAAATGTCTCGAGCAGTTTGTCTTCTTCCCTTTTTCTATTCAGAGGAAGTCCTGAAATTTCTCTTGATAATGTTTGAGATTGTTCTCCAGTTATAGTAAATGAGTTTTGCTTAAATATTACTTTCTAAGTCTGACACTTCTAACTTGAGGAAGCAGCATCATCCAATTTCTCAAGAGTTGCAACATCAATCTATCTCTGAAAAAACAGGCTCCCTCCATGAAATATAATTTCAGTTGACCGTAAGCCATATATAAGGCCTTCTTTCTAATGCGATAAGTTATTAGTGTGAGGACTACTAATTATTTATACCCTATAGTAGTTGAGTGCAGGGAGTACCTTCTTTTTGCCTTGTCTACGATATTGTAAATCCAGATTTCTTTAAGCCCAGAACTCAGAAGTAGAAATAGAAACGATCTTTATTCTTTTGTCAACAAAAATGTTATTATTCAGTAAATAGTAAATAGAGGATTTCCTAATTCTATTATTTTATATATCAATCAAAAAAGCGAATAGGGTTCCATGACATAAATATGGCATGTCTATCAAAAGCACCATATTACAAATGGAGCCAGCAGTTCCAGCTACCATCAGAAGTGAAAATATTAGAGCTTATCCTAGGAACTCAAGGTGACTGACCACTATGCCAAAAAAAAAAGGGCTAGTTCCTATCAGTGCCCAAATATTTTCTAAGAAAAAAGGAGACGGGGAATAATTTAAGAAATATGCAAACACTTTACGAGATCACTGGTGAAGAAAACTTGTCTGAATGAACCTTCTATTTGTCATCTTGAGAGATAAATCATACAGATCAAGGAATAAGAAAAAAAACTCAGTCTCATACAGTTCAATACAGATGGACCCTTAAACCACTAAAATTAACCAGCTGGATGAGGAGACAAGGAGAAAAATAGAAAATAAAACAGAAATCTCTGGTAAAGAAAAAATGCTGTTAAATTGTATCAAGAGGTTGCGTTCTATGGAGGATCACAAAGGACAGGACGAAAACTCACATAAAGGAAATTATAAAGATGGTAAGAATAAAAATGGACATATTACCCACTATACATCTCGCCTTAACGTTGCAAAACCAAGAGAAGCTTGTGGAACATATTCCAGATACACATACACAATCGGCAGCCCAAATAGCCCAAAAAACTAACAGAAGAGTAGATATGCCAAATGGAAAAGAAAAACTTAGCAAACTCATGGATCTAAAGTACCTGCATTCTCAATTAAACTTTCCCACTTCTCAGCTTCATTCACATTGATTATCAGATGCTCAGGTGCATACATGTTTGAGAAGGAAATTGCCTGAAAAAGATTGTGATTTATGTCCAAGAGAAAAGGCTGTAGCTGACAGGGAAATCTATAAGGATTTTTTAAAATATGTTCAGGCAGAATAATTTAATGACAGCAAGTACAAATCCAACTCTATAAATCTGCCAACCAAGATCAATAAACATACCTCAAACATATCCCGTGCTAATACAGTGAAGCTGTGGCTTAGTGCCTGAAGAGCAAATTCTCCCCTTGGAAGTGCCTGACACTGCTTCCTAATTTCCTCTTGAATGGCATTTAGATCAACACCATCCCCAGCAATGACCAGTACGACTTGGCTATCTGGCCCATGCTCCGCCTGAAAAAATGCATTTGAGGTGATAAGAATAAATAGAGATTGCTCAGTCTTTACTTCGATCATAGATAGGAATTGATGGAAGTTTCAGTTTAATCTGTGTTAACAGTTGATCTCCTTCACTATGAAAAACTTAAATATTCTCTTATTTTGATCTCAGAGGAGAGTAGGAGAAATAAGCAGTCCCAATGTGAAATACAAGAGCACCTGATTCAGACCCAGAAAGTATGAATGGAAACTTAATCAAGCAGTGAAAAATGGAGTTAATACCTGTGAAAGTAAGTCTGCCGCCACGTGGACAGGACTGGAATGCTTGTCAGCTATAACAAGGACTTCGGAAGGCCCAGCAGGCATGTCAATTGAAACCATTGCTTCACTGTTCTGTTGAGAGAGAATACTACTTAGCAAAAGACAATTTAAGGTGCGGACATTAGCCTTTCAGCAGCGTATTTATTTCAAGCTACATTTATTTGCATTGCAAATATCCCTAATCTAAGATTGACTCATACTTGAAACCAATACCTGCAGAATCATCTTTGCAGCAGTGACATACTGGTTCCCCGGCCCATATATCTTCTCAACCTGGCATAGATGGCAATTTACATAATGCTTCCCCTTTATGTATTATCAAAGAAAGAAGAGGAAATTTTGATCGCAGAGTGCATGCGATGTTTAGGAAAACAAAAATCCAAAGGCCAATAAGAAAGGAAACCACCTCCATTAAGGTATCTACAAGGTACGCACAGGTTTCAAGGACATCGAGGGTAGTAGCTTCACAGATGTATAAGGAACAGATACAATGTGTATGTGCTTATACAAGCCATAATGACTTTCCTTTGTAAAAAATATTGCCAATGTATAATGATCAACTTGCCTCCCTAGCCTAACTTCTTCTATTCTTGTTCTCTTGTTCTTTCAACTAAAACCAACAGTACTATCTAGCCTTCTCAGCCACCCTTGTTTTATTAAGCCTTAATTCGATTTGCTCAACACAAAAAAAGTATTCTTTTTCTGTATTCAACCAAGAAAAACTCCTCCATCTTGAGTCTAATCCTAACACTATAATAATAATAATAATAATAACAATAATAATAATAATAATAATAATAATAATAATAATAATAAAAGGAATATACCAACACAAGATCTTTTATCTCTTTACCACTATCCTTGTGCCCCTTTTTATGAACATCTACTAGAAGTAGCTCACATTCTCACTGTCCAAGAAAAAAAGAAAAGGGGCTTCTACGCTCCTCACAGTGTCCACAAGAAATGCTTGTATTTAGCTGCTATTGAGATGCAATCCCTCCTCATAGAAGATAGTACTTCTCCAAGCATCCAAGTTTTGTAACATATATTCTCTTTACTCAAATCTATATACAATACCTGGTAAACTACATCCCTGTTGAATAGAAGGCAACTACCACTTAAAAATAATTTATTTCAAAATTCTCATTTTCTTTTTGATGAATCAAGAATTTCTATTAATATTCTTTCCTTTTTTATAATTGTGGTGTCCGGCAGCTTGCGCACGCCTCAACTAATTCCATACCTGCCACCTCCCACCAAAACTCTGTCCATCAAGGATAGAATAGATGAGAAGAAAGGGATTTGAACCTAAAACTTCATGGTTCTCAACTCACTATATTAACCACCAAGCCACATCCTTGGATGCAAAATTCTATTAACATTATGTTCACCTACTATCACCTATCATGTTTTCCAACTATCTATATAACAAGGAATCCTCTCTTGACACTTAAAAAATATAAGAAATAAGAATGACTTCTTAACACTCCTACCATCATCCTCACAATTATGGAACAATCTCCTATTTCATTTGCTCGGAATAAGCCAAAACAGGTCGCCGCCCTCTCCCTCTTAATAACTTAAAATAGTACAACTTCAATGCACTAGTTCGCACTTGAAATCTTGAACCCATTCACGTTATCCTATTTTCATACTAAATATGTCTCCTTTGCACCATCTATATTATCTTGTCTTTCTCCTTGTTCTTTACTACGCATGATATGTTTTCTATGGACAATCTTTGACGTCTTCCAAATCTCATACCTAGTTGGCCCTCCTAACCAGAAATCTCCGGTGAGTTATCTAACCAAACTCTATTTGAGCTCACAGGTTGGAAACTAAGGGATGTATGGGCTCATCTCACACCCTGCTTCTACCTAACTACCATACTTAAGTCAATAGCATGGTTTGGGCCTGTGACGTGCGCCTAACCCACACCTCAGGGTTCTGTCCTTATAACTGAACCAAAGGCCTGAAGCGAGATTGGTTCCTTTAGCAATATCTATTCAGCCATGCTTATTTACAACGCACGTGCCTTAATTCCCGTTCCCACCTAAACATCAGTATCCCTATTTCAAGCAATAGCATTTCCTACAATAACAGTAATTGCAAAGACATAATGTTTTAAAGGTAATATGGACTGATGAAAGGGATGCATAGTTTCTTTTCCATCGACCCTTGTCCGATTACTAGAGCTTATACTTTTTCATTAACAAAACAACTATGCCTCAATCGTAAACTAATTAGGATTATCTATATGAATGTTCAGTATTTCCTATGGGAAGGTACTAGTGAAACTCATAAATTCTCTCTAGTCAAATGGCCTAGAGTCACTCAACCCAAGTTCAAAGGAGATCTAAGCATCAGGAATCTCAATTTCACAACCAAAGTATGCTAATGAAATGATTATGGAGGTATGGTCAACCAGGAGCAGGCTACTGGAAAGATGTAATTGATGCCAAGTACGACTCTCTTTTAATCATTGGTGAACTTGACAAAGTACATAGACAACAACATATGGAGCCCCTCCTTCAGAAGGAACCTACAGGATTGGGAAATCAATTACCTGATTGCTCAACGTGCAACACAGGCAGAGTTCAACATTAATGAGCACCAAGAAGATAGAATCATTTGCAGGATACTCAATCAAGGAAGGTTATGATTTAATGTGTTCAGAAAGTGGAATTTTGGAGGACTGGCCTTGGAAGCATGTTTGGAGGACCAGACTACCACTCAAAGTTGCATGCCTAGCCCGGCCAGCTCTCAATAATGCTTTCTTGACACGAGATAATCTTAGCAAAAGGGAACCTACTCTAGTAAACAGATGCTATCTATGCAAACAGAATCTTGAGAGTGTTAGCCATCTGTTTTTGCACTTGCCCATAACGCCGATATTTGGAACTTTTCTTCTCTCTATATGGCCTCTCCTGGAGTATGCCCAAGTCAATCACATAGTCCACATCAGCTGGAATTTTTTTGGAAAGTTGACAAAGCCATCAAGAAAATCTAGAGGATGATCCCAACAGTCATTTTGGGTTATCTGGAATGAAAGGAATCACAGGTGCTTCGATGGAATATCAACTCCTATCCACTCTCTGAAGACTAATTGTTTAGTTAATATGTTCCGTTGGAATTTTCTTCACCTGTTAATAGCATTTACATGTTTCTGGACTTTGTTCGCTCCTTAATTCTAGCTTAGACTACTTGTTACCAGTGCTGAAATGTTTTTCCCCTTCTGTACTGGAGATAACTGGTTACAACTTTTTTAAATTGGCATCTTCCTGATGCCCATGCAATGATAATCTCTTACTTTATCAACAAAAAAAAAAAAAGAACATTTTAGAATTATAATATGAGTGTCTACTGTCTACTCAAGCCAGGATTATTGCCTGAATGTACTCATGTTAGTTACATTATTCTGTGTCTCATGCGTAAACTCAGCAAAGCAATAGAAGTATACTAGTGCTTGTATGATACAACATGCCAGGCTTCAATTCTTTAAGGTGAAAGTTGTACCTTTGGGCATGATTCAGTGCCCCAGGCCATTGCAGAAATTGCCTGTGGAATTTAAGAAAGTTACAATAAATGGCCCAGTTAGTAAAAGCTTTAAGTTTGCAAAAAGTAAGAAAAAACTGCAAGATCAAGGAAGCATATCATGATATACCTGAGCGCCTCCAGCTTTAAGGATGTGGGTCACGCCTGCTTTCTTGGCACAATAAAGCACTTCCTACGAGAAAGGCATCCAAATAAATGGCCATTGATAGTTAAAGTAATACTAATAAGTAATAAAGTGAGATGGTAAACAAATACCTTGCAAATGCTGCCATCCCGAGATGGTGGAGTTGCAAGTACAACTGTTTTACATCCAGCAATTTGTGCTGGCTGACCAAAGGGAAAATTTGATGATTTTGTACTCAGGGAATTAGGTCGAAAGAAATGATTAATAAGAGCAGAAATTTAACACGGAAAATTGAATCACCATACAACTGAAAGCATCAGAGCTGTAGAAGGTAAAACAGCAGTTCCACCAGGAACATAAAGCCCTACAGAGGCAATGCTCCTAGCCACACGTTTACATCTGACACCCTGACAAAGTAGGAAATACAAAAGTTAAAGGAGAAGTAAGAGTGCCAACAAAATGTTGCTATATAAGCCCACACAACTGAGATCAATCCTGCATAATATCCACAAAACTTACATGCATGTTCTCCACAACTTTCTCAACAGGCTTTTGAGCAGCATGAAAGGCATATATGTTGTCATATGCCACATCAAATGCTTCTCGAACAGAAGAATCGAGCTGAGTCAAAAAAAGAAGCAATTAGATTGAAAATTATAAAAGCTGAAGTCACTTGTCTTTCAAGAAAAAATTATTTAGAAAATGTCATACTCTCTTTAATCCCCATTGCTGTCATCAATAAAACAAAAATGTGTATTCAAATACATACCTCGGGATCTGGAAGCTCGTTTACATCTTCAACTATCTTATCCAGTACAACTTTGTCAAACCGCGATGTGTAACTGTGCATCAAAGATAACATAACAAAGTAACATCAATACAACAAGACAGATTAACTAGTGGCGAATTTTACTTTCACACGGAACTTTTAACTCTTAAAGAATGATAAGTGATGAGCAAGGAGAAAAACAAATGAAGATTTTCGTAAGTTCTATAGCAAGTTAATCTAAACTTCAGGATATTCTGAACGTTAATTGCTTTGTCCATCAAACTAAAAAAAATGTCAACTAAAGTTGATAAGAATTAATTACAGAAAGAGTAGAACGTGCTCCAAAGATACTTGTTATTAGCTTTAAATAATGAAAGAAAGTATAAAATTAAGAAGTTGACACAATGACCAGTGTTTCTGAAGGGAACTAAAAATGGAGAGAGAGAGAGAGATGTTTGGGGGGGGGGGGGGGGGGAGTGTCTGATAATTGGCAATATAGAATCATTAATTTTTTATATTTTATGTTTAGCCTTATAGTTGCAAAGACACAAAGGTCATCCAATTGGATCTGCTCTATGGAACCTTGTCATTTTTTTAGTGCTTTTCACTTTTAAAAACACTGTACCAGAGATTGAAATGTGGAGCATGCTAAACCTCATCTTTATGTCACTTGCTATTTTGATCATTTTGGTCCATGCAATAGGAATGAGGACACACAACTAATTTTTTACAACATAATATGTTAGGAAAGATGCCCTTTACATCATTCACTAATATTACACAAATTGTTTATATATGGTTTGATAGTCCAGCACCTCCACATGGAGCATTTCTTTGGCATTTTCTAAGGATCAATAAAACATGTTCTGCATTCTTTTTCCTCAAATCATTAAAGGTACTCATGTTCTGCATTCTTATTGAAAGAGAAGCGGAAAATAAGGGGATTTTGACATACCAGATACAGGGTAATGCTTGTTGATGAAACAAATACAGTAAGTAAGGCATAAATATAAAACAAGCACTAACTCTTTAACTGCAGCATCACCTCTATTACGAACATCATCAACAATGGGTTGAACCTGATACAATTCATTCAACATTCAAAAATGAGCCTACAAGATTGAACAGTCAATAAGTAAAAAATAAATAGTTCAAGAAGCCATGTCAACTCACTGTGCTGAAAATGGAGGAGAAATCAATGCGAGGACGAGCTTTGAGGTTGTCAACCTCAGAAGTTGTAAGTTCTGATAACCTATACGACTTCATTGAGCACCTAATTGACTTACGAATTAATCCTGTTAATAACCATCAAAAATAACATGAAACATTAACCCAACAGTAAATCTTTAGGAAGACACATTTATTTTTTACAGAACTTTTCAATGTTTTTCACCAATAAGAACAACTACGAGCAACTAATCAAAAGTTTTGCAAAAACTACCATGCATAAAACGCAAAATAACAATTTATTATTTCTATTAACTTTCTGCAAAAGAAGGAACTTCTGAAAGTAATACCTGCAGGCAGATAAGAATATTTCCGATAAAATACAGTATTGCGTGTAGGAATTGCCCGAAGATTACTAGCCAAGCTACAGGACCTACTCAATGATAGAATTCTGCAGTCCATCTATGTTCTGATAAGAAATCAAAATTAGACTCTACTCTCTAATACATCACTAATAAACAAAGTTACTATCTTCTGGAATAATTAACATGCTTGCATTCACTCAAGTGCCCATTTGGATAGAACAAGCTGGATAAATGATAAGAAACGACATATAATGCGTGATAAAATTCAACTTTGTTCTTGAGCTTATTGTTTTATTTTTTGGGAAAATGAGTCAAAAATATCCCTCTACTTTCGCCTATTAGCTAACTTTATACCTCGTTATATTATACGGCCAAATATGTCCTCGCCGTTAACAAAGTTTGCTAAATTGTACCTTAATTGGACAGAAACCCCCAAATTGATTTAAAATACACAATTTCAATTATATCACCCGTTTTTTCTCTATTAACCCGACCCATGACCCAAAACCCATACCCATTTTTTTCTCCCTCTTTTCATCCCATTTAAAAAAATCCCAGTGATCACATTTGATTTTGACCAATATAATTTAAGCAGCGGTTTTTTCCATTTCAGCAGCAATTCTTGTACAAATTTAAAGTCGCGTTTCAATATTCAAATTGTTTACAGCGGAAGCCCTAGCTCTCAGACAGCAATTTGAACAAGAATTGCTTCGTGCACCATTGGAAAGCTTACGGAACGCTCCCTTTGAATCAATACTCTTGAGGTGAAATTTTTTCCATCCGAGTCCATAGTATTTAACCTGAACCCCACATCATATCCACTATGAAATCAAATTCACTATTTCAAACTGCCAACCATATAATCACATTTACCTAATATAATGGCACCCTTGACAAACCATTTACTTCTTCTTTTCATTTTCTTAATTACTTAACAAACCATCTACTTCTTCTTTTCCTTTTCTTAATTACTAGGAAATTCTCGGAACCCAAAAAGAAAAAATTAATCGTTTTAAGAAACAGAATACATATTCAAATTATAATTACAGCAAGTTGACAAGTGATGATATACCAAGAAACATTGATACTTCCCCTTACTTGTTCTTGACATTTGATGGGTGAAATTTACCCAGGTTCACAAAAACTAAGGAAAAGGAGAAAGGAGTTCTGTTTTAATAACTCTTAAAATTAGAGATGTAAAATTTTAAAGAAAAAGGAAAGAATTATGAAATAAAGCGTTTGGAGAAATCGAGAAATAAATCAAAGGGCAAACCTCTGGTGGGTATTTCAAACTAAAAGGCAAAGATCCATGTACTTGCAGGAATTGATTTCCTGTGTTTATCTTCCTTATGCTTCGTGTATCTACTGCTGCTGTGTGACAGCTAGGGCTTTATTTGTGTGTGAGCAGGAGATGAAGGAGATGAAAGATAATTTTGATTTAATTTGGTCCAGTTATTTAATTTTAATGAGTCGGGTTTGGGTTAAAAAAAGTAAAAACAGCTAATTTAACTGAAATTGACTATTTTAAATTATTTTGGAATTCTGTTCAATTTAGAAATATTTTAGTAAATTTTATTAACAGCAAGGACGGATATTTTTTACCCTTTTCTTTTTTTTCTTTTTTTTTTGGTGTTTTTTTCTTTTTATGCAATGGAAACAGACACAAAAAGCATTTGGAAGAGGGATTAGAGATTTTCCCTAATGTGCAATAGATAGGATTAAAACCGTCAAGTAGACGTCGTCGCCGGAGAAAGAGATGAAACTGAGCAGATCATCGCCGGTGGCGGTAGAGTGAGTTGTGGACTTTGTGGTGGTGGTTCAATCGAGAAGGAAAATCGAAACTAATTAGGGACGAAATGTAAATCATACTTGTTGGGGTGGACTGAACAGGCCCATATAAGGGGCGTCAATCAACCCAGCAGGGAGTTTGGGCCCAGCAATACTGTCAAGCCATTACAGAGGTCTATGGGTTAACATGTTAGGCCCAACAACTGGGGCCATAACAGGTGCTTGGGTCTACAAAAGTGGATCTTTCCTCAAGTCCAAATGCCTAGCACGTTACCCCTCCACAATTAAAAGTTTTTTTTCTCCTCTTCCTTTTGAGAAATAGATAAAGAAAGAAAAATATGTTCCAAAATTAATCTTGTTCAATTTTTGTACACAAAAAGAAGTAAAATAATCCAAATAAGTTTAATTATGTCGACAGTGGAGTTTACAGTGGCTTGTCTAGGGATTTGTTTCATCTTTAAAAGTGCAACTTTGACACCAACTTATGTACAGCATTATTAGCTATTGAGTGAAGAAAAAATCATGACAAATAGCCAAGCTCGGGAAGATTTTTTTTTCCTTTTGGTTTTTCCACCGGGTATATGTTACTTATTTTAGATTCCTGATTAATTAATTTAGATTCTTGTTATATAAGATTAAGAATTTTTTATTATTTTTAAGATTCGAACCTTATATATTTAGTTAAAAACGGAAAAAATCTTATTCATTCTAATGTATATTAGTTAAACGACAAAAAGAAAAAGGTAACTAGAGATTTCTCACATATCTAACAGCTAAGGAAAAAGAAAAAATATTGAATTCAAACACAAATAAGAAGATTCCTGACATATATAACTAGTTAAATTTCTCGACAATCTAAATCAAAGTTAATCTACTAAAATTATAATAAAATGTTTGAAAAGGAATGAATCAAAAAAAAAAAGTAATCATAATTTAGGATGGATAAACATGATATTCAGCTGATGGCCAATTATTAAATTCAAGTTTTTTTTTTTTGTCTCTCTGATTTGACTGGCAAATTTCCTTAAAAACTTTTTTGGGTTCTTGGAAAAATGAGAAATCCCAATGCAAATCCTTACTTTTAATAATTGAATACAATTTCTTGCGTTAAAATTTGCAATACTTTTCGAAGGAATATTGCAATCCTTAATCTTGAAACATTGAAAGCTAAATTGGCCCTCAAAAAGCTCTGGCCTCTGAGCTTACATGTTTGGTAATAGCCAGATGGATATGTCTCCTTTGGCCCATATTGTGCATTAGTTATGGGCCGAAATCAAATTAGTTAGTGTTAGCTTTGAGATTAGTTTAACATTTTGTTATGAGCGGGTGAGACAAAAGTGAATTTAACGTCAATATAATCAAAGAGCATATGACCTTGTTAGACTCTATCTATTTTATGTAATCTAATCAATCAAATCATCTCCAAGTAAAATTTTAGCAAAGCAAGCAAGAAAGAAGATAAAGTTATTATTAACTCAATCTATTTTAAAAGTTCCACACATAAAAATATTTGTCACCATCTTTCTCCAATTTGCTATAATTGTTTTAGCGTACCGAAGAAGAAATGAAAAGAAGTATTGTCATTTTGCATTATTATTTTGATTCGAAAGTTAGAAAGCCTCATTCACATAATTTTATTACCTAGCAGACAAAGAAGCAGTCGCAAAGAGATCCGTAAAAACACTTTAGCTACCTTAATAACTTGACTAGTAATTAGAGAGTATTCATAATTACTTCATTTTTTTCATATTAATAACCTGTTTGGCCAAACTTCTGAGATGCCAAAAGTGCTTATTCAAAAAAAAAAGGTGTTTGACCAAGTTTTTGGGAGAAAATAAATGTTTTTGGGAAGTAGCAAAAACTGTTTTTTCAGAAGTTAAAAAAGAGTAGTTTTTTTTCAAAAACACTTATTTGAAAAGCACTTTTGTGAAAAATAAACTTAAAATTTAAAAAACTTGGTCAAACACTAATTGTTGCTCAAAAGTAATTTTAAAATTTATTGGCCAAACAAAAACTGTTTCTTATCAAAAATAATTTTTTAATAAGCACTTTAAAGAAAAACACACTTATTAAAATAAACTGATTTTAAAAATTTAGTCAAACAGACTCTATAAAACTACTTATTGATAAAGATCATTAGAAATAGTTAGGTAAGATCTAGTTCCCTTACTTGAACTTTTTTTTTTTTTGAGTTTTTAATTTTTATTATTAATAAATGGCCACTAAGACACATTGTCAAGTGGTATAAATTCATTTATAAAAAAAAAAAATCTCTTTCAATAATTTTCAATTTTTTTTTTTAATCATTTCATGCATGCGATTCATTTAAATAAAAGAAATGCAACTTAATTAATTCATAAAGCTTCATTTTTGCAGTTGGATTATTATTACGATTACGAATTAAATATCCATTCCACTTTTAATTAAAAGGATGAACTCAACAGTCCTTTTAAATTATAGTTAACTCTTTTCACTTGAATTTATTTAGGTAGTCATCTGTATATTTTATATTTATTACTTTAATTCTAGAAAAAGAAAGAGATAGCAGGTGGAATAATATAGTATATCTTTTTGGCTAGAAACAACAGCACTCCAATTACATTATATATCTTACTTTATCAAATATACTCCATTATTAATCCTCCCACCTAACTTTTCTTATAGTCAACCTTTATCGTTGTTTTTCATATTTGAGTACTGTTTTTTTTACTAAGCATTTATTTATATATATAAAAAAAATTCCAACTATGAATGTTTCATTTTGTTTTAATCCTTGAAGGACAAATGTAACACCAAACGATTGGTGATGATTTTGGTTCATTCTTGAGAAAAACCTTTATTACGTAAAGTTTAATATTTATATAAATTAGCTATATAAACTTCATCGTTAATTCATTATTAAATAATTTATAACTAACATGAATTTTTGTTAATATATCCCTAATACATTGCTAAATAAGATTAGCGATAAGTTTTGTTGATTAACTGTAAATTTGTCCACTTTTGATTCCTATCTTTTTAGTGGTGAGTATTACGACATGTTTAAGACTATAAATTTTATGTCTTATAATTATATAAATATTATAATATGTTAACATCATAGTTTTTTTTTTCTTAAATGCAATACTGAATCAAACTATATCACATAAATTAAAAAAAAGAACTACTTAATTATTATTTCATCATGAGATTATAAGGTCGTCGTTTGGTAGAATGTATCAGTAAAATAATACATGCATTAGTTTATGTATTACTAATATTTACTTGGTATACTTTTTCAACCTATGTATAACAAATTCACTCTTTTTGATATTATGTTATGTATAACTAATATATGACAAACTATAATATTAACAATGCAAGACACTTTAATGCATACATTAACATGATTAAAAATACAATTCTCTTAAAAACATTTTTCATCGTATTTAAAAATAAATAAATTATATGATGCATTTTATTTTAATACACCAAATAGCACATACATAAAAAAAATAATCTCAAACATTAATTTATGCCAGCATAACTATATAAAATACTACTAATACAACTTATTATTATACCCCTACCGAGCGACCTCCTGACAAACTTATCCTTAATATAGAAAAATCAAAAGCTGGAGGAGATTCTTAGACCAATTACAATTACCGTTCCAGGAAATTTATGACAAAATTAGTGTAGGAATTAGGATAATGGCAAAACACATATGCATGCCTCCAAAATTCCTTGTCAGTCTTTTTTTTCTTTTTGAAGAAAGAATGTTACCTCTACTTTCTTTGAAAATATTTACAGATACTAGTATCCTACAGTTCCAGCACCAATCATTTCCAACTTTATGCGCACTTTCTTTTTCTTTTTTTTATTTATTCCTTTTGCTGTTTATATTTTTGGGAATTCATATATTCCTCTCAGTGAAGTGCTTTTTGGATTTTTTTGTTTTCTCTTTTATAACATTTTTGAATCTTGAAAAATGTACCCATCTGGAAACAGCACCACAGCTTGGATTCTGAGATTATACTGCTGCTTCTTGTTCTTGATATTTGCAGAGTCCAGAGTGCCTCAAGAAGAAGGTAAGCTGCAGCTTCTTTCTCTTGCTTTAATAGGTATTTTGAGACTCCATGGGGAAGTAGGGGGGTGGGGGGAGGTGCTTTTGCAGATCAAGAAATACTAAATTTCTTAGCACAGCTCTTTAGCTATAGATTTTGAAGAAGATGAGAAATGGGTGGAATTACTTTAATTTAGTGAATGTATAGTGAAAAGGTGTGAGCTTTACTGTTTACAAATAGATAAGTAATGGATTATTAAAGTTAGTTACCAATTTCCTGAAATTAATGCTATGCCTAGTGGTTGGAATGTTCCAATTTAGGCGGTACTCTGATTTTGCTTGTTTTGCCATGGAAGTGTTGGCTTTGAATTTGGGTCAGTTCATAATTGAGTTATTTCTTTTTATTTTTTAGCTATCATCCAAAAAGACAAACGAAATAAAACTTTATTATTCTTTTCCTTTTTGTGCTGGAAGTTTTGTTTTATTGTCCAAATTTATTGAAATTGTAGTTTTGTAGCTCAACTATTGTCCGGTCGGTTAATATTTTAAGGCTGCAGTATCTTTTGACGTTAGTTTAAGGCTGCAGTTTCTCCATTGTCTTCATGTATTATCAAACGCAGACTTGTACTAGCCCAAATGGCTTGTGGTACTGTTATTAGGCATTTTTGGGTAGCATCATGGCCATGACCTGGGTATAGTCTGATAGAGATCAGGTTGAGTGCAAACTGTGTACCCTCGCTTTATCCTACCCTGTGAAGATAAAGTATAAACCCTGGGCTCAAGTAAAGCATATCCAAATCAATAAGAAAAGAAAATATAGTTAGTAAATTGTTATTCTTGAAAAAAGATGTTCAATAAGAAGTTTGGCTGTCAGAATCTTAGGATTTATATGATGTATCTGAAATAAATTACAAAGGAAAGTAAACAGATTGCAATGTAAGGTTGACGAATATTATGTGACCATCTTTCACATACAAATTATGCACAGAAAGCTGGTGGAGCTTTTGCGTAAAGCCCCTCTAGGGTTGATCATTTATACTTTACATCTGGAGTTGCATTATTTTACAAGTCATTTCTGTCTAGAACTACAAGTACAAAGTTGATGTCTAGAGAATGCAAGTCATTTGGTACTTGAACTGGTGGGAGTGTTAGCTACCTGGTGGAATAGTCAAGGTGTATACAAGTTGGCTCTGACACCATAAGAAAACAACAAGTCTTTTCATAGCCCCTTTAATAGCATCAAGTGCATGAAGAGGATGATTTTTTCTTATACGATTGCTTTTGCATGAAGTGTACTATATGTCCCCCTATTCTTTTGTAATACTTTATGTATTTCAGTAGTTTGTCTGATGTTGTGTATCTAGGTCTCTTTTGTAGGTGTTAATTATCAGAGTGGATGCTTATTAGTTTACAATCATGGCATCTAGGTTGCATTAAGAGATGAAACATTTTCTTGAGCAGCTTAATCTTGAATCTTTATGCTTGCCTGACAGATAAAAAGTGTTCAGTAGTTTATGTAGTTCTTTTCGATTTGATGGAAGCACTAAATAGAGATCAATTTTTCTGAACTTCCTCATCTGATGAACTTCTTGGTTATTACCGGTTGTAATTGTCAAATAGTACCTTTGGTAAGATTCCCAGCACAAGCCATACTTGTCGATTTTAACCTTATCGATTGTTTTCAGTGAATGTCCTCCAACAAATTGCCAAAACGATGGGAGCAACATATTTGAGTTTCAATGCAGATTTATGCAAAGTTGAAGAGGTTGGAGTCACAGTTAAGCCGCAGTGGTTTGAGCATATTGTTGACTGTCATCCTGACATCGGAAGTGGTGAAGTCAACCACATCACAAGAATGTGAGGCATTTACACCTTATTACTAGATCTAGATTGATTAAGTTGTTTCTAACCTTTCAGCTTGTCATGCATGCTTTGTTATATGAGTGTGACCAATATCTGCATGAGTCTGATTTTGTTGTTGATCTTGAATGACAATAAATTTATTGGGGAATCCTGCGCTTCTTCAGTATTTTCGAATTGGACTTTCTTAAAGATTATTTTGGTTTTGTAACTTAAGTTGTCAATTAAGTAGGACTAATTTGACTCGTAGCTTAAGTTGTCACGCATTGTTTATCTTCGTTTGTTACCATATTGAGAGCCTTAGGTCCTATTCTGTCTGTATGATACTACTTGTGGGACTTTGTGTTGTTTCACTGGCAGTTTATTTTGTGGAAAAGAGAAAGATAGTTCCATTCATGTCTTTCATGCCGAATTCATTTCTCCATTATTTGGAGAAGCTTGGGGGCTATTGAAAAAGCATACAACAAAGTTCCACGGAAGGTTTTTTGGAGATGCTTGGAGGGCAGAGGTGTCCTTGTAGTCTATATTAGGGTGATTAAGGACATGTATGATGATGATATGACCTGAGTCAGGACTGTGGGAGGTGTCTCAGAACATTTTCCAGTTGTGATGGGGTTACACCAGGGATCCGCCCTTAGCCCATTTTTATTTGCTTTAGCTATGGCACTAACACGTCACATTCAAGGAGAGGTGCCTTGGTGCATTTATTTATTGATAACATAGTTCTTATTAACGAGACACGAGGGCAAGTTAACATGAGGCTTAATGTTTGTAGACGAACCCTGGAGTCGAAAAGTTTTAAGTTGAGCAGGACCAAATTTGAATATTTGGAGTGCAAGTTAAGTGATGCGTCTTATGAAGCGGATATGGACGTGTGTTAGCATGATAGGCATATACTACGTTTAGTGCGGAATATTGTGTAGTATTAGTTATAGAATATATGTAAGAGATATTCTAGATACTACATTTGGTGCAGAATATTGTGTAGCATTAGTATGTACAGGATATTCTAGATACTACATTTAGTGTATAATATTGTGTAGTATTAGTTGTAGAATATTATGCAAATTAATGTGTAGGATTTACATTAAGTGTAGAATATTTCTCTTGTGTATGAATACTGATGTATTCTTATGTAGTTGGATCATAAAAAAATCATTCTTCAGTTTCTCTCGTGTTTTCTTTATTTTTGAAATAGTATCAGAGTCTTTTCTTCTTTGATTCATAGAGTCCTTGTTCTGTTGTTGCTTTCAATTTTTTTTGAAAGTTTTTGTTTTCTTGGTTGTTTGTCAACAGTTAGTCCTAAACACTTAGGGCTCTTGGTCTTGATTATTCTAGCTATTTTTTTTTCGTATCATTGGTTTTTGATTTCTTTATTCAAAAACGTGACGTCACATCAGTTTGAGTCCTTCATTGGTAGAAAAAATCATTCTACTTGGGAATTTTAATTTCAACTATTTGTCACTGGAAAAGAATTATATTGCCATATAGATGAAAGTGATCCTGCTCCTACTGATCCTACAAAGTTAGGTCAGCGAAGGTCAAAGATGCTCGAGTGATGACATGGATTTTAGGGTCAGTTGACCCTCTTATTTTCCTTAATATTAGGCCATACAAGACTGCGAAGACCATATGGGATTATTTATAAAAGGTTTACAACCAAGACAACAACGCAAGATGCTTTCAGCTAGAGCATGAAATTGCTAATTATTCTCAAGGAGGTCTCTCTGTTCAAGATTTTTTTTTTGGATTTCAAAACTTATGGGTTGAATTCACTGAATTGTTTATGCTAAAATACATGCCGAATCTCTTTCTATAATTCAAGCAGTTCGTGAGCAAAGCAAGCGAGACCAATTTTTGAGGAAATTGTGGTATGATTTTGATAGTGCTCGCATTAACTTGATGAATTATGACTCGTCTCCTGCCTTGGATGTCTGTTTTAGGGAATTACTTCATGAAGAGTGATGTCTTCTCACCCAAGATTCTTTCAAGCAAGAAAATGTTCACATTGTTGCATTTGTTGCTCAAGGAAAAAGAAAGAGTAGGGATATGAGCAAAACTCAATGCTACAATTGCAAGGAATATGGTCATATTACTAGCAATTGTGGTAAGAAGTTCTGTTATTATTGCAAACAACAAGGGCTTATTATCAAAAAATTGTCCCACATATCCTCAAAATCGCAGAATAATGCTTTTCAAGCTGGGACAAATGGTTCCCCTTCAGCAGCTAGACAAGTTCTTACTCCTGAAATGGTACAACAAATAATCGTCCAGCCTTTTCAGCTTTGGGTCTACAAGTTAATGATATTACTTTTAATTTTTGGCTTGTTGATTCTGGCGTTTCCAATCATATGACCAACTCAACTAGTATGCCAAGAAATGTTTGTCAATATCAAGGTCCATCACAAATTCAGATTGCCAATGGTAGTAATTTACCCATTACCAAGGTTTGGGATATTATTGAAACTCTCAAGAATGTTTTTGTATCACCAAAACTCTCTACTAGTCTTATTTCAGTTGGCCAATTGGTAGGTAACAGTTGTGATGTGAATTTTTCTCGTAATGGTTGTCTTATGCAGGATCAGATGTCGGGGATGATAATTGCGAATGGCCTAAAGTTGGAAGATTGTTTCCTATACACTTTTTCATTCCTCGTTTTCTGTCTTTTGCTTGTACTTTTACAACTAGTAACGCTGAGGTTTGGCATAAGTTTCTAGGACATCCAAATTCTATTGTGTTATCTCATTTATCGAATTCTGGTTTATTAGGAAACAAAAATCAATTTTCAGCTGCTTCTTTGATTGTTGTACTTGTAAATTAGGCAAAAGTAAAGTTCTTCCTTTTCCTAATTTTGGTAGTCGAGCTGCAAAGTGTTTTGATGTCATTCATAGTGATGTTTGGGGCATTTCTCCAGTTATTTCTCATGCTCACTTCAAGTATTTTGTGACATTTATAGATGATTATAGTTGGTTTACATAGGTGTATTTTCTTCGTTTCAAATTTGAGGTATGTTTCATATTCAAAACATTGTTGGGTTATATTGAGACTTGATTTTCTACCTGCATCAAAATATTAATATTTGATTCTAGTGGAGAATATATGTCTCATGAATTCAATAATTTCTTTCTTGAGAAAGGAATCATCTCACAACGCTCTTGGCTATATACGCCACAACAAAAATAGGGTTGCTGAGCATAAAAATCGTCATCTTTTAGATGTTACTCGTACTTGATTGAGTCCTCTGTTCCATCTAATACTGGGTTGAAGCTTTTTTTACTGCTTCTATTTAATTAATAGGCTGCCATCTTAAATGTTAAATCTTGACTCTCCATATTATTGTCTTTATCACCAAAATCTCAACTACCATAATTTTCATACATTTGGTTGTGTTTGTTTTGTGCATTTGCCTCCTTCTCAATGTAATAAACATTCTGTTCAATGTACTAAATATGCTTTTATAGGTTATGGTACCTCACAGAAAGGTTTTATTTGCTATGATCCAAGTTCTAAGAAATTTCGTGTTTCTAGAAATGTTGTTTTCTTTGAGAATCAGTATTTCTTTCCTACTCATGTTAAGTCATCTTCTGTTTCTCCTATTCTTTCTACTTTTGAAGATTTGTCGATTTTCTTCCAAGCGGTTTAAAATTGGATTTGTGTATGAACGACGTTGGCCAATTTTACCCCATCCCGAAATTGATTCGCTACCTGAGACTGCTCCTCAACCAGAGTCTGCTCCTTTTGAGCCTCCTCGGTGATCTACTAGAGTATCTTGTATTCCTAACTGGTATTTTTCTTCTACTTTGTCCACCATCTCTATTCCAATAGGTAACTCACAAGCCTCCAAGCTTGAATATTCACATAAAGCAATGAAGTAAGAACTTTTGGCTCTTAAAGAAAATATTCATGGGACATTGTTCCTTGTCCTTCAAATGTCCGTCCAATTGGATGTAAATGAATTTATTCAATTAAACTTCATTCTGATGGAACACTTGATCGGTACAAAGCTCGATTGGTGGTCTTTGGTAACAAAAAGGAATATGGTGTGGACTATGAGGAGACTTTTGCACCGATAGCGAAAATGACTATCGTGTGAACTATTATTGTCATTGCTGCATCACAAAACCGGCCTCTTTATCAAATTGATGTCAAAAATGCTTTTTTCCATGGTGATCTCAAAGAAGATATTTGTATGAAACCTCGACCTAGTTTGTTTTCATCACCTACATCAGATGTTGCAAGTTGAAACGATCTTTGTATGGATTAAAACAAGCTCCCAGAGCTTGGTTTGACAAGTTTCGGTCTACATTGCTTCACTTTTATTTTGAACAGAGTAAATATGACTCATTTTTGTTTCTTCAAAAAATAATGGGTTATGTTCTTCTTTTGGTATATGTAGATGATATTATTATCATCACATGAACTGATTCTTCATTAATCTCTAACCTCCGGCAGCAACTTAAGGATTGTTTTCATTTGAAAGATCTTGGTACTCTTACATACTTTTTGGGGTTGAAAGTTCATTATGATTTTTTAGGTGTGTTTTTAAACCAGCACAAATATATTCAGGACTTGATTGCTTTGGCTGGTCTTCAAGAATCTTCCTCTGTAGATACTCCATTGGAATTGAATGTAAAGTATCGTCGTGACGAAGGACATCTTCCTGATCCAACTTTGTTTCAGCAATTGGTTGAGAGCCTAAATTATCTTACTATTACTCGGCCTGATATCTCTTTTGCAATTCAACAAGTCAGTCAATTTATGTAGGCTCCTCGTCATCTACATTTGATGGTTGTTCGTAGCATCATTCGATATCTCTTAGGAATATCTACTCTTGAATTATTTTTTTTCTAGTGGTTCTTCTATTCAGCTTAATGCGTTTAGTGATTCTGATTGGGCTGGTTGTCCTGATACTCGCCGCTTTGTCACGCGTTGGTGCATGTTTACTCGGAGATTCCTTGATATCTTGGAAGAGCAAGAAGCAAGATCGTGTTTCAAAATCTTTAATGAAGTCTGAATATCAAACAGTGTCTACTGCTTGCTCCGAGATTATTTGGTTTCGTGGTTTAATGGCAGAAATTGGATTTCCTCAATATAGTCCTACTCCTCTCCACGCTGACAGCACAAGTGCTATTCAGATTGCTACCAACCTGGTTTATCATGAAGAACCAAACTTATTGAAGTGGATTATCATTCTATCAAAGAAATCGAAGATGAAAGAGTTATTACCCTTCCACATGTATCCAGTGATATTCAAATAGCTGATGATGGCTGATAACGTTATTGGTTTCTAATAGACATAGTAGGCAAACTAATGCTTTGATCCATTGGCGTCAATTTGAGAGGGAATGTTAGCATGATAGGCAGATACTACATTTAGTGTAGAATATTGTATAGCATTAGTTATAGAATATATGTAAGGGATATTCTAGATACTACATTTTGTATAGAAATTCTGTAGCATTAGTTGTAGAATATTATTGCAAATTAATGTGTAGGATTTACATTAATTGTAGAATATTTTTCTTGTGTATAAATACCGATGTATTCTTATGTATTTGGATCATCAAATTAAGTCAATCATTCTTCAGTAACTCTCGTGTTTTCTCTATTTTTGACAACGTGATGCTTGACACAGAGGTCATCCCTAAGAGGAGAAATTTCAAGTTCCTGCGGTCAGTGGTCCAAGGAAATTGGGTTATTGACGATGATGTCACTCATCGTATTGGGGCAGGATGGATGACATGGAGGCTAGCATCCTGCGTTCTGTGTGACAACCTAAACTTAAAAGTAAATTTTACGAGTGATGGTTAGACTGACTATGTTACATAGGGGAGTTTTAGCCAGTCAAGAACTCCCATATCCAAAAGATGCGAGTGACGAAGATGAGGATGCTGGGGTCACAAGGAGAGATAAGATTAGGAATGAAGATATTATGGACAAAGTAGGAGTGGCTCCAGTGGAAGATAAGATGTAAGAAATGAGGCAGGGATAGTTCGGCCATACGAAGAGAAGAGGTGAAGATGCTGCAGTTAGGAGGTGTGAGAGATTGATCGTCGTAGACTTAAAGAGGGATTGAGGTAGCCCTAAGAAGTATTGAGGTAAGGTGATTAAGCATAATATAGCGCGATCAAGCTGACCGAGGACATGACCCTTGATAGAAAGGTGTGGAGGTCGAGGATTAGGATAGAAGATTAGTTAGTAGTTAGATTTATTTCGTTCCCTTCTCCAAAGTTCAGTAATGTTCTTTTCTTTCCTATGTTTGGATTTCTATCACTATCTGTTGTTTCAGTGTCTTATTATCTTGCTGTTGTATCTATTTTTTGTTATTGCCGCTTTTTCACTATTTGCCCGGCCAAGGGTCTTTCAGAAACAACCTCTCTACTTTCTCAAAGGTAGAGGTAAGATTTGCGTACACTCTACCCTCTCCATACACCACTTGTGGAGAATACACTGGGTTTGTTGTTGTTGTACCCCAGAGCCAGCTTGAGGACAATCCTACTTGATGTTTGTTAGAAATAAAATTGAATGAACGAACTCAAGGAATTCTAAAGTGAAGAGGTTTTCAGATTTTTCATGAACTTCCTTTCCCCAGAACCAATATGTATGGTTACTTAAAAGGCTTATTCAAAGTTAAGTTGTCCCGGAGCTTGTAAAGAGAAACACTATAGGCTATGCTATTATCGGGTTTAGAAAAGTCATCAATACAGAAGTTTCTTTCTAGTGACTCTAATTCTTCTGTCTCCGATGGACTAGATGTATCACTCACTGTCTGATTTTTTTTAATCACAAGCAGTCATTCTGTTCTTTCTTCATTTATGTCTGCATCTTTTTCTATTTCTATTGCAACTGGTTCCATAATTGACGCCTTTATATTACTTTCATTTATGCAGTGTATTAAAGGGTTTAAGTCTTCCAGGAGTACTTCCACCTGAATTGGTAAAGCTTCCCTACATCAAAGAAATGTAAGAGCTATTCTCTACCACTTTCACAATTGATCGTTTCCTCATTGATGTCACTAGCCTCTTTTTTCATGCCAATATCAATATAGTCACTAAATCTCTTGCCGCCTTCTTTCTTAACCCGTTTATAGTGATTTTGCATACAACTATCTCAGTGGTAGAATACCAGTTGAGTGGGCCGCAGCACAGCTGACTAACATGTAATAACCCACTTTCTTTCTGTCTGATCAGTTTTTTGTGTGTTTCTTTGGGTCATGTCTTCATTTGCAAATTGTAATTGCATACTTTTTGATCCAGCTCTGTTCTTGTAAACCGGTTGTCAGGGGAAATCCCAAAGGAGTTGGGAAACATCAGCAGCCTTTTGTACTTGTATGTATTGAATTTCTATTCGAACTTACTTCTATGATATCAGTCTGGAGATTGAATTCTCTTAACTAGACAGAAATTTCTCAAATTATTGATATATATTGCAAAATAAAATGTAGTGGCTATGTTTTCCAAATATAATTTAGGTGGTTATTTGCTCTCTTTGTTCTATCCATTGAAATGTTCTAAACCAGGAATCTCGAGGCGAACCAGTTTTCAGGCACTGTTCCTTCTGAACTAGGGAAACTGATCTCCTTGCAAACCCTGTAAGACCTCTCTTTCCTCATCCACTTTGCTATCTTCTCCTAAAACAAACTTGAATAATTTGGCATTTGGAACCTGAATGATTGATGCATAGATGAGTGAGTGGGTGATTAATTAGTTTTCTAATTTCAGGATTTTATCCTCCAACCAATTGGTGGGAGAGGTGCCAACTTCATTTTCTGAACTCATAAATTTAACAGATTTGTAAGAGCATACATTCTAGCCCAGATCCTTTTAGTGTCTATCTTTTATGGGGAATAGAATATCTCACAGTATAATTTTACTATTCAGTAGGATAAGTGATAACAATTTCAGTGGACCGATTCCAGATTTCATACAGAACTGGGAACAACTTACCAAACTGTAAGATCTTTGGAAATCCCTTCCGAACTTCAAAAAAGAAAATTGGCAGAGTTTCTAAATTTTTTCTTGATGATATATGAAGGGAGATGCATGCCACCGGACTAGAAGGTCCCATTCCATCAAACATATCTCTCCTGAATAAGTTAACAGATTTGTGAGTAGAGAACCTTTCAACATTATCTTAACTATTGTTTGTTAGGTTTTTATAGAGTATTTACTCTTTGCCAGTTCTCTCATGGTCAACTTTGTATACAGGAGGATCAGTGACATAGGTGGACCAGCTCAGGCATTTCCTTCACTGAGTGATATAATAGGCTTGCATACCTTGTATGTCAAATTATACCGATATGTGGAAACCATTGTACAGTTACAGTTTGCTATTAAGTGTTCAGCTTTCCTTAAGCTAATTAAATATGGATACAGGGTATTGAGAAACTGCAGCCTTTCTGGAGAGCTTCCTGTATATATTTGGGCGATGAAGGATCTGCAAACATTGTAAGTGATGAACGTATTTTTCTGCACATAATATTCAAACTTCTTCCACTGCATTCCAAATTACATGGTATTAAATAGAGAGAGCTTTTACATGGTTTCCTGTCCTTCCTCCTGTCTGTGACCATTGGATTTCTGAGGTCACACGATATACTGTCCTCTACTGGTGCCTCTTTTAGTTAACACTACACTCTCCAGTCAAAAACAATTGGGAAATCATTTCTTCTCTACCAAGAACTCCTGTAGAAGATAAAGCGTCTTTTAATTTCTTTATTTAGAAGGTTGAAATTTATCACTGCTAGTTTGCTCTCTGTGACTTGAAACTGTTTAGCATTTCCGGTTTTAAAAGATAAGTGAGGCTGATTGAGAAACAAGGCTCTGGTTCTTTATTAGTATATGACACCTTAATATCAAGAGGTTTCATGCTGCTCTTGCTTTTCATTAAACTTCTCATCCTTCCTCTTTTTGTATCTCTCCAGTACATTATTTAGTCTAGCTCTAACATATAGAGTTGGCTCTTATACATTTTGCTTCTACTATATACATGGGGCAGTTGTAAGAGTTTGTGCGCACAGATTCATCTCCTCTATCTCCTCCTTCTGAGAGTTCAAATGGTAAAGTACTTTATAATCATGATTTTCTGTTTAATTTTCTGCAGAGACGTTACCTTCAACAAGTTAGTCGGAGAAATCCCAAACAATATTAGTGCTAGAAATATGCTGAAGTTTGTGTAAGTTGAATTATAAAAAGTGGATTCTCTCAAAAGTCATGTCCTTTTTATTTTTTTATGAGCAAGTTACAGCAGTCTCCTCTCAATCTTCTTTTGCTCATATCCGAACATCTTCGAGTATGAAGTGTATCATATGTTCTTGTACTTCCAGATTTGCTCTTGCCTAACTACTTGATGTTTTCTGCATAGGTTTCTTACTGGAAACATGCTCAGTGGAGATATACCAGACTCAATTTTGAAGAATGGAATAAATGTGTAAGTGTACATTTGTTAATATTCTAATTTCATAAACATTGTCTGCTGGTGTATGATGGATTTAGTCTTTGCGAAACATGTCATAATTTTTATTCATAAACATAGTCGTCATACATTGGCAGACTGAAGCAATTTTTGTTCATTAATGCTGGCATTATTTTTTCCACATTTTGTCTTCATGTGGATCTCATAACTGCTTGCTTCATAATCGGGAAAATGGCATCTAACAGTGTCCGCTGCATGCAGTGATCTTTCCTACAATAATTTTACATGGCGAGGACCTGACCAACATGCTTGTCAGCAAAACATGTAAGAATAGGTCCACTTTTGTTGATTCATGCTCTTACATTATTTATTGGATAAGCATATATGGTTCTGATAATTATTCCTTCTACAGGAATCTGTATGTAAACTTGTACAAGAGCTCTGCAGCAGTAAGCCCCTTGTAAGATGATTCTTCTTATTATTATGAAACGTTAAAATTCTGATATATGATGAAACTGAGGGAAAAAGGAAGTGCAAAGCAGTAGTGGTTGCTTTCCTATCTGATTCAGATTTGGGTATAACTGCTTTTGTGCTTTAACTTCTACAGAAGGAGAATTCTTCCATGTACGAATGATTTCACTTGTCCTCGGTGTAAGTATGTTATTTTCTCCTCTGGAAAGTTATTCAATTTCATATGGAATATGAAACCCAACAGTAGCAAGAATCTGAAACTATATCTTCAGTCGCTTGGCCTTCTTCTCCTTCACTCAAATAGCAAGCTGCTCAACCATACAAGAGCCTGTAGCAAATTAGTTTCTTTTGATATTAAACACAGAGACATTCTAAGGCTGGATTCAGTCTTAATGTCATGTATCTAAGGGTTTTTCGGTGATTTGAGGATGCACAACCTAATCATTGGAAATGTTTTCTGCTTGATCATGTTGCCGACTTGTGAGAAATATTTTGAGCATTGAATTCTATTATTTTCCTTGGCAGATGGGTGTTCATTGCATGTTAATAGTGGTGGAAATGATTTTACTGTAAAAGAGAGCGATGGAGAAGTTGATTATGCAGGAGATGCAGGTGTTGATGGTGGTTCTGCTAGATATTTCAGTTCTAGCACCAATTATTGGGGATTGAGTAGCACTGGGGACTTTATGGATGATAATAACGATCAAAATGCACGTTTTATTGAAAGTACACCATCAAAAAGCCTCTCTGAATTGTATAGCAATGCACGGAGGTCTCCCCTCTCACTCTCTTATTTCCGTTATTGCTTGAGGAATGGGAGTTACAATGTCAGCTTGCACTTTGCTGAGATAACTTTTACAAATGACAGCACCTATAACAGTCTTGGAAGGCGAGTGTTTGATATATACATCCAGGTTGGCATGTCAATCAGAAAAAACTTTCTATACTGTTGAACTACATTAGATATGTGAAAATATAGAAAAAAGAGAGAACTTGTATTGAGTTTGGTTGTAGATGATATACAAGATGCCTCCACATTAAGAAGTTCAGACATTATAAATATGGTAAGCTGACCTAATGAAATAAGAAAAGTTAGTAGGGAAAAGGGTCAAAAATACCCCTCTACTTTCGTCTGTTGACTAAGTTTGTCCCTAGTTATACTATAGAGCCTAATATGCTCTCGCCATTATAAAACTTAACAAATGACGGATTCTCTTGATTTCACTTAAATAACCCCTTATCTCTTTAAACCTGACCTAGACCCACCTAATTCATTTAACCCATACAAAATGAACCCTAAATCATTTGTAGAGTAATCCAGCAATTGCTTTAGATCGGAGGAGCTTAAGTTCTTTTGAGTAGTGTTCGGGTGTTTGTTGGGGTTATAAAACCGACACAAGTGCACGTGGTCAAACAAGTAGTAAGTGGCTTTAGTAAGCCAAGTATCGATCCCACAGAGACTTGGGATAAGTGCAATTTGCTCAAGTATACTATATTTTTACTTCTAAATATGCTGACAACTAGATAACCAAAAATTGAATAATTTGTTTTATAAATTTTATACTAAACTACAAACAATTATCTACTTTGAATTTGGACTATGGATAAAAGCATGCTGAGGGTAAAGAACATGTAATGAAACTGATTATCATCATAAATTGGTTAATCTTTTCTTCCAGTTGCTAGCCAAGAACATCTGCCAAGAGATTAAAACTCTCGTATTTAATCTCACTTAAGAATCATGAACCATCCGTCTACATTTCTGTGATCAAATGCAATTCATGTTCTAGCCATACAATTCCGGTTTCTAAATTGACTAATACGACTTTCAGGTATATTTCTATCCAGAAGGTTCATCAAAACTCAATTTTCCCAAATCAAGTTAAGAACAATATCCTATTAATTCACAACTTTCCAATTTCGTGCTCTCTCCAGTGAAATCGGACTTTTTAGATGTACATTAATGTAGGCCACACACCAATGCAGTAGAAACAAGAATTAATAGAACAACATGGAAGAAAAAGATGAAAAACCATATAATTAATAATCAGAATTCATCACAAGTGTTCATAACCTCAGCAAGGAAGGGAATTAGCCACTCATTCGTGGATTAATCATCATAAAACGAGTGTTAATCATACAAACAATTGAGTTAAAGAAGAAAGAAAGAGAGAGAAAACCCTGAACTTTTCGTCCCTCAACTGCCTGTAACCCACGTCCTTGCTCCACCAAGTCTGAATTCTGAAAAATAAACCTAAGTGTGCTATTTATAGTGGTAGGACTCTTTCCCGGAATAACAAGCAACGTGTCACGGAGTGCATCGCGGAGCACTGCCTCCGTGACACGCTACGGACGCGGAGGCTCTCTGGAAATCACCCGAACTTGGCCCCGGCAGCACCCTGCCGCGTTGGCAGCGTGTCACGCTGCTTGGGCAGCGCGTTGGCATCGCTTGGTCGCGCAGCCAACCTGCCGTGGCACGTTGCCAACGCGCAGGTGGGCTGTTGTGATCGGCCTGCCTGCCGTGGCACGCTGCCAACGCGCAGGTGGGCTGTTTTGTGCCTCCTCTTTGCCGACGTTCGCGTGTTAATTCCGTTTCCAAGCATCTACTTCACCAACTCATGGATTAGTTACTCAAAAGTCATCAAAACCTACAAAACAAAGGCTAATCATGTTTGTTAGCACACATCTTCACTTCATATAAAATTACATGAAAATGTATACAATAACTTAGATAAACAAGACTAATTTAAGTCATAAAGCATATCTCGGGCATGCTATTTTTGCCCGTGATCAAGTAGTAGCTCTAGATTGCGTGCTGGAAACACAAGTAAATATGGAGGAGGAGGAAAGAGAATGGAGATCAGAATCAGCAGAGGAATTCCTGGAGCAGGAAGGACAAAGAGCGGGATGCGGAGAACATGGTAAATGACTTTTCGTAAGGGAATTGCAGTGAGAGCGAAGAGTAAGACAACGGTGGCGAACAACAAGGAAATTAGCCTGATGAACTTTGGCATCACAGTGAAAACAGAAGAAAGCAGAATCAGAGGGGCAAAATAGTGCGGCTTGTTCATTGCAAAGCTCACATAGTTTACAGGACACAACTTCTTCCTTTTTTTTATACAAAAAATGTAATTTCTAAATCTCGGAGATTGGACTTGTGATTGTGGAAAATGGGGGAGAGAGAAGATATATGAGGATAAGGAATGAGGAAGGAAGGGTGAGATAGCAAAGAGTGCTGCGCAAAGAGTATTTAGACTTTAGAGTAACTTGTGAAGTTTATTATTGATGAATTTATGTGTGTGGTTTGAAACAAATGTGAGCGGTGCCTAGTTATATTAAAGGAGGAAGAAAGACAAGTAAGAGAAAGGAGGAAAGACAAGTTCTCCACCAGAAGGTGGAAGAATAGCACCACCTTCTTCATTTGGTATATTCAAAATCCGGCAAGTCACTGACGACCAAAACCCAATGACCACCGCCCCTGGTGGAAACCCCGACCACCTCCTCGGCATCCCCACCGAGCATCAATTCAAGTCATTCATACAAGAGTACAAGAAAGAGTATATTTGGGGTTTATTTTTGTATTAGTTAAATTAATTAGGTGGGTCTGGCTCGAGTTTAAAGAGATAGCGGGTTATTTAATTGAAATCGGGTAATTTTATTCAATTTGGGGGAATCGTTCAATTGAGGGGCATATCTGTTAAGTTTCATAATGGTAGGGGCATATTTGGCCATATAGTATACTTAGGGGCAAACTTAGCTAATAGACGGAAGTAGAGGGGTATTTTTGACTCTTTTTCCAAGTTAATAAATAAAGGAAATTACCCATAAAGAATTAGAAAAAATGCTCTCTATAACTAACCTAGAGTATGTTTTTAACACATCACTGCATTAATTCTCCCTCAATACGCCTTCCAAACTCAAGTTGATGCAGCAACTTGTGTTTGCAAATCAAAAGTGAAAAGTGACATGATACTACTCGGACAGAATCGAGTATGAGTTATGATTGAATTTGAGGACATTCATGTTGCCAGCTTAACTAGATGGCTAAAGAGAAGCAAGCACTGTGCCAGCTTGACTGCATAGATGACAATCTATGATGTTTAACTTGGTGATGATATAGTAACCATGCATTGACTAGTACTAGTCGCAACTAGAAACGTTCTCTCGAAAGCGACATGGTGCTGTATGGATGGTGACACATAACTTTGCTGGACAGGTATAGACTATTTGACTTGACAGGTTAACAGGTATGGAGTGATGATATCAACCCAATGTGGACTGTTGATATGTGGATGGCTGGAGCCCTGAAGAGAGGAAAAGAGTGGTGCTGCTGGATTCAGAAAGAGACAAGCCTTGTTATGAAAAAAATGAAAAACCTTGTCTGGCAGGCAGCTTTAGATGGAAGCTATTAGATCTGTAACAAGAAAGTAGTCTCTTTATATAGGAGTTTAGACTACTAGAATACAAAATTTTATCTTTCCTTTATACTGAGATTTTTGAATAGGAAGAATATCTTATACTATTAATCTGCATAAATTCTAACATCTCACTGAATTGATTCTCCCCCCGACATTCAACAAGATACCTACACAATATTCTTTCTACTTCAGGAGAAATTAGTTTGGAAAGACTTCAATATTGTGAATGAGGCTGATGGAGTTCAAAGGCCCGTGGTTAGGCATTTTAACACCACTGTAACAGATAATACTTTGGAGATTCGATTTTACTGGGCTGGCAAAGGAACTATCAGAATCCCATCTAGAGGGCAGTACGGTCCCCTAATATCTGCTATTTCACTCAAACCAAGTAAGTTTCCTCAACCTTCATCATTTAAAGTCATGTATTAGTTTAAAGTCTCACACAGATATTCTAGAGATCAACATAAATGATACTTTCAATTGCTTCTAGAAGAAATGCTGCAATGAAATGCTTGATTACATGTCCTATTAGCTTATTTTGTGGGGTTGACAAAGTTTATCAACTTCCATCATAAAAAATAATTGGTCTGCTATCTAACATGATCCGTGTTTATATGTGGGAAATTCTGATTCTTTTGCCGTTCTTCACCCTGCTATTTGAACACCAGTTGGCTTCTGAAATTGCAAAAGAGAACTGGTTGGCTATCTCTCTCAACAGTTGATTTGCTTTGGTCTCTTCAGAGTTGCAACATTTATCTAGAGACAAAGTACAATAATATCAGTATCAAAAGCCAATTTGTGACTTTAACTTAGCCTGCTCCGAATGATTGAAAGAGTAATTATTCAATAGCCTTCCTAGTTTTTTTGTTGGGTAAACTAGTTTCTTTGAACTGAGCCATTAAGATTCACACCAGGCTTGATCTGCTTGTGGTTCTGTACCAACTATAAGTATTAGTATGTTACTGATGATGGTACAAGCCTCCCAGTTCTTGATGCCTGTAGCTTTTATGTCCCTGGGATTTTCTGAAACTTTTTGCCTCTCTCTTATATACATGTACTATATCTCTTATCAGCTTTTCGTTTGTGAGAATAATCCAAAGCCAAGTGTAATTGGTCCTTGCAAGTTTCGGGCTTGCATCAAGACAAGTTTGATGCTAATATTAGAACTATGTAAGCACAGCAAATGTGTTTTCCAAATCTCTGCATAAAAGGGATGAAGGCGGTACATTTTCAGAAATAGTAATGTCATGGAGGAAAGTTCACGATTTATATTGATGTAAAGTTTGTAAGCTGATGGTTTAGATTTGGAGGAAGTCTATGCAAAGACTAAAATGGCTGTTTTCACGCTGCTTCACTTTTTCTTCTCTTTCGGGTAATGCTCAGCGGCAGCGGCAACTTGTAATGATCCAAATAAATTCCAAACACAATCCACAAGTCGATTACATAGTTGGGACAATTTTCGAGTTTTCTATTAAGGAAAATAGAGTTCAAATACAGGAATTAAACTAATGAATATTCTAGAAGAACATAGATCCTTGCTCTGCAAGTACCTGCAATGGAGTTACGAAGAAGGAATTAGAAGAGAATCTGGAAGAGAAGAAGAAAAGAGAGAGAGAAGAAGAAGAAGGGAAGAAGAGAATTGCAGAAGAGAATGAGAAGAGCATGTAGCGAAAGTTAGTTGCTGCCTTCTCTCTCTTGGTTGTTATATAACAGCCCAGACACGTGGCTTCATCCTGACCTTCCGCCTTCATTAACAGGAATCTAATCCTAGCCGTTTATTCATGAACTAACTCAGCTACTCTAACTTCGCTGATTCGTGCGTGGGTTCGAACCCTACTGACCACTAAGTTTATCTTCTCCTTCTAGGTCATAACATACCCCGGCCCTTCAAATGATCCTTGTCCTCAAGGATGAGAATCAAACCCAGGAAAGAGGGTCTGCAGGTGTTGATAATCTTCCCATCTAGCATCTTCCGGGGGAAGGTTTGAGCATTGCACTAGGACCTTCATGGAAGGAGCATTATCCTTCTTGATCAATTGTCTTTGTAACACAGCAAAAGCCCTCACCAAGAATTGTCCATCAACACCAGTAATGGGTAAGGAGTTTTGCACTACCACACGATCTCCCACTTTCTTCTTAAGCAATGACACATGGAAGACAGGGTGTATCTTAGAATCTGGGGGTAAAGCCAACCTGTAGGCTACTGCTTCAATTCTGTCAGTGATCATGTAAGGCCCATAATAATTGGAACTCAGCTTGAGATTTTAGCGCAAGGTAAGTAAGGTTTGTCGATAGGGCTGTAGCTTTAAATAGACAAGATCTCCCACTGCAAACTCCCTTTCAGTCCTCCTCCTGTCAGCAAAGAATTTCATTCTTGCTTGAGCATTCGTGAGGTTATCTTTCAACAGTTGTACCATCTGTTGCCTCTCCCTGACTGCATTCTCAGCTGCTGGTACCACAGTTTCTAGCAAGGGTCCAACAGACAACTGAGAAGGTGTATACCCATACAAAGCTTCAAAGGGAGTGCATTGCAACCCAGTGTGGTAGTTACTAGTTAGTGTTGTACCACCATTCAGCAGCAGGTAACCACTGCTTCCACTGGTGAGGTCTGTTGGCAGTCATGCACCTCAAATAATTCTCCAAACATCTATTCACCCTCTCAGTCTGTCCATCACTCTGAGGGTGATAGGCTGAGCTATAATGCAACTGAGTTCCTAATAGCTTAACAGTGCCTGCCAAAAGTCGCTCAGAAAGATCCTATCCCTATCAGTGACAATAGATTCAATAATACCATGGAGGCTGTAAACCCTCTTCCAAAACACAGTAGCCACTGGACTGCAGTATAGGGATGAGCTAAAGCAATGAAATGTGCATACTTGGTAAACCTTTCCACCACTAGTATCACTTCTTTAGACTTGGACTTTGGAAGACCTTCCACAAATTCCATGATGATCTTGTTCCAGGCTTGATTAGGAATAGCCAATGGCTGTAGTAACCCAGGGTAGGCATCATCGTCATCCTTGTTTCTATGACAGACTTAACTAGAAACATAGTCATTCACCATTTGCTTCATCTTTGGCCAATAGAACAGTTGAGCAAGTCTTTTCAATGTCCCAAGCAGGCTTGAGTTGCCTCCCATAGGAGTATCATGGACAGCAGTGATAAGCTGGTGTCTAAGATTGCCATGTGACTCCACATACACCTTTCCTCTCTTCTTTAGAACTCCAGCAGAGTAATGCCATAAGCTAGGGCCATGAGCGTCCACAGTGAGCCTAGTGAGCAGTTCCTGGACCTGTGAATCATCAGTATAGCTAGACACAATTTCTTGAGTCCAAGTAGGAATGGAGACACTGATAGACATCATCTGCCCTTCAGTGCTCAAATCTGATGAGTGCACCTCCTCATATTGTCTTGATAAAGCATCAGCCACCCTATTTTGTGTTCCCTTTTTATATTGTACTTCAAAATCCAGTCCCAGCAGTTTGGTCAACCCCTTTTGTGGAATAGCTGAAGTTACCCTTTGATCCAGTAGGTATTTTAAGCTATGGTGGTTTGTTCTGACCACAAAATGCCTATACTGCAAGTAGTGCCTCCATCTATCCACTGCACTTAAGAGAGCCATGTTCTCCTTCTCATAAATGCACTTGCCCCTGTGTTTTGGTGCTAAGACCTTGCTAAAGTAAGCAATGGGTCTTCCTTTCTGCATGAGCACAGCCCCTATTCCTCCATGGCTTGCATCTGTCTCTTACCACAAACTCATGAGAATAATCAGGAAGAGCTAACACTGGGGTAGTTGTCATTGCCTTTTTGAGAGCCTCAAAGGCAAGTTCAGCCTCTGGACTCCACCTGAATGCATATAGACCCATAGTTTGCCACATACTTTCTGTAGTAACCAGTTAGACCAAGAAACCCTCTCTAACTCTTGATTGAACCAGGTCTAGGCCAGTCTACCATTGCTTGAATCTTCTTGGGATCAGTGGCTACCCCTTGCTTGCTGATAATATGTCCCAGATACTCTACTTGTGATTGTCCAAAGGAACACTTGGACTTCTTAGAAAATAGGGAACTTTGCTGGAGTGTTATGAACACCACTTCTAGGTGCTGAACATGATCACCTACTGATTAGTTGTAGATCAATGTCATCAAAAAATACCAACACAAATTTTTTAAGAAAGGGCTGAAATATTTGATTCATGAGAGCTTGGAATGTGGCTGGTGCATTTGCGAGCCCAAAGGGCATGGCCCTAAACTCATAATGGCCCATATGAGTTCTAAATGTAGTCTTGCTAACATCCTCTTCCTTCATTTTGATTTGATGGTAGCCAGCTCTAAGATTTATCTTAGAGAACACTGTTGAGTCATGAAGCTCATCTAACAGATCATCCACAATTGGAATTGGATACTTATCCTTATTGTGATGTCATTCAACCCTCTATAATCTACACAAAACCTCCATGTCCCATATTTCTTCTTAACCAGTAAAGCAGGTGAAGAGAAGGGTGATTGACTTACTTGAATGATCCCATTGCTAAGCATCTCTTGCACTTGCTTCTCCAGTTCTTCCTTCTGATGGTAATTATACCTATATGATCTCAAACTGACTGGCATTGCTCCAGGCTTGAGAGGGATTGCATGATCTAGTGCTCTGACAGGAGTTAATGTTCTTGATTCTGCAAATACATCAGCAAATCTGTCTAGCACTTCTTTGATACACTGATCTGTCTCTTCCTGTTCTTCCACAGTAACCTGTTGAATCATAAATAACTGAGCTATTAGAGCTTGTCCTGTCCTCAGCATCTTACTCATGGTTCCACTAGTCATCATCTTCAAACTTCCCTCTTCATTAAGCCCAGGTAGCACCAATTTGTTGTTCATCCTGCCAATTGTAACACACTTCTTCTCATGATCAAACTTAGTGGGACTATGCTTTTTCATCCAGTTGTTTCTCAAAACCACATCACAGCCCCCCAAGGTAATGATTAGTAAGTCTTCAATGAAGGCTCTTCCTTGCATCTTCCATAGTAACCCTTGACAATGAGAAGTACACAGCACATAGTTACCATCAGCCACAGTGACCCTCACCGGTGGACAATAGCTAGGTTGATGGCCATAAGCCTTTACAGTATGTTCATCTATAAAACTGTATGTGCTTCTAAATCAATCAGCACTGTTAGTTGCCTCTTCTTAACAGTTCCTCCTACCAATATAGTATTCTCCCCTTGATTATTGCCAGACAGTGCATTCATGCACCTAGCTTCCTGTATCTCCTGCTCTATCACTCCTTCAATCACCATTTCAGGAGGCTCCTCTAGCACCTCTGAATTAGTACCTTCCACAGCTATATCAGTGTCACCAGTGATACAATTTAACCGTCTCTTGGCTCAGACATGGCCAATGTTGAACTTCTCACCACACCTAAAACGCAGATGATTGGCCTTCATATATTCATAAACTTCAGGACTCAACCTAAAGGTTGACGATCTCACTGCCGGAGCAGCACTGCTGCTAGTGATAGCATGAGAGTGGTTATTTTGGGCAGATTTGTAGGCCTGCCTGTTCCTCCGAGCAACTTCCAAAGCCAACTCCTGCATTCTAGCCTTCTCAATAGCCACCTTCAATGTAGTTGGCTTGGACGTCTTCACAGTAACCCTGATCTCTTCCTTCAATGCCCCTATGAAACTGGAGAGGAAATGGGATTCATTCAAGACTGGGTTCCTGATGAGCATCTGAGCCTTCAAATCCTCAAATTTCCCTAGGAACTCATCCACTGAACCTGTTTGTGACAACTTATTAAACTCCTCCACCAAATCCTCAACCTGGATCTCCCCAAATCTGCTCAGCAGTTCCTCCTTGAACTCAACCCAATGCAAATTCCCGCAACTCAACACTATTGAATGGTACCACACCTCTGCTATTCCATTCAAATACAGTGCAGCAGTCTCCATCTTCTGTTCTTCTAGGGTCTGATATTATGTGAAGTACCTTTCACACTTCCTAATCCAGACCTTAGGTTCATTGCCTTCAAAACCAGGCAGTTCCAACTTAGGAGGATGCACAGGAGCCACCAGGTTCCTGTTTTGCCTGTTCTCCTGAGCTGGTATAGGCAGTAGTCCTCCCCCATTGTTTGGACCTGCAGGAGCCCTTTCCGATGCCCCTAACCTGTTGAGAATGAGTTCCAGTGTACCCTGGATTCCAGTCTGTGTATTCCGCATCTCCTGTTGTGCCTCACGATTCTCTTGCTGCGCTTGCAACAGATCTGACAACACTTCTTCATGCCTGGTGAGCTTGTCATCAAACAACTTCCTTGAGTTCCTTCCGCCATTGTCACCCTTCAAGTCGCAGGATCGAAGCTCTGATACCAATTGTAATGATCCTAATAAATTCCAAACACAATCTACAAGTCGATTACACATTTGGGACAATTTTTGAGTTTTCTATTAAGGAAAATAGAGTTCAAATACGGGAATTAAACTAATGACTATTCTAGAAGAACATAGATCCTTGCTCTGCAAGTACCTGCAATGGAGTTACGAAGAAGGAATTAGAAGAGAATCTGGAAGAGAAGAAGAAAAGAGAGAGAGAAGAAGAAGAAGGGAAGAAGAGAATTGCAGAAGAGAATGAGAAGAGCATGTAGCGAAAGTTAGTTGCTGCCTTCTCTCTCTTGGTTGTTATATATCAACCCAGACATGTGGCTTCATCCTGATCTTCCGCCTTCATTAACAGGAATCTAGTCCTAGCCATTTATTATGAACTAACTCAGCTACTCTAACTTAGCTGATTCGTGTGTGGGTTCGAACCCCAGTGACCACTAAGTTTATCTTCTCCTTCTAGATCATAACACAACTGGTGAAAAATAATAAAAGGTTATGTAATGAGCAAAGTCTATTTTCCTAGAACCTATTTTTGCACTCAGTATAGCCTATATATGCCAAAAAAGGAAGACCTAGTGATCAATGAAGTGGGTTGAGAACCATGAGGTTCAAGTTCAAATCCCAAGGGAAGCAAAAACACTAGATAATTTCTTCCCATCTGTTTAAACCTTGGTGGACAGAGTTACCCAATACCTGTGTTGATGGAAGATAGCAGGTATTCGATGGAATTAGTCGATGTGCGTGCAAGCTGGCCTGGACATTACAGTTATAAAAAAGAAACAAAAGTTCTACTGGTATGTCTGGTTTGCTTCTGAGAGATATCAATCGATCTACTTAGTTCCCAATTAACATCTATAAACTTACATGTTTACTTACTAGTACTTATAGTTGGTACTGATATCAATGAAAATGTTCTATTGTTTGTAATAGAACCAGGCTCTTCTTTTCTGCCTTCCAATATATAGTTCTAAGCTCTAAATTTCTTGTCCTATTCCTATTGCTATTTTCTTTTCATCTAAAGAAATAAGTAGGAATTAAATCTCTCCTGGTATGTTGGATGTTGGTTTACATTTTATTGCTGTTTTCTCTCCTTTCTGTCTTTTTTTTTTACTCATTCAAATGGTCATTCCATATGGTTGAGGAAATCCATTTTCATAATTTTGGTTGAATTAGCAGACAGAAATCTTTTTTCTCAGCTTGTAGGAGTGTTGGATGAGCGCCCACATATTTGCTTTGCTATTATTTTCCCATGAATGACGTATGTGTATTGAAGTTCGATGTAATCAACTGGATGGATCTTAGCTGATTCAATCTTATTTTCTATTACCCCTGCTACTGCATACACGTAACAATCTTGTCTTCATTTCTGTGCAGCTTTTGGATCTTGTTCAGAGGAAGATAAAAAGAGTGTGACTGTTTATGTTATTGTTGGAGTAGTGTCTACGTGCCTTTTCCTGTTGGTAATGAGCACACTTTGGTGGAAAGGCTATCTGCATTGCGAAAAGAAACAGAGAAAAGGTGATCAGTGAGCGAGTGTTAGAAAGAAGTTTAACTTTTACTAGCAAATTTTGTAACTAGGCAGTTGATCAATGCATTACTGATTAGAAAGAGCACCATTCTACCATATCCATGACAGATTTAGAGGGCATGGAGCTGCAGACCATTTCTTTTTCGTTAAAGCAAATAAAGGCTGCTACTAATAACTTTGATGCTTCTAACAAGATAGGGGAAGGTGGTTTTGGTGCAGTTTTCAAGGTATCATTCTGGTAACAATAGTAATGTAGTATCTTCTTTATCGTTGTTGTTTGTAAACTCTGACCAAATATTTGATGTAGGGCCGGTTATCTGATGGTACTTCTGTTGCAGTGAAGCAGCTCTCGCATCAATCAAAACAGGGAAGCCGTGAATTTTTAAATGAGATTGGCATGATTTCTTGTTTGCAACACCCAAATCTTGTTAAGCTGCACGGTTGCTGCATTGAAGGGACTGAATTACTGCTCGTATATGAATACTTGGAAAACAATAGCCTTGCTCACGCATTATTTAGTAAGTTATTCATTCTCTTTTAGAATGAGTTTCTAAACTACTACCAGCTCTCTATGAAATGTCCATTAACATTATGTTGGACAACTTTACTTTCAGAGAAAAGTCAATTGATACTGGATTGGCCGACAAGGTTCAAGATTTGTGTTGGAATTGCTAAAGGTCTGGCTTTCCTTCATGAGGAATCAAGTCTTAAAATTGTACACAGAGACATTAAAGCTACCAATGTACTGCTAGATGGAGATCTAAATCCCAAAATTTCAGACTTTGGGCTAGCTAGACTTACGGAAGATGATAATACCCATATTAGCACTCGAGTTGCTGGAACAATGTAAGTTCTGATGTAAAACTCAAACTAGATCTTCTTTTTTGCCTTTATCTTGTCAGCAGTATGGTTAGGTAAATTTTGAAGCATATGTATGTTAATATTTGCAGAGGATACATGGCACCAGAATATGCACTGTGGGGTTATTTGACTTACAAAGCAGATGTCTACAGCTTTGGAATCGTCCTCCTGGAAATTGTTAGCGGCAAGAACAACAATAGCGACGTGCCTTCCGACAATTTCTTTTGTCTTTTAGATTGGGTATCTTTCTTTTACCTTTTTGTTAATGCACCTCAACAAAGCCAGACGGGTCTACCATTTATAAGATTGAGAATCCTTGAGCTTTTTGAACCATGAACCTCCCACACCTCCTTTGAAGTTGCTAGCTTATAAAACTTTATTGGCAGGCCTATCACTTGCTACAAAATGGAAAAATAGAGGAGCTGATTGATGATAAATTGGGTTCTCAGTTCAGCAGAGCCGAAGCTGAAAGGATAATTAAAGTAGCACTGCTATGCACTACTGCGACTCCATCACTCAGGCCTCTAATGTCTGAGGTCGTAGGCATGCTTGAAGGGAAAAGAGATATCCCTGATGATATCCCAGAAACAAGTATGTGTACTGACGATTTGAGAGTTAAAGCCTTGAAAGATTTCCATCGAGAGAGACAAAATCAAAGCACGTCAAGTAATCAAGCTCAGTGGGCAAGCACACAAACTGCCTCTGATCTATGTGAATACAATCCAGAATCAAGATCCTACTGACTCTTTATTTGTGTATTCTTGTTTAATCTCTTGTCAGTGTTGCTGAGTCTTATGGTTCATGAGGGTTTGCATTGGTTCAAAGCCCCTCATCAAGGTACATTTGTTGTAACTTTTTCTTCAAATGTTCTGTGAGTAAGATTTCTATAAAATGTACATAAATTAATATCCCAAGAAAAAGTGTGTGGAGCTATATTTCTTCAGTCTCTGCATTTTTGCACCTCCTAGCTAGATCTCAAAGTTGTAAAAAATTCTGCCTCGTTGCGCTATATCTGAAATGCAGACTACAGGGTCTTTCTGTAAACAACACCAAAAAAGGATTCATTCATCAATGCATGTCAGTTGTATGGCAACATTTTGTATGCCAAGTGCATATGCTGAAGAATTAAAACATCCATTTTAGGTAAATCTGGAATTGTTGTTTGACCCATAAGACAGTTAAATTTATATAAGTAGCATCTTCAACAACAGTTGGTAATTCTATTCCATCTCATATAAAATATCCAATTCTTCAAGATTGGAAATTTATAGTAGACCTTTTAATGGTGCATCAATTATCTTAAAGTGAGTATTGAGTAACAATACATAGCTTGTGTCTGAAAAAAAAAAAATATGTATCCTGGAGAATAGAGTCCTTATTGGTAAACCCATATAATGTTATATTTGGTGTATTATGTGTTAAATATTAAAGTAGTTGTTATGCAAACTAATTTCCATTTACGTACCAATCCCACTCATTATTGTTAGAATTGTATTTTCTTCATTTTTGGGAACCAGAAGATTCATTTTGTAAAAAAATTCATGAAGTCTATTTCTAATTTCACAGTAATAGCTTGTTTGGCCAAGCTTTTAAGAGGTCAAAAATGTTTCTTCTTTTTTTAAAAAAGTGTTTATTTTTCAAAAGTGAGGTGTTTAGTCAGGTTTTTGAAAGAAAATAAATGTTTTTGGAGAGTGGCAGAAATTGATTTTCAAAAGTTAAAAAAAAATAGTTTTTTTGCTAAAAACACTTTTTTGAAAATCACTTCTGAGAAAAATATACTTAGAAACAATTTTTAAAAACTTAATCAAATATTAATTGATATTTAAAAGTATTTCTGAAATTTATTAATCAAACACACAACTTTTTACTAAAAATATTATTTTGAATAACATTTTTCAAAATAAGTTAAATTTTAAAATTTGATCAAACATGATATAAATTTTACTTTAATCAACTTATAAAGATCTTGTTATAACCAGAGTGGACCCTTTGAAGTTATATGAAGCATTTTTAAGCCTTGCAAATTAAATAATTAATCAAACACCAACCAACTCTTACATTATTGCTATCTTGCTTGAAGTGATTCTATTTGACTTTTATTTGTTTTGAATATTTAAACTCAAAAGTACATGTCATTGTTTATTGACTTTCCAACTCCAACTCAATGAAAGATTACTTAACTTCTACTAGTACTAATTAAGGGTAATTGACTACATTAATCTGAAATCATCCTTATTTAAGAAGCTTTGCCCTTGTCCTTTAAGATAATTTACTAGAACAGGTGAAATCATTATTTAGAGAATATGAAGATGCCTTTTGCTTATACAATTTTTGGCCTCAAATTCCTTTACAAATAGCACCCAACGGGTTGAATATATATGGTTGAGTGCTCTACTTCTCCAATTCTGGTTACCAACTTACTTACCGTACTTAGTTGGCATTCATAAAAAGTATCTAATGAATTATGACTTCGAAAGATGGATATTCTTGCTCATTATCAAACAATTAATTATTCACAAGCTTTATGCGAAAAAAATAGTTTTCACTTCCCATCTCATGAAATACCATTTTCTGCTTAGTGTCAATATATATATATATATAATTATGGTTTCAATCCATCTTATTTAGCAGAAAGACGAATATTCTTGCTCATTATCAGACAATCACTTATTCACTAGCTTTGTATGAAAAAATAATTTTCATTTTCCATCTCATAATAAATTCTTTTGACTCTAACTTCTTGTAAATATATGTGTGTGCGCGTGTATATATATATAAACATATATTATTACATCATCTAAAATACTAGCATTTACAAGAATACCTTCTTAATATATACAATTTCTAATTTTAAAAATAAAATAATTTAATTTTTATAACAGGTAAAGATAATTTGATGGTACAAAATTTTTTAAAACGGATGATATATTAATTTAAACTAAAATAGTTTGTATTTAAAAAAATTAGGAAAAAGTTGATTATGTGCTATAACAGGTCAATAGATTATTATATGGTGTAAAAAATTGTACCCAAAACAGTGTTCGATACTTGAACCCCAAGAAAAAAAATTAGTGAATGATGTGGTGGGTTAGTTGGTTAATTACCAATTTGGAGAATTTCTTATGATTAGAAAGGTACTTACCATGGCTTACTGCCTAATCCAAATTTTATTACTTCGAAGTCGAACAATAAACTATTTGTTTTTTGACTTTTATTAATATGAGCACTAATAAATGATGAAATTAACTAGATTTTTTTTTTAATTTAAATAAATTGGGTCCAGGTCCGCTACAAGTATCGTCCAATGATTTGATTCATTAGCTGGTTTCTTAAATTTATGTTAGTTTGCTATAGTTTAATCATATCCTTTTAAGTTATATTTCAGTATTTATTATTACCCATCGTCACAAAATACTCATTGTTTTTATCTGAAAATACTTATTTGTCATTTTGAAATTTAAAAGTACAATTTATTATTATTTTTTTCTTATTTTATCTTTGATAATAATTGTTCTTGAAGATTACAAACATCTCAATTATGACGCATGAATAAAGCGAATATTTAATGAAGAGAAATTATATCTTAAGATATAACTAAGGATTAATAATTAAACATTTTTCCTAATTAATATTTCCGTGGAGTAAATAAAAAACACGATAAGTACTTTGAGACGGAATGGAGGAGTAGAGGTGACATGGTATGGTAAATACCGAATATCATAACGATACTATGGTTTTTTATATGGTTTATGATATGCGCTTTTAAAACTAATTATTGATTAATGTCTTTTTGTGTATTGAATGAAGAAAATTGCATGCTTATACTTTCATTTGAATATTTCTATACGCGTAAGGTGTTAATATGATATACTTGAGATGTTTTTGGAAATTCAAAGTTATAATTTTCTATTATATGAGTATATATAAGTCAAAATCGAACAAATTATGATTATCGATTTATCATATTATAAAATATTAAAATCAAACTTTAAAATAAGAAAATATACCAAATTAATTTAATATAATAATAATAATAATAACATATTTTTAAAAATTTAAGATTAAAATTATCGAATCAAATTTTTTAATATCGTACTTTGTTCGTCCCCAACCCGTAGGAAGGAGGAGTGAGAAAAACCTTCACGAATGAAGTGTCCATAAAATAGCTGAAAATTACGTCATTATTAAGGCATATTAATTATAATCAACAGGTCAGTTTCATGACATTTATGATATTTAAATTAATCGTAGTCAAGCGTTATTATAATAATTCTACCCCACTTAATGGACTCCTCTACACATTATAGTTGTGTAATTAGAAAAAAAAAGGTGGTCAGCAAATTAATAAGAATAGTATAAGTATACATAATGGAAAAGTCAAAACTCCGTCAATTTCCAAAACCTGCAGAGTGTGAAGCCCATTAGTACAATATTTACATTTAATTAAAGCAGTGTTTGTGTGGGTTGTGTCAAACTATATGTGGTGGTGGAAATTAGAATTTTTTCATTAAATAATTTAAAATATAAAAATGAAATACACGAAGAAATTTGATATTTATTATATATATTTAAATATAACTTTAACCACGTATAAATAAAAAAAAGTTTAAAATGAACTTTCTTAATTTTATTTGGCTCCACCTCTAATTATATATATATATATATATATATATATATATATATATATATATAAATTTTTTTAAATAAAAACATATAAATTTATTGTTTAAAAATCAAATAAAATTCTCTTTTCATGATTGACAGAATCAAATATTTACAACTGAATATTTCTCTTTCCGCTAACATCTTTTCATAAGTATAGTCATTCTAAATTTTCAATTTTGATTTTCGAGTTCATTATGCCTTTTATTTTTATACTACACAATAATGGGTTTTTTCAAGGGTTTGGATTTGGGGTGGGGGGTGGAAGTTTATGAGAGGAAGATTATTATACACTAGACACAAAGTTAAAACAATCATAAGATAACTTATACAGAGTTATATTGAATCAAATGAAAGATTCTGCTACAAGATTATATATATATATATATGTGTGTGTGTGAGCGATAATTTAAGGTTCGTGGATGGGCTCAATATAATTGATTATAAATTTTAAATTAATATCCGTAACAGTGCGAAAAGAAGACCCGGCTCCAAGTTGTTCAAGAATAGTGGCGTTGAGTTTCTAGAAAAAATTTAAATGTTCGTTATTATTTTATCTATTTAAAAAATATATTAAAGTGTATTAGCATTTTGATCAATATTTTACCCGTTTCAATCAAAATTTTAGCATAAATAAAATATGATAATAAAATAATTTAACCCAAGAATATTTTCAAGAATTGTTGATATCAATCATAGGAACATTTATTTTTTAAATTGTAACACACTCAAGATTTAATATTTAAAGAGCATTTTACTATCGCATAATGACCTAAGTTTGTTAGAATTCGAAGATAATTTATTTGTTGAATTTAATAGAGTTATATGACAATCGTGAGTTTTTATGTATTATTCTCTTAAAAACAAATACTTTTAATTTATTAGTTCACAAGTAAAAATTAAAATTAAGAAGTGCATCTCATTATCATACAAAGTTCAATATATAACTCATCTTAATCGATAACCAAAAAATTATTAACATGACATAATATTTATTTTAATTTTTTTTTTCGAAGAATGACACGCTATCGTTCATAAGTACTTATATCATTTATATCAATTTAATGAAAAGATTATATATAATCTTAAATTATCAGTGTATTTTAAACTTTTCTATTTAGATTAAATTTTAAATTCATTTATGAAAGTCATCTACGTATTTGATATCTATAATTACATATCAAATTCATTTTTTGGCTTGTATTCTTATTTTATTTCAGAATTTGATCTTATTAATGTTAATCGGTTATGTAATTTTTTATATTATAATTATGCATTTGTTATTTTTTTTATTTTTTTAAAAACAATAATCTTCATAAATTTATTTACTTTTTTTATGTAATTTTATTTATTAAGAAAATAAATATTTACAAGTAAAGCAAAATTCATTTACTTTTCTAATTGCTAATAAGTTAGGTTCAAAATATGATTAATGCAATAGTTCGTATTTTGTATTCAAATTTTATTTTATTAATTTTTTCTATGAATATAAAGATTGTGAAAATTCAAATTCCTCAAATATAATAATTTTATAGAATTTATTAATATCTTTTAAAATAGATAACTCGCTTAAAAATATACTTTTTTCCATTCTTGTTTAGACAAAAGGAATAACAATACTAACTATTAACTTAAAAAATAAAGTAAGTGATCTATTATAACTCACTAAATTTTAATTTGATTAATTTGAAAATATAAAGATACTCTATTGTCATTTGGACTCAAAAAATACTTATTCTTTTTATCAGATTTTAATTTGATAACTTTAAAATTAAATCAAACTTATATTAATTTAAATATTTAAATAAAATAAAGTACAAACTTGATCCTTCATTCAAATGAAGAACTATTATTTTAAAATCCAGTGAACACTTCTAATTTATATATATATAAAATTTAGTAATAAAATTATTATTTTATTTATATATACTAAAAAATATATCAAATTAATACTAAATACATAAAAATAAACGGAAAGAATTATTATCTAAATCAAATTAACATTTTATTTTGAATGTCTCCATCTCATCCAATAGTTTGTAGGATGAGAATAGTCATAAAGTATTAAATTGAAATATCAAGTGGCTAGCGCCATGGGTCCATGGCTAAATATCAAAGATTAATAAATCTCACGTGTCTCTGACTGTTCTCTAAAGTTCCATTTTTTCCTATAACGTTCTCTGAAACAAACTTTGTTTATGTATATAGGAAGTTGGTAAACAGCTAGCTCACTTTACACACATAATATAGAGTTTTTCTTTTTATTACTTATATGGTACACTGTTTTGAATCCTCGCCATAGGACTTTTGCCTAAAAGATTATAAAACCAAAAATAGCCCAGTTTTCAGGCTAAAAAGATTAGCTGTACTTTTTGTACGTCCGACAGTACTGTATACCACTTGGAGCTTGAAGAAAAAAAAAATATGTTGCCACTAAAAAGAGCTGTTCTTTCATGGATTCTTGTAGTGAACTACTTCATGTTGTTGAAATTGGGTGAGTCAAGAGTTGCCCAAGAAGAAGGTAAAATTCTGTAGCTTTTTTCATTTTTGGTGGTTGGGTTGAGTCATGAGTGGGTGATGCATGAAGGGTATTTGGGATTTTACTACAAAGTCAAATTTGTGCAAGAAATCAAGAATTTGAAATTCTGAACTTTTCTCTTTCTTCCTCCTGTTCAGTGTAGTTCCTTGAGAAAATATCATTATGAGTCTCAAACAGAGGAAATGTAAAGATCAGAAGGCTCTTATTAGTTAAATTTTTTGTATTGCAGAAAAAAATGGAGGATGCTCTGGGATTAGGTTTTTTGGAGTAGCCTTTTTTTTTGCCCTTTCGAAATTAGTTTGGGCAGTGGCACTGTTAATCTTGCTGTATAAGTGATTAGTTTGAGCAGTGTCACTGTTAAGTTTCTGAGAAGTGATTCTAGTCTTCAAATGACTCCCTCTTTTCTATAAGGATCATTCTGTGCGATGGTGACTTATAATTGCAATTCTTGTTTGAGCAAGTGCAGTGCAATACATAAAAAAGCTTCCTTTTGATAGAATCTTACTTTAGAATTGGAAATTTTAGACTTACAAAAACAAAAGACCGGAAATTTTAGTAGTAATGCAATCTGGTGAAATAGGGTAATTCAAATGATGCAGGGTTCTACACATTTGCTAGGGGAAGTTTCTGTATCTTTGTAGCCTAACTCCAAAATGTTGAACCTAATGGAGAGAATTACAGGAAGAGAATGTACTAAAAAGGGTGTTTAGGGATTTTCTGGCCAATTGATCATCAATTCCAATATGTGGGCAGGGGAGTGGGGCTTGCAGTGTTTGAAATTTCCAGTTTTGTTTGGTGATATTTACTGTTTAGGGGTTATATGCTAGCACTGAGCTATTTACTTATGACAGAATCATTGCTTTTAACTTTTATAATTATTTCCAATCTTGGTAATTCACTTCGAGGAATTCTCCTGTATACCTCCATCCTTTGGAAAGTTGTAAAGTCCTTTGTTTCCTCTCCATTCTAGCCACTAATTGAAGCATAGCGAATCAAAGTATTGCTAAATATAATATGCATTAGTAGTTTTTTCATCAGTTCTGTTGAAAGGATTCATCGGCCTCCTGTGTATTCTCTATATATTCTAGAACAGGTTAATGCATCTATTGATGCTGCTTTTGGGGTTGAGCTACCAAATTCTTCATTTCTGGATATTGATACGTAGTTTACCACATTAGAGGAACTTGCATGAAAAACAAGTAGCTTTGATCCTTTATGCTAGTCTAAAAAAGGCGGACAGAAAATGTAGGAATTCTGCTTCCTGCAATTGAATTGGACTTGCAGTTATCTCCACCTTGAATTGTTTTGCAACTATCTCGTAAGATTTGCATCATTCGGCTAACAATCTGTTATTTTGGCATATGCTTTGGCAATTTCTCAGTGGACATTCTGGAACAAATCGCCATTACAATGGGAGCAACACACTTGAAGTTCAATGGTTCATCGTGCCAGATCGAAGAACTCAGGGTGACAACTGATCAGCCGACTTGGTCCGAAACTGATGTTCAATGCAACTGCAGTATAGGAAATGATTCTGCCTGCCACATAGTAGCTATGTAAATTTTTCATCATCTTGCTCGACTTTGATTATAGCACTTCATGTGTTTGGACAGCCAGTATATATGATTTGGAGAAAGTAGCTATTAAGTCCTAAATTACTGATGTATTGCCATTACTGTTAGAGAACCCATAACCATGCTTAGTTAAGTTGTATTAGCATTTCATTTCCTACATCTTTGCAGCAACCTTAATTATATCCCCGGACAAGTAAAAGGAACAAGATATAGGAGGAAGTTACGGATTAAGGGGAGCCAGGTACACTAAGCTCCCACTATTTGTGGGTTCTGGAAGGCCTGAACCACACTGATCTTATGCACGCAATCTTATCTTACATTTATGCAAGATGTTGCTTCCGCGGTTTGAACCCGTGATCTCCTAGTCACACGTCAACAACTTTTACATTGCTCCAAGAGAGACTCCCCTGGAAAATAAAAGAGAGTTTCATTTTCGCCAAATATATAAGCTGTGCCTTTGTCAAAGATCTTTGTCGCTTGAGACCATGTGCAATGCATTATATATTTGATGAAATCTTAGGCTTCCTGAGATGTATGAAGAGCAAGTTGATGTAATTGACTATTTTCACTTTTGTGTACAATGCATTATATACCTCACCATCTTAGAGTGGTTCCTATCAATATTATGTGACTATAATTAGTTTCATTTTCTAAACAAGAATAGGATATCTATTATAAATATTTAGATAAACTAAATTACATTGTTGACTCTTGAAATTATATGCAGTACTCTTAAGGGTATAAGTCTTCCTGGAGTTCTTCCACCTGAACTGGTAAAGCTTCCTTACATTCAAAAAGTGTAAGAACCTTTTGAATTCCATTGTCACGTATCCTTTTATTTCCCGTATAATCTTATTCAATGTTCAAATTTTGATAAGCATAATTAACTGAATTCACATATTCTCAATTTTCAGTGATTTTGCATACAATTACCTCAGTGGTAGTATACCAACCGAATGGGCGTCAACCCAGTTAAATTCCATGTAAGCCCCATCTAATATATTGCTAAAACAGCTGTTATGAAGGTTGTTAATCATCCATTGTAACTGCAAATTTTTGATCCAGCTCTGTTCTTGTGAACCGGTTGTCAGGAGAAATACCGAAGGAACTGGGAAACATTACCAGCCTTACCTATATGTATGTATCAAATTTTGATTATCTAATCTGATTTCTCATCTTCATTTCTTATGTAGCTGTTTGGACAGCTTTTGGAGAAAAGTTTTTGAAATAATATTTTGTCTAATTTTTAAATTAATGAAATTTTCTTTTCAAATATAATTAATGCAACCCTTAAAGGCTTTTATGCTATAGTTTGGTTTTCTCTTTGATGCAGTGTGGTATATGCTCCTGTTCAATAATCTAAGCATTATCTCATTTTCAGTTCTGTTTATTTCATTATTTTCCCAAAAAATTCAGCTGTGCACTAATCTATATTGCAATCTTTGACCAGAAACCTTGAAGGGAACCGATTCTCAGGCATTATTCCTCATGAACTAGGGAAATTGATAAACTTAAAGGCGCTGTAAGACCCTTATTTTCCTTCTCTCTTTTGGGTCTGTCCATATGAGTTGTTATTCTGCGGGATAATTAGATTTCTGAATATTCAATGAGAAACCAGATCTTAATTTCAGGATATTGTCCTCCAACCAACTGGAGGGAGAGCTGCCAATGTCACTCTCTGGTCTTGTAAATTTAGCAGATTTGTAAGCACATGATTCTAGCATTATTCTTTTAGCTAGTTGAATGCTATGTTTAACAATATTTTGTTTGCAGTAGGATAAGTGATAACAATCTCAGTGGGCCAATTCCAGATTTTATAGAGAAATGGAAACAACTTAAGAAATTGTAAGAATATCTCTTTTGATGCCAGAGGATCTTGAAAGATCTTTAATAGCAGAATAATTTCATATTTTTCAAGTATTTAATACTTAGTTTGGATAATCAATGAAGGGAGCTGCATGCCACCGGTTTAGAGGGTCCCATTCCATCAAGCATATCTCTTCTCAATATGTTAACCGATCTGTGAGTACAGAACTCTGAAATATACCTAATCTACTTCTTTCTTTTAGTTTATGGATCTCTTTACAGCATGAATACTTTCTCATGTTGAGTCTCTTATTCAGGAGGATTAGCGACATAAAAGGACCAATGCATGAATTTCCTCCTCTAATTAACACGACAGATCTAGTGATACTGTAAGTCTCTTGGTAGTTTATTCCAAATTATTATTGGCATCTAAAATTTGGTGGATCTCTTCTTAGTGCTGTTTAATTGTTGGATTCAGAGTTTTGAGAAACTGCAACCTTTCTGGAGTAATTCCAGGATATATTTGGAAACTGAAAGCTATACAAACATTGTAAGTAGTTCACATGTAATTTTGCAAAAACAAATATTCCTTTTTCTGCATTATATTCATTATCATTTCACGTCTGATGTTAAACTGTGTCTACGTGCAATAACCTTGAACAGTACAGACAGCCAACCTTGAAACATTTGTACTTATAGCTGGACCTTCCACTTGGCAAAAAAGACTCTGAGTTGTTACAAGGTCGAAGTTCTCATCTTATAAGCAAGCACTTTCTTTCTTCCACCAATATGGTTCTTTCTTGTTAAGGGTCTCACAATCACCTCTTCTGAAAGAAGTACTTGTCGTGGTGAGCCATTCCAGAATTCCCAAGTGATGGACTCTAGAGGGGGCTCCTTTTGTAGACCTCAAATCTAATGACTGAACTCCTAAAATGTCAAATGATGTCCATCCTAATATCGTATGTGACCTGTCTAGCCCAAGGGGCTTAACGCAATTCTTGACATTCAAGCTTGAAAGACTTTGGCTTATGATTTTACTTTTCATCCCGTGAGATTTAAACCCAAATTTAAACAAAACAGAATAGGAGGAGTTTATAAGCTGGTTATTCTGGCTTATCTGTGAATTCTCATTTCTCATTTCATGCATTACAAAGAATGGAACAAGTCAAGTTTGTTCAGTATGCAGAACTCACAAGGCATCATAGAGCTATTTTCTTTATATTTTCTAGTGGCAGAGATTTAAAAATCATCAAATTCTGTCTTCTTCCAGCTTATTTGTGACTTCTCATGACCCGCGTTTCAAAAGTACAGTACAATAGTCAAGGCTGTTAAATATACAGAACTCACAAGGCATCCTAGAGCAATTTAAAAATATTTTCTAGTGGCAGATATTTAAAAATCATCAAATTCATTATAGGTAATTAATAATAATAAGCAAAATGCAAATAAGGTGCTGCCCATATATAACAAGCATTGAGAAACCCAAAACACAATCTTCAAGATTGAGCACCTTAATACAATTTCCTCTCTAGTCAGCTAGTGAATATTCCTAATTCTAGCAGCCATAGTTGTTGGTGCTGTAATACAAAGGCCCAGTTTACTAATTTGTGGAACCTCTTTGGAACTTTATAGCTTTAATTTTGATTAGACAGAAGTTGAATCATGTGCATAACAATCATCATAGATGTGACACAATCCATAAACTTTCTGATGCATGGTGAGTAAGTATCTATGGATTGAAGGTGTTGTTGAAAGCAAAAAAGGAAGTGTTCATCATCCTTGTCCAAAAATAAAAAAATAAAGAAAAAAGAAAGTGTTCATCTTATCCAACACTTCAATATCAACTAAACTTTGTTTCATAGTCTTTACCTTCGGTCTATATAATACACCATCATCTCTAATCTAATTTTAGTAAGGTACTATAGCATTCATGTAACTTTAGCAAGGTTTTGTGACGTATAAATGGGCCTCCTCCTTTGCCTCTTAACAAGACACCAGACAGACAAAATCTTCTTATGTCTTGTGTTCTATTTTTGAACTTACTGCAGGGATGTTAGTTTCAATAAGCTAACAGGAACAATTCCGGAAGACATAAGTGCAAGAACTATGCTTAAATTTTTGTGAGTATAATACCAAGTTTTGTTTTTCTTAAGTGCTCTTAAGATGGATTTTTTTTTTCAATAATGCATGGAAAGGTACATTCACTATTTGCCGCATTATTGTTATTTAACTGTGATACTGCTTTAATAGGTTTTTATCTGGTAACATGCTCAGTGGAAATATACCTGCTTCAATCTTGAAGAACGGAATAAATGTGTATGTGTAATATCTATCTTTGTTCTCTTTTATTAAATTATTTTTGTCTCATATTGGCTTGAGACAAAAGTGTCGACACTTCCATGGCATCATATATGCAGTGTGTGATTTTCTCAGAAACATAGTCAAATAGAAATCTCATGGAAATTATTGATTTTTAATTTAGTATTTCTGTGAATAGTTCCACAGTTTCTTTGTCTTTTTGACCTCTTAAATGCTAATGGACTGCATTCTTATCATTATTGTACTTCAGATTATGACATCTAAGAATTCGAATTGCATGTACAGTGATCTTTCCTACAACAACTTTACCTGGCAAGGCCCTGAACAACCAGCTTGTCGGCAAAACACGTCAGTGAATCCTTCTATTCGTTCTCTTTCATGTTTTTAGTGACAATGTATCATATGGTTCTGATAATTGTTCCCATGACAGGAATTATTACATAAACCTGTACAAGAGCTCTGCAGCAGCAGGGACTCTGTAAGATGGATCTTCTCATTCTTTTTATTTCTCATATTAGCTTTTACAGCTAACTAAATTGATAAATGAATACTTTACTTTAAGATTTGTTTCTTTCCTTCTGAGCATATATCTAAGGCAAAGCTCTCTTGTGCTTTCTTCTACAGTAAGAACATTCTTCCGTGTACAGAGGATTTAACTTGTCCAAGATGTAAGTATATTTGTGCTCACTGACAATTTGTCAAGTTAAACATAAGAAAGAACAATTCTTTACTTATTCTGAAACTGCAGTTCTTTCGTCTTTTCTCATCTTCTTGAACTAGATTTAATTCATTATCCCATGGATATGGCCCATGGAAACATACAAGAGAATCATGGGATGAATTTCATGACTTACAAACGGTTTAAGTTTGGAGGTGGAAGGATTATAAGACTCTGTTAGATACTTGGCAAGTAAATATATCACTCTGAGAGAAATTAACAAATTTGTTTAATTTTACAGCTTTTCCGATCTCAGTTTCTAATAGGAGTAATTGTATGGGATATTAAATTTGGTAGAAATTGCCAGGATTGGTAGGCAATCAGCTGGACTATTTTTCTGTGGAATTGGAGGAAAAGGAATTGTTGCAGGAGCAGAGGATTCTCTGAGATGGACAGTAGGTGAGGCCTGTTTCTGTAAAAGGAGCATATAAGGCCTTATGCCCTTATCTGGCTGTGTAGACGGTACCATCCATTGGTCATGGGAACTGTTGTGGGGAAAGAGAGCTCATTTAAAATTTATTATGCTTTGGGTGTATAGCAGTTCATGAGGCTTGTAATTTATACAATCACCATATGCGGTAGGTGCTACATGTGAGAAATAAAAGTGTGGATCATTTGGTTTTACCCTGTGCTGTTGCTGTTGAGGTTTGTTGCATGTTTTATAGAGCCCACCAATTGATGCCCAAATCTCTGAAACAGTTCTTGTTCAGATGTATGGAGAAAGAAGAAAAGAACTAACAGAAGTTTCTGGAACGTTATACGTCTTTGCATTATGTGGGTAATCTGGGGAGAGCAGAACATCAGAAGGACGCAAAACTTTAATACGCAGTTTGTGATACGCTCGTTGAGCTTTTAGATGTTTGGTGCATGTTTACTTCCTTTGATGACAGATGGACTTTTGGAGTTTGTTGACTCTGTACCTTTGGAAAGGGACTATAGCTTTAATTTTATGTAATTTTTTACATGTATCCACTAGATGCACTTTAATCTATAATATATGACATCTTTTACTTTTATTAAAAGAAGCAAATAAATTATTTAAAAGTGATTCTCCTTACCTGCTATACGTGCATAAAAACATATCAATGCATTAAAAAGAATAGCTGATAGATATCGTCTGCGAGTTAGCAAAGAATGTGCTGTCGGTTACAAATATCTCTATTCTGGACCTACACTCTTGACTCTTGAGGTCATATATCCTACTGAAGGCTTGTTATTATATTTTCAACAACTGACATTTATAATATCTGTGCATCTCAAATTTGGTAGTCTTTTGCTGCCTGTGGTAATTAGGGTATATGTGACAATTGTTTCTAGATATCTCTCTCTAACCATGCTAGTTCATTTGGTTACATGGCAGATGGGTGTTCCTTGCATGTGAATTGTGGAGGAAATGACGTTGCTGTTAAAGAAAACAATAGACTAATTGATTATGACGGAGATGCTCAGGTTGAAGGTGGTTCTGCAAGAAATTTCCGCAGTGATAAGTACTGGGGATTTAGCAGCACTGGAGACTTCATGGATGATGATAATGATCAGAATACTCGTTTTATTGAGACTATACCATCAACTGACCTGTCTGAACTGTATAGTAGAGCAAGAGTTTCTCCACTTTCACTTACTTATTTCCGTTATTGCTTGGAGAATGGGAGTTATAATGTTAGTCTGCACTTTGCTGAGATAATATTTAAAGACGACGGTACATATAACAGTCTCGGAAGGCGCGTATTTGATATATATATCCAGGTGCTTATCCTGAATGATGAAGTTCTCTTTAGAGTAATTAGCTGATTCACATTCTTGAATGATCTTCTTTTGATTTTAGGAGAAACTAGTTTGGGAAGACTTCAATATTGAAGAGGAAGCTCGTGGAGTCCAAAAGCCTGTGATCAGATACTTTAATGCTACTGTAACAGATAGTGTCTTGGAGATCCGATTTTATTGGGCTGGCAAGGGCACTACCCGCATTCCTCTTAGGGGACATTATGGTTCACTCATATCAGCTATCTCGGTCGACCCAAGTATGTATCTACTTACTTTTTATATTTTTGGGTGGATTTACAGGGATTGTCTTACTTCCGACTTGAACTTTTTCCTTATCTTCTTTTTGATAACATACTTTTTCCTTCTCTTCTACATTTGGTTTTATCTCATGCATGTCATGTGAAAGAAGGTCAATTCATCACTGCACAACTTTGTATCTATCAATCCCTTTTCGTACTTGAGCCCTCGCCTTTCAGTTACTTTATGGCGTATTTGCAGTAACTGTGACGAGCATCAAGTTATAGCCTATAGGACCTTTGGGCTCAAGATGTAACTCAGTCTTCCTGTTATCTATCTCCTTTGACCGATTTTGTATATACTGTCTTTCACAGAATTTTATAGAGAAATGTTCGAATGAGTTATATTCAGGGTTCAGTTGACATATGTAAAAAAATGTGAATTTTAAAATAGTGTATTGGAGTAGTAAATAGTGATAGGAGTTTATATATCAGTTTGACTTTACAATTTGTTGATGTTTCCATTTAAGGAAAGAGTTCCATCTTTTGGGAATGGAAAGAACAGGTAGTAGGTCAAGCCAAATAGGAAATGAAGTTCAAGAGAGATTGGATAGGAGTAAATTTCTCTTGTTGTCTTGAACTTGCAAGAAAATATTTTGGTGTTCCAATTGCACTTTCCTGATTTTGTCACACTATCCTTGTCTTGTCAAGAAATTACTTTTTCATTCAATTTGTAAAATACAAATGGAGAAATATATTCCTATTCATCATTTTGATGCACTAATTAGGACTTGGGAAGTTTCTAAAGGTGGAGAGAAAAATTAATTCACAGCATTTGGCAAGTGGAGATGCCATTATGGCTTGTAAATGGAGCCATAGCTTGGAATCAAAGTCCTGATCTATGCTTGAGTTAGAGGATGGATCTGCAGATAGATGTACTTTGAATAGCATGCTACTTCGTCAGTCTTTTAAATGATTGATGACCTGCATTAATGGTTCTGCTTATTTTGCTGCTCTGATTTACCCTTTCTTTTCATTTTGTTTTCATACAGCTTTCAAATTCTGTTCAAACAAGGACAGAAAAACCACAATAATTTATGTTATTGTTGGAGTTTTGGCTGCATGTATTATGTTTTTCGTACTGAGCATACTTTGGTGGAAAGGCTGTCTTTGCAGAAAAAGTAAAAGTAGAGGTGAGCATGAAAAGTTTCTGAAGTAGCAAATTTACGTATTAGTTAATCTACCCGTAGATGGATTTTGGTGAATGCAATTCATTGTCTATTCAAAAGTGATCTAAACATAACAACACATGATTAATCATATTGAGGGTCTTGAAATCCAATATCTTGTTTAATGTAATAGCTTAACACGTTGATGGAGCTAGCTGATCTTTTTTTTTGTGACTAGGAAATTCATTATTTTAATTCAAAGAAACCCTAGGAGATTCATCATTATTATATCAAATCTAGAGTCACCTTAAATAATGCTAGTTACACATCTTCGTTGTACCAAATCTTATTGGTAAGTGAATTTCAAGAATGGTAGGTACGTGTGTACCTTTTTCATCATCTACAGTCGGCATGTATTTTGATGTTCTTTTTTAAAACCTTTCAATCAACACAAGTATAAGCAGGTTATCAGTGTGTCTTGTTAATAAAAGTAGTCTGATGACTCTGGTGTACTCCTTCATTATGTGTTTCAAAACCGTGTCAAATGCTAGACAAGAGAGGATTGGTTTAGTTTGGGGGACCCTCCACCTCCAACTGTGAGTCCAAAGGTTAGAGTCATCAAGGGGAAAATCTGGGATAATCCACAGCTGGCCCCTAGGGGCAGGGTTTAGGAGCAGTGGGTTTACCATATCAAGAAAAAAGAAAGCCATGTCAATGCTAATACAATGATAATAATTTATTTATCACAATAGAACACAAAGCTCTATAACTCATCTCCATATATTTTTTTGGACAGATCTCAATGGTGTAGAGCTGCAGATGGTTTGTTTTACTCTGAAACAAATAAAAGCCGCCACTAAAAACTTTGATGCTTCAAACAAAATTGGCGAAGGTGGTTTTGGTCCTGTTTACAAGGTACACTAATAATTGGAACAGTAGTGATTGTTCTTATACTTGGACTTCTTGTCACGTTGTACCTCTGCCTACGAGACTTGGTGCTGTTTCCATAAACATGTAAACCTTCAAATCCTATTAACCCAAACCTTCTGGGTATGGGCATGGGAATACATATGTGGCTCAAAATTCATCTGCCTTTAGCTTCTGTGCACTGATTCTATCTTCTTACCCCATGGAATCTAACAAATTGATCTGGTGTAGGGTCAATTACCTGATGGTACATTAGTTGCAGTGAAGCAGCTCTCCTCTCAATCAAAACAAGGCAACCGGGAATTCTTGAATGAGATTAGCACGATATCCTGTTTGCAACACCCCAATCTGGTTAAGCTTCATGGGTGCTGTATTGAAGCAAACCAGTTACTGCTTGTATACGAATACTTGGATAACAATAGCCTTGCTAGCGTTTTGTTTGGTAAATTTTTCTTGTCCTTCTCTTTATGTGGAAATCTAGTTATCCTCTGGGTCAAGATTTTCAGTGGCGAATTTTCTGGTTCAGAGAACAGCCAATTGAGACTGGATTGGCCTACAAGGTTTAGGATCTGTCTCGGAATAGCAAGAGGTCTAGCTTTTCTACATGAGGAATCAAGCATCAAAATTGTACACCGAGACATCAAAGCTACCAATGTGCTTCTAGATAGACAGCTAAATCCCAAAATTTCCGACTTTGGACTAGCTAAACTCACTGAAGAAGAGAGGAGCCATATTAGTACTCGAGTTGCGGGAACAATGTAAGGTCACTACTTTTCCAGCTAGAAGTCTAAAGTTATTTTACATTGACAAACCTTCTAATCATAACACTTGCAGAGGATACATGGCACCAGAATATGCACTCTGGGGTTATTTGACCGACAAGGCAGATGTTTACAGCTTTGGAGTTGTACTTTTGGAAACTGTCAGTGGAAAGAACAACAATAACTACATGCCGAGCAACAATAGCATTTGTCTCTTAGATTGGGTATAAGTCTGATCCCTGTTTGCTTCTTGTTTTCCTCCTTATTAAGGTTCAGCTTGAATGTTTCGATGGCAAAATGAAGATCTTCCAATTCTTTCTTCTTCATTTTTCACTCTTCCATTGAAGTTACTGGTCATGCCTGAAAAGCTACACTGTTACAGGCTTGTCACTTGCAACAGAGTGGGAGTATAGAGGAGCTCATAGATCAGAGATTAGGGTCTGATATTAATAAACAAGAAGTTGAAAAAATAGTAAAAGTGGCACTTTTGTGCACTAGTGCCACTCCCTCACTCAGGCCCGTCATGTCCGAGGTAGTGGCTATGCTTGAAGGACGAATCGCTATTCCAGATGAAATTCCAGAGGCAAGTACTTATTCCAATGATCTGAGGTTTAAAGCCATGAGAGATTTTCATCAAGAGAGGCAAAATCAGAACCTAATTGAAAGCCAAACTCAAAACACCATGACTATACGAACTGACATGGGCTCTTCTTCTGCATCTACTACTAATATGTTCGATTCGGCTCAGTTTCAAGACCAAACAGACACATAATATCATTTCACTCATGATAAGCCTGGCTCATTCCAGCTTGTCGTGTTCTTGGAGTGCAAGACCACCTCAATGGGTATCTATACTTGTAATTAAGCAATTTGTTCAAATTATTATAGCAGGCCTGCTGTATAATGTAAATACATGTTCCAGTTTTGAGGCTAAGGATGTAACACTTTTTTCTTCCACTTCTTTTTCCCTTCTCATAGGAGTAGTAGAACTGGATCAGACATCTGACTTTTGAAACATGAGAACTTTCTTTTCCTCTGGATTCATGTAACTTTTCTTTTATATTTTATATATAAGTTATACTCAGATACAATACCAGACTGTCAAAGGGACAACCTGAGCAAAAGCAATATGACAGAGGTGAATACAAAGGAGAACCCCCTATATACAGTTACATATTACCCACCTCTGTCCTATAACAAAATACAATCAACTAACTTTGAAGTTAACATTGTTATATCTGATCCTTAGAGAAGGTAACTGCCATTTATCTAACTGACATCGTCCTTTAGCATCTCTAGGGAGCATCTGAAATGTAGAGTAGGCAGCAGTCAAGATTAGAAGCTCTTCTGCCTAGTAATCAGCCACCTGGTTGGCTTCTCTATAACAGTGAAATCTGAACATTAGCTTGGTTTAAAATCTGTATAGTGTCAACAATAATCTTCTTTAGTTTCAGATTGGAGGTGAATCTGTCCTTCAGTATATTGGCAATCAGTAATGATTCCCCTTCAAGAATAAAGCATGTATAACCTTGTGTTATACACCATTTAGCACAAAAAATTTCAGCAAGAGTTTCAGCTATGCCGTTGGTTAACAGGAAGTGAAAATGCAGCAATAAAGTCTCCTCTATGTTTCTTGATCTCTGAAAAAATGTTACAATATCTGTGTCAGATCCTTGAAAAATGTACTATTTTGTGAGGACCCGACAAGCACACATCCGCATTTTTGAAGAATCCGAGAAATATAATTTCCATTCTCAGCTCTGATCACACCACCAATATCAGCTTCTAATTTCCTAATCAATCCACTCTAGCATTCCCTTTCACGGTCCAACTGGAGTACGGACAATATAACATGAGAGCTCAAACATGGATGAATTTGGTTATAATACTATATAAGGATATTACACTTGAGCCTAACTTAATCTCTAAAGCTAGCTAACGAGGGAAGATTGTCCAAGTCTCTCTCTTTATATATAAGCAGATACCCATCTATTCCTTAATCAACATGAAACTCTAACACCCTTATAATAAAGCTATCATCAGCTGTATCGACTTTCACCCAACCATTAGAAGGTTTCTGCCATGTAACCGACCTTCATATTTGAATAGGGATCCTTGTGTGAAACTGAAAAGGCTAAAAAAAAAAAAAAAAAAAAATTCATAAGGAGGAAATGATAATATGCTTTTAGAATTATTGGTTGTTTGAACAAATAGGAAAACTCAAACTGAAAATTCAATTGCTAACCGGGGGAGCCAGGGTATGGCAAGGGGGTTATCTGAACCCCTTTCGTCAAAAAATTAAACTATATAAGGTCAAAAGTATTTTTTTTAATGTATATATAGTAGGTGTTGAATTTTCTTAATTTCTTCACGTGTTTATCTCTTTATATTCTGAATCTTTTCAACGAAAATTCTGACTCTGCCACTGTTGCTAATATTTTTTTGAAAGGAAGGAAATATGAAATTGGTTGTAACAATTGGTGATCAATTTTCTTATGCCTTTGGAAAAAGTGTTGCTGCAAATTAACAAAAACAAAAATTTTGATAGAGATAGTCGAGCAATATTAATAATATTCAGCTCATCCTTGATATTTCTCCTTTTTAATGAAAATATCCCTAAATTTCTTGATTCCTTCCCGAGCTCAAAATAAACTTGACAACTATTGACGTTTACCCATAGATTCTATCGTTTCAAACTCAATAATGACAGTGAACCAATATAATTTTCAGAGTAAATTACATGTATCTCTCTTTTAATTTTACCTATATATGTTACACATAATTCCTTCAATATTTCATATATTACAAAATCCGCTCGACTCACAGTACGTAAGAGAGTATCTTTCTTTTTCTTATTTCAAATATTATAATCTTATAGATCCCCCACCGAACAATTCCCTCTTAAAGTTAAAAGACGAAGAGTGCCTTATTATCCGAGCAATCCCCTCTTATCTATGATATATTTTCTATTAATCCATTTGCGGGAAAAAATACTTGCATGTACCTAACCATAAAAATTAAATTACTGCATGAGGTCTCAAAGCTTCATGATAACCTAATCGGGTGCCCTTAATTCATATTAGGGAAATTAAGAATATCTATTCCACAGGCAAACTAGTTTATCAATATGGTCAAAGTATACACTATATGGCGTGTGTATATATATGTATAATATATATATTTAGTATAAAATATGCACTAGTTATATATTTTATACATATTTTATAAACTAGGTGGTCAAATAATTCAAATCCGTAATATACATTAAATTTTCACAAGAATGTATTAGTATCAATTATTTGAACGAAAATTTCTTTTGATTAGAAGGGAGTAGGGACCATACTCTGATAGATATATTTACTTTTTGTCTTAAATTGTTTTTTTTTTAAAACTAATCTATTACTTTAAAACAACGTGTTTTTCACGGTAAAATAATTTTGTTTTCCATAAAATAATTTAGGTCAATATTTCTTTAATTAAAAAGTTATCACTCAAGAGAAGCTCGCATGGATGAAGCTGACTGGTTTGTTAGAACATAATAATTTTAGCCAATAATTTGTATTTGTCTGGAGAATCTTGCTTAATATATCTATTAAATTTATTAAGAACTCAATAAATTACGCTTCTTTAAATTTCAAAAACTCATAAATTTGAATAATTGGACAGGTCGATATCTTTCTTGAATACTCTTGAAAGTAAGCAAAAGCACTGAATATCATATTAAATTTTAAATTGATGGAATGTTAACTACTTGTGAGTTGTGACTTTAAAGTTCTTTTTAGACTAAAGTAACGGGGATGACAATAATTAATCCTCCTAGTGGTAGCTAGGGCATAACTGAATGAAACTAAAAATTTAATCAATTACAACCGTAACATTTGCATCTATTATGATGAAAAATATAAGGAGCTAAAAATGCTTCTAATCTAATCTCAAACGGGTTTCAATATATTCTTTATTTATCTATTTTGCTAAAATTACTTTTCGCGTATTTTTCTAATTTATTTTCGTCCTTCAAACTAACAAACCTCTTATTTATTAATTTTTATTAGTTAGTTTGTAATTATTTTGTTTTTCCCCCCTATTTATTTTAAAAGTGACAATTGAGACTTAGATCTGTTTTATGCTGAGATATAATTTTTCTAAAATTATTATTTATTTCGTATCGTATTTTTATATTGGACAAAATTAAAACTCAACATGTCTAATTTTTTGTCATAAAACATAGAAATTAATTTATTTGTTCACCACAAAAACAACAGAAAGTAAATTATTATTTTATTGATTCACCCAACTTTATCATAAAGCATATAAATTATTTTATTTGTTCACCACAAGAACAACAAAAAATAAAATTGATTTTTAATGATAAAAACAATAAAAATAAAATTAAAACAGCTTATTGAATTCATAAAATTAATATATTACGAAAAAAACAGCAAAATATGAACAAATTAAATAATATTTTTTGTTATTTTATAGTGAACAAATAAAATAATCTGTATATTTTATGACAAGTTAGAATATGTTGGGTGGGGACGAGTTTAATTGAAGAAAAAAAAGTTTTTTAATTTCATCCAATAAAATTATGACATTATTTCTTATGTACCTATAGGTACTATATTGGATTTGAATCAGATTTCGGATCAATTTATATTAAGTGACTGCCTTCAATGAAATACTTATGGTTTGATACATAATAAATTATCCATTATTTTTTACAGACAACCGAATAAGTTATAATAAATAATAATTAAAAAGTTATATCTGAGCATAAGATAAATCTTATTACTTTAAAAAGAAAAAGAGAGAATTTTTTTTTAAAAAATAAAAAATAAAAAAATAAAAAAATAAAAAGAAGGTTTATTAGTTATAAGGTCAAAAATAAATCAAAAGGTGAGTGGAGGGATATGTTTAGCATAATATATGGATAGAAAGTATATTGAGACTTTTTGAGACAGTCTATGAGCATTTTTGGCCATTTTCTGAATAAATATACACACTTTGCCAAGAGAGACTTTTAAATGGTCACTAGCAATTAAGGGTCCGTTTGAACATAATAAAATTAGGTTGATTTAAAATTAAAAATTTATTTTGATATATAATTTAAAATTTTTTAAGTTATATTTTTTTAAATAAATGTGAAAATTTTATAATTTGTGAAGAATATCATAACTATAATCTTATCAAATGAGCAAATAATAGGTCATAAATAAGGTATCAGAATAGTGTAATTAAGGCGCCACATGAATAAATTTGCATATATCCATATTTCTTTTATAATTAAATATTTACGATTACATGCTATTACAAACTTTCAAATACACCTGATTAACTGTTGATGACTAATTTAAAGGACTATCTACTTGTTTCGCCTTTTAAATTATTTTTATTATTGATCGATGCTCGTTACAACTGTAATTACAATATTGGAAATTGTCATCCAAAATTGATTGGGAAGTTGTTTGTGTATGTTCAAGATTTTTAATGTGAAGAAAATCAATAGCGATTCCGCCTCTGGAAATTTTAGTAGCTCAATTAATTGATTTTTATTTTAGAATTTTGTTTTTCATTTTGTAATTCCATTCCATTTCCCTTCCCTTATCACCAATTTTCTTAATTTTTTTTTAAAAAAAGACATTCAGCTTCTAGCCCTTCAATGATGAATTTGTCTTAAAAATCGAGAATAATTTACTATGCATCTTAGCTGAAGAGAACGTACTTTTTTGATCGTCGTGATATAATTGTCAGATATTTTCCTCATTCGTTCTTTTTATCGGGATAACTATCTTCGAGCATTGTCTGCCTTTTACAATAATCTGCTCTTTAAATGATCTTTATCTTAGAATAGGGTAAAATTATTTAAACATGATAGCATTCTAATTCTGAAAGTACGCATTTATAGGTCTACCTCTGCTTGTTGGAGCAAACTAATTGGTTTGACTTTGCTCACTATTCTGATCCGCGAAAAGAATAAAGAATGTTGCATCTAACACAAACATGATAAAAAGAGAGTTTTGTTCATCAATATATAGTTTAGTTTCTCACTAGTGCTTTGCCCCATCACTAAATACAGCATTGTTATGGTTAATAAATGACCCTAAAGTGACTCTGAATAGTCTCGAGGAGGTCCTAATATCTGTCTCACGTCAAGTTGACCGCCCTTCAATATAGTACTTCTATCAATTATATGCATTTCATTCTGATTGGTATATGATGAATAAATATAATACATAATTTAACGAACTTTTTGGAGTGGTTTTTAATAGTCGAAATTGCTTTTTATTCTCCTGAAATTCAAGTTGTCCAGGCAACTTGGGTTAGATTGCAATTGCAGTAAGCAAAATGATGAATGTAAATACAAATTGTTTAATTATTAATCTTTATTGAGTTAATGTAAACAAAAGAGACAACCAACTGAAGCAACATTTTATAGATATATTATACTATAACATTGATAAAGGAAAAGTCAAAGGTCTAGAATGAGATGGTCTCCAATTCAACAAGTCACAGTTCGATTGGAAAAATAAGTAATTTTTTAAAGTAATAATTATATTAGAACACATAATAGTTATTTTTGAAAATATTAATTAAATTGAAAGTGCAGATCTACCGAAACACTTTTGGTAAGAAATATTTTTTAATATAATTTGATTTCGACAAAGATTATATATTCAATTATTTATTTAGTATACGAATTTAGCTAGATCTTTTTCTTTTATAAAGATAGCATGCGTTCATTCTTTTAATATATTATAAAATACTTTCTTCCTTCAAAAAGAGAAGACATGGTTGATTTATATTTATGTATGGATGTGTTTTAACTTATTTTTCGTGTGAATGCATTTCATTATAATGCATGAGTTTTCCAGTCTTTTAATATATCAAAAGTAGTCTTAAAAAATTTGCTCTCTTTAAAATCATATATAGTCAAACATTCAAAACAGGCAACTCACAAAATAAAAAAAAAAGAAACAAAAAAAGAAGAAAGAGACAACAATATATTAACACGAGTTTATAATTATAAAGACGAATATAGTATGTGTTGGAAAATTTGAAAAATTATTTTTAACATGAACATTATGCCATTCGGCCGGTATTTAAAGTTTGTTTGATTGAAAAATAAATTATTTTACTCTTTATATGAAAATAAAAATAATATTATAATTTAATTATTTTAAAATTTTATTTTAATTAAATATAAAATAAAATTTATTTAAAAATTAAAATTATTTATTTTTTATTTCTCACGTAAAACAAGCCCCAGTGTCTTCTAATTTAAGTTTTAACAAAAAGATGTAAAAGTAGGTCCCCAGTTGCCATGCTTATTAATTAGACAAATGTATACCTTCGAATATAATTATGTAAACGTCTATTCAAAGAATAGTGTGAAACCAATTTCCAGATTAGTCTTGTTACCCCACGTGCACCTTTGAAAAGTTTGTGTTGATACTACTTTTTTACATTTTCCAAAATTATGATAAGGTTGTGTTCGGGGAAAATATTTTATTCAGAAAAATAAATATATTATTTGTTCATTTTTATATTTGATATATAAATTTAAATATTAATTTAAAAATATTTATATGTAATCTAAATAAATATTATGAGAGACGAAAATGAAATAAAAGTACATGATGGATATTAGAAAACAGTGAATGAAAATTTATTTTTCAAAGTGATTTTTTTTTAAATTATTATTTTTAAAAAAATTTTCTAATTTTTTTATTAATTAAATATAAAATAATTAATAATTATTTTTAACCATATCAAACACACCTATAAACTCAATAGATTTTCATTAAGAGTTACGATTAGAGTTATACTCATGGGAGAAAATATATAAACATAGTCCAACTACGAATTCAAGCTTTAAGTAGTGGAAAAAATTATCTTAATTATAAGTTATTTTTTTTAAAAAAATAAAACTTTATATATACTATACGAATTTAAATTTATAAACACTTTGTAGCCGATACTAAACTTGAGTGAAAGAAAATAAAAAATACTTTATATTATAAATATAAACTTTATCTATGTACTATAATGAAAAAACTTTATTATGTATTTCACATAAACAATATTTTTCTGTCTCACAAGTTAGCGGAGACACTTAAAAATTTTTCATTACTATTATGTAGTACCTTTTTCATTTTATTTTATTAAATATATAAAAATTATTTTAATATAGTTTTTATTTTTTAAATTATAAAATTTAAAAAATATTTTTTTATGTATATTAAATTTTAAAATTACATAAATAAATTGAAACGGTGAGTAATGTAATCTGCCATGCCATGTGCAACCTAATTATTTAAGTAGGAGTGAGTAAAAGTAACTTTATTTAAAAGGGAAGTGCATTTTAAATTCTCCTTCTCTGTAAATTGTAATGAGGACCCCATACTCATGCAGTATATGTAGATAGGATTTTGGTCCAACTGTCCTCACACAAACCATAAACAAACACACACTTGTATAAGTAAAAGTACAATCAAAAGATGCATCATCATTGCCCCACAAGTTCAAATTATTTTCAGCAACTCGTCTTCTTCACCTCAAATCTAGCGTCTGCATTTTTTTTTTCCCCCAGAGAAACTTCATTTCCTCAGAGAAAAGACCCAGAAATCTCTTTAATCTGTTCATACCATTTTTTCATATGATTAGCATTCTGAATTTTGAAGTCTAAGGGACCATGCCAAGATCCTCCAATCTCTTTCTCGTCTTCTTCACCATAGTCATTTGCTTTACTGCAGTAATCATTGAAGCACAAACTGGTCGTCTACCTGAAGATGAAGGTAAAAAGATTTGAACTTTTAATTTTTTTAGGTAATGTTTGTACAGTAAGTTGATTATTTACTTAATTTGATTGCAGTGGAAGCTCTTAAAGAAATAGCTGCTCAATTGGGGAAAAAAAATTGGGATTTTAAGCTAAACCCTTGTGATGGGAACTCGAACTGGAGCACACCGACAAGGAAAGATATGCCTTTGTATAATAATAACCTCGAATGCAATTGCACTTTCCCTGATAATCTTTGTCATGTGGAAAACATGTAAGTGTCTCCATTATACCCTCTCTCTCAAATGAATGTGTTTGTTAAGTAGTTGATGAAGTTATGAAAATTTACTGAGTTTCTGTTCGGAAGCAAAATTCTTGACTTGTATTTGGTTTTAAATGTCCAGATTAAACTACTACTAAGACCAAATTTTAAGTATATTGATATTTGAGAAAGTCCTCAGGTTTCCTATTTCGAAGATCACAAAGTCAGGAGGAGGAAATTGAGGACCTTAAGGGTGTGGTTGGTATGAAGGAAAACATTTTCTAAAAAATGTTTTTCAATTTTTTTATGTTTGGGTGGTTTAAAATTTTTGGAAAACAAGTTCCCGGAAAATGTCTTCGGTAATGGGAGTAAGGAAAACAAGTTTCATAATGGTATTCCACGCATTGATTGTTTCCTCCTCACACTCCAATACATCCTATCCCCTCCATCCCCCTTTATTTGCCTAAATATACAAATGTTTTTGGGATATTATCTTTTGTGTGCTTACTAAACACTAAAATATAAGGAAGAAATCCACTTATTTTCGAGGAAATATTTTTAAGGAAAACATTTTCCATTGAAAACATTTTTCTTTGTTCAAACATAACCTTAGTTTGGATTACTTCTACTATTTTGGTTGATATCTCGATTAAATAAGTTAGAATACCATGTCTTTATGTAAATATTCAAATATCAAATTGATGAACATGACTATTTCTGGAATTATTTGTCTAATTGTCACTTCGTTGCATTATGAAACTGATTGAGATTATATAAACTGGACAGGTTTATTTCTACTAATATTTAGTGATTCTGATGGCGGCTGCTCTAATTTGTTAACAGAATTCTCCAAGGACAGGATCTTGCAGGTGTCCTCCCTGCATCTCTGGCGAAGTTACCATATCTGAAGAAAATGTACTGAGAGCATCCAAAACAATTGTTTGAGAATCAGTTTGAATTTTATTTATTTTTAAAATCATTATGATTTTACCTTTTTTTGCAGTAATCTCAACCGCAACTACTTGAGTGGTACAATTCCCCCTGAATGGGCTTCTGCCAAGTTGGAATTCATGTGAGGCAATTTATTTATTATGCATTATTAAAATTTATACCTTTTGGTTCTGGTATTCTCATGAATTTGAAGTTTCCCAGGGCAATTTCTAATAATCGGTTATCTGGGCATGTCCCAGAGTACATAGGAAATATGACCTCACTCGTGAAATTGTAAGTTCCCTTGCTTCCACTCTTCTCAGACTGACCGACTGTACATTACTACTTGAAATTTTCTGAAGTCATCATAATTTTTCAGGAGTTTGGAGACTAACTTGTTTAATGGATCACTTCCAGCAGAAGTAGGGAATCTGGTCAATTTAAACACTCTGTAAGTCTTCCTTACTCTTCTTTTCCTAACTAGTTTTCATAAGTCAATTTACTGTTTGTATTCTGTGGAAGATGTGATCATGAGTCAAAACTGAAATGAAGCCGAAAAATAGAATGGAGATGGTTGTTTACTTGTTTAAGGAGTAGTAGACTATGACAATCCAAAATGAGAGACTGAGTGAGCAGTATTTGCAAGGTGACCATGTATAGACGTTTTGTCTGGTGCTTTTTTATAAGCTGCAGTGTTCAGGTGCGCTTGCGCACATCTCAATTGATCCACATGATAGCTTAGTACATCCCACAAGCACATGTGCCAATAAATCAGTCCACCTAGATTAGAGCAGATGAGCTCACATTGAGTGTTGTAGGTGAGTTTCAAATTGTTACTCCTATATCTTAACCATTCAACTATCTCCATGGGGACAATCACGTCCAATCCTACACCTCAAAATGAAATGTAGTGCGGTCGTAGCGACAATAAACCCAACAAAGGTTGGGTCAATCCCACGAGGAGTGCGTGTGTGTCAAGGTGTCCAAGAGTGCAAATTTGTAATCTTCAAACAAAAAAGTGATCGAGTAATTACTTCTAAAACTAGACTATTTTACTTAGCTAGGAATTTAATTGAGCACTTGGAATGCAAGGAAATTGATTTTTTTTTTATTTTAAAAGAAACGGGGGTTGTAATCTCAATATGACATATCTGTTTCATGAATATAAGTATCTTGCTTACATATTTAGGATTGATGACTAATTCAATTGAAAATGACTTACTAGAATTTTCCAACTCTAGCAAGTTAATTCCTACAAGTTCTTCTAACAATAGAATGTTTTAGGAGATATAATCTTTCTCTGGGGATTGCAACTTTTTATATTAACCCATGAAAAGCAAGCCGTTGAAGATAATATAACTTGAAGGGTAGTTTAGTCTTTAGCAAGATAGTTAAACATTAGTTAGTTAAATGAAAGGTAGTTAGTTATAAGTTAGTTAAGGATTAAGTATAAATAGAACTAACTCTTCTACACAATGTACTGATTTTTCTTGTATTCTCTATTACAAAGAATATACAATTTTCTCATCTTCTTCATTCTCTCATTCTACTACTTCTTCCTCATTCTGCTTCATCTTTCTTCTTCTTCTTCTTCTCTACTTTCTGTTCTCTATTTTCTCTGTTCTTGTATTCAAACATCAACATGGTATCAGAGCAGCTATCAAACCATTGATAGTTGAGATTCTGGGCGATAGATTCTGATTGATTTTATAGCATTCTTGTTCGAGTTCTTGAAGCTTCAGAAATGGCAGTAAATGGTGGAACAAACAGTGAAGAAATGGCAGTAAATGGTGGAACAAACAGTGAAGCCAATGGAATTTCTGGTGAAAACTGGCAGGGGGTTGTGATTGAACCAACTCACCCTCTCTATCTTGCTCCTGGTGATACCAGTGGGGTTTCTTTGATTTCTTTTCAGGTTACAAGCACTGATAATTACTCCTTGTGGAAGAGATCCATGAGGATTGCTCTTCTTGGTCGAAATAAGTATGGTTTGGTGGATGGTTCTTGGAAAAAAGAGAGGTTTCATGAGAGGTTTGAGCTGCAATGGGAGAGGTAATGCTGTTGTCCTCTCTTGGCTGATGAATTCAGTGTCAAAGAGTCTTCTTAATAGTGTAGCATATGCTACAAATGCTGCAGCAGTCTGGGAAGATCTTAAAGAAAGGTTTGATAAAGTGGATGGAGCCAGGTCTTTAATCTGCACAGAGAGATTTCAAACTGTGTTCAAGGTACCTCTACTATCTCTGGTTACTTCTCTAGACTTAAAGATCTGTGGGATGAGATTGAGGCTATAGTGCCTCTTCCTAGCTGTAACTGTGAAAGATCAAAGGATTTTCTGATTCATATGCAAAGACAAAAGCTGTACCAGTTTTTAATGGGACTGAATGATGCCTATATTCAAGCAAAAAGTCAGATCTTGCTTATGAACCCTTTACCTAGTGTAAATCAAGCATACTCTATGCTTATGAGTGATGAAAGCCAAAAAGCAACAACTTCAAAAGTGTGCTAGGAGCAGGTCCTTCAACAAGTACAGGGAACTATGAGTCTACAGCACTGTACAACTCTTCAAGAAGTGGATACAATGTAGGTGGTACTTCAAGGTTTAAGAGAGGTGGTAATCTGTTCTGTGAGTTCTGCAAACTAGAGAATCATACAAAGGAAAATTGCTTCAAACTCATAGGTTATCCCTCAGATAAGTTCAAGAAAAAAGGAGGAGCTTCTGCTTCTAATGCTGCAGTTGAAGTGCAACACAATGTCTCTAGAACTGAAGATTCTTTGGCTAGCAGCTCAAGACAAGACAATCAATTAGTTCAACCTTGTTTCTTTACAAAAGAACAGTATGATCAGATAGTTCAAATGTTGGTTGCTACTCATTCTTCTGCAGATATAGCTAACACTGCAGGTATGGACACTGCTTTTATTACTATTGATAGTAAAAATAGTTGGATCATTGACACAGGAGCTACAACTCATATGGTAGGTAATCCAAGAATGCTTGCAAAGGTTGTTAAGCTAGATTCTAGCAAGTTTAGGAAGGTTTTTTTTGCATACTGGAGATGTAGTTTTTGTAACTCATATGGGCTCTAGTGTTCTAACAGAGGGTAATGCAGTCAATAATGTGTTGTATATTCCAAATTTTAAGTTTAATCTCCTTTCTGTGTCACAGGTAACAAGAACTTTAAATTGTTTAGTTGCATTTTATCCTGACTTTTGTATATTTCAGGATCTCTTCAATAGGAAAGTGAAGGCGATTGGTAGACATGAAGATGGTTTATATTTGTTGCCTTCATTCTCTATAGACACAGTTAAAAATGTGGAAGCACATTCTCTGGTTTTTCAGCATTCTTTGTCTGTTACTGATAGATCTAAAGAAGATATGATGTTGTGGCATAAAAGACTTGGTCATCCTTCTTCGAAGGCTTTAAATAAATTGTTTTCAGCTTCTTTAGATAGCTGTACATCCATAGTTAAACAGTGTACTGTGTGTCCTTTTGCTAAGCAAGTTAGATTACTCTTTACTAGCAAGAATGTAAGAAGTGCAGCCTGCTTTGATTTGTTACATCTTGATGTATGGGGTCCTTATAAAACTCATTCTTATGATGGAAATAAATACTTTTTGACTATAGTTGATGACTGCTCCAGAATGACATGGTTGTTTCTGTTAAAGATGAAGTCTGATGTGTGTGTTGTGTTGAAACATTTTCTGGCCGATGTAGCTACACAGTTTCATAAAAAAGTAAAGTGTGTTAGGACAGATAATGCCACTGAGTTTGTTACCTTAGTCCGTAGTTCTATGTTTAAAAATCTTGGGATCTTACATCAGACATCTTGTGCTTATTCTCCTCAACAAAATGGTATGGTAGAAAGGAAGCATAGACACATACTTGAAGTATGTAGAGCCATAAGGTTTCAGGGTCATATTCCTATTAAATTTTGGGGTCACTGTGTTTTAGCAGCAACCTATTTGATCAATAGGATGCCTACCGCTGTCCTTAATAACAAATCACCTTATGAAGTGCTGCATGGTGTCAAACCTTCTCTAAGTCATCTTAGAGTTTTAGGTTGTCTGTGTTATGCTAAAACTGTGAATGAAGCTGATAAGCTTAAGCCTAGAGCAGTAGCTGCAATTTTGCTAGGATACTCTCATTCACAAAAAGGATATATTCTTTATTATTTCTCTAATAGTTTGTTCTTTGTTAACAGAGATGTGGAGTTCAGAGAAAATGTTTTTCCTTTTCAGACTCTGAAAGATAAGCAATCAACTCCATTTGTGAATGTGTTTAGTGACACATTCATGCCATCTGATTCACAAGAGCTGAGACAAATTACTAACAGATCTGTTGTTATTCAGTCTGTGTCTCAGTCTCCAACAATCACTGTTGAGTCTGAAGTAACTACTGAGTCTGATGGTGTACAAAACCTTCAAAGAGGCACAACTGAAGTGGCAATTCAAAGAAGATCTACTAGAGCTAGAACAGCACCAATCTGGTTCAAAGATTTTGTTACTAATAAGAAGGCTTCATCCACACCATACAGTATAGCCAACTATATAAAGTATGATCATTTATCCAATACCTATCAGGACTTCATTGCAGCTAGTTCTAATGAGGTTGAGCCTTCTTCTTATAAAGAAGCAGTCTTAAATCCAAAATGGGTGGAGGCTATGCAAGTTGAAATAAATGCACTTGAAAGCAACAAAACTTGGGCTGTTTGTTCACTACCTGCAGGAAAGAAATCTATTGGTTGTAAATGGGTATATAGAATCAAGTACAAGGATACAGGTGAGGTTGAAAGGTACAAAGCCAGGTTAGTAGCCAAGGGTTTACAGCCAACAAGAAGGAATTGATTATCAAGAGACTTTTTCATCTGTGATAAAAATGGTAACAGTGAGATCAGTACTAGCTATTGCTGCCATTAGACATTGGCATATCCATCAAATGGATGTGTACAATGCTTTCCTTCAAGGAGACTTGCATGATGAGATTTATATGGATCTGCCACAAAGATTTAAAAGCCAGGGGGAGACAAAACCAGTGTGTAGGCTTCTTAAATCCTTGTATGGTCTAAAGCAGGCTCCAAGACAATGGAATGCTAAGTTGATGGAGGCAGTATTGCATCTTGGATTCAAGCAAAGCAAGCTTGATCATTCATTGTTCTTAAGACAAGCTGAAAATGATCTAGTAGTCATCCTAGTATATGTTGATGACATGCTAATCACAGGTAGTAATCTGCAGCTTATTAAGGATACTAAGAAGGCAATGAGTCAAGCTTTTAAGATGAAAGATTTGGGAGAGCTTAGATACTTCTTGGAGATTGAGTTTGCTAGATCAAGCTCAGGTATTCTAATGCATCAAAGGAAATATGCACTAGAAGTGATTTCAGAATTGGGACTAAGTGCTGCAAAACCAGTAACAACACCATTTGAGCAGAATACCAGGTTAACTTCAAAGGAAGTTGATGACTTTGTAAAGTTATCAGGAAAAAGAGGTTAACTTCAAAGGAAGTTGATGACTTTGTAAAGTTATCAGGAAAAAGAGAAGCAGTGGATCCTTTAGCAGATGTTACTTCCTACCTAAAACTCATTGGAAAGTTGCTATATCTGACTATAACCAGACCTGATATAGCTTACAGTGTACAAACACTGAGTCAATTTCTGCAGCAGCCAAAGAGGTCACATTTAGAAGCTGCATTAAGAATCCTGCGATATATCAAACAACATCCTGGACAAGGAATACTTCTGTCCAGCAAAAGCAAGGAGCAAGTATCAGCATACTGTGATGCTGATTGGGCAGCTTGTCCAAACTCCAGAAAGTCTGTAACAGGATTCATTGTAAAGCTGGGAGATTCTTTGATATCTTGGAAGTCTAAGAAGCAAAGTGTAGTGTCAAGAAGTTCTGCAGAAGCAGAATACAGAAGCTTAGCTTCGGCAGTAGCTGAACTAACATGGATCCTAGGAGGATTACTAAAAGAAGTTGGAGTTCAAATCAATCTACCAGTTCAAGTCAATATAGACAGCAAATCAGCGATGCAAATAGCAGCAAATCCAGTGTTCCATGAGAGAACAAAACATATAAAAATCGATTGTCACTTTGTAAGAGAAAAATTTCAAAATGGAATGATCAAGACTGAGTATGTTCCCACCAAACTTCAACAGGCAGATCTGCTGACAAAAGGCTTAGGCAGGTCTCAACATGACCTTTTGTGTTCCAAACTAGAAATACCTGATGTATTTGCACCTCCTAGCTTGAGGAGGAGTGTTGAAGATAATATAACTTGAAGGGTAGTTTAGTCTTTATCTAGATAGTTAGTTAAATGAAAGGTAGTTAGTTATAAGTTTGTTAAGGATTAAGTATAAATAGAACTAACTCTTCTACACAATGTACTGGTTTTTCTTGTATTCTCTATTACAAAGAATATACAATTTTCTCATCTTCTTCATTCTCTCATTCTACTACTACTTCCTCATTCTGCTTCATCTTTCTTCTTTTTCTTCTCTACTTTTTGTTCTCTGTTTTCTCTGTTCTTGTATTCAAACATCAACACAAGCTATATTGCCTTTTTTATTCTATACCTCTTCTATCTTCTGCCATATTTCCCTCGTCTAAAATGGATATCTAAGTGGATAGAAGACTTTGATTTACTTCTATTCTTCCGCAGTGTCTTTTCCTTCACATAAGAGTCAAGGGCATCTCATTGTCGTAGAAGAGAAGAGGGTACTAGCACAAAAGACTCCCGAACGAAAAATAAGATAATACCATTTGGATTTTAGTTTACCTCAATATACTCAATTCCTTGCTACTTGTTTAATGCCTAATCCAATTTTCACTCTTCCAAGTAAGAAATTGATGTGTAGGGCTAAATCTAGTGTTTGCAACCACCAAATTCACAAATAAGAATGTAAACAAGTAGATAATCAAAACCCAAGTAATAATAAGCAAGATAAACTAGTACTCATTCATATTAATGCCATAAGAGTCTACAAACCCTACCATTGGGCTTAGCTAGTCATACTAGAGAATGAAAATACAAGATGAAAGGAAAAGAAAGACATAATTAAAGACTAATTAAGTAAGAAAGTTGATACCTTACGGTGAAACCCTTCAAAACCTTCTTAAGTTGGCTATGACTGCTCTCTAAGATTTAAAGGTACAAAGATGATCCATGAAAGTGCTCTAAAATCTATTTAAAGATGTCCAAAATGTGAAAAAATTATACTTCATGTTCAACTACGTAGGTGGGCGGTGTGGGTGAGCCAGCCATGTGGGTCATTCCAGAATATGCTTTTTTTTTTCATCTCCTTGGCGTGGGTGGCTATGTGGGTGAAGCCAGCCATATGGCCCACTTAGGTTTCCCTTTGTGCTCTTTTAGCTACTTTTTCTTCAAATTTTGGCCTTCATGTCCAATTTTCTCAAGTGTTTGAAGTTATTCAAATACTCATGCTCTTCAAAGGCTCCCCATAACTAAACTTAGATTAAATCAAACCATTATTAGTCCATTAATCTCACAAATGAGGCATGAATTTATCAGAAAGTAGCAAGGTAAAATGACAACTTATCACAATGCTTTGTCTGGTACATTGGGGTACCAGAGAAAGGAGAAGTAAGGCCAGAAGAAAAGGATACGGCTCAGTTATTAAGGCTATGTAAGTGTACTTTCAATGAAGGAAAAGTGATACAATTGAGTTCAAGTGAGGATGTTCTGATCAGAATCGTTTGAAAACAAGGTCAGTATTGTGGGTTTTGAGAGCCAACCATTGTCGCCTGGAGACCTGAGAGCCTCATTTTATGCCAAGGACCAACTCTGAGGTGTAAAGGGGTTCTTAGTTGTGTTTGGTTAAGATTCTAGTCTAAGAACCTTTGTAGGATGCAGTTCTTTGCAAGGTCCTGTCATTAGCAAAGACAGTGGTGTGGAAGTTATTCCTGATTGAAAGTTATGCTTCCATACTTGGTCACCATCCATCAAGATAGGAGGAATAGCTCATAGCTTATAATTGTCGTCAATGAGGGCACGCCGTGTTTGATGATAACACATCTCTATAGTCTTTTAGAAAGCAAGAACTGCGATAAATCGAGTTGCTTCTGAGACCATTAAGTGAGAAGCAAGATACATTGTAAGGTGTATCTTCTTTAAAGTAAAGCATATAATTTTGGGAAGAAAAAATAAAATAGGTAACATATGGAGATTTAGTATATGTGCAATTGACACTACTACTTTCAATATCACATACAACAATAACAAAATTAGTTTCTTAATAACATCATTAAAGAACATCAATAAAGATGTTACTATAGAAAATGACATAGAGAGAACGAACAAGAAATGGAGAGAGAATTTCTTTTGACAGGTTCCGAGAGAAGAATTGAAATTAATTGTAAACGTAGAAGTGGAAAAGAAGATGGCACACAGAGAAGGAGAAGAAAAATAAGAAAGAAGCAAATCTAGAATAAACGGAGTAGCAGAAGAGTTGTAGTGGACCCGATCAGAAGAAGAAAGAGACAATGAAGAGATCACTAAGCATATGAAGAGAGGAGTCCTAGTACTCAAATAAAAAAAGGGTCTTTTTATCCCCCTTTTCATTTTAAAAATCACGCTTGGGCGGATCGCTTTTGCGTATTACTGCTTGAGGCACATGCTTCTTCAAAGTTGTTTTACTTCACCCATGCTTAGCAAGGACACCTCTTCCAAGTTCTTATTCACTTTAGATGAAGGAGTGGTTGCTTTTAAATTATAGTGTGTTTCTGCAAGAGCAGATCAAGTGTGAGCTGGATTTCATTCTAAATTCCATGAACTTTGATTGGTGCAGAATTCTCAGCGCTAATAATTTCACAGGAGAGTGGCCAGTGGAACTCAATAATCTGACGAACTTGATTGAACTGTGAGTGCATTTGAATATACATCTAAGATGAGGTTTCTTAGTCTTCTTCCACATATGTTAATTTGAATTCCTGGCTTTCCCTTTTGGCATCAACACAGTAGGATAAGCAGTAACAGCTTTGTTGGAAGACTGCCTAACTTCGAGAGTTGGAAAAAACTCCAGATGTTGTGAGTATTTTCATTGGGTAATATTTGTACAAGTTAGAAATTTCCAGTAGAAATTTATTTGTAGTATATGCTCTTTCTAACAGAGAGATTCAAGGTTCTGGATTTGAAGGACCAATACCCCCAAGTGTTTCTGTTTTGACCAGTTTGAATGAACTGTAAGTTTACGCTTTTTTATGAAAAGTTTATTTAGCTTTTTTCTATGTTCTTATGATTAATCTAAGTAGAAATCAAGATAATTAACACTCAGATGATGCATGTACAGAAGAATCAGTGACCTCAACGGAGGTGCTTCAGAATTTCCGCCACTTACAAACATGACCAACATGACTAAATTGTGAGTGCTTAATGATTTGGGATTTGCAAGTGGAGTTTCCAACACATCCTTTATCAAGGAAGTCAATTCTCTGAAACTGTGTTTTGAATGCAGGGTTTTGAGAAGCTGTAATATACATGGGAAAATTCATGATTCTGTAGCTGAAATGACCGAATTACGGTTTTTGTAATTCCACTACTTCAATTGTATTATTGAATTTATTTCAAAATTTTCCCTTAATGATCTCTTTTCTTTCCCTTTTCCTGTTATACAAGCTGTGTCCAATCCACTTAAAGTAAGACGTTTTGTGCATGTCTGACTCTCCTCAGGACTTCCTCTATCTTTCTTGAAACAAAATGATCTGCACAAACCTGTCATCAGAGCTATCATTTTCTCTATCATTTATCTAAACCTATTTAAGCTTTTAACTATTGTGCTATAGTTTGCTCAGCCATATGGGATTGAGCATTGTTTTGAGTTTGACTCTGTTTATTGTTCATTGCAGGGATCTGAGTTTCAACAAGCTTGAAGGAGGAATTGCAAATCTCGAATACCTGACTAATCTGGAGGCCACGTAAGTCAGAACAACATGAAGATTCCTACAACCATATGTGGAAATATTTCTTTTGCATCTCTGTTTCATTATACTAGTCTTACTATATGAGCGTTGATGATTCATCCATCAATCTTCTGTATCCTTGCCAAATGCTCAAGCCCTTTTCTTTCGTTTGAAGAAAAGAAGAAAATAGCCTCAATGACAAAAATAGTCTTAGATGGAAAATGCCGTTGCATGATATTTGTTACTTTTTCGCCCACAAGTTTTGAGATTTTGATGTTAGATGGTTTGTTTATAGCTCAGTAGTATTCTCTCCATGAGCTGCACAGGAAAATGAGTCTTCATTTGGCGATCTCTTTCCATTTTTGTGTGTAGCTGATAGATGGGATCATGTACTTGAACGTGTAATGCAGATTTTGTACTTCAAATTTGTGATCTCCTTGTTAAATCAAATATTTGCTGCTTGCTAGGTATCTGACTGGCAATGCTTTTGTTGGGCGAATTCCAGATTGGCTTACTAGTCGAGATACCAGATTGTAAGTATAATTCTTTGTCTTGCTTTTGCATATACACTAGTCATTCTTTTGAACTCAATTTAAAAAAGGACATGTATAGCTTCAGGGTATGATTATATAACAGGGTGACAAATAGAGAAGGAAGCATTAAATGTCACAACCAAAAATGTGTTGCTTGCATAGAGAATCAGATTAAAAAGTCATTCGTAGAGACCTAGTCCAGAACTTGAATTCTTGAGTCTTGCCTTTGTAAGTTTTTTGTGAGGAACAATGATAGCTTTGTGAAAATGAGTTCGTGGGCAATAAATAAAGATATCGAGAATTAAATAGCTGAATTTTCATTAAATTCATTGCATTTTAAATCTGTTTTCTCTAAGTGAAGGTTCCTCTCATTAGATTGAAAATACTTGATGAACTCTTAACCATGTCGGATATCTCTGATGCAGCGTGATAGACCTTTCCTACAATAAGTTTGATGAGAGCTCTGAACCATCCACATGTCGGGACAACCTGTATGATCCTTGTGTGTCTTATGCTTTCCTCGTATCTTTTTTTATGTATATACGGTTCAGATGATTCCATGTCTGGTTTTCTTTTCTTATCAGAAACTTATTCAGAAGCTTTAAGGTCGGGAATTTTGTGTAAGTGTTTAAAGTCAAATAAACTGTTGTCTATTATTCTCTTGAAAATGACTTGTCCTCTCTGACACCTCTTTCAACTACTTCAGAGAGCGGGGGAAGTGCTTGTCAATCAGTCCATGTTCAGAGGGTGAGTATTAACTGTTTGTAGAATTCTACCTTCTCATTTAAGTCTTTTGTTTGATATTGTTCTATTATGCAGTAGTTTACCAGCTTCTTGTTGACAATCAATAGAAAGAACTAGGAAGGCATAATTTGGTTCCTTTTGTAAACTAGTTAGATCATGGAAACATTTTAGCATTAGACAGTTTCTACGACAATCTACAAGAACTGAACAGTTTATTGTCTTATATTTCTGAAATATATTCATCATCTCTAGTAACCTTTCTCTGGTTTGAATATTGCAGACAAGTACTCATTGCACATAAATTGTGGTGGAGGAAAAGTAACTATTGGAGACACTACTTATGAAGAAGATGAAGACTCGGCAGGTGCTGCAAAGTTTGTTTACTGGAAAGGGAACTGGGGAACCAGCAGTACAGGACACTTCTGGGATCGTATCATATCATTGAATGACTACAAAGCAAATAATGTATCTGCTATCAAGGGAGATGAATCTCAACTTTACATGACAGCTCACCTCTCCCCTTTATCTTTGACTTACTTTGCACGTTGCTTAGCAAATGGAAGCTACACTTTGACACTTCATTTCGCAGAAATAGTTTTCAGAGACAATCGATCTTTCCAAAGTCTTGGAAGACGGATATTTGATGTATATATACAGGTGAACTAACATGTCAGAGAATTAGATATAGTAAAATATCCAATTAGCTGCAGCTGATTTAGTTTAACTGGGTGCAGGACGAATTGAAGTTTAAAGATTTTGACATTGAAAGATTAGCCGGAGGAGTTGATAAAGCTTTGAAAGAAAAGTTTAATGTAACAGTAAAAGATAAAACTGTACAGGTGCGCTTTCAGTATGCTGGGAAAGGAACTACAGCAATTCCGACTAGAGGAAGCTATGGTCCTTTAGTATCTGCCATCTCTCTGGAAGCTAGTAATACTCTGTCTTCACTTTTATTTCTTATGTGTAGCATCTGTTCTCTTCTTCTCTGTCACATAGTGAGATTAAGTCTTTTTCGCAGAAGTTACTCGCCCCTTGCATCTTCTTTAAAAATTAAGACCTTTTTAAGAGTTGGAATCTGTACAAGACTACTCTTGATTATATAATTGAAGCTCAAGAATATATAGATTAGATGTTCTCTCATTGAATAAGTTATGCATAATATCTATGGTTTCCGGCATACAAGTATATTCCAGGGCGTCTAACATTGTTGAACTTTTTGTTCTGTAATTAGACTTCAAGCCCCCTCCTCCGCAGGTGACCTCTTCTAATCAGAAAAAGAAGATTCTAATTGTAGCTGGAGCAGTGATGTCTTCATTAGCTCTCATTCTGATGATTCTCTTTGTTGCTTGGAGGAAAAGAAGAAACAGGAAATTGATGGAACAAGGTGATTCTAGACCTCAATTTTTGCTTATGCCTGACAAATAGAATGTAATTAAAGATTTTGTCTATTGCATTCTGGGTGATTCTTGGGAGTTGTATCAAAATGAAGTGACAAATGGAGTGCTTTTTGCAAATTGAAGTGCATATGAATGATTGTACCATGGAATACTAGGTGTAATTATCATTTTGGAAGACTTCCTGCCACATTAAATGTATATGCTTATATATATTCCTATCCAAATTCACAATTTCACTAGTTAAAGGGTGTGGAAGACAAGGGTGATGATATGGGTTTGAAGCTGCAAACTTTCCAGAATTTCTTGTATGCTTTTCAAGGTAAAATTTTCCTTTATTTCATCTTGTGCGAAACTAACATCCTAAACTTGTTGTCTTACTGTTGTGTAGAATTAAGAGGACTAGATCTGCAAACTGGTATATTTACTTTCAGACAAATTAAAGCTGCCACAAGTAACTTTGATGCTGCAAATAAGCTTGGTGAAGGTGGATTTGGATCTGTCTACAAGGTGAATACGTATACAAATTCTCATAATTCTTCCTTCTTATCCCTCCCTGTGGAATTCCTAATGGATGCTACCGGAAATCATTTATGAACTTCATGCATTTATTTTTAATGCTCAGGGTACACTAGCAGATGGTACTATAATTGCTGTCAAGCAGCTTTCGTCCAAGTCAAGACAAGGGAACCGTGAATTTGTAAATGAAATAGGCATGATGTCAGGCTTACATCACCCAAATCTTGTCCGACTCTACGGATGTTGTGTTGAACGGAACCAACTTTTACTAGTTTATGAATACATGGAGAACAATAACCTTTCCCATGCTTTGTTTGGTAAGTGCTATTTTTCAATACTTGATTTTGATATGCTTTACTTGAGCCGAGAGTCTATTGTAAACAGCCTTCCTAACTTCACAGGGTAGGGGTAAGGCTGCGTACACACTAACCCTCCCTAGACCCCATTTGTGAGATTGTACTGGGTATATTGTTGTTGTTTACTTGAGGTAAAAGTAAAAGAGGACACCAGATAAAAAAAAAAAAAAAAGAAGTTTGATGATCCCATTCTCCCTCAATAATGTAACTGGCATAATTCTCATGCTTATATCTTCATCTGTGTGCATATGTGTGTGTGTGTGGTTTTGTGTGAATATGGGCCTAGTTTCAATTTTACAGTAAATTGCAGGTCCTGAAGACTGTCGACCAAAACTGGACTGGCCAACTAGGCAAAAGATCTGTGTTGGCATAGCTAAAGGCTTGGCTTTCCTACATGAAGAATCACCTCTAAAGATGATTCATAGAGATATCAAAGGAACCAATGTACTCCTTGACAAGGACCTAAATCCAAAGATCTCAGACTTTGGTCTGGCCAAACTTCATGATGAGGAGAAAACACATGTCACCACCAGGGTTGCTGGGACTATGTGAGCTTCTAAACTACTCTAATTGATTGATCAAATTTTAATTGTTCAAAATACTCTCTTTCGAATGTCATCCTTCCATTTTAGGTCGTATCAGTCACTTCACTTTTTCCTGAATGTAATCTTAACTCCTCATTATATAATTCCAAAAGGTTATGGCTAGCACCTTAGTGAACCCAAGAGTTCAACAAATTATAAAGGTCACCTATCATTTCACATTTTTCTTCAAAGCTACTCGGCTTTTGAAAATCCATGTTTTATGTTATAACTATAATAAACTAGTAGGTGTCAAATCATTATTCTCTTTAAAATCATGCAAGTTAAACTCTGGTAATCAGTTTTATAATGGAAGGAGTAACAAATATTTCTGCTGTCCATTTTTACCTAGTATTGAGGTATATAGCATTAGTTTAAGCTTTTCAGGAAGTTCCGGTTCAGTCAAACTTGCATGAGTATAACTTTGTTAACTAGGTGATTTCTTCCCATCTGTTCTAGCCTTGGTGGACAGAGTTACCTGGTATCAGTCCCTGTTGGGAGGTGGCAGGTATCCCGTGGAATTAGTCGAGGTGCGCGCAAGCCGGCCCGGACACCACGGTTATCAAGAAAAAAAAAACTCGCATGAGTATAACTTTGTTAATACTTTGTTTTGCAGAGGTTATATGGCCCCTGAATATGCACTCTGGGGTTATTTAACACATAAAGCAGATTTGTACAGTTTTGGGGTGGTTGTATTAGAACTCGTTGCTGGGAAGAACAACATGAAATATCATCCTGATGAGAATTATGTCTGTCTTCTTGATTGGGTAAGAAACCAACATCTCTTAGTATCAGTTCCATGAACAGTGAACAGTTAAAGCACGTCTAGCTTTACTTGATGAAAACTTCATATTATTATAAACGAACGCGTTGTATTGATCAAGTAGACTTGGTAGTCTTTCGCAAGTTTTCCAATTCTCAATCATTGTGCTTCTTTCAGGCCCTGGTTTTACAGAGGAAAGACAAGTTTTTGGAGCTAGTGGACCCAAGGTTAGGCTCCAATTACAACAAGAAAGAGGCATTGAGGATGATTAAAGTGGCCTTACGATGTACTAATCCATCTCCAGCACTAAGACCAAACATGTCTGCAGTAGTGAACATGCTTGAAGGTCGTTTGGACGTTGACGAGTCTAACTTCGATTCAAGTGGCTACGATGATGAATTTAATTTTCAAGGGTTAAGAGACAAATATGATGAGATGCAAGTAAATTCTAGTGAAAACCAATCACTCTTTCATTCAACTGACACAAAGGATACTGATCGCTCTTCTTCTACCTTGCCTTCTACATCTACCTCTAAATAAAAGTCTTTTCTTTCTGCTCAATATAATGTTGTATTATAAAAGAGGAAAAACAATGAAGAATGAAATGTTGATCACATACCACTACATATTCTTTTATTGTTGCTTTTCACAGTGAGTTAATATTTGTTTATAACCTGTTGTAACCCCAACATTGATGCTTTAGTATAATGAGAAAGAAGAATTAGTAATGCATTGCAAGGAGCTTAAGTTACAATTTCTGAAAAGTGAGTTTTTGCAGAAGTGGTCATCATATATGAAACATTCTCCCTTCCTCTCTTCAAAGTGTTTTTTGTTAATAAGAAAAATAGAAAGAGAAGATGACTACACTGCAAACTAAAATATTTGTATTGTTAGGATTTTTTTTGGGTTTAGTTTCTGTTCTTCATATCATATTTTTTGTCTCTTAATACTTTTATTTTTATTTTTGGGGATTATTCTTCTTTTCAAAATAAGTGGTGTTTTTAGCTTGGGTGCACCCCTCAAGAAACTACTCATTCTAGAAAGTAAATCCATTTTTACTAACTTATGTTTAATAAATACCATGAAAAAGACATAGCTCTTCAATAGTTTATAAAACTCTCTTGGAAAGGAGGGCGCCTGGGTATGTTATAGAAAGGGAAGGCGGAAGCATCGAATGGCGAAGAGAGGCGGCTCGGCAGGGAAGGAATGGGAAATCGTCAAGGATGACTTCTTTGTTGGCGGAACCTTAGAATTCACCCTACCTGTCGATGAAAAAATGGGATTTGAGAGGATTTTTTTTTTTTGTAAAAATGAAGAATTAAATTCGATTTTCTCTCCTATTTACTACGGCCTTTTCTATTTTCTTCCAATAGTTCGACCTATCCAGAAAAATTGTCGGCCTACGAATGAAAATAGCATATCCTCTCTCTTTCAAGGAATGAAAATAGCATGAATTGATCCATTGTTGTATGCCCTACTTCTTAGTCAATTTATTCCTATGAAATTTAAAATAACTTTCTTTAATTTTTATATAAGAACTCGAACATTCTATTTTTCCTAAATTCTAAAATGAAATTTATATGGTTAGAAGCTATATAATATTATCGGTGTAAAGAACCTAGTCAATTTTTATTTTTTTTTTTTAAAAAAAGGACTTCAGAAATTGATTGTGAAAATATTATTGGTGTAGAAGGAAAGGAGTACTTTTTATTATTGCTACAAATGTCAGAATCATCCATCCTTGATCCTACATCAAAGGAGGTCCCATTTAAGTCATTTTCAATAATTTTAATCTTCTTGTCCACTTCAAAGAATTGATTATTCATTCCAACGTTCACGTATTATGTCCCAGTGGATCCAAATTCCACTAGACTTCTAATGCCAGGTCCTTTTTTTTTAGTATCGAAGAGTCACTTTCCCCATTAAGACCTGTCAGTTCTTGTCCAATTTCCACTAGACTTCCAATTAACTATGAAAAAAATAGTTAATTTTCATATGGTAAAACATGTTGAACATAGGAAGTAGGATATTACATTACATCTAAATTAGAAGAGTAGAGAAAAAAAAGAAGAAGAATGTTTTATGTAGTATAGCAACACTTTCTTGTGCAAAAACTGATCCATGGCACTGGCTTTTCAGAGACACTTAAAGATCATTCTAAGCTCTTATATAGAGGTAGTTGTAGAAGGGAAGGTAGATGGGGAGGAACCAGTATCTTTTGTGTCATTAGATGAAGGAAAGAGAGATTGGTTTACTTGCATCTCATCGTATTTGTCTCTTAGTCCTTGAAAATTAAACTCATCATCGCAGACGCTTGATTCTAAGTTAGACTCATCAGCGCCTTAATCGACCTTCAAGCATGTTCACTACTGCAGACATGTTTGGCCTTAGAGCTGGAGATGAATTAGTACATAGTAAGGCCACTTTAATCATCCTCAACGCCTCCTCGTTGAAATTGGAACCTAACTTTGGGTCCACTAGCTCCAAAGACTTGTTTTTGTAGAACCATGGCCTGAAATTAATAAGCACAATCATGGAAATCGTTTTCCAGGAATATGGAATTAGGGGGAGTTTGATCTTACCACTACCAGGTCTACTTGATCCAATATAATGTAGTACCTATACATGCTTTAATCAAGAGGGTGCTGGTTTCTTACCCAATCAAGAAGGCAGCCATAATTCTCATCAGGATAATATTTCATGTTCTTCTTCCCAGCCACGAGTTCTAATACAACCACCCCAAAACCGTACAAATCTGCTTTATATGTTAAATAACCCCAGAGCGCATATTCAGGGGCCATATAACTTCTGCAAAACAATGTAAACAAAGTTATACTCATGCAAGCTTGACTAAACCTGAAGGCTTAAACCAACACTAGGTGACAATGGACAGCACAAGTACTTTTTACACATTAAGCTGTAAAAATGATTGCCATAGTTTTACTTCAAAGAGTTTAGAGAAAATTTGAGTTGACCTCTACTATTTATTATAGTTGGAATATGAAACACGGATTTTCAAAGATAACCTTTTAATCTGTTTGAACTGTTGGGATCGGTAAAACTGCTATACATAATCTTTGGAAGTACATAACAAGGAGTAAAGATTCCATTCAGGAAAAACTGAAGTTAACTCTGCCCACGACCTAAAATGGGCAGGATGACATACAAAGGGGAGTATTTTGATTAATCAATTACAGTAGTTTAGAAGCTCACCTGGTCCCCGCAGAAGATCTGGTGGTCATATGTGTTTTCCCTTCTTCATAAAGTTTGGGCAGACCAAAGTCAGAGATCTTTGGATTTAGGTCTTTGTAGAGCACATTAGTTGGTTTGATGTGTCGATGAACAATCTTTAGAGGCGATTCTTCATGTAGGAAAGCCAGGCCCTTAGCTATGCCAACACAGATCTTTTACCTAGTTGGCCAGTCCAGTTTTGATCGACATTCTTCAGGACCTGCAATTTACAGTAAAATTGAAACTAGGCCCATATTCATACACAGAGATGGATGTATAAACTTGAGAATCATGTCAGTTATGGGTTTGAGCTGTGGAAGCAGCCACTAATGATTGCATTAGGGTAGGCTATCTACATCACACTCCTTGGTGTGCGGCTGTTCCCTGGACCCTGCGTGAACGAGGGATACTTTGTGTACCGGGCTGTCTTTTTACATTAATGGGATTGCCAAACTTCATTTTTTTTTCAATTGTTGGCCTAGTGTCCTTTTCGACTTGTACCTTAAGTAATCCATGAAGAATAGCACTTACCAAACGAAGCACGAGAAAGGCTGTTGTTCTCCATGTATTCATAAACTAGTAAAAGCTGGTTCCGTTCAACACAACATCCGTAGAGTCGGACGAGATTTGGGTGATGTAAGCCTGACATCATGCCTATTTCATTTACAAATTCACGGTTCCCTTGTCTTGACTTGGACGAAAGCTGCTTGACAGCAATTACGGTACCATCTGCTAGTGTACCCTGAGCATTAAAAATAAATGCATGAAGTTCATAAATGATTTCCTGTAGCATCCATTAGGAATTCCACAGGGAGAGATAAGAAGGAAGAATTATGAAAATTTGTATACATATTCACCTTGTAGACAGATCCAAATCCACCTTCACCGAGCTTATTTGCAGCATGAAAGTTACTTGTGGCAGCTTTAATTTGTCTGAAAGTAAATATACCAGTTTGCAGATCTAGTCCTCTTAATTCTACACAATAGTAAAAGAACAAGTTTAGGATGTCAGTTTCCCACAAGATGAAATAAAGGAAAATTTTACCTAGAAAAGCATTCAAATACTTGTGGACATTTTGCTCTTACGAAAGCATGAATTTTGATAGCATATAGGTTTAATGTGGCAGGATATTTTTCATAAATCTGTGGTTTCCCTAGAAAATGATAATCACTCCTAGTATTCCATCTGGTACAATGATTCACATGCACTTGATTTGGCAAAAATCGCTGCAGTTGTCACTTGATTTGGCAAAAATCACTGCAGTTATCACTTGAGTTTCCAACTACAAGAATCACCCAGAATGCAACAGACAAGTTTTTAAGCACATTTTATTTGTCAGTCACAGACAAAAGTTGAGGACTAGAATCACCTGGTTCCATCAATTTCCTGATTCTTCTTTTCCCCCAAACAACAAAGAGAATCATCAGAATGACAGCTAATGAAGATATCACTGCTCCAGCTACAATTATAATCTTCTTTTTCTGATTAGAAGAGGTCTCCTGAGTAGGAGGGGGCTTGAAGTCTACATACAGAACAAAAAGTTCAAGAATGTTAGATGCCGGGGCATTTTCTTGTATACCAGAAATCATAGATATTATGCATAAATGAGAGAACATCTAATTTATATCTTCTTGAGCTTCAACTATATAATCCGGTTTCCATATCTGAAAAGGTCTTAATTTTCACATAAGATGCAAGGGGTGACTAACTATTGTAAAACAGACTTAATCTTGCTATGCGACAGAGATGACGAGAAGAGATGCTATACTTAAGAAACAAAAGTGAAAACAGAGAGTATTACTAGCTTCCAGAGAGATGGCAGATACTAAAGGACCATAGCTTCCTCTACTTGGGATTGTTGTAGTTCCTTTCCCAGCATACTGAAAGCGCACCTCTACAGTTGTCTTTCACTGTTATATTAAACTTTTCTTTCAAAGCTTATCAACTCCTCCAGCTACTCTTTCAATATAAAAATCTTTAAGCTTCAGTTTGTCCTGTACCAGCTAAGCTAAGTCAGCTGCAGTTAATTGAATATTTCATTATATCTGATTCTCTAACATGTATTTTCACCTGGATGTATACATCAAATATCCGTCTTCCAAGACTTTGGAAAGATCTGTTGTCTCTGTAAACTATTTCTGCAAAATGAAGTGTCAAGCTGTAGCTTCCATTTGCTAAGCAACGTGCAAAGTCAAAGATAAAGGGGAGAGGCGAGCTGTCATGTAAAGTCGAGATTCGTCTCCCTTGATAGCAGATACGTTGTCTGCTTTATAGTTACTCAATGACATGTTAGGACCCCAGAATTGTCCAGTAATACTGGCTCCCCAGTTCCCTATCCCTTGAAAAAATTTTGCAGCACCCGCTGATTCTTCATCGGCTTCATAAGTGGTATTTCCAATAGTTACTCTTCCTCCACCGCAGTTTATGTGCGTTGAGTACTTGTCTGCAATATCCAATCCAGAGAAAGGTTACTGAAAATGTTTCAGATATATGAGATAATGCTTCAGTTTTTCCATGATCTAACTAGTTTACAAGAGGAACCAAATTATGCCTTCCTAGTTTTTTCAATTGATTGTCAACAAGAAGCTGGTTGAACTACTGCGTAATGGAACAATATCAAACAAAAGACTTAAACAAGTAACTCACCCTCTGAACATGGATGGATTGACAAGCACTTCCCATTCTCTCTGTAGTAGTTGAAAGAGGTATCAGGGAGGATAAGTCTTTTTCAAGAGAATAATAGTCCTTATCATTTTATTTGAAGTTAAAACATTTACAAAAAATTCCCGCCATTAAAGCTTCTGATTAAATTTCTGAGAATAAAAGAAAACCAAACATGGAATCATCTCAACCGTGTATATCAGTATAGATATATAACAGAAAATAGGAGAAAAAGCATAAGAAACACAAGAATCGTACAGGTTTTCCTAACAGGTAGATGGTTCAGAGCTCTGTCGAACTTATTATAGAAAAGGTCTGTAATGCTGCATACAAGGTCTCTGACATGGTTAAGAGTTTATCAAGTATTTTCAAACTGATGTGAGGGAAAAAAAGCATTTGTTCCTTCAATCAGATAAAACAGCTCTAAACGCAATTAAGTTAAAGACAATTTAGATAATTAAATCTCAGTATCCCTCTTTTCAATATCTTTATTTATTGCATATCTAACTCATTCTCACAAAGCTACCATTCTTTCTGACAAATAACTTACAGAGGCAAGACTCAAGAATTCACAGTTTGGTTGCATATCCTACCCTGAAGCTATACATGTCCTTTTTAAAAAATTGAGTTCGAAGTAACGATATGTTTATATGAAAAAGCAAGACAGAGAATTAAACTTACTAGTATCTGGTATCTCGACTTTTAAGCCACTCTGGAATTGGCCCAACAAAAGCATTGCCGGTCAGATGTCTAGCAAGAAATAAACAATATATTTTAATTAGGAGATCACAAATTTGAAATGAAATATCTGCATTACTTGTTCAAGAATATGAGCTAGACAGAAAAAAGGAAAGACATTGCCAACCGAATGAAGCCTCATTTTTCTGTGCAGCTCATGGAGAGAATATTACTGAGCTATAAACAAACCATCTAACATCAATCTGAAAACTTTGTGGGAAAAGAATAAGAGTATCATGTAAAGGAATTTCAATCTCAACACTTGGAATTCTTGCCATGTAATACTGTTTTGTCATTGAGGCTATTTTCTGCTTTTTTTCAAATGAAAGAAAAGGGCATTTGGAAAGGATACTGAAGACTGATGGATGGACCATCAAGTCATCAACACTCACATAGTAAAACTAATATAGTGAACAGCGATGCAACGAAATATTTCCACATATACTTATAGGCATCTTCATGTAGTTCTGACTTAAATGCCCTCTACCTTCATCAGCCTCTCAAGATTTTCAATCTTCCCACCAAGCTTGTTGAAACTCAGGTCTCTGCCAATGAACAATATACAGACTCAAGCCGAAAACAATGATCAACCCATGTGGCTAAACAAACTATAGCACAACTGTTAAAAGCTTTCATTGAGGCAAGATGAAGGATAGAGAAAATGAATAGCTTATACAACAGGTTTGTACAGAACTATATCTTCAACTTTACTTATTTTACCTTCTTTCTCTTTTCAAGAAGATCATTTTATTTCAAGAAAGTAAATTAATTAGTTGTCACAGAAGAAAGCGAAATATGTTGTCTGCATTTATTCAAGATTGAGCAACCCTCTGCCCTCTCCAATCCAAAAAGAGAAGAGGCTTGTAGAAGGAAAAGGAGAAAACCAGAAAGTCCCGAGGAGAGTGAGACAAGCACAACACGTCTTACTTTAAGTGAATCGGACACAGCTTTGTATAACAGGAAAAGGAAAAGGAAAGAGATCATTAAGGAAAAATTTGAAATAAATTCAATAACACACTGAAAGTAGTGGAATTACAAAAGCCGTAGTTTGGTCATTTCATCTGCAAAATCAGGAATGTTCCCATGTATATTACAGCTTCTCAAAACCCTGCAGTCAAAACACAGTTTCATAGAATTCACTTCGATGTGCTGGAAACTCCACTTTCAATTCCCAAATCATTAAGCACTCACAATTTAGTCATGTTGGTCATGTTTGTAAGTGGCGGAATATCTGAAGCACCTCCGTTGAGGTTGTTGAATTAACGACTGGGCATACAAATCTTACTCTGCCTCCATTGCAGAGTATGCATGCAGAGAAGGGAAAACAGAAGAGAAAGAAGAGGCAGATGAGAAAATGGAGAAGAGATATTTGGGAAATTTTAACTGATTGAATTAATTGCTGCAAAGGAGCCAAATGATCTATTTATATACACAAAGTAAACTAGAATGATTAATTAACCAAACTATTCTAAACTCTAGTTAAGTAACTAACTCAACCAACCTAACTATCTTAACTAACTTGTAACCAACTATAACTAACTAGTAACTAACTCAACAATTAAATCTCAACACCCCCCCTCAAGTTGGAGGTGAGTGAAGCACAGCCAACTTGCCCATGATATGGGAGTGCTTATTTCCAGGCAATGCCTTTGTTAGAAGGTCGGCAAACTGATCTGCTGTGGACACATGATGTAGGCTAACGAGACCTTCATGAAGTTTTTCTCTGACGAAATGACAATCCACCTCTATGTGCTTAGTTCGTTCATGAAAGACAGGATTTTTGGCTATGTGAATAGCAGCTTGGCTATCACAAAATACAGGTATAGGCATTTCTGATGGCATGGCCAATTCATTTAGTAATCTGCTCAACCAGACCAGCTCCCCTACTACCATTCTGACTGCTCTATACTCTGCTTCAGCTGAGGATAATGAAATGGTGCCTTGCTTCTTGGATTTCCAGCTAACTGGACAATTACCTAGGAACACAATATAGCCACTAACAGATTTCCTGGTGACTGGACAAGTTGCCCAGTCTGAATCACAGTAAGCTGACATACTATGGCCTGGTTTGTTGGATAGGAAAATCCCAAGATTTGGACTGGATTTGAGATACTGCAGGACATGTAAACCAGCTTTAAAGTGAGACTCCTTAGGTGATTGCATAAATTGGCTGAGATGTTGCACACTGTATGCAATATCCAGCCTTGTGTGTGTTAGGAAATTTAGTTTTCCAATCAGTCTCCTAAACAGAGAAGCATCAGCATCAGGGGAACCATCATCTGTGTGTAGTTTAGCATTACAATCAAGTGGTGAATTAACTCCCACACAGTTTGAACAATCAAACTCTTGCAAAAGATCAGCAATAAACTTCTTTTGAGTCACCATTACCCCTGCCTCATTATATGCAAACTCCAATCCTAGGAAATAGTGGAGTCTGCCCAAGTCCTTAATTTTGAATTTGTCATGAAGGAAGGACTTGAGAGTTTGAATTTCACTTGAATCTGTACCTGTGATGATAACATCATCCACATACACAGCAACAAAAACAACTAAATCTCCAGATTTCTTAAAGAAAAGTGAATAGTCACTGGTTGAGTGAACATAACCTCTTGAACAAAGAGAGGTAGAAAGCTTGTCATACCACTGTCTGCTAGCTTGTTTCAGACCATATAGAGATTTCTTTAACCTGCAAACCAAGCCTTTGTCTGCAACTGTCAAACCCTGTGGGACTTCCATATAAACTTCTTCATAAAGATCACCATGAAGGAAAGCATTATTAACATCAAGTTGGTACAAATTCCAACCTCTCTTAACTGCTAAACTTACCAGAACTCTTATTGTAGTCATTTTGACTATTGGAGAGAAAGTTTCTATGTAATCAATACCAGCTTGTTGAGTGTACCCCTTTACTACAAGTCTATCTTTAAATCTTTCCACACTTCCATCAGCCTTGTGTTTGATTTTATATACCCATTTACAACCTATAGCTTTCTTACCAACTGGAAGTTCTACTAATTCCCATGTGTCATTAGCACATAAAGCTTCAAATTCTTGTATCATGGCTTGTTGCCAAGCAGGATTCAAGACAGCTTCCTCATATGTAACAGGTTCAGACTCATGAAATACCTTGTGAGCTACCTGCTTGTTATCTGAATGTACTGTAATTAAGGCTGTTTGGTGATTGAAAGATGAATTAGACAGTAAGGATGTGTGGAAATTAGGCAATGTGTAGTTATAATCTTTCAAATATCCTGGTACAGTGTGATGTCTAGTAGATTTTCTAGTAGGCAGTGTTGTTGGTGATGTAGAATGTGAATGTGACTGGTTTATACTTAAGGATTCTGAGCATGTGTCATTAGAGATAGGTGAAGTAGGAACAAGTGTGTCAACATCAGCATTTATGGTTTGAGGATGTGTATTAATATCAGTGTTGTTTGTGATTGGATTAGACAAAGAATGTGGATGATCTGGTATTAAAGAAAAATGGTCCTTGGACACATCATCAGCAACAAATGTTGGTAAGCATTGATTAGGTATCTGATCCTCAACAGAATTAACAGAGCTAATGCCTTTAGAGAGGACATCAGTAGGAATTGTTGTAAGTAATTTTAACACAGATTCAAAAGTTGAACCAGAAGGAACAAGAACAAAAGGAAAACATATTCATGAAATACTACATCTCTAGAAACATTTATCTTCTTAGTAGCTAAGTCTAGAACTCTGTAACCTTTTGTATCATAAGGGTATCCAATGAAAATGTGAGGTGTTGTTCTTGGTTCAAACTTGTCTTTGTGTGCTTTAAGAACAGTTGGGAAACATAAACATCCAAAGGCTCTTAAATGAGAATAGGTAGGTTTCTTGTGGTAAAGGATTTCAAAAGGGGTTTTATTGTTAAGAACTGTGGATGGGAATCTGTTGACTAGGTATACTGCAGTTTTAAGGCATTCACCCCAGTACTTCAATGGTAATTTGGACTGGTAAAGCAAGGCTCTAGCTGTTTCAAGTAGATGCTTATGCTTCCTTTCCACTATTCCATTTTGTTGGGGTGTGTAAGGGCATGTTTTCTGATGTATAATGCCCCTGCATTGAAAAAAATTGAAGGCTTCATTGCTGGTGAATTCTGAACCATTGTCAGACCTTATAATGTTGATTCTTGTGTGAAACCGATTTTCAACCAGAGATACAAAAGTTTTGATGCACTGTATAGCACCACTCTTACATTGTAGTAATTGTATCCATGTAGTTCTGCTGTAATCATCAACCATAGTAAGAAAATATTTGTGATTATCATGTGTAGGAGTATGGTATGGTCCCCAAATATCCACATGAAGAATTTCAAAGATTTTGGTTGTTTTGGTAGTGCTTTGACTAAAAGGAATCCTGGCTTGTCTTGCCATAGGACAAATTGAACATAAGAAAGGTTGTTTTGGTGCAAATTTGATGGGAATTGTAGAGATACACCTCATCTTTACAAAAGGTACATGTCCTAGCCTATTATGCCACAAATGATCAACATTATTACCAGAAGATGCAGAATTCATAAAGCCAATATTTTTCATTGAGCAAAGAGATGGATCACTAAGCATTACAGATGTATGTTTGGACAATATTGAGGCAGTATCATTTGGTCTCTCATAAGCAGAAGACACACTAGAATTGTTTACAAAATTTGAGTCACACTTATTCAAAACAGGAAAAAATGAACTAGAAAGTAATGGAACTTGATGACTGGATGAAACAGAACTTCCACCATGGCACTTTGAGCAGAGAAAGTATAGTCCATCTCTAGCTTTACCAATCTCCAGTGGCCTCTTCATTGAAGGGACCTGCATGAGACATAAAGCATCATTGAAACTAACTACACCTTTAAGGTGTGAGGCTAAGCAATGGACTGATATTAAATTGAATTTAAAGCTAGGGACAAACAGAACTCTGTGTAGGATCAGATTAGAACTAATAATGGCATCACCAACCTCTGTCACTTTTACTTTGTATCCATTTGGTAAGGTTACAAGAAAAGGATATGGTAGAATTCTGATTTTTGTCAATAAGGTTTTGTTAAAAGTCATATGGTGTGTGGCACCAGAATCGATTATCCAGGAACTAGCAGATAACTTTAGGCATTTGCATGAGAGATTACCTATTTCAGTCATAGAGGAGTAACATGCTAAAATACCTGCAATATTAACAGCTCCACAAGTAGCATTGTTTGAAGTTTCTGCTGATTGACCATTCTGTAACTTTGTTAAGAGGTTGATCAACTGCTCATAATGACCTTTGGACAGACCATGACTGCTTTGATTGGATCCTTGAACATCATCCTCATAGGCTCCATGAACATTAGCTGCACTTCCTGCATTTTTTCCTTTTGTGAACTTGAAATTTGGTGGAAATCCATGCAACCTGTAGCATTTATCCTTGGTGTGGCCTGGCTTCTTGCAATGGTCACAAAAAAGGCTGATTTGTTAAATGAAGATCTAGATCCACCTGCAGCATTGCCTTCTGTATTCCTTAACTGAAACTGATTGTAATGCTGCTGTTTGGAATTTGTTTTGAAGTTCATATTCCCATATCTTCCAGCATTGAGAGAGGTAGATTCAACACCAAGATAGCTTTGAGGTTTAACTTCTCTTTGCTTTTCCTCTTGGGCTAAAATTGCAAAAGCCTGTGCCATACTTGGTAATGGATTCATCATCAGGATAGTCCCTCTTACCACAGTATACACTTCATTCAGCCCCATTAAAAATTGAATCAACCTCCTATCTTGCTCAGCCTTTTGCAAAGAAACCTTTCCTCCACAATTACACAAACATGTGCACTGCATATTCAAATCTAGTGCACTCAATTCTTCCCACAGTTTCCTCATCCTAGTGTAATAAGCAGTGATATCAAGGCTACCTTGAACAGCTTCATTTATATCCCTCTGCAGTTGATAGAGCTTGGCACCATTGGTTTGATCATACCTATCTTCAAGCTCATCCCAGAGTTCCTTGGCATTGTTCACAAATTGCAAACTGTCCATGAGTTCTGGCGACAATGAGTTTAACATTCATGAGGTAACCATGTCGTCGCACCTCTCCCACATCGTATAGTTCTCAGAATCTGGATCTGGCCTTTTGCATTTTCCATTTATGAATCCCAGCTTGTTCTTCACTGACAGTGCTCTGAGCACTCCTCTTCTCCAAGATCTATACCCTGTTCCATCGAATTTCACTGGAATTAGGGATGAGGCTGCACTTTCAGACGGATGTATATACAATGGATGTGATATATCGAAGTAACTGCTTGATTGTGAGTTCGATTCTTCCATTGATGAATCAGTTAAAGCAAAACAATGTGATCAAAAGGAAGACAGAGGAAAAGATGACGATTGATCAGTTGCAGATCAATGAACTTGATCGAACAGGAAAGAAAAAAAAGTCGAGGAAGAGAGAATTAATTGAGAGGAGAAAATTGTAGCTGCTGATTGCTGGATATCAGATGCAGCTACATAGTGAATCTCTTTGCTCTGATACCATGTTGAATTAACGACTGGGCATACAAATCTTACTCTGCCTCCATTGCAGAGTATGCATGCAGAGAAGGGAAAACAGAAGAGAAAGAAGAGGCAGATGAGAAAATGGAGAAGAGATATTTGGGAAATTTTAACTGATTGAATTAATTGCTGCAAAGGAGCCAAATGATCTATTTATATACACAAAGTAAACTAGAATGATTAATTAACCAAACTATTCTAAACTCTAGTTAAGTAACTAACTCAACCAACCTAACTATCTTAACTAACTTGTAACCAACTATAACTAACTAGTAACTAACTCAACAATTAAATCTCAACAGAGGTCGCTGATTCTTCTGTACATGCATCATCTGAGCGTTAATTATCTTGATTGCTACTTAGCTTAATCATAATAACGTTGCAAAAAGCAAAATAAACTTTACATAAAAAGGCGTTAACTTACAGTTCATTCAAACTGGTCAAAACAGAAACACTTGAGGGTATAGGTCCTTCAAATCCAGAACCTTGAATCTCTCTGTTAAAAGAGCATACACTACAAATAAATTTCTACTGGAAATTTCCAAATTGTACAAATATTACCAATTGAAAATACTCACAAGTACTTGAGGTTTTTCCAACTCTCAAAGTTAGGCAGCTTCCCTGAAAAGCTGTTACTGCCTATCCTACTGTATTGATGGCCAAAAGGGAAAGCCAGGAATTCAAATTAACATATGCGGAAGAAGACTAAGAAATATCTTCTTATATGTACATTCGAATGCACTCACAGTTCAATCAATTTCGTCAGATTATTCAGTTCCACTGGCCACTCTCCTGTGAAATTATTAGCACTGAGAACGCTGCACCAATCAAAGTTCATAGAATTTAGAAAGAAATCCAGCTCACACTTGATCTGCTCTAGTAGAAACACACTGTAATTCCTTCACTTTAAGTGAATAAGCAATTGGAAGATGTGTCCTTGCTAAGCATGGTTGAAGTAAAACAGCTTTGAAGAAACATGTGCTTCAAGAAGCAACAGTAACACGCAATTAATTACACGATCTGCTTATACTTTTGCAGTTCCATTTCTAGTTTTCTTTCCCCTCCTGTCAAAATAATATCTTTTTCTTGTTTGTTCTCCCTGTTTGATTTTCTATTCAGACATCTTTATTCATTACTCACATTTTAACAATGTTTAGTAAGAATGTTGAAATTAAATTTGTTGTTACTGTATATGATATTGAAACTAAAAGTGTCAATTTCAACTTTGATGTTACACATAGTAAATTTCTATATATTATGTAATTTATTGTTTCTTCCCTAAATAATACGTTTCAAAGAAGCATACATCCTGTCTCGCTTCTCACTTACAGCTCTTGGAAGCAAGTTGAGCTTTTGCATTTCTTGCTTTTGAAAAGCATTTAGAGATGTGTTGATCTCATCAAACGCGACATGGCCTCGTCAATGACATTTTTAAGTTAAACTCCTATAACCTATAAATTTCTTCCTATCTTTGAAAGACCAAAGAATAACATCCACTCTATTGACTGGAGCTTGCAAGGAACTGAATCACTTTCCCTTGATTGAAAGGACACTTATATAGCCTTAATACCTGAGCCGTATCCAAGACCTCTAGGCTTAGTTCTCCTTTCTGTAGTACCAGAGCGTATCAGAGAAAACATTGTGCCCAAGGAGATAGTTGAATGGTTAAGATACAGGAGTAAACTTGAAACTCGGGTACTTACAATACTCAATGTGACAGATTTATTTGGCATATGTGCTTGTGGCTGGATGTGTGTAAACTGAACCGAACATCATAGTGAAAAAAAAATGAAAAGAGTAGTACCATCATAGTGAAAAAAAAAATGAAAAGAGTAGTACCATATAAAGTGTCTATGCATCATGGTTCACCTTGCAAATACTGCTCACTCAGTATTTAATATTTGATTGTTATAGTCTACTCTCTCAACAAACCATTCCAGTTCTATTTATTAGCTTCATTTTAGTTACAACTCACTTTTACATCTTCCACTACAGAATACAAACAGTAAATTGACTTATTAAATTAGTCAGGAAATAGGAGAGTAAGGAAGACTTACAGCATCTCTAAATTGACCAGCTTCCCTATTTCTGCTGGAACCGAGCCATTAAACTGGTTAGTTTCCAAACTCCTGAAAAATTATGATGATTTCAGGGAACTTCAAGTAATAACAACAACAACATACCCAATGTAATTCCACAAATTGATGCGGCTCAGGAAACTTCAAGTATTCAGATATATATTAGAAGAGTGGAGGCAAGGGAACTTACAATTTCAAAAGTGAGGTCATATTTCCTATGTACTCTGGGACATGCCCAGATAACCGATTATTAGAAATAGCGCTGGAGAACTTCAAATTGATGAGAAGCTCAGAATCAAAGATATACATTTTAATAGTGCATAATGAATAAATTGTCTCACATGACTTCCAACTTGGTAGATGCCCATTCAGGGGGAATTGTACCGCTTAAGTAGTTGGGTTGAGATCACTGCATGTAACAACCACATTGATTTTTAGAAACAAGTAAAATTCAAAGCTGGTTATGTAACAATAGATTCTGCAGGATGCCCTCAGTACATTGTCTTCAGATAGGTTAACTTTGCCAGAGATGCAGGGAGGACACCTTCCAGATCCTGTCCTCTGATAAATCTGTTAACAGTTAGAGCAGCTTGCTGTCAGAACTATTAGATATATATTAGAAATAAGCCTGTCCGGTTTAAATAATACCGTAGTAATCATTTCCAGAATGCAATGCAGTCCTGTCTATGGAGAATCCACGCCCAAGAAAAATATGAATGGTTTCAAATGTTAGTATGTCATCTTCATTATTCGCATAAATATGTATTGGAATATTAGGCCCCTTGATAATATTATAAGGAACAAAAGGATGGAAGAGGGAGATAAACATCAAGCTCATTCATATCATTTTTAAGAACTCCACTCTTACATTAGGGATCACAAAAGGTGTGTATATACAGAGGCCAACCCAAGATTCGACGACAGCAGGAACACAAATGCACATTAATCGAAGTAATGTCGCCCAACTCCCATATTATACACGGACTGATGCCCTAACGTATAAATATGAATTAAATGGCAATATTGGATAAAGCTCGCTTTGTGGACCGGTGGTTTCGGCACCACTTTGCATACATTAGGTTGCCGGTTCAAAATCTGCAACCTACACGTTTTATGCAATTTTTATTTTTTTTTATAATCGTCATCTAAAAACTAAAATGATAATGATGTAGCAGCCAAGACTCAAACTCAGATAACGCTAACCAAATGACCCAATCCAGCAGATATGTTTGAGGAATTCTTTTAAAATATATGCCAGAGTTTTTCCCAAATTAACGGGTGCATGTGCACCCCCAACCCAACTACCCCTGTTAAAAATATATAGGTGTTAGATGATAGTTCAAGACCAAATGCTACTTATGAACTTGCCTACAATGAAAACATCAAATCCATACATCTAGATATCATAATAGTCACATGGATAACACCAAACAAAAAGAGCTAAAGGAAGAAGGCTCACAATCTTTCTACATGACAGAAACCATCAGGGGTAGAGCAATTGCGGATTACATTGTTGTAATATGGTGAATTACTCCTCGTTGGTGTTGTCCAAGTTGTGTTGTCCTCACAAGGATTCAGATCAAAATTCCAGTCCTTTTTCCTCAACTGCTCCGCTATTTCTTTCAGAGCATTCACTACAAATTGCACACAGTTAAAAAGAAAGAAAAAAGACACTATCAGCTTATAATATAGAAACTCCAAGAGGAAACCATGAGCATGAAATCTTTCATCTGGTTTTAATTATAAAAAACTCATAGGGTGTGTTTGGCATGAAAAAACAGTATTTTCTAAATAATGTTTCTCAACTTTAAAAAAAAAAAAATATTTGGCTAGTTAAAAAAATTAAAGAGTATTTTCTTTAGAAAAATAAATTTCTTAAAAATGAATAACTTCCCTATCTAAGGTATGGAAAACAAGTCCGTAACAACTTGTTTGGATGGTTGTTACCTATTGTGTTCCATGTTACTTTAAATACAAGATTTGTTATGATTATTATTTAAATTTTATTATGTTATATCGTTAAGTTTTATGTGACGGAGAAAACCACGATTTTATCTTTTTTTAATAACAAGTGATTTGATGTGGTCGCATTATGTAACGAGAGGGAACATTATAATATATTCAAATATTATATATTCATCAAAGTAACGAGAGTGATTTGATGTGGTCTTTATTCTCTTTAAATTTATATTTTTGTGAAGAAAACAAACTTCCTGAGGTCATTTTAATTTTTTTTTGCAAAAAGCAACCTTCGGAGGTCTTTTTTGCAAGGAAAAAAAATAAAAATAGACCTCCTGAGATTGGTTTTTGCAAAAAAAAAAAAATCAATCTCAAAAGATCGATTTGCATTTTTTCTATTTTTTTGGCAGTAAAAATATATATATATATAAATTGACCTCTTAATTAAGGTCTGTTTGCATTTCTCAATCCTTTGAGGTCTATCTTTCAAAAGTTTTTTAGTAGCGCGAGATTTGAACCTAATCTAAGACTCAAGACCAACCCGATCATAATCCTGGATCAAAGCCCCCACCTATAAAAAATAAAAATAAATCTCAAGTAGTAAATATAAATTTAAGTTTATTTTAAATATGGACTAAAATTGAGCTAGTATTAGGCAAAACTGAAATTGGGGTCATTCGCATAAATGTCCTTATTTTGGTTTAGTTTTTAATTTCTGCTACTCAAATTTATGATTTTTAATTTTTACCTTTCGGCTCTTTAAGTGATAAAACAGTGATAAAAAAAGTCCTTAATAAAAAAAAAACAAAAAAAGAAACGCAAGGCATGAGTTTTTTCCACAAGTTATGCCTCAAGGCATAAATGCAAAGAGAATATGCCTCAGAGCATAAGTATAATAGCATGATCTTGTGCCTCATGACATAAATTCAGTAGTATGAACTTGTGTCTTGGGCATAAGTTCAGTAGCATCAACTTGGGTTTTGGGGCAAAAGTATGAACTTGTGCCTTTATAAGTATGGTTGCATCAATTTGTACCTAGACGCAGAGGTGATCAGTATCATGGCATAAGTTCATTAACATAAATTTGTGTCTTTTGGTATAAGTACGGTAGCATAAATTTGTGCCTAGGGGTAAATGTTCAATAAGATGAACTTGTGCCTGGGGAAAGAAGTTCATTAAATATCAAGGGGATTTTTGTCCCCTTTTTTTTTTTTTTTTTTTTTTTTTTTGGTAAGAGGGAAAACCCGCAGCCGCTACAACCTCTGCCACAGCCTCTGCCCTTCGGGTGAGCACTCTGTGGTGAGCACTTTGTGCGCACTGGGTAAAACCCCCCCTGTGCAATCGCCTGCAAACCACACAAGGGATGTGAACCACACTAGGCAAGCCCTGTGCGGCAGACTAGATTGAGAAGGCATTAGGGCGGGTTCGAACCCACGACCTCCCACATGGAAGGCCTACCCTCAAACCAACTCAACCACACCCTAAGGTGCTTTTTGTCCCCTTTTTATTACTTAAAATATTGAAGGAAAAAAAATTAAAGACCACCAATTTAAGGAACATAAATTAAAAATCATCACCTTGAACTAGGGGCAGTCGACGCAAAAAACTGAAATTGAAGATTACTTAAAAATGAGTTATATTGAATTGAACTAAAATTAACCTAATATAAAAATTATATTGTGTCCAACCAATAAAATATTGAGTAAGTTAGGCAGAGCATTAATTTTTGGATCATATTTGACACCCTACCCATAATCATGAAACTAAGATTAAAACTTTAGTTTATATACCGGAGATTAATGAGAGAGAGAAAAGAGAGACATTACTTTCTTCTTTGGGAAGAAGGGGAGGTATCGGAGATAAGGAGTAATAAGGTGAAGGTGATGAACAGAAAAGAAGAAATAGAGGAAGTAGCTGGTGACCATGACATCTTCCTTTTCTAACGAACAAAAGTTGAAGGTGAATATATATAAAATGAAGACTTACCTTACTGAATATAAAGGTGATTTTTCATAGAAGAGAATGAGATACTATAATTATTATTGAGGTTAAACGACTTGGAGAAGACTTGGGTTTTGCTTCACGACAATATAATATTGATTGATTTCCCTACACAAGTAGTACGGAAGCATTGAAGGCAAGATTATTTATGGGTGCCTACTGCCTAGGGAGGAGATGACCAAATCATATCTAAGTCTCCTCCTATGTCATATATACCTCTAATAGAATTGCTTCGTCCGTTTTTCGTTAAAGAGCTGTGAAAAAAGAAAAATAATATTCTTTTTTAAATAAACTAAAAAAGAAAGTAAGACAAATAACTTTGAAACGGAAAGAATATTAAAATTAAAGTTGATTGTTATATCGAACATAAAGATTGGAAGAGTGGTGGAAAAGAAATGACAAATCTTAATGGGGGAAAATGACTCTTCGATACTTAAAAAAAGACCTAATATTCGATACATAATTGATAATACGTGAAATATCCACCAATTGGCTGAATGTATACATTAAATATCGGTCTTTTCTTTTAATTAAAATTCTAAAGTTTGCCATGCTAAAAGAGGTAGCGATTTTGATATTAGGACAAAATGCATAGATATTAATTATATCATTTCATGCTTAATATTATAAATATAAAGGCGATGTAAAGATTAAAAAGAAAATTAGAACTAAAAAAATTAAAATAGAAAAAAAAAAAGTAACTCAATAAAATAAGATAGACACCATAATATAAGTGGGACACGGCCTTGCCCCCAAAATGATGGCAAGGGAAAGAAGAGAGAAAGCAGCGCAAGAATCCACTGCTGGAAAACGTCCCCTGCACGCTGTGGCAGGCATCGCGCCAGGCCAATTTCGTAATCTGATTTATTTTTTAAAATTTATTTTTACTGAGATTATTTTATTTGAAATTTATTTTTCACTTATAAATAGTTCATAAATACGTTCTGAAAGAAATTTTAGACCTGATAGAGCTACGAATCGTCACGGCGGCCGAAGATAATTGTGTTTCACCTTTTCTTCTACGTACTATTCTATTTTATGTTTTTCTTTAATGTGTGATAGGCTAGACAAAGCTAATCATCTCGCATGGTTACTATAAAGGAGATATAAAGACATTCTCATTATTTTTAATCATAGAAAATTAGGTTAACTTGAATAGGCGCATAATTGTTCGATAAAAAATTACGAGTAAAATTAACCCTGTCAATCGATAAATCAGATAAATCAATTAGTTAATTGAAGAATGCAATGTGATTGTTAGATAGTTCATAAACTTAGATTGATTTCATCCCATGCATGACATAAAAATATGTTCTTTCTTGGTTAAAGTTTATATTTATTTTCTTTTTATTTTTATTTAGATCATAATTATAAATTTAGATTTTGTATCCTATTTAGATAATTCACATTAGTTTAATTTAGTTAACGATTAATTACCAGACCCTGTGAGTTTGACATTCAATTTTTTAGTCACTTTACTTGACAACCACGTACTCTTGCATGTGCATTTAGCCGCGATAAATTTTTGACGTCGTTGCCAAGAAATAGAAAATTAGTTGTTTGTATGTGAGTATCTGTTTAGTATTTTTCTACTTTTCTTGACATAACATCGTGAAATATAAATTGATCAAATGATGAATAATTATATGTATTGGTAATTCTTGTCTATAATGCGGAGAAATCCACTTGAATATAAATTATCCAAGTTCTCCTAGGAGCGGACAGTTGTATGCACCACCCCAATTCTTTGAATGAAATATTTGTAGTTGATATGGTGATCTCGATGGTAGTAAGAATAGTTGTCCTAATTTTTATCCCCTTTCCCCGAGCCCCTCTTACGAGTATTCTCCTGTTGCTTGATTTTCTCATGAGAAATAAAGCGGAGGATGTGGAACACGATGCTCAAATTATTGATATGATAAAGCAATTATTAACGCAGAAGATAGGGAACTGAGGAAGCCATGGAAGAACGTGTGTCAAAATCATGGAGATGCAAGCTGAGACTGAAGCTTGTAATGATATGTAAGTTACAAACTTAGTTAATACCCAAGACAAACCTCAAATATATAAAGAGAGCAAGTTCCCGTGAGAAGATAGTTGTGAAGAAGTAGATATAGTGAGCAAATCTTGGCTAATGGAACAAGCTCACCTGATGCAATTGCATGAGTATCTCTGTGATGGTCTTAAGAACATAGCGACACAATTGAGAAAAGGAAGACCTGAGCTCAAACAAGAGATAGACCAATTTGGCTTAGATATTCATGACATGCAGACTCAATTAAATAAAAAGATTTTGGGGGTCTGAGGCCCAACCACCTATAATTATGGATACTAGCCAACTTATAGAGCAGAAATTAAAATTTCTATCATTTGAATAAATTATTATTGATGATGCCGAGGTTGAGAAGTATATAATGTTGAGAATGTCGAAAATATTAGCATAATGGACAGATCATAAAATATCTTGTAGGATCTATATTTATATGGTAAATATGTACGAGATATTCTAGATACTACATTTAGTGTAAAATATTATATAGCATTAGTTGTAGAATATATGTAAGAGATATTCTACATACTATATTTAGTGTAGAATATGTGTAACATTAGTTGTAGAATATTATACAAATAATTAGTAGGATTTACATTAATAATAATGATAATAATAATAATAATAATAATAATAATAATAATAATCAGATTCTAGAAGTTGATAATTTGGTATTATTAAAAATATAATTTAACTACTTTATTTTAATGGCTACAATAATTCTTGAAAAGGTATATGCAATTTAATTTATTCAATGATGAAAATTGAAAGTCTAATGGAAAAGAACTGACATGTCTTAACGGGGAAAATGACTTTTCGATACTGAACGACGGGACAAAAATGCACGGATTATATTAGAAAAAATTGCACTTTTGACCTGTTTTTAATTTTTATCATTTAAATGGGTTAGTTTTAAATTTTTATTTTTAACAATTAAATTTATATCTAATAAGATATAATTTTTTTAAGAGCGTGAGGCATAACTTATATAATGTGTATTATAAATTTTTACTTTTTCTTCTCTGTATTATATGTTTTTGTATTTTTCTTTAGATAATTTGTCCTATTTTTTTCATGTCAACGTAGAATTAGACTTCTTGTTATAGGATTTTGGTTCTTTTATCAATGTTGTTATTTGGATGTTGATTTCAATTAATTAATTTATTATATTCTTATCTATTTAATTTTAAGTTTAATTATTTGATTGCTTGATCATTAATAGAATACTATTACACATCAATAGCTGAGAACAACAGTAAGAATTATAGATGGGGCATATGTTTGAACACAATGACTTCTTAACCCTAATAAGGGAGAGCGGATTAGTGATTAGGCTAGACATACCTAATCGCCTCGCTTGGTTACTATAAAGGTGTTATAACAGTATTCTCGTTAATTCTATTTCGCTGGACATAGAAAATTAGGTTAACTTGAATAGACGCGCAATTGTTCGATAGAAAATTGCTAGTGAAATTAATCATTTCAATCAATAAATTAGATAAACTAATTAGTTAAATCAATCAAAAAATACAACGTGATTATTAAATAGCTCATAACCTTAAATTGATTCCATCCCATCGATAATATAAAAACTATCATTTCTTGGTTAAAGTTCATTATTTGTTTTCTTTTTATTTTTTGTTAGATTAATTACAAATTTGAATTTTATTTTTTATTTAGATAATTTACATTAGTCTAATTTAGTTAATGATTAATCACCAATCCACGTGAATTCACATATGATATTTTAGTCACTTTATTACTTGATGACCGCGTGTACTTGTGTGTGTATTAATTAGCCACAATAAATTTTTAGCGTCATTGTAAAGAACTTGAAAATTAACTGTTTATCTAAATAAAATTTTTATTTTTTTTCTATTCAAATTTTTTATTTTTAGGTAGAGTGTTATTTTTTACTTATACTACTTCTCATCAACACTTTTAATTTATAAAATAAATCTAAATTATTAATATCAAGGTGACTATTATACTTTAAGAAATATTCAAGTTTAAAATAATATATTTTTAAACTCTCATCTAATAATCTCAAAATTTTACCACTAAAACTTTTAAATTGTTGGAGAAAGAAAAAAAAAAGTATGTAATTTTAAGAGAGAAAGGAAAAAAAAATTATGGCTTGGACAAAATAAGAGTGTAAATATTTACAACTAATCATATATCCCATGATAATCATAATTATAATATTGATGATTTATTCACAAATCTACTAAAATTATCTTTCCTTTTATATACTTTTTTCATTACTTTCTTATGAAAAATAGTCAATACTTTTATTAAAAAAGACTATCAATTTATTACTATTTTATTTATTTTTTTAAAAAAAGGGGCCCTCCACAGTACGTCTCTCTTACGCAGAAAAATCACTGTCGTGCATGCATGTCTCAATCAACATACATTTTAGCGTGAAATAGAATCGAATTTAAAATTTATATTTGATGAGTCAATATTTAAATTTCATAATTAGATTCATTGTAATATTGAAATTATGAGTTTATAATTTATTATTATTGGAGACTTTATTTTCACATATTTTCTTATATACTTTGTATTACAAAATGAACAAATCTCTATATTTGTCTGTTTGATCATGTTTTTGTGACGCGTGTTTATTTTTAAAAAGTGAATGGTTTAATAATATTTTTAGGAGAAAATAAATATTTTTGGAGAGTAGTAAAAATTATTTTTTAAAAATTAAAAAAGAGTAGTTTTTTTTAGAAATATTTTTTTTGACAAATACTTTTGAGAAAAATATATTCAAAAATTTTAGTTAAACACTAATTACTATTCAAAAATAATTTTTAAATTTATTGATCAAATATAAAATATTTTTTTCATCAATAAATATTTTAATTAAAAAATATTTTTTAAAATAAGCCTGTTTCAAAAATATGGTCAAACAGGCGGGAGTCGTCTGCCTTGTGCTGAAGCAAAACCAAGTTGGTCTATAAACCCATTTTATCATTCATCTTTCTTGTTGTACTACTAATAATGTCCTTGTCATGTGGTCTAATAATAATAATAATATATTCAGTATAATTTTATTTTTTCTTTGTATGCTTATCATTATCAGCCTCTCATGTCTCGTGGTCGGGCATATGAATGGCAATAGGGCAGGTTAGGGTAGGGCAAGCTTTGACCTAATCTGTCTCGCCCTGCTCTGTCCTATTTAGCATTTTCAAAAAAATTACCCTGTCCCGCCCCGCTCAGTCCCGTTTATGTTATCTTTTTTTTTATTTTTTTTTTATTTAGCAACATGAAAATTTTAAAACTTTTTTACCATCTATAAATGAAAGTTAATTGAATAAATACTTTATTGCGACGTCTCATTTTCATCCTTCAACTTTACGAAAATAAATTATTCTAATTTGATAAGTAGAATTTACTCTTTGTTATGATTTATTTGGTTTGATTTGAAACACGAAGGTTAAACTAACTAGTGATTGGTGTAAATATAAACATACAATCTTCAGTTTTTAAAAAAATAAATTTACATATTTAGAAATTACATAAAAACTACTATCAGTCATAATTGTTTACCATTCAAAATATGTAGAAAATATTTAAAAAAATTATGATAAAAGAAAATATTTTTTTAATTATTTAAATAGTAACTAAGACAAATAAATTAGAATGAAATAATGAGTATAATTTTTTATTGTAAAAGAACCAAAAACATACTTTAATAAGAAAATTTATTTCTCTCAATACTATGTCTGAAGATGATAGTACTCCCATCTTTTAAAATATTGACATGATATTGCACAAGAAGGTCACATCCTTTCGGGTATAAACTGTTACCGGTAATTTCAATCTTTTTTTTAATTTGAGTCTTACCCTGTCCTATCTTAACCCATTAAAAAATTTTAAAAATAATATTTTTTTCTTGACCTGCCGTGCCTCGCCCTATTTAAATTTTTTCCTTCCCTGTCCCGGCCCCGCCCCAATTGCCACCCCTAGTTGGGCATTTATGCATGTCATCTTCCTCTTCGGTAAGCTAGAAAGTACTATTCAATACCATAGGAAAAAAAAAACTAGTAATGTTAAGTAAGTCTTGATCATTAAAATGCAGGTGAACCTTAAAGATGATGGGGACGTCACCTACTTTCAGTATTTCCTTTTTCCTACTGATTGCCTTCTGCTTAATCCTAATTGAAGCACAAACATACGGTCGCATTCTTCCTCAACAAGAAAGTAATCTCTCTCTCTCTCTCTCTCCATATATATATATATATATAGAGAGAGAGAGATCTCATTCTTGGTATATAAAGTTTGAATCTTTGGGGGATCATAGTTTTCTGTACATAATTTGTACTATGATTTTGCAGAGAATGCTCTGAAAGAAATAGCGGACCAGTTGGGGAAAAAGGACTGGGATTTTGGTCTGAATCCTTGTGATGGCAACACAAATTGGACTACACCTATAATTGACGATAAGTCGATGTATGTCAACAATGTAACCAGCAATTGCTCTACCCCTGATGGTTTCTGTCATGTACAAATCATGTGAGCCTTCTTCCTTTGCCCCCAATTTCTTTCTGAGAATTCTTCAAATATATACAGTCCAAACCACCCGTATTTTTAGTTTACATCAATATAGCCCACTTCTTCTTCTTTTTTTCCCGCAATAGTGTTGTGGGGTTGTTCAGCTACACATCTCACTTCCAGTCAACAACAAAGCAAAAAAGTTAGAGAGCTTCAGGTGGAGTAAAAATAAACAAAATTGAATAAAATTTATCAATTTTGTATAAAAGTGTACAGGAGAGTTTATGGACACTTTTATATTGTTTTATAAAAATTGAATTTTCGTATCATCAAATAACTCAAATCTTCATTGGATAGCCTCAAATTTTAACCATAACTTTAAAATGACATTTCAGTAAATCATAATCATCAGTTCGTCAAAAGTTTCAATAAATCACAAAACTCATTTATAAGTTTTCAAGTTCTAAAAACCCCAACAATGGAGTTTTTAGTTTTTCATTTTAATTCATTCAATAATATTTAAATTTAAATGATAACATGAACATCACTCCCTAACTTTCTAATCATAAAAGATGAATATCATAATCACCAATTAAATAATTATTGTCTTTTCACTAAATATATATTTCAAAACAATATACAAAATGGGTTAAATAGGATATATAAGATCTGAAAATATAAACTAATTTTGTTTATAAGCTTGGGCCAAATTAATGACAATAGAAGATAAAAAAATCGTTTTGCTCTGGTGTGTTCGGTAGGAAGAAAAATATTATCCAAAAAATACTTTTTAGGAAAACAAATTGCTTTTTACTTATTTTCTTGCATTCGATATGCAAGTAAAAAATATACTTATTTTCTTGCATTCGATATGCAAGTAAAAAATAGTATCACAAAATCATTCGTATATATCTAAAACAAAACTATGAGGATGAGGATGGGGTAGGATAGAGTGATGTGGATGGTGGGGTGGGGGATAGGGTGAGCCGAGGTGGGGTGGGGATTTGGAGGGGGGAGTGGGGGTGGGGGTTAATGGGGGGGGGAGGGTGAGTGGCCGAGGTGGGGTGGGGATTTGGAGGGGGGGAGTGGGGGAGGTTGAGTGGCCGAGGTGGGGTGGGGATTTGGAGGGGGGAGTGGGGGTGGGGTGAGGAGATCAGGGCCGAGTGGGTGGGGTGTGGTGGGGTCTAGATAGTGGAGTAGGTGAGTGGGGGAATAGTTATGAATGTGGAAGAGACAATACTTGTTTTCTCTTGTGTTCCTTATTTTAAATGAACTTATTTTTCTTAAAAATATATTTTTCAAAATTTTTAATCAACCAAACACAAAAATTAGAAAAATATTTACCAAACACACCCTTCGTCATGGGTGTTTTTGGTAGCAGAAATGTTTTCTAGATTTTACCATAATGTATTCTATCCCGAGAATAAATTTTCCACAAAAAAGGAGAATCCCAATTCTATTCCAAATATATTGCTATGCCTTATTTATTTCTATGAAGATTAAAATGTCTGAATTTAAATATATATCTTACTAAGAAATGCATTAAGATCTAAATATCTAAATATAAATGCACATCTAAATATTAAGTTAAAGTTTCTAAATCTGAATATTGAATAATTAAGGCTATTTATTTTTAATATATTTAAATGTGCATGTAAAATTTTACTATGTCAATAAAATGTTTTAAAAATCTCATTTCAGCAAAATAAGTTTATTTTTTGATAGAAAAAAGTATCTTGAATATTTATATTTCATAAAAATATTAAACTATTTGAAATACAAATAAACTTTATATATAAATATTTAAAAAATTATTGTAATAAGGTGACATGATTTTTTTGTGAAATCAAAATAAATTAATGTTTTAATAAAAAACAATTCAGCTAAATAAAATCTTGTTCCGCTGCAAATGCTCAATATAAGATAATTAAAATAATTAACTACAAAACAATCAGATCAAATTCTAATGTCCAAACACTATAAAAAAAATTAAAATAACGAAAATATAAAATTCTCAAGTGTTTGCTCTTCTTTATATTAGTTGAAGTGGAAGTTCTTCACGCATATTTTATAATATCTGCAAATTTCAGCACTCCAACTAGGTCCATTTATTCTATTTAACATTTCTTCGTGTTCTCCTTCTTGCTCATCAAATATTAATTGAGGTTAATCGTATTGATCAAACAAGTCATCATTTATCTGCTTCTTCTTGATAAAACAATGAATTGCAAAATATGCAACAACAATATCTCTCTACATATATCAATAGAATATGGAGGCATCTTGTCCAATATCAAAATCTTGCTTTTAAAATTTCATAAGCACGTTTGATAACATTTTTGAGTTGCTCATGAGCATGACTAAACTTTTCCTCCTTATTTATAACCCACCTATGAGGATAATCTCATAACCAGTATCGAACATTACGACACAGTGCTAGAAATCCTCGAATATTTGAATACGCTGAATCACATAGATAGTACTTATTTGTCATTAACATATAAGGTTTAATAGTCATAATGAAGAGAAAGTATTGTTTTAGAATATAAGTTGTATCACTTGCTAAAAGGAGGAAATAAAAAGCCATTTTTTGAATTGGATATAATCTCTGTTAGAACTCGTGCATCATGTGCTACTCCTTTCAATTCGACATAAACAAAAATGAAGACCATATTAAAATCACATATACCTAATACATTCTGATAATATTTACCTTTTCCTCTTTTTTCGTAAATAATTTGTTAAACAGTGGGAACAACGGGATATACTAGTGTTCCATCAAGTGAACCCATTACTCCCTGCAAATAAATGTGTGTGTGTGAGTGTATATATATATCTAAATTAAAAGTGATAAGAAATTTTTTTTATATAGTTCTACAATAATATTATATAAGAAGCAATACCTTACAAGAATATCATCATCAAAACATTATACACTTGGTATGGTTCCCCAAAGTATTTTTTTTCCACAAAATTTGAACTTCACCCACTATAATAGTTATGTCACGTAAGTAATATGTTCCTTCCTCTATGTCAAAAGTGGCTAATGAGTGCATATCAGTGCAATAAAAAATGAGATTCCTAATGATGAGAGAATATTGACGTCTAAATTAAGATTTGGCAAGATGAAAGTGTCGGAAAAAATATATCCAACGCAAACATGAACTACTAAAAGAAGAACAAACAGCGCGACACACAAGATGCAGATATGTAGGAGGTGAAAAACGGTCCGAGGCACGCTATGGTCGGCAGTGGCGGGTTAGTATTTTCTCTAACTAGGTTTAAAAAATATAAATATAGTACTTGGGATTTTAAACTTGAAACCTCTTAGGAAGTTCAAAATCTATACATGTACATAAAAAATTTAAAAAAAATTACCTTATATAAATACACTATTAGAAACAGAGATTTTTCATGATTTGTATGATAGACATACGATACTATAACTACTCTTCTTATAATGTTAACAGATTACTCGCAGGACAAGATCTTGTAGGTGTTCTCCCTCCCTCCCTGGTGAAGTTACCTTATCTCAAGAAAATGTATCGTTCACTGTCTTGAATCTATACTTTCAAACTCTTTAAGAGTTTTTGTTTTCTTTTATCAATAATCATTATGATTATTCTTTGCCAGAGAAATATATTGCCATTATATATCTGTCCTGCAGTTCTGTCGCTCGCAACTATTTGAGTGGCACTATTCCCCCTGAATGGGCGTCAACCAAACTGGAATATATGTGAGCTGCACCTGAATTAATACTTTAGGCATTACATAAAACGGTCCCTTTAATTTAAACCATCCAATAATTGATGGTTTTCAGGTCTGTTTTGGTGAATCAACACTCTGGACCAATTCCTAAATACTTGGGAAACATGACTACACTACTTTTTATGTATGTTCTCTTGGCTTTCGCAGCACTCACAAGGATATGTAGTCTTTATTTTAACATTTATTGAGCTGGACATCAAAACTTTCAGGAGTTTGGAAAATAACAAGTTTAATGGAACTGTTCCAAAAGAACTCGGAAATATGGTTAATCTGCAGAATCTTTAAGACCTTCCTAACTAACCTTCTTTAGATGAAATATATGCGCTTTTAGAATATCTTGACAAGTTAGTTCCTTTTGTTTTGTGCAGCACTCTTAGTTGTAATAATCTCACAGGTAGGTTGCCAGTGGAATTCAATAAACTCACAAAATTAACAGAACTGTGAGTAGCTCGGAACAAAATTTTGATATAATTTTCTCTAGGCCTTAATGCTGTCCTGTTGGTCTGAGCTCTCTTCCTTTCCATTTTGGCACCAATGCAGTAGGCTGAGCGGTAACAACTTCACTGGAAAACTTCCTAGCTTTGAGAGTTTGAAAAACCTTCAGCAATTGTGAGCATTTTGACACCATTTGATGTATAAAAGCTTCTAATTCTAAGCAAATTTAAGTTGTATCAGACTTGATGCTTGGTTAACAGAGAGATTCAAGCTTCTGGTTTTGAAGGACCTGTATCTCCAAGCATTTCTGTCTTGACTGGGCTGTCATATGTGCTCAAGAGTCTTCTTTTAGTGTATGTGCCTATATGTTGAGGGTTTATGGATTAAACCCAAGGCATGGATAGCCAAGCTAAGGTGCTGTGGCTTCAAATATATTATTGTCAAAGAAACTTTAGTGTCCGACATTTATACATTATTTTGAGCTTTATTCCTCTATTTTGAAGTTTATTGTTGAAAATTGCTATCTCCAGTGGAACTAAAGATTTTCCTTTGCAAGGTACCTGACAAGCAATAGGCTTTCTGGGAAAATTCAAGATTGGATCAGGAGTCGGAATATCAGATAGTAAGTTTACTTTTGATTAGCATGGTTTTGCATGTAACTCTACTCATACCTATAAGAATGCCAGATTCAATTATATCTTATGAACTTAAGATTCCATAATCATATAGCCATAAATTTCTTAGAGAACTTCTTTTTGTGCAACACTGACTTGTTGATTTTGTTATGCCAATGTTACGTTAACTCGTATTTCTTTCTCGAGATGCATTAGCAAACTTGTCAACTAGGATCTGTATTGGAATTTGGTTGGGCAAAAAGAGTAAGATCATTCTCCAAAATTTACAAGCTATAGAGGTGACTTAAGGGTTGAGCTATGGTCACTAACCCTCTAGTGTGTATGCCTATGGCAGAGAGTGGATCAAAGAGAGAACTAATAGGATTCTAGGCTGGTAAGCTTCTAAAGAAGAGGTGCATATGACTACGGTTGTTCGCTCAAAATATTGAACCATACAGAATGAATCAAATCATAAAAAAGAACCAACATTTTTTTGGTTTGATTTGGTTTTTAGTTTTCAAAACCGATAAATTTGGTGTGGGTTTGGTATTGAGCAAACAATAATCGAAAAAAACGAACCAAACCAACTATATAAATACATATTTATAAATTATAGTTACTCATATTATGTATAATTTTTATTTAAAAATTTGCAGTATATATAAAATTTTGCACACATAGCTTAGTTCCTTTCCTTTACAATAATCTAGTTCTTTGACTTCACATCCTAGTTTTTTGGTACAAAAGAATATTCTTTGTAAAAAGTTTTATTAAGTTTCTTGGAAATGAATAAATTCTTAGACAGTGCGCACAGTTTTTCGTTGAAGCAATATATATAACTTGATTACATACTATAGTTTCTTCTTTTCTTGAAGAGTAATTGGCTTGGTAGTGCATTCCTGGAATATAATTGACTTAATTGGTTTGGTTTCAATATTTAAAGAATCAACTTGATTGGTGTTTGGTTTCTTTTTAGAAAAAAACCAACAAACCGAACAGTAAACACCCATACATATGACACCTTAGGCAAACCCCACATCCTTAAGGGAGAGAAGAGGGAAGTGCTATATAAGGCAGAACATGTGTTCACACAGTACGCATGCTTTTGGACTTGATGGCATTGCCCAAGGGACGAATCTGCCAGGTCTGTGGGGCCAAAGTGGATAATATGTGTCATGGGCTTGAGTTTTGACAAAAATGGTATAAGAGCCAGACTCCCGCAATAAGATGGTGAGGCAAGCCTCAACAAGGATGTTGAGTCCTGAAGGGGATGTTATGAGAACGGGTCAAAGAGAAAGGATTGACATGCTTCTTGGAACAAGTTTTCTAAGAAGGGACACACACCTTAGGTAATTCTCACGTCGAAAAGGAAGAGAAGAGTGAAGTGCTATATAAGACAAAGTTTGAGTTTACATGGTTATACGCTTTTGAGCTTGATGACTGCGAAGCACAAGCGATAAATCCATGAGGTCTATTGGGCCAAAATGGACAGTACGTGCCATGAGATTTGGGCTATGATGACTATGCTCAACCCATCATGCTTCCCCTGTCCTACTTTTATTATCATAGAGTTCAAGAGAGCTTAAAAAGGATTGCATCTGCTCTAGCTAAAAGCAGAGAGTAATCTGTCCTAAATGTATTTAAATACAAAATCTTGCTCTAGCTAAAAGCAGAGAGTAATCTGTCCTAAATGTATTTAAATACAAAATCTTGCTCTTAGTTAAGATGAAAATATGAAGGAGGAAAATTGTGAATTGGAGAGAGAGATATCTAAGCATTCTGTTAGAGTCCACATTGGTTGGGGAGTGGGTTGGTGCTCTGTTTATATGGACTTAGCAAATCCTCCCCTCATAAGATAGGTTTTTTTGAGGTTGAGTTAGTCCCAATTGCCATATCTTTACATATTCCAAAGTCACTTCTGATAACTTCTTATTGATTACAGACTTAGATTGTCATGAAAAGGATAAGCACACCTTCCTGACCTATGATTAAGAAGATTAAGAGCAACATAAAGAGCTTCAATACATTAGACAAATTGAGTTTGGAAAATTTAATTTAATTTGGATTATCAAGAAGTTGTTATCTGCACTATGATAATTGAAGTTTGCATCCCGCAATAAAAAAACACAAATATTCCTTCTCCCTCATTATTTGATAGTACTGGGAAGATACCAAGTAGGCAGTAAACCTTATTGCAGCGTGGACCTGTCTTACAACAACTTCAATGAGAGCTCTGAGCCAACTACTTGTCAGGAAACCATGTATGATCCTTGAACCTTATGCCTTCTTCCTGCTTATTTTTTTATTGAGGTACCAGATGGTTGTTATTTCTAAGCAGCATTTCCTTCTTTGTATCAGAAACTTGTTCAGAAGCTATAATACAACCAAAAAGTCGTAAGTCTTTAACTTTGTCTTACATGAAACTAGATGCATAATCATTCTCTTAGAGAATTATCAATTGGTTCATGCCTACTGACTCTTCCTTCTTACTTGATGCAGAGAACTTGGAGATTGCTTTGTCAAGTAGTCCTTGTTCAAAGATTAAGTTTATCCTTCTACAAGGCTATGATTCATTTTCTCTCTGTCTAAGATTTTGTTTCAATAAGTTTCAGTTATATAATAATTCATCAATTGTTGTTCAATGGGGAAGGAGAACCCTCCCTTGACAATGTCAGTTTTCTTTCTTTCTGTCTGTCATATTTCATAGAGGCAATAGTTTGATCATGTGTTTCAATTATATGCAGATTGGTCTGCAGTACACATAAATTGTGGTGGAGGGAGTGTGAAAATAGGGGACACCACTTATGAAGCAGATGAAAATTCAGCCGGTGCTGCAAATTCTTTTAATCAAAAGAAAGCTGGGGAGCCAGCAATACCGGTTACTTCTGGGGTCGTCCCATGTCAATTGACAACTACAAGGCGACCAATATATCTTCCATTAATGGAAATGACTCGGAACTGTACATGACAGCGCAGCTATCAGCTTTATCTCTGACTTACTATGGACGTTGCTTAGCAAATGGAAACTACATTGTGATGCTGCACTTTGCAGAGATAGTTATAAGAGATAACCGATCATTCCAAGCTCTTGGAAAACGAATGTTTGATGTCTATATTCAGGTCAATTAACATTCATCTGAGCATTAAATCAAGGTTTAGGTGCAGTTTGCTTACAACTTAAACTGGACGCAGGGTGATAGGAAGCTCAAAGATTTTAATATTAGAAATGAAGCTGGAGGGGTTGATAAAGCTTTGAAAAGAAAGTTCAATGCAGTTGTAGAAGATGGCATTCTAGAAGTGCGCTTTCAGTATGCCGGGAAAGGAACAACAGCTGTCCCTAGAAGAGGAAGCTATGGCCCCTTTAATTTCTGCCATCTCTTTCGAAGCTAGTAACACTACTATCCCCCTTTCATTCACTTCTTTCTCTTTCAGAAACAAGCTCCCTTGGACACACCGTAATATTGGTGAACTTATACATAATGAAATTATAATATTGTTTCCAAATGTTGTTAGTTATTCTCACCGAGCCTAGAGAAAAGACTTCATCTTTTCCTCAATCACTTTAAGATTAAAAGCATATAAACAATGTAAGTGGAATTACACTCTTGCTCTTCGTTTTTCTACATAACAGATTTCAAGCCATCTGCTAATCACAAAAAGATGGTTCCCGTCATTGTTGGAGCAGTAGCGTCCTCATTACTTCTCATTTTCACAATATTGTTTGTTGCTTGGAGGAGAAGCGGAAAACGGAAATCAAAGGAAGAAGGTGATGCTACATCCAAGTAGCTTTTTTCAAAAGTTGTTATCAATATGGAAATGATGTATTTTTAAAACAGAAAACGTTATTATGCATTTCATATTGCATGATTTTACATATATGGAAGAGTTACACCTTTTTAATGTTTTCATTTTCTATAAATGCACAGAATTAAGAGGACTGGATCTAGTGACTAGTGTATTTACCATCAGACAAATCAAAGATGCCACAAATAATTTTGATGCTTCAAATAAAATCGGAGAAGGTGGTTTTGGCTCTGTCTACAAGGTACATCGCAAGCTGACGTCTCACAAGATTTCTACTCTTTTCTTTCTCCGCGCCTCCAAGTCCTCCTACGCATGGCACCAGATGCGTATTAATGATTTAAGTTTAATGATTCAAGGTTCTGACTTCTTTAAAATTGTTAGTTCAAGAACTATAGGTCCATCCCTACATGCCGCACTACAAACCAATACCTGTATCCCATTTTTCTTAGCTACAACATGTAGAGATGAATGCTATGTAAGACAGTCTCATGACCTGTTATTTATTTTCTTTTTTTGTTAATAAAAAGGGTACACTATCAGATGGTACTGTTATTGCTGTTAAGCAGCTTTCATCCAAATCGAAACAAGGGAACCGTGAGTTTGTAAACGAGATAGGTATGATCTCTGGTTTACAGCACCCAAATCTTGTCAGACTATATGGATGTTGTGCTGAAGGAAATCAACTGCTACTGGTGTATGAGTACTTGGAGAACAATAGCCTCGCCCGTGCTTTATTTGGTAATTTGTTATCATTTGTTCATTGTTTTAGTTAAAAATCGAACATAAACAACTTAAAATGAAACAAGAAAAAAAGATTTCTCTTTTGTAATTAATGAAAGAGTTCAGAATGAAGTCAACACAGATATTTAGTTTACACTAAAATGCAGGTCCATAAGAATATCGGCTCAAAATAGATTGGCCAGCCAGGCAAAAGATCTGCGTTGGGATAGCAAAAAGCTTAGCTTTCCTACACGAAGAATCATTATTAAAAGTTGTTCATAGGGACATCAAACCAACAAATATCCTTCTTGACAAGAAACTAAACCCAAAGATCTCCGACTTTGGTCTGGCCAAACTTGATGATGAGGATAACACACATATCAGCACTAGAGTAGCTGGAACCATGTGAGCTTTCTAACAAGTCTCTCATTCATGGCTATGTTTTTTGTGTTATTTGGAGAAGAAATATATCAATTATTGATGACCACAAAGGGTAATTCCACATGTCATAACTTTCTGCAGTGACACCAGAACCTTACAATGAAAATTGATATAGGTCTATATACATTTTAGATTGCTAGCTAGAATCCTTACTATTTCTCTTTCCTGGATTTTGGATATCTTATATAGGGAAACTTTCCATAGTTTTTCATGTACTCACATTCTTAACCAAGAAGTAATGGTGAAGTTAGAAAGACTAGTACATAATAGCCTGACTGCCCTTAAAGAAGACACGTTCAGATGCTTAATCATATTCCTAGTGCTGATCGCGTTGATTCTATTTTTTGGATAGAAATGTTGTTGTTTTTTGGCTCAAAGTCCCACATTGGAAGATGAGTAGAAATAGGGAGGCAACCTTAGACTATACAAGGAAGCCTCTCCCTTTTGGTTTTATCACACCAAACTTGAAGCCTTCTAACTCTTCTAGAGGCTTAGTTTATTTTCTCTCTTGTAATATTTCTTGAAGAAATATATTTGTAGTGGTGTCCGGGGATTTAGGCATAATTGGCCGAACCTCGTTAAATCTTGGTATTCTCTTTATTCTCTTTTCTGTTTCTTATTTATCATTGTTAGCCATTATTAGTTTTGCTATTGGTGGAAAAATAGCTCGAATTTCCACAACAATTGGTATCAGAGCTTTTGGTTGCGATTTCTCTTGAAATTTTAGTATGCTCTGTGGTTGCGGTTTTAACTGATCCTCCACATCAGAAAAAATTTCTTGAGATTATTTTTTTTGTAAATTTGTGTTAAAATTGCTAAGTAATATATTGTCTAATTAAGTGCATGTCTAGGGAAGTTCTGTCTAAGGAAGCTGGTTTTTAAGTGGGACCGTGTGACCCCTCCAGTTTTTCCTGGGAATTTTCCTGGTGCATTTTTTTTGGCTAAATTATTACTGGTAATTTTTCACTTTAGAGCAAAAATGGCTGATAATAATGAGCAGACTTCGAGAGCCACAGTTTCTACTACATCAACTTCGGCAGCATCTTCGTCGTCAATTTTGACGAGATTTGCTGTGCCAAATGCAAGATTTGCGGTGGAGATTTTTGATGGTACGGGTCATTTCGGGATGTGGCAAGGTGAAGTTCTAGACGCGCTTTTCCAGCAAGGTCTAGACATTGCTATTGAAGAAGAGAAACCAGAAGAAATTGAAGAAAAAGAATGGAAGACCATCAATCGGTTGGCGTGTGGTACTATTCGCTCATGCCTTTCCAGAGAGCAGAAATATTCATTCTCAAAGGAAACTTCTGCAAGTAAGCTATGGAAGGCATTGGAGGAGAAATTCTTGAAGAAGAGCGGTCACAATAAGCACTTCATGAAGAAGAAGTTATTCCGGTTTAGTTATCAACCGGGTACCACCATGAATGATCATATTACTGCTTTTAACAAGGCAGTAGCTGATTTGAGGAACGTTGATGAAACTTTCAAAGATGGAGATCTGGCATTGATGTTGCTGTTTTCACTTCCTGAAGAGTATGAATTTATAGAAGCTATGTTACTTCATGGGAAAGATCAAGTTTCCCTCAGTGAAGTATGTAGTACTCTATATAGTTATGAATTGAGAAAAAAAGACAGGGAGGAAAGCAAGCATGCAGAGGTGGTTGCAGAAGCACTGGTAGCTAGAGGCAGACCACAAAACCAGAAGAAAGGAAGAAGAGGAAAATCTCAGTCAAGAGGCAGACCGAGTAAAGATGAATGTGCCTTTTGTAGAGAGAAGGGGCACTGGAAGAAAGACTGCCCGAAATTGAAAAATAAGGGCAAAGTTGAAAAACGCAAAGCTGTTGCAGAGTCATGTGCTGCTGAATACAGTGATGAAGATTCAGATCTTTCACTGGTTGTTACAACCACCACAAGGCGATCTGACAAGTGGTTGTTTGACTCAGCATGCAACCAACATATTTGTCATATCCGGGAGTGGTTCTTTGAGTTTAAAGAGATAGACGGTGGAGTTGTCTACATGGGCAACGACACATTTTGTGAAACAATAGGAATTGGTTCAGTCAACTTAAAGAATCATGATGGATCAACTAGAGTTTTGACAGAGGTCAGGTATGTACCTGACATGAAGAAGAATCTCATCTCTTTGGGAGTCCTAGAATCCAAAGGATTGACGGTGACAATGCGAGATGGAGTCTTGAAAATAGTCTCTGGAGCTCTGGTGATGTTTAAAGGCACCCGGAAGAATAATTTGTATTACTATGATGGTAATATAATTGTTGGGACAACTGCAGTTGCAACTCTTGATGATGAAGGGTCAGATGCAACTAAGTTGTGGCATATGCGATTGGGGCATGCAAGTGAAAAATCCTTGCAACTTCTAGCAAAGCAAGGATTATTGAAAGATGCAAAAACTTGTAAGCTGAATTTCTACGAGCATTGCGTGATGGGAAAGCAGAAGAGAGTGAAATTTGGCACTGCAATCCATGATACTAAAGGTATTCTGGATTATGTTCACTCTGATGTGTGGGGTCCTTCCAAGACAACTTTTTTGGGAGGAAAACACTATTATGTTACTTTTGTTGATGACTTCTCTCGAAGAGTGTGGGTGTACACTATGAAGTCAAAGGATGAAGTGTTAAATTGTTTCCTTAAGTGGAAAAAGATGATTGAAACTCAGACTGGCAAAAGGATCAAACGCCTCAGAACAGATAACGGAGGTGAATATAGAAGTGATCCGTTTGACAAAGTTTGTCAAAATGAAGGAATTGTGAGACACTTCACAGTTAGACATACACCACAACAGAACGGGGTGGCTGAACGGATGAACCGAACATTGCTGGAGAAAGTTCGGTGTATGATGTCTAATGCTGGGTTGGACAGACAATTTTGGGCTGAGGCTGTGAGATATGCAAGCCATCTTGTTAATCGTTTACCATCAACTGCTATTGGTGGTAAAACTCCTTTAGAGGTTTGGTCTGGAAAACCTGTTAATGATTATGATTCCTTACATGTGTTTGGTTCCACTGCATACTATCATGTGAAGGGATCGAAGTTGGATCCGAGAGCCAAGAAAGCGCTCTTTATGGGGATCACTACTGGTGTTAAAGGATACCGCCTCTGGTGTCTTGAAACAAAGAAGATAATCCTTAGCAGAGATGTTACCTTTGATGAATCTTCCATGTTGAAGAAGGATGACATTCAACAGATCAATAGTGCTCCGCAACAGGTGGAGTTTGAAAGGAGAATCAATCCAGTTCTGTACAAAGATGGAGAAACTCCTATGGCAGAAGAGGAGTGAAATGAAGAAGAGGTTCCAACCCAAGGACCTCACCAGCAAGAAGAACCTATTGCATTAAGGAAGCCACAACGGGTAAGACACAAACCTGCTCGATTTAGTGATATGGTGGCTCATGCATCTATAATAGTGAATGATGGTATTCCTACCACTTATCAAGAAGCAATTCAAAGTTCCGAAGATGAAGAGTGGAAGAATGCTATGAATGAAGAGATGCAGTCTCTTCATAAGAATCAGACTTGGAAGCTAGCAAGTCTACCGAAGGGAAAGAAGGCTATTAGATGCAAATGGATATATACAAAGAAAGAAGGTTTTCCTGACAAGAAAAGCATTCGCTACAAGGCGAGATTGGTAGCTAAAGGCTATGCTCAGATGGAGGGAATTGACTATAATGAAGTTTTTTCTCCAGTAGTGAAACATTCCTCTATCAGAATCTTATTGTCCTTGGTAGCTCAGCTGGATTTGGAACTAGTTCAACTTGATGTAAAAACTGCATTTTTACATGGAGACTTGGAGGAGGAAATCTATATGACTCAGCCAGAAGGGTTCAAGGTTGCTGGGAAAGAAAATATGGTATGCAAACTTGAAAAATCATTGTACGGATTGAAGCAATCTCCAAGACAGTGGTACAAGCGATTTGACAAGTTTATGTTGGGGCAGATGTACACAAGAAGCAAATACGATCATTGTGTGTATTTGCGCAAGCTACAAGATGGATCTTTCATCTATCTTCTTCTTTATGTTGATGATATGTTGATAGCTTCAAGGAATTCTGGAGAAATTGACAAGCTGAAAGCTAAACTAAAGCAAGAATTTGAGATGAAAGATTTAGGGGAAGCTAAGAAGATTCTCGGCATGGAGATAAATAGAGACAGACAATTGGGGCAACTTCGTCTAACTCAGAATCAATATCTGAGAAAGGTGCTGCAACGTTTTGGCATCAATGACAAGTCAAAATCTGTGAGTACCCCACTTGCTCCTCATATGAAACTTAGTGCTGATTTATCTCCGAAGAATGATGCTGAACGAGAATATATGGCAAAGATTCCTTATGCAAATGCTGTTGGTAGCTTGATGTATGCTATGGTGTGTACAAGACCTGACATTTCACAAGCAGTTGGGGTTGTGAGCAGGTATATGCATGATCCTGGTAAAGGACATTGGCAAGCTGTCAAATGGATTCTATGGTATATTCGGAACACCGTGGATGTTGGGTTATTATTTGAGCAGGATAAAAAGATTGGTCAATATGTAGTTGGATATTGTGATTCCGACTATGCCGGTGATTTGGACAAACGAAGATCAACTACCGGTTATGTGTTTACACTTACAAAGGCACCGGTTAGTTGGAAGTCTACTTTGCAGTCAACAGTCGCTTTGTCTACTACAGAGGCAGAGTATATGGCTGTTACCGAAGCTGTTAAGGAGGCTATTTGGCTTCAAGGGTTGCTGAAGGATTTGGGAGTTGGTCAAAAGCACGTCAAGGTGCATTGTGACAGTCAGAGTGCTATTTGTTTAGCAAAGAACCAAGTCTATCACGCACGAACGAAGCATATAGATGTTCGATATCACTTTGTAAGGGAGATTCTGGAAGAAGGTGAAATACTACTTCAGAAGATCCAGACAGCTGAAAATCCTGCAGATATGATGACCAAGATAGTGACATCGATCAAATTTCAACATTGTATGAATTTGATCAATATTGTGAAGATTGCACATGGGTAGCACCATAGGTGCATTTGAAGACACTACTAGAGATAGTTGTGAGAGAAGATTTTGTAACTTTTGGGACTTTTTGCCAAGGTGGAGATTTGTTGTTTTTTGGCTCAAAGTCCCACATTGGAAGATGAGTAGAAATAGGGAGGCAACCTTAGACTATACAAGGAAGCCTCTCCCTTTTGGTTTTATCACACCAAACTTGAAGCCTTCTAACTCTTCTAGAGGCTTAGTTTATTTTCTCTCTTGTAATATTTCTTGAAGAAATATATTTGTAGTGGTGTCCGGGGATTTAGGCATAATTGGCCGAACCTCGTCAAATCTTGGTATTCTCTTTATTCTCTTTTCTGTTTCTTATTTATCATTGTTAGCCATTATTAGTTTTGCTATTGGTGGAAAAATAGCTCGAATTTCCACAACAAATGTATCCCCTTCAAATCTTATATTTCATCCCAATCTATCATTATTGGCATTCTGAAATTTCACGCATGGAGCTGATGCCACTTTTAGAAACTTTAATCGCGAATTGAACATATCTCTATATATATATGTCTTCTGCCCTAGTTTCCATGAATATAAAGTTCTCACTTTATTCTGCAGAGGATATATGGCACCTGACTATGCACTATGGGGTCACTTGACCTACAAAGCAGATGTCTACAGCTTTGGAGTTGTTGCGTTAGAGATTGTTGCTGGCAAGAACAATATGACATATCGCCCCAATGAGAAATTTGTCTGCCTTCTAGACTGGGTAAGGAATCACAATATTCCCCATATTAATACACATCACACATCTGTTTCGTGGTGTTTATTTCAGGCCCTTGATCTACAAAGGAAAGGGAAATTGATGGAACTAGTAGATGAAAGATTGGATTCAGATTTGAACAAGGATGAGGCTCTAAGGATGATAAATGTAGCTTTGCTATGTATCGATCCATCTCCAGCAGTTAGACCAACTATGTCTGAAGTAGTCAGAATTCTTGAACATCATATTGACCTTCCTGAGTTTAATAACTTGGAATCAAGAAGATACTGTGATGATGATGATGTTTTCAAGTTTCAAGGTTTAAGAGACAAGTATAACGACATGTTTCAAACTAAAACACTTGATGATTCCTCCTCCAATACTACAGGAAGAAATTTCTCTTCCACTACCTCTACATCAGCATAAATTTGCATGCTGTCAGATCAATATTATATTGTGAAAGAAGGAGTAACACTTGTATATATTCTGTTAGGACTATATATGTATGTGAGGTTGTTAACAAATTTCTCTCCCACTACCTATACTTTCACTCCCTCGTCCTCAATATTTTCTTGCTCAATAAACATAAGATATTTGTGTGCAACTATTGTAATTATGAGGTGAATTGTATTGCGCATTATTGTATTTAACCGGAAATATTAGTTTGAAGATTTAGGCAGGGCTCTCCAAATTGACGATTAAATCAATAATTAGTTATCGGATTAATAAATGGGTTATTGGTTTAACGGTTTGATTATCGATTTACTGTCCCAAGTTATTAGGTTATTGGTTTGGTTATCGGTTTGATCACGTTTTTTAACGGGTGAACAGATAACCCGATAATAATTTATTAAATTATAATTTTAGCCTTCAATATATAAAGTATTTTAGCAAAAAGATGAATTGGGTGTCAATGACAAGTGAAGGTGATTTATTCAAATCTAAATTAAAATTGATTGCTTCTGACTTATGAAAATTTTCTTTGTTCTTTTTCTTTTCATCCACTTTTTTCTAGCTAAACATACTTATGACTTATGAAAATTTTCATGTGAGATCTTAGCGATTAACCCGATAAGCAAACCGATAACGATTAATAACCGATTAACCAATAATCGATTGACCGATATCTTAACGGTTCTTTAATGGCCTAGTATGTCTACAAACCGATAACTGATAAGTTAAATAAATAACCTTCAAAATCGAACTAACCGTTACACACCACTAGATTTATGGGTTTCTTCTTAGCGGAAGAGGAGCAGATGGATTCTCTTGTTTCCACAGCCTAATTAAAATAGGCTAACATATTAATTAACACATCATATCATATTATTATATAAGTGGATAGTCCCAAAGTTAAAAGTTAGATTATCATTTTGCCCCTTCACTAAATTAAAATTTAATTAATACATCACTATTAATATTTTATCATATCACATCATATTTATATATTTACTAGTTCTAGCATACGCGTTTTACGCATGTCCCTCGTATTAATAATAATATGTTTTTAAAAATAGTACAGATAGTAATTAAAGATATGTTTGTGTAACAATATAAGAATTTGGAAAGAAAATTATAAGTATAAATTGATAAATGATCATATTTAAGAGTTTGATTCAATCCGATTTCTTTCTTCAGTTTGTTCTAATACTTGCTTCGTTGAATAAAAAAGTTGTAGAATCAGCGTTTGATTGAAAAATTAAAAAATCGTTCATTTTTACATGAGCACTTAAATGCATGCATTTATATGTATATTTCACGTTATATTATTACAAAATTTGAATTATTATACACTGTTAACATATTATAACATTTAATATAAATATGATCATTTTGAAGATGTATTGAATACAAAGTTGTATGATATATTAGAACATATAATATAAGTTATTCGTTTAAACAATATCACTTACGAAATCGTATTGTAATTTATTATTGGCTTGTTTGGCACTAAGAAATTGATACCATGTCATAAATACATTATTTATTTGTAATTGATCGTTAAGTAATTGTTATGCCACCAAACTAAGAAAGACTCATCAAAATTAGTGAAAACGATCACTAATGTTTGCAATTAGAGTAGGTTGTCTATATCACATTCTTTGGGGTGCGACTCTTTTTCTAATCCTGTTAACGCAAAATGTTTAGTGCACATGACTGTCCTTTTTTTAATTGTATTTTCAAAAGTTCTAAATATAAGATTGATTTGCATTATAAGTACAATTTTATTTGACGTGTAATTATTTATTAAAAGGTAAAATTTTAAATCTCAAATTTTTTATAGTGTATTTCAAATAAGGAATGATTTAATATATAAAATTTAATTAATTTTAAATATTAAAAAAATAATTAAATGACTATTTTGTCAATTGTGGACTCTACTTTAAAAGGGTAAAAAAGTGAACGACATTTTGCTACGGGTTTCGTAATTTAAATAATTAATAATAATTTAATTTTATACCTTTGATTTTACCATTTATAAGATGATTTCAACTATAAAAAAAATTTCTCTTAATTTATGTGTCTAATTAAACACCTTCACATGAGTTGAAACAGAAGAAATAGTGTAGATTTAACTAAAGAGAGTAAATAACAAGAGCAGTCGATAAATTGAAAGAACATAAAGTATGTTGTGTTTTTATATTTTCTTTCTTTCTTTGATTGATAATCTTTAAAAAAAAATTCAATGTATTAATGTGGAATAAAGTTATACTCTTTAATTTTTTTTTCATACAGTGAGTTAAAAAATAACATTTGCAAATTACATTTGACGATGAACGTGATGTATAAAACGCATTCAGCGAATACGATTTATAAACACGCATTTGATTTACTCATGTTATTTCATATATGATTTTTATATTTTTATATTTTCCTTTTCCCATCTCATCTTTCTTTCATTAGATATCACAAGTGAGTTATTGCATCTTGAAAGACACTTTTTTCGTAAAGAACACCAATAGGAGGATTTTGTTTTTAATTTTTGCGATGATAAAAAGAGAAAAGAGAAAGCAAAGGCAACACCAATAAGATAAGTCACACAAAGGGATACAAATGAGGAAGTGGGGTATAATTTATAAATTGTGTTTGTCGAATGCAATTTGTTCAAATGAGGAAAAATTTAAGAAACAAAATTTGAGCTAATTTTAAAGTACTAAATATTAGGACTTCTTGTATTTTATGAATAAGTAAAGATTTAATAGTTACAACTTAAATTAATTAATTTTAAAGTCCTAAGTATTAAGAAAATAATTAATTCATTCATTAAACTAGTAAATGACAGTTTTGTCTATTGTAGAGTCTTTTAATGAATGGCAAAAAGTTTAATCCAAAGATTTTCGTGCTTTTAATATAATATTGATTACTACATAAATGGGAAGACAAAAAGTGAAAAATTAAAATAAATAAATAAATAAATATAATAAATAATAATAATGATAATAAATAAATATAAATAATATATAAGAATAACAATAAATATAAATATAAACAATAAATAATAATAATAAATAATAATAATAATAATAATAATAATAATTAATAACTAAACAAATAAATAATAATAATCATATTATGTTAAAAGTAGAAAGCTCTTATTCTAAAAGTTGGATTACCATTTTGCCCCTGTTGTAAATTTAAATATGATAAAATATCTCATCAAATATCTAATATTCTTATATATATATATAGGAGGATTGCTTCACCTGCTACTAATGAGGAGGATTGTTTCACCTACTAGTAATTATTGTAAGTTACACTTTAATAATTTTTTGATTATTATTTTAGATATACCTTTTCACCTTTTAATTGTTTCTTCTTCTAAGCTTTTACCGGTTATAATAGTATTTATACACAATCCTCTAATGAAGATCTGTACCATTAAGCAGACTCAATATAAAAAATATGTTTTTGTATCATGATTATACTCTACACTTTTTAATAGGTTGTTGCATTATTTCTTCTTCTTTTTGATAGTTTTCAAATATTTTCTGATTTAACTTCTTGTTTTGTTGTTATTTGTATTTTGAATTTGTATGAAATGTCCATAAACTTCATAGGCCTCAAACCCGCAGATTAAATTTACTCTTGGCGCATGGCTTATATTTATGTCCATCATAGTAACTTGTATTTTATATAATTTTTTCACTTTTCTGCATAAGTGTTGAATTTTTTTTTTTTTATTTTGGTGATCTTGTCACGTTTTATACTTAATCGTCGTCAAAGCATGATTAATAAACTAAGGTAACGAAAATGTCAATTCAATCATTTTGAATTTACACTTATCACAACTCTATGTTAAATTATTTAATGTGAATATACACATGCAAAACACCTGTCCAGAAACTAGTTATTATATAAGTGGGAAGCCAAAAAGTGAAAAGTTAGATTATCATCTTGCCCCTTCACTAAAATTAAAATTTAAATTAAATACTTTAAATAATAATAATAATAAATAGAAAATAAGCAAAAAATTAAAATACAAAAATACCCTTCAAATGTTGAAAGACTAATATGCCCTTTAAATAATAATAATAATTAATTAAAATACTAAAATATCCTCCAAACATTGAAAAACTAATATATCCTTTATATAATAACAAATAAATATAAATAATAAATAATAAATAATAACAACAACAATAATCATCTATCTATACCATTCTAAAAGTGAAAATCAAAAAGTTAAAAAGTTGATGTACCAAAATATCCATTAAATATTGAATGACTATTTACCTTTCAATCTAAAACTATTCTAATCATATTTTATACACTAAAAAGTAAAATTGCATAGCAATAAATATTATTATTTTTAATTAATATTATTAGATCATTGAATATTTCACAATGATTGTTTATATGAAAAAGTGAATTTATTATACACACATATCTTTATCTATATTTATATCTATAATATGTAATCCTCTAAAAGTAGAAAGCTCTTGAAAATTGTATAAAAATATCCTACAAAAAAATTAAACGATCAAATTATCCCTTATCTAAAAGTAAAATTACATCTCATTAAACTATGGCATACCCCATTTAATGTTAGCGTACTACTTCATGGGAAAAACTTTTCACCTTCTTCTAATTACTCATCGCCCTTTCATATGTCAACATTACATATATAGCTATTACCATGAAATTTCGATTCCCTAACTATAATTAGATGCTTTAATTCATGTCATTATTTTATAATAGAAATAATTTCAATTTCTTAGCATTATTCCTACCCGAATTACGAAAGAAAAATCCAAAAAACAAGAATTTGCAAGATATGTTAGTAATATTCATATTAAATTAGTTATGTTTACTAACGAATAAAAAAAATATCACGATGTTAATAAAAGTAAGCTAAAATTTACGAAGACTCAAAGCAAAATGAGATATAAAAATATGACCTAAAATACTTACATCTAGCTACCCACGTCTCATTTGCTATAAATTGTTTTTAATATTAAAATTTAAAGTGTCATTGTAATGTTTGGTCAGCTTTGAATGTTATTTCAGTTACTGTAATTACTGGTTAATCAATGAATTGAAAGAACATAAACAAAATTTTCAACAGATATTTTATCACGGATTATTCTACCTCTGAAACTGAAAAGCTTTCAATTTTCTTCCGCTACAAATTGATTAGATAAGGAATTGTCTCATTTGATATCTTAAATTTTTCTCACTAGTCAACGGACTAATCAATCTACAGCAGGGGTGGGCATAATTTTGTATCAATTCAAAATTCAAATCGAAATTTGAACTTTTTAGATATTTAGATTGAATTTTTGAATTTTGGATTTTATTTTTAAAATTTATGTATTTTAAATTGGGTATCGGATTTAGAATTATGAATTTTTGAATATCCGAAAATTTAAAATTTTTATACCTTATATTTAATCCTATTCAATTACTTATATCATATGTATCCAATATTAATAAGTTCAATTTTCAAAACCCAATAAATTAATACCTACGGCCCATCACAATATTAAATCAATATCAAATTTTCTATTAATCATTAATCAAATATAAAAATATAAAATATTTCATGAGTAAGTAAAGTTTAATACACGCCAACGGGGGTATCACCTCAATATTTGTTAATTATGGAAAGTTATAAATTTTAAGGAGCAAAATATTATGTGGATTGAGGTTGCTAGTTGTTATAGTCTACCTAAGTTCAAAAGTCAAAATCAAAAATCTGAAATTCAATAATTCCAAATCGATTAATCCGACACCAAACTTAAAAAATTCAATCCAATTTAAATTTATTTGAATTGAATTTGAATTTACTTTTTTTTTAATCCGAAAATCGAAATTCACATATTGAATCTGATGACCCGAACGCCCACCCCTAATCTACAGCATGCATAACCCCTCCACATAAGAAGAAATAGTAAAGGCAAGTTGCAGATTTGTACAAAAGGTATGTTTATTTTTTCTTATTACTTCCTCTGAGTGTTAATGAGAATATATATTCTTATTCATGCATTTCTTTAATATCCACTTTGTAATGTTATTGTCCATCCAGAATAGAGACATTGAAATTTGGCCACAATAGAAGTATTTTTTAATACTCTTTAACACAATGAAATAATTCAAATGTTCAATTTGAAATGACTATGATATTGAATGTGGTATGTCATAGTATATCATGTCACTCTATCTGAATGAGTTGATATTTTAAAAGCTTTTCTTGCAGCAAATATATATTTTTGTGACATTATGTACTACAAGTATATCTCAAAATTGGCATGTGGCAATTTACTTCTACAGAAAGAATATTTTTTTATGCTTTTTTTTTTGGTCAATTAATTATAATGGATATAAGTTCTATATGATGATGAACCTCAAAAATCCTTGCCAATGATCTTTGCTTCTATATGAACTTGGAGATCTCCTAAAAAGAAATTCTTATCTGATATTTCACTAGATACGCAGTGAAGCCTATATCAGAACATATACCAAAATATCATCTATAATGAAGTAACAAATGAATCTATTATATATTTGCACCTAATAAGATTAAGATTTAACTCATTCTTTCTATACTTAAATTACCTAACTATTTTTGTTGTTTGATTTTGTAGGTTCATTCTGATATATAATCATTTGTCATTCAATAAAGGAGTCGTTTGAATAGCCTGATTGTTTATGAATTTAAATTTGTACTTTTCTATTTTAAATATTTTGTTATTCATTTCTATTAGTGTCTATTTGCTCAGGACATACGTGTTTTACACGTATCACAAAGACGAGTCTTATGAATAAAACTGACCCAAAAGCTATTCCCAACACTCATTCATTGCCAACTATATACATTTATGATTTAAGGTAAGTCGGATGAGGCAAACCTTATCCAACCGTGCTTAGTGCCGGCAAAATCAACCCATATTTTAATAAATCGTTCAAGCTGTTCATATTTTAGTGGGTTGGATGAGTGACCAGTCTTATGAATAAAACTGACCCAAAAGCTATTCCCAACACTCATTCATTGCCAACTATATACATTTATGATTTAAGGTAAGTCGGATGAGGCAAACCTTATCCAACCGTGCTTAGTGCCGGCAAAATCAACCCATATTTTAATAAATCGTTCAAGCTGCCCATATTTTAGTGGGTTGGATGAGTGACCAGTCTTATGAATAAAACTGACCCAAAAGCTATTCCCAACACTCATTCATTGCCAACTATATACATTTATGATTTAAGGTAAGTCGGATGAGGCAAACCTTATCCAACCGTGCTTAGTGCCTGCAAAATCAACCCATATTTTAATAAATCGTTCAAGCTGCCCATATTTTAGTGAGTTGGATGAGTGACCAGTCTTATGAATAAAACTGACCCAAAAGCTATTCCCAACACTTATTCATTGCCAACTATATACATTTATGATTTAAGGTAAGTCGGATGAGGCAAACCTTATCCAACCGTGCTTAGTGCCTGCAAAATCAACCCATATTTTAATAAATCGTTCAAGCTGCCCATATTTTAGTAGGTTGGATGAGTGACTTTTTAGATGGGTTAAATTTTGAATTTAATCCATATTCAACTCATAAAAATATGGGTATTCAAGCGTAAAATAGGGAAAATATCGGTTAGCTTAATTGGTTAAGCTTCAACTTTTATTCATGATATCACAAAAATGCTATGAATTCCCTTCCTCTTAATTTTTTCCTCTTTATAGTTGATCATTTTGAACGTTGAAACTTCTTTTTCTCTAAATATTAAGTATTATTTAGCATTTTTTCAAAAAGGTATCTTCTTTTTGTTGCATACTTATTGCAAGAATAATAAATATGTATATATCAACTTTTGTATTTTTACTTTTCACAATATGAAGTAATTGAAATCGCATTAAGAAATTGATTGAAAAAAGTGAATTTCCAATAAATAATTTGCAAGAATAATAAATATCGCATTAAAAGCTTCGTGCTTTCATAGAAAATATTTTTCTAAAAAATAAGTGGTCATGAGTTAGGGTCGGGGTTGGGGTCGGAAGTTGAATCTCGAATCTCGTGTCGGTGTTAAAAATTGGATCTCGGATCAGGATCGAGCATCGGGTCTTGGGTTAGTTTTAAAATTTGGGGTCGAAAGTCGTAATCGGGGTCGGGTCGAAATTAAGATTCAGGCTCAGGTTGCTGTTAAGAGTCGGGTCGAAAGTTGCGGTCCGGGATCAGTATCGAAATTTGGGATCGGAAGTCACGGTTGAAAATCGGGGTTGAGTGTAGAGGGTCTGGGTCAAGTGTCGGGAGTCTGATCTGAGTTGATGTTGGAAGTTGAGTCGAGGTTTGGGTCAAGGTCGGGGTCAGGGTCAGGGTTGGGAAAGCGGATTGGGGTCAGAAAAGAGGAAAGGGTGTTGGGATCGAGGGTCAGAGTCAAGATCAGGAGTTGAGATCGGGGGTTGAGAAACGGGGTTGGAGGTAGAGATTAAGATTGGGAGTCAAAGTCGGGGGTCGGAGTCGAAGTCGGGAGTTAGGGTCGGGGTCAAGATTGAGATCGGGTGTTGGAGTCAGGGTTAATACTTGGGGTCGGGGTTAGTATCGGGGATCAGAGTTTAAGGTTCGAGATCGAGACTTGAGTTCTGGGTTGGAATCGATGTCGGGGCCATCGTAGAGGTCGGGAGTCGAGATCAGGTCTAACAGTTGGGTCCCATGTTGAGGCCAGGACCTGGGCCCCGAGTTAGGATCGATATCAGGAGTCAACAGTCAGAACTTTGAAAAATATTTTACTAACTTTATGTAGGAAAATCATTTTTCTTAAATTCGAGGAAAATAAGTCAATTTGCAAAAACAAAAATTCAAACATTTAAATTAACTAAACATGAGAAAATTACAAAATATTTTTCTTCATACCAAACACACTCTTATAAGTGATTTATAAATATTTTAAATCATGTAATAGTATTGATATTTCTTAAAGTGTATTAAACACGTTTTACTCCTAAATTATAATTTTTTTACGTGAAATCCAGTAATAAATATTTTTGCCCTTGTTATTACCTTTGTTTTTTTTAATATATTAAAAAGTTATAGAAAAAACTTTATGACTTTTATGATACAATAAAACTTAATAAAGTATTTTCAATATTTTTCATTTTAAAAAATTTAAATATTTTTGGAATATTAAATCCTAAAGTAGAAACCTATTTGCTCATGAAAATATGAATAAATATATCTTTTACCCAACTCATTTATTATCTAATTCAATTTTATCCATATAAAATATAAACGAATTAATATATTATCTATTTTATATTATTTTGGTGCCCGCCCAAATTTGATCAAATCCATCCATTTGCCCCACTATGATTGTTCAACTAGCAGTACTAACACTAACATTCATTAGTCTCAACTAGCTAGTCGAAATAGCAAGGACATTTAGACTCAACTACTCCCCTTTTGATCCATTTTAGTTGTTGGGTTTATCATAAATATTAATTATTATTATTTTAGAAAATCGAAACAAAGTAAGTTTTTAATTTTCATCTTTATTATCCTTAAGAAAAATAGAAAAGTAAATTTTGCAAAGAAAATTTAGTAAAAGTAAAATTATAATCATTTTTTTGGGGTTGCTCACGTTCTTTAAAGAGAGTGTATGTACTCTTTATATCAGGTGATCAAAAAAGAGTTAATAATATAAATTCGAAGTTGTTTAGCAGGTAATGGACCACTATAAAATTAGAGTGTTTAGGAGTGGACATGATATGGTAGATAGTATCGAAATCAAAGTTTTCATACTACGATTTTCAGTATTATGATATTTGATATTCATTTTTAAAAATATTGATATTTGATATTTATAAAAGAATTATTGAATTACCGAATATTGTAACGAAGTATATAATTACATATACAATTTATATATATTATAATAATACTAATAAATAAATAAATAAATAAGTATTATTATAAAATAATTGCTTAGACCTTGAAACTTTGACTACTCTATCTTGATTGAAATGTTATTTTTGTGTAATAGAATAATAAAGAAAATTATTTGTACTTTCTTGAATATTTCTACATGTGTAAGGTGTGTTAATATGATATAATTGAGATTTTCTTGAAAAACTGAAGTTATAATTCTCTATTATATGAGTATATACAAGTCAAAATCGAAAAAGCTATGGTTATTGAATTAAATACCATACCATAAAAATATCAAAAATGAATCATACCGAATTAATTTGATATGTTAATAGTATAGTATTTTTAAAAGTCGCCAAAATTATCAATTAAAATTTTTAATACCGTATCATGCCCCATAGAGGTAGATATGGTACGGTAGATACTGAATTATCATACGGAACTGAACCTTTTTGATACTATAGTATTTGATATGCATTTTAATTTTTTGATATATGATATGGTATTCGATATTTACAAAAAGAGATACCAAAATTGTGAATACCGTACTAAAGAATATAATTACACGTAAAATTTATATATATTATTATAATGCTAACAAATATATAAACTAATATTAATACAAAATTAATTATTTAGACGTTGAAATTTTGACTATTCTATCTTGATTGAAATATTCTTTTTGTATAATTGATTAATAAAGAGAATTACTTGTACTTTCTTTTAAATATTTCTATATATGTAAAGTGTTAGTATAATATAATTGAGATATTGAAAATCCAAATCATAATTCTCAATTGTTTATCGAATAGCTTATTATAAAATATCAAAATCAAATTTAAAAATACTAAATTATATCAAATTAATTTAATATGATAATAATATTATATTTTAAAAAATAAAAAATCAAAATTACCTAATGAAAATTTTCAATATCATATCTATCTATATCTAATGTATAAATTGTTGAAATTTCAAACCGACGACTCTTTAATTTCCAACTCGCGGTCTTCCTAAAACTTTGTCCCACGAATAGGTAGGCCTCTAATTAATTTCTCACAGGCCCTCAAATACTAATTTGGTTGTATTTATTTCAGTATTTGAATCAAGGTATTTCTTCCGTCTTAATTTATATGATATATTTTATTTTTAATTAGTTTTAAAAAAGATGACATATCTTTATATTTAGTACTTACTTTATTTCATTTTAATTGCTATGATAAGATTTACAAACCCATTAAAACAATTAACAGGGATGTAATTTGACTAAAATAGTTATGTATACTAAAAATAACTGTTTTAAAATACTTACTAGTTTCATAATTCAAGAGATAATTGACTATGTTTTTCTAATTCTACCTTTAGTACTTCATTCTAAAGTATGAAAAGAATTATTATTGTACGTTATATTAGTCAAATTACAATACCTATTTCATTTTTTCTTAATATGTGTGCAAATCTTATCATAGCAATTAAAATGAAACAGAGGAAGTAATTTTAAAATACTCAATTCACCTTTAATGAAATAATATATGATTATACAAATATTTATAGCTTATATTAGAAAAATTAAAAATCTTTTTCTATTTTTTAAATTTTATACGCAATTAAAATACATCACATAAATTTGAAACGAAAAAGATAATTGAGTTAATATTGAAACTGAAGCAACAGTAGGTCATCCTCGTACGTACATAATATGACGTGTTCCTTAGCTTCACCGTACATAATTAATGCATGCATTACTTCCCATTTATGTCAATGTCACTCATAGATTATTCCAATGTCTGCACATGTATTATGTCCCACTGGATCCAAATTCCACTAGACTTTCAAATTGCTAATATATTACTCTCCCATTTCAATTTGATATAAGTTTTAAAAAAATAATAATTAAAGTTTAGTCTTAAATTAAAGTTATATTAAATATATTAAAATATTATTTAATTTTGTAATTTTAAATATGCCATGTGAAGAGTTAAAATTTAAAAAATAATTTTTTAATACTAACTAAAAATAAAATAAAAAACTTGAGATGAAAATAATATATGAATTGTCTATTCTGTTAGGACCTTCGATATTAGAAAAGTGTCACCATAAGGATGTGTTCTAAATATTTTTTAAAAAATAAGTGAGTTTCTTATTTATTTTTTCATAATTGATATTGAAGCAAAAAATATTATCATAAAATTATTTGTATATAATTTAAACAAATACCATAAAAAGTAGGAGTGAGGATAGGAGTATGGGTTGGTGAGAATATTTGACCCAAATAAGTCATAATTTAAATCAATTCATCAAAATAATATATTTTAAAAAAAATATATACAAACTAGAACGTACTTGGCAGTCATATTAGGTAAAAAAAAAAGATAACTGATGTTAACGGTGTTAAACATAAAACATAATTGAGAGTAAACATTTTATGTCTAAGACGTAATTGGTAGTAACGTTTTATTAATTCGTTACCGAGGATAACAACACTCAGCCTCATAATTTATACGAACATTGAAGTCGTAACTGTGAGTCACATTTTAAGGTTAATACGTTACTGAAAGTAACGACTATATCAATTCCAATCATGAGCTATCAAATCCTACAAATTAGGAATTTTTTGATTGATTTACCAATAAAACGTTAAGTAGGAAAAAAATCATGAAGTAGTTGTCATTGATAGATTATATGTATTCATTTGGTTATTAGGAGCCTTAGAATCAAAATAAATTTTATCGACATAATTAATAACCAAATGAATACATATAATCTATCAACGACTACTACTTCACTGTTTTTTTTCTACCTAACATTTTATTAGTAAATCAATCAGAAAGATTTCTAATTTGCAGGATTTGTGACTGGATTTGATATAGTACGTTGTTACAGTCAGTAACGTATTAGCCTTAAAACGTAGTAACTCACAGTTACGACTTTAATGTTCGTAAAAATTATGATGCAGAGTGTCGTTATCCTCGGTAACAAATTAATAATACATTACTGCAAATTACGTCTTACGCATAAAACGTTACTCCCAGTTACGTATTTATGTTTAACACCGTTAACATCAATTAAATATTTTTTTACCGAATACATTACTGCCAAGTACATTTCTTCAAGTTTCGTAAAATTTTGAAAAAATATATTATTTTGGTTAATTGATTTAAATTATGACTTATTTTGTTAAAAAAATTGGGTTGGTGAAAATAAGGGGCTATGGAGTGGCGGTGAAAATGAGGTGTAGTAAAGGGCAAGGATGATACAACTAATATGAAATGACATTTATGAAGCTTGTTTTCATATTTCTACTAGAGAAATTATCTTTCTCATTTTAAAAAAATTTAATTTTTCTTTAAAAAAATATTTTTAAAATTTTTTTAATCAATTCAGCATTAGAATATCTTTCTCTATACTAAACACACCTCCGAATCTTTTTTATTAATTTATTCCAATCAAAGTTATGTGACTAGCATGTGTATATTTCAAAGTTGACGGCGTGCAAAAGGATAACATTTCTTTATTTCCTTTAAATAAAAATCGAGGAAAATTGCAACAAAAAAAGAAAAAAAAAAAAGAGAGAGAGAGAAGAAGATGATGTTCTACCTCATCAGGAGGGGAGGAGGGAACGCCGATGAAACTGCTAAGAAAGCGACGGGGCTGTGAATTTTTGAAAAGATTTGGCAAAAGAAATACTTTAAAAACTCATTTGGTAGAATAGGCATTGAATTTTTTTAAATTTATTATTATATTTTAGGGTTTAGACAAAAAATGCTTGAGTTTTTTTTTTTTTTAAGGAATTTTAAAAATTTTGGAATAAGATTTTAAGTTTATTAAAATAAATTAAATCTCTTTCTCTCTCTCCAATGATCAAACTCATTTCCGCTGTTTATAAAATATATTCTTTAAAATATTGATTAACCCTAGTACTGTTTATAAAGTTATGATTGTTTTTCTTCAAAATTTTGGAACTTTAACCTTTTTTTTTGGTCGAAATATGCGTTATTTCTATTTATTTATGCTTTTCTCTTTTTATTTTTGCAAATTCATCGTGGTCTATCACTAGACTAATTGAAACTTTAACCTATATCTTTTTTAAAATCTAAATATGTGGTATTTCATACTTATTTGCTTGTTTTCATAGTGCTTTTTTGTTTTTGCAAATTCATCCTTGTCTTCAATTATCATTATTTTATATCGTGGTTGGCCAATGATTCTATATTATTTTATTACAAAATCAACATAGCTGTATATTATTGTGTATAGCTGATTTGTAGGGATTTAAATATATAGTTACAATAGTTAGCTTATTCTCTTCTTATATCTTTTTATTATATTCTTTGAATAATGAAATAGGTTATTCTCTGTATACTCATAACATGATATCAGAGTAAGGTCCATTTCTGTTTGAGCTCTCATTTCACGCTTTAGTTGGCCCTGGGTGTGAAAGGGGTGTTAGAGTGGATAAGAGTCTTATATTGGTTGAGGAATGGACCGACAATTTGATTATGTGGCTTTGGGCAATCCTTTCCTATGAGCTAGCTTATGTGGTTGAGTTAAGCCCAAATGTCATATCTTTACACGTTTGTACGTTGATCATGAAAAAAAGGTAATGGGATGAGGGAAGGTAATCACCCCTTCTTCTAATCATATGGTTTAAACCAGTTCTAGTCATATAAAAAGATCTCATGATAAAAAAAAGGAGGTGAAAAAGATAAAATGAAATGGTAAAAGAAAAATAATTGCAGAAGTTGAAAATAATGCCACCTTAGGAAGGAGGAAAGTTGTTGGGGTCGAGGTCAGGAGTTAGGGTCGGGGGTCGAGGTTTAGGTCGAATATTGGGGGTCGATGTCGGTATCGGGATCAGGGGTTGAAGTTTGAGGTTAGGAGTCGAGATCGAAATCAAAAGATAGGTCTCGAATCGAGGTCGAGACTTGGGTCCTAGGTCGGGATCGATATCGGGGTCGTAGTAAAGGTCAGGAGTCAAGATCGGGGTCGGGAGTTGGGAGTTGGGAGTTGGGTTCTAGGTTGAAGCCTAGACTTGGGTCGTGGGTCAGTTGCTGGGATCGAGGTTGAGAGTCGGATCGGGGGTCGGGGTTGGGGAACGGGGATCGGGGTTCGGAGAAGGGGGAACGGTGTTGGGGTCAAGGTCGGGAGTTAGGGTCGAGGGTCGATGTTTAGGTCGAGGTTAGGATCAATGTCGAGTATTGAAGTCGAGGTAGGTTATTGAGTGTCGGGGTCGGTGTCGGAGATCAGGGTTGGATTTGAGGTTGATACTTGGATCATGGATCGGGATCAATGTCGGGGTCATCATAGAGGTCGAGAGTCGAGATCGAGGTTGAGAGTTGGGTCCCAGATCGAGGTTGGGACTTGGTCTTGGAACGGGTGTCGAGATCGAGGTCGGGGGTAGAGGGTCGAGGCTCGAGATTGAGATTGAGAATCGGATCGAGGGTCAGGGTTGGAGAATAGGGATCGGGGTCGGGAGAAGGGGAAAGGGTGTTGGGGTCGAGGTTGGGAGTTAGGATCGGGGGTTGACGTTTAGGTCAAGGTCAGGGTCAAGGTCGGGTATTGAGGTCGAGGTTGGATATTCGGTGTCGAGGTCGGTGTTTGGGATTAGGGGTCGAGGTTTGAGGTCGGGAGTCAGGTCTCAAATTGAGGCCGATACTTGGGTCCTGGGTCAAGATCGAAGTCGGGGTCATCGTAGAGGTCGAGAGTCGAGATCGGGGTTGGGAGTTGGGTTCCAGGTCGAGGATGGGACTTAGGTCCTGGATTAGGTATCGGGATCGGAGTCGATATCAAGAGTAGGGAGTCAGGACTTTGAAAATATTTTGTAACTTTATGTAGAAAAGTCATTTTCCTTAAATTCGAGGAAAATAAGTCAATTAGCAAAAATAAAAACTCAAGACATTTAAATTAACTAAACATGAGAAAATTAAAAAATATTTTTCAAAAATATTTCTTTTCATACCACACACACCCTTAGAAGTGATTTATAAATATTTTAAATCATATATTAGTAATATTAATATTTCTTAAAGTGCATTAAGCACGTTTTACTTCTAAATTGTAAAAATTATTTACGTTGAAATTTAGTGGTAATATTTTTTCTCCTAGCTTGTTATTACATATTTTTTTAATATTGAATAGTTATAGAACGAAACTTTATGACTTTAGTGATACAATAAAACTAAATAAAGTATTTTCAATATTTCTCACTTTAATAAAATTAAAGTATTTTTTGGATATTGGATACTATAGCGAGTACTATTTATTCATCAAAATATGGGTAATCATATATTTTACTCAATCCACTTTTACCCATATGAAATATGGGCAGGTCGAAATTTAACTTTGCCTAATTTGACCTAAGCCCATTTGCCACTACTGGATACTATAATTAAGATTAATGATTATTGTGAGGATGGTGATGAAGGAGATCTATAGAGCCGAGGGTGATCGTGATGGCACTGAGGATGTTTCTAAAGATTCTGTTAAAGAAGAGAAAGATGTGGATCCCTTGTCCTTGCCATATTTTGCAAAGGATATTAATGTAGAAAAGTATAATACAATTGCTTGTTTGGACGAATTTTAAATTTTTTTTAGTAAAAATTTCTGTAAGGTCTAGACTGAGATTGCTTTGTAATTTTAAACAAGTGTTTTTAGATCAAAAATTTAAGAAAAGGTTCATACGTTTCTGTTTTGGTCAAATTTAGAAAATTGTCCAAACACTTTAACAAATTTAATAAATCGATGGTCCATTATCTGCCTCTTTATCGTGTCGATGTGAACAAGAAGCATGAGATGTGGTTCGTCGTGAATGACAAGCCAATGTGTTTTGGGCTGAAGAAGTTTGCTTTGATGACCGGTTTAAGTTATCGAGCCGAAGTTTGCTTTGATGACCGATTTAAATCTTTGATCCTTTCTCTGCTACTCTAAATTGGAGAAGGTATTTAAGAAACATGATGCCTTTTGTAAAAAAAAAAAATTAGACACAATAAGAAAATTACAAGAGATCGACAGACTATTGCTGTTAGTTAAAGAGAGTAGGCTAAACAAAGATGAAAAGTTAGAGTAAATTTCATGGGTGGTCATTCAGCTTTGTAATTATTATCCAAAAGTTAATATTCTTTATTTTGTTATATAAAAATTATTCAACTTTGCCTCATCTTTCATAAAAGTAATTTTAATAAAATTTGATCAATATCCTACCTAAAATATGAGAGAAAATAACAAGAATATCCCTTAAGTTCGAGGGTAGGTTCAAAATGCATCCGTTGAATATACTTTTGAATAATTTAGATACTTTAAACTTGCTAGATATGAGCATATTTGATCTCCATCAAATACTTAACAAATTTTGATTGAACTGTAAAATTTAAAAAAAATAATATAGACTAACATTTAAAGGTGTGTTTTTCTTTTTGCAAATTTTTCTTTTTTTAGTTTATTGTAGGATTTGGTGTAGCTTGTTAGATATAATTTATACTATTTTCAGAATAATTTTAGAGATCTCTCCCCAAATTTCACTTCATAACATTGACTTTCTATGTGACATATGATACCACATTTACTTTGGTTATTTTGATTTCTCTGTAACAAGTCCATTAACACATTTATCACTAATTAATGCAAAAACGTGTACTTAAACTTATCTTTTCCAAATAATACTATTTTATTTAATTAATTTTATAAACATGTTTTATTAGTTTCTTCCCTTTTGTTTATTTTATTCACTATTATTGCTCAATAAAAATTATATTAAAATGAATATTAGGTATTTTCTCTCTTCGTTGTCGGTGGACACGAATTTTAATATATCGATCGTATAAATTATAGTTAAAATAGGGTTTTCTTGGAATCAATTCTTTTATGAGATAACTGAAATATCAAGAAGTGAAAATTTTAAATTTTTTAACATGCCATTATTTTTAACTTTCAATAAATTTTTCAACTCTGTTCCGACCCCTCCAAAAAATCTCTCATGCCAAACTTTTTAAAAAAAATATATAATAAATAACTTTATTTTGTTCTTTTATTTTTTAATAACTCTTATTTACTCAAAATATTATAGTTTACATCGCATATTCAATGTGTTAATAATAATGTTCACAGAAATTATTAACAAAAATAATTTTAAAAATTATATTTATTTACTTAATAGATATACTGATAATATGAATAAAATAAGCTTATGTTAGAAAGAAAAGGAAAAAGTCTATAAATTAATTTAAGAAAATAGTATATTAATAAAAGGTAAGTAGTGAAAATGTAATTATTTTACATTAATGATTAATGGTTCTTTTTTTTTTCTAGTTTTTTTTTTTTCAATTTTCGTTAAATTTAGTAGATAAAATTTATTAAATATATGAAATAAATTTTTTTTAGAAAAATATTGGACTAAAAATATATTCAAGGGACCATTTTGAATCTACCCTTAAATTTAAGGGATATTTATGTTATTTCCTCTCATATTTTAAGTAGAATATTAATCAAATTTTGTCAAATTTATTTTTGTGAAATATGAAGCAAAGTTGAATGATTTTTGTGTAACAAAACAAAGAATAGTGACTTTTCGATAATAAAGACAAAATTGAATGACCACCCGTGAAATTACTTATGAAAGTTAAAATACTTATTGTGTGGTTTGCTCATGCCATGTTGCTTGCAAAAGGTGTATCAAAGGCTGTGGATATGAAATTGATTAAAATAGTGCACTCTCTGGAGTTTTTCAAGAAGTATCTGAGAAGAAAGAAATGCTTTGCCATGACTTAGACTACTTGAAGAATAAAATGGACATAATGCTTTGACATGACTTAGACTACTTGAAGAATAAAATGGACATGTATAAGCAACACAATGCACATACTGACAGGAAGAATGCACTCTATGCTGTCCATGGTGCATTCATGATTTTGACCTTGGAATCACTATGTTTTGAAACTAAGTATATTTTTTTTTTTGAAAACTGATAATGTTATTTTGAAACTCAAGTATTTTATTAATGAAAAAGTTTATTCTTTAAAGGTTTGTTGTTATAAATGGAAATTTCTTTAAAAAATTTATTTTTCGATATCTCGAGTCTCATATCATGTTAGTGGTTAATGAATGGTGAATTTATGTGTTTCTTAGCTATATTTTGCTCATATTTTATTATGTTTTGAGAATAAATCATGTGTATTTTCATGTGTTCTATGATATATTTGTGAAAAGAGCTAACACACATGATTAAATGCTTTCAGGGCTTAAAGTGATGATTTGAATTTAGTTGTGGCTTAAAAGAGCAAGAATGACAAAATGGGGTTGAAGGAACGAATTGATAGAAGTTGGCGACACACAGGCCACACCAGCACGACAAGCGACGCAAAGCACAGCCAAAGCACTGCACGCAGAGGCGCGACGCGGCGCCATGCCTGTGTGATGCTAGACGCGATGCGTGGCGGTCTACTAGGCGGCCAATATGTGAATCTCACTTCAATTAGGAAAAGGAGCTGCAAATCCCAATTCCAATCTATGAAGGAACAACGAAGGCTTACACTACTATTATAAATATTCTTTATTTCTATATCTTAGGTGTGCAATTTAGATTGAAAGACAACAATTAGTGAGTACATATTTATAGAATTGCATAATTCATATTTTAAGAAGTTGTTTAGTTGACAATTGTTGGAGTTTCATCAAGCCTTGTAATTCAATACAATCTTGGAGATTGGCTACTCAATTTATTATTCTCATAAGTATTTATTCATTTTCTCATAAACATGAGTGGCTAAATTTCTTAGGCTAGAGTTGTGGGAACCATGATGGATTAACGAATGTAGGCATAATAAAATAGTGATTTTTGAATGTGAATTAAGTGGATTGCTATTCTCTTCGTTTTAATTAAAGTTTTAGCGGTTACAATCATTGAAACATGCCTGTATCTTTAACTTGCCTTACCAAGGAGGTTGAAGTTAGGAAAAGAGAGTAATAATGAAAATTTGAGATTAATAATTCTCATCTAATTAACTTGAGCTCTAATCGAGGATAGTTAAAATTCAAGACTTATTGTAAAGGTATAATATACACACTTTTGAGACCGGAAGGAGATGGATGGAAAACATCTATTGTCTATTGCCGCACTTAACACATGCACTTTGAGACCGGAAGGAGATAAATATAGTCTTTAAGTCGAGAAATGTTAGATGTACTAAACATAAGTATTACACAAAATTCACCAGGATAGATCACTAGTAGAAGTCTGCTAAGTTATTTAGTCATGGAGAACACAATCCTAGTTTAATCTTAGTAATTTGATAAACAACTCAATAATTCTTAGCATTATTTTATTCTCTTTATTTGCAAACTCCCCTTCCGAAATATTGATCACAAGTTAGTTTATTTACCGTTATTATATTATTTCTACCTATTCCCTGTGGGATCGACCCCAACCTAGTTGGGTTACTATATTTGACAGCGATTGCTTTATACTTCAATTGGGAGGCGTAATTTAGACGTGATCAGTGATTCACTCGGATAAGTAAGACACGGAATGCCGATCCCGTCTACACTTAAGGTCGGAGAGTGACAAAAGGCATAAGTTGAGATAGTACCAAAGTAAGAACTGAGATTTTAGATAGAATAGATAAACTTAGCTCTTCTATGAAAGTTCATAGAAATAGCGGTTTTTTCGCAAAAGTTAAAAAAGTAACTAGTTTCCTTTCACATTGACTGGTTGGAGGCTTGATCAGCACAGCATCCTTTCTGGAAGATGATTGTGGGGTTAGGTGCTTTTTAAGTGTAAGTTTTGATTTTATTAGTGATACTTTATCGTGTTATCAAAAAAATCTTTCATTATTTTGCAACACTAATGATGTCTATCTAAAGTGAGAGTTTCACGGACCAAATAATCAAATATGAGAGAGAGAGAGAGAGAAAGTAGAGTTCTCAAGGACTTGATTTTCCAATGATATTATTGATTGGGACCTCTAACAATGACTTACACAAGTCTTCAGTCCACTTGTGTAAGCTAGTAGGGTTAATATCTTAGGTGATTATACAAGTCAATTTAATTCAACTTTTCTTCTACCTTTTTTTAAAAAGTTTTTTAGACATAAAGCAATTCTTGTCGACTGGATCTTGCAAATACACATTGTTGACCTCTCAATCAGAGAATTTTGGTGTACTCACTTTTCTAGTGAACTTCTTCAAATTATATACATTCGACTTGAAATTCATTTTGTCCATGTGTACCCAAAAGATCAAAGTTTGGTTCATTTTTGAATGACAAGTTTATGGCTCCACTTTGGGACAAAATTTTGTGTAATTTCACAAATAATCACTCAATCTTTCTAACATTAAAATTTAAAAGAATTATAGTTGATAATTATAATGAAATCACTAAACTAACTACTTTATAACACTTTAAGTTATAAAATTAAATTTTGTAATAGTAAAGTCACTAAATTATAGAGTATATATTAGTTGCCTAGAAAATATAAATGATTACAAAATCAACTTTCGATGTCGGAAATGACACGTCATTGTCATGTCATCATTTTGCACTGTGTACATACATGCAAAAACTTATTTTTTCATACCCTCTATTTTTAAATATAAATAATTCAAAAAAAAAAGGTATTTTTAATTTAATAGTTAATTTTATCCTCAATTATATTATAGAGTTAAATATACTTCAAATATTATGAAAGTATTCAAAAATACCCCTCATTTAGATGAAATCCCCCAAATTAACAAATGAGGGGTATTTTAAATGAGATTTGAGATATGATACTTAAAATTAAGTTTGAAGGACTTATATTAATTGAAGTTTGTCAGATTGACCAATACGATTTGACAAAGCAATGGATAATATATTTGTTAAAAATTTGAGTTTTTGAAACTATGATTTTTAAAATTTTAAAATTATATTTAAATATGTTATAGAAAAAAATTAAAATTCAAAAATTGGTTTCATATAAATTTTGAAAATTTACAAATATTCAAAAGTTAAATTTTTATTATTAAACAAATATTTGAAGGAACATTTTAAAATTTATCTTCAAATGTTAGTTTCATATCAGACGAGCTGATAACAGTAATTAGGTGGGTAAGTTATATTTTAGTCATGTAGCTAAGGTGTGCGTTTGTAAAGTTATAAAAATTAAAACATACTGTAGCTATTTGTAAATGTTTTCAAGTTGATATGGTAACATTCATTATCGATATATAATGCATAAGATCTGTAAATAAAATATATGCAATTAGGTGATTTGCTCAGATAAAATTACTTTGCATTGCTATTCCTTTTGGCCCCATTTAAATAATTTTGGGTAAAAATTACTTTACGATCAAAAGTTGAAGTTCAATTTACGAAGAATAACAAAAAAATTGTCTTGTCACTATGTTTGCCTTTGGGGATTTGAGATTTCATTCAAATGAGGGGTACTTTTGAGTACTTTTATAATGATAGGGGTATATTTGACCCTATAGGATAATGGGGGTCAAAATCAACTATTAAACTAAATTAGAGGGGTCAATTTGATCCTTTTCCCATTAAAAAACATAACAATTAAAAGAATCAATAAAGAAATTAAAATAATCAAAGATTTTTTTTTACTATTATTATAGAGGTGAATTTAGAATTTTAATTCAATGAATTCATGATAAAGGTTCCAACGATTTAATCAACATAGTATTTGAGTTTTAAGTTTTTGCACTGATTACTCTTATTTTGGGATAATTTTTAATTTTTTGTCCCTCAAATTGGTGGTCTTTAATTTTTGCGCCTACTACTCATTTAATAAAAGTTGTGGGCTAAAGTACCTTTAACTACAACCTAATTTCATAAGGCAAATTTTTAAAAAAATGTTTGTTGGAGAGCAGAAGTTCATTTCTATCTAATCGCAAGACAAATTTTTTAGAAAACTTTGTCTAAGGCATAAGTTCAGTAGGAATAACTTGTGACTTAGGGTATAAGTTTAGTAAACATAATTTATACCTGGGGTCATAAGTTGAGTAAGCATAACTTGTGTCTTAGGGCATAAGTTTAGTGGTATGGATCCCTTAACTAGTGTCTTGAGACATAAGTTCAGTAGTATGAACTTTTTAAGACATAAAGTTTTAAAACTAAACTTATGTCTTGTAAGATATAACTTGTATCTTTGGATATAAGTTCAATCTAAAACTAAACTTATGCTTGAAGGCATAACTTGTGTCTTGAAGCACGAGTTCGGTGCATGCTTTTTAAGGTATAACAATGTTTTAAAACTAAGATCATATCTTATAAGGCATAAATTGTGCCTAAGTTTTTTTGCCTTGCGAGTTTTAGTTTTATTTTAATATTTAAAATATTTTTATTACTTAAATAGCAAAAGAAAAAAATAAAATAAAAATTATTTTAAAATAAAAACATTCTGCGAATCCGCCGGCGGCCCAGCTTACTAAAGTTTGACCCACTATTATTTGACGTTGTTGTCAATATGTCTCACACCTTAACTTGTTAGAAATTTTCCAATAATACCGTATATATGTATTTCATTCCTCTATATATTTGGATAAGTCTTTATTATGTATATTCATCACTTCAAGTTTTGCATGTTAGAGAAGGAAGATGTCATCTTCGTCATCAGCTTTCTGTATTTCTTCTTTTTTGCTCATCACCTTCAGCTTACTACTCCTAATTTGCGAAACCATTCAAGCGCAAAACACCCGCCTTCTTCCTCAAGAAGAAAGTATACTATGAGTATTTGTTATTACCATTTCCTTTTAGCGCTGATGATGATGCTGAGTAGTATCTTAATTTTATTTTTGCTGACATACAAAATTTGCAGAGGATGCCCTGAAAGAAATAGGGGAGCAGTTAGGGAAAAAGGACTGGGATTTTAATCTGAATCCCTGTGATGGCAGCACAAATTGGACTACACCAGGAACTGACGATTTGTCAGTGTATGTCAGCAATGTGACCTGCAATTGCTCTGCCCCTGATGGTTTCTGTCATGTACAAACCATGTGAGCCTTCTCCCTCTGCTTCTTTTTATATGTCTAAATTCCCCCCAATTTCTGTTTGGGTTTTTTTTAGTATCGGTGTGAATTTTAGATAAAGTTTATTTGTCTATTATTGTATAGGAAATTGAGAATTTTTGTGTTTATATATAGAAATATTTTTTTAACTTTTAAAAGAGTTAAAAAAAAGAATCTCCTCCTGTCAGTTATTATTGCTCCGTGCAGATTTAAATTTGCTCAAATGATATGATTGATATATTTTTTGAGATTAAATTTATTTTCTATTTTCTAGATTTTAATTTTATATTTTTCATGTAAAATTTTAATTGAAAATTCATTGACATTTTTAAAAATTTTCAAATGGTAATATCGAACGAATACTGCCTTTAATGAACATGCATTTTCCGCACCTATTAACATCCAACTGTGGCTATAAATTCTTATATTTTCTTTATAACTTGTTTGATTAAACTTCTCAACTCAGCTTATTTTGGAAAATGCTTATTAAAAAAGTATTTTTAGTGAAAAACATCTTGTGTTTGGCTAATAAATTTAAAAAATATTTTTGAGCAACAATTAGTGTTTGACCAAGCTTTTGAAAAGTGCTTCTAAATGTATTTTTCACAAATGTGCTTTTAGGGAGAAACTATTTTCTTTAACTTCTGAAAAATAATTTTTGTTACTTCTTAAAAGCACTTATTTTCTCTCAAACGTTTGGTCAAACACCTCATTTTTTTAAATAAGTGTTTTTCTAAAGAAAAATAAACATTTTTGACTTCCCGGAACCTTGAACAAACAGACTATTAGTTTTTTAAGACCAAAACTTAGCAAATATTTCCCCCTTTCTTCTGTACTTTCTGTATTAATTCTCAAAAATAAAAACATAAATGTTTAATGTGATTAATAGTGTTATGTTGGAATATAATTAATTTAATATGTATCTAACAGTATATTATTATATATTTTATTATTTTAAAAATTAACCAAATAGAAAAACCCTACAAAAACAAAGCAATAAAAACTCAACTCAATTTATTTAATTTAGTTCTAATATTTAAAAAATTGACTTAATTAATTTAATTTTCTCCCAATAAAAGGAACCGACTCAAATTCAACAGCGGACACCCAAAGCATGAGATGGGTGATAAGCCATTTTAAGCCAACCGTCATCCCATCGCATGACGCACTCTACTACTACGATTTTACCAAAATAGTTCCTTTGACCCACTTTACTACTCCAATCAAGTCATGAGCCAATGCGAGTCAATGCATTTCTCTGACTTAATTAATATAAAAAGAATATAGATATTCATAAAAAATAAAGTAATTATTTTTGTCTATTTATTTATTTATTTACTCATTAAATTAATTGTTCTTTTACCCATTATAGCTTTTATGGGTAATTGCCTCCTTTTCTTCTTTCCTTTTTTTGCCTCTACTTGTTTTCTTTTCTTTTTTTTTCTTCTTTCATTTCTCCTCCTCCTTTTTTTCCTCGTTTTTTCTTTCCTTCTTTTTTCTTTTTTTTGTTCTTTTTTTTTTCAAAATCATATTATTCTTCTTTTTTGCTCATCACAATATGATTTTATTGAGTCGAGAGTCTAACAAAAACAATCTTTCTACCGCTGAGATAGGAGTAAAGTCCGTGTATCTCAAAAAATTATGAAAAACTTTAAGAAGTATTTCTAAGTAACATAAAATATTTATAAAAATTATATACATGTAATGCCGAGTTGGCTCGCGTGCCTTGTTACCCCGGATGACCAGCCCACTTTGTATCATGACATTCCTTTTAGAAGTGACAATAATTACTAAAATATACAAAAGAACCCTTTTTTTTCCGAATTGCTATGATTGGTTCAGTTTGACTTTTTTTTAGTTAAAATCAAACCAAATCACTTATGGTTGATTTTTTTTCCCAACACCAAACTACTAGTCAAGTTTTTTATTCTCGGTTTAACTCGAATTATCAATTTGGTGCGGTTTGTCAATTTTCTTTGTACACCAATAGCCATATGATACATATCATATACTTACAAGGTATCATAGAAGATTGGTTCATTCTTTCAAAAAATGCTACTCAACCGTCTATAATACCCACATGAAATATCATATACCGATAAGGTATCATAGAAGATTGGTTCATTCCTTTAAAGAATACTACTCAATCCTCTATGATACTCGTATTGTATATCATATACTGATAGGGTATTATAGAGGACTGACAGTTCATTTCTTCGAGAAGAACACCCAGTCATCTATGATATCGGCAGTGTATCATATATGACAACTTTATTCATTAAAAAAAACACTACACAGTTTTTTATGATGTTCACATGGTATATATCATGTACTAAAAGGGTATCATAAACGACTTGTTCATTTCTTTAAAAGAGAACACTCCTTAGTCATCTATGATACTTATATGATATATATATCCTCTATCATAGATGACTTGTTCATTCCTTCAAAAAAGAGTTTAGTCCTCTATGATACCAACCTAGTAAATATAATATCCTGACAGGGTACCATAGAGGATATGATCATTTTGATATTTTAATTTTTATATCTCTTTCGACAAGATTTACTTGTAAATAAAAAATAAAAAATAGAGTCATATTTTAAATATAAGTTTTGTTTGCATTTGTAAAAATTAAAAAATTATCAAAATATGTTTTCATTAACTTAGTTTAATAAATAAGCTAGTGACTTTAGTTACCTATGATACCTACATGGTATATGTCATTTATTAACCGAGTATAATAAAAACTAAATCATTTCTTAAAAGAATACTTCTTAGTCCTATATGATATCCACATGGTATATTCATATACTAATGGAATATCATGGAGGACTGTTTATTTCTTAAAAAAAAAATACAATAAATAGATTTTAAGCTTAATTTTGATGATTTAGTTTTTATATCATTTGTAGCAAGTTAATTTTGGTAAAAAATAAAAAAATAGAGTCATATAGTTTCATTTCATTTGAAAAAGTGAAAAAAAATATAAATATATCTGTTTTACAGTTTTGATAGTTTTTGCTATAATGTTAACAGATTACTCAAAGGACAAGATCTTGCTGGTGTTCTTCCTCCATCCCTGGTGAAGTTACCCTATCTCACGAAAATGTACTGTTAACTCACTTGAATCTATGAGTTCAAAACTCTGTAGGAGCTTTTTTTTAAAGAAAAAAAAAATCAAGAATCATTATGATTCAAAAAAAAACATTTTCAATGTTTGACCTGCAGTGATCTCTCGTGCAACTATTTGAGTGGTACTATTCCCCCTGAATGGGCATCTATGAAACTGGAATATATGTGAGCTGCACCTGAACCACTTAATACTTTAGGCATTACATAACAAGATTGCTTTAATTCAAACTATTCAAGAACTGATGGTTTTCAGGTCTGTTATGCTGAATCAACTATCTGGACCAATTCCAAAGTACTTAGGAAACATGACTACACTACATTATATGTATGTCTTCTTGTCTTTCACTTCCCATACACGGATAGTAGTCCTTAATTTAACATTTATTGAGCTGGCCAACTGCAAAACTTTCAGGAGATTGGAAAATAACATGTTTAATGGAACTATTCCAAAAGAACTTGGAGACATGATTAATCTACAGACTCTGTAAGGCTTTCCAGACTATCCTCACTTTAGATGAAATTTAGGTTTTTACAATATTTTGACAAGCTAGTTGCCTTTTGCTTTGTGCAGCATTCTTAGTTTTAATAATCTCACAGGTAAGTTGCCAGAGGAACTCAATAAACTCACTAATTTGAAAGAACTGTAAGTGCCTCTGGATATATGTTGGATATAATTTCCTCTAGGCTTATTGCATTTCCTGTTTGTCTGAGTTTTTCCCATTTTTGGCACCTATGCAGTAGGCTGAGAGGTAACAACTTCACTGGAAAACTTCCAAGCTTTGAGAGTTTTAAAACCCTTCAAAGATTGTAAGCATATTTAAACCATTTGATGCATATAAAAGCTTTCAATTTTTAGATTAATGCAAGTTTTTTCAGACTTTATGCTTGGTTAACAGAGAGATTCAAGCTGCTGGTTTTAAAGGACCTATATCCCCAAGCATTTCTGTCTCGACTCAAATGATCGAATTGTGAGTTGTTCTCTGTGCTGCATACTTTGTTTGGTTCCCTTCTATTTGGATAGAATTTAATCTTAATAATATGGCTGTACAGAAGAATCACCGACTTGACTGGAAGTGCTTCAGAATTTCCTCTGCTTGAGAATATGACAAGCCTAACTAGATTGTATGTAGTTCACGTGAAGTTTGGATTTATGCATTAATAGTTCCACTAGTTTCCCTAGTCAATGGGAAGTGTTTTTGTTTTCTTTTACTGAAACAAATGTGTGATTGCAGGATATTGAGGAACTGTAATATATCTGGGAAGATTCCTCCTTACATAGCTAATATGCATAAACTAAAACTTCTGTAAGTCTGCTGTCTACCTTCACTCTGATGTTTGTTCTTTCTTTGTTTCTTTCTTTATTGATATACATCTCGTTCTCCTTTCCCTACGTTGCTGTATTTAACAGAAATCGTGCATGCTATCAATGCCAGATTTTCTTTATTGTTCTCCTGCGAATTCTGTTTATTTATAATGCCAGGAGACAGACAAAGAGTTCATTGAAATTGTGATCGGTTTTGTGTTAGAATCTTTTATAGGCCTTCTATGAAGACTATATACAGGTGAACTTCTCCCCAAGAGGAAAAGGGAAAGGTTTCCAGGTTTGGTGGAAGAATTAGAATCTTGCTTTCGCAAAATGTTACTAAAAGCATCACTTTCTCCAGATGATAGCTGATATGAAACCTTAGAATTGAGTTTTCCTTACTCGTTCCCTTTCATATGCTTACCTGCCTCTCTCTGCATTTTTTTTCCCTATTCAGAATTTACTTTCAGTTTTTTCCTGTTGGTAACTTTGTATAGTAATCATGTACTTTGGCAGAAGCAGGTAAGATAAAATACTGTAAATTTACATGATGTTATTGTGAATTAGCTTAGAATCTCAAGATATTAAAACGTCATCTGCATCCTTTTCCTTGTTTCAGTCTTGAATATGGTTTTCCTTTGCTGCAGAGATCTAAGTTTCAACAGGCTTGAAGGACACATCCCGAATCTTGAGGGTCTGAAGAAGCTGGACTACTTGTAAGTGACAGAACATAAGGATGAAACTTGTGATACTCAAAATTCTTATTTTAGCTAGCTTTCCAATTCATCGGCATTATATTGTCAACAATGCTAAGTTCTTCTCTTTAACAGCAATACAAATGAATAAAATTTAAACACTTTACATGGATGGCCAAGTTGTTCAGGCTTTAAAGAATGTTTGTTGCAAAAGAAACTTCTAGTGTCTGACAATTTGTAGGTTTTTTAGACCTTGATTTATTTGTGTAAGTGTGTTATTCAAATTGCTATCTCCGGTTGAATTAAAGATTTTGTTTTGCTAGGTACCTGATAGGAAATAGACTTACTGGGCCAATTCCAGATTGGATTAGAAGTCGAAATTCCAAACAGTAAGTTTATTACCTTTTATTAGCATGGTTTTGCATATAAATCAACTCATGCCTATAAGAATGCCAACTTATCTTTTATCTCAAGAACTTAAGATTCCATAAGCATATAGACATAAATGTCAATGTTGCAGGAACATACTATCCCTTAACAGGATGAACTCAGCTTTCTGGCTTTCTACTCTCTGAATCAACAAGTAAATGAGAAACATTAAAGAGCTTCATGAAAACATTAGAACTAGTGATTTTGGGAAAATTAATTTAATTTGGATTATAAAAATGTTACTACCCACCGCTATTATAACTAGCATTTGCATCCTGCAAAGAAAGCACAAGTATTCCAACTCCCTTCATTACCTTGATAGTATTGGGAAAACACTGACTATATCAAGAATCTTATTTGCAGCATGATAGACCTGTCTTATAACAACTTCAGTGAGAGCTCTGAGCCTATTTGTCAGGAAACCCTGTATGAGTCTTGTACCTTATGCCTTCTTCCCACTCATTTTTCTTATCGGGGTACAGGTTGTTAGTCATTTCTAAGCTAAATTTTGTTCTTCTTCTCAGAAACTTGTTCAGAAGCTATAATGGAACAAAAAATTCGTAAGTCATTAACTTGTCTTATAGGACATTAGATTCATCATGGTCAACAGTTTCATGTCTTCTGACCCTTAATTCCTTCTAACTTAATGCAGAGAACTTGGGAAATGCTTGCCAAGTTGTTCAACGGGTAAGTTTATACCTTCTACTAAGCTCTGATCATTTTCAATATAATATTATGTTTTTTATATTACAATGGCAGTTCTCTTTGTGTCTGTCAAGTTTGATAGAGGCAAAAGTAAGATCATGTGTTTTGTGGTTGTATTTTGCATGAATATCATAATATCCAATGAACTTTCTCCGCTTTAATTATATACAGATTGGTATTCAGTGCACATAAATTGTGGTGGAGAGAGTGTGACAATTGGGGACACCATTTATGAAGCAGATAGAGATTCAGCAGGTGCTGCAAAATTTTCTTCCTCGAAAGAGAGCTGGGGAGCCAGCAATAGTGGATTCTTCTGGGATAGGTCCGTAACAGAAAAAGATTACCAGGCGACTAATATATCTGCTATTAAGGGAAATGACTCTGAACTGTACACGACAGCTCGGCTCTCAGCTTTATCTCTGACTTACTACGGACGTTGTTTAGCAAATGGAAACTACACTGTGACACTGCACTTTGCAGAGATTGTTATAAGAGACAACCGATCTTTCCAAAGTCTAGGAAAACGGATATTTGATGTCTATATTCAGGTCAATTAACATTCATTTGGGTATTAAGTAAAGGTTTAAGCGCAGTTAACTCACCCAATTTAACTGGCTGCAGGGTGAGAAGAAGCTCAAAGATTTTGATATTAGAAATGAAGCTGGGGAAGTTGATAAAGCTTTGAAAAGAAGGTTTTTTGCAGTTGTAGAAGATGGCACTCTAGAAGTGCGCTTTCAGTCTGCTGGGAAAGGAACAGCTGCTCTCCCTAGAAGAGGAAGCTATGGCCCTTTAGTTTCTGCCATCTCTTTCGAAGCTAGTAATTCTACTATTTCTCTTTCACAAACGAACTCTCTTAAACACACCGCACAATTAATTCTACTACTTTGGTGCACCTACACATAATGAAATTATAATAATGTCTTGAGATGTTGTTAATTATTCTCAGAGAGCCTAGAGAATAGACTTGACCTATTTGCTCAATCACTTTAATATTAAAAGCGAGCAAACAAACAAATGCAAGTGCGTTTTACACTCTTGCTCTTCTTTTTTCTGTATCATAGATTTCAAGCCACCTGCTAAACACAAAAAGATGGTTGCCATTATAGCTGGAGCAGTGGTGTCCTCATTAGTTCTCATTTTCACAATATTGTTTGTTGCATGGAAGAGAAACAGAGACAGGATATCAAAGGAAGAAGGTGATGCTACTACACCCAAGCAGCCTATTTCAATGTCTTATGTCTCAAATATCTAAAACTTACATATATTCTGTTCTCCGCTATTTCTTGAGAAGTTGTTATCGCAAATGAAAATAATGGATTATTAAGAAAAGAAACGACATTAATGGATATATGCATTTCATATTGCATAAATTTCCACATTATATGGAACCATTTCCCTTTTTAAATGTTTTCTTTTTCTATAAATGTGCAGAATCAAGAGGACTGGATCCACTGGCTGGTGTATTTACCATCAGACAAATCAAAGCTGCCACAAATAATTTTGATGCTGCAAATAAAATCGGGGAAGGTGGTTTTGGCTCTGTCTACAAGGTGCATCTCAATCTGACCTCTATCAAGCTTTCTACTTTATTAGGTTAGCTACAACATAATATGTATAGACAGCCTTTAATCCAACCTGTTTTTTCGTTCATTTATATTAATAAACAGGGCACACTATCGGATGGTGCAGTTATTGCTGTTAAGCAGCTTTCATCCAAATCAAAACAAGGGAAGCGTGAGTTTGTAAATGAGATAGGTATGATTTCTAGTTTGCAGCACCCAAATCTTGTCAAACTATATGGATGTTGTGCTGAAGGGAATCACCTGCTACTGGTGTATGAGTACTTGGAGAACAATAGCCTGGCTCGTGCTTTATTTGGTAATTTATCATCCTTCTTCATTGTTTCAGTTATAAGTCGAGCAGAAAATAAGCTAAAAGCGAAACAAAATGAAAGATTGCTCTTTGTTAATTAATGAGAGAGTTTAAAATGAAAAGTCTATATCTGTTTCTAAACGTGTGTGTTACGAGAAGGTATGCATAGATTTTTACTTCACACTAAAATGCAGGTCCAGAAGAACATCGGCTCAAAATAGACTGGCCAACCAGGCAAAATATCTGCATTGGGATAGCAAAAGGCTTATCTTTCCTACATGAAGAATCGTCATTAAAAATTGTTCATAGGGACATCAAAGCAACGAATATACTTCTTGACAAGAAACTAAAGCCAAAAATCTCTGACTTTGGTCTGGCCAGACTTGATGATGATGATAATAACACACATATGACCACTAGAGTTGCTGGAACCATGTAAACTTTCTGACAAGTCTCTCGGTCATGTTTATGTCTTTTGTGTTCTTTAAAGAGGAAATATATCTACTATTGATGGACACACTAGGGTTAATTCTACATGTCATAATATTCTTCAGTGACACCAAAACTCTGCAAACAAAACTGATTGATATAGGTCTGTATGTTGTTCTCATACAAGCAGCATATATACATTTAAGATTGCTAGAACCACTGCCATTGCTCTTCCTTGAATTTTGGATATCTTATACAAGGCAACTTTCCATAGTTGTTTATATATTCTTAACCAAGAAATGGTGGTGAATTTACAAGGACTAGGACATCATGGCCTGGCTTCCCTTACAGAAGGCACATTCGGATGCATAATCATATATCTGGTGCTGATAGAATTGCCTCTATTTTAGGGATACTGGCCCATGTATCCTCTTTAGTTCTTTTGTTTTTGCCAATGATTCTTCACTTATATTTCATCCCAATCTATCATTCTTGGAATTCTGATTTCATGCATGAAGTTGATGCCACTTCTTAGAAACTTCAATCAGAAATTGAACATCGGTGAACAAAACAAAAAGAGAACACAAATTGAACATCTCTATGTCTTATACCTTGTAGTCTCCATGAAGTTAAGGTTCTCACTTTGTTCTGCAGAGGATATATGGCCCCTGAATATGCACTATGGGGCTACTTGACCTACAAAGCAGATGTCTACAGCTTTGGAGTTCTTGCATTAGAGATTGCTGCTGGGAAGAGCAATATGACATATCGCCCTGATGAGAAATTTGTCTGCCTCCTAGATTGGGTAAGGACTCCTAATCCCTGATATTAACTTCTACATACCACCATACTTCTGAACTAGAATTTTGGCTGAACAAAGATACTGGATTGAATTTGGTAGCTTGCATGTTGGTTGAAAACTATTGAATGCGCGATCATTTCATCTGAAAGTTTAAGTTGTTAGAAAGATCATACTTTATGTATAATTCTCTCTTCAACACGTCCCCACACGTGTGTCATTATTCTTTTTCATGGACCAGAATAAACATCACACATCTCTCGCATTTATTCAATTCCATTCTGGTGCTTGTATTCAGGCCCTTGTACTACAAAGGCAAGGAAAATTGATGGAAGTAGTCGATGCAACATTGGGCTGTGATTTGAACCAGGACGAGGCTCTAAGGATGATAAACGTAGCTTTGCTATGTACCAGTCCATCTCCAGCACTTAGGCCAACCATGTCTGCAGTAGTCAAAATTCTTGAAGATCATCTTGACCTCCCTGAGTTCACCATGGAATCAAGATTCTATAATGATTATGATCATCTCAACTTTCAAGGGTTACGAGACAAGTATGGCGATACTCTCAGCTTGAGCGAAAGTCAACCACTTACATATTCATCCAGTATTTCTAGAAGAGATTGCTCTTCCACTACCTCTACATCAGCTTAAATTTACAGTCAGATCAATATCGTGAATTTGTTTAAACACCCTGTCGGTTTTGGATGCACTTCCTGTATTTTAAATCAACCATTTATACACCTTATAGAAATCCTACACTTATACCACTATGAGGTATACCTGTTACAAACCCCGCCTCCCCACCCCTAATCTCGTCCTCCATCCCCCATAATGTTTGCCTAAATATATATACATAAATGTTGGTTGGACAATATTTTCTTGCTTACTTATCAAACACAAGATATTTGTGTGCAACTACTGTAATTATAAGATGAGTTGTACTGACATCCATTGCCAAGTATATGCATTTAAGGTAAGTCTGGATGAGGAAGACCTTGTCCCTGTGCTTAGCACGGGCACGCTCAACTAGTAGCAACAACACTGACATTTATAGACTCAACTAGGAGTAATATACAGACATTCATTATGCTCAACTTTTGAGTACTTCGTATCCTAGTTTTAACCATCGTCTCAACATTTAATTGAGCAAAAATAACCCTAAACTAAATACAATTTTAATTGAGCAAAAATATCCCTAAACTAAATACAAAAGCCTTATTGCGCTGTAACTCAACTTCAAAAGTAGCTCATGAGGAGATGTATCTGACTCTAATACTTATGTAAAGACATGACATCTAAATCTAAATTCCCCAACAACTGAGAATTCAAGGACAGAGTATTGGAATTCTAATAAAATTCTCTGCTGCAATATCAAAATAAAATTCACGAAGCAGATCGGCCTAATTAAAAATTCCTTAAAAGATGCCGAGGTTTCTTTCCAACAACCCATAATGATGTATTTATATATTATAGACCAGGTTTAAGAGGAGGACAAACTAATAACATTCCTTATAAATAAACCCAACCCAATATAAGGTAAGTCAGATGAAGTAAGCCTTGTCCCCGTGCTCAACTAGTACTACTGATACTGACATCCATTAGACTCAACACACAACTATTCTCTTCTCTTCATTTTAGTTATTGTGCTTATTATAAATAATTAATTCAAAATAATTATTATTTTATTAAAAAAATAATAATAATAATAATAATATCTCAAAGATAAGATAATAATCAAAGGACTTAAATGTGTTTGCTGTTACAATGATCAAGCGTTGATCATTGTCCTTTTTAACAGCATATTTATTTTCCTTCTCCGTTGACCTTTTCTTTATTATTCCTTTTAATTTTTTTTTAGTTGATAGATATATTAAAAATAATTATTTTAAAATAGTTGCTAGTTTAAATATTCAAAAAATAATTGATCACCTTTTTTTCAACTTTACCCTTAATACTTAAGTCACTTTAGAGTGTGAAAATAATTATTATTGTATATTTCTAAAAAATATCTATCAATTAATAAAGTTATATTAATTAAATTGTAATTTCTATTAATGTTTTTAATAAATATCCAAATTATATTCTGCCAAACTAAAAAGGAGCAGAGGGAGTAGCTCCTACTCATTTTTATTATTCTTAATTTCTATTATCAATTTTAATCGTTGGACCAGCAGCAACCACATATCTATATATACTCCGTCTTTTTCCTATGAGATATAAAAAAGGGTAAAAAAGAAAAAGAAAAGAAGAGATAAACTCTTCCTTTAATTTCTTGTAGCGTTTGACTTTATATTATTTAATCCTTATTAGATTTTGGCTTTTAGTTTTATATTAGAAAAAGTTGTTAGAATTATGAGAATATATTTATATCGAGTAAAATATTTTTAAGGATAATGTCTTCTGACACCCTTCAAACTATGAGAATTTTTGTGATTTATAATAATTTTTCAATATATATAAGAAAATCAAAATTAAATTAGTAATTAGTTTTTATCTTTACCTTTACTTAATAAATATATAGGAATTAATATTAAATTATTTTTTTAATTAATATTCTTTTTAAGAATCGTTAAAAAAAATATGATAAATAAAATGAATAAAAGAAAATAATAGTAGTAATAATACCGACATTCATTAATTACGCTCAACTAAACGAGTACTACTTGTTTTCGACAACAAATATCTTGATCATCCATCCTAGATTAAACAAGGTCCCATTTCATAAATGTTGGGTTCAATCTACTCTTCTTCTCAATTTCAAACAGCAAACTCTTCCAATTTGTGCCCCATGTGTTTATGTCCCATTAATTACAAATTTTACTTTGGACTTTTCAATGCTAAGATACTACACTACTAATATAATTCATCCTTCTTTAATTAGTAGGACCTGGCTATAAGAAGAATGTCTCCTCCATCAGTCCCTCTTTTTTTTCTTCCTATTTATTACTATGTGAATTATAGGACTAGTTCAATTTTTTTTTATGTTACTAGGATTTATATCCATTTTATATTTTAAAATTGACGACATATAGATCCTCATTACGATATTACTGGTCTGATAAAAATATGTATTGACGAATGAATACAAATTAAATTGAATTTTGATTAAAATTAGAAAATATATTTTGTACAATGGAGAGTAATTACTAATTTATTGGAGTATATTATTAAGTTAGCGTCTTCTAATATCTTTTAAAATCTTCATATTTATTTTGACAAAAAATTATTTGGAAATCATCAATGTATCAATCAATACCAAGGGTAACAAGGAAAGTATAATAAAACTTTTTTTGATTTTTTTAAATTAGATAAGTAAAATAAAATATTTATTTTTAATATAAAGATATATAATAAAAAAAAAGTAGTACACTAGATATATAAAAACACATGCATATTGTGATATAGATAAAAGGGGTCAGATGGTAAACATCCTTCATCTCTAGCACCAAGTTGTGTCTTCACCTATGGAGCAAAAGAGGGTGGAGAGGGGTAAAAAATTTTATTTATCCCTTCTCATATTTATTTTGCACATATTTATCCTTGAACGGATGACTCTCACATCCAGCCTTTGGCTCCAACTAATCCGATTCAAACTTTCATACTTGAGCTGCAGCACAACGTTGATTTTTTGCTACAGTTCCAGCAAAAAGATCCAGGATTTCATGGCTACTTCCATTGCAATATGCTCTATCCGGAATTTATCATATTTTGTTTGTTTGTTTGAGTAGTCCATTTTCATGGCGTTGCAACTGCAAATGATTTAAGAGCATTCAAGATCAAGTTCTAATTTTGAAGCAGAACCAAGTTGACGATGCAACTATACATCATTCATTCGTTCTTTCAAGTCAATGTCCGGTCCTTGTCGACATGTCCCACTGCTTTAATTCTCCTAATTTTTCCCAATAATATACTAGTGCAATTAGTATCTGATTCTCCTTTATGAAAAATCAGCTATATATTCGTTCAGTAAGCTAAGTCTTCGTTATGTATATTCACTTCAACTAATTTGCATGTAAGAGAAGGAAGATGTCATGGTCACCAGCTACTTCCTCTATTTCTTCTTTCCTGCTCATCACCTTCACCTTAGTACTCCTAATTTCCGAAACCAATATTCAAGCACAAAAGAACCCTCGCCTTCTTCCCAAAGAAGAAAGTAATGTCTCTCTTTCATCATATATAAATTAAAGTTTGAATCTTCATGGAAAACTCCAGTGATAATGAGTTATCGTTATTAGCCCAGATCAACATTTTCGTCTTTAAAACCCCAGGGATTTTGAGTGTTTTTTTTCTCTTTCTTCTTAAAACTGTATAACAAGTTTTATGATTTTTTTTTTTTTTTTTGCAGAGAATGCTCTGAAAGAAATAGGGGAGCAGTTGGGGAAAAAGGACTGGGATTTTAATCTGAATCCCTGTGATGGCAACACAAATTGGAACACACCAAAGAGTAATTCACCATATTACAACAATGTAACCTGCAATTGCGCTACCCCTGATGGTTTCTGTCATGTAGAAAGATTGTGAGCCTTCTTCCTTTAGCTCTTTTTATTTGCCCTCAATTTCTTCATTATGGGTATTTTAGGTACTCATTTATGTCAGGAAAATATTCTTCTAAAATCACCTTCAATTCCTTAAAAGTAATATGTATTCCACCAAAAGGAGATTCCAGGCTCTTATTCCAAATCAATTGCTTTTACCAACAGTTTTATGTGACTATGCACTAAGTTTAATACTAAAAATATCATCACAACATATTACTCTCATATATTTCCTATTTCTTTACCTTGTATGATTACATTACTGCAATAAAAACAAGGTTCCTATCATTGAAATTAGTAAACTCAAATGTTCAAATGTCTAGGTTCACATGTTTGGTGTTATCCATATGATTATTAGGATCAGGCATTTGATGTTCTCAATGTGAGTGAGTTCATAGAGTGTATGTAAAACTATTTAGTAGCATTGAGTCTTGAACTATAATTTAACACCTACGAGTACCCCTTTTGTGATGTCTTACTGTAAGAGTGGAGTTCTAAAGAATGATATGATTGAGCTTGATGTTTATCTCCCTCTTCAACCTTCTTTGTGCCTTGTGATACTATCAAAGCCTGCCTAATGTATATTCCAATACCTATTGAAGATAACCTACAATCTTTCGAAACCATTCACAATTTGTCTTGGGCATGGACTCTACATAGTCATGACCTCATTGCATTACATATGAAACTGATTGAGATTATCTAAACCAGGCAGACTTATTTCAAATAACTCTGACAGCAGCTGCTCTAACTATTAACAGATTTATCAGAGGACAGGATCTGGCAGGCGTCCTCCCTGCATCTCTGGCAAAGTTAACCTATCTGAAGACAATGTACTGAGTGCATCCTGCTGATTTTTTTGTTACACAACCAGCTTTTGGATTTTACTTATTTTTAAAAATCATTATGGTATTACATGCAGTGATCTCAACCGCAACTACTTAAGCGGTACAATTCCCCCTGAATGGGCATCTACCAAGTTGCAAGTCATGTGAGAATTTATTCATTATGCACTATTAAAATGTATACCCTAGATTCTGAGCTTCTCATCAATTTGAAGTTCTCCAGGGTTATTTCTAATAATCGCTTATCTGGGCCTGTCCCAGAGTACATAGGAAATATGACCTCACTTGTGAGATTGTAAGTTCCCTTGCTTCCACTTTTCTAACATGGATCGAATATATATACCTGAATACTTGTAGTTTCCTGAGCCCCATTTGTGGGATTACACTGGGTATTATTATTGTATTACTTGAAGTTTCCTGAAGTCATCATAATTTTTCAGGAGTTTGGAAACCAACCAGTTTAATGGATCACTTCCACCAGAAATAGGGAAGCTGGTCAATTTAGAGATGCTGTAAGTCTTCCTTACTCTTTTATTTCCCAACTAATTTAATAAGTCAACTTACTGTTTGTATTCTGTAGTGGAGGATGTAAAAGTGAGTTTCAACTAAAATGAAGCTAAGAAATAGAACTGGAATGGTTTGTTGAGATAGTAGACTATAACAATCAAATATTAAAGACTGAGTGGGAAGTATTTGCAAAGTGACCATGATGCATAGGTACTTTATATCATTCTTTTATTCATTTTTTCAATGTGGTGTTCGATTCAGTTTACGCACATCTAAATTAATCAACAGGATAGCTTACTAGTACATCCGACAAGCACATGCGATACGCTGATAAAACCTGTCCACCTTGGTTAGAGAAGATGACCACATTGAGTTTCGTAACCGAGTTTCAAGTTGTTACTATCTTAACCATTCAACTGTCTCCTTTGGGTACAATATTTCTCAGGTACATTCGGGTACTATAGAAAGGAGAAGTAAGCCAAGATGTCTAGGATACGGATGGGGTATTAAGGCTATGTAAGTGTGCTTACTGTGAATTTCCACCGGATATTGCAGGAAAGGGGTAATGTGCAACTTCGAATTGTCAATTATACCCTTTATGAAAATGGAAAACCAATTCGAGGAATTCCTAACACAAGTTTTCAATTAGTTCGGACTTGTATAGTGATATAGTGTATAGTTCAAGTAAGGATGTTTTGGTCAGAATGGTCTGAAGATGAAGTCAATATTGTGGGTTTTGAGAATCAATCTTTGTAACCTGAAGACCTGAGAGCCTCCTTTTTGTGTTAAGATTCTAGTCAAAGCATGCAGTTCTTTGCAAGCTCCAACCATTAGCAAAGGCCATGGTGTTGAAGTTATTACTTGATGATAAGAGAGTTATGCTTCCATACAGTTACTGTCCTTCAAGATAGGAGGAAATTTGTTAGGTTATGGGAGTAACTTATAACTGTCATCAATGAGGGCAAATCATGTTTGATGAGATAAACACATCTCTGAAGTGTTTCCAAAAGCAAGAAACTCAAGCAAGACACAATCTATGCTTCTTTTAAGTAAAGCGTATAATTTAGGGAAGAAACAATAAATTACCTAATATAGGGAAGTTAAGTATTTGTAACATCAAAATTGCTTTGACACTACTATTTTCAATATAATATACAGCAATCACAAAGTTAATCCAACGATTCTTACTAAATATAGTTAAAATGTAGTGATGACTAAAGATGTCAGAGTAAAAAATGAAATAGGGAGAACAAACAAGAAAAAGAGAGATATTATTTTGACAGGATGAGAGAGAAGAGTAGAAAAAGAATTGCAAAAGTATAAGCAGATCATGTTGCGAGTTGCTGCTTGAAGCACATGCTTCTTCAAAGTTGTTTTACTTCACCTATGCTTGGCAAGACACCTCTTCCAATATCTTCGTCACTTCAAATGAAAGTGTGATTGCTCTTAAATTATACTAGTGTTTTTCTACAATCAGATCAACTGTGTGCTGGATTTCATTCTAAATTCTACGAACTTTGATTGGTGCAGCAATCTCATTGCTAATAATTTCACAGGAGAGTGGCCAGTGGAACTGACTAATCTGATGAAATTGACTGAATTGTGAGTGCATTTGAATGTAAATATATCTAAGATGAGATTTCTAATTCTTCTTCCACACATGTTATTTTGAATTCCCGTCTTTCCCTTTTGGCATCAATATAGTAGGATAAGCAGTAACAGCTTTGTGGGAAAACTGCCTAACTTTAAGAGTTGGAAGAACCTCCAGATGGTGTGAGTATTTTCAATTGGTAATATTTGTACAAGTTGGAAATTTCCATTAGAAATTCATTTGTAGTATATGATTTTGACAGAGAGATTCAAGGTTCTGGATTTGAAGGACCAATACCCCAAAGTATTTCCGTTTTGACCAGTTTGAATGAACTGTAAGTTAACTCCTTTTTCTGGAAACTTTCTTTTGCTTCTCTCAATGTTCTTATGATTATGCCTAGTAGAAAAAAAGATAATTAACACTCAGATGGTGTATATACAGAAGAATCAGTGACCTGACAGGAGGTCCTTCTGAATTTCCTCCACTTAGAAACATGACAGATATGACTAAATTGTAAGTACCTAATGATTTGGGAATTATGAGTGGAGTTTCTGTCCTATCCTTTATCAAGGAAATTCATTTCTCTGAAACTAAGTTTTGACTGCAGGATTTTGAGAAGCTGTAATATACATGGGAAGATTCCTGATTTTGTTGCTGATATGAGCAAATTACAGTATTTGTAATTCCACTACTTTCCATGTACTTTCGGGTTTTTTTCAATTTTTTTTCCTTAATGATCTTTTTTTATCCTTCTCCTGTCATACAAGCTGTGGACAATCCACTTAAATCAAGTATTCGTGCATGTCTCTCTTCAGGCCTTTCTCGTTTTCTTCTTTTCCTTGTGCAAGCCTCTTCTCTTTCTCTATAGAAGAGGGCAGAGGGTTTTTGAATCTTGAATGAATGCAGACAACACATCTCGCTCTCTTCTGTGAGAACTAATGTTCATTTACTTTCTTGAAAAAAATGATCTTCTTGGAAAGAGAAGAAGGTAAAATAAGTAAAGATGATACAGTTTCTATACAGACCTGTTGTAGAAGCTATCCATTTTATGTATCATTTGTCTTACCTTAATGAAGCTTTTAACAATTGTGCTATAGCTTGTTCAGCCACATGGAATCGATCACTGTTTTGGGCTTGAGTCTGTATATGTTCATTTGCAGAGACCTGAGTTTCAACAAGCTTGGTGGAGGGATTGAAAATCTCGAAAGGCTGAAGAAGTTGGAGGGCATGTAAGTCAGAATGATATGGAGATGTGAAAATGTCTCTTTGCATCTTTGTTTCATTATATTCGTCTTAATATGTGAGTGTTGGTGGTCCATCCATCAGTCTTCAGTATCCTTTAATGTCAAAGCCCTTCTCTTTCATTTGAAAAAAGCAGAAAAAAGCCTCAAATCACAAAACAATCTTGGATGTCAAGGATACCAAGAGCTCAAATTTAAATACCTTTTCATGATATTTCCTATATTTTTCCCTCAAAGTTTTGAGATTTTGATATTAGATGGTTTTTTATCTCATAAAATATTCTGTCCATGACCTGCACTTAAAACAGCAACAACAACTACGCCTCAGACCCAAAGCTCAAAAATGAGTCTTCATTCGATTGGCAATCTCTTCCCATTTTTGTGGGTAGCTGATAGTGAGATCATATTCTTGAACATGTAATGCAGATATTGCATTTCAAATTTGTGATCTCCTAGTTAAATCAAATATTTGCTACTTGCCAGGTATCTGACAGGCAATGCATTTGTTGGGCCAATTCCAGAATGGCTTGCTAGTCCAGAGAACAGAAAGTAAGTTTAATTCTTTGTCTTGTTTTTTCATATACTCTAGTCATTCTCTTGAACTCAATTTAAAAAGGGACGTGTTTAGCTTGAGGGTAGATCATATAACAGAGTGAAAGATAGAGAAGGCAGCATTAAGTGTCACAACAAATGTGGTTGCTCACATAGAGAAATAGATTAAAAAGTCATTCATACTTCTCTAGTCCAGAACATGAATTCTTGAGTCTTGCCTTTGTAAGTTTTTTTGTTAGGAAGAATGGTAGTTTTGTGAAAATGAGTTGGATCGGCAATAAATAAAGATATTGAGATAGGGATATTGAGATTTAAGTACAAGATGAATATATAAATTAGTTGCACTTAAAGCTGTTTTCTCTAAGTCTAAGTGAAGACACAAACACTTTTATTCCCTCTCATTAGTTTGAGAAGTGAAAATACTTGATTAACTCTTAACCATGTCAGAGATTTTGTATGCAGCGCGATAGACCTTTCCTACAATAAATTCGACGGTAGCTCTGAACCATCTACTTGTCCCGACAACCTGTATGATCCTTGTGTTGCTTATGATTTTCTCCTATTTTGTTTTATAAATTACAGTTCAGATGATCAACTGATGATCTCCACATCTTGTATTCTTTTCTTATCAGAAACTTATTCAGAAGCTTTAAGGGCGGGAATTTTGTGTAAGTGTTTTTAGCTTCAAATAAATAACAAGGGATATTGTGCTCTTTTGAAAAGGACTAATCCTTTCTGATACCTCTTTCAACTACTATAGAGATAATGGGAAGTGCTTGTCAACCAAACCATGTTCAGAGGGTGAGTACTCACTGTTTGCAGAGCTTTGAATTCTACCTTTCCATGTAAGTCTTTTGTTTGATATTGTTCCATTAAGGTGTGGTTCACCAGCTTCATGTTGACAGTCAATAGAAAGAACTAGGAAGGCGTAATTTTTTTTTCCTTTTGCAGACTAGTTAGATCATGGTAAAAATTGAAGCAGCGGACAGTTTTGTCAACAGTTCTATCATTGTCTCATGTGTATGAAATATTTTCATATCACCAGTAATCTTTCTCTGGGTTTGAATGTTGCAGAGAAGTATTCAATGCACATAAATTGTGGTGGAGAAAGAGTAATTATTGGAAATAATACTTATGAAGCAGATGAAGACTCAGCAGGTGCTGCAAAATTTGTTTACTGGAAAGGGAACTGGGGAGCCAGTAATACAGGGCACTTCTGGGATCGTAACAAATCATTGAATGACTACAAAGCAAATAATGTATCTGCTATCATGGGAAACGAATCTCAACTTTACATGACGGCTCGTCTCTCCCCTTTATCATTGACTTACTTTGCACGTTGCTTAGCAAATGGAAACTACACTTTGACACTTCATTTCGCAGAAATAGTTTACAGAGACAACCGATCTTTCCAAAGTCTTGGAAGACGGGTATTTGATGTATACATCCAGGTGAACCAACATGTCAGAAAATTAGATATAAAACAATATCCAATTAGCTGCATCTGACTTAGTTTAGTTGGCTACAGGACGAACTGAAGCTTAAAGATTTTGATATTGAAAGTGTTGCTGGAGGAGTTGATAAAGCTTTGAAAGAAAATTTTAATGTAACAGTAAAAGATAAGACTGTAGAGGTGCGCTTTCAGTATGCTGGGAAAGGAACTACAGCAATCCCAAGTAGAGGAAGCTATGGTCCTTTAGTATCTGCCATCTCTGTGGAAGCTACTGGTACTCTCTAATCTTCACTTTCATTTCTTGCGAGTAGCATCCCTTCTCTTCTCCCCTTTCATATAGCGAGACTAATTCAGTTTTACAAATGTTAGTCACCCTTTACATCTTATGTAGAAGTTAAGACCTTTTCAGAATTGGAAATGGGTTTATAAGACTATTCTTGATTAGCTAGCTGAAGCTCAAGAAGATATAAATTAGATGTTCTCTCATTGAATAATTTTCCCAAGAAAATCTCTCTCATTGAATAACATGCACAATATCTATGATTTCTGGCATCCAAGTATATGCCAAAGCGTCTAACGTTCTTGTACTTTTTGTTCTGTAATGTAGACTTGAAACCCTCTTCTGCACAGGAGACCTCTTCTAATCAGAAAAAGAAGATTCTGATTATAGCTGGAGCAGTGATGTCTTCATTAGCTCTCATTCTAATGATTCTCTTTGTTTCTTGGAGGAAAATAAGAAGCAGGAAATTGATGGCACAAGGTGATACTAGATCTCAACTTTCGTATATGCATAACAACTCGGATGTACTTAAAAGTTTTGTCTGTTACATTCAAGTGATAGCTGGAAAGTTTTTGTAAATTGAAGCACATGGAATACTAGGTGTAATTATCACCTTCTAGGAAACCACGACATTTTGTGGAAGAATTTCTGCTATATTAAACATATATGTCTATATGCAATCCAAATGCTTTCACTAGTTAAAGGGTGGGCATGACAAGGGTATGGGTTCGAAGGAAAAAAACTTTCCATAACTGTTTTGATGCTCTAGGTAAAATTTTCTTTTTTTCTTTCATTTTTTGGGGGAACTTACATTCTAAACTTGGTTCTTTTACTGTTGTGTAGAATTAAGAGGACTAGATCTACAAACTGGTATATTTACTTTCAGACAAATTAAAGCTGCCACAAGTAACTTTAATGCTGCAAATAAGCTTGGTGAAGGTGGATTTGGATCTGTCTACAAGGTGAATATGCATATAAATTCTCATATTTCTTCCTTCTTACCCACTGCTGAGGAATTTCTAATGCATACTATCGAAAATCATTTATGAACTTCGTGCATTTTTTGTTGATGCTCAGGGTACACTATCAGATGGTACTATAATTGCTGTCAAGCAGCTTTCATCAAAGTCAAGACAAGGGAACCGTGAATTTGTAAATGAAATAGGCATGATGTCAGGTTTACGTCACCCAAATCTCGTTCGACTCTACGGATGTTGTGTTGAACGGAACCAATATTTACTAGTTTATGAGTACATGGAAAACAACAGCCTTTCTCATGCTTTGTTTGGTAAGTGCTATTCTTCATGGATCAGTTAAGGCACAGGTTGGAAAGGACACTGAGCCAAAAAAAAGAAAAAAAAAAGATGAAGCTTGAGGATCCCATTCTGCCTCAATAGTGTAACTGCCAATTGGCATAATTCTCTAGTTTATATGTTCATCTGTGTGCATGCATATGTCTCTTTGTATATGTGCCTAGTTTCAATTTTACAGTAAATTACAGGTCCTGAGGAATGTCGACCAAAATTGGACTGGCCAACTAGGCAAAAGATCTGTGTTGGCATAACTAAAGGTTTGGCTTTCCTACATGAAGAATCACCTCTAAAGATCGTTCATCGAGACATCAAACCAACCAATGTACTTCTTGACGAAGACCTAAATTCAAAGATCTCTGACTTTGGTCTGGCCAAACTTCATGAAGAAGAGAAAACACATATCACCACCAGGGTTGCTGGGACTGTGTTAGCTTCTAAACTACTCTAATTGATTAATCAGAATTAGTTTTTGTTATTCAAAGTACTTACTCCTCGTTATATAATTCCGAATGGGTTATGGCTAGCACTTTTACTGGTCCCAAGAGTTAGACAGATTAAAAATGTTATCTATCATTTCACATTTTCACTTCAGCGCCTCTCGTCTTTTAGAATCCATCTTTTATACTTAAACTATAATAAACTAGGTAGATGTTAATTCATTTCTCTCTTAGAAATCCTGTAAGTCAGATCATGGCAGTCGTTTTTATAACGGAAGGATTAATAAATATTTCTGTTGTCCATTGCTACCTTATCTAGTGATGGGATAAATGACATTAGTTTAAGCCTTTTATGAAGTTCCTGAGTGCAGGTCTGGCTTGCATGAGTGCAACTTTTTTACTTTGTTTTGCAGAGGTTATATGGCCCCTGAATATGCTCTCTGGGGTTATTTAACACATAAAGCAGACTTGTACAGTTTTGGGGTGGTTGTGTTAGAACTGGTTGCTGGGAAGAGCAACATGAAGTATAATCCTGATGAGAATTACGTCTGTCTTCTTGATTGGGTAAGAAACCCGAATCTCTTGATATCAAAGCGCTTGTCCCTTTAATTGCTTGATGAAAATTTCATATTGTTATAAGCAAAGACATTGTATTTGATCAAGTAGACATGGTAGTATTTCAGAAAAAGCATAGACCTGCAGTTTAAGTATCTTTCTCAATTTTCCTAATTCCATCATTGTGCTTATTAATTTCAGGCCCTGGTTCTACAAAGTAAAGGAAAGTTTTTGGAGCTAGTGGACCCAAGGTTAGGTTCCGATTTCAACGAGGAGGAGGCGTTGAGGATGATTAAAGTGGCCTTACTATGTATTAATCCATCTCCAGCACTAAGGCCAAACATGTCTGCAGTATTGAACATGCTTGAAGGTCGTTTGGACATTGATGAATTTAGTTTTCAGGGAGTAGGAGATCAGAAATCTGATGAGATTCAAGTGAAGTCTGCTGAAAACCAATCAATCTTTCATTCAACTGATACAAAGGATACTGATTACTCTTCTTCAACCTTCCCTTCTACATCCACCTCTGTATAAGAGTCTTTCTTTCTGCTCAATATGTTGTATTAGTAAAGAGAGAAAATGGATGATGAAGGAGATGTTGATCCTACTACAATATATTTTACTACCTGAGAGTCTGAGACCTCTAAAAAGTTGTGGATATATCAAATATTTTCTAATATATTTTGTGTGAGTTTTGATAAGACCTCTAAAAATAGAGTGTTGCATTCTTTCCCAACTCAAAACATGTGTGAATTACTCTTATTTATTTCACTGTATTGTTCTTCAAAGTAAATAATACCGACTACATAGTATAGAAATTATAAATTTAAAGAGTTCAAATAAATAATTATTAATTAATTTTTATGATTGTTTAAATATCAACAAGATTAGCTTAACCTAAAGAGAGATAAAGGATAAATTAGTACTGTAATATTTCTGAGAGAGTTTTGTGTGGCTGAACTTACCTATTTCTCATTTCATAAATCATGATTTTGATTGGGGGGTCAACACAAGAAAAGTCAAAGTCTCCGCTGATGTCTATTTACTAGTGAATTATGATCACAAGATAGTAGGTTTCATATCTTAAACGAAACAGTTTAATTTAAGGAAAATTTTCAAAAATATAACATTAAATATTTTTTCAAGTGGACATAAGGTGTAATTTTTCTATAGTTAAACCTCTCTTCTTCATCTTTTTTTTAAAAAAAAAAATTTTTAAGCAGCTTTTGTTAATTGGATTTTACAAATACATATCATTCATCTCTCAATCAAAAATAATTTGGGTATTCACTTTTATTCTAGAGTCTACTGCCTCTAATTATTTGAAGAAATTGCATCAAAAATGTAACTACATCTGTGTAAAAGCAATTTTTTTTTTGAAAAAAAAAATATACTTCAGGAAAAATATATTTGTAAGTTTAATCTTAATGCACGTCAGAATCTTTAACACGATAATCTTACAGAGAGACGTTATAGAAAACATACTTGAAGAGGCATTAGACATTAGTGGAGAATTGGTTCCTTACGTTACCACAGCTGTCAGCATTGGAAAAGAAAAAGTTGAGAAATATGTGGTAACTCTAATGGGCGGAGGCAACACCAATTTATAGAGGTTAAATTAATTAAGACTTAATCTGGTACGTTCATCAAATAAATGGTGTACGAACGAGATCTATTCCTTATTAAATATTAATTATGGGTTTTACATTAATTGGGCCATAAATAAAATAAATAATAAAAATTCTTACATTCTCTCACTTGGCCCAAAAACCACATTACATTAATATTTAATGACATAAACATTATTTGCGCATAAAATAAATCTCTTCTTTAATGTTCAACATACATAACACAATATGACAAACCACTAATGCGAGTTATGGCGGTCGTACATAATTTTATGCTACGTACCCCCTTCCATATACTACTACATTAGCGATCTATCATACTAGGTTCATAAGCTATAAAACATATAACATTATAGTCCACAATAATGTCTCATTGAGACTTATCCTGTAATATCTCAAAACTATAATGTGTATACAATTATGAGAAATAGGAAATTCATTAATGTATATAGAAACATGTAATTGAGCTCAGAGTGTCAACACATCATAAATGCATCAATCATAAGTACAACCAAGACCCATTCTTTGAACATATTCTTTAAATGTCTTTGGTTGTAAACCTTTTGTTAACGGATCTGCAATCATGAGATCAGTTCTAATATTCTCAAGAGACACTCTTTGTTTCTGAACTTCTTCCTTGACGGTAAAGTACTTTAATTCCATATGTTTGGCACCTTTGGAGTACTTATCGTTCTTGGAGAAGGATACTTCTGCAGTATTATCACAATAATTTTCAGCAGCTTGGTAATAGTGTCGACAACCCCAAGTCCTGAAATAAAATTTCGCAACCATAATGCATGAATTGTGGCTTCAAAACATGCCACAAATTCTGCTTCCATTGTAGATGTAGCAATGACAGATTGTTTAACACTCTTCCACGATATTGCTCCTTCAGCTAATAGGAACAAGTAACCATATGTGGACTTTCTAGTGTCAATGCATCCAGCAAAATCTGAATCTGAGTATTCAAAAACCTCCAAGTGATTGGACCTCCTATACATGAGCATATGATCTTTCGTTCCTTTCAGGTACCCCAAGACTTTCTTTGCAGCTTTCCAGTGATCAATTCAAGGGTTACTTTGATATCTTCCTAGCATTCCGACCGCAAAACTAATATCCGGTCTTGTGCAAGTTTGAACATACATCAAACTTCCAACAATAGAAGAGTAAGGAATAGATTCCATTTCCTTTCGTTCTACGTCATTCGTTGGGCATTGCATGAGACTGAATTTGTCCACTTTTTGAATAGGAACAATTCCTTCTGAACAATTGCTCATATTAAATCTCTTTATAATTCTTTCGATATATCCTTTCTGAGACAATTTCAATAATCCTTGTGATATATCATGGAATATTTCTATCCCTATCACATAGAATGCCTCATTCATATCTTTCATTTCAAAATTCATAAAAAGAAAGTTTTTCATCTCACGCAATATGCCTAAATCATTAGCAGCAAGTAAAATGTCATCAACATATAGGACTAAAAATATAAACTTGCTCCCACTGATCTTTTGATATATACACCGATCAATGGTGATCTCTTTAAATCCAAAAGATGTTATGGTATTATTAAATGTTATATACCATTATCGTGAGGCTTGTTTAAGTCCATATATTGACTTCTTTAGCTTACACACCATTTGATCATTTTCTTTAATTTTAAAACCCTTTGGTTGGTCCATATAAACCTCCTCCTCGAGGTCTCCATTAAGAAAGGTAGTTTTCACATCCATTTAGTGTAACTCTAAATCATAATGAGCCACCAAAGCCATAATAATTCTTAATGAGTCTTTCTTTGAGACCGGTGAAAATGTCTCTTTATAATCAATGCCTCCTTCTGAGTATAACCCTCGGCAACAAGTCTAGCTTTATATCGTTCAATATTGCCATTTGAATCGCGTTTGGTCTTAAAGACCCATCTACACTCTATTCTTTTAGAATCTTTTGGCAATTCAACGAGATCCCAGACTTTATTGTATTCCATGAATTTTAACTCTTCTTTTATGGTATCCATCCATTTATCAGACTCAGTACTTTCTATGGCCTGTGAAAATGAAACCGGATCTTTATTAAGTCCAATGTCAAAATCTGACTCTTGCAAATAAACCACATAATCATCTGAAATAGCCAATGTTCTTTCTCTTTGAGATTTCCTTAATGGCACTCCTTGTGGTTCACTTGTGTCAGATATCTGTGAGTTAGTTCCTTCCTGAAGTGTTTCCTTCAAATGTTGTTCAGTATTGTCAAAGGGTTCTCCAACAATAGGAATAGTATTTGTTATTGCTGTGGAAGAAGGTGCATTCATGGGCAATGAAATATTTACCCTCACCTCATTTATTTTTACACTTTGTTGTTCAACACTTCCACTAACTTCATCATTCTCAATGAATCTTGCATTACCGGTTTCAACAATTCTCGAACTATGATTTGAACAGTAAAACCTATATCCTTTAGATTTCTCTGGGTAACCAATAAGGTAACCACTTACTGTTCGAGAATCTAATTTCTTTTCATGTGGATTATAAATTCTAGCTTCCGTTGGGCAACCCCAAACATGCAGGTGTCTTAAACTAGGTTTCCTTCCGGTCCACAGTTCAAAAGGGGGAACTGCCTTACTAGGAATCCTATTTAATAAATATACAGCGGTTTTAAGAGCATACATCCACAAAGATTTGGGTAGTGAGGAATTACTCATCATACTCCTAACCATATCCAAAAGTGTCCGATTACGCCTTTCTGCAACACCATTTTGTTGAGGTGTTTCTGGCATAGTATTCTGTGCAGATATGCCACATTCCTCGAGGAACTTTGCAAATGGACCTAGACATTGTCCTGATTCATTATATTTTTCATAATATTCATCACCTCTATCTGATCTAATAATTTTCACTTTTCTATCTAATTGTCTTTCAACCTCATTGACGTACACTTTGAGAGTGTCCGTTGCTTGAGATTTTTCTTTCAACAAATAGATATATCCATAATGTGAAAAATCATCCGTAAAAGTGATAAAATATTTTTCACCACCAAAGGATGGAACATCTAAAGGTCCGCAAATATCAGTGTGTATAATCTCAAGAAGCTGGGTGCTTCTTGTGGCACCTTTCTTGTTATATTTGGTTTGCTTTCCCTTAATGCAATCCAAACATATATTAAGATCAGTAAAATTTAGATTCGAAAAAATCTCATTATTTTCTAATCTTTTAAATCTTTCTTCGGATATATGACCCAAACGTCTGTTCCATAAGTAAGCAGAACTTTCTCCAGTGAACTACATTTAGTTTCAACATTTTGATGAATAACAAGAAGGATTCAGAAAAAATATTATCGAGTTTCAATTTATATAAACCATTAATAAGAACACCAGAACCATACAGAATAGCATTCTTATAAATATTGAAACATCCATGTCCAAACTTAAAATCAAATCCAGAAACCTCAAGTCTTGAAAGAGAAATCAAATTTATAAAAACTGAAGGAACATAAAGAGTCTGTAACAAATCAAGGTGATGTCCAGTCTCCAAGATCAAACGATAAGTCCCTATGCCTTCAATTTTAGCCTTCATACGATTTCCTATGAACAAGAAATCCTTATTTGGATTTGTATTTTGGATCATAATGAATCCCTGCAACATAGTGGATACATGAGCAGATGCACCAGAATCAAGCCACCAAGTATTATTAGGAAATTCTACTAAATTTGATTCGAAACATACAAAAGCACTAAGTGTACCTTCCTTTTCAAATCAAGCTTTACGTTTCAAGCAATCTTTCTGATAGTGTCCTTTCTTTATACAAAAACGACACACATCTGCCTTGAATTCCTTATAAGCATCCTGTGAAACTTTAGCAGGTGCTTTCTTCTTCTTGAATTTGTTAGCATTTACCTTAAGTCCTTTTCCAGCTTCTTGACCCATGAGGTTAATAGAATGAACTCCTTGTTTCTTAAGTCTTTATTCCTCTTGAGTAAGAATACTGGACAATTCACTAACATCCCACTTATCCTTAATGGTGCTATAGTTAATTTGAAATGGTCCATACTCAGGAGGCAATGAGTTCAGAATAAATTGAACCAAGAAGGTGTCATCCACTTTCATCCCCAAGGCCTTGAGTCTTGCTGCAATGTTAGTCATCTCGATGATATGATTTTGCATACTACGCGACCCATCAAACTTCATGGTCGTGAGTTCAATCATTAATGTACCAGCGAGAGACTTATCAGCAGAACGAAAATGTTCTTCCACAAACTTCAGGTATTCCCTGGCACTTTCTGTTTGTGGAATAGTACTCTTAATGTTGTAGACAATAATCATTCGCATAAACATAAGACTCAATCTGTTAGAGCGTTCCCATGCTTTATGGAAAGGCTTCTCACCTTCACTGCTCGTATTAGTAATGGTAGCAGGTTTATCTTTCAGTAGAGCCAAATCAAGATCCATCACACCTAAGTGGAACTGGACTTGTTCATGCCATTCAGAGAAGTTTAATCCATTGAACACAGTAACAGATGAAGCAGCGAATGAAGAGGAATAGCTGCAAAATAGATATGCATGTTCACAAATAAGAAAATAATGTGGATTCAATAAAATAATAAAAATATATCGTAATTCACATTTGGGCAGATACTACGACATACTATCATAATTTAAATGCCATATTCCAACTTTAGTAGGTAATTAAATATTTTTAATCAAACATATACGATATCTTTGGATATACAATATATATTCGACTAAGAAATATTAATTACCTCATAATGTTAACTATTCATAAAATAATTGATTTACCTTTGGGGTAAATTCTTAAGTTCTAGCAATAGTGAAAATCAATTTATCCATTTATTTTTCAATAATAGGCATTTCCTTATTTTCATGGATAAATGAAAATTTTATGTATGCATTTTTTTTTCTTAAACATGCTAGTTTGGCCACTTTGGTGACTAACAAACTATATGAACATAAATACACACATAAAATAGATATCATAAAATTTATGCATGTAAATATTTTTAAACATTCTAGTTTGGCCACTTTGATAACTAACAAACTATATGAACATAAATACACACATAAAATAGATATCATAAAATTTATGCATGTAAATATTTTTAAACATTCTAGTTTGGCCACTTTGGTGACTAACAAACTATATGAACATAAATACACACATAAAATAGATATCATAAAATTTATGCATGTAAATATTTTTAAACATTCTAGTTTGGCCACTTTGATAACTAACAAACTATAAACATGCTACATGCATTAAACAATTATAAATTTTATGTATGTATTTATTTTAAATATACTAATTTAACCACTTTAATAGCTAACAAACTAAATTAACATAATTACATACAAAATAAATAACAATTGGCTTCAACAACTTAAATGCACAAAATAAATTGTTTCATGGCCCCAAAACAATATATTTAATATTGTCTAATAAATTAGACTATAATTGATCTAATAGACCATAATCTAAGGCCGAATACTTTAATTAAATAAAATTATCAAAATAAATTTAGTTTAGTATGTGGATAAGCAAACAGTGGGCTCAAACTATCCAGCCTTAGGTTGTTTCAACGTTCATGTTCCGGCTCAAACACATCAAAACAATAATTTTTTTTTCTTTCTAAAGCTAAAATTACAGAAAAGCAAGTAAAAACTAATCAATACAAAATAACATTAAGCAAAAGGACGTTGCGGCTGCAAAAGTTTTAGTCATAATGCACCATTAATTATTCTTCATGCTGCATATAGTTTCATTTACGAAGATTATCGGTTCAAATAATTCAGGCTCTGATACCACATGTAAATTTAATCTTAATGCACATCAGGATCTTGAACACGATAATCTTAAGGAGAGACGTTACAAAAAACATACCTGAAGCGATTGACATTATCGCAGCGGAAGCGTTAGATGTTAGTGGAGAATTGATTTCTACCTCCTTTACCACAGTCGTCAGCAATGGAAAAGAAAGAGTTGAGAAATATGTGGTAACCCTAATGGGTGGAGGCAGGACCAATTTATAGAAGTTAAATTAATTAAGACTTAATCCGATAGATCCATCAAATAACCGATGTACAGACGAGATCTATTCTTCATTAAATATTAGTTATGAGCTTTACATTAATTGGGCCATAAATAAAAGAAATAATAAAAATTCTTACAATATATTCTATTTGAAATTCTTTTATATTGTTCATATAGTACAAACATTTTATTTTGAATGACAAATTTATTCGTCTCCATGATTGAGACAAAAATAGGATAGATAGAAGAGTAAGTTTGACGATGTATAAATATTTACACAATTAAATCACTTCAGATAATTAAAAATAAATATTTTAGTGAGCATTATTTGATAATAGAATAAAACCAGTAACTAACATGTCAATCACAAATTAAAATGTATTAGGATAAATAACAATTGTATCTGCTTCATTGAATATATTCTTTTAGGCACGTGAATTTTAAAAAAAAACTCATCTTTTTTTTCAAATTTATTGAATTTTTTTACCCAATCGAAAATCTCTTCCTTCTTGCACTCCGCCCCTAGGGGTGGCAATTGGGGCGGGGCGGGGCAGGGCATGACAAGTCTTTAATGGGGTAGGACAGAGAAAAATTTAAATAGGGCGGCGCAGGGTGGGTCAAGGAAAAATATTATTTCTAAAATTTTTTAATGGGTTAGGGAAGGATGGGGTAAGACTCAAATTTTAAAAAAATTGAAATTGCTAGTAACAGTTTATACCCGAAAGGACGTGACTTTCTTGCACAATATCATGTCAATATTTTAAAAGATCGGAGGACTATCATCTTTAGACATAGTCCTGCGAGAAATGCATTTTCTTATAAAAGTATGTTTTTGGTTCTTTTACAATAAAAATTATACACATTATTTTGTTTATTTGTCTTAGTTACTATTTAAATAATTAAAAGAATATTTTCTTGATCAGAATTTTTTCAAATATTTTCTACATATTTTAAATGGTAAACAATTATGACTTATAGTAGTTTTTATGTAATTTCTAAATATGTAAATTTTATTTTTTAAAAACTGAAGATTGTGTGTTCATATTTACACCAAACATTAGATAGTTTAACCTTCGTGTTACAAATCAACCCAAATAAATTATAACAAAGAGTAAAATTTACCAAATTGGAATAATTTATTTTTGTAAAGTTGAAGGATGAAGAGTGAGACGTTGCAATAAAGTATTTATCCAATTCAGTTTCATTTATAGATGATAAAGAAGTTCAAAAAAATTCATGTTGCTAAATAAATAAAAAAAAGATAACATAAACGGGGCAGGGCGAGCTTTAGCGGGTTGGGGCGGGGCAGGGCGAGGCAATTTTTTTGAAAATACTAAATACGGCAGAGTGGAGCAGGTTAAAATCTAAATAGGTCAAAGCTTGGCCCGCCCTAACCCGCCCTATTGCCATCCCTAATTTTTAAATTGCACTCAATCAACATAGTTTCCACTCATTCCTTCTTCTTTCACTACTACTTTCAAGGCTTAGTTCATAGTTGAAGGAAGTTCTCCAAAGTCTTATAAGTTGAATTAATCAAATTCAATTTTTCTCGTTCTATCTCGGAGTATCCATTCACTCGAAACTGCTCGACTTCGGTTTCTACTTTCCGTAAAAAAAAGTAATGAAAGGGAAGCCCGGGGTCAAAACGCGTTCGTTGTTGCCTGTATAACTTTCTAGAGCAGAAATCTAGCAACGCATTCTAGGCACAGATAATTGGTAAGATATGCCCCAAAGAGTAACCAAGAAATCAGCTTTCAATTATATTTAAGTGTCACATAATGTATAATCATACAAGTATAATTGTCCAACGGCTCGAGAAAAGTCATTACTATCAAGCTAGCATGTCGAACATCATAATCATTGGCCCATACAAATTTATCATTCCTTCTTTCTGGTAGCTGGTTTGGGGTTGCCATTAATAACAATGTCCTTGTTTGCCAAAATATATGTATCAGAGCTTTTCATTCACCCATTTTTTTCCTCTATTAAAAATCACCTTTTGAGTATGATTTACTCTGTATATTCACTTCAACTTCAACTTCTTTGCATGCTAGAGAAGATGTTGGAGTTACATTTCAGCATTTCTTCTTTTCTGCTCATCACCTTCAGCTTAGCCCTAATTTGCGAAGCACAAACAAATGGTCGACTTCTTCCTCAAGAAGAAAGTAATGTTTGATCTTTCTTTTTTGTTTTCATCTCTTATTAATCTCAGCATATAGACTAAAGTTTGAATCTTTGTGGAAAAAGCTCCATGATTATGAGTTTGTGTTTATTACCCAGATGTCTGATATCATGGTTTCCTTTTATTAGAGCTTCTTCTATATTATATTATAAGCTGATGAGTGCCTTTGTTGTTTTGAAAACTGTATGCAACTTTTATGATTTTGCAGAGAATGCTCTGGAAGAAATAGCTGACCAGGTGGGAAAAAAGGACTGGGATTTTGATCTCAATCCTTGTGGTGGCAACACAAATTGGAACACACCAAGTGACAATACGTCACTGTATGTCAACATTCTAACCTGTAATTGCTCTACCCCTGATGGTTTCTGTCATATACAAAGCATGTGAGCCTTCTTTCTCTGCCTCTTTTATATGTTTGCCTCCAATATCTTTAGCATAGGCATATTTTTGAATAATATTATCTTTAGCATGGTTAATCAGTATGTTAGAATAAGTCAATTTTTCTAGGACCAGTATGATTACAAGGGAAAATGAACTTCTTGAACTAATAATAGTTATTGCTTCAGATTTGAATAATGAAAAGTAAACAGGCTTTTCGCTAATATCTTTTTTTCTATTTATAGTTTTGATAGCCTTTCTTATAATGTTAACAGATTACTCAAAGGACAAGATCTCCCAGGTGTTCTCCCTCCCTCCCTGGTGAAGTTACCTTACCTCAAGAAAATGTACTGTTTACTGACTTGATTCTATGTTTTCATGACTTTTAGGAGTTTTTCTTATTTTTATCAATTATCATTATGATTATGATTATCCTTCGCCTGAGAAACATATTGTCAACATGTGTGCTGCAGTGATCTCTCTCGCAACTATTTGAGTGGTACTATTCCCCCCGAATGGGCGTCAACCAAACTGGAATATATGTGAGCTGCACCTGAATTAATACTTTAGGCATTACATAAAAAGTGTCCCTTTAATTTAAACTATCCAACAATTGATGGTTTACAGGTCTGTCATGTTGAATCAACTCTCTGGGCCAATTCCAAAATACTTGGGAAACATGACTACACTACTCTATATGTAAGTTCTTGTCTTTCACAACACTCACAAGGATAAGTAGTATTTGTTTTACTAACATTTATTATTGAGCTGGACATCAAAACTTTCAGGAGTTTGGAAAATAACTTGTTTAATGGAACTGTTCCAAAAGAACTGGGAAACATGGTTAATCTGCAGAATCTGTAAGGCCTTCCAGACTATCCTCCTCTGGATGAAATTTGAATTTTTTTCAATATTTTGACAAGTAAGGGCCTTTTGCTTGTGCAGCTTTCTTGGTTTTAATAATCTCATAGGTAAATTGCCAGTGGAACTCAATAAACTCACAAATTTGATACAACTGTGAGTACCTTAGAATATACTTTTGATGTAATTTCCTCTATGTCTGACTGTTAGAGTTCCACATTGGTTGGAGAATAGACTGGTGATCTACTTATATGAACTTGGGGAATCCTCTCCTCATAATCTAGCTTTTGAGGTTGAGTTAGGCCTAAGATTCATTTCTTTAAAATGGTATCAGAGCCAGGTCCATCCCTATTTGGGCTACCGGTCCACGCTCTAGTTGGGCCTGGGCGCGAAAGGGGGAGGGGGGAGTCCCACATTGAATTGGGAATGGACTAGTTATCTGCTTATATGGACTTGCGCAATCCTCCCTTCATAAGCTAGCTTTTGGAGTTGAGTACTTGAGTTAGACCCAAGATTCATTTCTTTACACTAACTGTACTTCCTGTTTTTCTGAGTTCCTTTCTTTTTAAATCATTTTTGGCACAATTGCAGTAGGTTGAGTGATAACAACTTCACTGGAAAACTTCCCAGCTTTGAGAGTTTGAAAAAACTTCAGAAATTGTAAGTATTTTCACACCATTTGGAGCTTAAAAGTTTGTAATCTCTAGATAAATTAAGTTGTATCAGACTTTATGCTTGGTTAACAGATGGATTCAAGCTTCTGGTTTTGAAGGACCTGTATCTCCAAGCATTTCTGTCTTGACTGAAATGAACGAATTGTGAGTTGTTTTCTATGTTGCATACTTTCTTTAGTTGCTTATTTTATGGTGTTCTCTTTTAATTGGTTGGCATTTAATCATAATAAGATGTTTTTACAGAATAATCAGCGACTTGACTGGAAGTTCTTCGGAATTTCCACCCCTTGAGAAGATGAAAGGCCTAACTAGATTGTAAGTAATTCTCTTAAAATTTAGGTTTACGCATTAATCATTCCATTAGTTTCCTAATTTATTAAAGGAAAAAATCTGAAACTAATTTATGATTGCAGGATGTTGAGGAACTGCAATATATCTGGAAAGATTCCTTCTTACATGGCTAATATGTCTCAATTGAAAATTCTGTAAGTTTGCCGTGTACCTTCACTCTGACTTTCTTTTCCTTATTTTTGGATATCATTTTCTTTCTCCCTTCCAACAAAACTGTATTTAACAGAAATCATGCATGCCATCTATAAAGCCTTTCTCTTTTATTGTTTCACTTTTACAAACTCTGTCTACGTCTTAAGTAAATGTTTTCTATGGTATTTCTTTTATGAAGACCATATACAGGAGAACTTCATTCCCAAGGAAAAGGGAAAAGTAAGAACATAAGAAAAGGAATGAAGATCCAGAAATTCTATTTCAGAAGATACACACTTCTGGAGAACTTCCGGCATTTGGGAGCCATTGATTGAAAGGATTTATGCATGGTTTCTACTATATTTTTTGCCTGGCAAAAACTGTGTTTCGTGATTGACTGTTATTATGTTAATAAACTTTCTGGTTTGACTTTATGCAAACAAAAACTCAGGTGGATGTCTTTCTTTCATCTTTTTTTCCTTTTTTATTTCAAGGTAAGGGAGTACAAAGTTTACATAAGTATTCTGTTGATTACTGTTTAATCTTGTAAGACGGCAAAATTTATAATTTGAATCGGTAGTGTTATGATCTAGGTGAGGAAAAAACTCCTTCGAATTATTTAGACTCGTCAGAGACGCTACTTTGTATTGACTCTGAATTCTAGATGTTAGTCTTGCATTTCCTCTTAGACTAAGGGTTGTTTGGTATGACGGAAAATATCTTCTTACTAATTTTCTTGTGTTTGGTACGTAAGCAAAAAATGTTGTCCCAAAAACATGTACATAATATAGGCAAACATTATGGGGATGGGGCTTATGGGGCGCGTGGGAGGGGGAGGAGACAATCAATGTGGAAATGTCACGTATGGAACTTGTTTTCCCAACTTCCACTAGGGAAAGTCACGTTCCTTATTTTTAATAAACTTGTTTTCCTAGATATAGTATTTTCCAATAAGTTTTACCAACCAAACATGGGAAAATTGGTCATCCATACCAAACACACCCTAAATCCACATTTTGGAATTTCCACTAATCATCAACTAGCATGCTTATGCACAAAACATTGTACTCTTAGATGAATTGATGTCCATAGATCAGGAAAAATTCAGAAAATTATTTTATCATTTGTATTTAAGCTCACAGGTCTCAAGTTGGTAAAGTATTGTTTCTGGCTTGTCTATGGTTTTCCTTTGCTGCAGAGATCTAAGCTTCAACAGGCTTGAAGGACAGATCCCGAATCTGGAGGGCCTGGTTAATCTGGAGTTCTTGTAAGTGAGATAATATGGGGAATACTTATGCTTCTTCTTTTAGCTTGCATGCCTATATGTCTCAGTTGTATAAAATTTAAACCTGAGACTTCAAATACGTTTATTGCCAAAGAAACTTTTAGCGGCTGACATTGTATACATTATTTGAGCTTGATTCAGTTACTTTGAATTTTGTTGTTCAAAATCGCTATCTGCAGTGGAATTAATGATTTTCCTTTGCAAGGTACCTGACAAGCAATAGACTTACTGGGCCAATTCATAATTGGATCAAAAGTCGAAATTCCAAATAGTAAGTTCATTACTTTTGATTAGCATTGTTTTGCATATAAATCTATTCAAGCTTATAAGAATGACAGATTCAATTATATCTCAACTACTTAACATTTCATAAGCATATATCTATAAATGCCAATATTGCATACACGTAGTATCCCTTAGAGAAATTCTTTTTGTGCAACACTGACATGTTGATTCTGTCATGCCTATGTTACACGAACTCGTATTTCTTTGTTGAGATGCATTGGCCGGCAAACTTGTCAACTTGGATCTCTATTGGAATTTGGTTGGACAACAAATAGCAAAATAAATTCCAAACAACTTGGATCTGCAAATAGTACTGAAAAATATTAATTATGTCAGCTAACCTTATTTGCAGCGTGACGGACCTGTCTTACAACAACCTCAATGAAAGCTCTGAGCCAGCTACTTGTCCAGAAAACCTGTATGATCCTTGAACCTTGTGTCTTCTTCCCGTTCATTTTTGTTATTGGGGCTCCAGCTGTTGTTATTTCTAAGCTACATTTCCTTGTTCTTATCAGAAACTTGTTCAAAAGCTGTAACTCAACAAAAAAGTCGTAAGTATTTAACTTGTCTTATAGGACACTAGATGTATATTCTTTCTCTTAGAGAATCATCAACTTGTTCATGCCTTCTGACCCTTCCTTCCAACGTGATGCAGAGAACTTGGGAAATGCTTGTCAAGTAATCCTTGTTCAAAGAGTAAGTTTATCCTTCTACAAGGCTATGATTTATTTTCTCTCTCTAAGATTTTGTTTTCATTAGGTTCAATTATACCGTAAATTATCAATTTCTTGTTGACAACGGAGAAGGAGAACACTTGATAATGTCAGTTTTCTGTGTCTTCCATGTTTCATAGAGTCAAAAGTTAGATAATGTATTTTATTTATATGCAGATTGGCATTCAGTGCACATAAATTGTGGTGGAGAGAATGTGACTATTGGGAATACCACTTACGAAGAAGATAAATATTCAGCAGGTGCCGCAAAATTCTTTTACTGGAAAGAGAGCTGGGGAGCCAGCAATACGGGAGACTTCTCGGATCGTAGCATAGCATTGAACAATTATAAAGTGACTAATGTATCGGCCATTAAGGGAGATGACCCTGAACTGTACACGACAGCTCGGCTCTCAGCTTTATCTCTAACTTACTATGGACGTTGTTTAGCTAATGGAAACTACATTGTGACACTGCACTTCGCTGAGATTGTTATAAGAGATAACCGATCTTTCCAGAGTCTTGGAAAACGGATGTTTGATGTCTATATTCAGGTCAATTAAATATTAATCTGAGTATTAAGTCAAGGTTTAGATTCAGTTTTCTAACAATTTAACTGGATGCAGGGTGAGAGGAAGCTCAAAGATTTTGACATTAGAACTGCTGCTGAAGGAGTTGATAAAGCTTTGATAAGAAAGTTCAATGCTGTTGTAGAAGATGGTGTACTAGAAGTGCGCTTTCAGTATACTGGGAAAGGAAGAACAGCTCTCCCCAGCAGAGGAAGCTATGGCCCTTTAATTTCTGCTATCTCTTTTGAAGCTAGTAAAACTACTATTACCCTTTGGCCTACTCCTTCCTCTTTCACAAACAAAAACATTAAGACACACCTTAAGCTTTATTCTATTACTGGCTGAACTTATGCATAATGAAATTACAATATTGTTTCCAGATGATGCTAATTATGATATAGATTTCAAGCCGTCTGCTAATCACAAAAAGATGGTTCCCATTATAGCTGGTGCAGTCGCGTCCTCACTAATTCTCATTTTCACAATATTGTTTATTGCTTGGAGGAGAAACAGAAAACAGATATCAAAGGCAGAAGGTGATGCTACCTCCACGTAGCTTTTTTCCAAAAGTTAAGTTGTTATCAATATGAAAATGATGTATTTTTAAAATTGGAAACATTATGGATATATGCATTTCATACTGCAAGACTTTCCATATATGGAAGCATTACACCATTTTAATGTTTTCTTTTTCTATAAATGCACAGAATTAAGAGGACTAGATCTACTGACTAGTGTGTTTACCATCAGACAAATCAAAGCTGCTACAAATAATTTTGATGCTGCAAATAAAATCGGAGAAGGTGGTTTTGGCTCTGTCTACAAGGTGCATCTCAATCTGAGATCTCACAAGCTTTATGCACTTTCTTTCTTCGTGCCCTACAATTCCTTTTTGTACACATGGCATCAGTGGTGTTTTTAGGATTTAAACTTAATGGGTTCAAGGTTCTGACTTCTTTTTAAATTATTAGTTCAAAAACTTAATTAAATAATTCTCAAGATTTTTCACATATATCTATGGTAAAGGTTGGTTAAAGATATTCAAAACTATAGGTCCACCCTACGTGCCAGACTACAAACCAATGCGTATACCCCTTTTTTCTTAGCTAAAACATCTAGACAAGGATGCTATGCATAGACAGCCTCCTGATCTGTTATTTCTTTTCTATTCTCCTTTTTGTTAATAAACAGGGTACACTATCGGATGGTACTGTTATTGCTGTTAAGCAGCTTTCATCCAAATCAAAACAAGGGAATCGTGAGTTTGTAAATGAGATAGGTATGATATCTGGTTTACAACACCCAAATCTTGTCAAACTATATGGATGTTGTGCTGAAGGAAATCAACTGCTACTGGTGTATGAGTACTTGGAGAACAATAGCCTCGCCCGTGCTTTATTTGGTAATTATTATCCTCGTTCATTGTTTTAGTTACAAGTCAAACAGAAAATAACCCAAAAAAAAAAGATAATGGAAGAATTCGGAATGAGAAGTCATCATAGATATTTAGTTCACACTAAAATGCAGGTCCAAAAGAACATCAGCTCAAAATAGATTGGCCAACAAGACAGAAAATCTGCATTGGGATAGCAAAAAGCTTAGCTTTCCTACACGAAGAATCGTCATTAAAAGTTGTTCATAGGGATATCAAAGCAACAAATGTACTTCTTGACAAGAAACTAAACCCCAAGATCTCTGATTTTGGTCTGGCCAAACTTGATGATGAGGATAACACACATATCAGCACTAGAGTTGCTGGAACCATGTGAGCTTTATGAAAGTCTCTCATTCATGCTTATGTTTTTTGTGTTCTTTGGAGAAGAAATATATCTATTATTGATCACCACGCTAGGATTTATTTCACATGTCATAACTTTCTGCAATGACCCCAGAACCTAGCAATGGAAATTGATATAGGTCTGTGTGTTGTTCTCTCCCATGCAGCATATATACATTTAAGATTTCTAGAACCCTTACTATTTCTCTCTTGGATTTTGGATATAACCTTATAAACAGAAACTTGCCATAGTTTATATATTCTTAGCCAAGAAAGAGTGGTGAAGTTACAAAGACAAGGAAATAATTGCCTGACTGCCCTTAAAGAAGGCAAATTCAGATGCTTAATCATATTTCTAGCTGATTGCGTTGCTTCTATTTTATGCTTAAATTTTTAAAGTTTCTGCCAGAGATTCTTGTCTTGTATTTCATTCCAATCAATCATTCTTGACATTCTTGCCACTTTTAAGAATTGAACATCTTTATGTCTTCCTCCCTAGTAGTCTCCATGAATTTAAAGTATTCACTTTGTTCCGCAGAGGATATATGGCCCCTGAATATGCACTATGGGGTCACTTGACCTACAAAGCAGATGTCTACAGCTTTGGAGTTGTTGCGTTAGAGATTGTTGCTGGCAAGAACAATATGACATATCGCCCCAATGAGAAATTTGTCTGCCTTCTAGACTGGGTAAGGAATCACAATATATTCCCCATATTAATACACATCACACATATGTATGTTGCATTTCGTGGTGTTTGTTTTCAGGCCCTTGATCTACAAAGGAAAGGGAAATTGATGGAACTAGTAGATGAAAGATTAGGTTCAGATTTGAACAAGGATGAGGCTCTAAGGATGATAAATGTAGCTTTGCTATGTATCGATCCATCTCCAGCAGTTAGACCAACTATGTCTGCAGTAGTCAGAATTCTTGAAGATCATATTGACCTTCCTGAGTTTAATAACCTGGAATCAAGATTCTGTGATGATGATGTTTTCAAGTTTCAAGGGTTAAGAGACAAATACAACGAGATGCTCCTCTTGAGCCAAAGTCAAACACTTACTCATTCCTCCAATACTACAGGACGAAATTTCTCTTCCACTACCTCTACATCAGCATAAATTCTCAGTCAGATCAATATTGTGAAAGGAGTAACAGATCCTGTTAGGTCTATATATGTGAGGCTGTTATTAATTTCCTTCTGCTGATATACAGAAGGTGATGTTCAAATAATATTTGCTTCATAGGATCCACACACCTATTTAGGGGTCCTTTGGTTTCACATTATAAATTGTTATTGTAATGTGGGAACTAAATAATCTTGGGGTTATTATTCTATGGTATGAAAAATTGAAAACAATACAACCATTGTATCTAAATAAAAAAAATTCAAATTACACATTTTATCTCGAGATTATTATACTTTATTATCATATTGTTCTTAATGATTCCTCCTACACCTCTTTGATCAAGATTTTCTTTTATTGATCCATCCATTGTATCTCTCTTCTTAGAGCAAACATGACATAATCATTTTTGGTGATATAATCAGAGCCTGTCCATATTAAATTTCCATTTAACCTTTTTAAATATGGTCCAAAATAAATATCATTTTTTAAAAACCTAGAAGGAATTAGTTATTATATTTTCCAAATTTATTCTTACTCTAATAATAAAATAATCTTAAACTCTAAAGAAAGATAAAGCGTAATTTAATGAGATATTAAGAGTAACATGGTTAAATAGGCCTTATAATCCATATAATGAGTCATAAAAATGAATAATATTTTTCCCTTAAAAAGGTCTTTACCTAATATTTACATTAGAATAAATTATTTATATTACGAATTCTGCTATTCCGCGTCCTAGAGTAGGTACCGACAGCGGGTAAGGAAAAATAAACATACCGGTCAGGTAATTATTGCTTTTCCCACGTGACTTTAATTATAAGTCTATATCTTAAACAGAAAAAAGAAAAATTGTTAACTGCAAATAAATGTTTGGTATCCAATATATCAGTTAACTGCAAATAAATGTTAAAAAAATAAATAAATGTTAACTGTACTTGGTCCTTTTTTTCTCTTTAAATAAATGTTTTAGGAGTAGCCAATATATCAGTTAACTGCAAACCAAATCTTTGTATCATTATTTGTTACCTAAGTAAATATTCTTATAACATTTGGACAAACTTAAACTCCTTAAGGGTCGTTTGTTTGGAGGGATGAGGAGGATTATCCTGATTTAGAATTTGATATTAAATAATATGAGCTAAACCTGATATTAAAATGAGGATTATAATTGAAATAACTTTATCTCATATAAAAGATAAAAATAAATTATCCAACTTATAATTTCAAAATTATAATCCTGAAATATTCTGATTTCAGGCCAAACGGTGCCTTGATATAAACCATGTGGGAGATTTTCCAATGATATTACTTATTTAGGTCAAACATATATACATAAGAAAAGTCAAAGTCTCCACTGATGTCTATTTATGAATCTCAAGCTAGTGGGGTTTCATATCTTAAATGATAAAGTTGTTTACTTTTAACTTCTCTTCTGCCAATTTTTATTTTTATTTTTACAGACACAACGCAGTTTTTGTTCATTATTGAATCAATACAAATACACATTATTGATCTCTCAATCATTTTTTTTTTTTGGGGGGGCGAGGGGGGGGAGGGTTCTTTCTTCTCTAGGATTCAACTGCATCAAATTAGAACCACTCAATCTTTTTGATAATCAGGAAAATTATATTTTCAACTTGAAATTCACTTTGTTAGTGTAGTATCCAAAGTTTGAACGTTTGGCTATTTTTGGAATGACAATTTAACTAGGATAGAGAGAATAGCTTTCTTTCACACAAATAAAATACGCTATTAAAAGATTTTGTAGATTCATAAATTATAATGTAGAAATACATAGATGGAATAATTAATTTTTTGAAATCAAAATTTCTTTTGTGTTGCTTTCTGATTTACGCAGAATTCATGTCTATGCACTTGTCTAATATTCTATAAAAAAAATTTATTTTTGGTACGAAGGAGACAGTGCGACTTATTTTTCCTATTTTCATTATGAATATTATTTATCTAAAAAGAAATTGAAATGTTTTATCAACCGAACATACTCTTGAATTAGAAGTTGAATACATCTTACGTTAAGAGTTTGAAACACGCAAAAAAAGTGCCTTCTAATTTCGAGGAGATGGCTCGATATGGTTTTATCATTTGAATTTAAAAATTAATTATATAAAAAATAAAAATTTTAATATAAAATTAATAATTAACAAAAAATCCCAGCACGTAGCTTAGTTTTATCAAACCATTTGCAATCAAGATTCCTGGCCAATTGACCGGCAAATAAGTAGCAAAAATGTTCACAAACACGTGCATGTGCTGAAGGTTTATTTTATTCCTCACTTCAAATTTATAAGTTCAAGAAGTCTAGTCACACATTTATAACTACTAAGATACATTATATTATGCACTGTATTACTCTAATATATAGTTTTTGTAACTCTATAAACTAATCTGTAGTAATGTAAGCTACCTTTATAGTTCCATTTCAAACATTTTTTAAAATTGTTAGTGAAATAGTATTTTTGAGTTATTTGATTAGTTGGAAGGTATTTCCAAGCTAATTGATTAACCGTGAGCATATTTTTGAGTCAATAACCTAACAGAAAATAAAATCAATTTATTTCAAAAAAATATTTTTAGCCCTTTCCCTAAGACTAATCTACGCAAAGTATCAAGCTATATCCTAGTGATAATGATTTGATAGGTGCATAATGAAAACGTCATTTTCAATTTTATGAGAACTTTTATGATAACTTTTCATTTGTTTTTCTTCAATGAAAATTTGATATTTTCAGAATATATCTTAATTTTTACCCTAATTTTTTTTCTTCTTCTTATGATTAATTCGACCTCCGATTTAAAAAAAATATCTTAAATATATTTCACCGCTTCAATAAATTTAAAAATGAACATAACAGGCCTTAATGTTTCGAACTTAACTAGAGTTCCATATTTTTTAAATTTTAAATGAGCGGTAGTAATTAAAAGTTCCAACAAGCCATGTTAATAAGAATAACATTGAGATGCTACGATTAAATAATTTTCAAAAATAGAATAAACTCATTTTTAAAATTTTATTTTAAAAATGTGTTGGTATATAAAATGGTTATGGGAGTATCACTATAGAAAAATAAAATAAAATAAAATTATGGGAATATCACTCGAGAATGCTAGCTGTCATATCTGAGGAAGATAAATCTAAATCTGGGCTCTTTTCTGGAGCTACAAAGTCCAAAAAAAGATCCTTTTTTTTTTTTAAATTAAGAATAAAAAAATCAAATTACCTAATGTTTAGCATAAGTTTGAATTTTTAATTTTTTTAAAAAATAAAATTTATATATCTAAAAATTATGTAAAAAAAAATATAAGTCATAATAATTAACAAATATTTAAAAAAAATTATGATACAAAATATTTTTTAATTATCTAAATAATAATTAAGACAATTTTTTTTTAGAACGGAGGAAGTAGTATTTTCGCTGATGTACAAAATATGTGCGCTCCCAATTTCGTCAGTCAATTAACAAGAAGTTAAAAAAAGGGAAGAAATGTATATAATGTAGAGTTTTATGATTTTCAGACTAAAGAAGAAAATGATTGGTTCACTCTTCTCTACAGCCTAGAAGCAACATTAACATCCAGGAATCTTAATCGGAGCAATCTGATCCTATTTTTTGAGTAAGAGTGAAAAATACATTTAAAGTATTACGAATTTTTAAATTTTACTTCTTGAATTATTAGGTGTGTGAGTTTCCTACATGAATTATCATCAAATATTTATCGAAACACACTTTAACTATCAATTGCTCACTTTTCTTATTTGAATGATGATAATATTTCAGGTAGAAAAAGTGAATAACTAATAATTAAGGTGTGTTTTAATAAATATTTGATGATAATTCATGGAGAAAAAAAAAACACACGATAGTTTGAATAAAAAACTCAAAAAAACTATATACTTTGAGTAGTATTTTTAATTCTTCACTTTTTCTTTACTTATTTAAATTTTCTATGAAGTCAAATCTGATAAACTGATTAACGTCCTTGTCGACACAGCTTGCTTTCATTCACACTGGTACTCCCACTTCTACCCTTTTAATTTATGTGACGGTAATGGGTCAATATAGTGTTTTAAAGGAAATTTATGATCTAAATTTTTTTTTAAAAAAAAATTGTATATATATATATATAAGATAAAATTAAAATTTTAAAATTGAATTATTTTAAAGTATGAGAGGTTCATTTTAAAACAAATTAAAAAGGATATAAGCCGTAAATTGGGGTAACAGTAGTATATACCTCTGTTTGTTGAAATGGAACCTGTGAGCAGCAGACAAGCAGAGAAACAGAGAAGAAGAAGAAGAAGAAGAAGAAGAAAAGGAAGAAGAGAGCAGGAAGCAGAAAACTGAAGAGAAAACAGATTTGCAAAGTTAACACATAGTGATGTAAATTTGGAAATGAAAACTTGATTGATTGTAGATTACTTTGAGATATATATACTTGTACATGATCTGATGCTAAGGAAAAGAAGGGGAAAATCAGAAGGAAAAAGTTAGTTATAACTAACTCTCAACTAACTAACTAACTTTAACTAACTAGCTAGTGGCCCTAACTAATTCTAACTGACTTTAACTAACTTGTTAACTGCCACTAGCCTCTTCAATCAAAGCTGAACTATAATTCTAACACCCCCCCTCAAGTTGGAAGTGAGTAACTCACTGCCAACTTGCTTAAAATCTGTGAATGCTTGCTGCCAGGCAGTGCCTTGGTGAGAAGATCTGCAAGCTGATCACTTGTTGAAACATGATGCAAGCCAATGAGTCCTCCATGTAGTTTTTCTCTAACAAAATGACAATCCACCTCAATGTGTTTGGTTCGCTCATGAAACACAGGGTTCTTTGCTATGTGAATAGCAGCTTGACTATCGCAAAATATAGGTATGGGCAAGTCGATTGGGACATTCAATTCACCAAGCAACCTTTCCAGCCAGACTAACTCTCCCACAGTTTTTCTGATTGCTCTATACTCTGCCTCAGCTGAAGATAATGAAACTGTATTCTGTTTCTTGGATTTCCAACTTATTGGACTATCACCCAAAAATACAATGTATCCACTAACTGACTTCCTTGTGATTGAACAAGTTGCCCAATCTGAATCACAATATGCATACAAGTTGTAATCTGGCTTGCTAGACAGTGAAATCCCAAGTGCAGGATCACCTTTGAGATACTGCAGAACATGCAGTGCTGCCTTGAAATGAGACTCCTTAGGTGATTGCAGAAATTGACTAAGGTGTTGCACACTATATGCAATGTCCAACCTGGTATGTGTGAGAAAATTCAGTTTACCAACCAGTCTTCTGTATTGAGTAGCATCAATAGTGGGAGAATCATCATCTAGTTGGAGTTTCAAAGTGCAATCAAGGGGAGAAGTAACTGCTGTACAACCTGAGCAGTCAAACTCCTGAAGTAAATCAGTAGTAAATTTCTGTTGAGTAATCATCACACCACTGTCATTATACTTGAACTCCAAGCCTAAAAAATAGTGTAATCTGCCCAAGTCTTTTATCTTGAATCTGTCATGAAGGAATGATTTGAGTGACTGAATTTCACTAGAATCTGTCCCTGTGAGGATTACATCATCTACATACACTGCAACAAACACACATGAACTGCCAGATTTTTTATAAAAAAGAGAATAATCACTTGCTGAATGAACATATCCTCTTGAACAAAGAGAGGTGGATAGCTTGTCATACCACTGTCTACTTGCTTGTTTTAAACCATACAAGGACTTTTTAAGCTTGCAAGCCATGTTACTGCCTTCAACTAACAGTCCCTGTGGAACCTCCATATACACCTCTTCATAAAGTTCACCATGAAGAAAAGCATTGTTAACATCTAGTTGGTATAAGTTCCAGCCTCTTTTCACTGCCAGGCTCACTAAAACCCTTACAGTGGTCATCTTGACAACTGGTGAGAAGGTTTCTGTATAATCAATGCCAGCCTTTTGAGTATATCCCTTTACTACAAGCCTAGCTTTGAACCTTTCCACACTTCCATCAGCTTTATACTTAATCTTATACACCCATTTGCATCCTATGGCCTTCTTTCCTATTGGAATCTGTACTAGATCCCATGTATCATTGGCATACAAAGCATCAAATTCCTGCTGCATAGCTTTCTGCCAAGCAGGGCTCAAAGATGCTTCCTCATAAGAAGTAGGTTCCCTATCATGCTGTGTAAGTTGAGTTGCCTGCTCAATGTTTGGATATGAGATGGTTAAGGCCTTTGGATATGAGATGGTTAAGGCCTTTTGGTGATTGGATGGCATGGTCAGGTGATTGGATGGCATGGTCAGCAAAGAAGTAGTGTGTAGGTTAGGCAAAGTATAGGCATAATCTTGCAAGTATCCTGGTACATTATGATGTCTGGAGGATCTTCTAACAGGTGGTATTACTTGTGGTGGTGTTGTAGTTTGAGAAGTGGAGTGGTTTGCAGGTAGTGAGTCTGGGTGAATATTAGGAGAAGTAGGAAGGTTTTGGGTAGTATCTTGACTTGTGTTTGGCTGTGACAGATGTTGGTTAGTTTCTGATGTTGTTGAAGGTGAAGGATGTCTAGGTATAAAGTCATCAGTAACCACAGTTGGTGTGCAATGTTGTTCAGATGGAAGTTCATCAGCAACTACAGTAGGTATGTAGTGTTTGGAGAAATGATCATTATCATTAACAGGACAACCATAAGTGATGACTCTAGGAAATGTAACAGAGGAACCTTGTGAGAAAAACTTTGACACAGATTCAAAATTAGAACCAGCAGCAGTTACAGCAAAAGGAAAAACAGATTCATGAAATACTACATCTCTAGAAACATGTATTTTCTTAGTGGCTAGATCTAGTACCTTGTACCCTTTTGTGTCATAAGGATATCCAACAAATATATGTGGTGTTGTTCTTGGCTCAAACTTATCTTTGTGTGTTTTGAGTGTAGTTGGAAAGCACAAGCATCCAAATGCTTTTAGGTGAGAATAAGTAGGTTTCTTGTGGTAGAGGAGTTCAAAAGGAGTTTTGTTGTTGAGGATTGTGGAAGGCAGCCTGTTTATGATATACACTGCTGTTTTAAGGCATTCTCCCCAATATTTCAAAGGTAATTTGGATTGGTAAAGCAAAGCTCTTGCAGTCTCTAAAAGGTGCTTGTGTTTTCTTTCAACTACTCCATTCTGCTGGGGTGTGTAAGGGCAAGTCTTTTGATGTATGATTCCTTTAGACTGAAAGAAAGATAGAGCTTCATTGCTGGTGAATTCTGATCCATTGTCTGTTCTAATGGTTTTAAGTGTACTTTGGAACTGATTTTCAATGAGAGATACAAAGGTTTTGATGCTCTGAATGGCACCACTTTTACATTGCAGCATTTGTATCCAAGTAGCTCTGCTGTAATCATCTACCAGAGTAAGGAAATACTTGTGATTATCATGTGTTGGTGTATGATATGGTCCCCAAATATCCACATGAAGAACATCAAATATTTTGGTGGATTTAATGGTGCTTTGTGTGAAAGGCATTCTTGTTTGTCTAGCCATGGGGCAGACTGAGCATAGGAAAGGCTGTTTAGGTGCAAATTGGACAGGTATAGTTGGAATACACCTCATTTTAACAAAGGGTACATGTCCTAGTCTATTATGCCATAAGTAATCAACACTGTTTCCACAAAACATAGAATTCAAAGAATCAACATTTTCCATTGAATGAGAATTCACTATAGATGAATTACTAGACAGTAAAGAAGGTACATTTCTTATTGAATGAGGAGTCATTACAGAGGAATTTCCAGGCAATACAGAAGATTTAGTGTTCAACTCTTCACAAGACAAACTATGAATGTTTACAGAGCTTGGATTACATCCTTTCAAAGTAGGAGAAAATAAACCAGAAGCTGAATTGCAGGTTTTGAATGAGGCAGAATGTCCAGTGTGGCATTTTGAACAAAGAAAGTAGAGTCCATCTCTAGCTTTACCAATCTCCAGTGGCCTCTTCATTGAAGGGCCCTGCATTATACATAAAGCATCATTGAAACTAACAATACCTTTAAGATGTGAAGCCAGGCTATGGACTGAAATCAGATTGAATTTGAAACTAGGAACAAACAAGACTCTATGGAGGATTAAATCTGGTCCAACAACTGCATTACCAACTTCAGTTACTTTAACTTTATATCCATTAGGTAGGCTTACTAGGAAGGGATAAGGTAGTAGTCTAATCTGTGACAAGAGTGTTCTATTGAAGGTCATGTGATGTGTAGCACCAGAGTCAATTATCCAGGAATCAGCAGGCAACTTCAAACATTTACATGACAAGTTACCTATTTCAGTTATAGAGGAGTAGCAAGCTAAGATACCTGCAAGGTTTACAGCTCCACAAGCATTGTTGTGCACACTATCTTCTGGCTGACCTTGTTGCATCCTTGTTAAAAGACTTACCAAATGTTCATATTGATCCTTGGACAAGTTGGGACTGGTTTGTGTTGATCCTGCTTGACTATCAGTCACACAGTTTCCATGAACATGTGATGCACTTCCACCTGCATTCCTTCCTTTTGTGAATCTAAAATTTGGTGGAAAACCATGTAACCTATAGCATTTATCTTTAGTGTGGCCAGACTTCTTGCAGTGTTCACAAAAAAAACCAGACTTATTAAATGACTGTCCAGATCCACCTGCACTACTTCCACTGGTATGTTTCAGCTGACTATGCTGCCTATAGTTTGTCCCAGAGTGTGTGTCTCCAAATCTACCTACATTAAGTGAAGTAGATTCAAAACCAAGTCGACTACCTTGAGGCTTAACTGCCCTTTGTTTTTCTTCCTGTGTCAAGATAGCAAATGCTTGAGCCATGCTAGGTAGTGGATTCATCATTAGGATGTTGCCTCTGACCACAGTATAAACTTCATTTAGGCCCATTAAGAACTGAATCAGTCTCCTGTCTTGTTCAGTTTTCTGTAGAGCAGCTTTGCCTCCACAAACACACAAACATGTGCAATGCATATTCAGATCAAGTGCACTTAGTTCTTCCCAAAGCTTCCTCAATTTTGTGTAATAGGCAGTGATGTCCAGATTACCTTGAACAAACTCATTGATGTCTCTTTGCAACTGGTAAAGCTTAGCTCCATTAGTTTGGTCATACCTTTCCTCAAGCTCATCCCAAAGCTCCTTTGCATTATTCACATACTGCAAACTGTCCATTAATTCTGGTGATAGTGAATTCAACATCCATGAAGTAACCATGTCATCACACCTTTCCCACATTGCGCAGCTATCTAAGTTAGGGTCAGGCTTCTTGCATTTTCCATCGATAAATCCTAGCTTGTTCTTCACTGATAATGCCCTGAGAATGCCTCTCCTCCATGATCTGTAGCCTGTGCCATCAAATTTTACCGGAATCAATGCAGACCCTGCACTTTCCGATGGGTGTATGTACATTGGATTCATCATGTCCAGAAAACCTTGACTTCCAGAGCTTGAATTTGAAGCTCCATGTGAATCTGAAACTCCCTGTGAGTCTGCCATTATCAAACTATGTTGAATGGCTAGGATTTGTGAGTGAGATGAAAGAAAACACAAGCAACTTTGCACAAAACAATCTGGAAATCAGTGACCAGAGAAACAGAAATGAAGAAAGTAAAACTAATTGATCTTCAGTTGAGTTTGAGATGAATCTAGTAACCTTGCTCTGATACCATGTTGAAATGGAACCTGTGAGCAGCAGACAAGCAGAGAAACAGAGAAGAAGAAGAAGAAGAAGAAGAAGAAAAGGAAGAAGAGAGCAGGAAGCAGAAAACTGAAGAGAAAACAGATTTGCAAAGTTAACACATAGTGATGTAAATTTGGAAATGAAAACTTGATTGATTGTAGATTACTTTGAGATATATATACTTGTACATGATCTGATGCTAAGGAAAAGAAGGGGAAAATCAGAAGGAAAAAGTTAGTTATAACTAACTCTCAACTAACTAACTAACTTTAACTAACTAGCTAGTGGCCCTAACTAATTCTAACTGACTTTAACTAACTTGTTAACTGCCACTAGCCTCTTCAATCAAAGCTGAACTATAATTCTAACACTGTTCACTTCAACTTATGCATGTTGGAGCTTTAAAGAAAATGTCAGCACTACATTTCAGGATTTCTTCTTTTCTGCTTATCACCTTCAGCTTAGTCCTCTGCTCCCAAGTAGAAACCATTGAAGCACAAAGTTACAGTCGCCCTCTTCCTCAAGAAGAAAGTAATGTCTCTCTCTCATTCTTAGCATATAAAGTTTGAATCTTTACAGAAAAATTCTATGACTGTGAGTTTTTGTTGCTACCCAAGATGAAGATTTCATGGTTTACATTATTAAAACTTCTATGCTGATAAGTTTTGATGGTTTTGCAGAGAATGCTCTTATAGAAATAGCGGACCAGTTGGGGAAAAAGGACTGGGATTTTGGTCTGAATCCTTGTGATGGCAACACAAATTGGACTACACCTATAATTGACGATAAGTCGATGTATGTCAACAATGTAACCTGCAATTGCTCTACCCCTGATGGTTTCTGTCATGTACAAATCATGTGAGCCTTCTTTCTTTAGCTCTTTTTATTTGCCCTCAATTTCTTTATGGGTGTTTTTGGTACTAGGAAAATACCTTCAATTTCTTGAAGTATTCTTTCCAAAGAATAGATATTTTTCTGCAAAAGGAGATCCCAACCCTTACTCCAAATCAATTGCTTTAGCCAACAGTACTTATACATTACTATCAACTTCTAATGAGAAAAAAAAAACAAGAAAACATTGAAGACCTCGTATGAGTAGCATGGCCACCAACTTTTATACCCCTAAAAATGATCCCCCAAGGTAAAAAAGAAACCTCCATGAAAATGAACTTTATTTATTATCTAACTATTTTTTGTCACATAGTACACCGATTTATGTTCCTTCCTCTGTGTCAAACATTGTTTAGTGGCTAATGAAAGCATATCATTGCACAAAAAAAAAAAAAGAGTTTTCTAATGATGAGAATTTTGAAACCATTCAGTTATTAGTCATGGGTTATGGTTTCTACAAGTCTAGATTAAAATTGGCAAGAAAATAAGTTCCGATGACTAAGAAGTTCCTCAAAAGCATACAGCTAGACTTTCTCTTTGTCAAAAAGTAAAGAAATAAGAACCTATTTGGTTGAGATTCATTTCCAAATATAAATATCTTTATTTTTATGGTTAATTTCATATGTTTGATTAAGTCAATTTTTCTAGGACCAGTTTGATTATTACATCGGGATCTCAAAATTGTTGAACTAATAAACAACCATTGCTTCAGATTTGGATAATGAAAAGCAAACAGATTTCTTCTAACATCTTTTTTTGTAGTATTGACAACTCTTCTTATAATGTCGACAGATTACTCAAAGGACAAGATCTTGCAGGTGTTCTCCCTCCCTCCCTGGTGAAGTTACCTTATCTCAAGAAAATGTACTGTTTAACTGACTTGGATCTATATTTTAAAACTCTTAGGAATTTTGCTAGTCTTTCATCAATAATCATTATGATTATCAACATCTTTCCTGCAGAGATGTCTCTCGCAACTATTTGAGTGGTACAGTTCCCCCTGAATGGGCATCTACCAACCTAGAATATATGTGAGCTGGGCCTGATTGCACTCAATGCTTTACGATTACATAGAAATGTCCCTTTAATTTAAACTATCCGAGAATTGATGGTTTTCAGGTCTGTTATGGTGAATCAACTCTCTGGGCCAATTCCAAAATACTTGGGAAACATGACTGCACTATTTTATATGTATGTTCTCTTGGATTTCACAACACTCATAAGGATAAGTAGTCTTTATTTTAACATTTATTGATCTGTACTGAAAAACTTTCAGGAGTTTGGAAAATAACATATTTAATGGAACTGTTCCAAAAGAACTTGGAAACATGCTTAATCTGCAGAGTCTGTAAGGCCTTCCTAACCAACCTCCTTTAGATGAAAGTTATGTTTTTAAAATATCTTGACAAGTTAATTAGTTGGCCTTTACTGCGTGCAGCATTCTTAGTTTTAACAATCTCACAGGTAATTGGCCAATGGAACTCAATAAACTCACAAACTTAACAGAACTGTGAGTACCTCAGAAAATACTTAAATAATTTCCTCTTGGTCATATTGCATTCCTTCTTTTCTGAGATCCTTTTTTTTTTTTGGCACTAATGCAGTAGGCTGAGTGGCAACAGCTTCACTGGAAAATTTCCTAGCTTTGAGAGTGCGAAGAACCTTCAGAAATTGTACGCATTTTCATACCATTTGATTCTTAAAAGCTTGTGGTTTCTAGATCAATTTAAGTTTTATCAAACTTGATGCTTGGTTAACAGAGAGATTCAAGCTTCTGGTTTTGAAGGACCAATATCTCCAAGTATTTCTGTCTTGACTGGAATGAACGAATTGTGAGTTATTCTCTATGTCACATATTTTCTTTAGTTGCTTATTATGGTGTCCCCTTTTATTTGGTTGGAGTTTAACCTCAATAAGATGTTTTTACAGAAGAATCAGTGACTTAACTGGAATTGCTTCAGAATTTCCGCCGCTTGAGAACATGAAAGGCCTAACTAGATTGTATGTAATTCTCTTGAAATTTTAAATTAAGCATTAATGGTTGCACTGATTTTCCTAGTTCATGAAAAGTGCTTTTTTTTTTATGAAACTAATTTGTGAATACAGGATGTTGAGGAACTGCAATATATCTGGGAAGATTCCTCCTTACATAGCTAATATGCCTCATTTAAAAATTATGTAAGTCTGCCGCCTATTCCTTCTGATTTTTTTCTTTTTTCTTGATATCCTCTCCTTTATCCTTTTCTTATGCAGCTCTATTTGACCGAAATCACGCATGCCATTTATGCAAGCCTTTCTCAAATATTGTTTAGCGAGTTCTGCTCTCTTTTTTTTTTCTTTTTTTTTAAAAATTTTTTAGACCAGGGACAAAAGGACAGTTCATTAGAATTTTGTCTTGATAAGATGATTAACCTTTTGGGGAGTTCTTTTATGAAGACCATAAACAGGAGAACTTATTTCAAAGAGGAAAAGGGAAAAGAAAAAAAGAAAAAGATCCAGAAATTCTATTTCAGAAGTACACATTTCTAGAGTGACTCAAGATTTTGGGAGCCTTGAATTGAAAGGGTTTGTTTATGCATGGGTTCTACTATGCATAAGTTTTTGAAGATTGTTTGTCTTTCTTTTGGTCTAGGAGATCGAGTGAATTTTTTTTGGCTCATTTGAAGTAGAAACATGGTTCTTTTTAGCATTTAAGCTTCCCTCTCACAGAGTCACAGTTATGCTATAGGTCTCAAGTTTGTAAAGTATTGTTTCTGGCTTGAGTATGGTTTTCTTTTTCTGCAGTGATCTAAGCTTCAACGCACTTGAAGGACAGATCCCAAATCTGGAGGGTCTGGACAAGCTGGTACTCTTGTAAGTGACATAACACAGGGATGAAACTTAGCATGCTCAAAATTCCTCTTTTAGATCACCTTCCTACTCATCGATATTATATTCTCAACAATGTGAAGTTGTTCCCTTTATCTGAAATATAAATGAATAAAAATTTAAACCTAAGATATGGATGACCAAGGTGCTTAGGCTTCAAACACATTTGTTGTAGAAGAGACTCTTAGTATCTGACGTTTCCTAGGTTATTTAGAACATTTATAATTTATTTTGAAGTTTTTTGTTCGAATTATTATCTCCAATGAAATTAAAGATTTTGCTTTGCAAGGTACCTGACAAGCAATAGACTTACTGGACCAATTCCAGATTGGATCAAAAGTAGAAATTCCAAATAGTAAGTCTGTTACTTTTGATTAGCATGGTTTTTCTTTATAAATGTACTTATGCCTAGGAGCATTCCAGATTCTCTTTATCTCAAGAACTTAAGATTCCATAAGCACATAGCCATAAATGCCAATGTTGCATACACATAAGTATTCCTTACAGATTTCTTCCTATGCAACCCTAACTTACTGATTCTATTGTGCAATGTTTGATAACCTGTACCTCATTGTTGAAATGCATTAGCCAACTTGTCAACTTGGTTCCGTATTGGAATTTGGTTGAACAAAAAGAGTAAGACTATTCTCCAAATTTACAAGCTATAGAGGTGGCTAACGGTTTGAGCTATGCTCCATCTGTCATGCCTCCCATCCCCTACTTCTATTATCATAGAGTTCATGAGAGATTAAACAGGATTGTATCTATTTTAGCTAAAAGAAGAGAGTAATAATGTATTTAGAATACAAAATCAAGCTATTAGTAAAGATTGGAATATGCAAGAGGAAAATAGTGAAGTGGAGACAGAGATTTACAAGCATTGCAAAGTCACGGTCGACTACTTTTTTATTTGATTAAAGACTCATATTTGTCATGAAAAGGATAAGCTTACCTTTTTGACCTATGAATCAAGAAGCATAAGAGCACAAAGAGCTTGAAAACATTAGACCTATTGGGTTTGGGAAATTGAATTATCAAAATGTTTCCGTCAGCCGCTATTATAACTGACACTTTCATCCTGCAATCAAAGAACACAAATATTCCATCTCCTTTCATTACTTTGATAGTACTGGGAAGCACTGATTATGTCAGATACCTTATTTTCAGCGTGATAGACCTGTCTTACAACAACTTCAATGAGATCTCTGAGCCATCTACTTGTCGGGAAACCATGTATGATCCTTGAACCTTATGCCTTCTTCCTGCTCATTTTTATTATTGGGGCGTTGTATTGTTACCTCTAAGCTGCATTTCTTTCTTCATATCAGAAACTTGTTCAAAAGCTATAACGCAACCAAAAAGTCGTAAGTCTTTAACTTTTCTTATAGGAAAGTAGATGCATAATTATTCTCTTAGAGAGTTACAACTGATCCGTGCCCTTCTGACCCTTCCTCCCAACTTGATGCAGAGAACTTGGGAAATGCATGTCAAGTAATCCTTGTTCAAAGAGTAAGTATATTCTACAAGACTGATTCATTTTTTCTTATTTAAGACTTTGTTTTCAAAAGTTTCAGTTGCCTAGTACTTCATCAATTGCTTCTTGATAATGGAGAAGGAGAACACCTGACAATGTCAATTCTCATTTTCTGTCAGGTTTCATAGAGGCAAAAGTTAAATCATTTGTTTTAATTATATGCAGATTGGTATTCGGTGCACATAAATTGTGGTGGAGAGAGTGTGACAATAGGGGACACCACTTATGAAGCAGATGAAAATTCCGCAGGTGCTGCAAAGTTTTTTTACTGGAAAGAGAACTGGGGAGCCAGCAACACCGGGGACTTCTGGGATCGTCCCATAGCATTGAACGAGTACAAGGCAACTAATGTATCTTCCATTAAGGGAGATGATTCTGAACTGTACACAACAGCTCGGCTCTCAGCTTTATCTCTAACTTATTATGGACGATGTTTAGCAAATGGAAACTACACTGTGACACTGCACTTTGCAGAGATTGTTATAAGAGATAACCAATCTTTCCAGAGTCTCGGGAAACGGATGTTTGATGTCTATATTCAGGTCAATTAAACATTAATCTGAGTATTGGTTCAAGGTTTAGGTGCAGTTTACTAACAATTTAACTGGATGCAGGGTGAGAGGAAGCTCAAAGATTTTGACATTAGAACTGCTGCTGAAGGAGTTGATAAAGCTTTGAAAAGAAAGTTCAATGCAGTTGTAGAAGATGGCATTCTAGAAGTGCGCTTTCAGTATGCTGGGAAAGGAACAACAGCTGTACCCAGAAGAGGAAGCTATGGCCCTTTAATTTCTGCCATCTCTTTTGAAGCTAGTAACACTACCATTACCCTTTGGTTCACTTATTTCTCTTTCACAAATTCTCTTAGACACACCGCACACTTTATTCTATTACCTTGGTGACCTTTTACATGATGAAATTATAATAATGTTCACAGATGTTAATTATTCTCAAAGAGCCTAGAGAAAAGACTTCATCTTTTTCTTCAATCACATTAAGATAAAAAGCATAGAAACAAATGCAAGTGCATTTTACAACACTCTTCCTTTTTCTATATCATAGATTTCAAGCCCCCTTCAAATCACAAAAAGATGACTCACATCATTGCTGGAGCAGTGGCGTCCTCATTAATTCTCCTTTTTACATTATTCTTTGTTGCTTGGAGGAGAAGCAGAAACAAGAGATCAAAGGAAGAAGGTGATGCTACAGCTGAGCGGTCTATTTTATGTCTCATGGTTTAAGTAGCTACAACTTACATATAGTTATTATCAAAACTAAATGATGGATTTTGAAAACAAGAAACATTACAGACATGCACATTTCATATTAGTACATGATTTTCCACATTATATGGAAGAGTTACACCTTTTAAATGTTTTCATTTTCTGTAAATGCACAGAATTAAGAGGACTAGATCTACTGACTGGTGTATTTACCATCAGACAAATCAAAGCCGCCACAAACAACTTTGATGCCGCAAATAAAATTGGGGAAGGTGGTTTTGGCTGTGTCTACAAGGTGCATCTCAATCTGACCACTCACAAGCTTTCTACTCTTTCTCTCTCCACGTACCAATGCCTCATCCCATGGAATCATTCTTATATACATGGCGAGCAGAGGCAGAGACAAATTCAAGATTTAAACTTAATGAGTTCAATGTTCTGAATTCTTTGAAATTATGAGTTTAAAACTTAATATTTATAATAATATAAGGAATTTTCACATATTACTACAGTTTAAATAAAAAAGGTGGGTTCAATTGAAGCCATCTTCAGAACTATAGGCCCTCCCACTGTGGGCCACACTACAAACCAATTACCTAGATGCTTTTTCGCTTAGCTACAACATCTTGAAATGGATGCTATGTATAGACAGCCATGACCTCTTTATTTCTTCTTTTTCTTTTTTTAATTAATAAACAGGGTACACTACTGGATGGTACAGTTATTGCTGTTAAGCAGCTTTCATCCAAATCAAAACAAGGGAACCGCGAGTTTGTAAATGAGATAGGTATGATCTCTGGTTTACAGCACCCAAATCTTGTCAAACTATATGGATGTTGTGCTGAAGGAAATCAACTGCTATTGGTGTATGAGTACTTGGAGAACAATAGTCTTGCCCGTGCTTTATTTGGTAATTTACTATCCTTGCTCATTGTTTTTAGTTACAACTTACAGGTCAAACGGAAAATAAGCTGAACGAAATAAGAACTATTACTCTTTAGTAATTAATGAGAGAGCTCACAATGAGAAGCCAATATGTGATTCTATATGCGTTTGTAACTTTGTACAAGAGAAGGTATGCATAGATTCTCAGTTCTCATTAAAATGCAGGTATGGAAGAACATCGGCTCAAAATAGACTGGCCAACAAGGCAAAAAATCTGCATTGGAATAGCAAAAGGCTTAGCTTTCCTACACGAAGAATCGTCATTAAAAATTGTTCATAGGGACATCAAAGCAACAAATGTGCTTCTTGACAAGAAACTAAACCCAAAGATCTCTGATTTTGGTCTGGCCAAACTCGATGATGAGGATAAAACACATATCAGCACTAGAGTTGCTGGAACCATGTGAGTTTTTTGACAATATTTCTTATTCATTTTTATGTTTTGTGTTCTTTGAGTAAGAAATATATCTATTGCTTGTGGCACAATAGGGTTAATTCTACATATCATGACTTTCTGCGGCAACACCAGAACTTTGCAATGAAAACTGATTGATATAGGTCTGTATGCTATTCTCATCCATGCAGCATATATACATTTAAGATTGCTAGAACCCTTACATTCTCTCTTTCTTGCATATTGGATATCTTATAATACAACTTGAAATAGTTTATATATTCTTAACCAAAAAGGGTGGTGAAGCTACAAGGACTAGAACATAATGGCCTGGCTGCCCTTAAAGAAGGCTCATTCGGAAGCTTTATCATATTTTCTAGTATTGATTGCATTACTTCAATTTAGGGGTAGAAATGGTTACTGGCTTAACTTGTATTTCATCCCAATCTGCACTCTTGATCTTCTGAAATATCGAGCATGAAGTTGATGCCATGTTTAGAAACTTTGATCAGGACTTGATCCTTGATATGTCCTCCTTTTACCTAATAGCCTCCATGCATGAATCTGAAGTTTTCACTCTGTTCTGCAGAGGATATATGGCACCTGAATATGCATTATGGGGCTACTTAACCTACAAAGCAGATGTCTACAGCTTTGGAGTTGTTGCATTAGAGATTGTTGCTGGGAAAAACAATATGACATATCGTCCCAATGAGAAATTTGTTTGCCTTCTAGATTGGGTAAGGAATCATTATCCCTCCTATTAATTGCTAAGTTCGAAAATTTTAAACTAGTATCTTTGCATTTTATTCAGGCCCTTGTTCTACACAAGCAAGGAAAATTGATGGAACTAGTAGATGAAACATTGGGTTCAGACTTGAACAAGGATGAGGCTCTAAGGATGATAAATGTAGCTTTGCTATGTACCAATCCATCCCAAGCACTTAGGCCAACCATGTCTGCAGTAGTCAGCATTCTCGAAGATCATCTTGACCTTCCTGAGTTTAACTTGGAATCACGATTCTATGATGACGATGATCATCTCAAGTTTCAAGGGTTAAGAGACAAGTATGATGAGATGCTCCGCTTGAACCAAAGTCAAACACTTACTCATTCCTCCAATGCTACAGGAAGAAATTTCTTTTCCACTACCTCTGAATCAGCTTAAATTTATGAAAGAAAGAGTTACAGATTATTTTAGGACTACATATGTGATGTGAGACGAGGGCCTATCGAAAACAACCTCTCTGCCTCTAAGGTAGGAGTAAGGTCTGTGTACACTCTACCCTCCCAATACCCACTTTGTGTGATTATATTGGATATATTGTTGTTGCATATGTGATGTGAGGTAGTGTTACCTTCAACTGATAGAAAGTATTCAAATTCATGTAATAGCCTTAGCCTATACCAGAACATTTTAAGATATATCTTTTGTCTTCAATAAGAACGTGAAAGAGGTCTGAAAGAAATATTCATTAAGTTTAAAACAATGGTATCATTACTAGTTTCAACAGCTTTTCAGATACTACTTTGGAGGAGAAGCCATTGCAAGCAAATGGTATTAACATTTACTTTAATACTAACGTTTGGAAAACAGCCATGAGAACTTGTATGAATAAGGAATATAAAATTTGAAACCAATTTGTCATGCAGGTGAGGATTCATGGCCTAATGCTCATATTCCCTCCATTCCATCATATCTTTACTTCAATTTTACACTCTTTTCGAGTCAATTGACGATTTTTTTTAGTAAGAGATTTATGGAGAGTTTCACACTTCTCATAATTCGACTATAGCTTATATACCTAAATTTTTTAAAAAATTATTATTATTATAGCTTAATTTTATTTTTATTTTTTTGACTTAATTGGTGTAGCATTATGCCTAGATATTTTTTTTAGTAGTTTGTCTGTTTTCTTTGTTTTCTTGCTTTTGCATTTTATATAATCTTAATGTATATTGTATAATTTTCATAATTCTATTTTAAAATCTATTTCATTTATGAAATTATTGAACATTCTGCCAAAGAAGGAAAAAGGCTGCCTACCCCTCTTAAATTCGGTTAGTGACAAGAAACCTATCAGTCATGGATTAGCAATGAAAAGAGTGCACATTTTCAAGAAAGCGTAACGACCTTTTAAACTTTTTAGACTCTATCCTCGTAATGAGTTAGTTATTGTTGGGCAGAATGGATTAGAAAAAATGATGCATGCATTAATTTTGTATATTACTAATAACTTAGTTGGTACACTTTTTCAAGTTATATATAATTAATGCTTGTATTAGTTATACACTCTGTTTGGTATTAGGCTATGTAAAACTAATACATAAAAAATCATGATGTTAGTAAATTTTAGTAATGCAATGAGTTTTAATGCATTGATTAGCATAGTTAAAGACACAATTGCTCTTCAAAACTTTTTCCATATCATTTCAATCTTATTTGTGGAGGGTATTTTTATAAATAAATAATTTTTTTTAAAAAAAATTATGCAATAAATGTTATTTTTAACACACAAAACCAAACAATACATAAGAAATAATATAACTAACGCAAGCATAACTAATACAAGCATTACTAATACACCCTATTCAACATTATTCTTATGACTCCACCAAATGACCCTAAATGTTAAAGCTAGGGAAAGCTAAGTGTTAGTGTGTTACTATAGTCAGCGAGAGTCCATCATCTGGTACAATCTTGATGACCGCTTGCCGGACCAACAGTTTCCTTATACAAAACAAGCACATAAAAAAAGTAGAAAATCCATGTTGAAGCATCATTGCCTCCTTGATTTTCATTACAGTAATCGTCTCGGAGAATTCCTAAGTGGGAGATGTTGGATTCAAATTTCAGTGGTAACATTATTGCTGGTAGAGTAGGAGGGAGTAGCTTCTGATGGCCCTGCTGTAGAACGGCTTTCAGATTGAGAAGACTCAGAGAGTGCAGCCATGGCCTTAGTCAGGCAAATCTCCTCTGTCGAACGATGGACTGTTGAAGATGTGATCTTTAGTTTAGTTTTTCCTTCAATAACTTTCACTACCTCAGACATGGTTGGCCTGAGAGTTGGTGATGGATTAGTGCACATCATTGCTAATTCCAGAATGGCAGCTGCTTCTGTCCAAGAATAATCTGTTCCAAGTTTTGGATCAACTAGTTCGATCAAATTTCCCTGCTCATGCAACACATAAGCCTGCAATCGAACCAGCAGACATCCATCAAATTAGCAAAGTCATTCAAGTAAAAAAGACAACGGCAACTGTTTATTAGGTCTGTGCATCAATGAATGAAATTGACAACTTCTGGTTTGAGGCTTTACCAAATCAAGAAGGTAAACTGTCTGATCACTTGGCCTGTAACTAGCACTGTTTCTTCCGCTCACAATTTCAAGTGTAACAACCCCAAAGCTGTAAACGTCTGCTTTCGGTGTTAAGTAGCCCCGCATTGCATATTCTGGTGCCATATATCCCCTATAAAAGAACTCTCATATCAGAGAACAAATACACTCATCTGAAAGAAAATACATGTGTAGCAAAAGCTCTGAGGTAACAGGGAGGAGGAGATTAGCAGGATTATCAAATTACGTTGTTCCAGCAATTCGTGTGATGACATGAGTATGTTCCCCTTCATTAAGCTTTGCATATCCAAAATCAGTTATTTTTGCATTCAGCTCCTTGTCCAGGAGTATGTTTGTGGGCTTAATGTCCCTGTGGATAATCTTCAATTTGGACTCTTCGTGCAAATACGTTAAACCTTTGGCTATCCCGAGGATAATTTTGACCCTTGTCGACCAGTTTAGTCTCGATTTAATTTCCTCTGTACCTGCAAGTGCAGTGTCATTATTTTATCAAGTACTTCGGAATTTTTTTGTCAAAACATATGAGCCTTGCTGTCTTTACCGAATAATGCATGGTCAAGAGAATTATTCTCCATGTATTCGTAAATGAGTAGGAGCTCATTGTCTTCTGCACAGCACCCCATTAACTTCACAAGATTTGGATGTTGCAGAGCTGAAATTGTGCCAATTTCAGTTACAAACTCACGTATTCCTTGCTTTGATTTTGCTGATAGTTGTTTAACTGCAATTGTTGTCCCATCAGGGAGCAGTCCCTGTAATGATCAGAGAAAATCCAATTTTTAGAATTGGAACGACAATGGGAACATGATAAGGAGGGGTTCTTTGTATGTTATATGAGTTGCGGTGACAGGTTCAGATGAATCATCATAGTTATATTCTCCACAGCGCAATGACTATTTTTTTATGAACCTAATAGTTAAAAGTATATGTAATCCCTTCAGGAAAAAAAACACCAAGAGAGTAACTATATGCTTACATAAGCAGCAGCTCAATCCAGGGTCAGGGGAATGATATGATGAATAAACAGAATGCTAAAACCCAACAAAAGCTAACCTTATAAACAGGTCCAAAACCTCCTTCACCCAATTTGTTCACAGCATTGAAGTTTTGAGTGGCAGCTTTTACTTGACGAAAGGTGTAAACTCCTCCGGGGAACAATTCAGTTGCTTTTAGTTCTTTTGATATGTGTTAGCATTTCACAAAAGAAGCAAACAGACAAAAAAAAAAATATTTTTTAGCGAGTTATGCAAACTTATATTGAAATAATGACCAAACCAAACTCCATCTATAATTGCATCTAACCTTCCTTTGATGATCTTTTGCCACCAAGATAACCCAATTTCCAGAGTAAAAGCAAAAGTAGAGTAACAAAAAACAGTGATGATCCTGTTATCCCAGCCTTAAGTGCAGTAGACAGTTTCTGTTTCTGAGGGTGTCTTTGTGGTTGTGGTTTAGGAACTACCATCAAAGTATTGCTGGTTTAGGAAGGACACTGAAGAATATGAATGCCAATAGACCAGATATATAAAACATACCTGGGACTACAGAAATAGCTGAAATGAGGGGACCATAGTTCGGGGGGTAGAGGATCGAGCCATTACCAGACCAGTACAAGTGAATCACAAGCTGCGATTCTATAGAAACATTATATTGCAGGGTTTTATCCCCATCAGCATCCTCTTGTGCATCTGCTATATTGTAGTTTTTCTGTACATTCTTCCCCTGCAGCGACAACTGTTTAAAAGAGAACTACATAGATGATACCTTTACAATTGTATTTGGTATGACACAAGTCATTCTCGATGACAAATATTTTTCTGGAAAATGATTTATGGTGTTTAGTTGTAGTGGAAAATATTTTGTTAAAAATATATACATCTTAAGGGTGTGTTTGGTATGATGGGAATCATTTTCCAGGAAAAATATTTTACCGTGAGGAAGTCAGTTTCTGTTGTTTGGTTATTAGAAAGTGGAAGACATTTTCCATCAAAACGGGAAATATGACTTCCCTCACTTATGGAGGCAAGTCAATTTTCTGTTGAACTTTTAACTTCATATTACTGGCTCAAACAATACTTAGACATCCATTTTAATTTTAGTACTCGAAAGTTTCATCAAAACACTCTCCAATTTGCTAATATTATTATCAATTTTTTATGTAAATTTTTTTCGAAAATATGTTTCACTCATCATTCAAATACTGAAATACATTTTTCAGGAAATTATTTTCCATTTTAAATGACCTTCACCATACCAAACACACTTTAAAGATTAATGATAATATTAGCAAATGGGAGTGTTTTGATTTGAAGCAAGTAGTATGGAGTTAAAACTTTTAAGAAAGTTGTGAGGAAAATGACTTCCGTCCAATAATGACGAAAGTCATTCTCTCTTTAGAAACCACACTCCGCAAATTATTTTTTCTGATAATAAACCAAACACCATAAAATGACCTCATGGAAAATATTTTTCTAGAAATGCCTTCCTCGTGGAAATCTTTTTTCTAGAAAATGGCTTACATCAATTGTAAAACACCCTATACATATTATTGTACCTGGATGTCAACATCAAAAACTCGCCTAGGTCTGATGGGAGTGTCATTTTCTTCCCTTGAGCTTATCTCAGTAAAATGTAGTTTCACTGTGTAGCTTCCATTGATGAAACAAAATCCATAGTACTTGAGAGAGACCGGGGCTACACGGGCTGTTTCAAGAAGAATTGCTTGATCCACGGTAAGATTACAAGTCTCCTTGATTATAAATGGTAGTGTCTTAGCAGAATTTGTCGTATGACCCATGCTACTATAACCCCAACCTCTTCTTTCATCGATAAAAAACGTTGATGTTCCATTGGGATTCAGATCAGCATAGTAGTTCTTGTGACTAAAATTAACTGACTCACCACCACAGTTGATAAACAATTGATCATCTGTAAGAGGGAAAAGTACTGTCATTCCTTTTAATTGAATATATATGTATATATTGAGAAAACTTTCGATATGAGATACTTATGTTTATATTAATTTCCCAATTTGAATAATATGTGTTTGTAAGACTTTATCTAGCAGTACTAATTCTGTCCTTGCACTTGGCAATATTGAACCTCTAATTTGTGTTACTCTATCGCTTCCATTTTATGTGGCATTATTAGTTTTCAGGAATCAAGAGATTCTTTTTGTGAAAATTCGTGACATACAGTACTTTTTCATTTTTATGTAGCTTTCATTTATTTTAGAAAACTTGAAGATTCTATGTTCAAATTCACACAAAAAACTACTCCGAACTCCCCACATAAAATGGGAAAGAGAACAATTTAGACTTTTGGCTAACAAACAACCAGAAAAGTACAGTCACAAACAATAAGCAGAAGCCGAGAAAACATTACAATGAAAAGCACAAATACTGTACTACAGATTGGTAATAAGTGGAAATCTATCTTTTATGACCACTTACAAATTGAATAGAAGAAAATGACCGTTTTAGATCTCATGTATGCAAAAATGAAGATCTCTTATATGTAAAAATGAAGATCTCGTGAAAAGGACATAAACAAAAACAAGTTTGTAAATCAAATCTCCCCTATTTAATGACTTACATTTTCCATAATTGCAATAATCGTCACATTGATTTATTGTGTACCTACATAACCATACGATCAGAATGCCAACACTAGTCTCTAGGAGGAAAAGAAAAAATACAAATAAGAAAAGAATTTAGCACTCACAAATTACTTGAGCAACCCGGAAAAGTGTTCCTGAAATGGAAAGGCCATATAATATATACTACTTCGTAAGACTAGCTAAAGATAGATACTGGTTTAACATCTAAAGTAAAGAAGTAGGGTAGTGAATTTTACACATCCGGATTAGATGAAGCATTGGACACTGAGGGTGTATTTGTAAAGAGGTTCTCAGAAACATCCCTGCAAAACATTTTATGGCAAAAATAAGCTTTTATAAGAACAAATGGACAAAGATATCTTTCTCAAAGTAAAGCAGAACATCAATTCTAGTTTTATCCACAGTTTGCTTTCTCTTTCCTATGTTGATTGAAAGACAATGACAAAGATGACAAGCAATATGTACCGGTGGATGGAATTATATCTACCAAATTTGACTTCAACAAACAGTTTTCTTTTACTTGAAGAAGACTACAAATTCCGACAAAAAGGGGCCCTTTCTTCTCACTTGAATGGAAATCAAATTCAAGATTCAGAAATATAGAGATTTAAGATATAAATATAGAGTTAAGTGTTAAAGGAACATGTGTATGAGTATCTTTTTATTAGGTTATTCTCTTAGGGTTCGCTTGCTTGGTCATATAGGTAATGATAATCCTTGCATAAAATTCACATAAGCAATACAAAGTTTGGATGGTCAATGACCGCATAAAATATTTTTTGCATAATTAATGCAATGTTTGGTTGGCTGAAAACGAAAGAAAGTCTCTGAATAACTAATGTAGTGTTTGGTTGGCATATAAATTTCACACTGGTATTGAAGAAAGTTTCAAAAGCAATTTTTCTTCATTTGTTGACATTGAAAATTGTCCTGGCACCAACACACTTTTTATGAATTTTCCACTTACACGTATCGATGCGAGGTTGCGTTCTTCCCCTTCACTAGCCATCCTGGCAATGATCCATTAAGCTTGTTCTCCCTAAGGAATCTGCAGCGTGACAATGTTTGAGTAAAACTAGAAAATCAGTTGCCTCACCTGTTAGGTCGAGCTTTGAATCAGGTAAATCGAAAAAATAAAGCCAGTAATAACAACATAAAACACTGGAATGGGAAAACATTATTTAAGCCGTTCGATCAGTTGGACCAACGTCCACAAGCGGAGTGAAGTAAATTCAATGTATCAAGTGATGTACAATAGATAGCACAAAGTTATGGTAAATACTCTAATTATCCGGAAAGTATCCCAAAAAATTAACCTCACAATTGTCATTCAAAAGGAGGATTGCTCTCTTTTTTCACATGGTAAAAGCATTTTATTGATATGCATTTCCGTGTTCTGCATATGTTACATATTACAAGATCCCAACAGATACTGCACAAAAGCAGAATAAAAAATCTCTCCCTTCCAACGGTTTAGCATGTTCTAATGCGACTCCTTCATGGAGCCAGACGCCCAGCACATATCACTCAGCCCAAGGACCCCCCGACGGAGAATAGACAGCTAGTAGAGCCTATTAACAAAGGTTCTTACTCCACAGCGCTCACTGGAAACCCTAGCTCAAGCTATCTCACTATCGCCTCCACTGTCACGAGGCAAACCACCCATAGTGGTAAACCAGCACTCATCTTCAAAGCCTCCGACTACTACAGCGTGATGGCAGACAATTGCAAATGGATGCTTGTTGGAAAATTCGCCTTGGGCAAATCCAAAATTGAAACTATCAGATCAATATTCACTGAACTAACACCATTGAAAGGGAAGGTAAGAATTGGGGCATATTACTATAAACATGTGTTCATCGATTTCAAAAATGAATTAGACTTCAATTCTGTATATTTCGAACGTTTTATAAGTATTAGTGGACCCCTCATGAGAATGTTCAAATGGTCCCCTGACTTTAATCCAAATGAGGAGACATCCTTTGCCCCTCTTTGGGTCTAACTCCTAGAACTACCCTTCAATGTTAGTGAGAAGGGGTCATTCGAGCCTATCTAAAATGGGATTAATCACTTAAAACAAGTTTTTGAGCAAATTGGTACTCCTGTGAAAGAGGATATGGCCACTGTCTCAAGAACCAAACCGCATATGCCCAAGGTCAGGCTCGAGGTTGATCTCATGAAATCTCCCCGACTCTGTTTTTGTTGGCATTGAAGGGGAAGGCTCTGGTCCTAAGGGTAGGATAAAAAATTGGAATATGAGGGAGTACCTGCCTTTTGCAGGACATGTAAAATGTGTAGGGTCCAGCCCATTCAAGAGCCAAAGTAATAGACATGTGCAGTGTGCCTATGTAAAATACTTGGCTGAGAATTCAATCCTTGGAGACATTTTGCTTTTTATATATACCTAATATATGAAAACAATAATGTATGCTCAAATATAAATATATATGGATAACAAATAAATTTTTTTGTGAAATATACATAAGAATAATATTATATATAATATATAATAGTTAATAACTTTCATAAATAATATTATATATAGTATATAACAGTACAATATATGTAATATATAAGTACAATAATATATATACATGTTCAAAAAATTGTATAACATATACCATATAAGTAATAATATACTTGTTTATGGATTAGAATGTTAGTTGAGTATGTTGAAACTTTTTTAAAAAATAATATTTTGATATGTATTTAATTTTGTTTTCACTAATACAGTTAACTCTTTATTTTTAGTGTTTTATTCATAGCAACATTTTTTTATTTATGGTATAAATCATATATACCTTGTATATATAGAGCATATATTGTAGATTATGTAATTTAATTAATAGTTGTAGATTATGAAATATTTTACTCATTTACTAGTATTTATGTAACTTTCCCTTGATTAATGACCAATTTGGTGTTCACACTAATAAAGACAAATATCTATTGCTATTCCATCCAATTCGTGTAACCAAGTCTGATTCAGTAAAGAGTATAAGTTGATTGGCTACTATATTAAATGTTACAAATGAATAGTAAAATGAATTTGATGTTTGAAATTTGTAAAATTTATGCTACTAAATTTAATGGCAAGCATGTACCGAGTACTTTTAGATATTTGAATGGCAGCTAAGAGGTGCGATTTCAACAGCCATAAATATGAGAAAAAGAAGGATCACCTATGTTGGTGCCTCATGTGCGAAAAATTGAGGGACGTGGACCACCTTTGTTGCATTGCCATGTAACATCACATTTATGGTCGGAGATTCTGAGGTGGTTTGGTCTAATGTGTGGACTATGTTGATGGTGGTAAAGGATGCTTTATTCAGTTGGGTCTTTAGAAGAAGAAAGAGAAGACACAGAGCATAGGACATTGCCCTATTTGCTTTTATGTGGGTGGTATGGGGAGAGAGAAATAGGAGAACTTTTGAAGGAATTGAACATGATTTTGTACATTTGAAGATCTTTATCAAAAAAATAAAAATCTGTACATTTGAAGAATAACCTTTCATCTCCTCTTCTTATATCTTTTTGGTGCACCCATGAGATTCCTATTTGTATTAAGGAATGAATGTGTTTCGTAGAGAAACAATTATTTTTGTAGGTTCTCTTTATTCTGTAGTTTTCCCATTATCAACAAAAAATTTATCTACTTATGAAAAAAAATCTTATTATCGAACGGATTAGAGAGACAACTTTCTATGAGCATCTTATAAGTAAGTTACATCAGTAATTCACATACACGCTAGAAAACACAATGCTCATGCAAAGAGAGAGAGAGAACGCACATATATACTAAAGATTTGCTGATGGATTTTGGCACTTCTCCAGATAATTCATTGAAGCTCAAGTCCCTATATCAGAGAAAAGAGAACAAATGTAACTATCCAATCATGTCTTTATCTATAAGCTACTTCAAGTCTCTGGTGTAAAGAAAAATGGTTTCCTCAAGAAAGTTGTTTTGTTATCTTGAAATCTGAAAAATATTTTTTCCAAGGAAATGTTCTCATGACTGCTATACAACAAGTATTAGAGGGATTTCATATTCCATATTACTCAAACAATAAGTGGACGTATAGTAATCTTGTTTGATAAAATCTAACAAATCCCTACAAAACCTTAGCCTATAAATGTACCTATATACAATATCCGACTAGATACAATATTTTGTATCAATGACCCAAACAGGGTAAATGACTTCCATCACTTATAGTAGTCTTGTTTCAATTCACACTTCTCTGTTGTTCATTATATATATTTCATATCCAATACGTTATACGAAACATCCTCTCTACTTCTGAGGTAGGAGTAAGGTCTAAGTACATTCTACCCTCCCCAAACCCCACTTTGTGGGATTACACTGGGTTGTTGTTGTTGTTGTTGTATCCTATACATTATATGATCACCATATTTTCTGTGAAAATGTTTCCAACGCCTTATAGTGTATTATCAATACCATAAATTTGTCCCTCAATCTAAATTGAGACTGTGGGAATGTTTTTCTCAAGCCTTCATTAGGGTAACAAATTGAGATGGATATATACTAATTAAAGGGTAAAAGAGTGTGGACTAGAATAAGGTAGTTTTTTATTAAATGATCGAGATGAAACTTCTACATCTACAACATAGAGGTGACACACAGAAAAAGAGAAACACAAACAGAAACGATAAGGAGAAATGAAATTGGTAAGAAGAAAATCGATACAAGTGTCATGAAATATCATCTTACGTACAGATAATATAAATATTGAAGCTCCCAAATATATCTCGGAATGGGACCGCGAAGTGAACAATTCCTCAGTGTCCTAGAATCAACATCATAAGTAGTAGATTTGCAGGTCAGTATCAAAAGATATTGAGAAATCTAACACATGTTTAATTCATGAGGAGTAAAAGGATATTAAGCCTACAATTCTCGCAACGAAGTCATATGCGATAGATCGGGAAAATCATATGCTCTTCCTCTTGTGAATACATTGCTGAATTTTCTAGGCATATACAAGATTACAAAGTTGGAGAATATCAGCCAAAAATTTCAAAATGATATTATATTTTCATATACTAGCTACTACAAATAAATTCATCTTCAAAACACCAATCTTACAGGGAAACGAGACTTCCCATTGATGAGATTTCCTTTGGCCAGGGACCTTCAAAATTATTTCCTAACAGATGCCTACCAAGAAAAGAAGTTAAATTAATAACTAAATTAAACTATCCTTATTATACTGCTTTCACATAATTGGGCTTACAATATCCGGAGTTCCTTCCAGTTGGCTATTAATTTTGGGATTTTCCCAGATAAACTATTCCCTTGAGCAAGACTACCAAAACAAAACAAAACAAAAAAAAAAAAAAAGGAAAAAAAAAACATAAAGAGATGAGGGTTGCAATTGACAAATTGATTAAATAGTGCAATGAAAATCAGAGGCAACATGTACTTACAACTCAGTTAAGTTCATCAACTGCATGAAGCTTAGAGGCAATTCACCAATGAAATAATTGGTGCGTAGGTCCCTGAAATAATTTACTACTTTGACATTGAAGGAAGGATCAGATATATAATGCAGTTTTAGCTTCTTCTCTTTTTCCATACAGCTCAGATCATAAATATCATATTTTTTCTGTCATATGATATAGTCATGATGATGTGGAACAATCAAAATAATTCTTTGGTAATTCTTGGTGTATAATTTTGCATTTTAATGCACAATTCTCTATATTTTGAAAGGACATATATATCTACATCAATTGACGTATTCAGTATATATATGATCATGTACACTTCTCAATAATTGCTTATTCAGTTTCCCTAAACCTTATGTATTAGAGATTGATGCATGCAGAGTTAAATATATACATGTAGTGAACTGTACCAATGGGGAAACAGACTAGATTCTTGAAAATATATATACATATTAAGCTTTTGAACTTACAGATACTGCAGCTGTGTAAGTTTCCCAAGCTGGTGTGGGATGTGACCTGAGAGTTGATTATCATTCACCTCTCTACAGTAAATTTCAAACCAGAACAAATCAAAATGAGAATAGAAAGAAGAACACAGACAAAAAGGATGTGTAGTATTTTTCTCCTCATAATCGTACAAATTCACAAGATTGGAGAGTTTCCCTAGTTCATGCGGAATGCTTCCAGATAGCACGTTGTTGTCTAGGTATCTAAATAAATGTACCAAAGGGAAACAAGAGTGAGCCTGACTAACTGAATTATTCTGCAAAGAATACAAAATCAAAAGAATAATTAAAAAGCATATATATGATACTTACATTTCAATTAAGGATTGGAGAGCACCGTATTCACGAGGGATTTGGCCGCTAAACCAATTACTGCCTAGATCTCTACATCCACATCCCAAAAGGTTGTGTTAATTTGGATAAAGTTCCCATTAGGATAAAGATATGTGATACCAGGAAAACAATGTTGGTTAGTTTGTAAAACTGAGATTGTCCCACATTGGAAAGTGAAGATTTCAAGAAGTGAAAGATTCTTTAACATTTTTGATGAATTTATGTCCCATGAGAATGGGTCCTAAGATTAAATAGGGAAAGAAAATATTACACAATCAAATTTTCTAATCAATTACATTTAATAAAGTCATTCTGCTCCTATAATTAAGCTACCAATATCAATCAACACTCCCCCCCCCCCCCACCCCCCACCCCCACCCCCTAAGTTGGTGCAAAAATGTCGTACATGCCCAACTTGCAAATTGGTGTATGAAAAGTCTGTTTGCTAAGGTCGTTGGTAAACACATCAGGTAGCTGCTTTCCGATGACACATGGAACAAATTCAAGACACCACTTGTAACCTTTCCTTTGATGAAGTGTCGATCAATTTCAACATGTTTTGTTCAGTTATGCTGGACTGGATTATGAGATATATTAATTGCAGCCTTGTTGTCACAATACCATGAAATTTTTCTTTTTTAAGACAATCTCAATTCCTCTAGTAGCTTTTGTAACCACAAAGTTCACAAACACCCTAGGTCATAGCTCTATATTCTGCCTCCGCACTTGAACTAGCAACTACACTTTCCTTCTTCTTTCTCTAAGTAAGGGTAGGCGTTCAGGCCATCAGATTGGATATGAGAAATTCGGTTTGGATATTCAGTTTTCGAATTAAAAAAAGTACAATCCAAATCCAATCCAAATATATTTGGATCGGATTGGATTTTTTAAGTTCGGTTCTAGATTAATCAGTTTGGATTTTTTCGAATTTTCAGTTTTGATTTTTGAGCTTTTTAGGTAAACCATAACAAATAACAACCTCAAACCACCTAATAGTTTGCTCCTTGAAATTTATAACTTTCTGCAATTAACAAGAATTAAGATTACTCTACCGCCCGTATCACGTATTAAACTTTACGTACTCATGAAACATTTTACATTTTTATATTTGTTAATAGAAAATTTCATATTGATTTAATATTATGATGGATTGTAGGTATTAATCTTTTGGATCTTCAAAATTGGACTTATTAGTATTGGACACACATGATATGAGTAATTGAGTAGGATTAAATATAAGATATAAAAATTTTGGATTTTTGGATAAATAATACTAAATCCAATATCCAATTCAAAATCCATAAATTTTAAAAATGAAATCTGAAATCCAATCCATAATCAAAATCCAACCCAAATTCAGATTTCGGTTTGAATTTCGGATTGGTCAAACTATGTCCACCCCTATCTCTAAGTGACCAGGTTTCCACCAACTAATGTAAGGTAACCGGATGTAGATCTTCTATCATTTAGAGATCCGGCCAAATCTGCATTTGTAAAGGTTTCTATTTGGAGGTGACCATGTCATGTAAAAAGTAGACCTTTCACTGGAGCAGACTTCAGATACCGTAAAATGTGAAAGACAACTTGCATGTGAAGATCTCTTGGATCATGCATAAACTGACTCACTAGACTGACTGAATAGACTATGTTTGGTCTTAGGGAGAGAGGTAAATGAGTCTTTCAATCAGCCTCTGATATCTCCCCTTATCAACTGACTTTCCAACTCCGCAGTCCGCTCTGTAGTTTGTGGTTGCTTTCCACGGGTGATCTGTTGGTTTGCAACCTGTTATACTAGTTTCTTTCAAGAGGTCCAGAATATACTTCCTTTTGAGAACTAAAGATTACCCTTTCTTTCATGGTTTTAGTGTGAGATTTGGGCTAGAGATACATTATTTAAACGGTCGTGTGTTTTCTTATAAATTGAAATATGATTTTGGTTAGATAATTACTTCATTATGCTGGCTATTGATGTGTTTGGATATTGCACATATTTTACCTCAGTGCTTACAGAAAAGGTTAAGTGTATGGAAAATTGGTTCACCTGGCGGGTGGTACTAGCAGGTGCAAGTCGCGACTAGGGGGTATTTTGGGATGTGACAGATTCTTTCTCCTGGTTTACAATATATGATTCTGTATGATCCCAGATTTCATGGGATTCAGGTGATTCTGTTCCACATCTCTTATGTATATAAAGCCATGTATATGATTAATCTTATTCCACAATGAGAAACACACACCAAAAAATAAATCGTCTGTGAATAATATTAGTTGAGATACAAACATATAACATATTTGTACCTCAAATTGATAATATATTCTCTCCAGTTACACATAATGTCTAACTTAGCTAAATTGATCATCTTTGCATGTCCAGCCGATATTCGATCATTTTGGATTCAAATATTACGTTACTGAAATAGAATAGCATTATTTTTCATCATTTAAAGGATTGTTGTTTTGTTTTTACTACAATTGCTCCTTCACAATGATTGGTATTTCTTGTATACTATTCTTTAATCATTGACCCTGCATACCTAGAAACTGGTCTAACTCTATAGATTCTAACATTCTTTAAAAGGTGGCTATCTTAAATTTTGCAGATTACGATGTATATGTTGTGTCCTGAAGAGATTTGTGTGTGATCTGCTAAAGATATACAACCAAGATCTCTTTAAAGATAATGATTATCGCCTCAAAGCCTACTCCCTTCTGTATCTGATATTGCATAATGATCACTATTTTCTCATATCTACTCAAGATTTGTGCAGTTCTATATTTGTGGTAACAAACTTAAGGGAAAGAACTTCATGATAACAAATTTTAAATTGTTATAATCAAGTAGCAAAACTCACATGTATTTTAAAGACTTCATCTGAAATGGTGGCAATTTCCCACTCAAGGAGTTGTAAGAAAGATATCTGTAAAACACATTATTTGGTAAGAGAAGTTATAGAGACTGCAGACTACAAAAGAAATTATAAATATTTAGTAGAAAGTGTTCTTCTATTTAACCAGATAGGTATGCAAAATTATTAAGCTTTCCTCATTACCTTGCTCAATACAATGGAGATAAATATATAAATTAATTTGAAAAAGGACAATGGAAGGTGCTCCTCTAAAGTTCTTCTTCCGGTCCAATCAGAAATAAAATATGCTTAAGATAATTACAGACATAGTAAAACCACTCACAGGTCCAAAATTGATGTTAAGTTGAGAAATGATTTAGGGACTAGTCCATGAAGCTTGTTTTCGCTTAGATCCCTGAAGCATCCATGCCAAGTTAGGCTAGACTTTGAATCGAAGCAATAGAAATGTAAATCATTAATTAATATATCATATAGAACCAGAAATACTGAAGCAGTTGAGCATGGAAAATTACTCACTGAGCTGGCATATGAACTTCCTGTAAAGGAACTCTAAAGCTTTTTTAAGGCAAAGAGAAAGAAATGATCCAGATGCAGATTGGCACTATTCAAACTGAAACTTCCTTACGATCAAGTATAGAATTGGTGCTGGTGGTACATGTAAATGCAGATAAATTAACATAAAACTGTATGTTGCTTCGTTAGCTTCTAAGAACCCAAAACAATACGCAATAGAGTTATTATATAGTAAACTATTTTCTATTGTTCATTCAACACTGCTCCTCAAGTTGGGTATGTAGATCATGTAAAGATATATCGGATATTTCTATTAATAACTCAATCGCGTGATAGCTTTTGTTGATAAGTAGGGTAAAATTTTATTAATAAAGTACCAAGTTGGTCCAGTAGTTCCAACATAACAGAAGTCACAGCCTAACTGGCCCGTTACATGCTTCTTCCTAACATATACAGGAAATCAAGATATTGATCCATGTCTTCTATCATGCTCTCCTTACATCAAAAGTACAAGTTACGGAAAAATCTATTTTGATAAGGGAAATTTCTCTTTTTTCATTCAAGTAAATGATTTCATTGATAATAACAAGGTCAACTTGGTCATATACAAGGAGTATAGTAAAAAGGAGAAACCTACAAAATAGGTTCTCTCCAAACGCCACCCAATCATCTATACAAACAGGAATTACATGGGTGCACCAAAAAGCAATAAGGGACCGAAGACTACTCCTTAGTTGAGTAAAGGTCATCTCCACCCCATCAAAAGTCTCTCCTATTTCTCTCTTTCCAAATGACCAATTACAGCAAGAGGAGTAACATTCCACGTCTTGTGCCTTCTTCTCCCAGCTCCACTCTTCCAATTGAACATCAATTCCTTCATGGATTTTGGCATAGTCCAAGAAATACAAAACAATCTAAAGATATCCCACCATAACCTCGTAGCTAGCTTGCAATGAAGTAGAATGTGATCCACGTCCTCTCCTGCCTCTTCACAAAAGAGACACCAACTTGTGCAAACAACCTTTCATTTCCTAAGATTCTCCACCATCAAAATCACCCCTCTAGTAGCTAACCAAGTGAAGAAACACACCTTCCTCAACACCTTAGGAATCCACAACAAATCATGTCGGAAACTATCCTCCGCTCTCACCAAAAGCTTCTTGCAAAAGGAGCTGACAGAGGACACTTCGTTATTCCCCAACTCCCAACTCTAAGCATTAGGTCTATCAACTGGCTAGCATTACTTATGGAGTAAAGCTAGCAATTTTTTAAACTCAGTCACCTTCCAATCATAGAATTTCTCCCGAATCTCAAGTCTCAAAAGATCTCACCCCCTTGTATCCTCCTAACTTGCTAAATAGACGATTCCTTTTGGAAAGTAACCCTATACAAAACCGGAAAATCATCCTTTAGCACCAAATCTCTGCACCACTTTTGCCCCTAAAAACTAACTCTACTCCCAACCCCATTCTTAACAGCAATGTTATCATAAAAAGGTTTCCCATTCCTTCATTATATTCCTCCACACCCCGTACCTAAACGACATAATAATCTTGTTTGTTTTCCATCCCCTTCCGTAATACCATATTGATCTATTATCAACCCTCTCTATAGTGCTTCTCCCTCCGGCCCCAATCTCCGCAACCATTTCTCCAAGAGTACTTTGTCAAATACCTTCAAGTCTTTAACCCCAAGTTTTCCCCACTATTTAGGAGATGTCACAATCTCTCGCAGCACTAAGTGAATCTTCTTTAACCCATCCGCCATATCCCAAAGGAAATTTCTTTGCAACCTTTCCATCTTTCTATAACAACGGTAGGAGCATGGTACAGGGACATACAATAAGTGGGGATGCTAGACAAAGTTCTCTTAATCAACACTTCTTTTCCTCCGTTGGACAAGTATCTTTTTTTGCTAATCTGCTAGCCTCTTCTCTCCCCTCTAAATGACAAGATTCCAAATGTCGTGATCCTTATTCGATGTGCCTAAAGGAAGTCTAAGGTAGGTAGTAGGCTAGATTCTACCCTGCACTATAACACTTGAGAGAGTGAATCAATGTTATCCACTTAACTAACGGGTATTATCTTGCTCTTTTTGAGGTTGATTTTGAGCCCTGACACCACTTCAAACCAAGTCAACACTTGTCCAAGGTGGTTCAAGTAGATCCATCTTCATCACACAACACTAAAGTATCATCTGCAAATAAAAGATAAGTAATCAACAAGGTACCAGCACCACCAACCACGGCTCTAAAACCCATGATATGTCCTCCTAAAATAGCATTGTCTATCATTGTGTTCAAAGCTTCCATCACCAAAATAAAGAGCATAGGTGATAAAGGAATTCCCTGGCTCAAACCCCTCAAACTACCAAAGAAACCACACAAATTTCCATTCACCAAAACCGAATATCTCACAGAAGAGATGCAAAATCTTATTTCACTTTCTCTGTTTCTTCCCAAAACTCATCTTCAACGTAATGAAATCCAGGAACTTCCAATTAACATGGTCATAAGTCTTCTCAAAGATCTAATTTGCACAATATACGCGGATCACCCTATTTCTCCCTCGAATCTACCACTTCATTAGCCACCAACGTTGCATCCAAAATCTGTCTTCCCTCGACAAACGCATTTTGTAGAGAAGAAATGATCTCATCCAGAACTCTCTTAAGTCTATTAAAAAGCACCTTAGAAATAATCTTGTTAGATGCTTCCCTCTAGACTAATAGGTCTATAAGCCTCGATTCTAGTGGTCCCTTCCTTCTTAGGAAAAATGTCTACGAAAGAAGCGTTTAAACTCCTTTCAAACTCACGCCTCTCTTGAAACTCATCAATAGTGCTCAAAACATCAAGTTTGACTGTGCTCCAACAACGTTGAAAGAAAGCTAGAGTGAAGCCATGAGGACCCGGAGCCTTGTCATCCACACCTCCTCCTCCTTAATAGCCCTTTTCTAACCACTCACTATTTTTCCCTCCAATCAAATTGAAATCCAAAACCCCACATTAGGCCTCCACTCCGCTTTCTCTCCGAACAATCTACTGAACAGTTGCTCCCTCTACTTCCTCCTCCCCCACATTAATCTCCCCCTTCCCCCTGACTTCCACTAACTATAAAATTCCTCCTATTCGCAATTGCTACCCTGTGAAAGAATTTGTGTTAGAATCCCCCTCTTCCAACCACAACATCCTCGATTTTTGTCTCCAACTAGTCTCTTGAGCCAAAGCCAAAGAAGCTAGCTCTCCTCTCAAAACTTCTTTCCTCTCCTTTTCTCTCTCATCTAGCACCCTTCCCAAACACTTTCTCTGTCCTCCCAAACACTTCCTCATTCCATACCCCTATGTCTTTATTAAGCATCTTTAATTTCTTTGCAAGTTTGAAAAATGGTTTCCCCTCCATGACATAATTGCTCCACCGCTCGGCTACTCTATCTCAGTCTGCCGCTCGCAACCACATGCTTGGGTTAAGATGGGTTGAGTCAAGATGGATCATAACCCAACTCGCCCGACATACCAATCTCTCCCCTTTTTCTAAACATTCTACAGTTATTGCAATCAACTCATTCCTATTACTATATTATTTATTTTTCTTATGGAAGTGTATCTTTCTTGTACTTCTGACTTTCTATCATGCTAATATAACTTCATTATTTGAAATTATCAGAAAATTTAATTCAGTTGATTAGGTTTAAAATCAAATGCATGGATTTTAGTATATTCTTTTGCTTGTTTATATTATCACACCTCTATCTTTATTTGTTATTTGTAGGTATCGATCAAATCATTAAATGATGTGGATCATTTTAAAAAGCTAAAAAGAAAATACTTTATGAAGATTTAACTGAAGAGACTGTTTTTACAATCATATAACGAATTAGCGTTTTTATCTTATAGTTACAGACTAATTTAGTATTTTAGTAATGTCAATACATTCGATTGGATTTCAAATGAACGATCTCTTGTTTCTAATATTTTTTGTTTGGTTGGTTTGGATTGTATTTTGACCCGACAAGTTACACTACTTTGACCCGACTGAGGTGATGGGTCATTTTAGGTTCAACCTATTGGGTAACTGAACAAACAGGTCATGACCCAACTCATGGAAATATCAGAGGGGTTGGGGAGTTTGGGTTGATATTTCCACCCCTTGCTGCTAATGTAGCTGTCTTACTTGTCATTTGCTATAGATAACGATTGTCGCTTTAAAGGAAAGGTCAGTACTACATGAGTTATACGAATCGAGAATTGAGGTATATAAGGCTAAAACCTCCTTAGTTGTTAAGGCACGACCCCATCTCATGTGTTTCCTCTATATGGGTCAGCGAGGTCCAAATGACATACACTAAATAATCTTCACATGTTAAATGCTTTACTTTCCCACATATTTCACTCATCCACTTGTTCATTAGTTTTTATACCATGTCATTACTCCTTGTGAGTCGAGTATTTATACCGTCTCATATGATTGTATGTGTCCTCACTTAAAATCCTTGCATGCTTCATTTGATATATCTATTCACATGTCCAAAATGAATCACTTGCTAAACATAAGTAGAACTTGTTCACTTGATTACATGTCTTCATAACTAAGTAACATAACTATCACTTGCTCATTTGATTATATGCTACCATGATTCACTTGTTATATGCCTTTACAACTTCACTTGACAACTGCCCAAAATAGAGGGGGGTGGACATGTGCTCACTTGACACTTGATGTGACGTGATCACATGCACGGGGTTCAAACCATCATACCTTCACTTGTTGATCCTCCATGTCATACCTGTCCTCGTGGCTTGTCTACACATGTGAGCCTTCATGGCATACCTACTTGTGGGCCGACCTACACTTGCTGTCCATAGATCAAATTATTTCATGGATTGGATTTCACTTGACTGCCTACGGTTCTATTGTGTGTGCATGAGCTTTCATGGCGTACCCTCATGTGTACAAGACTTACAAGACTGATTCACTTGCAAATGATTTTCACAAGTAACTAGCAATGTATATTATTCTCATGTTAATATTACCTCGAGGCTCATCTATCCATTTTATCACTTGAAACTATATAAGACATCGTACCCACGTGTATAATATGACATATGCCCAATTGTTAAGGAACAATCCTAAGACGTGCATAATGTGCTAAAGATGGTAAGACATGGTTTATGGTTTCAGGAGGTGTTTCTAGTATTCATGTCTTCACTTACTCATATTTGATATATTGTTCGCTTGAGCTTCTTCACTTGTCACTTGTTATCTCGTCTGCTTTACATACGAGTACATGTTGTATATGTACTCATGTTCCTATAGTCACAGCCGTTGCATTGTCACAAATATAGGATCAGACGCACATGTATGTATTTGTCGTACTTCGGTTGTATAATTGGTGAGCTGCACTTCTACTGGGAGCTAGGATGGGTCTAGTACTGTTTTAGTCATATGTATGTATACGGTATGGGTGTATCAGGGCTCTGTCCCAATCCTATGACAGTTTTACGTGTTCGAATTTTGTTAGAGGCTTCGTACGCACTATGGTGATATTCATATGTATTCACTTGTCACACCAAGCACCTCTTTCTGTTAGGCCGGTTGGCCCTTATATGTATATACAGTACTTGTCAGTTGTATCACATATTCATATGCACATTTATTGTATCATATGCAATGGTTCACCTGTATAGTAAGTATCATGCATGCTCATACGGTTTTTTTCCATCTCACCCAGGCTTGGAGCGTGACAATTCTCGCGGGATGAAACATAGTCATACTTCATCCACCTTCCACCCCACACACTCCTCACTATGCTGTCTGATAACACCTCCATTTTTGTCGAATACAAATCAAATATGCCCCTACTCCCTAAAACATACTTTAATGATAGCCCTTTCATTCCACTCACATTCCAACTAATGATTTTAAACACCATCAACAAATATTTTTTTTTCCAAACCCCCAAAACACCTTATCTTCAAAGCATCTCTTGTTTCTTTCCAGCCATAGGGTCCAAAGGTAGCAAGTGGAATTGTTCTCCAGACCTGTTTAAGCCTCTTGATTGTCTTCTGATTCTGCCAACTTTCCATCATGCTCTTAACACTTCCAGGCATCACCTAAGTCACTACTAACTTGTGGACAATAATTACAATAATAATATTTCTTTTAAATAATATTGTTAGACAATATTCTCATCTAGTAGGTGACATACTTGTATGTACACCACTCACTACAAATAGCAGAGAAATAGTGGCTCTAAGAATCATTGAGTCGTTTACGAAACATTCTCATGGTGTTAGATTAGCCAGCAAATCCTCCCTTTCCCAGGTCACCACACTTTTTTTTTGATGAGTAAATAGTTTTATTAATAATTTGAGGAAATCCTGTATACAAGTCGTACACCAAAAAGGAAGAAAACCTACACCAAAATATATTTCTCAATAAAGAGATCCAATCCTCTAGACAAATAGGGACCTCATGTGTACACTAAAAGAAAACTAGAAATGAAAAACTACACTGCAATTTTACAAAATTGTGTTCCACCCTTTCAAAAGCCTTCATATTTCTCTTTTTCCAAATAAGCCACATGACTGTTTAAGGGGCCAACACTCCATGCCCTTTTGACTTCTCTTCCCCCTCATGTGAGTTCAACTTTGCAATGTCTCCTTCACTTTGCCCGGCATCACACCCTCCATAACTTATTAGCCACTTTGCAATGCAATAGGAGATGAACTATGTCTTCGCCCGAACCTTTGCACATAAAACACCAACTAATATAGGTGATCCTCCTCATGTCACAACAATCAAGAGGTCAAATATATTCTTCGAAGAACAATAATAATTCTGGTGTTCTTTGTCATCAATTCATCATTTAACCCTTTTCCTTATTCTTGCTAAATCAGAATCTCACCCCTTCCTTAAACCAGCAAACAATTCTTTTCTTTTTTTAAATATCAGCAACTGCAACTGTCAAAAACCTCTTCAATTTTCCAATGATCCCAATCAAAACCTATCCAAGAATAAAAACAAGAAATACAGTCTCTTCCAACAACTGTAAGAGCCACATTAATTGTAAGTGAAGCAACTGTAAGTGCAGTCTAAGGAATACCATTACCCAAAGTTTCCTGCTCTCCAATCGTCCTTATCCATCAAACATCCAATGATTCTTGTTTGTTCCTCCATGTCAAACCTTATCCGTCAATCAGATTGCCCACAATCCCTCCTAACTACAGCACCTGCTGGTGGCTCTTTTTTTCTCCATTCACTGGAGTTCTTCGTTGACATCACTAATAAGAAGGTCGTCTCTCTCACCAGTCTGAAACTTTTTCTCCCTGACCATCAGAGTTGCTGGCCAATAGATATATAGTCCCTCTCGTCTTTCCCCTATCTCTCCTTTGTTCCAGCATTTCTTCACCAGCAATATCATCTGCATTGATTCTGTTAGCCCTACAAAAACTTCACTCCCTTTGTTCGTCCTCCCTGGTCCTCTCACCTCAGTCTTGCTCTTCCACACTGCTTACTACCCTCCAGACTTATTTTTCATTCCACCAATCCTGTACTAATGGAGCATTATTTGGTAATCTTTTTCTTTTCACTATCTTAGACAGTAGCCAAAGCAATAGAATGGAACATACACCAAAAATTCAATCCTCTGTGAATGAGTGTTACGTGAGATACAATCACATAACACATTGACCTATATATGAAATCCATTGTAGTTAAAAAATACTAACTTGATTACATTGATCAGCTCTTCAAGTTCAGATGATATCCGGTCATTTGGATTCAAGTATTACGTCAATGTGATAGCATTAATTTTCATAACCTAAACAAATGTTGTATTTCTTGTATAGAATTTTTTTACAACAATTGCTCTTCAAAATGATAGGTATTTTTTGTACATAATTTTTTTAATCATTGATGCGGTACACGTGCAATGCACATACCTAGAAACTGGTCTAACTCTGTAAATTCTAGCCTTCTTTACAAGGTCGAAGGTGGCTATCTTAAATTTTGCAGCATACAATGTCTTTCTTGTATCCTGAAGAGATTTGTACGTGATCTCCTAAAAAATATACAACCTGGATCTCTTTGAAGGTACTGAGCATTTACGCCTCAAAGCCTATGCCTTTCTGTTTAAAATTCTATTTTTTCCTAGCAGAGAAATTAGCTAAAGGGTAAAAAAGACAAAATAGAAGGCTGTAACTTCCTGATTCCTCAAATTCCATAATGATGACTATTGTCTCATATCTACCTCAAGATTTGCACAGTTCTATATTTGTATGTGGTAACAAACTTAAGGGAAAGAACTTCATGATAACAAATTTTAAATTGTTATAATCAAGTAACAAAACTCACATGTATACTAAAGACTTCATCAGAAATGGTGGCAAGTTTCCACTCAAGGAGTTGTAAGAAAGATCTCTGTAAAACACATTATTTGGTAAGAGAAGATATAGAGAATGCAGACTACAAAAGGAAATTATAAATATTTAGTAGAAGGTTTTCTTCTATTTAACTAAACAGGTATGCAAAATTAAGTTTTCCTCATTGTCTTTCCCAATACAATGTGCTAAACATGACAACGAATTAATTTGGAAAAGGACAAAGTGCTCCTCCATAGTTCGAGAAGCTTTTTGATCTTCTCCCAATCCAACCAGAAATAAGATAGCCAAAAGATAGTAATTATCAACATACTAAACCACTCACAATTGAGAAAGCGATTGTAGGTTGAGAAGTGATGTAGGGATTGGTCCATGAAGCTTGTTTCCGCTTAAATCCCTGATGCATCCACACCAAGTTAAACTAGACTTTTGAAACGAAGCAATAGAACTATAAATCATTAATCAACATATCACATGGAACTGCATATACAGAAGCAATTGAGCGTGGAAAATTACTCACTGAGCTGCTATAGACCTTATGGAAGAAACTGAAGTCTATTTTGAAGGAAAAGAGATAGCAATGTTCCAGAGGAAGATTACATTATCAAACTGAAACTTCCTTACAAACAAGAACATTGGTTGCTGGAAAGCAGATAAGTTTCACAGACAATCATATGTTGCTCGTTAACTTCTTGGCACCCAAAATAATAATTTTAGTTAGCAAGCTCTTTTTTTTCCCTTTTTGATAACCGAGAAATTCCCGAGAGTCAACGTGCACAGTTGGAAGCTGGTGAATAATGGGGTTGCCTCTCTATCCTTCTCCACTCAAATTCCATGTTTTTGATATGCAGGGTTTGAACCCCTGAGGTATACTTAACCCACACATCAAACTCAACACTCTTACCCACTAGGCCAAAGCCCAGGCACACCAGAAATAAACTTTCTATTCTTCAAATAACACTTTTTCTCAAGTTGGAGTTTATATATATATTGTAAAGATAAAGAGAAATATCTATGAGAACTCATATGTGACAGCTCTTGCAAACAATAATTAAAATTGATTATATTTCTTCAAGATAATATTCAGATGATACTCATATGTTCTATGAATCATTGAGTTGTTTGCAAAACATTCACATCAGCCGGCAAATCCCCATTTCTTATCTCACAACAATCAGATGTCATACCACCAATGGGGAATCGTTACCCAAGCCAAAACGTGCCCCCCCACAGAGTTTCAACCTCAGCAGAATGGAAAAATAATAGAATAACTGCCGGCGAGGCAGCAGGTAATCGCGCGACAAATCCAGCAGGCTCCGGCGACTTTCAAGAGCTCACAACCTTTGGGGATTGTGGTTACGACCAAAACAACAACACCCAACAAATCTTGACTCAAGGAAGTGGACAAACAGTCGCCGGCGACCAGTTAAAAATGGGAGAGGCAGTGGGTATGTGCGCAGATCCGGCGACTGCTTCAAATCTTGAAACCAGTCATCTGGTGCGGTCGAAAGGGAGAAATCCGATCACCAACAAGGCTCCTAAAAATCAAGAGTCCCAATTAAATTCAATTCGTGGTAAAGATGATAACACCCAGCTCCAGAACTTCTCAGACAATACAAGTCCAACCAATTCGAATCTGCAAATTAACAATGGGAAACCCACGATTTTTCACTGTTCGAATGGACAACAAGCGCCGGCAGTGGGAACGATTCAGGCGACTGGGAATTATGATACCCATGTTCAAACTACTCATCTTCAATCTACTGCTTATACTAAACATCAAAGCAAATCTGTAAATTCCCCAACCCAAAATCCCATTACATATAGTGGTCAAAATGATGCTACAATTGGCGAAAAAGCCACTGCCAACCAGGTTCGAACAGTGAAGACTCCAGTTCAGGCTCAAGAACAGGTAGTAGCAGGTACGTTTTCTAACTCTATTAATTCATTAGCTGTGGAAAATTCTATTTTAGGCAGGGATGGAGCCCAGTTGCAATCTAAAGTGATTGAACAAAATGCTGTGGCTCTAAATGGTTGTGTCAAGAATCCTACCAAATTTCAAAATGCAGGTGATTGTGTGAATAACATGGCTGTAAACACTAGTGTATTAGCTAATGACCCGATAAAATCCAATACAGTTACTAGGAGTCAAAAAAGGGATCATAACAATAAACCAATTGCTTCAAAACCTCCACAACCTAAAATTTCATCCAACTTTGATAATTACCAACCCCCTCAACCAAAAGAGAAACAAGCCCAACCTAATGAAAATAATACTAAAAGCCTTAACCAGATTTCTCACAACAATAATAAAACCAACACTGTCCAAGAACCCGCCCCTCCAACAATCGTACAATCCTTAGCTACCATCCTTAGAACTAATCAAGCTAAGACTTATGTTCCTATTAAGTTCTCACCCCCACAAATTACCACCAAACAAGGTTTTCCTGCTGTAATATTTACAAAAGAAGACTTTATGGTCAAGTTAGCAAATAGGTGTAAATTCACCTTAATAGGAAAATTCACTAGTCCTATGCCAAAGATGGAACTCATTAGAAAAAGTTTCATTCTTCAAACTCAGTTAACTGGAGGAGTCAAAATAGCTCATTTCAACTCAAGGCATATCTATATAGATTTAGACAATGAGAATGATCATATCACTGTCTGGAACAAACAAAAAATGTATATAGAAGGCAAACAAATGAGACTGCAAATGTGGACTCCTACATTTAGACCAGAGGAAGAGACTTCTATTGTCCCTATCTGGGTTACTCTTCCTGAACTTCCTTGGCATTGTTACTACCTAGAATTCCTTACTGCCTTACTATCTCCTGTGGGTAAAGCTATGTACCTAGACACTGCCTCTGTTCAAAAGACTAGAGGAAGTGTAGCTAAAGTGAGAATGCAAATCGACCTAACCAAGGATAGACCCCACCATATATGGCTGGGATTTGATGAAAATGATATCACTAAAGGGATATGGCAGGCTATTGAATATGAGGATGTGCCAGATTACTGTTCTTTTTGTAAACACCAGGGCCACCTAATTCAGGACTGTTCTATGAAACAAAAAGAGGATGAGCAGAAAAAGAGAAAGGAAGTAGAAGCTGAAACTAGCAAACACAACAAGCAAACAAACTTGGATAAAAAAGAATCCAAGTCACCCGACGCCAACAACAAAGAGGAACACCCAAAGTCCAATGTCAGAACAACAGGTAACAAACTGATTGAACATATAGTGCAGGAAAGTAAGAGCAGAAATCTGGAGGAACAGTGGCAAACACAAAAGAGGAAAAACTTTAAAGGAAACACTCACAGCCACAAACTCCAAGACAATTGCAAACAGGTATACAGACCCATCCAAGCAATCAATCCAGGTATGACTCATGAATCTCTCACAGGTTGTAATGTTGAGCTGGAAATCCAAGCCCAACACCCCACTCCCCAGGATACTCAGATTACTGCTGCTACTACTGGAGTGCCAAAAGGAAATGTTCCACAAGACTCAGGTATTGACTCAATGCTCCCAAAACCCAAAAATCCCAGTAGTCTTAAAGCAGGCATCAGCACAGAACAAGGAAGTGGAATGAAGACCACAGGTATTGACTCAATGCTCCCCTCCCCCATGGCTCCCCCCAAAGATAATGATGTTATTGTTATGCATGATTCTGTAGTTGATGGAGGTATGGAAGGTTTGGAGGAGGAACCCACTAACATGCAGGAAGGGGTATCCAAAGGGGGGTGTTTGTCTCATGTTTTGCATGAGAACCAATACACAGACCTTAGGAACGACTCTAGAGCTCCTGCTACCTCTGTTATTGCTCGCGGTATGGATTCAGATCAGAATATGGGGCTGCAGCAGACTAATCTCCAAAAGAATATGACTGAAAAAGGAAATTTAGAGGAGAGTTCTAACCAGGAACAATCCTCTAAGTCAAATTCAAAAAACAAGGCAAGTAAAAAGAGAAGGGATGCTATTAAAAAGAAGTTGGAAATTCTGAAAGGAACTTACGAAGGAAGTCCTCTTATGATTGAACAGAGCAGTAATGCCCCTAATTCTCGATGTCATGAAAATCAACACAACTCATCAGAATCCCAAAAATCCAAAAATCAGTCCGAAAAATCCAAATGTCTACAGCAGGAAGGAAGAAATAAGGAGGAAGTTGGTGCAAACCTTAGTTTAACCAACGAACAAGATGGCACAAATGTCTCCCCACTTCAAGCCTACGTAAGCCCTCCTAGGGAATGCGTCCTCAACTCCATTCCACCAATGCTTGAGGACTCAGATGACGAATATAGGGTCATACATTCTGAAGATGAGTTTGACCAGGATTCCCAATCCATTGGGGTTCGTGACCCTGAGAATGAGGAGGAAGAAGAAATCAGCCAACTGTTGACTAGAACAGTCGGTCCCAGTACTGACTCGGAACAACCAAATGGAATCCAGCAGGAGTCGGTCAAACAAGGTTTATCCCTAAGGAAGAACCAGGATAAACCTCATTACTCTAAAGGTGTTGCCGCTAGCACATCTATCAAAACAAACAGGCCCATCACCAGATCCCAAAGTCAAAGTTCCCAATGATTAGTACAATCACTTGGAATGCTAGAGGTATCCATACCAAAGGAGCTATGGAGAGAATTAAAAATCTCTCCAAGCTGCACAAGTTATCCATGATCACAATTTTGGAACCGTTTACGGATAACTCTCATATCAACACTTGTAGAATGTACCTAAACATGAAGGAGGCAGCCTGTAACCCTAATGGAAAAATTTGGATCTTTTGGACTCAAGATGTTACTTGCACAGTCTTAGAATCCGATGACCAGCAGGTTACTTGTGAAATCAAGCATGAGGAACATCCTACCACTTTCTTGACTACCTTTATTTATGCCAAGTGTATAAACCACCTCAGAAGACCTCTTTGGGACAAACTGATGAGTTATGCGGACACTAAGTTGCCTTGGTGCACGGTGGGTGATTTTAATGTCATCACTGATCCTGAAGAGAAAATGGGAGGTTTACCATACAACATGAATAAAAGTTTTGACTTCATTAGTGTCATTGAAGCCTGTGGCCTTACGGACCTGGGGTTTCATGGACCTAATTTTACTTGGTGCAACCATAGAGAAGCGGAAGCTAGAATCTGGAAGAGGCTGGATAGAGCTATGGTAAATGATAAATGGTTAGAGTCCATGCCTCACACCGCGGTTACACACCTTCCTTCGGTGGGTTCTGATCACTGCCCTTTGCTGATGGAGCTTACCGTAAGACAGGAGAACATCACCAAGTATTTCAAATTTTTGAACTGTTGGGTGGATAGTCAATCATTCCTACCTACTGTCGAAAACTGTTGGAGTGGAGAAATAAAGGGTAGCCCAATGTGGGTCTTTCACATGAAAATGAAGAGACTCGCCTCCACTCTTAGCAGTTGGTCAAAATCCGAATTTGGTGACATTTATGCTACTGTGAAGGATTTTGAAGAGAAAGTCAGGATGGCAGAGGAAAAGATATTGACGGAAAACACCGAGGAGAATAGAGCTAATTTACATGGACTGAACGCAGAGTACATAAAGTACATGAAATTAGAAGAATCTATTCTCAAACAAAAATCACAACTGCATTGGTTCAAAGAGGGTGATGCGAACACGAGTTACTTCCATGCTCTGATGAGGGGTAGACGGAGGCGGTTATTCATCCATAAGATCCAAGATGACAGTGGAGTTGAATTTCAAGGTGACCAAGCTATAGCCAAAGCAGCATGTGATTATTTCCAGAACATATTCACAGGCAATGACAGGGCTATTAATGAGGAAGTCCTTGATTGTATTCCTAGGATGATTACCGAAGAACAAAACAACAGTCTACAAGCTATGCCTACCATAGATGAGTTGAGACAGGTGGTTTTCTCCATGAGTCCTCACTCGGCTGCCGGGCCAGATGGAATGAATGGAAGATTCTTCCAAGCTTGTTGGGACATCATTAAAGTGGACCTCCTGGCAGTTGTACAGGCATTCTATTGTGGACAAACTATGCCCAAGTACTTTTCCCACGCTTGTTTGATTCTGCTCCCAAAAGTAGACCATCCTAATAAGTTGTCGGAATTCAGACCTATTAGCCTGAGCAACTTCACCAATAAGATTATCTCCAAACTAATTTGCCTAAGGTTAGCTCCCATTCTACCAAATCTCATTTTGGATAACCAGTCTGGGTTCGTAAAAGGCAGAAGCATCTCGGAGAACATTATGCTTGCTCAGGAGATTATTCACAACATCAAAAGGCCTAAAAAGGGGGACAATGTAGTCATCAAATTGGATATGACCAAGGCTTATGATAGGGTCTCCTGGTCATATATCTGTTTGGTGATGCGAAGGATGGGCTTCGGTGAGAGCATCATTGACATGGTTTGGAGAATCATGGCTAACAATTGGTACTCTGTCATAGTCAATGGTGTGAGACATGGATTCTTTCACTCCACTAGGGGCTTGAAACAAGGTGACCCTCTATCCCCGGCCCTTTTCATCATTGGAGCGGAGGTATTTTCTCGGATGATGAATCATCTTCTCCAACATCATTTATACCAGGGGTTTCACATGGAGAAAAAGGGACCACAGATAAACCATCTCAGCTTTGCCGATGATGTTATCATCTTCTCCTCAGTGACTATTTCTACCTTGCAGCTGATTATGAATGTTCTTTCTACCTATGAAAGTGTCTCCGATCAGCTCATCAACAAGGAAAAGAGTCACTTCATGGTCCCTGCCCACACACCTCAGAATATTATTACCAGAATCAAGACCATCACAGGTTTCACTCAAAAAGACAGCCCCATCACATACCTTGGTTGCCCACTATACGTAGGACGGCAAAGAATCATTTATTTTTCAGGCATGGTGGCTAAAGCTGTGGCTAGAATCAGAGGGTGGCAAGCTAGGATGCTTAGTTTCGGAGGAAGGGCGACGCTTGTGAAATTTGTCTTGCAATCCCTGCCTATTCACATTCTATCGGCTATCTCACCTCCGAAAACCACCCTCAGACAGATCAAATCACTCACTGCAAACTTCTTCTGGGGATGGGAAGCTGAAAGGACGAAATACCATTGGGCCTCTTGGGAAAATCTTTGCTACCCTTACGAGGAAGGGGGCATAGGCTTCAGGCAGCTGCCAGATGTTTGTCTTGCTTTGCAGTATAAACAGTGGTGGAGCTTTAGAACCAAGAACTCTCTATGGGCAAAATTCCTCAAAGCTAAGTACTGCCAAAGGGCTAATCCAGTGAGTAAAAAGTGGGATACTGGCCAAACTTTAATCTGGAAGCATATGATGGGAAATAAGCTTGAGGCAGAAAAACATATTCAATGGGTCCTCCGTTCGGGATCATGTTATTTCTGGTGGGATGACTGGTTGGGAATTGGACCTCTTGCCTACCATAAAAACCCGATACCGAGACTCAACAACATGACGGTCTCCCAGTTCATGGACAATGGAAGATGGAATGAGGAAATGGTGACTCGTCATGCCCCGCCTCACTTAGTTCACCAAATTCTCAACACACAAGTTCAGTTTCAACAGGGTGTTCCCGACCAACCTGTCTGGAAACTAAATACCCATGGGAACTTTACTTGTACCTCGGCTTGGGACTTAGTCAGAAGGAAGAGGAACAGAACGCTGACTAATACTCTCACTTGGCAAAAAAGTATACCTTTTAAGGTGTCTTTTCTTCTCTGGAGAGCTTTAAGAGCAAAATTACCTACGAACGAGAAAATTGTTACCTTCGGGGGTGTACCAGCGGAATGTTCTTGTTGCTACAGACCTGGACTGGACAACATAGATCACATTTTCGTAACAGGCCACTTTGCTAAATATATCTGGAAGTATTTTTCTGACCCGCTGGGAATTAATCAGGGAGCTACGTCTTTGAGAAGCCTGCTTATGACCTGGTGGACGTCCAAACATAACAGTGAGGTTCACAAACTCATTCTTCAGGCTACGCCCATATTTGTCTGCTGGAACCTTTGGAAGAACAGATGCGCTAGCAAATATGGCAGCAAGAAGTCAAATTCAAGTAGGGTCAAATATTCTATCTGCAGGGATATTTGGAGCATGCTAGTCACCACCTTTCCTTATATCACGTGGCCGTCTAAATGGTCAGATTTGAGTAATTTGGTGGAGAAATGTCAGCATGAAGTTAAGGTGATTAGAGTTCAATGGATCAAACCGATTCACCCTCTAGTCAAACTTAATACAGACGGCAGCGCTCTCGATAACCCGGGTAGAATAGGAGCAGGTGGTATTCTTAGGGACCACAAAGGGAATTTGATATTTGCTTTTGCTTCCCCTTTAGGTACAGGTACTAACAACCAGGCGGAAATCCAAGCAGCGGTTTATGGGCTTCGTTGGTGCATTTTACATGGTTATACTAAAGTCATATTGGAGGTAGATTCATACCTGCTCATACAATGGCTCACCAACTCCGTTGAACCTCAGTGGAATATCCAAAAATACATAGAGGAACTGCAGAACCTCACATCCGGGTTGGAGTACTTTCAAAGCAAGCATACATATAGAGAAGGAAACTTCACGGCAGATGCTCTTTCGAAGTATAGTCACGACCTGGACACTCCCCACCATTTTCACAGCATGCAGGACTTGCCGCGAGAAGCGAGAGGCCACTACAAACTAGACAAAATTGGCATGGAAAACTTCAGAAGAAGAAAATTGAAGAGAATCAAGAAACCACCATGAGATCGCGGATTGCTTAGAGTTTTCAACCACTTTTATCTACTTTATCCTTTTCAGATAAGTTATTTCTTTGTACGTTATAGCTTCTTTGAATAGGTCTTAGCTTTTTTATGACTTTCTTTTCTTAATATGTAAGGGGAGAGTCTCCCTCATTTATTGCTTTCCTAGAACTTATGTATTGGAGAGGAGTCCTCTCCGTTAGGTGCATAGTTTCCAGGATTTCATTTCAATATCGGGGATGGGTTGGCCGTTCTTAGTAGGATGGCCGACCTATGAACCACCATTAAATCGGAGGTAAGGTTTATGTCCCCCTCCATGTATTTATTTCTGTTGTTTTGTTGTTTTTATTTATGATAAGGCCTGGGGGTGTTGCTCAGCCCCTGCCCGGGACAAGGGCGTTTAATAAAAAAAAAAAAAAAAAAAAAAAAAAAAAAACAATCAGATGTCTATTCTTCAAAGAAGAAGAATAATTTTTGGTTGCTCTTTAATTTGTTGCCAACCCATCATTTAACCCTTACACTTGCTAATACCAGATACTCAGTCATGCCAGCAAACAATCTTGTCAATGCCAAGACCTCTCCATCTTTTGCAAGTGAAAGTGCAGTCTAAGGAATACTACTACCCAAATATCCTCTTCTCCAAATCCTTCACGTAGGTTCCGGCCTTTTCGTTTTCCCTTTATATCAACGTTAATCTCTGTCGGCATTCCCAATCGGAAGTTGTGTCTCTCTCACCGGACTGCAATCTTTTTCTCGCTCCTAATGGATAGTCCCTTCCCTTTATTCCCGTGTCTCTCCTTTTCTTCACTTGCGGTACCGTACCGTACCGTCTGCCTGATAATATTTGCTCGTTTATTCAAAGCCCTACATTTTAACTTTAACATCATAGGTGAATCATGAATAGAAAAAAGGTTGAAAAATGTAAAATTGAATTAAACTATCATAGATTAATAATTTGATTTAAACATATTTTTATTTTTAATATTTTAAATTTAAAATATTTATGTTATTAATAGTTTAATTCAAAAATGTTATTATTATTATTTTTGGATTAAAAAATTACTTTTTTCTAATAAATATATTATTTTAAAAGCATTATTTTTCTAATAAAAATATTATAAATCATCATTAATTTTTATATATGAAATCACGATGATTCATCATTAATCTTTATTTTGATAACAATTAAAAATATTTTTAATAAAATATAAAATATTTTTTATTTCTTAATCTTTTCTGAATTGTTAAAAAATAAAAGTTAAGATATAACAGTCATAATGTAAAAAATTATTACATTGCTTCAAATCACAAAATATTTTTAAAATATTTTCTTGATTTTTTTTTAAATTTTAACTTTAAAATCAGAAAATATATTAGCAAATATTTATCGTACTTTAATTCGAAAAAGATTAAGAAATAAAAATATTTTTTATTTTATTAAATTTTTAATTATTATTTTAATTAAAAAAATAATTATGAGATTATTACGATTGTATGTGTGTGTGTATATATAAAACCTATATTATTAATTTAAAAAGTACACATGGTTATTTATTTTAATTAATAAAATGAGATTAAGACAAAAGAAGATTACTTCTCATTTTTTCATTAGTTAAATAAATTTAAAAAAAAATAAGAAAAGGGTTTTTTGAAAATAATATTTTATTAGAAAAAAATGTGCTTAAAACAAAAAGAAACATATATTTGTTAGAAAAAGGGCATTTTTGACCTAAAAGTATTTGATCAAACTATTAACAACATGGGCATTTGTGAATCAAAATATTGACGGTAGGGGCAATTTTGAATCAAATTATTAACAGAAGCATTTTTGCTTAATTTCACATAGTTTAAAGACATTTTTAACCCTTTTCCCATTATGAATTTCTGACTAGCGAGTCAACATATATTTATATTTCAATTTTTAAAAAAAATTAAAGATCATCTCAAAATAAAGACATTTGTGAGAGCAATCCAAAAATAATTAATGTATAAATAATTTCACTCCAAATAACTAGCCTAAGTTTAATCAGCAATCAAATTAAAGCAAGCTGGTGGAAGAGAAATAGATAAACGTTAATTCTCACAGTCTTGTTAAATGAAAAAGATTTCCGATTTGTGGTGATATTGTCCCCTTTAAATCGCACTCTGATAAATCTCTGCAGATTTAAATAATGTATTAGATAATTCTATAAACAAGAAGGAAATTTATGCACAATATATATATAATCTAGATAAATTTAAAAATTGAATAGTATTGATGTTTAAATTTAATATAAAAATATTTTTAGTTCCTCTATCTTAGAATCATTACAGATTGAAGGTGTATTTAATTGGTAAGTCAGATGAAATATTTTTTGAAAACTTTTTCAAAAATTTTTTATGTTTGATTTGTTAAAATGTTATAAAGAATTTTTTTTTAAAAGAAAAATAAATTTCTTAAATAAGAAAAGTGATTTCAAAAGTATAGAGAAAATAAGTTTTATAAATAAAATATTAGGCTCATTATATTCTTTTCACCTTCGAGAGCCTGCAACCCCTTGGCTACCCCAACCCTCTCCATAATATCTTTCTAAACTACTTATAAATATTTTTGAGATATTATTTTTTTGTTACTTATTGACTAATTGAAAATAAATGGAAAAAGACATTATTTTTCAAAAAAAATAACAATTAGAAAACATTGTCTTTAACAAACAACCCTACACCAATGAAAAAAGACTAACATTTGGGTAATGTATATGTTGCATTGTTCTACTTTCTTTTCTAACAAAGTTGTTGCTTCTATATATGCATCTTGTTTTATTTTATTTTTTTTAAATGACAAATATTAAAAAGTAAATTTTGATTTATCAAAATGATTATTATTTGTGATGAGAGTTAGTAAGAAATCAAAGGACATACATTTCAGTAACATGACATGATGTTGTACTACAATTGCAGAAAATACTTTTCTGATCGCATTGTAAGGTTGAAAAATTATTTTGCAATTTCTGTGGCACCTCTGCAAGTATAAACAAATCATTGACTGCAGCTTCTGCCAAATAAACGTAGAGAAATTAAGACCTCATTTATTTGCATTTAATAGCAAATGCAATTCAAAAACATTTGGCTAAACAAACTTTTGCATGCCCTAATCACTTAATGGGGTAAATCAACATAGTATACTTAACATCACTGAAAACTTTACCTTCTTCTTTTGAAAGGGGTGGCAATGGCATTGAGGGGGGCTCAGGTCCATTAGCCCAATAACTCGACGTTTTCAGGACACTATTGGTTGTCAAAAGAAGCAATATTAAAGCTACTGACTTGTACAACTTATCAATCGAATCCATATCTCTTTAGGAGCTAATTCTTGCTCTTTAGGCATGCAACTTCTATATTATATATATAACAGCATAAAGGAATAATTAAAGTACAAAAGCAACTTTTATTTGATTGGCTCTTTAACTAAATACGTGTATATATTTATATACTTTGTGTTGTTACTTTTCGAAACAGCTTTGTTCTTAAAGATCGATATGTTGTTTTAATCGACAAAATATTTACAAAGGAGTATATATTCGAAGTCATATTATAAGGCATTTTCCTTTGGCTTGACTTTTTGGTGGCTGTGTAAAAGGAGAAATGGTGGATCCTAATTCATTTTAGCATCCATATATCTACTTTTATTTATTCCACCTTATCTGATAATGGTTGGACTCTTCTGTCATTGAGTAGGGATGCTCTTTTTTTCAAAAAGTTATATTGCGTAAATAGTGAAAATATCAATTTAGCTCCTTCGTATTGAAAAGTTGTATAGTGTAAATAGTGAAAATATTTTTTAAATATATATACGGAATTTTGAATCTCTTTTGTTGAGGAAATAGGTATATATGTGTTGTGTAGTTTTAAAGATTGACAAAGTGATCTAGCGAACCTGGTTCACTTCTTCCTTCTGTTATGTATGTATTGATATAGATTATATCATGAAATATGCAGCATGAAAAGATATGAAGATTGAAGCAAATACGGAATGAGATCAAAAGCAGAAATCGAGTCCTAATAAGCTTAATCAACTATAAGTTAAATTAAGAAGAATAAGAAAAATGGAAAGATACGGAAGATCGAAACAAATAAGAAAACGAGGTCAAAAACAAAAATCTAGTCCTAATAAGCTTCAACTACAAGTCAAAGATGAATAAGAAAAGTTCATGGTGAATTAGATTTTTCGAATAAAGTGATTAGCATGAAATAAAGTGATTCTCATCTTATAGAGGTAGTGCTGTGTTGAATGTCACTTATGGTAAGTAAAGATACTGAAGATCTTTTCAAAAGGCAAATTGCATTCAACTAGGAGAAAACCTGGTAAGGAGAATCTGACTTGAGCCTTTTAGGATTTTTTTTTTATTCGGAATAAATCTAGATTTGATAAAATCAATTTTTTTTTTGTGCAGGTAAATTTAGTACCAACTTATATAGAAAATTTTACAGCGTTTGCTTCTCAAATCATGTACTTTTTAGACCTCGTCTCCTCTCCCCCAAATAGAGCATGTTGATTTGATTTGTTATGCTAAAAATAAAAATAGGAACACGTAGTTTGTTGAAATTTTAGCAGCAGACTGGACATTTTCTTCATTGCCTATTAATTACGTGATGTGAGTTGAATTAAATTAGAATTAAGAAAGAGTTATCGGCCTTATAAGCGGAAAAAGGCGAATTCAAAATTTAAAAGTTATAAATTTATAATAATTTAAAATTATAAAAAAGTTTTATTATATAAGAATCAAACCCTCGTTAAGGATAACAACAAAAATTAAGCAAGTTTGTTTCTATCATTGGACCAAGAAAGACTACTTTGATATTGTAGGTTTTCAACAAATATTTCGGGTATATATAACAAAATTTTAAATATAAATATAAGGTTTGTGTGAAAGTTATTGAGTTTTCAAGGATTCGTTTTCGCTATCCTAATCCGTTTCTAATGATATATAAGAAAATTGTGCACGCTAAGAAAAGTGGAGAGATATTAACCGTTACTATTGCTCCTAACAATAATAATTTGTTCTTTCTTCTCTTCTTTCAAGTATGAATTTCACTAATATGGTTAGTCTAAATATGATGAATGAATTAAAGTGCCTCCTCTTTACTATATTAAGTAAATGGAAAAGGGTCAAAAATATTTTTAATGTATTAGAAATGGTTTTAAAATGTCTCTTTTTCACATATTGCATCAAATTTGCCTTTTTTTCATTTATTTGAATAAAAAATGCCCTTAAGATTAAATTTAAATCTAAAATTATCTCTCATTTTAACAAAAGTTAATATTAAATATATAGTTTTTTAAATTAAATATATGACATTATTTTTGTTGATCCTTATGTAATTAAATTCAACTCCATTCACAATCCACGTGTAATTGGACCATTAATATCTTTTTCTCCCCTTAGGTGCTCTTCGATTTTTCGTAACAAATTAAGAATTTGAATTCCTTACCATTTGAAAAAGAATATTACTGTACTAGGTTAAATATATGGATATGGAGAAAAATTTCAGTCAATGAACGAGCTAGATCCGGTTCTATTTGAACTAATTCTATGAAGTATTTGTTACCTTTTATCAATATATATAGATACTAGTAACTCTCTGTATTAATATTGAATAGATAAGAAGAACTAACTTAATATTTGACCTCCGACTGAAATTTAAACTTAGAGAATTCTCATTACTTCCCTTCATTGATTACTGTCTCACACCAACCCTTTGATGCAAGAGTTCAAGTAAATTTATCCATAGGGGAATAATAACCAAATGTTAGACCAAATCAAATTACAAGAAAGTACTAGTAATAGAACTCTCTTCATTCAAGTATTGTCTTTCTTAAGTATTTTTGGGGGAATCAAATCCCTTCATCTTTTAGGCATTATTCCTTTAGAAAAAATTAGCCCCAAATAAGATTCCACCTTTAGAAAGATAATCTCCAAAATGCAATACATTTTCTTTCAGCTACAGCAAAGATTTCACCTTTTGTTTCACACATTTTGAGGCCTTAACTCTTGTTGCACCCCATTTTTCTCGCGAAAAACGGGAAACATGTTACGGCTCTTAAGGGTTTGTTGTGAAAGAAGAGTCGCCACCTAACGATTTGAGGTGCGTTAGGGCACCGTTCTAAGCTAAAAGTCTGCTTATTTACCTAAGTCATCAGAGTCAGGAAAGGACTTAAATTACCTCGAAAGGAAGGTGTTATGCACCTTTCAAGGTCCACAAATGTGATTCCCCGCCGAATCCATTAATATGTGAGAAATTACTAGCGATCAGAAATAATTGATTTTAACCTATATTATTTGCACTTAAACTAGATAGATAAGAATAAATAAATAAGTAAGTAAAATTGTAGACAAGTGAGAAGAAAGAAATTTGGACAAAACGCATTTCAAGACTATGATTATTATTTTTTCTAAACAAGGTTACAACAATTGATGATTCAATTAAGAAGGTTGACCAAAAATACAGCATGTTACAAATACAAGAATAATAGATATTGACAAATAAATATAGAAATTTAACGAACAAACAAATGAATTTTAAAACTAAGGGGTCGAACCTCATAGAGGCGCCTACATATCCCTTAAGGAAATCAGGCCAGACATAGTTCTACAATAAAAAGGGAAATTTTAACCTAAAGGGATTACCCCGTTGTTACACCCCGTAAAATTCCAACACATAGATTGCCTATTCGCGTGTTGGTTAAGAGTATTTGAAAGCCATACATGCTAGAAAAAGGCCCGAGAAAAGACCGGACGAGAAGCCTGTCGAACCATCGCGTAAGGAGACGGGGCAGAGCCCCTCCACGTTGGCTCCGTGACACGTTGGCCCTGTCCAGACCCAAGTATATAAAGCCTCCACTTCGGTTCATTTCATTATTATTACAAATAATTTCCAGAAGCTCGTGAGAAAACAGAGAGGGTGCGAAAGTATTGTTAAATTATCGCTCGATTACGCCGTCAAACGTAGTCCAAATCTAAATTAACCTCAGATACCGAGGTATTTAGCAGCAAGGAGCATTCCTACGGATTTAGTTTCGCGAAATTCGGCCGACAAATCGTCGTGCTACCGGGCTAAGGTAAGTGGAATTGCTCCAGATTAGTGTCTATGTGCTCCTAGCCTTAAAGTGAATATTTCTCCCTTCTGGACTTTCGAGAAATAGCAAGTTTTTGACCGTCTTTCGATAAGCCAAAGTTTAGGCTATAAATATATCGAAAGTGATGTTTTCTTTCAGAATATTGGTGTATTTAGTTCTAATTGACATATATGTAAATGCAGTTGGGGAAAATAGCTGGAGTACTGACCGAGCTTAGTCCGTTAGTCGGATAAACCGAGGTTAAGGTATGTAAAGCCAGTTTCTTCGGTAAGTTAGTAGTTTTAGCCTTGTATAGCACAGTAAACTCCGTAGTAGAAATCCCGGAGTTGAATATTGAGTATTGTGCAAGTTCAGTAAATCTGGTTTGCGTTGTCATATCGTACTCAGTTCGAAAGTTAGTAAAGCATGCGCCAAAATGGCAAGTTAGCATTCCAGACTCAGTGTAGCCCAGTATGTGATTAGCAAGCATGTTTCTAGAATAATATGACAGGTATTCAGAATAAGAGTTATTAAAGTAAAATCAGACAGTCAGATAGTATCTTGGCTACAGATTAGCCATACAGACAGATGATATCTTGGCTATATTATAGCCATACAGTTAGATAGTATCTTGGCTACAGATTAGCCATGCAGTTAGATAAAGATCACAGATTCAGTATAAAGCAGTATGAGAATCAGTGTAATACAGAAAGAGATCAGAATAAGAAATCAGAATTCAGATAGTATTTTTCAGTTTAAACATGTTTGCTATATATCTGTTTATTGTTTGTTGAGACTTGGTTGTGTCGTGAGGGCACCCTTTTGAGCGTCCTCACCGCTCCTGGGTTGGTAACTGTGTCGCCCACTAAGCGGGTGGGTTTACGTCACTCCAAGGAGTGGCATGTCGTCCCCAGTTTGGACGAAGATGGGATAAAGCTTTCCCCATATCAGGCTGATCAGCATTACAGTACAGATAGCCCTGTTGTGCGCAAGCGCCCGGGGAACAGATTCAGATACAGTTACAGATACAGTATAGGAGTCCTCCGGACTCAGGCACGGTTATTTATATCGGAGGCTATGGCCCGAGCCGGAGACCCAGGGGGGCGGCAGAGGTGCTCGTAGTTAGCAAATGAGTGGAGTGACTTATTTTTGGTTGGTTTTGACCCGGGTAGGGGTATATAGATTGTTTGCTTGCTTGGCGCCATCCGACTTATGGGGGTTGGTATTGTCTCTTGTTTGCTATATATATATATATATATATATATATATATATATATATATATATGTATTTATGTGCTATATGTTAGTTAATAGACAGCAGGCCGTCGCGTCTACAGGTACGCTCCTGCCCTATCACAGCACAGAAAGTCTGATTCAGTTCATATCAGTTCTTACAGATTCAGTTATCTCCTGCTATTCAGAATTGCTAGTTATGTTATTTGTATTCAGTTGTATCCAGTTGCTTTGCATACTCAGTACCAGTGGTACTGACGCCCGTTTGGGGCGCTGCATTACTTGCCTGCAGGTACTCATAGACGAGGAGGCGATCCCTCGTGATTCCAGCCAGCTTATAGAGTCATCAGTTCCTGTCATCTGGAGCTTGATATTTAGAGGTGTAGTTCATTTTCTTTTATTGTACAGCATGGGTAGGCCGAGGCCCTGTCCCGACCATTTCATCAGTACTCATAGAGGTTTGCAGATTGTATATATTCATCTCCCTGTGGTTAGTTGTGCCGGTCGTGTGAGGCCGTGCGTTTTGTTTAGCTGTTTTGCATTGTTGATTATGTTGGTCGTGTGGGGCTATAGTCTGATAGTAGTAGTGACCTTGCCTGTCACGTAGTTATTCAGTATTCTATTGTTGAGTTACAGATAACTAGACAGCATGGTGGCCTTGTCGGCCCGCATAGGTTTCCCCCTTTGTAAGTATGTTTCTGGTTAGCTGAAGTTTTATACAGGTGGCTATAGGCCCAGTCGGCCGGAGGCTGTGTTTACAGCCGTTATATAGCCCGTTGTTTCCAGAAATCTGAGTTAGAGCTAGCCAGACACCAGATGTGCTTAGGCTCACCAGTTAGCAGTCTAGGTCCTACTAGGGCACCAGGTGCCAGTCATACTCTCCAAGGCGGGGCGTGACACCCGTGCAACTTAAATAATACTTCGCAATGATTTACATTGCTCGTATTATCCAGCGAGCATGGACTATCATTTCCCGCTACCCACCTAATTGATTGATTATGAACTTAAAGCGCTCTATGTGAAGAAAACTAACGGCCTAGAATTTTCCTACCCGTCCCGCATCTCACGTCCAAGAGGCGTTGGACAACTATTTGGGTTTTTGGGTCTAACAATCCTAAGGGGGTGTTAAGGCGATTAAACGTCAAAATAAAATAATCAACAAATGCATGACAGTTTCACCTAGCCTCAGATTTTTTAAAAACATGATTTGTAAATATATGAATAAAATGATTTGTAAATATATGAATAAAACCTACTCACATGGTTTTTAATGCAAACCTATTAGACAGGATCTCTACATGCATGGACAATCCATGAGAGCAGAGTTTATAATTTAAAGTTGTCAGGAAAAAATGCAACACCTTAACAAAAATGTGTGAGTCAGGTATTATATTCCTTAGGCAGGGATTTTTGCGATTCTTATATATTGAAATGCGGTCTATATGGACAGGATTTCTACATGAATTTGAGCACTGAAAGAACAACAACATGTATAATTTAAAAATTCCAACAATCACACATATCCTGACATACACAACAATATCACAAACAGGCAATTTAGTTAAAGACCAACAGTTTTACAATGAAAATCTTATAATATCTCTATAGGCATTTTTTCAGTAATAACAAGATCAAATTCACATGCTTCTCTATGTAATTAATACACTAATTATGGACTAGGGCATGGCGTTATTGCACAACATGTTATCAAAGTAAATGGATTTAATAAATTAGTGACAAATGATGAGACATTATGGTTTATGCGGATCTCAATACGACAGCGAATTTTGATTCCTCTAATTCCTAAGGCAACGATTAATAGAGATGACGATATGCATTATAAATTTGGTTTCGAGTTATGTCAAATTATCAATCCTATAGGCATGATTTCTAGGCGTAGATATCCTATAGCCATGATATCTAATAAACGATGCTTACGTTAGTCCTATAGGCATGATATGTAATAAACAATGCTTATGTTAGTCCTATAGGAATGGTATCTAATAAATGATACATGCGTCAGTCCTATAGGTATGCCTTCTAGGTGTGAGATTAACAGTTAAACAAGCAGAAAATAAACATCCCCGCCCCCCATAAGAAACCCCTTCCACTATTTATTATCGTTTTTACAATTATTACAAATTGGAAAAAATAAAATAACAAATAAATACAAACATTAACACGAAATAAATAAATAAATAAATCCATGGTCCTTTGTATCCCGAACGACTCTTCGTTCCGGACTAGGATAACCTGTTAAACCAACAACACAACAGATATGCACGGACAAACACATATTCCGAAATTCATAATTCACAAGTTATTTGATTTTTTTTTACAGAATACTAATGTAAATAGATTTGAATCACATATTATGAAACTTAAGGATACCATACTTAAAGAATTATCATGATGCAAGTACAAGTTTACACATTGTGTTATCATAAAGTATAGAGGAAAAAATAACTAACCGGTTAATCAAATAAAGAGTAGAGCAACGAACAACAAATTCAGACTGACCCTCCCAATGATTGAGACCCAAACCTTCAATACGTCAAGATCACAAGGATCTCACAGATCCCAAGCAGTGCTCGTATTGAGGCGGGTGGAAGAAATATAAAATTAGAGAAAAGAAAAGTCGTATTTTAAGAGTGGAGTAATTTTTTTATCGCAGTCTCGAATGAATATGAAAAGAAAAGGGGCTGTCTTTTATATCAAAGAAAACCCAACAATCACTATAGAATAAAGGGAAAGGGAATAATTAAAAAATCAATCAAAGAGACATCTTCCTTAATTAAATAAATCAAAGCAGAATAAAACTAATTGAAATTTACCATAACACATACATTCAAAACGGTTAACGAAGGGGAGAAATTAGTCACATAACTTTCTTTAAATAAAATTAATTAAGCATTTAAATAGAAAGAGAATAACCAATTATAAAATCAAGAAACCAAAATTAAGTTAAAGAATTATTAATATTAGCCTACCATAAATACGTGCACATCGTGGAGATCAAATACTAAAAGAAATCCTTAGAACATGGTGATAAAATATTTTTTAATAAACAAAGAAGAAGCACATTGAATGAAGGAAGAATTTTTCCTAAATTAATGAATATTAAATTATTCCTGTCAAACCAATAAATGTTGAATTACCATATCCGGTTTTTTTTAGCACTAGTACAGAAAATCAAACAAAAACAATTCTTTACCAACTTATACAAAAGAAACCAGCGTAATCATATGCTGATATATGATGCAGTTATGCCAAAATAATTTGAGGAAGTGAATCAATTATAAGAGAAACATACGCATAATTTGCTAAGTATTCAAATCAAATCCTACCTTGAATAAGCAGGTCACCTATTTCATACTATATTTACTCCGTAATATTTTTTAAGAGTTATAATGGTGGAAATAACAGATTCCTAACATGCTTGTCAAAACGTGCTTTGGTAATCAAGACTAAACAATTATACTACATCTGAACTGAACAAGGTTGAACCCATATTGGTGAGATAGTCACAAACATCGTCAAACAATTTGAATATCAGATTCAAAATTGTCGGAGTTTATGGACACGACAGTAATTATGTGAAGGTACACAACAGGTTAAACACACTAACATTTAAATAAGACTACATACATATCACTGGGTACATCTGTGCATAAGTTGAGAAAAACATATCTGGTTCGAATATTTCCTAGATCCAGATAGAAGGTAAAATCAAATTCTTAACATGCAATAAATAGAGAATAATCACGAACTAAGAGACGTGTTCGAAATTGCGCCTTAAAATAAAAAAAGAACATGACATTCAAATTTTGCACAAAGAAAATTAAGAGATAAATAAATAAATAATAAATAAATGAGGCAAACAATGGGAAGAACATGACGGAACAGTGTTTGAGTTGGCAAGAGGAGAAGAATGACGACTTTTTTTCTTTTCGGTGGTAGCGAGGCAGTGAGAGGGGAAACGGGGTGCTGGTACGGTGGTGTGAGGGAGATCCGGTGGTGGCGGCTGGAGTTAATAGAAGTTGGAGAAGAATGACGAAGCGAGAGGAGGAGATTGAGTGGTTGTTGCGATTTTTTCCGGCGGCCGTTTGTTGGGGCGACTGGGTTTCTGGTCGCGCAGTAAGGGGAGAAACAAAGGGATGTGGCGGATGGCGTTGGAGATGAGAGGAGAGATGGAGTACTGGGTGTTTTCCGACCAATAATGACCGGAAATAGTGGTGGAGGCGGCGATATTTGGTCGGAGAAGATGGAGAGGGAGAGGAGAGGATGTGCGGCGCTTGGGATGAGAGATGGAAAAAATGAGGAAGTGAAGAAGGGTTTTTTTTTTTTTTGGGGGGGGGGGGGGGTAATTAGTTATTAAAGGAAATAGGGTAGGGTTAATATGAGACTTTAGATTAGATTAGATGGACGACTAGGATTAGATTAGTATATTTGGATTGGGTCATGGGTTTTAGGTGTGTTACACCCCATAAATTCTTGACATGTAGATGGCCTATTCGCATGTTTGTTAAGAGTTTTAGAATGCCATACATGCTAGGGAAAGGCCCGGGGGAAGATCGGACGAACATTGCATCGAACCACTGCGGGAGAAGCCGGGTAGAACCCCTCCGCAATGGCAGCGTGCCATGGAGGGAGGGCCTCCGCGATGGCGGCGTGTCACGGAGGCCCTGTCCAGGCCCAAGTATATAAACCCCTCCACTTCGATTTTAGTCATTTTAATTTCATTTCTTTTCCAGAGAACGACAGAGAACAGAGGGGAACGAAGCTTTAATATAAAAATTTAACCGATTACGCCGTCAAACGCGGTCTAAACTCAAATTAACTCTAGATACCGAAGTATAAAGCTGTAGAGAGCATTCCTACGGAGTTAGTTTCGTGAAATTCGGCCGGCGAACCGTCGTCCCACCGAGCTAAGGTAAGTGGAATTGCTCCAAATTAGTGTCAATATACTCCTAGCCCTAGAGTGAGTATTTCTCCCTCCTGGACTCCCGAGAAATAGCGAGTTTTCGACCATTTTTTGATAAGTAAAAGTTTGGGCTATATATATATTAAAAGTGATGTTTCTTCCAGGATATTGTTGAATTTAGTCCTAATTGTTATAAATATGAATGCAGTTGGAAGAAATAACGGAATATTGGCCGAATTACGCCAGTTAGCCGGGAAATCAGAAACTAAGGTATGTAAAGCCAGTTTCTTTGGCAAGTTAGTAATTCTAGCTTAGTAAAATAGAGTAAATTCCAGAAGAGAATTCCAGGAGTCGAGTATTGAGCTTAGTATGAATTCGGTAAGTCTGTTTTGTGTTGTTATGCCATGTTCAGAATAAAAGTCAGTAAATTAGCGCCAGATGGCGAGATATTATTCTAAACCCAGTATAGCCCAGTATCAGATTTAGTGCTTTTCAATACAAGATTCAGAGCAGAGAACCAGAGTATTGTTACACCTCATAAATTCCCGACACATAGATGGCCTATTCGCATGTTGGTTAAGAGTATTTGAAAGCCATACATGCTAGAAAAAGGCCCGGGGAAAGATCGGACAAGCGCCAAGTCGGCGCGTCGTAAGGCAAAATGCGACTTATAAATCGCATTCCGAGAATGCGACTTATAAATCGCATTCCGAGAATGCGACTTATAAATATCATTCCTAGAATGCGACTTATAAATCGCATTCCCTGAATGCGACTTATAAGTCCCAAAGTATATAACCCCCACTTCGGTTTTAATTGATCATTTACCTTAAATTATTTCCAGAACTCGTGAGAAAACAGAGAGAAGGCGAGGAGTAATGTAAATTATCGTTTGATTACGCTACCAAACGTAGTCTAAACTCAAATTAACCTCAGTACTGAGGTATTTAGCAGCAGGGAGCATTCCTACGGATTTTGTTTCTCGAAATACGACCGACAAATCGTCGTGCTACCGGGCTAAGGTAAGTGGAATTGCTCCAAACTAGTGGCTATGTGCTCCTAGCTGTGAAGTGAATACTTCTCCCTTCTAGACTTCTGAAAAATAGCAAGTTTTCGATCGTCTTTCGATAAGCCTAAGTTTAGGCTATAATTTTATCGAAAGTGATGTTGTTCTTCAGAATAAGGTTATATTTAGTACTAATTGATGTATATATGAATGCAGTTGGGAGAAATAGATGGAGTACTGACTGAGCCTCGTCCGACAGTCGAGTAACTCGAGGTTAAGGTATGTGAAGTAGTTTCTTCGACAAGTTAGCAGCTTTAGCCGTATAAATCATAGTAAACTCCGTATTTGAGTTCTCGGAGTTGAATGTTGAGTATTGAGTAAGTTTAGTAAATCTGGTTTGCGTTGCCATATCGTACTCAGTCCGAAATTAGTAAAGCATGCGCCAAAGGGCGAATTAACATTCGAGATTTAGTATTAGCCTATTGTATGATTAGCAAGCATGTTGTAGAATAAAAAGATACAGATTCTCAGAATAAAGTTAGTAAAGTAAAATCAGATAGACAGTCAGTATTATGGCTACAGGCTAGCCATTCAGACAGTCTTATGGCTACAGATTAGTCATTCAGGCAGATAGTATCATGGCTACAGATTAGTCAAACGGATAAATAAAGATTACGGTAATCAGTAAAGAATCAGTATAGTACAGAAAGAGATCAGAATAAGAAATTAGAATTCAGATAGTCCTTTCCAGTTATACATGCTTGTTATATATATGTGCTATTTGTTTGTTGAGACTTGATGTGGCGTGAGGGCACCTTATTGAGCGTCCTCGCCGCCCCTGGGTTGGTAATCGTGTCGCCCACTGAGCGGGTGGGTTTACGTCACTCCAAGGAGTGGCATGCCGTCCCCAGCTTGGACGAAGATGGGCTGAAGCTTTCCCCATAGCAGTCTAATCAGCATTACAGGTGCAGCTCCGGTTTCAGATAGCCCTGTTGAGTTTTGTGTCTAGGGAACCAGACCCTATCTGTTACTGTTTGTACATTCAGTTATTATAGGTGTAACTCCGGTTTTAGATAGCCCCGTTGAGTTTGTGTCCGGGGATCCAGACCCTATCTGTTACTGTCTACACAGGAGTCCTCCGGACCCAAACACGGTTGCTTATATCGGAGGCTATGGCCCGAGCCGGAGACCCAGGGGGCTGGTAGAGGAGCTCCGAAGTGAGTAGATGAGTGGAGCGACTTATTTTTGGTTGGTTTTGACCCGGGTAGGGGTATATAGATTGTTTGCTTGCTTGGCGCCATCCGGCTTATGGGGGTTGGCATTGGCTCTTGCTTGCTACTTGTATATCTATTTATGTGTTATATACTAGTTACTAGACAGCAGGCCGTCGCGTTCCCAGGTACGCCTCCGCCTTATCAGTACAGGGAGCATGATTCAGTTCTTATCAGTTTCTCCAGATACAGTTATCTTCTACCATACAGTTTTGCTAAATATGTTATCTATATTTAGTTGTTTCAATTATATTATTTCAGTTGCTTTGCATACTCAGTACCAGTGGTACTGACGCCCGCTTGGGCCGCTGCATTACTTGCCTACAGGTACTCACAGATGAGGAGCCGATCCCTAGTGATCCTAGCCAGCGCAGAGTCATCAGCTCCTGTCCTTCGGAGCCTGATATTCAGAGGTGTATTTCATTTTCTTTTATTGTATAGTACGGGTAGGTTGGGGCCCTGTCCCGACCATTTTATCAGTATTCCTAGAGGCTTGCAGTCTGTATATATTTCCCTGTGGTTAGTTGAGCCGGTCGTGTGAGGCCGTGCAGTTTGTTATAGCTGTCTAGCATTTCAGTTTATGTTGGCCGTGTGAGGCCTTAGTTTACAGTAGTGGTGACCTTGCCGGTCACGTAGTCTTACAGTAGTCTTGTGTTGAGTTACAGACAACTAGACAGCATGGTGGCCTTGTCGGCCCGCATAGGCTCTCTTACATTGACATGTTTCTGGTTAGCTGTTATTACAGGTACAGGTGGCTATAGGCCAGTTGGCCGGAGGCTGTGTTTACAACCGTTATATAGCCCGTTGTTTCCAAAAATTTGAGTTAGAGCTAGCCAGGCACCAGTTGTGCCTAGGCTCACTAGTTAACAGTCTAGATCCTACTAGGGCACCAGGTGCCAGTCATACCCCCCAAGGCGGGGCATGACAAGTATAAATATTAGTATTATCAGGATCAGTATATTTTCGTATGAATTTCAGTACAGAACGTTAAAGTATGTTGTTATCATTCTCAGCTTCAGTTTATATGCTATTCATGATTATTATTGTTTGTAGAGACTTGATTGTTGTATGTGGGCACCCTTAGAGCTTCCTTGCCGCCCCAGGTTAATAGCTGTGTCGACTCGCCCGCCAGAGGGTGAGGATACGTCACTCCAAGGAGTGGCATGCCATCCGCAGCAGGACGAAGATGGGATGTAACATTCCCCATAGAAGGCTGATTAGCATTACAATATACCCTGTCGAGCGCTTGCGCCAGGGCACAGATTACAGATACAGATATCAGATACAGTTACAGGAGTCCTCCGGACTCAGATACAGTTATAGTCAGGGGCCCAGAGAGCCCAAGCTGCATACCCAAGGGGCCGGTAAAGGTGCTCGTAGTTATTAGGCGAATGGAGTGACTTTATTTTTGGATGGTTTGACCCGGCTAGGGTTATATAGATTGCGTGTTGGTTGGCACCTTCCGGCTTATGAAGGCTGGTATAGGTCCTTGTATGCTATATATATATATATATATGTATGTATATGTATGTTATTTATTAGATTAATAAATAGCAGGACGCCGCAGCAACAGGTATGACTTTCATCTGCTTTTCAGTACACATAAGCTCATTTCAGATTTCGCCATCCCCGACAGTCTTAACTACTTTCTGCTATTCAAAACTATCAGTACTATTGCTTATCTTCAGTTATGTTCATCTTTTGCTTTGCATACTCGGTACCAGTGGTACTGACGCCCGTTTGGGGTGCTGCATTACTTGCCTGCAGGTACTCATAGACGAGGAGTCGATCCCTCGTAATTCTAGCCAGCACATAGAGTCATCAACTCCTGTCATCCGGAGCTAGACAGCTAGAGGTTTATTTTTTTTTTTTGTTGTACAGTATGGGTAGGCCGGGTCCCTGTCCGACCATCTTATCAGTATTCTTAGTGGCTTGCAGATTGTGTATTCCCTATGGTTAATTATATCGGTCGTGTGATGGTCGTGTGGGACCTTATTTAGTTGGTAGTGGTGACCTTGTCGGTCACGTAGCAGTTTAGCTCCTGTTTTCTTGATTCAGAAGTAATTAGACAGCATGGTGGCCTTGTCGGCCCATATAGGTTCCCTTATGTTGATGTGGTTCTGGTTAGCTGTTGTGGTTGTACAGGTGGCTATAGGCCTAGCCGGCCGGGGGCTGTAATTATAGCCGTTATATAGCCCGTTGATTCCATGAATTAGAGTTAGAGCCAGCCAGGCACCAGAAGTGCTTAGGCTCAGCTAGTCCAGCAGTTCAGATCCTAGTAGAGCACCAGGTGTCAGTCATGCCTCCCAAGGCGGGGCGTGACAAGGTGGGTTGAGCGGATGGGTTAATGGGTAAGAGTTAATTTAAAATTGAATTGACTTAAAAAAGTGGCCAAATTTGGTAAAATGGGCTAAAATTGACATAAATTGGATAGAAAAAAGGCTAGAATCAGCATAAATGGGTATAAAGTGGCTAGATTTTTAAATAAATTGGATGAAATTGAATTTTAGCTGCTATTAAATTAATAAACATACTACACTCGTAAATAATTTTAAAAATAGATAATAAAATAGTTCAAATTATGGAAAAATCATATAAACATTATTATTAATATAAATAAATCATAAATTTGAGTAGACTCATATAAATATTATAATTAATAAATTATTATATTTGTAAATAATTCAATAACTAGGAAATAAAATTAAGTTATCAAATATTATAAAATTCTTATTATTAACATAAATAATTTATAAATTCGAGTAATATTATTACGCAAATAAATTTGTAAAATTATATAAATAATTTATAAAGATTAAGTAAAATATATATTTCTAAATAAGAGCATATATTAATACGAAATATACTATATATGACACAATTATTTAACATCAGAAAATTAACAAATTGAAAGTAATGCAAATTATATATACATATATATGTAAATTAAATTAATTTCGCATGATTATGATAATTAATTATTTTAAAAAATATGAATACAAGTCGAAAAAAAAGGTAAATAAATATACATATATAAGCAACGTACACAAAACGTAGGGCGGTCAAAATTGAATTTCAACAACTTTTTGCCTTCTTATTTAATGTTAATTCATGTGAGAGATATTCAATATTGAACTTAATATTAAAGTGATTGTTTGGTCTTCCTAAACTCTCTAAAATAATTATAATATTAGGTTGATATAATTTAACATTTCTATCTCATCTCGCGCTTTTATGAATATATAGATCATGATTTTGTTTGTTATAAATATATATTGCATCTCATGTTAGGAGGTGAGAATTAGCTTTTTAAGTCACTTACGGTTTTTTTTATAAATTTATGATTTTTTTTTTACTAGAGATCTTTATTTTTATATATAAGATATTATTATTCTTACACATAAGAGATTTGAAAAAGGTCATTTTCTTCCATTCATTTTGTAAGAAGTCAAGAGATCTCATTTCCTCTATTATAGGATATATATATATATATATATATAGCAGGAGATATATCGGGATAGACTGCCCACATCATACCCTTTAAGGGTGTCACCCTTCTCCAAATCATGTAAAATACGACATGCAAAACGCAAAAAGCCTTTTATTTCACACTAGTGAATTTATCCGCGCTTCGCGGGGTCAATCAAGTAAAATTAAAATATAATTATATAATAATTATTATTAATTTTAATAAAAAATTAATTTTTACTTATTGATCAATTTATCTTTTCTCTGCTCTTCAATTGCAGTATTATTATTGTTTTAATTATATTTTCATGGTTGATAAGAAATAAGAAACAAAATTCAATATCAAATAAATGACTCTCCTTAATTTTGACTCTCCTATCTCAAACTATATTACAAGAATCATATATCACTGATGTGACAAACGTGCAAAGTTTTAATCTGCGCATCTTAATATTTAATTCTAGTGATGTGACCTATTTACTGCTAAAATATGCAGTTTAAATGTTGCTACTGAGCTTATTCATAAACCACAACAATGATCTTGCATCTTCTGGCTTAAGAAAAAAGAAGAGGCCATTGATTGATTCCATATAGATTGGTAAAAGATACTGCAGGTGAAATCTTATGTTCATTATTTGTGCTTCGACCAATTGAACAAAAGCTTCCACCATTTGCATAGAAGTTAAGAATGGACAACTGTGTCCTGCAAGAAATGTTAAGGTGTCAAAAATTAGAAAAGCGCCAAGACGGTGAATAAAATAGACGAAACAGAAAAAGATTGATAGAATGTTCCAAAGGAGATGAGGGCAGAAAAGTTTTTTTTCCTTGAATCTCAGTTTTTGACACCATATAAGTGTTGAGACATATACTATTAATCATAGGTTATATACTAATCATGTGTTTAGATATTGTATTTACTATGAAACAATTGTTTATCCAATTTTATTATAGATTTAAATGGATCATATATTAGTCGATGTGTCCATTACTTATATAGTAGATGATTTAGTGTATAGAGTTTAGTTTATATACGAAAGATTAAATCGCCGATTTTTATAAGTATAAAGTTAATATATGTTCACAATCTAAGATGAAAATTGGACAAATTCATCGGTACGATTGTAGCACGAGATTAAATATAATTTATCTTGATTATAATTCCAACTTCTTATGCTAGTACATTTTGTGTGTATTGAACGGACCAAGTAGAGATAAGTATATTTTATCTGATTAATAAAATAAACTCTCTAGATCATTAAATGTACTTATAAACTCTTAATCTTGATATAATTATTATGATCAATGTAACTTGTTTATTGTTTTGATCTATCAAAGGGTGAAACTCGATCTTTCATGAGTTAAAATATTCTCCATAGGTTGGACGATGAAAAAAGACATTTGTGAAATAATAATTAGTTGAAGGAATCCATGTCTTGGCCTTGAGATTGATGATACTCCTTATGAATGCTTATAAGTTTTCATGTAAAAATTCTGAAGTGGATTTTGTATCTGTCACATGAAATAAGTTAAGCGTTTGAATAAAGGGTTAAATTAATCAATGAATTAAATAGTCAGAAATTTAATTCGATTAATTGGTACCTGTAATCTTAACATGGGAAGTTAAATAAGATTTAATGAATGATTTTAAAATTATATCAAAGAGCACAATTATGGATTTTTAATGAAGTAAACTATAATTTACTATGGTAGGTTAATTCATTCATTTCGCGAATTAATACCATAAAATAAAGACTCACTAATTAAATTTGTGGTTTCTGCTATGCCTGATTAATTAATGAACTTGGAAAGGAAGAAACTAGTTTCTAGAAGAAGTAAAATCCTACAAGATTTTGGTTAAAAATAAACTGGTCTTCTAGAAGGAAAGTTCTACTGTTACTTGGAGAGAAAGATTCCTAAACGTTTTGGGACTAGGGTTTTATACGTAAAAATATAGTTATAGATAGGATTCTCTTCCTCCATTAAACATGATGAAGAATTTTTGACCTTTCTGAGAAGCAATACTTGCCCACACAAGTATTCCCTACTCGGAGATTTTTTAGGCTATAGCAGAAAATCGCAGGCTTAGAGAACGCATGGACAATTTGTACAAAGCTTCAAGAGGATTGATTCGCGGTCACGCTTCAAGAGATAAGTATCAATTTTATGTTTGATTAAATTATGTGTTTATGTGTTGTCTATATTACATGCAATTATAATCCTGGATTATTTACTTCCGCTGCGTATGCCTGTATTCCAATAATTGGCATCCAGAGCCTACTTACATCTAAATAGATAACGTAGATAATTTGTAAACCAAACTTGAGGATGTTAAAAATTTGTAACACTGTCTCGACAAAAAAAAAAATTTGATCCTAAACTGTTTGTTTCCGCTACATATGTTTGTATTCTAACAATAAGTACCTCAAAAACTATTGTACAAACTGATGCGAAAAGTGCTTTATAAACTTCCTTTCATGATGTAATTTATTTCAGCAAAATACAACTCGCCACACTAATTCAAAGAAGACTAATATATCAATCAAAACTTTTGTTGCATATATTAATTTTGTAAAGTATCGCACAAAATACAGAAAGAAAACAAATTGAAACTCATAGTCTCCTATTTTATTGCATTAATTCAGCGCCATATCCATCTAAGACATCATCATTGCAGTCGCCAAAGGAAAATATGAGAAATTGCGCTGAATTCAGTGTCGAACATTGTAGGAGCAATTAAATCTTAGCAATAATGATTTAAGTAAATTTTGATAACCATTCCAAAGCTAAGAAATCATCAAATAAAGTACTGCATCATTCTACATTAAGAAAGAAAGCTAATACCTACTATAGATAATGCATTGCAGCACACATTCAGATAACTTTCACTGGTTGTGTTTTGTTTCAAAGAATAAGCGTAGTACTCATCAATATGAGAGCTCTCTTGTTTTAGATTTTATAACTACTCATACACAATGCTAAGTTGAGATAGTTTTCAGTATAGTTTTTCAAAGACTTACCATTACCAAAATATGAGATGGTCCTGCAATTAACTAACAGTAGCTCTGCCTTTTTTCATTATTTTCTTCCCTCCAAAATGAGGATACTCTCTGTATAAGAGTTTAATCTTCGAAAATTAGAGAAGTCTTGTTTCTACCATCTTTACAAAGCCAAAACTGATCATTAGTTTAGAATTCTCCTAGTTGTAGACTTGTAGTACCTATATCAAATTGGTTCATCAAGTAAGTTATGCCTTAACCATATTATACACAGTTATTTATTAATTATAGCAGTATATATATGTACTTGAGATGCTGTTCAAGAAAACATAATAGGAAACACAATTTTAACTTTAGCGAATTCCCTCTTTCAAGCCATTATGATAGGAAATACGTTGAAAATTTTACATTGCAACTCTTATAAAAGCATACAAATCATGTCTCCTGAGTTTAATTTTAGAAGCTCTCTATGCCGAGTAATGGCGCTATTTTTTTCGGAAGCAAAAATTTGGCATTGTTGCTTTTCTATCTGTCGATATCTATACTATTAACAGTATACATTTTCAGCCCAAAATCTCTAACAATGATAAAAAGATTCACAACTCAAAACGCAGTATGTTGTTATGAACTTTTGGCTATGCCATCAACATATCTCTTCTGTACAATATTTTAAATTTCTCCATCATTTTCATAATTAAGTTGAGAATTTTGATAAAAATTTCAAAGCAATTAATGCGATAATGATGAAAAAAAGAGATCAAGTAGCTTTTAAACTAGTAATAACACATGAATGAGCAACGCATAAATTTTCTTATTCTGTATGATATGTATTTTTCTCTCCTCTGTACCCCGATCTTCCCACCCCATCCCAATTTATTTCAATAAGTTAATAATAAAAGATAATCTAGCAGAAACTGTATATTCCAGAAAGAGTAGACTACTATTATAAAGTTTTGCACTAATCATTCATTTTCTTAAATAAATACATAATCTGACCTCTACAACATTTATCGTGCTCACCCATAAATCCTAACCAAATGAGATTGAGTAGAAATAACATGAGAATAGAGAGCGAAATTAATCAAATTCAGAAAATAAAGGTCAAATCAGACAAATGCCTCTGTTCTACTAACTACAACAACAACACACCTATTTTAGTTCCACAATGTGGGATCCAGGGTCTGTTCTACTAACTGCTCCTGAAAATAAGTTCAGCATCTGTATAAATTTTTTTTAAGCCCAAAAAGCACAAGTAGAGTTAATTTGGGTTTCTCCAGTTTGATAGCATATATAAAAAAAATCCATTGATAGGTAAAAGTTGCAGGAGTATCACCTTCATCATAATGATCCCACACATATGCAAAACTAACTTAGCAAGAGAAATAAGTTAAGCAAAACCCGAAAAAGTGATTACTGATCGTTTTGTTCGTCAGGTTAATACTTATGTAAGATTCTCAAAAAAGTAAAAAAAATAGATTGAGTAGACCCAATGAATAGGAGTATCTTTTTCCAATTCAACAAAACCCAAATCTTTTAAACTTAGGCTTTTAGCTGGATTGGAAAAAGATACTACCATGGTAATGAGAACTTCGAGAACTAGGTTCTCTGGTACTTTTCTTCACCTCTTCCTCTTCAAGACAATATGAAGTCGTGAATAAGAGAATATCGGCAACAACTTTCCATAATCAAGAACAAAGTTTAAATGGTTTGAAAAATAGTAGACCTAAAGGCTAAAGAATCAGTCCATCAGCTATATAGGAAAGATCATAAACATGGAGAAAACATAATATAATTAGTTCAGAATTTTTTTTTGCTTCAAAGAATGCTTTCAAGTTAGAAATTTAAACACAAATAGCTTCATCTGATAATTAGCTGAAAGTCGGGTATGCCTATTCAACATAAACTAAGGCGCTGGGTAGATCCTAGATTGTCGAGTATGAATTCGATTCTGAGTCAAATAAAATTCTATATTTTGCATCTAATCAAAATCCAAATCCAAGAAAATCTCAAACGTCACAAGGCAAAAAATAGTCAAAACTTGAAAACAACTTCGAATTTTCAGAATCACTTCAGAAGAAGCTGATCTAATCTCTTGTGGATGGTCACGATATGACAAAAATCAAAATGGCGGATCCAAAATCCTCTAATTTTCCAATTGACCAAAACACAAATCTAATTTTAGCAGAGCAACAACGATCCTCTGCTAAAAATATGTAAACTACACACAAACAATGAGACTATTTACGGTCAACAGACAAAAAGGCAGAGATGATGGACAGATGGTGGAAGTTGACATGAGGAGACTAATGACAGAAGACTGAGAAGAGAAATGACAGAGATGAGGAGACCGGTGGCGGCGAAAGAGACGAATTAAAGATAAGCCAGAACATAAATAACGACGTTTCAATCTGTCTCTAAAGAGACACCTGATCAGTTATAATGAAGCACTTAAAAAGACAAAAATTGAGAATATTAACGGCTTTTGTGGTTTCTTTAATGGAAGGCGAAGAGATTTCAAAATTTTAATTAATTAAATAATTTTTTTTAAAACTTAAAACGTTAAAAAACTTTAAAAAAGGATAAATAATTATCCTGATCACAAAGAGCGCCACCTCAACAGGATCGTATCTCTTCTTTATATATATATATATATATTGATTTATTTATTTAGGAGATATGCATTGATTTTGATTTGTTATAAATATCGTAAGCTGGGTCTGGACGTTTTCTTCTCTTTATCATTCCTTCATCGATCTTTTGGGTTTAGCAAATCCAAATGTAAACTTTGTACGTAGTTGACTCCCAATATTTAATTTTTCAATTTGTATAGTCCATATATAGGCGTCATTCAAAAACTTTCCTTTTAGTTGGTTAACCAACTGGTCCAATATGAATATAAGCACTTTCAAAAAAAGAAGTTTGAATAAGATTTCACTATTACAATCATGACAAATCTTATGAAGCCAACTTGACTTTTAAAATCGACACGTCTTTGACAAAACTATTCCAGAAAAAAAAAAGTCTACAACGTATAATTTACATTAACAAATCACACATCCTACTATATACTAAGAACGGAGCACATTAACCTTATAAGTTATATCTTCTTTCTTTTTCTTACTACTTTAATTACTCTTAGACTCATTTTTCTTTTTTTCACGTAATTATTTATTTATTGCTAGTAAATTTGCTCGCATTTCTAACTATGCTGCAATGAAAAAAAAATATATTGCCATGATAATTATTCATGTTTAGCTAAATGATTGTTCTTATGTTATGGACCAACATAGTTCCAAAGTAATTATTTTCTCAGTCAAAAAATTTCCGCCGTTAATTAATAAGGACATGTGATTAAAAAAAAAAGTGGAAAGTTAACAGAAAACTCAACATAATATTTGGTTTTGGTTTACTTTTGACTTTCAACATAATATTTGGGCATGAAAATCAGACCAGTATTAGACAGCTTAATCGATTTGCTTTTGGCATAGAAGTAAATTTTCTCTTTTTTGACTTAAAAAAAGAAGTGGGAGAAGCTTCCTTTAGATTGAAAAGAACAATATAAAACAAAAGAATATTTACCCTTCTTTTTCACTTGTACAACAGAAGAAGTCAATGGTTTTATTTTCGTTATACAAATGGTAAAACATAAAGTAGGACACATTGCGGTGAGATATTGAATTTTTTTATTTTTAAATAAAAATTTTAAATTTAAATTTTAAGTAAGAAGTAAATTCTATTAAAAATGCTGCTGCTATAGTATCTCTATAATATATAATTTGAATTAATCCAAATTTGAATGCGTTATCCGACACCGTTCGGGAAACAAAAAACCATAAAGCAAGGCAACAATTTCCCCTTCTTATAAAAGGAAGCAAGTGTTGAAAGAAAGAAAATGGAAGACTGGTCAACTGGGGAATCTCCAAGCAACACAAACCAACGCGTTTTCTTTGCCATTATTGCAGTCAAATGAACAAACACCAACTAATTCACAAAGTCCAAAGTCCAACCTCTGACTCACCAAACAACAACATTCAAAACAGCCAAAAAACAAGAGGAAGGAAAAACCAATTTCTAACAAAAAAAAGCAAAGAAAAGAGGAACTGTCCATTGAACAAAGCTGAAAGTTTCTATCTTTATTAGCAGTTCTTGATAATTTTTGGAATTGGAATGAAGAGCAAGTCACCATCAGTCAGCTGTGTTTCTTGCCAATGAACAATCTTTGTATGGAGGATTCAAGCCCCAAGAAGAGTTTAGCCTCAGATGCTTTGATTACTACTCTCAGCAACTCAATCCAAGCTCTGGGAAGGGGTTTTGATGTCACTTCTGATATTAGGCTTCTGTACTGTAAAGGGGCTCCAGGGTCTCGTTTAGTTCATCTTGATGAGGAAAATCGTGTGGATCTTTTGCACCCAGATGGGGGTGTTTTGCTTCCAAATGTTACTGTGGACATTGAATATTCACAAGGGATGAGAACCATTGAGGCCACGCCTGTTTATACCTTCCATGAGGTCAGTTCAGCTTCTTGGTATCATTTACAGCTCATGTTTGTTTTGTTTTGGTTAATCAATTTTGTATTATATTAAATCTGTGGTCTTCATCTTTTAGGTTTACTAAATGATGTATTAGATTGCTCTTTTTTCCTTTGCTTTCTGAATTTTTTATTTGTTTAATAGCTAATTATTTCTGCATTTGTTAAATAGATAGCTGTCGTGATAAAGGTTGGTTTTAGTTTCTTGTTTTGATGTAATTTGGTAATGAAGGTCAGGTCAAGATAAACAATTTGAGTTTAGGCTTAATGAAGGGTTGGATTACTAGATCACAGTGATAGCACACTGCTGTGATTTAGTGTGCACATTAAATTACTTGAGTTTCTTTATGCTTCCTCTGATCTATATTCAATTGGATAGTTCCTCTGCTATTAGAATCGTGGAGCTTTACCTAGCTACACATGCACATAATGTAGTAAGATCTAGAGCATTTGGTTCAAATCTTCAACTCGTCAGGGAATCACTGAACCGGGTGTCCTAAACATTTTAGAGATATCATTGGTAAAAAACATGAACTATTGATGAGAGGTGTATGAGGGTTGTCACAAGCTAGCTTAAGATGCATTTTGTAGATAGAATATTATGGTGTAAAAAGTTAGGAAGCAGTGACGGTTGACAACAATTATGCTACTTATATTGTGTGTTTAAAATTGAACTATAACAACTAATAAGAAGTTTGGTAAAAACATATAGGAACAAATGCTTACTGTAGAGGTTTGATGTAATATGGGATAGCAGTCAGACCACTTGCTAACTATATGTTAGTGACAGGACAAGATAGGACCTACGTAGAAAATCTGGGTTCTCACAATCGAAAGTTTTGGCTGTGAGAAAACAATGAACGGTCTTGTGATATGTTGAGCAATCAAATACTGGTCACAAGCTGGCTTATGATGTGCTGAGTAGATAGGATTATGAGGTGCCAAATGTTTAGTGACAATGGTGGCAGACAACAAGTGTCCTAATTATGCCATCAGCCTAACAGAACTAAGATCAATTAACTAAATCTTTTGAGAAAAGTATTAACATAAATCAGGTGGGAGCATTGTCTAATAGGACACACCAGTCAAATATACAGACTATTCCTAAGCATATGAGAGTGAAATGAAAACAGAGTGTACACCTAGAAATTCTTGCATCCTGCCTTAAGGGGCGTTTCTCTGTAAATGTAAGTTAAGTAGCTGCAGGAATATGTGTTCCAAGAAGTGATAGATAAAAAATAAAATAGTTTCTACAGTAATCTCCGATGGGCATTCAAGGAGCTCTGCATAAAACTTTAATGAACTTGAAAGCATTTGAGAAAGTAACCTATATGGAACTTCTGACGCATTTATTTTTGTCAAATGTCATCAATATGTAAATGCACAAGATATCATCTTGCGACCTTATGTAGAGATTGTTGAAAGTGCACGACATACAGCTTAACGAATAGTTTTTGGTTTCCCAGTGGCCATTTTTGCTACTTCAGTATGAAAACGTGTCATTCTCTGGATCAATACGTATTCTTCCGAAACCGTACACTATCTTTCATCAAAGATTCTGTCTTGGTTCTTCTTGCACGATCATTTTCTGAGGTTATGTTTGTCTGTTGCCAAATTTATATACTGATAGAAGGGGTGGTGTAATCAAAGTGCACGTGGGAAGGGACTCACCAACTATGAAAACTGAAAGAGTTTAAAAACACAATAGTGATGACCCTACCCTCCAAAAATAGGCGGGTCTTTTTTGGCTTCTTTTTTGGATACCAATCTGGCTTCTGTTTTCTTATTAAGGATTATCCATCTCATTATGTATGCTCCTTCTCCAGCGAGTACTTGCAGGAGATGTTTACATTTTACTCCCGACTCTTTAATTATGTATTTAAATTACCTCGTGCTTGAATTTCTAGATGGCAAAATACTTCAATGCATTCTCCAATATATCTGGAGATGTCCCACTTGGAAGCTTTAACTCCATGTTTAACTTCACTGGTTCATGGCAACATGATGCGGCAACTACTAAGTCCCTTTCCATGATTGGACATGTTATCCCACTCTTTACAGTGAGATTAGTAAAGTTAGATTTACTTCTGCGGGATGAAATCAAGCGCGCTGTTCCATACTCTTGGGATCCTGCATCACTGGCAAGGTGAAATATCTAACATCAGCCTACATTTCAACATTTTGGTTTTTAATGGTACTGTATCATTTTCTTTTCATATCAAGTTATTATCGCATTCAGATATCTTTCGACTGGTCAGGGAAGAATATTAGCAGTTGCATTTTCTCTATCGTGCAGCTGTTGCATCTTTTACCTTTTTTTTTCTTTCTGAAATTGCATGAACTTGAGGAGGGGGTGACCTATAACAATTTATAGGTGCCCGTGCTCCAGTTCCATTGATATTCTTGTGCGCCAAATTGTAATCTCTTTAGATTCTTACTGTTGTTAACCTTAATAGCTATGTGCAGCTAGAAGAAGTTTTCTTAGTAAACTCAAGCTTCTTATGCTCTGAACTTATGTACGAGAAATTGTGGATGTATAATATGCCCAAAATGTGCTGAACTATGATTTTTCTGCTTTTTGAGGCACACCTGCTTATCGATATATGTATGAGAAACAGCCTCACTGATCAAAGAATAAATAAGGCATTAATTCAATTTCTTTGGCCAACTCTTCGCTGTTTCTGATATTGATGTTCATCTTTCAGCTTTATTGAAAACTATGGCACCCATATTGTCACCTCCGCAACGATCGGTGGTAGGGATGTAGTTTATATTAAACAACACCAGTCATCTCCTTTGTTAGTTTCAGACATTGAAAACTATGTGAAAGACATTGGAGATCAGAGGTTCTCTGATTCGAAGAATCTCTCAAGTGCCGGACCTTTAAAATACAAGGACAAGGTTAGCACATCTTATGTCTCAAAATGGTAGGCTTTTGGATACAGTAGTGTTTAGCTGACTTCTTGAAATCTGTTTCTTCGACATACTCCCTTATTGAGTAAATTGAACATTCAAAATTATTGGAACTATCCTACTGCAGGATGTTACGGTTATTTTTCGCAGAAGAGGAGGTGATGACCTGGAGCAGAGTCATGACAAGTGGGCAAGCACTGTAGAAACGTCACCAGATGTAATCAACATGACATTTACTCCCATTGTGTCATTTCTTGAAGGGGTGCCTGGAATAAAGTACCTGAGCCGCGCTATTGAGTTGTACTTAGAATGTGTGTATTGTATCCTATTACTATTCATTCCTCTTCGGTTGCATGCTGATTTTGATCATTCTCTATTGGTTTACTTTTCTAAATCAAATGAGAAAGAACTCCAAGAAAATAGTTAATAGTGGTAATCCAGAATGCTTGTACTGTAGTTCTTGAGGGTTACTCGTTCATCTTCAGATGCATCTCAAATAGTACTCCCTCCGACCCAGAGAGCATGACGGGGTCTGAAACACTAGGGTCAAAACATCTATTTATTTTGTGTGAAATAGATGTTACTTATTTAGAAACTACACAAAGTACTCACAGGTTTTATAGTTAAAATTATTTGAAAATGTTTGAAACGAACTGTTTGAATCCCAAAAACTAATATTATTCGATAAAATGGGAAAAGGGAGTAGCAGAAAAGCCATATTCCAAGTTCTTTTATGTTCTTTAGAACAAAAGATTTCACAGCTCTCTGAGTTGTCGGGACTTCCATCATCCTTGGGAAAAATCTGTGTCTGGGGGGATGGGTGTTGGAGAATGGAGACTGAATAACTAACATGCGAATAATTTCAGTGCCTTGTGGGCTTAGAGAATTCCCTGTTTGTGTTATAAATATGAGTCGAATTTCTCAAATCATGTTTTCCCTTGTCTGATGTATTTCATTATAATTTTTCCAGATAAGCCACCAATAGAAGATTTACAGTATTTTTTAGATTTCCAAATAGCTCGTGTGTGGGCTCCAGAGCAAAATAACCTTCAGCGAAAGGAGCCTGTATGTTCATCCCTACAATTCAGTTTGATGGGCCCTAAGCTCTATATTAGCCCAGATCAGGTATTCTTCATACTTTTGTCCAGATTTCTGAACATACCACTAGCTACAGCTGAAATATTTAACATTGAATTACCGAAGGATCTTGTTTTTCCAAGTTTGCAATGCACATGCCTTTGTGCTTGTAATTTTTTCTTTCATATGGAGGACCAATATGAAGAAGTACGAACTGGACTAGATCTAGAAAACTTCTGATTAATCCAGTGCAAGTCCATTCTGTTACTTGTGATAATCCAATGTCCTGCTAAATTTTTTTTCCCAGTATTATGTTTTACAATCTTAATAATTAAGTAGAGTGAAGCCAAAAGATGTGCACCTGTAACTTCATGATGAATTCATATATAGTAAGCTTATAGAATACTGGCAGAGTACAATATCAAAAGGGTTTAATAGTGGACCGCTTCAGAAAATGTTGATTCCCTTGTTTACTGGTTAATCAATAATTAGTCTAATGTACTATAGCATATTTTGTTTTTGAATGGTGAGGGATTAAAATTGTCACAGCTATCTGACTGCGGAGGTCTCTGTCCATATATGGTCCCTGCGGTTGTTGGATTTTGGAACAACTGTCTAGTAACGGTCCTTCACATGCATTTGGAATTAGCGTGTTAATGTAGTTTTGGACTTGACTGGTGCATTTGTTTGTATCACAACCTCAAAGTTTCTCGTGAACATTCCTTATATAAACTATCTAAAACAATTTAACAGTCCTCTGTTAGAAAAACAATTTAATAGCTCTCTGAAAACAAAAGTTACTTAGATGAAAACAAAAATTGAATATACTCATGCACACACGCAGAACATACGTGCATGTTTTGTAACTTTCCCTGTTTATTCATTGGCAATATTTAAAGCATTTTGAGCAAAGTGAAACCCTCCAATATGTTCAAAGCAACTCGTGCTCAAGCTTCACATAAAAGATACCTTGCCTGGAATGGCTCCCACACTTCATTTACCTTGTAATATTGTTGAAATGCTTTCTTACCAATTCATATATAATGGGTTAATCGGAATATTACTATTGTGATGATCCCAGACATTGTCTTTATAACAGCGCAACATAGTAGTATGATTTAGAATTTTTATGTCACTATATGAGCTGGATCTAAGCATAACATGAAGGAGCTTATGAGTTAAACAAATAAGGAACATACAAAAACATTGCGCTTTGAACCATGGATATTGTACACTCTGGAAGCTCTTGGAAATATAAATGCATTGGAACAGCTAGCTGATCTACTAGGTTGGGGGATTACTGGATGGTTATCAGTGTGGAAATCTAGTCTGGATAAATGTTGATTAATATCAACTTGTTACAAATTTGAATATCGTCCTTTCGCTAAATCACAGAACCACTTTTTCAGGTGACCGTGGGTCGTAAGCCAGTGACAGGGCTCAGGCTCAGCCTAGAAGGTAACAAGCAGAACCGTCTTTCAGTCAATTTGCAGCACTTGGTTTCTCTTCCTAAGATCCTTCAACCCCACTGGGATGCGCACATGGCTATAGGTGCCCCAAAATGGAAAGGTCCTGAGGAGCAGGATAGCAGATGGTTTGAACCAATCAAATGGAAAAATTTCTCCCATGTAAGCACAGCACCAATTGAACATACTGAGACTTCCATTGGAGATCTCTCTGGTGTTCACATTGTGACGGGAGCTCAGCTTGGTGTTTGGGATTTTGGTGCCAAGAGTGTGTTGCATCTTAAACTCCTGTTTTCCAAGGTACCTGGCTGTACAATAAGAAGATCGGTATGGGATCACAGCCCATCAAACCTATCAGCAGTACAAAGGATTGATGGTTCTTCAACGTCACTTCTAAACGAAAACAAGAAAGGGGATACTTCCAGCCAAATGGGGAAATTGGCAAAGATTGTAGACATGACAGAAATGTCAAAGGGGCCACAGGATGCACCAGGGCACTGGTTGGTAACAGGAGCTAAACTTGGGGTTGATAAAGGAAAAATTGTGCTAAGAGTGAAGTACTCCCTGTTGAATTATTAATGACTTCTCTGTTGTATGTGAGATCAAAGCATTCTTTGGATAGTCTAGATATCATGTTATTCTTCTGTAAATTCTGTTAGCATTGATCATTCATTTTTGTTAGGCTATTTTCTAGCCACCAGATCAGTGTACTTCTTTTGGGTGTATACTATGTAAAATTTCCAAGATCTTACAACTTTTTCCTTTTCCTTTTCCTTTTCCTCAATTCTATAACTTTAATTTTTATTTGTTAGATAAGTTGTGGCTGTACTGTGAAATTGACGTGTCCTTTCGATTAGGGGTCGTTTGATACGAAAACAGGTAATGCACAGGTAATGAAGAAATTAAAGTATTTTCTTTCTAAATAAAGCGCACCCAAAGCAAAATATCAAGTGTAAACAATAGAAGTATTAAATAAAAGGACCATTTTAAACCATTCTGATGAAAGAAATGGGAGAAATAAAGAAGAAAAAAAAAAGTTTACATAATTAGAATAAGTACTCCTATATTTTATTTTTTTAGATTGCTAGTCCAGTTCCTTATGAACAGTCACCCATTGTTTTGTTTTAAAGTAATTTAATAGTTTTTTTTACACAATCAATGTGTAGACCGACCTCTAATCTAGTACTATTGTTACCTGCTTTCTTTTTTCCAAATTCAATATACTCTTCATTTATTTTTACTTATATCAATTATATTAAAAATATTTTTTTTAATTTATACTTTTTAGTGTATTAATAAATTTTATTTTTATATATATTTTATCTTCAATATAATTAAAATCTATCGTCGAATGGATAAGTGAGAATGCAATGAGTAATAATTACTACCACAGTCTAATCTAGATGCTTAGCTAATCAGCTTTAAATATTTAAATTTATAAAATATTTTAATTGAAAATTTAAATATATGATACGATATTTTAATAATGTATTTCAAGCTAAACTTTAGATTGACACAAATAAATACTTTTCAAAACACTAGGGAATTCAAATTTGAAAATAGACTTCATAAATGAAACAAAATTTACATATTTCAAAAAAGAAAACTAATAAATGATATAACAAGAATCTAATAAATGTAAATTGCGCGTGTTTTTAAATATTTTTTATGTAGATAATTTTATTATTTAAAATATAATATTTTTTTAATTATATAAAAAGAAAAAAGCCAATAGCTACTTGAATTTATCAATAAATTTTGTTTAAGTTTTCAAATTATGATCAGTTAAAATACCTCAAATAAAATAAAATATTTTTTAAATACTTTCGATTAAAATTTTTAAAAAGTTTGTGTGGTTTCAAATATTTTTTATACGGACAAATTAATCATTTAAAACTTGTCATCTCCTTTAGTTATATACATTAGTATCAACAAACTGTAAAATCTCAAATATCTCCCAATTAAAATTTAAAAAATAACATATTTTATGTGACTGCATAATAAATATTTGAGATTATAAATAAATATTCTTTTTAAAATTTAAATTGAAATATATTACAAAAATACCGTGTCATATATTCAAATTCTCAAATTCAATATACTCTTCATTTATTTTTACTTATATCAATTATGTTAAAATTATTTTTTTATTTTTATTTATATTCTTTAGTGTATTAATAATTTTTTCTTTTTTATATTTTATCTTCAATATAATTATTTATTTTTTTCTCAATAAATATCAATTAAATCTATCGTTGAATGGATAAGTAAGAATGCATGAGTAATAATTACTACCAGAGTCTAATCTAGATGCTTAGCTAATCAGCGTCCTAATTGCTACGTGGGATGTGAACACAGCATCCACGTCCTTTCTTCCACCTCTATATTTCTCACCATCTGTTTCTCGTCTCTCCAGAGACATAGCCAAAAATCAGAGAGAAGTAGTACTCCTCAATTTGTGCATAAACCATGGCTTCTAGCGATCAAGCTCCAGGGGCAATGCCGCCAGGCGATGGCTCTGTTCCTCCAGGAAAATCAATGTCAATTGGACAGCATGTTATAGACAAAGGGGCTCAATTGTTGCAGTCCTTGAAACCCATCAAGCAAATGAGCCAGCATGTCTGCACTTTCGCTATGTATAGTCACGACATCATTCGCCAGATCGAGACGCACCACTATGTGAGTCGACTCAACCAGGATTTCCTCCAGTGTGCTGTTTATGATTCTGATGATTCCAAAGGACGCCTTATTGGTAATTCAATTTTGACCCACCCCCCTTTTTTTTTTCTTAAACATTCAGCTAACCGTTAACAGCAATAATTACATACCCGATATATTAAAGTATGTATACTCTTGAAATAATATAAGAAATTGACCCTGAGCCTAAAATTTCAGACATAGCTCAAAAGGTGAGCCATTGTTCAAGACCATATAACTCATCACCCATCACCCCTCGATCCAGGTAAGGGGTGTGGGGTGAGGTCTTGAGTTCGACCCAAGATCCGATCTTTATCATAGTATCATCCTAATTTACCTGATGCTGGCCCGGTCTTATATTGCTCCCAGTATAGTGGGTGAGGGTTAAATGGTCTTAATTTCATCGGCTAGCATTTGGGTTGAGTTTTAGTGCGTGGATGCTTCTTAATTTACTTTTGAGTAATATATAAATCATATGTAATCGTATATTGGGGATTGGATATTTGTGATGTTGCAGGCATAGAATATATAATATCAGATCGAATCTTTGAAACTCTTCCAGCAGAGGAACAAAAGCTCTGGCACACTCACGAGTACGAGGTAATTGCTTTCGATTTTGTCATTGACTCTTTCCTAAAATACTTTAGGAGTAAAATGCCTATTTGCACACTCTGAATATTCTGAATGGAACAGATTATAGCAGGACTGTGGGTGAACCCAAAAGTTCCAGAAATGGTCCAAAAGCCTGAACTTCAGAATCTTGCTCGAACTTATGGCAAGTTTTGGTGCACCTGCCAAGTTGATCGAGGCAAGTCGTAAACCTTAATTTCCTTTAATTTCTACTGAGAAAGCATAGTTTTGTTTCTTTTGAAACGGTGTGTTAACACAAGAACAGAAATCATTTTTCCTTTTGAAATGCTGAGAGTCGTCACCCACTTAAACTTGTTTATTACTCCCTTCCCTTCCCTTATTTTTACTTGTCTACAATATTAAAAATATACCCCGTGTAGTTTAGCACTATTAACCATTAGGCAATTAAGAAGTCCAGATTACTAGCACCGACGTAACTAATCTAACCATAACCCAGACATCATAAGTTGAAGTAAAAATTAATGTAGAGCTAGGTGTTTGCATGCATGAGATATATATAGAAAATGTAATTTTTGATGGATCAGGTGATAGGCTTCCACTTGGAGCACCTGCATTGATGATGTCACCACAAGGTGTAAATTTGGGGATGGTGGAACCAGAGCTAGTGAAGAAGAGGGACGAAAGATATGGCATTTCTTCAAAGGATTTGGAGAAGACAAGGGTGGATATTGCAGGGCCAGAGACGACCATGAATCCTTATGCCAACTACTGGATGCAAACTGGAAAGGGCTTTGCCATTGATGTGGAGCTCACTCATATGAAAAAGACTGCACCTTTTCCATGAGACCTATAATTAATTACTAGTCCCATGCCTCAGTGTGTTTAACAATGTAATTTAACTCTGTTCTCTTTCAATTATTAGTACTATCTTATCCCATGCTCGCAGAATTTACATGTTTCTTAGAAAAGCACCTTATGATGAATTAAAATGACTATTTTATAAATTGAAGGGAGGAAAATTCATCTTTTTAGATAAAAATAAAAATCTTTTATATGTGAAAAACAAAGATACAATAATAAGTTTGTAAAGGACTATGAAATTAAATCCTAAAGAAAACGCATAGTGTATTACGTATTAATCTTTTTTCTTTTTAACCTTTTCAATATTCTCTTCTTCTTTTTTTGGTGAAAAGGAGGACATATGGCATATAATAACAAAAAGTCTACGGAGATGTCCCAGTCCCACTCCGTTATAGTAGTAGTACTAGTAGTATGTACATGTGGACTAGAGGCACCCCTACTAAACAAACTAGTTGGGGTCTAAACATGAACTTGTAACCCATCTAACAAAAGTATCTCCATTGTGGGCCTGCAACAAGTCTGTCACATTCTGCAGGAGATTTCAAAATAGTGTGAAAGCTTAAGGACTTCCAGTAGAGGTGGTAGCCAAGACTGCTAGTTTATCTGCTACTTGATTTTGTTTTCTGTGGATAAGCTGCACCATCGGGTCATCCATCCCTCGGAGGGGGGATCTACAATCAGTTAACAAAAAAGAGTTATGTTTACTTGTGTCCCTTAAGAGGTCAGTGACGGTGCGGGCATCAATATTAATGCGTAAAGGTCTACTATTGTACTAGAGCGCCAAAGTTAAGCCTAGACGAAGAGCATGAAGTTCTGCATTCAAAGCAGTATTATTGTATGTATTTGCGATGAAACCCAAAATTCAATTTCCTTGGTTATCGCGGAAAACCCATCCTAGGCCACCCATGAGACTATCCGCGTCAATCCTGCCGTCCGTTTTAAGCTTAGTGCAATGTAGAGGAGGAGGCTGCCACCTCATGGCAAGCATAACCCGATGGTGGTTTACGAGAGATTTTTCTTCCAGAAATCAGAATTCCTGAGCTAGCTGAATAGCTATCGAGACCTGGAGCTAGAATGATTTGTGTTAAAAGATGGTCTTGTTACCGTGACTCCAGATAGTCCATAAGCAGTAAGGGATGAAGATAGAAACAGATACATAGGACAAAGAGTGGGTTGGGATAATTAAGCTTCATAAAGGGAGGGAGCCAATTGGAGGGATGGTTGTAGATGTCTGCTAGCTGAAGCACTGCAGCATTGAGACCTAGGCTAAGCCAGAACTGTTAGACTTTGCTGCAACAGAGGAAGAGGTGAGTTGTTATTTCCGCTGTAGGGACATCACAAAGGTGATAGAAAGGAGACTGTATGCAGTGAATATGGTTGAGGAAGCTAGATGCTGGCAGACGATTATGGGATAGCAGCCAAAGGAAATGTTTGAGCTTAGGAGGTAACTGTAATTTCTATATCCAAGAGAAAGATGACGGTTAGTGATCCAGTTCCATGAGGGAGTGGTAGCAGGAGGCCACCTAGAAAGCGCCGGAGTCTGTAAGACTCCAGGTCATCTGATCGTATGATTTTGTATGTTTCTGGAAGTAGACTGAATATATCCGTGCCAAGAGCGATGAAGGTAACTCAAAGGAAATCGTATAATTGGAGGCATACAATTCTCGCTAAACCAACATAGATATGAATCAGCATTATCAACATGATTTTATAATTTGGAACTATGCTCTTAGTTTAATAATTCGAGCAACAACCTTATAAAAATCAATTGCAAGTGATATCAAAACACATGTGACCATTCCATAGATGCATCTGTTAGCAAACGGTTCACATGGTAGGTGAATGAGCCCATATTCACCCTTTTATAAGTTTCAAAATTTCAGGGAATATAATTCCAATCTTAGCTGATCAAGATCATTCTATGATGAGAACAAGCAACACAAGAGAATTCTTGAAGAATCTTTTATTTCTTCAACATATAGCCACGTGAATTCTCAATTATTTTTGCATCACATTTGAACCGGGATGGCCAACCGGTATGCCAACTTATTTCAGTAAGCTTCTGATTTACTTTCGTATGTGATTTCATCATCATACCCATATTTATGTACTACAAATAAAAAAAACCGTCGGGTAATCTTTTACATAAATATTTATAACCCGCTTCAATTGTAGTAGCATGAAGATATTAGATCTTCCCATAATTTATAGTCTCATTTTTTTTTTCCAATGTCATTGAAACTTATAAGTTTCCTTTTGAGACTTAATACAACAATTTCATTCCTTCAGGTGGTAATACATTAGCTCTTCCGGAGCTCTCAATTAATTTTGTATACTACCACATATTCAATCATATCAAAATAGTTTCTCCACATAGTTTTAATTTTGAAACAATTTTGAATGTTGATGAGCTATACTCATGAACAGACGTATAGTCTTGATGAATCCAATCATATCGTGCCTTTGGGTGGATGACCATCTTCAGGTGGTCATACCTTTCTTTTAGGCTATTCCACAAAACAAGTGGATCCTTGATCATGAGATATTCAATTTTAAGATTTTCGTCAAGATGACGCAAGCATATCATAGCCTTAGCACGATCTTGATTTGATGCTTTGTTTTCACTTTTAATGGTGTCTCCAAGACCCATTGCATCCATATGGATTTTTGATGCTTTGATTTCCCTTCAGGGACTAGATATCTATATTTGTAACATTTATCAAAATTCTCAATTTCTCATTCTTCAGGAATGGAACATGATCATCTAAATATGCCTTAACCACATAAGGTATGATAACTTAACCTCTTTTAAATATTGCTACTTCGGGAGCAAATCGAGGTATGCATATAACATAGATGATTTCTATTACATATTTTCACAATATTGTTCTGCTGGAACAAATATATTTTCACAATATTGTTCTTCTGGAACAATTATATTTTTCACAATATTGTTCTTCTGGAACAAATATATTTTTCACAATATTGTTCTTCTGGAACAAATATATTTTTCACAATATTGTTCTTCTGGAACAATTATGAGGCATGAATTGCCAAGTGAATCAATAAGTCGTCCTCAAGTTCATATACAAAATCGATATTGTTATTAGTAAATACATAAATATCAAGAAATACTAACCTTCATCTTTCTAAGAAAACTTTGATTTTTCTTACCTCAGATCTTTCAAAGTGAGTGCTCAAGGCAGAGACTCGTGCTGATAACGTGTTATGAAATAATAAAGAAAGAACAAGAATATTGTAGAGAAAGAGAGAAGGAGAGAAGTTCTTATTTCTCTTTGATTGGATTAAATACAATGGAGAACCCCTCTATTTATAAGGATAATTTCTCCTAACTTTTCTCCAAAAGATAGACTTTCACAATGATATAAACACATATATCTAGTACAATACAAATACCTTTATAGACATTCACTGCAACACAAATATATTTATAACATTATTTAAATTATTTTATTTTTTACTTTTATACCTTCCTCCTCGTTGCCAGCCCAAGGATAGATTTAACCTTCAACTTTTTTGACTTTCTCATCCTCAACTTCTTGTCAGTTATTCATTTAGTGGGACCCCTCCATTTTATTCTCAATCTTTGACCCTTTCTTAAATATACAAATTCCACCCACCCCCTTATCCAGAAACAACCCACCTTCTTTTTTTTCTTTTCTCATTTACTTTTTCTTTTTCCAAAAAAATTGTATCTACAATTTTTAAAATTTATTATCATATTTAATTTAATATTTAAATTTATGAAATATTTTAATTAAAAATTTAAATATATGACACAATATTTTTATAATGTATTTCTATCTAAACTTTAGATTGACACAAACGAATACTTTTCAAGACATTAGAGAATTCAAATTTGAAAATAAACTTCACACGTGAAATAAAATTTATATATTCCATAAAAGAAAACTAATAAATGATATAAAAGAAACTAATAAATATAAATTGTGTGTGTTTTTAAATATTTATTATGTAGATAATTTTATTATTTAAAATATAGTATTTTTCAATTATATAAAAAGAAAAACATTGATAGTTACTTGAATTTATCAATAAATTTTATTTAAGTATTTAAATTATGATTAATTTGACTAAATACCTCAAATAAAATAAAATTATTTTTTCAGATACTTTCGACTAAAATTTTAAAAAGCCTGTGTGGTTTTAAATATTTTTTACGCAAATTAATCATTTAAAACTTGTCATCTTCTTTAGTTATATACATTGGCATCAATAAACTGTAAAATCTCAAGCATCTCCCAATTAAAACTAAAAATTTAACATATTTTATATGACTGTGTAATAAATACTTAAGAATATAAATAAATAAATCTTTTTAAAGTTTAAATTAAAATATGTTACAAAAATACCGTGTCATATATTCAAATTCTCAAATTAAAATATTTACGTAATTTGTATACTTTGAATAAAATATTATAATAAATTTTAAAAGCTATCTATACATTTTTTTTATAAAAAAAAAAAAGTAAACGAGAAAAGAGAAAAGAATGTGGGTGGTTCTTGGAGAAGGGGGTGGGTGGAATTTGCATATATTTAACTTTAATAAAGGGTCAGAGAATGAGATAGGATGGAGGGGTTCCACTAATAAGATAACAAGCTGAAGATGACAAAGTGAAAAAAAGAAAAGTTAAATCTATTTTTGTTCGGTTGTCAACGATAAACATATAAAAAAAAATTAAAAAGATTTTAAATAAAATCTTATTGGATGTCTAATGAGATTTTGATGAAGTGTCCTTTTGATAAAATTTCACTTCTTAAATTTGTTTTGGAATTTTTTAAATTTTTTTAATTTGATTCAATGCCGAATTCGAATTTTGACGTTATGATGATCGGTGGAACGCCCATGGGTTAACTTGATGATCAAATACTACCTTGCGTATTAGCGAAGAGGTCTATTTAAGTTTCAGTGGACTTTTAGACGTGATACTGCATCCGAATATATTAACGGCTAAACCATTATATATTCTCATCTTTATCGTTTACTCTTGGGACAGTTCCGCTGCGGGGTTAACATTTTTACTAAAAAATTTGTAAATATAAAACAATTTAATAATTATCCTATCTTATTTTCTAATTATTTTATATAGTATATGATCTTTTGAGGAGCGTTGCAGTGCATATTTCTTTCCCTGTCTGTTTGCATTTTGAACTCTATCCGATATCCATGTTCTAGCTATGTTTGAACCTTAAAACGTGTCCTCAAAGTCTTGCCGAGGGAGTTATTGCGTGGCAGCCAATTGCCACCTCATGCCCTCTTGCACCCCAACGTGGCAAATCCTCTTCAATATTTCCTAAATAAAAATAAGAAATCACCAAGATTTTTCCCAGAGCCATCAATTCATATATTTTCAACAACTGTATTTTGAACTCTTCTTTTTCTAATATTGTGCTTTTTGTTTTCACCAATCTATGGCTGCAACAACGAGAGGGAGCCATGGTCATGGGGAGCAGATACCGCCGGGAAAGGCCATGTCGACGGAGCAACACATTCTGGATAAAGGTGCTGAGATGCTGCAGTCTCTGACACCGGTTAAGCAAATGAATCAACATGTGTGCACTTTTGCGCTCTACAACCATGACATGAATCGCCAAATCGAAACTCACCATTATGTCACCCGTGTCAATCAAGATTTTCTCCAATGTGCCGTTTACGACTCTGATCATTCCCACGCCCGCCTTATAGGTATTAATTCTTTGATCAATCATACTGTCTGGTCCCTTGACGGTTTTTGAATTTGAATAAGTACTTAATTTCTTTCTTTCTTTCTTTCTTTTTTTTTTTTTGTGAAGGAGTGGAGTATATAGTATCTGATCGTATCTTTGAAACCTTGCCTAAAGAAGAGCAGAAGCTTTGGCACTCCCATGCTTACGAGGTACGTTTCTTCCTTTTTTTGTAGTACCGACTACTACTATTTTTTTTTCCTCCGTGCTCCACATGAACTGTGTCCAATTACGAAAGAATGAGATTTGGATCACCCTTCCAGACTCGTATAATAATAATATTTAATTTAAATTAAGGAATGAAAGATAACACGAACTGTGTAAGTGATTTCTAGATTGTGATTCTTTGGAGTGATTTGTTTATTACATAAACATGTAACTGCATTATTAGATTAGTGAAATAAAATTAATGGTCTTGCAAACTGCATGTTTGGGTTCAAATCTGATGCAGTTTTGTAATGTTAGAAATTCATTATATTCATCAAATATTGCGAACTTAATTATATTTATGGGACAAACGTACTGGTCACTGTAGATTCATTACCCGACCTAGGGACAGAGACATGGTAATAGTAGTTATTATATGCAATTGAGAAAACTTATTTGTTAATTGATCTTTGTGGAAATGGGGATATCAGATAAAATCAGGACTGTGGGTGAATCCCAGAGTTCCAGAGATGGTAGTGAAAAAAGATCTGGAGAATTTTGCCAAGACATATGGCAAATTCTGGTGCACATGGCAAACGGATAGAGGTAATTAGTTAGAATCTTCTATACGTACCCTCGCAACATAAATCAAAATATAAGTATTATTGCTGATATTTAATTTGCGATGGAAAAAAAGGTGATAAGCTACCAGTAGGGGCACCATCACTGATGATGTCACCACAGGCGGTGAATTTGGGGATGGTGAAGCCAGAGCTGATCCAAAAGAGAGATGACAGGTACAATATGTCGACCGATGCCATAAAGAGGACGAGGCTGGAGATACCGGAGCCGGAGTGGCTTAATCCTGAGGCTGATTATTGGAAGCAGCACGGCAAGTGCTTCGAGATCCACGTGGAGGATGTCGAGATGAAGAAGATAGCTCCTTTCCCATAGTGTGTGTGTGTGTATGTATGCTATATGTATATGTAGGGCTCTTGTTTCTACACAAAGAGTGATGTCTGAAAAGTTCTTGCATTTTGCACCCGACGTATACTCTCTCGGTTTATTTTTATTTGTGCATTGGACTAAAAATATTTTATCATTTTTTCTTCATGTTTTAGTTAATTACTTTTTTAAAAATTTAAAATTGAACATAAATTGATATGTTGTGATGAAATAATTAAATATTTATATTTGATCACAAGGTAACTAAATATATTGAAATATTATCAAAATGAAGGGAAATTAAAATTATAAATAAAAAGTGTGCGTGTATATTAATTTTTATAAAATTTAATAAAAAGTATAAATATTTTTATTGACTTATTCACATATTGATTTGCACAAAAATAAATATCTATATCTTTCAAAATTTATAAATACGAAATGAGCATTAATAATTATATCGCGATAATTAATAATAAACTTTTTACATATTAAATATGTAAATTATTTATATTAATTATAATATTTTATTATCTAGAAATTCAGTTAATTTATATTTTGTTTCAAAATTATTTAAAAGTTACATAATTGTTTTTATCTTTTAATAATTATATTTCAAATATTTAGATATTGGATATATCTCATAGGAATTGTCAGATCTTTTCAATATAAAAGATATTAGTTATTGCTTTTGGAATATAGAGAGATGCATTTAAAATCGAGTCATATTATATAAATATTTAACGTAATTAACCCAATAATATTTTCAATGAAAATAGAGCAAAATGTTCATTTACCAAATTGTTTGATTTTAACCAAACTGGTCACCCTATCCTTAAATTGGGTGAAGTGAAAAACTTCATAGGAAGTTAAGAGGTGTAAGAAGTTTATCCAAATCGCTTTGTAGGAAAATTATCTAATATTTTTAAATTATTTTTTAAAATTTAATAGGATAAAATTTATATAATTTATTTAAAAAAATTTAATAAAAATTATAATTTAACTAATATATTTTATTAACTGATAGATAATATTTTGAAATATATATAATTATTATATATTTTAAAGTGACATAAATAATAAGAATAAAATTGAAAGAAATAAATAATTATTTTTAAAAATTTTAGAATAGATATTTAATAAGCTATCAAATAAAAACAAAACAGAGATAGTATACATAAGGTTTAAATATTTTGATATATGTAACATATTTAACTTTTTGACATTTTAATATTTTAAACTCTTCAGCGATACCGAAAAAAAGAAAAAAGAAGAAACTCTTCAGTGATGATTGTGATTTTGCCCCCAGCATGCAAGTAAAAATATTCTGAAGGAAAAAAGAAAGATATTCGGAAATTGGAAAATCCGCAATTGCCACCGCACTTCCATTTGTGAGATTTATCAAAATGATACCATGAAAATCAATTCTTGAAACACATACTATTCCCATACTATTTTACATTAGATCCCTTTGTTTTCGTTGTCAATTCCTGTTGTTTCAGTACATTCTCATGGAGGCTGGTACCACTATTATGCAGCAGGTACAAATCAGTGAAGCAGTGTTGGAAAAACATGTTTACTCTGTTTGGGCTCTTCCGCCGGAGTATGTGAGAGTTAGGGTCAAGAAGTTGATGGAGGGTCTCCGATCGGAGTTTGGTGGACCCCAGTTTGAACCCCACGTGACCATCATCGGAGCAATTCGGCTGACGGAGGCTGAGGCACGTGACAGGTTTAAGAAAGCTTGTGAGACGGTGAAACCTTACAGTGCTTCAGTGGAGAAAATTGATACTGGCACTTTCTATTATCAGTGTGTCTACCTTTTGCTTCACCCAACTACTGAGGTAAAATTTTACAGCTTCTTGATCGGTTTTTAGGTTTTTATTGGTCAATTTTGTACTTTTCTTGGTAATTTCAAATACCTAGTTTTTATTTTCAAAAAGTGAATTTAAGAAATTTTGTTGGTGTTTTGAGCTGGTTTGATGAACAATGTTATGTTCTTTCAGCTTATGTAGTGGTAACTTGTTCAATGGCTTGTTTATTTTGTTCGGTATTTCATGAATAAATATTTGATGTAGAAGATGGTTCATACAGCAAATGTTGTTTTTCTGGCTTATGGAGCTTAGACAAAGAATACAGCTAATGGGAAATTTTGCGTGAAGATTAGTCTAGTTTGCTGTACTTCCATGTAGTCATTGTACTGAAATATGTAACAGTAATGTTTATAATTGCATATACATTTGGAATGTCAATAGGGCTGCCTAGAGTCTCTAGAATGACGGATGTTAGTGCATAAGAAAAGGTGTTGAGAGAATCAGTATGGTTATAGCAAGATCTTTCTTATTACAGCACAACCCACAAATAAAGAATTGTGTGTAGATTTTTTGCAGTGAAAGTCATGGCTTTGGATGAGTAAACTCTGAACTGTTCCTCTGAGAAGAAAGATCGGAATCTGTAGTTGAACGTATGACCTGGTTCTAGTCCTATTAAAACTTAAAACATCTATCTTATGATCATGAAGTAAATTTCTACCTTCTGGTCGTAGCATTAAAGGAATCATATATGGCATCTGTGTGTCCTTAATCTAGTATATCGAAATTGCTAGTCGGACCGAGTGTTCAGTATCTACTCTTGCGGTCTCCTGGATAGAAATCAATTGTCGACACAAGGTAGTGCGGGCTTTGAGCAACAGAGGTCACATCCATTAGTGTAACTGAAAGCATTTCTTTTGAGATGGTATGATAGAATTGTAGAGGCCAAAATAAAATACATTGCGACTTTGGTAGCTTATTCTTATTTCTTCACCTTTTGTAGTGAAAATGCCCTGATCACGTAGTGAAAGATTTTGCTTAAAGAACAAAGAAATAATGAGAGAAGAAAGTAAACAAAGAAATAATGAGAGAAGAAAGTAAGGAAGAATACATGAGATAATAGTGGAGATTAGATATCTCTTCATTAAAAATATAAAACATAAGACGATATCTCTTCAATCGTCATTGGCACTAAGCTTATGCCGGGGAACTAGACAAAAGAAGAGAACCGGAAAGTTGCAAAAACTTCCCTTCTCTGGTTTGTTCTGCATGGGAAAGGAGGGAGATGAAATAACTAATTCACTTTTCTCTTGGGCTTACATATCTACTTCCATGAGAAAGATTAGCCAAAGAAGTTTTGGTCCCATCCTTGCTTTCACCTGACCAAACAAAGAAAATAATATAATTTTCTTTCACTTTTACCTCTATCTCGCCTACTCCTATTTTCTCTTTGTGTCTGTTCCATTTGCTTATTTCCACAGAATTCATAAGTTTGCGGTGTTCAAAAATGGTACCAAAGTATAAGGAGACTGAGACATGGAAATCTAATGAAACTTTTCCTCTAGAAATGCCAAAGGTTTATATTTTTGTTACCTTCCAGAGGATATGAAGGCAAGTCGACTAAAAATATCTGCATAGAGTTCCTAAATTGGGAGCAATGCCTGAGAAGGCAGTCAAACACGCTTTGAGACTCATTCAATGTGAGACGGCTCTAAATTCTAAGTCAACCATTTAGAGCGAAGTATCATGGGCTAATGCTTCTGTAGGTGGTCTATAGCCCTGTGCACGCTTTAAGTTTCAAACTGTTAGCTCTATACCCTTGAAACAGGCTATACATGCTTTACACCTTAGATTTTCTCTCTTGAACATTCTCTTTTTAAATTTCCTTTGAATTAGTTAAATTTGGTAACGAGTATGTTGTTATGTACATATATCATTATGTCTAGATACTTCAATTTGTTTCATACATTTTTTGCTTTAAATTTATACAATTCTAAAATAACTCGTATGCCTCATAATTTAGGTACTAGCCTGATCTCTGTGCCTCTGCCTTCTAAAACACTGATTGGGAGCCCCAAGAAAAAGGGGTGGGGGGAAGAGGGGTGGGGTCTTCTCCAGAGCAGTCTTATCACCGTCTTATGTTGAGTAAAAAAAGAAAAGTTCAGAAGCAGTCTTATATTTTACCATGCTTCATTTGTGTACAACTTTTGGTGCAATTGCTGACATCAGTGACCTGAAATTTGTTCTTCCAGGTTGTGGAGGCAAGTGCTCTCTGCTGCAGTCACTTTGGTTACAACAGATCAGGATGTAAGATAAAACATTCTTTCTTTAGATTTTGTGGCCCATTCCGTTTCTATATTTGTAGTCACAAAAAGTTTATTTCCCTTTTTGAGAAGGCTACTCATTGTCTTTTTCTGAATACCACAACGACAACAACTATTCCTCAGTCCTAGCAAACAAGTTGTGGGTTATCTTTATTCTTGAATTATAGAGCTTAGGATATGGAGATAACACCCATCCCTTTAATTTCCTCAAAGATTGCACCATATTACTCAGTTCTCTTAGGCAAACAGATTTTGAACTTCCTAAGTAATAAAAATGGCTCCCTTGCCTTTTATTTCCTCCTCAATTTGCTTAACAGTTTCTGCACTTCTGTAGCAAACCCCTTCAAGCCTCCTTCCCACCTTATTTTCTGCCTCCTTGTCCCACTCACCATCATATCCCTCACTTTGTTGGTGAACTTCTTTAGCTTTGTATAGGGAACGAAGAGAACATGTAAAATACTAAAACCAGAATTCAAAAGCACCAATGCTAGTCTACCATTTGTGTCCACTTACTCCTTAAAGACCCTGATCTTCAGGGTTCTAACACATAGTTTTGAGTTCCGTAGGATAAGTTGCTCACTCCAGCCATGCCCCCTCCCAATTTCTTTCAATCTGATCTTTTTGCCTAAGAGGGTCGTGTGGGCTAGATTTTGTGGCTGATATCTTAGTTCCGTGATCATGCAGCATATATGCCACATTTGAGCCTTCTTTACGGGGATTTAACCGATGAAGAAAAGAAGAAAGCTCAGGAAAAGGCTTGTATCCTTGACGAGGGCATTTCCAGCTTAAGCTTCCCGATATCTCATCTTGCATTGTGTAAAACAGACACTGAAGACAAAAGCTGCAAATCATGGGAAACGGTGGAGGAGTGCTCTCTTCAGCCCTAGCTAGCATGCTGAAAGCTAGCTAATAACTTGTTGGCAAGGAGCCAAGTCTCATCTTGTATACTTTTACCTTGCACCTTGAACTGCAGCTGCGAGGTTGAACTTTACAAGACTTGCATTACTCTTTTAATGTGCCATAAATAAGAACTTAATTTGGACTTCTCTTTCCTGTATGCGTTTTATAGAACAGATAAAACAGAGAGGCAACAATACAACATACTTCGCGTAATTCCACATGTGGGGTCTGGGGAGGGGAAAGAGGTAGAGGGGTTGTTTCCGGAAGATCTCAGGCTCAAGTAACGCATATCAAAGAACATACAAAAGAAAATAGGACATAACAAATACTAGAGGCAGTATTACATTACATTCATGAAAAAGGAACAATAACAACTACAAAATAATGCGACAACCAAAGCACAACAAACAAGCAATAATAACAGAAATTACGAGACAAGAAACTACATGAGTACTGCTATAGGAGAAACAGGTACGGGGCACTGAACTACTTCCAAGCCTATTCAGTAAGAAAGTGGAGCAACGTTTAACTAACTACTAGTCTTCTACCTGATTAAAGAACATTTAACATCTGATTTTTTTTTCAAGGAATATTTTGAAGTCTCAAACAATTCCCACTTACTAGTGGTACATTGAGCAGCAGGAATAAGTTAGAATACACGAAGTAGTTGTATTTTCTTCATCACAACCTTAGCTAAAATACAAAGTTCCTTTGATTTTTTAATTAAAAAAATAAGTAAAAGGAAGGTTTGAAAACTGTGTTTCATTTGAGGTTACAGCACCTAACAAACAGCCAACATAGAATTCTTATGTATTGCTAGCTACTCTTACCTATTTTTTCTGTTTAAGGGAAAATCTTGATTACAAAATTCAGGAAATTGAAGTGTAATATTGTTTCTCCGGTTCTTATTTTATTTATTTTTGTCAATCTATATGAAGAAACATTTTTAGTACACACATTCTTGTTACAAAATACTCTTTGTTTTAGTGAAAGAAACATGTAACAGATGCATGTTATAAGATTTTCATCGCGAAATCCTTTCCAAAATTTCTCAAAATCGAGGTTTATAGCCTCAAAAATAAGTTAAAAGGTGATTATACTGTTTTAAAAATATTTAATAAAACTGTCAGGGGTCTTTTTTTCAAGTTATTAATCTCATTATTATGAGCGATTATGTGTAATTATCTTACAGATTAGAGTTATGCTGGTACTGATTTTGTAGTCATATGCTGAATTTTATTTAAAAAAACTATCAAACATATATTGGTAATGTAAATTTTAATACAGGAAAAATTTCGTTCTTTATTAGCAATCTAAGACCCCTTAGGTTTAAAAAAGGGGAGACTTAGAAAAATGTTTTCATGAATTTTTTTTGGTTTGGATAGTAGTTACATGTTATTTCATAATATATCGTATTATTATATTATATTGTGTTATATTATTTTGATAAAAATACAAAGTTGGGATAGTATTATATCGTTGTTGTCGTTACATAATGTTACACGTCAATAATTTAAAGGATAAACAATTACAAAAAAGTAGAATACGGGGTAAAGCAACTATAGAAAGATAGAATAAATGATAAAATAAGATTATTAAATAGTAAGTAAAGAAAGAAAGAAGTAACAACACGATCACGTCAAATCGAAAAAATAAGACTTTTCATTTAACGATAAATTTAATAATCTAATACAATAAAATTTAAATAACAAATAAAATAAATATTATATTTAAACTAATAATACAATATAATAAAAATAGGTCACAACCATATATATCCAAACAAGCTAGGTAGATAAGTAGATTGACGTCGATTCCAGAGTATAATTAAGTTAATTATATATATATATATATAAAGAAAAGAATAGTTCTTCAAGTTCAACTTGTACAGCTGCTTACAGCCATGTTACTAATTAAAGGAATTCGGAAAAGAGAGCTTTTCAGTTACTCTCCTTTCAATTTATTTATCCAATTTTAAATTAACACGAAATTTTAGTTTTTTTTATGAAATATATTAAAATGTCATTTAATTTTGTAATTTTCAACGTGTCACGTGAAAAATTAGAATTAAAAAATTATCAAAAAAGAAGAAATATTTTCATTAAAAAATTAGACTTACTTCAAAAGGCAAATAAATTAAAACGAATAAAACAGTATTCTTCTGATTATGACTTATGATATGGATGATTGTTAGCTAGCCATTGACCTTTTCTTTAATGTCAACATGATCTTTATTCAACCTGCTGGCCAGCTAGAACAAGTCGGTAAGCCTTTTGTTGAAAAATTCATAATTCTGTAAGTGCATATACGAATATACCATACGTGAGAAAAAATAGATATTGCAAAATTTGGGAAATTTATATTAAGCATCATCAATCATCCAAATCTACTCCTATAAAATTTATCTTAAAAAATTTATAAATTGATAAAAGTATCTTGAGTACGAATAAAAAAAGAAGAAGAGTATTTATTTTTAGTAAAACTAAACATTATTGAAATGAGAATCGATGCCAATAACGATGATTAAGTTTCACTTTGAATGTAAATATTATATTGTTTTTCCTTATTTTTAATGTTTTGAGTGAGGGATCAGTTTTATGGTTCTATTTGCAGATATTTATAAAGAAAATTGATAAATAAAATACATGAGGTGTTTATTTGAAGGATAATCTTTTTTATTAATTCAAATTGTAAGAAACTTATCAAGAGTGGTCCAAATTTCAAAATCAGTGGTTAGAATTTGCAAGGAGTTAGAACACGCGAGGAGAATCCTTCATCAGTGATTGTGAATGACTGATTTTTTTTAATTTTTTCGATCTTGATTACACGAATATGTGAATTATATCGAATACTCAATAAATTATAGATCAGTTTAAATTTTTATTTTCGAGATCATAAATATCACATTCATTTGGGCTGGGAATGAGTTGGAATTTAGGCAGGTTACACAGAAGGACAGACTTTGTCATTGTGCCTTTCTGGTACTCCATCCATATATATATATGGACTGACTTTGCCATTGTAGAGTTCAAGATTTACATTCTGTTTGGTTATGTTTTCCAAGATGAGTTGTTAATTAGAAAAATAGCAAAAGGAGAATCAGTCTCTTGATTTCACGTCAACTCTCAAAATGGTACACAATAATATATACTTTCTTCGTTTTGAAATAAACATCGTTTTAATTAAAAAAAGTTATTTTAAAATAAATATGTTGCAATTTTGTTTAGGACATTTTATTATTATAAAAATATTTATTTTTCATATTCATAATGATGAATGTGACCTTTACTATTCCATAACCTCCATTTCATTATTCTACCTCATTATGCCTTGTAACCTATGTAATCTATGTAACGTCTAAGACATAATTCTTCCATCACTTACCCACATTCTTCCAATTCATTATAAGGAAGAATTCTTCACCTATAAATAGTGATAGTCTTGTCTTGTGTTGGAGTAGAAGAAAAAGATAGAGTGAAAGAAAGTGAGTAAAAGAGAATTTTTATTTAGCTAAAGGAAGGTGTTCTTTATGTGGAGCTTTGGACTCAACACTTGTCCAAAGTTTATTGAGTCATACAGTGTTGCTGGGTTGTTGTATTCCGGAGGGGACAAGTCAAGAAGATTACTGCTAAACCGATAAAGTTTTGCTGCAATGGGCTTGAATCTCCTTAAAGAGAGCGAGATATCCACGCCTCAGCCTGAAGATATTTATTTTCTTCATTTTTTTTCAATTATATTGTAATTTCACCGACAAAATACCACTTAAAAAAATCTTGAAAGTGCACGAACACAAAGTGATAAAGAAAATATAAAGAGAATATTGTCAGGAATGCTGAGCATGCATGTCATTATATGAATTTGGCTACTTTCCATTTTTATTTTCTCCAATTCCCCAACTTCTTACTTAGATGGGTGAAAAGTGTCCCATTTTAATATCAAAGGTTTAGATTTTATTATTAATTGAGTCTTAACAATGATTAGAATATTAAATATTTCCATCAATTTTGTGAAATATTAGTATTTCTAGTCAATTAAATTGAGAACATTGATATTAAAATGTCACTTGTCATTCATCCAAGAAAAATTACGATAATGAAAAATGGAGAGCAGTAACAAAAAGAAAATGCCGTGTTTGATTGGTCACTAATGACGTGAATAATAGTCAAAATATAAATATATAGGTTAAATATGAGTTGTAAGTTAATATTTAAATTTTAATTTTATTGTAACAGTTGAGTGTGATAGCTCAATAATAAAGGGCGTACAAAATATATAAATTGATTGCAGGTTTGAATCTCAGATGCATCACTTTAATTGTTATAAGCAAGATTTAAATCAAAACAAAAAATAATAATGAAAATGTGTAATTTTGGATCCAATTTGAAGTCGCAGCTAGGGATGCAACAACTTCAACCAACGCTCCAAGTGCACTTTTATTTATAAGAGTGCACATTTAAATATTATTAGTTTCTCAAAGTATATACACATACATAGACGTGAATTTTTTTCAAAGTTAACGGGTGCACGTATATTTTATTCATATACGTGGGTCTGCTTTTGTGTATGTGTACTTATATAATATTTTTTTCATTTTAATTTATTTGTCCGATCATTTTGACTTGACACGGAATTTAAGTAAGTGAAAAAATTTTGAATTTTGTGATTTTAAATTAAAGATAACTAAAATATACTAAAATACTCTTTAATCTTGTGGCCTTAATCACATTACACGTTATGCGAAAAGATGAAATATAGAATCGCAAAAAAAGAGAATCTTTTTTAAATGAAGACAAATTAATTAAAACGGAGGGGCGCATATTTACCCTTGTGCGGACGTTTAGAGCACTCGTGATGAACGGACTCTTATTTCCAACTAGAATAACTAATAAACAAAAAGAGAAAGCAAAAAAAATCCATAACATAAGGCATGACATTAATATTTAAATAAAATCCATAAGTCAAGGTGTGACTTTGACTTGAAATTCAAGCATTCTCCCATGAAATTTGTATTGAAAGCATTCAAAGAAATGGTCAGCTGTCACATTCTAATTTATTATTATCCCAATCTAATTCAAGGAAATAAAAGTTTAAATAATCAAGAACCAATAAGTTGGTTAATTACTTGTTAATTATAAAATATAAAGAGCCATTAGTGCGTATGAGTTTATTCCATGTTAATCAAGTTTCAGTCATGTGACGTGAGAATAAAATAAGAAAAAGGTGAACATGACATATTTAGTCTTTGAATATTCTTTTAAAAAAAAGTAATATTTAAATTATTTAGTGTTTGAAAAATATAAATATTAATTACTGTTCCTTTCTTGTCATAAAATAGCTAAAATATGCATAAATTTATATTTAATTCTTCACTTAATAAAATTTAATTAGTACAAATATATAAATATAACTTAACAATTCAATATTCGATGTATATACGATTTTATAAATTAATCCTTAGCCACCAATTTAGATTTACAGTTTGAATTCAGAGAAATTTTTTTTTTATTTTGAATCAAGCCTCAGTCAAGTTGGCAATATAAGTACCCTAGGAATAAAAATTGTTGAAACGAACCCCAAAATTTAGACGAAATTACAAACTGACCACGTCCGTTACAGTTGGTTAAACTGCCCTTCCGACCAACTTGCGCGTCATTCAGCGTAAGATCCACCAATCGCATCCAAAGACGCGTGAGTGCCATGCGCCTTCTTCCTTATTTCCAATTGTCAACGTTTACCAACTCTCCTTTTTCCTACTTTTCACTTTCCTAAAACCCTCTGAAACTCTCGAAAAACATCATACTCTTATCCTTTAAAAAGCCCCCATTTAAATCAAAGTCTCATTTTTTGAAGTAGGCCCTATCTATTACTATTATCTGTAAACTGTCTTGCTCAACTGTTATATTTTCAAAAGTTTCCGTGTCTTCTGCTTTATTCAGAACCTCCAATTCCTACTCAAGTTCTTTTTATCTTTCTGATTTTTTCAAGTTTATTCACCTCTGATCCAAAATTGGGTTGAAACGGTAAGTTTCGAGACTACCCCTTTGCCATCTTTGAGTTCTTGAAAAGCTCTAGTTTGAGCAATAAGTTTTGCTGACACCCTTTTTGCCGATTTTGGATTCCTGAAAAGCTTTAGTCTTTTTTCTTGTTTTGAGATTCTGAAGCTGTCGTATTCCTTACTGCTTTAAGTCAAATTCACGTTTCAGTAGGCTTGTTAGGTAGAGTGGTTGCAGATCTTAAAAGGGGTTCAAGCAAATTAGTTGTTGGAATCTTGATCTTGAAATGGAACCAGTAAGATTCACATTGGGTAAGCAATCGTCCCTTGCACCAGAAAGGGTGGTTGTGGCAGTGGAAATTGAGAGTGAAGATGGGGAAGAAGGGGATGTTATAGATATTGATCCAAGGATCAGGCTGATGTATTCAGCTAATGAGGGTGACATAGAGGGGATTAAGGAGCTTTTGGACTCGGGGACTGATGTAAACTTTCGAGATGATGATGCGAGGACTGCCCTACATGTTGCTGCTTGCCAAGGTTACAGTGATGTTGTGCAGCTGTTGCTTGATAATGGGGCTGAAATTGATTCCAAAGATCGCTGGGGAAGCACGGTATATCTCATGAAACTAGTTTTATTATCATATAAGTTTTTTGTATCTCTACTGATTGGTTATTTGGTATAGTCAGATAATGCTTGATTGTGATTATGACTTTCTATTGTTAGTATTTTTGTTTTTTGGGTAGTTAGCTGGTGATTGGAGAAAAAGGTCCGGTTGAATATCTTTATCGGCTGAAAATTTCAGGCAATGAGAAATAGGATTTTCTTCAGCGGTAGAAAGATGTGGTTGTGATGCTGAATATTGGTGAAAATTTTCTTTCTAATTTATGCCCGCAAGTTGTGGGCTTGAGGTAATCCTCAGATGGCGCGTATTTCTAGGTGAAAAAAGGCCTTGGTGGATGTTTGTACTTTGTACCCTTATATGTCATGTAAATACTGTAAAATGAGGAATTTTATCAGCTGTAAGATATTTCAAGGGTTATAAAGCTCACATGATATCTGTTCCTTGTGAGAGGAGAAAGAAATTGTATGGCGAGTTATTATAGTCTCTTCCTCGAGGCGATAAATGTCATATGTCCTAAAGTTATTTTATACTTTGGATCCCCAAAACCACCATAAGGTTTGGCATATAAAGACTTGACAGCCTTTTTGCTTCTTAAAGAGGGATGTCCTTCCACACAAATATGTAGTGAAACTAAAGAGTTATTTTATATGCATGTTATGTTTGTAATTGGAGAAGCTCAAATTGATGGGATGGAAGCTGGTATCCAAAGTTTAATTGATAATTTCTGGTCTTCTACTTCATTAATATATAAATTACCATTATTTGCAGAATGAGTCAAATATTAAAAGATGCCTTGACAATAAAATCTACTTTTTAACAAGAAGAAATCAGTAATATAAATTATGATGCTTGTTTTGCTAATGATTTCAGCAAAAAATAAGAATTATGTTTGGGGCTTGAGGTGGTTTGTAGAACCTGAGCTTCCAGTAGTTTCTTCTCTTTGTCTGAATTCCTCTCACCGCCATTGTGCGAACTTCTAAATTTCCTAGAGCTACTTCAGTTTTCTTAGTCTATGACTCCATTGTTCTTCTAGTATCCAGGTCGTTTTACTTGTAAACAGAAAATCTATCAGGTCATAATATCTTCGTAATTTCAAGGAGACCTGAGTATTGCAGCTCCCAGCTGTTTTACTTCCAACCCCTCTTTGCATTGAAGGAAGAGTAAGCAATGACAATAGCATTGTCATGAATCACCAACCATTATTGACACGATGTTGCCATCTAAAACTATAAAATATCCTGCTTTTCCAATTGATTGACATGTTCTGAGCACCTGATCTTTGTTGAACAGCCTCTTGGAGATGCAATACATTATAAAAATCATCATGTGATCAAGCTACTGGAGGAACATGGTGCCAAGCCTCCTGTAAGTTTTACTTTCTGTTCTATTTTACTCATCAAGTGATTAAAAAACTGTAAGAAAGAAAACATTTCTTTCCATTGTACAAAAGATTGCTTAGCCTTATTGCTGTCTAAATTTGGAAAAATGAAAATTCTCATCCAGATGGCTCCCATGCATGTCAATAATTCACGTGAAGTTCCAGAATATGAGATTGATGCTAAAGAACTTGATTTCACGAACAGCGTTGAATTGACCAAGGTAATTGTTTTGTTTTTTTGATGACTACCAGAAATCCAGAATCTTGTATATGTTACTTTAGGGGGTTCATACCTCTTTGCCACAGAGTCTAGACATCTAAAAGCTTTTCTTTTTCCTGTCTCTTCTTTTCGTTTTAATTTTATTCTGTTGAACTAATTTTTTTAATGATATCTTCATTTTTAACTAATCCAGTAAGGTACTTTATCCACAAAATAAATTCTCGTATATGGATACTTGTTAGAGTTTTGCATTGACATGTCATTGTAGCCCCACAAGTCCTGGAAATTTCTTTGATTTTGAGTTTTTAAATTATGTGACTCTAGCTATAGACTTATTATATTGCTATTCATAGAAGGGTCAGTCTTCCTGCATAAGTCTTGACAGAGGCTGCTGCACCTACAAACCAATCGAGCTACAAATACATAATTATCATAGAAGTTTAAAAAAAAACAGAAGAGTTCTAGTTACAAGAAGCATACAGATGAGATGAGGTGCCTAAACTCAGATGTCAAATGATAAATGTTAACCTGAGCCTCTAAACAAGTATCTGTCATGCAATGAATGATTGAACTATTCTATTAAACAGTTTCTAGTGTTGAAAATGCTTCAGTAGTCTTCAATATACTATATTTCTTGGTTTGTTATCATTGAGTTTGAGTATGGTAAATGAAACTGTATGTCTTGGGGTAATTTAAATTGGAATTCAGTGTTTGAGGACGGTCCAAGAATGAGAAGGGAAGAAAAGAAGGAGAATGTAGGAAGGTAAGAAAAACAAACATTCTCGGGACCTTTTAACTCTGTTATCCAACCCTCCAAATGAATATTGCCCAAATAAAAGAGATGACGGAAGATATATATAAGAGACGTGAAAGAGGAAAGCTCAATAATTATTAGCCATAAAAAGGGAATCTATCATGGCTGCATGGATAGTGAACAGATATAAAATGAGAACATTTTACATAAACTTATTGGTAATTAACTATTTTCAATGGGCTAGGTATGCTGCTTTTCCTTTCAAAGTACTTCCGACTAACCTATTATTTTGGGAGATTATAGTAAAAGTTTCACATTCACAACTAAATTGAGTGGGCCGCTTATATTGAGGTAATACAACGGTAGAACATTAGGGAACAGTTGTATGATGAAAAAAAAATTAGTATTGTAAAACTTCGAGACATGAGTTAATAATTTCTTTCATCAAGCAGCTCTGGCCCCATATGCCTCCACGGTCTGATAGATCTTTTGAAGAGGTGATTAATGGAACAAGAATAAAGACAAATGTTTTAGAGGTAAGATCCCAATGAGATGGATTATAGTTAAGGCATAGGAGAAAAACTTGGATATCCTAGGTTCAAATTTCCACTATAATGCTCGGTGAGAGCCCATTTGCTTTGCTGTTGTAGGAGACCCTGGTGGCCTAATTGAGGTGCTGGACTGGACAACAGCACTTAAAAGTAAATTAACATAGAGAAAACAATTGAAAAAAAATATTAAGAAGTAAGATCACTAAAGGATACCATGTATAGCCTGATTAATCACATCTTTTCTTGATCTGATGAAAGCTGCTTAGTTGGTAGGGATAAGTTGATCTTCTTCAGTGTTTCTGTCATAAGAAGTCCTTATATTAGTGTGGTATGTTTGGAAGCAGATGGGAATATCCACCCGATCCTTTCCCTATTCCGCTAGTATATTGCTCCAATCTACAAAGTTTTGCTTCTGTATATTTGTGATGATTCTTGAAATATTGTAGGGAACCTTTCAAATTGCCTCATGGCGTGGAATACAAGTTGCTGTGAAAAAGTTTGGAGATGATGTGATTGCTGATGAGGATAAAGTGTGCGTATAAGATACCAATACTGCTTCTGTGGAATCTTCTAATGAGAACAGAAAATCCATAAGAGCTTCTTCTTCACATTGTTTAGCTTTCCTCATATCTCACTTATTTTATTTTAAGTATTCTTAATATTCGGATATTTGCAGGAGGGCATTCAGAGACGAGCTTGCACTGCTCCAGAAGATAAGACATCCAAATGTCGTTCAATTTCTTGGTGCTGTAACACAAAGTAGCCCAATGATGATAGTGACAGAATACTTACCAAAAGTAATCCCAAATTTACTCTCTTGTTTTTGCTTTATCTAAACTATTGTGGTGTGTATGATTATGTTTCACAACATTCCACTAGACCGTGAACGTTTTAGTTATTCTACCCATTTGTCTTAGTTGATTCCTTTCTCCATTTTTTCTTTTCTAGCAAAAGCAATATCCCTGATGCTAAATGTCTTTTTCATGTATATATATTTCCAGGGTGATCTCCGTGCATATTTGAAGAGTGAAGGACCTCTTAGACCAACAAAAGCCATCAGATTTGCAATGGACATCGCAAGGTTCATGAGTCACTCTATGCTATTAGCTAATGTTATAAACTCAATACATAATAACAAGAACACAATTGTATAAATGTCTGGAACCTGGGGAACTATGTGGGGTAACATTTAAATCCATAACAACAACTTGCTTATCTCTTGGTTTAAATTCTAAAAATTAGCATCTCTGGGAGGCAAAGCAAGTAGTCAGTCTTTTGTTGATTATACTTCTGAGTAAATTTATTGATTAATTGTTTATTTTTTATTTATTTAAACCATCCACCTAGGCTTTCGCCTCCCATGGTTATGGGGAGTTTGGCATAGAATACATAAAGGAGGGGGGCATAAAACCTTACCTCCTGACATATGAGTATCCGGTGATCCCAATACTGTAGACTTTTGGGGATTCCACAAAATAGAGTTTGAAGGTCTATGACCATTCTTGAATGCGAGACTATAGAGTGAGAATTTAATGACAACACTAAACAATGTCTCAAGGGAGCATTGCATACTAGCAAAAAGAGTAGTCATTAGAGAAGTCAAGATCCCTTCAACTGATTTACAGTCCCTGGCAGCAGCTTTCTTGACTTGTATCATCATCATCTGGTTCATGTCCTTCGATTGTGGTTGGAGTTTTTAGATAGCCTAATCCTGAAATTAGGCTTAATTCGTCTAGAAGTTTGTTATGAATCTTTTAATTGTGGTAAATAATACGTATATTGTGTTTCTAAAAGATCCCATATGGTGTTTGCATATCCTATGAAAATGTTAAGAAAAAGAAAAAAAGAAAAGAGAAGATCATACTTGTTATTGGACATGCCCCTTTTCCTTAATCGTGAGGTTATCTGCTGACCTAGTATTGTAATGTCCTGCATATCTCATTTTTCTTCATTTCACTTTAAGCTGACCCTAGGTATCTGAAATAGTATGTATTTAAATAAATGAAAAGAAGAAAAGCATATTGAGAAGATGCAACATTGTTTGCTTTTTCCATCAGTCAATATTGATATTGTTCTCTACTTCCCACTTTGTTTGACCTGCTTCCAACATTAGCCTAGCTAAACATTATGCCCTGTAGTACCCTGTATTATTTCAAATATGATGTGGTGCCCTGTATTATTTCAAATATTATGCGATATCCTTGTATCCAGTTCAAGTCTTCCTACTATTTAACATATATGTATGAAACACAAATATCATAAATCATTGGAATCATTCTCTTAAACTCTGAGATAGTCAATGCAGCTCAAACAAATTGGACTGGAGCATTAAGGATCTCTTCAAAAGTTATTTTCTAATTCTATTAAAATTTAGATTTCCAAATTTCACTTGAATTTCCACAGCTGCTTGGCATGTGAAGCATATATTTATTTCCTTCGAATCAGCTCGTGCTTGTTATTTACTAAAATAATTCATCAAACATACTGTTCACATTCATATGGAGTTGGAAACCTTGTATGATTCATGTTATCTCTGAATCATAATGTGCATAAGTAGAATTCTAAACACTTTTGTGTTTTATATTGTTGCAGGGGAATGAACTATCTACATGAAATTAGACCTGAAGCGATTATTCATCGTGACCTAGAGCCTTCGTATGTTCTCCTCTTTTGATAGGTTTCCTTTGATTTCATTTGTGTGTGCCAGTTCCCATCCAAGTTTTTTTTGACAAGCCTCACTTTGTGAAGTTTTCCTCTCTCAAAATTTGAGTTTCTTTATCTTAATGTTTTAATATTTTCACCTGACATAACAGAAATATTTTGCGGGATGATACTGGACATCTGAAAGTTGCTGATTTTGGAGTCAGCAAGCTATTGAAAGTTACCAACAGGGTCAAAGAAGATAAGCCTCTGGCATGTGATGACACATCTTGTGAGTACTCCTTTTAGACATCACAACGATTCTTTTCCCATGGAGAACCATGTTGACAACAGCCTCAACAGAATTTCTGACACTGTTGTTGCTGCTGGTTCTGGATGTAAAATTCCCGCCGGTCTAATTTTAAAAGATTGTTCAGCACTGCATGGCGCCGCAATTGCTTGTACTGTTCCATTTTGATTGATTGAGATTGCTGATTGATATTTGGAAATCTCTTAACCTTTTTCCTTTATGCCTTTTGTTTTGTTGGAAATAAATAGGCCGATATGTAGCTCCAGAGGTTTTCAAAAATGAGGAATATGATACCAAAGTGGATGTCTTTTCCTTTGCTTTAATTTTGCAAGAGGTAACATTTTCTTTTTCCATCTGATTTTTTTGAATTTTAAGAAAGGACAGATTTTTAGTTCAATCATTGGGGACCATATGTATAAAATTATATATGTGGATATATATTTTTCTTGATTAATATGGTCATTCTGAAAGGAGGTGTATTATTGAAATAACATGTGGGAGAAGAGGTTGATAGTTGATGGTTTCTATCAGGTCTCTTTTGTGATCAGAGAGTTACTGTAGGTTTTGCATGTACTTCTGGTCAATGAAGATCCTTTTCTCCGCTCAAGTCCATGAAAGTAAAAATAAATCCTTGCACATCATTGAGATGCCACATATCTAGTCCTTTTTCCGACTTTGAACTCGATTGCTTTTTAATTTCCTCGAAGCCATGGATATGTGTGTATCTATCTACTTGATGGTAGTAGCACTGAGATGATTGATCTAGCTACATGACTTTGACCTTGTATAATCCTTAATATAGTTTCTTTATATCATGCTTCGCATGCAATACAATCAAGAGACGATTTGTTGTGATGCAATAACAAGCAATACCTCTAATTTTCCCTTTATAAAATAATCTCTTTAATAGAACTCTAGCTAGCCTAAAGGAGAATTATAAATTGATTGTCATTATGCAATTGATTGTTATTTGTAGACAGTGTTAACTATCTGATGAGGGGAACCGACAGCAGAACGGTTATCTTATGCAGTGTAGACTGAAAGTTTATTTTTTTACCATCTAGACAAATCAATACTGCAACACATATTAATTATTATACGCTAGTGTTGATGTACTCTATGATGCTAGAAACCAGCTAAAATTTCTAATTTGTGCTTTATGAACTTCCATAAGTCAAGGATGTGCATATTTTCTACTTTTGTTTCCACAAATGGGTAGAGATGTTGATAATTGTGCTGTCATGTGCTTTAGATGATTGAAGGCTGCCCTCCTTTCGAAGCGAAGAAAGAAAATGAAGTACCTAAATTCTATGCTGCTAAGGAGCGTCCTCCTTTTAAAGCTCCAGGAAAGTTTTATGCCCATGGACTGAGGGAGTAAGTTCTCTATCAATTCCTTTGCGGAATTCCATAGTCTAATACTTGTGCAATGCATTAGAAATTCTCTGTTCTCATTGAATTTTAAGAAAATGATGACGATCAAGATAGCAAGTAAAATTCGAGAACATTTCTTTATGACTGTTCTTAGTAAGTACTGTCTACGTTTATCTACCCATCACAATTTACTTTTGTGAAAAGAGTGAGAATAACAAGAAAAGTACACTTCATGGACCTGCTTCTTCTTATAACCATAAATATGCTTACGGAAGAAAGAATAAGAAAATAAAAGGAGATAGGTAGAGACAAAAAGTAAAATGGGAGAAAGAGATGGATATATGAAATGTAAGTTGCAATGGAATACCCTGATTTTGACTGGTCGAAACAAGTACCTGTAATAGAGCACATGTGGATATCAAATTTAATCGAATGATGTAACTGGTTGAGTAATTGAATGGAATTGTGAAGATGACACCAAAACAAAAGAAAAAAGAAATATAAAATTCTGTTAGCAGTAGGCAATTTGATCAGCCAACAGACAGTGTTTATATATATATATATATATATATATATATTTTGTTTTCCACAGTATGATTTATATGGTTACAGAATCATCACTGGATTGTTGTTATTACTGCTGATTTAATCAGAACTGATTTTGTCTTCCAGACTGATTGAGGAGTGCTGGAATGAGAAGCCGGCCATGCGTCCAACTTTCAAGAAAATTATCCCAAGGCTCGAGTCCATTTACAACAAATTTGGCCACAAAAGGCGTTGGAAGGTAAACCTTTCAGTGATTGAGCTCCTTTCCACCATCTCCATGCACTTATAAATAGTGTTTGGAGCATATGTATTTTGAACTTGCCATATTTGGGATCCGTGAGTTAAACTATTTTCCAACCCCAGTTAAATAGAGATGTTTTGCCTAAATCACTTGAGCGTCTGTGATTGGGTAAGCAGTTCTTATACATTCCGTGCACATGCCCATGCTTCAAGAGGTGTGTAGCGGAAACAATTGCATAAAATTGGCAGAAAAAAAATGCTCATTTTCTGATTGATAGGAGTCTCTCTCTGGTTTTATGCTGATTGCCATATCCTTCATACTTGATACTAGAGGACAAGCTAGTGTTTTTCGAAAATGTTTCATTTTTTTCCCTTCATACTTGTCTCATCCCCATAGGCAAAGGTGCTATACACTTTTGGTGTAGGCTTAACGGTGCCTTAGTTTCAGCAATGGCATGTGTTATGTTTTGAAAAATATAGTTTTGTTGCTACTTCAATGCTCCTATGATCACTCTAAGTTGAGCATAGATCTCTCTTTTCATCGTGTATATGTTGCCATATGCAGGTTAGACCATTGAAATGTTTTCAGAATTTCGAGGCCATGTGGAAGAAAGAAAACTCAAGTTTAAGTAGGAATGGATCATCTAGGTCAAACAGCAGCATCTAGCAAATTGTGAATATTTCCTTTGTTCAAGTGTGCTGATGTTTCCTTCTCAGATTTCTGCCAAAGATTTCAGTAGTAGGAAGTTGTATCACTTTTTCTAGCTTTAAATCTCTAGTTGTCCAAAACAAATGGTCATCCTTTTTTGCTTTGTCTCTTTCTATTGAGATCTATATAGTTTATGTACTATATATTAGATCAATTGTTCATGGTGCAAATGCTATTCTTTCTTCTCTCTTTGCTTTGTGGAAGCATCCAAAGGACAGATTGTCTTGAAAATTGAAGGCATTCCCATAAAATTATATTTTCCTCTCTGTGGTATATAAACCTTAGGGCTCGTTTGGTTGGGGAAGAGGTTATCCTAGGATTAATTATTCCGGGATTGTTATCCCATTCTAAATGTGGTCTGTGGAACAAAATAACACTATAATCCCATGATAAGTACGAGATTTTATCCCAATCAAACTTGGGATAAGCAACTCATCCCAAAATTAATCCTAGAACTATTCATCTCTTATACAAAATGAGCTCTTAGAGACTGGTCAAAATTCAACAGAGACAAAAGGACAAATAATAGGCGATTTCTTTCCATTCACCCAAGTCTTGATGGATAGAATTATTCGATACATGTATTGAAGAAAGGTACTAGGTACTCGGCGAAATAATCAAGATACACGTAACATGTGGTAGTCAATTGTGCTTTACTTGTTTTTACATTTTTCTAAAAGTTGAAGACCAACCGTAAAATTATCCCGCTTTTCTTTCCCCTGCCATAGTCAACTCCCTCCCTCCTCAGATGAAGGGGGAGCTAGAGGGGCGGAAGGACATTATATCAAACTATTTTAAAATGTAGATACAACAAATGATGAATCCCTTTGATGAAAATCATGCTTCTGCCATTGCGACCCCTCACAAAGAACAAGGGGAAAAAAGGCAGTTTTCCCCAAAACTTTTCCAAAGATTTAGGTTAAGGCATCCCTCTTACTTCTCAAAGATTTAGGTCAAGGCATCTTTCTGAAATCCAGTCTCTACACAGGCAGCCTATGGTGGGGACACTGAGCAAAGCCAGCACATAATAAATTGACTAGAAAAACCCTATTGAAAACACCATACATATTGTTAGCTAAATCAGTTAAGTTTTCATCATGTAGGACCACAACTCCCATTACAAAATGCTTTCCCAATATAGAAACACAACAAATACTACTACATATTCTTGATACATGCATGGTCTCATATTTACTCTCTAATCTTCTTGTATTTTGCCTCTCTGAGCCTCAAATATAATCCCAATTTGTTTAATTAAGGAGTTACTTAATTAAGAAAATTCTGATTCTGTGTGAAATAAATACAAACACATCCATATAGTGTAAATCGTAAGTAATTAGGATTTGTTCAAAATTAGTGCAAGATGCCATTTTACTCAAATTTCCCATCAGCTGAGAAGCAAAGTAGAAAACTATTTCATGGTTTGGTTTGGTGTTACTTCCATGATAAGTATTTGAAAGTTAGAATTGAGGAATACTAATCTCAAAACTAACTTTTAAGAAGAACTTAGGTGCAATAAAAACTATTTTTTAAACATGATATAAAAGTCAGACTTATCTTCGTTCTTAATTTATCATTGTTAAGCCTTTTCATATTAAATTATTTACATTCTAAAGTCTGAACCCTAGGCGCACAGTGTAATGAACTATTGTGTTTTTATGTAATTTAAACATCATTTAATTAGTTTTTGGGTTAGTTTAGGTCCAACTATTCATTTTTTTTTTAACAAAAAAAAAAAGAGAGTAAAGGAAAGGACATAAAGAGACAGAAATCAAAGTTCACGACCGAAAGTTGGTGTGGTTATAATTTGATAGACCTGTGAAGCAATAATTGGATCAGTGACTATATGCTCTTTTTTAAAACCTGAACTGAAATTTCCTTTAAAAAAAAATAACTCATCTTGCTTTTGTTGTGGTCCCATTCGTCATAATTAATGAACAATATTGGCTGTTTGTATGAGAGTTTGGAGAACAGAGCAAGTGTCTTTTTACCTATAATAATTAAGAGAGTAAATATCACCGAAGGTCATTCCACTATTAATATTTTTTTCATTTTATTTTAATTATTAAATATATTAAAAATAATTATTTTAAAATATTAATTAATTTCAAAATTCAAAAGATAAGTGATCATATTTTTTTAATTCTATGTCATTTTAAAATGTGAAAAGAATTATTATGGTATGTTTTCAAAAAATTAATAGGGTTATATTAGTCAAGTTACCATCCCCAGCGCAAATCTTATCCTAACAATTAAAATGGAACAGAGGGAGTAATTATTTAGCAAAGTTATTTGGTTTTGTTTTATTTCAATAAAATTATTCAACTTTGATATTTTTCTTATAAAATCACTCAACTATATTTTTCAATAAAAAATAATAACATGATAAAATTAATTATTTTTTTATGTCAATAGCCATGACTCTATAAATAAATTAAAATTAAAAAGACTCATATCTTATCTACAAGCATCAACCTATATAAAAATAATTTTTTTTAAAAGAGAGTAATTTTTTTGAAATAATCTAAAAAAAAGTAAGAAAAGAAGAAAAACATATAAAGAATTGAAATTTGAGGAAAAGCAATGCATTTCAGATTATAGTTTATTTTTGGGATTAAAACTTAAATAGATAGATAATGGAGAAAAAAAGATAAATTAATAAAAGAAAAAAAATTGAAGAGGAAAAATCAATATGAAATAAATAAATGAAAAAGCGTGCCCACTTTTTTTTCAATTATTTTTATGTGTATGTATTTATCTTTTTTTATTTATCTTGAATATTACTTTTTATTTGAATAGAGATAATATGTAGTCTGTTCTATTTTTTATTAAAAAAAAATTAAGTTTCTATATACAGATACATATTTAATTTAAATTATTTTTAAATAAAATCAGTATTTAGAAGTTAAATCTTTTTGCGAAAAAAATAAATTTAAAGAATATTGTAAAGCCATGTTAATTTTATTGGCTTATAATCTTGACAATTACGGGATTATCAGTGGGTTGCGTATTTTTAATTTTATTTTATTTGTGAGGTTTATGTCTGCATGGTATAAGAATTTAATTAATTTTTTTATATTATTATTTTTTATAATAATATAGTTAAGTGATCTTATGAAAGAAAATCTTAAAGTTGAGTGATTTTATTGAAATAAAACAAAGTTGAATGACTTTACTATGTAATTTTTGATAATTGAGTGACCTTTTGAAATATTTACTCTAATTAACACTGAGTATAGTTTAAACACCTTGGTGTCTCATTAAAATGTCCATCATGTTCTTTGAGAATCAATCTTGACCCTTCCTAATCAATCAATCTGATAATCCAAACAGAAAACTAAACATCACTTCATATCTTTGAAAACACAAAGGCAATAATAAAAATTTATAAGCTTAATTTCATTTGTTGGAGATTTTCTTAGAGTCTAGGAAACTTTAGATGCGGCGCGCAAGCTGCAGCCAGCATGACCAATATATCCGACATATCACTCAATGGTGAAATCAGAATTTTTATTAAATTTGAATAGATATACGAGATTGTTATGTCATCGATAGCTCTCTATCAAATTTTAAGTATATAAAAATGAATTATTATAGTATGAACTTAAAAGTTATCTTGTGAACCATATAATTTTTCTTTTCCCGTGAAAAGGTAGTGGCATCCTCTCCTCTCACATTTCCCATGAGAGCGTAACTGCATCATTACATGTAACCACGAGTGAGTAGCTACTAGCTAGCCTAAATTCTGTAGTAAGATTATAAAATTATGATCCGTCTAATTCGTTTAAATTTAAATAATTTAATAATTTATTTATTTATAAACTCAACTCATCATGATACGTTCAAATTGAATTCATTTAAAATTTGAGATGATAAACTATATATAATATATTTTAATTTTTCAGTAAAAAAACTTGTACATGATGTAAGTAACTTATATTATATATTTATCGTTACGTCGTAGCTAATCGCAATGGAGGTGTGCGATTCATCAGGTGCAATCAGCAATGCCCCTACTCCGTACCCATTTTGATTAGTCGTGTCATCAAAGTAAAATTTCCATGCCCTCCTCTCCTTACAGTCAAGTGGCTTTCAGCTCCTTTATTAAACCTTCCCCTTTTAATAATAAGAAGGTAAGCATCAAAGCCCAGAAAACCCAACCTATACAAAGAGCTCTTTTCAGCCCCTACTCCTAACAAGTGAAAGTTGCTGGCACCCACCATATCTTGCTTCGGGCCGATCTCTTGTATCGGAGCAAACAAATTCAATGATTTTAGTACTGTAATGTGCTTCTCCATGGGTATCTGGTAACCATGTGTGTAGGGGGATAATGGGCAATTTGACAGCAAAAGCAATAAAAAATCGTAACTTATATTATATACATATTTAAAACACTTATCATTAGCTAGCTAATCTATCCTCCCAACCAAACCTTGAGAGTAAATTTCGGTGGGGTGTTTGAAATTGGATACGAGAGAACACCATTTGGAGAAGTCCAATTTCCTGGAGGCATCAATTGAAACAACGACGAGTAAATTTCCGACCTTGGATGCCGCCGTCGCCGTTGAACTCGTCCCGGCGAGGGTGAACTGTCGTCTACTATATAAAATTGAGAGATTTCTTTGTACTTTTTTGTGGCCATGGCAATGATAATGTAGCCGAATGTTTTTGATTAAACTGAAGCCTCATTCACAGATTTAGGCGGAAATTTTTCGGCATCTGGATATATTTTTGTATTTTGTCTATATTTCTGTATTTCCTTGATTTTGCACCATGTATAAATTCTTTTTCAAGTATAAGTTGTATATTTATTGCTTGTATCCTTATCTGACTATATCTTTGTTGAACTGTATTTTTGTGGTTATGTACCCATGTATTTATTCATATATTTTTATATTTTGTTTTTACCTGAGTTGTATTCGCGAAAGAATATAATTTATACAGGATGTATTCATTGCGCAATGAATACAATTGACACAAATTGTATTCATTGCACGAAGAAATTCAATCAACAACAAAAAATTTGCAAATTATAAATACCTAAACTATAGCTACACCATATTAATTGCAAATAAACTGTAGTTTATTTCTGAAAATTTCTCTTAAATAAAGAACCTGTTTATTTGCTATGATATATATAATTCTAATAAGAAAGGTTTTTTAAGATTAATTTTATTTATTAATTAAATAAATTATAATAAATAAAAAAAATAAAATTTGATAAGAATTTAATGGATTGAGCTATGAGTCATTATTTTACTATTTAAACTCCAAGTTTAATTAATTTAACTCCACGAGCAAATCTTCAAGATAAAAAAAAGTCAAAAATACTATTCATAAGACAAGCAAGAATCAAAAATTTAAAACTATCTATTTTCAGAGTCACTGAATATAATTTCTTATCTTTAAGCACGAACTTATTTATTAAGTCAATCTATTTCGCGGAACCTGATTTGGAATAAGACATCACTAGGCACTAGGTAATTAGATGACCTCCCATGTTTGGTGCCAATATGAAGTTATGAAGTTGAGCATAAGAATTTAGGTATACAAGTAAATACCTTAAACAAGATTTTTTTTTTTTTTTTTTTTTTTTACTTTAGGAAGAAGGGGGGAATAACTCTAAAATAACAAAGAATACACTTTCCAAGCAACACAAACAATATTATTCCCAATTCACATGTATTCCACATGGGATTTGGCATACATGCACACAACCCCCAATCGAATTAAAGTTTGTATTTCAGTGTATCACTGGACTATATGATACATATATAAAATTGGGAGCACATTTTTTTTTCTTTTTTCTCTTTTAGCACTTGGAGAAAGAACAAGAACCCAAATATGCTAATGAAAGCATGTAGAATTTGAAAGTCACTTACAAAAAGTATGTTCCCACTTGATTGCATCACTTTGTGGTCCTCATCCCTAAGATATGGTGAAGATTTGTTTTGCTCTTCTCTTTAGAAGTTTTTGATATTTAAGGATTCTGTTTAACTACCTGCCACACAGCCCCCAACCCCTCTCTCCTTCTTTTTTCTCTATTAGATTTCATCTTCCATCTCCAGGAAAAAAAAAAAATTGCAGTTGAAAGCACAAGTTTATATGTAACAAGAGAAGAAAGAAATTGCCTACAAGTTAAAATTAGTTTTGATGCATTGAATATAGAGGGAAAAAAATGACATCACAAGGTTTATGTAAAACACGTAGCCCCATTTATTTTACTTTTTAAAAATACTTTAGATGACCAAAATGTTTGCGTAAAAAAAATGATACAACATATTCATACTTCTTTGACCGTTAAATCCAACAGTCCCAAGAATTTATTTTTTTTTTTAAGGACAACAAAAGATTGGGTAGTACTCAAATAGCCTGAAATTTTTCTGTGAACTATTTGTAAGTGACATGCCAAGCCCAACATGTTTATTTGTACGATAATTGCTACTTTCAAATTTATGTGATATATTTTTAAATTTAATAATAATTTAACTTTAAAGTACCCATTTCATCTTTAATGAGATAATTTATAGTCACACAAAAACATCTATGATCTATTTTAGACCATACGTTTTAAAAATCTTCCCATATTTTTTAAACTTCACGTCCAGTCAAAATACATCACATCAATTGAGCCTCGTTTTGATAGTTGATGTGCAAAAAAGTAACCATTTGAGCTTTCTAGTACGTTGTGTGTAAACGAGGCCTAACTGAAGAAATGAATGTAAAAGTTGTATAAGATATATAGGACAGCGATTATGGTAATTGCTATTTTTTGTGCATGTTCCAATCTCAGTTGTCACCGTAATTTTATTGATTACAATTAGGGGTGTCAAATTCGCTTGTTAGGCTGAATTTGGATGGGATATTAATTAATTCAATAGTTACGTAGATCGATGCGATGGGCAACACAATGGATCATAGTTCAATTCGTATAACATATCAAGTAAAAAAAATTAAAAATATATTTTTAAGTTTTTATTGATCAATTTAAACGACATATTCAACTCAACATTTAGATGAGACTGAATTTTGCGAGTTAAATAGATGGATATTTAACTCCAAACTTGAACGAGTTGCAGGAGTCATGTTTTCATGGGCACCATTTCCACATTGTTCACGTATTAGAAATGGCTAAAAAATGTCCTCCTTTTATTTATTAGATTAAATTTGCCCCTAACATTATTTTCATGCTTACAATTGACCTTCTATTAATGACATAATTATATAACATTCAATTATATTTTATTCTAACACATGACATTAATTTTTTTATTCGCCCACATAAAATTCTGACCTGACTCATTCATGATCCAACTCAACACAAAATCTATTTTAAACTAATCCAACTAAATGACTAAATTATTTTTTTACCGCCCTTTTTCAACAAAACTTGTACTCAGTATGTAAATTAAAACGGGTGAAAATCATTTTTACCCCTCAATTTAACTTTGAAAATCAAACTCCCTCCTCAACTTTGAACTATAACTTTATCCTAGTTGACTTTGTAAAATATTTGTTAAAACCTTGTTATTTTCAATCTCCATTAATGTAATACCTTTTAGTATTATATATAATATTTATTTTTTAACCTAGATATTTATTATTTCTTATTTAAATTCGCTCTACTTCTATGAATTTGTCACGGAATCTAAAGTTATTTAGAATTTTTTTAATTATTATTGTTGTTAATATATTATATGCATTAAATTTGTATATATATGTGTGTGTCAGTGTAATGCATATGTATATATTTATTTTTCTCCTCTTTCATATCCGCTATTGTCTATATAAATAAATAAAATTTAATTAGTATTAATAGAATATTTTGTAAATTATAATTTAAAATTAATTTACATTATAAATAAATAATCTTTAAATTTATCTTCTTTTTTTTTTGTATTTCATGTATTAAAATACATTTATAAAATTATTATTACCTTTTATTTTCACTTGTATAAATAAATATTAAAATTTTGATTATTTTTTAAAATTATTTTTTTATTTTGCAAATTTACTTCATTATAGAACGTCATTAATTTATATACTCAATTAGTATGTTTTATTTTATTTTTCTTCAAAAGTTAATATTTACTTTTTTATTAGAAAAAATATTACATAGATCAAAAAAATTGTGATTTTAAAGAAGTAAAAAGAAGAAGACAAATTAGATAATGAGAAAATAAAATAAATATTTTAAAAAGTCAAATTAAATAAAGAAAGAAAACTATTTATTGTTCAAAATTAAGGGACGAACCATTAAAAACTCCCGCATACACATCATAAGGACTAAGCATGGAAGTGAACTTTTAATTTCACCAAATTACTTTGATATTATTTGTAGAAAAATAATAACCAAAATTCTAATCTAGAACTAAGCATCGAATTGAACTATCTTAGTTTCTGCATTTTTCCTATTAATTAACTGACTATTAATATTACTTATTGTCAGATATATGAATCTATTAAAAAAAAAGTATTTGGATGGACTAAACACAATCTTATAAATTCATAACAATCCCAAGAGACTAATATGCACAAAACTATCATAAATCGTCACTCAAACAATTATGAAAGTAAATCATTCTTAATTATGTGAATAATCCACGGTGCATGATTGCTGCTCCAAAATGCAAAAAATTAATTAAAAAATATACCTCGGTTTTCTAAAGGTAATTATTTTTTATGTGTAAGAGCTGTAATTTCTAATATAGAAAATCAATGCAATAAATAAAAATTATTGAATAATTATTATTTTATCACAATAACAGAAGTTGAACTTTAATTTGAACGGGATTTGGGTGGAGAATGAACAATGAAGTTTTTGGGTTTTAAATTCTTAATGGGTCGAGCTAAAAGAGTTTAAATTGGTTAGTAAAAAATAAGTGATGTAGGCGTCACATAAAGAAATTAAGATGGAACGTGAGGATTTAACATAATAGGGTTAAATATGACCTTTTTTTTAGAGTACAAGGTCAAATATGGCTTTAAAGTTGGATGAAAAGAGTTAATATGTTGAAGACATAGAGATTTAATGTTGTATGGGTAAATATGACCTTTTTTTTAGAGTATAAGGCAAATATGACCCCAGAATTATATGAAAAGGACAAATATGTTGAAAAAGCATAACGAAGGACATATATAACTTATTTGTGAGAGTACAGGGACAAATATGATCCTTTATCAAATTGTTTAGTGTCATAGTAAATACATGGGGTTGGTTTTCTGAAAAGAAAATTATATCAATTTTTAAATTAAAAAAATCAACGCACGTTCCTCGGATTTAACCTGAGGTAGTTTATCATTTTCCTTAAACCGACCTAGCCAATTCCAACGTTGTCAAGTCCATTGGTTTTGCATCGGTTCAATTAGGCAAAATACCGAGGCCATCTGTTGGTTTCTGCCCTCATTTTTTAACCCTTTTTTCTTTTGTAGCGTGATGCCTTCCATTGTTTACGAGAGGATGCTTTTATAAGACACAAAAGTTAAATCGTTGCTTCAATGTGAAAAGACTCCACGTGTCTAAGTTCTAATGCTTCGCCTGAAACTGATTGGGGAGAGGTTGGTGCAAGGCTCGAGATTGATTGTTGATTTCCTCGAGAGCCATTATGAGGGTGTTTAGCTGAAAGGTGACCTTTCTCGGGGAAAGGTCTCAAAAGATGCCATGTCTCGAGTCAGTTTTACCTCTGCCGGCCTAAATCACACACTTTAGGTCTCACCGGGAACGATCCCTCCATGTCTTTTCAGACTGCAGTGAATATCTCTTCAATTTCGATCTAACCACGTGTTAGTGATCTACTGTGTCTCTTTACTATACCCGATTTTTCCCCATATACAATGTATTTATCCTATCTTGCTAAAAACAAAAGGGCCTTATAGCCCCCTCGAGACTTGGAGAAAATTGACAAGATTGTTGTACGTCCCTATCAGAAGCACTTCATCATGTTCATGTAGCATACACACATAGAAGCAAATTTTATTACTCCTCTTAAATTAATGGTGGATGTAAAAAAAATAATAAAAAATTCTGTTTGCTAGCATTGAAGTGTTTTAATTCAATGACGAACCCACACTCTGTCTTCCTTTATTTCTAAGTGGAGTTGTACACATGCTACAAAAACAAGTGGACATGACACATCAAAAATGTTACGGCACCTTAGTAAATATCATTCATTTCCAACCATATTATTGATATCCTCCTTGTGTGCCATGTAGTTATTTCTAGGGTTCCACCAATGTATTACTTAACTTTAATTAATTAAGCACAAAAAAATATCAAATATACACTTCCTATATAGTCTTTTCCCCTTTCAATTTGCTTGGATCGAGTGGCTTCTCAGCGGAAAAGGGAAACTAATGTATTTTCTTGCCAAACAATGTGTTGTCATTGCAATGTTAGACATGTCTCATGGTTGGCATAGAAGAATGACAATTCCTATGTGAAAAAGCATTAATAAGAGCAAAAGAACAATAATTTAGGCCAATGTCTAGAGCAAAAGGACTAAAGCTCATTTTAATGTCGAATCATATCGTAAGAGTAAGGTCAAAGGCTAAGTAGTGGCAAAATGAAATAGGATGAAGAAATCATTAAAAAAAAAAAAAAGGACAAGAGAAATGGAAAGGTGGAAAAGAGGAAAGTAAATTTGTTGTATTTGTCATTGAGCACACAACAAGTGATATAGACAAATTTATTGGCCTTTCTTCCCAAAGAAACAAGTTAACATTTTGGCATGATGGTAACTTGATATAAGTGGTTGTTCATAGAAGAGTTTCAATGGAAAAGAAACTGGAGCACTGGATGTCACATGGCAGTCACCTTTTCTTTTGTCATAGCTAGTTTCACTGATCTAGTCATTTTCTTTTCTTTCTCCCCCTCACTGACCTAGTTAGAGACTGAGTTTATGTGGGAGAAAATAATACAAAAGGTAACAAAGTAAAATGTATATTTAGGGGTAGGAAAGTCATGAATAGAAGAAAAGTAGTGATGGTGGGGGAGAGGGGGTGGAGGTGGATGTAGCTTTTATCTTACGAGTTCAATAAAATCCAAAATTTTTAATATGAATATAAATGTGAAAATTATAAATTTTCAACAAATATTATATTCTGAACTCATTCTTTTTAGAGGTAGTATGAGTTCAACGCTGAAATTTTAAAAGGTTAAACTTATCAAATTTAAATTTTGAATCTGTCTCTGAAAAGGAGAGTCGATGATAAAGGCAAGGGGAGGAAGGGTGGATGGGGGTTGTTATGGGATGAGAGGAGGAGTTCACATATAGAAATCAAGAATTAAAAGATTTGGAAAACATTTTGGCTTCATTTGGTCCAAATCTTGCTTATAGAGGTTCTTTAAAGGGTCTAATCCAAATTTGTGAAGCATTTAAGCTTGAGTGTAACCTAGTCCAATGTTCTCTTCACCCATCAAACATCACTATCATTTTCAGGGGTCATTTTCTACTCTGTCCACTTCCTCCCCCACCTCATCCCACCCCCCTTTTACCCCCCTCCCCCAAACCCCCACACACCCTTCCTCCCAAAATTGTCTGATGAATCAAAGAGAAATGTTTACAAACTAATGACCAGAATTAGAAACTTAAACCAGAGATCAAGAAAATTGAATGGCCCAAGAAAAGACTGATCATCTCTCATGAGATAATTCCTTATTTAACCATCTTATAGTTAGTGCTTGTTCAACACAAGCCAACAAATAGAAAAAAGAAAAAAGAAAAAAAAAGAAGAAGTTCAGTGTCTAATATAAATTAGCATAGGAATAAACAGACAAAGAAAAATCCTAGTTAGATAAGTAGTAGTAGTAACATACTGATAAACAAAAGTAAGCACTCTTTTACTTTATAAATACCTATCCCTTAGTGCAAAGTCTCTTCCATTTTCAGCATCTATATATCCTCTGCATATTAATCTGCAAGGAAGAACTAAAATCTTCTGTACTCTCTATTTCCATCTTCCAACCCCTTTTCTTTCCTTACCAGGTTAGTCATCAGCTGAAAATATTCATACCCCTTTGTCCTAAATTACCTCGAGACTACTTAATTATTCCCTTTGTTTTATCTATCAATTTTAAACCATTTCTTGAATTAATGCAACAGAAAAATTATATGGGGTTTGGGAACTGTAATCCAAATTTTTTGGCTTTTTTTTTTTTTGGTCTATAATCACTTCATTTTGTTGTATTGGAGAACAAGAAAGTACAAATCTTAATCAAGTTTTTCGACATATATTTTGGTGATGTAGGGAGAGAAGCTATGGACTTCCAAAGTGATCTAACAAGAGAGATCTCACCACAAAGGAAACTGGGAAGGGGAAAGATTGAGATCAAACGGATCGAAAACACGACGAATCGACAAGTGACTTTCTGCAAGAGGCGCAATGGTCTGCTGAAGAAGGCCTATGAATTGTCTGTGCTCTGTGATGCTGAGGTTGCTTTGATTGTCTTCTCAAGCAGAGGCAGGCTCTATGAGTATGCCAACAACAGGTACTTTTCCTTTTTTGTTTGCTTGTTTCAAATAAAACCAAATTAACTATGTTAAATTTAATTTCATAAAGTTGTAATTTGTATAAGTAATACATTTTATAATGTCAAGTTTTCATCTTTGAAGCTCAAGGGTCCTCCCTTTTCTTCCTCATTTCTTCAATTTTTTTTTTGTCTTCCTTTAAAGGGGAACTATTTCTTAAAAAATAATAATTTATTTTTGGAAAGTTTTAATCTTTATACATGATACGAATGCTTAAGGAGATCTGAACTCCCAAAGGACAACATGATCATATAGTTGTGAAGTTTCTTCGACTTTTGAGTTTTTCTTATACAACAAAGATTGACTTCCCTTTCTCTCTCTCTCTCTTTTTTTTTTTTTTTGGGTTAATGGTTTTGTTTGTTTGTTTCAATTTTGCTCTATTTGGGGGTAGTTTCTCTTTATATGATCCCATATTTGTTGCTAGACATGTAGATGAATAGATCTGTTTGTTGTAGAAATTTGAGAAAGTACTCTCATCAGAACTCTGAGATCAGCATACTTTCTTCCTCCATTGCTGATAAAAAAAAAAAATAATTTCTCTCTCTCTTCACTTTCTCTCTCTCTCTCTCTCTCAAAGATCAAGCAAGAAAGCTGTCAAATTCTAATTGGCCATAACTTGACAATTCCTTAATTGTTTAGTGGTTAGATTACTATGACATATATTCTTTCACAACCAATCAAAATCAAGATTAGGGTTTTTGTACTTCATTCACTTATAATACCAATGAAGTACTCATTTTTTTGAGTCAAACTTGCCCTAATTAGGGTTTATTTGTTTTTGCTAGGAATGTTTATGGGTATTTTTTCTTCTTCAAAATCTCTAATTTGTTTGCCTTTCTGATAATCAAATATCAGATACATGGTAGAAAAGTTAACCAATCAGAGTTCAAAGATTCAATTATAGACAAAAGTTGACATTCTTCTTAGTCCCTCTATCTATTCCCCTTTTCTTCACTTCACTTGCTATTTTTCTTGAAATGTTTTACACCATTTAGGCAATGGGGTCATCTACACTCTTGCTTATTACTACATTTTTTTTTTTCAAGAACCAAAAATTTGTTAAGTGGGAGGGTGGTTGGTTTATGTTTTGTCTCAGTTGCAAGAATCTTTAGTCACGTCATACAAGATTTTACACTTGTTGACAAATCTTCTGAGAAAAGACATACTATAGTAAATTAAAGGAATGGTTTTCTTTCCCTTCTCTCTGAACTCCCTCTTAATTTCTAACTCCAATGGTGAAAACAAAAAAATAAATAAATCACAATAACAAAAAAAAATAAGACTACCCCTATTTTTTTTTTCTTTGAGATATCTCAGTTGAATGCTTTTACAAAGCTTCTGAAGATGTTTGAACTTAAACAGCAAAGAAACAGAAGTGTAAGAAAAGAGAAGTTCTAAACCAATGAAAAATATTTACTCAAACTATAGGGTACACTTATTAGCTATGTTAGCAAATACTTGAAAAGAGGATCTTGTGCATAGATATATTTGCGTAACATTTTTTTTCCCCAAAAAAAAAAGAAGAGTTATATTACTTTCTACCATTTTAATTAATTTGTCTTATTTTTTCTTTTAGTCGGTTTTAAAAAAAAAGCGTCTCTTTCCTGTTTTGACAGCTTTTTAATTTAAATTTTTTATATGACATATTTAAGATTACAAAATTAACTATTTTCTTAAATTACGTATCGTAGGCGAGACATAGGGGTCCGTACAAGTTTTAATTGTCAGCCAATGAGAGAATTCTGAACTCTCTGGGGTTTCTTTCTTGCATGGCCACTGGCTGCTGGAAAATGGACGGTTGTGATGTGATCAGGGTTCTGAGATCAGATCAAATAAGACAGACAAGACTCGATCATACTGTTCACTTTACCTTACAAGTTACAAACAGTGTGGGTAAAAAAAAAAAGAGAGAGAAGATTGAAACAAAACCCTAGGTGGGTAATAAACTAGAGTTTACGGGTATTAACCAAGGAATAAAATGTACATATGACGTGGCAGTAATCTGAGCCGTAGAATTGGTGGACCAATGGTGTTGTGGGAAATTGTGCCAGGTTGGCAGAGAGCAGCCAATCAGTAGCTCGACGAAATTAAGGTAGTAGCAGACTAGGAAATGTGAGTCATTCCTCAGTGTTTGGTTTATTTCATTCAGTCTTAGGTCTAACAATAATAACAATACATATATACTAGAAAAATTTATATCAAATGTCATGTTTGAGTGGACAGATTTGGAGTCTCTGACTCAAAGCAACACTTTGTTGTTTTTTTTTATTTTTTTTATTTTTTTTCAGCTTTGCGTGTTGGCCTAAATTAGCAAGAAATAAAGGGTATTAAATAAGAAAGTATCTGGATTTTCTTTACCTTTTGAACAAAAGGGAAGTGTTTTTTTTTAAAAAAAAATTATTTTGTTTTCTTAGGGAAAAGGAGAAATGAGGAGGAAATTGTAAAATGAAAAATCTCAAACACCACCAATTATATGTTGGAAAACTAACTTTAATATTTGAAAAAGAAATATTCATATTTTTGTTTAGGTCCATTTTCCATATCTTGTTAATGAGTTTTAATATGTTAATTGTTTTAGTAACATATTTCTAATGTTGACTTTCGAAAAAAATTGATTTTATCATATTTAAATAACCATTATTGCCTTTTATTATTACACTTCTTGAACCATTATGATGAGGTGGTCTTTCATTCACCTATATATATCCTAGTCCTCTTCTTTTGGAGGAGAGATTTTGAAAACAAATTCTCTCTATTGTTCTGGGTTTTCCTTCTTAATGAATTTTTGTTAGTTTTTGTATTTTTAGTTTTATGCTAGAAAAGCTTATTGAATTCTACGGATAAATCTATATCTGATGAATATCCTTAAGGATAGTGAAATGGACACGACTCAAGATATATGTAAAGAATTCTTTACAAGTTGTGTGATGAAGTATTTTTCCGTGAGATTTTCAATATTAACTATATACGATGATTAACCAAAAAGGGAAGTCATTTAAGTTCTTTAAATTTTGTTTGTTTCCATCCGTGTTCGGTATTTACTTTAATTTGAAATCCGATTAATTTAGATTCAGCTCAGAAAGTTTCATTTTAGCGGTAACACGCTCTTCCTATGAAAGGCGATGCTATTCGTAAGGCTCTAACACAATTTTTTTTAAATTAAAAATGGAGAAATACTTATCACTTTACCAGATGCTCTTTCTAGTTTTTGCTGGAAGTGACGTGTCTAAAGAGAACTACATAGTTGAAATCTCTCTAAACCTTAGATGGTCTGAAGAATTGATATATAAGCTGTAAGGGTTCACATTATGTACAGCACTTTTATGGGTTAGAGTCTTTGGCTTTGCGTTAAGAGTATTTAAATGTTGTTGGATTTTGTATATTGTTCAATCTGTAGGACAAACAATTTACCAAAAAAGTAACAAGCTTATAAGCAAAGTGAAGAAGAATAATTTGGAAATTGAAATTTCATTAGCAATAGTTTCTTGGGTTGTCATGTGTGGACAAAATAATTGATGGTAAGTAAATGGATTGAAGTTATGAAGGGAGAAAATGATACGTAATTTGTTGTTTCAATTTTGAAGTACAAAAAAAATAAAATAAAACGGTAAGTTTTTTGAGGAATGTATAGATTGATTCCTGGACAACTCAATCACCTGATTGGGATAGCTACACTGTTATAGACTAAACGTTAGACTAATACAAAAGTTAGAATTCAGATTTAGCAGGCGTTAAGGACACATAGTTAACTACTTGCTTTATTTCCTCTGGAAGGTGTGTTTTCTTGACATGTCCTTTTGTTGATAGCTGCTCAGATTTAACCATTACGGGATGTAGTGTAATGGTCGAGCTCCCTTTACCCTTAACAAGAAGTTTTGGTTTCGAGCCTGGGATGCACTTCTTCATAGAGTGCCTACTCCGCTCAATCCAGAGAAGCCAGGTCAATGAATTTCGTATACTAATACCTAAATGAACAAAACAAAAAAAAAAAGAAGAAGAGAGCCAAATTGAGGTGAAATACCATAGTGCAGCCCAATATTTTCAAAGGTGGCGAGTCTCGGGGCAGGGCGTATCAAAAGCACTCTAAGCCACAAATGAAAGATGTAGATCATAAAGCGTAAATCTCAAAATTTGGGGCCTATGTCTCAAGCATAAAAGCGTAAGTTTCGGACATAAAAGCGTACCCTTGAGCGTTAAATTTGACTTTTTCTTATCGTTTTAAAGGGTTTTTTTTTTGCGATAAGTCATTTTTTTTTATTATTGATATAATGATATTTATACTTTATGCCATCATGTTTTCATGTTGTAGTGATTTTTTCTAAAATATATTAATCAGAAAAGCAACTCTCATAGAAAATGACGTTGTCATAAATAGTTTTTTAGATGATTATGCCTAAAATTAATAGGATAAAGATTTCATAGCACTATGTTTCTAAGACAACTTTAGCTACATTTTCACATTTCTCTTACACTATTTATTCTTCTCCTTTTTTGAAATATATAAACAATGATTAATGCAAATATTAGTTGAGGATGGGAAGTACTCTAGTAGATGTGGAGATTGATGATGAAGTGGATGATGATTTCAAATTGTAAAGATTACCTCAGCTATTATCATTTTTTGTGTTGTTATCTTTCTCAAATAATAATTTATAATATTTTTTCTATATTATTGGTGATTTATTTATGAAATCATTAAAAATATTATTTTTGCTTATTTTCTTAATAATAAAATTATAAAATTGAAGATACATGAGATATATGCACGGTAGATTCATTGGACTTACGCCCCGTGTTTCGAGGCTTACGCCTCACCCCCCGCCTTTTAAGACACAGGCGAAGCCATTTGAAAAAATCCCTTCAAAATCAATGCCCTTTGTTTTTCTTTTCGTTTGAATAGATAAGGAATACAAATTTATATCCTCGGCTAGCAAATGGAATTAAGATGTATCCTCCTAAGTATTTAACATTCCAGATTTAAGATAAACAATATGAATTACATAAAGGGTCTTTTCTATGTACTCTATTATGGACCATGTAATTTTAATTTTGCAGTCATATATAGTAAGTTGTATACTTGTATGTAATACTGGAAATAGTATCTGATTATGTCTGTCAACAGTTTTTTATGATTGAAAAGAAGCAATCAATCTAAACATGATATATATATATATATACATGGTCCAGTGTGAAAGCAACAATCGAGAGGTACAAGAAAGCATGCTCAGATTCCTCAAACACTGGTTCAATATCCGAGGCCAATGCTCAGGTATTTTTTCAACCACTGCAAATAATCTTTTCTTCTTCTTCTTTTGTAGTAATAATAGACTAATATTATTATACCACTCTCATCATCTCAATATAAATGTCGCTTTAACAAGAAAAAAAATTATACCAAAACAAGTGTCGCTTTAGAAATTTTAAGACAAAAAATAATAGTTGTTGGTTTCAACTATACCTTTATATTAACCAACTGCTTCTTCCAACAGTGCTCCATTCTCAATAAACATTTAAAAAGCAGTTGAACTTAATAGGAAGTTAAATCATTAAATAGTAGTAGAAATGACACTAAGGATGCATAGGTTTTCAACTCTTCCCAAATTATTACAAATACTAGTTAGAAATCATTTTCATAAAACTTACTCCTAATTTTTTCCAAAGAAAATTGAAAGATTCATTACATCAGGGTTTGACTGCCAAGAGATGTGCCACCTTGAATATGGATCATTTGGCAATATTTTTGCATTATTATGAAAGTTTAATGTTGCATTCTGATATTTGAAAAATAACAAGGTTATGTAAATCACTTTCCTCTATTTCACTTTGTTTGTCCTAGTTCAAAAAGGATATGAAGATTTTTGAAATTTGCAGTTTTAAATATTTCATAGCATTCATACGGCTATAAAAATTTTGAAACTTGTCTATCTTATACATGAATAATATTTGTATGATTATAAAAACTTCTCGTTAAGAAAGTATTGAAATATATCATTCTTTTGTGAACGGACTATTAAGAAAATAATATCAAGCAAAGTGAAGGGGGGAGTAATGAACTTCCCTCTACTTTTCCTTACTCTTCGGTCCTATTTTACTTAGTCATATTTGTCAATAAAAAGTTATTCCAAAAACTCTCTGCTTTCATATTTACTTGCCATGTTAATCAAAAAAATTTCAATGTGTGAAAAATCAAAGAATAGCAAGAGTAAATTACTTAAATAACTTTTTATTAATATTTTTTTAAAGAGGGTATAAAACTAATATGACAAGTAATTAGGAGAATTTTTTCAAGAGAGGACTATGTATATATATTTCAATTTGATCCTTACCGTTAATAAAGTGAAGATATATTAGAGAAAGATTAATATGGTGAAAGATCAAACAATGAATAAGGATATGAATTAGTCAAATAACTTTATTTGTTAATGTTTTTTTACTTTTAAAACAAAAAGCTAGGGCCACAGTGAGTAATATCTAAAAGCAATAGATTTTTGTTTGCTTAATTAATTGTCCTACTTATGAGTTGAAATTTGTTCCAACTAAAAATGAAATTACAAAACAGAGGTTTTTTTCACCATAAATCAATAACAATTTGTGTTGTAGAATATGATTTTCTCACTCATTTCCTATTGAATCAGCTCACGAGAAAAACACATGATGAGGAATAAATTCTCACTGAAATAGTGGGAAGCTTCATAATTTTTTCATGTGGAAACACTATTATTTTTTCTTTTATCACTGATTTAATCAAAATATATGTAAGAAAAGCCACTTGACATTATTTAGTGAAAAATTTCAATAAAAAAATAGTGATTTTTTAACAGTGAACATTCTTGTGAATAATTAATTATTTAGTAACAAAACTGCACCTCACCTCTAATGTGTTTCACTTTACTGAATCAAGTGTTTTAAAGTCATATCAGGTGTCTAGTTATCTACTGAACTAGTTTTGGTTTATCTATTTGGTTTTTGTTTTCTGAAGAGATATGTAATGATTTCTCAATGTTACTGAGGGTCAAAGCTTTTCTTGTATGACATTCAAATTGCTTTACTGATTGAAGAGAGCACTACTAACCCTTTGTTTGGAGGGTGGTTACGCGTGGTATAGTATGGTATGGTTAGTAAGAATACCATGTTTGTTTTGATTGTTACTTAAAATATATGATATGGTATGATTTAATTTCATGGTTAGGTAACCATGAAAAGCCTCACTTTATTAAACCACCAATTTGGTGTAATCCCATTATTTTTTAATTTTTCTTTCCAATTATGCCCTTACTTAATAATACATAATTCTATTTTACCCTTTATCCTACATTATTTAACTTCACCCAAAAATCCTACCCTATACAGTTTTCTAGGTTCAGTTCTCTTTTGTGTTCAGTCTTTTCTCTTTTTAGGTTTGATTTCTTAAACTTCTTACAAGTCTGCTTGCTTCTTTGTTGAAATCTGTGTTCATTTATTTTGACCTGTTTTTTTTTATTAATTTTGTTAAAATTGACATGAATTTAACAACTGAATCTATTTACAAAGCATAATTTATAACAAATTAGCAGAAAAAAATTGTCTTTAAATATTTTATTGGAAATTATTGATGAATTTAACATATATAATAATTTAGGGTATTTTATTAAATTTATCAGTTATGATACAGTCAAACCAAACAAAAAGAATTTCATTAAACAACAGCAAACGATACAATCTATCCAACCATTGTATTTACATTACAGTACAGTACAATATCATACAATATAATACTGTATATTATGAAACCATAGCTAACCACAATCTAAACAAAGTGTAAGTGAAATTTGTGTATCCAAATTCAATTTAATCAAATTAAATCAAAGGCCTTCTTATATACATACATGCACAGGGCGGAGTTAGAGGGGGCCGAAGAGGGTTCGTCTAAATTCCTTTGGCTGTAAAGTCACATTATGTCTACAAATTAGTCAAATTCTTTTTATGTATTTCTTGTAAATGATGAATCCCTTAGTGAAAATCGTATTTTTGTCATTGCACATACGTAACATAGGCTTTTGTTAACTATATGTGACATACATTACAAGCTCATTTGCTCTTATGGTTACTATAAAAATGTTGTTCAATCAATCCCAGTATTACCAGCAAGAAGCCTCCAAACTGCGTGCACAAATTGGAAATCTGCAGAACCAGAACAGGTGAAATATTTAGTGTTCTTTTTCTTTTCCTTTTCAAATTCCATGTGTTTTTTTTAGTACTATATTGTTTACACTTTTACCCTAACTACATTGATTCAGGAACATGCTTGGTGAATCTCTGGCTGCACTGAATCTCAGAGATCTGAAGAATCTGGAACAAAAAATTGAAAAAGGGATCAGCAAAATCCGATCCAAAAAGGTGCTTAATTAATTACATCACTGTTTTGTGATGAAATTTTCAATTTCCTGTAATGACATTATTTCCCAACATTTGAAGCACTGTTTAGTCAGTGGATGATGATATGAAATGAGTTTAAATCATGAACAAATGAGATTCGTATAGCCGAACCCAACTTGTTTGGTACTGAGGCATTGTTGTTGTTGTTCTGACGAAAATTTCAGTTTCCTGTTCCTAACATTTCACTCTCAAATTACAGAATGAGCTGTTGTTTGCTGAAATTGAGTATATGCAGAAGAGGGTAAGTCATAGTACAATCTTTCATCTAGTTAGTTAGTTTCCATTTCAAGTTAGTCTATTTTCGTGGCTAAATTGTAACATAATGGACACAGCAGGAAGTTGATTTACACAACAACAATCAGTACCTGAGAGCAAAGGTCTATTTCTTTCTCTATTACTAGTACATACATGTAACTTATTCTGCAGAAACTCATTGGTTTTTTTGGGTAAGTGAACTAACAAACAGATTGCTGAAACTGAGAGAGCCCAGCAGCAGCAGCAGCAGATGAACTTGATGCCAGGGAGTTCAAGCTATCATCATGAGCTTGTCCCTCCACCTCAGCAATTCGATACTCGAAACTATCTACAAGTTAATGGCTTGCAAACCAACAACCATTACCCTAGAGAAGACCAACTCCCTCTTCAACTAGTGTGAGTTCTCCCTCCCTATTTTAACTCTATATTCAAAAATCTTGTTTACGTTCATAAACATCATGATGATCACTCAAACTAAGACACAAATTGGGACATTATTAATAAGGTATCTTTTTTTTTTTTTTTTTGGCTTTCCTTGAGCAGCTAATATGTGCTTGAAGGTCTTCTTTCTGATGTGCTCTGAATCTACATATAAACCACAAGAGGAGACCACAATTAAGCTTGAAAATTATTGGAAGTGAAGATCAACTTAAGTATGTATACCATATTATTGCTTGCTGCATGAACTAAGACTCTTGAATATTGTATGTTAATTAAGTGGACATGTATTTTTTTGCTTTTCTGGAAGTGAACTATGAAGAATTAAGCTTCTTATATTAAGTTGATAACTACTTCTCTGCTCAATTATGTTGTTCTTTTTGTGCTAATCTGGAAGGTTCATATATCTGATCACTCCATATGGAAGAGAATAGGATCTCTTTCAAGTTTCTTCTTCTTATTGCATTATTTGCATTCGGCTTTGTAAAATGATTAACTCTCAATCCACAAAGATTCAAGTAACGGGTTATATGTAAAATAACTCACCTCAAGAACACTATCGAAAATCGATGGAAAGCAATTAAAGATATGTGGAAAGGGAATTAGGGCTAGAACTACTAAGTACTAATTGAACACATTATATTGATGAGTTAGCGTAAAATCTCTACCCAATATATCAAGAAAAGAAGTAACATACAATGAGATCTCAACACTAATTAATATAACATTCAATTAAAGAAATAATCCATAAAACGGAGGAAGAGAACTCATACATGAACCACCTAGCTATAGTGGAAGTCAAGAGAGGTTGTCTTAAGCTAACCCTAATATAAGTTAACAAGAGTATTGTACATTCAAAAATAATATCTCATCGTTTATCAAAGTCTAGTACTCTTCCAAATGAGGAAACGGTAGGCATTTATACTAGGTCTAGAAAAATAGTAAACAAATTAAAGTCTAAAATAATTCTAAGCTAGGCCCTTAAATACAATTAGGCCGAGAATAGAAGGAGAAGGAGATGGGCACTCGTGGACATGAACTCTTGAATCTTTTGGTGCCTTGTAGTCTGCCTTATAGCCTGATTGGCCAAGTTTCTTAAAATAGCTTATTTTGAGAAGTATTTTTTTTAAATAAGTGTTTTTGAGGAGAAACTATTTTTTTTAGCTTGTGAAAAACAGCTTCTGCTACTTCTTAAAAGCATTTATTTTCTTTTAAAAGCTTGGTCAAACATCTTATTTTTTTAAAATAAGCGTTTTTTTAAAAAAAAAAAAACATTTTTAGCCACTCAGAAGCTTGACCAATCAGGCTATTACTCCAGAACCATGGGCACGAACTCCTCTTCTCTTGGCTTGTTTGACTTGAAGGCTTGGTTTTCACCACCTTTTATAGCACTCCAAACATTTTAGTATGGCCATGGAAATCCTCCTTAACATGAGCGATTATTCGGAAGTTAGCATAAAATGTATAGGATCTTTATAATAACAGGTATTGACATGGTTTCACTTGAAGCCATGCTCTTCTCCTAGATCATTTATCATGCTAACATTTTATTTTTTTCAGAAAATACTTAAATATATATGTGTGCGCTCAAGATCAAAGAGTCATATGGCACAATATTTATTGGGTGCATCTTTATAAATGAAATAAGGGTTTCAAATCTAATGTCTATTTTTTATTTTTGGAAGAACTGAGCCTAAGAGGTTCAAATTTCACGTCTCTCTTGAACTGTGTTTTCTTTCTTCTTCTTTTTTTTTCCCCTTTCTAGAATTGGGCCCATCCATGAGGGATGGACATGTCTTGTGTACCAATTGTGTTTTAATTAAGTATTTTTTTTCATTGTTTGTTTGATTTATTATTTTAAAATTTTCAAGTCTGATACATTAAAATCATTCTCGTTTGGTCATTGTCGTTAGATTTTGTATAATTATACTGAATATCTATATTAAAACTAATAGCGGTGACGAATGTAGCACATAGTCAATGAGTTCAACTAATTCAATGTTTTCAGTACAGCGTAATAAGTTCATACTAAAAACCTACATATTAAACTTATTAAATATAAACTCTGAATCAATTTTTTTATAATAATATATACATCTCCTTAAAATTCTGAATATACCTCCCATAACAGACACAAATATTCCATAAACGTAAGGAATTGGCATATGGTCACAAACTCTCTGCTTGGAAATTGAGGAAAAGAAAATTGAGCAGATTTTCAGATTTTCCTTTCCCTCGTTTGGTTTGAGTAGGAAGTTGGGGTTAAAAAAAAAAGAAAGGAATGGAGTTAAAAGCTAGTACCTTTCATCAATAGATTACATTATTCCCTCCTACTACTTTAACTTGTCACGTTTTGCTTTTAAAGAATCAACTCGTATAAATTGATCGACATTTTTTTTTTAATATATTAATATGAGAAGGATTGAAATTTATAATGTTTTTCATATAGTTTTCGAATATTTAATTTTAAATTTTAAAATATTGAATTAATCTAATTTAATTTAGCTCTAAAAATTAGTCACACTAACTCTCACAAAGCAAAATGTGACAAGTAAGAGTGAACGGAGGGAGATAGTACTTGGGTATCCTTCATCCTCGGCAATTTTTTAGAAAGAACCTAGTAAGTTGAAAATTCACCAATTGACATTCATATAACAAAAAATCCATATAAGTTGATTGTTAATTCCATATATTTGTTGGTGAGCGTGTCTTCATTACTATCTTCCACATTAAAGATATCCAAAATTGGCAGATAACTTTTTTCATCTTCATGATGAATTCATACTCTTCTTGAGAACCAGCTACTTGGAAATCCTCTCGAACAAATGTTTGGGTATCAAGGCAGGAGATATCTTCAATAAGGCCCATACTCTAAGCCCACATAGTTTTGGGCTTTAGTACTGGCTCATTTGTTAGGTCTACAATTTCCAAATATCAGTTTTTCAGGGTGATCTTTAATTTTTGCTCCTCATATTTGTGGTTTTTAATTTTTTTTTTCCTTAGTGCTCATTTAATGAAAACTTTATGGGCCAAATATCCTTAATTACAACCTAATTTCACTAAGCAAAGTTAATTTCGCAAGGCATAACTTTTTAGAGAAGGTTTGCATTGAAACATAAAATCTGTAGTATTTGATTCGCAAGGCAAGATTTTTTAGAGAATCCTCTGCTTTAAGGTGTTACTTCTGCCACTGAACTTATGCCCTATGGCTTAATTTGTGTCACTGAACTGATGTCTTGGGCATAACTTATAGCGTAGACTTATATCTTGAGCTCAATTTCTTTTGTCTTCAGGTATTACTTGTGCGACAGCACTTATGCCTCAGATACAACTTATGCCTTGGGGAATAATTTATACCACTGGACTTATGTCTTGAACTTAATTTCTTTTGCCTTCAGGTATAATTTGTGTCACTACACTTGTGTCATGGGCCATAAAATTTATGCCTTGGGAATAATTTCTTTTGCCTTGGAGCATAAACGTGTGCCACTAAAGACATAATTTGTGCCTTGAACTCAATTTCTATTGTCTTCAGGCATAACTTGTGTAACTGCACTTATGCCGTGGATATAATTTTGTATGTCTTGAGCATAATTTCTAGTGTCTTGGGTCATAACTTGTGACATTAACTTATATCTGGGACATAACTTTAACTGAACTTGTGTTTTGCAATTTTTTTTTTCTATTAAGAATATTTTTGACTACTTTTTTAAAATTATTTAAAACAAAAGGATAAAAATTAAAGACCAATAATTTAAAAAATTAAAAATTAAAAATCACGTTATAATAAAGACATTTATGTGAATCACCTCCAAATATTACACAAAAAATTTGTAAAAATATTAGCGAAGAAATGGGCGGATATCCACTCTCCGGACGGCTAATTATATTAAATCAATGTTTACAAATAATTCAATGTCTAACGGCTTTTTAATACCAAATAAAGTAAAGATAAAGAAAATCTCTAGCCACCTGAGTTTGCACGTTTACACTTGTTTGAACTCCCCAACACAATCTTAGATTTTCATTTGTGAATTAAAGTTGAAACTTCATGAGTTCGAAAAGGTACCATGAATGAAAAGTTTTTCGATTTTAAACTGTTATAGTCCAAAACTTCAGAAATTTGACCTAGAGTTTGAAGCACATTTGAAACTCCGAAAATTTTTTGAACTCGAGCACATTGTACTGAAATTTACTTGTCAAAGCAAGGTGTTGGAGTTTTTTGATATTTTTGTTCAAATATTATTTACGCCTTAAAAATGACTATTCTTAAATTACATTTCAAATGTTAGTTGAATATTAACAAGGCTCAAAAAACTAGTCATCCTAGCAATTTTTACAAACATTAGCTCGACAGTGAAAGTCATCTTAAAACAGACAAATGTGCCAAAAACATGAGGAAATGAAGAGAAAGGAAAAAGAAAAATGAGCAGATTTTTAGAATTTCCTTTCCCTCGATTGGGTGGAGTCTGTACCATTGCAAAGCCTTCAAGTTTCAGCTCTAATTGATCAGAATATTGACTCATGATTGACATACATCAATTACTACATTATACAAAATGAGGTAGCAGAATAGTGTGCATTTAAAGATTGAGATAAGTTACACAGGTCTACAACTCTAAAGTCTATACTATTATTTAGAGCAGAGCCAACTGACTAATGTCAAAAGGATAGGCATCAGTGGATAGAAGAGCAGTGTAAGCTCTTTCAGCAGTGACCTTATTCGGAGCTTCTGAGGGGTGAAAACCATCCCAAAAATAATGTGCTGTTCTGTCACTGCATGCACCTCCTCCGTGTTTGCACTGCCCTGCACCTATGGTGCCCGAAATTTCGCAGCATGGCTCATGTAGATTTGTTATACCTGCAACCAAGATTTAGCAAAATATGAGGGGGGGAAACAAACATGATGATTCACCATAAATGACATTCTTTTGTAAAAGTTACACAGAAGTGTGCGACAAGAGCCCAATCTAGGATGAGCTGTTCTCTGTATTCAATAGCTCTTTGTTTTTGGCTTGAGATATGTATATATATGTAAAAAAAGTAAGACGTGTACATATAACAACATGATCAGAGTCATTCTGAATCTACTAACTCTGGATCCGGAATTCAACTCTAGTTGTGACATGTTTAACATACCGATAGATGGAGGATCTCTTATTTGAATGCTTGTTGAATTTATGTAGATGAAATTTGCATTGGGCAAATTACTGTTGAGATCATCAATCATTGGCTTAAGCTTGTCCGAGAATTTTTTAACTGCACTATCTATAGAGTTGACACACACACAGTCCTCTGTCCCATACAAATCCATTTCTGTTGGAACACAGCCTATGCCTCCTATCCCAAAGACAACAACTTTTCTTGCTCCGTAATGGTACAAAGTCTGTTTTGTTACCAAGAAACTGGAATATGTAAGTAATCTGAAAGAAGAAAGTTAAAAGAGAGGAATTGTTTGACAGAAATTCTGTTTGTACCTTTAATTGTTTTGAGTATTGCTGAATTAGGATTGTAGCATACTGTTCCGGTTTGTACAAATGGCTTGATGGGTAGAACTGAGGCAACAAGTAGTTGTTGATGTAATCATTGTTGCCCATTTCAACAATGTATATACATTTGCTTAGATACTCCTTTGTTAAGGTCTTATTTCCAAGCAAAGTAGACATGTGGGAGATTGTCACTTTGTGATTTCGCAATTGCCTATTCAAGCTGATTCTATCTCCCTGAAAATCCAGGTGAAAAAGTAGAAGTAAAAGGAAAAATAAACTGAGTTCTCTAATATTTTTTCTTGGCAGGTTCTCATGGGCACATAAAATTTACTAACAGGCAAAAACAGTAACAGTAAAAGTCCTTCCATTATTGACATTCTTCTTTTATAAATCTTTAATCTAAATAAAAGAAGTTCTCTTCTAGACAAGGGATATGATGAAGTATTTACCACATGAATTCCCGACTCATCAAGAATTCCAGCTGCACCAGATGCATAGTTCACCCCCCTAAACATATCCACACCCTTCACAGTAGCAAATGGCTCAATATACTTATGGAACCCCAATAGTTCAGCTGCAAATATTGGAAAATATTCAGTCAGGATCTACCACTGTAACAGTTTCAGGAATATTAATTAAAGTATGTTATTTTTACCATAAAAAAATTGCCCCATATTTATTGTGCGATCAAATTTATAAGTGTGTCAAAGTAGCAAGCTGTGCTATATATTGGACGGGTTAAAATGGATAGGACATAGGCTTCCAAATGTTTGCTTGGGTCAAGATCGGTGGGTCAAATAGTGGACGATAACTCAACCTATCAAACTCAAGTTTTTAACCAGTAATACTACATAAATTTTTTTATTTATTTATCATGACTATATCATACAAACCAAGCCTGAACTACCTATTTTTTCAATATTTTGGTAAGTTTTCTTATGGGTCAATTTGGAAAATATATACAGCCCAAATTTGCCCAATCTTATTGATTGGCTAACTCAAGTTATGTCCAAAATATCCTGACAATGAATACATACGCAAGCCCACCTGGAAAAGTCTTTTGAGTTGGGCTGATTATATTCTAACCTACATCACAATCTTAAGATAATTAAACGAACCTAAGCATTTAAGAAACATAAAAGTGAGAGACCAAAAGAAAAGAAAAGAGAATGAAGAAGAAAAAGGTAGGACCAATGAAGTCTGCCACATTCCGGCCATTGGTGAATCTACCAGTAGGACCATCAGGAAAATCAATTCCATAAGGTGGGTAATTGGCCTTTGCAGCAGTGAGGAGATTATTGTTATTGCCATTATCAAATGTAGAGTCTCCCATAATGAACAAACAAGGCACCTGTTGTTCACCCTTTACCAACAATGGTTTTAACTTCATACATGTAATCATAACAAAAAACCATACAATGATGCCAGTACTAGCCATTGAAGGGGATAAAGAATAGAATTTAATGATCCAAATGAAGTCGGTAAAGTTAGAAGGGAGAATGATAAAATCAAAACTATGGGGAAACTATATATAGGAGGATGAGACAGTGTGAAAAAAAGAACAGAGGGAAAGATGCACTGTGCCAAATTGTGGCCCATAAAAAACCAAGTAGGTAAAATTTTAAGTCTGGAGTTAATGTAATTTGTTTTTAGCAGCTTGATGTGGGCCGCAGGCATAACCAGCATGTGGAAATTGCTCCACTTTTTGGGTGAAACACTTATAATCAAAACCAAACCCTTGATGCAAATCAACAGAAAGCTCAACCCAGAACCAAAATTATGCAAAGAATCAAACACTTGTGATTCAATTCATTAATTTTAGTAGGCGATTTCAATTTCGAAGATGCTCAAAGTTCAGTTGAAAAAAGAATTAGTATCTACTTATACATTTATAACAAAATTTCCATGATTTTAGTCTCTGGTTTAGTGGATTTGTCCATTCAATCAAGATACTGACATAACTAGTCACAAATATATATATTGTGCTTTGATGGATCATACCCGACAAAACAAGCGAAATTACAGGGACCCAAAAATACTCGTATACGAATCTAGAAGAAAGCAAGAGGAAGTTGAAGGCTCTTACCATATTACCACTGGCTAGCCGGAGACACTCTTGTTGCCGGCGAACATGGACTTCACAATTGCCGGTTGATGGCATTAATGAAACTCAGCGTTCCCGAAAAGTGGAAAGAGAAAAATGAAACGTACTGAGTACTTATCCTGATGCTATTTTATTTAAACTTTCCTGTTTAATGCTTATAAATAAAATAGTTTTAGTACAAACTACTTTGTATTTCGGCTAGTAAATTTAAAAAGTATTATTGAGCAGTTAGTGTTTAGTTATATTTTTTAAAAGTTTTTTTAAGTATATTTTTTCAAAGTATTTTGAGGAGATTTTTTTTTTTTTAACTTCTGAAAAATAGTTTCTGGTATAATCTAAAAACACTTATTTTCTCCCAAAAGATAATCAATTCGATCGTTGTGGTCGGACTCTATTATGGATTTCTGACCACATTCTCCGTAGGACCCTCTTATCTCTTCCTTCTCCGAGCTCTGGTTAAGAAAGAAGGAACCGAGAAGAAGGTATTAGCAACAACTGGTTTTATTACGGGACAGCTCATGATGTTCATATCGATCTACTATGCGCCTCTGCATCTAGCACTGGGTACACCTCATACAATAACTGTCCTAGCTCTACCATAACTTTTGTTTCATTTCTTCAGGAACAATCACAAATACTTTGTCTTTTTAAAAAACAATAAGTATTTTTTTTAAAAAAATACATTTTTAACCTTTCAAAAGCTCGGTCAAACAAACTATTACTCTGATTATATTTTTTATAAAGTATTTGAAATAATATTCATGCTTAAATATATTTCAATATAATTTTAAAAATGAAAAGTAAAATTTTCAGTTATAAGTTATTTTTTAAATTTGGAATCCAACTTCAAATTGAAGTTGAAATTTTTATGATCAAACATTAATTTTTATTGCCGAACTGGTTTGCAAAACATAATGTACTACCAGTATTTATAAGTCATTTACTATCGAATATCCAAATTTTAAAAAACTTTAACCAAATATCATATTAAATATTAGAATATCATACACAGAACATAATATATCAAATTATACATAATTTTTAATATGTCCGTATTTGTGGGCTCAATAATTTAAAATTTAATATAATTATTTTTTATTGCATCTTTGCAACTAATAAATTAACAGAAAATTTCATGACATATGTAGTTAAAGTGATTTTATGCCAAAAGGAGAATATTAAATTAGAAAAAAAATTATTCAAGATGATAAATATGCACGTAGACCAATATTCAAGTTATGAAAAAAAATCTTCTACCCTAACAAATCACTGAACATGAGTATGTTGGCCAAAAATTTTATTAAAGAAAAGAGTGATCATCACCTTCAATCATTTTTGCCTTATAAGATTTTAGAGGGTCTCATATATTTTTTTTTGTATGTCTATAGCTACTGAAACTAACTCCTCTCCCTTGCTAACACGACTTATGGGTAGAAAATTAAATGCCGCGACATTTTCACAATGCATAAAAACTACAACTTATGCTTAGATCCTTGACTCGACTTGTATTGCTAACTCATAGATGTAAATGGTATATCTCATTTCTTTGAATCTTTCAACTACTTTCAAGCTTGAGAAAATATATAATGAAAATATTGATTGCAATAACAGCCTTGAGCTATTGTAATTAAAGTAATTATAAACGTGACAATTTTGGAAGATTAAAACTTCTAGAAATAAGAATTTTAACTTTTGTTATAAAGGTTATTACAATATTAAGTTGTATTTGTAGGTGTTTAATTATCCTTTTAAAAATAAATTAATCATAATTATTTTCAGCTAAACACAATTAATAATTATAACGTGGTTTATACTTAATAATAAATTATCTTTTCTTTTCTATAAAATTAAATAATAACTAACTTATTTAAGTTGTCAGAAATGATGTCATACTCATTTTATCATTATGTCAAATAAATATATTATATCAAATAGTAATTAATATTAATGATATCTTTTTCACACTATATCTAAAAATTTTACAAAAAGTATATTAAAAATATATGTATTATTTACATTGACAAATTTCATTGAGTTAGACGAAACAAATTAAAAAGTATTTTGATCTATCATTAAATTGATTTTGAATACACATAATTTCATCTTGCAAGTATTGCTTACTTGATGAAAATTAAAACATATCACATTATTCTTTATGACATGATTAAATATGAGAAAAATCTATAGCTTTAATTCAAATGATCTTATATACGATAAATCAAGAAAAAAATTTAGTACTCAAGCAAAGAGAGCGTTCAAAGAGATTTGCATGCATGGTGAAACAATGTACTATCTCAAATAAAGAGAACTCTAAAAATACTAACAAAGATTAACGTGATATAAGTTGTAGTAATTCAATTCAATCAGATAATTAAAATTATATTTTATATAACTTGTTTTAAATGACGTCAATTGATGATAAAATAATAAAAATTTTCATATAATTTCATAAATTATATGTATTTTAATTTCTTTGGATAAAAATGTTATAGTTTTATTTAACTAATTTAGTAGATAATAAGTAAATAAAATAGTGCATGGTAAGGAGATAAGATTGAATTATTTTTTAGTTTAATTATATGTCATATGTTAATTTTCATAATGAAATAACATAAAATGACAAAAGATAAATTTTAAGACAATTTATTAATAGCTGAAAATTAATCATGGATCACCAAAACATATGGTACAATGGAAGAGACTACTCTTTTAAAGATCTCGATTTCGAGTTCTGGATATAAAAAAATTTATTGTAGAGGCCATTTTCTCCAGATGGACCCTACGCAACGGGTACTCGGAATAGTCAAGCTCTAATACAAATACTATACATTGAATGCAAACACAAAAGAAATTACTCATAAAAGAAGTGAATGTATGTCATATATAATATTAGTGTGAAAAAGTTACATTATTAAATTTATTTATTTTATTTTAAAATTATAAATTTCTTTTTATGAAAAGTTATCTGGAAATATCTTTAGACCTGATAGTAAAAAATTTATTACTTTATAGTGTATATAATTTAAATTAACTTATTACATTATTTAAAATCCAAAATATAATATGAACAAAAATCATTGCTTACATCAATTTCTCTGTTTTACCAAATCATACTTTAAAATTATCTTTAAACATAAGAAAATTTATAATTTATAATTATTTTCAAAATGTGGATAAATAAATATATTTTATTTTAAAAAAGTTATTTTTATTATTATATTTATTTCGTGCAATAATTAATATGTAAATAAAAATTAATTAATTTTATATTTTTGTAGATAGTTAAAATTTCACCCCATAAAAATATTATGGTGGAAAAATATGAGTTCCAAATGAGATGTCTCATCATTTGGGACACACTTGACATAAACAAAAAATGCTTGGTTATTTTATAATACAATACAATTTGAATTGCTTTTTTGTACGACTCTTCATAGTCATGGTCATCCATGTTATGACTTTTTTTATCCATTCCCATAATACTCGTGTTACGCAACAAAAAAAATAGTGGAACTGATGGTGATCGCGATATGGTCATAATTTTTCTGAAAGTCGAGGTCAATTATATTGATCGGTTATATTCACGCTTCAAAAGAAAATTTATTTATCTCTGTATGTATTCATTATCTATATTACGTCAGAAATACAAAATAAAACTTATTGTAGTTACAAATCTAACTTACTGCTTATGAGGGGTTTCAATATATCTGATTTAAACAATAACTAAATTATTTTCTCTAAGTATGAATGTAAACATATCAGTTGTTTTCATTTTAGTTCAATTCCATCATAATTTTTTATTTTATTATAATTTTAAATTAAATATCATCACAATTTAAATAACTATTTTAAATTTTTAAACCTAACTCATTAATAATTATATTTTATATAGTACACTAAATTTCAAATAAAGAATCAACTTTCGTATAATATAATCTTCGTATATGATATGTAGATTAATTTTAATGCATTTATTAGTACAAATTTATGATAATAATTTTTGGACTAAAATATAATTTTAGAAGCTTTTCATTTTGAAAATACATTTAGAGAAATTCAGAAGCACAATTTGATATTTAAAAGTGTTATATTTTTGTTAAATGCACATTCTATCAATAATAAATAAATAGTGGATAAAAATTCTTTTTAAAAGTGAAGAAAAAATAAAATATGAATAAAAATAGATGATAATTGAATATTTTAAATTTTATGTGATTGAATAAGTCTAAATAAAAAAATTTCTTGATTATGATTAGCTACATGGATTTAAAAAAATGGATCTAATAAAAATATAATGATTAATCATTTATAGTACAAATGCTTAAAGATAATTGGTAAGAAAATAAGATAAGGACCAAATAAATCATACAATACAATTTGAATTGCTCTTTGTACAACTCTTCATAACCATGGTCATCTATGTTATGAAAAAATATCTAACCACTTTTAATGAAAAAGGAAAATGGATGGAGAATTGAATATACAACAAAGTTAAGGTAAAAATAAAGAAGTAGTAAATAAATTTAATGGAGAAAGAGAAGAAAAAATCAAGAGAAATGGAACATTCTAGTATTTTTATAATTTTTTTATGAAAGAATAATATCAACTTTAAGTTTTAACACATATTCTTGAAGCATTTATGAATTAAATGTGAAATTATAATATTATCATTAGTCATCTCAGCTTGGCTCTTTTATATAATAAATATATATATATATATAAATTATAAGGTGAAAATCACACTCCCGTACGAACTATTAAAATCCTCTTTACAGATAATCCTACTGTCCAGTAGAACTTGATTTTTTGCTTGGGTTTACACCAATATAAGCCCAAACCTAAAATAACATGCCACACGCCCAAATATATAAACTAGGAAAAAGTCTTTGATAAAATTAAGTTTTTGCACGGATTATCTCTGTTTTGAGGCGGTTTTAAATTTTTTTTCTACTACTTATCTAATTTCATAAGCTAATTTTTCTAAAAAATAATTGCCGTAAGGCATAAGATCAGTAGTATCTAATTCGTAAGACAGTCCTTTTATAACATTTTATCTTGGGCATAAGTTTAGTAGTATGAACTTCTTACAACATAAAGTTCTAAAACTAAACTTATGTGTTGTAAAGCATAACTTGTGTCTTGGAACATAAATTTAGTAGTATGAATTTCTTAATGCATGATGTTCTAAAAGTGAATTTATGCTTTGAGGCATAAGTTCAATGTATTTTTAAGGTATAATTTCTAAAACTGAATTTGTAACTTATTAAGCACGACATGTGTCTGGCAATTCTTTTTTTAGTATTAGAAATATTTTTGTCCATATTTTTACAAAAATTAAAGATCATAAATTAAGGAGCAAAGATTAAAGACCACCTAACAAGAAGGGATTGCTCAAATGGTAAACACTCTCCATTTTCAACCTTAAGATTGTAGGTTTGAGTAACCAAGGGAGCAAAAAAGGATGAGAACTCCTGGGGAAAGGGGTAAAAAAAATAAATTAAAAACCAACTCAATATAGAAGCATTCCCGTCGATGTCTTAAAAAGAAATTACAATTTTTCTCCCCAAAGGTGATATCTCTTCTCGTGTTTAATGTCAGCTTGGTCGGATCTCATCAATTTATTATATTTTAATTACAAAATCAAACTATTACTTCCCTTATTTTAATTTATGCGACACATTTTTTTTAGTCCGTTCAAAAAAACATATCACTTCTCTATCATTGAAAACAATCTAAATTTAAACTTATCATTTTATCCTTAATAAAATAATTTATAATCACACAAATAATCAAAAAGTATTTTAAACCATAAAATTTTTAAAAAAAATTTATCAAGTCAAATATACCACGTAAATTGAAAACGGAAAGAGTATTAACTTTTTTTTTTTAAAGCCGAATAAAATCAAACCATTAAGTTAAATCAACAACGATTCAATGATATGAGTTACACACCACTAGAAATCAACATCGATTCAAGATAGATAATCATTCACGGGTCTTACACAATAGACACGTACAATCCGTAGTTGTTTATTTAAAACTTGGACGAATATATATATAGGGTTCGGTCGAACCCGCAAGCTCTACGCTATCTCTGACCCTGATGACCGTGCTAACTTATTTAGAGGTGAGCCTGAGCTAGCCAAGTGGCTAATATCAAAAGGATAGGCATCAGTGGGTAGAAGAGCAGTGTAAGCTCTTTCAGCACACACCTTATTGGGAACTTCTGAGGGGTGAAAACCATCCCAAAAATAATGTGATGCTCTGTCACTGCATGCACCTCCTCCTTTACTGCACTGCCCCTTAGCTATGATGCTTGAAATTTCACAGCATGGCTCCACTAGATTTGTTATACCTGCAGCATGCAACCAAATTTATAAGTTATATACAGTACTACACTGTCTATATATCTGTGTTGTTCAATTTATGATAGTTACGAATTGAAGTAACGTTTAATTTGTTGTGTCATGTGTCATGTTTAACGTACCGATGGCTGAAGGATCTCCGATCGATATGCTTGTCATATTTATGTAGATGAAATTTGCGTCGGGTAAATTAGTGTTGAGATCATCGATCATTGGTTTGAACTTGTCCGCAAATTTTTGAACTGCACTATTTATAGAGTCGACACATATTGTGTCGTTTGTCCCATACAAATCCAACTCTGCTGGAATACAGCCTAAGCTACCTACTCCGAACACTGCAACTTTTCTTGCCCCGTGACGGTACAAACTCTGTTTTATTACCCCTCAATAAATAAATTAAAACATGTTAGTACGTATGATAATCAGTGTGCAAAAAAGTTAAATTAAAGGACTTAATTGATTAATTTGTACCTTTAATTGTTCTGAATATTGCTGAATTAGGATGGTAGCATACTTTTCCGGTTTGTATAAATGGCTTGATAGGTAAAACTGAGGCATCAAATAGTTGTTGATGTAGTCATTGTTGCCCATTCCAACAATGTATATACATTTGCTTAGATACTCCTCAGTTAAGGTCCTATTTCCAAGCATAGTAGACAAGTGGGAAATTGTCACTTTGTGATTTCTCAATTGCCTGTTCAGGCTGATTCTATCTCCCTGAAAATCAACACAAAAAATAAAAAAGAAAGAAAAAGGCATAATGAACTGAGTCAATTATATGGTTACCAAAAAAAACAAATGAGTCAATTAATTGACGGGCCAAAAATAGTCCTTTAGACTTTAATTCTTCTTAATGACTTTGACAAATGTTTGTTTTAAGCGGTTTAGCTTTGCCTAGTGCATGCGTGTATCATAAAGAATTTGTTTAGGTCACTATGTTGCCAAACTACCTATACATAGTAGGGTGATTAGCAATTCTTTATGATACTTTTTTTTACTTTAATTCTTTATGATACTAACCGACGTGTTTGTTTGTGGACTTGACTTGAAAAAGAAAGTTTTATCAACTTCTTCAACTTCCTCCCACAATTAATCTTCAATTTCACAATTTTCTTTTATAAAACCAAAGAAAAAAAAAATGCAAACTGTCATAACCCTAGCTACTATTTGCACAAGGAAAAAACATCCAACTTTTACTTAAAAATTATACTTTTTTTTTTCTAACTTCAATTTCAAACGTGCTTCGGAAACTCAAACAAGAATGAATTTTAGAATATTGTTAGATCACTGGACAAAAAAAATAAAATGCTTCAACTCGACATGAGCGTCTAGTTATATTATCCTACATTATTAACTAGAGGTCTTGAGTGAACCCTTTAAAGAAAATCATGATAGAAAGTGGCATGCGCTTACTCTTTAATAATTTTACGCGGAACGAATATGAATTAATTAAATTATTAAATTCTGAATATAAGCTGGTAATAATTAGTATGTCTCGTTCTTTTCTAATATTTGTCCTTAATCTTAATATAAAAGCTCTTCTAGACAAGGGACATGTAAATAATTTACCAAATGTATTCCTGACTCATCACGAATTCCAGCTGCACCAGATGCGTAATTTACGCCTCTAAACATCTCCACACCTTTTGCAGTTGCAAATGGCTCGATATACTTATCGAAACCCAATAACTCAGCTGCAAATATAGCAAATATAGATTCATCACTAGGATATATATCCACCATATTGTAAACAATTTATACATATTCAATGAAAGTTCGATATTTGTACCAATTAATTGTTACAGCAGAAACTGTCGGTATTAATTATCGTGCGATATACTTATAAGATATTCAATAAATCTATGTTTTACATATCATATTACCATAAAATGCTACCATAACTGAGAGAGTTTCTCTTATTAGTATTACCGATTACTATGGGAGCAATTTTCTTATGTAGTGCTAGCAATGTAGTGGCTAGTTCAGATTTATCGAAGGGTGATATAAAATCCTCTATTTTCTATGCATATTATACATAATATTAGAAATAAAAAAAAATTTCACCACAAATATAAAAATTTTATGTTATAAAATATGACGTTCCCACTCATTTTTCATTGAATCAGTTCACTTGGAAAAGTAATGCATGGTGGGAAACAGATTTTCACCGAAATAGTAGAAAGTTTCATGATTTTTTCATGTGAAAACACTATTATTTTTTCTTTTCCCACCGATTCAATCAAAATATTGATGGAAATAACCACTTAACATTTTCAGAGGAAAATTTCAACGAAAAAATAGTCATCTTTTAATAGAAATATATCCATGGTTAGGGGTAAGGAAATCTAAGAATTTCAATGAAAGAAAATTAAAAATTAATAGAAGAAGAAGTTAGGACCAAGGAAATCTGCTGTATTCTTGCCATTGGTGAATCTACCAGTAGGACCATCAGGAAAATCAATTCCATAAGGTGGATAATTAGCTTTTGCATTAGTGAGGAGATTATTGTTATTTCCATTATCAAATAAAGAATCTCCCATGATGAACAAACAAGGCACTTGTTGTTCACTCTTTACCATTACTAACAATAATATAGTCATGAATAACACAAACCATATCCTCATCCCACTAGCCATTAGATTAGAAGACAAGTACAAGAAGAAGGGGGAGAAAAAAAGGGAGCTAAAATTAGAAGGGGAGGAATGATGAAATCAAAAACTTATAGGATGCTATATATATAGGAAAATAAAGAGGGGGCAATAAAAATGATTTCCTTTTAATTAACACAAATTTAAAAAGTAGGATGTAACGTGCCAAATTATTGTGGACCCACAATGAACAAATAATTCAACTCTGAATTTTAGTGAAAATTGTTTCTAGTAAGTTGTGGGGGGCATAACCAGCAGGGATATTGTCATCTTTCTCTCTTCTGGACAGACATATTTCAAGAAAGTTCAATTTAAAAACAAAAAAAAAAGAAATCCAAGAAAAAGTTTAAGCCCTAAACAAAATTATGCAATAGTAAGGACACCTGGGGATCTTTTCGTTGATCACTTGATTCAATTTTTCTTGTAACTGAGATATGAATAAAATATCAAGTTCTCAACAAAGTCTAGTGAGAAGAAAAAGAAAACTAGGTTATCTTCTTAGACATTAGGGAAAGTGGCAATTTTGGCCCCTCAGATTAAATGGAAGTTAATTAAACACCTTTAGTTGATTATCACGGGAACTAAAATGAGATAAAGCAATAACTATGGAACCTCCATATAGCGAGAGTTTTAGTGTATAAGGTTGCTCTTTTTTAAATCAATAACTAAGGACTCCTTAGACATTATATTAGCATGAATTTAGGATTGTTCATGATTTAGTTTGAATCGATTTTTACGTAAAAGATAATTAAATCGATATTTCATTAAGTCGGTTTTTTAAAATAACATTGATTGATTTGTTAAATAACGGTGTGATCTCTTTTGCAAAAAAATTATTTATAGAATGATCTCATTTCAATAACTCAGAGAATGAAAAAGGACTCCACAAATAAAAAAAAATTATTTCTTTTCTTTCATTGCTAAATAGCATAACCAAATGAAGCCATCGAACTTTTGCAAAAAATTAATTATACTAGATATTGCGGTTGAACAAATGTGTTAATAGTTCCTTGTCAATGATAATAGCAACAAACAAAATTTTCAAATATCATGAATGTGTGTGTGTGAATTTATAATTTCGAAAGAGTATTTGTATGGTTAGTTTGATTAAGTTATTTTTATTTAAAATTAAAATCATTAAATTTTTTGGATCGTTAATGTTAAAAAATTAAATAAAATATCGATTTTTTGGATTTAATTTAAGTTTTGATTTATCAGTTTTCCACAAACACCCCTAATTACCATGCATATAAACACTAGGCGGGTGACTTTGTTGCATGAAGAAACTGATGACAAAGAAAAGAACAGTCAAGAATGAAACAAGCGAGTGTCACCCACCGGATTAGGGGAATGGTCCAAAAGATGTTTATGCTTGTAACAGATTTTATTTCAAACCCCTAAATATATTTAAAATAAATATTTTAAGTCTGTTTCGAATTCGTGTGATATTCACTTGCTTGACGTGGATGACAAATTAACATCCACGTCAGATTCTATGTCTCAAATAATTTAATAAAATTCTTATTTCATAACTAAAAAATAAAAAAGAGAAGAAAAAAAATTAAAATTAAAGAAAACCCCCTCATCACCCCCCACTCCCACCCCCCAATTTTTTTTTGTTTTTCATTTTAGCTCGATCAACGATCAAAAGGGCTTAAAATATCTATTATGAACATGTTCAAGGGTCTGAATGAAGCCTCATCCAAAAACCGAGATGACAATTTGAAACAAGTCCAAGAATCTCTCAAGCTATTCCCACCATTTTGTTTATTTTATAAATTTTGAATTCTATTTGGGATAGGTGGAGTCTCCTGGGAAGAGGGGGGTGGGGGGGAATTTAAATAAGAATTGGCAGTCAAGCAAAAAGAAACCATATTCTTCTTTTTTTTCTTTTTTTTAATCATGTAAAAGTGAAATGACGAACCTATATTGTCAGTTCTAATAATTGACGGATCTTCGATATTCGTTATTAATTTTTAAAAATTTTAATATTCAATATGATATTAAATTTGTAAAAGAGATCAAAATATCGAACTATGTTGAATAATTAAATCCATTACTCTTTGATCTTTCCGTAAGCACTAATATTTTGAGTTGTTTGCAAGAGGTTTTTATGTTGAATTGCAATGTGAACTTTTTCAACAATCAACACTTTGTAGCCAGAGTTATGTGCAATTTCTGCAACTTTTTGAACGCTATCAAAATTTGGTATTGATATAATATTTTTAAAAATTAAAGAGTGAAAAATCAATTTGTGCCAAATTTAATTTGTTTTGTTATATTTATATATCTTAAAAATTAAAAATTAAAAATTGAAATACGAAATTCAAATTTTTCAAAATAGTGTCGAACTGATTGATAGATATTCTAGTTCAACCATTCATTATATTTGGACTCAGGCACTATTAATTTTAGAGAAAAAGTTTTAAAATATTACGTAATTCTTTCAAATAAACAACTTTATTCTTCGTTATATTTTTTATATAAATATTATTAGTGAACTAATTGAAAGTGATCATTCAATTAGTCAAATAGCTTAAAAATATTTTTCGATCCATGATTATTTTAAAACAAAAGACTACTTAATCTGGGTTATTCACATAAATATTTTCATTTTGGTATGATTTTCGAATTTGATAGTTTTTAATTATTAACTTTTAGCATTTTAAGTGAAAAATAAGTGGATAGAAATATTTCTGCTACTAATATAACAAATAAGTTTTTCATGGAGTAAATTTATTTTCGTATCATAATATCTCACATGTTATGTCATAAGTCAGAACTATACTATGAGCCTATTTGGATAGCTTTTTTCTTATGGCTTATAAGTCAAAATTCATAAGTTAAAATTTCTAACTTATGGTTTTGACTTATTTTTGCTTTTTTTACCTTAAAAATAAGTTGTTTAAAAGCATTTTTTAAATTTATCCAAACACTATAAAAGTGCTTAAAAGTTATTTTATCTTAAAAGCAATTAAAATAAGCCAATCCATATGGGCTTTATATTCGACAATGTATTTATTAAAAAAATATAAGTTATATAGTATTTTCAGAATTTATTGTAATGTTCAGAACGTGAAGTTATGCTTTTTGATATATATATCTTTTTTAATCTCTTTTAGAGGAGAAAAATACATGAATAAAAATAAAATTGCACGATTTTTTTTAAAACTAAGTTGATCTTAATTTTTATCCTTTTATCAATTAAACTTATACTTAATGAAATATAATTAAAAATCAAATTCATATAAAACATAACTTGGGATACTTATGCCCCGTAAGGAAAGTGAAGATAGTTTCATTCATAAATTTTTATTAAATAAATGATATGAGATAAAAGTTAAAACTTGATATACGGGAGATAAAAATTAAATAACAATCTACCAAAAACTTCATAAGTCACAATCTTTATATGTGGGCCTTGATTTGACATTTAAACTACTGGGATGGGCCTGGGCTCAGTCGCTGGGCCCTCGATGGAAACGCCTTTCTCGTGCGTGAAATCTGCATATAAGATTGGTCAAGGGTCTATTCATGTGAACAAAAATATTTTATCCGATTGATAAAGAAATTTCGAAATCTATTTGCTTTAGATAGATAATATTCTTAAAATAAAAAAATAATTTTTTTAAATAAAATTCTTTTTTAAAAAATCAAATTATTTTCTTCACCTCCACCCTCAACTCCACCCTTATTGCATCTTCATAATTTTGTGTTGACATATAAATAATTTTAAAATAATATTTTTAATTTATATATTAAATAAAAAAATATTTAAAATATTTTTGGTCCTGCAGAACAGACCTTTAAGAGTCACATTGTTTTCAAAGCCTGCACGCACAAACAAAACACTCGTGATAATACGGAGATAAATCACATGCCATGAAAAGAGCAAATATGAGTTGTCGTATTAAACATTTCATAAAAATATTTTTTTTTTTCAATCAGAAACTTGTACTCCCAGCTCTACCATAAAGCTACTAAATTAATAACATGGGGCCCCAATTCCTTTTCTAAAACTATATATATATATATATATTATTTTTAATAAAATTCTCTCTGTTGTTAAACTTGGATATAAACTTTTGGGAGAATAAAAAAAAAAATTAATCTGTTAATATGACTAGTTTTAGCGTACGCGCTACGTGCGTATCCCTCATATTAATAAAAATAATTTTTTTAATAACATAAATAATATTTAAAAATTGTGGATGTATAACAATATAAGTATTTTAAAAGAAGATTATGAATTTCAAAGTGATAATGTTTATATTTAAGAGTTTGATCCAATCTAGTAGTTCTATTTTCAGTTTGCTCTAATACTTGTTTCAGTGAATAAAAACATCGTAGAAATGTCGCAGAAATAACGTTTGATTGAAAGGTTAAAAAACTCGTCAGTTTTTATATGAGCACTTAAATTCATACATTATTCGTACATTTAATGTTTATTATTATAAATTTTCTATTACTACACCATTAATGGATTAAGATTCAATATAAATATTAGTATTGCGAAGACTTGTAATACAAAGTTGTACAGTAGAATAAGACATATAGTATAAGTTATTAGTTTAAAATTAGCTCTTATAAGATCGTATTATGTGAGTTATTATTGGCTTGTTTTGATACTAATAAATTGATATCATATCACAAACACATTTATTTATTTATTAGTTGATCGTCCAAACTAAGAAAGACTCGTCAAAACTAATGAAAACAACCATTAATGCTTGCATTAGAGTAGACTGTCTATATCACACTCCTTGGGGTACAATCCTTCTCCAGACCCTGTTAATGCAGGATGTTTTATGCACCGGGTTGCCCTTTTTTTAAATTGTATTTTCAAAAGTTCTAAAGATAAAATTGATTTGCATTACAAGTACAATTTTATTCAACATGTGTAATTATTTCTTAAATCACAAAATCTTAATCACTTTTTGATTTTTGATTTTTTTAAAATTTCAAATAAAGAATAATTTAATACATAAAATTTAGTTTATTTGAAATTCTAAATATTAGAAAAATAAGTTAGTATAAACTCCATTTTTAAAAGGTAAAAAGGTTAATGATACTTTGCTGTGAGGCTTCGTACTTTAGATATTAGTAATAACTTAATTTTAAACTTTTCATTGTATTCTTTATGAGATGATTTCAGCTCGATTTTTTTCTCGTCAATCTATATGTCTAGTAAAACATCTTCTCATAAACTAAAATAGATGAAATAATGTAGATTTAATTAAAGAGAGTGAATAACAAAAATACTCAATTAATTGGAACAACTTAAAGTATATTATGTTTCTATTTTTTTTGATTATACAATTATTATTTTTTTTAAAAGAAGAAGAAGACGAGGAGGAGGAGGAGGAGGAGGAGGAATTCAGTGTATTAATGCACAATAAAATTACACTCTTTAATTTATTTTCTCGTACCATGAGTTGAAAAATTGTATTGGATAATTAGTTAGTTTAATAAATAAAAGATTGATATATGTTAACTGAAATGTAATTGATTTTAAAGTTTTAAATGTTAGGACTTTTAATATAGTTCAAATAAGGAAAGAATTTAAGAAATAAAATTTTAGTCAATTTTAAAATATTAAATATTAGGAGTTGTTACTTTTTACAGGTAAGTACAGATTTAATAGCTATAACTTTAAATAATTTCAAAATTCTAAATATTAGGATAATAATTAAATAAGAATTATTTAAGATGACAATTTTGTCTATTGTAAAGTCTTTTAACGAAGAGCAAAGAGTTCAATTAATATTTTAAGAACCTTCACATTTTTAATATAATATAGGTAAATGAGCATTGTAAAAATAAGAAATGAAATAATTTTTTGATAATTATGGTATTCTTTTTTAAGTGGATACTTATTTATTTTTTGTTATAATTTTATATCTTAATTACAACTAACATGGGCTCATATTTTTTCTATATTTACCTTTTTTAATTCTCCATTTCCTAATTTATATTTTCTTCTTATTAAATATTGTGAAGTTTGATCAAACATTTTATGAAACTATCATTGTCTACTTACAAATAACAATGATAACATATCTAATATAATTTCATAGAATGGAGTATGAAAATGTTAGAGTGTACGTAGATTTTACCTTCACCTTAGAGGCAGAGAAGCTCCGATAAGCCCTCGATTCAATCAATTGTTTACCAAAAAAATTAAAATTTATTTTTCGATGTCTTCTTTAAATTTGAAGCATTAAAACAACCAACCATATATTAAAGTAACCCAATATTTTGATAGAATTATATCAACTTATTAAATTCTTGAGCCATGTTTTATTATTCTAATTTTATATTATATTTTTTTATTAAAAATTAATCATTATTAATATTTTAATTACTTCATGTGTATATATATATATATATATATATATATATTTTAAAGTTATTATTAAAATTTATTTAATTTAGATATGTCCGATAAAAAATATGACTTCACATAAAAAAACTAAAAAGATATCATATTCTAAAATATATTATGGTCTCTTAGTAAATTATTGAACTAACCCTGCTCGCACTACTATACTATATAAAAAATATTGAGCTAATTTTTTGAATAGCTTGAATAAAATAATAATACTCAAGCGAAATAATATAGGCACAAACAAAAAATCTAATAATAATTATATAAAAGTAATTTATTAAATTAGAAAAAGATAAAATTTTAGTGAATGACTCATATTTATTCCATTAACTCATAAACTTTTAAATTTTACTATCACTATCTATAGTATACTTCAACAGATATTGAATCACCAATTATTATAATAAATGTACACTCAAATTTCTTTTTCCTGATAAGTAAAAGTGGAAATTTGAAATTTCGTTGCCGCAGTTAAACTCAAAGGGGAGGGAATGAGTCGGACGGATTAAATGGGTGGGTTTATGAAGAAATCAGATGTATAAAATTGAGGATGGGTCATTTAATTCTAAGGTTGCCACGCTTTTTCATCAAACGTAAGAGTAAATTTATAGTAAAGAATAATCAAAAGGATATATATGGATGAAAAATATAATGATAGCTATATATTTAAACTAAAAATATAAGAAGATGCATATTTAAATTATTTTTGATAATACAGAGATAGATTTGACCCCTTTTCCCTGTATATAATTCTACAAGGATCAATATCCTCCAACAAAAACCATTTCATTCCAAATGTCCAGTCCAAGAAAATACAGCCACTCGATTAAAATTCTTATTATAAAGCTATCATATTGAATTATATTCATGAAAATTACTGATCATCATAGTAGAGTTTGTTGCCCATGACCAAGTGACGAATATCCATAGGATAAGAATCAGAGGGCAAAAGAGCACTGTAAGCTCTATTTGTTGCGATGGAATTGCCGATTTCAGTAGGATGGAAATTATCAAAGAAGAAATGGGCAGGCCTAATGAGGCATGGAGATTTTCCTGGAATGCATTGCCCTTCAGGCATAGTCTTTGAAACTTGGCAGCATGGACTATTCAAGAGAGTTACAACTGCAAAAAATGAAAACAAAGAGTAGTTTCGTTGAATATACAAGAGAGTCTGTTTGGATTAGCCGATTAAAAATAGATGGTAAGGTTGAAAAATAATTGATTTTATGAATTCACGGTTGCGCATTCGGCAAGGAGTTGTTGAAACCGGTACATGATTAATTAATTAATTACAGTTAATATGTTTGGTAAAAGAGTGACAATAGAATGACTAAAATGCCTTCTAAGCTATCTACAGAAAATATAAATTTAAAAGCATTTTCTTATAAAAAAGATGATACCGAAAATAGAATAAAGAGAGAAATTAAAATATTGTATAAAAAGGGAAAAAAAAATATGTTTAACATACCGATCGCTGATGAGATGCTATACATGTTTATGTATATGAATTGTGCATCTGGTAAATTGGTATTGAGATCATCAACAAGAGCTTTTAGGTTCTTGTTGAATAATTGAACTGCTTTATTTGTTGAATCCACACAAAAAAGTGTGCTGTGTCTTTTCAACTGATCTGGAATGCAACCTATTTGGGGCAGTCCAAAAAGGGCGATTTTCCTTGCTCCATCTTCATACAACTCCTAGTACCAATAAAACATATATAACACATGTTTTACTGTAAAATAAATAAAAATAAAAATCAATTGAACCAAAAATAATTTAGTGGAATAACCTTTAATTGTTGGGAGTACTGTTGTATCAAGAGTGTTGCATACTGACTTGGTGAGTACACATGACTTGATGGGTATACTTCAGGCATTAAAAAATTGTTGATGTAGTCATTGCTGCCTATTCCAACAATGAAGAGGCACTTATTCAAGTGATTTTTGGCTGAGGTTGTATTCCCCAGTAAATCAGCAATACGAGAAACTGTGACTTTATGATTCTCCAATTGTTTCCCCATGTAAATCCGATAGCCCTGTAAACTAATTATCTTAGTTTGATTGTAATAGTCGATTAAATAATTTTATAGGAGGGGCGTCGTCATTATCTAATCTTGTATAATTAAAACTATAGGATAACAAAATTTTATAATATTTACGTCCATGTTTCATTAAGAGCATGATTAAAGGGAATGATTAACTAATCATAGAATTATATATATAGAGAGAGATATGTTGTCCGTATCTTACTGGCATTCACTATCTAGCACCAATAATGCAAAATATAATAATACTTTTTTTTTTCATGTGATTGAAGAGTTTGCCTATTATAAGATATATAGTAATCTCACAGAATGACTATAGTTTAGAGGGAAAAAAAATCATCTTAATTTGTTGGTGGAAAGTTATTCCTCTCTGCTTTATTAGTAATGCCTCTAAGCCAATATGAAGGAAAGTCTAATCGTAGCAAGTGTCATTAAGTAATTATTTTTGCAGATACTTTCGTCAGCATATATATGTATAGTAAGACGGATTCAAAATTTTATCTTGACTATGAAATCTCTGAAACCACACTTCATTCGATTTTCTGGGCGACACACATATATCACTTGAACTGTCAAGACTGTTTATTCTTTTAACTTTTTTTGTAGGAAGGTCCGTTTAAAATTATATTTAACGTCTCTTTATTACTTGTCGGGTTGGTAGTTGGGCACCGGGGCATTACTACCACAGTGTAAGGTCCAATACTATTGGATTCTGTCGAATCCGCTCATTATACTAAAAAAGAAATGCACCTGCAAAAATCGCACTATACTTACAAGATGACTTCCCGTATCGTTGTGAATTCCAGCTGAACCAGATGCATAATTCACCCCTTGCAGTATCTCATCACCCGTTGCACTTGCAAAAGGTGGAATGTAGTGATCAAAACCAAGGTGTTCGGCTACAATTTAAATAAATAACACGAGTTAAATAAAAGTAAGTTCTCTCTAATTAAACTTTTACAGATAAGATGGCTGTACATATTTCTACATAGTGTATCAAAGTAGATAAAAATCCTCGATCTCACCATGTACCGTCACCCATAATCAAAAGTAATTTTCACAAAAAAAATCAAAGCCTCACATGAAGAGGCATGCAATAAAAGACATAAAGTAATGAAAATGTAATTTGTTCAATAACTTACTAAACTAATATTAAATGATATGATGACACACTTCAATAAAAGAGGAAGTGAGAGAGAGACCTAGGAAGTCGGCCATATTCCGACCATTGGTGAATCGGCCAGTAGGACCATCTGGGAAGTCAACTCCATAAGGTAGGTAATTAGCCCTTGCCGCTGTTTGAAGGTCATTGTTGTTGCCATTATCAAGTAAGGAGTCCCCAAAAATGAAATAGCAAGGCACTTGTGGTGCACCTTCAACTAAGTTCAGGACTAAAAATACTAGAGTAACCACTATTGTAACATAACACGCCATTATTAATGTTGGGAGAAAGTCCTAAGAAGAAGATGAAAACTTTTTAAGAAATTAAACTATCCTTTGGAATAATGGTGTTGATTAAAAGGAGGGTTGCATTAAAATATATAGGAAGGGAGGGGGCCTTTTAGTTTAATTTGTTGTACAATATATAATTTATTTGATCATTATTAGTGCTGTGTTTGTGGGGTATAGCGTGGGGCAATTGACAAGATTTTGTTTGATATTTGTTTGATCATGGCAGAGTGGGAGAAATTTGTATCTATGTATTTGTTACAGAGATATACAGATCGACAAAAACTTTCGTATGGACAAAATCACTTGCTTTTGATTTAACCGATATATGTTAAAATTCATAAATTTAAATGTTTGTGCCGTTTTTCTAGGTGCATTTTCCATCTTTATTATATCTAGGCGACTTTTTATATTATTAATGTGGTTAGGTTTAATTGTGTGTGTAAATATTTAATAAATGCGAGTATAAAAAATCCAAATGCATATATATAAAAGCCTTCTTGTGTGCGATTTATACGTCGTTTTGTCAAAAAAAGAATTTTAACATATTATAAAGTGAACTTAATATTTATTTACTTTTTTTTGTGTGTTTCAGAATATTATTAAGGGTTCACCTTATATTTCATCAATGATCCTTCTTTTTTTGGGCGGGGGTTTGGTGGGGGGAGGGAGTGTGTGTTTAAAAGTGATTGAAATATCATTATTAATATAGCATGTACTATCATAACCAAATACTGGGTTCGTTAGGGAGCTAAACATGACAACAAAACCTTTTATTTTCTGAATTTTATTTTACTTTCATATATTAAAAATAATTTTTTTTTATCTTATTTATTTTATCAAGTCAAGACTAATTTATTACTTTTTTCTAATACTGTTTTTACCATTAAATAATAATTACATAAAATTTGAGTAGTCAAATTTAAATTCTCAAAGCATAATTAATAAGATTAATTTGTTGAAATAAATTTTTAATGAATATTTTTTTTAAAAGAAAATGTCAAGTCAGTAGAGTCCGATTAGCAAAATGAAACGGAGGGAATATATGAACAAAAGCACCCGGTTTAATTTACTAACAAAATTCCAGGGTTCGAGCAGTGTGGGAGATCGTTTATACTGGTCGAACAGCAACTCAGTATCTTGATCGGTAAGTTTTTAAGATCAGTTTATTTTAAAAAATATTTTTGATGAGAAGTAATTTGTGTTTAATTAATAAATTTTAAAAATATTTTAAGCAGCAATTAGTATTGTTCAAACTTTAAAAAAATATTTTTACAAAAAAATTACTTTTTTAACCTATGAAAAACAATTTCTGCTCTTTTGAGGAGTACATATTTTCTTTTAAAAACTTGACAAAACACTATTTCTATTTTCTTTTTAAAAAAATAATAGTTTTGCCGTTTTAAAAATTTAATCAAACAAGCTAGAAGTCCGATAAACGTAATTATTAATTCGTCAATTTGAATAATTTCACAAACAGATTAAAGAAGGTCTGCTAGATACTAAAAGAAAATCGTTCTTTTCTTTAATCAGAGTGCTATTAATCTTCCTAGAGTCTATCCGCTATTGTTTAAGAGTATTAATGGAGGTGAGGTGAAGATCTCTCACTGATTTAGGGAGGTTACTTAAGTGACCCATTTTTTAGCCAAACAAGCTTTAATTTTCACATGAAGTGTTACATTCTTCTACTCTCTTTTCAATATCTTTTAAAAGAGGTGAAGAAATTATTCTAGAATTAGAGAAAGATATGGCAAATGTAGTTTCTTTGTTATGTAATCTCCTTTCGCATTATACATATATATGATAGAGCTCAGCCCAAACTCCCACGCGTAAAGCTCTATGCCTTGAAGGTGATGGCTTATTTTTGTCTTTTAAAAAAATGGCACTGCAAAATATTTATCACAAGTATTTAATGATATTTTTGAGAGTTAAGCTATTAGGGATGGCAGATGGTGCGGGGCGGGGTAAGGCAACTCTTGATCCGTTAAGATTTTGACCCACTGTGCTTTGTTTCATTTAGTATATTTTGCAAAATTTTTCTGCTTCGCCCCGTCCCGTCCTGCCCCCGTTTAGTTTCTTTTTCATTTTTTTCCTTTTAATTTATCATTTTGTGATAGTTTATTTAATGATTATCGATTGATTTATTAGTTAAACAAATAAATTTAAATTTTAGTTCACCATAAGATATAAAAAAAAATTATCCATCATCAAAAGTACCTAACCCAAACAAAAGTTAAAGATTCTAAGAACTTTCAAAATAATTTTAAATGAGTCTTTAATTTTATATTCTCAAATATTCAAAGTTATCAAAAATTTTAATCTAACTAATAGTACCTTGTAAGTGTGTGTGTGTGTATATATATATATTATCATCAAAATTTAATTATTCCTTTCCAATAAAAAATAAGAAGACAAGATGACGAAGAAGAAATCACATCCCAATCTTTTGAATCAAATACAAGAGTATTCTTATTCACAGCATTGATAAGAAAAGAAATCAGAATACATATTTCTCATAACGTGTATCTTTTAAATATGAAATAACCAAAATTACCTAACACTAAGATATATCAATTAACTATTAGTACGTAATAACTTTCTTACATTCGAACATATAAACTATTTGTATATTTAAAAGTTTCTGATATTTAATATGTAGGAACTTTTAATTTTTATTTTAATTTGAATTTTTTGTTCCGCTTTAAATATCTTTATATGAATATTCATGTGTATTTGATTTTCATTATATAAACAGCTTCAGCATTTAGTTTTAAAAAATAACAATATCTTATATAAGTATTTGATATTTTCAGGAGGATCTATGATTTCAATATTTTAGCTTAAGACCTGTTTTTTTATTCAAAACCCACCATCTGTCTTATCCTCTTTAAATTTTTAATAAATTTAATTTTACCCTCCCCGACCCGCCCCGTTTAAGTCTTCCCTGCCCCGCCCTATTAAAAACTTGCCCAGCCCTACTCTGTCCCGCCAGCCGCCCCGGCCCAATTGCCATTCCTAAAGCTAATTAACAACGATTCAAGTGTTTCTAATTTAAAAAAGGTCGATGATCACAACTTAAACATACTTCTCAATTCTATTATACGGCCAATGTTCTTTGAGCAATCATTTTAACATCATCTTTAAATACTTCTAAGTTCTAAGTTCTCTCGAAATTTAGTATATAGAAAAGTCAAGTGTGAAAGGCTTAAGGACAGAAGAATCATTTTGCTTAATTACAAAAAATCACTTTTTCCCGACTTAATTCTTGAAGAATCAGTTCTCTTTTGTTCGAACAGCAGAGAGACATGGACGACTCCATTGATTGCATCTCTCCTTTTCTTTTCATGTCGTCAAGAGTCACGAACTGCTCATAAATGGCTTTTTTTTTTTTTTTTTGCAACAGATTTTCAATTACTGTAATTTAAGTTTACTTTGAATTGGTGAAATATTTGAGTAGTATAAAAATTGAAGGGTCAAAATACATCTAAAGTATCTAGATTTTTTGTGTTTCCTACTCGAACTATCACCAAAATACACATCAACTATCAATTGATCACTTTTCCTACCAGGACGATGGTGATATTTCAGGTAGGAAAAGTGAGCAATTGATAGTTGACGTGTATTTTGATAAATATTTGGTGATAGTTTGGGTAGGAAAAGTAAACACCTGATAGTTCGGATAGAATATTAAAAAAACCTGAATACTTTAGATATGTTTTTCATCCTTCATGTACTGTTTAGTGAGCCTGTAGCATACCGGTTTTCACTGTATACAATCTCACATATCTTTAGTTTTCAAATTCTTTTCTTGCTACATCAGTGTTGGTCTTAAGGCAGGTGAATATATAGATGACAACTCACTGTGAGCTGATTGTTTAGAGAAGGCTATCTAACCTAATGCTAAATGGATGAACTCTTACACCAAAGATGATTATAAGTGTACTAATTTGACGGAGGTGATTACTTTTTTCATACAATATTGGATGACATTACATGAACTGATAATAAATGTATTAAGACGATTTGATACACTTTGCTTATTCTAACTACTCTTACTCTTTTTCTCTTATTATGATTGAATAGAGATGATTAACGAGTTCTGGAGCTGCAACTGCATGAGTTTGTAAAGAGCCCACTACTTAAAATTGGCAGAAATATTTATATGCGACATAATATCTAACTACTTGATGGAAAAAATTTATCCACATCGCATGTATACACCTTATAAATAAAAAAGATGACATGTAATGAGAAGATTGCTGCCTACCATCAACATGGAATTAGTCCCTTGGGGCCGCCACAGTGATCTGATAGAGAAGCTCAGACCCACCTTTAATTGGAAGAAAATTTGGTCCGGGAGAAACATGGACCTCACAGGATGAAGCTCAACACTGATGGGAGTTATAGGCATACTTTTGGAAAAGCAGGTGTTGGAGGTACCATTAGAAACGAGAGAGGGGATATCATTCAAACTTTTGCGGTCACTATAATTGCAATGGCCGTCAACTATGGGGTGGAGATGTGTAAGGTACTTGTCATTGTTAGTAGGTTAAAGTCCCACATTGGTTGGGAAATGGACTGATGGTTTGTTTATATGGACTTGAGCAATCCTCCCCTCATGAGCTAGCTTTTGAGGTTGAGTTAAGTCCAGGTGTCATATCTTTATATGGTATCAGAGCCAGGTTCATTCCCGTTTGGGCTCCCAGTCCACACTCTGGGATGTTATATCCTCCCCTTATGAGCTAGTTTTTGAGGTTGAGTTAGGTTCAGGTATCATATCTTTACAGGTATCACAAATATAGACATTGAACTGGACACTGAGATAGTAGCTAGCATGCTACACACAAGGAAACTACCAACAATCTCAATTTGAAAAGCAAAGTGGATGAGATCTATGAATGCCACCATAAAACACTACTACAGGGAGGCGATATCAAATGCCTAGTCTTAGAATTAGATATGATAAGAATAATTTCTTTGTTAGTTGAAAGATGTAAACTATACTCCTCTTAGATAGGATTTTTCCTATCTTTTTTACTAGTTGACTGAGGTAGTTATCCAGTCAAGTATTATATTCCTGAGGTTAGGCCTAGCCCTCCCTCTTTCATAAGTTCTTTTCGCAAAAATATAAGTACACTACCTATTAGTAGTTTAACCGAAAAAGAAAACTTATTCATATTTAAGCATGGTTAATTACCATGTATTAAAACAAGACTCATAATAAATGTAATTTATCTTCTATGATTAATTTAATTATATTGAGTGTATATCCAGTGTGGATAAGTTTTTACCAGTCTTGACCATGTGTTTCAAAATTTAAAAGCGACATATTTTCTTTATTTCAAAATAAGTAATGTTTTTATCTTTTCATTTTATTCCACATAATTGAGAAGACACTAATGACATTCTTTCAACTTTATCCTTATTTAAATAAAAAAAAGGTCACATAACCAAGAAACTACATCTTTTGCAAGGTATTTATTAAGGGTGAGTTAGTAAAAATACATCTTACTTTCTAAGAATGAATAGTTTTCTTAAGAGGTGTGCCCAAACTAAAAACACCGCTTATTTTAAAATGGAGGGAGTATTTAATGCTTCATAGTTTTCAATTATATGACATAGTTCGAACTTCAAGAGTCAAACAAAAAAAAATTTACGCAATTTATTAGTATGTCCTTTAAATATTTTAAGTCACTAATTCTTGTGACTTGTAGTTTCTAAAATATATAATTTTTTTTTTAAAAACCTCAAAGATTATATGTTTGAATACACGGTCAAAATTAAAAAAATTTAACGCTTGAAAATCTAAACTATGCCAAAATAAAAAATAAAAAATAGATAACTTTTGACTCTTGAAATCCATACCATGTCAGAATATGGGAAAGACTAATATTAGGAAGCAACACTCCAGCAGAGAGAAAAGTCTTTCATGTCGTGTGTGTAGAGCAATAAAAGTAATTATTGCTTATATTTTTTCTTTAAAATTGTATATGTATTGCTGATTTTAAACCAATTTTATGTTGTTTTTTTTTTTAAAAAAAGTATATTGAATAATGAATATGGTTTCTTTTATGTTGTACTCCTCCATCTCAATTTATGTAATGTAATTTGACTGAATACGAACTTTAAAAAAATATGAGAAGACTTTGTAATGTTTCAAAACTATTCTTAAAATACATGAATTTTTAAATAGAAGAGTTACATCTTTGTGGACTTTTTTCCAAATAAGTGAGATTCAAAAATAAAATATTAATAATATCATTAATCATTTTTCAAATAAGAAAAAGTGTCTTTTTTTTTAAAGGCGGACTTAAAAAAAGATTAAAATATATCATATATGTTGAAAGAGAGGGAGTAATACGTATAAGCGCTCTGTTCTTAAAAAGAAAATTACAGCTTGCTTGGATTTAATGGTTCTTCTGCTCAGTCGATTCTATTATATTTGACAATTGTTGCAGTTAAAATTTCTGGTAACATGCTTTTTAGAAGTAATCAAATTTGTTATACTAGATTTTTTCTTGGTTGAAGCTTTTTCAGTTCCATTATATGTCAATGAGAAAGGTATCTTTTCAGGGAAAGACTAAAATCAAAGTTTGCAACTTTTCTGAAACATGTAACATGTGTTCAGGTCTCACAAAAATATCATTAATGAAAGTTGAAATAAAAAGATATTAACGGGTTCTAGTTTTCTCCCAAAAGATTTTTTTATAAATAAAATTATATTTAGAAACACTTTTTAAAAATTTGGTCAAACACTTAGTGTTATCAAAAATATTTTTAAAATAATTAGTCAAACACAAATTATTTTTCAATCAAAAATACTTTTAATTGACTTTTAAAACTTGATCAAACAACTCAGTATATATAGGTTAATATTACTTAACATTTGCATATATATTCATAATATTACTTAACATTCGCATATATAACATTTTGAACACCCCATGAGAATTTTAATTATGAATTCAGGGTTAGATACGGTACATACTCTTGCAAGTTCATCACACTTGATCTGACTTAATGGAGATAATCAGCAACAGAGTGAGTGTCTTTGGTAACACGGGCCAGTTGGTCATGTAAACTAAAGATTCTTGTTGAGACTTGTTTGCATATGCAATATGCAGAGTGTCCCAGGCAACTTTGGCACAAGAGTTGGTTCAACATAGGCCAATATAGCATTTTGGATTAACTGATCTTGACGAAACAAAAATGCAGGATTTTCGATATCTTGGTTGTTCTGAGATAGCATGTGAGGAGGAGGAGCAATAAATCCATCGAGATGGCCGTAGAGATTGCGGCCACACATAAGCATTGACACTTTGAGCTTTCCACAAAGAGAAGTTGTGGCTGCCAGCTAATTTGATGGGCAGCTGTATGACAGAATTGAACTAAACAATCGTGGCATTGTTGTTTGCATCAGAGTTGACTACAGGAACATTGGGGGACATTGTAGTTGATCATGCGTGAGTTATCAGAGAATGGACCCGCGGGAGTTAGAGAAGCTCTGATACCATAGATGTTAAAGAAATGTATTTTATTAACTTGTGTTGTGTGATATATAAAGGTGTTTACGTAGATGATACATAGAGTCCTGATATACACAAAAACTGTACATGATAACTACATGAGATAAAATAGAATCATAAAGTAATTGAGATAAACTCTAATTCTACAAACTTAAAAACAACCGAAGCTAAAACATAGGAAGAGAATATACTCTGTCCTTATTACAGAGTGCATCCACCCTTGTGAAGGAACTTTGACAGATAAAATCAGGAATCCTGGAGCTTCTCAGAGTCCGTATATGGATATTAGATCAGGTGATATTCATAATACAAGCAAAGTAATCAAAGGCAAGTTTCTTGATTTGCTTGCACAAGTGGCAAGTAAACAGGAGAAGAAACAATGAGCAATTGGACCAATTTACCGGAGAAGCTAGAAGATTTGAGTTGCCTGAAGGATTTGAGGAAAGAGTAAAAAGAGTTGGGTTAGTAGTGAGAGAATGGACACCACGACCAGAAATCTTGGCTCATTCATCCACAGGCGGGTTCATGAGTCATCGCGGATGGAATTCTTGCATAGAGAGTATTATTATGGGGTGCCTATAGCTACTTGGTCTATGCATTCTAACCAACCAAAAAAATGGTTTCTTGGTGATGAAAATATTAAAAATAGGCCTGATTGCGAGGGGGTCGGAGAAACGCGAGGAGTTGGTGAGGGAATCCACCATTAAGAATGTTGTGAGGAAGTTAATAGTATTAGAAGAAGGCGATGCGATTAATTAGGAAAAGAGCAGAAGAACTAGGAGAAGCCGTAAGGCGATCCCGGGGGTGATTCTTCAATGGAGCTGGATTCTTTCATCGCGCATATGTCAAGATAGACTTGCTTTTTATGGCTATTAGTGAGATGATTGCTTCGTATTTCTCTCTTAACAGATAATAAATCTCGTTTTAGCATGAATGAATGTTTGCCTATATACAACAAAATCTCATAAAGTGGGGTTTTGAAGAATAAAATATATGCAAATCTTATCACGTAAAGGTAAAGAGACTCTTTTCGAAAGAAATTCAGACTCAAACAAAACAAATCAAAGTAGCCGCCAAAGAAAAGACAGCACCAAAGAAAATACAATAACTAATAGGAAAACAGTAATGAACATTGAGACAAAGAATAATAATAAAATCAAAATAGCGCAATCACGTAAACATAATAAACAATAGATAGAAAATGTTTGCCTATATGCTTTGCAAAATCTCTTTTATCTTTTTTTTTTTTGGATCATTAACTGCAATAACTGATAAAGAGAAAGCAAAATTTTTGTATTTCTTGAATAATTCTAACTCACTAAATTGTATTACTTGAACATGGACACAATTTTTCAAGAAAGTTGGAACTTTTAACAAATGTAAATCTAGTCCTTTTTGAAATCAACAATATCAGTCCTTCCGAGAGGTCTTATTTTCATTTGAATATATTCCCTCCATCCCATTTTAATCGTGCTAAAAATAATTATCATTTTATAAATTCAAGACTAAAATTTTTTTAGTTATTGTTTTTAATTATATTTTTAATATTATATTTATTTAAAAATAAATGGTATTTTTATCTTCTCATTTTATTTCAAAATAAGTGGTGTTTTATATAATCAAGAAGACATAAATGATATATTTTTTTAATTTTATTCTTATTTAAATAAAGGGAGTTTTACGTAACTAACAAATTATACTAAAGAGTTACATTGTTTTCAAGAAATTTATTAAAGGTAAGTTAGTAAAAATACATTTTACTTTGTAGAATGGATAGTTTTCTCAAGGGGTATGTCAAAGCTAAAAATACCACTTTTTAAAAAATGGAGTGAGTACTCCCGCCGTTTTAAAATAAGTGGTGTATTGATCCAACCAAATATGAAAAAAAATTAAAAACTTTTCCAGAAACTACTTTTTTCTATATCAAACACACTTTGAGAGAGAGAAAGAGAGAGAGACAGAGAGAGAGAGTATACAATATTATTAGATCGTTTAAAAAATAATTATATATAATTATTTATCTTATTTTTAAATAATTTTTAAAAATATAATACGCCCTTAATAAAGGTCATTTAGTAGTTTTAATTAAGTAAATTATTTTATTAAAATATGTCTTTAATATATACGTAGAAAAATATAAAGAAGAGTTTTAAAAGATTTTTTAGAAATTTGTCAACAACTTTTAGACAAGAGTAATTTTAAGAATAAATTAATTAATACTACCTTTTTGGTTTCTTAAAAAAAATCATTTATTTTGAACAAATTAAAAAATTAAATGGGAAAAATAATAGTCTATGATAAATATATGAAATTAACAAGTCAGAAAATAAGGCAATAATCTGCTAAAGTATGTTCAGCACACTATAATTTTTTTAAAGAATTGCTCTCTTCGTTTCAAATTATCTTGTGTGATTCTCTTTTACACACCCACCAAAAAAATATTATTACCAGTTTACCCTCATTTATGTCGTAAAATATAATCTCTTCTCATTAAATATTACTCCCTCTGTTTCAAAATAAGTGGTGCTTTTAGCTCATGCATATCTCTTAGAAAACTACTTATTCCTAGAAAGAAAAATGTATTTACCTGCTTACCCTTAATAAATATTTTGAAAAAGATGTAATTTTTTAATTTTTCATGATTATGTAAATTTCTCTCCTCTTAAATAAGGGTAAAATTGAAAGAACATCACTAATGTCTTCTTGATTATGTAAAACACCATTTATTTTGAAGCAAAATCAAAAAGCTAAAATACCACTTATTTTGAAATGGAGGAAGTAGTTTTCAAGAGCAATTATTACTCCCTCTGTTCCATTTAATTGCTAGGATACAATTTGCACACCTATTAAGAAAAAATTAATAGGGATGATAATTTTACGAATATAACCTTATTAATTTTTTGAAAACATACAATAATAATTTTTTTCACAATTTAGGATGACTTTAAGTACTAAGGAAAGCATTGAAAAGACATGATCAATTATCTTTTGAATTTTGAAACTAGCAAGTATTTTGAAACAACTATTTTTAGTATACCTAGCAATTAAAATGGAACGGAGGAACTATTAAAGATAAAATAGAAAAAAAATTGTCTTGAACTTCTAAAATGAAAAATAATTTGAGATAACTATTTTTAAAAATCAGAACAGATAATTTGAAACGGAAGAAGGACCGATGCATATGAATTAAATCAAAAATAAAAATATCTCTCGGTAGCAAACAAATTTAGATGCTTCCTTTTTATAAATTCCTAAGGATTATGAATATTATTATCATAATTATCAAGAAATAATTGCTATAGGAAATTAAATTTGAAAGAGAAAGGCAAAAGTGTAAAAAGAAAATAATTGTGATCAAAATTATTGTGGTCAAACAGAATTTTCCATAACGGTAAATAAATTTTTCTTAATCCACATGAAATGAGTTAAAAGTGACAATTTATAAAATGGGAGGGAGGGAGTAAATTACTTCAGATTCTGCAGAAACTGCATCAGATTTTGTTAACACTAATTTCTAATATTCATCACTTTGAATTTTAGATTATTTATGTGGTCAAACCTCATTTCTCTATGTGAATATATGACTTTCACATCATTAATAAAATTAAACTCATTTCTGTAGTTATTACTAGAGTTCAAAAGACTATAATTTCTTGTACCTATATATACACTTGTACTGTGACATATTCAAACATGCAATTCCAAGATTTCTCTCTTCTTCAAATGGCTGATAAGTGCATTTCAAAAGTTGCTATAGTGATGGTGCCACTTCCAGCACAAGGCCATCTCAACCAATTACTCCACCTCTCTCGACTCGTTTCCTCGTACAATCACCCTGTCCATTACGTCGGAACCACCGGTCACATTCAACAAGCGAAAGCTCGGGTTCACGGTCTTGATCCTCACACCATAACAAACATTCACTTCCATGAATTTCAAACACCTTCTTTTGAAACTCCCCTGCCAAATCCTAATGCCTCTCACAAATTTCCAAACCAACTAATCCCTTCATTCTCAGCAGCATCACATCTCCGTGATCCTGTTTGCTGTCTAGTCCGCCAACTTGTTGGTACTAATCATAGCAAAGTGGTTGTTATTTATGATAATCTGATGAGTGAGGTGGTTCAAGATTTGCCTGAAATGCCAAATACTGAATGCTACTGTTTCAATCCTATCTCGGCTTTCCATCGGTATTCATACTTTTGGGAAGTTGAAGGAAAGCCTGATTTGCCCGGAACTGAACATTATGAGGACATTCCATCAATTAAAGACTGTTTTTCTTCTGATTTTTGGGACTATTTGGAGAAACAAGTTGTGCCCTTTGTTGGCAAAATCAGCTGTGGTGAACTTTTCAATTCATCTAGAGTGATTGAAAGTTTGTACCTTGATTTGATGGATAAAAAATTTGAAGACAAGAAACTATGGGCTATAGGTCCATTCAACCCCCTGGTACTAACGGACACGAAAAAAGGCTCCAACAAACGCCACGAGTCCCTGGATTGGCTCAACAAGCAAGAACCAAACTCTGTTATTTTCGTGTCATTTGGAACGACTACTTCGTTGTGTGATGAAGAAATCGAAGAGCTTGCTATCGGACTAGAGAAAAGCCAGCAAAAGTTCATTTGGGTACTCAGAGATGCTGACAAAGGAGATGTTTTTACAAGTGATGTTAGAAAAATCCATCTGCCTGAAGGATATGAAGAGAGAATAAAAGGAAGAGGGATTATAGTAAGAGATTGGGCACCACAATTGGAAATTTTAGCACATAGTTCAACGGGCGGGTTTATGAGTCATTGTGGATGGAATTCGTGCATGGAGAGTATGTCCTTTGGAGTTCCTATAGCAGCATGGCCAATGCATTCGGATCAGCCAAGGAATGCTCAACTTGTAACAAAGTATCTGAAAATTGGACTGACTGTTAGGCCATGGGTGCGTCGAGATGAACATGTTACACCAGAAATGGTTGAAAATGCTGTGAAAACTTTGATGGCTTCAACAGAGGGAGATGAGATGAGGAAAAGAGCAGCGGATTTGAGCAATGCTATTAAAAAATCAGTGATGGATGGTGGGATCAACCGCGCTGAGATGGATTCTTTCATCGCTCACATTACTCGTTGAAGTCGGATCTATTATTAATAATTAGTATATGAAATAATAGGAATTGCTACTCTCTTAAGAGTGGTATACAATTCTATTAAGCATGTTGTGTCATTCTCCATATATCCAAGAACTCAACTACAGATTTTATTGGAATAACTACTGTTTTATTTATGCGTAACAGAGAAAGAAGAAATTATTAGAATTACATACAAATAGCTAGACATAATACATAAATAGACATTTAAACTTGGGCTCAACTGGCAATCAAGCACTCAAATTTTGAGAGTGCACATCTAGGCACCTCAACTCCTATCCACTTTGTCAGTTGAACAGTCCAACTTACAAAATGATCATCTAAACACTTTCAAAATTTATGTGTCACGCCAGCATTGAGTATTTATGAGACACGGTGAGGACTGGTTAGAGTCTTTAGTTGTCAGTCGAGACCAAGTTGAGTTGCTTACATGTGTACTATCAAAATTTGAGTGCTTAAATGTCAGTTGAGTCCAAATTTGAATGTCTATTTATATATAATGCCAAATAGCTATAGTACTACGTGAAGCACGATCTCTCTTTCCATTGGAAGATGTAAGTGGTAGATACGTCAACCCTCAATGAATTTCACAGATTCCTGGACATGCGTCACAAGGACAAAGACACTTGCAATTATCGCATAGACAGTCAACCAGCATCAGTCTTGATTTTTGTGCATCATTTTTCATCAGTTGTTTCCATGGAAGCACCGAACCTGATGTAGAGTCGATATGCAAAAGGCAATAATCATGATAACAACTATAGTGTTTTTTGGCAGGGCTGATGCTTTCATGGTGAAGGATGGCTAGGTGTTATCAAAGTGCTCACTTATAACAAGGCTTTAACAAGTGAATACTTATCCTGCTATTTTCTCTTGAAAATTCCATCATCCTGCCCATCCGAACACAACTAAGGATAGCTTTAGATCTAATTCTAAGCAACAGAACTTGACTTTTTAAGTCTGAAGGCTAATGAAAATGTACACTCTTCAAACAATTAAACAAGCAATATGCTTACAGCCATCAAAAGATTAAGGGAACAGCAATCTTTTTTGGTGAAATTCCAAAAGTACTAGAAAAGGCTAAGTTCTAGTACTTTGATAATTGTTTTTTAACTTTCAGTAAGTTGCAAAGGGAAATTCACGGCGGTGGGTCATTCCCTAAGTTCATTTTTTAGTGTATTTCCTTCATGATGAAGAATAATGCAGTCCATATATGTCAATCACAAGATATCTTACCTCATAGTAAATTTAGCTGATGATTAAGGATTACTACACTTGTAATTAGGTATAATATATATTTTTGCGCCAACCACATTGGTGATGAACAAATATGAGATCTATACATCACCTTTAACAGATGAGTGAAATGAGTACCACTGTTTCGCGAACACAGTATTCTACTGCTGAGCGATTCATCTCTGCAAAAGCTGATATTTACAGCTAAGTGTCATGCTGACTGAAGTATAGGAATTTCACTATGGAGACAAGTCTAAAGCAATGGGTAAATGACTAATTTTGCAATTCAGTAATACCACTTGTCGAGACAAGTCCAAAGCAATGGAGAACACATGAGTGAATCTTGTTGATCCTTAAAGTAGCAATGCGTGGTACATATGACAGTATCTCCTGAGATGCTGTAACTAGGTAAAACCTTGACTCTATATGCTTAAACGTTCATTTGTATCATCAAATTGGAAGGGTGCTTAGAAAAATAAGGTAATGGAATGGCTCTGTCCATTGCCACAGAATATAAGCAACTACTTGAAGTATGAAGTAAATGTCCTTCCAGACTTTCAGCTTCCAATAGCCACACAATCTCCTGCAATAACATTCGAGGAATAATTACTGATGGCTATCTGCAACTGACCTTTTTTTTTTCTTTTCAAAAGGGATACGGAAAGTACCTAATGTCATGTCGTTATGTAGTTCAATAACAGGAAGAAAGCTTCTGTTTGATCTTTTCCGGTGCTGCTACAACATCAGTCATGTTCATCCTTTCAACTGGAATATTAGATGTGCAATTCATGGCTAACTCCATGATGGATGAGACACGTTGCAACTTTTGACTTAAGTTTTGTTCATCTAGTGTTAGTAAGTCAACATCTATTATTTGGTTGAACTCATCAGGAAGAGAATTATGCACGAAGCTTCTCAAATTCAAATCTCCTGTGAATATTTCATCATTAGGTTTCTTCTTAGTAAAAGTTTCCAGCAGCATGATACCATAACTATAAACATCAGACCTCTTGGATATAAGGCCTTCCGAGCCATATTCTATAAAAAAGAAAAATTAAAATATGTCAGTGGAAAAGCTTATAATGAATTATTCAATTACCTTGTTACAAGTTTAATGGATTCACCTGGAGCAATGTAACCAGTTGTGGCAAAGGATGTAGTGTGAGCAATAGATTCTTCCTCAGTTAGAAGTTTGGCAATGCCAAAGTCAGTCAGGTGTCGTTGTCAAGTAACACGTTACTAGGCTTCAGATCACAATGAATAACCGGTACTGAGTAACCATGATGGAGATATTCCAGAGCAGATGCAACGATAACCATGATGTTCAATCTTTGCATTATGGTTAAACAATAATCTTGAGAATAAAGCAACTTGTCTAAGCTCTTGTTTGGCATGTATTCTAGAATCAATGCTTTAAAATCCAAGTTACAACAGCTGCCAACGATCTTGGTGAGATTTCTGTGACAAAGATTCGGCAAGATTTCACATTCTCTATCAAAGGTTTGAAATGTACCTTCCATCTGCAGAGTAAAAACTTTAACAGCTACTATCATCCCATCTGCTAATGTCCCTTTGTGAACAGAACCAAAACTTCCACTACCCATCAAGTTATTTCCATCAAAGCCCTCGGTTGCTCTTTGAAGTTCATAGTAAGAAATTCTTTGTGGTGCTACCTCAGGTGACCACTCATCTTCAGCATTGATTGTTTTACCTCGGCGTCTCATCAACATGAAAACAATTGCTGAAGCAAGCCCTATAACAGATATAACTAAACAGACAACTATAATCCATATCAGTCTTCTTTTCTTCGACTTAGAATGATTCTTTGAATCAGAAGGACACGCTGGGACATGCTTTTGAGGGTTACCACACAGTTACCACACAGTCCTTCATTCGAGATGAAAGATTGGTAAGAGAGATTCACAAAAGGCCCTCCATTCAGAATTTCCCCGTGTAACCTGTTGAATGAGACATTAAAGGAGTTGTTGGGACAACGGAATAACAACAATAAACACACACACACACAAATTAACTGCGAGAAAATAGAGAAAAACGGAACACAAACGACACACAAGAATTTACGTGGTTCGGTCTCACGACCTAGTCCACAACTGCAACTAGGAGGAATTTTATTATTCTCTCTCTTGTGGTGTATAGATTACAAGTACAAGCTATCTATTTATAGAAATAGATTAGGGTTATTAGGGTTTCTAACGGGCCTAACTAATCAGGCCTCCACAAGCCCAACAATCTCCCACTTGGAGGCATGATAATCTTCAACTGCCATCCACTGTGAGCACTTGTACGTCTAGTAATCTCCTCCTCATCTTCCTGGTTGCAGCGGCCTTTTCATCAGTTAACCTGAAGACCCGTTGAAGCTTCCCCAAGCTCCAACATCAGTCACGGCTAAAACTGCCCCTGACTCGTCCTCTGTCCCTACCGACTCCCACTTGCATGAACTGCCGAATCCTGGGATACTCTGAGAACAAACAACACTCTCCATAGTTAGCAGGTAATCATCCGGAGAGACTTTGACAGCTGGAACACTGGTTCTCTTAACCCACTGTCTGGTAACTCTGGCTGAAGTTTTAACTGACTGACTGCCGATGCTCCCACTGCCACGAGAACCCCTGACTGGTTTACCTGAACCTTTCCAAGCACGTTCAACCTGAATCTGACCTGTGGCTCTGGGTTTATCTCCTGAAAAACGAACCTTCTTATGCCCACGAGACTCTGTGAACCGGATTTTGTTTCTCTTCTGATCTGGGACAGTCACTCCCTCAGATGGTAAATAGACCATATACAGCGAACTCCGTTTCTTTCCTCGAGCTATGACCAAGTTCCCCTTCATCACCTTCCACTGCCCGTTTCCGAACTTAACATTGTATCCCTCATCATCCAACTGCCCAACAGAAATCAACCGTTTCTTCAAGCTTGGAATCACTCGGACATCCTTTAAAGTCCACGAACCGACTGAAGTTTTCAGAATCATGTCACCCATGCCCGTTACATCAAGAACTTTATTGTTTGCTAGTCTTACCTTTCCAAAATCCCCTTCTTTCAGATTCTGCAATGCTTCACTGCTGTGGGTAGCATGAAATGAAGCACCAGAATCCATGACCCAGGAATCCACACTGCTCTCCACGCTACATATCAAGAGATCATTATGAGCATAGTCTCCTGCAATGTTAACTTGTTTATTATTCGGGCATTGATTCCTGAAATGCCCCACCTCCTTGCACGTCCAACACGTTACATCTGAGCGATCTTGAGTCTTCGACTGACTCCTTCTTCTTTTCCTGCTCCCATTACCTCTGCTATTTCTCCTTCCTCTGCTGACATTTAGCAATTCACTCGATGATTCCCTAGAACTCCTTCTTCTGACATCCTTGCCTAGAATGAGATCACGAATCTTCTCAAAAGTGAATCCATCGGGTCCCGCTGAACTGGTAAATGCTGTAACCGTTCCGGACCAACTGTCAGGTAATGACGATAGCAGTAGTAAGGCTTGAACTTCATCATCGAACTTAATGCCCACTGACGTAAGTCTGGCTAAGATTGAATTCATTGTATTTATGTGCTCGGTAACTAAACTGCCTTCCTTCATTTTTTTGTTCACCAATTCTCTAATCAGAAAGACCTTGTTTACTGCAGATGGCTTCTCGTACATGTTAGACAGCGCTTCCATGACACCTTTCGCTGTCTTCTCCTTCAGAATGTTAAACGCAACATTCTTGGTCAACGAGAGTCGGATAACCGCCATGGCTTTCCGATCCAAACCTGCCCACTCTGCATCAGACATCTTTTCTGGCTTGTCACCCAATACCATGTCTAACTCCTTCTGAACCAGCAAATCCTCAATTTGCATTTTCCACCAACTGAAATCTGCACCATCAAACTTTTCAACTCAATACTTCCCATCTTCTGCCATCTCAAACGACTAGATGAGGTACCCGGTACAATTGATCTCAGATCTTGGTAACTTCGTCAGAAATTCAATGACAAAACCAATACGCACCAACAAAGCAACTCGGACCAACAACAACAAAAAAAAAACCAATTGAAAAACTTTCTGCCGGTGAACAGTACCTGCCGGCGACTGCGAGTTTCTCTTTCTCCGGTGCTGCGCGCTCGAGGCTGTTCAGATCTGCTGCTCGTGACGGCGACGGTGCGACTGAACGGCTGAACGGAGACCTGCATGACTGGTTTCTGTTTTTTTTTTTTCTTGCTCGATCTGAAAAAAAACTGGTTTTTTTTTTCTTTCGGACGGACTGGTTCGCAACTAGCAGCAGCGACGGCTGCTTGATCTGGGTTGCGTTGCTGCTGCTCTCTCCCTTTCTCCAAAAATTTTTTTTTTTGGGTCTTCTCGCTAATTTTTTTCGTGTGTATAACTTCGCTCTGATACCAATTGTTGGGACAACGAAATAACAACAATAAACACACACACACAAATTAACTGCGAGAAAATAGAGAAAAACGGAACACAAACGACACACAAGAATTTACGTGGTTCGGTCTCACGACCTAGTCCACAACTGCAACTAGGAGGAATTTTATTACTCTCTCTCTTGTGGTGTATAGATTACAAGTACAAGCTATCTATTTATAGAAATAGATTAGGGTTATTAGGGTTTCTAACGGGCCTAATTAATCAGGCCTCCACAGGCCCAACAGGAGTCTAGATGCTTAAGTACCTCTAATGACTTTGGAATCACACCAGATATTTTGTTGTATGAAAGATCCAATTCTTCCAAACATACAAGTTCCCCAAATGTATCAGGAATAGATCCTTTAATTCTGTTTTGAGCCAAAGACAATTGAGTCAATTTCTGTAGAACTTCCTAATGTACTTGGAATGTTGCCTGAGATATGGTTTCTGGAAAGATCCAGAAGTATTGCGTCCTTGAGGTTTCCAATTTCTAGTGGTAGAGAACCATTTAGGAAATTCGAAGATAAGTTCAGCTTTAAAATGTCTTTGAGGTTCCACACACTTGAAGGTATGGTAGCAGTGAAGTTATTGGAATCAAGAAAAACCTCCCTTAGGGAAGTCACAGTCCCCAAGCAACTAGGAATATTTCCCCACATTTGATTTTGTGAAAGTGTTAGCATGCCCAACTTGGGTAGCTCACATAAAGCAACGGGAAAAGGACCACTTATTCTGTTTATACTAAGCGAAAGTCTCTGAAGTTTCTTCAAAGAACTTATGGTCGCGGGGACAATTCCAGTAAAGTCATTACCATCAAGCTCCAAAGTAGATACATTTCTCAAATTTCCGACTTCGTTTGGAACTGGCCCTTGAGCTTACAGCCAATTACCGAAAACAATATAAGAGAAGAAAGATTGGCGATGGATTTGGGAAGCATTGTGTTTAGGGGATTGAAAGACAATATCAATCTTGTCAAGTTTTTACTATTGGCCAAAGGAGTAATAAAGCTCAAATCATTTGTGAAGGAGTTACTGTGCAAGTTGAGACTTCGAAGTAGTCTTAAATTTCCTATAGATTCGGGAATTGAACCCGTAAATTCATTTTCGCTGAGCTCGAGAAATTTAAGCTTTAGACGAATTCGAGATGGAACTTGGTAAGACGCCATTAATGTAGTTTCCACTTAGAAGTATTTCTATAACACTAGGTAACCCATGGCCTATAGTGGCAGGAAGATTGCCTGAGATGTGGTTATCTATGAGTGTAAAAGATTCAAGAGATGACATATTGAAGATACCAATTGGGATCGACCCACTAAAGTTATTGCGAGAGAATGCAATGTCGGTCAACTTTAAGCTGCCAATTTCATATGGAATTACACCTGCAAATTATTAAATTCAGTAGCAGGATTAGGATAAATAAAATCTAAAACTCCTTCCGTTTCAAATTATTTGTCTGGTTGAAATTAAACCGATGTCAAAAAAGCAAAAAGAAGATCTTCTTGAATCGGACTAAAAAGGAAAAGTAAGGCAAACAAATTAAAACGGAGGAAAGTATTAAAAAACTGAAACTCCAAAATGACATGGATTAGATATTTTTCCAATCCGTACCAGTCAGGTCATTATCTGAGAGATGAAGTAGTTTAAGCATAGTCAAATTTCCATTCTCTCTTGGTAGAGATCCTTCAAGCTTGTTGTCATTCATAACTAACCATTCAAGTGATGAAATGTTGAATGTGGTATAAGGGATTGAGCCTGTTAACTCATTTTCTCCCAGTAATAACTTGTTCAAGTTATAAAGATGACCTATCTCCTCGGGAATTGTGCCTGTCGTATTGTTAATTAAACAAGAAATATCATATAAAAATTTGAATATTTACAAGAGTTTTAACTTCTACGAAATAATGTACTAATGGAAAATCAAAACAACCATATATAAAGTATGTATTCTCGCAGTGTATTACTGTGTATGTACTTCTAGCAGTTACCTAGAAGTTAGGATGGTTATTAAAGGAAGGCCTGCAGTTTATTATGTATGGTCTTCAGTAGTTAATATGGCGGAGACTCTGAAGATTGGGATTAATGAATGGTGTTTGCACGATGGCTTTATGATTGAAGATTGGGAAAGTGACTCTAAAGGGAATAAATAATGGATACCAGTAATCGTCAATGGGATATTGCTGATACCATTTTTAAAAGATCAAAGGAATGTTGGATCAGCTAGACAACTGGAGAAAGCATCACTGTTTTAAAGAAGGTAATAGAGTTGCAGACGATTGGGGTCTGAATTGTAAGAAACTCACTTGGATCACCAATTTTCAGCAAATAAACATGGATAAAATGCAAATGCCATCTTTTAGAATCGATCCCACTAAAAACTCCTTCTATATATGTGGATAGAAATTTGTACAGGATATATTATTTTCATGTCCCTTGAAGTTATATATTTTGTATCGGAGAGTTCAATATTCTACATCTCATTTTTGGGACCTTACTTAATTAGAAACCGTACTAACCATTTTGAATGGAGTACTCTGCTCCATCCATGGTAGGTACAGGGAGCTTTTGCACCTCTGTTATATATTTTGATATTCTATTAATATACTACCTTCCACTCTATAATAGTTACTATATATGTATAGGTGTTCCCTAGAAAAATGGTAAACGCGTACCTTGTAAGTTGTTTTCTGAAAGATGTAATTCTTGCAGCAGCTGTAAGTTACCTAGTTCTCTTGGAATTGCTCCAACAAAGTTATTCTCCTTCAACCATAGCACTTGGAGTTCTGAGCATTCAGATATGCTTCTTGGTATCCGTCCACTTAACATGTTGCAGTGAAGTCCAAGGGCTTGCAGTCTGGGAAGGCGGCGACATAAATCAGAAGGGAAATGACCAGTTAAACCAGCATTGCCGAGATCCAAATATTCTAGTGCTGAGATGTTGAGTATGGAGAGCGCATTGGAGCCATTAAGTAACTCATTGGATCCCAAGCTCAGCCTTTTCAAACTCTGGAGAGTGGCTAGTCCCATTGGAATTTCTCCGGTGAAGTTGTTGTAACTAAGATCAATGTCTCTCAATCTTCGTAAGTGAGAAAATTCTGGTGGAAGTTCACCGTGGAAATTGTTGAGGCTTAGATCAAGTGAAACAAGGAAAGAGAGGTTGCCGATTTGTGGTGGGATGGTACCGGTAATATTCATGTCTGGAATATTCAGTGCAATAACTCTTTGATGACGAGAGCCACAAGTGATTCCAATCCAGTTACAAACTGAAGTTGAAGAAGACCAGTTTGTTGAAAGAATATGATAAGGGTCTGAAGTGATGCGGGCTTTCAAGGCTAGAAGAGAAGTTTCATCTGTGCTGATATTCATGGCTATAACATGAAGAGGTACTAATAAAGATGACAGTAATAGCAGAAAGGAGGAAGAGGATGTTTTCTCCATTATAAATGCGCGCATTTGTTGGTTAATTGGATCTTTGAAGCAATATAATTTCTATGTATTGGAAGTAACTGACTAAATTTATACAGTTGAGAAGATAGATATATATATATGTATAATGCTAGCAGTTCTATACATTATTGTAACTAATTAAGAACATAATACTAGAAATTATTAACTTCCGTCAATTGTGTAAGTCTTCATGCTAGAAACTAAAAAAAAAGGGGATTGAAAATTACATAGTAAAGATGTGGCAGTAAATGCTAGCACATGAAAGAGCATGTTCACCACCTCCGGCCCAGCTAGCTAGCTAGCCATCTTACATCCAATAACTTATCAGCTGTTTTGCCAATTAACATGTGCGCACTCTGTTATTTAGGAACTTCAGTTATACTTCAATCAATTAGAGGCAAAAGATCCCGTCTAGCATTAGGCATATATAGGCAAGCGCATGAAACGGGATTCCGGATAATGCGGAATTACAGAAAGCAGTTAATTAAAGACAATAGCAAAGACGATAATAACCGTAAGGGGAGAAAATAAAAGGAGGCACAAATTTAACGTGGTTCAATCAACTTGACCTACCTTCACAACCCAAAGAGGAGCAAATTTACTAACACCAACGGATACAAAAGAGAATACAAAAGCACAAAAGAGGTTACAAAATTAGAGTAATCAAATACTCTAATATCCCAAAAAACCCCAAGAGAATAACCTCACAAGATCACTCCAAAGAAGGATTCACACAAGTGTTTCTCAACACTAGCTCTCTTGCGAAAACAAACATAACTAATTCTTCTCAAATTGGTGTCTACCTGGAATAAAGAAATGGCTCTTCTTTATAGAGAAAATTTGACAAATGATCAAATTTTCTCTACCAACACGTAATCATAGAGAAAATAACAAATGATCAAATTTTCTCTACCATATAATCATACTTTGGCTCTAAAAAATATATATGAACAACCAAATTGGACATGCCAAATAAGGCCACATCTTACCCAAACTGCTGTATAATAGATCATTTGAGAAATCTTCGATTATAATAGATCAAACCAACCTCAGCTAAAAGGTGATGTATCTATAGTGCAGCTCTATACTCGAATTCTGCACTGTATCGGGATACAACATTCTGTTCTTACTCCCGCATGCTACTAGATTTCCACCAACAAAGACGTCGCGCAGCGGTCAATGGTAAACCGTCTATCAATTTTTGATCCAGCCCTATTAGCATCTATAAAATAATTCATACGAGTATGCAGTGGTGGATCTAGAATTTAATATAAGTGGATCCAGTTAAAAACTGTCATAGCCAAAAATATTGTAAACATTGCTGCAAAGACTTGAAGTCACAACCCATGTTGTATTTTGAAGTCTCTTAACCACTGTTGTACCGCCCTCGCTTGTGTCAAGTAGGTTCAGTTCCTTTGTTATTAAATTTTTTTATGTTTTTATGATGAAAATCACAAATAAAAATAATAATTTTTTTTGGATGAACCGAATTCAACTGAATCCCTTCCTATAAGGCGGGTCCACCCCTGCAAATATGTTCATGATCGCTATACAATATGTCGAGGCCAGTAGCTTCTTGCAAGTAGTCACAGGATTTGTTCCAGCACTCAGATACGCGTATGTGCAGTCTGCAGACATCAATTGACAGAATTTTTTGAGAAGGTTTTGCAGCACTATTAATTTCTTAGGAAAATAGTATTTCGGTGAGAGGGAACCATATTTAACTTAAAGCATTTATTTCAGATCATAAGTTACAAGTTATTACACGTATTCAAATGGTGAAACACATGAACGTTACTCATCAGATACAATATTGTTCTTGATCAAGTGATGGATATCCAAAGGATAAGCATCGGACGGTAGAAAAGCATTATAAGCTCTGTTAGTCGCGATTCTATTGGCAATCTCCGTGGGATGAAAATTATCATAGAAAAGATAAATCCCCCTAAACAAGCATGGAGTTTCTCCGGGAGCACATTGCCCTTCAGGCATAGTTTCCAAAACTTTACAACATGGACGATTCAACACACTAACGGTACCTGCAATAATAATTAAAAAGACAAGTCAAAATTAAATAGCCATATTATTTGGTAAGTGTTGGCTCGCAGGTTGAATTATGGCCCATTATTTAACCCTTCACTCAGCCTATCTCAACCTAACCAAATTTTGGGAAACATTGAACAATAAATCATTTACTGATTTGGCTCAGTTTATAGTGTTTGAGAACATACCAATGATTGATGAAATGCTGTACATGTTTATATATGTGAATTTTGCGTCTGGATAATTCGTATTAAGATCATCTACAAGAGACTTTAGCTTGCTGTTGAATTGTTGAATTGCATTATTTGTCGAACCCACACATCTACGTGTATTGTGTTTTTGCAGCTCTGCTGGAATGCAACCTATTTGGCCTAGTCCAAATAGGGCAACTTTCCTTGCTCCATCTTCATATAAACTCTACTCACATGACATCAACCAAAGAAGTAGCATTAGCTATAGTAGAAATCCTACCTTTATAAGAAAATTAAATTTCTATATGAAAAAGACAAAATTAAATAGAGTAAGTGAAAAAAACTCCAAATTAAGCTAAGGGATAAAGTGAGTTAAAAGCTCAATTTGTTTTCACCATTATTTGTAAGGAAGATGTTCAAATTTACCCCTGTACTACCTCAAATAAGGCTATCAGAAATAACCTTCTACCTTGTAGGGTAAGGACAACGTATACATTACTCTTATCAAATACACTGGGTATGTTGTTATTGTTGTACTATCTGAATTAAATTAAATTTTGCCGTATGATAGATTTTTGGTCCCTTCTCACCTTTATCATTAGCACATCATCTCATATTTTTCCTTATTATTATCTGAGCGCAAAAAGAATCATGGTTCCAAATTTTTCGCGAGAAAATTTTTGAATTTACCTCTCGCTTTTTACTATGATTTCAAATTATTCGCAGATTGAAGCTCCGTTAGGAAAATTAAGATTTTTTCCTAACAGCATGAATAATATTAGAACAAAATTATCTTCCCTGATTTCCTTAATTTAATTATATATGAATATAATGAGGCACAGAAAATGAAAAAAAAATAAAAAATTCTAACGTACCCTCAGATGTTGAGAATATTGATCAATCAAGGCAGTTGCATATTGGGTTGGTGTATACAAATGACTTGAGGGATATATTTCAGGCAACAAGTAGTTGTTGATGTAGTCATTGCTCCCTATTCCCACTATGAAGAGGCACTTATTCAAGTGCTTTTTAGCTGAAGTTGTATTCCCCAGTAAATTAGCAAGACGAGAGATTGTTACTTGATGATTCTCCAATTGTCTGCCCAAGTATATTCGATCACCCTGAAAACAAAAATAGGAAGAAAAAAAATTAAAAAGAGAAACTCTGTCTTAACTTAGTAGCTCAATTGGTTGGTTATATGAAGTTTCACCTTGTCATTGAGGGTTCAATTCCTCGCTTGTAATCCCCTCCTCCACCTCCCCTCCCCCTACGCTCCAATTTAAAAAAGAAAAACATGAATTATGATGGAATGATTGGGATTCCTCTATCCTTAATTAGTTTTCTGGAGTTTAAGCCGCTAAGAATGGAAAAAATCTCGTTGGAAGCGCTGCCCCCAGAAATGAGTGAATCCAAATTTAGTCGGGACCAATGCGAGTATCGGAGCTCGGATATTAGGTAAAGTCCTTGTATTTTTCTCATTTAATATTAGTCATTCATGGCCAAATTAAATAAGAAGATAAAATCATGTGTAATGAAAGAACTGTTATTAGTACATGTTTGCAATATTAATTGGATGCATGAAATGTAGCACATGTATTACAAACTACAGTACTTACAAGATGACTTCCGCTGTCATTGCGAATTCCAGCTGAACCAGATGCATAATTTACACCTTCCAAGATCTCACTACCTTCTGCACTTGCAAAAGGTGGAATATAGTGATCAAAACCCAGGAGTTCCGCTGCAAACATGAAAATAAATTAAGTCAATTTTCTGTATATATATATTCGCACTAAAGAAGAGCGGTTCTTAATAAAATGAATTTTCGATCTAATTAAATCAATCCAGAAAGCTAGTTCTAAGATGGACTAACTTTAATTTATAAGGAGAGACACTCACACAACATTCTATTCATTCAGCACAATGCGGGTATTACACCTAGGACTGAACATCCATCCATTTGGTGTGTACGTAGACAATATAACATGTGGTTCAAACATTAAATATCGATCTAGTAATTAATGAAGAAACATTAGAGAAATCATCGATAGAAATGGAAATTAAGTAAAGGGATTAAAGATCGACCTAGGAAGTCAGCCGTGTTGCGGCCGTTGGTGAAACGGCCTGTGGGACGACCATCACGGAAGTCCACCCCATAAGGTGCGTAATTAGCCTTCGCCTTTGTGTGAAGGTCGTTGTTATTTCCATTATCAAGTAATGAGTCTCCAAATATGAAGTAGCATGGTACTTGTGGTGCACCTTCAACTAATGTTTTTAAGTTCAACAGTACTAGACATATTGTCAAAAATATCTTGGCACAACAAGCCATTTAAGGAGATTGAAAAGAAGAAGTGAGTTATATATATGTATATTGTACAATAGGATTATAGAAGAAAAGAAGAAACAACTGAAGATGGAGTGGGTGGATGGTGACGAACGAATTTTTTTAAGTGACTATATGGAAAGTGAAAGACAAACTATATATATAGAAGAAAACAAGGAGTATAATATGAGTAAGTTGCTCAAAATTACTCAATGAAGATACCAATCTCATACGCACAAAAAAAAATAATTAGGAACACCCTCATAGACTAATACTACTTTTCAAAAAGCTATACGTAGAACAAATCAATCGTGCCATCATATAGAAAATCTACTAACAAAAATAAGAAAATATAGAAAAATGATATTCAATTTGTACGTGCTTAGCACCACTTTCAATGAATTTCCACATGGATGATTAAAGATTTTGTGGACCATTAATATCCTTTACTTTGCATTTTATATTTTGACAGTATTTTTTTTATTGAACTTTTCAATTCTAGTTATATTCCCACATGGAAAGTCGTTTCTACGAAGTTGATGATATTGCAATCTTAACTTAATTTATTTTCACTTTAGGCTTAAGTTTATATTATTACATTCATCGTGATGCATGCTATATTAAAAAAACAAAAACAAAAACAAAATTAATTAACTCATCGCTCTCCGATGGAGTATTATTTAGCTTTAACTAGAAGGATTAAAAGAAGTCGTCTCTAATAATTTGTTTGTGTTAGCATCGACAAGAGTTGACCTGTATTATACGAAAAAGCCTAACACAAAGCAGACAAATACATAGAATTTTATTTGATGATATAATATTGATAGAATACCAGATCATAGATCAAAGCCATGTGTTTGGGATATTTCCTTATTAGAAAGGAATATTTAGTTAAGTAAATCATTGTATTAGTATAGATGTGAAAACTCTTTTAAGTTAGAAAGTTAGATTATCATTTTATTTTTTTATTAAATTAAATTTTAATACATAATTAAATATTAAAATTTTATCATATTATATCATATTTATATATTTATTACTATATAAGTGGGAAGTCAAAAAGTGAAAAGTTAAAATAAGTAAATAATAATAAATAAATAAAAATAATAATACTAATGATAATGATAATAAATAAATAATAATAATTATTATTATTATTGTACTAATTAAAAATGGAAGCTCTTATTTTAAAAGTTGGATTACCATTTTTCCACTGTAGTAAATTAAAATATAATAAAATATCTTAATTAAATAGTAATATTTTACCATCAAATATATATATATATATATATATGAATAAAGTCATTCATTAAACCGAGTAAATGAGAATGATTGTTTCACCTGCCAGTAATTATTGTAGGTTACACTTTTATATATTTTGTTAATTATTTCATATACTACCTTTTCACCTTCCAATTATTTCGTCTTCTAAGCTTCTACTAGTTACAATAGTATTTATACATAACCTCTAATGAAGATATGTACCATTAAGCAGACTCAATATGAAAAATATGTCTTTGTGTCATGATCATACTCTACATCTTTTAATAGGTAATATGAAGTTGTTGCATTCTTTCTTTTTCTTCTTGATAGTTTTTAAAATTTTTTCTGATTTACCTTCTTGTTTTGTTGTTGTTGGTATTTTGGGTTTGTATGAAATATCCATGAACTTGATAGAAGCAGCCTCAAACCTGCAGATTAAATTTACTCTTGGCTCGTGGCTTATATTTATATTCATCATGGTAACTTGTATTTTATGTAATTCTAGCACTTCTCTGCATAAGTGTTGAAATTTATTTTTGTTTTCATTTTATTTAGGTGATCTTGTCATACTTTATACTTAATCATCATCAAAACATAATTAGCAAACTAAGGTAGCCAAAACGTCAATTCAATCATTTTTGAATTTACACTTATCGCAACTCTATATTTAATTATTTGATGTGGATATACACGTGTGAAGCACGTCTCCAGAAACTAATATATACTATAAAAGGGAAAAAAATCTAGATTTAGGCATGTGGGTGGTAGCGTGAACAGATTATCGGAGACTTACCTAGTTGCCCATAAAAAATAAAGTATTTACATGAGCATATTCCTTTACTTTGATGCCTCCCAAAATAATTACACAAAATACCTCTTTTTTTGTTCTTTTTCGTGCTGACATCAGCGCTGCACCTTTTTAGCTGTCACTGTCATGGTATTACTTTATTTCTTTTTCTCTCTCTTTATTTAATTTATTCCTTTTTAAATTAATTAAGTTTTTATTACTATTTTTGGGTCTTTTTTTGTTATTTATTTATTTATTAATTAAAAAATAATAAATATAGTAGCAAACTATATTTTGACTAATAAAAATATAGAAAAATTAAATAATTTGATTACAACAAGAAGTAATTTATAAAAAATACTAAAATCACTAGCTTATTTATTAAACTCAAAATTAAGAAATAATTTAATTTTATGTTTAAATTTGGCTCCTTTTTTCTGTTCATTGTTCAATTTTTTTATTTCCCTACTCCTTTTTTCTCATTTTTCTTTATTCTTTATTTTTTTCTCTTATTTTGTTAATTTTTTTATCAAATTATTTCATTCCTTATTTTTTCACTATAATCTAATTTCACTCTCAAATTTGATTTCTTTATTTTTTTCTGTTTTTCTTTTCTTTTTTCATCTTATTTTTTTAATTTTATTTAATTCTATTTTATTTTTTTCATAATCTAATTCATTTATTTATTTATTTTGTCTTTTTTTATTCTACTTTTTAATTTTTTTGATACCATTGAAGTATCCTCTAGTCTCCAGTGAATACTCTTCAGTTCTCCATGATACCATCACAATATATCTATATATTGGCATGGTATAATGGAGGACTACTTCAGTCTTTCGATGAAGCACTCTTTAGTCCTCCATGATACCATGCCTGTATATAGATATTATATGATGGTATCATGGAGGACTGTTTCAATCCTTCAATAAGACACTCTTCAGTCCTCCATGATACCATCATAGTATATCTATATACTAGCATGGTATCATGGATGATTACTTCAGTCCTTCAATGAAGCACTCTTTAGTATTTTATGATACTATCACAGTACATCTATATACTAGCATGGTATCATGGAGGACTGTTTCAAACCTTCAATAAGACACTCTTCACTCCTTAATGACACCATCACAGTATATCTATATATTATCATGGTACCATTTAAGTCTACTTCAGTCCTTCAGCGAGACACTCCTCGGTTCTCAACGACACCATCACAATATACCTATAATGTTATGGTATCATTCAAGTCTGCTTCAGTCCTCAATGATACCATCACAATATATCTATATACTGTCATGGTATCATTGAGGTCTTCTTTTGTCCTTCACCAAGACATTTATCTGTCCTCCATGATACCATCATAATACATCTATACTAGCATGACATTATTAAGGTCTGTTTTGGTCTTTCAGTGAGAAACTTTTCAGTCTTCAATGATACCATCACAATATATCAATATACTGTCATGGTATCATTGAGGTTTGCTTCAGTCCTTCAGTGAAACACTTCTCTGTCCTCTATGATACCATCACAGAATATTTATATACTGGTATGGTATCATTGAGATTAGCTTCAGTCCTTCAGTGAGACTCACCAGCCTTCATAAGACCATCACAGTAGATCTATATACTGCCACGGTATCATTGAGGTTTGTTCAGTTCTTCAATGAGACATTCTTCAGCCCTACATGATACCATCAGAACATATTTATATAATATCATGGTATTATGGAGGTCTGTTTTAGTTCTCAATGATACCTTCAGAACATATTTATATAATATTATAGTATCATTGAGGTATTTTTTAGTCCTTTAGTAAGACAATCCTCAGTCCTCTATGATAACATCATAATATATCTATATACTAGTATGGAATCATTAAGTAGCTTCAATCATTTAGTGAGAAAATCATCAATCCTCAATGATGTCATCACAATATATTTATATACTGTCATGGTATCATTAAGGTCTACTTCAATCCTCAATAATACCATCACAATATATTTATTTCTGGCATGATATCATTGAGGTTTGCTTCAGTCATTCATGAAACTGCTCAATCCTCCATGATACCATCATAATATATTTATATACTGACATGATATCATTGAGGTGTGCTTTCGTCCTTCAATGAGACACTTCTCAGTCATTCGTGATACCATCATAGTATATTTATATATTGACATGGTATTATTCGGGTCTACTTTGATCCATCAGTGAGACACTTCTGAGTCCTCTATGATACCGCATGTTATATATCATATACCCAGGATATCATAATATTTACCTTTAATTTCGATATTTTAATTTTATATCAATTTCAGCAAGTTAATTTTGTAAAAATAATTACAAAAGCTAGTCATATTTTAGATATAAGTTTTGTTTTCATTTGAAAAAGCAAAAAAAAATTATAAAAATAAATTTTTGATCACTTTATATTTTAATAAATAAACTAGTGGACTCTAGCATCTTTTTTAAAATTACTTTCTATTGTAGTCTAGTTATTTATTTTTATTAATATAGAATAGTTAGTTCAATTTTTTATATTTTTATATTTTATTTTTTAAAAAAGACAAAAATATAGAAAGTGACAAAATATTTAAAAAGGATAAGTTAACAAAAAAAGTAAAAGGAATCAAGAGAAAAAATAAATAAGATAAAATAAAATAAAATAAATAAGAAAATAAATAATGAAAATGTTAGCAAATAATATTTCTAATAAAGGATAAAATGAGACAAAAGGATAAAATAAATAAATAAAAAAAAGACAAAACAATAAATGAAAGGATAAAAATAATAAATTAAAAGACAAAAATAATAAATAAAATAAAAATAAAAAAGAAAAAAAAAGGCATGCAAAGGAGAGTGTATTCTAAATAAATATTTTGCTCCAAATAAATATTAATAAAATTAATATAAAAAAATAAATCAAGGTAATTAATTTACTTTTACGGGCTACTTTTACGTGTTTTTCCCAAATCAATTAGCCCATTAACACTACCTTCCTTGCAACCCATTAAAAAGATTAGCCCATTATTCAGCAACTCCTTTGAACTTCTTCTTTTTCTTTTTTCTTTTTTTAATGTAAATGCCACGTAACCACCTAAAACTTTTTGAATTTGAAAAAGCAATACTCCATTCACATTAAAATTCTTGAAGCGGAACAATAAAAGTTAAAACAAAAATAAAATATGAGAATTCCTATACATTTAAATATTAATATTTTTTCAGTAAAAATACAAATAGCTTACATATTTAAAAATGAAAAAACTAACAAAAAGTTAATATATTTTCTTGTACGATCATATTAGAATTTAGGGGTTGTAGTCAATCTCCTTTCCAAGTTTCAAGTTTTTATATTTTTCAATTTCAACTAAATTCATAACTCTTGTTCTAAGTTTTCAAGCAAAAAAAAGATATATACACAGATGCCACAGCTATATATTACATGTATTTTGTAGCAAGGAAAAATATATACTATTGTTGGTTTATTTTTATCTTACTGAAGTTTGACGAGTTTTTTAGTTCAATATTCTTTTATGTTATAAAGATTAACTACTAGTTAGGGATGTACAAAGAAAATCGATAGACCGTATTAAATCAATAATTTGAGTCAAATTGAGAAAAAAAAATCTGACTAATAATTTAGTTTGATTTATAAATTTAAAAATTCAACACAATTAAATTGATTCGGTACTTAAAAAACTCAATATAACCTTACTAGAAGCTATATCTTTCTAACGTCGTCTGACTAATCGATGCATAACACCTGTCACACTAATGTAATTTGTTTAGTATAGATTTAACTCAAGTAATTTCAAACACATGGTAAACTCGTAACAAAAGTCTTCATTAATTAAAAAGTGGAGGGCTGGAAATACAACGTACATTTTATCAAAACAAAATGAAAAAACACAAAGATTATATTAAACACTTATGATCGATTACATCTTATAGTAATTAAAGATCAATTCCACAATAATTAATTAATATTTGAAACGAAGATATATAGAGACTTGATTTGTCTTCAAAGTTGAGCTAGGCGACTAATATCATAAGGGTATGCATCAGATGACTTTTGAGCTCTATATGATCTCCTCCCAACAACTATATTTGCAGCTTCAGTTGGATGAAATGCATCCCAAAATAGATATTCATTTCTATTTCTGCATGGTCTTTGGAAAGGAAGACACGTTATCTGGCCGTTGTTCCTCCCGACCCCACAACATCCAGCATTCGTCACTCTAAATCCTGAAATTGATGGATCTCCAATAGTTAGACAAATCATATAGAAATGCTCGTAATTCCTTGAAAGTGAAATAATGTACCAAGGATGTTCAAATAGGCATACTAAATGTCGCACATTATTACAGTGTGACTTGAAATAGTGATAGATTTAAGTCAAATTAACTCCAAAACACTTGGTCAGACAAAGGGGGAAAAAATAGAGATGAGAAAGGTTACCAAAGGCAGAGGGATTTTCAATCAAGTCTTGGAAAATTCCATAAGCATCAATGTAGATGAATTTTGCATCAGGTGTATTTCCATTCAAGTTATCAACAAGTGCCTTGAGTTTGTTGTTGAATAACTGGTTTGCTACATTGATTCTTTGTACGCAGGTTCTCCCATCTGGGCTGTTTTGGGCCAATGCATTTGGGCTGCACCCTATCTGGCCCACTCCAATCAAGGCAAACTTCCTTGCTCCATTGTTGTATAAAATCTATCACCACAAAACATATATACCATTCTTTTAATTAATTTGTGTCTCTCTTTTTTTTTTCCCTTACTTTATGGGGGAAAAAACAAGTAAAACTTACCTTTAGTTGCTGAGTATATTGTTGAATAAGAACATTAGCATATTGATCAGGAGTGAATTGTCTGCTAGTGGAGTAATAAAGAGGCATGAAATAATTATTGAGATAATCATTGCTGCCCATTCCAATTGAATAAATGCACTTCTTTAGATAATCAGCTGCTGCATTTTCATTTCCTAGTATTTGCACCACTTGTTGCACTGTGTTTCTGTAATTATTCACTTGTCCAGAAAAACTGATTCTTCCCCCCTATAATAATTTCAAAAGAAAATGAACAACTTTGAATTTAACCGAAAAAGAAAATTAAATATTTTTAAAAAAGAAAACTAATGAAGTACCAGTTGTCTGCCAGTTTCGTCTCTAATTCCAGCAGCTGCAGAAGCATAATTGACACCTCTGAGAATGTCTCTGCCCCTAGCAGATGCATATGGTGGAATATTACCATTGAACCCCAGTTGTTCCGCTGTAAATTATAACACATATTATAGCACAGTAATTTAAATTAATCTGAACTTTGTCTAGCAAATTTGTTATATATATAATAAAAGGAACAAGAGACATTCCATACACATTTAGATCCTAAACACAAATTTGTAACAAGCTTCCCTTGTTTCAATCAGTGCTACTTTATATATACTTTCAATAACTTCATACCAAATCAAAATTAGATATTTCACCGTTAAAGTAACAAATTCAACATATAGGCAGGTACTACGTGCACGTGCAATCACCATCTTGAAATCAAACTATAGGGAAAATTTCAATTTTTTAAATAATAAATATGTATTTATTGATTAAAATATAACGTAGGTATACGACATTTAAATTCTGAACCTGCCCCTACACACAAGGGAAAGGGAAAGGGATCAAGTCTTACCAATGACATCGACGGTAGTCTTTCCATTGGAGAATCTCCCAGTAGGACCACCAGGATAATCAATACCATAAGGCAGGTAATTAGCCTTTGCCAAAGACTGGATATTGTTGTTATTCCCATTATCCACCAATGAATCACCAAATATGAAATAACAAGGCACTTGTTGTGCATTTGTTCCATAAAACCCTAAAACCACCAATTGCACCACCAATATCCATCTCCTCAAATCACCACCCATTCTAGCTAGCTAATTGAAAGACCCTTATAGCTTTAGAACAAGGCTAAGTAATGATGAATAGAATTGGAAAGTGAATGATGAGTATATATAGATGTTGAAAGTCAAATATAGAGAGACAAATTAAAAGAGAGAGAAGCTGGTCCACCGAATAAAGAAAACTCGAGAGATGTTATCTAAATAAATGTATGTAGTAGAGTATAAGTTTTACAGACGAGAAGTTAGTTAGATAGCATTAAATTCACGCGGAACTGCTAGATTTTCCCACATTGATTAGCCGGCTACGTGCTAACTTTTTTGCTAATGTGACTTTCTACACGGAAGTGCTGTGCCTTATTTTGATCATTTGATAGATCCGACGAGGAATCAGATATGTTGTCCGAGGGACTAGATTTTTTGGTCTTTAAGTCAACCTTCACATGAGCTGTAAAGTTGTTGTCACAGTTCTAAAGTTGTTGTCACTGCGGCTATCCTGACTCTTTATCCAATGGTCTAAGGAGTTCATCTCTCTCAAGTTGTTAGATTACTGGTTTTGATGCTGTCAACCTCATACAGGGACCTGATCCCTTGTGCTGGTGTGACTCAATTTTGAGCTGGAAGGGAAAAGACTTTACAGTTGGAAAGTTTGCTTTTTGGCTGTCAGTTGGTGAAGACAATAGTGTGCAACAGAGCAGCATGGAATCATAGCAGCACCTAGGCCAAGTTGGTCACATGTGCTTGACCAAAAAGAGAGCTTTCTAGTGGGTATCATTACTACTCTCTCCTTTTATCCATGTGGCTAGTGGGTATCATCAATACACTCTCCTTCTACCCATGTGGATGAAAGGAAGCTGAAAAGATATAAAGGATAGAACCCAACAACTCTTTCCATCAAGAGAAATCATTCAGAAAAATTGATCTAAAAAATAAGCTTATTCTTCTCTCAAAAGGCAGTCATTGTCTCCTTGTTTCACAGCAAGAATCAAAGAAAAATAACTCAAGTTTTGAGGCTGCCATTGAAGGAGAAGAAGTGCACTGCAAAACAGAAACCTTGTATTTCGTACAAGTTTTATTTTCTTGTTTTTCATGAGTTGTTTTTCTCGTTCTGGTCTGCTAGAGCTAGTAGACATTTTGGCTAGAGTTAGCCTTGTATTTCAGTTGAGTTTTAGCTGAAGTAGAGAATATTGAAGTCTTGTAATAGAGGTATTACAAGTGGGAGGTTAGGAGGTTAACCTCTTAGTTGTGTACTAGGTTTTGTAACTTTTGTTGCTCAGATCTAGTAGTGGAGTTTGAGAAATCCTACGAGGTAGGTCGTGGTTTTTTTACTTCCAGTGAGCAAGGAAGTTTTCCACGTAAAACTTCGTGTGTCTTCTTCTTACTGTTGTATTTTCGTGTACATGTGTCTCTGCCTCTGTGTAACCTGATAGAGGGACCTGGTCCTGAGTAAGGTGGTCGACCCATATAATTCAACAATTGGTATCAGAGCAGGTGCTTTCTAAAAGGTTAACACCTAGAAAGACTCCTGTAAAATA